>OX463226.1:460000-2960000 GCA_949820135.1 Sylvilagus floridanus
TTATACTGAGGAAGATTCCAGGCAATTGCTCCAAGACACAGCATTGTCTGCACATGAAAGAACTTTTTGGGACTTAACATCAATGCTGTGCATCGCAGGTGTTGCCCACAGCCTGGGTAGTCTGACTTGTTCACAGTGGAACTTTCCCAGCTATGTTAATACTCATTTGGCAGTTGCCTGCATGATTGCCTCCATCAGTTAGTAGTCATACAGGAAATCTTAATCCTCTGCAAATGTAGGCATTCATAACGAGGAATCAGCTGTATGACCCTCAGTAGAGACAACTCTTCAGATGCCACTGGCATTGAGGGTAGGAGGTCTGTATTTAGTCAGCCTCAGGGAGTCCTTGAACTCCCTAAAGTGAAGTCCAGAGGGACAGGAAATGGCATGAGACCAAGGGCAGCACACGAATGCATGTCATGAAGTGCAGGCATCCTTCAGTGGCTGTCTTTCATTACACTGGCACCATGTACTGGCTGCACCAGATGGTGCTCTCATGGTTTCCATCAAGGCAGAAACATGATGAAAAAGGGGAGGAGAAAAATGAATGAAAAAAATAACACCAGTCTTCACAGCTGAAAATAATTATGATTATGTAGCTAATGACCCAGGGAATTAGACAAAGCCCAACTCATTGGAACTCAAGCCACATGCAGACAAATGTCACAACTTAATGACAGAAGATGAATTGTTTTATTTCCTCTGTGGTAACCCATGGAGAATGATGATTCTTCTTCCCGAACCGCAATCTTCGAACGGAGTTATAGGGAGACCCATGTGATGAATACTTTTTACTTTGAAAGGGAATTGAATTAGACACTGACTTAGACTATTTAAAAAGTTAAGAAACTTCTGTAAATATTATATTGATATTCATTTTGTCTGTGGGAGTACCAGGCAGCAACCCAAATGGTGTAGGAGGCAGCCATGCTTGAACCAAAATATTGATTACACACTCCTTGGAAAGGTCAGATCTTGCCCTTTTCTTGTGATCATTAAAAAGCATTTATTGAAATTCTGCTCTGTATGTGGCTCTGCTTAACAACCTGTGATGGAAAGGTAAAAAAGATACCTTCTTCCCAGCCGGGAGGTGCTCACACTGTGCAAATATTGATTGGAGGTGGATGACTGATTGATGTGCCCTAGAGACCTTGCAGAGTTCTGGAAATTCTTATTTTCTCCCATCAGACCGGTGCAAGCTAATATTCAAATTTTGGTAGTTCAAGTATTAATTCTGTAATTCATTCACTCATTCATTCAGCAATTCATTACTGAATAGCAATCATGTATCATGCACTGTGTTTGCCACTAGGAACAAAATTTTAATATAATTAAAACATATGAACATATAATGTATTAAGCTATGACTTGTTTTTTATTTATTTATTTTTTTGACAGGCAGAGTGGACAGTGAGAGAGAGAGACAGAGAGAAAGGTCTTCCTTTGCCGTTGGTTCACCCTCCAATGGCCAACGCGGCTGGCGCGCTGCAGCCAGAGAGCTGCGGCCAGCGCACCGCACTGATCCGATGGCAGGAGCCAGGTGCTTATCCTGGTCTGCCATGGGGTGCAGGGCCCAAGCACCTGGGCCATCCTCCACTGCACACCCAGGCCACAGCAGAGAGCTGGCCTGGAAGAGGGGCAACTGGGACAGAATCCGGCGCCCTGACCGGGACCAGAACCCGGTGTGCCAGCGCCGCAAGGCAGAGGATCAGCCTAGTGAGTCACGGCGCCGGCCTTAGCTATGACTTGTTTTTAAAAGTGCTTAGTGCAAGGGGGATCACAATCTGAAGTTTGGAACCCAGTGGTGGAGTTGCTGCCTGTCAGAAAGGTTCTGATGAGAAAAGGTTAGAAGTAGAAGTGTCTCAACCAGTTAGGAAAAAATTGTAGACCAGATGCCACTAGTATTTTGAATCTTAAGGAGCATATTTACAAAACTGCATCAGTAGAGTGAATAGCTTTGTAGTTTGGCAATGGAAGATCAACATTTTCAGGGCTGTAGTTGGCTTAAATCCAGCTGAATGGGTAAAAAGTGCAGCCCCTCCCCATCTGCTGGTTCATGGAAATCAGTTAGGCTCTCATTTAATTTGATGAGTTAGGATCTCATTTAGTTTGCTGGGAGACAGGTGTTCCTATTGCTGAAGCAGCTACTCCATTGGAAACTAGCCACAGTCTGGGGCACAAGTCATAAATTTGGCTGTATGTAGGATTCAGTTTACAAAATGGTCTTAAGAGTCCCAGGGCAAGAAATTAGGGCCAGAACTGGAAATCTGTAGGTGTGTGTCCCATCTGACAGCCAGGTTTCCAAACTGCTCTCTGTGTACTGTCTACCGATTCTTCCAGACTGGAAGATCTGCCAGGAAGAGAGCTCAGGAAAAAATGTGCTGGAGACTTTAACACTCAAATTTTAACAACGATAAGCCTTATTGGATAGGGCCTTACTACTTTCTGTCTCTTTTTATGCATATTACAAATAATAAGAAATGCCAAGTGCTTCAAAAAAGCATCTTTAAGAGTAGACTATCAGACAGAATATCATAGCTAGGAAAACCATCACCGTTCCTGAGCGTCTGTTACTGGCAAAGAGAGAAGAGCAAGAAGCAGGAAGACCGTCTGCTCTCATGGGCACTTACTAGCTGTGTGGCCTGGGAAAACTGCAGAACCTTTCTAGTCCTTATTTCTTCCTCCTGTCAAGTACAGGCAATCATATCAGCCCACAGTATCACAAGGACTGAGTGAGTTAATGCACATAGTGCAAGTTACAACAAGGCCTGGTATTTAATGAAGGTTCTATGTGAGTCATGTTGCTGTGTCCCAGAAACCACGCTGTATCAACAACAACAACAAGCAAAAAAAAAAAAACCCATATCATTTATTTCTGACCTGAATTCAACACAGATACAAAATATTTCTCCTTTGTAGCTGAGGACACTACACTTTAGAATGGCAAAGGATGGGAAGGAATTCAGGACGGTTACTGAATGTCCCGAATGTCAAACCAAGCTCTCTCTCCTGGAGTTATTGTCTGAGATCATTCAGCTGAGTAGCAGGCACAGGGTGGGGAGTATAACCCAAGATCCCAGGTTCTCAGGTGTATACTTTGTATGTTATGGAGAACCACAGAAATGTCTATTTTCAGATTTTGTTAGTTCAGAGGACAAGAATTTATAGGTTAGTAAATAATGCTAATTTTCTGATTCCCTACACAAAATAATGAACTAAGATCTGGGGAGACTTCATTTTTTAACTTCCAAAAAGTCTTGTTACTATGTACAAAGTATTGTACTAAATCCTGGAATCATAGCGGTAAACAATAAGAACAAGGTAATTACTGACAAAGTAAATTTTAATAACTCGTATTGTTTTTTATGTCATCACCTTCATAAAATCATAAACTTGGTTTTGGTACTTTAGACTTTTACTTTTTAGAATTACACTTGTTGGTAATCTTTTCATACCAAGTACGACAATAATCTTGAGAGATTAAGCAAGCACTTAAAGGGAGCAGTTATTTTAATTATGGTTCTATTGGACGCTGTCCCTTATGATCTGTGCATCAGGAGAGAAGGGTCAGAGAGAGGTGAGCTAAGGTGGTACCAGAATGTGATTAGATGGGCAGGGTCAATGCTCATGTTCTAGAGCACAGTACAGTGACTAGAATCAACAATAAGCCATACTATGTCTCAAATCAGGAGAGAAGAGTTGGAAGGTTCTCACTATGTGCAAATGGCAAACTGCTTTCCTAGGCCGTAGCAGACAGCTGGATCGGAAGTGGAGCAGCGGGGTCTTGAACCAGCGCCCATATGGGATGCTGGCGCTTTAAGCCAGGGCGTTAACCCACTGTACCTCAGCGCTGGCCCCTGATCATTACACATTTTATATACAGGTCGAATTAGTGTACTGCACCCCATAAATAAGCATAAATATGTCAATAAAAAAACTGTGCATATTCATGATCCATCATGAAAGTAGACTCTGAAGCCGGCACCACGGCTCAATAGGCTAATCCTCCGCCTTGCGGTGCCAGCACACCGGGTTCTAGTCCTGGTCAGGGCGCCGGATTCTGTCCCGGTTGCCCCTCTTCCAGTCCAGCTCTCTGCTGTGGCCAGGGAGTGCAGTGGAGGATTGCCCAAGTGCTTGGGCCCTGCACCCCATGGGAGACTAGAAGAAGCACCTGGCTCCTGGCTTCAGATCAGCACAGTGCGCTGGCCACAGCGCGCCAGCCGCGTTGGCCATTGGAGGGTGAACCAACGGCAAAGGAAGACCTTTCTCTCTGTCTCTCTCTCTCACTGTCCACTCTGCCTGTCAAAAAAAAAAAAATGAGAAAAAAAAAAGTACACTCTGGTGTGGGCTTAAAGTCATGACAATTCCATGACTTTAAGACCCCTTCAAAGAGAGAACCTAATGAAAGCACACATGAGCAGTCTGTGAACCAAGGAGGTGGCACACTGATGTTCCCACATCATCATTCATAGTAATCAGATATGTCTCATTTCCGGAGTGCAGAGATCAGGAATTTTGGCAACCATCTGGGTAATACAAGTCCCTCCCCAAGGATCTTGTAAATTTCTGCCCATATGTTCCCTGTAAAATTGCATTGCCCACGGCTTTCTTCCCACAGCTCGTATCTCAAAGATGACCAACCATGCGGATCTTGTGACAGGGCCTTCAGCCTTCCAGGAGTAAGACCATGTTATCTGTCTCACTGAGACATGGTGCTGGCTTCCCTGAGAATAATAATGGCTATATTGTAGGACACCAAACTGACAATACACAGTGTCATTTTAAAGAGGTCCTTGTATCATAAGCACACAAACTGCCCCATTCTGTCTTCCAGGATGCCACCAGAAACAAGCTTTCAGAACATGGAGTCTGATATGGCTCTCTTCAGCTAGGGAACCTCTGTGGAGAAAGGCAGATGCGCATCTATGTATTTGGAGTATCCTGTAAGTGTCATTTTTAACAACTACAAACTAAGACTTGCTCCTTACAAGTGTGGTTTTAAAAATGTAAGTGATCCTGGACATGGACTTTCCTGGATCCAAAGACAGCCCTTGGCAGGAATGTCTTAGACTTGTCAGTAGCTTTCATCAGTTCTATAAGATGAAAGTTTCCTTGTTCTGAATATCCCAATGGAGAAGTTGTTCTGGTTTCCAGTCTGAGCTGAAATATTTATCTTTCTGTATTCATCAGAAGATAAATAAAAGATGTTCAATCACAGGGATAAATATTGAACATTCATTTCACTTTTGAGAGTTGAAGAAAAAGATATTGACTTCTAAGAGTATTCCTAAATTCTTTTTTAAAAGAACGATTCACATATTTATTTGAAAGGTAGAGTCACAGAGAGGCAAAGAGAGATCTTTCATTCACTGGATCACTCTCCAAATAGTTGCAACAGCCAGGACTGGGACAGGCCAAAGCCAGGAACCTGGAGCTCATCCAGGTCTCTCACATGGGGTGCAGGTGTACAAGTACTTGGGCCATCTTCTGTTGCATCCCAGGCACATTAACAGGGAACTGGATGGAAAGTAGTGCAGCTGGTACTTGAACTAGCAGCTATATGGGATGCCAGCATCCCAGGTGTTGGCTTAACTCACGATGCCACAACAGCAACCCCAGTTTCTATCTTCTAAAGATTCCATCTCTGGCCTCCCTGTTGACCGAGAGAATTGTAAGTATGCTCAGTGATGCCATCATAATCTGCCTGTCTGCCTGGAAAATCAGAAACATGTGTGACATGGTAGGAAAGGGTGGCATAGATCCTCCAGACATCTTTATCCCTAGGAGGAGAAACAAACATTCCATGGAAATTAGATTGTTTGTCACAGTTCCACCTGTTCTAAAGAACTAAAACTCCCCTACTGAGGGCATTGAGAACCTCTCTGGGAAATGCAAAGATAGGCCAGATCAGCTCACAGTAGGGGTGGTGGGACTCCTTCAGGAAGATGTGGATTATGGAGCATGACAAAAACTCATTCAATTACAGAATTAAGTGACTTGCAACCTCTTGCTCTTTGTGGGACCAGAATCTGACCTGACCTCTAGGCTTGGGGATACCCAGGATGATTCTGATGACAGGTAAAAACCACTTCTTGCCAATAGATATAGAGAGGGGCAGGGCGGGGGTAAGTCAAGGACACAACTGAGTGAAAGGATCCTGAGGTTCCATCTGAGTCCATCTACAAACTGTGAAAACTCCAGACCACCAGCTAACCAGTTTTCCAAGTTCACCATCATCCTGCTTGTCTTCCCAGATGTGTACTCACTGACTCCCATTGCTAGGCTTTGCTCAATGTGTCTTGGTTTTAGTGCTGGAAGTCCTGATTCTTGTGAAACCATCATCCCAGGAAACTCCCAGTTGGTCCCCTACTCAGAACTGAATGTTGGATACCTGGTTAAAGATTCTGGGCTAGTCGTGATCTTTCATTCTCACCAGTTGAGCTGAATGTTTGCAGAGAGTCTGCTATGCGGTTTGCTCCCAAACCTGTTTAGGTAGTTTGCTTGTCTTTATAATTATGTAATTCAATTAGATATAATATAAACTGATGCAATAACTGCATGAAAATAAAGATGCATCACTATGGAAATGAATCAGAATATTTTAGAAATAACCAATACAGGAAAGCAGCTAAAAAATTGCTGCTAAAGAACATGTGAGAACTGTAAGAGATTTAAGAAAAAAATCATGCATAAATATATATCCATGAAATCTCAATATCTGCATGTTCTCATTCCTTGTAATAGTAATTGAAAACAGAAATTACAGGTTATCCCTTCTTGGCCTTTTGGCTAAGATCATGTGCAAAATTACTGGCAATTCATTATGGGTGTGGCTCATGTAAGAGAAATATCATGGAACACTGGATGAACCACACTCAAATAAAAGACTTTGGTCTCACATCCAAAAAGACTGAGTGGTGCTATACTTTCTGTATGTTTCAAATAACGTGTTGAAAGATAAAATGTGTAAAGTGTGCATAATTTAATTTCATTTAAGATTCCTCACTCTGATATCTTCTTCAATAAACTGATCATTAACCCAATAACCACAAAAAAAATTCTTTCCTGCAGCTGAAGTCATTCCCTGGATTCCTGTGTTGTGCTTCCTTCCATTATGCTCAGACTTGCAATAAGACTCTATAAGTGTATTATTCCCAGTCAATCACTGCATGAATTTGAACACAAATTGCAAGCACTTTCACACCAAGGACCAGGCCTGTTTTGCTCCTGCTTGCCCAGTGCATTGCATAGCTTTCGGCAAGAGCACCTGTGTGACAAGTGAGGAGTAAAAATGAGTAAATGAACGAGCCAAAAGTTGACCAAACTCTCGACAACCTTACAATCAGCTTTGGAGACTGAAATATTACATGTTCTAGGCATTAGAAATATCATAAAGATGAATAAGATACACAGTACATAAGATGCAAAAATGAGTGTATTCAAAATGTGATGATGAATGTGGCAATGGCATAGACCATACAGAGAAGCAGATAGAATAGAGACCCTCACTATGCAGTAGCAGTAAGAGTGGAACAAACTATTAACCTGAGTCCAAGAAAGAAAGTCATCATTGCTGACATAGCCTAAAAGTGCAGTCATTTAAACACAGTCTTTGGAACACATTCAAACATAGTCTTGGGAATCACACAGACATGACACTTCCTTTTTTTTTTTTTAAGATTTATTTATTTGAAAAGCAGATTTATAGAGAGGCAGAGGCAAAGAGAGAGAGAGGTCTTCCATCCACTGGTTCAGTCCCCGAATGGCCACAATGGCCGGACATGGGCTGATCTGAAGCCAGGAGCCAGAAGCTTCTTCTGTGTCCTCCATGCAGGTACAGAGGCCCAAAGACTTGGGCCATCTTCTACTGCTTTCCCAGGCCATAGCAGAGAGCTTGATAAGAAGTGGAGCAGCCAGGCCTTGAACTATCGTCCATATGGGATGCCAGCACTGCAGACGGCGGCCTTACCCACTATACCACAGTGCCGTCCTGAGACACTTTTAGCTGCTTGACCTGGACTAGGTATAGAACTTCTCTCACGGCCGGCGCCGTGGCTCAACAGGCTAATCCTCCGCCTTGCGGCGCTGGCACACCGGGTTCTAGTCCCGGTCGGGGTGCCAGATTCTGTCCCGGTTGCCCCTCTTCCAGGCCAGCCCTCTGCTGTGGCCCGGGAGTGCAGTGGAGGATGGCCCAGGTGCTTGGGCCCTGCACCCCATGGGAGACCAGGAAAAAGCACCTAGCACCTGGCTCCTGCCATCGGATCAACGCGGTGCGCCAGCTGCAGCGCGCCATCCGCGGCAGCCATTGGAGGGTGAACCAATGGCAAAGGAAGACCTTTCTCTCTGTCTCTCTCTCTCTCACTGTCTACTCTGCCTGTCCAAAAAAAAAAAAAAAAAAAAAAAAACTTCTCTCAACAACTTCTCTCACCTTCAGTATTCTCATCTGTAAAATGTACCACATGATGCTGAAGTAGTTACAAGAACGAACTGCAGTAACATATTTACACACTCTTTAAAAAAACTATTTATTTATTTGAAAGGCAGAGTTAGAGAAAGAGAAAGAGACAGAGAGAGAGAGAGAGAGAGAGATCTTCCACCTGCTGATTCACTCCCCAAATAGCCCCAACAGCTGGAGCTGGGCTTATCAGAAGCTAGGAGCCAGGAGCTTCTTCCCGGTCTCCCACATGGGTGGCAGGGCTCCAGGGACTCAGGCCATCTTCTTCTGGTGCTTTCCCAGGTGCTTTGGCAGGGAGCTGAATTGGAAGTGGAGCAGTTGGGATTCAAACCAGTGCCCAGCCACCGGTGTGGCAGGCAGCGGCTTTACCTGCTAGGCCACAGTGCCGGCCCCATATTTGCGCACATTATACTTAATGCAGTTTCTGATCCATAACATCACTTAGAACCTATAAGCTGTTATTGAGGGAAAGAGGCTGTCAAAATTAGATTTCCAAAACAAAGTAGCATTTGACCTTTCTAAAATGATGGCACATTTTGATATGAGTGGGAAGGGGTGTAGGGGAACAGAGCAAACAAAGGAACAGCAGAAGCAGCACACACCCAGGATGCCGACACTGTGGGCATTAGGAAGAAGGAGGTGGCCACAGAGTGTGGAGCATGCCAGAACCGTCCTGGATATTCTTATATAAAACACTTATTGTACTCTCAGCTTCAGTGTGAACTCCTACATTAGTGAAAAGGGGGCCAAATATCACGCAGTCTGTCCATCTGAAGATGCAGAACCCTTTGAAAACTGCTAATGCAACCATGGGAGATGTGGAGAAAGAAGGAAGTCAGAGGCACCAAGGAGGAGATCAACCGCTGCCTCCCACTGTAGGCGTCCTAGTGGATCCTCTGCAAGAGCCTCCATTGTGAGGCTGGTGAAAAAAGGAATCCCGTCTTTGGGTTCCAGTATAGTTTGCAGCATCTAAGTAATTTGGCTTGAAATACTTGTTCTTCCTGTGCCATTAACTTTTAGCCACCTCATTAATTTTGATTTTATGATCAATAAAGTTTCTGTTATTTCTGCAAATTTCATATCTGGTAAGTTTCCAGGAGCCCTTCCATCTTTATCATATTTTTGCAAGTACCAATCCTCGTCTTGGTGTTTGCTTATTACTTCCCAATTTCCTTCAAGTCCTGCACCTCCTCCCTCCTCCCAAAGAACTGTCTTGCCCACACCAGTTCACATATTCCTCATTCCTTGATCTCCTGCAGACCTTATCAAGCTTGTCTCCCATTTGACCTTTGCAGTAAGACTGTTAATTCTTAGATCTTAGGTAAGTCAGTCCATCGTGCACTGTATTCTGCTAAACAGTAACTCCCTCCCCTGACCACACCTGTGATACAGGGAGGAATACCCTGTGATCTCATAGACCTTAAATGTAGTAAAACAGGTAAGAGAAGTAAGATGTAAGTGAATTAGATGACTTCGGCAGTGATAAGTCCTCAAGGGAAATAACCAAGTGATGTAGATGGGAGGACTTGTGAGATCAGAGTAGGGCACTTTATTTATTTGTTTATTTTTAAAGATTTTTATTAATTTATTTGAGAAGTAGAGTTATAGACAGTGAGAAGGATAGACAGAGAGAAAGGTTTTCCATCTGCTGGTTTATTCCCCAAATGACTGAAACAGCCAGAGCTGGGCCAATCCAAAGCCAGGATCCAGGAGCCAAGAGCCTCCTCCAGGCTTCCCCCATGGGTGCAGGGACCCAAGCACTTGGACCATCTTTCACTGCTGTCCTTGGCCATTAGCAGAGAGCTGGTTGGGAAGAGGAGCAGCTGGGCATAGAACCAATGCCCATATAGGATGCTGGCACAGCAGGTGGAGGATCAACCTATTTCGTCAGAGCACTGGCTCCCAGAGTAGGGCACTTTAGAGGGAGACTTGGGGAACATTTCTGATGCAATTATGTGCAAGTAGAGACTTGCAAGATGAAGCAGAGGCTAGGCAGTGATCATAGAGCAGATTATTTGGGGCATAGAAAAATACAAAGGCACTGAGCAGGGCCAGGCTGACCTGTTTGAGGAACAGAGAGAGAATAAGTGATGCAGTGGTTAGGAACAATCCATGGAGGCCCTTGGTGCAAGCTTGGATTTTACTCCAAGTGAAACGGGAAGGTAGAAGGGGCTTTCATGCAGAGGATGCGCAAAATCAGAGTTGAGTTTTAAAGATTCCATTGACTATTGAGTAATGAAATGTTTGGAGCAGGAGCAAGAGTAGGAGTGAAGAAGCTGGGGTGCTGGTGTTTTGGAGGATGCACGTCTGAGATCTGGGTGCAAACATGATTGGATTCTGGTGACTGCTGTCTTCCCAGTATGCACGTGACCACCTTCCTTCTGTGTCCTCACATGGCACAGAGATAGAGAAAGATTACCTCTCTTGTGCCTGCTTTTATAAGGTCATCCATCCCATTCCTGAGGGCTTCATGCACATGAGCCAATCACCTCCCATAGGCCCAACCGACTGACAACACATAAATTTCAGGGAAACAAAAACATTGACTCCATGGCAGGGGCTGTTGATGTGGGCTGGCTGAGAAATGACAGGGACTTGCAGCCATATTGCTGGGTGGACTGGGGACAAACATGTATTCAAGGAAATGAAAGTAGCATGGTTACTCTTGCTGGTGAAGTAAATGTGGAGAGTGTTAAGACGCAGTAAGTAGGAATCCTCTGCTTTTGTCCCAAGAATCTGAGTCAATGGGGATGCCATTACTGGAGGAAAAAAAGGCTTTTGGATTTGTTAATTGCTTCTAATTTTTAGAAATTTTTTTTTTTGACAGGCAGAGTAGACAGTGAGAGAGAGAGACAGAGAGAAAGGTCTTCCTTTACTGTTGGTTCACCCTCCAATGGCCAACGCGGCCAGGCACTGCAGCCGGCACACCGCGCTGATCCTATGACAGGAGCCAGGTGCTTATCCTGGTTTCCCATGGGGTGCAGGGTCCAAGCACTTGGGCCATCCTCCACTGCACTCCCGGGCCACAGCAGAGGGCTGGCCTGGAAGAGGGGCAACCGGGACAGAATCCGGCACCCCGACCGGGACTAGAACCCGGTGTGCCAGCGCTGCAAGATGGAGGATTAGCCTGTTGAGCCACGGCGCCGGCCTAGAATATGTTTTTTCTCAATGACACTTGTGATCATTTTTGTGTAGAAGATACACAATTTTATAGCCTATGCTAATGACTACAAAATATCACTCTGAATTCAAAAAATTATGTTTACCTCCTGCCCCCAATTTCTATATCAGGAGCTGGAAACTTTTTGCAAAGAGATAGGTAGTAAATATTTCAAGCTTTGTAGGCCATACCATCTTCACTTACAGGCAGTACACCTATGAATGAATATGACTGTGCCCTGATAAAGCTTTATTTTGTAGAGATAGGCATGGTCCATAGTTTGCCTCTCTTTGCTACATGAGTTAGTAGCATGGTTACCTGAACTAAACTCACAGGTACACCTGATTCATACAATCCATCAGACACATATTCAAGCAGAGAGAGAGACATTGTAAGAGACTGGAAAAGCAGGTGTATGGTCTTTTAGAGCTATTTTATTTTTCTTCTTTCAAGGATCCACATAAGCATGTGAACACTCAGACCTCAACCTGGAATAAGCGATTTGTAAATTTGTAAATCTGTGGTGAGTCCTTTGATGAAAACATTTTTTTTGTTTCAAACCTCAACGGAAATTGGAAATTAGAAGGCCTTTTAAAATTGAGTGGCAGAGGTGAAATGCTTATTGTTATTTTAAATTCACTTCAATTACTCCACATGCCATTTCATTTGTCCAATTGCTTTTTATATTGCCCACCCTTCAGAGGTGTCATCTCAGTTTGACAATTACCTCTCCTTTGCAGGGGTCAAAGCTAGTTATTGTCTGCATCTCCTGGAAAATACAGCCCTTGTGTTCCAAAGGTTTTTAATATTATTCCAAATTGTGACGTATTAGAGTAGCTGCTTTTATCTCACCTTTCAAGTCCTGATAACCAAAAGGACAGAAAGATCGATAACCACATCTTGGGTAACTAATTGCTTTTTCTTCCACCAGCACCCTACCATCCCTTTCCAAGCTCATTCCCAAGTCCATTTGACAATCTCAGATGTTGTTTTCAGCCTTAGATCTCAACTTTCCAGGCTCCAAACTGAGTAGGAATAATATGTTAAATGTGTTTCTATCAATAGCGCCTTTATGCTGAGGTGTGCTACTACTAAACACCCTCTGAACGAGAAAATTATTAGAGGTAATTACCAGGATGACTATTAAGAACTGGAACATTCTTCACTTTGCTAAGAATGATATTCCACTAAGTGGTATTTAGTTACTTTTTTATATTTTAATGATTGAATTCACTATTACAAAGTCAAACTTTCACATGGAAATGCATTTATCAAGCACTTATTTAGTTGCACTACTACTAGCTAACACATTTTCATTAATTACAGTAGGCCACAAAGGCTTGACAACATTAACTTACTGAGTTTCAACAACTCCCTCATTGGGCACTTCCATTTTCTACAGCAAGACAGAGAAATGTCCATAGCTTCGTGGTAGAGTCCCGTATTTCCCACTTGCCAACTTCCTGAACTTCAGCAAATTCATTTAATCTCTTTGTGCCTCAGTTTCCCCACCTGTAAGTTGGAAATAAATATAATGGCTACTGGGGCTAGCGCTGTGGCATAGCAGATAAAGTTGCCGCCTACAGTGATGGCATCCCATGTGGATGCCAGGTCGAGCCCTGTATAGTTATTTATAATGAAGAGGTTGTGAAGCTCATTTATATTCTTGTGACTGTACCTGAATCTCTTCATGATTCACACCCTCACATATGGTATTAATTAATTTGATTAATTTTAAAGATGACTCAGCAATCTTTGTGGGATCATATAGTTACTCTTTCCTACTCATCTAGCCCAAAAACTATCTTAAATTTTGGACAGAAATAGACTTATTGTTTTCTCTTCTCAAGTAGAAGAGTTTAAATATTTCATCACCTTAATTTAAATCATTCATTCATTCACTTTCAGATGTGAGCTCAAAGTCATTTCTTAGATAGATAAGAAATTTAAAAAAAAGAAAATGAAAAATTGTAAACCTGTCCATGTCTCTGTCCTATTCCTCTTCCTTTCCTATTTGTAGCTATTTTAAGGGCTTTAAGAAATGTACAGTCTAATGGAAGAAGAATCATGTGGGAATAAAGAAAATCAATAAAATATAAGTATTAGTATCCTATTGCTGATGTAACAAATTACTATACACATAGTAGCTTAACATTACACATCTTTATTATATTATAAAGGATGGAAATCTGAAATGAATTTTTACCTTTTTTTAAAAAGATTTATTTATTTATTTGAGAGGTAGAGTTACGAACAAAGAGGAAGAGATAGAGAGAGGTCCTCTATTCACTGGTTCACTCCCCAGACAGTCTCAATGGCCTGAGCTGTGACAGGCCGAAGCCAGGAGCCAGGAGCTTCTTCTGGGTCTCCCACTTGGGTACAGGGGCCCAAGCACTTATACATTTTCCACTGGTTTCCCAGGCTATTAGCAGAGAGCTGGATCAGAAGTGGAGCAGCTGGGACTCCAACTGGCACCCAAATGGGATGCCAGCACCACAGGCAGAGGCTTAATCTACTATACCACAGTGCTGATCCCCTAGATTTTTTTTTTTAGATTTATTTTATTTATTTGTTTGAAAGGCTGAGTTACAGAGAAAGAGAGAAGGAGAGATGGAGAGAGAGAGAGATCTTCCATTGCTTGTTCATTCTCCAAATGGCCCCAATGGCTTGGGGTTTGGCCAGGCCAAAGCCAAGAGACAGAAGTTTCTTCCAGGTCTCTCATGTTTTTTTTTTAATTTTTTATTTATTTAAAAAAATTTTTTGACAGGCAGAATTAGACAGTGAGAGAGAGAGAGAGACAGAGAGAAAGGTCTTCCTTCTGTTGGCTCACTCCTCAAATGGCCGCCACGACTGGCATGTTGTGCCAATCTGAAGCCAGGAGCCAGGTACTTCCTCCCGGTCTCCCATGCGGATTCAGGGCCCAAGCATTTGGGCCGTCTTCCTCTGCTTTCCTAGGTGCTTTAGTAGGGAGCTGGATCAGAAGCAGAGCAGATGGGACTCGAATTCGCACCCCAAATTGGGATGACAGTTTCACAGGCAGCGGCTTTACCCCCTACACCACAAAGCCAGCCCCTGAAACAGTTTCAACAGCACTGTATTGTTTCTGTAGGGTGGAGGCCAAAGTGTGTTTCCTTACCTTTTCCTTCCCCCTCCACTATCAGTCTGAAAACTTATCACAACAGCTTCAGTTCCTATCATTACACTTTCTGACTGAATCTCCTTATTTAACGACTCTGTGAGTGCACTAGATAATTTGGGATATCTCCCAATCTCAAGAACCATCATTTAATCATATCTTCTAAGACCCTTTAGCCACATAATAGAACATACCTGCAGGGTTAGAATGTGATCTTTGGTGGGCCATTATTCTGACTTGTGAAAGTGTTTTATTGATGTGTGCTCCCACACACGTGCACATACTTGCACTGCAGAGTGGGTGAGCAGTGGAAGTCAGGAAAGCATTGTGAAGAAGTGATGCCTGCACACAACATTCTTTCATCAGTTAAGCAAGGAGGGAGGAAGAGGGGAGGAAAGAGCTTTCTCAGACCTGCAATCCTGAAATGGCCACAAGAAGCACACTGAGGTTGCAGCTGTAGTTCCAGTGATTAGAGAACTGGGTACTGAAGGTGGCAAAGTGTGGAGCTGAAGTTATAATCAGAAATGGAGCACAGGGTTTGTTATAAAGTTTGGTCAGGAAAAATAAGCTTTCTGATAACTCCCTCTGTGTTCTAAGAGAAATGTCTGACTTGAGCATCATATTGTTCTCCCTCATTTCACGCCAGGAAGTGGAAGAGTTTTATTTGCCGAAGAACTTCCCCAGGCATCCTTAGTTACAGACTCCAGTAAAATCACTTTGAGTTAAAGGAGTTTGTGCTCTCTTGGACCAAAGCACCCTGTTTGGGGGTGGGGATGGGTCATGATGAGTTAGTTTGGGACCCCAAAGCCTGTGATTGCACATTAAGTGCCAACCTGGGGACATTTCATCCTACACCTTCATTCACATCCAAAGAATAACAGGTCAGCCTTTATTCCAACAGCAAAGAGTGCTCGCCAATGCTGAGAGAGGTGGGTGCCGTTTCAGTGCCACTACACAGTAGATTCCAATTTCTTTACCTCTCTGGGCATATATGCTTGTCTGAGTGCAAGCTGTGTGGTATTAGTCACAGGAGCAACAAACAAAATTGCCATTCTATAGTCTCTTTCTACAAGAGAACCCAAGTCTACAGGTGCCCCACCATTGAAGTTTGAAGCCCCCAGAGGAAGGTAGACAGGCATCAGCAATCACGCCCCAAAGGAAGGGAAGAGGACAGAAGGGAAGAACTGCAGCTTCCCCAAGAAGTCGCTCCTCTCTCTCAGTTCATTGCATTTTCTTTGTCCAGACTTACTCATCTCAGGAATGTGTCAACACACTGACCTTGTCTCGCCCTTCTAGATCTCCCCCTTCTAGAGCTACTCTTTAGTGGAATCAAAGGAAATACTGGAATTGCTAGTATTGAGCTGTCCTACTCTCAGATTTCTGTCCAAGTCCCTGTAAGTAACATAGAGGGGATCCCCTTTTCAGAGGGAAGAGTCATCCTCCATTCATTTTCCTATTCTTTGGCAAAATATTCATTGAGTTCCTACTACATACTTGGCTCTTTGCAAGGTACCTGTGCAGTGCAACAGGTAGGAGTACTGTCCCTGCTTTCACTGGAATGTGTCCAAGAATGCAGAAGGTAGGCATTGTCAAAACAACTACTTTATACAGTAGTGAAAGCTTTTGAGTGCTAAGTCCAGGGCAGACAGCACTCAACATGCTTTAGTCTCAGTGGGTCCCCACAACATCCCTGTGAATAGGACGATTAGTGTCCTATTTCAATTCACGTGTCTGAGGTCTTAGAGCTCCTCAGCCTTGCAGCCAGGATTCTATTTCTAGGACCCACAATTTTATAATCAGTAACTCAAAGAGAGCCACAGTGTCCAGGGGGCTTGCAGTCAGTTCAGATCTGAAACTCCCTCAGAAAACCAGGAAACCATTGCACCTGGTTGCACAGCTAGGCTGTGTGTTGCTGCTTGTCACCATGGTAATGAGATGCATTCCTTACTAACCTCTCCCTAGACCTCCCCAGATCTCCTATCCTCAGGGGAGCTCCTTGAAGATCATTAATGAAAATCACCAGTGGCCTTTGCAAACCTCTTGGAGAGTGTTTAATGCAGTAATTGTTTGCTCTGATTTGTAATGAGAGAGAGAGAGAGAGAGAGAGAGAGAGAGAGAGAGAGAGATGGTGATATTAAGGTCTGATTAATTTTCCTAAATGTATTCCGGAGCAAAAGGCACCTTGAAGAATAAGACTCATTTTCTCCCCTTAAGGATTACCTTGTCTTGATTTTTGCAGTCAAACCCCATGGGTTCACCTCAAAGCACAGCTTGCTTTGATTTGCATAATGTGAAATTGCTGAGATAAATTATTATCACACGCAGCACCAGATATCACTTCTTACTTCCACACTGGTGAAAGTATTGCCAAGGACCCACTAATTAAAAGGAGGAGGTTGGTGGGTTGCTGGTTTGTTCTGAGGCTCTGCGCTTTTGTTTCTCCCATTTGCAGCAGGCATGGAAAGCAGCTGGTATTGACCAGGTTTTGAGAGGCCATTTTGACACAGCTAAGCAGGAAAATAAACACTGAACACACACAGGCGCTGTTGGACAAATAAGACAGCAATGTTTTATGATACAAGGGAGTTTATGGATAAAGGAGAATTTCTGAGATGTGTAGGAATCTTTATCTTAGGAAAATAAATTGGGCTTTTGTTACAGGCCCATGGGTCTGTGCTGGGAACTGAGGCCTTGTAAGTTGGCCCTTACCAGCTGCTTTGTCTTATCTACCAAGTTTCTGGGAAATGTATTAAGATCTATGACTCACGTAAACATGGAACCAAAGGGTTTCTGCATCCTGGACCCTGGGGATTGTATTTCCCTTTATCGTCCATTAACGCAGAAGAGATTTCATCAGTCGGCTTACCCTTCTTTCACCCCAGAGGGTTATGGAAATCCCAGAGATTAGCCTCTCAAGGATATGAATACCCAGATCACTGTTTGACAGGCTGATAGGCAGGGATTCACACAGACGGCAGAAGCGCCTGTCGTGGGATGCAGATCGGAGCAGAGTTTGTGAAGACAGTTGATTAGTAAAGCCGAGCCTCAGAATATCAGATAATTGCATTCTTTATTAGGAAAATGTGAACAAATCTTTGTGGTCAGTTTTCTAAAAAGGTATCTGGTCCTTGGTGGCTCCTGCCTGAGGATGGTCCCTGCTTCCTCAGATCATCTTCTCCAAAGCATCTCTGACCCCAATCCTGGCTCCTGGGCCCTGGGCTATGATGCCAGTGCCATCACACTGGACAAGAAGTGAGGAAACTGAATCTTGCTATGTCTGATGTTTGACGGCATAAGGGAAAGGCTTGAAGCATTAACTGTCGTACTTAATTGCTTAGGTCCAAGGTCACAAACTGGTGGCCTGCTGACTGAGTTGGTCCCATAATTATCTTTAGTTTGGCATGCACTGTCTTTTAGGACGCCAGAATGAGTTGCCAATGTATATACGTTGGGAAATCCCACCAAAAATAGCTGGTTTTCCATGTGCTATTGGTTATCAATTTCCTTGTCCCCAGTGGATACACGTGGGCCTGCCTCCTTCCTTTATGTTGTTTCCTGGGCCCAGTGCTGGCTGCAGGGGACATTTTCATTTACAAGTCTGGAGGAGACCTGTGCTGCTCTGGCTTCTGCTCAATGGCTATTTGTGACATGGTGTGAGGTTGCTCAGCCTCACATTTTCCTCTGCTTGTAGACCCTCACCCAGACGCCTGGTGCTTCCTGTCCCTCAGTGCCTCAATCTATCACCTTCTGTGGCTTTGTCTCCTTTCCCAAGGATGCCACAGGAATAAGAGAATTTCTCTAAGCTCCTGGGGACCAAGGCAACACTCAGGCCAAGTCCACAGTCTCAACGTCACTTGCCTGGTTAGTGCTGAGCCTGCCCCTTGGGAGCCAGGGCTCCTTGCTCCTCGCACGCGATGGGCCACAAGGAGATGGAGCATACTCCCCTCCTCCTGTCTTTCGCTTCCCACCCAACAGGATGGGCAGCCTTACACTGATTAGTCAGGGGATGATTGCCCTCTTCATCTGTGACTGGGTTTTGCTTCAAGAGCGTGGCTTCCGGCCCACATAAGAGGCAACCCTAATGAGCTCACGTCAACCTGAGACCCAAGGGAAAGTGGGGAAACTTTCAGAAGGTTAACACTGGCTGAGTAGTTTCCCATGCATGTAACTCCTCACAGGATTCTAAATTCATACTTTACTTTCTTTCTTTTTTTTTTTTTTTAATTTATTTGACAGGCAGAGTGGACAGTGAGAGAGAGAGAGACAGAGAGAAAAGTCTTCCTTGTGCCGTTGGTTCACCCTCCAATGGCCACCACGGCAGGCGCGCACTGCGGCCAGTGCACCGCGCTGATCCAATGGCAAGAGCCAGGTACTTATCCTGGTCTCCCATGGGGTGCAGGGCCAAGCACTTGGGCCATCCTCCACCGCACTCCCGGGCCACAGCAGAGAGCTGGCCTGGAAGAGGGGCAACCGGGACAGAATCCGGCACCCCGACCGGGACTAGAACCCGGTGAGCCGGCGCCGCTGGCGGAGGATTAGCCTGTTGAGCCACGGTGCCGGCTCATACTTTGCTTTCTAAACACAGTGCTCTGGAAATTGAGGTGGTTGCTTGCTGGTGTCTTTTCTATTAGAATTACAGTTTTCCATGTACTTTTTTCTTGAGAAAAAGGCAAATATGAGTTCGTATAGATGTGTGGTCTGTGGGATAGTGTTATATGTACTTGTACTTTTGAAGCAATTCTGCCTTGGTAACAGGGAAATGAAGCTGTGTGAGTTTACAATCTGGTAGCAAATACTGAGTTCAGAGTCTACCATTGTGTTTGACTCAAAGTAGGAAATAACAAAACTTGGGAAATGATGACTGCAGAGATTTCCAAGCTCACCTTGGCTTCTCAACAGTGTAAGATTAGATGTAGGCATAGATTGGGTCCTGAGGATTGAGAGAGTGCCAGCTGTGTAAGGCTATGTTGCAGGCTTTATAGAAACACGACTGACACAGTGACCACTAAATCCGTGTCTGAAAGTTGACAGATTGCAGCCTGTCCTTGTGAGCTTGAGAGGACACAGCCAGCGCAGCTACCTGGCTCCACGGTTAACTCTTTGATTTACATGTGTCATGGTTCAGCTCATCTCACTGGCAATAAAGTCATGATAATGTGGTCCCTGGCCTCACTTGCACCCAAGTCCCTTTCCCCAAGTGCATTGGCCATGCGACAGGAAGAAAAATAGTGCTGGAAGCAGGGATGCACCAAACGTGCTCCCTGGGGAGTGGAGAGAGTTAATGTCATTTCCCAACCTAATTTACTACAAGAGGGTTTCATGTCCTTTGAGAGAATCAGAATCTGTGAGTGCCTGAGGAGAAAAAAGGTGTGCGTGTGTGGTTAGATAAAGTACGTAAATGACACCTGCCCCTTACCAAAGTATCACCTTATAATACACTAACCTGGAACTCTTTTCTTAGCCTATAAGTGCTTTGACATTCAGATGGTATTTCAAAATATACCCTTTTTCAAAAAATTTCTGCAGTTGCCTGTAGGATATAAAAGAGTGACCACTGAGAATCAGCAAGCCAGGATTTTAGTCTTATCTTAGACTGCTACCTTTAACCGGTCACCTCTCAGGCTTTTCAACTGTAAAATATAGGTTGAATTTGATGATTTCTAAGGGTCCTGTGCTTAATGATTTGTGGTTTAAATGTTTGAAAACATCAATGTTTGAAGAACCTCTTTGAATCACAACGTATTCCAAATGCACTTAGAATCTATTCTTCTCACTGCACAGGGCAGTGTCTGAAATAAATTTAAGTGTTTTCCCTTAATGGAATACATAAGAACAGATGGAGCTGGTGGAGCCACTGGGTCATGCTATCAGCTGCAAACACAATGGAACAACCTCAGCCTTTAACTCAGCCTCATGGACTGGGAGGAAGGCTTCAGGACTTCACGTTGCCATCTTTTAACTTACCTGTCCTGATGGTGCTCACACTGCCTGCCAGAAGTGCATCAGGATCTTAAACATAGCCAGCCAGGCTGGTAGGATCTTTAAAGATGGGTATAATCACAGTTCACAGAGTTTTCTCTCAAAAGCACTAAATTCCACAAGCAGTTCCAGTGTGTGGGCAAGAACAGGATAAGCAAGAGATTAAAAAGGAGGGAGGAGAAAGCTATTGAGGTGGTATTTTCATAATTTTGGAAAGGATTTTCTTTTATAACAAGAACCTAGGATTTTGATGTATGGATTACTTAAAAGCCAGGTTAAAAGTAAAGATAGAGAATCAGAGAAGGGGGGGGGGGACAAAAGAAGTGAGACAAAATAAAGTGAAATGAAGTCCAGCTTGCAGAAGTCGCTGGGATGCTTGTAGTAGAGTTTTACATTGTAATAACTTTGTTGTGAGCTGCTGCAGACTTCAGTTTAGTCCCCACGTACAGGAAGCTTCCCCTCTGGTCTTACAGTTAGAAATAAATACTTGATATGCAGCATGTTTCTTCCCTGTGAAGCAATTCAGCTGAGAAGCAAAGAACTGCACTTCAGCCTTTATACATTTTATCCCCTGGCAACCTACTGTAGTGATATTATAAACACTGAGACTGTTAGACAAATGGGAGTAAATATTACAAAAGCTGTGAAAGATGCTGTAAAATATTCACTCATTCCTGCAAGACTAATTTACAGAGCACACACTATGAGCTAGGCACTGTGCTATATATAAGCTCTAAAATGATATCATTAAAACACAGTCCCTACACTTGAGGAGCAAATGACCAGACATGCATGGCTACATCAGTCACTAGAAAAGAACACAATGTGGCCGGCGCCATGGCTCAATAGGCTAATCCTCCGTCTTGCGGCGCCAGCACACCGGGTTCTAGTCCTGGTCAGGGCGCCAGATTCTGTCTCGGTTGCCCTTCTTCCAGGCCAGCTCTCTGCTGTGGCCAGGGAGTGCAGTGGAGGATGGCCCAAGTGCTTGGGTCCTGCACCCGCATGGGAGACTAGGAAAAGCACCTGGCTCTTGCCATCGGATCAGCACGGTGCGCCGGCCGCAGTGCGCCGGCCGGGTTGGCCATTGGTGGGTGAACCAACGGCAAAGGAAGACCTTCCTCTTTGTCTCTCTCTCTCACTGTCCACTCTGCCTGTCAAAAAAAACAAAAAACAAAAAACAACAACAACAAAAAAACCACACAATGTAATTATCACTGTTGGTAAATGTTTAACAACTAGACTTTCAGGCAAAATAGTCCAGAATGATGTCATTTTCATTTTCCATGGTGCAAATAAACATTTCCATGACCCCTAGCAAATTACCAACACAAGGTCACTGAATATCAAGTTAGGAAGCCATTGGTTACTGGGAGCAATGCCAGCCAGCTCTGCCTAGCATATCCTCCACTGCACTATCTGATCCTGTCTTTATATCAGATCCTATTGTATCATCACACTAGTGTATGTGCACACATAAATACATTAGGATACTTCCAAGCAGTTCATGGACAAATGGAATTAAAGATAAAATGTATTTTGGTGCAAACATGTTTGAAATCCAAGAATAGTTTTTACATAATATGCGTTTCCATGATTTTTTTGAATATTCCTTTTACATATGTACAATATGTTTATTATAATGAATGCAATATAATTTAAAATTTTGCATGTGATACCATGTTAAGGTGACACAGCTTATTGAAGTTTTAGATTCGGAGTCAGAGCTTTGTGAGCTTAAACTTCAACTTAACCACTTGGGACCTGCGTCACTTGTGACCCAGGACACTTCCTTAAGCCTCATCTTTCATTTGCACTTGATGGACAGCTAGTGCCTGTTGCCTCCAACGCTGCAACACTCAAAACAGGGATGCTCAGTTCCTTCCCCCAGCCCAGAGCCGCACCATGAGCTTGCCTACGTTTGCAAGTCGGGAAATGACTGGAGCGCTGCCACGGGAAGCAACTGGCCGCAACAGAGCCTGGCGAGAGAGGGAATTAGGTGCCTGTATATCTGCAATGGCTTCTCTGAACTCTCTGAACTCTCTGAAGCGGGCCTCGGAGCTTGGAAGCACTTAAAGGAAGATGCTCCCATGTGCTGTCCGCAGATGCCCTGTGCTCTGCTGCGGTGCCTCCTTTCCTCCGCCATGGCTGGGGGCGTCCTCGCTGCTCCCGCTGACCCTTTCCCGCCACTCAGGCGGAGGGCGGCGTGTGGCCAATCCTGCCCCGGCCAGGGTCAGCCCAAGTGCCAGGCAGACGCGGTTTGTTCCGAAAGCTTCTGCTTACAGGAGGCCCGGACACTTTCCTGGGCTGTGTGTTAATGATGGGGCCTAATATCTATTGTGTTTCACTGAATTCCATTTCAGCCTCAGAAGTGCCGCCTGCCTGCCAGTGAAATGTAATTTCTTGAAGAGCCACGGTCATATTCCATCTCTCTGTGCCTCAGGTTTACCCAAACAAAGGAGATGGGCTGTTACCAAAAAGAGCATAATTCAAAATTCCAGTTATGATTGTTAAACTACATGTGAAATTACTTTTAATAATTAAAAATGGCTCTTGTCACCCTACATTCCTAGCTCAATATTAGGTCTGGTGCCATTTTAAGGAAAGCTAATAATCCCCAGTAAATCCTGGTGACCTTAATTGTCTTGGTATCTACCCTTCAGTGACCTTTATCGTGTAGATGGTAGAATCTAAAATAAATGATAGGAATATATCTCATGTGCAGCTCATCATGTTCGTTTATTTTATACTTTTGCTGTTTCCATGGCATCTTTTCTCCTAGGAGGTGAACACGCTTTGTAAAAAAAAATGCTTACAATATGTATTTTGTAAATTCAAATTTTAAATCAGAATGAGAGAAATGTCAATAAGAAAGTTGTCATTTGGGGGAAGAGTCAAAACCAGAGAGGAGATGGAAACTGAAAAGGAATGGAGATGCAAAAGAGACTGAGTCATTATAGATCCCACTGGCAAAATACCAGCATAGCATCCAGCCACAGGGTAGACACTCAGTACTGGCTGTGTGTGCTAATGAATGGAAGAGGGGTTGAAGAAAATGCCTTCATTCCTTTGCATTTAAATGAGAATTAATTTTAGATTAATTTCAAGATAAACGACATTGCAATTTTAATTTAAAAAACCTTATTCATTTATGTATTTGAAAGTCAAAACATCAGGGAGAGAAAGAGAGAGAGAGAAATTAAGAATCTTCCATCTGCTGGTTCACTCTCCAGATGGCTGCAAGGGAATGGGGGTTTGAACTGGCACTCTGAGATGAAATGCCTGGCTCGACTGCTGTGACACAACATCGACCCCAATATAGTCGCTTAAAAACAGTTTATTTCACAAACAGTGGCCAGGATAAAATCTATATTACCCGTGTGAACACTGGATTTAGGCAGTGGCTGCTTCTCATTTAACCCCAGATCCCTTTGCTTTAGCAAAGCATGCCTCTGTTTACTTTAAGGTATTTTTGCCTTCTAATCTTTCTCTTCATTGTCTCTCCAGCTTTTGTCACAATAGCAGTGCACTTTTTCTTGAAAACCCTATGACTTTGCTGAAGAAGAAAAAAAAGATTTAAATAAAATTGTGGTTGGTTCATGGTACTCTTCATGCCATTTATAACTGACACCTAAATGCTTCTGTTGCTTTAAGTGGTGGGCTCACAGTCGTTCACAACAAGACAAAGCACTGACTCATGGAGTGCTGCCAAACGAGCCATTCTGGAGAGCTGAAAAAGATTGTGATATTTTACATCTAGAGCATAAGTTTTCACAGAAATCTCCCATATTGATGTTTTAGTGTCTGATTCAAATTTTAAAGCACAGGACAACATCTTTTGGTTGGATTGGTTAAACATGTCTTCTTTTCAATATGCTTTTCATCGGTAAACATCATGGTTAACATTTCAAACCCTGGCTTCTCTCTCTGCCAAGGGGTCATTTTCATTAACAGTGATGAGCAGCCTCCATTTTTGTCCATGCCTCCTGTGGAAAGCAAACCACATTGGAAATTTGTTTCATGTTGGAAGAATTTAGTTCATTCTACAACTACAGCAGGTCTTTAGCACAAATTTAAAATGGAGAAACACTTTTATTTTATTTCAATGATATGTGTTTATGATACTCATTTTTGTGCATGCAAAAATGATATCCTTAATTTTGGCACCATTGTGATATTTTGTAGTGTTAAATTCCCTGAATGGGTGTTAAGGTAGCATCAGTTTTTTTTTTTTTTTACCATGAATTCACATTTCAAAAGAAAATATATTCAAGATTAGGAAAATAGCAGGTGCAAAGAGAGTTATAACTTTTTTATTTTTAGAAGGAAATGTACACTTGCCACAATAGATTTGTTTATCTTCTGCACTTCTATTCATAATGATAATTATATGACCATGTGAAGTGCATTAGCAAAGGCAATAGGATTATCAGATTACATAACATTATTGATACCATATTATAAATGGAAAAACAGGACAAGAGAAAGAGAGGCATTAGGATTATTTATCACTGATGAGGCATAGCAATATGATGTTAGCATTTTTCCTTGCACAGTGATGCTAAACTCTAGTGCAGAGTGTCAGCATCAGCACTGTTTGTATCTGTCTTTGTCATGGAGACCTGCCTTGCACACACAGGATATGCCAGCACATCTCTGGCTTCTGCCTGTTAGGTGCCAGAGGCATCACCACATTCTGAATTGTGATAAATGTCTCCAGGAGTCTCCACATATCTCACGGTCAGGACACTGCTCCTGAGACTCATACAAATAAAACCAGGGTGTGAAGAAGCATACATCTGTGTGTTACCTCCACCACGAAAGGGCACCTGAGATAGAAGTAGAGGCTCACACACCTGCAAGGGGCTTTGTGTGATTCAAGACCATATGTGACCAGGGCTCTGAGACTGGGAAGGTGGATTTGCTAGAAGATGCATCAACTGCTTTGTGTCAGGCCTGAAACTTCCTTCCTACATGCAGGCTGCCTTTTCTTCCTACCTGAGGAGAATCAAGCCTTTGTGAAGCTTGGATTTCAAGTCTGTTGGTGGTGTACACATGGGGCTTTCCATGTGATGTGGGCAATGGATATATTAATTTCCAATCCAGCTTATTGCCTCCCACAGACACAGAAATACTAAACAGAGACCAGTGTTGTGTGCAAATAAGATCATTATTTTTTTAACAGCGAGGGAATAAACATACCTTCACATGCAAGCATGGACTGCCTCACACTGAGAGATACCAATCATGAGTGGGCTATAGATGAGAAAGTAAGATAAAAGGGAAAATGGTACCTCTACGTGAGTACGAGATACTGGAAAGAGAAAATGACAGCAGCACGACCAACTGTGTTCCATGGCAGAAAGAGAGTTCTTTCCTGTCTTCCACTTCACTTCATTAGGATGGTGGATACACTGGAGTGGGGTCTGAGATTGTGTCCTGGTTTTGCACGTGATAGATGCTTCCAGAAAAGGTGGGCGTATAAAGCAACAGTTTAAGAGATAGTGTGGTTTGCAGGGAGACAAGAGTTCTAGCTTGTATAAACTTTCACTAACTGTCTAGTTACACCATGTCACAGGTACACAATTTGATTGTGCTGCTTCTTACACATTATTGTTGCACTGGAGAATTCCTGACTCTTGACTGAGGTGCAAAACTCACAACCAGTGTTTTAAATTTGGTTCCTTCACAAGTCATAAGGAGGTCTTGACGTTTTCGTATCAACAGCCAAAACACTACACTTACATGTATACCTGTAATATTGATTTTTAAAAAAGAAAGAATAAATATGGTTACCAGAGTATTAGAATGAATAACAATTAAAATCCTGCTGTTCACTACACAAAATGCCCTGACACCTTGCAAAAATAGCAAAGCTCATAGTATGTCATCTGTTTGCTCATTATCCTGAGAGTTCTCAAGTGGAAATAAACTAATTCTCACTCCTCTTTAGAGGACACAAGATGGAATAGAAAAAGCATTTAGCATGAGGGTGACAGAGCCTAATCTGACTTTTGGGTTGATAAAGTGAACTTTTGGGTTTATAAAGAGGTAAAAAGGTCTGTCCTGCCTGCCTGCCTCTGAGAGCCTTGCTGAGAATCAAGCATGATACAATATTCTGGACTGCTCTGTGAAATGGAAAGCCTGATGCAAAGGTGAAAGATTTGGGAGGGGCATCTGAACCATCTGTCGCAGGCCCAGGCATGTCTGGGTGGCCTACTGCTTGGTGAAGCAACCCTGCCCGGAGTCTGTTTGCATGAGGAAAGGCGTCTGCTTGAAAAGAAGTCTCAATAGACGAGGACTGAGTCAGACGCGACACTCTGGAGCCGGAAAAACAAGACAGAACTTGGGTCACTCGAGAAAATGAGTGTTTACGGAACCACAGACTTCCTCTGGCCCCACCTCAGGAGCCCCACAGAAGAGGGTAGAGGAACTGTAAGGAAGACTAGCAGCCTCTGTAAATGTAACAGGTTGCAGTGGCAGAGACACAAAGTGAAAGTGTAGAAGCAGAAAGGGGCATTTTCTCCCCAGCTGGAACAGGATACCTTCCAGGGCTGGCACCCGGCATGCTCCAAGTCATCGCTGACATGGTGCTACGCGATATTGCATGCGTTCCAACGTCGTCACTGGAAGTCTTGGGGAGCAACCCTAGCAGCTACCAAAACTATTGGTTGTAGTAGTTTCCCCGCCGAGAGGGCCACCCATCTCCCCCAACCTCTGCTTCTGAGGAGGCAGCTTGGCGCCACTACTGGGCTCTCTGTAGCTGCATCTCTGCTCTGTAGAGCTGTCCTCTGTTGTTGTGGTCTATTATCTGGAATGAGCATCTGCATCAAGCAATGAAAACAAGATTTGTTTTATATTAAAATTCAATTTAATTTATTTTTTTGAATCAAGAGACAGAGATTGAGCTCCTTCATGTAACATCCATGTTGCCAAAGTCCCTGAGTATACTCTTACCAAGGCCCATGCATTCAGTTATTCTTTTGATTCCCAGTACAATATTTGTATTCTCCCAGTAAATTCTATAGAAAAGAATTAGTTTATATTGTTTTTAATCAAAAGAAACTTAGTTAATGCACTTGGGAAGAAGACTTAACAGATGATTACACTTTGAATTAGCAGTTGGTGGAGGGAGTGTAATATGAAGTACTTATGATTATAATTTATGTTGATTAACAGTCTAAAGTCATGTCATTATATGCAGAACCCCAGGAGAGTTAATTTCTTGTGTCAACTTGGCTGGGCCACAGTGCATGTTTCCTTGAAGATGGTTTTTGCATGACGTTCACGTTGCCTGAAAAATGGGCTTCAAGTTAACAAGATGAGCTTTCCATAATGTGAGTAGGCCTTATCCAGTCAGCTGAAGGCCTTAAAAGAACCAAGTCTGACTGCCCTGAACAAGAAGGAATTCTTCCAGCAGAGTGCCTTCCATTGTGCAGGCCACTACCACCAGCCCAAGTGGTGTAGTTGAACCTCTAAGTGGTCTAGGGATGTAGTCAAGAGTATGGGCAGATACAAGACACAGGAGTTTGCTGCCAGCTGCCAGGCTGTTTAAAAGTCAACAATTCTCACTCTATTGAAATAACAATAAAAACTATAGTAGATAAGTAAGTCAGTGATACAGTCATTTATTGCCATTATCAAGGATGATACATTGTATATATAACTGTGGCGCTGTGCTTTTGTATGACTGGCAACGCAGTGGGTCTGTCTACATCTGCATCACCACACACATGTGTAAAGTGTTGTGTTGCGACTTAGGATGGCCATGGCAATCACTAGTGACAGGGGATTTTCCAGCTTCATTATAATCTTATGCTACCACCATCATACAAGGCACTGCAAACAGTTCATGGAGAAACAGAATTAAAAGATAATTCAAATTTCCATGAATTTTTGAAGACCTCTCTCTGTAATCTGTTCTTGACTGAAATGTTATTATGCGGCACACTTCTCTCAGTTTTGTTTCTCTGGAATACCCTGAACGATACACAGACTGGTACCTAAATAGTCGGCATAGACATTTGCCCCCCAAAATGTCAGCTTTCAGCCTCATTACTGCAAATTTGGTGGGGAGACAAGAGTTAGAGTATCAAAGAGTAAACTGACAATGTTTTACACAGATCCACTTACCTATAGTGCTGGCTGGAATGCAAACTCTTCACTAGCGGGTGCGTACTGTATTCCTGTGTCTACTGTAACAAATCGCCACAACTTCATTGGTTCAAAATAATGCATATATATATTACCTTGCTGCTTAAGAGGCTTGACGGGTAGAATGGGTCTGCAAGACTGCCTTCTGCTGGAAGCTGTGAGTGAGGCTCTGTCTCTGCCTTGCGGGCTTCTGGGGGCCACCTCCTTTCCTTGGCCCATGACCCCTTCCTGGCACCATCCTGACTCAGCTTCTGCTTCACAGCTCCTTCTTTTTTATTTTCTTTTTTTCAAGATTTATTTATTTGAAAGACAAAGTTACACAGAGAGAGACAGAGAAAGAGAGAGAGCGCGCGCCAGAGAGAGAGAGAGAGAGAGAGAGAGAGAGAGGAGAGAATCTTCCACCCACTGGCTCACTCCCCAAATGGCCGCAACTGCCAAAGGTGGGCCTATTTATTTATTTGAGAGGCAGCGTCACAGGCAGACAGAGAGTGAGACCTTCCATCTGCTGATTCACTCCCCAAATGGCCAAGGCTGAGCTGATCCGAAGCCAGGAGCTAGGAGCTTCTTTTGGGTTTCCCACTGGGGTACAGGGATCCAAGCACTTGGGCCATCTTCTGCTATTTTCCCAGGCACATTAGCAGGAAGCAGGATCCAAAGTGGAGAAGCCAGGACTCGAACCAGCGCCCACAAGGGATGCCAGCGCTGAAGGCTGGGGCTTTAACTCACTGGGCCACAGTGAGTGGCCAATGAAAATATGTGGGCCAGCCCCCACAACTCCTTCTTTCACTTTTACCTTCCTGCCTCCTTCTTATGAAGACTGATCATGTTGGACCCACACGGATAATTAAGAAATATCTCCCCAGTTCGAGATCTGAGTCCCTCTTCCCCATCAGAGGATCCTGGAGCAGGAGAAGGGATCTTCGGAGGAAGCATTATTTTGATTCCACAGATCCCTGTAGGGTGCTATGCTTTCCTGCCGAGGTGGCAGTGAGAAATGCTAAGAGCTGTTTTTTCTGGAAGGCAAAAGAGAGACCCTATTAATTTCTTTGCCTAAATGTCTTCCAAGTTCAACTCCAAAAGCTGCTTCTCTCCTAACTTGGGAAAAGTCATGATAAAAATCAAAGAGCAGAAGAAATGCTGTTAAAAACATACCAATACTAATTGCTGAGAATAAGCGCATGATTAGAAAAGACAGAGCCTTCTGGCGCCGTGGCTCACTAGGCTAATCCTCCGCCTTGCGGCGCTGGCACACCGGGTTCTAGTTCCGATTGGGGCACCGGATTCTGTCCCAGTTGCCCCTCTTCCAGGCCAGCTCTCTGCTGTGGCCTGGGAGTGCAGTGGAGGATGGCCCAAGTGCTTGGGCCCTGCACCCCATGGGAGACCAGGAAAAGCACCTGGCACCTGGCTCCTGCCATCAGATGAGCACGGTGCACCGGCCGCAGCGTGCTGGCCGCAGCGGCCATTGGAGGGTGAACCAACGGCAAAGGAAGACCTTTCTCTCTGTCTCTCTCTCTCACTGTCCACTCTGCCTGTCAAAAAAAAAAAAAAGACAGAGCCTCTGTTTGTGTAGAGTTTAAGTTCTTGGTGAAGGGAGAGAAATCATAAACACAACAAATCAGCATACCTTGCAAAGGTGGAGGGGGAGGGAGAAAACACCTGCAGTGTGGATGGCACCGCACCAGGCACGGCAGAGACATGGAGAGCAGGGAGGCGTCCACTCTAACTCCACCACCAGATTTCAATGGGAAGAGAGATTCCAAAGGACATGAACAGATGCAGAACGAGGACTCTGTGATGCACAGGAAAGAACAAACCAATGACCAATGAAAATATGCTTAAACCTACTGCCCTTTAGAGCCATGTAAATCAAATTAAGAGATACCTTTTTTTTTTTCCTGTAAAACTGAAAAAAATAGGAAAAGGCTAAAAATTAACAGCATGATAAGGATCCCTCAAAGGCTATCTTAGTTACAACCTGAATAAAAAAGAGATATAAAATCTTATGTTGGTGAAATTTTAGGGAAGCAGATACCTACTACCAATAATGGAGAAAATACAAATTGAAATTAGTTTTTCAAAAAAAGGAAAAAAGCTGTTGGTTTCTGTGTCTTTAAAATTAAAAATGTGTCATTAGGGTGGCATAGCATTTACATGTTTTAATAGAGAGGAAAATTACAGAGGCAGAGAAGGTGGTAGATTCAGGAAGTTCACTAGGGCACTGTTTATAACATGGAAGATATCCGACCCAATTCAAGTATCTCTTAACAGAATACCTGGCAAATGAACTATCCAAGTCCATATAAAAATATACCTAATGAGAAGGAGTAGTTAGATTTATACAAAGTAGCATGTGTTGACTATTAAAATGCACTGATAGTGAAAATGCAGCCAATGCAATATAATTTAGGCCTGAAATCTTTACAAAACAAAATTATGCACAGCTTTATGTACACATGAAAACAGGAGTCAAGTGTTTTTTAAGAGTCAAGTGCCAAGAACTGCATTTACTTTATTAGCATTGCTTGATATTATAAAATGATGATATGCTATCATATCATTTATATAATTAACAAGTTGACAGTTTTTTTGGAGTCAATAAAAACAACAGAGGGCAAGGGCTTATTGTTCTATATGGCTGCTCATTTTGGACAAGTCTCAAAATCTCTGGATCATTTCATGCTTTTGGTATTGATGTGAAAATCAGATGTTTTTTCACACAAAGGCAGTAGAACATCTTTGAAATGTAGAGCAACATAACAGTGCAACTCTTAAGAGTTTTATTCAGTGGCAAGGTCAATATAAATCAACACTATGATGAGATTTCCTGCAAAATTATCTTCATCATTAACTGATTTAAAAGAGACACAGAATCTTGAGCAAGGGAAGAAAGAACCCCTTTCTTCCTGGTGCTGCTCACACTGTACCTGGAGTGTTAGATCCAGGTGTGCACTCCACAGTCAAGCACCTGCCAAGAAAGAAAGCGTGTCTGCTAAAGTGCTTGAGATGGAGACCTATGGGGAATAGTAAAATGAACAGGAGGTTATTTCACCAGGAGAAAAGAAAGCTCAAATGACACATGATCATTGATTTTAAGCATTTAAGCAGAGGACAAAGGGTGTTGTTTGTACAGCCTACAAAGCATAGAAAGCCATAACCACTATTTCACAAAACACTGACATGGACATCCCTTCTCATCTCCATGAGGTTTGATTGTCCTGGTTGACAGCCGTGACAGAGACCTAAACGTTTGTGTGTTCCCTTCCCACAGTGTTACCTCTAACCTGTGGCTGTCAGCCAAGACATTTCCCAGACAAGCTGTGTTCTAGTTCACAGAACGTAAGTGAGAGCATTGGAAGCCGTTTCCACAAGGGACACAATTACGCACATGTGCACACACATTCATCTCCGATGTGCTTGCTTTTATGTGTTTTTTTCTCTTCTGGTTAGGAGGAATGAAGAAGAGTTGCAGCATATCCTTAGAAACCAATGCTACAGGAGCCAGTGCTGTGACTCAGCAGGTTAAATCCCTGGCCTGTAGCACCAGCATCCCTTATGGGTGCCGGTTCAAGACTTCGCTGCTGGCTCTTGTCTCTGTCTCTACCTCTCTCTGTGGCTCTGTCTTTCAAATAAATAAAATAAATCTTAAAAAAAAAAAAACAATGCTACTTATAATAGAGACCCCATCAGCATGAGCTCTTGACTGTGGAGAGGGCTGCCTACCCACCTGCTAACCCATTCTGGACGGCTATGCAGTTAAGAATTCAACCTCTTGCGTTGAGCCATTCTGCACTTTGAAGCCATTGTTAAGCAACTAGCTTAATTCATTTAACAGAACCACAAAGTGGAAGCTCAGCAGACCAGTGTAGAGTCCAAAGACAAGTGCTTTATCAAGTGGCTCAGTCAGACTCCAACCCAGGCCATCTCATTCTGAATCTAGAGCATTTTTCTCTTGTAGAAGAGAAAGCAGACCTAGTATCTGTGTTATAATTGAAGCTCAGAAATTATGACTCAACACAGAAGAACTCTGCAACAGGCCTATTCTTGTATTTGTTTTTTTCCCCAAAGACTTATTTATTTTATTTGAAAGGCAGAGTTACAGAGAGAGAGGGAAAGACAAATCTTCCAACCACTGGTAATGGCAACAGACGGAGCTAGCCCAGGCTGAAGCTGCTTTCCCAAGTGTATTAGCAGGGAGCTGGATCTGAAGTGGAACAGCTGGGACTCGAATCAGCACCCTTAGGGGGTGCCAGCACAGCAGGCAGAGGCTTTACCTGCTACACCACAGTGCCAGCCCTACTCTTGCATTTCTTCAAGAGGCTATGTGTCCTCAATCACAGCAGGTGTTCAAAAGGGATATCAGAGAAAGAATCACAGAGAAGGTAAGTGTTAGAGTGATGATTTGAAGTCTCTTCCAATCCGAGATTCTGTGATGCAGTACTGGAAGCACTCAGATGATATTTATTACACAAACACTATGCACTGAGCAGCAATTTTGGAGTCTTGTGGTCTCCTTAACAAGGTAGAATGGCAATGCTAAGAAACTCACTAAGAGAAAAAGGAAAGATTAAGCACTCTAGAGCGAGTTCCAACATATTTTCATTTGGAAAGATTTTTTAAGATTGAGACTGATCCAGATTCTGATTTAATCATTCATTGAACAAATGAAGCTCTTGTATAATTTGTTGGTTCTGGAAGAGCTTATTCAAATATAAAAACCCATGCACTGACTATCTGTAGTTCTCACTGGGATAGTACTTACATCCAGGAGACCAGAAGACATGTATTGGTGGCCTGGGAGGTAAAATGTCAGAGCAGATAGATCTCCATGGCTGATGGTGGTGAGGTTGCTACAGGATCAGGGCTGGGGGGGGGGGGCAGGTGGTGATTTCAGGTTTGAGTGGCTTGACCATAATAATGACAACAATGTGGGATGTGTGATGCTACTGAGAGCAGAAGAGAGTTGAGGTCAGGACACAGAGGGACTTTGTACAATGTAGTCAGGAAATGCCTTACTGAAAGTGGGGTTTTGAGTTAGACCATGAAGGCATTGCAGTGGGCAGATGGTTGGGGACTCACTCACCCAGTGGTATCTCCCTTTGGCTGGCACAGAGGGCAGTGCAAGGAACAGAGAGAAAACGGAGCCCGGAGGTCAGTGAAAACACCCGTGTCTGGTTTCAAAGAGGATTCCAGCTGCATTGAAGCAGGCATTGAAAGGGGTGACTTAGTCTGAGGGGGTAGTTCTGGCCACCATGTTAGTAGATTTGGCAAAAATAGGGCCCAGGAGATTAATTAGATTGTTGTGGTCTCCCTTTACACTGCGTTTCACTCTGCGGTTTTAGTTACCCATGATTTACTGAGTTCCAAAACGATGAGTGGAAAATTCCAGATATAATTAAATCATACATTTTAAACAACTTTTATTTCATTATATTGTTAAAAGTGTTCTATTATTAGTTATTATTGCTAATTTTTCGCTATTCCTTTTTTTTTTTTTTTGACAGGCAGAGTGGACAGTGAGAGAGAAAGACAGAGAGAAAGGTCTTCCTTTGCCGTTGGTTCACCCTCCAATGGCCGCTGCGGCTGGCGCGCTGTGGCCAGCGCACTGTGCTGATCCGAAGCCAGGAGCCAGGTGCTTTTCCTGGTCTCCCATGCAAGTGCAGAGCCTAAGCACTTCGGCCATCCTCCACTGCCCTCCTGGGCCACAGCAGAGAGCTGGACTGGAAGAGGAGCAACCGGGACAGAATCTGGTGCCCCAACTGGGACTAGAAGCGGGATGCCAGCGCCACAGGAAGAGGTCTAGCCTATTGAGCCGCAGCACTGGCTTTTGCTATTTCTAACACAAAAATTAAACTTTATCATGGGTACACATGCATAGCATTCACTCTGGGTATCTGCTAGGGTCTCAGAATGTGGAAGGGCGGTGATGTATGTCAATCATCTACAAAGAGGGGCCTGCTAAAGAATGAGGGCGGCAGGAGCAGTGATTCTGAAGTTAGAACTGAGAGGGCTTTCTGGTAGGCTAAATATGGAGTGTAAGAGAAAGAGAAGACGTGTGGAAGATCTAAGATTTGGAGCCTGAACCAAAAGAATAAACATTAACCATGATGCAAACACCTATAGGATAAGAAGGCTGACAGGCAGAGATGGGGAGTGAGATGCAGAAATAATGATTTCATTCAAATGCAAGTGACCTCCAAGCACTCAGGAATGACAAATAGTTCAATATTTTCATGGACGAGGTTGTAATGGAGATAGAAATCTCAGAGACATCTGCATAGAGAAGATGTTTACAGTGATGATGGTGGCCGAGATCACCTAAGAGGGCCAGTAAGCAGACGGCAGAAAAGAATGAGGTCATGGCTTCTATATTGCACAGAGGTTAGTAACAGACAGGAGCCAGACTAAGAGCCTGCAAAGTGATGAGAGACATAGGCGACCAATTAGAAAAACAAGATGACTTGGAAGCAAATAAAGTTTTCAAGCCGAAGAGATCAATTCTGGCAAGCCCTGTTGAGTGTTCAAAAACGTGTGTGCTCAGTGACCTTCCCTGTAGTCCGTCACATCAGTCATGGGCGGCATTTAGGACTCTGATTTTGGTGGAATGAAGCAGGTCACGCCAAGAGGAATGGAGGCAGAATAACTGGTCACATAGAATTTGGGAAGTTTGATAAAGAGGAGAAATTAGATGATTTTCAGGGTCTAAAACAAAAATTTTCTGTGATATGGGACAAGCATGTGTTTTTAAGCCTCTGAGAATGATCTATTAATTACTTTTATTTTTTTAAAAGATTTATTTATTTGAAAGTCAGTTACACAGAGAGAGGAGAGGCAGAGAGAGAGAGAGAGAGAGAGAGAGAGAGAGAGAGGTCCTCCACCCAATGGTTCACTCCCTACTTTGCCACAATGGCTGGAGCTGCGCCGATCCTAAGTGAGGAGCCAAGAGCTTCTTCTAGGTCTCCCATGTGAGTGCAGGGACCCAAGGATTTGGGCCAACTTCCACTGCTTTCCCAGGACAAAGGAGAGTTGGGTCGGAAGAGGAGCAGCCCGGTCTTGAATAGGCGCCCATATAGGATGCTGGCGCTTCTGGCCAGGGCATTAACCCGCTGCACCACAGCGCTGGTCCCAATATTAAGTACTTTTAAAATAGATTTAGAATTGAGGAGGGTGGAGAATCTCTGTAGAAATCTAACACAGAAAGAGAGAAGGAAGAGATCTAGTGTGTAAGTATGAGGGTTGGCCTTGAGGAGGAACCAAAATAGTCCATTCTTACTAACAGGTCTTATGGCCGTTGCAGGAAGGGGAAGACATGACAACTTCTAGTAACGGAATTTCTCTTGTTGCTTCAATTCCCCAGGAAAAACAGGAAGCAAGGTCAGCACTTGTGAGTGATGATGGGGCATATGTAATGGAGGTTTGCCAGGGAGGAAAGGTTTGTCATCATCCTTGTCAATGTACCGCAGCAGTGGTGTGATCTGGACTCTTACTAAGAAGGCCGCAGCACACTCCTGCAGGATCTAAACCAGCACTTTAGCAAAGCATCCCCCGCCATGAGTTCATCTTTGCATATTACAGTTAGAGAGGCACTGACTCACCGGGAAGACAAGGGACTAAATGGGGGCTAGGGATGAGTTGAATGCTGACAGGCAGCAGTAGGGCCTGCTTTAAATTACTGATGAATTTAAAATCAGATCCATTAGGATAATTTGTATCTTCTCCAGACAATTTCAACAGTGTTGATGGATGAACTGAACACATTGATGAATTTAACCAGAGTCGTGGTTTTGTCAGGAGAGTAAAGACAGATGATGTAGTTGGAGTAACTGACCATGAAATTTAAGCAGAATATGGAGGGAAGAGAAAGTTTGAAAAAAATGGGGAGGGGGACAGTGAAACATCGTGAAAAATGGATGAGGCTGATACACTGGACATTCTGGACAGACTGAAGCATTACTAGGGTGTGGGTCATTCAGGGAAGAGGCTCAAAACCTGCAATTTGAGGTTGGAGAATGGAATGTGGTGCTTGTTGCTAAGTAATATGGTCAAGCATACAGAAGTGATGCAGAGTACCTGAGACAGAGCTTCAAAACAAGTCATCGGGGAAGAAAACGCAGAGAAATTAAGAGGAGGGTGTTGGCAAGGCCATCTGTGTGGCTACAGAAACTACCAAGAGTTACAACCCTGGAAGGGCTGAAGGAAGCAGTCATGTGCCCAGAGTAGGAAGGAAACCTGAAAGAAAAAACAAGAAAAGAAAAAATATTGATGCAAGTGATCAAAAGAGGGCAGAATTGCAGAATGAGAGGTGGAAGGGTAGTTTTTGCTCAGAGTTCCTGAGCAAAGATCCTTGTCTTTGTAGATGAGAAACCAGACTCAACAGGAGAAAATAATTTACCGTCATTTCAGGAATAGAATACATTTTCCAAGGTAATCACATTAGGACATAATTTAGCATGTCTAAGGCATACGTAAATAGTACGGGATTCCATCTCAGGAACATAGCATATTTTCTAAGGCATTCAAGGTGAGATAAAAAATTTGCCAACAGCAGCATCATTCTGAGTGAGCACCTGAACCCTGCAGTTTGGCTCAAAAAATAATAGTTGTGGACAAGTGTATCCAGCCCTGGAACCACAGAGATAAAAGATGCAGTGCCTGCCCTCAAATCACTTGTAGTGCAAAGGCAAAATGGAAAAAGAAACAGATATTTTCGATCACTTACGAAAAGGTTTCTGGTAGAAGCCAGCTAGGTACTATGGACTGAACTGTGTAACCCCCCAAATTCATGTGTGAAGTGCCATATTTGGAGGTGAGGTCCCTGGGAGGTGATCAGCACTAGACGAGGTCGTGAGGGTGGGGCAGTCACAATGAGGCAAGTGGTTTTGTAAGACGAAAAAGGAGAACAGTGGCCCGCACCTTGACCTCAGACTGCTGAGAAACAGGTGTCTGTTGTTTAAATATCCAGTCTGTTGTATTTGCTTACAGAGCTGAACCAACTAACATGCAACCAGTGCTCTGAGAACACAGGGGAGGGAACCTTGGCCTGATCTGGGCATCAGGGAAAATTTCATGGAGGAAGGAATACATGAAATACCTGCTCTAGACCCAATTAGTGCCTCCAATAAGCCTTTACATTTCCCAGGCTCTTCTTTACCACAATATGCACTCTTCTAAAGATTAAAAAAATGGTTATTTATCTTCACCTATTTGAAAGAGTAATGGAGACAGAGAGAGAGGAAGAAACCTACCTTCCACTCTCTGGCTCACTCCTCAAATGGCTGCTGGTGCTGGGCCAGGTTGAAGCTAGGAGCCAGGGTAGCAGGGGCCCAAGCACTGGCACAATCACCAGCTGCCTCCTGGGATGCATTAGAGGAAACTGCGTCAGGACTCCACCTGGCATTCTGATAAGGGATGGGCGCTTCCCAAGCAGCAACTTAACCTGCTGCTCTACAATGCCCACCCCAGCGTGCTCTTCTAATTAAATTATTTCTGTTTATCTATCCCTCAATCCCATCTTCCCCTTCTCTAAAATCCAGAATGCCATATCATTCGTGATCATCTTTGCATGCCTTTTCCCTGGTATACAGTCAATACCCAAAATTACAGTTAGTGAATAAGGCATGAATAATAGCTTCAGTGATTTAATGAGGGGTGAATGGGAAGTTCTCTGTAGAAGAAAGAAGAAATTTGATACAGTGAAAGTGCGAAAGTTATCGATATCAAAATGGAGTCACTAGGGCCAAGTGGAGCCTGGAGGCTATGAGGGAGGGGCTCCTGTGCATATATACCCGTGATGAAAGCTATGTAAGGAATTCCTCAAAATTACACTGCTCTGTGTCCAATGCAGCTTCCTGATAAAGTACCTGGGAAAGCAGGAAATGATAGTCCAGGTGCTTGGGCCCCTGTCACCCACGTGAGAGTTTCTGGCTCCTGGCTTTGTCTTGGCCCAGCCCAGGCTGTTTCAGCCATCTGGGGAGTGAACTAGTGGATGGAATCTCAATCTCCCCCCCCCCTTTCAAATACATACATAAATAATAATGTAACAAAGACATTTGTGGGGGTAAAACTGTTAAGGTTTTATGATAGTAGTCAGTTTAGGCAACTGGACGGAAGGGAAGGCTATTTGCTGAGACAGGGATTCCAGGCAGGAAAAAGTGGAAGGAGAAGAGGACACCATTTAGATTTGGTTGTGTTCATTTCAAAGTGCCTTGGGGCATTCACATGCAGATATCTAAAAGATAGTTGACTGTAGAAATCTGAGACTCAGGAGAGAAGATCCCTACTAAATTTAAAAACTTGGGGGGCTGGCCCCGCTCTCACTTGGCTAATCCTCCGCCTGTGGCGCCTGCACCCCAGGTTCTAGGCCCGGTTGGGGTACCCAGTGGATGGAAGAGCTCTCTCTCTGTCTCTACCTCTCTCTTTAACTCTGTCTTTCAAATAAATAAAATAAATATTTTTTAAAAATGTTAAAAGTTGGGAGTCATCAGATGCAGGTGATAATTGAGAGGAAAATGAGATTGTTGCTCTCAAATATATGTGCATGAATTACCTGTCAGTAAGTACACAACTGTGGATGCTGTGTTATTAAATAGTAAAAGCCTTCCACTGGGGCATCTTGGCAAGGGAATCTGCAAATGTCACAAGATACCAAAGGAGCTACATCAGCTTCAGCCGCTGAATGGGTCTCCAAAGACCTTAACAGGAATGAGAAACAGACTTCTCCTACACAGACACCCACAGAAAGGCAGACAGAAGATAAGTATTAATAAAATGTCTCTTCTGCTAAACATAAATGCTACCTATCAGTTGAATTCTGATGTTTTTCTAAGACTCTTTAGTAATAATTCTTTCTTCCATACACGTTACTAGTCTTGTCTCAATGTGTCTCAACTCTATTTTTATTTTTTATTTTTTATTTATTTATTTGTTTTTACAGGCAGAGTAGACAGTGAGAGAGAGAGACAGAGAGAAAGGTCTTCCTTTTGCCGTTGGTTCACCCTCCAATGGCCGCCACGGTCGGCGCGCTGCGGCCGGCGCACCGCGCTCGTCCGATGGCAGGAGCCAGGAGCCAGGTGCTTTTCCTGGTCTCCCCATGGGGTGCAGGGCCCAAGCACCTGGGCCATCCTCCACTGCACTCCTGGGCCACAGCAGTCAACTCTATTTTTACTTGTCACTTGTAAAAACTTTGTATGTGGCATTGAAAGAGGGCCTTGAAGATTTCTTAGAAGGCAGAGTTGTGGAATGTTCTTGTTACCGGAGAATGGCAGTGTTCTTGTCTTCACGCAAGAAAGAATTCAGGTGTGAGACAGAGAGTAGTGGGAGGTAAAATAGCAAGGTTTATTAGGGAAGGGACATCCACAGGAACGGATGGGCACCTCTCCAGACAGGACCTGAGAGAGAGTGCAGTCGCTGAGATGGGGGGAAGGAGCAAAGTTACATGGGTGAGTGGAGAGATTACACCTGGGCAGGCAGGCAGGCAGGCAGGCAGGCGACTCAGCATAGAGGCAGAGGGCTGAGCACACAGTCTGGTTGAGGCTGGGAGGGGGGGGTGTTAAGGAGATGGGTCTCAGTCTTCACACATCTCCTCCTGAAACAAAGGATTTTATGCTATAAATGTTAAGAAGCTCCACTCTGAATTTTCCCTTGAAGGTATCAGACAGGAGGAAGGGTGAGCAGGACCCCCTAGAGAATCGGGATCCCAGAGCAGGGTTTTTGAAATGCAGATATTGGGCTGCATGTGGGAGATTGTGGAAGATTTATCAGACAGAAGGGGTGGGGACCCCCCCACCTGGCAGGTTATCAGGTAGAAGGGGCAGGGCAGGATGCGAATACCTGGCTGCCCTGGAAACATTATCAGGATAACTTTGAGATGCAGATGCATATGCTGGACATAGTCTTTTCTTTAGGCCTGTTACATACACATAAGCTCATATCTAACTTCCTACCTAACATTCTCAGCAGGACACCACCCTGGGCACATCCATTCGCCTGGGGGAGCACCTCACCCAGCTCAGGCAAATACTGAATTTCGGTAAAAACAGAGCAATGTTGAGCTTTACCACCCTTCTATGATTTCTATTTGAGCCATTTACAAAATTAAAGTTTACAATCCTTTCTTGTTTACTACTCTGTGAACAGGACATGTGTGAGTTTGGGGACAGAGTTAGAGTTAGGGTGAGGCACACCTGGTAAGGGACTATGGGGCTTGCTTCCTGTGGAACCTGACCACGTGGCTTGGGCCTGTGAGCAAGACAGCTGAGGCAGCAGATGATCGCCTGTCTAAAGATAAATACGCTATTACAATCATCATAATCAGTTTCTAGATGGCTTCTTGGAGTTAAAGAGCATGGGGTTTCAGCCGGCGCCGTGGCTCAACAGGCTAATCCTCTGCCTTGCGGCGCTGGCACACCGGGTTCTAGTCCCGGTTGGGGCACCGGATTCTATCCCGGTTGCCCCTCTTCCAGGCCAGCTCTCTGCTGTGGCCTGGAGTGCAGTGGAGGATGGCCCAAGTGCTTGGGCCCTGCACCCCATGGGAGACCAGGAAAAGCACCTGGCACCTGGCTCCTGCCATCAGATGAGCGCGGTGTGCCGGCTGCAGCGCGCCGACCGCGGCGGCCATTGGAGGGTGAACCAACGGCAAAGGAAGACCTTTCTCTCTGTCTCTCTCTCTCACTGTCCACTCTGCCTGTCAAAAATAAAAAAAAAGAGCATGGGGTTTCAGCGGAAAGAACAGGCCATCAAAGAAGGAGGTACCTTTTTCTGAAGAGAGGAGAGAACTTCCACTTTGACTCTGGCCTTATCTAAATAAGATCAGAGCTGGCAGACTCAACAGGCTTCCATAGCCTTGGCAGCTCATGACAAGAGCCTTGGGTGATTACTGACGCCATAAATAAGAGTGTCAATTGTTAAATCAACAACAGGAGTCACTGTACACTTGCTCTCCCTGTAGGATCTCTGTCCTTAATGTGTTGTACAATGTGAATTAACCGTAAAACTACTACTCAAACAGTACTTTATACTTTGTATATCTGTGTAGGTACAAACTGTTGAAAGCTTAGTATATACCAAGTTGATCTTCTCTATATAAAGATAATTGAAAATGAATCTTGATGAATGGGATGGGAGAGAGAGTAGGAGATGGGATGGTTGCGGGTGGGAGGGAGGTTATGGGGGAAAAGCCGCTATAATCCAAAAGTTGTACTACCGAAATTTGTATTTCTTAAATAAAAATTTTAAAAAAATATTTGAAAGCAAGCTGGGTTTGAGGCCTGGTGGAATCTGATTGGCGTGTAGTTTGGCTGAGCTGATGCATGTGCTGAAGAATGTCACCTTTCTTATTTTATACACATTTTAAAGGAAAAGAATCATCGACCTTCCTCTCCTCATCCCCTGTATTCACAGGTGTGAATCTCTCCACTTTGGAATCCCTGCATCATCCCAGAGCCCCACTCAGGACCAGTGAACACCCCGCCCCTCACAGCTTTTTCTATAAGCAGAGCTCCCTGTGCATAAAGTGCTTGGGAAAGAGCAGGTGTCAAAGGCAGTAGCAGGCTGGACACTCCTAAAAATGGCTGGAGACATTAAACAACAATGAAAATTCAACCCTTGTTCACAGCTTGCTCCAGCTTCAAAGCTAATTATATTTGGCTCTTTTGAATTAAAGAAATGACTCAATCAAATCATTAATTTATTTTGGATTTTAGATTCTCTTTCTGTTCACTCAAGACTGCCTTCCTGAGGGCTGTGGGCCGTTTAGCTGCCCACACCACCCAGTTTTCTTTTGGGAGTAGCTGGGAAACCAGCCAGCCTGCATTATTATTGTTCTGTCAATTACAAATGTGCCAGACGCCCAAAGCGCTGGAGAGGAAGTGCACTTATTAGAAGGCTCCCAAGAGGATAGGTCCAATGCTGTCCCTCCCTTGCATGGGAACCTTTAGAAATCAGATGCATAAAAGAGGGATGATAAATTGTGCTTCAGGGCAATCATGCAAATGAGAAGCACCAAAGATGGGAAGAAATTAGGGCTAGGAGAATCCCAAAGAAACCAGCTTTGTTTCATGAAAGAATTGTCTTGTGATACAAAGAGAACCTGTTCCAAAGAATGAACAGAGTCTTTTTCCTGATGCTGGTTGTCACTGCCCACCCTGCTCCTCTTCCTGTGTGTCAATCCCCAAGGCCTTCCTCCTGCCAGAAGCCCATGTTTCGAACCCTGTCTTTCATTGTTGGTGATGCACTAGCGGTTTTGTAAAATAACTTCTGATGTCCCTGATGCCCATGCCAGGAAATCCTTTGTTCTCCTTCGGATCTAGAGCAGTGGGGATCAGAGTGAGGACAGAAACAGGAATGCAGGCAAATCTGTGTATACCATGTGTCTACTCTGAAGCAATTCCTCTGGTCTGAATGGAGTCCTGTCAGAGGACATGAGGGGACTTCAAAAAGTTACGGCAAGTCCCCATTATCTGTTAATTCCATTTTCCACTCACTCTTTGCAGCCCTCCCAGAGCAGATGTTAAAAGGGCTCACTGTTCACTACCAGGCACTTTTGCTCCTCAGAACCTGTGCTAATAAGACATGCTGTGAGCTATCACAAGAGTTGGGCAAGAAGAAGATCGACAGGGCCAGTATTGCGGCACAGAGAGTTAAGCTGCTGCTTGCGATGCTGGCATCCATATCCAGAGTGCTGGTCTGAGTCTGAGTTGTCGTACTTCCAATCCAGTTTCATGCTAACGTGCCTGGGATGGTGGTGGATGCTGGCCCAAGTTCCTGGGCCCCTGCCACCATGTGGGAGACCTGGATAGAATTCCTGGTACTTGCCTTCTGCCTGGTGCAGCCTAAGTTGTTGTAGCCAGTCAGGGGAGTGAATCAGCAGATGGGAGATTGATATCTCTCTCTTTCTCTCCCCCCATCACTCTGTCATTCAAGTAAATAGATAAATCTTAAAAGGGGGGGGGGGGCTGAGGCTGTAGCATAGCGGGTAAAGCCACCACCTGCAGTACCAGCATCCCATGTGGGTGCCAGTTCAAGTACTGGCTGCTCCATTTCTGATCCAGCTCTCTGCTATGGCCTGGGAAAGCAGTAGAAGAAGGCCCAAGACCTTGGGCCCCTGCACCCACAGGAGAGACCTGGAAGAAGCTCCTGGCTCCCGGCTTTGGACTGGTGCAGCTCCGGCAGTTGCGGCCATCTAGGGAGTGAACCAGAGGATGGAAAAACTCTCTTTCTCTCTCTCTCTCTGTGTCTCTCTTTCTCTCTCTGCCTCTCCTTTTCTCTCTGTGTAACTCTGACTTTTAAATAAATCAATAAATCTTTTTAAAAAACACCTGAATTGAGTATACTCTACATATGCATTATTTAGTGAGTAACAAAATGACTTAGTAACTAAATTCATATAAATACCAAAGGTCACCTAAGTCTCCACCATAGTGACAGAGCCAATCTGGGCCTCATTGTGTTATTCCCAAAGGACTTTGGACAACTTTAGATAAAGTTATGTGGAATTTTAGTCATTATTAGCAAGGCATTAGAGTGACATGTGTCATTCATGTTGCTAGACTGTGATGGGTGATTTCATGTGACACTGGACTGAGCTTGTGGACCACTGTGGACGTGTCTGTGGAGGAACCTGAAGACTGAGTAGAAGCCTATCTTCACACCAGCAGTGTGGGTGTGGGTGGACATCACACCAGAGCCATTCACGTTTCTTCCCTCATTCTCAGGCCTTTGGATTCTGAATGACACTAACGAATTTCCTGGTTCTTCCATGTGCAGATGGTATATCTTGGAACTCCTCAGCCTCCATGATCATGTGAGGCAACTCCCATAATAAATCCCTCTTGTATCTCTGTATTCTGCTTCTGTTTCTCTGGAGAACCTTACACCCTTCATCTATGTATGCTGGAATACTGTAATTCAATTCTGCAGTTAACCTAGAGTTAACATTAGAATCGCCATGGATAAAGAGCATGGTTTCCAACCGTGCTGCTCTCATTTCAGATGTCAGCAGCAAGTTGTGGGTTCCCAGACAACCTGTTCTCTGTTCAGCTAGCTGTGAAACCGAGAGTTTGATGTCACCTCCCTGGGGTTCAGTGCTTTGCTAGCATGACTCACAAAAGTCAGGAAAGGGAAAAACTCTCAACTGCAGTTTTGTAAAGGATACAGTGCAGGACCACCCAAGTACAGGACGGTAGGGTAAGGTCAGGGAGGGTCAAACACGCAGTGTTTCTGTGCCTCTTCCGTCGTTATCTTGGCACATCAACATGTTCATCAGCCAAGTCCCACCAAGCTTTGGTGTCTAGGGCTTTCACTGCAGTTTAATTACATAAGCAGGATGGATTGATGGCCACGTGGTTGAACTCAATCTCCATCCACTGCAACCTTCCTGAACGCCTGGTTGGCTCAAAGTATCAGCTCTAGAGTCACATGTTTGGTCTTTCTGGTAACTACAATCTCAACCCAAGGTATCAAATTGTGTAAAATCTAATGTGAACCAAAGGGCTTGGGAATAGCAAATAACCTTCCATTACTTGGGAGAGTCCAAAGATTCAAAATGCTCTCTTCAAGAATCAGTGGCAAAGACAAGTTGTGTTACTACTATATGACAGATTAGGGTGAAAAAAAAATGGAGTTAAAAGATACACTTAGGGGCTGGCACTTTGGCATGGCAAGTAAGGCCGCCATCTGCAGTGCCGGCATCCCAAATGAGTGCCTATTCAAGTCCTGGATGCTCTGCTTCTGATCCAGCTCTCTGCTATGGCTTGGGAAAGCAGTGGAAGATGGCCCAAATGCTTGGGCTCCTGAACCCACATAGGAGATCTGGAAGAAGCTCGTGCTCCTGGCTTTGGATTGGCCCAGCTCCAGCCATTGCAACCATCTGGGGAATGAACTCATGGATGGAAGATCTCTCTTTCTTTGCTTCTGACTCTGCCTTTCTGTAACTCTTCCTTTCAAATAAATAAATAAATCTTTAAAAAAAGATAAATTTATCTTTATGCATAAGACTTTTGAAACCTATGCATATTTTCATAAAACACATTTTCCATGAATGTTTTAGAGACTGCTTATATAATTAAAAATAAATTTACATGTATAAGTAAATATAAATCCATTTACTATGTGTATTTCTATATCTCCTTCATATAAAAACTAGACTCTAGAGGCCAGCACTGTGGCATAGCGAATAAAGCCACCACCTGCAGTACTGGCATCCTGTATGGGCACTGGTTCAAGTCCCGGGTGCTCCACCTCTGATCCAGCTCTCTGCTATGGTCAGGGAAAGCAGTAGAAGATGGCCCAAGTCCTTGGACCCTGCATCTGCATGGGAGACCTGGAAGAAGCTACTGGCTCCTGGCTTCAGATTGACGTGGCTCCGGCCATTGTGCCCAATTGGGGAGTGAACCAGCGGATGGAAACTCCCCCCCCCCCCAGCCTCTGCCTCTCTGTAATTGCCTTTCAAATAAATAAATAAAATAATATTCTAGTAGTAAATTACTAAGAGGAATAAAAAGCGAAATTATCAGTGGAGAAGCAAGACCAATGAACAAACATAAGAAAGAACTACAATTTTTTTCTATCAGCTGAAACAAATGTTAGGCGGTGTTTCAAGGTCGTTAACTAGCTAGAAGGACTCAGCAGACCCATACGGAGGGTACACACTTGGCTAGGGTTTATTACAGCAAATGACACAGAGTAAAGTAACAGAGAAAAGATGTGCATCAAGCAGTCTGTAGCACTGTCAGGCATAGGCTCTGGAGCCCTTCCCCATCTGGGACCACACAGGACATGCTTTTTCTCTATCAACAGGAAGGTCCCTGGAATGTCTCTGAGTAAGGGAGCCCACCTGAGTCCCAGGGTCTGAGCGTTCATCAGCTCTAATCATGTCAGTTCTCCATGCTGTTCCACAACCAGCCATGGCAGTTGACTCAAGACTCCAGTAATAAAATCAGATGCACATCATCAATCTTGGTATGTGTGCAAAACTATTCTGGAAGAAGGAATGGCATGGTGTATTCAACAAAATCATCCATCATTAACACAAAGAATCTTCCAAGGATCATATTTCAAGGAGTTTGCCAAGGTCAGTCATGATTCCAGCTTCTCATGAAGACATGCGAGAAACAGTCAAAGGATCTTCCTTTTTATCTCCTCAGAGGTAGCTCTCACAGCTGAGATCTATGAATTCATCAATACTATGGACAATACACAAATCTCAAAATGCTGGGCAGGGGGAATTGGAAATCTAGCCAAATTTGAATAAGATATGAACCAATATATAAGATAAAAGCCTCACAGCATCAGTAAGAGAAATGGGGACAATTTATTCTCTAAGGAAGATGTAAAGAAAGAACAACTCATAATCTTTATTTTTTATTTTTTTTTATTTTTGACAGGCAGAGTGGACAGTGAGAGAGAGAGACAGAGAGAAAGGTCTTCCTTTGCCGTTGGTTCACCCTCCAATGGCCGCCGCGGCTGGCGCACCGCGCTCATCTGATGGCAGGAGCCAGGTGCCAGGTGCTTTTCCTGGTCTCCCATGGGGTGCAGGGCCCAAGCACTTGGGCCATCCTCCACTGCACTCCCGGGCCACAGCAGAGAGCTGGCCTGGAAGAGGGGCAACCAGGACAGAATCCGGTGCCCCGACAGGGACTAGAACCCGGTGTGCCAGCGCCGCAAGGCGGAGGATTAGCCTGTTGAGCCACAGCGCCGGCCAACTCATAATGTTGTGTTAGCTGATGAATGGCAAGTAGTTCCAGCCAATACAATAGATTCTTTTGTGCTTGTGGTTCTAAAGGAGTGCACAGCAAGCCATTGTGTTTCCTTGCCAAAATCCCTCAAGTGGTCTCCACTGCACTTAGACTAAATCCAGATAAGGCAAGCAAGTGCCACATGATTTTCCTTTATCCTCTCTCTGTTACTGATGTCTTTGTCAGTGACCCTGACTAAACCCTGCCACCAGCCTCTTGGTTCTCACAGGATAGCTTTTCCCTCTTTTCTTCTCCATGATCACTTCTGAGATGATGACTCAAAGCTACCTCCAGCGGCTTCCCCAGTTCTGTTTACTTCTTTGCACTGATATGTACTTAGTGCCGTCTTACTGTCTTTGTGTCTTCGTGTTTTCTGTTTTTGTGAGTGAAAGTTCAGTTCTGTGTGAGCAGACACTGTCTGTGCTGCTTCCCACTTCAATTCCCATTGCTTGCCTTTGGCTCATATTGGTGCTCATAAAACAAACGCTGTACTGATAAACTAAGAGAATTATAAATCCCAACTTTAAGTTGATTATAAAGTGTCTACTCTGAGCTGCTGGGAGTTTGGAATAAGCAACTATCCTGACCCACCCTCTGAGTGGCCTCAGGACCACAGTGAAATAATTGAAACCATGGGGCTCCAGTGTGGTCCAGGAATCAGCGCATCAGAGTTGTCTGGTTATCTTGGTAAAGTGTAGCTTAATAAATTCTCCCTCTGAAATACATATTTAATAGATTGAACTGAAGCTCAGAAAGTCACATTTTAACATGTTCTTTATCAGTTCTTATGTCCCTTGAAAAGGAGGCTCCTATTGAAACCATGTAGTACTAATTGCCTAGAGGGGACATACTACTGTTAGTAAACTCTCCAGGTTGGACAATGACTACATATGCAACAGTTGTTGGTTCTAAGACACAGCAAGCATGAACCATGTCATTTCTGATAAAGTATGGCTTCACTTTTGAAAGTCACAGGACACAGGATATTGTGCTCTATTCCTACTAGACATAAAAGTTGAATTTTTAGTGTTCTGAACTCTAAATTCATCTTTTGTATAGTATAAATGGATATGTCTAATGCACACAAGACAGCACTGTTAACGTTAAAATGTTTAAAATGTTAATTTTAAAGTGATGACTTTTATTAGTGAGATTTCAGGCGAGCAGAAGCCAAAGCGTGCAGAAGCAAACACAGGTTAAAAGAGCTGAATGAAGACAGAAGTCCTCCCAATTTGAAAAACACACCCAAGGGCTTTTATACGCAGAGTACCCTAACCTCAGCTCCTGTCATCTGTCGTATTAGACTCATTTTCCTTTGTTTTGTGCTACTCTCTGTGGATGCAGCATTGCCTCAGTGGAAGGTACCTCTGAACTTCATGTTTCATGACATCCATCTCACTGTACTGGAGAACCTCTCTTAATGACCCTGACTTAGTGTCCACTGGGGTCCATATCTTCACCATGTATTACAGTGTTTAAAAAACTAAACAACTATTTATTTGAAAGGTAGACTTTATGTGTGTGTGTGTGTCTGTGAGAGAGAGAGAGAGAGAGAGAGAGAAAGGAAGATGTTTTATCCGCTGATTCAACACCTCAAATGCCTGCAATAGCTGAGACTGTACCAGTTTGAAGTCAGGAGTTAAGAATTCAATCGAGGTCTTCCACATGGGCCTCCCAGAGCAGGAAGCTGGAATTGGGAGGGGACCTGAGACTCCAATCAGGCACTCCAGTAAGAGATGAGGGCATCCCAAGCAGTGTCTTAATCGCTAGGCCGAATGCCCACCCCTATTACAGTCTTTCACATATTGTAGATACACAATAAATATTTGTTAAATATATTAATAGAGAAATGAAGATTGAATGATGCTCTAAGAAATATTTGGTCTGGACTGTCTTCTGACCTGACTGGGGTACTCAACCAGAAAGCTACGTTCCCAGGAAAGTCATAATTATGAGATTTCCTCCTGCATTTTAAACCATTTCACCCCTTCAGGATTAATCTTCACACAGATTGAGAGCAATGGTTTAACCCAAGGTGAGAATTTGACACAAGTCACTTTTTTTTAATCCTAATCTTAAAAATGAGCTGTTTTTATTTTTATTTTGTGAAGAACTATTTATTTATTTGAACAGTAGAGTCACAGAAAGACGGAGAGAGAAGAGAGAGAGAGAAAGGGAGGGAGGGAGAGAGAGAGAGAGAGAGAGAGAGAGAGAGAGAGAGAGATTTTTCTATCTGCTGATTCACTCCCCAAATGGCCACCATGCAATGGGCAGTGCTGGGCTGGGCCCAAACCAGGAAGCAGGGGTTCTTCCAGGTCTCCCATATGGGTGTCAGGGGCCCAATTTCTTGGACCAGCTTCTGCTGCTTTCCCAGGGATTCAACAGTGAGCTGGACAGGAAGTGGAACAGCCAGGATACAAACTGGTGCCCATAAGGGATGCCAGTGTCACAGGTGGCAGTTTAACCCACTATGCCACAACGCCAGCTCCTAAAAATGAACACTTTTCAATTGAGGATTCTGCAGGCACTGACAAATGCAATGACAGAATCTGCTGCCCTTGTGGGTCTACTACTCTAGACACAAAAGAAAGGACAATGTATTCCTGTAACCTGCTCATGCTTATCAGCCTTATTACCTCTCACCCTTATCATAGTTCAAAACATCAAAATATAGGATAATTTTGTGTCTTCGGAAAGTCATACATAATAAACAAGTGAAGAAATAATCATCAAAAGACAACATAAAACATTGAGTAGTCTTTGAATTTCCCAACAGCCTCAGGTTTTATCATCACATGCAAGCCAGTGATGTGATGCTTGTTGGAACTGCATAGCAGAAGCGCAATGTGAACACTTTTGAGCAGGGAGAACAGCTGGTTGCCAAATCCGCACATTTGGCTGTACAACTGGCTCTACTGGCAGCTTCAGGCTAGCAATATTTTTTCCTGACAATTTACATATTGCTCTAGCACAAGGTATCTGAAATTAAATCCTTGCACAGTCTCAGGTGACAAAAGAAGTCTGCTTTGAGAAGGGAATTCACATTTGCCTATGATAACCTGGCAAGGCTGCACCTTCTCAGATGTGGTATACAAGGCACATTGTTTTACACGGCACAACGCAAAACAGGTCAACCACCTGCACCGCGGGCCTTAGTGCCACTGTTTCACACGGCGTCCACAAGCTGCACTGTGTCACTCGGCACGCCGCAAAGCAGATGTCCACAACCTGCAGTGTGGGCCTTGGTCGGCTGTTTCCTGCAGCGGCAGACAGGATGCTCGGCGTCAACCAGCCACGGTGTCCTTTCAGTACAGCGTTACCAGCGCGGTCTGCTCCTGCTCCTTACAGCAGAGACCAGTGTGGAGGATGTTGGTGCACACAAACTCCCATGCAGCCACAGTCACTGCGCTGCTCCTCTCAAAGCAGTGTAATTCCTTGGGATGCTTTTTTCTTTACAAAAAGAAAAAAGTCATTTTCTGTGATTTCCATATATCTATTTAAAAAGGTTATCTCAGCTGAGGCTCACTAGGCTAATCCTCCGCCAGCGGCACCGGCACACTGGGTTCTAGTGCCGGTCAGGGCTCCAGATTCTGTCCCGGTTGCCGCTCTTCCAGGCCAGCTCTCTGCTGTGGCCCGAGAGTGCAGTGGAGGATGGCCCAAGTGCTTGGCCCTGCACCCCATGGGAGACCAGGAGAAGCACCTGGCTCCTGGCTTCAGATCGGCACAGCACGCTGGCCGTTGTGGCCATTTGGGGGCTGAACCAACGGTAAAGGAAGGTCTTTCTCTCTGTCTGTCTCTCTCACTGTCCATTCTGCCTGTCAAAAAAATTAAATAAATAAAAATAAAAAACATATCTCACCAAACTAATCAAAATTTCTTTGTGGCTAACTACTCTGAGTGCTCAGTTAACTCCTGGGAAATAAATAGAAGTCTTTTTCTGATTTTACTCTAAAGTAGAATAAAACAATCACATTGGAAACCGAATATAAGAATGGGATTCACATAGGGGCTGCATTCCGAAAGAGAGAGAGAGAGAGAGAGAGAGAGAGAGAGAGAGAGAAAGAGAGAGAGAGATGCCTGCAGCTGGCTCATTTTTCAGAAGCCAGGAGTTTGGAACTCAATCTGCATCTTCCTCCTGGGTGGCAGGGATCCAAGCACTTGAGCTGTGGCCTGCTGCCTCCCTAGGTGCACATAGCAGAAAGGTGGAATAGGGGGCATTCAAACACGGATATGGCTTGCAGGTGTCCCACGGTAGGCGCAACTCCCACCCTTAAGCTTCTCTTTTAATTCAGTTTTTCATGAACTTTTTGAAGAACCGTTTAATCTGCATACATCTCTAGAATAAATAATCTGTAGATTACTTACAAATCCTAATACAATGCAAGTGCTATGTAAACAGTTGCTATCTTATGCTTTCTAGGGAATGGTGATCAGAAAAAAGGTCTGCATATGTTCAAGTGTAGACGCAATTGTTTTGTAAATGTTTGCTATCTGCATTCAGTTGCATCTGAGAATCAGGAATCAGTGGCTGTGGAAAGCCACTGTTCATTTTATTTCCTGGCTATTTGCTGTTGCTGATCTACTATATCTCTTCACAGCTCTTGTACCTCATATTTACTTATGATCTGCCACAGACTGGTGCCCCTTACTTACTACAGTAAGTAGTTTACATGTGTTAATTCAGTTAATTATCACAACAACCCTGTGATAAGACTTCATTATTATTCCTGTTTTTAAAATGAGGACAGTTTAGAATCAAGGCAATGAGTACCTCGCCAAGGGCCCCTACGATACAAAATCAGAAAGTCTTTTTCCAGAATATTCTTATGCTATTGTGCTTCTCAATAGTAAAATCAAGACTTCCCATTCCTTCTAACTGGACAGGTACACTATCTTCAAGTCTGTGTGTGTGTACAGTTTATAGCTTGAGACAATAATGTTATATGCTTGCTGCTCGGTGATATGTGAATCAGCCATCCAGTCTTGGACTAGGCTTGAACACAGGTGCTCAGATTACAAAATAAACAGGTGGCACAGAGTTCTCAGGCACTGAAGGCTTCAGGCTTTGGGACCACTCTAAGTTGAATGCCTCCACCCTTGGCAAAGAACTCTGCTGTCAGGAGTCCTGTGTTTGTGGAAGAATGCTGTTCTGTTTGCTTTGTATAAGGCTGTCTCTATTTTTCTGAATAGATAATTTCACAGAGGAACAAAACATGCAAAGTCTGTCGCCATCTCGCAAAGAGGAATGGCAAAGCAGAGGAGGACAGCATCTCTGAGGAATGCTGGCACCTGACTAGTCTTGAGCAGCAATATTCCTGGAGTCCTAGTGGTAAGTAGCATGACTGACAGAAGGATGGATAGGGGTGGATGCACAGCAGCAGGCTGGGCCCTCCATGCCAGTGTCAGTTCTGAACCTCTTACCACCAGAGAGAAAGGCTTCATTACTAAATTTCTACAGACAAAGGAAGGGAAAAGGAAGGAAGCAGCCTTTGTTGTCTTGGCGACTTATTAGCACTGCACAAGCCTGAGCAAGAATGTCAAGGAGCACTTTTGTCAGTTCTTCCATGTCCTCCTGTTCTTTCGGAGCTGACTGAGCTGTGCACTGCCCCAGGGGAAGTACCAGGAAGTAGGTTGTGAACTGCAGAATCTGTAAACCAGATGGCAGCAATTTAGTGAAAAACATTTGACAAATATTGGCAGGCTGATTACTTACCAAAAGCTATTATTGTTTTGGATCAAGGGGGCCATTTATTAATTGAATTGGAAGACAAAGTCTTCATTAAGTTGCTATTATTAAAATTTGAGAAACCACCTATTTTCCATGCATTTTAATACCGTTCAAGGTTCTCATGGAGAGTCACAAAAACTTTGCACTCAAGCTACAGCAAACAGGAACTGGCTGGTTCTATTTATACTCTATAAATGGTTGAATAAAAGCGACCATAGGAGAGTGAAGACATAATTTATGACTATTTACATACAGACATGCCAGAATTCCATTGTTTCAAAAGACCTCCTTATTTAATTTTCAAAAGGCATTATGTGCCTCTCTTCTTGATCCATTTGACTAAATGGCATGATGAAAACAACTGAGAGCTCTTAAGCATGTAGTATATACGATGAGAAAGCTTGTTAGGAGTTACTTGATGTAATCATCCAGATAACTGTATTTAAAGAGTAGTGTTATTATCCCCACATTAAAGACGATGAAACTGAGGCACACTGTAATTAAGTGACTCATTCAAGGTCACCGGGAAGTAATAATCAGAAGAGGGATAAAGGGGCCGGCGCTGTGGCTTAATAGGTTAAGCCGCCACCTGTGGTGCCTGTGCCACCACAGGCATCCCATATGGGTGCTGGCTCGTGTCCTGGCTGCTCCTCTTCTGATCCAGCTCTCTGCTATGGGTTGGGAGAGCAGTAGAAGATGGCCCAAGTGCTTAGGCCCCTGTACCCACATGGGAAACCCAGAAGAAGCTCCTGACTCATGGCTTTGGATCAGCTCAGCTCTGGCCGTTGTGGCCATTTGGGGAGTGAACCAGCAGATCTCTCTCTCTCTCTCTCTCTCTCTCTCTCTCTGACTCTGCCTCTCAAATAAATAAATAAATCTTTTAAAAAAAAAAAAGGGATGGAGCCCAGCCAGTCTTCCTTTTCTGATTTTAACAAATAGTTAATGAGCTCAATTACTCTTTTCTGAGGTGGCATGTGGAATGACGATTGTTAAATTCATTACTTTGCACTCCATTTAGATCTGTCAACATAAGAGTTTGTGTTTTTAAGCCATGCAATTCTGTTTTTATTGGGCCATTGCTGTGACACTAACTACTAGGAGGCATAAGAGAAAACAATTTAATTACATATGAATACTAAAGTTTCCCAAGTATATGGGGATAGTAGAGGGCAGATATTTGGCATGCTAGTCTCACTTTTTCCCCCCTAATTTCTTGAGAAGACATTTCTCTCCTTAAAGGTAACAGGAATGTGATTCTGGGAAAACACTGGTGAGGCATTGTCAGCAGCGCCCTAAGGGAAGGAAACAAACCACCCTGGTAAGATACATTGGAAAGGAGCTCACTAGAGTTGCCCTCGTGCTGAAGGACCCCAAAATTGGGAATCCAACGCACTCAGGTGGTCGCCCAAAGACCCAAACTCCAGACCAAGTTGATGCAAGAGCAAGAGGATTTTATCAGGCGTTTGCGCAAACGGGCTCCCTCCCTGCCAGCAAAGGCGAAGGGAAAAAGCCTTGAGCAGCAGCTGCAAGCCACTTTTAAATGCAAAAACCACAAAACTAACATATCTGTAGATAGGGAGGGACTGTCTGTCCAAGGCAGGAGTTAAAATAAGTTTCTTTTCTGGGGAAACCGAAACTTATGGAGAAAGTTTAGCTGACCAGGGAGGGACATTTTTCAAGGTTAGGCATTTGGCAAGCAAAGCGATTGAGTACAGAAGCAAAATTTGCAGTTAGCTCCTAGCTATACTGGTTACTGAGCACACCAGAACACCGGGACAGGGGTTCCTTGGGTTTTTCAGTGCCACATCTAATCTCTTGGGACCCCTCCCCATGACCTGGCCCACTCCTTCTTTGAACAGTTATGATTATCTCAAGATGCCTGCTAGAGGAAACCCATGCTCCTCCCTGGAGTGTCTCACTGTGGTTGAGAAGTTCCAGTCAGTGCCCTCCCCACACCTGACTCTGGGGCTCAGGATCTTGGCCGTCCTGTGATCTCCCTTTCAGGCTGGTGAGACCTGGGAGCTCTGAGCAAAGTGATGGGTGTAACTTCAGTGGCTGTGTCCTGTAGGAGATGCTCTTCCTCTCTAGCCTGATGTGAACTACAGTAAAGTGTGTGCTGCATGGTAGCCTTTGCCCATAGCCCATTAGACACTGAGGTCCACAGTCCTCAGCTGCAAAGGGCTGAATTTTCCAACAAAGGAGCTGGAAAGCAGATCTTTCCCCTTTGGGCCTGGAAGATGGTAGCTTTGGGATCCGCAAGGAGAGAAGGCCTTCACATCCGGGAATGGAGAGTCCCTACCTGCACTTCCAGGAACAAAAAGTCCTTGTCAAGGTCCCCGTGGGTGCCTAAAGGTCAACCAATGAGAATCAAACCAGCCTCAACTTTTAACCCCTACGCCCTGTATCTATAAAAGGAGCCCTCCCAACCTCTGACACCTGACTGCCCCAGCTCCCACTCTGTTGGGCCAGTGAACCTCTCCTGGGAGCGGAATCCCAATAAAAGATTGTGAATCAATTGATTCATCTGACCGGGAAGATTTGCTACACGCTGGACATCTTGCAGAAATGAGACTCCAGTTTTGGCCATCACCTTCAGTACATCCCACTTGGGTGCTGTACCTGGCTCCTCAACCCTGGAACTGCAGGTAATGAGTGTGTGTTGTCAAACACTAACTCTGCTAACTGACAGACTGTACATTATGTTGTGAATGCTGATTTTCCTTAAGAAACTTCATGAAAAATGCTAAAATCATGTTAGCATTATTGTATCCACTGCAATAACAGTAGAGCCAGCACGTTTCTGAGCACCTACTACCTGTGACACTTTTCTCTAGGTTCTTTACATTCTCTTGTTCTTAAGACTGGCATTGTTATTTCCAGTACAAGAACCAGAAAGTCAGTGGCACTGTGCCAAGGTCACAGCAGTGTGCGTAGGAGCTGTTTTTAAAGCCAGAACTTGTGGCCATTTCCATCCCCTGTGCCATGCTGCTGTCTTTTAAATTTGTTTTTAAAAGGTGAAAAACAACAAATCAAAATAAAAGTCGTTTAACATCCTTAAAATTGTTCTCAGCTGGGAACATGGCTCCAGACCTCAAAAGGCTGCCAGCATGAGTCATGTTACAGGACCCAGTCTGTTGGGATTTGGATGGTTTACCGCTCACTACCCCACCACCAATTCCTAGTCATGAATTGTCCACAATGACTAAGTATTCCCAATACTTCAAACATATTTACTTTCACAATGAAAGTCACTTCTCTTTAGAAACTGACATGTCAGGTTGAAAACAGAGATGAGTACAGAAAGTGCAATGTAATTAGTAAGTGTCATATGATTGGTAGGGACAACTAGCTTTTTTAACTCTAAAAGGAAAATAAAGAGCACATCTTTTTTTTTTTTTTTTTTTTTTTTTTTGTTTGTTTTTTTTTTTTTTAGCTTTTATTTAAAGAATATAAATTTCCAAAGAACAGCTCATGGACCACAATGGCTCCCCCCCCAAACAACTTCCCTCCCTCCCCCCACCCTCCCCTTTTCCCGCTCCCTCTCCCCTTCCATTCACATCAAGATTCATTTTCAATTCTCTTTATACACAGGAGATCAATTTAGTACATATTACGTAAAGATTTCAACGGTTTGCCCTCGCATAGAGACACAAAATGATAATACTGTTGGAGTACTAGTTATAGTATTAATTCACAATGTACAGCACATTAAGGACAGAGATCCTACATGATTTTTTTTAAAAAATTGATTAATTGTCTATGCAATTTCCAGTTTAACACCAAGATTTTTTAATCATTTGCAATTATCTTTATATAAAGAAGATCGATTCAATATATACTATGTAAGGATTTCATCAGTTTGCACCCACACAGAAACACAAAGTGTAAAAATACTGTTTCAGTACTAGTAATAGCATCACTTCACATTGGATAACACATTAAGGACAGATCCCTCATGAGACGTAAGTACACAGTGACTCCTGATGTTGATTTAACAATTTGACACTCTTGTTTATGGCGTCAGTAATCTCCCTAGGCTTTGGTCATGAGTTGCCGAGGCTATGGAAGCCTTTAGGGTTAGCCGACTTCGATCTTATTCCCACAGGGCCATAGTCAAAGTGGAAGTTCTCTCCTCCCTTCAGAGAAAGGTACCTCCTTCTTTGATGGCCCCGTTCTTTCCACTGGGATCTCACTCGCAGAGATCTTTCATTTAGGTCTTCTGTTTTTTCCAGAGTGTCTTAGCTTTCCATGCCTAAAATATTCTCATGGGCTCTTGAGCCAGATCCGAATGCCTTAAGGGCTGATTCTGAGGCCAGAGAAAGAGCACATCTTCTTACAAAATAAGCATTCGGCCCAGCAGTTGAGGTGTCTCTTGGGATGCCCATATCCCTTATTGGAGTGCCTGGGATCAAGTCCCAGCTTTGCTCCTGATTTCAACTTCCTGATAATACAGAGCCAGGGAAGCAGCAGGTAATACTTCATGTGTTTGATTCTCTTCTGTTCATGAGGAAGACCTGGAGTTCTGGGATTCTGGATTCAGCCTGTCCCAGCCTGGATCTCTCTCTCTCTTTCATTCTCTGTTTCTCAGATATGTATAGTAAATAAATATTTTTTTAAAAAGGGGCTTTTTTAAAAAATATTTTATTTATTTTATTTGAGAGATAGGTTACAGAAAGTGAGAGGGAGAGACAGAGAGAGAGGTCTTCCTTCCGTTGGTTCACTCACCAAATAGCTTCAAGGACCAAAGCTGCACTGATCTGAAGCCGGGAGCCAGGCACATCTTCCCGGCCTCCCACATGGGTGCAGGGGCCCAAGGGCTTGGGCCATCCCCCACTGCTTTCCCAGGGCATAGCAGAGAGCTGGATGGAAGTAGAGCAGCCGGAGCTAGAACTAGTGCCCATAAGGGATGCTGGCACCGCAGGCGGAAGATTAACTGGTGCCACGGCCCCAGTACTAAAACACAGGCTTTTAAACACACGAACCATTAGCAAAAATGATATTTTATTAGGTCAAAGATAAAAGCCTTAGTATGTTCTCCAAAAAAACAAATTATACAGACTTAATACTTGAATCAAGAAGTCATAAAGTTAAACAATGAAGAATTAAATAATCGCAAAACATTGTGCCCTACACATTTGTAAGTGTTAGGAAGCCACAATTTGTATCCAAGAGATGTAAAGAAAGAAAACAAATCTCAACAGACCGGACAAGCTTTATTATAAGCCAGAGAGGGATGCCAGCTCAATTGGACAGACCAGAGAGAGAATGATGCACCCCCACTGAGGTCATGAAGTAGCTGGGGAGGGAAGGGAAACAGTACGGGGTGGAGTGATCCAATCAAAGAGGGCACAGGAGTTCCCAGGTCAGAGCAGGTGGTTCTGCATTTGAATTTTACATTTAGGGGGAGGAGGAAAGGAGAGGGGGAGGAGTAAAGAATTAGGATCTTGGCTTTAAGGTGGGTTGGTTTGTTAAAGTGTTTGGTAACTTGCCATCACTAAGTAACTCTTGAAACGAGGAAATTTAAAATCTTTAAAACACATAACAACTTGCAAGCTCTGTATCAAGCCTTACAAAAGGAAGCGAAGGAGGCATCTAAAGAAACATTTACAATGTTAAGGTGACAGACGAAATCTAGTCAGCTTCAGCTAGGGAAGGTAGGAGAGAAAACAGAAAATTCAAATGGGGTTGCATTAACAGAGGTAAAAATGTAAATTAATTACAGGATCTACAATGAGGCTACCTCTCCGAGAACATTTGTCCAGTGACAAGCACAACATATCTGCCTGCTGCCTTTGTCAGGTGTTTTTTTGTTTGTTTGTTTTTGGTGAGATTGGGGGGGGGGTGTCGCTTCCTGCATACAGGATTGACAGTAACCCCTTGATGGGAGATTTCTTGTCTTATTTTAACGTCAACTTATGAGGAAAGCTTAGGAAACAAGTGTTCTCTGTGTTAATGAATTTTAAACCCCAGGGATTTCAGTTGCTAAAGACCTTCCTTTATTATGAACCTTAAAAATTAGCATTCGGAAAGGATTTTGAAACCAATTATTCCTAAGTTTGGTCATGATAGATTGGAGAATGAATTTTAAAACATCATTGCTGAAAAAAATGCTCCTACAAAATACACGAGAGACATTAAACTCTTTTGTGTGTCTATTTCCTTTATCAAAGGTCTTCCTTTTGAGCCCTCTTCCTTCAGAGGCATTTCACTTTACCATGGACATAATAGGGTGTTTCATCTAGAATATGCAGATGATTGTCTTCATTTGTCAGGAAGCACATATTTAAGCCATTTGCACTATTTCAGTTTTCCTTGTGAAGCAGAAGTATTCATCGTACCAGTTAAGGTTTCTATTACCCTGTAGCAAGGCAATCCATCATATCCCCTGTCAGCAGCTTCTTTGATTATTAGAATTCTCTTGCAGAGGTGCACTTAGAAGCGTACCCTACTGCTATCTAATGAATTTTCTTTATTAGTTGACCTTAAGTACAGGGAAACTGCACATTGAGACGTGTAATTTGAAACCAGTGATAGGAGAGGTGGAGCCAGGCAGCTGAGTCCTGTCTGCAAGTGAACTGTCACTAGAATCCAGTGCTTTGCACATGCCATGCAGACCACTGTGTGCAAAGTGCTGGTGTGGGTCAGGGGTTCCCTTTGTTTCTCACATTGGGTCTTCCCAGAAAACGCTGCTTAGCTTTGTGGAATGATTACGACTAAGAACAGTTTCCAAGCACCACTCTTCCCAGTTATTTAACAGCCATTCCTCTGCCCCGTGCTGGTTTCTCCACTGCTTCTGGCTTCAAGGGGTTTGCCATCTAATCGGAGAGGCAAGATTTGTCTATGTAAACTAATATAACGGAGAATGTAATTAAGCACAAAATGTTTCCTAAGTCAAGAAAACAATGATCAGGGGATGCAAAAATACCCTTTGCCTACAGAAGCCCTGACACAGAACCTAAACAACGGAGCAGCCCCATGTGCGGGGGTGGGGTGTGTGGGGTCATCTCCTGAACTGAAGACCACAAGTTCCATCTGCAGGAAACTGGACCAATGCTACCATGGCTCTGTGATGTTCTGAGAACAGCTTCATGTTCTGAGGTTTATGTGAAAGATATCAATCCTAATATTTATAGAAAAATTCTAGGAAGTTATTAAAAATTGTGTCAGTTTCCATTTCTAGGATAACCCTAGGTTCAGAGAATCTGTACTCTTTGAGGCTGATCTGAAGGCCTCAAGCACAATCATATCAAGTGCTACTGATCCCAAGAGGGTGCAGATTTGCAGGCAACTATGAGAAGGAGCTGTGTGCACAGTGAGCTCTTGGCCCAACAGAGTCTTGCCTCGCTTTTCACTACACTTCACCCCCATGGTGCCTACACAACTCAATGGTTGTACGAATGATCATATCTTTCTATATCAACAAAAATATCTTACCAAAAGCAGTGGTCCTGAAGTGTTTCTACCTACTAGATTAATCTCGGAAGTCCTAAAAAAGTTGTAACAAACAGAATATATTCCTTTTTAATAATATCACAATTTTCAGGGGTGGGGTCTGGACACCAGTATTGCCAAATGCTTTCCAGACTGTTCTATAGGCAGTCAAGAGTGATAGCAATGATTTAGACCACTGGTCCTTAATCTTTGCTGCATATTAACCCCCCTGGAAAGTTTTAAAAAATCTAAACACCTTGGTGACAACCTACATCTGTTCCTGTGAAACAGTTCATCCTGTAACTTGGTGTCCTAAAATAATACTAAAATAATAACTTTTTGTTTCCAATTGGAGCTGGACTAAAAGTCAGTCAAGTAGTCACTAATTGAATTTGTTATCCAAATGATTTGATTTAAGGTTTCTAAATATAGCCCAAAAAATCAAGTTCCATATTCAAGTCTCTGTATCTTTTTTGCTAATAATCTACTGGACAAAACAACTCACGATATGATGCCTGAAATTTGGGGACCAAGAGATAAGCTACCTTTTCATGGAAGTAGAGGCAGTAGAGGCAGAATTTCTGGAGGTTGGGCATGGAGAGAGAATGTTTGAAAAATAGGTGGAGGCCGGCACCTCGGCTCAATAGGCTAATCCTCTCCCAGCGGTGCCGGCACACCCCGTTCTAGTCCCGGTCGGGGCACCGGATTCTGTCCCGGTTGCCCCTCTTCCAGTCCAGCTCTCTGCTGTGGCCCGGGAGTGCAGTGGAGGATGGCCCAAGACCTTGGGCCCTGCAGCTGCATGGGAGACCAGGAGAAGCACCTGGCTCCTGGCCATTGGAGGGTGAACCAAAGGTAAAGGAAGACCTTTCTCCCTGTCTCTCTCTCTCTCACTGTCCACTCTACCTGTCAAAAAAAAATAGGTGGAATCTGTTGTGTGATTCCTGAGAACCAATGATTTTGGCCAGTGCTTTGCAAATATTAGAATGTGTTAAAATCATCAGAAATTTTGTTAAACAGTACAAATCTGTGAATCCGTATCTCCTGAGACACCTAATTCAATGCTTATGGAGTACAGACCTGACACTATACTTCTCTGTCTACCTCTGAAGTAGCGCTAATTTAAACCAGGATGCAACATATGTATAAATATATATATGTATAAATATATATATTTTATATATAGACACATATGAATATGCTCATGGAAAAATATACACTATCTCTTAATTCCATCCATTTTCCATGAACTTTTTAAAGCCACATACCTGTGAGTGTGTGCTTGCATACAATGGTTGTTAATCATCTCTCTGAATTTGGGTCCTCAGTCTGTCAGTCTGAGCACTATTTGGAGGGCAGCGCAGGCATTTGGTGCAGGGCCCAAGTCACCAGTATCTGGTTCGAGTTCTGGCTCCTTTACTTCCAGCTTCCTGCTAACACACCCTGGGATACAGAAGTGCTGGCTCAGATACTCAGGTCCCTGCCACCCACATGTGAGACCCAGATGGAGTGCCTAGTTCCTGGCTCTGTGTTTCTCTTTCTCTCTCTCTTTCATAAACTGAAAATAGATAAGCAACAATTTACCAGAGAAAAACATTGGAAGGGCTGAACATTGCCACACCATATTCAAGGACAAAGGTTGCCCTATGATCAGGGCAAGGGGAAAAATCCCTGGTCAATAGATCAAAGCTGAGCATCATGGGTGCTTGATGCGAACCCCACTGTAACTTCCTGTCCTGTTTCATGGACCTCACTGCCTGCACCCCTCCCCTTACCTGACCATTTACAGACTGCACTGAACCAGTCTAATTTTGTTCCACGTTTTTGTTACCTCTGTTCCCAGGCTACAAATTGGGATGTTGTCTGTCCCCCATATTCATCACCCACAGCCTGCCAATTTCACAAAGTGTTCCCCTTCTGGCTTCCCCCTTGCCCCTGAGGATCATCTCTCTCCCTGTGATGGCCACTTTCCTTTGGCTGGTGCAGACCCAACACTATTTCTTTGCTGTGTCCACCTAAGCAGGTGTTTCCTAACCCACAACCTACCCCAGGCTCCCTCTCTGGCTGCTTCCTGGACACTGGCAGTTCTCAAGCAGGGCCCCTGGGCCAGCAGCTCCTCTATCGACTGGGAACTTCTTTTGTTAGAAATGGAAATTCTGGGGGGCTTCCCTTAGGCAGTCAATCAGAAGCTCTGGAGGTGGGGCCCGGTGGTCTCTGTTTCCAGCAGTCTTTCAGATGACTCTATGGCATGCACAGTCTGAGAACCTGGCCCGGATGCACCCCGGGCTGGCGCTGTGGGAGGTCGACATGCACACTGAGAAAGCTGTAGGTTTTTTCTCCTGCTTCCTTCTCGCTCTGGGCTGCGATTGCTGACAGGATTAGTATGCGCCTTAGCTCCTGTTAGGCGGCCTTTGCTCTATGTGGCTTCACACTCTGGTCTCTGATGGCATTTTCACCGCATCCCCCACTGGGATGGCTTCTGCTGCTGCAAGACTATCAATTCAGTGTCAGCTCCCTGTAATCTTCTCTCTTCCAGTCTTCCGGACCACTGACCGGACTGCATCTCCTGTCGGTGTCCTTGTTCGGGTCCAGCTGCCTGTAGATGTCTCCTTCCTATCCTTCCTTCTCCCAAGCCCTCTCACCCAGGGCCTAGTAGTGAATACTGCAGTTGAAATAGATGTTATCTACTTAAAAGTTTCATTTCTCACAATGGCGGCCTGGAGAGCACAAGGGGTTTACAAGGTATGACTCCAGGAAGACAGCGTATCCCTTCCTACAGTTCCTGAAACTCAGTGCACAGACAGGGCCTCACTGTGCACTCTCACAGTCACATGTGCATTTGTGTGAGCTGTGAACTCACTGTGTACACTCTGAGTTCCACGCACACATTTGTGTGTGCTGTGTACTTACCATGCACACTCACAGTTACTTATGTGTATTTGTGTGCATGCTGTGTGTGTGTGTGCTGTGTATGTGTATGCATGTAAAGTAGGGGTGGGAAAGAGAGAAAAAAGGAACATCATGCTTTTCTGGCAAAATGAAAACTGAAACTCTGTACATCTCCTGGCAGCTGCTTCATATGTCAGAATGCATTTATCAGAAAAAATAGGATCTGGGTTGAGAAACTTCTGTTTTGGGGGAAAAAAGTGAGACTTAGCAAGAATGCCAATGAGACCACAAACCCAGCTGGGTACTAATGCAGATGGTCTGCTTCTGAGCTCAGTGGTCTTGCCTGGTCAGCAATGCTGTGCTTGTTTTGTCTCATTTTGTTTCTAGTGTTCTCTGTGTGCAATAGAGCTGGTCACGTAATAGCGCTGCAGGGCAGGCATTTCCCAAGGCAGACCAGCAGTGGGAAATGATCATCTTCGCACCACATGTAGAAAATAGTCTTAAACACATCCAATTTCACCAGGAACTTGACTCTAGCTTAGGATCAAAGTAAGGAAGAGCTGTAGGTACACAAAGATGGCCTTGTCAAGTCTCTGTAACCACAGCAGACAATTTCTTTTTCTGTAAACACCGCCAATGCTTACAATGATAGGGACCTTTACTTCCAAGGACACTGCCTAGAGTTGTTACAACAATGAATTCTACCTCTTAGGTGAGCAACCTGCAAGCAAGCAAGGTAAGGGCCAACAAGAAATGCATTGGAAAAGACATTGCCGCCACAGTGTGTGGTGACCACAGGGCACTTGTATGGATAAAGCCACCACCTGCAATGCCAATATCCCATGTCGCCATGGGTTCAAGTTCCAGCTGCTCCACTTCTGATTCAGTCCCTAACTAATGGCCTGATTGCTTCTTCTGAGCAATCTGTGTCCTTTTGTCTGTTTTCAGTTTACCTGAGTCTTTGTTTTAGTTTTACTCTACAAATGTTTCAAAGACAAAGTATTAATTTTTGCTTTTAATTCTGGTAACAAAAAAAAAAACCCCACACAATATAAGTATAAAAGTTATCATCTTAAACACTTCTAAATGTATGGTTCTGTAATGTGAAGTATATTCTCACGGTATAACCAAACTCCAGAAGTTTTTCATCCTACAAAACTGAAATTCTAACCCTATTAAACCACAATTCTCCATTTCTGCTTTCTTCTATACTTATATTGAGTATGTTCTCTTTTTTAAAAAAGATTTATTTATTTGAAAGACAGGGCTACAAAGAGAGAGGAAGTCACACACACACACACACACACACACACACACACACGAGTGAAAGAGAGAGAGAGAAAGTGAGAATCTTCAATCTGCTAGTTTACTCCCCAAGTGGCTACCACTTCCGGGGCTGGGCCAGGAGCCAGGAACTTCTTCCAGGTCTCCCACATGGGTGGCAGGGGCCCAAACAAACACTTGGGCAATCCTCTGCTGCTTTTCTCAGGCCATTAGTTAGGGGCTGAATCAGAAGTGGAGCAGCTGGAAGTTGAACCCGTGGCGATATGGGATGTTGGCAAGCTTTACCCAAGCTACACCACAATGCTGGCCCTGACATACTGCTCTTTTAATTTGTATTTCATGTTCTTGAGTATGTATCATGTATCATAAGTAACACACAATAATTAATGTGGGTTCAAAATAAATATTTCTCTCTACTAAGTCATTTTTACATTGCAATTTTTTAAAAACCTTGACAATTAAAAAATATATCATGTAGGATCTCTGTCCTTAATGTGCTATGCATTGTGAATTAATGCTATAACTAGTACTCCAACAGTATTTTTCACTTTGTGTTGCTATGTGAGGGCAAACTGTTGAAATCTTTACTTAATATATACTAAACTGATCTTCTGTATATAAAGAGAACTGAAAATGAATCTTGATGTGAATACAAGGGGAGAGGGAGTGGGAAAGGGGAGGATTGTGGGTGGGAGGGAAGTTATGGGGGGGAAGCCATTGTAATATATAAGCTGTATTTTGGAAATTTATATTCTTTAAATAAAAGCGTTATAAAAAAAAAACCTTGACTGTACTGACATAATGTCTACAGTGGTGAGAAAAGCAGATGCATGTCTTCTTATGACAGGGAAAATATGTGATGCAGTGACAATAACAACATTGAAAATGATGGCAATGACATTGACTGACATAAAGTATAAATCATAATGAGAAACAATAATAATGTGCATTTCAGGCCTCCCGAGAGATATTATGAAATTGTGCTTCTCAAATCCACCCCTGAAGTTTGTAACAGAACATGAAAAGGGCAGGCTTTTGCCATCTGTTTTAACAGCATTCTCACCTGCCCTAGAGACCCGGGCCCCACACCCCCTAGCCTGACCCTGGGTTGCCTTTGCAAAAGTGTGGAATGAACTTGAGTTCTGTTCCAGGCAGACGTCAGCTCTGCACAGGTGTCTCATGGAGCCAAGAATCCAACACAGTCTTCAAACAACTGGCCTTGTTTGTCACCAAGATCTCTGGGGTCATCTCATGCCTTCCTGGAGGGTTGTTGCTTGATTCCCCAATCCACATTTCACCCATTTATGAACAAGAGACAAATAGCAACAATAGAATCCAAGCTTTGAGACGCTTAAAAGCATCCATATTTTTGATTCCCATTCCAGCTCCTATGCACATTCATCATGTGACCTTGGACAAGGTACTAGATAACTTTCCAATCCAGACTATGAATTAAACTATTTTACATATGTGAAGACTAGAGTCCTGTGATGCCTGAATGTGCATTTGCTACTGGAAGCTCTGCAATTTGGTGAGTTAGATGGCAATTTGCCTAGCTATAATCCACTGTATTCTCCAGTTCTAGTTCATGCCCACTTACCCTGCCTTCTGATGTCTGCTGAAATAGTTTTTTTTAATGAACCAAGCTCTCCTCACTCCAGGCGCTGTCTTTCTTACGTCTTCTTCTCAGGTTTCTTTTCACCCCTTCTTCACCCAGTTAATTTCTACCCATCTTTTCTTGTTAGATTAGCTCAGTGCTGTAAGAGCTGCTCCCTCTTGGACTCTTCCTCTAAGAGTTCCGATTCTGCTTCAGGCTCTGGTAGCATCTTTGCCTCCCATTACACGTGTCACAGTCTTGGTTTTATACACTCATGTGGTTGTGTAATTAACAGACTTCCTCTTCCCACCACCCTGCAACCAGACTAGCTAGGCTCCTTGGGAGTAGCGGCTGTGTCTTCTTTTGTTCATCACTTACTGTCAGCATTTAACAGTGTCAGCACACGTATGGATGGATGGTGCGTGTGATACCTGATTGGCTTAGAACTTAAGCATCACTCATCTTTCTGTTCCTCACCATTCAGTACGATTGGTATTCTTGGAAGCATGAGTAGAAAACCATTCAAGTGCTGACCGTCCCACGTGGCTATGGGGGATAAATAGGCATTGCTTGAGTAAAGGCAACTAGAGCCGCAACCCACGGCGAGTCGTCCTGACCACTACTGGGGGAGACCTCTTGCAGGCCTGGGGACGAAGGCTTTGGTTGCCTGTGTTTCTGCCTGGCATGATCTGAGCCCAAAATGAAAGGATTTTATCATCTCTAACCAACATCTAGTGTTCATCAAGGTTTTCATATTAATAAAGGGAAATGAGGTACAACTAAGATTAATTCAATGACTTTCTAAAATAAACTGGTTGCCTTTAAAAAATGATATTCTAAAGCTTTAAGTAGGCTGGCACCGAGGCTCACTTGGCTATTCCTCTGCCTGTGGTGCTGGCACCCCGGGTTCTAGTCCCGGCCAGGGTGCTGGATTCTGTCTCGGTTGCTCCTCTTCCAGTCCAGCTCTCTACTGTGGCCTGGGAAGGCAGTGGAGGATGGCTCAAGTGCTTGAGCCCTGCACCCGCATGGGAGACCAGGAGGAAGCACCTGGCTCCCGGCTTCAGATTGGCACAGAGAACTGGCCACAGTGCACCAGCCTTAGTGGCCATTTGGGGAGTGAACCCATGAAAGGAAAACCTTTCTCTCTGTCTCTCTCTCTCTCACTGTCTAACTCTGCCTGTCAAAAAAAAAAAAAAAAAAGCTTTAAGTAAAATAAAAAGTAATCTTACAATAATTTCATAAAGAAAAGTGAATCATTTCTTTTTCTTCCAAAAACAAATTGGTGACATTGCACATATTTTGACTAAAAAGACTTTCCATACACTAAAATTGAACATGTTACTTAAGAAGACTAAAAGAGGATTTCACCACCCATGAATCTTACAACTCTAAAACAATTCTGCCAGTATTTGATCACTCAATTGAAGAAGGATGTCTCATTTTTAGGCATTCCTCATAAATTCTGCCTCTTAATTTTCCTATAAACAAGCTGGTACATTTTGCTATCAAATTAATTAAATGTATATTTTTGTGAGTCTTGGGGTCTTTATTGAAACCAAGCTAATAACCTGTAAAGACAGTTGGTGCTGATAACCCTTAGAACAATAAATAGGAGAACAAAGGAAGGGGAAAGCAACGTGCATCTGCTGAGGCAAAGACACTGCGAATACTGATGAGGATCATGGCCTGGGCGCAGCAGAAAAGCCTCAGCAGCAGGCAGTTCTGTGCACTGCAGTGAAGGGTGGAGAACGCTGGAGCTGCCAGCTGGGGAGGCAGTGCGAGGTCTGGCAGCACAGTCTGAGCTCCAGTGTCAGTGTCTCCTGGAGCACTGTTCTCCACCTCGCTCCCGATCAACAAGGGCACACAAGACTGCATTTAATGCTGAAAGTGTGCAGCTGAGGGAATTTAGTGATTTGACGTTGCAAGTAGGAAAGAAAACAAACACCCAGCTCTGAAAGTAGCTTTATTCCTCTCTGTGGAATAAAGAAAGGACAGCCGTAGCCTGGCTGCAAGGCCTACGCAACAGTGTTCCCTCAACGGAGTCCCTTCCTTTATTCCTAACTTTTGCTAGTCCTTAATCCAACACAACTTGGAATTGAAAAACTGAGGAGAAATGCAAGAAAACCCCAGGAAGTCATGTGTTCCCCGGGAATACCAATCTGCTGCACACAAGCTTGCACATTCTCTGAATTAGTCTGCTTACAAAACACATCTCCTTCATCACTGTGTAAATAAAACTTTCACATGAGTAGAGGTTCAAAAGGAAACAAAAATTAAGGCATTTTTTTCCCAGAATTTTCTCTACTTGCAGGGTCAGTTTTTTGATGAAAAAATAAATTGAATTTATATAGTATGGTTTCCTTTTTGATCAACCACACTTGGCTGTCACTCATACCTTGATATCATCTCTGTACTTGCAAATTGATTTTTACTGAATTGTTAGCAACCTCGGAGTTCTTCTGGTAACATTACCTCCCATGCTTCTGCACATGTGAGTGGGCAGGGAGAGGACAACTCCTGGCAGCAGGGCGTAGTGTAAAGGGCTCAGCTCCTGCTGGATCCAGACCATCCACAGGCCACCAGGGTTCTCCTTCTCTGAGGACTTGCAACGCACGGCTTTCCCCAGAGTCTTGAGACTGTGCCTATGAAAAATGCCACAGTGCTAGAAATGCTGGTGGAGAATGCATTTGAGATTGTTCACACACAAATTAAAAACGACTTTTAGAGTTTTGATAACACAAAGTTCATCTTTGACTTCTTAGGCAAAGACAGAAACAATTTTTTTCTACCTCAAAGCTGATTTTAATGGTTTAATTTTTTGAATTTAAGAAACCCTCCGATGTTCCAAGTTACGCTATTGGACAGTTAACACTGCAGCTTACTCAGACTTTTGACTTGAACCAGAACTTAGACTCTTCGAGGCTGCCAATAGTTATCGCCTACCAAGTTCTCACTTTCCAGGAGAATGCCTGCCTTGTTCCCAGCTCCAGGGCAAAGATACTGACCACCAAATGAATGCTGAGGTGACATACTGTAAAATAGCTCTTTGAAAAGCCAATGGGTGATCCTTAACATTTCTATCTGACAATAGGAGAGGCAGGTCACAATCAGAAAGACAACCTTTGAGAAGAAGTTATAAAACAAGATAGACAGTATCACCCTTATTAACCTAGTAAAATATGTTTTTATTTTGATACATGACAGACTTTCTGGTGTTATATTCCATGCTGGACGGCAGCAGTATAGCCTGCATTATATTAATGTGTTCATTAATTTGATTTATAACGAATTGCATTATTTTAGGCTTACATTTGGAATTTAAGGAAAAATACTAAAGAAATTTATTTTCGTGCAGAAAATATATCTGCACATTTTTGGGACTGAAATTATAAATTACAAGTTGAATTTGTAGAATATTATTACATCCATGTAAATGTACAGAATATAAGGAATCCCAATAGTTCATGTATACTTTTCCAAGCTAAATAAAATAAATCTATCCAAGCCCTTTTTAAAAGTCTCTTACTTGGAAGGGGTGTGTGAGAGAGAGACAGAAAGAGAGACAGAGACAGAGAGACAGAGAGACAGAGAGAGAGAGAGAGAGAGGCTGCCCCAAATGCCTGCAACAGCCAAGGCTGGGCCAAGATAAAGCCAGGAGCCTGAAGCTCCATTTGGGTCTCCCATATAGGAGACAGGGATTTAAGTGCTTGAACTATCGCCTTCTGCCTTCCAGGGTGCATATTAGCAGGAAGCTGCATCAGAAGCGGAATAGCCAGGACTTTAACCAAGCACTTCGATCTGAGATATTGGCATCTCAAGAAGCATCTTAGCCATGTCACCACATGCTCACTCCACAAATCCTGCTTTTCTCAGCAAGTACAGCCATGGAGAGAGAGCACAGTGGAACCTGATGCCTGAATTGGATCCGGGCTTGTTAGTTTCCTGCCTGTATTTCCTTGGATGAACTACTTAGGCTCTCTCAGCTTCAATCTCTTCTTCTGGAAAGAGAATCTCAGCACTTGCTGCATTGGTTAACTGCTTGCTCACATTACAGATTCTCAGTAAAAGTTGGCTGCTACAACTTATTTATTGCATTTAATCGCATCCTTTGCTATTCTTCCTCTGCCTCTGTTTCTACTCAATCCCTTAATAATTTTGTACTTTATACTTAATATTCACTATGTGTTGATTCCTGTGAGAACAAATTTTACTGATATTTTAATTTTATTAATACTTAAATGGTACTATTTAATTTAAACACTATAACCCACTTCCTTACAATATCTAAGGTCTGATAGTCAATGATTATTTATTGAATTCAAGTTTAGCCAATGAAACTTAAATGTGAATCATGGTCTTGTTCAAATGTTAAGTTACAAAAAATGGAATTATTTTTTCTTCTTTGGAGTATGTCACACACTTCCCCTGGGCTATAAGGGTGAAGTTTGAACTAGATTAGGCCAAGTGTTAACCTAAGATGTGACTTAGGTATAAATTGTAGTATGCATTTGAATGAAGCTAGATCAATCAGGGATTTCACAAGTTTTCTAAAAAAAAAAAAAAAAAAAAAAAATTAGCCTCATCCATAAAAAACAAAGAAAGAAAAACACTCACTTCATAAAAGTGTTTTGATTAGTAATCGAGTGTTGAAGATAAGTGCCAAGTGGCCAGCGCCGCGGCTTAATAGGCTAATCCTCTGCCTGCGGCGCCAGCACCCCAGCTTCTAGTGCCAGTTAGGGCGCCGGATTCTGTCCCGGTTGCCCCTCTTCCAGGCCAGCCCTCTGCTGTGGCCCGGGAATGCAGTGGAGGATGGCCCAGGTGCTTGGGCCCTGCACCCCATGGGGAGACCAGGAAAAGCACCTGGCTCCTGGCTCCTGCCATCGGAGGAGCGCGGTGCGCCGGCAGCAGCGCGCCGACCTTGGCGGCCATTGGAGGGTGAACCAACGGCAAAAGGAAGACCTTTCTGTCTGTCTCTCTCTCTCTCACTGTCCACTCTGCCTGTCAAAAAAAAAAAAAAAAAAAAGAAAAAAAAAAGAAAAAAAAAAAAGGTAAGTGCAAAGTATAGCCTAAAGAAAGTTCTTGGTGAATGACATAATTGAATACCGGCTGTTATTGTTGTTGTTATTACTGATGGTATAATTTGTCTTCTAGAGTTGCTGGGACAGTGAGTATAAATATTTAGTTGCAGAGGCCTTCTCAGCCTTTGCCTGGGGAATTTCTGAACAAAAATGAAGCCATTAAAAAAAAATTCTTAGGGATGAATAAAGAGATGGCAGTGACGGGTCCCTCTTATGTCCTTGGATCCGACCCACTCCCTGAAGCTAGGATACAGCGCTGGAGTTCCCAAATGCATGTCAATAAATTTTCTTTCAAAATTAATGTGAGCTAAATTTGTCATTTACAGTAAGAGAATATTATTGAATAATCTTTCTACTATCCCATGTAGCCATCAAATGGGCAATTCCCTGACAAAACTACTTAACTGGAAAGAAAAACTTGATATTCCAGACTGGATGTTTCTGCCCCCTTTTGCTCTCTGACACACACACACATGCATCCTCATGTGCAGCATTTCTTTTGCATGAATTATCCGGATAATTTCTTAATTTTTTTAACTTTTATTTAATGAATATAAATTTCCAAAGTACAGCTTATGGATTACAATGGCTTCCCAGATAATTTCTTAATTAAATACTTGGCTCTGTCTGCATTGCCATAGTGAACTGAGAATGGAAATGGTGCTGAGATAGAGGAAAATTTGGGATCATTACTATTGTTCCACCCAAGTAGGAGACTCAGAATGACTGGCGAAGGACCCATGGTGGCTGTCGTAAGATCTGGGAATTCAGAAAGTTCATGCTCAGTGCAAGCAGAGGAAGCAGGGACTTCACACACACACAGACACACACACAGACACACACACCCGAGTGTGAGCATGAGAGAAAATAATTGCAAGCCTCAATGTCTCTGGTCTGATCACAAGGACTATAGTACTCTTTTGGGCATGAAATTGTGATTTGAGTCTTCTCCATATTGGAGAATGATTTCTTGGATCATTAAACAACTGAAAATAAATCTTCATTTTTTTTCTTGAAAAATTCAGAATAAATTAAGCTCAAGTAAGCTATGCTGAGAAGACTCCTAAGTGGAAAATATTTTTAATAATTTCTACACAAATTTTTCTATATCTTAGTTAAAATTTATATTGGACTTATGCCCATTAGAAGTTATAAATTGTTTTTTATTAAATAATTTCCATATTAACAATGCACCTTGTTTCAAACAGCATTCACACACAATATGGCTCCTGAATCCAAACTTAAATTTTACCTGGTATTTGAATGAGAGATGTTTAAACAGTAAAATTTCTATTCTCTCAGCAATAATATGAGAAGTCTCACAAAAGTGGAAAAATGTGTGTTATGAAAAAAGCTATGCCTGGATTTCAAAGAATCTTTGCATCAAAATAAACTCATCTTTTAGTTCCACTTTTGCATGAAACTTGTGATAAATCCTCTGATGTTTTACTCAATATACATATTCATATGTCAAAAATTTCTTTTCCAAATATCTCTGTATAATGCTTTGACATAATATATAATGCTTAATATAATTCACAACACTAATAAGCTCTAATAACCAATAATGCCAAAAACTCTCAGAAAATGTGTTTGCTAGGTTTTCTTCAAAATCATAAAGGATTCAAAAGTCAGTATTACAAATTAACAAATCTTGATGTAAGTAAACACATAGCTATCTTTCTTACTGAGTCTTACTTTATTTGTCATATCTGTATTCAAATTATGTGCCAAAGTAAGTTTCTGACTAGCATAGCTTAGAGGTGTTGTGAAATATCACCTTGAATGAACTCTTCCACAAAAATCAGCACGAAGAATGTTTTAGTTATTTATGTAGAACTAGTCTGAATCTAGCTTGTGTATCCCAGATTAATACATTTCCTGAAACTTTTAGAAGCTCTTTATTTTTCATGCCCCCCTCGTACTGATTGTACACTGTGTAAATTTTATGATTTTCTTTCTGATTTCTGCCTTTATCTTGTAGTTGGTTCTCTTTTTCCATCTCCCTGGGTCATTTTCTCTTAAGACAGTTCGTAGTGTTTGAGGATGAGATATAACTTTTAGTACAATTTAGCCTCTCCATGGCCATCTTTCCTTGAGGAGCTGGCTTTCCCCTGAAATCTGCTATAGATCTGACAGAGCTTCTGCAGTTTCACATTATTGGTGTTCCAGTAGAAAAAAATGAAGCTGAGAAGTCTTATCACGTTGTCCTAGGGCAAAAGAAAAGGATGATTTGGAGAAATTTGTAATTTCCATACCCAGCTGGGATTTGCCAGCCTGATTCTCCTGAGAAAAATCAGGACCTATTTTCCATTTGTCTACCCAGCTTCTCTATATTACCAGTTCTAGGTGGCTTTAAAGATAAAAACTGGATGGATTCTTAGTGTTGAATTCAAGCCCTGATATGGGGTATCTTAAAACATGGGTCAGGGGCCAGCACTGTGGTGCAGTGGGTTAAAGCCCCAGCCTACAGGGCCGGCATCCCATATGGGTGCCGGTTCAAGTCCCAGCTGATCCTCTTCTGATCCAGCGCTCTGTTATGGCCTGGGAAAGCAGTAGAAGATGGCCCAAGTCCTTGAGCCCCTGCACCCACGTGGGAGACCTGGAAGAAGCTTCTGGCTCCTGGCTTCAGATCAGCTCAGCTCTGGCCGTTGTGGTCATCTGGCATGTGAACCAGCGGAATGGAAGACCTCTTTCTCTCTGGCTCTATCTGTCTCTGTAACTCTGTCTTTCAAATAAATAAAATAATTATTTTTTAAAAAAAATGGTCAGAGTAGCAAGCCTTCTCCCACCTTCTACAGCCCCCTCTAGCCCCAATACTACCATCAACCAACATATACTGTTCTTGGGTCTGTAGTAGACTTCCTCAAGAAAAATGTTCAAAGAAATTTAGAAAAACACTTTGGAGAAACAACTATGTTAGCCTAGGGTCAAGAATCAGACACTAGGTTAATTGAGGAAGGACTTTCATACCCAATGCAGATGAAGAAGAGGAGACTAATTGGGAGCCATCATTCATTGTCATTTCTACATTAGATTAAGAAAAAGTCATTAGAATACTTCATCTTATTTTTCTCAGAGGTCATGATCTGAGGCACCAGCCCATCGGAAGCCACAGTCACTCTTCATTTGCTTCACCGCAACTAAAGCTCAACTTCAGTCTCATTTTCTTTATATCGGTGTGCCTTCTCAATACATGGTAGCCATCTCTTAATTTTGAGGAACTTCTACAACAGCTCCCAATACATCTTTGTCCATGTGCATTTTCGTTAAACTAAGATCATTGAAAATGTAAAGTGCAGAGACTAATTTTCCTTCTGTAGACTGCCTAGAATTCACCTGAGGAGAACAATTTCATGAATGTCTTCAACTCTTGCTAATGTGCTGCTGAGACCATGGAAAAGGTGAGATTCGAAAGTGTGCATGTAGGGGCTGGCACTGTGGCACAGTGAAAGTAAACCAGCAGATGAAAGATGCTTCTCTCTCTCTCTCTCTCTGACGCTCTTTCAAATAAATAAGTAAATCTTTTTTAAAAATGTGTACATGCAGACTCAGTTCTGCAGCATCAACTAAATTAGTTTGGCACCACCATTTGCATTTGTTTTGTTTCTTCACTGATCATAAATCAGATTTCCATCAGAGCCAACCCCTCCAGCACGCAGGCACTGCCTCACGTGTAATTTTCTTCTGAACTCTGAAAATGTGTCACTAATTAATGACTTCACTGCCGCATTGATTGAGAAGCAGTGCTGTTTCTACACAAGTAAGGTGAAGTTCAGAGTACAAACAAATAACAGGGTAATTCAGAAAGGAAAATTGGTTCTTTTATGCTAAAATCAACTGGTTCTGAGTTACTTGGGTGTTAACTTTGTTCGCTTTGCTTGGTGTAGATATTGTTTGAGTCATGGTATTAAAAGAATTGCTATGCATTTTTTAAAAAATAAATACACATTCAGTGTTTGAGATAGTTAGGAAAACACTGCATTTCTAATTTGTTGATATACACACATAATCAAGAAAACAAAAACAGCTAATTTATGCAATTGGATGCAAGTACCATATTTAATTTGTTCACTACATTAAGAAGGAAAAAGCAGACCATATTTGAAAGTCATATAATTCTGATGTTCTAAGTCAGAGAAATGATCTGGAGTGAAAGATAACACAAATATCAATTTTGGATAATGTTTCCCTTCCTTTCCTTTTTTAAACAAATGGGCATTCATTGTAACAAATGAATGCACAATGCTTGGTTAAATTTAATAATGATATGCTTTTTCCGTTTGATCTGTGCTTGCATCTTTTTTTTAATGATTTATTTATTTACTTGAAAAGTGAAGTTGCGGATTCAGAGGCAGAGGCAGAGGCAGAGAGAGGTTCACTCCCCAAATGGCCGCAATGGCTGGAGCTGAGCCGATCCAAAGCCAGGAGCCAGGAGCTTCCTCCGGGTCTCCCAGGCAGGTGCAGAGGCCCAGGGACTTGGACCATTCTTCACTGCTTTCCCAGGCCATAGCAGAGATCTGGGTCAGAAGTACAGCAGCTGGAAATCGAACCAATGCCCATACAGGAAGCTGGCCCTGCAGACAGTGACTTCACCTGCTACACCATAGTGCTGGTCCCTGTGCTTGCATCTCCTGTGGTTACACATGCATGTGTCACACATGAGGAGGCATCGTGTGCAGCACACACACACGCAACACACCGGAGGTGGTGGGCACTGTGTGTGTAACCAAGGTGCCTGAGACACGAGTCCCTCAATTGGAAACAAGCTGCAGGGCCACACAGAGGCAGACACCAAGAACACCTCGTTTCACAGCTGTTTGCTAGCAGCTCCTGTGTTGCAGTAGGGCTTTGACCGTGTCCAGGGAAGTTCATAAGTGAGTTATTCAGAAGAGAGCTGGATCGGAAGTGGAGCAGCCGGGTCTCAAACTGGCACCCATATGGGATGCCAGTGCTGCAGGCGGTGGCCTTACCTGCTAGGCCACGGCACTGGCCCCAGCACTGTGTTTTAAGGCACTTGAGTCAGAGAAGATAGACTCAGATTAGGCAATTATTCCGTTAGTTTTTAGCTGTGTGACCTTGAGTAAAACACTCAAAGTTCATTTCCTACAGCTGCAAAATGGGGGGGAATAATTATAGATATTGTAACTTAATGTGAAAATTAAGCAGGACAGTTTATGTCATGCATGCAGCATGATACTTAATATAATAATTACAATAATACCAATGTAAAATAGAGTGTAACTAGTATAAATGGAAATCAAGTGCCTCTGGGAGTTCTGAGGGATTCTCCCAATCTCTCAGGGCATCAGAAGCATTGCAGTGGACAGTCAAGGGGTATTGATGAAAGCAGCTCCAGTCGACATCTCCAGTGAGGAACAAGGAGTGGAGAAGATAAATGCTGCGTGTTAGGAGACTCACCTGTGGGTTTTTTGGGAACAAGTGCAGTCAAGTTTGAACAAAAGCAAGCATAAGGGTCACAAATTAGAAACTAAAACAAAATTTTCCAGGCTCCTGAATGTCCAGTTTTATAACTGGCCTATATTCGACAGTGCAGCTGACAACCTCTGCTGATTTTTGAGCACTTATTAGGATGGACCGGAGAGGTAGGCAAGCAGACACACAAGGAAAATTTAGACCACTGCTACTGAAGTTCGGAATAAAATAATATGGCCAGAGACTAGATGGCAATAGAAACAGGATGAAGGGAGGGAAAACAAGACCATCCTGGAATGAACTTAGTGAGACTCAGCTGCACGAGGAAAGCATCAAGGTGAAACACTGGGTGAGTCTCGGGGCCTCGCGATGGCTGGACTTCCCCCCCCTCCCTGGCCCCCAGCACTTAGAACGTGATCATCTTTGGGGTTGTGGTCTTTATATAGGTGATGGAGGTAAAAGGAGGCCATCAGGGTGGGTCCTAGGAGGATGTGACCTGTGCCCCTGTAAGCAGCCACAGGAGGATGGCCACAGAGGGGAAGATGGCATCTACAAGCCCAGCAGGAGGCCTCAGAAATTGGCCTGGCCAAACTTGATCTTAAACTTCCAGACTCCAGAACTGTGAGAAAATAATTCTTGCCCAATCCATACAGTCTGTGGTGTTTTGTTGTGGCAGCCCTCGCAAACCAACACAGCACCATTCATAGACGTGGGACAACACTAGGAGTCTTCAAAAGGCCCATGGAAATAAGTATTACAAAGAAACTATGCATGGAGTTCAACATGTTTCACACTTAAATAATCTTATCCCTTAATTTCACTTCCCATGGAGGAAAATTTACTTAGGCAGATGAAGACAATGAGCTTGAGTAAGGACAGGTTGACAAGATGAAGACTTTGCAGAGGGACCTAACAACTGCCTCACAAATGAGCCAGTGTTACGCTGTAAAAAGTCAAAAATAGGGCATGGCAATTCTGTTCTGGGAAGAACATACTTTGTGTACTGTATTGGTCCAGGTGATAAATACTAAGACCATTCAAAAATACTCTGTTCCTCCCCCAAATCTCAGTGATTTCACAGAATGGAAATATAAATCCATTATAAACATTCTAAGCTGGATGTCTTTTCTAGTGTTTACTGTAGCAGATAAAGCCGCTGCCTGTGACACTGGCATCCCACTTGGAAGCCGGTTCAAGCCTCGGCTGCTCCACTTCTGATCCAGCTCCCAGCTAATGTGCCTGGGGAACCAGTAGAAGATGGCCCAAGTACTTGGATGCTGCACCCACATGGGCCACCCAGAAGAAGCTCCTGGCTCTTGGCTCTGGAACGGCCTACTTCTGGTCCTTGTGGCCATTTGGGGAGTGAACCTGCAGATGGAAGATTCTGTCTGTAACTTTGACATTTAAAAAGTCAGAGTTACACACGGAGAGAAGGAGAGGCAGAGAGAGGTCTTCCATCTGCTGGTTCACTCCCCAGTGGGCCTCAATGGCCGGAACTGCGCCGATCCGAAACCAGGAGCCAAGAGCTTCTTCAGGGTCTCCCATGTGGGTTCAGGGGCCCAAGGACTTGGGCCATCCTCCACTGCTTTCCCAGGCCATAGCAGAGAGCATCCAGGACTCGAATAGGCACCCATTTGGGATGCTGACACTGCAGGCAGCTGTATCTGCTATGCCACAGAGCCAGCCCCAAATAAATAAATCTTAAAGAAAAAAGTTCACCCAGAAGGCCTCCTCCTTCTGTCTGTAGTGCCATTTTCTCCTTCGTGCTTAGCCACAGGAATGGAAAGAGAGAGAATTTAAAGGTTTGTTTTATGGCTATCCTTGGAAGGAACAGACGCTTCTTCCTCCCATATTCTTCTGGACAGAACTTAGTCACCTGATTCTACCCAGATGCAAGGCATCCTGGGAAGTTCTGTGTAGCTGGGTGCCTAGGAGCAAAAAGAGAATGAACTATTTATAGTCTTTGCAGAATTATGTATAATGGAGAGAGGGAAGGGAAAAGCTAATTTTGTATACAATGTCTTTCTATGAAGGTAATTCAGAAGGCCATCTGGATTTGGAAATTTATTCTTAACAATATAAACATTTGCTGGTGGTCTCAAAGGTCCAAAACAGAGGTTGAGAAGCTTTATATATAAAGGGACAATAAGCAAATGTCACTTTGGGTGCCATATGGTCTCTGTCCAAATGACTCCCCTTTGCCTCGGTAGCACACAGGCATCCAAAGACAATTTGTGAATGATTGAGCATGACTAATAAAACCTCATTCACAAAAACAAATTCAGGCCAGATTTGGCTTATAGACCATGGTTTGCCAACCCTTTGTCCAGTTCATTAGGTAGTTCTTCACTTTGCAAGATGTTCAATTTTGAGCTCAGCTAGTTATGCACGGGAGGTGAGCTTAGCATTCAGCTTTGCTTTGGACTGATTAATGTGGCCACAGCCCATGGAGCATTCCTTTAAGAGCAGGAAGCACAAAGTTACCTCGTGAGAATTAGTCCAGGAGTCAACCTGAGTTGGTTGTGAAAATGAAGAGTAAGTGACAAGCCTCATGGTAGAACACAGAGGATGTTATGGTTGGGATCTCCTACTTTGACTTGTCCAAGAAATAGTTGTTCTTCCTTGCCTATAATTTTCACTGTTTTCTTGAATCCTGAGGGATCTTGTAATCATCTGGGGTTTAGCCACCACTCTGTCCTCCTACACTGTCAATCTCCTTTATATTGTCAGTACCTTCCTGGGTTGTCACCATCTCTATGAGACGTCTTCCAGATCTGTCAGACTGCAGAGCAGAGCCTGTGTCAGATTCACATCGGAGCCCCGAGTCTTTCGCCTGGTGACTCAGGCATTGCACTTAGCCTCTCTCAATCCCCACTTAATTATCTTATTTTAAAGAAGATTTATTTATGGTTTGGCGCTGGGGCATAGTGGGTTAAGCCTCCAGCTGCAGCACAGTCATCCTGTATGAGCATTGGTTTAAGTCCTGGCTGCTCCACTTCCGATCCAGCTCTCTGCTATGGCCTGGGAAAGCAGTGGAGGATGGCCCACATGCTTGGGTCCCTGCCCCTGTGTAAGAGACTTGGAAGAAATTCTTGGCTCCTGGCTTCAGGTGAGCCTGGGTCTGGCCATTGTGGCCATCTGGGGAGTGAACCAGCAGATGGAAGATCTCTCTCTGTGTCTCTCCCTGTCTGTAGCTCTGCCTTTCAAAAAAGTAAATAAATCTTTAACTTGAGTTAATTTCTACCATCAGTGTCTCTCCATTTGCCCTTTTCCATTCACCCACTGTCCACTCATTCATTCAGAAATCATTAATGTGATGAATAGGCCGAGTAGTCTGTGTTCTTTACTGTGAGGTATTCATCAAGTGTCAGTCTACTCCTGTCTTTCAGAATGTGTATTCTCTTGCAGAATGTGTATTCTCTTGATCATGTGCAAATGTAAAAAAGTCAGTGTTTGGTCAAAATCTTGCACCCCTGATTTACTGTAGTCTTAGGCAATTTTCCTAATCGCTCTGTGTTTCATTTTCTCAGGTGTAGCAGTGGATGACGTATTTGATAGGTGTTTTGTGTGTGCAAATTAGGTGGCGACAGCCCTAAGCCTTATCACTGTGCCAGCCCTGTGGTAACTCCAGATGAAGCCAGGCATTGGTAGCCCCCTCACTGCTGCTAACAGAGTTGAAGGGAGCACTGCTATGGTTTCACGTGAACAAGCGCAAACTGAGGTAGGCGCTGGAGGGAGTCAGGGCAACTCGGCTAAGCCGTGGCCCTCTCTGACACATAGATGGGTGCTGTGTTTGTGGAAACTGTGGCTCACCGGCAAAGAAGCGTAAACTGCCTCCTGTTGTCAGCGTAGGTGTTGTGATTCCTGAGGAGTGGAACAAAGTGGGGGAATCAATTAAAAAAAAAAAAAACCTTAGAATCTATGACAATCCCCTGATGCTTTGCCTGACCTCTATCAGAAAATTGTATAACTTTCTCCAGTTAATGCATTGTAATTATTCCAGGAGGAATAAGAATGAATTCTGGGGCCTGCACAGTGGCTTAGCGGGTAAAGCCGCCTTTTGCAGTGCTGGAATCCCATATGAGTGTGGGTTCAAGTCCCAGCTGCACCACTTCCGATCCAGCTCTGCTATGGCCTGGGAAAGCAGTAGAAGATGGCCCAAGTCCTTGGGCCCCTGCACCTGTATGGGAGACTCAGAGGAAGGTCCTGGCTCCTGGCTTTGGATCGGCTCAGCTTCAGCCATTGCTGCCATCTGGGGAGTGAAATAGCAGATGGAGGATCTCTCTCTTTCTCTCTCTCTCTCTTTCTCTTTCTCCCTCCCCCCACCCCGTCTCTACCTCTCTGTAACTCTGCCTTTCAAATAAATAAAGAAATCTTAAAAAAAAAAAGAATGAATTCTGCCTCATTTGGGGTTTCTGATGTTTGTCGTATAGGAGGTATTCAGCAATATTGCATCATCAATGACATTTAGCTTTTGACTGGAATTTGCAATTCAGGAATTTCAGGATCATGCCACCTTAGGAAGAGGCACTGGTTTTGCCACTTTATTTCATGGTTAGCTTGAGGTTAGCCTGTGGTCTCAGAATGTGATGTAAGAAGGCTGCAGATGTCAGCCGAGTCGTCACCACTGTTATATAAGTAAATTCAGGCACAAACCCAGCTAATTTAATTCTGACACGCAGTCTTCAGGATGATTAAGAACTTGATTGTTCTACTGAATCCTGCTTAGATACGCACATCACCACGGTCTGTTCCATTTTGAAGCTAAATCACTTAAGTGGAAACATCTTTGGCTCCACTTTGGTGGGTTTGTTGTTTTGATCCAATATTCTGATTATAAAAGGCAAGGAGCTATTTAGAACGTTTATCTCTCAAAATCAGATGAATTTTATTCATCACTTGGCCAGCACCTGTGCCACATCCACTTTTCTTGAAGGTCTTAATGAAATGGCTGTGGAAGAATCTGCCTGGGGGCCAGGGCTCACTAGGATAATCCTCCGACTGCTGCGCCGGCACCCCGGGTTCTAGTCCCAGTTGGGGCACCAGGTTCTGTCCCCGTTGCTCCTCTTCCAGTCCAGCTCTCTGCTGTGGCCTGGGAAGGCAGAGGAGGATGGCCCAAGTGCTTGAGTCCTGCACCCACATGGGAGACCAGGAGGAAGCTCCTGGCTTCGGATCAGTGCAGCGTGCCGGCTGTGGCGGCCATTTAGGGGGTGAGCCAACGGAAGTAAGACCTTTCTCTCTGTCTCCCTCTCTCACTGTCTAACACTGCCTGTCAAAAAAGGGAAAAAAAAAAGAATCTGCCTGGGGAGCGTGTTCACTGGGGCCAGAGCTATGCGCCCGGAGCAGGGAGGGGTCCTTTGGATTCGCACCTGGCCTGTGCTTTCCAGTGCAGAGCAGATGTCCCACTTATCCTGGCTTCCTGAGTTTCCTCCCAGCAAATGGATATTAGAGCTGTGTTCGAGATGAAATGATCTGTATCATGGCCCAAACTGAAAGTCCCCGCTGAACTCCACTCAGGAAGGGTGAGGCTGTTACACAGGCAGTGAATCTCTTCAACTTCAGGTACATAAAGGACCCATGGCTGTGTTATGTATTCATGGACCCTTTGCCATTTTCACCTTGCCTTAACTACAGAGAAAATTGTTAATGTTCTACTTATTCCAAATACTTAGAAAAAAAATTTCTCCTCCAACGAGAGGCACCATATTTGCCACACGCAGATGATCATGCACTAAGAGATGGTGGTATTTTGTTAAAGTCACAGGAAGCAAACTAATGCAAAGGTATTTCAAAGCAGTCTAGTCCCAGCCTTCCACAGGTATTAAGCAGTGCCCTTGTATAGTGATTCAAGTGGCAGGACAAGCTATTCCTTACTCTAAAGATAATTTATACGAACAATGGAATCACTAATACAATTTCCCCTGATTGCTTACTTGCAGAGCCCAAAAAATGATTGCAAAATCCGAATTTCACAAAAATGCATATGGTTGTCCATTGTAACCCTGTGTATATTTCCCCATTCCCTTTTATATTTTTAATGACCTTCTTTATGTAAGCTTATTTTACCATTAGGACCCTAGAATGCCACATATTTTATTGATAGGACTATTCATTTCCTTAAGAAATGTGACATAAATGTATGAAAGTGTCAGGAACCCTCGCCAGCAAGGGTCCAACCCACGGATTCACGCACGACACGACCGCTGTTGATCGGTTCTCAAGGAACTTTTATTTTTAGTGATAGCAGAAGGAGAGGAGAGAAAGAAAGAGAAGAGAAGCAGCTGAGAGAAAGAAGGAGAGAAAGACTGAAGAGGCTGCCCCCTATCCGCCCCTATCCCCTTATCCATTCTTGGTCCCCTAGGGCGAGCAGTCCATTGATCAGACCAAAGGGCATGCATATCCTCAGGTTGAAGGTGTATCTCTTGCATGTCTTGCAGTCAGTACTTCCTTGATTTTGTTATGTTCAGCAGGTTAAGGCAGCTTGCAATGAGGAGGTCCCCACAGGCGGCCGGCCTGGCCTGTGGTTCCCCACATGAAAGTTTGTTTTCCGGATGAGACATTTTTGGTACATATCATGCAATCTTTTTCTATTCCTTTTCCCCTCTCTCCATTACTTCTGTATATTCAGGGAGGTGATGTCGGCTTCCTTGTTTTTTCCTTGACTTTGCCATACACCATAGCTTCCTTGCTGTGTGATCTCCCTGTATCCTTCTCCTCAGTGTGTTGGGAATCAAGTACAAATCAAAGTCACCCATCTTCGACCAGCACACAAGATTACTCCTACTGACAGCAGTAAAACAAAGTCAGGCTCCATTTAACTACCATTTCCCAAGGAGACTAATTCATTTGCTAGAGAATATGTACAAAACCAGTCACTGTTTTGGGGCATACATTGTATTTTCCCTCTGAGATAATTCTAACAAGGGGCTGTTTCTCCTTATGTCTTTAGTCACATGGTGGTGAGAAAACCCTATAACTTAAAGGGTAGGAGTTTATTACGATACGTGTCAAATGGAACAAAACAGTTGGTCTTCTAGAGCATTTTACGGGAAACCTCCCCTGACCCTTCTCTAAACAAGCCCTTTGGTCGAGTCCCTATTTTAACGTTGGTTTGCTCTGTCGTTGGTGTGGAGTTATGGTTGGAATAAATTCTTGTTAAGGGCTTGAAGGTTGGCATGGGGATGCCTTTCTTTTCGAGATCTTATAATGGATGTGTGTAATTCGTCAAGCGGCAACATATGCCATGCTTTATTCACAACCATTTAAAGGAATTAATTGCCAGCTATCACCTTCAAAATCCGGCACCAGAATTTGATATTCAAATCATTTGAGTAAAAATTAGTCAGTAAGACTTTCCAACCGACTCTTAGTAAATAGTCATATCTGAGTGCAGTATCAAAATGAGAATGAATTCAGTACGATTTTAAGTTTTCAAAAGCTTGGTATTTATGTTTTATTGCATTTCTGGGGAAACATATTAGATTTTCACTGTATCTAAATTTTGGAGTGAGTGTACAAATTACAGACATAACTAACTGGGATGCAAGATAAAATTTGATAGAAAAAATTGAATTTACATTTTTTATTTGAGTAGCATTTACCAGAAAATTGTGTTTTCTACATATTCTATTGATAGAGCTATTTATTTCTCAAGGGATGTGAAATAAAGGCATGAACATTTCTTTTCTAGATGAGGCATTTTTACCACATTATGCTATTTATGTTTTTCTTTTTCTTTTTCTCTCTACTACTTCTTTGTGCTTCTGACACATTAGGTTTATGATATCATCATGTGTGTTAAAAGGATAGTATTTTCTAAATATTGACTTTATAAACTAAAAATGTTAGGAACATTAAAGAAATTTACTTTCATTTATTCCTGTCCCCTCTCTTTAGACTGTTAACTTTAAAAAAACACTTTGAAATCTTACAAAAATGCATTTTGTATTACACTCTTATGATAATTCATTACTAGATCATTACAAAAAATATTAAATGTTATCTTATTTTTGCCCATAACATCCAGCTGTCACATAAGAGAGCTGGTATGTGTGTCATTGCTTGTTTCTGTCTTGAGTGTAAGGTATTTACCGATCAGGTCTGGCTGCGTCCTCCACAGTTTTCCTGGGCAGAGGCCTGTTGTGTATTTTCTCTTCAGCATTTTCAAATTTACATAAATTTTAAGTTCTTTTATTTTGAAGTAGACTAGCCATATCAATTCTACTTTAGTTTTGCATGCAAATGGTTAGGCATTTTTGCATTCCAATTAGTACAGAGCCCTCTCACTAAATCATAATTTAATGATCTCTTTCTTCCTACTGAGGTAGATTCAAACCTAAGGTTTAAAAAGAGGATTCCTATTTTTATCTAATTGGGCTGATCTTTCTATAAAATCTATGCAGGCTTCTTTGGTTGTGCTAATCAAAAAACATTAAATGAAATCAGCATTGTGAAAGATTATGTATTTTATTCACGCTGTATGAGTTACTGAAACATTTTCATATGTGCAATGATATTTGTATATGTGACTAATAATGTGCATTTTCTCTGAAGCTGGAAATTGTCTCTGCTTTATTGGAAGGTAGAGCAAGGCCTTCTATATCTTTTAAATAAATTGAAAGAAAAAAAGAGTCTTGTATACTTACCCACATATTTAGCATTTTCAATGCTCTTTATTTCCTTATGAAGACAGGAGTTTCCGCCTGACATCATCCCCACAACTACTCCCAGTGTGTCTCATAGTACAGTGCTGGTGGTGATAATCCTCTTAGTTTGTTCTCATCTAGAAAAATCTTGGTTTTGTGTACATATTTGAATGTTTTCACTGGATACAGAATTCTGGGTGGACAAGGTGTTTCTGTTTGCTTGTTTTCATGTTTTCCTGTCAGCACTTGGAGCTTGTTGTAAACAGTATGTGGTGTTCTGGCTGTTTTGTTCCTGGCAGCTTGATGATCACATGTGCTGTTCACTCTTCTGAAGGCCTGCTGAGGCCCTAGGATCAGCACATTCATGACTAGCACCAAATCTGGTAAATTTTCTGCCTTTATTCTTCAACTATATTTTTATGCTGCATCTCTGTCTCTTCTTTTGGGGATCTTGCTACACACATGTGTGTATTTTCAGGCTCTGTTCTCCCCACTCCCACCCTGTCCCAGTCTTTTTTCTACTTTTAGGGTTGGAAAATGTCTATGGATCTGTCTTCAAGTATATCAACCTTTTTCTCTGTCACCTGGAATCTGCTGTTAAGCTAAACCAAATTTTTAATTTCAGATCTTATTAATTCCTCATTTAATTTTTTAAGAAATTTATTTGTTTAAGAAGTATGCTGTACACACACAGGGGAGGGCAGAAGGGAGAGGCCAAGAGAAAGACAGAGAGAGACTGAGAGAAAGAGAGAAACTGACATCTGCAGGTGCATTCCCCAAAATCCTGTCCTGGCATCCCTTACTCTTTACTCCTGTTTTTTCCCCACCTTTATCTTTCTGTCTCTGCCTCTGTCTCTCTTCATGAGATGCCGTCAGAACCTCCGGACACGGTGTTTCTATGAGTCACTCACTGCCAGTCAATTGAGCCAGGTTATGAAAGGAAGATTTTTGCTGCGCATGCCCTTCTCACTAAACAACTTACCCAAAGAAATTCATCTTAGGAATCTATGGTGAATAACTCATTTTATTCAGAAGAAAAGGAAAGCAATTTACACTACTAAATGGAAAGTGGCTTTGGCTTATCTAGTTACAAAGTCAAATTTGATTCTCGTTTCAACTTTTAATGAGCAATAAGCATCCAATTTGTTTGAAAGTCATGTTCTCTAGATAACGTTGTCAAATCTTTCTCTTCCCTAGGATGACTTTATTCTCAGGTAGGCTATTTCTAAGTGGTGGCAAGAAGACCAGTTTCCTGGTTTACCTTGTACCTGCTGGATAAACCATCCTTCTTTCCTGATGGCTCAAGCGTAAGAGCCAGGTAGGACTGTCACTGGCTTTTGTTGGGTGTGACGCCCTTCATGAATGTGTTCACCACAAAGGGAGGAAAACATTGGTTGTTCGTGGATGAGTCTCACACCTGGGCCAGGGACACAGAGGGGCATTGCAGGCAGCCTCTAGACTGACACAGGCACACAGGAGGTTGTATTTCCTGGGGTGGGCTGGGCTGAGAGAATGCAGATGAGTGCCGGACAGGAATAAAAACAACAGGCGTTCGGAGTAGTTTCTGTTCCTGTTTTTCTTCACTATTGTGGAATTGCTCTGATAACAGAGCTTGGAGTTGCATCAGCTGGAGTTAGGGTTAGACAGTTATAAAGAGTGACCATAGGCCATTGGTTCAAAGAGCAGAGAAGTTCAACTCTTGGTGGTAGGGTGGGCTCTGACACACAGAGTCACCCAGAGGCCCAGTCTAATGGGGTGCTCTTGTCACCCTTCATGAGCCTGGCCCCACCACAGAACAGCTGGAAGGAATGGAGATTGAAGCCCAGTCACCTTTAAGCACTTGATCTGTTGCCAACAGGATTTCTCCTCACTTCTCCTTGTTGTCACCCTAGTTATGGATCCAAATTTGGTCACAAGGAAGACTGGGAAATATAATTTTTAGGAGGGTGATCACTCACTTGGGAAGAAAAAAGGAACAGATTGATTGGGGTGACAGAATGGGGTGGAGGGTGGATGGGGAGCAACCAGCAGCTGCCACAAACTCTCATGGGAAACTCATACCTCTGGTGTCTGCTTGTTCTCCAACACATTTCTTTTGCATTAAGTGGGAAATAGGCTTCCCATATTTCCAGCTGGAAATAATAGAAGAAAAGGGTAAACTGAGCCCCTGTGGAGAGCAGCCTCATGCTCTGGTGTCACCACTACCCCATTCCTCAGTATTTGCCTCATTTGCTGTAGCAGAATTGGAATAAACTAACTTACCCTCAGAGGTGGCAGTGGCTCATCATATGCTAAATGAAACAAGATTAGGAATTGGAAAAGTTTTTTTTTTTTTTTGACAGGCAGAGTGGACAGTGAGAGAGAGAGAGAGAGAGAGAGACAGAGAAAGGACTCCTTTTCCGTTGGCTCACCCCCCAAATGGCTGCTACAGCCGGCACGCTGTGGCTGGCATGCTGCAGCTGGCACACTGTGCTGCTCCGAAGCCAGGAGCCAGGTGCTTCCTCCTGGTCTCCCATGCGGGTGCAGGGCCCGAGCACTTGGGCCATCCTCCACTGCACTCTCGAGCCACAGCAGAGAGCTGGACTGGAAGAGGAGCAACCAAGACAGAATCCGGCGCCCTGACCGGGACTAGAACCCAGTATGCCAGCGCCGCAGGTGGAGGATTAGCCTAGTAAGCTGCGGCGCCGGCCAAATTGGAAAAGTTTTAATGTATTCTGGGTCACTAACCAGTTACACAAATTTGAGATAATTTTTAATATATTTTTATTAACCAGCAGATTGGCAATCTCTGTTTACTCTCTCAAATAAATAAATAAAGCCTAAAAACAGAACAAAAAACAAAAGGATAACTGAAGTAGGAGCCCTAAAAGGTAGAGACAGAAGATATAGCTGGTATAGAAAAGTGTGTGGGCCGGCGTCGTGGCTCAACAGGCTAATCCTCCACCTTGCGGCGCCGGCACACAGGGTTCTAGTCCCGGTCAGGGCGCCGGATTCTGTCCCAGTTGCCCCTCTTCCAGGCCAGCTCTCTGCTGTGGCCCAGGAGTGCAGTGGAGGATGGCCCAAGTGCTTGGGCCCTGCACCCCATGGGAGACCAGGAAAAAGCACCTAGTACCTGGCTCCTGCCATCGGATGAGCGCGGTGCGCCGGCCGCAGCGCGCCGACCGCGGCAGCCATTGGAGGGTGAACCAACGGCAAAGGAAGACCTTTCTCTCTGTCTCTCTCTCTCACTGTCCACTCTGCCTGTCAAGAAAAAAAAAAAAGTGTGTGTATGTGTGTGTGTATATATATGCAGAGAACTAAAAATGACTGTGCTTTTTACTGGAAACAAGGGATACAGAGGCAACTAAAATTCACAATGGGTTCTTTCCCTTCTTTGGCAGCCAAAACCCTGTTAGCACAGCACCATGACATTCAAGCAAGCCTAGCCTATTTTAAGTAGTTTCAGGTGACAGATTATTGGCCCACAATGAGAAACAGACTGATGGACACAGAAGAGAAAAAGTTCACCGTACTGTGAACCAAATTTTCTTAACGTCACTCTCCTCATATATAAAAGGACGATAGGGGAGAATGTTATCCAAATTCCCTTCCAAAATGAAAAAAAAAATTGTATTACATTGGAAATAGAAAGGTGGAGACACAATCCTCCTTCTCCAAAAATACTAAGACTTTCCCCCCCAAATAGGAAGTCACCTTATAAACCAGCTCACTGACCTTTAAGATAAGATTGGCCTTGAGGTATTTCTGATTGGGGGTGGGACACCTTGGCAACCTGCACAAGTGTCAGTGCCTTACAGCATGAGATCCGATCACTTGCCACTTTCCCAGCTACGTGCATATAATGTTATTGGCCCTTTAAAAATCCACAGTTTCTGACTCCACAGCCTCCCAGAGCTGAGTCACACATATTAATGTCCCACTGCACAAAACACAGGATTTCACCTTTTTATTTGCTCCTCAATGATTGGCCTTTGATTTTTAATACGTGTGTTTTGTTCTTGTATGAAAGGACAAGGTAAAGGAATATTGACTGTGTCTGCATTTAAGATGGTCGTTAGCTGAGGGTGGCTGCTTTGTGCTGCCCAGGCTGTCTTTGAAGGACCCTTCCCCAGGGGAGCATTCTGCTTTCCTTTTTCACAGCCTTTGCCAGAAAACCCCTCGGAACTGCTAGACTGAAATGCTGCTTCCAAAACTACAGCTCTTGGCTAAACAGTTTTTCTAGGAGTGACGCCATATCGCCAGCGACTTGCCGTTGCCGAAAGGCACGGCTCTTCCGCTGGCCCTGCTCTGGGAATGGTACCAAATGATTGTTCAGGCTGGGGGTGGCAGTAAATCAGCCGCAAAAGCTCAAAATACACCCCAGCTTTTAATACCTTTTATCTGCTTTCCAGATGACTGGCCTATCTCTCTCACCTTCTGCTTCTCTTCCCTTTCCCCTCCCTTCGTGGCTGACAGCAGCATTTTCACTTGACACAGCCCTTCTAATTGTGAGAGAGAAAATTCACACCTTTCAAGGCCAACACTGTCCAATTTTCACAACTCCTAAGAACGTGTAGCCTTCCCCAGCACCTGTGCGCTGCTCTGCATGATAGAGTAGGACTGTTTCCAGCGGGATATGGGTCTGAACCAAGCGTCAGACGCCGGGTTGCAGCCAGGAGAGGGACTGAAGCAGCAGCAGGAGGCGTCTTTCAGTTGAAAACGTCACTTCCTCAAAGTCTGCCTTTGGGTTCCAGCAAGCTCAGCCTACAGCGCTATGAGCTCCTTGGGCCAGGAAACCTGGATCTGGTGACTGTGACTGAGAATTTGTTAGTAATGCAAATCCATCATTGTAGAGAAAAGCCTGGAGGTGCTTCTTGGATGTGGAATTTTGGGGCCATCTGTCTCCATTTTTCATTCCTTTAAAAAAAATATGGATTTTCTTTCTCAGTTCCTGGTTCCTCTGCTCTCTCCTTCTCCCTTCCCTTCCCTTCCCTTCTTTCCTTTTCCCTTCCCTATCTTTTCTGCCTGCTTGCTTTCTTAAAATTGGATTGCCTAGGGTAAAGAGTATTACATATGTGCTGCCTTAATTACTGTCTTCACGAAGCCATGGGTGGCTATTACTTCCTCATTTATATGCAGTGTCAGAGGCCCAGAAGTATGTGTGTCATTTTCACGTTCTGGGTGTCATTTAATACAGTGTTGGATATTTGATTTAAAAAGCGGCGACTGGCCTTGCTGTTGTATTTCCCGTGGCACGCTAACCCTGGACGAGTGACTGATGTATGGCAGGTGGATGTGGAGGCGTGTGTTGCAATCGTCCTGATGTCGGCCACTGAGACCCTGGGCAAGGACAGAGCCCTGTGCTCACGAGGACTCTCTGGGTCTTGGAAGGCGCCAGCTCCTCAGACCAAGTTGTTTTTTGTCTCTTGTGGCCCTCTGACCTTGGAAGTGTTTTCCTACAGCCACAGTACTTTCCCAGTTGGAGTTTTATTCAATACCCTTTGTTTCGACTTTAGAAAACACGCCACATGAATAATGACGCCTCAGGCAAAGAAATCGCTTCAGCAGCATGATTTAACCTTAGGACAAGCCCGGCTCTCACTTGCCTTTGTGGTTTGCCACAGCAGTCAGTAGGAGCTGTGTCCACACATGCACAGAGAGGTGAGGCTTCAAGGTCAGCAGTTACCACAAGTCCGCTGGTTCGTTTTCAGGACGATTTGGTTGCACCTGAGGCGGGACTGCGCCCCCCTCAATCCCAGCCGGATCCACAAAGGCCCCCACCGGAGCGCGCGGGGCATTCCCTTGCATCAGTGAGAATCTGGATGCAACGGGATGGAGTGGTGGGAAAATTAAAGGGCTTCGCAGGTCAGTTTGCGACAGCCTGTAACTTCTCCATATTTGGGACCCTAAAATGAATGTGGCTTTTTGTTGGTGGACTCTGTGAGGCAACCGACGTGGCTTTTGCCCTGGAAATGCGGGTAGCAGGCTGTCTTCTACCGTCGGAAGGCAAAATTACGGACTTCAGTGTCAGGGTAGAAGCCGAGAGGGTGAGTGCCCAGCTCCTGGAGCGTGTGTGCGCCGGCGTGACGGCGGACGGCGCGGCGCTTTCCGTCTTGCAGCCGCGAGCCCCGCGCCCGGCACGCGCGGGAAGCGGAGCCGGCGTTGCCCGCGCCCGGGCGCCACGCCCCTGCGCCGCGCAGCCCGCGACGCCCTGGCCGGCGGCGTGCGCGGAATCGGAACCGCGCGCAGCCTGAGGGGAGGGGCGCCTGAGGATACCCCCGTTTTGGGCCGCGGAGGTCCCACCGCGCTGGACCGGAGACGCTGGAAAATGACCCGCGAAGCCGTGGCTTCCACCTGAGACGAAGCCTCGAGCTCGCAGCCGCCGCGTCCCGGGAGGTGGGTCAGGAGCGGCTTGGGGCGCGGCGGGAACCTCCCCTGGGTCCGCCCTGAGCTGCGGCCCTGCCGGTCCCACCCCCGCCGCAAGTCGACTGAGTGCACAGGTCCCCGGGGACCCGACCGCGCGGCGCCAGGAGACCCAGGTGTGCGGGAGGGGGCGTATGGGGCCCTGCCGGCCGGGTCCGGGCGCCACACGAAGCCGGGCGGGCTTCCCTAGCCGGAGGGGTCCGCTCTGGATGAAAGGCCGCGGAGCGCAGCCGGGGGGCGAACCCTGCTGGGTCGGGGCCCCCTTTCCCAGCAGAGCCTGGGCTGAGCCGGGTTTGAATGCGCGGGGTTGGCAGAGGGAGGAGTGGCCTTCCGTCCTCTCTCTACGCTTGGCAGAGGGGCTCCATATCCCCACCTCGGTCGTACCGTGGGTCTCGGTGGAGTCCGCAGTCCCGCCGAGCCTGAGGTCGGTCCTGGGCTCCGCACCCCACCCTGTCCATTTCTAAGATAATAGGGTTCCCCATTCGACTCCTAGGAAGACCCCGGGGTATGGTGAGTTCCCCAGAAAGCTGCAGGTTTGCCGTGGGGGGCCGCGGGGGTCGCTGATGAGAAAAAGGGGAGCGCGCACTTAGCCCTGCAGACCCCTGTGGGGGCGAGCGCGGGGCCGGTTGCCATGGCTCCCGGCTGCCGGGTGCGGGAAGTGGTACCAGCCCCCGCGACCCCTCCTCTTTGTGCAGCGCCTCACCCCCCACCCCGTACCCCGCCCTTTCTGTCTCCGTCTCCATTTCTCCTGCGTGGGGAGGGACAGGGAGGAACGATTCATTTGGAGCTCAGGGATTGGAGAGGGAGGCTGGGGGCGTCTGTCCGGCCCTGCGCGCCGCGAGCCGCACCTCCCACCCGGCAGGCTGAGGATCCAGGCTGGAGACGGCCGGAGCCGCCGCCGCGTGCCCAGGTACCCAGGTGCCCAGGTACCCAGCTAGGGGCGAGCGCTGCGGGAGGGGGGGACGCAGGGCGGGCGGGTGGCCGGGAGGGCGGGGCCGGGTCGCAGCGGCAGTCCCCCTGGGCAGGTGCAGCTGCGGCGCGGGGTGCTTGTCGCGGGTGTTCCTGGCTCAGCCTCTGGTCGAGGGCCGCGCGGGGCGCAGCCCGGGGGCCTGCCCAGCCATCCCCGCGGGAGCGCGCCGGGGCGGGGGATTTCACGCGCGCGCAGACTGGACCGAGTTTCCCGCACCCTCGCCGCCGGCTCGCGCAGGGCAGAGTCTGGGGGCGCGCAGGTGGGCTGGCCTTCCAGCCGCACCACCTGGGTGACGTGTGACCGTCCGTGCTTTGGTCCTCCTAATCGATGAGGGACCAGCGGCCTCCTAGTCCAGTGGCTCGGGACTGGAAGGGAATCAGCGGGCCGACAGTCCGAGCCCCAGTCTGATGCGCGGCGAGCACTCCAAAGTTGGCCACGGTCGCCTACAGCGCCTCTGCTTACGTGAAGCAGCCCGCCGCTTAGTCAAACGCGCGCATTCTCTCCTCGCCTCTATTGAAGGCAGAGTTCTGTTTTCTAATTTTAGAGCATCATCCCTCCAAGTCCCGCAGGGCAGCCTGTCGGGAGGGCGCGCGGGTTCCTAGGAGAAGTGATGGGGAGGGAAGCCGTCGGGGAAGATTAGCGTCACCTGCACAGCTTGGAGTGCGGCTGCTGTTGCCCCTGTGTCATGCCGACAAACCTGAGTTCGCGTCTCTCTGACCCCGCTTGGAGCGGGGTTCTGGATTCCTGTGTCTCCGAGGGCCGCTTGGCCTGCCGCGCGGCAGGCGGTCCCACCTGCGAGCTCCTGGGTGTTGCCAGAGAACCAGTGCAAACAGCCTCAACACTAGGCGGCGACAGCGGGGCCCTGGCGGGACCGTGGTGATAATGCAGAGTTTGCGGGTTGTTCTCTGTTGCCTCTGAACTCAGGGGTGATTTCCTCTAAGATGAGGCTGCAGGCGGTTCCTGTGGGCGCTCCGCCCACCCGGTGACACACACACCGACCCAGGGGAGTACGTTGCACTTGATATATTCATTACCCTGGAGTTAATTCATTATGCTGAATGCGCTGGTTTTAAATAAATTTTAAAGGCCACCTACTTTTTAAGATACTGGCATGTCTTCCTGGATTTAGTCAAGGGAAGCCAGGTGGAGGTAACTATCAGAAGATTCTTAGTAGCTTTTATGAATTAAGGTCTACTTAGAAACATGTTTGCTGGATAGAAACCTGATTTTCTAGCTACATGCAATTCTTTGAACATAGGAGGTTGTTTGACCCAAAATGGCTTCGTTGAAATCACTGTCTGATTTACTTTGTGGAGAATCGAACGTGTTGTGATCAAAACAGGTTTAAAATTCACAATTAAAAACACACATTGAAGCAAAGTTTAGTGAAAAGAAACCATAAAGAGGGCACACCCGACAGACCAGGCAGGCATCTCAGTGCAGAACTGAGAGCCTGGTCTGCCTTCAGACTGGAGGTTTTTTGGATAAGGATCTGGGCTTCCCATTCTTTCTCCTCCTTCCTCCCTCCTCTTTGCTGGGTGGAGGGATTCCTAAATCCCTGCCAGGACTTAATAAGAGCCCTGTGGCATAGGGTGCAGAAGGTTCCCTGGGGAGGGGTAGAGACCCACCCTACCCAGTTATTGATGGAAAGTCAGTGCTTTAGATACTGAGTTCTGCCTTGCTTCTACATGTTTCCTCTTTTCACCTCACAGAAATTCCCATTTTTTCCTTTGGCCCCTCCTAAACACATAGACATAAGCTTATGTCTACACAGCTGCATTAACATTCCCCTCTTGAAGAGACCCATAATCTTTTGGGGGTAACGAAGTTCATCTCTGTGTTTTCTTTGGAGCTGAGGGGGCGTGGAGCTGTCTGTGGGTTTTCTCTTGCTGTCTGTCCTAAGGCGTGGCCTTGGAAGAGATTGGTGCAGTCCAGAGGGTTGATCACATTGTCTGGCAGGATGGACTAGAAGCCCTGCCCCACCATCATCTGGAGCTGGAAGGTTTTTATTCTGTTAGAGACAAGATGAAGCAGGGCAATAAAGGCACATGGTATAAAGAGAAGCAGTGGTTTTTAACGGGTAGAGGAATCAGATGCGAAGCAGCAATGTCAGGAAACACTGTATCCCTTCAGGTGGCAAGTGTCTTGCTTCAGGTGTGGCTTTTGCAAGACAGCCCTCCCATCTTCACATTGACTGTGTCACCTTTAAAAGGTACCTGTAGGGATCTCTGTGACAGCGGGTGAAAAATTCATGTGGACATATACATATTGTTTCGCAGGAGTTTTGGAATTAGATATTTCATTTATTGGAAATTTGCCTTTTGATTATGGCAGCCAACAGTGGGATAGAGTCGAATATTCTTTAGAAACAAAAATTTGGCTTTCACTGTTTTATATTTTCTCCAAAAATCTAAGGAGTTATGTATCCAGAAGCCTCAAGTTAGGCTCAAGATGAAGGGTAACAGTGGAAACACATGAGACTCTGGAGGGTGAGCCCAGAATTTGGAGCACGAATTGACATGCAGAAGTGTCAGGAGAGGATGTGCTGAGTGGAGCCTCTTCTCCATGGCACACTGCAATGTCTGATTAAATCAGTGCTCGTTGTTATTTTTTTAGACTAAGACTGAGAATGCTGTATTTTCAATTATGAACATTTTGATTACAGCTTCATTCTAATTCAGCCTGAAGAGAATGCAATTATTATGGTGATTTACATACAATATGCTAAGTTAACACTGCAAATGAGTGAAAGCATAATATTCTTTCTATTCATTCCCACAAAAATATTATGCTGAGCTTTCTTTCAAGGAAAAGATTACATGATCACCAGCATTTCATGTCGACCTACAAGTAGAATTGGCACTGAGCCGTGCTCTCTGCTGCGGAAGTGAAATCTCTCAGGTTTTGGTGATCACTGCCTGTCCAACCCTCCTGGAGGAGTGGGGGAGGACTTGAAACGATTCTCCAGTTAATTAGATGTGGCGCTTCCTCCTTTCTGTACATCTTTATTGGAGGAAAGATTCTGTATTTTCTAATTTTGGAGGCTGGCTAACACCTTAAACATTACTAATTACTGCAGTTTATTTTATGTGTGTCGCAATAGTGTAGTTAGTTAATTACAGCTTTCTCATTAGCACCATGTAGAGAATAATGAATTAACACATCCCTATGATCAAAAGAACATCTAAGTTTATCTTCTGAGAATAAAAGTGTTATTGTGTTGCCTAAAGTCACTATAATTTTCTCAGGAAACAAATTGGTGGAATTCTGTAACCCGGGTTAGGAAGCTGATGGATGATCTGCACTGATCACAAGCAGGAGAGAGCAGCCTTGCGGTTGCTTGGCAACCCAGCATTATTCTGCAGTTTCTTCTGGTATATTTATCCAGTAAACTAGAAAATTCTGTTTTGTTAACGAATGTTTTTAGTCAGTGCACAAATAGACCATCGCTAATTGAGATTTTATGTATTGTGGATAAAAAATGACCCTTCTTACCTTCTCATTGTGTTTCAATAACAAAAATACAAAGAGGCATTTTCAGTTTTTAAAGTTTTCTCTAGGATATGCTTATTTTGTTTTCACATGAATTTGCTCCTACCAGAGATTATAGCTCAAAGATCTCTTTGAGAGTCAAATTATTAGAAATGTAGGTGTTTGCGTTTGCACAAATAATTTCAGTAAGAATCAGAAATAGCCTTTGAGGTGAGGTTTTCTTGATGACCTGACAATTGGGCAAATTTAAAGTCCGTATAAATATCTGATTCAAGTGGCAAATTTAAAGTCCGTATAAATATCTGATTCAAGTGGTGCTGGCAGATAATGATAAGAAAAATAAGTGCATTGAATCTGGCAGATCTGTAAGTGCTCTGTGTGTCTTGACCAGGTTTTCTTCTGGGGTTCTTCTCGAATCTCCCTTCTGAGGGCTGGGTGCCACTCATTTCCTCTGTTGGTGGAAGTAAGAGGGAAGCAAAGCAACCGATTTCCCACCTGCTGACCCACATCCTCCCAGCTCCAGAGCCTGCAACCAGGCCGTTTTCCTACAACCTCTGAATGTCAGTGTGCATTCCAGGTTTCTTCTGTGAGTCTCTTTGGGGACCTCCTGCTATTGCCTGCATCTCCTAGGCTCCAGCAGTGCCTGGCACATGTGTGATAGCTGAAGGCACTGGCTGTATAGTCCAACTACCAGGGTTCAAAATCAAGCCCTGCCATCTTGTAGATGGATGGGCTCAGCTAACTCATTTTAATTTCTCTGGGACTGATTAAAATCTATGGAAATGGGGATAATATCCATAACCAGCTCATGTGTGTTGTGGGAACTGTCCAGAGCAATGCATGCTGACAATTCAGTAGCACTCGTTAAGAACTCAGTGAGTTCTGGCTTTTTATTATCCTTCTGTAACATGTGAATAGACAAAGCTGGAGGGGTGTGTGTGTGAGTGAGACTAAGAGTGAGTTGTGATCAGTGTTGCTGTCCAAGGGAAAACTGTAATACCTAGGTTAATTCTGCTCACATGAACTGTAGTGATGAACGTATTTGAAAGATCTGCGATTAGTGGTGCTCAATTTTTTCTGGGGTTAGAATTGCCTGAGAGCTTACACAGCTACCAGCCCGGATCAATTCAGTAGCAATCTCTGGGGCAGGAGCCAGGTACCTAGAATTTTGAGTGCTGCCAGAGCAGAGCTACGTCCTTAGACCTGGGCAGGGCGTCCCTGCTGTTACCTTGATGCCAGGTTGGAAAAGACTATGCTGTGACAAACCACTGAGGTTTTTCTTACAAATCCTATTGGCTTAGATAGCACTTTATTCTCTGGAGATCTCAAGTGTGTTTTCCTTCACTTTTTATAATTTTATTTTTCAACCAAATGTCTTTAGGAAGAGGGTAAGAAAAAAGTCATTATCCTGATTTTGCATATGCATGAAGTGAACCACACTAAAATGAAATGATTTGACCAGATCCAAACCCAGCCATTGAGATTCCTGTGACTTTTGAGCTCTGTGTCTGCGTTTTCCCTTGAGATTTCAAATAGGAGAGGAGAGTTATTGCTCCTGGCCTAAATTACTGTATGTGAAACAGCTGCAAATATGAGATTTTCAATGTTTTTTACTATGCTTGTGCAGTGTAAAGAAAAACAGATTTGTTGTTTCTAAAGAAGAGGCACATGGTCTATTTAGGAGCCAAGCCAGTGTTCTTTGGGCTGAACCCAGCCAATAGAGAATGGCCTCTGACCAATGGGCTGCCAAGTGAGACCCGGCTTTCGTTGGAGGGGCCTGGCCTCTGTCAGATGGGAACACCTAGCTCTTCTCCAGAGTGGCCGAAGCCTGGCAGCTGGCAGAAGAGAACCAGGTGGAAGTGGTCTGACAGGGTCTTTTCTCCTGGGACAGAGCAGCAAGGGGGAAGACGAGAGTGTGTTGAAGACTCCCAGCACACCTGGAAGGCTTCCAGTTCCTGTTATGTGAATAAACGGGAGAGGGGGCAAGATTGAATCACTGAACAGTGCAAAAATAGAGAATCTTTAAGTTTGTTTTCGGGACCACCCTCCTTTCACCCCTTCCCCCATTCCTGTCAGGGAGGCGCATGCTTGCTTGGGGGTGAATTTCCGCTGCAACCTCTAGACTTCAAACAGATTTCCCTTGTTCTTGTGTTCTCTGCTTCCCCAAGTCGAGAGCTGATGGGCAGAGAGAATCAGGTAAGGCTGCGTCTCTGGCAGCAGGTTTGTGTTTCTGCAGAGGCCTCTGCCTGTGGTGAGCTTCAGCTGTGAGTGGTGACTCTGACGCTAGGGAAAGCGACTGGGGATGCGCCGTGCCCTGTGTGAGGCAATGTGAGTGCTTAAGGGCAGAGTGGTGATCTGGAATAGTCTGATGCTGGTTGAGTGTATCGTGAACTCAGTCTGTTATTGTGCCGAAAGCCTTCGCTAAAGAATGTAAAGCGACAGCAAATCAGTTTGCTATGGGGTGTCTTATATACTAGTGCAGAAAAGGTTAACCGAGAAGGTAGATCTTGGCCTTTCTGAGGTTCCAGCATTGGGTACTACACTCCCGTTCATTCTGAAGATTCCTATCACGAAGTCACAGTACCTTGCATTATTTGAGTGCTTCATGCTTTTTAGAAAATTTCGCCTGTCGTCTAATTTAGTCCATCTTACAGATGGAAAAAAGGTTCAATAGCAGAGGTGGCAACCAGCCTGAAAGCTCAAATACATGATTTGTAACTCGGGTCCTAGCCCACTCTATTGCTTCCATATTTCCTTATTTGAAATAAGAGGGCTGTTGCACAACTGACAGTAAATCTTTTTTTTTTTTTTTTAAGGAAATTGACACTCAGTGTGTAAACTGAAGGCTGTCACAAATCTGGGGAAACCCTGAACACGTAACCAGTTATGTTTCCAGGCTTAGGGGTAGCCCTGTCCAAACCTAGGGAGATTATATTTTATAAGCCTCCTCAACACTGTGATACTTGGCTTTATCTTTGTTGCAGATTCAATGAGACAAAGTTTCTTTGTTTAAAAGATTTATTATTTTATTTGAAAGTCAGAGTTACACACAGAGAGAAGGAGAGGCAGAGAGAGAGAGAGAGAGAGAGGTCTTCGATCCGCTCGTTCACTCGCCAATTGGCTGCAATAGCCGGAGCTGCACCGATCTGAAGCCAGGAGCCAGGAGCTCCTTCCAGGTCTCCCACATTGGTGCAGGGACCCAAGAACTTGGGCCATCTTTCACTGCTTTCCCAGGCCAAAGCAGAGAACTGGATTGGAAGTGGAGCAGCCGGGACTCGAACCGGCACGCATATGGGATGCCAGCCCTGCAGGTGGCAGCTTTACCTGCTGTGGGACTGTGCCAGCCCCAAGAATGGCCAGTTATTAAAAAAACTTACGTGGAGTACTTGATGTTAGAGATGGGGCTAGGGCTGGACCACAGGCACTTGGATGACACTGTCATTAATCTTGTGCTGGTTTGCAGTCTCTACATCAGTGATTTGAGGACAGTGCTGTCATTATGACACCTGTTGTAAGCTAGAAGGTGCTTGTCCAGAGCCTCGAGGTCGAGTGTGCAGGAAGCAGAGGAGGGTGCTAGCTCAGCACTGGGGGTACCACCCAGTCTCCCTGCCACTGCTCTGTGCTGCCTCTAGACCGTCTTCCTCCCCACAGCTTTTCTCTTCTGGCTTTGATTTCTGAAAGGCATGGTGCCCATCAGTGCCCCTTGACTGGCAGGATTCTCCAGCTATGGTCCTCACACTGTTGTCCAGGTAAACAGGCAAAAGTGGATGTAGCAGTAATCCTGCTAAGGTGGTACACACCTGTCCCAGGAATGGGGCATTAAAAAGAGGTTTTACAACCCTGAATGCAAAAGCTTAGAGTGAGGGAGTGCTATGGAAGAATTATGTGGGAGTAGGGCAGAGAAAGGGAATTGTGTGCTCACCAACATCATGTCTTAGAAGCTTTTGACCCTCTTGTCTTTGCTACACTGGATCCCGAGCTTAAATACAGCCAAACCCAACCTTGCCCTCCTCAAAGCATTTTGTTGCCATCCTTATCAATTCTTTTTCCTTGGAAGAAATATTTTTTCTTTTTAAATTTTTTTTATTCTATTTATTTGAAGGGCAGGCAGACAGGCAGAGAACAAAATCTTCCATCTACTGAATCACTTTCCAAATGCAACAGCTGGGGCTGGGGCAGACCAAACACATGTTTTTGATATGATATCAATATGCAGAGATTCCCTTTACCACTGTAACTGGTTACATTATGGATTGGTGTTTCCACAGAGGTGTGAATTTCTGCCTTCCAAGTTGAAATAGGAACAGTTGACAGTGGCAGATGCTGTGTCCTAACTTGGCCATTTGAAGTGGCTTGAAATGATGCCAGTCAAAATTATGGTACTGTCCTTAATAGCAGCAGTCAATTAAGACAAACCTTTAGAGGAAAGAAATGTACCTGTATTGCAGGCATGATCAATTTATTAGACAGTTTTGAGAGGTTCTTGATATTTTGGTTTGGGATACTTAGTAGTAAATGTTAATATTTTTTCCAAAGTTGCATAGTATAGTTATCATTCCTAAAAGCCGAGTGACAGTGTAATAGATATGTTATGTAAAGCGTCAAACGAAGGTAACAGTTTTACCATCTGTTATTTCAGGTTTTGGTCACTGCCCATCAATTTTACAAATACATTGTTTTCTTTCCATAAAGAAGACATGAACGAATGGATAAAAGTAGAAAGCCAAAACAAAGGTGTTTAAATTTGACCTTAACTGCGTATTGCTTTGTGACCTCTGCAGTTCTCAAGAGGAGCCAGATTTCAAAGGAGTACACTGTATGTTTCTCCAAGTCTAGAAGTTTCTGCATGTGATTGATTTGGGCTCAATAGTTTTTTTTTTTTTTTAAACAGGCAGAGTGGTTAGTGAGAGAGAGAGAGACAGAGAGAAAGGTCTTCCTTTGCCGTTGGTTCACCCTCCAATGGCCGCCGCAGCCGGCATGCTGCAGCTGGCGCACCGCGCTGATCCGATGGCAGGAGCCAGGTGCTTCTCCTGTCTCCCACGGGGTGCAGGGCCCAAGCAATTGGGCCATCCTCCACTGCATTCCCTGGCCACAGCAGAGAGCTGGCCTGGAAGAGGGGCTACCAGTACAGAATCTGGTGCCCCAACCAGGACTAGAACCTGGTGTGCCGGCGCCGCAAGGCGGAGGATTAGCCTAGTGAGACGCGGCGCCGGCCTGTTGTTTGTTTTTTTTAAAAAGATTTATTTTATTTATTTGAAAGAGAGTTACAGAGAGAGGTAGAGATAGAGAGGTCTTCCATCCATTGGTTCACTCACCAGATGGCTGCAACGGCCAGAGCTGTGCTGATCCAAAGCCAGGAGCTTCTTCCGGGTCTCCCATGTGGGTACAGGGGCCCAAGTTGGGTCATCTACTGCTATCCTAGGCCATAGCAGAGAGCTGGATCAGAAGAGGAGCAGCCAGGACTAGAACTGCCGCCCATGTGGGATGCCAGTGCTTCAGGCCAGGACTTAAGCCTACTGCACCACAGCGCCAGGCTCATCAATAGGTTTTGAACACAGTTGATTTGCTTCAAGTAATAATAAGGGACCAGCGTTGAGAAGTTCAGGTGCAACACATGGGTGCTTCTGTGAGTCAAGTTTGAGTAGATTACATTTAACCTAAACCACTGTCACCTCAAAGAAAAAGGCATCAGAGTGGATGTCATCCAGCCACGTATAAAAACTGATGTGAGCTGTTTGAATTGGAAATTGACTTTCACACACAAAAGCATCTATTGAAAACTTGTTCACTCCCCTCCTGCTCCTGTTTCGATGGCTGTAAGCTGAGGGTAGAAACAACATTCACCACTGCCTCCCCTGGTGGTTGGAGGATTGATGAATTGATGTTTGTACAGTGCTTTGAAGATAAAGGTGCCGGTTATTATTATTACTAATAAACTGTTTTTCTCCAGTGTGATTTTGGACAGCAGCCATTAAAAACCCATCATTGTATTTAACACTAAAGCAGTCTGCACAGCCTCATATTTACTGCCTCAAATAAGCCTACCCTCATTTCCTCTGCCCTGCGAATTTAGAGCTGGCATCAGTGGACAGTGGGGTGCTACCATTTCCCAAGTCCATTTCAGATACAGTGTGGGTCCTCTGCTTCTGCAGAAAGCTCCACTGCAAGAGACAGGTTTGGCTGCACTCCCATCTCTGTGCCTTAGGAATGGAGTGGGATGCTGATTTCTAGGTTTTTGTTCAACCAGACTCGCATTGCAGCTGCTTGTCTTTGAAGAGTGCATCTTCTTGGTTAGCGGGTGCTGGCATGGTGAGTGAAGTGGGCCTCCTCTGGTGGTTGTGAGTGTTCCAGCGAGAGGGGAATGTGTGCATGGCTCACAGCGCACTGTTCCTGCTCATGTGGAACATGGAAGCGATTACACAGCTACCCCCAATCCACAGACATTAGCAAATAAAACTGGAGTCTTGAATTACACAGACTAGATTTCAAATGACTGAAGGACTGAAATTAATATATGGCTTTAAATTCCTTCAATCCCAGTTTATTTTGATCTGTGAAGATGTTCTAAAATATAGGCTGATACAAAGTAGTGTAACTTTCTTTTTGTAAGGTTTATTATTTTTTGTTATTTACTTTATTATTTATTTGAAAGATAGAGTTACAGAGAGAGGTAGAGACAGAGAGAGAGGTCTTCCATCCACTGGTTCACTCCCCAGATGGCTGCAACAGCCGGAGCTGCACTGATCTGAAGCCAGGGACCAGGAGCTTCTGGGTCTCCCATGTGGGTGCAGGGGCCCAAGGACTTGGCCATCTTGTATTGCTTTCCCAGGCCATAGCTGAGAGCTGGATCAGAAGAGGAGCAGCTGGGACTAGAACCAGCACCCTTATGGGATGCCGATGCTTCAGGCCAAGGCTTTAACCCGCTGCACCCCTGCCGGCCCCTAGTGTAACTATTTCTTGCATGTTGCCAGAACAGGGCTCATTTTTCACTGCTGTAAATGAGGATATCAAATATTAATCCATGACTGTCATGATCCTGCCCTAATTTATCAACAGTATTCCAGTATTTAAATCTTAGTCCAGTATTTAAAAGTTGAACCAAAGAGTCCTTATCATGGCCTGCAAAAATTCACTGTGTTTTATTATAGAAATAACTTTCTTAGTAACTATTCACCCATAATTTGGAGTCATTCTAATAAGCATAACTGTCTGATGACAGAGCATAAACTGAAGGAGAGAGGCAAAATCTTGCAGATTCATCCACAGCTACTCTGTCTTCAGTAAGGAGGGATGGAGAGGCTAACAAAAGGTAACTCAGGAGTCATCATGACTGCAGAGTGCTCCTGAGTCATTAATAAATTACAAAGTAGTTTAAAAAATAAATTTTGAAATTTACTTATATTTTTGAAAGATATGTCTATTTGAAAGATTATATCTCTTGGGGCCGGTGCTGTGGCTCACTTGGTTAATCCTCCGCCTGTGGTGCTGGCATCTCCTATGGGCGCTGGGTTCTAGTCCTGGTTGCTCCTCTTCCAGTCCAGCTCTCTGCTGTGGCCTGAGAAGGCAGTGGAGGATGGCCCAGGTGCTTGGGCCCTGCACCCACATGGGAGACCAGGAGGAAGCTCCTGGCTCCTGGCTTTGGATTGGCACACTGTGCTGGCCATGGCGGCCATTTGGGGGGGTAAACCAACAGAAGGAAGATCTTTCTCTCTGTCTCTGTTTCTCTCTCTCTCTCTCTAACTCTGCCTGTCAATTAAAAAAATAAAATAATAATAAAAAGATTATATCTCTATCTATGTATCTATCTTTCTACCTATAGACAGAGAGTGTTTCCATCTGCTGGTTCACTCCTCACATGCCCAACACAGGCAGGGCTGGGCCAGATTGAAGCAAGAAGTTAAACTCAACCTGGATCTCCCATGTGGATGGCAGGGATCCAATACTTGAGCCATCACTGCTGCCTTCCTGGGGTGTTCATTGGCAGGAAGCTGGCTTGGAAGCAGAGGAGCAGGCGCCTGAACCAGGCACTCCCTTAAGGGATGCAGGCATCTCAAGTGGTGACTTGAAGGCTGTACCACACGCAAGCCCCTGCAAATAGGACTTTGCATTGTCCACTGCTAGTGCCTCGAGTGTGGTTGTCACCACCGTCACTGACGACACTTCGTAAATGTTGTTATGGTTTCCTTGTCTTCTGAAGATGGACTCGTGCTGTTTTTGTCATTAGTTTTATTGAATATTGTGTGGGGGAATTCACCATATGGTCTAAAGCTCTTTAAGAACTCAGTAGGTTTGTGTTTTTGATATAAGACTCTCAGGGTATCAGTAGGGAAGTAAACAGACCATGTGCTGCTTATACTGGGAAGTAAAGCACCTGTATCCTTGTGTGGAGCTAAGAGGAGAAATGGCAAAAATGGTCCAGAAACGTGTCCAGGTAACCCTTTATTTGATACATGAGGGACATTGATTCATTTGATGCCAAATGATACCTTCCAGCAACAACCACCTTTGAAATCTTATGACTTTGTGGGTCAGGAGTTCAGGCACTGGCTCAGCGGGTGACTGCTCACTTGGCGACAACTGAGGTTTGTGTGGTGTTCAGAGGGTGGCTGGGGTGGGCCGGTGGTCTCCTCACATGTGTGGTCCTGTGGAAGGATGGCTGAACTCTGCTGGAGGCCTCTTCCTGCTCTCATAGCCTCAATTCCCCTGTTGGTCTTTCTAGCAAAGTCCTTGAACCTTCTACAAGTTGGTTCAGGACTCAAGAGTCTGACTTGGAAGCGTCTCAGTTCTCTTAAAGGCTGGTCCTGGACTGCCCAGATTCATAGAAGGTACACATCCAGTCACCTTGCTGGGGGGAGAAATAGAAAGAAAGCTGTGCTCATTGACACCTGTCATTCTCACCTGTGATTGATTACAAAGGGGGAGACGATGTGCAACAGGTAGGAAAGCCACTCTGTTCCAGGGAACACTTCTTTTGCCCCCCCCCCCCCCCCCGCTTCCTAAATATCTCAGGCCAGTTTTTATATCATCCAGCCTTATTAATAATTTTTAATCTGTGGGTTCTTGCTATCTATTCAGAGAAGAATTCTGAATATCAGGACATGGTAAGTTTTAAGCCTTTTGTTCAGTGAGAGAAATGCACAGGAAAGTGAGGGCTTTAATTAGGGGAGAAAGCAGTCTAGAAACTAAGTTGGGTCCTTATTAGGCAGAGAGCAGGCCGGGCGCCAGGTGGAGCAAGTGTATGATTGTGGGCAGCCACAGGTAGCTTACCACGGGCAGCAATGCAAAGGCAGAGAGCAAGCCATGGGCCCTCCACGTCTTTCATATGATTTCTAAAGGAGAATGGTTACATATCACACAGGGGGAAGGATGAAGGCGTGGTCTCCAGCTTAAAAATCTAATCGATTTGATCTTGTCTGCCTGCCAGTATCAGTTTGACTTGGAAGAGTGAAGGTGGTGAACTTTGGGCAGCCTGAGGTCTCATGGCTGCATCTGGAAAGAGGGCTCACAATGAGAGGAAGGAGGGGTTGGGCTGGATGGGAACACTGGGCAGGATGGGCTTTTCTGATGCTTTTCCCTCTCCTAACTTGGAAGTAGTCTGGGCTTGGGAGAATCAGGAGTCCCTTGGCAGAAGAGCCGAGGGGAAACCCCAGTGTCTGGAGCAAGGAAGGGACAGGAGCCAGGTGTGAGGGCAGAGGGGCTTCCTGCTGCCTTCTGTTGGCCTGTGAGAGGGAGGCAGGCTGGCTTTCTGCCTTGATGTCAGGATGGTGCCCTTGGAGAGGCAGTCCCTCACCTGTGGCCCTCAGCAGCATGACTGTGGTGCAGACGCGGCCGATGGGAGGAGAACAGTGCTGTTGCTCCCGTGTCTTCCTGCTGTGCTATGAAAGCACAGAGCAAGATGGGGGCCAAGAGGGCTTGGGCTGTCTTTCTGCTCTGTGCTCTGGTAACTGTGAAGACCTGCGGCCATGCCAGGTGAGGGTTCTTTCTGTTCCCATTGCCTCTGCATCTGCGTTTCCCTGAATCCTGGCACCATATTCTTTGTTTTCTCGGTGCTTGGGAGGGAGCCACGTGACTGCGGCTGTCAAGCTTTGGAAGCCTTCGCCTGCATTTCCCATAGAGGCAGTGCAGGTTTTGCCCTGCAGTCTTGCCAGAACTCCTTGTAGAGCACTGCACTATATTTTTAGTATTTCAAAAACTACTTCAACAGGCCAAATGCAGTATTTGTAACCCTGCAATGCTCTGGTATAGTGAGCTTAATTCTGTGCCACTGATGCTGTGAATTGCATTTGACAGGGACACTGAGTTTTACATGGGTCCTCTTAGTTTTCTGAGGAGTGACCAGCGGCAACAGTGAGGCAAGTCGTACTAGTACTCCTGCTCTAGGCCAGGGGAGCTGGAACTCAGCAAGTCTGCTTTTGTCTTATTTTAATGCCGGATCATCTAGCCACTGATGAAATGTTTCCGTATTGAGAAAATTGGAAATTTTAAGTGTTAGATTCTATAACCTAAGTGCCTATGAATATTATATTCTGCTTTCTTAGATTTCAGATCAGAGGAGTAAAGCATGGCAGAGGCGGTCGTGGTAACTGGTTGGAGGGGAAGTGGCAGCAGCTGAGGCCTCTGAAGCCAGTTGGTGGCTTTAAGCTGTGGGCTGTGGAGCAAGAAAAGCTCCAGATGTGTCCACCGCTGCCCCTGAAGTCACAAAGCCCATTCTCACTATGGCGGGGAGCACCCTCTCTCCACTCCTGCTCCAGTGCTTTGCTGATTTCTGCTCACTCTGTTCTTTCTCCACTTTCAGGGGATCATGAACCCTGCTTCAGCCTTCTCTGTGACATTCAGGTTTATTTCTTCTCATGCCGTTCAGGAAAGTTCCTTGTGGAGGCTTTTCACTGCAAGACCATGCTGTAGCCTCTCCCTTGCTGGACCTTGGCCTCTTGCAGCCACTCTTCTCCACTGAGGCTTAAATGTCACTGTCAAAATCCCTCTTCCTGCTGTCATTTTGGCTGAGATGTTTCTTCCTGAAAATCCTCCTCGGCTTTGCAGGCCAAGTAACTGTCAGCTTGGCTTCCGCGTCCAGCCAGGCTCAGCTCCCCCATTCCACTCTGTGTCCCTGTAACCCTGGAGACCCCTCTGTCTTCTCAGATTTCCTGTTGTCCTCCCTCCTCAGTCACCTAGTTCTCTGTCCTCTCCTGGCTCACCATCCTTGCTGCTGGGGTTGTATGTTTGTGCTGCTTGCTGCAATTCACTTGAATTTTAACCAACTTGCTAAACACACACACGCACACGCACATACACATAAACAAACAAAAAACCCCTTGACTTAAAATGGAGGTTTTATTTCATGACTGTAAATGAAGCACCAGTGTTAGAGGCAAACAGTGCCTGAACCGTAGAAATATTAACCACATGCTTGGCAACCTGAGGTCATTACAGTCCAGCTGTAGGCTGCTGCCTGCTGGCCAAAGGCTCTGGCTTGAGTCCTGCCTTTTCTTTGTAAAGTAGGGAGATTGGCAAGGCAGACGTGCTGTTCATGATGTCAGCACCTGCCCAAGATTTGCAGCTTTTTGTTGTCAGAGGGTCACAAGTGCAGGCAGAGGGACACCTGTCCCTTGCACAGCCAGCAGTCACCACAGGCCGGGACTGTTCATCACAGCACCTCTCTTGACAGCCGTAACCTGAGTTTGGGAAAAGGTGCAGTGCTGTCTGTCGAATAATCCAGTAATGAAATCACTTCTGAGTTTGCCATTTTGTGATTTCTGAATGTTTTTAACTTTCAGCATTGTTAGTGATGTTTTACTTGCTGGTTCCATGAATCAATCAGTTTCATGAAATTTGTCAATTACCAGCCTGATCTTTGGGAGTTGGTATAATGCATGTTCAATATGAGACTAGGTACTTTTAGAGATATTTCAAATATAAGAGTGTAGGATTTGAAACTAGCTACCCAGCAAAATATGGCAGAAAATTTAAACAAAAAATGCTGTGTAAAAAATACCCCTCTATTTTAGAAGTATAAAATGAATGAGATACTATTTAAAAACTGATGTTTCGATGTTATGACTTTAAATTGAAGTACTAGGATAAAATAGTTTTAGTTGTATTTAACCTTTTTCCTTAGTAAGGGTTAAATTATAATTCTGAGGACATTTGGCACAATTCTGTTTTTGTTTAGTTTGAGACAGAGGTGCCTGCAACAGTTCCAGTGGCTCCCAATAGCAATACAAATGAGAGAGGTTGGCAAACTGTGATTTCACCCATGATGCCCTAGAAAGGGCAAAGTCAAAGTGACAAAAGTGAGACCCTTGGTTTAAGGACTGGTTGGGTGGGGTTGAAGATTGAGGTTTTATGCATCTGATGTTTTCTCAGCTGTATACATTTTCTAGTACTCATTGAGTTTTGCCTCAATGATCTGAGATAAAAAACCAAATGAGGAAGCCGTTAGGTTTCACTGGATGTCATGGTGAAAACGCCACTAGGGAGTGCTGTGGGGGTGTCAGGAAGTGGAGGCACGCCCGCTGTCCTGGCATCAGGGGAAGAGTCAGGGCGTCTCACAGGAGCTGCTGAGGCTGAAGATGTGCCTGTGATGTGTCTGAGGATTGCAGCCCTTCCACCGCTGCACAGTCACCCAAGAGAAGAAGCTCACCTGTGTGTGCAGGAAGAGACATGCAGATGTGTGCCATGCACCCGGGAGCGGATGCAAAAAAGGAAACAACCTAAATGTCTGTCAAAAAGGGATGAAGACATAGTTTGAAATATTTATATGTGTATATATAGATATACATATATATTTTATATATGCATGTTAACTTCCGTGAATGGTTCAAATGAGTGACCTAAATCTAAATATTTTTAATAAAGATTTATTTATTTATGTGAAAGGAAGAGTTATAGAGAGAGAGAAGGAAAGACACACTCCCCAGATGGCCACACCAGGTGGGGGGTGGGCCAGGCTGAAATCAAGAGCCTGGAACTCCATGGCAGGAATTGGCTTAAATTCCTGCACCAAAATGCTGGTCCCGAGTGTAGACTGAAGTAACAACAGCTTACATAAAAAAAGCAAGTCTGAAATCGATACCATGAGTGAATGAAAAAGAACTCATATGACTGTGTATTGTCGTTGTTCACACTAATGACATTGGTTCTTTCAGGAAGTAAAGTAGATTTGGAAGAGAGATTTAAGGGGAATCAACTTAATTTTTCTATATTTTATTAACTTAAAAAGGGAATTGTGAGAAAAATATGACAAAATATTCGTATTGATTTGAAATAACAATTGCATAGACACTGTGTTGTTTCTGCATTTAAGGTGGGGCCACATATCCAGGTGGGGCCTGGTTGAATTCCTGGGATCACTGGGCATGGTCTGGAAAGGCGATCTGGATCACTGGGTGTGGTCCTGCAGGGTAGTTCTTGCCAGGGGGCTCATGTGGAAGTCTGTGTGGGCCCAGCCGCCCCCTGCTTCTCTGTTTGGCCACAAAGTCTCTCCTGCTCCACCCTAGGCACCGCCGCCTTCAGCTCACCAGATGCCTTTAGACCTGGAAGATTTGAACCTCCAAAACTGTGAGCTACCTCGTCTTTTCTCTTTATAATATCAGTTGTTGCCCCAGCTATGTGACAGATGAAAAGCTGACACACACAGGGAGGTCTGTTTCTTTGTCTTTTCTCATTGTTGATGCTACATGCATCCCTGGACTCATGGCTCTTCCTCCATGTTCAGTGCCAGCCCTGGGGCAGCTGCCAGCGTCACTCTCTCTGCTCTGTCTTGCTATCGCCTTTTCAGATTGTGACCTTGCTGCCTTCCTCAGGTCACAGTGGCCTCCCCCAATATCTAGGGTAACACCCCCACCTCAACCCCCTCACCATTTAATGCCATCAGCAAAGATAAATCCACAGGGCCCAGGACTTGGGATGCGGACATAGGGAGAGGTCATTGTTTCAGTCGACCACTCCACTCTTCAAGCTGTTTTGGATGGAAATATCCATAAGGTTAGAAGGTATTTTGGGGAAAATTTTATGGTCTGTCACTATCACCATCTGCTATAAAACAGTAACACCTAAGTGAGGGCTTTGGGAACACAAATCTGCACTAGGAAGCAAGGATGGGAACAGACGCCCTCTGACTACTGACTCACGAGCCGGAATGACTTTGCATAGGTGCTACTTCATCTCTTCTTGTGACAGTCGATCTCCGTTCAGCATAGTCAATTTCTAGGACTGTCTGAGGCCTAAGGAATAGGCCCTCTCTTAGTTACTACGGGAGTTATTGTTTAAAAACTGTTAGGCCAGTGACCACCATACATCCCTGCTTAGACTGTATTTGCTGCCACTGTTAATATATCTACAACCAGGGTGGGTGTTTGGCCCAGTGGCTTAGATGTGTGCCTTCCATATGGAAGTGCCTGGGTTCAGTGCTTGGTTCTGGCTCCCAGTTCCAGCCTCCTGCTAATGTAGGCATGGGGAAGCAGCAGATGACAGATCAGGTAATTGGATTCCTGCCATCCGTGAAATACATGGCTTGAGTTCCTGCTTCCTGATGGTGGTGGCCTGTCTGAGATGTGAGAATTTGGGGCGGTCTTTCAGTGAATGAGGGGGTCTGTCTCTCTACTTCTCAAGTAAATTGAAAAATACATATTATCAGAACCATGTGACACATCAAAAACCATTTTAGCTACATCAAATTGCAGAACCAAGTGAGAGGGAAAAACCCAAAAGTCCAATGAAAAGAACTCAAAAGGATTATCTTAGGCATGGGTAGACTAGAGGAGAACCATGTTTGTAGGGTTTTATTCCTTCAGCACATAGTTACTGATCACTGAGTGAGTATCTGCCAACCTGCTGTTGAGTTCAGCAGTGATAGTGAGCAGGGCAGGGTGAACTCGCCCTCAGGGAGTGTCCAGTCCCTCGAAGAGGCAGATGGCTCTCAGGTGGACAGTGAGGGTGATGGAAGTGGCCCTGACCCCTGTACAGGATCCCCGGGGCTAACATCCATGAGGTCTGGAAGTGAACATAAGTCAGGGATCTCTCCAGTAAGCTTGGATCAATTCTTAAAGTGCACCTCTCTTATTTCTTATGAGGCAGCTCATCAGGCAAAACTGGAAGCCGGCTAAAACGAAAAACAGGCCACACCCACTCTCTCACACACCCCTCTGTCTAGGAGCTGACGCGGACTGTGCTTTCCTGAGTTCCTGGAATCAAGAGGGGGAAAGTTAAGAACAGGTCAGGAGAGCAGTGATGAGTGCTTTTAGGCTTTTTGAGGTGGAAATATTTCCAGGACTTCTTAGAGAAGATTCTTTAGCATTTGCATTTACAAGCTTTGTCTTCCCTTTTCCAAAGTGCTTCCCTTCAGACCAGTGTTTAGCAGATGATGCAGTAAAGATTCTTCTCTGAACAGATTTCCTATAGGAGAGTTTTTAAAACAGAGTAAGAAGGGTGGGTTAGTCCTTGTCAAAATATTTTCTTTTGAGAACAGAGAAATTTTTTGGTGAAAGCTGAAGTGCATAGTAGGTTTATTTGTGCCTATTAATTTAGGTAAATAATTTCACCGGGAGTCTTCATAGGTAAAAGTAAGTTTCAGTGCCCATTCCAGTGATTAAATGGGAGAGTAGTGCATCTCTGAACTGAAGAGTAAACACAGACACTTACGTCCCCAGTACCCTTTACATAAATACAAAGGCTGAAGCCTGACTCATTTTGATTCATATGTAGGAAGAGATACAAAAAGCAAGGGACAGAAATGAAGTGTATCAGAGACAGCATGAATGGACAGGTGGACAGTGTTAATGCAGTGTTAGAACTCTTTATTGCTCTCTCTAACACCAAAGCCTTCCGGCCACTCAGGTGAATAGCTCCCTCCTACCCCTGGCACATGTATGTTCTTTTCTCCTCTTCAGTTTTCCTCTTGTTGTCTCTGCTTGATTTTTTACATCTTTCTACTCCTAGAGGTACCTGCTTGGTTGCTCTTAGCTTCTTGTGAGTGGTTTTGCTCCAGTGTTGGCAGTCTGATGTGGACTTCCTGCAGCAGAGCCAACACCAGGGAAACCAGCCAGTGCTGCCTGAGGGGCATGGAGAGGCAGATGGTAGTGCGCCTCCTTCTCTCTTTCTGTTCATCTTCTGTCCCTCTGTGTTGGTCTGTCCTTCCATCCATCTGTCCATTTACTTTGGCGTAGAGCTTTATGAAAAAAGCAAACAATGCTTGGATGGATCTGCAAGACTGTAGTTGGGATTCAAGAATTAGGACTCAGAGGAAATCAAGACCAAATTAAACGATGCTATTAGAGGGGACTGGCACTGTGGCGTAGTGGGTAAAACCACTGCCTGCAGTACTGGCATCCCATTTCAACACAAGTTACAGTCCCAGCTGCTCCACCTCCGATCCAGATCTCTGCTATGGCCTGGGAAAACAGTGGAAGATGGCCCAAGACCTGGGGCCCCTGCACCCACGTGGGAGACCCAAAAGAAGCTCATGGATCGGCACGGCTTTGGCAGTTGAGGCCATTTGGGGAGTGAACTAGTAGATGGAATTTCTCTTCTCTCTCTCTGCCTCTGCTTCTCTGTAACTCTGCCTTTCAAATAAATAAATAAATTTTTATGAAAATGTTGCTTTTAGAATGTATAGTTTTAACAAAATATTTTTTTCAGGGCAGTTTCAATTCAATTCAATACGTAGTAAAAACACAGACAGCGTTTTAAAAATTCTTTCCTATCCTATTCAGGCAGCATGCTTTTGGATAGGGTTCTATTAAGTCTGAGAATTGAAGGATAAATGCTTAAAGGCTAATCCCAACCACCAGTGGAACCATTTTTCTGTGTGACCCAGGCATAGTATGACCTATGCATAGTAGTGAGCTCAAATGTTAAGTGTATGATGGGACATATCCACATGGCTGTGGCCATCTTTACATAGTCTCTGTGCTGTGAATACATATCTGAGTATAATGGAAGTATTTAAAAATAAGCCTAGTTAGTTATTTATGTTTTCTGTGCAATAAGGCAGACTATAGCTAACATAAATGGCATGCACATAGTGCAAGGTGTGATAACCCAGTAATTCTGTGATGACTCCTCAGCCCTGTGACAGCCCAGTGATATGAGGTAGCAATAGATCGCTATCAGCTCCAAGAGGATGATAAGGTGCATCCTGTGTAGATTTCTAAATCCTGTATTACTTTGAAATCAGTATATTTTAGTCACAAGATAGACTGTCTTCTGGTTCCTGATGATTGCTTTAAAAATGGATTTGACCATATATGTATCAGATTTGGAAAGTAATGTCCATTAAGTGGAATAAAAATGCTCTTTTAGGGAGAAAAAAAGTGATTTAAATCTTTAGATTCTCATGGGATCTCATTAAAGTTTTCTTTAATACACTGTGCAGCCTAATGGTTATCAGCAGCCCTGCAGTGTGCTTTGCAGAGTCGGTTTACACAGGATTAATTGTGTGATTTTGCAAGCTGCCAACACAGTGGACACTTATTCTTGCATTGGCCCCATGTGCTGTTTCCTGGGGATTCTGCTCTCTCTTCTAGGGTGGCATCACATTCCACTTCTGATTAACTGTAATTTCTGCCAACATGTTTTATGCCCAATACAATTTATTAAAAGTCTTTCATAATCTTTTTTTATAATTGTTATGTCCTTCAGAAACTTCATTAATTTTGAGCAATGATGTGTAAAAAATGGCAAGAGAAAATGTCATTCACAAAAGGTTCTCTGACCGGCCAGTTTCCCCATGCTTTTGCTGATAAGTTGCCATAAATCTTTTGCTAAAATACAGAGGCCAATTCAGTTACAGCCACTCCAGGCCTACTAAGTGAATAACCAATGCAGGAAATTGCCACTGAATATTACCTTTCTCCAATCACCAGACTTTCAGGGTCAAGAGGAAAGTTGACTGTTGAGAACTGAGTCCATTTCTACAGTGTATAGAACCGTGTGTGTTGCAGAAATTACTTGTGGATTTGGAGAGATGGGAGGAAGGAGCCTTGCGATTAAATTTTCTAGATAATTAATTTAACACTAAGATACCATGTTTTGTCCACTCTTGGTGGAATTATAAAGTAAACATTGGATTTTATTGGCTTTGTTGCCACTGGGATCAGAATAAATGTGGTCTTGAAGAAGAAAAAACAGAAAATGTTGACTGCGTGCAATTTAGAACTTAATCCTTCAGCTTTTTTTTCTCTCTTGAACTTGAAAACAGATTGCCTGCCTATGTCCCACTGTTTCTTTCCTACATCCCAGATGTGATAAGGTGCAATTCCACTCCTGTGTCACATTTGTGGTCTCTTGAATGGAAGGGGCTGCACTTCTGTTTTCTGCTGGTTGGTTTTATTTTGGGTTGGTCCTGTCTCCTCTTTTCCTTTCCTGTCCATATTCCCTGTGTCTACTGCCATGTTATAAAGGCCCAAGAAGGAGCTGTGTGAAGTAGGTACTTAACACATGTGCTGCATGACCAGCTGGCCCCTGGAGGAAGAGCTTCCAAAAGGGCTTGTTTCTGAAGGATCAGAGGCTCTCTGGGATGATGAATTCTGAGCACTCCCTGAATAATGAAGGGAGCACGGGGTGCCTTTCATGCTCCTGTCTGATGCCTGGATTATGTGGAGAGACTGCGGAAGTGGGGAATCTGGTTTTGTGTCATTCACATTCAACAAGAATAGATAAAAGTGAGGGATTAAAATGGACAAAATCCCACATGGGGAAGCTCTGGGCCCAAGTTTGTAGCAAACCACCAGCTGATGATTCAAAAAGATTCATTTTTCTTTCATAAAGACTGAGTTTATTTTGTGCCATTTTAAACTTTCTGCCCTCACACAGTGTCAACCATTTGTTTTTGACATAAAGAGGGGACTCTCACATGGTTGAGAAAGGATTGAATTTCAGTCACCATACTTGGGACCTGTACTTGACCACTGTCACTTCTTATGTGTTACAGTAATGAGGTGACTTAATCCTCTGGATTTTAATTTTCCTCATTTATGGATGGACCTAATTAAATTAATACGAAAGTTCTTTTGAGGGTTGAGTAAAAGCAACTGTAAAATGTGAGGCTGTATTGTTACAGGTAGGTTGTAGTGAAACTTGGGTAGGCAGATACAGCAAACTTTAGGTCTCTGGATTAAGGCTGAACAATCTCTGTTTGCAATTCAACTTGGTCTCTATTAGAGGTGAGTTTTGAAACTGTTGTTAGGGTGTTGGATATGTTGTGAGTTTCTGGAGTCTCAAACATGTTTGTGACCATAGTGGGGTCAGGAAACCATAAGCAGATAATCACAGCAACTATTTGAGAGCCCTCCTGTTACAGCACATGTTAGACAACTGAGGGATGGATCTTGTATGTTAGTTTGTTAAGTACTATGGGCATTGTTTTAACAAGAATTCTCCAAATTCTCAAATGAGAAAAATGGTGCCAACTGTAAATCTGAATAATGTTCTCCAATATTTAAACATTTTTTTAAAAAAAATTACCTTATTTCCCATAATTATGGCAGATTTTTATTTCTTTATTCCTTCCTGTCCCTCTTTCACCTCCACTGCTTCTTTCTCTTCCTTGAACTGTATAGATAATTGCAGATACACGGTTTCACAGAGAACTAAAGCATAAAGAACTAGCCTATAGATGAAGTAAGCTTAATGCTTTGCAAAAAGGGTTGGATTTAATGTAGTTTCTGTTAAATGTTGATTTTAATATCTAGAAAGGTTTACATTAACATAGATCTTCAATTGGGAGTGTGTGTACCCCTCCAAACGTATCATACCCTTAGCATGTTCATGTGACCGTCAACTATAGTTTCAGGTTCCCATCCCAATATAAACTTTATTGTAATCAATAAAATAAATCCTGAGGAATTATGATACCAGTCTACACATCAGTAGGTTGTTTTGAACTACTTTGTATTCATTTAAAATTTTTGTTTTTAAGAAGCAGACACAGAGAGAGAAAGGAGAGAGAGAGAGAGAGAGAGAGAGAGCGCGCGCTGAAAGCTGGTTGAGCAGATAGATACTCAAGCCAAAGCAGCAGGTGCAATGGCTCAAGCAGGAAATAGGAAATGATATCCTGGGATTTAACTTGTTCAGATGTTCAGACAAGTTCTTATTTTGAAAACACATGACTTGCCATCCATAGGTGTATCTTTAGTGAATAAGCCAAGACCCTCCTGTACAACAGTTGGGCCAGAAAGTCCTGGAAAAGCAGTGTTGATGGTGTTAGTACCTAAACAGGCTTGAGAGACTTCCAGGAAGTTTTTGTAGGCATTTCAGTATGACTTAATGGTTTAGAATATTTGTGTCAGGAATCTTGCAGCCTTCAAGAACAAGAGTCTGTTTTAAGAGTACAATGATTTGCGATAATACTTTTGGCAATATTTAAGGCTATCAAAGTTATAAAGCTCCATTCTGGAGGTGGACATGTGTAACCTTAGGCAAACTATAACTTCTGTGGATCTTAGTTATCACATGTAAATGATGCCATTAAAAAAACAAGTGCATATCTGATGGGATTGTCAGGATAAAATGAGTTAATAAAATGGAAAACATATAGGACAGTGCCAGGCAGAAAGCTAATCCTGCATAAATTGTCCCATTGTCTTACTAAAGGAGCCTGACCTTGCTGTTAACTTGCCCCGAGTTAACTGGTTTTATCAGGCATTAGTCAAGATAACCCTTATTCACTGAGAGGTTATTGTCACACACATTTTGAACTGTGTATAAAAACATAGTGCTTCTCTGTCAATCATTTTCAGAATTGCTCTGGCAGATTTTTAATGGGCTTTTTCCTTCCAAGGGAGGCCATTTGAGACTGCATTTGAAAGTAATGCAAAATCAGAGCTACATTCTGTTTGAGTACCAAAAGGTTACTTGGTTATTCTTAACCTAAAACATTGACATTTCTGCTTCCTGCTTTCAAGACCATCTCTAACTCACATGACCTTTCACAATATTGAGAAAACAAAGAATGCTGCCATCAATGTACTCCCTTAGTTTGGGTTCTCATTTTTCTGATTCCTTCAGGTCTAGCAGTCATTGCCTATTTGAGATCTTTCTGCATTTTTTTTAAATGTAGCTGTTAATTTCCATACATTTCTTGCTTAATACTGCTTTTGCTATATTTAAAAGGTTTGCTATGTTTTGCTTCATTTTTATGTTTCCAAGAAATTTTAGTATTTCCTTCTCAAGTTTTTCTTTGATCCATTTAGTTATTCAAGAGTAAGGTGTGTAATTGCCATGTATTTGTTTCCCAAGTTGTTTTTGTTACCAGTTTCTATTCTTACTGCATTGTGATTAGAGCAGATACTCCATATGATTTAAAACTTAGCTGAGGCTTGTTTTGTTGCCTATCATATGATCTGTTCTAGAGAATGTTCTATGTGTGTTGAGAAGAATGTGTTTTCTGCAGCTGTTGGGTGCAGCTCTGTAAGTGTTAGGTCCACTTGGGCTGTGGTGCATTTACTCTGCTAGCCTCTGTTGACCTTGTGTCTGAATGATCTGTACATTGCTGAACGTGGGTGGTAAAGTCTCCTAGTATTGTTTTTGGGTCCATTTCTCCCTTTAGAACCATTGCTATTTTCTTTATGTATTTCAGTACTCTGAAATTGTGTGCATATATGTTTACAATTGTTATTTTTCCTCTTGATGAACGGACTCCTTCATTATTCAATCATGACGTTCTGCGTCTCATTCTTCAGAGGCTGATGTGATGTCCATTCTGTCTGGTGTGAGGTACACTACCCTCACTTTATCTTGGGTTCCATTGGCACAGAGTGTCTTACTGCACACTGGCTTTCAGATGGTGTGTGTCCTCAGAGGGGAAGTCAGTTTCTTGTAAGCAACAGAAAGCTGAATCTTGTCTTTTAAAAAAGCCTATTAAGTTTGTTTAAAAAAGTAACATTTGTTTTCATTTATGAGAGAGAGAAAGAGAGAAAGAGAGAGAGAGAATATTCAACTGCTGGTTTCATTCCCCAAATGCTTGCAACAGCCAGCATCCTGGGCCAGGTTAAAGCCAGGAGCCAGGAACTCCATCTGCATTTCCTATGTGGATGGCAAGGACTCAAGTTCTTAAGCTGTCATCTGGTGCCCCATATGGAGCACGTTAACAGGAAGCAGGATTTTAAGTGGGGGCAATACTTGAACACAGGCACTCAGATATTGGATGTGGGCATCTGGAGCAGTGGCTTAACCTGCTGTGCTCACCCCCACTCTTTGTCTTGTAATCAGAGAATTTACATCTGAAATGATTCATGATAGGTAAGGTCTTATTACTGACATTTTGTTACTTGTTTTCTAATTTCATTTTAATTCCTTTCTTTATTTCATTTCTTTTACATTCTTCCTTTGTGGTTAAGTGATTATTTTTTTTTAGTAGTGTGTTTGGATTCCCTGGTTATTTTTTTTATGTGTCTGTTATAGATTTTTGCTTTGTGGTTACTATGAAACTTAAAGAAATGTTTTAGTTATAACAAGCTATTTTGAAATGATAGCAATTTAAAATTGGTTGCTAAGTTAGGAAAAGAAACCCCCTCAAAGGGATAATTTTTTTTCTAAAAGAAAATCTACATTTGTACTTCATTTCTCCCCATATTTGCATTTTGATGTTGCTTTTTATACTTTTTATATTGTCTCTCTCTTAACATATTAATGTAGCAGTTTAGTTTTCATTTTAAAAATATGAAGAGCTCATATATAATATTTATAATATTAGAGTATTCTGAATTTATCTTTGCATTTATTCTTACTCATTAGCATCTCTTTGGACTTGAAGATAAATTCTCTCAAGTCATTTGGGAATATCTTTATCTTTCCTTAGTGGCCAAAGGCTATCTATCTGTTTTGGGTTCATTGTTCCTGGTTGGCAGATTTGCCCCTCAGTGATGTGACATCTCATCCCATTCTCTCCTGCCCTGTAAGGTTTCCATTGTGAGTGCTGCTCTCGGTGGACTTACGTGCTGCTACTTTTCTTTTGCAGCTTTAAGAATCCTGGCTTTGTCTTTACTCTTTGGCAGCCTGATTATTATGTGTCTTGGGTTGAGTTGAACCCAGCTGGTGAGACTTGACTTTCCTGTACCTGGATATGTGTATCTTTTTCTAGACTTGGGTAGTTTTCTGTTATTACCTCTGAATAAGTTCTCTACTAACTTTGGCCCCCTCAAGCCCCTCTTGAACCCCCTAAAACAGACTGTTTGCTCTTTTGGTGCTGTTGCCAAGCTCCTGTATGCTTTCTTCATTCTTCTTGGTTCTTTTTTTTTTCTCTGCCATCTGTGTGTTTTCAAATGGTCTTTGAGTTCTCTAATTCTTTGCTCTGATTTTGGTACCTTCTGTTCTGTTTTTCATGTCATTTAGTTTTGTGCAAAATCAGAGCCAGTTGTACCCAGTGTAGCAGGTACTCATGCTACATGAGATGATATACAACATGCTGATCACAACCTCTACCCCCTGGCATTTCATCAGTTGCCAGAGACAGTTACATGGGATCCTTCCTGGGGTCAGTAATTGTGCACTGTGGAGCACGGACTCAGGATGCTCCTTGGAAGCAGAGGTCATTTCCTTTGTCTTTCAGAAATATTCTTAGGAAAAATTCAGCATCTTCATGTTGCTTTTGTAAGGTTTTGTCTCTAAATAATTTCCAAAAGAAGACATTTACTTCTTATATTTGTCTGGTTCTCACTTCACTAGGCATTATTTCATGTCAGGATTATTGAAGAATTTCTGTTTTGTGTTCTTTTTTTTTTTTTTGCTGTAATAGTTATATTCTAGGGAATATTATGTGTGTGGTATGTCATTTCCCCTTTTAATGGCTGTTATATTCATTTAACTAATTTTTGTTGAGATAGGGTATGGGCCTCCATAGTTTGGTTCAAGAATTCTTTTCTGCCTGGTGGATGTTAGTTGATGAGAGAAAACAAGGCATTTTCAATCCCAGCTTTTTTTTTTTTAAGATTTATTTACATATTTTAAAGTTGGCATTTCAGAGAGAGAGGGAGAAACAGAGATCTTCCATTCCTGGCTTAATTCCCCAGGTGGCTGCAACAGCCCAGGATGGTCCAGGCTGAAGCCAGGAGCCAGGAGATTCTTCCAGGTGTTGCATGTGGGCCATCTTCCATTGCTTTTCTGAGGTCATTAGCAAGGAACTGTATTGGAAGTGGAACAGTCAGGACATGAACCCACCCTCATAAGGGATGCTGGCATTGCAGGTGGTGGCTTTACCCATTGTGCCACAATGCTGGCCCCAATCCCAAGTTCTTAAGACTGAGCAATATACTGACCAGAAGCTGAGATGTTCTCAGGTTTTTATAGCTTTTTAAAAGATCTCTAGAAAATCTCCATTGTTAAAGATACATTTAGGTTAGTAATAGTTAAAAAAAGAAAAATGAAAAATTGTCTTTTGATCTCCAGTATGGGTGCAGACACATACAGAGCAGGCATGCTTTACTCAATGCACATATATTAAGTAACCAGTATTCAGGAATTTGGCAACCCCTCTGTTTGGATTCTAGGGAGAGGGAAATTCATTAGACAGTTTTTCCTGGTTTTGAGGAACTCAGAGGCTTACAGAAAACATTGCAAATAAATCACTTTTCTTCTTGTGAGAACACATTGTGGATTCCCACACAAGTGGCTTAACACAGCCACTGTCCAGGTTCCTGTCACCTCTGGGGTACTGTGTGGTCTCTCCCCAAGCCATGGGAGACAGAGTGAGGGTCTTCAAGAAGAGGGAGATTGGAAACTGCTCAGGGCCCTCCTAGCATCACTGCTGGCCTCTCGATGATGCAGGGGCTGCGGCTGCTGTCTGGCTGTCCACCGGGAGCTTTCGAGATCCCAGCCTGAACTAAGCATTATGTGTGTGTGTGTGTGTGTGTGTGTGTGTGTGAGTGAGTGTGACTGTCATCCTATATTCACCAATGAGATGGTTGGAGTTCTGAAAGACTATGTGATTAACTTAAACTCACACGACTAAGTGTCCTCTGGCTGTGTTTTCAGTCCCTTTGTCTCTTTTTCCTGGGCTGCAGTGTCTCTTTCGAGAGAACGGTGGTGATAATGTGTGTGCCTCCTGCCCTGTCGGGGACATTCATTTCTGCAACTGTCAGGTTAAGGAACTGTGAAGTAACCACTAATTGATTTGTGTAGCTTTCATGCGCTCATTCACCAGTCCACCCAAACTGCATTTATTTAGCCCTGATGTGATGCTAGGCAGTGACACTGGGATTATAGCAATAATCACAGTACGCGCTTATGGAATTTAAGATCCATTATTTTAAATACAGAACCAAACCTTGTGTGTGAGTCATTTGCTCTTCAAAATTTAGCTTTGTCTGGAACAGAATTGTAATTTATACCTGTTCTGTACTTTCTGTGGGTAAGGAGAAATTCATTTCAACTAGTCTAGAAGGGGGTCATGATGAGAAGTGACTTATTGTCTCTAGGGATGGGCATTTGGGCTGCTGGTTGGGATGCCCATGTCCCATATGGAATGCTTGGTTTTGGTTTCTCCTCCAATTCCTGACTGCAGCTTTCTGCTAATGCAGACCTTGTGAGGTAACGGTATTGCCTCTCTAGTTGAATCCCTGCCATGCACATCAAGGCCCTGGATTGAGTTCCTGGCTCCCAGCTTTGGTTTGGCCCAGCATTGGCTTTTGGGGGGCATAAAGAGAGAGAACCAGGAAATAGGACCTTTTTCCTCTCTCTTGATCTGCCTCTATTTTGGTTTCAATCTGCCGTTCAAATAAATAGATTAGAAAAAGAAGAATCGGGGCTGGTGCTATGGCATAGTAGGTAAATCCTTCACCTGCAGTGCTGGTGTCCCATAAGGATGCTGGTTCGAGTCCTGGCTGCTCTACTTCATATCTAGCTCTCTGCTATGGCTTGGGAAAGCAGTAGAAGATGGCCCAAGTCCTTGGGGCCCTGCACCCACGTGGGAGATATGTAAGAAGCTCCTGGCTCCTGGCTTCGGATCAGTCCAGCTCTGGCTGTTGTGGCCATCCGGGGAGTGAACCAGTGGGTGGAAGACACCTCTCTCTCTTTCTCTCTTTGCCTCTGCCTGTGCCTCTCTGTAACTCTGCCTTTCAAATAAATAAATATATCTTTAAAAGAAAGAAAAAGAATGGCATGCTTGCTCTAACAAGTCTTGTGCCACCACCATCTCTTCAACTCTCTTAGGGTACCATGATTTCCCTTGTGTAGCACGTGGTGAAGCCATGAACAGTCTGCAAGTGCATGCAGTGAGAAAATACTGTTTTTCAGTTAGACAGCCTCAGATCCACAAGAGGGAATTGTTTAGGAGTCCTCTGCATCTGCTTTCAGTTGGTCCCAAGCTCCTAGTATCTCCTGCCCTGTTCATGTGGTCTGCTGAATGGGTCATCCAGTCCATCATCCTCTTGCTTCTGAGGAAGTTCTGTTTCTCATTCCATTGAAGTGTGCTCTCCTCCTGCATGGCTGTGCCCTCTCCTCCTGCAGGGCTGTGCCCTCTCCTCCTGCAGGGCTGTGCTCTCTCCTGCTGCAGGGCTGTGCTCTCTCTTCCTGCAGGGCTGTGCTCTCTCCTGCTGCAGGGCTGTGCTCTCTCCTCCTGCAGGGCTGTGCCCTCTCCTCCTGCAGGGCTGTGCTCTCTCCTCCTGCAGGGCTGTACCCTCTCCTCCTGCAGAGCTGTACCCTCTCCTCCTGCAGGGCTGTGCCCTCTCCTCCTGCAGGGCTGTGCTCTCTCCTCCTGCAGGGCTGTGCCCTCTCCTCCTGCAGGGCTGTGCCCTCTCCTCCTGCAGGGCTGTGCCCTCTCCTCCTGCAGGGCTGTGCCCTCTCCTCCTGCAGGGCTGTGCCCTCTCCTCCTGCAGGGCTGTGCCCTCTCCTCCTGCAGGGCTGTGCTCTCTCCTCCTGCAGGGCTGTGCCCTCTCCTCCTGCAGGGCTGTGCCCTCTCCTCCTGCAGGGCTGTGCCCTCTCCTCCTGCAGGGCTGTACCCTCTCCTCCTGCAGGGCTGTGCCCTCTCCTCCTGCAGGGCTGTGCCCTCTCCTCCTGCAGAGCTGTGCCCTCTCCTCCTGCAGGGCTGTACCCTTCCTCCTGCAGAGCTGTGCCCTCTCCTCCTGCAGGGCTGTGCCGTCTCCTCCTGCAGGGCTGTGCCCTCTCCTCCTGCAGAGCTGTGCCCTCTCCTCCTGCAGGGCTGTGCCCTCTCCTCCTGCAGGGCTGTACCCTCTCCTCCTGCAGGGCTGTGCCCTCTCCTCCTGCAGGGCTGTGCCCTCTCCTCCTGCAGGGCTGTACCCTCTCCTCCTGCAGGGCTGTGCCCTCTCCTCCTGCAGGGTTGTGCTCTCTCCTCCTGCAGGGCTGTGCCCTCTCCTCCTGCAGGGCTGTACCCTTCCTCCTGCAGAGCTGTGCCCTCTCCTCCTGCAGGGCTGTACCCTCTCCTCCTGCAGGGCTGTGCTGTCTCCTCCTGCAGGTCTGTGCCCTCTCCTCCTGCAGGGCTGTACCCTCTCCTCCTGCAGGGCTGTGCTGTCTCCTCCTGCAGGGCTGTGCCCTCTCCTCCTGCAGAGCTATGCCCTCTCCTCCTGCAGGGCTGTGCTCTCTCCTCCTGCATGGCTGTGCCCTCTCCTCCTGCAGGGCTGTGCCCTCTCCTCCTTTGTAAATACATTTCCCCTCCTATATAAATATATGGACTCCTGTAAGGAAACTGTCTCCATATGTATAAGTGTTCTTTCTTTTTTTTTCTCTCAAGCAAGTATAGTTTAATTTAACTAGTTTATTAGGGCTACACTATGTTTTCTTCCTTCTTTTTTTTCCTGTAAAATAAACAATTAAAAGAGGCATATAAAAAGGGTACAAGGCCGACGCAAAGCTCTCCAGACTTTTTTCCCAGTGTTCATCTCAGTGTTCCTTCACAGTTGTGTCCTCAGTAGAAGAAAGAGGAAGGCTTTAGATAATGACTTTTCACTAGTAGAGAATAAGACATTTATTCCTGTCTAGTTGTGGGAAGGGTTAGGGCACATTTACCTTCCTGTGTTTCTCATGAAATTGGGGCAGAGTGAGACAGATGTCTTCATAGACTATAGAAGTGAAGTTCGTGAATGCTGTTACCATCCTCACAGTTGAGTCCACACTTCAAGGGTACATGACTCTGTTGTACAGACACACTGATGTGCTAATACTACCACAGGAAAACAGAGACAGGACACTTAAAACATGAGATAAAAAATAACAAGTATCCATGTATATAAATATATATAAAACATGTATATATTTTAATAAGAATTGTGAAATTTGTGCATTGTTTTTTCATAATATATTTTTCTTTGAACTTTTGGAAGACCCCTTGTATGCATGGCTTCCATATTTTTTTGCATGAAAATAAATTTATCTTTAAATTCCACTTTATATGAGCTTTTTGAAGTACCCTGGTATGTATATATGTGTTCATTTAACGTTTGCAATCTGAAAGATGTCGTCATAACCTTGCACTAAACATGAAGGAATGCAAGGAAGCTTCATAATCCAGAGATGATCCTTTATGTACTCCTGCCACACTCACATGCCCACACATGTGTACACACATACACATACATACACACATACACATGCACACAATGCAACACACAGACACACACACATTCCATTAGCAGCACAAAACTGACAACCAAGATTGCCAAAGTTGAATGAGGCAAAGGAGGGCTCAGCAAGCTCTGGCTGCTGCTGTGAGCATGCAGCTCAGTGTGAGTCTTTCTGCAGCTCTGTGCTGCTTGTTGATGGCACTCTTGAGAGCCCATCATTCACACCCCTCTCTGCTCTCACCATTGTCCTTGACAGTGGCAAGAACTTGGGGCCCCCCTGGGTAGCTGCACAGTGTGGCAGGGTTTGGAGATGTCTTACACGGATTTTAAAAAATGATTAATTTATTTGAAAGGCAAAGTGACAAAAAGAGAGGAAGAGACAGATTTTCTGTCTGCTGGTTCACTCCCCAAATGACCGCAATAGCTGGGACAGTGCCAGACTGAAGCTAGAAGCTAAGTACTCCATCTAGGTCTCTCACATGGATAGCAGGGGCCCGAGTACTTAGACCACCTTCGGCTTCCTTCCCAGGGACGTTAGCAGGAAGCTGGATTGGAAGCAGAGCATCTGGGACTTGAACTGGCATTCTGACATGGGATGCTGGCCATGAAAGCAGTGGCTTAACCCACGGTACCACAACACTGGCCCCTCTCACAGAGATGTGACACTGGAACAGTGCAGGTGACTCCTGACTGTAGAATACGCTGAATTTATGCTGCTTATCATCACTGGAATAAACAGGGGGCATTGGATGTTGTGTCGTTTAACATTTGCCTCTGCAAATGGAATGGGAGGGTCACATCTTGTGACACACAGCAGAGCAAGGGCAATTTCTGTGTCCTGCCTTGGGCAAGTGACAAAGTCAACAAACCAGTACTCCTCAGGCTGCCCTGGACCCCTGGGTGGGTCCCCACTGAAGGCTGTTTTGTGTGCTGTGATTGTCTATAAGCAGTTCTCCTTGGTACCACATGCAGACAGCAGTGGTGGGAGAGGAGGCCTAGCAGAGCTGCAGTCAGGTTCCGGCACAGGAGTGTCAGGCACAGTGTGTGCCGTGTCCCTCGGCTGGAGGACAGCAGGAGGGGCTTTTCTTCTCAGTTCTTCAGGGTGGGTTCTCTCCAGGGGCACTGCCATCTGTTGATAACGTCTCTGTGTACCTTTTGGAACAAAGCCAAAAGACTTCCAGATAATGCACAGAAAGGCTGTGTTGACGGCCATGCCGGAGTAAAGAATACACCAAGAGGCAGTCTCTTATGCAAAACGCAAGAAGAGTATTTTATTGACCAGCATGCTGGGGTCGCAGCGTCACAAATGTGAGCGAGTGACCCTGAGTACAAATCGCATCAGCTTTTTATAGTCACCCAAAGGCTTTGTAGAATCTGTAGAACATATTTCACATGGGAACCCAGGGAACAGGGGAATTCCATAAGCACAAAGTGTACAGGTGCAAGGTACAGATAACATCAACTATTGGCCAGATTTACAACAGGTAAGGGTCACTTTCACCATACATCTCCTAAGGTTAAATAAAACCCTAAGTTCATCAGCTGGGTGCCTGTCAAGGTGAACAGGTTGGTCTGGGTCCTAGTTTCGGTGGGCCATTCCCCTAATTTTACAAGGCCACATTCCGGTATTATCTCTTCCTGCCCCAGCATCACCGTGTCTATTTAGTAAAGACAGGCCTCAACCCCTCCCCGAGTCAGGAATCCAGAAAGTAGGTCAAAAGTCAATCTGGCAAGGGTCAGAAGAGAAAGGGGGGGGGGCGGTCCTGCTTAGTTTTAATATTCCTTCAGCTGGAATCTTTGTTTTTTTTTCTTTTCTCAGTGCCGAAGATGTTGTACTTTTGTATATCTACTTGGTAATTTCTGCCAGAATGAGCTGGGATTTAGATCTTCTGAGTGATTTTATCCAAATATGGCAACTAGTTTGCAAAAATCTTTATGTTGTTTGACCCAATGACTAACAGAAAACCTTAGCCTTGCCAAGGTGTGTTCAAGGGACGCTATTAGGAAACAAGTTTGTCAGCAGTCTTTCTACCTGGGGAGCCAGTTCTTGAGTCATCTTGGAATTAATAGTGAAAGGATTGTGTATGTTGGTTGGAAGACTTCCTTCCTTCGAGTGTTGATTTCTCACGCATGGGAGCCTTGATGTGACCGCACCTGGGAGAGAGATGGCAGGTGCGTGCCCACCCTGTGATTCAGAGGTCTGGTGTCTGAGTGCTTCCTGATGCAGCTCCCTTGCACCAGCCCACATTATTGTGCCAAGAAAGGTTGGTTCCAGCATCAGACAAAAGCAAGTGGCTGTGGTGTAGCAGCTGTGGAAGTCAGCCGAGGGGAGAGTCTCGCAGACTGTGGCCTGCTGCAGAGTAGCTCCTGAGAGAACACGCCTCAGTCATTCTTCCCAGGAGCTGGGTAATTTGTGGCTGCTTGTCCCTCCTCTCTGCTTCTGTTACCCATTGTGGAAATTTACAAGATCCGGTTTTAGCAACAGAGCAAGACAATGCTTAGTTATTTGGCTGGGAATTTGGGGGGCGTGTGAGGAGAAAGAAAAATTAAATCAGTGTTTTTAGCAGAGAAAAGATGGAAGTTAATATAACGATGGGTTCTTAGTGGAAATTATTTCTAAAATTACAAGTTTCAAATCTCTCTGTAGGTGCTGTAAGCGGCAAACAATGATCCTGTCTTAACCCTGCAAACATTTCACAGAGGAACTGGGGGGACTTCACTTAGGTAAGAGTATTTTCCTCAGTCAGTAGCTCTGTGTTTTTGCTGTATTTAGATCTTGCAATGCCTTGCACAGAAGTAACCAGAGGCTCCCAGTAGCTGTGAGGCAGATATATGGTGCTGGGTTCTTAGGGCTCCAGCAAAATGCTGACTTGGTTCTGAAAGAGCAAACCCTTACCTTGTTGCTTGTTCACTGGCTTCTTTGCAGGCTGAAAGTGACATCCTGATGTTTGTCTAAATGTTACTTTTAATAGAAATGGGATCAGAAGTAGTTGGTATCTTAGCAGACTTGAAGCTCTGGAGAGGAGGCCTGAATCTTCAGGGTCAAACAGAGCTTGCTGGTTGGTTGCCGAGAAGACTGCCAGCCTCAGTTACTTCCTGGATCTATGTGAAATCTGACCTAAGGTCTCCTTTGGCTTTTTTCACATTCTTTGGGTGAAACCAGGCTTGCATCACAACCAAGTGCAGAGTTTGGATCAGTGAGAAGAGGTCCATTTGGGGAGGTCAGGCAGAACCGTGTGGCTGCGCGCAGTTGTCCAGCTTCTACCTGCTCTGCCTGGATTATGTTGGTAGTTCTTATTATCACTGCTTGTTTGTTTTGGTAAATGTCAGCATTTAGTATCATTATTAGTATTTAAAGACAAAGTGATTTGTGGGGAGGAGGAAGTAGTTTTTTGTCAATGATATGAAAGAAAGAATTGTTTTCTTTTTACCTTCTCAAGACCACATTTTGTCCCCAAGAGGATGTGAACTCTTGAAGATGGTGATACTCTTTGGTGCATGTGGAATTTGTCTGGGTTTCGGTGGTGAGCGGGGCCTTGGTGAATCTGAGGCATTGAGGACAAGTGGGAGAGAGGTCTGGGGCCTTCACGCAGAGTCGCCTCCTTAGGGGCAGCCGGGAAGCAGCCACGAGGAGCTGTGTGTACCTGGCACAACCTCTGCCCGGTGCGCTCCCCACTGGAAGAGAATGGCCCTCCAGGTGTTCAGGAGCTCCCTTGGGGCTGGCGCTAAGCTAGGTACCCCACACAGGCTTCCCAGCTGCAGGTAACCTGCAGGCCTGTGAGGAGATTTAGACACACTGGGAAGGTATTCTGGTAAACCCTTCCTGAAAGCCTGATGAGAATTGTTTGTGAGGGGCACCCTTGCTCCAGTTCGCACCTCCATGACCTCACTGTGACCTTGTTCCTGAGTGACTGGAGTGACTCTCTGGTGCAAGTCTAGTGTGAAATGCAGCACTGAATCAGGAAGTGTTTAAAGAAGACGTGATCATGCCGCTTGGAGGACTGTGGCTAGAGCTATGTCACGGTGATTATTAATAATTGTGTTTGCTGATATGAAGGTGGGTGGAAACCCACCAAGCATGCTGCTTACTTGTCACCACAATCCTTTCCTTTATTTTATTGAATCATATTTATTTTTCGAGTTCCTCTTAGTGATTGAACAGATCATTATTTAATTATAAAACAAGCTTCTTTGCCACGGGTTTTCCTGGTGGGATTTGAGAAGTCAGCATGAGTCCTGGAGCGAGCACTCCATCTTTGATTTTCCTTTAAGAATCTTTGGTGTTTTCCCCTTACTACATGGTCTCTCAAGAATTCTTCTTCAGTCTCTGATTAGATTATGGCGCAACACTGAATTTTGTTTTCTATTTTTCAGTACCCTAATTTGAGCTTATTTAGAGCACAACCTGCAGTCTCAGTGTTAGAAATGTGGAGATGGAGTTTGTGCCTGTCAGAGGACCATGCATTTCACTCATTGCCATACTGATCCATCATTTATACAACATGGATTATGTGCCCATCTCAGCAGGAGGCCGAGGTGGGTGAAGATGGAGACTGTGTTTCTGTGGAGAAGTTCATGGGCACATGCTGGCACTGGTCAGTGGGGCTTATCTCTAGCTCTGCTCCTCCTCCTGGCTCCTGGGATTGGATGGCTTCTTCTACCCCAACAGCCAGACTACATGTCCTTTCATTATGGAAGAGAGTGTAGTGGTTTTCATTCAAGTCTCAGTGAAGTGCTATGTGGGAGAGGATCGCAGCTGCCTCTCCTGGTAGGTCTGTGAGTTTTTTTTTTTTTTTTTTTCTAACTAGAGGTGTGGATTATTTTCCAGTGACACTCCATCTGTATCAGAGACATTTGCATGCCTGGTTAGAGCAGTAACTGCCCTACTTTGTGAATGTCTCAGTACAGTGAGCTGCACACACAGCACAAATGCAGCCTGCAGCGCAGATCTCTGGCTTCGCCATCTCCGGCTGTACATGCCTTACACACAGGTGCAATGAGCTCTTTACACATTTGTCTCACGGACTTGTCTTTGAGGGAAAGATTCAGGTCAAACTACAGTGAGTACAGACCCACTTCAGGAAGACGGGGAGGGGAAGAGAAAAAGAAGGAGGAACAGAGTGAATGAGGGAGAGAGGCTCTTGATCCATCATGCCCAGGTCCCCTCTGTGCTGAAAGTCCCTGGACTGCTTCTCTGAATCCCGTGCTTCTCTTGGTCTTCAGTGGCACGAGCCTCGGTCCCCATGTCTGCCAGAGCTTCGATACCTGTGTCAGTGCTGGCCTGTGACTCACTCCCTCAGTACGTTAGGAAATGGAGGTGTGAGGTAGTTGTGTGTGCGTTGTTTACAATGGAAATCTCTCCTCAAGTGTGCTAAGTGGAAGCCAAGACTCTCCTCAGAAAAAAGTGCCTCTGTTGGGCAATTAGCATGTTTTCCCACATGCGTGAAAGATCTAGTCGGATGCTGGACGAATGCACGGATAAGGAATGTTTCCCATGTCGAATGATGACACCAGCGGTATCCTTTCTCTCTTCCCATGATAAGAACACTTCAGAGCTAGTTTCATGCCCTTGCTCCCAAATCAGTCACTCCTGTCGGTATTTGAGGCTCACATCTTTTAAATATTCATGGGCTGTTATGTCTCTTTATCTTTGTTGAGGTACTTCAGGGACATTCAGAAGGTGGCTGAGTACTCCATTGTCTTCCTAATTCTCTTGGCTGTGTTTTGGATTACCTCCCATTTGCAAGCATAATTTTGGTAGTGAGGTGCCAGAAATTCACTTGTTTTAACTGGAGTCTTATTGAAGTGCTTTTTCTCAAATCTTGGACACAAATAAATGTGATTTCCAGGCATGAAAATTTAGTGAGGACTCCAAAAGGAAGCTGAGATAGATTGACATGTTGTTATAATGCTATAGGTAGTTTTTAAGATACTAGGCATCTCAAACTCTAAAGATTATCGAATGAACTCTTAAATTTTTAAGGCTAGGTTTGGAATGATTTTACAGGTTTTTTTTTTTTTTAATCTTGTAAGTCTGTGAGTTTTCCTTAATAATTGATATATGACGAACAGCACGTTTGATGTGCACAGTCGGGTCTGGACAAGCACCTGCAGGATCAAGGTCACAGACCTTGATTACCTCCAAAATTTACCCTATGTCCCTTTGTTTTTGTTGGGTTGTAAAATTTTAGTAAGTTTGAATTCTGTCCTTATTGGTTTCTTTCTTTGTAAATTCAGAAGGTAGAATCATTTTATCAAGAGGAAGACAATTGCTATTGTATTACAGAGAAAAGACTTAATAAAGTGACCATTAGAACATTAAGTGCGAAAAGATGCTGAAACCCACAAAATATGGGTCATTTCTTTAATAAGCAACTTCTGGATCTTATGCTGATATTTCAAAGGGTTGCTCAAGTAGCAGTTGGACAGTAAAATAATAAGTTGTGAAAATACATAACACAACTACTAGACAAATGATTCAGAGCAAAATCCAACAAAGGGAGAAAACTTTCCTCTACAAAATGCTGTTTTTGCTCCAAGACAAGCCACACTAGGGAAATACCACATATGTCACGGACACAGTCACGAATGTCTCCACGAACAGAAAGTTTTATAGACTCCACATGTGTGCACATATTTGAGGCCTTGAGAAAGAAGTGAAGAAATGCATGAGAGTTGTCGCCAACCTGACAGGGCAGGCACCACTCAGGCCTCGTGTTAATGCAGGGCTGTCAGAAGCTGTCAAAGCCTGGGCCGGGCTCAGTCACTGTCCTAAGTGGTCCTGCAGTGGAAAATTAGTGCTTCCACAAACACATTAAGCTACAGGACAGAAAAGCAGAGGGTAGACAGGGGAAGAACAAATGCCTCAGGCTCCCTAAGAAAGTGTGATCTCTCTTGTGCACTGTGAAAGTGTTACTGGAGAAATTTGCAGGGCTCTTATCTTCGCGCAAGAAAGAATTCAGGCGTGAGACAGAGAATAGTGGGAGGTGAAATAGCAAAGTTTATTAGGGAAGGGACATCCATAAAAAGGGATGGGCACCTCTCCAGATAGGACCTGAGAGAGAGTGCCTGGTCTACATTTAGGCCAGGGTTTTTAAGGAGATGGGTCTTGCTTCCCCACCTCTGCTCCTCTTGGAACAAAGGGCTTTTTGGATGTAAATAGAAAAACTTTTATCTGAGTTTTTCCCTGAAGGTATCAGACAGGAGGAAGCCTAGCTGGCGCCATCCTGAGTTTGGAGAGAGGGTGAGCAAGACCCCCTGGAGAATGGGGATCCCGGACAGGGTGTTTGAAATGCAGATACTAGGCTGCATCTGGGAGAAGGGGCAGGGACCCCCACCAGGCAGGTTATCAGGTAGAAGGGGGCAGGGCTGCCCCTGAAATGTTGTCAGGATGACTCTGAGATACAGGTGCATATGCTGGACATAGATGTCTTCTCTTTAGGCCTTTGTGTCACACACACATAAGCTCATAACTGACTTCCTACCTAACAAAAGAAGAAATGAGCCTTTCTGTGGGATTCTGGAGTTCTCTCTTTGCAGTCCTGAGAAGCTGGCGCTGTGCTTCCATAGGTATAAGTTAGGATTCTCTTCACAACTGCAAACGGCAGTTGAATAATTTCATATTTGAGAGACTATAGCCTAGTGAATTTATTTCAGAGTTGTCTGTACTAAAATGTTAGTTATTAGTGTTACAGCCATGCCGGAGTAAAGAATACACCAAAAGACAGTCTCTCATGCAAAACGCAAGAAGAGTATTTTATTGACCAGCATGTTGGGGTCGCAGCGTCACAAATGTGAGCGAGCGACCCCGAGTACAAATCGCATCAGCTTTTTATAGTCACACAAAAGCTTTGAAGAATCTGTAGAACATATTTCACATGGGAACCGAGGGAACAGGGGAATCTCGAGAGCACAAAGTGTACATATCCAGGGTACAGATAACATCAGCTATTGGCAAGATTTACAACAGGTGAGGATCACTTTCACCATACATTTCCTAAGGTTAAATAAAACCCTAAGTTCATCAACCAGATGCCTATCAAGGTGAACAGGTTGGTCTGGGCCCTAGTTTCAGTGGGCCATTCCCCGGTATTATCTCTTCCTGCCCCAGCATCACCATGTCTATTTAGTGAAGACAGGCCTCAACCCCTCCCCGAGTCAGGAATCCAGAAAGAAGGTCAAAAGTCAATCTGGCAAGGGTCAGAAGAGAAAGTTTTAATATTCCTTCAATTAGTTTCTCATTTATTGGCTATATCAAGATTCATGCAATTTTTGTTGTTTCACTACATACTATGAGAGTAGCCAGCTCCTTAAATATCTGAATATTGTGTAGGGGAGGAGAAAATTTTTCCTATTCCCTCTTAGTTTCTGTGCCTGGGCCTGTGAATTATGCTAACAGAAGACAGATTGACAAGATAAAAGGCACACAAATTTTCTTTGATGTCTCAGTAATTTAATTTTAATTTTGGTGTGCATGGAGGCAATCACAGAAAAAGAAATCAAACCCAAAAGAAGGGCACAAACACCATTCTGACAAAGGGTGGTCAGTGGTGTGGCCAGGGGCATCTCTCTGTGGGGAACTAACAGAAGACAAGGCTTCTTTTGGTAAGCTTGTGCAGATCTGTCAGTGCTGACTCCTGTCTCCAGGGATGGTGGTGCTGTCTGGGTGGGGAGGGAAGGGGCTATCTTCGCACAGAGGATCCCTCTCTTACTGCCCGGCGGATGTGGGAGGGCAAAGACCTCTCTGTGTGTCTGCCATTCCCTGACTCCCTTCAGCTCACAGTGCCCCTTAGGCCAGCCTGGCTGTGTTCTGATCCCTTCAGTTCCTACACAGCATAGTGTCTTGTCATGCGTTACATGTTTCATAGAATGCAGAACCTGTGCCATCTGTGAGTGACAGTGAAAGCAAATGCATCTTCTTATCAAGCGTTAGAAGCTCTCCAGTTCTCTGATTATTACACACTCTATCAGTTTGTAGGAATTAAGCACTTAAAAACTCCATCCGCTCATTGAATAATTATTTTCCTGTGACTGTTAAGAGCCACTAGTCCAGGACATAGTAGCAAAGATACAGTTCTTACCTCATGAGGTTTATGGTCGCTTAATGCAGACACATGCTATTCAAATGCTTTTGCCAACAAAGGCAAAGCTGCTGCTCTGATGACATGTGCTGGGAGGGACTGCTCAGTGGTTAGACCCAGTGGTCTGAGAAGGGTTCTCTAGGGAGTGGATACCACAGAGGAAGGAAAGTTTGCAAGAAGGCGAGGCAGGAGCGAGAGCCGTGTGACTGGAGAACTTGCTTTAAGTTTTGTTGAGATAGACTAGGGGAGGGGGCGTGGAAAATCATTCCAGCTACAGGACAGGGGATAGCATTGTGAATAATTTACCCAGAGAGTAGATTTTAGAACCAGAAAAAATTCTGACTTCTAGCCCTAATTTGGCAACATCTCAGTTGAGGATTTTGGACAAAGTAATCAACCTCTCTGACCCTCAAGCTCCTGATTAATAAAGTGGAGATTATGACCCTCCCCCATTTTTTTTAAAGATTTATTTATTTGAAAGGCAGAGTTACACAGAGGCAGAGAGCGAGAGCGAGAGAGAGAATGTGTCTTCCTTCTGCTGGTGTACACCTTTTGTTGGCCACAGTGGCCAGAGCTGGGCCAATCTGAAGCCAGGAGCTTCTTCTGGGTCTCCCATGCAGGTGCAGGGTCCCAAGCACTTGGGCCATCTTCCACGGCTATCCCAGGCCACTAGCAGGGAGCTGGATTAGAAGTGGAGCAGCTGGGACTTGATCTGGCACCCATATGGGATGCTGCCACTGCAGGTGGAAGCTTTACTCCTACACCACAGATCTGTGAGAATTAACTCAACAGTGTCCTAGTCCTCATCATCTTCATCATCATCACGCTGATTTGCAGTGTGACATTAGGTGACACATTTTATCTCTGAGTTTCAGTTCTACACGTGTGGGTGTCAGGTTACCTGACTTCTGGGTTCCTTCCTTTAGAGGTTTTGTGATTCTTCCTAAGCAAATTTAAAGCTGACAGTTTAAGTCCAGATATTATGGAAGCCTATATCCTGGAGGGTTAGGAAATGTCCAGTCCCGCGGGACGTCAACTGAGGCCAAGTACCTAGAATGGGGAATGAAAGGGACAGGAGACACAAAGATGGCAGCAAGACATGTCCTGATCAAGCTGCAAATTTTATTTTTCAACCACACACTTATATATCATAAAGGCAGAGTGCTGGGCGGGGGAAGGAGGGGCGTTTAGGAGGGCAGGACGTTGGGCGGGGGAAGGAGGGGGAGCTTATCTTGTAGCTGCAATGCTAGTGCAAGTAGGGGAAAGGTTACAAGGTCTTAAGGCACAAGGTCACACAAGGTTGTGTTATCAGTACTCTCTGGTCTGGGCTGTTTAGCCCTGCCTGGGTAGTTTTCCACTAAGAGGCCACATGCTGCATGGTCCCCGACAAGGAAAAGTTTTCTTTTGAGAAAACAGACTTTGAAAGAAGAGCATAAATCCACATTTCAGCAACTTAGGTTTCTCTAATATACATTTTAGAAGCTTCTGTGATCTTAGATTAGATTTTATAGCACATATTTCTTCTACTAAAAAGCCTTTAAAATGTTTCTGGGGATGTCAATTTCCCATCATGGTTTGTAATTGTCACATTTTTACAGTCCTATTTAAAATGAATTTAGTTTTTCAGCTAAACATATCAAGCTGAGTTGGAAATGGAAATCCAAGGACTGTAAAATCGAATGATAGGGGCTGGCAATGTGGTGTAGAAGGTAAAGCCACTGCCTGCAGTGCCAGCATCCCATTTGGGTGCTTGTTCGAGTCCCAGCTGCTCCACTTATGATCCAGTTCTCTTCATTGGCCTAGGAAAGCTGCAGAAGATGGCCCGAGTTCTTGGGCCCCTGCACCTATGTGCGAGACCTGGAAGAAGCTCCTGGCTCTTGGCTTCGGATTGGTGAAGGGCCATTGTGGCCAACTGGAAAGTGAACCAGCGGCTAAAAGACCTGTCTTTCTCTCTGCCTCTCCTTCTCTCTCTCTGTAACTCTGCCTTTCAAATAAATAAACAAATCTTTTTTTTTTTTTTTTTTTAAAGAAAACCCACGGGTTGATTGTTCAGGGTGAACTACGTATTATTGAGAATCATACATCACACCTCCTTGACCCCCAGGCTGCTGCACACTTCATGTCAGCCTCCTCAGCACACCTATGACACAAGTCAGATCTGGCTGACGGATAGGTCGCTGCTGGATGTGCCTCCGTGATTATACCATTAACTGGCCCTTTGTGTTTATTTTCCCTTGTAACATTTCCCATTTTGTCAGCCTTTGTGTGACCTTTCATTTGTGAATGTCTGATTATCAATTTTTTTGTGTGGAAGACTTGTTAGGATGGATTGAGTAGGATAATGAAGTAATCGTGATTGCTAAGTGTGACTGGTGATGAGCAGAGCTTGGGAGGTGCTGAAGGGGGCTTGCATCTGGCTTCTGGTCTTCTACATCCTGTGTGTGTGTGGAGTGCTCTGATCCATCTCTGTGAGCCCTAGTTTCTCTCTAGGAAAGAGGGAGTGGTACCACCAACAGCGTTTATATTCTAGCAGATGCATTCACTGTACTGTCTTCTAGACAAGGGGAAGGCCCAGTGGTATCATCCCTGTAACTCTCACTGTGCTCGTCAACCACTTATGCTCTATTAACCAGGTGGATTGAGGGAGAGAAGGCAATGTCCATTTGTGTACTGAGAGCCGTACCATGCAGATTACTGAGCTCTAGGGGAAACACAGAGCTGACCCCTGAGTGATGCTGACACTCAAGAAAGACAGAAGATGCCTTGATGGTGTTTGGGCTACTGGGGCCAACGTCTCTGAGACTTCTCCTTTGGTCTTGTAGGGAGTCTTTGTGGGCCAGTAAAGCTCCCTCACTTAAATTGGTTTGGTTTGGGTCCCGAGACCCCAATGGAATCCAGTGATACAATATCTTAAGAGACACATTTTTATGGCCTCCAGGTTAACACTCCTACTAGTAGCAAGTTATTACTTGTTTCTTTGTGTTTACTTTATCTCTCCTCACCACTAAAATACTGGCTCCATGTGGATAAGACTTGCTACTGTTGTCCCTCAGTCAGGGATGATCCTGCCACATGGTAGGCTCCTGGGAAAACTAGGTGAATAAATGAGTGAGGTGGGAAAAGAAGGAACAGACTTTTTTTGTTTGTTTCCTTTTTGTTTCTTAATGCTCCCAAATTGGATTTGCACCTGTACCTTTTGCTAAAAGAAAGACATCTTTTTTTTTTTTTTTTTTTTTTTGACAGGCAGAGTGGACAGTGAGAGAGAGAGACAGAGAGAAAGGTCTTCCTTTGCCGTTGGTTCACCCTCCAATGGCTGCCATGGCCGGCGCGCTGCGGCCGGCGCACCGCGCTCATCCGATGGCAGGAGCCAGGTGCTAGGTGCTTTTTCCTGGTCTCCCATGGGGTGCAGGGCCCAAGCACTTGGGCCATCCTCCACTGCACTCCCGGGCCACAGCAGAGGGCTGGCCTGGAAGACGGGCAACCGGGACAGAATCCGGTGCCCGGACCGGGACTAGAACCCGGTGTGCCGGCGCCGCAAGGCGGAGGATTAGCCTGTTGAGCCACGGCGCCGGCCAAAGAAAGACATCTTTGACAATGAATGAGAACTTACACTGAGCAAGATATCTCCTTAGACACTGTTCAAGCTATGAGGTCAGTGGTATTGTCACCATGTTACCATGTGACTGGAGAGACAGTGAGGCACTCTCAGTGGTGCTAGTGGCAGCTCTCAGTGTCAGCCCCATAGTGTCCATCCATCAGTGTCAGCCTTCACTGTCAGCCCCATTAGTGTCAGCCCTGCGTCAGCATTCTTTGTCAGCTCTCAGTGATCTGACACCTTCAGTGTCACCCTCAGTGTCAGCGCATCAATGTCAGCCCTTAGTGTCACCCTCAGTGTCCACCCTGTCAGTGTTAGCCCTGTGTCAGCCCTCAGTGTCAGCCCTGTCAGTGTCACCCTCAGTGTCAGCCCTAAGTGTCAGCCTTGTCAGTATCAGCCCTCAGTGTCAGCTCTGTCAGTGTCAGCTCTGTCAGTGTCACCCTCAGTGTCACCCTCAGTGTCAGCTATCAGTGTCAGCTCTGTCAGTATCAGCTCTGTCAGTGTCGCCCTCAGTATCAGCCCTGTCAGTGTCAGCTCTCAGTGTCACCCTCAGTGTCAGCTCTCAGTGTCGCCCTCAGTGTCAGCTCTGTCAGTGTCACCCTCAGTGTCACCCTCAGTGTCAGCTATCAGTATCAGCTCTGTCAGTGTCGCCCTCAGTATCAGCCCTGTCAGTGTCAGCTCTCAGTGTCAGCTCTCAGTGTCAGCTCTCAGTGTCGCCCTCAGTGTCAGCTCTGTCAGTGTCACCCTCAGTGTCACCCTCAGTGTCAGCTATCAGTATCAGCTCTGTCAGTGTCGCCCTCAGTATCAGCCCTGTCAGTGTCAGCTCTCAGTGTCAGCTCTCAGTGTCGCCCTCAGTGTCAGCTCTGTCAGTGTCACCCTCAGTGTCACCCTCAGTGTCAGCCTTGTCAGTATCAGCTCTGTCAGTGTCGCCCTCAGTATCAGCCCTGTCAGTGTCAGCTCTCAGTGTCAGCTCTCAGTGTCAGCTCTCAGTGTCACCCTCAGTGTCAGCTATCAGTATCAGCTCTCAGTGTCGCCCTCAGTGTCAGCTCTGTCAGTGTCACCCTCAGTGTCACCCTCAGTGTCAGCTATCAGTATCAGCTCTGTCAGTGTCAGCCCTCAGTGTCAGCTCTGTCAGTGTCGCCCTCAGTGTCAGCTCTCAGTGTCAGCTCTCAGTGTCAGCCCTTTCTGGACACCTCTAAGGACCAGCCTGTCTGCAAGGTCCCTGTAGGGCACACTGAAGTCCTCCCATCCTGCTCCACATTAACTTCTCTTGTGCCACTTTGGCCCTGCCTACCCCTTCCCATGCAGGGATCATGGGTCCCTCACTAAGAGGCTGGACTCTCTCAGGGACCAGGTTCTCCTCCTGGGCTGCCCTTCTGGCGACCGGGTCCTTCCCCAGGGCTGTCTATCTGGAGACCAGTCCCCCTGAGGAGGTGAGCTGAGTCATTGCCATCAGTTAGCCATCAGTTAGCTGCAAGGTGTGAGTTGTGGAAGGTGAGCTGCTTTTCAGGGTGTTGAGATGACTCTGAGGCTGGGTGGAGGGAGGCCCGGCAGGACAGCAGGCACCAGGCTATGCAAGGCCTTACGTGTCTTAGTCTCTTTGTGCTGCCAGGGGGAATACGGGACTGGTTATTCATAAAGCACAGGAGTGGATTTCACACATTTCTGTGAGCTGGGAAGTCTGAATCAAGGCAGCTGCACGTGGTGGGTGGCTTCCTGTGTGTCTTCATGTCGCGGAGGCGTGCACTGCCTGCAGCCTTTTTGTAAGGACCCTGCCCTGCTCACAAGGGAGGCCCTCCTGACTGACCCCTGCGTGAGCGCCCTGTGACTAAACACCCTCACACTGGCGACTCCCTTTCAGTACCTGGATTCTAGAGGGGACACATTCAGACCCGATTACCAACAGAGCCAGGACTGTCTCTGCCTGAGTCCATCCTGCATTTGCTGCAGGACCAGCTCACCCCACCGCAGTTACTATGCTGCTGCCCTGTTCCTTCAATGTAACTCTAGGTTAGTACCTGTTATCCAGACTCCCTCTATCTATCTTTTTTTTTTTTTTTAACAGGCAGAGTGGACAGTGAGAGAGAGAGAAACAGAGAGAAAGGTCTTCCTTTTGTCGTTGGTTCACCCTCCAATGGCCGCCATGGCCGGCGTGCTGCGGCTGGCGCATTGTGCCGATCCGAAACCAGGAGCCAGGTGCCTCTCCTGGTCTCCCATGTGGGTGCAGGGCCCAAGCACTTGGGCCATCCTCCACTGCACTCCCGGGCCACAGCAGAGAGCTGGCCTGAAAGAGGGGCAACTGGGACAGAATCCAGCGCCCCGACCGGGACTAGAACCCGGTGTACCGGCACCGCAAGGCGGAGGATTAGCCTGTTGAGCCGTGGCGCCAGCCCCATGCTGTTTTAATTACTCTAACTTTATAATAGTTTTGAAACCTTTTCATTCATAATCTTCTCACTGGCTTCTTACTGTCATTACAATCTCAAAAGGCAGTTGTTTTCTGGGAAAGATTGGTTTGAGCTGTGTGTTCTCAGTGATCTTTCTATCGTGTGAACTTAAAGAGACTCTGTTAGCCACTGAGATGGAGTCCCAGCTGCAGGGGCTCAAGGACCACGTGGAGGACTGCTGAGAGTTTGGGGTCATGTGGGTGATTGTGGCTTGCATGTGATACTCACTCAGAAGCGTGGATCACTCAGGTAGTGCTGAGAATTTAGTGAGTCACACTTGGGTACTGTTGCCATCTCCTTGGAATACAGTGGTGTGTATGTGTGTTTCCGTGTGTGTGTTTGCATGTGTATGTGTGTTTCCGTGTGCATGTTCATGTACACAAACACTAAATTGCACAGTTATATGCTATGGAAAAATGTCCAAAAATATTTCATTTCTGGCAAGCATCAGAGCTTAATGGAAGTGAGTTGACATCTGAAATCTGGAAAATGAAGAGATAAATGGGCCCTATTTGAGCTGTAGGCTTAATTTTTTTTTCCCAGTGTTTCCCAGCAACCTAGAACAGAGTCCCCACCGTTGACTGCCTAAATTCATTATCTGTGGCACTTTGTAATGTCAGTCCTGAATGGATCCTCAGTTGGCAAATGGAATCTCTTTCCACACCCACCAGCTTCATTACCATGGTGAAGTCTGAGAACTGCTGGTGTGCTACAAGGACCAACAGGAAGGTGTTTGTGGATTAAGGATGTGTATGTTTCATCTACTTCTTGTTCCCCTTTTCATAAGTTCCTGGGGCTCATGCTCACATTTCTAAGCGAGCAGTGAATTACCTGGAGTTATCTACAGCATTCATCACTAACTCTTCTTTATTTTCTTAGAGCTTTGTTTTAGTACTAAACATGTTTTAAGCTAAGTAAAAGGGTTCCCTTCCTCCATGGGTGTATATGTATTCATGACAAAAGGCAGACAACACAGAATAGCAGCAGTTTTGATAAGTGAATCTAAAAACACAGTGCAGCTTCAGGTGGTGCATTAGGTCCTGGTGCTTTGTTGGCTCTCCTGCCTAACCTGCATCATTGCAATGTGCAGAGCCAGGCAGAGCTTCTCCTGTGAGCGATGAGCAGCTGATGAACACCAGGAATCAGCAACTGCACCTGGGTCACTAACAGGTGGTGTGCCCTTGCTTTGGACCAGAGAAGAAGGATTTAGGGTAGCAGTTTTCAACCAGGGGCTGTTTTGCACTTCAGGGAGCATTTGGTGATATTTGGAGACATAGTCACAAGAAATGGGAGAGAGGGTTGCATCGTATCAGTAGGGGCCAGGGATGTGGGCAATCATCCTGTGATCCCAGGACAAGCTCACCATGACAAAGTATAATTATCCCAGGCCGGTATTGTGGTGTGTTTGGTAAAGCCACCACCTGTAATGCCAGCATCCCATATGGGTGCTGGTTCTTGTCCAGGCTGCTCCACTTCCAATCCAGCACCCTGATAATGGCCTGGGAAAGTAGTAGAATGTGGCCCAAATGTTTGGGTCCCTGCTACCTAAGTGGGAGGCCTTGGAAGAGGATCCTAGCTTCTGGCTTCATCCCAGCCCAACCTCAGGCCATTGCTGCTATCTGGGGAGTGAACCAAGAGTGGAAGATCTCTCTTTATCTGTTTGACTCTCTCTGTAACTCTGACTTTCAAATAAATAATACATTTAAAAAAAAAAAAGAATAAATAGGGCCGGCACTGTGGTGCGGTGGGCCAAGCATAAGCCTGTGGCAGCAGCATCCCATATGGATGCCAGCTATTCCCTCTTCTGGTCTAGCTCTCTGCTAATGGCCTGATAAAGCAGTGGAAGATGGCCCAAGTACTTGGGCCCCTGTACACACATGGGAATCCCAGGAGAAGCTCCTGGTTCCTGGCTTCAGATCGTCCCAGCTCTGGCCATTGTGGCCACTGGGGAGTGAAAGAGCGGATAGAAGAGCTTTCTCACTGTCTCTCCCTCTCTCAGTTTGTAACTCTACCAAATAAATAAATAAATCTATGTTTTAAAATGTATTTATATTTGAAAGTCAGAGTTACAGAGAGGCAAAGGCAGAAAGAGAGAGGTCTTCATTCCATCTGGTTCACTCCTCAGATGGCCACAATGGCCGGAGCTGCGCCAACCCGAAGCCAGGAGCCAGGAGCTACTTCTGGGTCTCCCACGCGGGTGCAGGAGCCCAAGGACTTGGGCCACCTTCCACTGCATTCCCGGGCCACAGTAGAGAGCTGGACTGGAAGAGGAGCATCCGGGACTTGAACTTGCACCCATATGGGATGCCGGCACGGCAGGTGATAGCTTTAGCCTCTGTGCCTCAGTACCAGCCCCATAAATCTTTTTTTTTTTTTTAAGATTTATTTATTTGTTTGAAAGACAGAGTTACAGAGAGGCAGAGGTAGCAGGAGAGAGGTCTTCCATCTGCTGGTTCACTCCCCAGATGGCTGCAACAGCCGGAGCTGCGCTGATCCAAAGCCAGGAGCTTTTTCATGTCTCCCATGCAGGTTCAGGGGACCAAGGACTTGGGCCATCTTCTACTGCTTTTCCAGGCCATAGCAGAGAGCTGGATCAGAAGTGGAGCAGCCGGGACTTGAACCAGTGCCCATATGTGATGCCCACACTTCAGGTAGTGGCTTTACCCGCTATTTCACAGTGCCAGCCCCAGTAAATATATTTTTTTAAAAGAATAGTTATCCTTTCTCAGATGTTAGTCATGCTGAGGTTGGGAAGCTCTGGCATACAGAATTGTACTTGCTGTCTTCCCCATAAAATTCTCCTGTAACTTTGAGGGTAAGAGCAGGAACATCTTTTTGGTATTATCTTCCTTGCGCCTAGAACAGTGTTTGGTATGCAGTAATTGCTCAATTTTTTTTTTCCATGACTGAGTGAGTGGGTGATTTGAACTGATTGGCTTAATATTGTCAGGAAAGGGAACGACCTCTTCAGCAAAGAAGTGAGTCTGCCAGCTTTTGTGTTGAGTTAGAATGGAAGTTCCAGCTCCAGGATGGATGTGATATGCAGGTGACTAAGGATCTCTACACAGTGGGTTTTCCTTGTTGTCTGTTAATTATTTGTTCCATAAAGCTCTCCCCGTATGGGAAGCTTTAGTGGGTTAAGGCTTCATGCCCCCTCTAATATTGGAGCATTGGCTCTAATCCACTCAGAATTTCCTGGATTATGGGACTGACAAAAGTGGTGAGATATAAAATGATCAAAAGTAAATGAAGATTAAATAGAGTGAAACAATAAGATTTAACTAAAGTAATTGTTTTTCTTTTTTAATTTTGTCTTCTTTTTAAATTCTTTTTTATTAGTATTTCAGATGACATCAAAGGCTGGTTTTGTACTTATAATTTAAAGAACTTTTAACACTTGGTACTGTGTCTTTTCAGTAAAGGGCAGATCTCAGAGTGAGAGATTCAGTTAGCCACAAGGAAGGTCTAATTAGAGTTTAATTATTTTTATTTCAGTGTATGTATTTTTATGTTAAGTGGTGCTGGTTTCCTATGTACAGCAGTGAGAGAATGCATCTTAAAAAGTAAGTCAGTGAAGAATAAGTGCAAGCAATACGTGGATTTCAACTAAAATCATGAATGTGTCATTTGAATGAATTGAGAAACACTAGGTTTGCTGGCTTACAGTTCTCTTCACTCCCAGACATCTCACATCGTTTTGTTTATGCATCGAAAGTCCTCAGGAAAGCAGGTGCTGGTGTTTCTCAGGGCTGTGTCCATGGTGACCAGTGCACAGCACATTTGTCACTGCGAGTTTGTTAAGTGACTGAGTGATAGAGTGGAACAACAGCTGGGCTGCCATCTGCTCCGGCAGGTTCCTGGTCCCTGACCTGGGGCTGCTGAATGGCAAGAGCCGGCTTACAGCCCATGTCTGGCCCCTTCCCTGGGTTCCATCTGCTCTGGAACCCCAGCCTCCCTGACCACAGTGAGTGTGCTCGGTGCTCCGTGTTCTGCTCAGGCAGAGCAGGTTGCTGAGATATCAGAAAGCAGCATCACCCTTGACCGTGTTGAGGGAAACTGTAGTCTGTACCAGGGCCTTAGACACAATGTTCCCATATAGATTTCAGGTCCATTACTGTTCCTGGCCACCTGGAGATCACTGTGTCCCAAAGCAACACTCGCCATAGAGGAGGTTTGGTGTTTAAAGAGAAGGCCCTTAGTCAAATCTTGTTCTGACCATGGTCTGCTACAGTTTGAGGATTCACTCCCTCATCTTAACTCTGTTTCCTTGCCACATCCTGAGGGATAGTAAAGATTTCTGTGGGTTTGGATCTTCGCAGATTAAATAGGACCTGGCTAGATCCTCAAAAGTTGTCTCATTGGGACCCACCTTGTGGCCCAGTGGATGAAGCAGCTGCTTAGGATGCCAGCATCCCAGATCAGAGTGCTGGCTGCAGTACTGGCTGCTCTGTTTCTGATCTAGCTCCCTGCTGCTACATTTGGGAAACCAGTGGGAGATGGACCTCGTCCTTGGACCCCTGCCACCCATGAAGGGCATCTGGATTGTGTTTCAGGCTCCTGGCTTCAGCCTGGACTAGACCTGGCTGTTGTGGATGGAAGATTCTCTATCTCTGTCTCTCTCTCTCTCTCTCTCTCTCTGACATTCACCCTTTCATGTAAATAAATAAATCAACCTTTTTTTTTTCTCTTTTTTTTCCATAGCTTTTATTTAAAGAATATAAATTTCCAAAGTACAGCTTATGGATTACAATGGTCCCCCCCCCCCCCCCCAGAACTTCCCTCCCTCCCAATAAATCAACCTTTTTAAAAAAGTTACCTCACTGGCTGGTGCTGTGGCTCACTAGGCTAATCCTCCACTTGCGGTGTCTGCTCTCCAGTTCTAGTCCCAGTTGGGGTGCCAATTGCTCCTCTTCCAGTCCAGCTCTCTGCTGTGGCCTGGGAAGGCAGTGGAGGATGGCCCAAGTCCTTGGGCCCTGCACCTTCATGGGAAACCAGGAGGAAGCACCCGGCTCCTGGCTTTGGATCGGCACGGTACACTGGCTGTAGTGGCCATTTGGGGGGTGAACCAACGGAAGGAGGACCTTTCTCTCTGTCTCTAACTCTGCCTGTCAAAAAAAAAATGTTATCTCACTGACACAGCTGGGTTAGTTTGTGAAACCTGCTCAGAACAAGGATCTCAGACTTGAAGGGCTCGAAGAAGAGGCTCATATACAGGCTTCTCTGGGAAGAGAAACCCCTGTCTTCCCATCAGCTTCGTCACAATAGGATGAGGGAGAGGAGCAATAAGATACAAACAAGGTTTGTGAGCCAAAATGGCTTTTAAATGGAATTATTTTTCTCAGACTTTTGCATAAGGTGTCAGCAGCCAGATTGAGAGAGATCAGCCTAGCTTGTTGACAGTTTGAGAAGCCATCCTGTCTGTCCCATTTCTTGTTTATTAAATTAATTGTACATGTGTGTTTTCTAGAAGTAAATGAAAGCCCTCTGAATGAGAGGCTAAGATGTGAAACCCACGGGTCTCAGTCACAGTTCTGGCCAGAGGGGACACACCTCTGTGTGTGTGTGTGTGTGTGTGTGTGTGTTTTTAAGATTTATTTAAAAAAAGAGGAGAGGCAGAGAGAGAGAGAGAGGCAGAGAAAGAGACAGAGACAGAGACAGAGAGAGAGGTCTTCCATCTGCTGGTTCATTCCCTAGCTGACCGCAACAGCTGGAGCTGCGCTGATCTGAAGCCAGGAGCCAGGAGCTTCTTCCGGGTCTCCTGCATGGGTGCAGGGGCCCTAGACTTGGGCCACCTTCTGCTGCTTTCCCAGGCCATAGCAGAGAGCTGGATCGGAAGTAGAGCAGCCGAGAATTGAACTGGCGCCCATATACGATGCTGGAACTGCAGATGGTGGCTTTACCCCCTGCACCACCACACTGGACCAGACCTGTGGGTTTATCTCCTATTTTTGTACAAAAGGAGACCACGACTGCATAATGTGATCAAAGTCAAGTGCAGAAATTCCTGAGTGCACCTGTCTCCTGTCTGCTCAGCATGACATTTATTATTGTTTTACCTCCATGTAAGCAATGGGATCTTTCACAGAAAGAAAGGAAAGAGGGAGAGAAAAGGAGAGCTGGGAAGAAGCTTAGAGGGAAAAAGAATGATGGAGTGGAGGAGAAGTAATAAGAAGGAAAGAGAAATTTTTCAAATGCAGAAAATCGTTATTTTTCCCATGAACCTTGAAGCCTAATAAACCAGGTAAAGCCAGTGGCTACTAAAACTAAACTGAGATTAAAAATCATATTCCATTTTTGAATTGTATATTCACTTTCTGACCTCAAAATTTACTGAGCTAAGATCTTACTTGCAAAAAGATGTGAATAAGAGCTGCATGATACTAAAAAATTCCAGCATTAAAAATGCTTTGATTTTTAATTTATCAGAGTTCCAGCTTTTTGGTTTTTAATATATCTGTCAAATTTGAAACACAAAGAATAGAGTAAGTGTTTAAAAGTGTAAGTCACAAAGTTGAAGGCCAGTTCTAAGTGTTAAATCAGTAAACATATAAAGAGAAATACATTTTGTGTAAAATACAGTTGTGACATAAAATTACTGGTAGAATGTAATGTATATTTCAACTTTGTAATAGAAATGTACAAGATTAAATAGAAATGAACATTGTGTGTTCATAATAACTTCAAGTCAGTAGTTTAGTCTCAGAGTTATAGTAGCTGGAGTCTGTTCATGTGTGGATCTGGGAGCAGATCTGAAAGTGAAGAGGGGTGGGCGGCACCGTGGCATAGGGGGCTAAGCTGCCGCCTGCAGTGCTGGCATCCTGTAGGGGCACCAGTTAGAGTCCCGGCTGCTCCACTTCTGATCCAGCTCTCTGCTGTGGCCTGGGCGAACAGTAGAAGATGGCCCAGGTCCTTGGGCCCCTGCATCTGTGTGGGAGACCCGGAAGAAGCTCTTGCTCTTGGCTTCGGATCTCCGCAGCTCTGGCCATTCTGGGGAGTGAACCAGCAGACAAAAGACCTCTCTCTCTCTCTCTGCCTCTCCTGCTTTCTCTGCATGACTCGGACTTTCAAATAAATAAATAAATCTTAAAAAAAAAAAAAAAAAAGAAAGTGAAGGTGTGAGGCATATTGAGGGTGGGGAACCAGAGCGCTGGAGGCCTGGACTGCTCTGTATCAGGAGACCTTGGCTCAGCCTGGAAGGTTGCTGCAATGCACCAAAGAACAACCAGTCCTCTAAGACCTTCTACACTTTTAAAATCCAGATTCCGTAAGAGAGGGAGAAGGGAAGGAAGAGAGAGAGAGAGAGAGACAGACAGACAGACACATCAGTCTTTTATCTAATGGTTTACTTCCCCAAAGCCTGCAACAGACAGGGGCAGGCTGAAGCCAGGAGCCAAGAATTCCATCCTGGTGTCCCACACTGGTGGCAGGGACCCAGGACTTACTGAAGCCATCCCCTGTGCCTCCAGGGTGTGTGTCAGCAAGAAGTTATTGGAAGCTGAGGGGGGTCTTGATCGCAGGCACTCTTGATGTGGGGTGCGGGTTTTCCAAGCGACAATTTACCCCACAATGCCTGCCTGCATTCTACCTTTTAAGAAACTACAGAAATTAGAATTGGCCAAAATTCCTAGTGTTTCAGAAATGAAAGCCTTCAAAGAAGTCACTGTACAAGCTGTGTTTTTGTGCCTGGTAGGGCTTCTGGAGTTGTCTGTCTCCCATTGAGCTGCCAGGGGAACTCTAAGTTGTCAATGCATAACCAGTCTCCTAATGACCTTGTTCAGATATTTGGAGTATTATTCCCTATGGAATTCAGAGTAGCCCTGAAACAGGAAGGCCAGTCCAAATGCTGTGCAAGAGAAAGGAATCAGGAGAGTGAATGTTCTGGAGTTCTTCACTAACCCAGCTGCATTCAACTTGAATCCAGATGCCCTAGCGCTAATGCTGCTCAGTGGGAAAGGCTGTGTCACTGTTCTTCTGTCCACTCAAATCCCCTGGAACTAACTTATTAAACAACGCTGTCTCCATCTGGAAGAGCTAATTCAGTCTCATGGTGATATTTGGACATCAGTAGGTTCTGGCTCTTGTACTAGTTGATGAAAACACAGAAAAACAAAAAACCAGTGGATTTGCTGAACACTCAAGTAAAATTATTTTGTGTTCTCTCGTGACTTCTTTCTTTTCTTTTAAAGATTTATTTATTTATTTGAAAGGCAGAGAGAGAGAGAGAGAGAGAGAATCATCTATCCACTGGTTTACTCCCCAGACAGCCACAATGGCTAGACCTGGGCTGATCTGAGACCAGGAGCCAGGAGCCAGGAACTTCTTCTGGATCTCCCATGTGGGTGCAGGGGCCCAAGGACTTGGGCCATCTTCTACTGCTTTTCCAGGCCATAGCAGGGAGCTGGATCAGAAGTGGAGCAGCCAGGACTGGAACCAGTGCCCATATGGGATGCTGGCACTACAAGTGGAGGCTTTACCTGCTATGCCACAGTGCCGGCCCCGCAACTTGTTTCTTATTTGCCACTTTTTCTCTTCTAAGAGAAGAACCACGTTAGGAAGAGGTGTTATTCTTTTGTTCCAGGAAATCTGGTGATGGGAAGGGCTGAACTACATATCACCCAAGTCCCTTGTCTCTTATTGCATTGACCTCTGTTCCAAGCCACTCATGCATCCATATGCTTGCATTTCCAGCACTGGCTTATTCATATAATTGATTAATCAAGTTAGTTCTCTCAAAGACTGGAGTCATATTACCTGCTGGATTTATGCATACATTTGTTTCTGTGTGTCTTAGAGTTTAGTTTTAGAGTCTTAGAGTTCCTAGAGCATGAGAATTATCCACCACTTATGTGGTGTTGCTGTGGCAGATGTTGGAAGACTTGAGTTTAAGAATGCCCCTGCTTTAGATAGTTCTTAGCCACAGACAGCGGTGTGAGCTCTGTGTTTTGAATTACTGCTTACTGTACCGAATGGTGGTCACACAGAGTACTAGCGCCGATGGTGAACTAATGGCCTCCCCAGCAACCTGCCTGAGCTGGACAGAACTGTGGGGCATCCCTCTTCGTGCAGAAAGGCCTGGGCGTTTCTGTCTCTCTTGGCTGCTTTGCTCTGACTTCAGCATCCAGACCTTGCTGTAAGAATAACCAATTAGAAGTTAATGAGTCTTTTTATGTCATCTGCAGATGACCCTAAGCTCATTGCTGCACGAATGGGACAAATAAACTATTTCTTTATACATGTTTAAAACAAGTCTGTGTGCAAATTATATCTGCTACAACCCCTGCTTTATTTCTCAATCCCAGGGAATCATTTTAAAGATGACTTGCAGATCTCCTGTTTCTCATTCCAGTAGAAATAAGAACCTGATAGTAGTAAGACTTTGTGGTTTTGTAATAAACAAATAGCAAAAAGTTAGAGGTAGTTTTGAAAGCCATTGATGGGAATTGGCTTCTTTAAGAAGTGCCTGTCAAACCCATAAAGTCCCTGCCTGTGTCATTTAAACATGGCACAGGTGTGTGGTGTGCACCTGCTGCCTTCTAAACACAAAGGTTGTACAAGTCAGTTCTCTCTTTTTTTCTTTTCCCTCCCTCCCTCTCTTCCTTCCAAAATTGACTTATTTATTTGACAGGCATAGTTATAGAGAGGGAGTGTCCACTTCTTGCCTCAATGGCAAGGGCTGGACCAAGTTGAAGAAGCCAGGAGCCTGGAACTCCATCTTTTTCTCTCATGGGTGCAGGGGCCCAAGCACTTGGGCCATCTTCCACTGATTTCCTAGGCACATTAGCATCATGCTGGATCAGAAATGGAGCAGCCGGGACTTGAACTCTTGCTCATATGGGATGCTGGCATCGCATGCAGTGGCTTAACCTGCTCCACAGCACCAGCCCCAGTTCTCACTATTTGTTTGAGAAACACAGAATTTCGGGAACTAGAGTTCAGTACTCACAGTCTGACCCTGAGAATGAATGATCCTTGGCCTTTTAACAAAGGACTTCTGATTAATAAAGGAGTTGTAGGAGAAATGTGTCATTCTGGAAAAGAAGGACCTTCTGTCTGTTGTCACAATGGACTGTATGCATAAAAGACCAGAGAGCTTAGTGAATGGGTATTCACAACACTGTACAAACACGCCTTTCCTATCACTGCTTCCAGTGAGTCATTCTGGACCTTTTAAAGGCCTCTGTTTTGAGATTGGTTAAGAAAGACAAGTGAGCCACAGCCCCTGCAGTGGGGATCTAGTAATGACATCAAGTCACACAATCGGGCATTGCACCTGTCCAGCATTTACCACCAGACCATGACTGCTGCCACCACAGACACCAGGTGTGGGACCTGTGCTTATTCACTGTTGACGCTATGTGCACTTTTCCACGAAGGCTGAGTCCACCTGCCCAGTGCTTCACTGTGCACTGACCCTCACACCCTCGTCTCCTGTGGACCGTGCTTGTGGGGAGGCGAGGGTGACTCGTGGCTGTGCAGAACTCCAGAAATGTCTCAGAGCAGCCCATCCCTCCCCTTCCTGGCTGTTGGGGCTTTTGAATTAGATCAATCAGAATTTGATTTTCCGCCCTGAAATTCAGTAGCTTTTTTAACAGTGTGTCCGTGTGAATCTGAGTTCCTCATCCATACTCCTGAGTTATGGTGATCAGTAAGTGGTGAGACTTTAACTCAGTGATGTTACAGAAATGATAGAGCAAACTAGAGCACACCCACTGTGTGTTCTGAGCACTCAGTGTGCATCCTCAGGTTTAATTATCTAGTAACCTACCTGGAACGTAGTCTCAGCATCTCCACCTTCCACAGGAAGTTGTTGAGACAGATAAATTCTAAGCCACTTGGCCAAGTTCACACAGGCAGTGGCGTGAGGCCAGATGTGGACCTCAGCGGTTTGTCTCTGGGGTCCCCTCTCTTGCCTCTCGGAGGGACCAGCAGCAGCGGCATTGCCAGGTGACAAACACCTGTCTTCACCTGAGTCATCCACAGTTTCCACAGAGCCCTGGGAGGTTCAATGCCACATCTGTGTGAGCTTGCGATTCTTTGGAGGTGATGGCACTGACTCCTTCCCCAGAGTATAAGCTGCCATCACATCTGTTCCTGCTCTTTCCTTTTTTCCTTTCCATTGAGCTCTGGCTTTGGTGCTGACAACGTTAGGCTAGAAACTTGCTTTGTGGCGACTTCTCAGATAAGGATGGGGTGGCTCTCCTGCTTCAGAAGGTTAGGGATGAGATGCAGCTCAAGTTTCGTTTTGAATAAAGAAAGTGAAAGCTGATGGCAGAGTGCCTGAGCCGTGTTAGTGGCTGCGGATTCTCAGGCCTATTGGGGTGAGAGTGGTTGCTCTCCATGTCAGCAGAGATTCCATGTGGACACCCTAGGACACAGCTATGTCCTTCCCTCCTGTGACAGTGTTACAATGGCAGTCAATAGAACTGGAGCTCTTCCCTGACCATTTTAGGGACCGGGAAACCATCTTACCATCCCTGTACCTGAGGGGTTAGGAATTGGGTCTGCAGAAGCCAACTGAGCCCTGTTCACCTGCCAGCACTTCATGTTCTCCTACATTTTCTGTCCTCACTGCTTTTCAAACGTGAGTCTGGCTCCTTGCATTCACCTGTGATTTCCGGTACGCATTTCATCTTTCACAGTGGTGGGGACCCAATGTTGTACTCACCTTGTATGCTTTCTTTGTACACAGCAGGACTTAATAAATGTCTGTTGAATAATTGACCATGTCAGTGATAACTGTTTGTTAAGGCAGGTTCACTTGGCAGCAGCAGGAGAGCCCCAGCATTCTGTCCCTGATGACCTTGGGGTGCAGAATTTCTTGGGAATCTTTCCTTGCCCTGGATGTAACTTCCTGTGTATAAGACCCTAATTACCTACCACAAGGCCATCAGGACCTAAAGGTTGGCATTTTTCATTTTCCTCTACATTCATATTTCACTTTTGAATATTGCATTTATTTCCTTATAAACTTTAGTACTGAGAAGTTTCTAGTAGCTATTTCCTTAAGATTATGAAGATTTGAAGTGTTTGGTTATTTTCTAATTATGCTTTTAGAAATAATCTGTAAAATTTCCTCTTTTGAATATCTAAAATTGAAAATAAATTATGTTGCATTATCTTCTCTGATTTTAAGACTAAACACCTAATTAAACCCTTGTATATGTTTCTGTAGCCAACCCAGGATCTCATTGATTTTCCCCATTAAATTAATGTACAAAGTTCAAGAAAAGTGCTAAATATTTTCCATCACTGAGTATTTCCTTCCTTCCTTCCTTCCTTCCTTCCTTCCTTCCTTCCTTCCTTCCTTCCTTCTTTTGTTTGTTTCTTTCATTTAGTTATTTATTTGAGAGGCAGGGTTACAGATAGAGAGGGAAAGACAGGGAGAGAAATCTTCCATTTTGCTGGTTGACTCCCCAAATGGCCACAATGGCTGGAGCTGAGCTTATCTGAAGCTGGGAGCCAGGAGCTTCTTCTTGTTCTCCTGCATGGGTGCAGGGACCCAAGCACTTGGGCCATCTTCCACTGCTCCCAAGCCATAAGCAGAGAGCTGGATTGGAAGAGGAGCAGCCAGGACAGGAACTGGCACCCATATGGGATGCCAGCACCACAGGTGGAGGTTTAATCTACTATGCCCCACAGCGCAAACCACCCCCACCCAAGATATTTTCTTAAGAAATAGATTTAGGGGCCAATGCTGTGATGTAGTGGGTAAGGCCACCGCCTGCAGTGCCAGCATCCCATATGGGTGCCAGTTCAAGTCCTGGCTGCTCCACTTCTGATCCAGCTCTCTGCTATGGCATGGGAAAGCAGTAGAGGGTGGCCCAAGTCCTTGGGCCCCTGCAGCCATGTGGGAGACTCGGAAGAAAATCCTGATTCTTGGCTTCAGATTGGCACAGCACTGGCTGTTGCAGCCATCTGGGGAGTGAACCAGTGGATGGAAGACCTCTCTATCTCTTTACCTCTGCCTCTCTCAGGATGGACTCTCTCAGGATGGAGCCTAAGTTTCTGTTCTGGATCAGCCAGGGAGCTCTGAGCAAACTGCTCAGCGTCTCTGTGCCTCAGTTGACCTGCAGAAGGGGAATGGTGATGTCACGCTTTTGTAGGGTATGGATGATGTGAGGGCCTGGGGCCCTGGCTCTCTGAGGTAGCAGGAAGAAGGCAGGGTCCTGCAGGCACTCATCTCACTGCACCCTGTGAGCCTGCACCTGTAGGAGGGCCATGTGAAGACGTAGGTGATGGGGAGTGTGTGGGTAGTGTGATGGGTGTGAGCCACGGGCTCGGCCTCCTGGACATGGAAACTGATGGAGTTGCAGCCCTGGACAGAGGAAGCCAGGGTCTGCTCCAGGTAGACAGAAGGGCAGAGGCCGAGCTCTCAGCCCACAGCCAGGCCAGCTGGTCATTGCAGGCCACCTTCACGTCAGGGCAGCGCCCGTGTAGCTCTCCCAGTTCTGTGCATAATCATGGTTGTGGCAGTCGGGGAAGAGGTAGAAGCCCCAGAGGTGGCCAGGTCGCAGTTATTTGACATACCCCTGTGTCTCCAGCAACAGGGAAGAAAAAGAAAAATTAAGAAAGAGGTTTATAACTTGAAATATTTTGAAGAACAGCGGAAAGCAGATTAAGCTGCATTTTCTCGAATGAGAAAATGCAACAATTATTGTAGTGATGCATTTGCCTTGATACTGTCAGATTTTAGCTGTGAGTTGAAGATCAGTGCTAAGACGGTGTTTTTCCTAGGAAAGACCTTCCTTTCGGTGTATACCACAGCTGTTAGTTAATTTGTGTTTGTTGTCATTACCACGTTTTCTGTTTATTCTAGTTTCAAATGTGTTTTGCTACAACACATGTTCAATAGATACAATCCCTTTATGTGAAAGTGGCAGATTTCTCAAGCCCTATATCACATTTATGTCAAAATCTAAATAAAATAATTTGGAATAATAAAGTGCAAAGTTTTCTAGAAGTGACAACAGTAAGGGAACATGCATAAAGAAATGAAGATTAGTTTATGCTTTCATAAGATTAGATTTTACACTTCAGTTAATACAGATTTTACAGATTATACAGGTATGATACATATATCTTATAAAATGTAACAATAAAAAGCCACTCTCTAGAATGATTCAGACTGGGTTCAAACCCTGTGTCAACTGTCAGGAATTTGTGTTAGTCATCAATTGAGCACATTTCTCACTGAGGACAGCAATCAGAAACAAAGGCCCGAGCCCTCCCTCTGGGGATTCCTGAGAGTTCAAAGAACAAACTGCATTTTCCTGCCTCAGCCCCGCATCCCAGGTCCTGCAGAGACCCTGGGAGCAGGAGGAAGACAGGGGAACTCTGTGCACTGCTGTGGGAACAGGGATGATCTCCACGGCACTTTTCCCTTCTCAGCTTTGCCCATGGGAGAGTTCTGGGGAGAGACAGTGAGGGCATAGAGGCCTATACTCATGCCTCTGTGCCAAGCAAGGCCATGTGAATGTGCCATGAACCAGGCAAACCCAGAGCTGGGCACCTGGGCCTGAGCTGTCCTGCTGATGTCTCACTGGACAGAACTGGGCAGGGACAGTGATTGTAGCAGCAGCTGGGGTGGGGAAGGAGCCAGGCTGGAAGGGGTGTGGCCATTCCGAGATTCAGAAAGGAGGAGCAGTCAGAGGCCACTGTCTTCGGCCCACTGAAGCTCCTTCTAGCTGTTGGCCAGAAGTAGCAGAGGAGGCACGGAGTTTTGGTGGCAGAGAGTGAACAACATGTCCTAGATGGATGAGAAACGGGAATTCATCAGGATTGTACAGAAAACCATTTTTTTTTTTTTTTATTTGACAGGTAGAGTTAGACAGTGAGAGAGAGAGAGACAGAAAGGTCTTTCTTCCGTTGGTTCATCCCACAATGACTGCTAGGGCTGACGCTACGAAGAGATCTGAAGCCAGGAGCCAGGTGCTTCCTCCCTGTCTCTCATGTGGGTGCAGGGGCCCAAGCACTTGGGCCATCCTCCACTGCCCTCCCAGGCCACAGCAGAGAGCTGGACTGGAAGAGGAGCAGCCAGGACCTGAACCCGGTGTCCATATGGGATGTAGGCGCCACAGGCAGAGGATTAGCCAAGTGAGCCACTGCACTAGCCCCCAGAAAACCATGTTTTCAGAATTTCAGGCTAATGTTCCACTGAGATGAGGATCTTGGTAAACCAGTTACAGCTTTATCATGGAACTGCCTAAGGCTTCCCGTTTTATTTTACCTAAATTTAAAGATTTGTGCTCCATAATTTTTTCTAGCCTGGCAAAGATAGAGAGGTTGATGGGAGAAGATGGAGACCTGCCTGGACCACAAAGGTGCTGGGAGGAGCCTGAGTGTGGCCAGGAGGGGATGCAGGGGCAATAGCTGGCCTTGTTTTCCAGGCTTCCTTGGAGCCAGGCGGCTCAGATGTTCAGCCCTTGTTCCAGTTACTGCCTGGCCACAGCAGGTGACCCACAGCCACTAACTCAGCTCTCAGTATTGTGGGCTGAAATGTGGGGGGGCTTCTTACCAGGAGCTTGCAGTGTCACTGCAGTCAGGACCTTGGCTGTGGGCTGCTGCCTTTGAGGTCCAGCTGGCCTGGGTGTTGGGCTCCTTTTCAGGGCTAGCAGCCGATGCATGTGTGTCATTAGCTGGGAGCTCAGCAGGCCCAGGGCCTCTTGGTCACAGCAGTCTCAGGGCAGGTGACTTCTGGTGTGGGTGGTGGCTTTAGCTGGGCAAGCATCCTAGGAGAACCAGGGGATGTGGCAGTGCTTTCTCTGACTGCCCTCTGGGCCTGGTTGTGAGTGAGTCACTAAGTCCAGTCTGGGTTCAAGGCATCTCACCTCTTAACATGTCTTCCATGTGACTCCACAGTTAGCATGTATCAAAGCAGCAATGTGATTTTAGCAGCTACAGATAGGACTAGCAAACACAAAGGTCACAAACACATTTAACATGATGGTGTCTAAGAGTTTGTAGGCCTGTTTCACACCACCACTCTGTGCAGAGCCGGAACGACCTCCCCCATGCAATGCAGCTATCACGCCTCCCTTTCTAGGGACTGTGGGTGGGGAGGAGATGTGGGGAGCTGAAAAGGAAGGGCTGCCTCCTCCAGCTGCCAGACTCTACTGTGTGAGCCGGGACACCGGGACACCGAGCTCCAGCTCCTTCACCGTGTGAAAGCAGGAGCCCTGATTCCATTGTGCTCTTGTGGATCAGGATGAGACAACAGTCACAGCGTCTGACATGCAGCCGGTCATCATTACTTCTTGGTTATAAATAATGCATAGCTATTATCAAAGTTGATTTGGAAGTTTATGTTCCTAAACTCATGTGGAGAATTGATAGGGGAAAGCTTTCTATAAAGACAGTTCTTACGACTAACCCAGGTTCTCGTGAGATGAAATGAAGGGGATTTGTGTTTGGAAATTCATCTGCGAGAGTGGAGCTAAACTACCCAAACCCGTCACTTAAATAGCAGAAAGCCAGGTTGTGGAGCTGAGAAGGCGACATTCTCATGTTACCTTGTGGACATCCGGAAGTGTGTGATGTGTTATGTGATAAGTTCAGAGAAGCCATTAGGGAGGAAAGGGACACCAAAGGGAATGGTGTGTGCCAGGTGAGAGCTGTGCCTGGGGAAGCAACACACTCCTCTCTGTAACAGGCGAGCTGTGCATGAAGCATGCGCCTGGAAAGTCTTTCATGTTAAGTGGAGATCATGTGTTTGTGACTTTTCTGTTTGCTAGTCCTATCTCTAACTACTGAAATCACATTGTGATAAAATGCTGTTTTGATATGTGCTGACTGTGGAGTCACGTGGAACACATTGTATGCAATGTAGCAGGATTTCAGCAGAATTAGGTGGATGGAATGCTGATATTTCTAAGTCATCTCCCCAGTGGCTATGAATGCATGGAGTTCTTGTATCAGTTATCCCTTTGCAGTGTTCACTGCTTTTGCACTTTATCATAATGCTGCTACTTCTATTTAAACATCATTTAAACATGCTTGTATACACATAGGTAGCAATGCCCCAAAAATACTGGTGCAAATATTTATCCTTACCTGTGGTTGGAGTTGTTTCATTCTTAGCTGTGTCCTTCTGTGTGGTGTTTGCAAGGACTCTGTCGTCTTCCCCCATACTTCCTGGGTTCCTGCTGCTGCGCTGCTCTTCTCTGGAGTCTGAGGCTCAGGAAGGGTTATACTTATAATTCATAGATTTCAAGTCTTTCCTTCCTGGCCTCTCAGAAACATTTCAAGAGTGCAAGCTCCTTTGTTTTGCAAGACCCTCTGTTTTGGTGCTGTGGACACAGGAAGGTGAAACAGAGCTGGCTTCTGTCCTCAGGTAGCTCATCCTATACACAGTGTCAGTGGTTGCATTTCTACTGCAAGACTAAGGCCAAGAGGATTTCAGGTCTTATATCTAGATATGCCATGGAGTGGTTAACGCTGAAGAGAAGCTACACGAGCAGGGAAGAGTTTCTGTTCACGTAGCTCAAAGCAGCAATCGTCACTGGAGTAATTTCCGAAGATGATCATAAGGGTGGGTGCTCCAGATGGGGTTTTCCTCTCTCTCGTCCCACACTCACTGAGCTCCTGGGATGCCAGGTGTGCACTGCTCTGGGATTCTGAAGTGACCAAGACAGAACTCTGCCCATGTGGAAGTCAGTCTAACCTAGGGAGGGCACACACAGTGCTGACTGTCTGGGATGAGATACTGCGGTGTTGGCTACGTGTCCATGAAGGAAAGCAGGCCACTGTAGGAGGGCCAAGGAGGCCTCTCAGGTGGTCTGAAGGTCTGGAGCAAGTGTGGCCTCGTAGTCATCGGAAGAGGTGAAGGGAGCAGCAGGTGCAGAGGCCCAGGCAGCTGGGAGTCCTGGGACAGTGGGGAGAGGAGGGGGACGGAGTTGGTGCATTGCTTCTCTGCTGGCATCCCTGAGATATCATGGTGAGGCTTTTTCTCAGAGGTTTTACGTTGCCACCACAGATTTGCTGCACCCTCTGAGGAAGTTAGTTTATCAGGGCCCAACTTGGTGAGATTTAGTTTACTTGTCTTTCCCACAGTCCTGAGGACCTTTAAGCCCTGGGAGGTCACTCTCACTGCCAGCCCCTGTGTTATCTCCTTTAATCTCATCTAGGACCAGAGTGCCCAGACCTGTATTGTTTTACCATTAAAGCCTCAGCAATATTTGCTGGGGGCTAAACTTAATCCAGTCTCATTCTTCCCCCGTGTCTGCTCTCTCCCATTTTCCCTGTGCAAGGACAAATAAATGTGTTATGAAATTATCGTAATCAACAATATGGGTGCCACGTTCATGATTTTTTTTATTATTGTGACCTCTTTCAAAGAAGGAGAATATGTAGCTAAAATGAATGCTTCTTATTTTTGGATTTTTTTATTATTGTGACCTCTTTCAAAGAAGGAGAATATGTAGCTAAAATGAATGCTTCTTATTTTTGGATTTTTTTATTATTGTGACCTCTTTCAAAGAAGGAGAATATGTAGCTAAAATGAATGCTTCTTATTTTTGAATCACAACGTCCCTGCTCCATGCAAACGAGAGGTAATGGGAGGGCGACATGCTTGTGCCAAGTCTCCCTGCTTCCTGGGTGTATTTTTTGACTACTGCACCCTGTTCTTGCCCATGTGAGAATTCTCTGGAGAATTCTGTCTGAAGTACAGATGGGCATACCCTCATTCTGCCTAAAGTGTGCCGGTGCTTTCCGCCCCCTGGGTAAGACAAGCTCCTTACCTGCCCCATACAGGCTCCAGAAGAGGCCGAGTTCTGCCCGCACACCCTCACATCACCGGCTCTGGCACTGTCTCTTCCATACACTGCTCTCCAGGCCCCAGTGCTGGAGCCTCAGCCTGTGCTCACCTGTCGTGTCCACTGCTGTTGCCACCCCACCCCCACCCCCACTGCCTTGCCTGATTGTCCCGTGTGTGCCCCATCCTAAGAACCTCATGCAGCTCTGGTCACTCTGAGATGTTACACTCCCACACTGCAGGTGACACTCAGAAATCCTCCCATTCTAACAGAAACCTATCTGCCCAGGTTAAGCCATGCTCAAAACCATTCAACTGAGTACAGCTGTCATTAGAAAAGCGGAATAAATATGCTTAGCATTTAGAATTGAGAAAGAACCCAACAAAGTCATTAACCCACAGTGTTCTGAGGTTGATGCTGTGCTTTTCTGGTGCATTTTCTGTGTGTGATTTGGTTATTTCACCCCAGGCAGCTCCCTGGCACTGCGTCATGGTCTGGGTTTGGATGCTCAAAGTTTAAACATCTCCAGGAGCATCTCAGTCACCTGCTGTTGGAGAGAAGCACATGGTTATCTCTGTACTTTCATTTTTGTGGTAATTTACTCATTGCTAACATGCAGGGGCCATCAGTGACATGCTGTCTGTGCACCATGTGGTCTTGTTGTTCTGTGGAACCGTGACTTACCCTCAGCTCTCTCTGTGAGACAGGAAGTAGTTCCTCTCTTCCCTTACTACTGGTAGAATAGAATACAATGAATACATCTGTAAGGCTTGTGATGCCCACACACCTTAGAACTCTAGCACAGTGTATCACATATGTGTATAACATCTATGATGCCCACGTACTGTACAACTGTAGTACAGTACGTCATATATGTGCATAGCATGTGTGACACCCACATACTGTACAACTGTGATACAATATGTCATATATGTATATAACATTTGTGATGCCCACAAGCTGTACAACTGCAGCACAGTATGTCATATATATGTATAACATGCGTGACACCCATGCAGCATAGAACTGCAACACAGCATATCACATATCTGTATAACATGTGACACCCACTGTACAACTGCAACATAGTATATCACATATGTTATAACATGTGACACCCACACAGTGTACAATTACCATACATTATATCATATATGTGCATAATGTGTGTGACACCCACATACCATAAACTGCAACACAGTATATCATATATGTGCATAGCATGTGTGACAGCCACACAGTGTAAAACTGCAGCAAGTATATCATATATGTGTAAACATGTGACACCCATGCACCATACAACTGCAGTACAGTATATCATATATGTGCATAATGTGTATGACACCAATGCACTGTAGAACTGCAGCACAGTATATCACATGTGTATAACATGTGTGACACACACATACCATAGAACTGCAGTATAGTGTGTAGTATGTGTATGTATGTGACATCCACTCACATCTGCTTGGAAACATGGATATTGTGTGTTTTCAGACCCAGAATTAAATATTATTATTAAATGTCTGTACTCTGAACTCATAAAGGACTCCTGGAGGAAATTTGTATTTACAAAAAGTAACCTGAGGAAGCAGCAGTGCGTGAGACGTGTCCTGGCTTCCCTGCCCACAGTGTGGTTGTCCACAGAACAGTGCCACATGGCTCTCACACATTTTCTTCCTCTGTTGACCATGCTCATTTTCACATGTTACTTTTATCTTTCTCAGGATGACTTGCATTTTTTGCTTGCATTTCAAACTATAAACACTATACTTTGATTTTTTTTCTCTCACTATAGACTGGAAAAATCATGCAAATAAATGGCATTCAAGACTCACATGCTGTTTTATATTAGGAATTAAAAAAATACATAGCTTGTATATGTGAGCTTATTCCTAAATGTTAAATTGGCTTATTCTGCCATTGCCATATTTCCCTTTTTTTCCCTACAATTTTTGGCATTTGAATTTGTATAGGAGAGGGTATTAACTCAGAAATCTGTCAAGTAAGGCTGTGACACATTCATTTTTATAGGATGCTTTGCTCTGTTAACATCTTTCTTTTCTCTAACAAGGAATTTTGCAGCTACAGCTTACAGATTTTACATCTGTGCACATAACAAGAGGCAGAGGCACAGAGTGTGTTGGGGAAGAAGTAGGTTGCTCTAGTACTTTTCTCTTTGTGACTCTGCTCCAGTTAAGGAAGAAGTAAATAACTCCTTAGAATATGATACTGAATGCATTATTTGCTGCTGCATGGAAATTAGCCAGGAACCAAATTAAAATTACAAGAATATCCACAGTGGAATTATTTTGCTTAATGTCTCTGCATCTGACCACTGCCTTTTGTGATTTTAACCTTTTAGGTATTCTCTTTGGTGATGGATTTCCTAATGGCCCATGGGAGATCCCACTGAAATCATTCATGAGAGGCCCTGGTTCTTTCCACCATCCCCACTGTGCTAAGTGGCAACTGATCTGGGAGCTGTCATGTTTGGAAAACACTGTGATGCCACAAGTTAATTTCATACCTGTCATGAGATCTTGCATGAGATCCCAGGGGCCTGTTGGTGTCTCACAGCCCTGCAAGCCTTTGTTAGTTCCCTTCAAAGCAGTGACCCATGGGCAAGAGCTCGTGTTGCAACATATGGCGACACCTGTCACCAGGTTTCATGATTGGCATACAATTAACCTGTTTCCCTCTCTGATTTGCTGTGTTTTTAATGTTATCCATGGAAAGGGTGAGAAGGAATTTGGGAGCAGCTGCCTGAATTTTGAAGGAGCAGAATGGTAGATTTGGGACACTGCACGTGTGAACAGTGCCTCACAGATGCTCACACGTGTGAACAGTGCCTTCACAGATGCTCACACGTGTGAACAGTGCCTCAGATGCTCACACGTGTGCACAGTGCCTCACAGATGCTCACACGTGTGAACAGTGCCTCAGATGCTCACACGTGTGTACAGTGCCTCACAGATGCTCACTCTGTCTTCTAGCAAAGGCAGTCACTCATGGAATTCTGTGTGGCAATCAGCAAATCTCACATGAAAAGTAATGCTTTAGCACCTGAACTCTGTGGAGGCTAGGAGTGGGGTGAGAAAGGGTCTTTGTTTGAGTCTTGCTGGTGAAGAAAAACCCAGGAAGCCTGGCATTCAACTACAGGCTGCCCTGCCTGTCCAAGGTGTTTCTCGTGCTCAGGTTTTATAACCTGACGGAGTCATGCAGCAAAGGGGCCTAGAATTAGTGTTCAGAGTGAGGACAGGCATCTCAGAAAATAGATGGACGATGTTTTTCCTTCAAGTCCTTAGCAGTTTATCAGCTGCTGTTAACAACAAGGTCAGAGAATCTCTGGCTTCTGTCTCAATGAAATAGTAAAATTTTGATCGTGTGATTTTTCAGTTAAGACAATGTTTGATTCCTTGAATCTCCTGTGCATCATTTTATATGTCTTCAGCTTCTTAAAGCATTTATTTTAGCTGAGGGAAGAACCAGATTCTATTCCCAGTCTCTCCCCCTCTTGCCTCTTAGATTCTGTGAGCGTTGATTTTCAATACAGTGAAGAATAAAGATGACGCTAGGAGTTTCCCTCCCCTTCGCCTACCAGTGCTTAGGAATAAATAGTGTTCTTCCTCTCCAGTCTGCACTGGTTGCTATGAATTCTGAAGTAATTAATTTCTCTTGGCATTTCTCAGATGGTCTTTATTATTCAGTGCATTCCCTTTGGAAGTATAAATATCAGTCTGTGTTCTGTGCTGTTGGAAATAGATGGATGCCGTTCTCAAAGGGCACAGAGTTAAGACAAAGGAGGCGGCGAGACAGCAGCTCAGAGACAATGGAGCTGTGGACAGTGCTGTGGGGGGACCTGGAGCAGGGTCTGGGGACTACGGGCTGCCCAAGCTTGATTAATAGACGCTATGAACACAAAATGCTGAGCCACAGGGAAAAATTGCACTTGTGAAGTTACTTGAAGTGTGTTAATGCCTTTACTTGGCAGGCATTTTTTTTTTCATATTGGGTGTAAAATTATTGCATGAAAATATAGATCTTTTTTTCACATTACCCAATGTTTTTTGTAAACCGTTGATTATTAAGTTGGAATAAAATCAGATTTTCCCTCTTGAAAAAGAAAACCACAGAGAAAAGAAAAGACAAACAAATAAAAATGACAAAGGCATTACACTGCTGTGCATATATATTTTGTTTGGCTCTTCAGCTGAGGTCTTGTGCAGTATCTTTACTGAATCATGATCCGGAAGCAATGTAAAAATAAAAATAAAAAAAAACAAGTTTTCAAATGCTCCTGATAAAAGGCATTCATTTTAATGCCAGACATAGTCATGGTAATGTCTTGCAGTTAAAATGCCTGTTAAGACAGCCACTCTCCACATCAGAGTTTCTGAGTTCAGTGCCTGGTTCTGATACCCGACTCCAGCTTCCTACTCAAGCAGACCCTGGGAGGTAGAAGGTGATGGCTCAAGTAGTTGGGTGCCTGTGTTCTACTTCCTGGTGTCTCCCTGGCCCTTACAGGCATCTTTGGAGAGAACATCAAATGAGAGCATAGACTCTGTCTCTGTCTCTCAGTCTCTCTATCAGATAAATAAATAAAAATTTTAAAAACTGAAAGCATAGGGGATTTTATAAGAGTATCTCAGGAGACTGGTGCTGACATGAATGGTGTCTAAACCATTTTCTAACAAAATGCAAGTATGGCAAATTATTTTACTATTGTTTTTAAAGATTTATTAATTATTTGAAAGAGTTAGAAAAAGTGGGGGGGTGGGGAGAGAAGATCTTTCATCTGTTGGCTCACTCCCCAAAAGGCTGCAATGGCCAAAACTGGCCGAGGCTGAAGCCAGGAGCCAAAGCTTCATCTGGATGGCAGGGCCCAAGCACTCAGGCCATCTTCTGCTGCTTTTCCCAGGCCAATAGCCAGGAGCTGGATTGGAAGTGAAGCAGCCAGCACATGAACCTATGCTCATATGGGATGCTGACGTTGCAGGGGGAGGCTTTACCTGCTACACCACAGCACCAGCCCCTCTCTGAACTTCTATTTCTTTCTCTCCCTCTCTCCCTCTCTCCCTCTCCCTCTCCTTCCTCCTCCCCCTCCCCCTCCCTCCCTCCCTCCCTCTGTCTCTTTGGTGGGGGATGAGCCGGTGAGGCTAAATGCTGGTCTCACCCAGCTGACTCTGAGTGACTGTCCATAATGTAAGTGGTCCTCGACATCGGCTTGAAGGCCTTCATAGAAAGGAAATCTGCTGGCCAACTGCATTTGGCCTCGACCCACAGCTCTTCCCTGGGTCCCTCAGCTGCTGGCCTGTCTTGCAGATTTCGGACTTGACAAATCCTTTGAAGTCAGATGAGCCAGTCCTCAAACTCTCTCCTGTCAACACACACACACACACACACATGCACACCTAGTCCGTTGATTTTGCTTCTGCATAGACCCTGACTCATCCTGGTCACTTTCACCTTGGTGTACAGCTCTGTGACTTCCTGTGAAGCTGCACCTGTCTTCCTGCTGAAGCCCTTGGAAGCCTCGTTCTCTCCGTATCCTGTATTTCCTGGCTGACCCTTTGCTGAGTCTTTCTACCCATTACTGAAATGAATCTTTCTGAGGTCTATAACTCCTATTGGTGAATTCCCAACTTCTGCTTTCAATTCTGGCAGTTTTTGCTTTGCATATTTTTGAACTAGGTGGTTAGGTTTTATATAGGTGTTTATAATTGTTGTATTTCCCTGGTGATTCAAATATTTTATTATTATAAAATGTCTTTCTTTGTCTCTATCACAATTTTGTCTTAAAATACATTTCATCTTCCGTTAGTATAGCTGCCCCAACTCTGTTCTGGTGTCTTTTTCCAATGTATATCCTTTTACCATCCTTTTACTTTTAATCTACAAATATCTTTGAATCAAGAGTTTATCTCTTCTAATTAGCATGTAATTGGATAATTTTTGAAACTACCCTGTGAACCTCTTCTTTTAATTAGAATGTTCAGTTTACACTTAGTGTGATTACTGGTAGGGTAGAATTAATGTCTGATGTTTTGCTATTTCCCCCCATCTTTGTGTTTCCATTTGCTATTACTATCTTCTCTTGTGTTGAATAAATATTTTTTGGTATATGATTTTATTTCCCAATTCTTTCTGTTACTTGCTGCCCACTGGTATGAACAATTGGTGTAGAGGTAGTTTTTCAACTTTTTATCATAGTATGTGTGATTAAAGTCTGCAGTTAACGGGGGCTCAGGATCAGGTCATTCATCTGAGCGTGTTTAGGAAGATGCTCGTGCTCACTTTCACAGGTAATTCAGCAGATGTTTGCTGGGTGTCTGCTACATGCTAGGTACTTTGCTAGGTCAAGTAAGTCCTTGCCCAGTGGGGCTTACAGGCTTTTGATGGAATCGAAAAAAGTGAGGAAATAACTAAGTGCTTTGCTTATAATAAGACAGAGCTGTTAGGAAAAGACTGAGCCACACTGGGTTACTGCACACAGGGCTTTAAGGTGAGAGATGGCGTGATTGGAGGTGTGGACGGATGCGTCATCTGGGTGACCCGTGTCTTATGACACGAATTCATGCTGCGTAGTACAGAGACAGGCATTTTGTGGCAAATGAATTTGCTTCTCTACTTACACCTGAGGAACACACCAGGGTCTGTGGGGGGAAACCATCAGCAACTGTTCCAAAGCTTGTGAAGGTCTGATTTTTAATGAGCATGTGCAGGCTTACAAATTTCACAGTGCTCTGTTGGTGGCAAGTGATTGAAAGCCAGTGTGAGATATGCAGAGCTTAGGGGTCCTGTGTGCCAAGGCTAGGAGGTGTTGAGAGAACAGGATGAGGGTGGGGACTGCCTTGCTGATGTCATCGAGGAGATGCGCGGGGGGGTGGGGTGGGGGGCAGTTATAGGAAGGTCCTGCTGGCCTGATGCGTTCGGAGAGTGCAGAGTGATGGTGTATGCTTGTTTTCTCTCTGGCCTCAACAGATCCAAGAGCATTATTCAGTTGTCTGCAATCTTTCCTTCAGTCTGAATGGGGCTAAGATACCCAGTGAAAATGTGTAGGATATGAGGAGGCACTGTGGCATAGCAGGTAAAACCACTGCCTGCAGTGCCAGCTGGGAGCCAGTCGAGTCCCGGTTGCTACGCTTCTGATCCAAATCCCTGCTATTGCCTGGGAAAGCAGTAGAAGATGGCCCAATTCCTTGGGCCCCTGCACCTGCATGGGAGACCTGAAGGAAGTTCTGGGCTCTGGCTTTGGATGGGCCCAGCTCTGGCTACTGTGGCCTTTGGGGAGTGAGCCAGCAGATGGAAGACCTCACTTTTTCTTTCTCTGTGTCTAATTCTGTAACTCTGCCTTTCAAATAGATAAATAAATAAATCTTTTTAAAAATGCTTAGAGTGAATAAACTGGGCTATGTTTTTAGATAATTGGTTGTGGTGAGAGAAAAATATAAACTTCTAAGTATGTGAATTCATTTGTAATTACATTGGTAATAGATAAGGAAATTGAATACCAATGACCACAGAATCTCTTCTGTCATTCTTTGGACAAATAATATATTCTGGAATTCTTTTGTCGTGAATGTTTCCTTTGTAAATGGAAGCCATTTTGCTTGTGCTTATCCTTTGCAAGTAGGTGTGTGTAATGCAGAGGAGGTTGTGAGCACGGAAGCATTCATCAGAGCAGTGGCTTCCCTGTCCCCTCTTTGCCGGGCTGGGGTCCAGGGTCAGCACCCCCATGAAATGCAGGTCTCTGCAGGGGAGGTGATCACAGAGTAAAATTGTGAGGTTTTTTGTCTTGTTTTTTTGAGGAAGACATTACAGCTGGGTGATTTGAACTTACAAACAAAATCCAGTGAAGTCTACAGATATTGTTAACATTTAAAAGCAGTGTCCCCAGAGAAGCCAATGTTTATTGTTATACCACAGTTAAGTAACTGAGCACACAGTTCAGTAGAGGCGTGTCAGAGGAGTGGAGGCAGCCACAGGAGGCTGTGAAGAAGGAGCCGCTCCTCCTCAGCTTTGCTAAGCCTGGGAGTCTCACAGGGCTCTCCAGGGGTCAGGCTCCTTGCAGCTGTGTAACCTCAGGCTGGTAAGCTTAGATGCCACCTCAGCTTATTCAGCTGTAAAATGGGTGTATTAATGGTTGTGAAGCACCACATAATGTGCTGGCTAAATAACGGCTCATTACTGGCAGTGTTTGTGTCTCCCAGAAGCGCCTTGGGAAGAAGAACAACAGCAGCGACACATTCCCCAGGGCTTTGCTGCGTCTCTGTGGGCACCACTGCTTATGAATGTGCTGTGACTCTGCCTGCATAGGAAATAAAAGTGGGGGCAGCAGTGTCTCCTGTCTGGGCACAGCTTTTGTTCCACTTCCCTGTGGCCGCTTTCTTTTTCTTCCCACTCTCTCAGTTGAACATAATTGTGCTAATGAACGGCTGGTGACTGAGTCCTTAGTGAACTTAGTTCATGAAGCCACTGCTGCTGTTTCCACAATGCTGATGCCAAGTTATGCTTCCCGGCAAACCCGCCTGAGAATTGGCAGCTCCCTGTCTGGCAGCACCACCGATGACCGGTTCACCCACACATCTTTCCCATCCTCAGATGCCACTTCCGCTGGCTCCGGCGGCGGTCTGTCTCCGGGGCTGGCTCTGCACCAGGCACATGTGCACTGCGGGTTATGGAGCTCTGCTTTCCCTTCCAGTCAGTCGCTACACGGTGGTTTTGCACATTGGGTCGTCCTCCTGCCTTCCCTCATGTAAATTCGTGCTGAGACATGAAAGACATGTGACATTGTGGCTTCTGTGTTTTGCAATAGAAATAAACTTTGGAAAAGATGATGGAGACATTTCTCTGTAGTCTTAGAACCTGCCCTAGAATTTCTTCTGCAGAGACTAGAGATGCCAGTCTTTGATTTCATATATTGGTAATGCATGATACTAACCTGATTTAATGAAGAGCTGTAGTACCAGAGGTGCTTTAAAAAAAAAAAAAAAACACCAGTTTTGTTCTGGTAGCACATAGATGCACTGCTCCAATATTGTTTTTTATTTTTATTTGGTTTTATTTTATTTGGGTTCTGATTAAAAAAAAATCTCAGAATTCAGTACAAAATAAAGTTAATTTAAGGTCAATACTAAAGGATTTTCCACCAGGAATTTAGTCATTACTTTAAGGTTTCATTCTCATATTCGCTTAGAGAGTTTGGATAATATAGCATCTCCTGTCCCAGATTTCAATCATCATATTAAATCTTCGCAACTTTTGGGTGCCAAGCACATATGGGATTTACACACACATACGCACACACACTCAACATACACACATATGTGATTTACAGTATAGCTGTAGCTAACTCACAGTTGCCTGATGATGAGGTCAAGGTTACTGATGCAGCTGCTCCTCTTGGCCCAATTCCAGGGCCACAGGTCTCTGTCTGACCCCTGGGCTGTGGTTTGACAAATGCAGTTTGCCGCAGGAGAGGTGGGCTGGCGGGTGAGCGAGCCTCTCTGCCCACTGCTCCCCTACTGGCTGCTGGCGGTGCCTTCCTGTGTTAGGTTTTGCCCCTACAGTGGATGGAGAAGGGTTTTGGTGTCAGTGGGTCCAGAAACACCATCTTTGTACAGAGAAGACAAGTCATCATTAAATGTAGATTGTGACATGCTTACTTGTGAAAATGAAATTTCTAGAAACTATTTGGAACTTCAGGTTCTTTACTCTTACTAGATTACTAAAGACTTTTTTGAATCAGGATTTTCATTTTCTTAGTTTCTGTTTTGCTTCTGTTTTTCTGTTTTGAACCATTTAATTCATATTTCTTCCACTGGAAGACAGGTCAGATGATTATGTTCAGTGTGAAATAAGGGGACGATGTGTGAAGCAGAAGCCTGGAACTGAAGAGGAAGAGCACGGTGGCTTGTCATCGCTTACTTTGCTTTAACTTCTTGCTCTTGCTTTTTTTTTTTTTCTTTTAAGATTTATTTATTTCTTTGAAAGGCAGAGTTACAGAAAGGCAGAGGCAGAGAGCGAGGGAGAGTGAGGTCCTCCATCCATCAGGTCACTCTTCAAATGGCTGCAATGGCCAGAGCTGTGCTGATCCAAAGCCAGGAGCCAGGAGCTTCTTCCGGGTCTCCCATGTGGGTGCAGGGGCCTGAGGACTTGGGCCATCTTCTGCTGCTTTTCCAGGCATAGCAGAGAGCTGGATTGGAAGTGGAGCAGCTGGGAATTGAACTGGCACCCAGATGGGATGCTGGCACCGCAGGCAGCAGCCTTACCCTCTGTGCCATAGCACCATCCCTGCTCTTCGCTCTTGCTTCTTTGAAACAAACACACAAAAATTTCGTCATTTTAAAGAAAGGTGTGGAACAAGTGTTTATCAAATACTTGGGGGAAAAATGTATGTGCTACAGATTAGATTCACTTCTTTTAATATTAAGACACAAAAACTTGATGTATTTAATTTTGTGAATATACTTATTGAAAATGTTATTCAGTCCTTGGATATTTTTGCTTTTGTGCTTTTTAATATAATTTAAACTTTTTTTATTTCTAAGAAGGAAATGAACTTCCTGTATTTCATATACACAGTTTTAAAGGTATAATGATACTTCCTACCCTACTCTCCCTCCCCCCCTCACTCTCACCCTCTCCCTTTCTTTTCTTTTTTTCTTTTAATTTTTACAGTGTCACACTTTCTTTCTTTCTTTCTTCTTCTTCTTCTTTTTTTTTTTTTTTGTACAGGCAGAGTTAGACAGAGAGAGAGAGAGAGAGAGAGAGAAAGGTCTTCCTTTTCTGTTGGTTTACCCCCCAAATGGCCGCTATGGCCGGCACACTGCACCAACCCAAAGCCAGGAGCCAGGTGCCTCCTCCTTATCTCCCATGTGGGTGCGGGGCCCAAGTACTTGGGCCATCCTCCACTGCCTTCCCGGGCTACAGCAGAGAGCTGGACTAGAAGAAGAGCAACTGGGACAGAATCCAGCACCCCAACTGGGACTAGAACCCAGGGTGCCAGCGCCACAGGCAGAGGATTAGCCTAGTGAGCGGTGACGCTGGCTACAGTGTTACACTTTCAATTTTATTTTTAGTCACAAGCTTAACCCACCATGAAATACAGAATTCAAAAAGTAGTGTTGTGTTCCGGATTGCCCAGATAGAAAGAACTAGCCAGACTCACCGAAATGCAAAGAACAAAGGGACTTTATTTGTAGGTCCAGCATGCTGGGGCCCCAGCCTCCCATGCAGTGCAGTGCTGGGAGACCAAGACCCACTTCTCTTTGTTCTCGGGGTTTTTATAGTTCCCAGGCAAACATGTATTACGTCCGCACTCCTTCCTTCCCCTGGCCCTGCAGGACCAAGGATGGCCCACCTTATTGATCACCTCCACCTGGTCCTGCAGACCGGACTGCCTGGTGTCAGGTTTCATCTTCTCATACCAGGTGCATCCTGGGCATAGTCAGTTTTTTTTGTCTTGTGAGAAGCCTATCATGGCGTGGCTCTGGCCTCTCACAGTAGTAAGTAGAAAATGCTTTTCCTCTCATATACATTACATTTTTTAAAAGATTTATTTATTTATTTGAAAGTCAGAGTTATACAGAGAGAGAAGAGGCAGAGAGAGAAAGAGGTCTTCCATCCGCTGGTTCACTCCCCAATTGGCTGCAATGGCCAAAGCTGTGCTGATCCGAAGCCAGGAGCTTCTTCCCGGTCTCCCACGTGCAGGTGCAGGTGTCCAAGGACTTGGGCCATCTTGTACTGCTTTCCCAGGCCATAGCAGAGAGCTGGATTGGAAGTGGAGTAGCCAGGTTTCCAAGCAGCATATGGGATGCCGGCGCTGCAGGCCAGGGCATTAACCCACTGCACCACAGCGCCAGCCCCTATGCATTACTTTTTTTTGTATTTTCTATATTAGCTACCACAAATCAGAGGAAACATATGGTACTTGTATTTTTTAGGCTGGCTTATTTTAGTAAGCATAATGGTCTCCAGTTGCATCCATTTTGTTGCAAAAGACAGGATTTCATTCTTTTTTGTGGATGAGTAGTTTTCCATAGTGTATGTATACTGAATTTTCTTTATCTTGTCATCAGTTGATGGACATCTGGATTGAGTCCATGTCTTAGCTACTGTGAGTTGATCTGTTATAAACATAGGGGTGCAGACCACTCTTTTGTATGCTGATGTCATTTCCTTGAGGTAAATTCCCGGGAGTGGGATGGCTAGGTCTTATGGTAGGTCTATATTCTGACAGCTGAGGAATCTCCATCTGTCTTCCACAGTGGTTGTACTGGTTTACGTTCCCACTACAGCGTGGCAAGTGTGTGCACAGCCATTTACACCATGTTGGATCTTATTCCTCATCTAGAGATGACTTACAGTTAGTTAGGGGTGTGCACAGGCTGTGTGCAGGCTATGCAGCCCTTTATGTGAGGAACGGGAGCATCTGCGTCCCCCACAGGCACCAGAGACCACTGTATCTAACTGCATGTGCTTTATCATTATGGGAGGTTATGTTTCCACTGTGATTCTAAAAGCACTTAATGTTTCTAGATTTTTGGTTGAGAGCCATTCTAACGTCACTGTGGTTTTTGCATTTCCCTGATGGGTAGTGGCCCTGAGCATCTTTTTATGGGTCTCAACCATTTGAATCCTTTCATCCTTTGAATCCTCTGTTGTGAATTGAAATGTGATTTTAATTTGAAACTATCTCACTTAAATGAGATAAGTTATAAAATCTAGCTGAAGACAAAATCCTCTATTTGATTCTCACTGTTCATAGTAGTTCGGTGACCTAAACCGTGGCTCCCAGGAGAGATGAGGGTCTGGTTCCCGTGGGCCTCTGGCCACATTTTGTCTACTGATTGCTACATCACCTTGTTTGACAAGTGTTCCTGTTTAGTGACAGCCTGTGGAGTTTATGCTGTTCCTCATGAGGTCAGTGGTATGTGGCTCCATTCTGCCGGGTCTCAGCTAGCACACACATTCTCTGAGACGCACCTCTCAGCCTCCATGTGCGAGGGGCACCAGACAGCGCATAGTAACTTTCATCAATTATAAATGACATTAAATAGTTTCATAAGTTATTATAGGACTTCCATTTGGCTGAAAAGCAAGTATTGCCTGTTTAATATATGATTTAAATGTTATAAGTTGGTAGCTACTTTAATGCAACGGCAGGAGAAAGAGGTTGTTTAACAAAAGAAACTCTTAGTTTTGCAATTAATAGAAGCGAAGGACTTTTGAGTTTGTTTATCCTCTGGAAACTGAGAATGCAAACCCACAATGAAGTCACAAAGCAGCCTTATTCTTTCGCATGTTATCACAATCATATTTCACCTGAGTCTTTTCACTGTTGTAGTCACTTGCAAAACAAACTGGATAAGCAAATTATACCGTTTTCCTCATGTTGACTTTAGTTTAACTTTTTATTGTTTCTTGTCCAGAGAGAATTAAATACCCAGTAGTGGAAAGAAGCCTGGCCACTGTTGGCATGTTCTTGGCTTTCTTCTGACAGTATTTCTAGGGCCACGGATGTAGACTTGGAAAATAAGTAATTTGGTTCATAGAAGCAGGCAAATAAGAAAATTTGGGGGGCATTGTTATTTTTGAGTTAAAAACATAATTTTGCTCTTCAGAGAAGAGGTTTTTAAAGGTCATTCACTTCCTTCTTGTCTGAGGTGCTGAAATTCACACTGGCTGGCTCAGAGTGTTTGGCCTGTGGTTTTTCTAAACAGCTGTCAGGAGAAGCAGTGAGCCGTGACCTGGTGGACCGACTTCACTGACATTTGTCTGTGCGAGGTCTTTAGCATCTTGCTGACTGGGCTGGTCCTGTCAGCCTCACAGCAGGAAAAATGTCTCCTGCAGCCCAGCTTATAAATAAAACCTTTCTATGTTTGAAAAACCTCTTCTGAGGCAGGACTTGTGTTCACCCAGGATTCCTTGTGCTCCTTTGGTGTGGAGCTAAAGCAGGAGAAAGACAAGCTGGGAGATTGGTCTCTCCACACCATTGCAGAGGATCTCTTTCTACCCTTTCTTCATGGCATTTTCTGCTGTGCACAAGCTCTGGACATCAGAAAGGGCTTCCTCACAAATTGGCATTCTAGGAATGCTGAGTCTGCATTGTAAGTACTGTAAAGGTGCCCGAGTGAGAGATACACCACTGTCATTGAGACGCCTCAGGTCAGAACAGGCAGAGACGAAGGCTGCTTGCACCAGGCTCCGTCTCTCAGGGTCTGTCTGTGGTACTCACAAAGCTTTTTTAGGGAAAAACGCCAATTCTTTTCTTGGTTAGATAATACTAAGAGCTGATAAGACATCAAAAAATGGTAAAAATGAGAAAATTACATATAAACACAGAAAATCAACAAAATATTAATATTAAAAACGATAATACTTTATGTCTACATGGGGTTTACTGCAGAAGTGGAAGGTTTTTCAACATTCAGAGATCAATCAATGTGATCCAATGCACATAATGACAAAATATGATTGGATTGGCTTTACCACATATTTATCTAGTACTTTACTTATGGAAATAAAGAACCAGATTTTATTGCCATTAAGTAAATCTTTAAAATAATTCTTTTCTAAGTAAAACTTATGGTATTAGAAAGATTGTCAGCACCACAATGGAAGTTAACACAGTTATAGCCAACAAAATTAGTGAGCTGGATTCATGATACCCTAGGAGGGAGATCTGAACTGGGGGAACTGATGCTCTTACAGCAGTGCAGCGTCAGTACTTCTTAGAGATTTTATCAGTCTGACTCATGGGTTTATGGTTTGACCCAAGAAATGTTTATCAATGAGTCGCTTGGATATAAATATATCACAGTGCTTTTTGGTAGATATAGAATATTGTCTGTCTTCAAAATAATGAAGTCTTGATGTATTTCTTAAAGTTTAGTAATGCTGAGGTGTGACCCTCAAAAAAAGACTTGCTTATTTGGAACAAAAGATAGTTTAATTCTAAACTAAGTGGCTCTTCCCATATTTTCCTGAAAGGAGCAGCAAAATATAAATCAAAAACCACTGGTGGACATGCAACATTTATTCAGCTGTCAAGGTTAAGCAGTGCAAACACACATTCTGGTGTCTGATGTCACGTTGCTGCAACTTTCTCCTTTTTCAACTCCAAATAACGATTCTGACCACTAGGATTTGGAGATTTCGCTGGATGCATTTGTGTCCATTCAGCTATGCTTACTAATACCAGCATGTGGGAAGGCTAAGGACAGAGGTGGGAATTGGGAAAGAGGGGTTTGAGGGCCCTGAATCAACTAGAAAGATCAGTCAACCAGGCCTCAGCACATTGCCTTACCACAGTCAGTCTGTGCACCAGCAGGTTTGGCAACTCTACAATGAGCCAACTTAGGATCAGAAGTTTTCTGAGCAAAGTCGTGCCCCTCCACTAAGCATGCACAGACTTTTTCCCCTGATCACTGTTGCCCAATATTACAGCGTGGCAAGTGTGTGCACAGCCATTTACACCATGTTGGATCTTATTCCTCATCTAGAGATGACTTACAGTTAGTTAGGGGTGTGCACAGGCTGTGTGCAGGCTATGCAGCCCTTTATGTGAGGAACGGGAGCATCTGCATCCCCCACAGGCACCAGAGATCACTGTATCTAACTGCATGTGCTTTATCATTATGGGAGGTTACGTTTCCACTGTGATTCTAAAAGCAATGGCCGTGAGTTATACCAATGTCTTTCATAATTCTGTGTCTCTAAAAGAAACTCCTTTTACTTTTTTCCCCTCAATTCACTTTTGGTAGGGAGTCATTCACTAAATCCTTTTAAAATTCATTCATCCCCAGAGGACTGGTTCCAGGACCCCGGTAGAGGTTGACATCTGAGGCGGAGGGTGGTAAGACTATTTGCTGTGACCTGTGCACACCCTTTCATAGGCCTCAGGTCATCTCTAACTGATACAATGTGCTGGGTTCTGTGAGGAGTAACCATCAGGAGGAAGAAGTGTCTTCTGTTTACAGCTGGTTGGGAGTGCAGGTGCAGGACTGTGAAATGGGGGAAAATGAAGTTCTTTCTTCCAAAGCAATCAGTGTAATTATTACTGTGAGAAGTAACACACACAAAGCCACAGTGGGAACCAGTGCAGCCAGGCAGAGGCGCATCCTGGCCTGCCAAGGCAGTATAGACCCGAGCTAGGCTTCCTGGCAGGTCCTGGGTCCTCAGTGTTCATAGGCCCAGAGTTCCAGGCATGCCTTTCCCTTTATTGATTAAGATTTAGTGAAAGTTTGCTATGCATAGACACTGTGAGGTTCCGAGATGGCTTCAATGGCTATGACTCATTGTTCTTACTCAGAGGGTAACTGTTGGGGTCTCAAGCCCAATGCTAGCCCCTGACCAGCAGGGGCAGTGCAAGCACTCCCCAACAAGGCGAACAGGAGAGGTAAGGTTGACGGGTGATGAACACACCGCAAGCACCCGTGAGTTCTGTCGAAGCAGGAACCGCTTTATTGAGAACGTGTGCAGACTTATAAAGCTTACGAAGAACGTGCGCAGTAGGGGAGCCAATCAGAGAAAAGGTCACACAGGCATGGGTGGACCACGCACAGGGACATCTTAAGCAAAGTATAGGGCTCACGCACTGTCTACATGTCTGAACTAAAGCAGACCTATCCCTGACGGTGGTCTTATCTTACATAGCTTAACCGCAGCAGCCACAGGCATGCCCCTCGAACATCCACCAGGCACCATATTGTAATGGAGATTTTAGGCAATGTCCAACAGGTAACAGTTTGTGGAGAGACTAAACTTTGGCTTTTTCTGTCTCCTTGCTTTTTTTTTTTTTTAAGATTTTGTTTATTTACTTGAGAAGCAGAGCTACAGAGAGAGGGACAAACAGAGGGAAAGGCCTTCCTTCCACTGATTCAGTCCCCAAATGGCTGCAATAGCTGGAGTTGAGCTGATCTGAAGCTGGAAGTCAGGAGGTTCTTCTTGGTCTACCTCGCAGGTACAGGGGCCCAAGCACTTGGGCCATTTTCCACTGCTCTCTCAGGCCACAAGCAGAGAGCTAGCTGGAAAGAGGAGCAGTTGGGACACGAACTGGCACCCTAGGCAGAGGCTTAACCTACTACAACACAGCGCCAGCCCCTCCTTCCTTGGTGAGTGCTGTAGCTGTGCCTTCCTGTCCATACCCCACATCTCACAGAGTTTAGGGAGGGTGCCGACTTTGACTTTCATGGGAGTGCCTGTTTGTATGATAACAGCCAAGACTGCCCTTCCTTCCATCAGCTGTCACCACAGCCAAGAACCTGAGAGCACACTACCTTTATTATGAGTTTCTAGGGCCCCAGGGCCACAGAGGAGAAGCTGCTTAACCACTGCTTGCGCTTTGAGGGGCCAGGGCACAGAGAAGGGGCCAGAGAGGGATTAACACGGACAGGACAAGCAAAAGCAACAGCAGTGTCAGAACATCAACAAAACCAAGATAAAAACAGAAGGAAGTCATGCAAAATTATAAAATGTTTTGTTTTCTGAAAGTAACCTAATCACCCCCGTTCTGAATCACCCAACTCTACAAGGGCCCCTAACTAAAGGAGTAGAGGAGATGGTTAGCACCACCGAGCAGAGTCAGTTCTCCACATTTGTATGTGTGCTTTGATCTGGAACTCTCCAAGGCAAGCAGACAGGATGTTCAAGGATACGCAAGGGGCTGATGGAGGCAAGCACAGGCCCTCTCTTTAGTTGCTGCTTTCTCTGAACTCATGGGCAGCCATCTGGTGGACATCCGTGTGCTACCATGCTGGGCTCCCACATGTGTCCCATGCGATGCCTGTCGGCAGATTTGTACAACCATATGCACAGTTCAAGCCTCTCTCGTTTGGTTTGGGTCAGGACACAGAAGCATGGCTCCTTCCTTCTTGGGGAATTGGGGAGTTGCAGGATAACCCTCTCCAAAGAAGTGCTGCTGAGATTGCCACCCCACTACCAGATCCTTCCATTCTTTGTGTGCTGAGGAGTGTAGGCCCTTCCGGTGAGTGCCGCCGTTAGTCTGGTGCAGTCTTTGGAGAGTAGTGCTTGCATTGCTTGGTGCCTCAGCTGCACTTTATTTTAGCCTCCCATAACACACATAATTATTTGATGAATACTTAGTTGGTTTTTCCCTAAACTGGTAATTACTCCTAGGCCATCTCTGAGTTAAGACCTGTACTCCAACACAAAGATGTTTCTATCTTTTATGGAAGTTAAGACTTTTTGCAAGTGGCAGAAACTGCTTAATGCAAAAAATGGAATTTATTGGGGTCAGCATGGTGGTGCAGTGAGTTGGCCTCTGCTTGCAATGCTAGCAGACCATTTTGGAGTGCTGGTTCATGTGCTGGCTGCCCAATCCAGCTTCCTGCTAATGCTCCTAGAAAGGCAGCAGAAGATGCCCCAGGTTCTAGGGTCCCTGCCACTCATGGGAGACCAAGATGCAGTTCTTGACTCCCGGCTTCAGCCTGACCCAGATTTGGCTGTTGTGTCTGCTCAGGGAGTGAACTGGCAGATGGAAGATTGATCTCTCCCTCTTCTTTTCAAACTACTAAATTTTAAAAGATGAAATTTCTTGTTCTTCTATCAAAATTATAAGAGAAACACAGCGTTGGGACATGAATCCCGTCCCCCCCAATGCCCTTCTCTGCTTCTTGTTGTGTCTGTTTCATTTTCCTTTTCCTTTGATTTCCCCATGAGTCTAGAACCATGGTCACTGGCATTTTTTTTTTTTTGACAGGCGGAGTGGACAGTGAGAGAGAGACAGAGAGAAAGGTCTTCCTTTGCCATTGGTTCACCCTCTAATGGCCGCTGCAGCCAGCGCGCTGCGGCCAGCACACCGTGCTGATCCGATGGCAGGAGCCAGGTGCTTCTCCTGGTCTCCCATGGGGTGCAGGGCCCAAGCACTTGGGCCATCCTCCACTGCACTCTCGGGCCACAGTAGAGAGCTGGCCTGGAAGAGGGGCAACTGGGACAGAATCCGGCACCCTGACCGGGACTAGAACCGTGGGTGCCGGCGCCGCAAGGCGGAGGATTAGCCTATTGAGCCGCGGCGCTGGCTGGTCACTGGCAGTTTTTAACCCATGCATTTATAGTTTCATGTCCACACAGGAAAAGAGCTCTGGGCATTCCTAGAGATCCACTGTGACTGCCAACACTTGGGACCTTCACGGCGGCCTGGAGAACTTAGGCGCCGTGGATGCTCAGCTTAGACCAGGAGCCCATGCCTGGGAAAACATGGGTAGAGGGTGTTCAGACAGAAATAATAGTTGTCCATTATATCACATTCTAGATATTTAAGCAAATAAAACTCTGTAAAGGAGAAATAGAGTAGAGCAGTTAGCCACTATTCACATTTTCCTTTGAGTTTGTTAAAATGTTCCTGCATATAACTATTTCAGCAAAGTACACAATGCATTCAGGAGTTCAGGTGGAGAGAAGGGGAACAGATGAGCCATGGAAGAATGGGAGGAAAGGAGGAGTCCGCAGTGAGGGTGTGACGGCAGCTTGGACGAGGATGGTGCCAAGAATAGGGCCAGGGAGATCTGGTGAGGAGTGTGGCAGAAAGTCTGGTGGAGGGAGACAGGCAGTAGAGGGACCTGGAAACCAGAACACAGAAGGTGAAGGGGTCAGAAAGGCAAAGGCGTGGGGAGAACATTCAAGTGCTGTTACTGCTGTCATTATCTCTGTATTTTCTTGCCATTTAGAATATTTTGGCATTAGTGGGAGGCATAATATAAACTTTGAATTGAGAGTCAAGTTGATTTCTGACATAAATGCCTTTCAATGTGGCATGAACATACATAAAATAATTCTCTAAGAATGGTTCTATTTCTAATCAGTCAAAGTTGGAACATCACACAGAGAACAAAGCTGCTGCAACGGTGATAGACAGGGCACGTTGTGAAGGTGTTTGCTCCACTGGGTCCTTCAGATGCCGTAGGCATGAGGCTTCTCCATGTTTGCTTGGCACTTCCTGGAGATGATCTGACCTTAAGCTTCTCCTTGCTCCAAAGAGTGCTCTGTTCCTGCCTGTCTGTGGAATGAATAAGTGGACCCTGGCTTAACAAGAAGCCAGATTATTTTAATATTGGGACTTCACCCTCAATGTCCAACACCCATGGTTGGATGTATCCAGTGAGATCTCTCAGAACTTCAGCTCGCTGTATTGAATAGGCACAAAAGTGTATTCTTTCTGGCAATGTTAATTGGAGGCTGAGATAATACAAGAGGTCAGATTGTTATAAAGAGGGACCCGAACACAGACCTGAGGCACTGTCAATCTTTATCACTGATTTAAGGATGCAGGTAATCATGTGGCTCTGCTGAGCCAGGGAGAGGCCCATGAGTGCCAATGCAGGGCCCAGGCACCTTCCCACCACCCCAGAGCACGCAGCGGCCCGGGCTTGTGTGGGAGGGCTCTAAGTGGGGTGGCCAGCTCACACTGCCCGTACAGAAAACCTCCTCCTGGTGGCTGATGGCTGCACAGCTGTTCCTCTGGACTCAAGCTTCCTAAGTCCAGAGGTTCCAGACGTCTTCACCACAAGAGCATGAGGTGTCTGTAATGTCACAGAGGGGAGCTGACTAGGCACTGCTGTGGACTTGCGTGCCAGTGACTGGAGACTTGGCCTGGTCACATTATGTCCCAGGGCTCAGTCCCCTAGTGAAGAGAATGGGGAGAAGGCCTGTGCTCAGAGGCCACAGAGATTGCTGAAGTGGCCCTGGCCCTCATGTGTTCTATGGCCAAAGAAGAACACACAACCAACACCGGAGAGAGTCTAAACCTGCCCATAGTGTGTGGCTCAGAAGGAGTGCTTCAGTGGATGGAACTAGTTAACTGTAGTGCTAACCAGGAGTTAACCACAGTGCTGACCATGCAGGGATGAAGTGCTATGGACTAGTTAACCAAGTACTAACCATGAGTTCAGCTGGTTGGATAGTAGCAGAATGGTGGTATCCTCAAGGACCATGTGTTTTGTACACGTTTCAAGTTCACTCATTCATCAATTGTTGAGAGATAACCATGTTCCAGGGCCAGAATTATGTACATAACACACTAGGAGGCTGTGCAGGACCCTTTGCTATCTGCAGGCTCCACATCTACAGAGTGACTGACAGATCAAAGGATTTCTGGAAAAAGATTTCGGGGAAAAATTCCAGAAAGCAAAACTCGAGTTTGCATTCATCAAGCCCCCTTTTGAATGGAGCATGGTGAGGCCCATGCTGCTGCGGTCTCCTGCCTTTCACAGAATCTGAGGGGCTCCCAACACTGTGTCTGAGCCGTGTTCCCCTCGCTGTCTCCGTGCACTGTGCCTGCAGTAGTTGCATTTGAGCTGAACTGGTGTGGACATTTTCTTATCTTATTCCTCACACGAGGCAACGTGTCCTCTCCCATGTCCCAGCCTCCAGTAATCACTGTTCTAAGATCACCTTTTCTAAGCTGCCGTGTGTGAGAGGACACATGGCATTTGTCTCTGTTTCTGGCTTCTTCACTCAGCGTGATGACTTCCAGTTCCAAACCCAATGAGTGGCTTTCACAGTGTTTGTGTCATTGGTCGGTTGATGGGGAATAAGGAAGGGAATTTTTCACTAACCTGGGAACACCATACTTCCCTTTTGAAGATTCCTTTCACCATATGAGCAAAAAGAAATCTGTGAGAAATAGAGAGGACATAAACAGAGTGGCAGCATCTGATGCAGGAGGAGGAAAGCAGAAACATGAAAGACTTTGCAGTCATCTGGCCAGAGCCTCAGTGTCTCCTGGAGTGCTCTTACAGTGGGTGATTGACAGCAGCTGGAGACAGTGGTGAGGATACTTCAGGAACTGTCCTCCTGTCATTGATTTTCTGTTATTGTTTAAAAATCTGTGATAGGTGATCTAATTGTTTTGTCTTGTATATTGCAGTTCTTTTTTTTTAAAGGGAACCTTTATTTTTAGAGCATTCTAGGTTCACAGCAAAATTTAGCAGAAGACACAGGGATCTCCCTAGGTCCGCTGCCACACACTGCATGGTACTTTCTCACCAGAGTGCTGGTTTATCTCAGTGATGAGCTGCAGTGACACACCACAGTGCCCCCAACCCACTGTCTGCATGTGACACACCACAGTGCCCCCAACCCACTGTCTGCAGTGACACACCGCAGTGCCATCAACCTACTGTCTGCATGTGACACACCACAGTGCCCGCACCCCACTGTCTGCATGTGACACACCACAGTGCCCCCAACCCACTGTCTGCATGTGACACACCACAGTGCCCCCACCCCACTGTCTGCAGTGACACATCGCAGTACCCCCACCCCACTGTTTGCAGTGACACACCACAGTGCCCCCAACCCACTGTCTGCATGTGACACACCACAGTGCCCCCAACCCACTGTCTGCATGTGACACACCACAGTGCCCCCAACACACTGTCTGCATGTGACACACCACAGTGCCCCCACCCCACTGTCTACATGTGACACACCACAGTGCCCCCAACACACTGTCTGCATGTGACACACCACAGTGCCCCCAACCCACTGTCTGCATGTGACACACCACAGTGCCCCCAACCCACTGTCTGCATGTGACACACCACAGTGCCCCCAACCCACTGTCTGCAGTGACACACCGCAGTACCCCCACCCCACTGTCTGCATGTGACACACCACAGTGCCCCCACCCCACTGTCTGCATGTGACACACCACAGTGCCCCCACCCCACTGTCTGCATGTGACACACCACAGTGCCCCCACCCCACTGTCTGCAGTGACACATCGTAGTGCCCCACCCCACTGTCTGCAGTGACACACCACAGTGCCCCCAACCCACTGTCTGCATGTGACACACCACAGTGCCCCCAACCCACTGTCTGCATGTGACACACCACAGTGCCCCCAACACACTGTCTGCATGTGACACACCACAGTGCCCCCACCCCACTGTCTGCATGTGACACACCACAGTGCCCCCAACACACTGTCTGCATGTGACACACCACAGTGCCCCCACCCCACTGTCTGCATGTGACACACCACAGTGCCCCCAACACACTGTCTGCATGTGACACACCACAGTGCCCCCACCCCACTGTCTGCAGTGACACACCGCAGTACCCCCAACCCACTGTCTGCATGTGACACACCACAGTGCCCCCACCCCACTGTCTGCATGTGACACACCACAGTGCCCCCAACCCACTGTCTGCATGTGACACACCACAGTGCCCCCACCCCACTGTCTGCAGTGACACATCGTAGTGCCCCACCCCACTGTCTGCAGTGACACACCACAGTGCCCCCACCCCACTGTCTGCATGTGACACACCACAGTGCCCCCACCCCACTGTCTGCAGTGACACATCGCAGTGCCCCCACCCCACTGTTTGTAGTGACACACCACAGTGCCCCCAACCCACTGTCTGCATGTGACACACCACAGTGCCCCCAACCCACTGTCTGCATGTGACACACCACAGTGCCCCCAACCCACTGTCTGCATGTGACACACCACAGTGCCCGCACCCCACTGTCTGCATGTGACACACCACAGTGCCCCCAACCCACTGTCTGCATGTGACACACCACAGTGCCCCCAACCCACTGTCTGCATGTGACACACCACAGTGCCCCCACCCCCACTGTCTGCAGTGACACATCGCAGTGCCCCCACCCCACTGTTTGCAGTGACACACCACAGTGCCCCCACCCCACTGTCTGCATGTGACACACCACAGTGCCCCCAACCCACTGTCTGCATGTGACACACCACAGTGCCCCCAACCCACTGTCTGCCTTGGGGCCCACTCTGCATGTGGGATGCTGTGGGCTTGGACAACGCCCAGTGACACGTGCCCACTGCGAGTTGCAGTGTCCCACGGAGTTGTCCCTGCCGCGCTTTGCCTGTTCCTTTCCTCTATCCTTCCCCCACGATTCCTCGATTCATTGACTGTCTCCTTGGTGTGGCCTTTCCTGGAATGTTCTGTAGTTGGAATCGTGACAGTGCTGGCTTTTTCACATTGGCTTCTTTCACTTAGGAAAATGCATTTATGTTTCCTCCATGTGTTTTCATACATTGATAACTCATTTCTTGTGTATTTACCCTAGCCTGGTACCCTCGTAGAAAAGTTTCATAAGAGATCGGGGATCAGAGGAAAGTGAGCAAGATGTGCACCGTGTCACGAAGGTGTCCAGTGGCTTTGTGCTAGACACCTGAATCAGGTGTAGTTCCATGATCCTTAAGCCTTTTTAGTGTGGAGGGAAAAGAAAATTTAGACAATTCCAAGTCATAGCACCATCTCACACTAAAACACAAGTTCATTGGATTATTTTAAATGTTTCAAATGAAATATTTAGTGCTATCCCAGCTAAATATCCCATTTGGATTTATCAGTTTATCTTTTCATCCACTTGCTAAAGGACATTATATTGCTCCAGCAAAATTATGGATGAAATTGTGTGTGCTGGGTTTTGTGTGAACATAAAATTTCAACTCCTTTGGGTAAAAGTGGATGAATGCAGTTGCTGGAGCGTGTGGTGAGAGTCCGTAGTTCTGCAGGAACCATCTGACCACCTCCACAGTGACTTTGAGTAGCAGGGCACACAGCTGTCTTGTTACTGAGCACTCGGGAGCATCTGTCTGCCTCCCAGTGTGGCTGGCACTTCTGGGAGGGTTGCATTCTTCATAGGGAGGATGGTTCTGAGCATTCAGGTTATTCAAGACCACACTGCCACCCACTAATTGTCATAAGCGCTGCCAGTCATTGTATCGGCCACACTTGGCCCCACATAACATGCCCGGAGGAGACCTTCCAGGTTGGGATCCAGTGGGACACAGGGGCAGACCTGGCACTCCCGAGAGGCAGCTCCCTAGGGCTTCCCAGGAGTGAAGCTGGAGGGATGCTTTTGCTGACTAGCAGGTGTGGAGTGGGTACACGGATTTGCCATATGTCAACATGCTGAGCTGTACACTTAAGTTTTGTGCATTTAATAATCTGTGGTTTATCCTTAATTGAGAAGAATATTCCCTAGATGACCGTCAGTGGTATTCAGGGATTCTGTGAGGGAAGACTCAGAAGATAATTTGCACACCCTGCTGTCTCATGACCTGCATTTTTGGTAACTTTGTTCTTTTGTGATTTTCAGTTCAGTGTTACCACAAAGTACTGTTTGTTGAGAATTTTAGATGTCTGGGTAAACAAAGAGGGAATATATATATATATATGTATATAATAGTTATTGTGAGTCTAAATATATGGGATATGTTTAGTCGCATTCCCATCAGAGCTCCATCACAGTATTTTGCTAATCAAGTAGTGATATTAATGATATTAGCTTATCCCACATAATTATTAACTAAAGCTGACATTTTCCCAATAAAATTAATTTGCCTTTAATGGAATCTGCTTTTCTCTGAGCCAGCGCTGCAGGGTGGAGGAATCGACATTCAAACGATTTCTGTCTTGTCACAGTGACACGAGGCAGAGTTTGAAAGATAAGGCTATAATGCACAGTATTTCCTTTGCTTTTAGAGTGAAGAGCATTAACAGTTATTTCAGGATTACTGTATTTATGACACTTGTAAATTGATTTATGATATTAGCCAAGCAGAAGACTGAAAAAAAGCCTTTGAATTTTTTTTGTGTTTATCCTTTCAGATTCAAGGTGTGGAGGCATTCAGATCACGTTTCAGGCTTATGGAAATGCCAGGTCCTGATTCCAAACCAGGAGACCATTTTCCTCGGCCTGATGGTCACACAGAAAGGAGTTTCCTAAGGGGTCCAGTAGGTCAGAGGAAAGTGAGGAGATATCCACTCTATCACCAAGGTGTCAAATGGCTTTGTGTGAGACACCTGCTGGTATAGCTCTGTGATGCCTAAGCCCTGTTAGTGTAGGGGGAGTTTAAGCAATTCCAATCGTAGCACCATCTCGGACTAACGCACACTTGCACTGAGTTGTTTCTGTAACTGCAGTTTGGATGTCATTGTCAGTATTCCTTCCTGCTCTCTATGCCAAAATCTGCTGGTCTATTTTGAGCTTCCCTGGTAGAAAACTGTGTAATGACAGTGTATACAGAGTTCATTCCAGTCCCTGGATTTTGGAGTGGCCAGCACAACAGCTGTGCTCTTTGTGGGTGAAAAGCAGGGTCAGTGCAGCTCTCCTGGCTGCACCCATTCCACGCTTGCTTTGAAAGCGGCCGATGGATGACGCTGGTATTTGTTTTGTGTGGTTGCTTCCATGGAAATGAAATGGGAGTTATTGAACATAGAGTTGGCTTTTCTTTTTTTCCTTGTTATTTTTTTCTCTTTAGAAGTTTGGCTCGAATGTGTTTGTAAGTAGTTGCTGAGAGAAAATGTCAAGCCTTTGAGAAAGACCTCTGGCTGAGGAGTCCCATCCCAGACCAGCTGTTGTTTCTCCCTTCACCACATTGGTCAGACTCTTCCCTTTCTTAAGATGAAGCAGAAACACCTCCATTTCTAAGCTCCAATACAGAAATTTAAATAGTATTATTTGATAAAAGAAAAATAAGCCGGCGCCGTGGCTCAACAGGCTAATCCTCCGCCTTGCGGCACCGGCACACCGGGTTCTAGTCCCGGTCGGGGCACCGGATTCTGTCCCGGTTGCCCCTCTTCCAGGCCAGCTCTCTGCTGTGGCCCAGGAGTGCAGTGGAGGATGGCCCAGGTGCTTGGGCCCTGCACCCCATGGGGAGGCCAGGAAAAGCACCTAGCACCTGGATCCTGCCATCGGACGAGCGCGGTGCGCCGGCCGCAGCGCGCCGACTGCGGCGGCCATTGGAGGGTGAACCAACGGCAAAAGGAAGACCTTTCTCTCTGTCTCTCTCTCTCACTGTCCACTCTGCCTGTCAAAAAAAAAAAAAAAAAAAATTAAAAAAAAAAAAAAAAAAAAGAAAAATAAAAGTATTTGCAATTCATTAAGGTCCTAAGTGTCAAAGCAGCATCAAAAACAGGCACCATTCCTGGCAGGTGGAAAACACAGACTGTTATATAGAAAATTAATGTAGCCAGAAACCTCTGAGCTAATTTTAAAACACTTTGGTTTAATGTTTGATTTTTAAGGGTGGAGTGAAAATTAACAAATTTTTCTTCATTTTTGCCTTTCTATACTTTATCAATGGAATTTCAAACAGTCTCCAATGGAAACAGTGCAAAATTGATGAGTTAACAATCAAAGACAGATGAATATACTAGAGCAATGAAGATTTAGGCACTTACTCTAAGTAGAACTCACATTTTCTATAGGTGAACTGTGACTTTTAAAACCTTCAATCAGTAAGGGAAAAACATGGAGTTCCATTTTTCCTTCTGTGGAACTCATGGAACATATATGGAACATACACCCTGGTGTTCAACCGGCCCCATGTCTTCAATCCCAACACAACACGTTTGGATAGCCTTGCAGCCAGTCTTTTCTTCTGCTTTTGGTTTTGGTTTGTTTCAAGCGTAGACCAACAGACATTCTCACGATTTTGCCCACTTGCTGAAATTCCTTGCTGCTGTTGCGAAATCTTAGGCTGATTTCTACACAATCAATAGATACTAAAAATACTTCTGTTATGAAAATGTTACATGAGCCCCAAATAAAGTAATGAAACTCTCTCCATGTATATACTACACTGCTTCAATATGTGGGTATAAATATGTACATATAATGTATGTATAATGTGTATGTATGCATATATACAATGTATATATGTATATACAATTACATATTGCACAGCTTCAATGTATTTATGTACATATAATGTGCAATGTGTATATATGTATATACAATATATATGTTATGTATATGTATATACAGTATATATATTGCACGGCTTCAATGCGTATGTATACATATGTGCATATACATATATATGCAATGTATATATGTGTGTGTATTCAATGTATATACTACAGAGCTTCAATAATTGTCAGTATTGCATACCTCTTTTATCCTGTCCTCTGTATTAAGAAGTTACTTCCTCACCGCCACCCTGCCCCCAGACTGTCAGTAGGAAGGACACATTTCTTGTTGTTCTAGGTCTGTTGTTCCCCTGGATGCTCTGCTGATCTCTGCAGGTCATGACTGACATGGCCTGAGCTGGCTTGCCACGTGTGGCTGTCAAGGCATTGGGCCAGCTGGTCTGGATGGCCTTCCCTGGACTCGCAGGGGCTTTCAAGCAGTTGCTCAGGATCACAGCAGTGACATGCCCGTGGCTGCGTCTTTCAGGGGAGCACAGCTTGTTGTCAGGACAGTTGCACAGGGTTTCTAGAGATGAGAGAGGGAGGATGTACAGGGCTTCATGACTCACTCAATAGTCAAAGCCCTGCCAGATTCAAGAGGGGAAGAAACAGCTGCCTGCAAGGAGCTGCTAAGCTGTGGTGCAAGGAAGGGGCTGCAAGAAATGGAGAGGCATTGGGGAATACTGGCAAAAAACCTACCACACTCCCACTGTTCTAAAATTCTTTAAATCTGGGGCCAGCATTGTGGCAAAGCGGGTAAAACTGCCACCCACAGTGCCTGTATCTCATGTGGGCACCGGTTCAGGTCCTGGCTGCTCCACTTCTGATCCAGCACTCTGCTATGGCCTAGGAAAGCACTAGAAGATGGCCTAAGCACTTGGGCCCCTGCACCCATGTGGGAGAACTGGAAGAAGCACCAGGCTCCTGGCTTCGTATCAGCCCAGCTCTAGCCACTGCAGTCATTTGAGGAATGAACCAGTGGATGGAAGATCTCTTTCTCTTTCTGCCTCTGCCTTTTTCTTTGTCTTTCAAATAAATAAATCTTTAAAAAATTCCTTAAATTGGCCGGCGCCGTGGCTCAACAGGCTAATCCTCCGCCTTGCGGCACCGGCACACCAGGTTCTAGTCCCGGTCGGGGCGCCGGATTCTGTCCCGGTTGCCTCTCTTCCAGGCCAGCCCTCTGCTGTGGCCCTGGAGTGCAGTGGAGGATGGCCCAAGTGCTTGGGCCCTGCACCCCATGGGAGACCAGGAAAAAGCACCTAGCGCCTGGCTCCTGCCATCGGATGAGCGCGGTGCGCCGGCCGCAGCGCGCCGACGGCGGCAGCCATTGGAGGGTGAACCAACGGCAAAGGAAGACCTTTCTCTCTGTCTCTCTCTCTCACTGTCCACTCTGCCTGTCAAAAAAAAAAATTCCTTAAATCCATTTATCTCAGATCAACACTAAATTCTTTAGGAATACAGTTTGTTTATTTATTTATTTTTTGGACAGGCAGAGTGGACAGTGAGAGAGAGATAGAGAGAAAGGTCTTCCTTTTCCATTGGTTCACCCCCCAATGGCTGCTGTGGCCGGTGCGTTGCGGCCAACACACTGTGCCAATCCAAAGCCAGGAGCCAGGTGCTTCTCCTGGTCTCCCTATGTGGGTGCAGGGCCCAAGGACTTGGGCCATCCTCCACTGCACTCCTGGGCCACAGCAGAGAGCTGGACTGGAAGAGGAGCAACCGGGACAGAATCTGACGCCCCGGCTGGGACTAGAACCCTGTGTGTCGGTGCCTAGTGAGCCGCGGCACCAGCCAGAATACGGTTTATTTTTTAAGTTGCTGTGATTTTGAATTCTACTAGAAGGCACACAAGTCAGCCAGTCATTGACTCACAGTGTTGTTAGTGGAGATGCCTCATGTATCCTCAATGCCACTGCACACAGTGATCATTGCCATCACTGCTGCAAATTTCACTTAAGACTTGAGTGTGCTACATGCACTGGTAGAGATGAGTGAAGGAGGTTTGTTGAGCTTCTCCAGACCACAAACTAGGCGATGCTTATACTGATCCCACGCACCCCACTGCCCCTCTTGGCCTCAGCATCTTGGCACTTACCTCGGAGGCCAGGTAGATTTGACAAAGACTCATCCTACTCTCTTCCATTTCTAAAGTGAAGAGGAATGTAACTCAGGGATGTAGGTTGTTTCTAGCTTGCCACCACCATGCTCTTTTAAAGACATTTGAGCGGTCTATGTGGTCACTTGTAAGATTGATGGTGTCATTCATTATAGGCTTTCTGAAGAGATCTGAGAGCTTTATCTCCTATGGCCCTCTGAGGGATGTGAGCTTGTCCATGTTTCCATCAAGTATCTCAAGACTGCATTGCTCTTGTTGGCCAGTGATCAGAAAGGGTCTCCTGTTTAATGGGGCAGGGGGAGAGATATGTTGCATCTGTCAGTTCACTCCCCAAATGGTTTCAATAGCCAGGGCAGGGCCAGACCAAAGCAAGGAGTCAAGAACTCTATCCTGGTCTCCTACATGAGTGGCAGGTACCCAAATACTTGGGCCATCTTCCACTGACGTCCCAGGCTCACAAGCAAGGAGTTGGATTGCAAGTGGAGTAGCCAGAACTTGACCAACTCTGAGATGGGATTCTTGTGTCACAGTGGTGGATTAATCTGCTGTACCACAATGCCAGCCCATCTTTTTTTTTTTTTGAATGAGGTAGAAGATATGATTTTCTTCATTCTAAAGAAAAGCTAAAATTGTAGGAAGATTTAACCGAGTTTATCCAGATCCATGCAAAGATGTCTCATGGTTTTGAGTTAGCATCTTTAATATAGCTACCAGATGTCAGCTTTGAGTGACTGAACTTCAAAAATGTCTCAGTGTATGTTGCTCTTTTCTTAGTGTCAATTCCATCATGAATTCAAATAACTGCTTTTATCTTTAAGGTCTGGTGTGAAGCATTAAACTCACATTCTTCCAAGAAAGATCAATGGAAATATGATCTTATTGCTATTTTACTGTTATAAAACAGAATTACTAAACACTGTGCCCTTTACAATGTCTGATGGTGAAATTAAGGCTGGCTTTCTTTCTCTTTTCAGACTGAGAGTGAGCCAGGGCTTCTGTCTTCCCTTGCTTCCGGGGGGTCACACGTTAACTGCACAGCCTGTGAACACACAGAGATTAGGTAAGCTGGTGCCAGTCTCTGCAGGGGATGAGGTAACCTGGAGAGTGAAACATGTCCACATTCTGGAAACTGATGATGTCATCAGTGTCTGACGTGTCTCTTAACATATGGATTTATTTTAATTCAGGGGTTCACTGTGGCACCAATTTATGGGAGAGAATTTATTTATGACCACTAAAATCCATAAGATCACTGCTTTTGAGCAGTTGGACTCTATGAGCTGTGATCTCAGCAATTAGGGACCCTTGACCTCTGGCCTACATCACTCCTGGGGCCATCCAGTAGTTTTATTGCATACCTCAGCGTGGGATGATATGAACCTGCTCAGAGGGTCTTCTCATAGCATCACAGGTCTGAAAGCCTTAGCTCTTAGAAACTGAGGGCAACTCACTAGGCATGGACATGGTGCCTCTGAATGCGAGTATGGAGCGAGAGGAGCAGACGGCTGGGCTAAGCACAGGTGCAGCTCAAGGGTGAAATACAGCCCAAACCTGCAAATAGTGGATCTAGAGGCTCTTAACATACTGTTGACAGAGCAAGAAGAAATCAAAATTGAAAGGGCAAGCATTGGTATTTTCTTCAGACTTTTTAGAAATAGATAAAATGGATAGAATTCAGGTTTTGTATTCAAGTCAATGTTCTGCTTCTTAGAATGAAAGTAACTGTTTACTTCATTCTGCTGATTGAAATAACTCCTTAGGAAACTGGATATCAGTGAAACAGAACAGATTTTAAAATATAATTTAAAAAATTTGTATTTATTTGAGAGACCAAGACACATAAACACATGGTGGTGGTGAGGCCACGCAGAAACCAGGAGCCAGAAACTTCACTGGGGTCTCCCATGTGGGTGGCATGTGCCCTGCTTCCCAGGGTCTGCATCAGTAGAAAGCTAGAATCAGGAGCAGGAACTGGAGCTGTATTGAACCTAAGTATTCTGGTATGGACTGTGGGCATCTTAACTGCTACACTAAATGTCCTCCCCTCATAACATTTTTAAATCTCTAGTGTAGGGGCCGATGCTGTGGCCTAGCGGGTAAAACTGCTGTCTGCAGTGCCAGCATCCCATATGGACGCTGGTTCGAGTCCCGGCTGCCCCACTTTCAATGCAGCTCTCTACTATGGCCTGGGGAAGCAGTGGAAGCCCAAGTCCTTGGGCACCTGTGCCCACATTGGAGACTGGGAAGAAGCTCCTGGCTCCTGGCTTCAGATCCGCACAGCTCCGGCCATCACAGCCAACTGGAGAGTGAAGCACCAGATGGAAGACCTCTCTTTGTCTCTGCCTCTCCTTCTCTCTCTATGTAACTCTGGCTTTCAAATAAATGGATAAATCTTTAAAAATAAATAAATGAATAAATCTCTAGTGTAGTTGTCAGTTCAGGAAATATTTTTGAATTAAACAAGATTTTTTTTTTTGTAATTCCGATTTTACAGAAGGGAATTGAATTGAGATCAAAGTACAGTAACACCATTATTCTAATTCACAGATTTTTTTTGAGCACCCTGTGATCAAGAGGAATATTTTCTTTCATGATCAAGATGCTTTTTGTCAAAATAGAAGAAGTTTCTACCATCCCTTAAAACTCTCAAAATTATAAAGTAAACAACAGCATTAATTTTTCTTAGATTTTGACCTTTCTGCACGCAGATCTGGAAGATGTAGATTGTAAGCCCTAGAAAGTGTAATCTGAGATGACATAAAAAAGCTGAGATATGTGGAATTAAATATACATTCAGTGGTTTGTCTACCTCTGTCTTCTCTATTTTAACAGTTTTAAGTGAACAAGTATGGAAATTATTGAATAGTCATATTAGAAACAATGCTCAGATGTCTGTTATAATGCTTCAGGAAAATTGGAGATGGTAATCTTTGTTCTGTTTCCTTGGAGTGAATAACTTTCTGCTTAAGTGGGGAGCAACTGATGCTATTATCTTTTTCTTGAGCCAAATGCAGATTTGCAAGCTTTAGTTAAAATGGCTGGTCCTCATCCACTTGTCCTTTATTTATGTCTTTCCTATATATTTCTAGAACTATTCACCTCCTATTACTGTAAAACACTGAGCATTTTTTTCCTTGAAAAAAAAAAAACTCAAAAGGTTATGTTTGTGATCCTTATTAGTGACTCAAATGGGGTTAGGTGTTTGATATAAAAAAAATCGGATGAACAAGAGCCATCATGTGAATGAAGTTAACCAAGTGGGGTTGTTCTTGTGGCTGCTGGCACTAGGCAGCATGCGGTAGTGTGCCTTCCGAGTGAACCTCCTCTGACCCAGGGACAAGACTCACTGGAGAGGTCTGTGGTTTCAGTACAGCTTGTGTTAACCTCCTTTAGTTAAATGTGAAGGGGAAAATGCATTCTGTTTTGGTAGAATTATTAGAGAATATGTTCATTAAAAAGTACTACCAAACAGGAAGGTGTATTTAATTCCTATAATGTTGGTGATTTACAGTGTATGGATTAATACGTTATTCTGCTTGTTTCTTGAGTTTCCAGGTTAAGCAGGTTCTCCTCAGCTTTACATGAAACGTGAGAGGTGGCACTGAAGTTTTCGGTCTTTGTGAGGTGTCTCCTTCCCCAAGAGCCATGGAGAGGCTGCTCCGTGGGACAGGATCAACCACAGCTCTCATTTTCTTCCTGCTGAAATTGTCAGTGGCAGTTGACATTCCATTGTCAGGTACAGCAGCAACATTCAGTGCCTGCTTGTGAGATTTCATGTCTGCGTTTTGACTTTTAAGTGAGAATACTTGTGGACTGAGAATATGACTTTCCTGTCCTATTTTTATATATTTTACAGCAACCTGTCATCCATCAGAGTTCACGTCTGCCTTTTCATTTTGGGGTGGTTGATATTTGGCTGCTGTAATCATTTTGCAGCTTCAGCTTTTTGCTTCTCATGCAAACTTGGCAAGTGAGACACAGCCAGTAGCTCAGGTGGTATTTTGCCATATGTCTAAGCTGCTCTGCAATATTACAGCCTTTACATTTATATATTTACATGAGTTCATTTGAGGGAGAATTATGATTTGGAAATTATTGGCATTCAACTGTGACAAAACATTCTTTTTCAAAACTATTATGTATTTAAGAATGAAAACAATGAATTAGGAAAATAATAAAAAGCCATTTTACAAATTATAAGTTGATATGAACTCAAAATCTAGATCCTTATACAGTGGAATTCATATTAAGAGGTTAGTGGTCCTATGAATATATATATATATATATGTTTTATACACATATATATTTAATATATATTGGTAAAAATGGATGCAAACTTTTAGCATCATAAATTAATTTGAACAAATCAGAGTAATTAATAGTATAAAAATACATCTGTAGTACATTATATGTATTAATACATCAAATACACAATGTAGGGTTTCGGGGAGGGAGTTTTTTTCACATTCTCAGCATTTGGACCTGAGATGTTATTCAGACATTTTTGTCCCTGTAATTCCAGCATACTCCCTTCCACCTCTTCCATGTGCTGTTGGAGAAATTATAATGTGAGAGGCACTGGTTACCTATTAGAATCTTGATAATATAAATGATTGTTATGGACATCAGGTCTTGAAGAAAGTCTTGAACCAGAACATTTAGTACATGTCAGAAAAGAAGCAGCACTGAGCTGAAACTTTCCTTTGAAAGTGGTCAGACCTACTGGATGTGAACAGAAAAGGAGACGGGTCCCTGACCATGTGATTTAGCATGTTGAGAAGCACTGAGGCCACTTTAAACTACCAGTCACAGCCACTTTACATTGCACACTGCAGCTGGGGCAACCCCGCCCGTGAGAGACCCTCTCTGCTGCTCTTGTCAGATGCTTCAGACGTTCCATGACTTGAAAAACTTCCCTTTCCTGCACTACAGGTGCACCAGATTTTCTGCACAGGGAGCTGAGATCTTCACCCTGTGCATGATATACCCGGTGTCGTCATGGACCCACCATTGCAGAAATTCTGGCCAGGAGGCGGAGTGTCTCCATCTGTAGTGGATTCTTGTGATCTCCAGTGAAGAGCAGTGTGGGTTCCATGGAGATTCCTGACTCTGTTTTCGGGGGTGTGCCTTGCCTCTCTGTTTTCTCACCTTGTGCCTCAGTGGTGAGGGATGTGAAATTTTGTGTTAATCCACAGCACACATTTTTCTTCTGGTTGTCTCAGTTACTTAGGCATTTTCATTCCAAAATGTCCTTAGACAACAATTGTTATAAAATATTAATGACATGTTTTCAGCACAACTGAATATTTTCCATTTATTTCAGTACTCTAGGGCACTCACCAGTAAATGCAACTAAGGCAGGTATCCAATTTGAATGTCAACGAGTCTGGTGTTGCTGTAATTGGTCTAATTGCAGAGGAAAGGATATGCTGTGTAAAAAATATATTCTTAGAAAGACCCAAAGGTTATTAACTCCACTCCCTGAATAATTAGTTATGGCTGAACCTTTACAACCTTAGCAAATGTAAGAAAGAAAAATGTCTTAATAAACAAGCGGTTTGCAAGTTATTTGGTGACATCTTAGGGACTGTTACCACTGTGCACCCCCCCACTGGTTACAACCCTAAGGACATTTAAATAACATGAGTTTGCTGTAAGCTCAAGACTGTTGTTATACAGGACAAGATGAGTGTCAATCAACATGGGTGTCCTTTGCACGTTCCTGCATGTTTGTAAATATGCAGGGGAAGAGGACATAATGGAACCGGCTTCACAAGCTGGGCAAACTTACCAGACTGAGAGGAAAGGAAAGAAAACACGATTTTAGAGCTGGAAGGGTCACCCTGTTGTTCTGGTGTGGCCATCGTCAGTGCTTAAAACACTGCTCATGGACACAGGCGAGGGACACAAGGACATGGTTTCCCGCCACGCAGAAACCCAGGGAGATAACACCCGCCCGCACCTGAGGGGCCGCTCTGGCCGCGCGCTCACCGCGGAAACCCCGGTAAGGCAGAAACGGCTTTCCTGAGGACTGCAGTGATTCTGCGGCCTGTGTCGGATGACCTGGAGGCCCGGCAGGGTGTCCCTGCCCACGTGCACACCCGGCTGCGGCCTCTGTTCCGGACAGCTCACAGAGGCTCCCTGGGTGGATGAGGCCAATGCTCCCTGCCATGAGTCCCAGGACAATGATGTGCACGAAGCCTCGGACAACACCCTCGTGTTCAGACCACACTTGGCGTCGCGGCAAAGCTGTCTCCCCATGGGCTCCCCGATGCTGACGCCAACACGTCACCAGGGACCTCTGAGTGACACCGATGCCACGCCCAAGGGCATCCAAGTGACACTGACTCCGCACCAGAGAAGGCCTCCGCGTGATGCCGATGCTGCGCCTGAGAGCGACAGGGCATCCAGGTGACACTGATGGAGCCCCTGAGGGCCTCCGAGTGACACTGACACCGCACCCGAGGGCATCCGAGTGACAGCGACCGAGCCCCCGAGGACGTCTGAGTGACACTGACGGAGCCCCTGAGGGCCTCTGGGTGATGCCAACACCATGCCTGGGGCATCCGAGTGACACTGACTCCATGCCAGAGAAGGCCTCTGCGTGATGCCAACACCACACCTGAGGACATCCAAGTGACACTGACTCCATGCCAGAGAAGGCCTCCGGGTGATGCCAACACCATGCCTGGGGCATCCGAGTGACACTGACTCCGCACCAGAGAAGGCCTCCGCGTGATGCCAACACCATGCCTGGGGCATCCGAGTGACACTGACTCCGCACCAGAGAAGGCCTCTGTGTGATGCCAACACCACACCTGAGGACATCCAAGTGACACTGACTCCACACCAGAGAAGGCCTCTGCGTGATGCCGATGCTGCGCCTGAGAGCGACAGGGCATCCAGGTGACACTGATGGAGCCCCTGAGGGCCTCCGGGTGACACTGACACCGCACCCGAGGGCATCCGAGTGACAGCGACCGAGCCCCTGAGGGCCTCCGAGTGACACTGACTCCGCACCAGAGAAGGCCTCTGCGTGATGCCGATGCTGCGCCTGAGAGCGACAGGGCATCCAGGTGACACTGATGGAGCCCCTGAGGGCCTCCGGGTGACACTGACACCGCATCCGAGGGCATCCGAGTGACAGCGACCGAGCCCCCGAGGACGTCTGAGTGACACTGACGGAGCCCCTGAGGGCCTCTGGGTGATGCCAACACCATGCCTGGGGCATCCGAGTGACACTGACTCCATGCCAGAGAAGGCCTCTGCGTGATGCCAACACCACACCTGAGGACATCCAAGTGACACTGACTCCACACCAGAGAAGGCCTCTGCGTGATGCCGATGCTGCGCCTGAGAGCGACAGGGCATCCAGGTGACACTGATGGAGCCCCTGAGGGCCTCCGGGTGACACTTGCACCGCACCCGAGGGCATCCGAGTGACAGCGACCGAGCCCCTGAGGGCGTCCGAGTGACACCGATGCCGCGCCCGATGGCTTCTGGGTGACACTGACGGAGCTCCTGAGAGACTCCGGGTGACACTGATGCCACACCCAAGGGCGCCTGGGTGACATCACCGCCATGCCCGAGGGTGTCCAGGTGACACAGATGCCGTGCGTGTCTGAGTTCTGTCAGGAAAAATCCCTGTCTCCGGAAGGCGCCCTGCGGAATGTCCCAACACCGTGCAAAGGTTACAGACAGGACAGCCAAGACTGGTGTGACTTCGTAGAGAACGAGAGCTCCAAGTCACAGCTGAGTCCCCGAGGCTCGCGGCTGTGCCGGCACGAGGCCTGAGGCCTGCTCTTGAGGAGTTGCAGGGCGCACACGGGAAGCCGAGCCGTTTTCACCGGGACAGTTACCATTTCTCGTAAGATGTTACTTACTTTAACCCATCGTGTTATCCTGTAATTCACGAATAAATAGTCTAGAGCATCTCCAGTTGTAATTTCTAGAGCGGTTTAGGCAGTTGGAAGTCAGTTGCGCGAGCAGGGGTGCTCTGGGCTGGCTTATCCCTTCTGAGGAGCGTGTGTTTGGGAAGAGCTAACCCGGGCTGAGGCCTCGCGCGTTCACCCTCGTGTCGGCATCACAGTTCTCAGAAAGCGGCCTTGTGTCTGATGGGTTCCTTAGCTTGTCAAACATGAAACCGAAAGATCGGGGCATATTTGAACGTGAACAGTCTATTTACAAACAAACATCACAAGCAGTTATTCTGTATTATTTGTTCATTAGTAGTATGTTAATTTCTGTAAAGAAAAAACAAAACCCCAAGGTCCCAGTGTTTTGGTGGGAAAAAGATCAATGGGGAAAATTAAACATGGGAAATCACAAGTTCATGGAAAAGCTCTTATTGACAAAGCAATTTACACAAATCAAAGATAGGGATTTTTTGGTCATAAATAGCAAGATATGTCTTAATTTTTAGTGCTGGTGTTCTGTGGTGGGAAGGATGTGGGGAACCACAGGGCTCTTACATTGAGACTAGTGGTTATCCAGATCCCCGCGTTTGCTGCCCGTGCCTGAAAACGATCCTACGTCAGTGATTCAGCAAAGAGTATCCATTGAAATACCTGTCAAGAAGGAGATGGAAAATGATCTAGTGTACAGTAATGGGATAATTATTGAAAAAGTTGCAACATATCAATGAGAAGGAATAAATAAAACCAATAAATCAGTTATGTCTGTATAGAAGCCTATCAGACTATAAACAGAAGCTTAAAAATGACTAAGTAAAAATGTATATGTATGTCAGCATAGACTGAATGCCAATAATTTTAAAAGATATTTTAAAGTGTAATTATAGCATTTTTCTTCTGCCTTAAAAATATTATGAATCTGGATTTAAATAAAATTAATGCGTTTGGGACCAAGAAGTGAATACAGGTCACACAGAAGAAGTTGAATGTCCTAGGGTTTTCATTCCTGTATCTTTTGTTTACTAAAATACAAAGAGCATTTAAACTGTTTCTGTCACCACTGGATTCACTTAAGTGTCTGCACAGCATGCTCTTTACATGTGCTTTAACCTTTAGTCCAACAGGTCCCGACAATCACGAAACAGTCAGAAGTACAAGTTGCCTTTCCTTTTGATGAGTATTTCCAAATTGAATGTGAAGCTAAAGGGAATCCAAAACCAACGTGAGTGTCCCTGTGCCCCATAGGGTCCTTATTTGAGGCCTGTCCTGTATACAACATTTTACCCTGGCTTGCACATGCTTGGTGGATCATAAATCTTCATATGATGGAAGCTGAGGGTTTCCCAGTGAATGACAATTTTGTTTATAAAAACAAGGTTTGGTTATTCTACTGTGTTCTTTTGTTTGTTGAATATATATATGTATATATATTCCATAATACATATATTACCATAAAATAAGGTGTCTTATGTTAAATACTTAGAGTAGTCTTTGGGTCTGCAAAATAGTCAACAATTCTTTATCCTATGAGTAAACAAGATAATGAAAAACAAGGAGAGTCTTCATTCTCCTTGGTAGTGGTAGCGTTTATTAAGTCAAATTTAACACATTTATAAATGGTATATAATGATATAAACAATCTTACTGCTTGTCTTTTGATGCATATCTTATTCTGTGGATTAAAATATTTTTATTTATTTTCATTTTATTTGAAAGGCAGAGAGACTAGAGAGGTAGAGTCAGAGAAAAAGAGATCACCTATCTACTTGTCATTCGACAAATGCCTACAATGGCTAGGGCTGGGCCAAGCTGAGGCCAAGAGCCTGGAAAATTGAATGCAGATCTCCCACATGGGTGACAGAGGCCCAAGTACTTGAGTTATCACCTGCTGCCTCCCAGGGTGTGCGTTAGCAGGAAACTGGAATTGGGGCAGGACACTCTGATATGCAGGCATCCTAATTGGCATTTGAACAGTGCCAAACATCTGCCTCTCTATGGGTATTTTCAGTTCTCCTTCTTCATCTTGATTGACAGAAGGCTAGCTGCTGGTCTGCTACTATGAAGTAATTGTATTATTAAATAGATAATTGTTACTCTAGATGATCATAATTACTGATGAGTTTTTCCCAAAGCACCTTCCATATTTTTGGGAGAAAGGAGGACATGTGAGTATGTTAGGAGTAAGGGGGGAAATGATGTGTGATTGTGTTGGGGTGAAGGGGGAAGCTGTAGGGAGAATTCCAGGTCTTAAAGCTGCAGGAATCTCTAAGTGGGATGCAAGTCTATTGATCTGCTTGATTATTTTTTATTTGAAACTCAGAGTTACAGAGAGAAAGAGAGATCCTGCATCCACTGGTTCATTCCCCCAATGCCATAGCTGACCCAGGTGAAAACCAGGAGCCCCATCCAGGTCTCATGGGGCTAGCAAGGACCCAAACTCGTGCTATTTTCCTAGGCACATTAGCAGGGAGTTGGAATGAAAGAAGAGCTGCTGGGATATGAGCTGGAGCCCACATTGGATGTCACAGGGGGTGACCAGCCCTGATACATTCTCAATGAAAAAAAAAATTTTTTTTCAATTGTCTTGTGAAAAACAATTGACATTGTTTTGGTGTGATCATTTGGTATTTTGAAAAATCCTGATTAATGATCCATTAACATGTTAAATTAACATTGTTCTACATTTTACCAAATAGAATACATTCCATTAGTGTAAGTAAATATGGATAGAATTACAGTAGAATGAAGAATTTATTCAATTAACTAACATCATGATAAATATATTAATACTAATATTAATTTACTGAATATGTCAAAAGATAATGCCAAATAATCATCTGTAGTTACAACAGAAGAAAAAAGAGAAAAACACAAAAAAAGTTGGAGGTAAGAGGACAGACACTGTCCTGATGAGAATGTTTAGGCTTATAATTAACACATACAAACATACTACATACACATATGAACCCATCACACACAGACACGTTCTTGGTGACAGTACATGTCCCATGAAGGTTTGTGACTAACACTCAAACATACTACACACATGTCCTTAAAAAACTGCACACACAGACAAGAAGTGTCTGTGAAGGCTTGTAATTCATATTAGAAGCACAATCAGATAGGTCAGGGTCCAGATATAGTGTCCTGAAATATGCCCAATTTCACACGGATAATTCTTCTATAAAATACTGAATAAACTGTAGTTGGGAAATCATTATTTGATAAAGATTTTTTAAAAGGCTTTTTATATGATTGCCCATAGAACTGAGACACTCACCTACTAGGTTGGGAATTTAACTGTGTATATTTTTTTTTCCTGGAATACATTTCTGCAGCTTCTATCAAAATTCTTTAAATTATTTGGTGTTATTGTCTGTTGATCTTGTTTTTAAGGAATTGGCTCAAGGAAATATTTGGACAAAAATATTAGTTAAGATTGTTGACTACACTTATTCATAACATGAAAAGTTTTGAAGTGGTCAAGCAATTAAAATAGTGACCATGTGACAGCAGATGTTGTAGCCATAAAGCTGTCTTAATGTCATCATGGTAACTGGAAAACCCATTTGTCAAAATTGTGTGTTGAATGTGGTCTCAGATATGTAACAGATAAGTCTAAAACTAGTGGCAGGAAATACGATCAATGGATATTGCTAGATGGTGTGTTTTTGGATTTTGAGTGAGAGCTTTACTTGTGTACACACACATACTAACACACATGCATGCACAGACATGCACACATACCATGTAATACCCACATACATCAATGTATTATACGCATTCACAAAACATACTGCACACATGTACACATCACACAGAATTATGCATGCATGCATATACATACATCCACTTATATTACGTACTGCTACACAGATGCATATATATGCATGTATACACAAATGTATTACACACATACATTACACATTTATAGTTTCACAGTCTCCACTTGCCTAATTTGCTGACTTGCATATGTAATGTTGTAGGTTGTAAACTTACTTGTGTATGTACCCTTACATATTTGGACTTGTTCCTCATGGAACAGGTACTATGCTGAACATTAACATCTGTTAACTCATTTTGTTCTAACAGAAACCTGGTGAAGTTGGTTCTGCTACTGCCCCACCCACGAGAAGCTGATGCTTCAAAGGCTGAGACAGCAGGGGGCCCAGGGTTGGGCATGACCCTCAGGGCTTTCTGGCTATGGTGCCTCTTCTCCTAAAAACATGATGTACAGTCTACTTTTTAAAAATAAAAATGATGTTTAAGACTCTAGTAATAATCCTGCGTTATATTTCTAGTTGGAAGAAAATTTAAGTAACTTCACTTTTGTTCTCTCAGTAGTCACATGTTTCTGTGGCTTAAAAAGTATCTCAGATTCCTTGGAGACCATGATTTATATTCTGCTAGGTATATTTTGTACCAGAAAATGTCTTGGTTTTTTTTTCATTTTTGCATTTGTTCGTTAATATTTTTAAAAGCTAAGAAATGCATTACAACTTTCAGGATTATCAAGGTTCCTTTTGTCTTACAGATTTCGGTGGACTAAGGATGACAAACCCTTTAATCTCTCTGATCCTCGCATAATTGTATCCAATAACTCAGGGACATTCAGGATCCCCAACGAGGGCCCAGTGTCCCACTTCCAAGGGAAATACCGCTGCTTTGCTTCTAATGCACTGGGAATTGCTATGTCGGAAGAAATAGAGTTCATAGTTCCAAGTAAGTGTCACATGGAGATTTCACTTGTCAGCCATTTTAGTGAAGCATTAAGAAGGAGTCATGGTGGGCTGTGATGAAACAAAGCATTATTAATTTGAACAGCACATGTATAGATCTTATATTTGTTTATGAAGGAAGTTCCGTTCCAGGTCTTCATCATTAAAATTGGATGACCTTAGAAAGCAATGCAGTATTGCTGTGTTTCAATACCTTATACCCAGCAAATGAAAAGGGATGACAGCTTTGCTGTGTCTGATGAGAATCAGGTTAAGGACATCCCCAGTTGGTGTGGCTAGAAGAACTCATGGCCATCGCAGAATCTGTGTCAGGGCAATTAGCCCCGATAACGTGGTTTGCTGTGGGTCTGGCACCTGCTTGGTGGCTGAGCAGGTGGAGACGCTGTCCCTCTGGTTGTATTGCAGGAAACAGCCACATTGGAGACAGTGTGCATGCAGCCACTTCTCACTCCCAGTGAGCAGTGACCCCTACTGCTGCTGTGGCAGACACAGCAAAGCAAGTTGCATGGCCCCTGCTGGCTTTCATAGCATTAGTTATATTTTTAATTAGAAGATGATTTGGACAATGTGTTTGTGACCCCAAGGATCAAAGGTTTCTTATATAAGTCATATTGAAGCTACTAGATCAAAAAACTCAGGAGCAAAGTAAAAAAAATAAACACAAATTCAGGAAAAAAATTAGACTTAAGGTTTAAAATGTCATGCATTCACGAATAGTTTTACAGACATTCAGAAAAAAAGTGACAAAGTGGCAAAATATGTAAACTTAAATGTCAGCCTGGAATGGCTGACACAAATGTGAAAATGTAATCAGAAGGAGAATAATGTGGCCCAACAGTAAAGGCAGTTGCTCTTGCATCACTGAGAAATATTACAAACTCTGGGTCTAAGAATTTTAGCGAGAGTAGCAGTAGAGTGGGTCAGAGAGGTAGTGTATTCACACTTGGAGTGGGGTGGATCATAGAGGTGGTGTATTCACAGAGAAAATGCCACTGGGCTGTGAAGAGATCCCAGCAGTATGTCAAGCAAGAAGGGAAATGGTTGAAAAATACATTAGTTCAAAATACATGAAAAGAAATAAAATATTAAGAGCATTGCGATGTGGCACAGTTTTAAGGAGAAAACCAGGAAGTGATAAAAACAATATGCAAGGTTGACAGTTGAAAGGCTGGGACTAGGCCCTGACCAAGAAAACAAATGGTGATGCTCTTTTTATAAAACAACTGGGAGTAAAAGGGTTTTAGTTGCATTTCTTTATTTTTTGCATTGTTTATATTTATTTCATAGTCTTTTCATATAATCTAGATGAGAAAAAATGTAGCATAGTAGTTCCTCTGAAGTAGCCAAGGGCAGAGCCATGGTTCCGACTGAAGGAGGTCCCCACAAGGCTGTGGTGTGTCCACAATGAAGTAGTGGTGGACAGAGCTGTGATGTGAACACAGAGCTCAGCTTCAGGCTTTGGGTTTGGGAGGTGTCCATGAGCTCTGGGTCAGGAAGGACTGGCACAGAAATAATGGTTGAGATATGGAACTGTCTTGTGTGTACAGCTGGCCTCCATGTCCACAGATTCCAATCTGCAGGTACAAACAGCTGTGGAGGGAAAATATTCAGAGGAAACATCGTGTCTGTACTGAACATATACAGACTAATTTTCATGTCATTATTCCCTAAGCAGTACAAATAACTGTTTACATAGCATTTGCTTTCTATTAGGTATTATAAGTAGCCTAGAGACATTTAAAATGCATTAGAGGGTGTGCTCAGGTTCCATGCAAACACTATGCCAGTTTATAAAAGGGACTTGAGCATCCATGGATTATGGTATTCCGTGGGGGCCGTGGAACCGATTCCCCTCAGGTACAGAGCAACAACTCTTGTTATGTGTGTCTATGTACAGTCAACTCAGTTAAGACTAGAATTTTAAAATGAGATGGAGAGAGATTAAAAACCTGTGGTAGACAACAAAGCATCAGGGGATCCCTAACCTGAATTCTAGTGGTTGCTATGGAGACGCAGAGGAAAAAGCAGCAGCTAAACCTATTGCAGAAAAAGAAATGGCACAGTACAGTCTAAATTTCTGCAGTTGAAGGATTTCTTAAAATATTCCCGTTTGTTGTCTAAGCAGACCAAGTGAAGACATGAAAAAGAAATTTTTGGCAGAGTGTGCCAGCCTGGTAGGGAAGGGAAGGGGTGGGGTCTGTGCTGTGGAGTGGTAACTGCTCTGTTTGTCTGTTGCTGTAGGAAACGGCTCCATTTCCAGTCTCTCCTGAAATTACTTCATCATCTGATGGTTCCCTATGCTGAATAGGAGCCCTTCCTGTCCTTAAGAATTTATAAATCAGAGACCACGTAAAGCTTCCCACAAGCTTTGACAATGAATGCTTCAAAGTTGTGTAGAGTTTATTCTGTTCGACTTTTATGTTGATAGAAACTTTATGATTCGAGTTTTAGAATTTCTGTCTTTCAATACCCTGTTGAAACTCCCTACAAAAAGAAATCTTCATGTACAATATTTGGTTTTCCATTTTCAACAGCATTGCAGTTTACTTTCTGATAAATGAGTGGAAGATAAATAAAAATCGACCAATTAATATGTACCATTTTCAAATATACGAAAAACCACTTAAGTGCATGGGTTTTCCATGGCATGTCATGGAGAGTTAGTCCCTGAATTACTCAGCAAGTCTTTATGAAGCTCCCCTCATGTGACAGCTTCTTTCTAGTAATTTGGGATCTAACCATGAACAACTCAAAACTGTCCTCAAGAAACAGACTCCCTGTGGGTACGGGGGATATGTCTGAGAGAATGGATCCTACCTTTCTGCCTTCATTATCCAACTGTCAGTAGAGTTCAAATGATGATATAAATGTTCTACCATGTTATTTAATAATACCCAACCTCAGGGTACAGACCAGCTTTCTCCACTGAGCATTCTTCGTCCTTTACAAACTGTGCTGATTTTTCCCTTCTGTGATCCTAAAAAAATATTTACTTATACTTTTTATTTATGAGATGGGGAGAGAGACCAAGACATATAGATCTCCCATCTACTAGTTCACTCCTCAAATGACTGCCGTAGCTGAGACTGGGTCAGGAATGAAGCCAGGAACTGGAAACTCATTCCAGGTCTCCCAGATGGGTGGCAGGACCGAATCACTTGAGTTGCCACCAGTGTCTCCCAGAGTCTACAGAGGCTACACTTGAGTTGCCACCAGTGTCTCCCAGAGTCTACAGAGGCTACAGAGGCAGGAAGCTAGAACTATGAGTGGAGCTGGGACTCGAACCCAGGCACTCCAATGTGGGATGCAGGCATCTTAGCTTATGGCTTGATTGTTTGGTCAAATTCTCATTCCTTCTTTCTAATTTTAAAAATAATGTGTCTGAGGTATCATTACATTATGGTGAAATTTCCTACTTTAAATGTATAATCAGCATTTTTTGGGTAGTTTGGGGTGCTGTATCACCATAATTTGGCATTAGGACATTTCCATTACCCCCAAGATTCTCTGTGCCATTTGCATTTCACACTTGTCCCACTCTGTCTTGCTGGGCAATGGCAGATCCACATTCTGCCTCTGATTTTGCTTTTGTAGAAAATGCCTGTAAAACAGTTCATGCAGACATTCATCCCGACACTGAATGAACATAGGTCCATGTAATAATTCTTTTTCTCATGGCTTTGTCACTTGCATGTTTATGAAGTTAATGTCTGACCTAGCGTCCATCAGTAGTTTGTCTTTATAATGTGGAGTATATTCCATTGGTGTGGATAAGTCATATTCTATCTGTCCATTTATCACTTCATGGGCATTTGTATTACCTTTACTTTCTGGCCATTATAAATAGTGCTGCCCTTAATTCTCTGGAATTGAAAGTATTGGCTTGTGTACTGTTTGGGAATCTAGTGATTGCCAAGTGTTCCTGAGGGCCTTCCCTCCTCTGCCTCATCCAGCAGATGCTGCAAGACAGTGTTGCTGGTTGGAAGTGAGGACACAAGAGTTCACATGCTGTTCACATAATTGGCCGAGTGGCAGGTGTAGGGGTTGATGCCTCTGATGTTTTAGTGTAAACACTTTCTCCTATTTTCCTCAGCTTTCCTGAGACAAGCCCTGGTTTTCTACCATCTGACTTGGTAGATGTGAAAACAAAACAAAACAAAAACCTGGGTTGGCAAGCATGTGCTGAGTTCTACTAATGTGTGTAAACCAACCAAATAAGATTAACTGAATTTTAAAGGTTTAATTGAGGTAGAGGATTGGCACTTGTTCATCAGAGCATGTTGATGCCTGGAATAAAATGGGCAGAGCTGAGTGTTCATCCTCAGTGTGAGTTCATTAAAACTCCTGGACTGAAAGGCAGTGTTATTTCTTGGTAGTCCTAAGTGGATTGATGGGATGCTCTACAGGAAATGGGAACCAATTCAGTTTCTTTACAGATAGAACCTGCTGTGAGGGACAGTGGACATTCGTGGTCGTGGGACAGATTCTGAGCAGTTTGCCAAGCACATTCGGGTGAAATGCAGCACACTCAGAAGCTCAGCATGCCAGGCCAGTAGTCACAGTGAGAGTCCACGTGCAGAAGCTTCCTTGGCATAGGAAGACTGGCCCCAGGGTGGGATGGAGGAATAATTCAGTGAGGAGGTCACAGGTTCCACATGAAGCATGTCTTATCTGCCTTCCCCACCTCCTTGGTAAATCTTAATTCAGATATTTAGATGAAATCACCAAAGTGCTAGGATGTAGGCTACGGAAGAGTTAACAGGAGCAGCGGCAGCAGCAGCAGCAACAACAGAGAATTCTTTGTTGCCCTCCCCACTTTGTGTCTCACCTATAGTTGGGTGTAAGTCAGAGTTGAACTTTGGAATAGCAGCCAGCATGAACTGAGAGCTTCTTTAGTGTTGCGTACTGCTTTAATAAGTTCCCAAGAAATCCTGTATTTAAACTTTGACATGAGCAAATGAGTTAGATGTCCTTAGGTTTTCATCTTATGAGCAAGGAAACCGCAGCTTGTTGAGTAGGAAGGTCACATTGAAGGAAACTTATAGACAAGAAAACAGAATCTTGTTAAGAAGCTCCTTAAGTAGCAGGGTCGCTTTGTAAGAAACTGAGCCTGGACCCTGTGAAAGTGTGCTACTGCACAGGTTGTCTACCCTCGGGTCACCTGGGTAACACTTTCTATAGGTGAACTCAAAGTTATTGTGCTTCTTGTTGGAAACATCTTGATACAGTGGCAAATGGGAGTCACAGAGGTGGGAGAGATGGGGAAACCCCTGAAGCTGTTCCCTCAGTGCTGGGGCAGACAGCAGCGCCATGTGCCTTGGTAGTGCGTAAGGTGCCAGTGCCGTTCTCATCCAAGTGGTTACTGAGTGTGAGTTGTGTTGGGTTAAATCGCCCTAATGCATTTTGTTGATACTTTTACTATGTAAGCATTGTGGGATCATACAGCTTACGTTTTGTAATATGCCTGGTGTTAAGAGCCCCTTTCCTCGGGAGGCTGCTGAGGATCCCAGAGAGATGCAGTGAGCAGACAGATGCTCACATGTAGAGAAATGTGGGTGGGCTCAGGAAGGACAGGAGCCCTTCAGAAGCTGCACAATGGTACCATGAATGCTGGGGCTGGAACCCCGTTATCCCACAGGGTGTCCTTTAGATATGGAATCTTTTTCTTGAAATCTCTACTTTAGGTATGGATATGCTTTCTCTGTGTCTTAGGTTGAAAGAATTGAGGTGGGTTTTCAGAACTGACAGCCTCTGAGCTGTGGGGCTCCTGCCAGTCTCTCACTTTGCAGGTTTGCTTTGTATGAGCAGCTCGGCTAACAAGGTCTATCTGCAGCTAAATTGTCGCTAGGAAAGATTTTTCCATGCTGAACTCTTAGCTGGGACTTTTTTAAGAATCCAGCACGTGGCTGCTAGAAATTTGTCTCCTCTGCTGAATGGTGAACGTGAGATGCTGTTGGATAACAGTAGTGAAGGAAGTCGTGAGGTCTTGATTAGCCGATGCGGGTAGACTGACAGTCGCGTTATAGATAAAGGAAATGGATCTCTTTTCGGCTTCGTCGCGATGGCATTTGCTAACATTCTTTTTTTTTTTTTTTTTTTTTTGACAGGCACAGTGGACAGTGAGAGAGAGACAGAGAGAAAGGTCTTCCTTTGCTGTTGGTTCACCCTCCAATGGCTGCCGCAGTTGGCGCGATGCAGCCGGCGCACTGCGCTCATCCGATGGCAGGAGCCAGGTGCTAGGTGCTTTTTCCTGGTCTCCCATGGGGTGCAGGGCCCAAGCACTTGGGCCATCCTCCACTGCACTCCTGGGCCACAGCAGAGAGCTGGCCTGGAAGAAGGGCAACCAGGACAGAATCCGGCGCCCCAACCGGGACTAGAACCCGGTGTGCCGGCGCCGCAAGGCGGAGGATTAGCCTGTTGAGCGCTGGCCATTTGCTAACATTCTTAAAGTTCTGCCTAGGCAGATGATGATCCTTTGCCAAGGGTCACTCAGGGTTGATCCCCATCTGCTGAATCACAGCTAAATGACTTTTTTTCTGGTGTTGATGGAGTTCCCATTTTTAAATATGCTGGCAAGTGGTTGTCTCTCCCTCTCTCTGTCATATACACACACAATGATTGTTTACAATTCACTTTTACAAGTAGTGTGTCTGTTCAAACTAAACCAAGGTAAAGTTTATCATAAAGGAAACATTATTAACAAAAGTCACTGCTTAGAAATACTTTTATTTTTATCCTTATATATTTTTAAAATAATTTCATTTACTAATTTGAGAGGAAGATGGACAGAAAGATCCACTGGTTCACTCTCCACTTGTCCACAGTGGCTGGGGGTGGAGCCAGGAGCTGGGGATTCCACCCAGGTCTCCCACCTGGATGGCAGAAACCCATTCACCTGAGTCCTCACTGCTGCTCCCCAAGGTCTGCATCATAAGGAAGCTGGGAGTCAGGATCTGAAGCAAGAAGCAAATGCAGGCACTCTGATGTAGACACAGGTGTCCTAACTGGTGTCTTAACTGACAGGCCAAAAACTGGAGTTTTGAAGTGGAATAATTTCTTTATTCGAATTGAAGTAGACTTCAGGTTTACTGTTGCATTACAATAATTAAATTTCACATCTATCCGCCAGCACCGCGGCTTAACAGGCTAATCTTCTGCCTAGCGGCGCCAGCACACTGGGTTCTAGTCCCAGTCGGGGCGCCAGATTCTGTCCCGGTTGCCCCCTTCCAGTCCAGCTCTCTGCTGTGGCCCGGGAGTGCAGTGGAGGATGGCTCAAGTGCTTGGGCCCTGCACCCCATGGGAGACCAGAAGTACCTGGCTCCTGGCTTCGGATCAGCGTGGTGCGCTGGCCACAGTGCGCCAGCCGTGCGGCCATTAGAGGGTGAACCAATGGCATAGGAAGATCTTTCTCTGTCTCTCTCTCACTGTCCACTCTGCCTGTCAAAAAAATTAAAAAAAAAATTTTAAAAATTCACATCTTTCCAATAATATTAAAGTATTTACTTTCTAGTATGGGCATTAGATTCATAAAATAATTTTACAGTCAAAGAACAAAACCTTGAGAAGCTTAACAATTAATTTCCTTTACAATAGCTCATCCGAGAACGGAAGTTACATTCGAATTTAGTATGTGTGCTGCTGAAGCAAGCACGAGAACCTAAGTTAATAAATACATGAAGATTTCCTGTTTGCCAATACTCATTTAATCTTTAATTCAAACCTGTTCTAAAGATTCATGGCATGTGATAAAGGTTGGTAGGCCTATAAATATTATTTTATTTTGTTGATATCCTAGAAGCCAGTTGAATTACATATTTGTACATTCAGCATTAGAACTTTATATAACCTAGATCTGATGAATGAAGGGACAGCAGCGATTCACTGGAAGTTCTGTCTGTTTAAACCATCAAGTTTCCCAAAGTGCCTGGAGGAGAGCTCTGCAGTCGGGATCTGTACATCTTATTGAGTGTCTGCTTTCTGTAGACATCGAGCAGTGCACCTGGCATTCTCATCAGGTGCTGTGGAGGCCACTTGCTGTGAAAAGGGTCACACATTCCTTCCATTTTCTTGTCCATTCCCTTCTGCCGCCCCTCGGATCTGAGCATGAGATTCAACAGTACCCAACACACTCCTGATTTCTTTGGTGTAGTTAGAGCAGCAAGCGTCAGACAAATGATGTGAGTCTGGAGCTTTAAGTGCACTGTTTCTGTAAGTCATTTTACCTTATTGGAAAAGATGGACGAGACGTCTGAAAAATGACTTGCATCAGATTTGCCCCTTGTCAAAGCCAAGCCTTTACCAGATGGGTGTGTGATGTTTCATCCACAGGATCTTTCTTTATGCTGTGAAGGTGACAGACATATTTCCTGTCTTTGGGATGGGAATTTCATGCTAAATACAACTGAAAGCTGACTGTTAGTCCAAATGTTCCCAGAGTTTTCAGGAGAACTCTGGTAGGACGTGGGCCAGGAGGGCCAGAACCATGATGTGGCAGGTGTGCAAGGAGCAGGGAGCTGGCCTTGGGAGCTGAGAAGGCCCTGTGCAACCACACTGCCTCTGCAGGGCCACGCCTCGAGTTTAGACAAAAATCAATGCATGGTAACCAGCCAGTGTATGGATATGACAAATACCAGCAACTTCCCTCCATGGCTGAGACTTGGGGTTAGGGGTTGAAGGCCATAGGACAAATGCAGGAACCACACAAAAAACTTCTCAAAGAGACATTTCCCAGTAAATGAATACGTGTTTAGGCTCCACAGAGTAGTGCTCTGCTGGGCACTGCAGCTCAGAGGTGGAGCACCCCCAAACAATTTCTTCCGGTCAGGCCAGTCGGAAGCGCCCTCTCATGGGTTCTCCTCTGTTAGAGTCTGTGGAACCCCTCAGGCAAACCCCCCAACAAAGCTGAAAGTCACCAGTTCAGGCAAAGTGTATTTTGAGTATTATTAGAAATAGATACTTTTATAAAAATTCTGTAATTGTGTTGGATTTCAAATTCTGTGTTCTCACTTAGAGCCCCATGGTGACTCATTGCTCTTTAGGAAATGGACTGTGGGATGGGACGGAAGCAGCGGACTGAATATTGGAGTCTCGTTTCCTGCATCAGTTCCACTCCATCCAGACTTTCATTTCCTGGGAGTGATTCCAATTTGGATGGCTCGGCTTGCATTTAAAGTGGGCGTATTTGGCTTTTCATTGTGTTCTGCTGCTTTCCCCCTGTAGGCTTTGAATTTTTTATTTAGTGTGGATAATGCTCTGAATGAAATATTTGCCAGCCATGTGCGAGGCCTTCACAGTAAAGCAGGAAGTAGAGAGTGCTGCCTAAAAAGAAATCACTGTGTTTGGAGAAAAGATTTCTCATCAAAGCTGAAATGAGTGAGTCTCGTGACTCAGGGTTTGCAACTCAGAGAAGGAGGCTCGAGTGTATTGTCACCAAGGGAAAATATTTCTTGTCTAGGATTCAAAATGTATTTTTTAAGTTGTGGAAAGGTACACAGATCTTAAACAGTTTACCTCTCTAGGCAGATGTGAGAACTAGGATTTGTGTGGTTGAATTTATTTAAACTGTTCAGTTTTAAGATGGGACTTGTGACATTAAAGGTTAATTTTAATGGCTTTTTATTCCAGGTGTTCCCAAATTCCCAAAAGAAAAGATTGAACCTCTGGAAGTGGAGGAGGGAGACCCGATTGTCCTGCCGTGCAACCCTCCCAAAGGCCTCCCACCCTTGCACATTTACTGGATGAATATCGGTGAGTGACGTTCCGTCTGCCATTGGGAGAGCACCTTGATTTCATGCACCTTGTAAGGAATGTGACGAAGCCAGAGATAAGCTATTAATGTAGTGGCTCCTCAGTACCCAAGGGGGGCACTGTCTCGTCTGCACCACTCAGTGCAGACACAGAGTTTTGCTTGTTTGAGTCTTGTTTACTCCAGCTGGTTGACTTTGCAAGTGCAGGACCTGTGGAGGCAGCCTTCATCCCAGACAGAGGGACAAATACCACAGACACAACGTTTAGGGACCTCTGTAGAGGTACAGTTTGGAGACAGTAATATGATAGCTGGGTTTTATCTGAGCCATCCACTTTTCAGTTAAGCCCGTGCAGCCCTGTGAGCCGAGCAGGAGACTGATGGTGAGGGGAGGGCACAGGCTGCCTCTCCCTACAGGTGGTTTCTGTATGCTCCCAGGGGTCTTGTTGCTATTCGCATGTGTGTGACTTTTTGCTCACACATTCTTCCTGTAGTAATACCAGACCTGAGAGGAACAGGACGGACACAGAGAAAAATAAAATAAAATAATATAAAAAAGAGCAGAGCAGAAAGAAAGGGGCAGATTAGGCACAGGCATGGAGACAGGCCCTTTCAATGATAAGATCCTTGTTTCAGAACTGGAACACATTGAACAGGACGAGAGGGTGTACATGAGCCAGAAGGGAGACCTGTACTTTGCCAACGTGGAAGAGAAGGACAGCCGGAATGACTACTGCTGCTTTGCTGCCTTTCCCAGGCTGAGAACCATCGTACAGAAAATGCCCATGAAACTGACAGTCAGCAGCTGTAAGTGCACACCCCCCGCACCATGAATGCCACATGCAGGCGTGTCTGCCGTTTCATGCTAGCTGCCGCCCTGTGAAGCTGGGTGGGTATTTGCTGCGTTGTTCAGTGTGACTTCACACAGATGACAGGGCAGCTGCAGTACAGCTCCACGGTGGCCCTGCCTCTCACAGCTGGAAGTCAGTTTCAGTTCACCGTGCGAGTGGTTCCATCATGTCTGCAGGATCTGGTATTCTCAGTATACACAGTGCAATTCCAGGGCTTTCTACCAAGTCTTGGCCATTAAATCACTGGATTAATCTTGGGAAGACCAGTAGGCTTTTCCAAACTGGCAGTTATTTGAATTGCCCACTTACCTGGTTGATTCCAGGGATGCTGGTGAGAAAGTCACTGGTAGGAGGAAGAACCCTTGGGCTCACAGGGAGGAGAGAGACCTGGCCTTGCTGGCTGGGTGGTGGTGCTGGTACCCTGTGTAGTTGGGAGTTGGTGTCACCATTTCACTCTGATGGAGCACGGTCCACCTGTACACTTGGTGCCAGGGCTTCCCTGGAGTACCCTGTGTGTCTGAGGCAATGTACTAGTGAAACATGGTCTGCTTCATTTTGTAGTTGTTCTAAGAGACAAGTGTAACTTTTCATTCATTATTGATATCAGCATCTACCATCATGTTTGTGGTTTTTTCTTCCATTTTTTTTTATTTCAGTAAAGCATGCTAATGACTCAAGTTTATCCACAGAAATTGGCTCCAAGGGTAAGTTGGGGGTGTGTGGAGTGTGGGTGTTTATTTTCACCCTGCGTAGCTCACTGTCATCTCAGAATGTAGCTTTTTCCTTTAATACCTTTGAAAGTTCACTCAAACACTAATATTCCTGTTAGGGAAAACCCCTTAGCATGGAGTTCTGCTGCTTTCTTTTCCTCTTGGCTGTACACAAAGGGAGTGGTCTTTATAAATGCATATATATATATATATATATATATATATATATATAATGATATATGTGATACATTTAACATGCATTTAGAAGCAAGGTAGACAAAGATATGGGAGTAGATGTAGATGGGGATGGGAGTGGGTGCAGCTGTAGCTGTAGATACAGGTGTAGATATTGTTGTAAATGTAAGCAGAGATGTAGATGTAGGAGTAGATGATGTACATATAGGAGCAGAGTAGGTGTTTAATGGAGTCTTCACTTTGGGTCTTGCAGGTGTCTCACGGGACATAAGGTTGAGCTTTGTATGTGGAAAGGGAAAATGGAATGGTTAAGCGTCAAGAGAAACAGGATCAGATGAAGAAAGTTAAATGTGTATTTTTCTTGCAAGACTTCTTAGAGTACTTAATATGTGGCTATAAACTGTTACTCTGAGAACGGATACGCTTTACAGCAGTTCTCAAACTCGATGCCTGTGGAGCATTTTAATTTTTTTCCACGTAGGATCAGAACTTGTGTTCTGTGAAAGGTGCCCAGGTAAACCTGAAGTACATAGTAAGCTAGTTTTCAACGAGCGGGATCACTTACATGAGTGCAACAAATGTTATTCCCACAATGGGGACCAGCAGTTCCAGCAGGGTGTCTCATACCCTGCTGACATCGGCAGGGTGACAGAGTGGGGCTCCATGTGTAGTGCCTTCACTTGTGAGGTGGACTCATTCATCGCTAACATCATTCTTTCTTGAGATCTGTGACTCAGACATGTGTATTACTGTGTCTTCATAATGCTTAGTAAGAATCACTGCGCACAGTCACTGCATGTAGCACATGCTCAGTAGTTCTTTTTAATTTTTTAAAAGAATTTATTTATTTGAGAAGTAGAATTACAAGCAGAGAGGGAGAGACACAGAGAAGGGTCTTCCATCTGCTGGTTCATTCCCCAAATCACCGACACAGCTAGAGCTGGGCTGACCCAAAGCCAGGAGGCAGGAGCTTCTTCCAGGTCTCACATGTGGATGCAGGGGCTCAAGCACTTGGGCCATAGCAGAGGGTTGGATTGGAAGAGGAGTGGCCAGGACAGGAACTGGTGCCCATATGGCATGCTGGCACACAAGCAGAGGCTTAGCCTACTGCACCACAGCATGGCCCCCAGTAAATACTCACATGTAAGGAATTCACAGCAAGGAGAACATCCCTGTCTTCTGATGGCAGAGTGTGAGCTGCTCGTTCTCTTTCCATATCATGTCAGTCACATTGGCATTGGATGGGAAAAGCTCTTTATGTTAATGTTTAGAAATAAAGTAAACATTTTCAGTGAGTTTGCCGTGGTATTTGAAGAGTATTCTTAAGAAAATAAGGGATGGGAAGCATCAGTCTGCAGGCAGTGAGGATGGCTGCTTTGCCAGAGGAGTGTTTCTCCTCCCTGTGGCTGTGAATGGTGTTGCCTGGAGAGCCTGACAGCTTGCACCTGCACCAAGTGACTACCTAGCGTCCACCACAGTCATCCTCAGTCAGGTGGGGCTTAGAAAGCTGGGATTTCAACAGGAAGCTCATCAAAATGTGTAGGTTCATTACATTGAAGAGAAAAAGCCATCAGACGAGGGATGGTGTAGAATGTAAAATTATAGCCTATCAGTAACAAGTCTATCTCAAATGCTGTTTGAAGTCCTGAATTAGAAGAGGGGTGTAAATCACAGCTGTCATGAAACTGCAGTGCTACCCTTAGCTGATGCACTTGAGGACAGCCCATGCTTCCCAGCCAGAGGGGGAGTCTCTCTAGAAACACGTTGAAATGTGCATGTACTCATCTGTGTGTATCCACACACACAGATGCACACGTTTCAGGGGGTATGTAGGGTTCCAGAATTTTAACTATCATGGTTTGCAAACATCTGAATTTTCTATTTTGTAGCAAACTCAATCAAGCAAAGAAAGCCCAGGTTGCTGCTGCCCCCTGCGGAAGAGGGTGCTGAGTCTTCCGTCATTGTGCTCAAAGGGGACACCCTGCTGCTCGAGTGTTTTGCAGAAGGCCTGTGAGTAGCCTGATGTCTGTGCACACTTGTCCACACAGTGCTGCGCACAGTAAGATGTCCACCAAGAGTGCACTTGCATATACATTCTTAGCTTCTTGTTTCACATTAGCGGTGTTACCGTATTCCTGGAGGAAGTAGTCTGTGTTCCACTCTACAGACTTCAGCCTGTGAGTGAGAGTCACCAGCACTTAGGTCTGTCGCTTTATAGTCTTGCAAGTGGCAGGCACAAGGGCAGCATGGTGCTCAGGGAAGGCAGAGGTCCAGCTGACGTGATGCAAGCAGTGCAAGGGGTCAGCAGCCTGGGCCAGGTCTTCTCTCTGCTCCATGGCCCTGCCCCACTCCTGCTTGTGGTATGCTGGCTCTGCGCCCTTTTCAGGTTCCAGGGAGCCCTGTTTGTCCATATTTTCCATGCTGTCCTTTGCACACAAGAAAGGACAAACCATGGAGTTTCATGTAAACATCGCATTAACTGAACTTCCAATGTACTTTCCCAAAGCTTCCCCAAATGCCCTAAGGCCCCGACTTTGTACCTTTCCCCACTGTCACTTCTGCTGAGTGACTGCTGGGAGCCCATGTGAGCAAGGACTGGTCTAGGAGAGCACCTGCTCTTAGCTCTGACCTCCTGGAGCCTGGTCCTGCCTTGCCATTGGGAAGGGCATAGCACATTGCAGTCTGTCTTCCCGTACCTGGTGTGCTCATTTGAACCACAGCTTCTGTGCAAGCTGAGGACCTTGGGGAGTCTGTTTAATACACTAGGATTCGGAATTTAACAGTCATATTTATTCACAATTTGCTGGGTATTGTGAAGACTGGTTTAAGTCGGAGTATGAGGAGAAGGAGCGGATGTGAATGGTTTTACAGTCCTACACTTTGTCAGTTCCTCTCTAGCGTCAGTGTCCAGGCTTCTCATCTACGTGAAATCACCAGCGTGTTTTGATGTCAGTTGGTTCGATGTTCTGTGACGTGGCCTCAGGTCAGGAGGTTTGGTCTCGGTATCATTTCAGATCAACACCTGACCAGTCAGTATGCATCATGACAGTAACAACCTGCCCTGCTGGCCATGTTGTGTTTGTTTAAGGTCAAACCCTTTCTGAGTTGACTCTTGGTCAGGCAAACCTTTCAGTAATTCTTTCTTATTTCCCACAAATGACATCACTTACCTCTTGAGATGGAAATCATGTAAATCATTGTCAAGATTATATAACTGGCTGGCGTCGTGGCTCACTAGGCTAATCCTCTGCCTGCGGTGCTGGCACCCCGGGTTCTAGTCCCAGTTGGGGCGCTGGATTCTGTCCCGGTTGCTCCCCTTCCAGTCCAGCTCTCTGCTGTGGCCTGAGAGTGCAGTGGAGGATGGCCCAAGTGCTTGGGCCCTGTACCCGCACGGGAGACCAGGAGGAAGCACCTGGCTCCTGGCTTCAGATTGATGCAGCGTGCCGGCCACAGCACACCGGCCGTAGTGGCCACTTGGAGGGTGAACCAACAGAAAGGGAAGACTTTTCTCTCTGTGTCTCTCTCTCTTTCACTAACTCTACCTGTCAAAAAAAAAAAAAAAAAGAGAAAAACAAAAGATTATATAACTGCTCTCTGCTCTCGTGTACTCGTTAGACGAGTTGGCCACAAAGCCCTTGTTTAAAAGAAAATGGAGGGGTCAGATTTGTGCCTAGTAGGTAAAATCATCTAATGCTAACATCCCATATGGGCGTTGATTTGTGTGCTGGATTCTCCACTTCTGATCCAGCTCCCTGATAATGGCCTAGGCAAGAGATGGCCTGGGTGAGTGGGACCCTGCCACCCATTTGAGAGACCTGGATGAAGCTCCTGGCTCCTGGCTTAGGCCTGGCTCAGCCCTGGCCATTGCAGCTATCAGGGGAGTAAACCAGTGGATGGAAGATGTCTGTGTCTCTCTCTTTCTCTCTGAACTCTAGCTTTCACGTAAATAAATCTTTAAAAAAAAAAAAAAAAGAAAATGGACATAATGGACATAAGCATGGGCTATCCTTGGTGCATGAAGAATCCTGACACATGCTCATGGTTTTTGCCCACAGTGGTTTCTATGTGGTCATCCTGGGCTAGTGCCGGACATCATGTCCCTCTGATCCCCTCTTGGTGGAAGGTGAGCCATCACGAAGCACCTTTTAGAAGAACGTCCATGCGTGTCCTCAGAAGTGGTTAAACTGTAATCTGTGAACTATAAACTGAAGATGTCAAACCCTTATTCTGTATCAAGCACCATGATTGGCATTGCCCGCGCACTAACTGCTTCCATCCTCTTCAGAGTGTGGGATGTTAATCCACCTCACAGGCAGGCTGGGGAAAGGAGACTCAGGGAGCCCCTAAGAGGAGCAGAGCTGAGATTCCATCCTGTCTGTTCCAGAAACTCTGAACCATGAAGTAATGTCAGCATCCTGAGCTAGCTAAACCTATGTTTTGGTTCAGTTATGGGATCGCTTCCTGGCCTTTTGGCTAAGATCAGGTGTGGTCCAGTTACGGGAAAGGAGAAAGAACTAAAGAAAATCGTTGCCCCTAACCTAAGCAAGTTGCCTCTCTTTGGAAGCGTGGAAATGTTGATGATCTTTAAAATAGAAACTTGTAGAAGCACCCCCAAGCTGAGGGACTTAAATTCTGTGGATTCTGTGATGTTAGATAAAGCTTTAACTCCTTTCCCAGGACAAGGCTTTCCCTCAGAGTAAATAGTCTGTGACATCCGATTCCTACTACTGTGACAAACTGCCTGAGGCTGCAAGCTTTAGGGAGAACACAGCTTGTTTGGCTCTTGGTTCTGGACTTCTAGAGCCTGCCACTAACATTGTCCTAGCTGCGGTGAGGGCCTACTCGCAGTCAGTGTCACAGGACAGGAGCAGGGGAGAGATCACACCCAGGGGACAGGAAGCCAGGGAGCAGGGAGGGCCAGGATTGCTGTCTAATAACAGTCTCCTCTCCTGGGAACTGTGTCAGTGCCACTCAGAAACAACCCTCACCCCGCTGAAGGCAGGGATCACAGTGACAGAAGACCTCCCATTGCCCCTACCACCAGCTCCCTGTGGCCACAGCAGGTCCTGAGCTGGGCCCTTGGGTCACAGACCACACTACCCACCACAACCCATGTTCTGGCCATGATTCACACTCATCCCTTTGAATGGGAACCACTCACCTGCTCACATAGCTTTCTTCCTGTTCTGTGAATCTGTGGTGTAAGCTGGGTAGGATTCTGTTGTAAGATGCTGCATTATCAGTAAAAACATGAGAATAAAAGTTGAGGCTGGCATTGTGGTGCTGTGGGTTAAGCCAGGACCAGCACCGCCTCACTGCTTCACTCTTCCCCATCTGTCGAAGGATCTTTGCCAGAGTTCAGGCTGCCCTGGACCTCAGCCCGTGCCAGGACAGGGGCTCCCTGGGAGTCCACACTCAATGCAAGCTGCTCACTTTCTGTCCTGAAGCCCCTTTCATGTGAGAGAACAAAATAAAGTGATTGCCACGAGTACCAGGGGGACACGGGGCAAACTGTCTAGGACAGGTGGATGTACTGCCGGAGTTGCCAACTATATTCTGCCACTTTGTGTCCTTTCCTTTTTATCTTTTTAAACTTTGCTAATTCTTATTTTAACTTCAATAGCACTTGAGCAAAGATGTGTTGAGGGAAAAAATGCTGCATATTACATTTTTGAACATAAACATACAGTGTTTCATAATCTTAAATTTTTGTTCAGGTCCTCATCTGGCCAGCTTTTATTCTTTTTAAAGAAGATTTATTCATTTGAAAAGGAGCGAGAGAGCACACACTTCCATCTGGTGGTTCACTCCCCGGATGACTACGATAGATAGGACTGAGCCAGGCTGAACTAGGAGCCTGGAAATCCATCTAGGCCTTCTAAATGGGTGGGAGGGACCCTGCTGCTTTCCCAGACGCATTAACATGGAGCTAAGTCAGATGTGGAGCAGCCGGGCATTGAACAAGTGCTCCCATGTGGGGCGACATCAAAGGCTCTTGCTGTGAAAGAGACTTGCTCTCCCAAGGCTCCCTGGTGGAATGTGGGTCTACTGGGCAGGTGTTGGGTGTTGATCGCAAGGGCACTCTGGAAGAGCGTGTCCCGTGGCTTCTCTGTGTTTTATGTTCCACTATTTGTTTTTTTACAGACCAACTCCACAGATTGAATGGAACAAAGTGGGTGGTGATTTACCCAAGGGGAGAGAAACAAAAGAAAACTATGGCAAGACCTTGAAGATCGATGATGTCTCCTACCGGGACAGAGGAAACTACCGCTGCACAGCCAGCAACGCCCTGGGGACAGCCAGTCACGACTTCCACGTGGTGGTGGAAGGTGCGTTCCCCTGGCCGAGTTTTCTTTCTGCTTTTCATAAAAGTGAGCTCAGATGTGAGTGGGCTTTGCCTGTAAAGGGCATGTGTACAGGCAGTTGCAGTTTTCTGCTGAGGCCTCTTATACACACACTGCTCAGGTCATTGCCCACTCCGACACAGATGGCGCCATGACAAGAGCAGATCTAGTCAGGGATCACGCAGATGCCGTCTGTGATTTGTTCAGTCATCCGTCCTGGCCTCTTGTGTCAAGGTGGTGTGAGAAATTACCTTCAGTGCAGTGCACCTGTGATGTGCATGAGAGCAGATCCTGAGGGAGAAGTGATGGCCACAGTGGAATGAAGTTGAGTCAGTGCTCCAGATTCCAGACTCCACATCTGTGGATTCAACCAGCCTCAGGGGGAAAATACTTGGAAAAGAATTGTGCCTTTACTGAACAAGTCCATCTTTTTCCTGGTCATCTCCCTAAATAATGTGATGTAACAATTCTTAACATTGCATTTATATTGCCTTCATTATCATAAGTGAACTAAGATTGTGTAAAGTCTCAGGGAGGATGTGTGTAGGTTCCATGTAAAAACTACGCCACTTGTAACAGAAGCTTGAGCACCTGCAGTGTTTGGTATCCCCAGGGGTCCTGGAATCCATTCCCTATGGATACTCCGGTGACTGTGTTAAAACAGGTCTGGAAGAAAATGTGGATTTTGGAAGAAAGCCAGTCATTAGCTTCCTGTGACCCTGGTTGTTGTGTTGCACACTGCACCAAAGAAGTGAGGGTCAGTGCTGTCTTAGCTCTTTCTTAGATGGGATTTTTTTTTTTTTCTTGGGTTTTGATGATGTTCACTGTGGTACTTATGGGGAGAGAAAGACAGACTGTGTGCTGTAAATATTAATTCCCTGGCAAACTGTTCAAAAACACATATTAATTTTCTCTGTAAATCCAAACTTCTTGACCAATTGGAGTTTTACTGTTTGTTGTACTTTGGAAATCAGCAGACAAGGATGACATTGTTTTGAAAGGAGTCAGCCACAGAATGCAGATGCTGGGGTCTAGGCAGCAGTGAGAGTCTGTGTGCTCTTGGAAATTCAGTTGATGCCAGATCACGGTGGGGCCCTCTGTCTGTGGTTTCGTGACTCCATTGATTAAGTTAATTGGAAGGTTGCTGCATTTGTACTTATTAGTGTGGTACGTGCTTAACTATTGAAGGAACTGTCTCTTCCAAGCTGACATTTAGTGACTAGTGCTCCAGGGTTCCTGTCAGTATTCTGAAAAGGTTCACCACTTAAAGCTTCGATTTACACAAGTTGTCTTCATTAATGGGGTAAAAAAAAAGATTCAGATGCAAATCTCACGCACAAGTAAATGCTAAGATGATTGGTTTACATACATATTGTGGAGTGGTCTCCACAATAGTAGTTTAAGATAGGAAGAACAGAAGAGCAAAGACCAGAATTTCATTTTCTTTGGTTCAACAAAAACAAAACCTATTTAGGAGAAAGTCCACCATTGTGCATTAGTATTAACATCTGTCAGCAGTGAATACATCAAGACATTCAGGGAGGAAGAATTTCATGACTTTTTTTAGTCATTGTTCTGTGCTTCTGTCTAATGTGGCAACGTCTGTACCCCTCGCCCCTCCTGCAAATACACCCACAAACCAGACATGTCTGACTGTTAGCTGCTCCTGCTCCAAGATGCTGACTGTTAGAGATTCTTCCAGATGGCTGCAACGTGCTATGGTAGCTGAATATTTTAACAATCTGGCCACAGTTTTCTTGATTCTAAGAATGAAGCTTTAAAAAGAATTGCAAGGGTGGCAAAAAAAAAAAAAATCAAAGATGTAAAATTAATTATGCAGTTTAAAATTTTGACCCTAGGCTCCCAAAGCAATATAGGTTTTCTGACTACATTGTTTTCACTATTCACAATGCAGCTATCAGCTCTATTGAGATGTAAATGATACTCCTTGAGGAACATATATGTTTGGCGATTCTCTTGGCGTGTGTATGTGAAGAGCAAATTGGGCTTAAGAAGTCTTCTTTTCCTAAGCTGTGAAAGCTGTAAAACCAGTAGCTGTGGCTTCTCTCTCATCCAGTGGATCAGTTAACTTTTATTAGATTTTCCTCTGTCTTTCTGGATCCTGGACTCTCTCTTTCTGTCTCCTGTTAAGAAAACCAAATTAAACAACCATTAGCCACATGGGAGAAATGCAATGCTATTGTGCACTTTGAAAACCCAGTGCATTCTGAAAACATGCTTTGTGCTTAAGTAAAGGCGTAGATTATATTGTATTCTGTGTGTGATGTTTCTTCCTTACTTTTTTTTTTTTAAAAGATATATTTATTTTACTTTTATCTGCTGGTTCAGTCTCCAGATGGCCGCAATGGCCAGAGCCGCGCCGATCCGAGGCCAGGAGCCAGGAGCTTCTTCCAGGTCTCCCATGTGGGTGCAGGAGTCCAAGGACTTGGGCCATCTTGTACTGCTTTCTCAGGCCATAGAAGAGAGCTGGATGGGAAGTGGAGCAACTGGGTTTCCAACCGGCGCCCGTAAGGGATGCCGGCACTGCAAATGATGGCTTTACCCACGACGCCACAGCACCGGCCCCTCTTTCTTACTATTAAACTCAAATTCTTTGAATTTTTAACTTAAGCTACAACATCCTAAAGATGAAATCAAAGTACATTTTAAAGCTTGTGGTATACATAGGCAGCAGCAGTCAGAATGTCCTGAGTTGGCACAAACCCACCCCCCAGGTATCTCAGGTCACAAAGACTGCACATTCTATGTAGAGGCGGTGTCAGGGTGGCAGCTGAAACATTACAAACTCAGAAATCAAAATGTGATCACACTCACGTTTCAGTGGATTACTTAAAAATCAGTTCCCACCAATTTTCATGTTACCAGCTCTTGATTCATTTAAGGCTTTTAAATTTTAGTAAATGTAGTAAAAATATTTATTTGTGATTATCTATCCCTAATCTAATCCAAATGTTTTCATGTTTTTGAAGGTTGTCTTGAATTCAACTGCAGTTCAATCATTTATAGTCTTCAGAAACTTCATTCCAAGAAAGAGTTCTATTTCTAAAAAGTTGCAGTGATATCTAACTTTTGATTTCTTCATATATGGACATTTAATAGGAACATGTGATACAGTAGCTTCACTAAGGAGGTATTACCTTGCACATATTGTAGGCACTATGTTTGCTCTTATCTCCATTTTCTCCAGGGATGGGCCCCTTTAATTAGCTGCTTTTAAAAAAAAGATAGATTTATTTATTTATTTGAAAGGCAGAAATACAGAGAGGGGAGGGAGAGGGGTGGAAGAAAAGGGAGGGAGGGAGGGAGAGGGAGAGGTAGAGGTAGAGAGAGAGAGAGAGAGAGACATTGATCTTTCTGCTGGTTCACTCCCCAAATGGCCACAACTGCTGGTGCTGGACTGGGCCGAAGCCAGGAGCCAGGAGCTTCTTCTGGGTCTTCCAACATGTGGGTGCAGGGGCTCAAGCACTTGTGCCATCTTCTTCTGCTTTTCCAGGCACATTAGCAGAGAGCTGGATGGAAAATGGGGTAGCCAGGACTCTAACTGGCACCCATATGGGATTCTGGAACTGCAGGTAGATGCTTAGCCTTCTGCGCTTCAGAGCTGGCCCCTACTTGGTTCTTACATCCCCTGCGCAGACATTTGCCTCTCTACTTTCAGCAGCACAAGAGAATTTATCATCTTATTTTTATATACAATTAAGACAAAATAAGCACAGTTTCAGCACAGCAGTTTCCACATATTTTAGAGCAAAGACTAGAGCAAAGACTGGGCTTCAACCATGCTGTTTCCTCAGATTTTCAGCTCTAACCTTTGCTCTCTCTGGGGCCGTCCCTCTCACCACTCTCACCCTTCAGAAATTGTCTGGCCAGCGCCGTGGCTCAATAGGCTAATCCTCCGCCTTGCGGTGCCGGCACCCACGGTTCTAGTCCCAATCGGGGTGCTGGATTCTGTCCCAGTTGCCCCTCTTCCAGTCCAGCTCTCTGCTATGGCCCAGGATTACAGTGGAGGATGGCCCAAGTGCTTGGGCCCTGCACCCCATGGGAGACCAGGAGAAGCACCTGGCTCCTGCCATCGGATCAGCGCGGTGCGCTGGCCGCAGCGCGCTGGCTGCAGCGGCCATTAGAGGGTGAACCAATGGCAAAGGAAGACCTTTCTCTCTCTGTCTCTCTCTCTCTTACTGTCCACTCTGCCTGTCAAAAAATTTTTTTAAAAAATGAAATTGTCTGGTTCTAAGCTTTGAAAGCATCATTTGTGCTGTCCCTGCCTGTCCTGCCCTGTGGCTCATCCAGCCGGCATTTCCCATCCCAGAACCCGTGTCTGTAGTAACTGAGGGACGGGATAGATGTTCTGTTCCTGCACTAGGTTCTGAGAGTGAGTGCCCAACATGCAGTGATTCCCTGCTGTCTGGGGTCCCTTCTTCCTTCCTGGCCTTCTCCCCTCCTGTCGTGGAGGCTGCTCCTTCATTTCAGCCTAGGACTTCCCAGGTGACCACCCTGTGCTAGGCCTGCTACCAGGCAGAGGAGACATGGGGAGAGTCTGCTCACAGGAGGCCACTGGTCTCTGGACTTCAGTTTGGGTTTGGCTAAGGCCCAAGTGGGGAGCAGTGTCCTGGAAGGCCCAACCAGAGGAGGTTTCAGAGCAAGATAGGCCAGAATTCTCTCAAATGTCAAAAAGCTTCCTGCTGCTCAGGATGGCTTTGTTCTCCAGGAGAGACGGGTAAGAGAAGCATGAGAATAAATGCCCCAGTGCCCATCTCAAAAGCACTGAGAGGAGGGCTAAGGTTAGGGTTAGTTCAGAGAGAAATTTCTTGACTGGCTTGAGAGAAATTGGGGGAAGCTTGGAGTTGGAAGCAGCAAGTGAGGTTGGTTCTCCTGTGTGAAGATAGCAATGAATAGAAAAACTCATGGTTTCAGTGTCAGTGCTGCCCGCCCAGGCTCATCTGCAGATCAACAACAGGAAACAAAGCTTCTTACATTGATGACCTTGGGGAAACAGTATGGCTTCCCCCAAGTCCAGGTCTCTGTGTGGAAGGTTAAAGGCCTAGAAGAAATGGTGTAAAGTTAGCCTTCAGCTTTGAGTACTGCAGACACTCAGGGATAAATGAAGTTTGCAGATTGAGAAAAGAAAGGGAGGTCTCAGATGTACTCCTCATCTCTGTGTGATCCTTACTGTATATTCTCGGAACACAGTGGCCGTGGTTTTCTACTGCAAATACACTTCCGTTCAGAGCCTTTCCCCTAATTTATAAACATTGGATTTCATTGTGTGTGTGTGTGTGTGTGAAAGACTCCAAAAGGTGCAAATAACATCAAAGCAGCAAAACAAAATCAAGAACATTCTCTACCCCTAAAAGTGATCCTCAGCTTATCACCCAGACAACTTCATTTTAAACCAAGAGATTAGAACTCCACAGAAATATGTGCATCATAAACACAGACATCCATCTTGGAATTTAGTCGTTAGGTTTATACCATGTTTTCAAAGGGCTTCCCCTTGGACTTGAGTTTGTCAGAATTGTTTATGCACTTTCATTCCCCCTGGTGAATTTTTAGGTTTTTTTTTTCCCCACACAATTCCCCTTTCCCACATTTAGGCTAACAAAATGATTTAAAAGGCATTTTCATTTTATGCATGCATCTTTAATGATTTTTTTTCTTGACGTCTTGGGGGGAATGACCAGAACTACTGCCTGCATGGTGGTCCTCCCGTGACTCCCTGCCGACCCTGGGACAAAACATGACAGGATTGTGCAGGCTGGGGGAATGGCTGGCTGTGTTCTGAGCCACACTCAGGGTACACCACAGGGTGTCAGGCGCAGAAAGTGGTGTGCAAATGGAATCCCTTTTTTCCCCTACTGCTCTGAGGGCAAAAAGCTAAATGCTGCTTTGTAGGCCTCTCTCTCCCTGTTTGAAAATCTCTAGGAAATACCGTTTCCAAGTTGATTACACAGATGAATAAATGCTAAAATCATCAAGAAATACTTAAAGTGTAGAAAATGTTAACCATTTTTGTGAAGAAATCCTTGGAACACAGTTTCTCCATCACGGACCTCAGGATGTGCCCCGGTGGTCAGCCGAGCTTCCCAGGGCGGCTCCATTCCAGAGCCGTGGTGAAGGCCCGCGCCAGGCAGGGAGCCTGGCTGGACCTCTCCTTGCGGGTGCGTTTGGGGCTGGGAGGCGGGAAACCTCACGCGTGCTCGCTTCGTTCCAGAACCTCCGCGCTGGACCAAGAAGCCCCAGAGTGCAGTGTACAGCAGCGGCAGCAGCGGGGTGTTGCTGTGCCAGGCGGAGGGCGAGCCCCAGCCCACGGTCACATGGAGAGTCAACGGTGCCCCGCTGGACAGTGAGTGGTGGGCGGCATGGCTCTCTGTCACGTGTGGCCGGGAGTGTGTGGTGGGGAACGAGCCTGGCTGAGGACCTAGCTCTCTGGGAAACCGGAAATCGCACCTGTCTGAGCAGTGTGAGGACTGAGGCCGGTCATTAGGGAATCACGCGTGAGAGCCCAGGTCGCCCTGCCCTCTCTCGAATCACCCTCTCCTCAGGGACAAAGGGCCAGCACGGACCGCGCCACTCCGGCTCCCCGCCTCTTCTTTGCCCATGAATGTGTTCATCCAGGCGGGAGGTCATGAGATGCAGCCCTGCAAGGGGGTAAGGACCCTGTGGGCAGGTGCTCCGGTTTCTGGAACGTGGCTCTGGCAGCACACTCCTTATTTGCAGATGGCAGTGTTCTGGGCCCTCCCTTGAGCTACCACCACGACCTTTGGCTAGGAGTGTCACGCCCCTCTCAGTAGCCATTGCTGATTGTGCCTTGTCCTCCGGATGGTTCCGGTAAAGTTCCACTTCTCCAGGAAGTGCCCCTGAATCTTGATCCCCCTTGTTCATGGTTCTGTGAAAAGCTCTGCCCTCCTCTGCAGCTGACCCTGCACAGCAGCTTTGGCACCCATAGAGCAGAAAGTTTGCTCCACTGTAATTTTTCAATCAGACTTGGGTGAACAATCAGCAGAGATGTCCACACTGTCGGTCACTGTGCTTCTGCGGTTAGTTGTCAGTTCCCCTTCAGTTAGGGCCCGAGCTGGATTGATTTTTTTTCTTGCGGTTTGATGTGATCTGCTGCTGCTGTGGGCTTCATCTGTAACATCATCTCTTCCCTTCTTAAACAAGTCATAAGCTTGTAAAATACTGATTTCTTCGGGGGTATTGTCCTCATAGATCTTGTTGTAAAGCACTAATGATTTTGCTGTTTCTTCACATCAGCTTCATCATAAATTTGGAGTTCATTCTGGTCTCAATTATAGCAGAATCTATGTTGCTCTAATAGAGGATCTTCTCAAACTATTGTCTTTCTTAGTACCTCAGACTAGATCCTGTTCAAGAATATTATAATGTGTTAGCATGAATTCATTTTGATGTACAAAAATTCTGAAATCTGAGCATAGTTTTTTACATAGTATGCATTTTCTGTGAGGTTTTGAAGAACCCACGTGTGTTCTACTCTTTTGCAACATTATGCCAAAGACACAGTATGTAGACAGCTATATGCTGTGGGATGTGTCAGTCCCCTCTTTGAAACCCAGGGCCTCCAGCTCTGGAACGGCTACAGCAATGCGGTCCAGCAGGCGCTGAGCGGAGTCAATGAGAAACATACCTGCTGCTTCCCAGAGTTCCCTGGCCCATAATAAGTACACCAGAAATGTTAGATCTTCTTATTTCCAAAAGAGGTTTCCAGAATTATTCTTGAGTAGAGAGAGAAGTGGGTTTTATTGCCAAAAAATTGAAACTCTGGCCCCTGCTCACAGGATGGATGTGGTCCTGTTGGGAGAAAGAGGCACTGAGCTGTCGGCCTGACGTGCTTCACAGTGAACATGGAAAGTGAAGTGAAGGGTGCGGCTGACAAATTCAGAAGGGTGGGCGAGTGCAACAGGGACAGCACTCAGGGTGGAGACCGTGAGGATTGCAGTGCCCTGGCTGTGGGATCTGTGCTGGACAAAGTCTGCATCTGAGTTCAGGAGATTAGGAGAGGGTCACTGGACAGTGGGACAGTGTCAAAGAAGTCATCTGGACTCTCACCTGTGTCTGTGGGAGTGGAGAGCCAGTGAGCTGTGGAACAGTGAGTCTTTTGATGATAAATATTAATTTGAAAGAAGATTGAAAATGCTAGAGTCTGGAAAGGAAAATCCATTGATGATGTGAAGAAAAACTAAGGAGTTAGCTTTAGTGAATGATTATTCACCCTAAATTGGTCTTGAAATATAAATACTGTATGACACATTTAATAAATGGTGCGTAAATACTTTATGTCCTATTCTTCATCAAACTGACATTCTTTAATCTCTTTAGGCCATCCAGTTGCTGGTGATGTCATCTTCCCCAGAGAAATCAGTTTCCCCAATCTGCAGCCAAATCACACAGCTGTGTACCAGTGTGAAGCCTCCAACGTTCATGGGACCATCCTGGCCAACGCCAACATTGACGTTGTAGGTGAGTATGCCTGGGAGCAGGCAGTGCCTGTGGCTTCCTGAAGGAAACAGCCCAGGTCACACCCCAGGAAGCAGCTGAATCTTGACACATGAAAAGTTGGGGAAATCAAAGCACCTTGCCCCTTGCATTTGGGTGTCAGACCTCATCCTGAAAATATGTTGAGTTTGGATGCTTATCTAATGTAAGAGTATGGCTGAATACTCTTGTTGGTATGGCTAGGGAGACTCAATTTGCATGTCTTTCTTACTTTAAAGTTTGAAACTGTATTTATGTTCTTTTCAAATAGATGTCCGTCCATTGATTCAGACTGAAGATGAAGAAAGTTATGCTGCTGTGGTTGGGTACAGTGCCTTCTTGCACTGCGAGTTCTTTGCTTCCCCTGAGGCAGTGGTGTCCTGGTAAGCTGGCCATTTGCTTAAGAGAATGTCATAGTAGAATTCACCTTACTTCTCTATCCTTCACTGGATAGACTATGTTGTGTCCACGTGGTTACCTGGAATGAGCACCCCCGGGAGAGGTAACAACCCTGACCGCCTGCCTCTCCTGAATGGGGTGGTCTCATCTGGGGAAATCAAGTGACCCATGTGTGTTCATGGAGGAAAGCAGACACTTGCAGAGGGGCACAGTTAAAGGTGGCTTTGGCTTTTGTCGTGGAGATTTCTGAGGTCATGTGTGAATGACTTCATTGTTGCTGTTCTGGGGTTGTCTAGTTACTTTGATCTGCGTTCAGTTCCAAATGCACATGCTTTAAACCTTACCGACATTGATTTTCATTGTCATTTCTATGCATTAACTGAGCTTCAACTCCAGACACATGGGTCTACCTTACTGGGAAAGCTTGGTTCTGCCTTAAAATGACCTTGGCATTACTCTGAGGAGAAGTGGCCACGCAGGTGCAGAGCTAGAACCCATCTGTATTTACACTTGTGGTGCTTGCTTCATTGTCTCCTTTTGGCATTCTTTTGGATTTTTTAAAACAATATTTTGTTAGAGTGATTTATTTTGATTATAGATGAAGGTTTGGCCTCCCCTTAAATCTGTACCTCCTGTAAGCTGCACGCTCTCAGCCTACCCCTACCCTGTGGGATTCTGTGTGGACTCAGCCCCCACGTCCACTACATTGTTAGCTCTGGTAGCTGCTGGGGGACACCCAGGATCAATCAGACCTGAAGCAGATGCTTGGGAAGTAGATGGAGGTTGGGAAAGGACTCTAGACTGACTTGTGGGATGCTGTGATGGGGTCCTCAGGTCAGGGGCCCCTATCCTCTAGTATTCTGGATGACTGAGGTTTTCCAGGAGTGTGACAGACTCCGAGGGTCATTATCTCTTTCAATTACTGCTTCTGTCAGAACCCTGGAACAGTCATCCGCTAAAGAGTTTGCCCTCAGTAAGCCAGAGGCTATTTAGTAAACTCTGATGCAAAACAGTGGTGGTGGCGGTGGGAACCTCTCAGAGGCATGGGAGGGGCTTGGGCTCCTGCTGGCACAGTCTACTTGGGCAGATGAGATGTACATCCGTGGCCACTCAGAAAAACACGAACCCCAGGGGAACATTGCAGAGAGTCTTCTAGCTCCTAGGAAGGGGTCAGCCTGAGTGATATCAGCAATAGTATCACAGTGCTTTTCCTGTGTATCAGAGTGAAGGGTCCCTCTCCCTCAGCTGGACCTCTGCTTTCCTGTGTCCACAGGCAGAAGGTAGAAGAAGCCAGCCCCCTGGAGGGCGAACGGTACCACGTGCACAGAAATGGCACACTGGAGATCAGCGGTGTCACTGAAGACGATGCCGGCTCCTACTCCTGCTGGGTGGAAAATGCTGTAGGGAAGACTGCAGTCACAGCCAGTTTGGATATTAGAAGTATTTTTATTTCATTTATACTCTGCATGGAATCTCGTATAGCTTTAGTCTGATATCATTTTTCCAAATGAAGCAATGGAATTTAAGTCTGAGCACCTGTTAAGCTTCTTTAGACCATTTTAAAGTCCTAGACTGTGTTCCATTTGAAAGACCATAGCAAGTGTGACAGGGTACGATGCATGCAAGGCTGTGTACAATTCTAAGAGGGAGCTAGGTGTCTGTGGTGGTAGCTGCTGGAATTCCCTGTTTTGGTGTATTTTTGTAATTGCATTTTATTTCAATAGCCAGTTGAAGGTTATCAGTAATGGACTTTTAAAAAAAAGATTTATTTATTTATTTGAGAGAGTTACAGACATAGGGAGGGAGAGACAGAGAAAGAAGTCTTCCATTCACTGGCTTGCTCCTCAAATGGAGTGATTAGCCAGAGCTGGGTTGATCAGAAACCAGGAGCTGATAGCTTTTTCTGAGTCTCCCTCATCAGTGCAGGGGCCCAAGCACTTGGGCCATCTTCTGCTGCTTTCTGTGGCCATAGCAGAGAGCTGCATCAGAAGTGGAGCAACCAGGATTTGAAACAGCGCACATACGGGATGCTGGCACCACAAGTGGAGTTTTAAGCTACTATGCCACAGCGCTGGCCCCAGTAATGGACTCTTTGAGTTAAAAATTTCACACTCACAAAAGTTAGGTTTCGTAAAGACCAGGACATGGTAGATCTGGTTAATATCTGTTCTTGATAATAGGAGACTTTTCCTTTTTTGTTTTAAAGGAAAAATTTATTTATTTAATGAAAGGCAGAGTGATAGAGAGAAGGGCAGAGAGAGAGAGAGATTGATTCTGTTCATTGGTTCATGCCTCAGATGCTTGCAATGGTTGGGGGCTGAGCCAGGCTGAAGCCAGGAGCCTAGAACCCCACTTGGGTCTCCCTTGTGGGTAGTAGAGACCCAAGTACTTGGACCATCACCCGCTACCTCCCAGGATGCATAGATTACAAGCAGAGGAGCTAGGACTTGAACCAGGCACTCCAGTATTCCTTGTAGGCATCTCAAGAGGTGGCTTAACTTGCTGCACCACAGCGCCACCCATAGGTAGCTTTATATACTGTCTTCAGCACTGAGTCCTGTGGTGACAGTGGGGCTGTGGGTGTGTGTGTGTGTGGGTGTGTGTGTCTGTGGACTCATGCCTGAGCATCTGTTTTCATTGTGTTCCCACCACTTTCTCTCTTCCTTCCACTTCACTTTGCTTCCTTCCTTTACTGTCCTCTCTTGTGTCCTTCTATGATTTCATAGTACTTGTCCTCTGTGCCTCGTTGTCTGCCACACCCACCCAGGAACAGCCCCCCCCCCCCCCATCTGTCTGCTGTGTGTGACCTCTCCCTACACTTTTCCTGAATCACTCACAATTTTCAAAATACACTGAAGGAGGCTGTGAGGTTTTTTTTGTTTATGTCTCTCTCTCTTTTTTTTTTTTTAATATTTCAAGCTGCAGATTTGTATCAAAGCTCAGCAACTCAGCCAGGGTCAGGGTCAAAGAGAGCAGGGCCTGAGCCTCTTGTTCTGGATGCCCAGCACTGTGCATGGCCCAGGGCAGACCTCAGGTGGCTGCATCCAGACAGCTGCCAAGCCCACAAGCTTCAGTGTCCCAAAGCGTCCGTTGTGTTTGTAAGGAATATGTGAAGTTCCCCTCAATGGAGGACTAAGAACACACTTTCTGTGTATAAGACAGCAATGCTGAGAATGGAGTAGAGTAAGAAGCTGTACCATAGTGATGGAAGGCATAAGCTTGGTCTGTGGCAGATTTGGGCTCCAAACCTGGCTCAGCCCCGTACTACTTAGGAAACCTCTCAATTTAATTCTGGCCTCATCGTCTCTGTGGGGTGTGGATATTAATATCTGTGGGACTGCTATCATTAAGAAGTTCACAATCCTGGTGAACTTGTTAGCAGAGTCCTAGTGAATAGAGTAAGAGCTTATTCAGCGGTGTCTGTTATTGAATGGATTTCTGACTTTAAATTTAGAATCAGGCATGGGAGGTTTAAGAATTCACTCACAACTCGTTTAGCGTATGAGTTTCTCCAGCCCTCATGCTTGTGATACCCAAAATCCATTTTATTAACACTCTCAGTTTTTTGCTTGGCGCCCTGATTGCATAGACAGCAGTGATGTTAGAGCGTGGCCGTGGGGTTGGAGGCCAGCCTGTGTGATTTGGGCTCTCAGAGGCTCCTCCAGTGCCAGATGTCACCGAAAAAGTACACCTGCCTGATCGTGGTCTTGAAGAATAAGGCTGGTGCACTTTGGAACAATTATAATGAAGTGAACATTTTGCAAGGCAACCGTGGTACCAGTCTCTGAGATTCCTGTTTTAATACTCTCCATTCCTCTTTGTTTTAATCTCTGGTTCACTGTAACTCATTCACCAAGACATCGTCCAGGTGTGTACTGAGCACCTCCTGTGTACAGGCTCTGGCCCCACCCTGGGGCTTGCTTCCTGGGTCCCCACCCTCCAGGTGATGGTTTGTCTACGCAGGGCATCACCATCTGAACTCAGCATTTATAGCTCTATCTGTTGTCTTTTTTTTTTTGGTAAACAGACGCCACGAAGCTGAGTGTTTCTCCCAAGAATCCCCGAGTCCCCAGGTCACACATCCTTGAACTTCACTGTGAGAGCAGCTCTGACCCCCATCTGAAGCCCAGTTTGAAGCTGTCCTGGGGTAAAGATGGAGAGGCCTTTGAGGTGAACGGCACGGAAGACGGAAGGTAGGGAACACGGGGTTTGTGGTCACAGTGTCTGCTTGGGCCTAACGCCTTGCAGCTGGAAAAGTTCTGAAAGCATCAGTGCCGAGTCTCAAGGCACATGTGCATCATCTGCTGCTCCTGCTGACTTTCCAGGTACCGTGTCCTCTGTCTGTGCATGGAGCAGGGGCCACCCGGTGACTGAGGCAGGCTTACTGCGTGGGCTCAGGCTCTTAGGAAGCTGTTGGGAAGGCTGGGGCCTTAAGGGGCTGCTGAGGCATCACACGGCCCTGCAGCTTCTGTTCGAGCATCTGGAAAATGCTTCTCTCTTGACAGCTGCCTCACACGTGGCCAGCCCTGCACCGGCCACTCATGCTGCCCAGAGGCAATGCTGTCTGCTTCTCTTCCATTGCCCAGCCTCACAGGAGTCAGCCTCACTGGCTGAACCTAAGTCATTCCTGGAATTCCTCCTTCTGCAAAGTCCTGGCGAGCACGGTCATCCCTTGGTATCTGAGGGGAATGGGTTGAGGACCCCCCGCAGACACCAGAATCCTTGGGTGTTTCAGTCCCTTAGATACAGTGGTGTGGTGTCTGCACTGAGCCTGCACCGTCATTCTATGTACTGAAGTAATGCCAGGATTGTATGGGATACCTGACACATAAGTGCTTTGTAAGTGGCTCTTACACTGTGCTGTTCAGGGTGATGGCAGAACATCTGCATGTTTTCAGTGTGTTCACTGCTTTTAGTTTTTGAGTGTTTATAGTCTGGCATTGCCTGATTCCCTGTATATCGATGCAGCATCTCTTTTGACCTCTGTGGAGAAACTGGACCATACGTAGAGAATAAAGGATGGGTGGGAGCAGTTGCAGAACTCCACTGGGCAGTCCTGTGGATATCAAGAGGGAAAGAATGGCTGTTCACTTCTGTATCACTGCCAAACAAGGGTTAAAAATGGGCCATCTGGGGTTGCAGCCAAATCTCCCTGCACTTGAAACCTCTATGAAACCTCTAATGACCTTTGGGTGAGAACTGGCTGCTGTGGCATAGTCCAGAGCATGGCCCCTGATGTAGCACTCATCAGGTGGAGCACTCAGACACGCAGCTCAGCATCTGTGCCTCAGTGTACCTCCTGAAGTGGAGTTTGATGATGCAGATTTGGAAGATGACTTCTACACAAGTAGAAGGACCTGTGATTTGTACTGTGCACCTCCTCAAGGGGTGGTGCTCATTATTGCCCCCTGGTTGGCCTCTGTGGCATCTGTGTACATATTTGTGTGCATGGATGTGTGTGCATGTGCATATGTGTGTGCAGTAAGAGCATCGCAACTGTGTGTGCACATGTCTATTGGGGCTATATGGATGTGTGTATTCATGGCATATGCATGTGTGTATGTATGGGATGCACATGCACTTATTTTCATGTTCAGGTGTGTGGGGTGCATTGTACATGTGTATGCATGGGCTGTGTGTATTCATGCTTGCATGTATGGGATGCTTGCAGGTGCACATATGCATGAATGTGTGCATGTGTATGTATGGGGCATGTGTATGCATGTGTGTATGTGTGTGTTTGTGGTGTGCATGCATGTGTGTGCACTTCCTCTGTCCCTCCTCCCTCCCTGTATGTGCAGTTGTGATAGCAACAGATGTGTTAGAATCCTAAGGGCTACTCTGCAATAGAATCTTCAACTTCAGGTTCTGTCTCAGCTCATCTGTCAACTGCTCTCATCTACCCACATTTTCCCTCTTGTTTTCAGTTTTTCTGGGGTCTTTCCTGTGACTTCTGGGCTACCAGTAGGAAGAGGAGGTACCCAGGCCTTGTCCTGCACATGCATATTAAGCCTCTAGCCCCAGGAACTGCAGCTTTTTTTATGGCCCTGTCTTAGCTTTTGTGGATGCTGGGCTGACACTCAAACAAACTTGCAGCAGATTGGACTGAACGAGTGACAGACATATTCTTCTGCCTTTCCTTGAGCAAGTGGAGGGAATGAGGGACAGATACCCGTGCTCAGAAGGGACTCAGGAGTGGGGAGGGTCAGGAGGGACTGCGGCTGGGTCATTATGGCTACCAGGGACAGGGTTGATACCACAGGTGTCTGCTAGGCTACCAGGAGCAGCAGCCCTGCTTCCTCCTCATCACTAGGCCGAGATCAGAGTCTTTTGTGCAGGAAGAAGTGACATCTGGAGAGCAGCGAGATGGGAGGTGCCCCTGCTCTGTCCTCTGGCCCCTGTCAAGTGCAGGTGTGGTGAGAGCCACTCTGGCCGTTTACCCCTGCGTATCTCTACCTAGGCTGATGCTTCCCTGGGAGGCCATTCATGACTCCAGGCAAAGTGAGCACTGGGAGATACTGCAGAGGGTGGGGAGGGGGTCATGTGTCAGAGCACAGAGGAGGCGGGGCAAGGCTGGGAACATCCGGTGGGGGCTTCTGTCCGTGGCTTCAGCAGATGAATAGTGGGGCCAGGGCATGGGGCCCAGATGCTGTGGGGGAAACCCTAGCAGAGGGTCGGGAACTGAGACACTTTGTCCAAGCAGAGAGGCAGGAGGAATGGGGTTTGGAGTGTCACAGCATCTGCTGTTAGTAGTGTGATTAGCAGCAGGCCAGAAATGAAGGAATAAATTTGATTACTGTGATTATTCGTGGCCTCTGAGCACGGGCTGTCCTGCCAGCTCCTCTGCTTTACCTGCCTGACTTGTCTCATGCCCGTTTCCAGTGGGTGCATCTAGGGCCTGAGTGGTTCACGGTCGCATGAATAAGGATCCATGGGCTGAACCTGCAGCCCAGATCTCCAAGAAGAACAGCTTCGTGATCCTGCCTCAGGATGTGGCCGCTCCACAGAGGGAGCGGGGCCGGACGGTGGGGTGCTGGCATGCAGAAGGTGGCAGGCTGGTGGTGCCGACAAAGGTGTGCAAGGGTCAGGGTCGGTTGTTTGGGTTTCTCAGGTGAGGGTTTAAGCAAGGACAGGAGGAAAAGATCAGGAGGCTCCCAGCTAGATTCTGCAAGCAGAATGCCCTTGACTATGAAGGAAGCGTAGCACAGGAGAGAAATGCGGCTGCTGTCTCAGGCACCTGAGGCATGTCTGTGCCAACGCCGTGATGATGGCCGGAATGCCTTCAGTGCTGTGTACCCCCTGGAAGTGTTCTGGTTTAGAATTCAACTCGGTCTGAGCCTGGGTCTGGCATATTTCAGCCTCCCCACAGGCCCTAAAATTCAAGGTCACTTGCACATGTGAGGCACGTGAGGTGTTCCTGAGAGCCTGAAAGGGCCTCACGCAAGAGAAGGCCACCACAGAGATGCCGCTCACACCTTTTGCCCACATCTTGGTGATATTCCAGCTCCTGGGAGTAGCTTTTTGCCAAGCAGGTTGTAGCCCTTCACCTCGGAAGTCAACCTGTGCAGAAGCTGCCAGTGAGTGTAAAATTCGGAGTCTGTGCCCAGGGGGCATCAGGCAACAGGAACTGAGAGATTCGTGTTCTGAATTGATGCAGTTCTTGATTAGCAAAACCAGGTTGAATCACCTGGTGCACTGTTTACTCATTGGTGTAGAAATGAGAGATTGACTGTCCACGGTGAGAAGGCAGAATGTGTCAGTTTTTACCACAGTGTGAAGGTGTTTTCCATAATTTCAACTTCTCAGCAGTTTATAAATTTTATGTTTAAAATCTCAATTATGCAAGATTCTGCCACCCTCTCCTCAAGGATGGCATTATTTAAACTACTTGAACTAAATCGCCAATGTTATGAATAGATTTTAAATTTAATGGAGCTTAAAAATCTCGAGTAGGTATTTTGATAATATATAGGTATAGAGCAAAGGCTGCAATTTATAAAGAAGCAATTTTCATGTGGTCAACTTGATTACGAATTGGCAAAAGCAGAACAAATAACAAAAAGGAAATTTAAATGCTTTATGCAAAGAAGCACGAGACCACTGTGTGCTGTTGAGAGAAATCACATCAGACCTTAACATGCATTCTGCTCCGGAGCTGGGGGTGAAGAAAAGTGAAACTTGTCAGAAGAACATATTAGACGCCCCCTTCTCAGATGTTCCGGTTCCGTGGAGATGGGGTTAGATATGGGGTCTGCCCTGGTAGGAAGGCCCGGGAGGGAACCTCCAACGCCCTGAGAATCACTCAGAGTCACTCGGGTGCCGCAGGCTGCAGTGTCCTCACGTGCCCTCCAGGCTGCACATACACTGTCCATCACTGTCCATGTACCCTAACTTCATAAGGTTAGAGAAGGCGATCCAGGTCATGGCTGTGTAGACTTTTACATACGCTTGGAAGATGGCTTTTTCTCCAGTTGTCTCCTGGGCATCCCATAATGCAGTGTGTCCCTTAGGTATCCCCTGATACAGTGTACATTAATGTGGAGTTGTTTTTCAGTCTTTTTTGAATTGTTTCCAGAAGGATGTACAGTGTTGGAAGGATTTTATTTCTCCTTCTCCTCTTGTTTGCATCCTCAGTGTAGATTTCTTTTTTTTTTTGGTAGGATCACTATTGATGGAGCTAATCTGACCATATCTAATGTCACATCAGAGGACCAAGGAGTTTACTCCTGCTTTGCCCAAACTGCTCTAGACAACGCTGCTGATGTGACTCGAGTCACTGTCTTGGGTGAGTGCACAGGCGATCTCTGTTCAGTGCTGACTAAATCCTGCTGTTCCCAGGCAGTAAAGCCAGTGATGGTCTGAGCCCCTGCACATAAATTATTGCTTTGAATTTTTTGTTTGAAAAGTAGCCCCACTTTCACATAGTTTCTCTTGTTCTCACATACACGAATCAACACTTCCTTCTTTTCCCAATGTGTCTGGATGCAGGATTTGGACAGACAACTAGTGACCTGTATTTTCCTTGCCTGTATCTTTCGTTATTAATCAGATGTTCCAGATCCACCAGAAAACCTTCAGTTGTCTGACAGACAGAACAGGAGTGTCCAGCTGACGTGGGAAGCGGGAGACAACCACAACAGCAATATTAGCGGTAGGAAGACTTGGCATAATTACTACCTTTGTCCCACAGAGTAAACATCAATATAGAAGCAGTTTCTATACCAAGTGCGATGGATGATGTGTCTCAGGACATCTTTTTAAGCTTTTTATCCTGTGTAAATCCTAGTATAACCCAAGTACCTGGGCTCATTCTAATGCTCTGTCCTTGCTCCTTTGCCAGAGTTCATTGTAGAGTTTGAAGGAAACAAAGAGGAACCCGGACGCTGGGAGGAGCTGGCCAGAGTCCCAGGAAAGGACACGACAGTCTTGTTAGCTCTGGCTCCGTATGTGAGATACCAGTTCAGGGTCATAGCTGTGAATGAAGTGGGGAGAAGCCAACCTAGCCAGCCCTCGGACCATCATGAGACCCCACCTGCAGGTATGCAGTTGCTCAAGATTCTGACAAAATGTTTTAGTTTGGCCCCATCTTTGAACATGTTAGGAAAAAAAAAGGTTGGCAGAATAGTGTAGGATTTATTATTTTTATTGGTTTGTTTGCAAGACAGAGAGGGTGAAAGGGTTCTTCTGTTTGTTGGTTTCTTCCCCAAATGCCTGTGGCAACTGGAGGTGGGAAGCCAGTCCAGGTCTCGCACTGGCCCCAGTTACTTGAGCCATCATCTGCTGCCTTCAGGGTCTGCCTTAGAAGGAAGCTGCAGACAGGAGCTAGAGCCAGGAATGGAACTGGGGACACTGTTGGACAATGTGGGCATCCTAGCCATTAGTCCAAATACGTGTTCCACGTGCTGGATTTTAGCTTTTTCCAAATAGCTTGAACAGATCTGTAAACTAACAGCTCACAAAATATTTAGAGTACATCTGTCTCATAAGTGTTATGCAAACACTTGACAGAGAACAGGAAGTTGGGATGGTGGGAAACATCTCTGAATTTTGTGGCAGTCAAATCATGTCTAGACCGGTGCCGCGGCTCACTTGGCTAATCCTGTGCCTGCCGCGCTGGTACCCCGGGTTCTAGTCCGGGTTGGGGCGCCGGATTCTGTCCCAGTTGCTCCTCTTCCAGTCCAGCTCTCTGCTGTGGCCCGGAAAGGCAGTGGAGGATGGCCCAAGTGCTTGGGCCCTGCACCCACATGGGAGACCAGGAGGAGGCACCTGGCTCCTGGATTTGGATTAGCGCAGCACACTAGCCGTAGCAGCCATTTGGGGATGAACCAACAGAAGGAAGACCTTTCTCTCTCTCTCTCTCTCTCTCTCTCTCTCTCTCTCTCTCTCACTCTCTCACTGTCTAACTCTGCCTGTCAAAAAAAAAAATCATGTCTAAGTCAGAAATCATAAGGTGTAAGTTCTGAATAAATGTTCACAGGAAGGACCTCACCTTTTTTAAAAAAAAAAAAAGATTTATTTACTTAAATGAAAGGCAGAATTGGAGAGAGCGAGCGAGAGCGAGCGAGCTTCCATCTGCTGGTTCAGTCCCCAAATGGCTGCAGTGGCTGGAGCTTAGCCAGGCTGAAGCCAGGAGCCTGGAATGTCATCTGGGTCTCCTAGGTGGGTGCAGGGGACCAAGTACTGCGCCATCCTCCGCTGCTTTCCCAGCACATTAACAGGAACCTGGATCACAAGTGAAGTAGCCAGGACTCATACTGGCACTCATATGGGATGCCTGTGTCATAGGCAACTTCATAACTCAGTGTCCTACAGTGCTGGCCTCAAAGGCTCAACTTTCTGAAGTAGAACTTTTGACTCATTGTAAGCACTTTGTTAAGTTTTCAGTGAATCTAACATTATCAGCTTTTATGCATTTTGATTTTTTTGAATCTGAACATTTATCTGAACTGTAAAGTTTTTTTCATTGATCTCAGGAGTGATTGTGCCCAAATTTGTATTAACTGGCACTAGACATTGATGTGGCCACACGTTGGTGTGTAATAAATGTGAGATAAATATCCCAGGGTATAATTTCCATTTTGGACTGAGAAACAGCATTTATGGCAATAACTGCATCCGATATTGGTGTGATTTTAGTGTCCATGGAAGTTAGCACCAAGCCTCATGCTCAGCTCCTCCTTACGAACGGACCTGTCTGAGTACCTGTCATGGGGACATCCATGATGCTGTCCTCTAGTTGATGTCCCTGAAGCTTGGGTGTCAGTACTGATATGTTCTGTTTTATTTCACTTATTCTCCTAGTGGCAAATGTTTACAACATACCCTTATAAAATATTTCTAATAGGAAAATTAATAAAGGTTTAAAATTGAGACACATTTTAAAGTAGTAGGGTTTGAGTTTTTAAAGAGCAGGTTTAAATTTGTTACACAAGTATATAGTAAATGATTTGCTAGCCATTAGATAATTATATTACACTCAAAGAATTGTATTACTCCGAGAACACTGTTTTACTTCTTGAAGTAAAATGTGTATTTAAAAAGCTACCTTAAATCTGTTTGGGAACTAAACCAGATAGAAATTAAGAAGTACAATTAATTTTTTTAGCCTCTCAGTTTTTTTTGGAGGGGATGTAATACGATAACCTGCCTATTGAATTTGCTTTTAATGTTGTTGACTTTTCAGCTCCAGACAAGAATCCTCAAAACATAAGAGTCCATGCCTCTCAACCCAAGGAAATGATCATAAAGTGGGAGGTGTGTATCCCTTCGCACGCTATGCATTTCTTTGTGCCTGTTTTCCTTTCCTTTATGTCTGCATGCTGAGTACAGTGATACAGCAATATTTTCTTTAATAACAAGGAAGCACTGCTTGTGACAGAGTTGAGTTTGTGGTGTCATCAGTGTTTATCTTGAAGACCACTGATTGAGTTGGAGTCTGTTCTTAAATGTTTCAGATTCCTACTCTTTCTGTTACTAAGGTGCTAGATGCTCTCACATTCAAAAATGACTGAACACCCTCACTCAGTTCAGTATGTGGTCTATGAAGTCTGATGCAAGGATGACTCTAAAATAGCAGTCAGTACTTACTGCTCCTGGAGGCCTGGGTGGACTTGGGTGTCATCCTGAGCGCACACCTCCAGGTGTTTGTTCTAAAGCAGGTGTGACGCTGGGTGACCTGTGTCTTGTGCCTTGCTGTAGGTGAGTGTGATGCTGGCTGGTTAGCATCTTGTGCCTTCTTCTAGGTTGCATGCGATGTCCTGTGATGGGTGTCTTGCACCTTGTTCTGGATCAGATGTGACGTTAGCTGTTGTGCATCTTGACAAGGCAGGGCGTCAACACTGTAGTCTTTGGACTTCAAATTCCACTTTTTCCTGTGTTCATCCTTGTTAAATGATTTTATTCTAATTTTTTTCTAAAATTTATATATTCTCAGATAATGTCAATTATTCTGGTGTCATTTCCAAGATTGTTTTGTTATAGTGGAGGACCTTGTTTTCCCTCTGCTACTTGGTCATGGCCAGTAGCAGCTCCACTAACCTACTGAAAGCACGCCTTCATGCACCCATTTCGATTCACAGTAGGCCTCTGAATTTTGTGTAAATGTTGTCACTTTTATACCTACTGAATATAGCTGATGTATATCCACACTTCATGCCAGGAATGATTTTTGAAAGAATTTTTAAAGTATATTAACTTTGGTGTGCTTTGTTCCTTCATATACTTGTTTTTATACTCATTTACTTAATCACATGGCCCATACCTACAAATTATTTAGTTGAGTTTTTCTATCAACAATAAGCCTTATTTCCATTTCAATGTGTAAAAATTGAAAAAAAATGAGCTGGCGCCATGGCTCACTTGGCTAATCCTCCACCTGTGGCGCTGGTACTCCAGGTTCTAGTCCCGGTCGGGGCGCCAGATTCTGTCCCGGTTGCCCCTCTTCCAGTCCAGCTCTCTGCTGTGGTCCGGGAGTGCAGTGGAGGATGGCCCAAGTGCTTGGGCCCTGCACCCGTATGGGAGACCAGGAGGAAGCACCTGGCTCCTGGCTTCAGATCGGCGCAGCGTGCCAACTGCAGTGTGCTGGTCATAGCGGCCATTTGGGGGGTAAACCAACAGAAGGAAGACCTTTCTCTCTATCTCTCTCTCTCACTGTCTAACTCTGCCTGTCACGAAAAAATTTGAAAAAATGAATACCTAGAAATTAAATATATCCAAGAATATTATGTTTCCTAATGGCATAAATAGCTACTACTGCATTGTCTTGATGATTACCTGTTGTGTAGGCTGTATCATTCTTTCATTCTTTTAGATGGTGTCTGTCTTATCTTCCTTTAGTTCTACAGAGATTTCTGTAGGTAGATAACATCACTGGTTAGAGGACAGTGACATCTGAGGTGTCTTCATAAGTTCAAAGAAAATGCATATAAAACTAGGCACAGATTTGATTTTTTTTTTTCACCAGAATAAACCTGTCTTTTAATTCTGTTACTCACAACCTTTTTCTTCTCATGTGGACTGCAGGCCATATCTCATATCTGCAGGTCGGTTCCTCAGGGAGGCGCACCTGCTCCACTGGCACCAGCTGTCAGGGATTTGGAACAGGACTGGCAATTACTTTCAAACACATGCTTCATGCCACTTTGAAGTGTCAGTGAGCAAAGAGCCACCGGCATGGTGTGGGGAGTTTAGGGACATTCTTTCATGGAGTATTGTTCTGTGTGGCTCATGCTGAAGGAAGGAGTCAGATGCCCTGAGTTTCCCGAGTGGATGAACAGATACTGTGGGTAAATGAGCAGACCGCTCTGCAGGCTGGCTCACGAACTCTAGGGAGAGGCTGGGTGTCTCCAGCTTTTGCCTGCTTGTTTGTTGTAGCATTAAGCAAAATCTAACACATTAAATTCTAACTTAATAACAGAGTTGGTCTTTTCAGCTACCATTGTCTTCTGCAAATCACTTTTTATGTGTTAAGTTGGTTATGTGTGCCCACACCTCTGAGTGCTGAAGCCCGACCAGGGTCTGTTTCTTTTTCTTTTTTTAAAGATTTATTTATTTATTTGAAAGTCAGAATTAGACAGAGAGAGAAGGAGAGGCAGAGAGAGAGAGAGAGAGAGAGAGAGAGAGAGAGAGAGAGTTTTCTTCCATCCACGGGTTCACTCCCCAGTTGGCCGCAACGGCCGGAACTGCACCGATCCAAAGCCAAGAGCCAGGAGCCTCCTCCGGGTCTCCCATGTGGGTGCAGAGGCCCAAGGACTTGGGCCATCTTCTACTGCTTTCCCAGGCCATAGCAGAGAGCTGGATCAGAAGTGAAGCAGCCAGGACTTGAACTGGCACTCATACAGGATGCTGGCACTGCAGGTGGCACCTTACCTGCTACACCACAGCGTCGGCCCCCGGGTCTGTTTCTTAAAGCAGGGTCAGCTGCAGCCCAGCTGGTCACATACATCAGGGTACTTCTGCATGGTAGTTCCTGGTGTTCTTAAGCTTAAGTGCATTTATAAGAATTTTTAAGTTCTCTTAATAAACTAACAAATTTCTGATTTCAAACATATCAAAAGAAAAAACCCTCAACAACTGAAAAAAGAAGAAAAAAAATCTCAAACTCCACTAATGTTGGATTGCTTGGTTTTGTGATCACAGACTAATGGACTCCCAAGGGACCCAGGTTGTATTAGTGCTATTAGAAGGGCAGGGAAATCCACCTGTGTTAAAAAAATTTTTAAATGGAATTAAATGGAATATTATATGTGGTGACTGTAGGTGTGACAATGTGTTGTTTTAAAAACTGTTTACAGAGCAGATTTCAAGTGTTCTTCCCACTTTAATAATTATGTGAGGGAATGCGTGTGCTGATTGTAGCAATGTCTATGTGCTTATTCCAAAACAACATCAGTATACACAATAACATTTAATTTTTATCTGTCAATTAAAATATAAACAAGTAAAAATGTTAAAAAAAATTAAATGGAATTAGGACAATGTGGCAATCTGTCCAGCTTCTAGATTGGCAGGCATAGCCTTGCTTGGTTCAGCGATCTCCTTGGAAATGTTAAAAGACATATCTTTTTTTGGAAATTGTGCAGAAAAAGTCTTGCTAACCATGTCACTGGTGTCAGACTCTTTGAGGGGCCTGTGGACCCCAACCAGCGGTGTCCAGACCCTAGGCTGAGAACCTCACTGCTAGAGGCACCTTCCCTCTGGCCACTCTCTCAAAGTGGGGGCGCGAGGTCTTCCTGGCTGCTCTGCCTTTGCTCCTTCTTAGCTTCCCTCTTTGCAGGGCTCATTTGAAATTTCCTGAGCTTCTGTGGCCGTTGTTCCAGGCCGAATCCCAGCTTTCTCTGGTTTCTTCAAGGATCCTGGCACTTTATTTTATAAGTTGCCATACACTTTCTAAGCTTTCCTCTTTCCCTAGGAGAAGAGTGTGTAAATGGAACATGTTTATAGTCATTGGGGGCTAAAGTTTCAGGTTGCTGAATGAACAGAGTGTGACCTAATTCACTTGGGGAGTGCTCAAGCCCCCAGTGAATTTGTGTCCATGTCATATGAAGACCTTTACCCATGAATACAAGAGTAAAATGATGACTGTGGAAAATTTCAGGAAAGTTTTATTTTAATTTTTTAAAATTTTTACTGATCTTGGAACAGGCAAAGACTTGAAATTATTTTACTTATATGTGCTGTGCTTCACTGTATAGCTCTACTACATATTTTAATAAATTAGACTAAGTCAAGAATCATTATAAATTCTGTAAAAACATTATATGTGGTGTTATCAAATTACCTACATATACAAAGTTGTTGTTTGTGTGTTTCATTTAAATGAATATTCCCATTTTTATGAAATTGAATAGATAGCTTAAATCACATTTATGTTTTTAAAATTAAAATATTACTTAATTAAAAATCAACATGTGAAAAACCAGTTTCCTGTACTAGAAATTCCTCTGTCAAATGTTCTTGGATGGTGGAATGAAACACAGCAGAATGGCCAAGGAACTCACGCAATGTAGAGAAGAGCTACCACTTATTGCATATCCTCCAAAAATGCAGATTCTCTCTCTCCCTCTCTCTCTCTCTCTCCCTCTCCCCTCTCCCCTCTCCCTCTCCCCTCTCCCCTCTCCCTCTCCCTCTCCCCTCTGCCCTCTCCCTCTCCCCTCTCCCTTCTCCCCTCTCCCCTCTCCCCTCTCCCTCTCCCCTCTCCCTTCTCCCCTCTCCCTCTCCCCTCTCCCCTCTGCCCTCTCCCTCTCCCCTCTCCCTTCTCCCCTCTCCCCTCTCCCCTCTCCCTCTCCCCTCTCCCTTCTCCCCTCTCCCTCTCCCCTCTCCCCTCTCCCTCTCCCCTCTCCCTCTCCCTCTCCCCTCTCCCTCTCCCTCTCCCCTCTCCCTTCTCCCCTCTCCCCTCTCCCCTCTCCCTCTCCCCTCTCCCTTCTCCCCTCTCCCTCTCCCCTCTCCCCTCTCCCTCTCCCCTCTCCCTCTCCCTCTCCCCTCTCCCTCTCCCCTCTCCCTCTCCCCTCTCCCCTCTCCCTCTCCCCTCTCCCCTCTCCCTCTCCCCTCTCCCCTCTCTCCCTCTCCCCTCTCTTCCTCTCTCTCTCTCTCTCCCCTCTCCCCTCTCCCTCTCCCCTCTCCCTCTCCCCTCTCCCCTCTCCCTCTCCCCTCTCCCCTCTCCCCTCTCCCCTCTCCCTCTCCCCTCTCCCCTCTCCCTCTCCTCTCTCTCTCTCTTCTTCTCTCCCTCTCTCCCTCTCCCCTCTCCCTCTCTCTCTCTCTCTCTCTCCCCTCTCCCTCTCCCTCTCCCCTCTCCCCTCTCCCTCTCCCTCTCCCCTCTCCCCTCTCCCTCTCCTCTCTCCCCTCTCCCCTCTCCCTCTCCCTCTCCTCTCTCTCTCTCTCCCTCTCTCCCTCTCTCCCTCTCCCCTCTCCCCTCTCCCTCTCCCCTCTCCCCTCTCCCCTCTCCCTCTCCCTCTCCCTCTCCCTCTCCCTCTCCCCTCTCCCTCTCCCCTCTCCCCTCTCCCTCTCCCTCTCCTCTCTCTCTCTCTCCCTCTCTCCCTCTCCCCTCTCCCTCTCTCTCTCTCTCTCTCCTCTCCCCTCTCCCCTCTGCCCTCTCCCCTCTCCCTCTCCCCTCTCCCCTCTCCCCTCTCTCCCTCTCCCTCTCCCTCTCCCCTCTCCCCTCTCCCCTCTCCCCTCTTCCCTCTTCCCCTCCCTCTCCCTCTCCTCTCTCCTGGAAGAAAGATGGGAAAGGATGGCATCAGGTGGAAAATCCCACCCGAAAAGCCACGGGGTGGGGGTCCCGCTCACTACCAAAGAGCTTGAGGCTGTGTACTTTTTCTTTCTGCCTGTTCTTTGGGAGGAGAAAGATGGAATATAGTGGAAAGCAGAAACAGAAAAATCCAGGCATGTGCAGTGTGGACGTCCTGTCATGTGGCAAGTGCAAGGACTGATTTTCAGCTTAAACTCACAGGATGATGAAAATGTTCACAACTGACTCTAAATGAAGGAGGAGATTTCCAGATCTTTCCCAGAATGTTTCCCAGGCTACTGGATGGTTTCTGAGCCAGTATGTCTGTGATTATACCAACTGACTTTCAACTTCTCTTCTAGCCCTTAAAATCAATGGAGCAGAATGGGCCAGGATTGGAGTACAGAGTGACCTGGAAGCCACAGGGAGCCTCAGCCTCAGTGGAGTGGGAGGAAGAGACAGTCACCAACCACACGCTGCGAGTGATGACCTCCATGGTCTATGCACCTTACGATGTGCAAGTGCAAGCTGTCAACCAGCTTGGTTCTGGGCCAGAGCCTCAGGCCGTGACCCTCTACTCCGGGGAAGACTGTAAGTGACGCACCTGTTCTCAAGTCCATTGCATCTGTGTCAGCGGATGTATCTGAGCAATTGCTTATGTGCAGAGAATGTACCAGTTGTGGGAGAGAAGAAGAAAGGGAACACATGGTTCCATCCTAGGGTGCCCTGCAGGATAGCAGGTACAGAGCAAAGGAAGTGTGTTGGAAGTTTCCATTTTATTTGGTTTCCCAGCAAGGCCGTTTCTGTATTGAACATCACATAGACCTGGCAACATCACTACACTCATTTCGACAGTGTAACCCTCACACCACCATTAATTCATTTGCCTTCACTTGTCCAGGATCTCTTGAGAGTACCTGCTGCCTGCCCCGGGGCTCACCTATGTATCGAGAGCCTTCCCAGTGCAAATGAGACCTAGACTCCAGATTCATTTTATGGCATTACACACACCGAATTCTGCATTACTGATGATCATTTCATTAAGTGTTCATAATATAATAACTGTCACTAATTTTTGGAAAAAGAAAAAGGTACTATATTCACTGTCAGTTCCCATTGGGAGTTATTCTCATTGTTCTTCCTATATCCGAAGTATTATTTTGACTCAAGAATAGGTGGTCAAGAGTAAGAAATAGATTCCTTATCTGTCTGCTGTTCAAGTCCTTCTGCTCCGACATAAAGTCACAGAACACATGACCTGCAGACTGTGTGTCCTGACAGCTCTCTGCTGGATTTGTTCCCCTGCAGTGATCTCCCCTGTGGAATAGAACAGGTGTAACAATTCCCACCCTGCAGGGTTATTCTAAGGGTTGTGTGAACCAGACCAGGTGAGGTTCTTAGAACAGTGCCTGACACATTCCCTGTGCTCCATTAGTACTGTTGTTACTGAGAGTTGATTGATCAAATTCCAACATCATTTTATTTATATTTCTAGTGAAGATCACTTATTCCCAAAGGCAAGATGCCCACAGAGTATTTCGCCAGCTGTTATATTGTTTTTTTTGATATTTGCCCACATTTGCAGAGCCTTATCCCTCAGTGTGGTGAACATTGTCTTCCTGTAGAACCTGTTGGGCCGAGGAGTGACTGTGTAATGAGAAACTCTCTTGGTTTTGTTTGGAGTTCATAGGAGTGCATTTCCCAGATTGAACATTAAGAAAATCACTTTGAAATAAGTCCTAGTGATCACAACTGGAGATCAATGATACCTAATCAGTCGCACATCTCTGACAGATCCTGACATAGCCCCAGTGGTCCATGGGGTCGACGTTGTCAACAGCACATTGGTGAAAGTGACCTGGTCAACAATTCCCAAGGACAGAGTACATGGACATCTGAAGGGATATCAGGTTTTTATCTGACTTGTTCTTGTTGTTGTTGAATTAATGCCTTTCTTGAGGATAAGAACTGATTTCGGTGGCCTAATGAGAGCCTGCCACCGAGGTTGTGTGTTAAAGGGCTCACATTTCATTGCAGATAAGTTGGTGGAAAACAAGGAGTTTATTGGATGGGAGAGTGCATCCCAAAGAAGTGAAGACGCTAAGGTTTTCAGGACAGAGGAACCATGGGATGCTGCCTTCCCTGGATGCGTTTAGTGAATTTCACTTGACCGTCTTAGCCTACAATTCCAAAGGGGCCGGCCCGGAAAGCGAGCCTTACATATTCCAGACACCAGAAGGAGGTGAGAGTGGCATTGTAGTGTGGTACCCAGCAGGTGTGTTGCCGAAGGCCATAGCAAACATTTCCTTTGGTTGGTGGCTAATTAATATGCTCTTCCAATGCGTTAGTGTCTTTAAACACTTGTAATCTAACAGAGCTTTTGTTTCTTAGGAATTTACCGATGTATGAGTGTTTATTCTCGGACTTGTGTTTTCTAGTACCTGAGCAGCCAACTTTTCTCAAAGTCATCAAGGTTGATAAAGATACTGCGACTTTATCCTGGGGACTGCCTAAGAAATTAAATGGAAACTTAACTGGCTATCTATTACAGTACCAAATAAGTAAGTGGAAAGATGGATGGGGTGAGCCTATTCATGTGTCATGGCTGGGATTTGGTTTGTGGTGTCACTGAACCGGTGACCACCTAAGGCTGTGGTTGTCAGCTGGCGTATGTCCTGCTAGAACAGGGGTCTGAAAGCACACTTAGAGGCCACACCATCTACTGCCTGTGTTGTAAATATAATTTATTTACAACACAACTTGGCAGTGTCCACTGTTCATGTATTGCCAATAGTTGCTTTCTCCTTGGAGTGACAAAATCAAGTTGTCACCACAAAGGTTTTGCAATCTGCAGGTTTTGCAGTGTTTATAAAATAATCCTGGACAGAAAGGTTTGCTGACCCCATTCTCAAAGAAAAACCACATGCCGGTAGGTGCCAGGGGATGTGCTTACTGTTTGTAGCTGAGAGGCCTTGAGACCTGAGAGCAGAGGCAGTAAGAGACATTATAGAGATGCAAGGTGCACGAGACCTCCACACTGTGCTGCCTCCACCTCCGTTACCAACCGTAAATATGCTCATGTCTGTAGAATACTCGGTTGGTGGCTTAGGCAGGTGATGTGGAGAGCTGAGAGTGACCTCTGCCAATGGGTTGCCGTGCTATTAGATTGAAAGCATTTAAAGAAAAACTGGGTCATTTTAAATATAGTGCTGCCTACTGCTAAATCCTCAAATCCAAATATCATCTCAAAAAGGAGATTGGGGGATTGAGATCATAGCAAACTTCAGTGGCAGCCCCACAGTGAAAATCTGAGACTTTCTGGGCTCCTGGTGGCCTCAGCTGAGTGGGTCGTGTGCTTGCAAATACACAGGCAAAGTCCAAATCGGGTAGCGTCTAGCATCTGTGATGCCTGCTGTATAGCAGGATTGGTACTAGGCACTGTCCCTGCATTACATCAGTAAAGTTAGACGTCTCCGAGATAAGCACTGTTCCAATTGTATGGATAAGGAGATTGAGGGATATAGAGTACACTTACCTGGGGTCGTGCAGCAAAACAAGTATAAGAGAGGAAGGAAACCAAGTTAGTTTAGTTCTAGATGCTGAACAATTAGCCAGCCTCTAAATTGATTGCAATGTAAGATTTTATTTTAAAAACAAGTTCTTGGAATGTAGAGAGAAAAAGCTAGAATATTGACAGTAATAATGGTATGGTCCTGTTTGATAAGTGGTTTTAATAGAATGATATTTAATGAACTTTCTCTTTATGAACATTAAGTGACTAAGACTTTTTAGGTAGTTTATATTTTTTGTTGCTGTTACACATTCCAAATAATTGCTGCTAGTATGGATCTTTTTAAGTTTTCTTTTATTAACATTTTTTTGTTTCTAACTGACATAAAAATACACATAGTTATGCAGTACCATGTGATATATCAATACAGTCATACATTTTGTAATATCCATTCAGTGAGAACATATCCGTCTCCTCATACTTAACATTTATTTTTGGTGAAAGCATTCAATATCTTTTCTTCTAGTTTTTTAAAAAGGAAAAGATATAATACATTGTCTTTATCTCTAGTCATTTTGCTGTGTAGAACCCCAGAACGTCTTCCTCATACCTTGCTATGGTTTAGTGCCCAATAGTTACTTTTTTCTGCTTTGCCCAACATCTCATAAACACATTCTAATCTGAACTCCTATACGATCAATATTTTTTTTTGACTCCACATGTGAGATCTATCATGCAGCACTTGTGATTCTGTGCTTGGCTTCTTTCTCTTAACACAGTGACCTCCAGTTCCATTCATGCTGCTGCTACAGGTAATCAGATGTCCTCCTTTTGATGGCTACCTAGTGTTCCATTGTGTATATGTACCTCATTTTCTCTGTCCACTCATCAGTGGACGGGCACTTAGGTTGTTTCCATTTTGTGGCTATTGTGAATAGTGCTGCAGTAAACGTGGGGGTGCAGATATCTTCCACAGATGGATTTCATTTCCCTTGGATATATACCTAGTAGTAGGGTTATGGTATTGTATGGTAATTTTTTTTTCATTTTTTGGGGGAATCTTCCATGCTGTTTTCCACAATGGCTGTACAAATTGACATTCTTATCAGCATTGTCTCTTTTCCTCACAAACTCCCAATGCTTTTTATCTTTTGTTTTTTGATAATAGCCAATCTAGCTGGAATGAAATGATACCTCATTGTGGCTTTGATTTGCATTTCCATGACGATTGGTGATGTTGAGAATTGTTTCATGTGTCGTTGCTCATTTATAAGTCTGTCTCTGAGAAATATCTGTTTAAATTAGTCATGTTTCTAATTGGATTATTTACTAGTTATTTCTTGCCATTGAGTTGTTTGAGTTCTTTACTCTGTGTCAGATGTTTAACTTGCAAGTATTCTCTCCCATCCTGTAGGTTGACTCTTCACTCTGATTATTTCCTTTTATGTGTGGGAGCGCTTCTGTTGAATGAAGTCCCATTTTTCCATTTTTTTGTTTCCTATGCTTTTGGGATTTGATACAAAAAATTCTTGCCCATTTCAGTGTCAAGGCATTTACCCTGTGTTTTTTTCTGATAGCTTCAAAGTTCCTGATCTTACATTTAGGCCTTCAATCCATTTTAGGTTGATTTTTATACATGGTGAAATATAGAGGTCTACTTCAATTCCTCTGCATGTGGCTGTCCAGTTTTCCCAGCACTATCTGTTGAAAAGGCTATCCTTTGTGTTCTTGGCACCTTTGTCAAATATCAATTGGCATAGATGAATTCGTTTAATTCTAGGGTCTCTATTAGATCCATTGATCTCTATATCTGTTTTTATGAGGGCACCATGCTGTTTTGTTTTGTTTTTATTTATTTATTTTTTAATTTTTTTTTTTGACAGGCAGAGTTAGACAGTGAGGGAGAGAGAGAGGCAGAGAGAAAGGTCTTCCTTTTTTCGTTGGTTCACCCCCAAGTGGCCACTATTGCCGGCGCGTTGCTGCTGGTGCGCTGCGCCAATCCAAAGCCAGAAGCCAGGTACTTCTCCTGGTCTCCCATGTGGGTGCAAGGCCCAAGCACTTGGGCCATCCTCCACTGCACTCCCGGACCACAGCAGAGAGCTGGACTGGAAGAGGAGCAGCTGGGACAGAATCCGGCGCCCCAGCGGGGACTAGAACCTGGGGTGCCGGCGCCGCAGGTGGAGGGTTAGCCTAGTGAGCCACGGTACCGTCCCATGCTGTTTTAATTACTGTAATTTTGCAATATATTTTAAAGTGAAGTAGTATAATGCCCGCTTCTTTGTTCTTTTTGCCCCAGATTGCTTTGGCCTTTGGCTATTTAGGGTCTTCTGTGGTTCCTCTCAAATTGTAATAAATTTTTTTCTATTTATGCAAAGAAAGTGGCATTTTAGTAGGGATTGCATTGGATTTATAAGTTGGTTTGGTAGCATGGACATTTTAACAGTTGCTACAATCCAAGAACATTGGGTGTCTTATGGTTTTGTTGTTTGCCTTGTTTAGATCTTTCACCTCTTTGGTTAAATTTATTGCCAGGCATTTTATATTTTTGTAGCCATTAGATTTTATTTGTTTGTCAAATAATTCACTAGTAATGTCCAACAATGCTATTGATTTTTGCATTTTGACCTTGTATTCTGCAGCTCTGTTGGATAGTTTATTCTGATAGTTTTTTTTGGTGGAATTTTTGGGATTTTCTGCATACAGTTCTGTCCTCTGCAGTCAGCAACAGGTTAGCGTCTCCCTCTCTTGTTTGAACGCCCTTTGTTTTCCTCTGGCCTAGTTGCTCTGGCTGGTACCTACAGAACGGTGGAAATGGGCTTCCTATGCTGTTCTAGATCTTTCAACTTGTCACCATTTCACAGGATGGTGGATGTTGGCTTGTTAAATATGGCCTTTCTTATGTTGAGGTGTGTTTCTTCTATACCAAATTTACTGGAGTTTTTATCATGGAAGATTGTTGGATTTTATGAGATACATTTTTTGCGTCTTTTTGAGGTGATCGTGTGACTTTGTCCTTCACTCTGTTGTCGTGGTACCTCATGTTGTTGACTTGTATACATTAAACCATTCTTGCCTCTCTTGGATGAATCAAATTTGATCATGGTGAGTAATCTTTTCATTGTGCTATTGGGTTAAGTTTGCTGGTGTTTTGTTGAGGATTTTTGCATTTGAGTTCAAGGATATTCTCTTGTAGCTTTGCTTTTCTTATTGAGCCTTTGTCTGGCAATGCCAACCTTATGGAGTGAGTTTGGAAGAAGCATCTTACTGAGCCGCCATCTTCCTCTGCCTGTCTTTCTAGAGTTTTTACATTGATCATAGTGGGTTTTCAGTGGATTTGTGTTTTACATTTGTGCCCTCAAATAGTCTAAAATCTTTGATGACTTTAATTTCTTCTTTCCAATGTTTAGATGCTTGTTTTGTTTGCTTGATTTTTTTTCCATAGTCTAAATTAATAGACTAAAAAATGCATTTTTGTATCAACAATTAATATAATTTGTTTAGTTGTGTGCTCTCATGGACGGAGTCCAGAAGATTGTGCTAGTCCTGGTCTTGCCTCTCACTGTTACATGATTAATACATAGAGTATTTTTAACTCATAAAGTAACCTTGTTGTAAATCAAGGAGCATCACATATCAAACTTGAAAGTGCAGGGGATACCAGTATATCATTGCCCAAACTATTCCCTAAGAAAGAGATTGAAAGTGCTTAAGTCAAGGGTATAATAAAAATAGAATAATGGGGTTAAAGACTTTCATTTGTATTCGGCGTGATAAAAGTGGTTGGCTCAAGTGTGGTTTCTGGAACCAGATGCCATGGATTGGATTCAAATCTCAGCTTGCCAACTCCTCTGGTCTGGGTGAGGTGCTTATTCTTTATATGTCAGATTTCCCATGGATGATATGGCCTTAGTAATTGGGTCTACCTCCTAAGATTCATTGGGTTGATAGCTACGAATAATTAAGATAACTGTTTGCATACCACAAGCTTAAGTAGAATCAAAAATAAACAACAGTGTAAATTGAGTTGTTAAGTACTTTGGAATTTGATTTGTGTTGTCCATGTTTGTTTCTTTAGTAAATGGCACCTATGAAATTGGAGAATTAAATGATATCAACATCACAACTCCGTCAAAGCCCAGTTGGCGTCTCTCGAACCTCAACTCAACTACCAAATACAAATTCTACTTGAGGGCTTGTACATCCAAGGGCTGTGGAAAGCCTGCCACTGAGGAAAGCTCCACCCTGGGAGAAGGGAGTGAGTACCTGGGGATTCTGTGTGCTGTACCCTGAAAAGCATTGCCTGTCCCTGCAAATTGGTGATGATTGTGTTCTGAATCTGTCTGGCCTTCTGTTGTCTGCTGGCATAGATGCAGAGCTTATTATTAGTGTTGTTCATAAAGTTCATATGACTCTATTTATGGATTTCCGAACAACACCAACCAAATCATGTCTTAGTATATACAAGGTCAGGAACTATAATTCCACTCAATTAAAATAGAACGACATAAGTTCACAAAGTTATTTGCAGGGCCAGTAGAGGGATATTTTTCTTTTTAAAATGTTTCTGTAGAGAACACATTTGCCTCTTGCCTTGGTGCGTGTGTTTGTATCACAGGTCTGTAGGATCTCACTTCCATGTCACTTTCCCTTTACCATCCGGTGGTTGATCCCAGATCACTGGCTTGAACACAGCCCACAAATCTACTGTTTCACTTGTAGTGTAATTTTCCTAATTAAATTACATGGTTCTGTTTTTTTCCTACTGCATAACCATTTCCCTTCCCAAATTATTTTTCCAATTATTATTTCAGCCATGTTACTAATAAGCTTTGAATTATAACAGCAGTGCATCAGCTTGGAGACAGAGGGGATAATGAGAATGGAGTGGGGTCACATGGAGTTGGAAGGGGTCCTCTGTAGGGTGCGGGCTGGTCGGATGTGGAAAGATCTTGCTGAAGAAAAGATGATGGGAAATTGTGGGAAGGGAACCAGAATAATTTATTTACTGTGTTGATCAGGACAGACTATCTGCGTGCTTTTCTCCATGGTAGATTAGAAAAAGGTAGAATCGGCCGGCGCCGTGGCTCAACAGGCTAATCCTCCGCCTTGCGGCGCCGGCACACCGGGTTCTAGTCCCGGTCGGGGCACCGATTCTGTCCCGGTTGCCCCTCTTCCAGGCCAGCCCTCTGCTGTGGCCCAGGAGTGCAGTGGAGGATGGCCCAGGTGCTTGGGCCCTGCACCCCATGGGGAGACCAGGAAAAGCACCTGGCTCCTGGCTCCTGCCATTGGATGAGCATGGTGCGCCGGCCGCAGCGCGCCGTCCGCGGCGGCCATTGGAGGGTGAACCAACGGCAAAAGGAAGACCTTTCTCTCTGTCTCTCTCTCTCACTGTCCACTCTGCCTGTAAAAAAAAAAAAAAAAAAAAAAAAAAGAAAAAAAAGGAAAAGGTAGAATCAATGGAAGAAACACAAGCAATAGGAGGAAATAGTAATGAAGAAAATGAACTGTGTTGCGATTGTTGAAGATTTGTTTAGAAAATAGTCATTTGTGAATCACTGTGAGAATTTTTTAGTCTCTGACATTCATGCTAAGTAACAAAGGCTTTGACTTTCCTCAGGATTCCTTAAATGCTAAAAACTCCCTTATATGGGAAAAGTCTATGTATATTCATGGATATGTATATATTCAAATCATTTCTCCTAGAGAACTCATGAATTATTCCCAGGGATGAATTGAACCCCAAGTGAAATGAACTCATTTATCATTTTACTCATAAAAATTAGACTTAAAATGGTGATTGAAAACTTTCTAGTAACTAAAAGGCTTTTATTTCTCAAGAGTTCAAACTGGGGTCGGGTGTTCAGTATAGTGAAGTCAGAGGGTCGTAATGTCAATACTCAACTTCCATGTTTTTAAGAACAGAATTTAAGGCATGAATATAGTTGCTGGTTTGATAGAACCAAGACCAAAATCTGCTTGAGAAATGGCAATCCTATTCTTACCGAATTTTGGCATGAAAAGAGTCTCAAAAATTGCTTTAAAAATGTTACATTTCTAGGATGTGTGTTGGCAATGTTGGGAACAGAAGTGCTTGTTTGTGTGTTTTTAGAGCTGGTGCCACCATCCTTCCTGGAAACTAAGCATTTGATTGATGTGCCTGAGGGCGTAAGGCACATTGCTTGGCTGTCAGGGGTTGACAATGTTCCTCACCAGTGTCTGTGCTCTTTTTCAGGGATCTGCAGCTCAGTATCACAGCTACTACCCCTTCCCCAGCTGACCCTGATTTCCCCTCTCTAGGCACCTCTTGGCACATTCACAGGGAAAAATTGTAATCTCTCTTCCCACTGGATTTCAACACGAGCTTTGAAAATGATACAGAGACATCTTGATATCACTAAACATTCTAAAAATGATAGCTTTTGTACAAATTGGAGTCCCCCACTGTGCATCTTTCTTCCTGCTCTGCCTAGACAGCACCTATTAAGATTTTTTGCTTTACTCTGAGAGCAAGATTCAATAGACAAGCATTTTCTTCTGATATTTTCTGCTTCTCTTTCCAATTTTCTGATGGCTCACATTCCATAATCTATGAGAGGAGGGGATGGAGTTAATCAGAAGTCCTCTTTTTTTGTCCTGAGTGGTTTGGACAAAACACTTGCTTTGCTCTATTTTCCAAAAGCTTGCTCTACTTAATGATTTACTAATATTTCTGATTTTTAAAGAAACAAAATAATTGCCTTCTGTTTCAGTGGTGATCAGCTTAAAGGCTTCGCTCAGCTATGTAACTGCTATAGTTTTCCCACCAGTCCTATTTTTTAATGAAGGGCTTTTGTCAGTAACTGGATGACAACTTTTTATTCTGTGGTAAAAACTTACAACCAAATATTGATATGTAAAATATACCCACTTAAAACAGTTTCATAATCCCTCACATCCTTATAAAATATATAAGCAGCATATTTTATTTTATGTATGCATTGCTAACATCTTTTAGTTTGTGTTTAGTATATGGAGTTAGTTCCTAACAAAACTGTGAATCAAATGTAAAAATATTGTAGGTATTTTAGAAATAATGTATATTTTAATTAAACATGACTCATTTTCATGTGCTGCTATGAGACAATTATTGATATATTTACATACTGATGTTTACTTTTTGGGAGGTATTAATTTCTGACCCATTTTCAAAGTTTCTCATACCATTTTCAAAATGTCAGTGAAGTCATTCCATTTTAATATACTTATAAACTTGGATTTTTAACTTAAGTTGCTACTAATTTCCAATATTTTATATGTGACCATCTTGTGATGCCTCACATCAGTATTTATGGAGAAGACCACGCCAAGAAAAATGCATAGTTTATTACAGTCATCTCATCTGCTGCCAATTTAAGTCAGAAATGCCATATCAGTTCCCCATGAGGTTTGTGAAAATACAAATTGCACACAATCGTACTGTATATATTTCAAGTTCCTGTTAGGTTTTGAACCAAGTACATGGCCAGGTAGATTGATGTTAGCATTTCATCAAGTGCCTCATCTTCAGTGCCTGTGAATTCAGTCCATTTCACCTCCTCATTTTCAATATATTAAAAAAGAAAGTCTTGAAATGTTGATTTTTTTGACTTCCTGATCATTCAAAATCTAAAAAATACTGTAAGTGCCTCTCTTACTAATTTCAAATAATAATATTTTTACTTTTCATATCCTGCTTTCAGTGATTTTGATTCATATGATTTAACTGTGTACATTTCTTAGGTAAAGATATCAGGAAGCTATCTGAAGGAGTAAATCTCACTCAAAAGATTCACCCAGTAGAGGTATTTGAACCGGGAGCTGAACATATAGTTCGCCTAATGACTAAGAATTGGGGTGATAACGATAGCATTTTTCAAGATGTAATTGAGACAAGAGGGAGAGGTGAGAAATAAGATTATATTTGGGGCAGTCTTAGACTATTAATCTGTGTTCTGTAGATTATTTTACCTATATCCTATATTAAAGATAAAGAGTGCATCAGATATGAAAATAATGGTTTCACTTTGTTTTGGCAAAACATTTTAAAATTATCAAAATGAGCAATTTCAGAATGGTCTGACTTATCCCTATTGCTTTTACCACAGTACTTGCCTCTAAAATTTTCTCTTGTAATTAACACTGTGAATAACAAAAACTAAAAAGGAAAAGCAACAGCCAGACCTTGGAGTCTGCATGGCATCTGCTCCTAACCAGGCTGCCTTTGCCCTTGCCCGCTCCCTGATGCTTCTGTCCTGACTTCTGCCTCCCCTGTCGTTCAGTTCTCATCCTCAGAGTCAGACGCAGCCTGAAGAAGGCCCTTTCTAAATAAAGAAGGAACTGTTCAATTAGTGTTCCCTTTTCAAATCTCTGTCCTTCTGGGGCCTTTGGAAGAAAAAGTGGAACAGATGCCCTTTTGCACGTTTAGGACTGATGTCTGATGTTCTAGAGCACTGCATGGTACCACGACGGTCTCCAGGTCAATGTTGTGACTTCTCTCCATGCTACAGAGTACTCTGGTTTGTATGATGACATCTCCACTCAAGGCTGGTTTATTGGATTGATGTGTGCAATTGCCCTTCTCACACTAATCCTGCTAACTGTTTGCTTTGTGAAGAGGAACAAGGGTGGAAAGTATTCAGGTAAAATTCTTTCTTGATGTGATATTCAGCCTACTAAACAGTATTTTCTGGGAGTCATTCTTTAGAGATGTTTTTCTTTTGATTACACATTTAACTCAAATTTTTATCAGTAAATCAGATCTACAGCTTTCTGAGAAGAAAAAATTATCACTAAATTAGTCAAAGGGAGTATTGTGGTCTCAAATATTATCTTCAGATAGTAACTTATTTTCTGGTTTTTGTTATTTAAAATACATCCTGGTTAAGATGCTGGTTAGAATACTTGCATCCCGTTTTGGAGTGCCTGGGTTCAGCTGCTGGCTCTGGCTCCTGACTCCAGCTGCTTGCTAAGATAGACCCCAGGAAACAAGAGTGATGGCTCAGGTAGTTGAGTTCCTGCCATCCAGGAGGGAAACCTGGATTGAATTCCTGGCTCCTGGCTTTGGCTCTGTCTGGGGCCATTGTGGGCATTTGGCGAGTGAACTAGTAGATGGGGAGAAGGATCCCCCCCATCAACCGCTCAATTAAAATAGGCTCTGAGAAGGCTCACTGACCTCCCAAACTTCTATTCCTATTTGTAAAATGTCACATATTGAGAAGATGCACTACTAAGTCACGCATATGTTTTAATGTCTTGAGAAGAGAACCATCTACACATCTACAGAGTGGTGCATGTGCCTAGCTCAGAATATTTGTATGATGCCTCCTGGTAGTGATGCTTCTCCTGTGAACTTGGTCAGTGTGAGCCATTGCTGGGAATACTTTTCTTTTTTTTTCTTTTTTCTTTGACAGATAGAGTTAGACAGTGAGAGAGAGAGAGAGAGACAGAGAGAAAGGTCTTCCTTCCATTGGTTCACCCCCCCAAATGGCCGCTACGGCTGGGGCAACGCCAATCTGAAGCCAGGAGCCAGGTGCTTCCTCCTGGTCTCTCATGCGGGTGCAGGGCCCAAGCACTTGGGCCATCCTCCACTGCCTTTCTGGGCCACAGCAGAGAGTTGGACTGGAAGAGGAGCAACTGGGACTAAAACCTGGTGCCCATATGGGACTCTGGTGCTGCAGGCGGAGAATTATTAACCAAGTGAGCAACAGCACCAGCCCCGGAATACATTTCTTATTCCCATGACGTATTTTGGATATTCTGCCTTTTGACTTCAGAGTACATAAAGTAGAAAACAGAAATAGAAATGAAAACCATCCAAGTTGTTAATATAAAGTTTGCCTTTAATGTCATTCAACTTGCGCATGTGTTTTGTATTTTTGATTTGCATGTATATGATATGGATACACTGTTGCCTAATGCTGGTGATGAGTTTCAAGTGAGGGAAGGAAGTAGACCCACTGCTGCTCTCTTCATGATGTTCAGATTCATGAGAAGCGCCTCACTGGCTTCTGGTCCATTCACAAATATTTATCAGGAACCTGTCATGTACACAGAGCCATCACAGCGTGATTTCTAAGTTTCAGTAAAGTTACATGGATAATTTATGCAGTTAAATGTTTCATATTTTCCTCTAAAACTATGTATGATGAATTATATTCACAACGACTAAGAAATGTCCTAAACAATTCACTGGGAAGATCTGAGAGGAATGACATCCCCTTTAAGGGCCCCAACATCCATATTCTTGGGTCACATCCTTAGCAATGTGAACAGTGCCGCGCGGTGTAGCACAGCACAGGAGCTCCTGCTCGCACATGTCATGGAGCAGGTACCCTAGCGGAAGGCTCTGAGTGAGAGTAGCAAGGGCTCTGCATGTGGCTCATGATGGAAGTAAACCCAGGCGCAAACCGCCACAGCAGATGCTGGTGCTGTGATTACCGTAGCAATTCCAGCAACCAGACAGCTGACGCCTTGTTCCTGTTGGATCAGTGACAAGTTCTGATGGCACCTGGGACGTCAGCAGTGTGAAGTGAGGCATTGGTATCTGGTCTTCAGTGAGGCCACATCATGTCGAGTGGTTTCATGGAGCCCTGCAGCCTGCCGCAGGTCACACGAGAAATAAACTGAGCCTAGAGGATCTGTTTTCCTCTTGGTTCCAGCACATCGGTAACTGATGGACATGGACAGAGTCACGGGAACTCTTGTATCTCAGATCTCAAAAAGCCTGAAGCAATGCTGGGCTCATTGATGATCCACCTGTCAACAGCATGGCTGTGGTGTCTTTATGTCCCTTGGTTTCCTTTTCCCTTGATTCTTTAAGTTCTTTGGCTTCACCTTCCCTTTGTGGCTTTTTTTTTGGTTTGTTTTTAAAGATTTTATTTATTTATTTGAGAGGTAGAGTTACAGACAGTGAGAGGGAGACAGAGAGAAAGGTCCTCCTTCCACTGATCACTCCCCAAATGGCAGCAATGACCGGAGCTGGGCCTATCCGAAGCTGGGAGCCAGAAGCTTCCTCTGGATCTCCCATGCGGTACAGGGGCCCAAGCACTTGGGCCATCTTCTACTGCTCTCCACAGCCATAGCAGAGAGCTGGATCAGAAGATGAGCAGCCGGGACTAGAACCGGTACCCATATGAGTTGTGGGCGCTACAGAAGGGGGATTAACCTATTGTGCCACAGAACCAGCCCCCTTTGTTGCTTTTTCTCTGCAGTGAAAGAGAAGGAAGATTTGCATCCAGATCCAGAAGTTCAGTCGGCAAAAGATGAGACCTTTGGAGAATACAGGTAAGCGGTGTTCTGTCTGAAAGTGCTTCAAGGCATAGGCTCCTCAGCTGTAAGATCAAGTGGTCAAGCAAGTGCTTATTTTTTTAAAGATTTATTTATTTATTTGAAAGAGTTACAGAGAAAAGGAAAGGTGGAGAGGCAGAGGGAGAGAGAGGGAGAGGGAGAGAGAGGGAGAGAGAGAGGGAGAGAGGTCTTCTATCCACTGGTTCACTCCCCAATTGGCCACAATAGCCGGAGCTGCACCGATCTGAAGCCAGGAGCCAGGAGCTTCTTCTGGGTCTCCCATGCGGGTGCAGGGGCCCAAGGACTTGGGCCATCTTCCACTGCTTTCCCAGGTCATAGCAGAGAGCTGGATTGAAAGTGGAGCAGCCGGGACTCAAACCGGCACCCATATGAGATGCCGGCACTGCAGGCGGTGGCTTTACCCGCTATGCCATGGTGCCAGCCCTGCAAATACTTATTTTTAAGCAGCACTTCCTACAAGTAAGGCCTTACACCCTGTGACTCTGTGACTCTGTGAGTGAGTGTGCAGGTGTTGAGAGCCACAGAAGTGGCTAGAAGTGTGTTAGGGCCCAACCCCTCCCAGGTAGGACAAAGTTCCAATGTGTGGGAGGCTTAGAGCCCCTCCAGAGTCTGCAGCAGGGTTGGACTGGGATGTGGGCTCATCCACAGGTTCGGCCACAGCAGGACCACTTTCTAGGCTACTCACATGATGCCGGAAGGTGCAGTTCCACTCAGACAGCCGGGCTGATGGATTCATTGCTTCACAGGACAGAGCCATTCTTGTTCCACATCTTGTGAATCCATTCATAGGGCATCTCACATGACAGCTGGCTTCCTTCAGAGGGGGTGAATCACATAGCAAGACACAGCCCCAAAGTTTGAAGGTTTGGTCCCCTGGTGACCTCGTCTTGGAGGCGATGCCCTGATTCCCTGCACGTTCTGTCAGATAAACTCAGCCCACATGCAAGTGCTGGGGCTCAAACCTTGGCTCAGAGTTCACAAGGTCGGGTCTCCAGGGCCTGTGACAACTGGTAAAAATGTTCTTTATTATGAGCCCAGTTCTGCAGACAAGAAACCAAAACATCTTTGTGCCACACATCGATAGATGGAGATCACTTTGTCCTTGCACTGTCTCATGTGACACTCTGGATAGGAGTATATTCCCTGCCCTTTTTCTTCAAACTCTACATTTGTCATGAGTGTCGACTGTTCTTCATGTCACCCTGGGAGACAGTTTCATGAATGTCTGTCATTGCCTACTGTGGATTCTCATTCTTGCTGCTGCTGCTAATAGTTTCTTCTTTCTTGTCTTCAGTACTCATTGCCAGGCTCTGAAACCAAGGACACATCATTTTTGTTTTGCTCTGTCCTTTGGGACAGAACGATCCTGATTCTGGAGCCAGTGTCCATAGCTGCTGTCAGAAGTTCCTCCAGTTCTTTGCTTCCTCAGGTTGTGTGCACAGCTCAGATGGCTCTGCCCATCACCATGACTTGGGGGCTGTTTGTAGGAGAGCGTCCTGGCCCTCCATATCTTCCATGTGGAACTGACACATGTCCTCTTTTCCACTTTCTTTGGCTTAAGCCATTTTTGTGGTAATGCCATGAATCACAAAGTGGCATATATATTTTGCTATTTTTCAGGTTTTACAGTCTTTTTATAAATGCACACAAAAGATTTTTACTTTCCATTTAATTCTCACAATAATCTTTTCCTCTTTTTTTAACTTTTATTTAATAAATATAAAAAGTATATAAATATAAAAAGTACAGCTTTTGGATTACAATGGCTTTTTCTCCCCCATAACTTCCTTCCCACCCACAACCCTCCCATCTCCTGCTCCCTCTCCCATTCCATTCACAGCAAGATTTATTTTCAGTTATCTTTATATACAGGAGATCGATTTAGTATATATTAAGTAATGATTTAAACAGTTTGCACCCACACAGAAACACAAAATGTACTGTTTGAGTACCAGTTGTAGCTTTAATTCACATTGTACAACACATTAAGGACAGAGATCCTACATGTGGAGTAAGTGCACAGTGACTCCTGTTGTTGACTTAACAAATTGACATGCTTGTTTATGGCATCAGGAATCTCCCTAGGCTCTTGTCATGAGTTGCCAAGGCTATGGAAGCCTTTTGAGTTTGCCAACTCCTATCTTATTTAGACAAGGTCATAGTCAAAAGTCAAAGTGGAAGTTCTCTCCTCCCTTCAGAGAAAGGTACCTCCTTCTTTGATGACCTGTTCTTTCCACTGGGATCTCTTGTCTCACTTGCAGAGATCTTTCATTTAGGGTTTTATTTATTTATTTATTTTTTGCCAGAGTGTCTTGGCTTTCCATGCCTGAAATACTCTCATGGGCTCTTCAGCCAGATCCAAATGCCGTAAGGGCTGATTTCTGAGGCCAGAGTGCTGTTTAGGACATCTGCCATTCTATGAGTCTGCTGTGTATCCCGCCTCCCATGTTTGATCGTTCTCTCCTTTTTAATTCTATCAGTTGTATTAGCAGACACTAGTCTTGTTTATGTGATCCCTTTGACTCTTAGACCTATCAGTATGATCAATTGTGAACTGAAACTGATGACTTGGACTAGTGAGATGGCCTTGGTACATGCCACCTTGATGGGATTTAATTGGAATCCCCCTGGCACGTTTCTGACTCCACCGTTTGGGGCAAGTCCGATTGAGCATGTCCCAAATTGTTCTTCTCCTTCCTCTCTTATTCCCACTCTTACATTTAACAGGGATCACTTTTCAGTTAAATTTAAACACCTAAGAATAATTGTGTGTTAATTACAGAGTTCAACCAATAGTATTAAGTAGAACAAAAAAAATACTCAAAGGGGTAAAGTATTAAGTTGTTCATTAACAGTCAGGACAAGGGCTGATCAAGTCATTGTTTCTCATAGTGTCCATTTCACTTAAACAGGTTTTTTAAAAAAATTATTTATTTATTTGAAAGTCACAATTTGGGAGAGGGAGAGCAAGAGGGAGGGAGGGAGGGAGGAAGGAAGAGAGAGAGAGAAAGGGAGAGAGGGAGAGAGGGAGAGAGAGAGAGAGAGATCATCCATCTGTTGGCAAATGGCTGCAGTGGCCAGGGCTGGCTCAGGCCAAAGCTAGGAGCCTGGAGCTTCATCTAGGTCTCCTATTTGGGTACAGAGGCCCCAACATTTGGGCCATCCTCTGCTGCTTTCCTAGGCATTTGGCAGGAAGCTGAGGGGCCGGTGCTGTGGTGTAGTACCTAAAGCTGCCGCTTGCAGTGCTGGCATCCTATATGAGCACTGGTTCGAGTCCAGGCTGCTCCACTTACGATCCAGCTCTCTGCTGTGGCCTGGGAAAGCAGTAGAAGATGGCCAAAGTCCTTGGGCCCCTGCACCCACGTAGGAGACCCTGAAGAAGTTCCTGGCTCCTGGCATTGGATCGGTGCAGCTCAGGCCATTGCGGCCAACTGGGGAGTGAACCAGCAGATGAAAGACCTCTCTTTCTCTCTCTGCCACTCCTTCTCTCTCTGTGTAACTCTGACTTTCATATAAATAAATTAATCCTTAAAAAACAAAACAAAACAGGGAGCTGAGTTGGAGTTGGAGCAGCCAAGACAGGAAATGGTGCCCATATGGGATGCTGGCTTTGCGGACTGTGGCTTACTTAACCTCCTTTGCCACAGCCACAGCCTCAATAATCCTTTTTTTTTTTTAAAGACTTATTTATTTACTTGAAAGAGTTAGAGAGAGAGAGAGAGACAGACAGACCTTCCATCCACTGGTTATTCCCCAAATGGCTGCAATGGCCAGGGCTGAGCCAGGGCAAAGCCAGGAGCCAGGAGCTTTACCTGGGTCTTCCAAATGGCAGGGAGCTGGATCCGAAGTAGAGCAGCCAGGACATGAGCCAGCGTCCTTATGGGATGCTGGCATCTCAGGCAGTGGCTTTACCCACTGTTCCACAGTGCCAACCCCTCACAATAATCGCACAGAGAAAACATTGACTCCATTTTACAGACCAGAGGCCTGCAGCTTAGAAAGGTTGTGCAGCTGGCCCCATGTCTTACAGGAAGGTCGCTGTCACTAGCTGTGGCCATGAGGAGTGGCTTTTTGGACGGCTTGGCTCAGAAATGCTTTGTGCTTACATGAAATGGTTTTACTGGCTATGCAGCTTCATAGTTTAATTGTAGTCGATAATGAAAAAAACTTGGTCTGTGATTTAGAAGACCCTATGATTTTATAGAAATTTCCCTAACTCAAACTTACTTTTGTTGACTAAACCCCAACATATGATTCCTTATGGTGTAGTTATCATATTAAAATCCTACCCATTTCTTGTTTATAATTTAGCAAAGTTGAGTTTGTTAACTATTTTAAAGACAACTGCTTGGTTTCAAAACACAGAATTAGATTAATTCAAACGAGAAATTTTAGGCAGCAAATGGAACAAATGTACAGGGTCAGAAGAGAAGAGAATATCAAGACCTGGGGGCCGCGAGCTCCAGGTTCACCAAGGCGGGGCAAACCGTGTGCTCGGTCTCTGCACGCGGGCCACCTGGCAGGGTCCCGGAGGGGGACGTGCGCCTGCAGGCCCTCGGCCCTCACGGCGGGCGGCCCTCACGGCGGGCGGCCCTCACGGCGGGCGGCCCTCACGGCGGGCGGCCCTCACGGCGGGCGGCCCTCACGGCGGGCGGCCCTCACGGCGGGCGGCCGGGGCCACGGCCGGGCCGGGCGCGGACAGCTCGCGCGGGGGCCGCAGGAGCCGCTTCTCCCCCCAGAGGCCGTGGCGCTGAGTGAGGCCCGGTGGGCGCCTCCGAGGCGGGTGTCAGGTGTCACGGCCGCCCCTCTTGCTTGCAGCGACAGCGACGAGAAGCCTCTGAAGGGCAGCCTGCGGTCCCTGGGCCGGAACCTGCAGGCGGCCGAGAGCGCCGACAGCCTGGTGGAGTACGGCGACGGCGACCACGGGCTCTTCAGCGAGGACGGCTCCTTCATCGGCGCCTACGCCGCGGCCCGGGACAAGGGCTCGGCCGAGAGCACCGGCAGCTCGGCCGCCACCTTCCCGCTGCGGGCGTGACGGGCCTGCCGGCCCGCGGACGCGAAGGGCGGACCCGACGTCCTGCGGCTGCACCAAGCGAGGCGCGTTCTGCAGAGCACAAAGCAAGTCCCGTGTTTGGATTCACTCCGCCGAGCGCCCACACCGCCTGGTGCCCTTGTCTGTGTCCCGCTGGCCTGTGCCCGCGGCTCTGTGTTGAGGCTCTGAGCTCTGTCTTGGGGGCTGCAGGTCAGCGGGAGAAGCCAGCTGGTTATTTAAGTGTAAAAAGGAATAAGAATGTCTTGTTGAAGCAGTTCACTGAGTATATACAGCTAAAGTTATTATTTAAAGTTTCAGTAGTGAGAGCCGTAGGTGAATGATCAGCTGTATTTATTGAGCTCCTAACTCTTTGCCCAGAGATGGCCATGCTTACACACAGTTGTAGCCTTTCAGCTCCACCAGGAGTCGTGTGTTCTGTCAGGCCCTCCACGCGCATCTTTGCATTTTGTTTCCCGCTTGGATTAAATTTGGCTGCGAGGGGGAGCAGTGGTGAGAGATCCCATGATGCAAGTGGTTCTGGATCTGATTGTCAAGCTACATCATGCCTGCCTTTCTCAGTCGACTGTGTTTACCTGTTTTCCAGGTTTGTGTAATGGTATGCTTGCACATTTGTCATGAATGCATTGTACATACTCTGTTGATATTTCCACTGTTTGAAGTATAGATTGTTTTATTCTGAGGTGCGGGAAGGACCTGGGCAGGCATGTCTATGGTCACAGTGCACAGTGAGACACGGTTTCTTCCCACGCCAGAGCCGTGACCTCGAGGTTCCACACTGAAGATTTTGTGTAAAGCCTTTGGGTTTTGTTCTTATATTGTTTTTTTTTTTTTTAACAGTCTTAAAATAAAACCTCATAAAAATATTGAGGGAAATGCTTTTTGTATTTTGCAAAATAAGTCTTTGTTGTTGATTGCACACGTATGCCACCCCCTAAAAGAAGTGATGTGTTGTCGGAACTCCTGTACATATGTTTGCCTGTGTCACGTTGTAAACATCGTCATGGGGAGACTTTTCTCTTGATTCTCCTTCTGTCAAAGTCAGTAGAAATTCTGGTAATTTATTTTCTGCCATGTGTGTGACTGTTCCTTTTGAGATTATACACAAACTGTTTTAGAAATAGTATGAAGCGACCAGCGTATACATCAACAAAATGCAGTGTTCAGCTTCTTATTTTTATGGGAACATTTTTTAACCTTACTTTGAAAGTTTTAACTATTTTTGAGTGAAACTGACTCACAGATTTTACTTTATATTTTTGTGCTGTAATTTTTGGTGTCTATAAAGTTAAATCCTCAACTTTGATTTATGCCATCCATTATATTTCCTGGGGACCAAAATTAGAGGCATCTGAAATGGCCAATGTAGCAATAGACATGGAGTGTCTCACTGTCCTATTTAAAAACTGTACCTCCCCCAACAGGCACAGGACCACCCCCTGCCTCAGGTGTGTCGGGAGGAAGGTGTCCCAGTCCTCTACGGGGTGAGTGAGGGGCTCCAGACCTGATCCTAAGGTGCTGCCTCTCTGGAGGAAGAGTTTTATGTTCTGATCGATCTGAGGAATTTGTGGTGCTCAGCTGCTGATAAGGAGAAGCTTGGACTTCACGTTTAGTTTTACTATTCTGTTTCCTCTTTGTCATCAGCTAAAAAGTGGTTTTAAGAGAGTTAGGTATGTTGGGAATAATGTCAGAAAATCACTAGAAGTAGATAGATTGGTTAGTTGTTCAATAACCTTTAAGTCAGATGTTAACACAAGTCCTGGAGCATTGGCTCTGACCTCAGCTTTCCCCCTCGGAGTCTGAGACAAAGGGCGCCTGTCTTCCTCTGTCCCCGAATGGCCAGAGCCAGGGGTGAGCTAGGACTGGCTCCGCCTGCACTTGCCTTTCATCCAGTCCTTCTCTGAGTTCCACTTGGCTCTTGCTGGGAATATTCAGGACAGAAGGAATCATCCCTGATGTCCCCCTAGTAAGTATGAAATTACATCTCTCATGTTCCTTATGGATCAGAGCAAGTTTTAAATGAAAGGGTGGGGAGACCCAAGGAGGTAGAAATGGATTCCATTTTTTTCCCCTCGGAAAATAAGTTATAGAGCTAGGATTGTGCAATGATGATAAACCAGTGATGGTTATTTGCATTTGGCCCACTGAGTGATGAAGCAGCAGCCGGCAACTAGAGCTTTTCTCCCTGCTGGATTTGCTGCAGCCATCGGGCCCTGCATGTGAGGGATTGTGTACAGTGGCCAGGGTGGTCAGGGAGAGTCCTAGGGAGCTGTCCAGGGTCAGGGGACCCGAGTTCTCTTCCGGTTCCAGAATGGATTTTGCACATGAACTTTTGGCTCCAAACTCCCAGCTATAAGTGCTATCGCCATCTCAGTCACCTAACCGTAGTCACAGGGTGTTCTTTTCTATGAAGAAAAATCTGAAAATAACAGCGAAGATGCCTTTTAACTTCATAAACGAACCTATCTAAAAGTCACCTCCACACACCAGTTCAACGTTTTTCCTGTGAGCACATAAATATATTTTTATAGAAAAGCAAATCTACAGAGGATAATATGAATCCACTGTGCAGTTAGCAGTGTGATTTGCACGTGCCATTGAAAATTATTAATCAGAAGAAAATTAAAGCAGGGTCTTTGCTATACTAAAATGTTTTCCACTAATTTTACATGCATACATATTTATAAGGAAATGTGAATTTGGTGGATTTATTCTATTGGTATAAAGGCATCTGATATTTTAGATGTACCCGTGTTTATAAAAATCTAGAGCACAATTAAATTATGCTGGAAGTCTCAAATAATATTTTTTCCTATTTTATACTCATGGAAGAGAGAAACTAAAGAGAGGACAATAGTGAGAAATGTTGGTATGTTTTTCTAAGCATTTAAAACAGAATTGCCAAACAAAATCCTAAGTATGTTTACATACTGTTAAGGCAGGATTCTTGTAATGATCTCAGATCAGTTCTAAGAGGGCTGGGTTTGCAGTCTGTAGTGCACGTCCTGGTGTTCCTGGTGTTCCTGGTGTTCCTGGTGAAATGGGCAGGGCTGAGCCCTGGCTGCTCAGTGCATTATAAAGAGAGTGAAGGCATGCAGCACAGGGTCACCTGATTGCCTGTTTTTTGGCTTAGATCAGTATTCGAAGTAGAAGTTTTATTAAAGTGTGTTTGTGTTGTAGCTGGTGTTTGTATTGTGCTTACGGTCCAAAAATATTTTCATTATACGTGAAATTCAACTTTCCAAATAAAAGCCCAACCTAACATACTGTAAATATGTTGTGTTCTTTTCTGTGTGGCTGAGAGGAGTCAGGATGCAAGCATTAAACTCACTTTGAGTTTCCACTGATTGTGAGCCTCTGTAAATGGATTACACACAATAGAGTGTGGATGGTATATAAATATATTGTTCAGCTAATTACTGTGTTTACAAATAGAGCATTTAACCTCAAGATATTTACTATAGAATGAAGTTTATACTTCTTGATAAGTATAAATTTAAGGTGGATATGTATTCACCTTAGATGGTAGAAAAATGTAGAAGTATCACTTCTCAAGAAAATGTCCATATGCTATGCTTTGTAACAAGGCAAACAGCTAATTCTGACACACTTAGAATCTGGATTCCTAACTGGCTCAGCAGACATCTTGAAAGTTGTGATCTTTAAAAACTGTTTTAACTGTATCAAGCACTTTACATACATTGTCACATTGAACCTTCCAGCACCCTGTTTTGGTTGCAGAGTCACGAGACAAGGTTAAATCACCTACTGTGTGTCGCCAACATGACCTGGAGCTAAACTAAACCCGCGGCTGTTTGGCTGCAACGCTCACTTTATCATGATAGCAGGGTGTTACATCTCCGTCCTCCACGATCCTGTAGAAATGTCGAAGGCAGATGTGTTCAGCTTAGTACTGACTTGCTGATCATGCTTGCAGACTTCCTTGTTTAAGTGGTGAAGACACACATTGGAGAAAGCAATGTTTTATTGTATAAAACAGTTGAATGTCACAGCCTACATAAAAGTAAATCAAATAATCCACCCTTTTCAAATGAGTCTCACACATTTCATCATCTCCCAACCACGCCTCTGAGGAGCTGAAATGGAGATTGTCACCTGCAGGGACTCCCCATATAACTCCCTGAATGTGTATGTGTTTCCTTTTCAAAAACCAAGGTCTATGTGATGGGACAGTTATCTTCTTCTGCTATTCTAGTTTGTTTCCCTATAAAGTACAACACTGAGAACCAAGCCATATCCCCTTGGAGTCATGGCATTTTATGAATGTCTTTATTATCAAGATAATGCAGGCAAATGTCAGATAAACTTAACTTCAACTTCCCAAGGACATCTGGGTTAGTGTCCTGGTCTGCTGGGCTTGTGTCAGCACAGTGAGCTTGCACTGTCCTTGTAAAGAAAGGCGCCATATGGAAACTCCTGGATGCTACCAGAAAGAATCTACTGCCACTCAAGTAGATAAATTTTGTTAACAGTTCGGAAGAGCACTTCCTTAATTGGCCCATTCATAATGGAATGAAGAAGTTGAAATTTGTCCCGGTGATCATCAGTATCAACTCTCAAAGGAAGTTTCTTGACTCAGTCATTGTGTGGGTGATGTTTTCGATGAAAATATTTTGGGAATGTTTGTAAAAAGAATTAAGTGGATAACGGGATGCACGGTGACTCTCCAGGAGGATACACTTCCAAGCGTGCTGGACCGTGGCGCTCTTGGAAGATGCCTTCGTTCTCTCTCCCACTCTGTTGTCTTTGTGGGTGTCTTGTCCCATCCACAACTGTGACTGCCCCATGCAGGCTGACGACTTAGTTTTGGCCCAGTGCTCTCCTTGGAGCTCATGCTTTTATATACGGCATCTCTGATACCTGAAGGATCTTTCCAACTTAATGTTTCAAAACTGCACGATTTTCCCCCTCCCAAATCTGTTTTTCTGTTTTTTGATCAGTCTGCTGGTCAGTGAATGGGAACAGTGTCTAGCCAACTGCTGAAGCCCCAAACCTCATTCTGTCCACACAAAGGTCTCCCCTCTCCCATGCTCAGTCCCTCGCTAGTTTTTGTGGGTGTTTCCTCTTGCACTGACCCATTGTCTGCCCTGTGACCTTTTGCTGTGGCCATTGGCTCTCCCCCCAACTGTGGAGCTGTTCTGGACTATGCTGGCAGGGGGAGTTTTGAAGTGCAAATCTGTTCACACTTTTTCTCTATTTGAACAACACATGGCTTTTCATGTCTTATTCTTTTAGGGTAAGAGTCCTAAAGGGACCATCAGTGTCCTGCAGGGTCAGACCCCTATTTCGCATTCTGGTTCTTCTTCCCCTCTCTTCCTTGCAGTTCTGATGATCCTACAAATGCCCTTTCTGCCCTGATTCTCTGGCTCGTGGGTCTTGCACCTGCCACTGCTGGAACAAGCAGCTCTGCTCTGGCCACGACTGACTAAATGCTGGTGCACCTTGCTGAGGCTGCTTCTGATACTACAGCTTGAGTTGTCACAAGATCACCTGGCATTCCTCCTGCTCCACTGGAAGCCCAGAGGGCTCAACACCCCATGGAGCAAACATTTGTCCCCTGGGAGGAGGGCAGAGGGCCAATTCCAGATTTCTCTCCTCTCCTACGTCCCTTGCACTCCATTTTGCAGGTTGATCCCATGGGATAGAGCAATAGTTCCATTGTAACAATGGCCAACCCAGTAATGCACCTTCTGCTGGCTCACCCCTATTAAGCCTGTAGTCCATGCACTGACTTCTCCCTCCTGGTAAAGCTGTAGCCCATGCAATAGCTGTTGCACACTTTGCAAGCTGACTCTTGTCTTGCAATTCTAGCTATCTATTATCAACTGGTTAGTGTGTTTTATTTCACTTTTATGTATTTTAAAGTTTTCACATACACACACACACACACACACACACACACAGAGAGAGAGAGAGAGAGAGAGAGAGAAATTGTTCCCATTCACTAGTTCATTACCTAAATGCCCGCAAGAGCCAGGTCTGGGCCAGACCAAAGCTGGCAGCCAGGAACTCAATTCAGTTCTTCTACAGGGGTGGCAGGGACTCAGGTACTTGAGCCATTGTCTGCCACCTCGCACACCTCCCAGGGTGTGCATTAGCAGGAACCTGGACTCTGGAGTGGAATCCAGACTTGAACCACATACTGTGATATGGAATGTGGTGTCGCAACTGAACGTCTACCCCGGCAGTTCCTGGTGTTTATCTGGTTCCTTCTCGTCCAGAGGCCTTTGCACTCCTCACTTTCCCATCACAGGACCACTGATATGTTTTTAAGTTCAATAGGATTTCCTTAGAGGAATCTTCCAAGACTTCCCTATATAGGTCAAATCAGCTTATTTTGGGGGATGTTGCACCTCAATACCGTCAGTCACAGTGCCTGGTACCTGATGGGCATTTGTTAAACACCTGCTAAGGAAAGGAAAGAGTCACGAGGTGGAATTACTCCAGATACTGAGTCACGCTGGTCCACACGCATGTGGACCTCACAGTCCCTGAGCTCTTCACCTCAGTGCAGGGCCGCAGCATCCACCAGTGAGCCTGGCTCTGGAGCTGCCTGGAACCTGCTCTCTCCCTCCCCAGGCTGCCTCCTTCGTCTTGCTGCATAAATGGATGCACCAAAGCCCTGAACTGGAAAAATGCACCAACTTGTAGCAAGGAAAAGCCTCTAATTTATCTGCTTGCTACATGCATTGACACAGGATTTGGTATTTTGATATTTTCTTTTTGTAAGAATAAACAGCAGTTCCATCCAAACTCTTGCAGGGTGCAGACACAAAGCTGTGCACTGCAGATACTTGAGTTCTCAAGCCCGTCCTTAACCTGCTTTTTGAGGGAAGGATACTGTTGTGAATGTTCTGTAAATAATTAGGTGTTGTGTAGTTCAATAATGCCAGCTGTAAAGGCAGTGCAAGGTTTTACTAAGAGACAAGGATGTTAACTGCCAGAGAAATATTAGCATAATGATAAGGCACTGACGTGTTTATAACGTGTTAGAGATTTCGTGGAGATGTTCATATTAGAAAAATATAAATTTCCACAAAGAGTATTAGAACCTGTTATGCTTCAGAACGAATTTTTAAAATTTCCAACGCATGCCTTTTTAGGCGGTGTACATAGGATGATGTTTGAATAAAAGGTGCAGTGAGGCGATGGCGCCACGCGATGGCGGTGTTGCAGAGCGCTGTCAGCCGCGGCCGCGCCCTGGCTGGGGATTCGTTCTCCCGAAGGCGGCCCCGCGTGCTGTGGGCTCCAGGACTCTGCGCCACGAGCCGGGCTTCGCGTGCCCTTCTCCCAAGTCCGAGTTCGGGTCCCACCAGATATCACTGGCTTTTTTTAAAAAAAAATTATATTATTTATTTGAAAGAGTTACAGAGAGAGGTAGAGCTAGAGAGAGAAACAGAGAGAAAGGTTTTCCATCTGCTGGTTTACTCCCCAAATGGCCCCAATGGCCAGAGCTGAGCCATTCCGAAGCCAGGAGCCAGGAGCTTCTTCTGAGTCTCCCACATGGGTGCAGGGGCCCAAGGACCTGGGCCACCTTCTACTGCTTTGCCAAGCCACAGCAGAGAGTTGGATGGGAAGTGGAGCAGCTGGGACTAGAACCAGCACCCATAGGGAATGGTGGTGCTGCAGGGCAGGGTTTTAACCTGCTGTGCCCAGCGCCGACCCCTTAATGCACACTTTGATCTATCATCTGTCATCATCTGTATCTACCAGCTCTCTCCTCCCCCCTCCCAATCTACATATCATCATGAGATGTCCCATCAGGAATTGCCTCATACAGTTATGGAGGAAGAGAAGTTCAAGGTTAACCATCAGGGGGCTGATGCTGTGGTTCCAGTTCGTGTGCAGAACCCCAAGAACGAGGACAAAGGCAGTAAAAGACCCAGGAAAATCCCAAAGACAGGCAGAGAGAAGACGGAGAGCTAAGCATGTATGGGAGCTGCTCCTTACTCGGTTCTGTTCTCCTCAGCCCTCGGCAGACTGGGAGAAGCCCTGCTATGTCTCTGAGGACTCTGCTTCACTCAGTGCGTGGACTTAAAAGTGGACCTCATCAGACACCTCACAGTCACACCTGTCTGGCCAGCCTATAGCCCGGCTGGGTGGACACATGCAGTTAGCCAGGACAGCCATTACATGGTTTCAAAATGGGGGCATCGGCCGGCACCACGGCTCACTTGGCGAATCCTCTGCCTGCGGCGCCAGCACCCCAGGTTCTAGTCCTGGTTGCTCCTCTTCCAGTCCAGCTCTCTGCTGTTGCCTGGGAGTGCAGTGGAGGATGGCCCAAGTGCTTGAGCCCTGCACCCATATGGGAGACCGGGAGAAGCACCTGGCTCCTGGCTTCGGATCAGCACAGTGCGCCACAGTGCATGGGACATAGCGGCCATTTTGGGGGTGAACCAATAGAAGGAAGACCTTTGTCTCCATCTCTCTCTTTCTCACTGTTAACTCTGCCTGTCCAAAAAAAAAGGGGGGGGGGCATCCAGAGTTGGATAGAAGATAAAAATCCCTCGTAACTTACTGTAGGAATTTTATTAATTACCCTAACATCTGTACTTTCCACAGGTGACAGGAAAACACTTGAAGCAGGAACGGATGAGCACAGATTCATTCCAGGGCCCTTGATTTTCCTCAGGACTCAGCAGATGGCTGCAGTATTCATGGTCCCACTGCTGAAAGCATGTGCTTGTTGGTACTCTCTCCCCTGAAAAAGCTTGCTTTCTCCGCCGTGTTCTGCGGACACAGGCACAGCCACCAAGGCTCACACAGCTCCCCGCGGTATGGTTGAGGCCACCGGAGCACACACAGCTTGACTCCCACAGAGGGGGCAGCATCTGAAATGCTGCTTCTACTCTGGAACAGACACAGGCCACGCTCACCTGAGTAATTAGAGCTGCACGTTAGACCAACCCCCTGGGCATCACCCTCACACGTTCAGCACCAAATTCACAGTCATTCACTTCATTTCTTACTTGTCAGCAACTGTCCTGCATATATAAACATCTCTGCATGATGCTGATAGGGGCGGGCTGGTAATCTATGATAAAACACACATTACTGGTTTAGAGGGTGGCTTTTAAAGCCATTACCAGGCATGCATTTGTCATAGGGGTTAAAGTACTGCTAGGGGCCTCCACATCCTGTATCAGAGTGCCTGGTTTGCGTCTCGGCAGGGGTTGCTTCCTCAGGAGCCACACTGAGAGGGCAGGGTGGACTGCTAGGAAGGCCATGCTTCCTGGGAGGCCTGGAGGCCAGGTGTTACTTCCGGGGAGGTCTCCTGCACGGACAGTTTTACTTCCGGGGAGGCCTGGAGGCCAGGCGTTACTTCCGGGGAGGTCTCCTGCACCGACAGTTTTACTTCCGGGGAGGCCTGGAGGCCAGGCGTTACTTCCGGGGAGGACGCGCTGCGAGGATAGCGTTTACCTCTGCGGGAACACTCCCTGAGGGCGGCGAAAGCTGTGCGAATCCACCCGGGGCTGCAGACAAGGGCTCCTACCTCCCTGGTCGGAGTTAGGCCGCTGGCGCTCTGAGGAAAGCGGCTCCTCAGGAGCGGCCCCCGGCCCGCAGCGGTGCCCTGTGCCTGGCGGAGCCGAGGAGGAACGGGGCGAGGCCGCCCACACACCCGAGTTCTTTGAGGGGAGCGCCCGGGCGGTCTCAAAGCGGTGAGTTCCTGCAGGCGTGCCGGCTCCCTTCCCCCGGCGTGAAGTCTTTAGGACATTGTGTTAGAGAAGATCCCAAGGACTGCCAGACGGCGTCTGTAGGAACCGCAATCCAGGAGTTAAACCGCATCCTTCGATTCCAGGGCTCTGCGTTTCTTTTTTCCTTTTTTAAAGACTTATTTACTTGACAGGCAGAGTTTCAGACAGAGTGAGAGAGAGACAGAGAGAAAGGTCTTCCATCCGCTGGTGCACTCCCCAAATGGCCGCAACAGCCGGAGCTGCGCCGACCCGAAGCCACGAGCTTCTTCGGGTCTCCCATGTGGGTGCAGGGGCCCAAGCACTTGGGCCATCTTCTACTGCTCTCCCAGGCCACAGCAGAGAGCTGGATCAGAAGAGGAGCAGCCAGGGCTAGAACCGGTGTCCCTAGGGGATGCTGGTGCCACAGGTGGTGGATTAACCTGCTGTGCCACCGCGCCAGCCCCAGGGCTATGCATTTCTTTAACAGACCCTGGAGAAAGCTGCAAAGGCCGACTTCTGGTCAGGACTGATCTCCAGATGGCATTTCCGTGGTTAGACCATGCCAGGTGCACAGAGCACTTCAGCTTTGGCACTGCTCCCTGGACTGGTGTTTATGTTTTGTGTTTGTATTTGCAGTGCACTGTGTGCTGATTTTTTCTCCCTTCCTCTGTTTTGTTTTCTTTTGTTAAGATTTATTATTTAGGGGCCGGAGCTTGTAGCGTGGCAGCATCCCCTGTGGGTGCTGGTTTGAGTCCCAGCTGCTCTACTACCATCCAGCTCTCTGATATGGCCTGGGAAAGCAGTAGAAGATGGTCCAACTGCTTAGGCCCCTGAACCCGGAAGAAACTCCTGGCTCCTAGCCTTGAATTGGTGCAGCTCCGGCTGCTGTGGCCATATGGGGAGTGAACCAGTGGATGAAAGACCTCTCTTTCTCTCTCTCTCTCTCTGCTTGTGACTCTCTGTAATTCTGCCTTTCAGATAAATAAATATATTTTTTTTAAATTATTTATTTTTGAAGGAGAGAGAGAGAGAGAATCTCCATTGCTGGTTCATTCCCCAAATGGTTGCAACAGCCAGGACTGGGCCAGGTAGAAGCCAGGTCTCCTACATGGGTGGCATGGGCCCAAATACTTGAGCCATCACCTTCTACCTCCCGGGGTGCATATTATCAGGAAGCCGGATCAGAAGCTGAGCATTCCCATGTGGGAAGCTGGCCACACAAGCTGCAGCTTAACCCACTATACCACAATATCATCCCTGCCATAATGTCATAGTGCAGACTCTAATTCAGCACTACTTGCCCCAAATCAAATCATAGGGTAGTGTGAGAAGTATTGGGAATTGGTGCAGCTCTGTTGCAGATACTCATTCTCATTAACAAATACCAAGTTAAAGTATGTTTATATGATAACCAGTCAATAGAACATAATTACACATCATTGCATATGCTGTTTCTCATTGATTGGTAGTTTCTTTGTCTTGTCTTTAAATCAAAGGAATGAAACATGGCAGCTATGTTCTTGGGTTCTTGCTTTTTTTTTTTTTTTAAGATTTATTTTATTTATTTGAAAGGTAGAGTTACAGAGAGGCAGACAGAGAGTGGTATGGCTACAAGTTGCACAGCTGGGCCTGTCTGAAGCCAGGAGCTGAGAGCCAGGAGCTTTGAGGTTCTTCTGGGTCTCCCACACAGGTGCAGGGGCCCAAGGACCTGGGCCATTTTCTACTGCTTTCCTAGGCCATAGCAGAGAGCTGGATTGGAAGTGGAGTAGCCGGGATTGGAACCTGCACCCATATGAGATGCTGGCACTGTAGGCGGTTGCTTCACCTGCTGCACGGCACAGCGCCACCCCCCTAGGGTTCTCTTTAGTTTCTTTTTTTTTTTTTTTAACTTAATGAATATAAATTTCCAAAGTACAGCTTATGGATTACAATGGCTCCCCTCCCATAACTTCCCTTCCACCCGCAACCCTCCCTTTTCCCGCTCCCTCTCCCCTTCCATTCACATCAAGATTCATTTTCAATTCTCCTTATATACAGAAGATCAGTTTAGTATATATTAAGAAAAGATTTCAACAGTTTGCACCCACAGAGTTTCTTATGCTGAATTTATTTCCCTCTGTTTCTATTGGATATTTCACATAAGTAAGTGTCCTCGTGAACATTCTGGCATTTGACTGCCTTAGCAGTGCTGTTTGATTGCCACAGCAGGTGTGAGACCCACAGGGTCCTAGTGCTTTTTTCTGAAAGTGCTTTGTGCAGGGGCTACATCTTTGCAGGGTGCTTCCTGCTGCCATGGCTGCTGAGGGGTCCTATGGCAACCTGCTCCTGAGGTGGGTCTGCTGGCCATGACTGAAGGCCACTGTCGGCTCTGTGGAGCCTCTTCTTTAAAAGCAATGCAAGAGGGTGCTTCCACCTAAATGTCCTTCCCTGTCCACCAGTGCTAGGCAGGTGGCAGCTGTCATGACTTCCCAGCGTTTCCCAGCTCTCTGTTCCTTCATGTGTTCATTTCCCCTAATAAAATCTTAGATGTTCCATCATCTGCCTTAGGGATAGAGGCTTGCAGAGCCAGGGCACACAGAGATGATCTCATAAGATGTGACTCTCACTCCAGCCTACGGGATTTAGTATTGTGCTTTTGCTCTCACCATTTTCACATAGATCTGGTTCATTCTTTTTAACTGATTTATAGGATTCAGTTTTATGAGTATGTTACATTTTGCTTGTTTTTCATTGGTGGGTATATTGTTTGGTTTTTCTTGCCATTATAAAACACTTAGTGAACACACAAGGGTGCTACAAGAAGTTCATGGAAATACTTATTATGATAAACACCATGAGCATGAGTCCGTGGCTGTATGATACCAGCAACAGGTACTCAATGACTGGCAAAGGCATATTCTATCCTTGCCACCAAATTATGAAGTCTTTGTCTTTTTGCACCAAAATAGACATTTTAATTCTGTATATCCACAAACTTCTTTTTTTTTTTTAAAGATTTATTAATTTATTTATTTGAAAGCCAGAGTTACAGATAAAGACAGAGAGAGAGAGAGAAAGAAAGTACTTCCATCCATTGGTTCACTCCCCATATGGCCAGAAAAGCCAGAGATGGGCCAACCTGAAGCCAGGAGGCTGGAACTCTGTCCTGGTCTCCCACATGTGTGGCAGGGGCCAAGCACTTGGGCTATCTACTGCTTTGCCAGGCATATTAGCATGGAGTTGGATTGGAAGTAGAGCAACTGAGCCAGCACTTACATGGAATACTGGCATCGCAGCCAGTGGCTTAACTTGCTGTGCCACAGCCCCAGCTTCAACACACTTTTTGATCTACTCTTGTACAATGTCACGTTGTGCACATGTGCAAGAATAATTCCGGTTTATCAGCCTAGAAATAGAATGAGTAGAGTGGAGTGTATGCACGTTATCAATTAACTTATGGTTAGCCACATTTCATATTATAATGAAATTTTCATCCTACTTCCTCTTTCTCTCTGTTCTTGCCAACACTTAATATTGTGGAATTGTCTGCTTTTCTCATGTTCTTGTTAAACTCTTTGGTAGACATTTCTATTACTTTTAGGGAGATGAACATCTTTTCCTACATCAGTTGGAATTGTTTCAGTTCTTTGAATGCCCCCATGCACGGTTATTATTTATGAAGGTATTTTTGAAATAGAATTTATGGACTCAGTTGTAATATGGGTCAGTGACTTGTTCTGATGGAGTGCGTTTGTCATAACCACAGGAGACAGGAGAACCATCAGCCACCTTTTATTTGTTTCCAATTAAATAATTTTTAATTTTTACTAGTTTCTTGTGAATGTCTTTTTTTTTTTTTTTTTTTTTTTTTTTTTTTTTTTACAGGCAGAGTGGACAGTGAGAAAGAGAGACAGAGAGAAAGGTCTTCTTTTTCTGTTGGTTCATCCTCCAATGGCTGCCGCTGCTGGCTTGCTGCGGCCGGTGCACCGCTGATCCGAAGCCAGGAGCCAGGTGCTTCTCCTGGTCTCCCATGTGGGTGCGGGGCCCAAGGACCTGAGCCATCCTCCACTGCACTCCCAGGCCACAGCAGAGAGCTGGACTGGAAAAGGAGCAACCGGGACAGAATCCAGTGCCCTGACTGGGACTAGAACCCGGTGTGCCAGTGCCGCAGGCGGAAAATTAGCCTATTGAGCCACGGCACCGGCCTTGAATGTCTTCTAATATTGAAGAATTATAAACTCTAAAGAATAGTCCCAAAAAGCGTTTCTATGTAGTAATCCCTTTCCTTATTTTCATAATCACATGCTGGTAGGCTTTTTCAAGCAATTTGTTTTCTCCTTGCAGTTTAAATATATGTTTCGGTGTGCTTCCAGTGAGGGTGCTTAATATTCCTGTTCTAAGTTTGAGGACACCAAGGAGTCATGTTTAGGAAATTTTTAAAGTTGTTTAAAAGCAGGACTGCTGTGGAGATGGCTTCTTTGCATTCTTCTTACATCTCGGTGGTGGTTTTTTTTTTTTCTTTTTTTAGCTTCCAAATAGTGTACTAAAGAAAGAAACTACTCTTGTCCTCTGCTGCAGCCAGAGTATACATGTGCATGTGCTGCCGTGGCCCCTGAACCAGCACAGGGAAAACAGGGGAGGCAGAGCAGGTGTGCTCGTGCCAGCTAAATAAAGAGAGACAGCAGCACAGTCTGGAATGAACTGAAATGGTGGGAGGGCGCCCACCTTGCCCTTTGTGTCTGCTCTTTTTCTTGAGTCTTCCTCACTCTCCTTCCTGGTGCTGCTTCCCAGGCTCTGTGTTGCATACACAGCACCTCTGAGAGCCTGAACTTCCCTGTGCTTGCCCCTAGCTGGAGAACAGAGGAATCACCTGGTCCATTTTTCCATTGCTAGGAAAGAGATTTCCTGGGCGTGTCTCAGGTCAGCTGTCTGCCTAGACTGCACTCCATTTAGTAGATGTCGCTGCTCCAGATGCACCCATTTCTACCCTCTGCCAGAGTCTTCTAAAGGGCAGATTCAGTTCAGGGAGTCCCCATCAGCCATATGACTTGCTGGTGCTGTGTTGTGGCCTGAGCTCTTCCTTCTCTCTCTCTCTCTCAGGCGCTAGTCCTCGCTGCAGTTGGAAGCCCTGTCTACTGTGAATCTCCATCTCCATTCATCTTCAGTGGTTCTCCCCGGTAAGGCCCTTTCATAGTTAACCCCCCACTGGCACCCGGTTTCTTGAGGACCCAGGGTGACAGGCTTTACATTCTTCCTATGATGGCGTGGTGACTTCCACTGTAGTCTTTAAGTGTTCTGAAGTATTCTTTAATGTATGAGATGTTTAGATGTAGGGCACACAAATAGCAGTATGCCGCTGTTACTCTTTTGATTTTTGCCCCTGTTTACATGTAAGGAGATTGGAAAACAACTCAGCATAGCCGTTTCTAGGACACCTGTGCCATACGTTATAAAATGGCCACACATGCTTCCTCTCCTGCATACACACCTTTGCACTGGGCCCTGCCTGTCTGTTCAAAGTGGAGTCTGTTTTTCACCCCTTGCGTCAGGGCTAGCCACATGCTTTTTTTATTTATTTGTTTTTTGCCAGAGAGACATTAGTAAACATGCTGCAGGTGGTCTCTGCAGAGCACTGGTACCTTGGGATTTCCTTGTGGCTCTGGAAACCTTTCTTTGGTCATGTGGACAGGTGCAGGCTTGCCTGCTGGAGGGCGAGGGAGTGCATGGAATAGAGAGATCTCCCTGGAGTAGGATTCCCCCAGAGCAAACAGTTTCATGAAGCTCTCTCAGGTGCCAAGTGGAGAAATGTTGATTGGTACCAGTTGACCACAGCAGTGTCACTTACTGAACTAATGATGGGGCTGCAGGTATAATGCTGATAAGCAAGTCACTGAAGAGCCTTCTGGAAAACTTGCCTCATTCTTGAAAAGAGACGCAGGTGAAAACATGCCATATCTTGCCTTTACCTGTTGTTCTGTAATAATGCGATGCCTGGAGCTCTGGCATTGAGAGGTGAGACTAAGTCTCAAGGAGATGTCATGAAGAAAATGACAGCAGACATGGAAAACTGATATCATTAGGCCTCAGAATGACCCACACTTCATATCACTTCCTGTTACGTGACGCAATGCATTTCCTACTACTTAGGTCATATGACTTGGGTTTTTCTGTAACTTGTAGCTGATGGCACCCTTTTTGATGCACTGGTTAAATTTAAGCTTGGTAGAAATGTGATATAAACGTTTAAAATGAAAATATGCATATTTATGCCTGGAGATGCAGTCTAACCTCTAATAAACAGCCCTTCCGAAATTTTCTGTTCCTCTTTCTATCTTCCTTTTCTCTAAACATACACAGAGCTTTGTAAAAATGATAAGAAAAGCAGTATTTTTGAGTCACACCAAAATAATGTTCTCTGATTTTCCCAAATATTGCCGAATATTTCCGTTTTAACGTATAATTGATTCTGTTAAAATGAGTTCATGGAAGCTGGAAGCTGACATGCCACAAAAACGACATGAGTGGAGAATGTCTCACAGAATCTCTTTAGAGTTCTAAGAGGAGCTCTGAAACCTGAGGTGATCAGGGATCGGAATAAAAATACCTCTTTCAGCATTGCTTCTGTGGTGACCATCGAGGTAGGGAGATGAAATGTGCTTTTTACTTCAGGAGCAAAGTGCTGTCCTGTAGGATGCACAGTTACCTCCTGTGTGTGGAAAAATTGTCCCTGCCAGGGTAGGGATGTCTCGTCCCACTCTGTCCAAGCAGTATGCGTGCTGCCGTCTCTTCATTTCTCTGTGCCCAGGAAATACCTTGCTGGAAGACAGAAGAGAATGATGCTGTAAGCAGCTGACGCATGCGCATGACTGCTTACTGACAGCGTTTAGACATCTGAGAGAACCCTGTAGAGGCCTGCCGGTCACTCATTACTTCCGAGCACAGAGACAAGTTCCAAATGCTGTCTGCTCACCACAGCAGAGCGTTGCAGGGACGTTGCCAAGCTGCGAGTGTGGAAATGATGGTGGGTTCTGTGCCCTGCCAGCGTCGACAGAGGTCTCAGACACCCTAAATCACCTGACCCCCAGCCAGGGCGAGCAGGTTTGGAGGGCAAAGCCTTTGATGAGGCAGAGACAGTCCTTTCACACACCCGTGGTGCCTGTGTGCACTGAGCGCTAAGTATTTGAGTGTACCTTTGTCTTAATCTAGTAAGTCAGACCAAACCTTGGTGCTGATGAGACAGTCAGGAAAACACCGGTGTGACCCTGACCCTCAGGAGGAGGAGGAAGAGGTCTGAGGAGTGATCTTGATGCTCCCCCGCAGAAGCGTGGCTGTCTTCGTGGCAGCGTTCTCGGTAGCTGTCTACTTCCCTGTCCTCCTGGCCACACCTCCAGGACTGACTTCATGACATCTTCTTGAGGCTTAGTCCTGCCTCTCAAACAGCTACCACCCCAGACCCCTCTCCTCCAAGCTTCCTCCTAAATCCCTGAAATCAGCTAAGGTCCTGCTCTTCTGTCAGCTTGCAGTACTTTCCTCTTCCTCTCCCTGTCTACTCACACCTTAAACTTTTCATTTCTGCAGTGACCATGGCTTCGTCTGCAAACCCTGGTCATTTCTCCGCGATCTTGTTTTCTAGGATTCATAACATACATTTTGGTGTAGACGCTTTGTCTGGGAACTGCACCTGCTCAGTAAATCTGAGCAACTTTTGGTTTGTTTTTCCTTGTCTCCATGTCTAGTACACATGTCTACACCATGTGTAGTGGTGTAGTTTGCTACATACTGTGCTGAATTCCCCGTGGAGGCTATTGCCAACACATCTCTCCTTAAAGCCCAGCTACTCCTGCCACCAAGAGGTGGAGCATATTTCCTGTCCCCTGGATTCCATGCTTTACCCATGACTTGCTTGGCCAGTCAAATGTGGCCTCTGGGGCTGTGAGGCTTTTGGGCCTAGGTACTTAGGTGACTTGAAGGTTTGGGTGGGCCCTCTTGGGATCCTTTTGCCATGTAAAAAAGGCTTAGAGAATTATAGACCGGGGGGGGGGGGGGGGGGGTCCAGGGGATGCAGCCATCCTCAGCCACTGAGCCAGCCGAGTCTCCTTCTTGTATGTTCCATCCCCAGGCAAGCTTCCAGACAGTTCAGCTATGTAAGGGACACAAGTCTCCTTCACCCTGAGTGTAGATGATCCATCACCAAGAAGTCTGCAACAACGTGGACCTGTGGGTCGATGAGCACAGACACCGACCTGTGAGCTGAGAGGTGGAATCACTAAGTTCTGGGAGGCTGTGTGAACAGCAGCAGACAATTGTGCAAGGGATGGCTCACAGACACAGGGAGAGCTGCATGCCCAACCATGTGTGAATCTCCTAATGCCTCAGCTAGTGCCTTGTAGTTCAGTTTAAGGTCAACAGTTCTGTTAAGTTCACATCCCAGATGAACAAAGGGTGCTCTCTGGGCACTCCTGGCTCCCGATCACTGTGCCGTTGAAGTGGGCTCTTAAAACCTGAGTGATGTTATCGCAGACGTTGTTGGCTGTTCCCTTAGCTGGCACCTCACCTTGCGCACTGTTGAATTTGGCGCTGGAAGGCAGATTGTCCAATGATTTCAAGCCCCATGTTCATCTTTCTGTCCCAAGGACATTTGCCTGGACATCTGCTTCATGCTGGCCCAAAGGGTTGGCGTCATCTGCTGCATTCCTTACCAAGGGAGCCCAGAGCTGTCTAGCTGCACGCACACTTTCTTTCAACGTTCAGAGAGACAGAGGCAGAAATCATTTCTCGACATTTCTGCTGTCATTCAACGTCCTGTGTGCCTGACCAGCGGGCACTGCTTTCAACTGATGTTGAGTTCTCGTCTACATTTCTGATCTTTTGGGCACCCATGGTGTTTCTTGGCCTCCACCATGTTGTGAGATGTTGAGCTGCTGTTTCATCGGTTTGGTGTTATATTCTACTAGACCGTGTGCCTCTGTGGAAGTTTCCTGTGCCTCTGGCCGCTTCAGACTTGCACTGACATGTTGGTGGTGTAGCAAGCATGAGCTTTGACACAAAGGGAAAGTGTGACATTGTGATAAGTTTTCGATGTGGAAGAGATTATTTTCCATCAAGCTAATGCTTTTTATGGAATCTGACTTTCCAGTGTATTTGCCTGAACTTTTACTCATGATATCGCTTTTGTTGAGGCTGCAATACAGTAGTTTTATTCTACTTCTACTCTGCTAGGCAAAGCCATACTGTACCTGTTTCCTTTACACATATTTTTGTTCTGGGACCTAATGTCCACCAAATTTGGTGAAAGAAGAAGAAAGCATGGAATGGTGGTTTTTGAGAAGGAACCAAACCCTGTAGCTTTACCCATATAAAAGAGAGTTCCAAGTGCTGTGGCAGGTTGGGAAGCTCACTTGTTACTGGACAAAGGAAAGAGCCAGTTCTGACCCGTGCTCATCCCTGCCCTGTGTGAGCAGGTGTAGCCTGCCTTCAGAGGCAGGTGGCTGAGCTCTTTCTCTGGAGATCTGACTGGAATCTCGGAGCACAGCTGACAGTGAACAGGACTGACACTTCCATTGCAGGTGTCAGGGATGCCAGTTTTGGGAACGGTGGGCGTGGCTTTGATCATGAAAAGACTAGAGGAGAAGAACATAGGGAAGAGAAAGAGGAAGCTGAGAAAGTGTCTGGAGAAGGGCAGACACACAGTGTCTCCATGGCAGGGACAGGCACAGCCTGGGCTGGGAGCCGCCTGTGCACCTGCAGAAATGCCCTCGAGTTCTCATACGGGTACATCTTTTGAAGTCTCCCCATCCTTGGCACCCCTGAGCAAGTCTCTGCTGCTTGAAGCCAGAATACCTGATAGGCTCTGTGTTCTAGGGGAAAAAGAAAGCAGAAAGAATTATACCAGAAAAGAAGAGGCGAAATTGGTAAGAGAAGCTACCTGGGAAAGAATGGATGTGTGATTGTAAGAAAAGATGAAGGCAGGGAATATGTTGTCTGGAGACGGAAGTCAGCACCATGGAGTCAGCAGGGGATGGTGAAGTGTAAGGAAACAAGAAAGGCTGGTAGACGGCCCAGACTGCTGAGGGTGGAGTGCACGTGCTGTAAGGGAGGGCTGGAGATGGTTCAGGCTCTGGTGTCTTCTGTCTCTTCCTTCTTTGAAAGTGATTGAAAAAAAGCCTGTGTTTCTGTTGATTGTCTGCCCCACACTTTTTATTAACCTCTCTTCATTAAAATTTGCATATAGCATATGTGAATATCAGTGCACACTGCACATGTACAAAGGTAAACATCAAATGGAACTTGCATATAGCATGTGTGAAGACCTGTGCACACTGCACATGGACAAAGATGGGCATCATGGAATCTGCATGTAGTGCATGTGAAGATCAGTGCACACTGCACACGGACAAAGACAGGCATCATGGAATCTGTATATAGTGTGTGTGAAGATCAGCACACACTGCACATGTACAAAGACATGCATTATGGAATCTGCATGTAGCATCAGTGCATACTGCACACGTACAAAGACAGGCATCATGGAATCTGCATACAGTGTGTGTGAAGATCAGTGTACACCAGCACATATGCAAAGGCATCATGGAATCCGCATTTAGCATGTGTTAAGATCAGTATACACTCACATGTGCAAAGACATGCACCGCATGGACTTTGAAAAGGCCCCAAAAGCAGTACTGCTGTGGGCCATTTCAAGAGCCACTAAGGGAAAGACAATCTAAGCCCATCTTTGTCCATGTGCAGTGTGTCACCGACCTGTTTTTGTACATGTGCAGTATGCACTGACTTTCACACATGCTACATGCGGATTCCATGATGCCCGTCTTTCTACACATGCAGTGTGCATTGATCTTTACACGTGCTCTACGCAAATTCCACGTATTGGGCCAGTCAAAGCTCCATCTGCCTTCACCTCCCTACCTTATAGTACAGGCGAAGAGAGTGGGCGTGATGGCTCATATCCCCTCTGTGCAGGGCCAGTCACCAGGCAGAACCATCTGTTCCCCTAGGGAGCTGGTTTACAGTGGTCTCAGCTCTAAAAGGGCAGCCCTGCCACAGCCAGGGCCTCTGCATGGCAGCTGAATCCTCTGGCTGCTTCTGGAAGTGATTTCCGTATTTGTGGGTGACTCCGGGTGATCCATGCTTGCGTTCAAGCCCAGCGCTGTGCACACACATCATGTGTGCCTGTGTATTCAGTAACACCAGCCACTCTTTGTCATGCTACTGATAAATCAACTGCAGTAAACACTGCATACTGCTTCCTTTGTGTGAGGCACTGTTCTTGTCCAGTGAGTCATTTCAGCCTCCTCAGAATCCTATGAGGTGAGTTCTAGCGCTTCCATTTCCTTTTTACAGGGAAGGGAAGCAGGCCTGGAGGGATTAGTGACCTGCCTGTGGTCACACAGCTGGGAAGTGCAGTTTGAACTGTGTCCTCCAGAGTCCACACCATCCGTCATGACACACACTGCCTTGCGGACATGCATACTCAACACTCCCACATCTCCTCTCCTCTGCCTGGAGGTAAACTCCTGACTCTGGGAGGCGGGGCCCTCTCCTTACCCATGGACCCAGCCCCAATAAATGTAAGATTGGAGCCTTCCAAGGTCGGTTTGCCCCCATTTACAAACCAGTGCTCGGTGGTTCTCCCTCGACTGGGGGTTTCTAAGTCCATCCTCTCTTTGCCCCGTCTTAGCCAGGAATCAGGGAAGTAGAATTATTCTCATGCCCAGAGGTCTCTCCAGGCCCATCCTCCCCTCATGAGGGTCTTTTGTTTAGGAAAACATCCTTGTCTCACTTTCATTCTCTTACACGTGTCCTTGGCAGTCTAGAACTGCAACTTTTTCCTCTTTAAATGCTATACTTTTCTTTTTAAGAAGCCTGTGTTAATTTAGGATTGGTTAATAGGTTAATTCTGACTTCTCAAGGCTAACCCTGTATTGTGTGGTGTGTTGAAGGCACAGGGTTTTGAGATACCTGCTATTTCTGTTTCTCAATTAGTGATGAAGTGTTCTGGAAAACAAAGTTATTCTCAGTGCTTCAGGGGACAGAGATTGTTCTAGATGCACAGGGAACAAGAGGAGGAAATAGGGAACTTTATAAGCTTAGGGAAATGCTGATGGGTGACAGTCGAGACTTAGGACCTCTGACATTTTGTGTGAGGCAAGCAGATTGATCCTGGCTGCTCCCCATGGTAGAGGATGTGCAACCTGGGGAGTGTTACAATGGCATGAAACCTTTCAGTGTGACAAGGAAATTGCATCAAAGTAAAACCACCTTCCAACCACATGGTAGATTAGCTCCTTCTCCACTCCAAAGCTGGAGTAACAGTAGTGCCACCTTGACTGGCTGCTGAAGGCAATGGGGCCACAGCAAAGAAGGCTCTGTACTGCCAGCCCCCAAGTGCTGCCAGACTGTTAGTCACACTCTGCTGCTGTAATCTGCTGAGTACTAGAACCTCTGATCTAAGGGATCATTGAAAAGGTTGAGTTTTTTTTTTTAAGGTTTCTTTGAAAGTTACAGAGAAGGGAGGGAGACAGAGATCTTCTGTCCACTGGTTCACTCCCCAGATAGATAAAATGGCCAGCATTGCGCCAGGCAGGAGCCAGGAGCTTCAGGTTTCCAGTGTCGGTGATAGGGGCCCAAACACTGGGCCATCCCCTTCTACTTTTCCAAGGCCATTAGCAGGAAGTTGGATCTGAAGTGGAACAGCAGGGACGGGAACTGGTGCCCATATGGGATGCCAGCATCACATGTGGTGGCTTACCTGCTGTGCCACATTGACAGCCCTGAAAATATTGAGGTTCACATGGTCATCAATTTTCTGTGGACACTGCGAGAGTTTAAGGACTCTCTCTGATACCCTTTTCCTCTGTCCCAAAGCACAACTATATCCACTTTCCATTATGGCAAAGTGGAGGACCTGGATACTGTTAAATAGCTCATATTTGAGAAATCCAGGCTACAGACTTGCTTAAGGAGACACAGCTATGCAAAGCGCGGGGAGATCCTAAGTTCAAGTCTCCTGATGAACAATGTAAAGGGTTTTGAGATACCTGCTATTTCTGTTTCTCAATTAGTGATGAAGTGTTCTGGAAAACAAAGTTATTCTCAGTGCTTCAGGGGACAGAGATTGTTCTAGAAGTCAAGATGAGCCGTGCCTTCCTGCAAAACGTGGGGAGCTCTGCCGGGTACAGGTGAAAAAAGAGGGCATCTTTCTGGGAGTGCTGGGGGAAGATGTCTGAGATTCTGTTCTTTTGCCTAAGTTCTGCCGGATGTTTCTGTGGGTGTTCTCTGTATTAGCCAGCCTTTCTGCTGTGTAGTCCTAAATGAACGCAGATGTTGGCACTGGAACCCTCGTTCCTGATTTGGTTAGGAGTGGCCTCACCATTCCAGTCACCTGAAAGATACAATCAAGCCTTGCAAGGAGTCTGGAGATGATCTCGGATCAGAACCAGGCTATCTGCACCCTGTGAGGGCCAAGCAGCCCTCACTGGCTCTGTCCAGGCTGCCCGTTAATTAAGGGTAGATTTCTGGGTACATTCAGGTATATCAGCCTGATTTTACTTCCTAAAAATCTCTTTGGCTTCTCTTTGGAACTGGAAACCCTTAGGTCAAAGGCACAGGGATTGGTGCTCAGGCACTTAGAGGTTCTGAACCCAGCAAGGGCAATGCTGCCAGCTTTCTGACTCAGTGAGCATTGCAGGCCAAGACCAGGGTCTGGCAAAGAGGGCCCCACCTTAATTGGGTGCCAAAAATTGCTATAACCAAAATAAAATATTTAATGGAATATTAATTAAAATATAATTTAGGAGTTGGCATTTAGCCTAGCAGTTAAGATACTCATGTCCTACATCCGAGTACCTGGATTTTAGTTCCAGCTCTGGCTGCTGACTCCAGCTTCCTGCTCATGCAAGCTCTGGGAGGCAGAGATGATGGCTCAAGTGATTGGGCCCCTGCCACCCAGGTGGGAGATCCAGATTGAGTTCCTGGCACCTGTCTTTGGTTGTTTCTGGCATTTGGGGAGTGATTCGGTGGATGATAGCTCTCCATTATTTACCCATTTGCGTTTTTCAAAAAACAATATTTCATAAAATATTTGTCTTGATTACTGAGGCCCCAGGTGCTTGTTTAAGCTCTCCCAAGGCAGGTGCCTCACTAAGCTCACCCTGGTCCAGAGTTAAAGTCAGCACTCTTGAGTTGAGATGCTGGGTTGAGTAGGCTTGGCCCTTTGTTCACCTGATGTAATTTTTTCACATCACAACAGATTTTGTGTCATGTAGCATCATGTCCCAGAAAAATCCTGGTATGGAAAACCCCAGAGAATAAGCATTAGTGGGAGCTGTCATTTTGTGCTCGGGGAAACCATTTGGGGTGGTGCCTTCCTCATGACCCTTGACCGTGGTGGAAACAATGAGGCTGTGATGGTTAATTAATGTGTCCAGGGTGTGAGAGCAACTGAGGCAAGCAGCTGTCACCCAGAGTTAGGTTGCCAGCATGGGAACCGGGGCCAGGTGGCTGCAGAAGAGAAGGCAAGAGGCAGAGTTGGCAGAGCTTTTCCCGAGGGCTCTCCATTCCTGCTGTGTCCTGTGTGAGGCCACCACACTCCTGCCTGTGGGTGCCATGAGATGCCTCTGTGCCCTTTGGGAAGTTCCACCATAAACTTGTGCTGGCAGAAGTTGATTCCTGTATTAAGACTAGTTTTCCCCAAAGTCTACCCATCTTTGTTTCTCATATTGACATTTTTATTAAGTCTTTATAATTTCATTTGCAGGCTGGTATTTTTTTAAAGTTTCATTTATTAGTCTGTTTTTTAAAATCTTATTTAGTTGAAAGACAGAGTTACAGAGAGAGGTAGAGACAAAGAGAGAGGTCTTCCATCCGCTGGTTCACTCTCCAGATGGCCACAACAGTAGGAGCTGTGCCAATCTGAAGCCAGGAGCCAGGAGCTTCTTCTGGGTCTCCCACGTGGGTGCAGGGCCCAACGACTTGGACCATCTTCCACTGCTATCCCAGGCCATAGCAGAGAGCTGGATCAGAAGAGGAACAGCTGGAACTAGAACCGGCGCCCATATGGGATGCCGGCACTACAGGCCAGGGCGTTAACCCACTATGCCACAGCGCCGGCCCCTTATTGGTCTATTTGGAAGGTAGAGTGACAGAGAGAAAGTGGGGGCAGAAGAAGAAACGGAGGTAGAGGTAGGGGTGTGTGTGTGTGTGTGTGTGTGTGAGAGAGAGAGAGAGAGAGAGAGAGAGAGAGAGAGAGAGAGAGAAAGAAAATGAGAATGAGAATGAAAGTTTCTAATCACTGGTTTGTTCCCCAAATGTACACAACAACCAGGGCTGCGCCAGTCTGAAGCTAAGGGCTTGATCCCGGTTTCTCATTATCCACTGCTTCCCAGGGTACGTATTATCAGGAAGCTGGATTGGAAGCAGAAGAGCCAGGATACTGTGCGGCATCTCAAGGGCAGCTCAACCCGCTATGCCACAGTGCCCACCCGCAAGCTGTTTATACTTACTGTTTCTGAAGTGAATGTTTGCCTGTGTCCATGTGGGCCACTCCCTCTCAGCAGGACTCAGGTGTGGTGCTCCCATGGCATCAGCTGTGCTGTGCCCACATGTCACACAGGAAGCATTTCAGTGAGAAAAACCCACCTGAGGGCCTTTATGCCTGTGTGGGTGCAGGAATGTGCGTCTCCCGTACTTTTAGTATGCATTCATGCATTCTAAGCATAAAAAGATGTTCACTTTCCATGCCGTTAACCTTGGATTAAACATGCCCGAGTTATGGAATGCTGTAATTCCTCAGAGAGCCACGATGACAGAAAACACAGTGCCTGGTCTGTGTGCTCACTAGAAGCTCCGCTCAAATTTACGTCTCAATAATTCAAATTTCTGCCCGTGAGAAGCCTTTATTTCAAATTTTATTTCCCACCTAGGTCAGACTGCCTAGCATATAATATACAGACAAAACCAAACAGGGCCTGGGAAAAATTTCAGATACTGTCAAGTCCAAGGTAACTGAATAGTACAGGAACTCATTCTTGTAATCCTTGCAGTGCTCTGTGGGTCTGCACAGGTTTTGGGTGGCATTACTGGAAGTTGTGCTTCAGTGAGTGTAACAGAAACAGCAGGGCCTGTCTCCAAGTGCATGTTGTGGACTCTGATATCCTCAAGGTTGTTCAAGTCCAACCAGCAAAAGCCAGGATCTTACAAGGAAGTCTGGTGATGTTAATGCAGATCCTAACAGCTAGGAGTCACTCAAAGGCATTTGTGTATTTGGATTCCAGTGGTGAGTTGAACTTGGGGCTGATGAAGAATTCTATTTTCTATTGACTACAGGAGGCTTCCCTCAGGAAGCCTTAACTGTCCCTCTTTGGTAGCACCCTTGCAGGGTCAGAAAAGTCCTTGTGCAGTGGAGTGCACCCACATGAAGTCTCTGTTCTGTTTCCTCTTTTGTGGCTTGACAGTGAGAGCAGCCATCTCAGGAATGACTGAGAGATGTGATCAGCATTGCTGTTTCTGCTACTGTTTCACGGTTAGAGTTCCTCTTCCTGACGTTAGCTTTGCTAGCATCCCTCTGAAGCTGTATCGTAACAGTGCAGTCTACATGTATAGTGCTTTCTGGGCTAACCAGAGCATGCTTGTGTTTGTTGCTTGCAGTTCTGACTCTGGCTCTCGGGTTTCAGCAGAGCCTTTCACCCCTGTGCAGGGACCTGCTGCTGCACCTCAGGGTGCTGCTGCGCTGAGTGTCCTGGGTTTGCTGTGGTTCTCGCTGCCTTTTCTCTGCCAGTGCTTCCCTACGACTGCGCCCGCAGGCTGCAGACCTGTTCCATTTGCAGCTTTTCTTTCAAGGTTGAACATGGGCCCCGTGGTTTGGAAGGACACTGGGGACCTCCTGGCAGGTAGCCGGTAGCCAGGTAGCCAGGTAGCCAGCAGCACCTGCCCTTGTATCTTTTTTCACTTTGCTCTTATCTCATCATCCAGCTGGACCCTGAACTCCACAACCACAGATGGTTTCATCTAATTTTGTGTTCATTAAGTCTAGACCAATGCCTACATCACAGTAGGCATTAAACACTTTTTGAATGAAGGACTGAAACGATGTGATAGACAGGTAAAAAAAGCGCTGATGTAGGGCATAATTTTCAAAATTCCAAGTCTCTAGTATGCTTTTCAACATGAACCTTTTTGGAAGATTTCACTGTGAGATGTTTGTGGCTGGGTTTTCCACGTGGAACCTGAGCCTACAAGGATGCCTGTAACACTCCAAGGGGCCAGCAGGGGGAGGCCTACTTACCCTGCTGTTAAGGACAGTGGCCGCTATGGCAGGGGAGGCAGGAATGATGTTTAATGTGGTCAGGTCCTCAGAAGAACCAGATGACAAAATCCTTCTAGGTGTTTATTGATTCTGTTTCATTGTGAAGAATTCGGATGCCTCAAGTAGGTATGTTCAGCAATTTTGTATATTGGCTAAATGTTACAGTGACAGATAGTGTGTGGATGGGTTTGATATGCGTTCTTATTTCAACCAGTTGCTGTTCTGTTTATGTAAAATTACATACATTTTTCATCTGTGTTAGGGAACTCCATCAAAGTGAAAATATAGCATATTACACCTCAGAGTTGGTGATGCACAATCATTTTTCCGGAGCTGCTTTTACCAACTTTTCTTAGATACAGATCATTTTGCCGAAAACAAATTAAAGATTTAAAAGATATATTCATTAAAAATCTGGTTTTATGGACAATAATAAACTCTGTTAGATAGACACAAGCTGGATGGAACATTCTATATTTATTTCTAATCTAGTTTGTTGTATTTGAGCAGACATAGTGAATACAAAATTATATCAAATTTTATATCAAACTTGTATCAATTTCTCAAGTTTGCCAGCTGTATTCTACTCTTATTTAAGATGTATACTTTTTAAAAAAATTTATTTATTTATTTGAGAGGCAGAGTTACAGACAGAGCGAGGGAGAGACAGAGAGAAAGATCTTCCATCTGCTGATTCAGTCCTCAGTAGGCCACAATGGCCGGAGCTGGGCCGATCCAAAGCCAGGAGCCAGGAGCTTCTTCCAGGTCTCCCACATGGGAACAGGAGCCCAAGCACTTGGGTCATCCTCCACTGCTTTCTCAGGCCATTAGCAGAAAGTGGGGCCGGCGCTGCAGGTGGAGGCTTAGCCTACTATGCCACAACACCAGCCCCCAGATGTACACTTCTTGATCTAATCTGAAAGTGTACCTGATCCTCAAAGGGTTGGTGGCAGGATCTTTCTTCCTGATTGCCTTGGGACTGTGCTGGCAGTTTAATTGCCTGCAATGTCATGGACCCATGTCTTGGATGTGACCACATCAAATCCATAGGAACCCCAAAAGTGAGGTTTCCAGGGGATAAGATGCAATTGTGGCTTACAGAATAACTTATAGCGCTCTGTGTTTAATGTGCTTTTTACTTATTTCCCATATTCTGTGGTGTTCTACCAGTTACTATTGAAAATTGCCTGACCTAATCTTTTTAAAAATATCTGATATTTATAGCTTTCCTTAAGATATGTGGAGATCAGTTTTGGATAGTGTCCTACATACTCACTGAGTTAATTCAGAGAATGTTGTTTTTCCTGCTCATATAACCAATTATCTTAGTGATTCTATAGAAATACAGTGCATTGCAGTTTAACAGTTTGTGTCTTTAAATCAGGATTGCTAGATGCTCAGTATCTAAGTTTTATTCTTAACAACATTGTACAAATACTGAACATGCTAGATAAAGCACCCCAAGCCAGAGCTCAGGCCTGTTCACGGCTCGTGCTCCAGTTGCCCTGCCAGCCTGGGGCATCAGGAACTCAGCTGAGTTCTCAACTCCTGGAGCCTGGAGGTGAGCAGGTATGGGGTGGAAACACCCTCCATGGAAAGAACCCCCTGGGCACACGAGGCTACATGGGATTGACCCAGTTGTTTAGAACCCACAGAAACTTCTGGTGGGAGGTTGAGGAAAGCATTGCGAGTCCACTCAGCACGAAGACTTCTGGTTCCACGCCTTGTGGAGAATCCACCGCCCAAGGCTGCCTCACTCAGACGTCCACATGCAGTCGTGTTTTGCAGAGCTAGAGGATTGAGAGTGAGTGGTGCTGGGTGCAGGATGTACTTCGGTGCTCTGTAGCTCTGCAGAGGGACATCTTTGTCTCTCTCCCCAGGTTGTGTACACGGTCTTCAGCGGCATTTTGGAAAGGGCAGGGCCCTGAGACTCACACGCGTCAGTCTCATTACTTCCTTGCCGCTGTTTCTTAGGTTGTCAGAATTGGGATAATAACCTGGAGACAATCACAGTGTGCTGTGCTGAAAGGGAAGATTGGGTTGCCAGCAAATACCTAATTGAGACCAAATTAGAATAAACGATTGTTAAGCTCTACAGCCTAATTGTGAATGGTGTGTATTTGACATTCCCTCAGATATAAATTAAAATAAAAAGAGCATTTTCCAAGGCACAGAATAGCTTTGCGTTAATGACGGCCTGTCTTGCACTGCGACAGCTTGCATTATTCATAACGTCATTATCAGGCATATTCGATGCTGAATGCTTTGCTTGCCCAGGAATTGTGCGGCATGACCAGATAAGTAGAATCTGCGCTTTGTATTTATTCTTGCGACTGCTTTCTCCGAATGGCTTCTTTTATCTCTGTCTTGAGCTTGTTTACTGCTGCTCAGCGGGATACACCGTCAGTGTCAAAAACCTCATTCATTCACTGATGCAGAGCGCTGCATCAAAGCATTAAATCCTGCAAATGTCAGAAAGATCCAGAGGCGTAATCCTCAGGCTGTTGCTGTCAGTGCTGAAGTCAGATTTCCCATCTGAGCACTGGAAGGAAAACCTGCGCTTTGCACCGGCTTGGTAAAGATGGAGTCCTCCGCCAGCTGAGTGCAGTACCAGCCAGGCCCCTTCCATCAGCAGGGCCGAGGACCAAGTCCTGTGATGAGCGCCAGCTTGTGTTCCCAGAATTGACTGGCCCCGAGGAAGCCAGCTCAGCCAGGGGGAGTCTGTGTTAGCCTCTCGGGCTCCTGAGTGAAGACCAGGACTGGCAGGAGAGAACAGAGGTCTCAGAAGCCTCTGCTGTGAGAACAAGGTCCCGGGGTCTGGATGATTCTCCCCAGCAAAGAGGCCCTCTTCTGAGAACTTCTCCATCCTTATCCCTCCAACACAGCGATTTGGGCTTTGTGACAGCCCCTGCTATGCCTGCCTTGGCAAGCAGTGTGCCCACCTCCTGGAGTCTTGCATGAATAATTCACTTGAGTGTCCTACTGACTCTGCAAAGCCTGGGGGAGGGCTTAAGAGGCACTGTTTAATAGATTCTTCCAGACAACCCAGTGTGTAGCTCTGAGTTCCTGGAGCCCTGTCCCAGAAGGCCAGAGTGCAGTGAAAGAAGGAATGTGCTGGAAACCCCACCCACTTGGCACCATGCCTCCGCCTCCTGTGCTGGTGTCCACTGTGACCCAGTAACAAAGGTCAGTACTTCAATCAGGGTCACTGTTTGTCCGGGACACAATTCTTAACTGCAGGATTTGTGTATTGACACAAGTGCTTTTTGTTAGATCTTGGAATTTTGGCCTTTTCTTGTGGCAGCAGTGTGGCTTCAAGGCTGCAGAAGTGCCGTGAGGTGCTCACTGGAGCAGGAGGCACACGGGCTATGCACAGGAGCAAACAGGTTTGTTGTCAGCCCTGCTGGAGGAGCCAGCAGCAAGGTGGTGACCCAGGAATGTGGTTTACAGAGACACACTGGGCACCACAAGGCGGAGCAGGTTTCGGCAACAGCTTTACACCTGAAAAAAGCATTCCTTATAAAAATCATGTCCACATTTCTTGTTGCATAATAATTACCCCAAACTCAATGATTAACAAAAAATTCCAAACTCTTATTTCTTCCATTTGTGGGCCGGAAATCCAGGGGCACACACTGTCTGTGGGTCAGGAACTTGGGGTCAGGGTTTCACGTGGCCCCATCGCGGTGTAGGCTGTGGCTTCAGTTGTCTCACAGCTTGGCTGGGGAGACTCTTCCAGGCTCTTCCCTCTGCATCTGGCCGAGCACTGTTGGGAAGGAACTCCCTTTCCTCTTGATGTGAGAAGGGCCCAGCATTCAAGACCCATGCACCAGGGATGTTGTTCCATGCCTCTGTACCTGCTACAGAAACGACCAGACCAAAGCTCACCAGAGCTTAGCAGTGAGATGGACCCCATTCCCTTAGAGGTAGACACCGAGTAAGCAGGAAAGAATAAGAAAGTGCACTTGCCTATGATGCATTGCAGGGCGACAGTGACCGGTGCACACGCTCCGCTCTGCCCATCCCAGCCCCACCGTGGCTTCCAGCTTCACTGTCCAGTCTCTCCCAGGGGTGTCATCCTTCTAAGAGATACGCTTTGCTAGAGTTGGCATTTTCAGTGCTTGCTTGTGGTGTTCATTGAGAACCCTAAGTAATAAGCTAGACTACAATTTTACTCTTTCAGTTCTTCCATATAAAGATTGATTGCTGCGAGTGCTGTGAACATCATTGTAGTATGACTCATTTTCTACTTGGGAGTTCTGACCTCTTCCACAGATTGTTTTGAGTCTCTTGGAGTATATTTGATATCGGTACATAAATCTTTAATTGAAACTAGCCAATTCTCAGTAAACCATATGAACTGTTTTCCCCTTTCATTTTAGGAAAGTAAAATCTACCAATGCGATTCTCTAGTAGCTGTCACTTATTTATTGGAAACGTATGGCAATGATCACATGATGGTACAGTAATGCAGCACAGTACCTCACGCACATCTATACTCATATTCATCTGTAACATTCCTGGTCGTGAATACACAGTCAGGAAGTACTTGTTTAGTCTAGTGGAGAAGATGCCTACATCCCACAGTGGTGCACCTGGATTTTATGCCCAGCCCCAGTTCTGTCACTGGCTTCCTGCCAGTACAGAACTGGGAGGCAGCAGGTGGCTCCCGTAATTTTGACCTTTTTACCCACTTGGGAGCCCTGGGCGGAGTGCCTGGGTCTTGGCTTCAGCCTCAGTCCAGCCTTGGCCAGACCCGGCCAAGTCCTGTCACTGCAGTGGCTCCCTCCCTCCACTTCTTCTGGTGGATACTGGAGGTCACTGCCTCTCAGTGAGACAGTGACATCCAGGCAGTGTCTGCTGGGTAAGATAGAAAATGGAACAACCAGGAAAAGTGTAGTTTTTTTTTTTTTTTTGACAGGCAGAGTGGACAGTGAGAGAGAGAGACAGAGAGAAAGGTCCTCCTTTTGCTGTTGGTTCACCCTCCAATGGCCGCTGCGGCTGGTGCACTGTGGCCGGCGCATCAGCTGATCCGATGGCAGCAGCCAGGTGCTTCTCATGGGCTCCCATGGGGTGCAGGGCCCAAGCACCTAGGCCATCCTCCACTGCACTCCCGGGCCACAGCAGAGAGCTGGCCTGGAAGAAGGGCAACCAGGACAGAATCCGGCACCCCAACCGGGACTAGAAGAACCTGGTGTGCTGGAGCCGCAAGGTGGAGGATTAGCCTAGTGAGCCGCGGCGCTGGCCGAAAAGTGTAGTTTTGATGATATTCAGAGAAAAATGAATTTACAAACTCCAGGTAAGCCTCTTGGTGTTTTCCAGCTTCCCATGTTTTGGCTGTTTTCATAGCAACTGACTTCACTCTGCCTTCTTTCCCTTCAGGAAAAACCGTGTGTGTGTGTGTACATGTGTGTGTGCGGGTGTTCATTTGTAGCCATTAGCAGTGCTGTGGTAAGGATTTGGAGACTTGTTGCTGCTTGCTGTGAACGGAGAGGAGGTGGCAGCATAGGTGAGGTGTGTTGCATTCTTGGTCTACGTGAGGTCAAAGAGCAGGGTTGACTAGTTTCCTACTCTGTAGCTACTGTACTTTCAGGAAATGTTTCCTGTATGTTTGGGGTTAGCACTGTCAGGGCCTGGGTTGGGGAATGCAAACTTTGGAAACGTTCCCTAGATTCTTCTGATGAGAAACCGAGTTTGGGAGCCACAGCCTGGAGACCAGACTGAATTCTCAGTTCAGAGGCCAGATGAGCAGTAAGCAGGTGTGTCCAGTAGAGGGTTATTTGGGAGGATCCAGTGTGGGCAGTGGAAAGTGGTAGGGGGATCCAGTGTGGGCAGTGAGGGTGATGGGAAAATCCAGTGTGGGCATTCAAGGGTGGTGGGGGGATCTGGTATGGAAAGAGGAAGATGAGGGGATCCCGTATGGGCAGTGGAAGTGGTGAGGGATCCATTGTATGCAGTGGTAGGTGGTGAGGGGATCCAGTGTGTGCAGTGGAGGGTGGTATGGGATCCAGTGAGTTCAATGGAGGTGGTGACGGATCCAATGTGTGCAGTGGAGGGTGGTAATGGATCCAGTATGTGCAGTGGAGGGTTGTGGTGGGATCCAGTGTGTGCAGTGGAGGGTGGTGAGGGGATCCAGTGTGTGCAGTGGAGGGTGGTGTGGGATCCCATGTATGCAGTGGAGGGTGGTGAGGGGATCCAATGTGTGCAGTGGAGGGTGGTGGCAGATCCAGTGTGTGCAGTGGAGGGTGGTGTGGGATCCCGTGTATGCAGTGGAGGGTGGTGAGGGGATCCAATGTGTGCAGTGGAGGGTGGTGGCAGATCCAGTGTGTGCAGTGGAGGGTGGTGGCAGATCCGGTGTGTACAGTGGAGGGTATGGGATCCAGTGTGTGCAGTGGAGGATGGTGATGGGATCCAGTGTGTTCAGTGGAGGGTGGTGACAGATGCAATGTGTGCAGTGGAGGATGATGATGGGATTCAGTGTGTGCAGTGGAGGGTGGTGTGGGATCCCGTGTGTGCAGTGGAGGGTGGTATGGGATCCTGTGTGTGCAGTGGAGGGTGGTGAGGGGATCCATTGTGTGCAGTGGAGGGTGGTATGGGATCCAGTGTGTGCAGTGGAAGGTGGTATGGGATCCAGTGTGTGCAGTGGAGGGTGGTGAGGGGATCCAGTGTGTGCAGTGGAGGGTGGTGAGGGGATCCAGTGTGTGCAGTGGAGGGTGGTGAGGGGATCCAATGTGTGCAGTGGAGGGTGGTGGCAGATCCAGTGTGTGCAGTGGAGGGTGGTGACAGATCCAGTGTGTACAGTGGAGTGTGGTGACCCATCCAATGTGTGCAGTGGAGAGTGGTGAGGGGATCCATTGTATGCAGTGGAGGGTGGTGGTGGGATCCAGTGTGTGCAGTGGAGGGTGGTGGTGGGATCCAGTGTGGGCTTTGGAGGGTGGTGGTGGGGTCCACTGTGGGTGGTGGAAGGTGGTATGTGAAATTAGTTTCTGTTTTGTGATGGAGGTGAAAGACTTCCAAAGGACTTTGAAATGCTTCTGTGTGAGGATTTTTATTACTCTGAGGACAGTGTTTGGGAGCAGACATAAACTTGTCTTGAAAATAAGAGGGAGAAAGAAGAGTGGTCTCCGTTGGGGTCCTTGGTCTCTGTTGGCTCTTCATCATTTATATTATGAGTTAGAATGGTTCACCTACCTCAGCCACACAGCCAGCTTAGATCTCAGTGGAGATAATTATAGCAATTATTTGGAAATTAATTGGATTACCTGACAATTGTTTCAAGTTTCCACTCCAATCATACTGTGGAGACGTAACATCATTAATTTCTGGTTGAGTGATCCCAGTGATATGTGCCCTGTTCTCTTCTACTACACAGAATTCCATCCCACACTGTAGCATCTTATAAATAAGGAGTATGTACCTGATGATCTGAGATTTTTTTGTATATTTGCATATCTTACAATTAGATTTTTTCGCCCTTCCCATCCTCTCTCGTTTTTTTTTTTTTGACAGGCAGAGTGGACAGTGAGAGAGAGACAGAGAGAAAGGTCTTCCTTTGCCGTTGGTTCACCCTCCAATGGCCGCCGCGGTTGGCGTGCTGCGGCCGGCGCACCGCGCTCATCCGATGGCAGGAGCCAGGTGCCAGGTGCTTTTTCTGGTCTCCCATGGGGTGCAGGGCCCAAGCACTTGGGCCATCCTCCACTGCACTCCCGGGCCACAGCAGAGAGCTGGCCTGGAAGAGGGGCAACCGGGACAGAATCCGGTGCCCCAACGGGGACTAGAACCCTGTGTGCTGGCGCCGCAAGGCGGAGGATTAGCCTATTGAGCCACGGCGCCGGCCTCTCTTATTGTTTTTCTGAAAGTATTCTAATAAAGGAAAACTTTGAGATAGAAAAATCCAGAAATTAAAGTTTCTCAAGATGCATCATGATCTAGCACTTGAAAATAGGACTGTTTTGTAACATGCAGAATCACAATGTATTGCAAAAGACAGTTCAGATTTTTTTGAGGCCAGGATGTTGCTGTTTCCCCTGCTTTCCTGTGTTTAGACTGACATGGGAGTTGAAACTCTACTCCTGACCTGTGCTGGGCAGGCCGAGTGTGTCCTGACTCCTTTTCCCAACACGGAGACTGGGGTTGAGCCTGTTTTCCGTGCCGGCAACTTCAACACTGTTGTGGCATCCCTGGAACACACTGGTTTGCTGCCGCTATCAGCAGCGATGTAGAGCAGTTCTCTCATGCTGGAAGAATGCAGTCAACTCTCCTCTGACACCAGCAGGGACAGCCCCACGTGACCTGCCTCCTAGACCCACGGGCTTCTGGAACGCGGTGTATTTGGAGGTTTAAATGTCATTTTAGGCTCGACTGTCTAGAGACAGGGCCAGAGATGGGCCTGGGAGACCTGACAGCTTGAGGGTGTGGTCAAGGAAAGGCAAACAGGAAACAGGATGAAAGGGCATGGGGCCCAGCAAAGTGGGGGTCTGCCTTGAAGCAAGAGACTCAGCACTTTGTATCCCCAATGAAGCCGTGTGCTAGGGCTACATGGCCACACACCTGGAGGCTGAAGTCCATGGCAGGTGCCCCATTGGATCCTCTGAGGTCCAAGGGGAAGGACCTGGGCTGATTCTCTGGACTTGCAGGCAGCTGCCGTCCTGCAGCCATGTCTTGTGTGCAAATTTCCTCTTAGGAGGACAGGAGAGGGTCTGGATCAGGGCCCACCCTGGTGGCTTCTTTGTAATATAACCCTGCTTTTAAAGGCCCAGTCCTAAAGCACAGTCCCATTCTGAAATTTTGGTTTTAGGGCTTCCCTGTGAGCGTGTGTGCTACACACAGCCAATCTGTCCCATGCATCAGAGGGGTGTGAAGAGGGGGTCTGTGAACACACTGTGAGCAGGGGAGCCAGACCGATGCTGGGGGAAGGAGCCTAGGAGATGCTCCAGGTCTGTTGCAGAAAGCAGCCAGCATGGGAACAACAGTGTTTTCTGAGCCAATTCAGGACGCCTCGGTTATAAAATGCACTGTTACTTTTAGTGCAGTAATCACAGGAAAGGTCCCCAAGACAGAACTCTAATGGGAAATCCATGCAGAAAGTGGGACACCAGAGGTGTGGATCTTCAGTGCCAGGTAAATGAGGAAGGACGCAGCTATGCAGAGGTGGTAAAGGAACGTTGCACAGGGTGGAGGAAAGGAAAAGCACTCCGCTGAGACTTGGGGTCACCAGCTCTTGGTAACACAGACTTTCAGGCTGAATTTCCACTGTTCAGGGTCCAGAAACCTCCGAGGGACCACGTGCAGGGTGCTCAGGTGAGTGGTGCTCCAAGCACTGGCCACGATGGTGATGACAAAAGTGGAGAAAATTCAGTTCTAGACCTTTTTCTCCAGGGTTGGAAACTGCCTGTGGCCCCACTGGGCTGCCCCTCTCAATGCGCTTAAGTCTTTATTGGCCACTACTACGCCTGTTCACACATGTGGTCAGCCCTGGCTGAAACAACACAGGTGAGCCCTGTGTCAGACCACATGGCCCACGGAACTGGAAACAGAATGTGCACTAACCCTTGATGAGCTTCTGCCTTTGAACTCCCCTATTTGTGACCACAGTCTTCTGTGGTGTGCAGTGTTATATCCCCATTTTGCAGACAGGAAGCTGAGGCACCAGGAGCTTAAATGCCATAGCTATTGTCTTTTAGCCGGCAGTGGCATGGGAAAGGCCTGATGGCAGGTGTGCCAATTCCGTCTCCCAGCAATAGGCTACACAGAAGGCAAGGTGTGTTGAGAAAGCATACAGGCAGGTCATGGGGGCTCCCTGGACTGTTTGCAGCAGGAACACATCTGTGAACGAATGCAGTCGGCCAGGAAGTGTTGACACTGGCCACTCTGAATCCAAATCCTGACATCCCTCAGAAACCAGATAAAAAATGTGGTTATCAGCAAAGCCTCCTTTGCCTTGGCACTTGGCAGGCTTGTCAGAGTTGCGCCCGTGCTGAGTCAGGTCTCCATGGGGAAACTGACCCTGTTTTGCTCTCAGAAGTTGAGCTGGGGAGCCCTGCACCAACCAGGGATTTTTATCAGTGGGCCCAGGGCATGCCCAGTGCCTTGAGGAAGCAGTCATTTCTCTGCCAGACACAGAATTTTCTGGAAGCCTATAGAGGGTCCAAAGACAGAAAACATTTATCCTTAACAAATTGTTCTTTTGTTTCCAGAAGTCTATAAGAAAGCCATTATTTTTTGTTAACAATTAAAATTAATTAAAAGTCCTAGTGGTTTGGATTTAGTATCCACTATAAATTTTAAAATCATTAAAAACTTGAGGCATTTATATCTTGGTTATAAATATTCCTGTAAAATATTATACCTACAATCCTTTTGCAGTATTTTACAATAATGAGTAACATAGGAAATGCTATTAGGGATATAAAGAAAATAATAGAAAAAAAGGAAATTGAAACTTTTTTAGTTTTTAATTTTTATTTATTTTCGCTTTATTTGAAAGGCAGAGAGACAGACAGGGAAACATCTCCCATCTGCTGGTTCACTCTCCAAATGCACACAAGGCTGGGCCAGCTTGAAGCCAGGAGCCCAGAAATCAATCTAGGTATCCCATATGGATGGCCGGGACCCAGGTTCTTGAGGCATCACCTGCTGTCTCCCAGGATATGGCTTAAGAGGAAGCTGGATCAGAAGAGGAGCCAGGGCTCAAACCAGGCACTCCCATGTGGGACGTGAGGGCTTCAGGGGGTGTTTTAACTGCTGCACCGCACACCTGTCTCCAGAAAATTAGCATGAAATGATGTACCTAGGCAGGAGTTGGGTAGGCTGCTGGTGATGTCCCTTCTCAGGAGGAACTCACTGTCCAGTGGGGCCCAGGGAGCCAGCTGTGAACCAAGCAGGCTGGTCCACCGTCCCTGGCTTCAGGAACTCTTTGCACTCCTTCCTAGGAACGCCATTCTGCACGAGGAACTGCACCAAGTGCTGGGAGTGGTGGGGAGGACGCCCCTCGGCTGAGTGTTAGCTGCTCTTGGGAGCTCAGTGGGAGGATGAGGAAGAGGCAGAGAAGGCAAGGCTGGAGGGTGCGAGTCTCGGAGGCGAGCAGGGCAAGTGTCAGGACACGGGGGTGCTACAGCCAGAAAATGCATGTGCAGGACCCGGGTGGGAAGCTTTACCTGCTGGGCTTGGCCTCCTGCCAGCGGCAGCTGAGGAGCTGTGGAGGACATTTAGATTCTGGTGCCTGCACACAGGATGCCTTCGAAGGGGAGGTGGGTCTGGGGCTGCCTGCTCAGTGCTCCTTTCTGCCTTCTCCCCTGCAGCCCACTCTTTACTGCTGTCCCCACCCGAGAGCGAGCACTCACTCGCTCCCTCGGCCCATCCTGTTCATCACCACAACTCGCAGTAGACAAACAAACCGTACCCCTGACCCAGGAAACAGTCGAGTGCTGCACGGACTCAACAGTGGGGGCAGAAGGATCTCAGCCCCGTGGGTCCGAGCTGACCCAAACTATGAATCCCGAGACCTGGCTGTGCCGTCAGACAGGGAGGCCAGGCCGCAGGAGGCCTGCCCATTTGTCTCTGCCTCTCACCACCCCCTCCACGTTCTCCTTCAATTTCTAGTTGATACCTTAGTTCCATTAGCTCAATGGTTTGTAGCATTGTGGGAATTGATGCTCCAGGCTGACCCCCTTCTGGGTCTCCAGATCCTGTGAGATCAAATCAGCAAGAGCTCTTCACATGAGCGGATGCCAGTGTCCCAGTGCTGTTAGGTTATGTGGTCTGGCATGGGCTGGGCACTGAAGGGCAGGCCCCGGAGCTCCGAGCCACAACACCTACGATGATGGTTCGCCCTTGGCCTGCATCTCTAGTTTCTCTCGGTCCATGGGGTGTCCCACAGCTGTGCTGAACAAAAAGTGGAATCTGTCACCAGCTGTGCCTTACACTGTTCTCTCCTCCACCTTCTCCTCTACTGCCTGCCCCATTTTGCCTCAGTGAGAACTGATGTTTTTACCTCAAGCCCACAATACTCTTGTGCTTCAGAGCATCCATCACTCAGTTGCACCTGCTGTTTCCCTAGCTGCCTTTCTCTGCCAGAAATAACTCACTGAGTCACGGGGTCAAGTCCAGCTTCATTTACCTGGGGTGTGTCTTACTTGGGGAACGGGCTGCCAGCCTGACATTGTACATCTTGGGCTGGATGATCCCTGTTGATGGTCACATGAACTGCACCTCCTGGTGTTCACACCATGTGTCATTCCCTCTTCTGCGTACTCAGGGCTTGGCTAAGAAGTCTTTAGTAAACAGGATGCCTGCAGCACCCTGACAAGAGCTGCTGCAGTGGGGACCACCTCCTGGAACTCACCACCAGGCATGAAGCTCAGGCCAGCCCGGAGGAAAGAGCCCAGACCTTAAGGAGGAAGATGCTAGCTCCCCCAGTGTCCAGCCAAGCCCGGTATCTCCAGCAGACCCAGGCAACACCAGCAGCAGAATCATTAGAAATAATAAACCATTGTTTCAGCCCTGGGGTAGCAAGTCGTAGTGACCAATACTGAGCGTTTCCGCGTGGGCACTTCTTCACGTGGCTGAGGACCCTTATGTCTCTGCTTTGGAAACTACTGCCTTGCATGGGCTGTTTGCAAGCTTTAGCTCATTTAACCTCACGGCAAGAGCACAGAGTGAGTCACAGCACCGTCCCCTTGCAGAGGAGGGGGCCTTGGTTCTCGGAATGAGGTGCTCAGCTGCATCCTGGTGCTGGTGCATGGTGGAGCTGGGATGCGGACTGAGCGCTGTCCCCCAAGGCTTTGCTTTCACGACCCAGTGCTCTGAACCAGTGTTTGCTGTAGGACGGGTGTCTTCTTTTGATCTTTGTGACCATGGAGGAAAGCTGGGCACTGCTCCCTTCCTTGTCAGCAGAGCCCTCCCCACGGGCACGTTTCTGTTCAGCATGGGGCATTGTCATTGCAGCTGCAAGGTCAGCCCGGGACTGTGTGATGGGAGCTACAGGACAGTCTCCACCATCTGAGGATCCCAGCAAGTTCCCACATGTGGGATTGGGAGCTTGGGCAGGCAGGAAGTCAGCTGCCCTAGAGAAAGCAGGGGTCTGCCTCTCTGGGTGGAGGTGGGGATTTAAGGAAGCCAAGGGGGTCCTCAAGAGTAGATAAATCCAGTTGTGCGTTTGCAAGACTTCAAGGTAAATTCCTTTGCTTGCTCTTGTTAAAACGTCCTATATGATGCTCACAGATCTGAGCCAGGTAGCCAAGGTCTGCAGCCTTTCTTGGGAAAGCCTCATGAGATGGTCCCAGACCTGGCAGGTTGCCGACTCACCCCTCCCTCCGCACAGGGGCTGGGGCGACGCCCAGGAGCCTCCTCTGCAGCCCCTCCCGCCCCTAACAGGGCATCTGCAGTGCTGCTGTTTTTAAGCCCTCATCTGAAATGGGGCCTTTGAGCCTACATGTCTCACTAGGCAGCCACAGCCTCCTGAAGAAAATGGTCTGAAAGTCCCTGTCTGTGTTTACACTTCTTGTCCATGTACCCATTGCCCTAGTGGCCTTCTGTGCCTGCCAGATGAGGAATCATTCATCTGTTGTTAAATCACAAATGAGCTCCAGACAAGAGAAAACTCACCTAGGAGAGTGGGGCTGACGCCCCGATAGTGCACCTGGTGGGAACGTCAGGTGGTAGTTCATGTACGGCAGACGCCCACCTCGCTGTTCATTTGAACACGGGCAGGCGTGTGAGCCGTGCTGGAGTCTAGACCCCTTTCAGTGGTGGCCCAACGGATGATTTAATCCCGTCCCTGGACAGCAGAGGGTGCTGATCAGACATTAGTAGATTCACAGCCTTGCTCACTGAACAGCCCACCCTGACTATAAGGCGATTTTATCTCCGTTTTCCAATTGGAAGCAAACTTTTGAAAGTGATTTGTGCACTGGCCTTGGTAAATGGTTTATGGATTTAAAATAATAATTTTCAACACAACAGCAGTCTGTGTTCTTCACACAGGCATGTCTGGTGCCACAGCCAAGCACGTAAGCCGGCTGGTTTAACCGAGATACCCTGGTGAGAAGTGAGAAGTACACACTGGTCTGCAAAGACTCAGCACTAAAAATCAACACAAAATGTGTCAGTGACTTGTCTCTACTGATCCCACGTTGAAGTTATTTTAGATACCATGATTTAGATAATGCTTACCATTACAGTGAATTCTAGATGTTTGTTCCCACTTTTCTACTGTGGTGACTAGAAACTCTGACCCTTCCCAGGGTTTACTCAGGACACACTGCAGCACGCATCTGAAGCTTCCGCCTCAGCATGAGGAAGCCCCTCCCAGCCACACTTGTTCAGTTCCATATTTTTTGCTTCCATTCACTGTTACTTTCTGAGATGACTCTGAAAACCAGGTGGCCCAGACGGTTCTGTGGTCATCAGGAGCTGCCTGTGCTCTCTGGAGCACAGGGAAAGGAGGGCTCTCCTGACCTAGCTGTGTGTGGCAAGAGAAGAAGAGTCAAGGAGAGTAAGAAATGCTGTTCTTGGTTGAATTCTGAGTTTTATGACCAAAAAATTACGCTGAGCCCTACCCCCAGCCAGAGGCTTTTACACGAGGTTCTGTTGCAACCTGTGCAAGCGTGGCCAGCGCTCAGAGCAGTAGGGGCCCCAAGGGAAACAGCCTGGAGCCTCAAAGATAAGCACAATCCAAAACATGGTCACTGCACAGATGGGGCCTAATCAGATGACATCCAGGTGCATAACCACTGGAGACTAAGGTGGGACCAAGCATACCTGGTGTCAGGAGCCTGACCCTTGGGACCAGCCATCCCAGACCTGACCATAAGGTGGAGCCAGGCACATGTGTCCAGGGTGTGGGTCTCCTGGACCTTGGTCACACTGGTGATGGAAGAGCAGATAATGGTCCCACGAGCTCCTGGCTGGGCTTCCCTGAGGACACAGGCTCTCCTTCAGGACTGGTTGGCTTGTCGTTCTCTTTGCCGGCTCACTCCACCTCTCCCCTGTGGAGAAGCCAGCTTTGCCTCTATCGCCCCGCCCACTGTGATTCTCAGCATTTCAGATGCACACAGACCGACCCATTGCTGGATGAACAACATGAATTGGCCTGGCCTGATCTTGAGAGGAGCTGCTTGGATGTGGCACGGTCTCCAGCGTCCTTGTCAGGGGCTCACTGGAGAGCCCAGCAGAGCTGACAGTCAAGGCGAAAGTCCACACACATCCACCACCGTGGTCCCAGCTGCCCAGTGCGATGTTCTGGCTCACTGTAAGAGGGGAAGTTTGTCACCGTCCCGAATCCTTGTGTGTCCTGTTGCTGCAAAGAATGGGCCCTGTGATCGCGTTTGCAGGGCACGTCAGTTCCCATCAGGTTTGCGGTTGAATGCGGGTGTAAAGTTCAAAGGTCCTCGGACACTGGAGTGTGAACGCTGCAGGAAAGCAGAGATACTAAAATCACACAGGAGTGACTGGAGCTGTTCTCTGGGTTACTGCCTGATGAGGTGTGGCAAGCTGACTGTAACTGACATGAGCAACATGGCTACAGGAGAAACAGATCAAAACAGGTTCCCATTCTAGCTGTCCCAAAGCTGTTTCCCCAAGGACACTTCTGTTCGGCACTTGAATAGCTTCCTGTGATCCAGCACAGTGCCATTCAAAACTGTAGTCACCAGCCACGTGTGGATGGTTAAATAAACTAGAAAGAAATAAAATAAAACCAGGGTCTCCGTCATAGTAGCCACAAACTACGTGTTCAGTGTCTTTAGGGGCTGCTGGCTGCGGTGTTACATTTATTTCTTTTCTTTTCTTTTTGAGCCCAGAAGGACCCTGCCTCTTTGTCTTTGAGCACAAGAGACTTGGATACTCTTACTTAGAGCCAAGCAGGATCTGCTGAGTGATGCTCCTTCTCCTTAGCCTGAGAGGCGTTTGTCAGCTGTGCATGTTTCCCGTATCTGTGGCTGTGCGTCGACCGTGCCCTGTGAGATGGGGTCTTGTGACCATGATGCTCCACTTTGATGGCAAGTGATTTGGTAAAATAAGGGTAGCTTCAAAAACTCATTCTAGGGAACTGGAAGTTTGTGTATGGGGAAAGTTTGCTTCAGGCCCTGGGAGTAGGGAAGGACCACAGGACTGGGGTGCCAAGGCTTTGGGCATGGTGAGCCTAGCAGGTGCATCTTCCGAGGAGAGCGAGGGCCAGATCCTTCCTGCTCTGGTGTTTAGGGGAAGCCAGACACGGAGACTTTCCAACTCCTTGTTGCTGTATCCTGTAGGCTGCAAAGCTGTTCAGACAGGCATTTCGGAAGACAATTTTTCTAACATCTGGAATTGCAGTTTTGTGCCTGGGCTAGAAGTACCTTGTAGGTGTTTTGCACACAGCTATTTATGGGTGCTCTGACAACTGCTATGTTACAGAGTGTGATAATGTATTCCAGAATGACCTTTAATACTGATATTTTGAAATCTGTTCTTAAAGATGTGTGTGTCATCTCAGATTAAAAACCTGACTTTTAATGATTCACTTGCTTTCAGATGTGCTGACTAATCTTGGAATTAATTTACATTTCTCACTAAATTCACATTTTAGATCTATCTCTTTTTAATTTCTAGCCGAGTTAGAAATTTTTTCATGATAATGTGAAGCATCAAAAGTAGATTTTCAGAGAAAATAAATACCTAAAATATAAAGCAGAATCAGCAAGCAAGATCTTCCAGTTAGCCCAGCAAAACACTCCTTGTCTGAGGAAAGCCAGGGCTCTTGAGGAAGCTCTGCCCCCTGGAGCTGGGGGACAAAGGAGTGGGGAGCACCTGCTCACGTAGAATGTGTCACTCTGTTATCTTGGATGGAGGGTGTCTCACTCTGTGACCCCTGGATGGAGGGCGTCTCACTCTGTGACCCCCGGATGGAGGGTGTCTCGCTCTGTGACCCCCGGATGGAGGGCGTCTCACTCTGTGACCCCTGGATAGGGGTCTCACTCTGTGACTGTTGGGGCCCCTGCTCAGTGAATGACCACTGCCTGGAAGTGGTCCAGGGTGATTGTGGGACCAGAGCCTCTATATGCATGCTGTCTTCTTTGTTAAACAAGGTAGAGGTAGAGGTACAGAACTTAATGCTTCATTTTCCAAATTCAGTCCATAACACAAAGTGTTCTCGAATGTCATCTCTGGAGGACTGATGACCATGCAGACCCTCTGTGTGTCAGGTGGGGGTGGGCTAATGTTGGGGGAATCAGCCCAACCAATTATGTCCAATTGGTGTAAAAAGCAATAATAAGTGCAGTAAGAATTTTAAAATTGGTTCGTGATTTACCTTCTCAATGGTCAAGCACATAAACAGTAATTTTATTGTCAGAAAAAAGTGGCACTTGCTTACTGTGCCCCATGCCACCTCTTTGCCACAAGAAAGTGTAGCCTCAGGACAGGGAGGTCTGCATATGGCAACTGGAACTTAGATACTTTAATTTATTTAAACACACAGTTAAATTTCAGCGGAAAGACACAAGAGTTTATACCATTGTTTCACAGTCATTGAACAATCAGTGTAATGAATAGTTTAATTTTTAGTAGTTAACTTTTTTTTTTTTTTTTTTTTTGATAGGCAGAGTGGACAGTGAGAGAGAGAGAGACAGAGAGAAAGGTCTTACTTTGCTGTTGGTTCACCCTCCAATGGCTGGCACGTTGCCGCCGGCGCACTGCGCTGATCCGATGGCAGGAGCCAGGTGCTTCTCCTGGTCTCCCATGGGGTGCAGGACCCAAGCACTTGGGTCATCTTCCACTGCACTCCCGGGCCACAGCAGAGAGCTGGCCTGGAAGAGGGGCAACTGGGACAGAATCTGGCGCCCTGACTGGGACTAGAACCCTGTGTGCTGGCGCCGCAAGGCAGAGGATTAGCCTAGTGAGCCGCAGCGCTGGCCTTACCTTTTTTTTTTTAAAAAAAAGTACTTTTTTTCTTTGAGAAGCAGAGAGAGAAACAAAAATTTGGGGAATCCTTGCATAGCTTTCTCATAACATGCATTTAGTGAACTTTTTGAAGACTCCTTGAAATCTTTGTGTGATGTTCAAATCAGAGCAAGCATCTTTCTCTTCAGTCATTGTTTCTTTGTGGTCAGGACACCCAAGACCCTTGTTCCTAGCTTTCGCAACAGCTGCAGTACATGGTCGTTTCCTGTGGTGTGCGGCTGTGCTCCCAGCTGTGACTTTGTGCCTTCCCATCCCATCTTCTCCCGACTCCCAGCCCTGTCTCTGTTGGGAATACAGGTACTTGGACCCGTGGGTCTTTCTCTGAGCCTCAGCTGCATCACACACCTTGGTCTGAGAGTCTTCACTTCATACTCGGATTTCGGCCCCGTGGTTCTAGGAGTGTTCCTTGATTTTAGTTGTCAAGGTAATCACTTTCATCCTGTATTTAAAAGACTTGGGACTGGCACCGTGGCTCAACAGGCTAATCCTCTGCCTTGCAGTGCTGGCACACTGGGTTCTAGTCCCAGTCGGGGCGCCAGATTCTGTCCCGGTTGCCCCTCTTCTAGGCCAGCTCTCTGCTGTGGCCCGGGAGTGCAGTGGAGGATGGCCTAAGTCCTTGGGCCCTGCACCCCATGGGAGACCAGGAGAAGCACCTGGCTCCTGCCATCAGATCAGCGTGGTGCGCCGGCCGCGGTGGCCATTGGAGGGTGAACCAATGACAAAGGAAGACCTTTCTCTCTGTCTCTCTCTCTCTCACTGTCCACTCTGCCTATCAAAAAAAAAAAAAAAAAAGACTTGGGAAATTTCATCTATCTTTTATTCAAGATATGTGAAATAATTTAGTTTTCATCAGTCATAAAAAAGCTATTATAAAATGCATATCCAGATGTGTTTAAATATCCCATTTATCATTAAGAATTTTTGGCTTCTTTTAAAATGTCTTCATAAGTCAATGTTCTATATCATGATACTAATGGAGCCAAATAATTTCTGTACCTGAATAAATACATAAACGGTGATCATTGGCCCATCTTTTTCTTTCATGCTGTTTTCCTTTCTTCCTCCCTTCTTGACTCTCTCCATTCCTTCCTTCCTTTCCCTCTTTTTCTTCCAGTGACAACAAAATACATGAGATTTAGTATTCAGCATTCTTATCTATGTTCCTTTTTTAAAGATTTTATTTATTTATTTGAGAGGTAGAGCTACAGACAGTGAGAGGGAGACAGAGAGAAAGGTCTTCCATCCGTTGGTTCACTCCCCAAATGGCTGCAACAGCTGGAGCTGTGCCTATCAGAAGCCAGGAGCTGGGTGCCTCCTCCCGGTCTCCCAAGTGGGTGCTGGGGCCCAAGCACTTGGGCCATCTTCTACTGCTTTCCCAGGCCACAGCAGAGAGCTGGATTGGAATAGGAGCAGTAAGAACTAGAACCGGCGCCCATATGGGATGCCGCGCCGCAGGGAGAGGATTAACGTACAACGTACTGTGTTATGGCGCTGCCCCCTTTGTGTTTCACCATATGTCCATAAGTAACACATAAAATTGCTTTTTGGGAGGATGGTACTGTGGCATTGCGGGTAAAGCTGCCACCTGCAGTGCCAGCATCCCATATGGGTGCCAATTCAAGTCCCGGCTGTTTCACTTCCAATCCAGCTCTCTGCTATGGCCTGGGAAAGCAGTAGAAGATGGCCCAAGTCCTTGGGCCCCTGCACCTGCGTGGGAAAACCCAGAGGGGGCTCCTTGCTCCTGGCTTCAGATCTGCACAGCTCCGGCCATTGTGGCCAGTTGGGGAGTGATCCAGCAGATGGAAGACCTCTTTGTCTCTCTGCCTCTCCTTCTCTCTCTCTATAACTCTGCCTTTCAAATAAATAAAAAAATCTTTAAAAAAATTTTTTTTGAGTTTTTAGACTTTTAATGTATGAGTTCATTATATATATATACATATACATGTATGTGTGTGTGTGTGTGTGTGTGTATATATATATATATGTATTCTGATAACTTTCCTTATTTCTTATTCATTATATTTTAGATTTGCCCAGTTCGGAAACAGAAGTCTAGTTCTTTGCTTTGTTTCTATTGCGTTTCTTCCTTTCCACCAGTATATCAATTTTTCACTTTTTAAAACAGCAACTCCCTTTTTTTTTTTTTTGTTTATTTCTTGTGTACTTATAAGAGACTCTTTTTCTGGGTAGTACTTCTGTTTATCATATAACTTTTGTCTATGACATGACATGCTTTAATAAGTGGGACTTTTGACCTACTTTGATGTAAGTGGACCTAGCTCACTGCACTGAGCTGTGCCTTGAGGGTTTGGGCTGGCTCAGATGCTGCCTAGCCACTCTCTGTACCAGGACGTCAACATCCCAGGCACATTTCTAGCTCTTTGGGAAATTGCATTGGGAAATTGTATTGTAGATTATGTGCCAGTGGGTTGAATTGCTAGTTGATTTGTATCTTTAACTGATTTTATAAAAATTCTTCTAAAAGGGATTTTAGAAATAGGTTACATTCATTTTGTTACATTAATAGTCAACTTTAATGAAAAATATTAATATCTGTACAAAAATATATCCTCTCTTAGTCAATCTATTATCTTTCATTTGTTAGATTTTTGTTTTGACATGTAAAGCTTCTACAACATTCGGTTTTGGTTTGCTTTATTAGCTTCTTGTTTTTCTTTTTTAAAATTTTTGAGTAACACTAATTTTTATGGTGTACAGTGCAGTATTTCTGCTCATGTACACTACATGAACTGATCAAGTCAGGTAGTTAGCATCTCCATTTCTCTTTCCTTATGTTTGGAGCCTACCAGCTCTTGTCTTCAGTCCTCTGTACAGAATATTGAAAGTCAGTGTGAATTTGGAGTGGTGATTGCTGAAGGCTGGGGACATGGGGGCAGGGGGCACAGGAAGAGTTTGCATGGCAGGCACAAGGACACAGATACAAGTAATAAGTTCCAGTGTCGGGTGACTGTAGTTCACAGCAAGGTGTCATACACCGTCTGTTGGTTGCTGTGCTAAGTTCTAGTGTGTGGCTCTAGTTCACAATAAGGTATCAATGAGTTCCTATAATAAGGTCTCGTGTCCTCAACATAGTGGGGTGACTGTAGTTGGCAGTGAGCTGTCACATATTAGTAGTTCCTATAGATGAATTCTACTGTCCGACTGTGGTTCACAGCAGGGTGTGATATACTGTCTCCTAGCTTTATCAGGATCTCGTTTAAAGCCTGTCCCTTTGCTTTGCAAGTGTTTGCCCTTTGCTGCACTCGTGATAGTCTAACTCCGAGACTCATGAGCTGCTTCATCCTGGGACTTTCTTCAATGTTGCTAAACCTCTTTCTTCATCAATAAAATGTGTGCTGTAACAGTACTCTGCCCTTCCAGTGAAATAAAGTAATGCTTGAAATAATGCCTTATGTTTTGTCTGTAACATGCTGGCTGTTACTGTCGGTCATGACTTGGAGCCCTCACTCCCTGGGATGCAGGGTCCTCCTCTTAATGGACTGTAGGCTCCTGGAGAGGAGGGACAGGTCAAGATCTCGCTGCCCTGTGATTTGTGTAGTTTTTGCACAGTCCACACTTTTCGACTGTGAAGGAATGAGATGGGCTCTTCCTAAGTGGGTGTCACCCCATTTGCAGGGTGAGTGATAATGTCACATGTCAGATTGTGAACTCTCATAGGATAGTGGCTGTGTCATTAACCTTTGTTCTTCCAACACCAAGAGCCAGATCAAGCATGACTCCCAGTTGCCTGTGTGTGTGTGTGCATACACCTGCCGTGTGTCTCTCGCCTCAACTAAGCTTCTCTGAGTATCCATGAGCAGCCATGTGTCATGGAGACGTTTTAGGGGTAAGCACGTTTTCTTCTGCTTCTCAGTCGTTTCTCCAAGTCTGCCTTCCTCTTGGAACAGAAGCACAGGTGTATTGTTCCCACTTGGTTTTTCTGAGTCCCTCTGAGAATGGGGTTTCGTTGATGGGATGATGATGTTTTCTCTCTGTGTGGCTCAGGATCACATATCTAATTTCGGAAGGCTCCCTTCCTAGTTACCAACAAAGAGAGTTAACACTTAAGGAAACCATTTCTGCACTCCTTGCTGCGCTGCACTTGCTCGAGTTTCTCTTGTGCCCTTCAGTCTACAGATGTGTGAGCTAGGGGAGAAAGCGACCTTCCAAGTCCACTGGGATGTCTCTGTCTGCAAAGCTGACAAGCCTGACAGTTCCACCACGTGTTTCATAAAACGGCATCTCTAGTTTAGGGATCTCTCTCTTTGACTTAGAACAGCAGGGCTGTGAGGAGCATCTCTTGGCAGAAACTGTGCTCACTCCTGTGTGGCCAGCAGCACTATGAGTCGCCCTCACGACCTCAGTGAATGACACAGGATTCATTGCCTAACAGTCTTCATGGATATTTTAGATAACTTGGTTTGCAAAGATGTTCAGGAACAAACAATCCGAGAACTGCTTTGCTTGGTGATTCTGTGACGTTAAGATCCCAGAGAGAAGCAGGCAGCTCTGCATCAGACAGCAAATCCAACTGATAGCGTGAGCTCCTTCTCATCTTCAAAATAAACAACTGTCCCAGTCAGCTGCGTGATGTGTCTCCACGATAATACATTCCTGTCTTGAGCACAGCAAGTTATTTTTCTGTTAACATATTCCTCCTCACACTTACATCTGTCCCTGCCACTCAGTTACATGTGCATGTGTTCACACTCTCATGTTATGTTTTATTCCTGCCCTTCTCTGCATTTGAAAAGCTTAACCCAACCCTGTGCTGGTGACCATGTTTGTGCAGGTACCAGCTTAGCCAATAAATTCCAGATACACATAATTGCAAGTCACCAGGCACACTGGTTTTGTGTGCGTTTGACAGAAGAGCTGTTTAGTTCAAGAGAGGACATTTCAGTAAAGCAACTTATAAAAAATTAATTGAGAGCATGATTGATTGTCCCTTGAGATTGGTCGAACTGCCACTCATAGTATAGGAGATTCTGTTGTGGAGTGGGGTGGTGACCCAGCTAGATCTGTTACATGTTCTTGTCTCGGCATGAGAAATGAATTCAAAGCAGAGATGTAGATAAAGACAGAGAGCAGGATTTACTTAAAGAGATTAAGGACAGCACAGAGACAGGAGTGCTGGCAGTCCCATGAGGGGGAGCTGCCCCCACCTCATCCGACTCCTATGAGCCTTTTTGTCAGTGGTGCGCATTGTGGAGTCTCCACATGATGGAAGAGGTGCATCAAGGGCACTGGTGTGCTGAATCAGCATGCAAGCGATAGGGTTTTAGAGGAGCAAGGCTGAGGCACAGAGACCACTGGCAGCCTCCCCGCTCCTTGGTCCACTAACTGGCTCCCTGCCCAGCCCGTATCCCTTTGGGAGACAAACACGCTAAGCCATTCTGATCATCTAAAGAGAATTCCTCAAATGATGGGCAGGCAGAACTCCCTCTTGTTAGATACTCAGAACAAGGGAGAGCCTGGTGTGCCCAAGGGATCTCAGCAAGAAGTTGGGGCTGTCGCCCAAACCACAGCTCCCTTGAGAGTCAATATTTTAAATTAAAGGAGCCAAGGCAGCTGCAGATACTCTGAAATCTCCTGGTCTGAACCCCCATGGAAGAGACAGTGGCCTTTGGTCCCTGCCCCTGGCTTTCATCAACCAGGCTCCCGCTGAGGGAGACAATCAAGCCTGTGTGCCGCGGACTGTCAGCTCGGAGACTTCACAGACCGAGGGAGAACAGGATGAAGGCGTTTAGGGAGACAAGGAATCGGCGAGGAAAATGACAGACAGACACCAGTGTAGTACTAATGCTGCTGCGTTTATTGTCTGTTAAGTCAGGGTTTTTATAGTAAAACTTCTAAAGCTTGAGGGAAAAACATCATTGATTAACAGAAGAGTAAAGGTTAACATGGTCAGAGCAGTGCGGTAACAATGAGGGAATAGTGGTAACATTTTAACCGCATATAGGCCTCATTCACCCAGGTCACGTATGCCAGAAAGATATTCCTCTCCTATCTGTGCTCAATCATGAGGAACATGCCATTGTTTGCCCACTGCCTTAGCCATCTTTATAGTTTCCCATACCTGTTGTCTTTCCTGCCTTGTCAATAATACACCACGGGATTCTGGACCTAGCTAACCTAGTCATAAAAGGCAATTGATCCCAATGCTGCCTTTTCCCGTTCATGATTAACCCGTCTGCAACCCATATCATCATAAGCACCCGTGTAAGGAAGCGGATCTAACATGACAGAGGGATTCTATCGCGGGGGAGTTCACCATCTACCATTAATTAGGTATTGTTCATATCCTCCGGGAAGAGTCCTTTTTGGGATTGTTGCTAACAATTCCTTTTGCTTTCAGTTTGGGTCTGAATGTGGATTCCCTATGAGCTGTTCGACCCGAGTTTCCTCAGGGTCATTCTTGCTTCCTTTTAGCAATTCCCGTTGCTCCATAGCGTCCAGGAAGTCTCCCAGAGTCCGATTACCATGTGTTGCTAAGGCTTCTTCCAGGAAGGCTTTTACAGCTGGCAAAGAGGCGATGTTCTGAATTGCTTCTTCAGGAATGTTAAAGGAACTGTTTGTTATGATAATGGGTTCCCGGTAATCCTATTGTTGTTCCGTGTCCATGGGGGCATAAGCCCAGATCAAATACAGGCAGCAAAGGTAGATTGCAATCATTTCTAACGTTATGTACAGAGGGCAGAGCAAACACAGGAACCAACACAGGAAGGGCTTTCGGCTTCCACTATGTAGAGACAAGATCATTACTGACCTCTATCTCTACCGGAGGTGCCTGAGGCCCCTCTCCAAAGAGATCTTACCTCAGCCCTTCAGCCCGTGGAGGTCTCTGGCGCAGCTGTTTTTGCTACGCAGATGTTACCACAGCTGTAGGCGTAGCACCTGTGGACATGCCAGGCCACCTCACACTGTCGTCCCTGTTTTATCCTTTCTAGGAAGCCAGAGGCAGCCCTTGTCCTGCTCTGCAGACCCAGTGGGTGGTACATGTTTCTACCAGCTCTCTGGTGCCCCCTACATTCCTCTTTCTGTCGTCCCTGTGCGCAAGGGACATCCAAGCTTCCAGATCACACTGGGCTCCCAGGCAGTCACACTCTGTGTTCTCTACTCCTCCCACTCTGTCTGTCCTGAGCCCCACTCCAGCCAACCTTCAGAGCAGGAGCCAGCCTGTGCCTCCCTGCAAACTCACAGGGCTGGGGTAGACGCCACTTCACCAGGAATTGAATGTGGTTACCTTTTAAGGTGGTGTCAACTCTGATTGCAGTTCCAGCCGGTGTTCTCTGGACTCAGACGATTGCTGATCCTTCCACAGCACTGCTGGCCGAGGGCTCGGCAGTGACTGCAGCATCGAGGAGCTTCTCTTGCTCAGCGAGCACACAGCCGAGTGGGTCGATGAATGCTCATCCGCTCTTGAGCAGGTCTGTTTCCATACTCTGCTGTGGCGTTGGGAGGTAGAGACGTGTAGAGGTTTCGCTTGAGGAAGCCGATCTGACTGTGAACACAGATGACGTCACTTCTTGGTTGGCCAGATTACTTCAGTTATCCCTCATGTGCAAAGCAGAAAATACCTGCAACTCAGAACAGAGACTAGAATAAATAATAGATAGGCAATAAATAAGTAATTATAAAGAATAGATAAATCCCTGTGATGAGCATTCTGTACATAATATCTTTCATTATGGGAAAATCAGGTTATTTCTCTTAATGACCAAGAATTGTATTCCTATTGATTTTGCTTAAGAGTGTTGCAAATGATCACAAGTGATGCTTTGCAAATGTAAAGCAGAATCTCTGAAGCAAATGAATTCAGTCCCTTTATAGAAGAGGAGGGGTTATGAAATCAAACAGTGAGATGGCATTAAAACTAGATATGCATCGCGGTGTGCCGGCCGCAGCGCGCCGACCGCGGCGGCCATTGGAGGGTGAACCAACGGCAAAGGAAGACCTTTCTCTCTGTCTCTCTCTCTCACTGTCCACTCTGCCTGTAAAAAAAAAAAAAAAAAAACAAAAAACAAACAAAAAAAAAAACTAGATATGCATGAGGATTTTCCTTGGTAATACTGCAGCAGAAGCCTCCAGTAGGATCATAAGCATAGGTGCATACGTGTGAGTGCTTGTGTGTTTTATGGGAGTGTTTTATGTTTTAAAAGTATCGCTTTGTTTGGGAGACTAAGTATTTAAGCAAACCTCACTAAGGAAATTAAGAGATTTGCTATGGATGAACCACACAAAGACAAACAGAAGTCCTCCAAGGACAGGAAGGAGCCTCTCCAGTTGTGACATTTGCATTGTGCAAAATGATTTCCACAGCCTTGGGTGCTGGGAGGTCTCAGAACAATTTAGTACAAGCATTTTATCTCATTTCATAGTAAATTTCATTTTGATGAGAGACCAAACATTTTTGAGGTATCAAACGATATAAACATCAACGGAAGCATTTTTTTTTTTTTTACCAGAAAAACACACTTTAAGTTTGGAAACAGTGGTGCCTCAGATGCAGCACTGGGTCCCACTCCACAGGGACTGCTCATTCTGACTCCAGCACTGACCCTGCTTTGTAACTGGGCAAGTTTTTCAGCCTCCTGAGGTCAGACTCCTCTGTCTTCAGGTTAGATGATGGTGCCTGCTTTACAGGAATGAATAAGAAGGGAGTTTAATGTATGGAAACAGTGGTGGCCATGGGTATTTGTCACAGTTTTGGTAAAAGCTGAGACTATTCTTCGTCCTGTGTCTCCATCTCGTCATCCCAAGCAGAATGCCCGTTTTCTTGAGCCCGGCCACAGTCACCTGCCTTGTCTTCCTTCTGAATGCTCAGGGCACTCAGCACGCTGCCTCCTGGAAGAGAAGCGCTGCAAGAGATGCCATCCCTTCAGCAGGGAGCTCTGTCTGGGCATCGGCCGGAAGCCGGAGCCTCCCTCCCTGGAGGGAAGGTGATGAGCTGATGGGATCCAGACACCGCGCCTTGTGTGCAGATCTCATACCGCAGCCTCCATTTCACTGAGATCTGCTCTCGCCTACTTTTCAAAATCCTGAGTATTTCCAGTCTAGATACCCCCGTCCCGAGTTTGGGAGAGTTGTGGGCTCAAGAATGCTTCATTTTCCTATGAGTGCAGGGAGAAAACCACATTGTGCCGTGATGAACCTCACCGGGCAGTGTGTACACCAGGGGAGACTGTGGCAGACGGAAGGGCTCACGCCCACCACAGGGCAGCTGAGCATCTGACAGGTCCGGAAATGAGTCTTACAATGATTTTGGATTTTTGATTAGCTCAAATGACAATGCCTACTCACTGGCTGAAATAAGGCAAATGGTAACCTCCTTTAAGCCTTTCCAGACCTCAGGGAACAAAGAAATACTACAGAAATAAAAAATAAATGCTGGTGAGGATGTGGGGGAAAAGATTTCCTAATCTACTGTTGGTGGGAATGCAAACTAGTCAGCCATTGTGGGAGACAGTATGGAGATCCCTCAGAAATCTGAAAATGGATCTACCATAGGACCCAGCCATCCCACTCCTAGGAATTTACCAAAGGAAATGAAATCAGCATATGAAAGAGTGATCTGTATCCCATGTATATTACAGCATAATTCACAATGGCTACGATACGGAAACAACTCAGATGCTTCTCAACTGTCCTGAGGACATTCTGTTACATGAGAAAGACCAGAAAAATGTAGAAAGTGCATGACTCATGATGGACAGGAGCTGGGGCAGGGGCAGGCATGAGAAGTTACTGTTTAGTGGGTAGAGAGCATCAGTTTTCTGGATGGATGGTGGTGATGCCTGCATAGCAGCGTGAATGCAGATTACATCACTGGGCTGAGGTGTTCAAGATGGGCAAGGTGGCAAATTCCATGTTATGTGTGTTTTACTGCATTTTAAAATTGAAAAAAATAACTAGTATCACTTTTTTGACTTATGGATTTAATTTTGGGGTTAAAAACCTTTTTGTTGATTTATTTTTATTTGTATTTCTTTTTCTGTGGACTGCCTATTGATATCAATTTTCTAATACAATTGGTTTGAATACAGTGCCTTTAAAGGTAAAATTCACAGTCCTTTGCCTGGTATGGCACATCAACTTTTAAAGCAGATGTTGCACCACCTGGTGGCTCCAGGTGATACAGAACTTGTCAGGGAGGAAGAAACCCCCTGGGGCTGAACCGTGCCAATTAGTGGGGGCTTATGTGGTTAGTGGACTCTTCATCATCTGGATAGGTCATAAAAACCTGTAATCTGCAGCTGATTGAGACCACATTGTGGTTTCAAAATGACTTTCCAAAATCAGATATTCCATTTCATTGGAAAATGAAGTCACAGTAAGGCTTTTAAAGCATTTTTTCTATAAGTTGTTTGTTAGGATGTGTTTGCTTTGTATTCTGGGAGACTGTTCATTCCTAAAAGGTATATAAGAATAAATGAGTTGATTTATAATAAGTGCAATGCATTTTTTATTTTTGTTCTCATAACAGTTATTTTGCCTTGATTCCTGAGTAATACATTAGACAATTCTTCTTTTTCCCCAGAAACCTTTTATTTAAGGAATACAATCTTCATGAATTTCATAAATACAAATTTAGTAGTGTTAGGTAAGAAGTTAGATATGAGCTTATGTGTGTGTAGCAGGCCTAAAGAAAAGACATCTATGTCCAGCATATGCATCTGCATCTCAAAGTCATCCTGACAGTGTTTCAGGAGCAGCCCGGATTTCACATCCTGCTCTGCCCCCTTCTACCTGATAACCTGCCAGGTGGGGGTCCTTGCCCCTTCTGCCTGACAAATCTTCCACAATCTTCCAAATGCAGCCTAGTATCTGCATTTCAAACACCCTGCTCTGGATCTCGATTCTCTAGGGTATCTTGCTCACCCTTCCTCTGAACCCAGGATGGCGCCAGCGAGGCTTCCTTCTGTCTGATACCTTCAAGGGAAAACTCAGATAGGAGCTTCTTAATATGTACATCCATAAAATCCTTTGTTTCAGGAGGAAATGTGTGAAGACAGAGACCCATCTCCTTAAAAACCCCTGGCCTCAACCAGACTGCGCACTCAGCCCTCTGCCTCTATGCTGAGTTGCCCGCCTGCCTGCCTAGGTGTAATCTCTCCACTCAACCATGTAACCTTGCTCCTTACCCCTGTCTGAGCGTCTACGCACTCTCTCTCAGGTCCTGTCTGGAGAGGTGCCCATCCGTTCTTGCAGATGTCCCTAACCTAGTAAACTTTGCTGCTTTTTACTTTCTACTACTCTGTCTCATGCCTGAATTCTTTCTTGCGTGAAGACAAGAACCCTGCCATTCTCCGGTAACAGTAGTATAGTGATTCTTCCCACCAAACCTTCCTTTCCACACATACTCCCACCACCCTTCCTTCCTCTCTATTCCCATTCTTATTTTTTACTAAGATCTATTTTCAATTAAATTTATACACATATGATTAACTCTATACTAAGTGAAGAGTTTAACAATTTGTATGAAAAAAAAAAAAACTGTTCCTCAACAGTCAAGACAAGGGGTGCTAAAAGTCAAAGTATTAATTCCACTTCCATAGATTACCTTTTAGGTGCTCTATTAGTTATCACAGATCATGGAGAATATATGCTATTTGTCCCTTTGGGACTGGCTTATTTCATTAAGTATGATGTTTTCCAGTTTCATCCATTTTGTTGCAAATGATAGATTTTTTTTTTTTTACTGCTGTGTAGTATTCCATGAAGTATATATCCCATAATTTCTTTATCTGGTCTTCAGTTGATTTGCATTTGGGTTGATTGTATATCTTAGCTATTGTGAATTGAGCTGCACTAAACATGGGGTACAGATAACTCTTTCATATGCTGATTTCATTTCCCTTGGGTAAATTCCCAGGAGTGGGATGGCTGGGTCTTATGGTAGGACTATATTCAGATTTCTGTTATCTCCAAACTGGTTTCCATAGTGGTTTTACCAGTTTACATTCCCACCTACAGTGGATTAGTGTACCTTTTTCCCCACATCCTCACCAGCATTTGTTGTTAGTTGATTTCTGTATGAAAGCCATTCACATGGGGGTGAATTGAAACCTCATTGTGGTTTTGATTTGCATTTCCCTGATGGCTAGTGATCCTGAAGATTTTTTCATGTGTCTCTTGGCCATTTGGATTTCCTCTTTTGAAAAATACCTGTTTAAGTCCTTTGCCCATTTCTTAACTGGATTGTCTGTTTTGTTATTGTTGAATTTCTTAATCTCTTTATATATTGTTATCAATCGTTTATCAGTTGCATAGTTTGCAAATAATTTCTCCCATTCTTTCGGTTGCCTCTCCACTTTGTTGAGTCTTTCTTTTGCAGTGTAGAAGTTTCTCAATTAGACATAATCCCATTATCAGTCTTGACTTTGGTTGCCTGTGCCTCTGGATTCTTTTCCTAGAAATCTTTGCCTGTGCCAGTATTTTTGCAGTGTTTCCCAATGTTCTCTAATAATTTGATGGTATCATATTATAGATTTAGGTCTTTAATCCATTTTGAGTGGATTTTCATGTAATGTGTAAGGTAGAGGTCTTGCTTCATACTTCTTCATGTGGAGATCCAGTTTTCTCAGCACTATTTGTTGAAGAGACTGTCCCTGTTCCAGGGATTGATTTTAGTTCCTTTGTCAAAGATAAGTTGGTTGTAGGTGTGTGGGTTGACTTCTGGAATTTCTGTTCTGTTGCAGAACAGAAATGGTCTATCCATAAGTTTTTGTATCAGGCTGTTTTGATTATAACTGCCCTGTACTGTGTCTTGAAATCTAGTATTGTGATGCCTCTAGCTTTGTTTTTGTTTTATAAGATTGCTTTAGCTATTCAGGGTATCCTGTGTTTCCATGTGAATTTCAGCATCGTTTTTTTCTAAATCTGAGAAGAATGTCCTTGGTATTTTGATTGGTATCACATTCAATCTGTGAATTGTTTTTGGTAGTAAGGACACATTTTGATGATACTGATTCTTCTAATCTATGAACATGGAAGATTTTTCCATTTTTTGGTGTCTTCTGTTTCTTTGTTTTGCAATTCTCATTGTAGAGATCTTTGACATCCTTGGTTAAATTTATTCCAAGATATTTGATTTTTTGGTAGCTGTTGTGAATGGGATTAATCTTAGAAGCTCTTTCTTAGCCATGGTATTGTCTGTGTATACAAAGGCTGTTAAATTTTTTGTGTTGATTTGATACCCGGCCACTTTACCAAACTCTTCTATGAGTTCCAGTAGTCACTTAGTGGAGTCTTTTGGATCCTCTCTATATAGAATCATGTCGTCTGCAGCCGGCGCCGTGGCTCAACAGGCTAATCCTCTGCCTTGTGGTGCCGGCACACCGGGTTCTAGTCCCGGTCGGGGTGCCGGATTCTGTCCCGGTTGCCCCTCTTCCAGGCCAGCCCTCTGCTGTGGCCCAGGAGTGCAGTGGAGGATGGCCCAAGTGCTTGGGCCCTGCACCCCATGGGAGACCAGGAGAAGCACCTAGCACCTGGCTCCTGCCATCGGATGAGCGCGGTGCGCCGGCCGCCGCGTGCCGACCGCGGCAGCCATTGGAGGGTGAACCAACGGCAAAAGGAAGACCTTTCTCTCTGTCTCTCTCTCTCACTGTCCACTCTGCCTGTCAAAAAAAAAAAAAAAAAAGAATCATGTCGTCTGCAAATAGGGATGGTTTGACTTCCTCCTTCTCAATTTGTATCCCTTTGATTTCTTTTTCTTGCCTAATGGCTCTGGCTAAAACTTCCAGAACTGTACTGAATAGAGAGGTGAGAGTGGGCAACCGTGTCTAGTTCAGGATTTCAGTGGGAATGCTTCTGGGTTTTCCCTTATTTCAGTAGGATATTGCCTGTGAGCTGGTCATAAATTGCCTTGATTATGTTGAAGACCATTCCTTCTATGCCCAATTTGCTTAACGATTTCATCGTGAAAGGTGTTGTACTTTATCAAATGCTTTGCATCTATTGAGGTAGTCATAGGGTTTTTGTTCTTCAGTTTGTTATGTGATGTATATCATTGATTTGTGAATGCTGAAGCATACCTGCATACACATAAATGCACATATGTACATACACATGTACTCATGTGCTTACACATGCACACACACCAAAAAGGCCAGGGACTGCCACAGGAGCTAGCATGGACTTGACAGTGTCCTCTGCAGGGAGACCTGCATGATGCCTGGCCAGGAACCACATGTGGTCAGTGGAATCCCCAAGGTCTGTGATGCATGTGATCCTGAGAGAAGTGGCCCCACTTGTTTTCTGCCCCATAACTGAACACCTGGAGCCAAATAATATGTGAAGGAAAGAGCTCATTGTGACCCATGGATCTGGACAGGCAGGAGCACAAAGCACAACGCTGTTACCTGCTTGGTTTCTCAGGGTGAAGGGGCCAGGGGTTGGTGCAGAGAGGAAGGGACACAGCCCAGCGTCCCTGCAATGCCCTGCTCCTAGCTGTTTAAGCCGCTCTGGGGACACTACCCGAGGCCCTTGCTGAGGGCTGAGCCCCTGTGACCCGAGACCTTTGAAAGCCCTAGCTGCCTGTCAGTACCATGACATTGGCTGTTGGATTTCACCAGAAACTGTGGTGAGGACAAAGCATGTGTCAAGCATTGCAGGGGCTGCCTGGGGAGTGAGCACACAGGTTATGTCCTGTAAGCTCTGCAGATCACAGCACTGAAGCTCGGACATCGCAGGGAGTATTTGCTAAGACCTTTTGACAGCTTTGTAACACCATCTGCTCATGGTTGGTGCGATGCTTGGCTGGAATAAGTGCCTGTGGCAGATAGGACACCAAAAAGAAACCAAACACCAGAGGAGAGCAGGTGTCACAGCGGATCAGGGGTGTCACAGGGGACAGAGAATGTCACAGTGCACTGTGGGTGTCACAGGGATCTCTGGGAGTCCTGGAGGACTGTGGCTGTCTCTGGGCCTGGGACAGTCTGTCTCCTCGGAAGCCACGCATCTTAGTGTGCATTCAGAATCATGGACTCCCCTCAAGGATGCTTGGAATGAAAGTGCCTTCAATTTGTTACTTTTTGTTCCATATTTTCAGGTACGAGAAAGTATAACAAGGTCATAGGCCAAGTATGAATGGTTTTTGTTTCAGAGGGATGGGATTTAGATAACTTTCTTGACAAAAAAGGAAGGACATGAAGAAGGCAAGTCTGTTGAGTGTTGCTGGCCTGCAGTTTCTGTCAATTAATGATCATGACTGTTCAGGCTGTGTGGGAGCTTCCAGCAGCTCGACCAATAGCATAACCTTCATGGCTGCATTTAACGAGACAGACCTATTAATGTGAAGCTGGTGTTGATCTGGAGGACGTCTCTTTCTGACCACAACATTCTCTTTACCAACTGCACATTTCCATGGCAGAGTTGGAGGTGCTTTAGTCAAACATGCAGAGCAATGAACAAAAAGAAACAAGGGTGTCAGGAAGTCAGGCCGTCTGTGCACTCGAGCTGTTTACAGACACGTTGCTCTCAAGTGTCTGTCTGTATCGATGGCGATGCTTGCCATCTATCAGTAGCACACGCTTGTTACATGAAGCTTCAGGGGATACATACAAGCTTCCGCGTGCCATCCACACTGTCCTTCACTGTTTTTGATTGGACAATGTCCCACCCAAGAGGCCATCAGAGGGCATCCGAGCTGTTGAAGGAATCCTTGGGGAGTTTCCCCCAGGGAAAACCTCACTGTGGCTGGAGGCTGTTCACACAGCTCGCCTTCTCCAAGGCTGGAAGACCAGGTCATTGCCACTGGGTCACAGATAGCTGGAAGGTCTGAGACAGTCCAGCGCTTAGAGTTGGTTTCATGTTGCGGCTTGTGTGCGACATCCATGGTCCCAGTGAGTAATGCTGGGTAGACAGCCAAAGATGGCATTGCTCTCTGAATTCTTGAAATATATAATTGTAAAATGATTCTTGAAATTCTTGTGATGTGCAATTATACACTGTAATTCTTAGCATTCTTGAGAAAGCAGCATCAATCTAATCCAACAAATGATTTCTGAGTGGTACCATCCTCTCACCAAGTTCTCCAGAATTCAGCGGCTAACCAAGTGCACATGGCAGCTTCGCCCAGTTATTCTAGTCACTTCATTGCTTATTCTGCCAATGTTTTTAACCAGATCTTCAAATGTCATGTTTTAAAACGATCTTCAAATGTAATGTCAGTAATATCACCAAATATTTGTTGGACTCTGCTGCTTCTACCTAACCCTTTCAAAGACAAGTAGTATCCCTGCTGGCCGTCACCATTGTTCACATGAGGCAAACGACCTGCCCTTCAGCTGCTGTGGCCCCTGGATCACAGTGGGAGAATTCACGGCCATTACTCTGCTGTGCATTCAACTCTTGCACCCCGATCTATCCATATGTTTGTTGCCACCCATCTATTCTTATATCAGACTTTACTCAGTCCTGATTTTTCTCCATGCCAGAGAAGTAATAAACTTTTTTAGAGAGGAATAGAGTACAGGAAAACAAACTGCCATTAAAACTATAAATTTGGATACTTGTTACATGGTTGAGGAGTATATTTGATTCAGTTATAGCTATTAGATGCATTTTACATCCATAATAATTGAGAAGAGCAGCAGAGCAGCCATTACGAGCAGTGGAACAACTGTAAACTGAGAGGGAACTGTTATTTGTTATTTTTGTGGCTCTCTCTAGTGCCAGAGGAATCTTCCCCACTGGGATAATGATTTGAAACATCAGTTGGAGCCATAAAATATGAAGCCCTTTTCAAAGTATTTTCATAATTATTACTCATGCTTTTGTTTTGAAAAATATCTCAAAGCATGGCGATGCTGTAGTTGGGTCAGCAAAGTGTGCCTTCCAGAAAGAAATGGGTGTCTCTTTTCCCTGGTGACTCTGTGGGTGACGCTAGCTGTGGACACTATGTGTGAGGCCTTTGGCCGAATGCCAGGGACACCAAGATCCACAAATGCATGTCCCACAGAGGCTGTGGGATCAGAAGCCCCCATGGCCCTCCTCTCTTTCCCCCTCCCTCTCTCCTCCTTGTGACACCTGCTGCTCCTGCACCCTGGCTCTGGGGCAAGAAAGACTCTGATGCTGATCTCAGCTCACACAGCAGGACTCCTGGACCGTCCCAGGGTGCTGTGTCACAGACGTCAGAGTGTCAGAGGCTGCAGTTGCGATGCCACTAGGGATGTTCAGCCCCGTGTCGGAGTCCTAGGTGTTGTCCCAGCTCCGCTCCTGATTCTAGCTTCCTGTCATGGGCGCCCTGGGAAGCTGCAGGTGATAGCTGAAGGACTTGAGTCCCTCCATCCATGTGGGAGACTTGGGTGGAATTCCAAGCTCCTTGCTTTCCCCCGGCTCGGTGCCAGCTGCTGATGGCATTTGTGGATGTAAGATCTCCCTCTTTCTCAGCCTTTCACTTTAATTATTCAATTAATTAAATTTTAAATAAAAGATCTCTTCCTGGGGCCTCTTAATAGCCCTGCTACTTGTAGAGCAGTCAGGCAAGCTCAGGTTTTGAGCTCCACTCGGTACTGTTATGGGGACCCAGGAGGAGGAAGTAAGGGCCCTCCTGTGGCAGCTGATGGCCCTGGCGAGGGAAGCAGGGTGAGGATGGCTCCCAGAGGAAATGCGACACAAGTCAGAAGCAAGGCCAGGAGCCCTTGCAGGGCCCTGGGGCAGGGCGGACACCGCCCTGCTCATGTGCTGCTGGTGGGAACTCGGGGGCTGCCCTGAACCCACCCTTCTCCAGCATTCCCTTCTGTAGCTTCTGCTGCCCCCATTCCTCCTTTTCCTCTCTCTATGCCTCTGCCTGCCGCGTGTCTTTCACCCTACCCTCCTGCCACCCCCGTTTCCCACTGATGACAGGATTCCGTTGGTGTCCCGCATTCCGGAGTATTCCGTGCAGTTTCCCTCGTCCCTCAGTCTGTGCCGCTCTGCGCTGACAATACCTGGGTCACAGGGCTCTGTTTAGGGGTCACAAAGCCAGGCTGGCGCCTGCTTGGCCTACAACTCCCACCTGAAAGACCCTGTGACTTGTGTCACTGCCTGCAGAAGCTTTCACAGCAGCTGGAATTCTCTCCATTGTTGGCCTTTGTTTAACAAATTTTTATTTTTGGTTTTATTATTTAAAGATTTTTTTTTATTTGAAAGGTAGAATTACAGAGAGGGAGGGAGGGAAGGGGGGAAAGGGAGAGAGGGAGACGGGGGTCTTCAATCCACTGATTCATTCTCCAAATGACCACGATGGCCAGGGTCCAGCCAGGCCAAAGCCAGGAGCCTGGAACTTCATGGAGAAGCCAGGACATGGAGCAGCGCCCGTGTAGAATGCCAATGTCGCAGCCAATGCTGGCCCCTAGAGCAACATTCTAAGGAGATCACTGGGCACCATGCACACAGGTGTGGCCTAGAGAGACTCATGTTCAGAAACTAGCCCCGGGTATCCTGTCCTGCACATACAGCACTGGACCATCAGACACGCGAGTCAGGATACGGCAGATGATCCAGATCCTCATTGCAGAGGGCCGTTAGGTTTCCCTGGGATCGCTTAGTCCAGATCAAGTCGCAGAAATCATCTGCGAGCCTTGGGTGTTCCGGCAGTGCTGGGAGATTTTGAGCCATTGGAGGTGACATGGATGGGCGTACACTGTGTCCTGGAGCTGGCTGCACTGCTACCCAGCAGTTGTTTCCTCCCATGCCTTTGTGCCATGAAAGTACTTCCTGTCTGTTTTCATGTACAGGTTAGGTGTGGCAGGTGGGTTAAGCAAAGTCTAGCCATGCGCTTCTGCAATGGGCTTGGGCACTTGTGCCTCTCTTGGGCCTGAGTTCCTGTGAAGTTTCCCCAGAATGCCATTGTCCCCTTCAAAGGGGCCCCAGTGACTGCATAGAAACCTGCCCAGCCAGCCTGAAACATTGAGACACGCTCACTGCCCAGGCCCTGACACCATCTGGTCATTCACAGCTTCACCCACAGGGGAGATGGTGCAAGGCGAGGCCAACTGATGCCTGAACACCCACCTAAGGGAAACCTCCCTTATTGCTTGAATACAGTGTATGTGAGTACAGACCTTTAAGGCTGTGAGGTGCAGGTATTAAACAGAGCAGTGTGAAATAAGCACTTGAAACATCAGGTGGATAAAGAGAGGCCTCCACCCCCCATCCACACACTCTGCATCCATCCCTCTGACCATGGAACCTGGCTATGCTCTGTGACTACTCGGCCTCCTTGTGCACTGTCAATCATTTGGAGAGCTCTGAGGACCCCTGGATCCTTGACTCTGGCACTAGCTAGATTTGTCCTCAGGGGGTTACATGAAAACATTCAGAGGTTTTGTGAAGCCTGAAGTGACCATCAGAACACGGGCGTGTGATCCACTTTCACAACCACCAAGTGTCCAGAAGCATCTCGGATGTGATGTGTAATTCCTAATCAGTGAAAATGTGCAGCTGTAGGAAGCTGAAGCACGCCTGCAAGAAATGAAATTGCTACTCTGCTGCCATTAATGAGAGCTCTGAAAAGTGTATGCAGAGAGTTTCTCCTCATTTCCAATAATTCTTCTTACTCATTACCACATTTAAAGGGGCAGAGGGTGGGAACTAAAAATACCATTTTGCAGGCACAGAAATGTTCCCCGGCAGCAGATGCTGAGGCCCCACGGCACGCAGCTCCAGGGCCGGGTGCTTTCTGCTGCAGGCTCACATCATTTAGCTCTGGAGTCAGGGCAGGCCAGCGCTGGCCATGTGCCGACCCTGGTATACCCACTTCCTGCTGCTGCAGTTGCTGCGTTTTCAGGAATTTGATTTGAGCCACAGTGTACTGTAATCTTTATAATAACAAGCCATGGCCTTTCCTGCCCGATGCAGAATTCTCTGGAGAGCTGGAAGCTGTTTTTCTTTTTTGGTGAAATAAAACCTCATCTGACTTGCATTTTTAAAAATTTTTTTTGTGGAACAACAAAGACTTTATTCACTTTCTACATGTAACCTAGTCTTTCTTTCTGAAGACAAAGAAAAATTGGTGCATGTGTGTTTGCACATCTGCCTGCGTGTTTGCCTGTGTTGATGGGGGGTGGGTGTTTGTGGTCCCTCTATGAACCTTCAGATTATTTTTGACTTGTTCCTAATGAATGGGGAATGGTAGAAAAGATGCCGTGTGCCTTCGCAGACCGGGTCATGAGAGGGCCAGCTGCTGTCTGCTCTCCCTTGGACTCTGGGACACTGCCTGGCAGGTACTCAAGCAGCCTTGCCAACAGCCAGCACTTCAGCTGTAAGCGGCATTCTAAGATTCACGTTTCCACACCACAGGGAGGGCTTCTGCTCCTTTCCTTTCTCCCATCCAGCTATGGCTGCTATGGCTGGCAGTGCTGCTGCCATGATGGGAACGTGAGTGCACTGCTTGCAGTGACCCATCATGGCCTGGTCTTTCAAGAGGGGAGCTGTAAACAGCACCGTCTGGTGCCTGGCACTAGGCAGGTGCACGGTGAATGCCAATGGGTAACAGATCTGCCTGTGCCGCTCCTAGGAATAGAAGGGTGGCTGAGGTTTAGGTTACTAGAGCTGGAAGATGCATTTACTCCCCATTGTACCAGTCAGTCATGCCGTGCAGCCACCCCCTTGAACTCCATGGGTTAAAACTTCAGAGATCACTGATTGTGAGCTGACTTGGGGAGGTCCCAGGTGAGCTGACCTGAGGTGCACATGGGTGAGCTGACTCCTATCTTTTTTTCCCTTGACTCTGGGAAAAGCAACTTCATATATATTCTTAAGATCCAGCTGGCTTGTCTTGAAATGAAAAGTGGTTAATTTCAATGTAGACTCTGCAACACTCTGTTCTTCAGGTCCAGGTGTTGCTTTCTCCTGAGTTATGTGGTTAATTTTCTTGCTCATTCTCTGATCGTGTCCTGCATACACCTGGCTGGAGCTGTGCTCCTTTCTGTTAAAAAGTGGAGACAGTTATTAGCATCACTGAACGTATTTCCACCTTTTATAATTTATTTTAGTCAAAGGGAAGATCAATTACATTTTGAAAATACTGTTCACGTTGGTAGGAGCCTTCCAATCAATTCAAGCAGGGATTTGCAGATTCATTATTTTATAATCTAGGTAGCATCTAAGGTAATGATAAATGCTTTCCTCAGGATAAAAACATGCACCGTTTCTTTTCTAACCTGCAAATTACTTGTATAAGTCAATATTTTACTTTGCTTCTAATATTTAAAAAGAAGATGATTTAAGGTGAGTCAGTGGATTCATTCCTCGTGACTTTAAATGTCTTCATTATATACATTCAAAAGATAAATTATTATCTAATCTAAAAAGATACATTGTGATGCCTAAATAATCTGCAGAACATATTTATAACTGCAGTGTCAGGCATTGTGAATCACACTAATTGCTTTGTGTTGTAACTTTTTGCTTTGCAATAGGAATCAAGGTGCAAAAGTGTTCAAAGTGGGGCCGACCTTGTAGTGCAGCAGGTTAAACTGCTGCTTGCAATGCTGGCATCCCATTTGGGCGCCGGTGCTAGTCCTGCTGCTATACTTCCAATCCAGCTCCTTGCTGATGGCCTGGGAAGGCATTAAAAGATGGCTCGAGTACCTGGGCTCCTGCCACCCATGGGGCTGACTTGGAGGAAGCGCCTGCCTCCTGGCTCTGGCCTGCCCCAGTGCTGACCGTTGCGGCCATCTGAGGAGTGCATATGGACAGAGGAAGGCGATTATTTAAATGTGGTCAGGTCCAGTTCTTAAACCCTTAATTGCTGCTTATGATGTTTGTTGAGATGACAGTAAAGAGAGAGAATGTCTGCGTGGAGAAGGTTCCCAAAGTGGAACATTCAGATTTCTTTTCTATTTAATTTTTTCTGTGGCAAAAGCTATACAGAAACGATGAGGTCTGAGCCGTGTGGCAGAAGGCGACAAAGCACTGTGTGCGTCTGAGAGAGACCTGAGTGACCTCTGAGCATCACTGCTCTGTGCAGGAGGTGCTGCTGGGAGATGCAGGCTCCTCTGAAGAAGCAGGGGGGCCATGTTCTGGGGGCGGAAGAAGAAGTACATGGGAGGAATGAGCTGCGAGGCTTGACCCGTGTTTGATAGACAGCCTCAGCTGACCGCCTGTGAAGACATCGCAGTGTCTGTGAGCCCTGATAGTTCAAAGCCAGTGTGCAGTGATTCACGAGGGCTGTGCTGCAGACCACATGTCACCAAGGAGCAGCTGAGCACTCGGGAGAATTCACACCAGCAGTGCTGGACGCAGGCGTGTGGCTGCAGGGACTGGGAGGAGGAGAAAGGGGACAAGGGAACGGTGAGGGAAGACCCAAAGCAGGTGGACTGGGAAAGACAGGGCTGCTGATGTCCTGGAACCAGGTGGCTTCCTGGGACCTCTCTGATCCAAGCTGAGCTCTGCAGCCATGGAGAAATCACACTGCGGTTTGACCTGGAACTAGCGATCCTGGATCCCAGCCAGAGATGACCTCAGATCCGCGGGTTCTCACAATTTCCCAATCTGTATTAAGCAGCTTAGCTGAAATATCTCATGGGTTCCTAGCAACCATCCAGAGGCAGATGCTATTTTATGGCCAGTCTTTTGCAAAGGAAGCATCAAGGCAGAGAAAGTTAAATAATCTTCCCCCACAAAGAGCAGGAGAGCCCGACTAGGGCCAGGCCAGGCCTTGGGAGCTCCTGGCGTGAGCCCTGTAGGTCCTGGGCAAGGAAAGGCTGGGCCTGGCTTTTCGAAGCGGGAAGTGGATGTGTGGGCAGGGGCCCAGACGCTCTGCTGCAGGCCTGTGCGGGGCGGCAGCTGCGAGGGCAGTGCCCCGCATGGTGCGGGTTGCGGGGTCAGGAGATGCGGTCCTAGGGGCAGCCCGGACAGGGTCAGAAGCTGCGCTGAATCCGCCTTTTACTGAGTGGCTCCCTAGCCCCAGGTGTAGTGGGATTGGTTCTGGCAGCGGGTAAGGGGCCTCGTTTGGGCAAGAATGAGCTCAGGTGGCTTCCCGCGGTTGCACAGGCCGTGCGAGGAGACTGGGTGGGTGCCCCACGGCGGACTTGCCTGGGCCGCTCAGCACCCATTCAGGGCAGCAGAGCTGAAGGGCGGCCACAGAAATCTGTTTCTAGGCGGAAATTTAGGACTTGGCCGCTTAGTTTTGGTGTGAGGACTAACTTTCTATAAATAAGGGCTGGCTGCCCTTGAACATTTTTAGAGCGTGTGTGTATCTGGTGTTAAAACTAAGAAAATTCATTGCCCATTTCTTGTTTTGCCAGTGGGAAAATGTACAGTTTCTCTCTGGAGTCCCTTGAGCTGTGGAGAGAGGCACAGATCTCGGTGGCAGTGAGAGTTTATGCACCGTTGACTGGGAGAGCCACTCCCCGCAGGCAAGCCCGGGGGCTTTGTGTCTGGGAGGCCTTGCATTGTCTTCCTTGTGCCCCTGTTCACTTGCTTTTGCTCTGCCATATGCTGTTCCTGTGCAGTTTCTGTCTTGACTCGATGGCGTGCTTGTGAGGATTACAGCCCCAGGGCCCCCGGGCAGCGCTGCCAGTGGCCCAGTTGGCCTTTCTGAGATGGCGATGACCTGATGTGTAGAGCAGTAACAGCCACGTATGTGAGTGATGTTTCTCGTTTTACTTGGAGAGGAACTGGCCCTGAAAGGCATGCGGAGGACAGCGCCGTGTCAGCGGCAGGAGGGTGAAAAGCGTGGAATATGGCTAAGGAGGCGCCCATGTTTCTCTTTGGGTGATGGGAGCCCTGTAAGGTGCTGGGCTGTGGGGTGTGTTTCTGAGTATGGGGGCCACAGTGGAGGGCGGAGCTCAGAGGAGACCAGACTCTTCCTCTGAGGTTCTGCAGAGGCCATTGGCCTTGGGACAGTGCACAATCCTGGATGAAGAACATTGTGAATCCGTAGATGAGAAACCAGGATTTTGCACTAGTCTCTGTCAGTTGGTGTTCTTGAGAAGTGAGCTTGACTTTTCAGTGTTTCATCTGTGATTCTTTTGTGAGGCAAGGCCAGCTGAAATCGGGATTAGGGCACGAGATAAATTCTTTTACATCCATAGCTGATATTCAGATCCTGGAATCCTAAGGATTTGGGTACCCAGAGTGCGCCAGCCACAGGACTGCACTGTCTTGCTAATTCCTTCAAAATGCACTTGGATGTGAGCTACAGCCAAGCCAGGGGCGGGAGGTCAGCGGGAGGTCAGCAGGTGCAGTACAGTCCTGGTGACCTCGTGAGGAAGCATTGGCAGGTCTTCAGCAGCTGTCAGCTCACAGTCAGCATCTCCAGCATTCTGAGATGGGGTCACTAAGTGCCAGTTCTGGGTTTCTCCTTAGAATTCGGACTTAGGATTTGTACCTGGGCCAAGTTGGGGTCCTGCTGCCAAATGGAGCCAGTCTGGGAGACAAAGGGGAAGGGAGACTGAGCATCAGCACCAGGGAGGGCAGGGGAGGTGCTGGGTCCCTGGCTCTTCTCACCTCTGTTTGCTGAGAGAGTCCAGAGATGACGAGTGCGCTCCTCCTGCTGCTCCCTCACACAGCGTGGACGAAGGGGATGAAACTTCTCGGGCTCCCGCAGGGCAGAGAGCGATTCCCCCTCTGGCTGCTCCTTACTCCTCTGTGCTCACTCCTTGCACACCCAGTGAGGAAAACTGGACACCTCTCCTCAGGGCCAGATTGGTGGTCACGTGGCCCTGGACAGATTTTTCCCCACTTTTGTTGCAAATTGCCCACCCAGAGTCAAGCCCCTCCATCACGGTGACGGTTTGGTCTCTTGGGGACAGGCCTTGGCGCTCTGTGTAAGCAGATCCGGCTGTAGTTGAAGTCCTGACTGGGAAGTGATGGTTTGAGATTGAAAAAATGCTCTGTGGAATATGCTGTTACTGGTTCTCTTTGGGGAGGGAAAAAACATCTTTGAGTTTACATTTAAAGACACAGAGAGCTAAAGCCTTTACGCTGCGGCCCTTAAGAAAACTTTTGGATTTTATCAACAGTGCATAAGATCAGCAGCAGTTTCAGGTCAAGTCCAGGTTTATTAGAGAGTAAGTCAGCTAACTTTCCTTCACACATCGCAAGTATTTCTTGGTCAAGATGGCTGATGTTGATGTGCCGTGCTAGTAATGGGGATTCTTGAGGCATTTTCAAGATGCTTCCATACTTCCTACGGTAAGCCCATCCGTGTGGAACCATTTCTAACTGTCATTATTTAGGATTTTAAGGTAAGATCCAGAGTGAAGCTTGACTTACTGTTTGCTGTGACACACATAATTTACACATTGGGAGCTTGGAACTGAGGAGCTTCCTCTAACTTTGTTTCACTCACCTTCCTAATACACAATTTCTCTTATAAGGAGAATGCACCCTGAATTCATATTTTTTCCTCTTTGGAGTTGAATTTTGCTTTTTCTGTGCATTCATCTTTCCTTTGCAAAGTGATAAGCACACACCTGTTTGTAAATCAAGGTTCCATAAGATATGATTATAAAAAGATAAGAAATGCAAATCTGATGTATCTCATTTTCTTTACCTTTATCCCCCCGCCCCCACCTCTGGCCTCCACGGATGTACTTTCTTACACTCCATCTAAAAGTATTTTTTTGTTTAAGAAGTAAAAACATTCCTGTTGACTATTTGCATAATATGTTAATGCAGATATGCATTTAGACATCTGGATAGCATTTTAATATCTCATTCTCATTCACGAAGCTGGAGCTCACACAGATGGTGCAGCGATTTTAGGAGCATTGTTGTAAACAAATAAGGCAGCCAGGAAACCAAACACACTGCAGGATGGGCTCAGCCACCAAGGAAGGGCTTGGGGGGAGATGTTTTGACTATGGGATCCTCAGCCCTGACCAATCTCTGACAGGCCGAGAGGCACCAGCAGGCGGCTTCTCCATGCTTGGAAGGGAGCAGAAGCATAGTGCCAGCTGTGAGTTTTCGGTTCTGAATGCTTTAAAGATTAAATGCGTGTTCGCACAGTTACATAGAATACACAGGGGCATATGTACATGTGGCATGTGTGTGCTGGTACATACCTGTACACCTGTTTCAGTAACATAGGCTCATGTTGGTGAACAGTGAGTGGATCTCTGGCTTCTTCCTCTCCCTGGGGACCCTGACCTCAAATCCTTGGCTGCTGAAAGCCCCACCTCTGAGCTCATTCAGTCAGGGGTTTACCCGGGTCCAGCTCTCTGTGATTCTGGGCAGGTGACTCTGTCTCTCATCTGGGATGATGATGGCGCCATCTCCAAGGGCAGATGGGATTGGATGCGCAGGCACTCCTCTGGGGCTTTGACGATACCTCCAGGCGGGCAGTGCCCAGCAGGTGCTTAGAATTGGGGTCATCGTTTTCTTCTTCACTCCTGGATCTTGAGATTTCTGTATTCGTTGGATGATGGGAGCAGGTGGCTGGGCCTTGTGAGAATACAACCAGGGCCCTGGCCCAGGAGTAACACAGGCTGTGTCTTACAGCTGACCTGTCTCGAGCCGATTGGACAGTGGCCGGAGCTCGGTCAGGCTCAGCTTCTCAGCAGCAGGATCTCGGCTCCTGGTTTCCATGTGAAGGGCCCCTTGGCCTGTTCCAGATGGCCCCGGACAGAGGGCAGGAGGTAGAGGCCCCAGGAACCAGGGATGCCCGAGGCAGCCACGTCTTATTGCTGTGGCAAGTTACGGGAGCTTCCCACCTGTCAGGTGAAGCTGCAACAGGCACCTTGCGTTTGACACTAAGAACTGACCCAGATAGAAACAAGGCCAGGAGACAAGAGGCCAGAGGCCAGGAGCAGGTGCAGGGGACTCTGAGAAAAAGGTGAGGAGTGCTAATGACAGGACTGTGTTATGTAACAATCACCCTGCACTTTTGTTTGCGTTTTTTACCCAAACCAACTGAAAATAAAACATCTGCTGTGGGCACACGCGGGCAGAGGGTGCTGTAGATAGAATGCCGCCCTCAGGTGTGCTACCTAGCAGGATCCATGAGTGCTCACGTGAGCAAGGAGACTCCAGCTCAAGCCAATACCTCCACCAGAGCCACTTGTGAAGGTGCTTCTGGTAATGTCCTTGGGGGGTCAGTGAGGAGCCGGCACGGTCCTCTCAGAGGAAAAAGAATATTTCTTCTCCGTGCATAGCTGTGTCAGAAAAGCTCACCTGAAATGAGTGCTGGCAAAAAACATCCCCCCAACCATATTTCTTTCAGGTGTCACAGAATCCCCTTTCTGGCTGCAGGGAGTTTTGGTCCATACTTGCTTTACACTTTCTTGTAGCTGCTGTGATGGTCACATGTGTCCCTTTTTTGTATTCAACACTTTGCCCACATTTTGTGCTACTTGTCTGTGTCTGTCTATATTTGTGTTCTATCTTTATATCTACCTATCCATTTATCTGTCATCTATCCATCTATTTATCTTAATTTTATTATACCAAATTATCTTGATTGCACTGATGTCTAAATAAGTTTAATAAGTTTTGTTGTATACATTTCATTTATTCTTAATTTATTCACTTGATTTTTATACAACTTAGAAATAAAAAACTTATGGATGAAAGTTACAGATTATATGAACATGGGAACTTTTAATCATATGCACATATACACACTTACAGGGATTTCAGTGAATTTCTTTTTGCTTATAAATGTGAACAAAAGAGCTGGTAATGATGGCACCTGTGTGTGTTCTAGTTCCACCACTCTAAGCTCCAACACGGTGGGAAGCATCATTTGTCTACAGAATTATTCTGCTGGTGTTTTGCTCCCAGGGAAGTAGAGAAAATACAGAGTTCCCTGCTTTTAATGTCTCTGCTTTTTATGTTCATCACAGCCTCTGTTTTAGGCAGCCCCCCAACACACACACACACACACACACACACACACACACACACACAAAGGTCTGTTTCCTATTTATCCCCAGAAATTTGTTTGGTAAAGTTGTCCTAAAACATGCCCAAGAATGATATAAATGCCATTGAAATATCATCTGTGACTTTCCTTTTTCTTTTGTTTCCAACCAAACGAACATTTCCTGAGTGCACTGTGGCCATGGGAATGTATCACCGAAGGAGGAAGTGAGAGTCTGGGGCCCCAGCTTGTTCTGCACAGGAGTCACAGTTTCTGGACATGGGATGCACAGGGCTCTTCGGGGCCTCTGGGCTTATCAGTGGTTTCCTGCATTGTGATACTCTCATTCCAACAGGCGGCCCTCGTCCCGGGTGCCTCCAGGTGTCTCGGTACCACCGGGCACCTAGGTGCTGGGCTTGTGTAAGTCTCCTCCTGAGTATGTGAGACACTGGAATGTGACTAAGTAATTGAATTTTTGACATATGCAAAAAAGTTGTAAAATAGATTAAAAAGTACCATAAATAGACATCTAAAAGAAAGGAACAGATGGGCTCTTTGTTAAGATGTTCAGATAAAGCCAGAAACTGAGAAGCAGATGGCTTGGATGCCTGGGGTAGTTTGGCAACGGGACCTGGAGCCAGTGGAGCAGCAGATCGAGCTCTGCCTTCCCGAGGACAACCTGAGCACACAGGCAGGCCCCTGCACACGCGGCGTCTGCTGCTGCATGGTGGAAACGCCCACTTGTGCTCCTCTTCCATCGACAGCAGCGAATTCACACTCAGAGGTTGGAGAGGGCGTCTGAAGTGTGAGGGAGAGGGGCAGATAAAAGCAAGCATCCCAATAGTGCTGACTTGGGTTTAATCTTTGTAATATTGGCTTAGCCCTATTATATTTGCTTTATCTGTAGAATCTTCTTAGGAATGTGCAGAGTGCACCTGCTCATTTTCCTTGCTGGGCAAGAATTTCTGGTGATGTCCACTGGCAGGAATATATGGGTTCTGCACAACAGTTGTGAACACTGTTCACATTCATGCAGCACTTTCCATCCTGAACCACTTTCTTTTTTCTTTTTCTTTCTTTCTTTTTTTTTTTGCCAGGCAGAGTTAGACATTGAGAGAGAGAGAGAGAGAGACAGACAGAGAGAGAGTCGTAGACAGCGAGAGAGAGAGAGAGAAAGGTCTTCCTTCTGTTGGTTCACTCCCCTAATGGCTGCTACAGCTGGCGCTGTGCCGATCCGAAGCCAGGAGTCGGGTACTTCCTCCTGGTCTCCCATGCGGATGCAGGGACCTAAGCACTTGGGTCATCCTCCACTGCCCTCCTGGGCCACAGCAGAGAGCTGGACTGGAAGAGGAGCAAAAAGGACTAGTACCTGGTGCCCCAACCGGGACTAGGACCCGGGGTGCCGCTGCCACAGTCAGAGGATTAGCCAAGTGAGCCACGGCGCTGGCCCTGAACCACTTTCTAAACAAAGACATAAATCCACTCTCTTATCAAAAATAATTACACTAGCAGTGGCTGAACCCACAGAGTGGGGCATGGATTGAAACGAGCCACTTCTGCCCAGCAAGCTGATGCTGCTCCATTCTGACCTTGCCTCCATCCTCAGTTTCACATGGATTCCTTTCTGTCTCATGTAGGTATGCTGGTTCACATATATAGGTTTTATTAAAACCTTAATTCAAGTTTTGTTTACAGGCTTTTTTCCATGTCAGCAGTGTCTTAGGATTTTACACAGGAATCTGACTCATTCTGATGATGAACAGTGTGATAGTCACAGAACAGGATCCTACAGTCTGGAGTATTTAGCTTATTTCATTAAAAACATGTCTATCACTAACCATACTTTCTTGAGCAAATGTGAACAAGCACATCGATGGCCATGTGTGGATAAACAAGCTGAACTGCTCAGTGAATATAAAAAAATGTGACTGATTAAGTTTGTGATAGATAGGGCGGAACTAGTTTAACAACTCCTTTTCCCAGCTCTGTGCTGCCAGATTGGGATCCCCTGTTGAGACGGGTGTGACATCAGGCATGGCTGTGGGTTGTAGGTCTGGCATCAGGTGTAGCTTTGGGTCAGGGTGGCTGTGAGTCGCAGGTGCAGCATCAGGTGTGGCTGTGGGTTGTGGGTGTGGTGTCAGGCATGGTGGCTGTCACAGGTGTGGTCTCAGGTGTGGTGCTGTTGTGGGTGTGGTGTCAGGTGTGGCTGTTTGGGTGTGATGTCAGGCATGGTGGCTGTCATGGGTGTGGTGACAGGTGTGGTGGCTGTAGGTTGCAGGTGTGGCATCAGGCATGGTGACTGTGGGTCACGAATGTGGCATCAGGCATGGTGGCTGTCCTGGAGTCACTGGTTTCCCACAGTAGTGCCATTGAGGAGTCCTGGCCTCCCCTGTGTGTGGCCTCCCTGGCCTGCTTTTCCACACAGGAGTGGTGCTCAGGGCATGGAATTTCCTGTTTGTTCTGATGCACTTTTTAAATTTTTAAAAAAGATTTATTTATGTCAAAGTCAGGGACTGGCGCTGTGGCGCAGCAGGTTAAAGCCTCAGTTTGCAGTGCCGGCATCCCATATGAGTGCCAGTTCGAGTCCTGGCTCCTCCTCTTCCCATCCAACTCTCTACTGTGGCTTGGGAAAGCTGTGGAAGATGGCCCAGGTCCTTGGGCTCCTGCAGCTGTGTGGGAGACCTGGAAGCATCTCCTGGCTCCTGGCTTCAAATCAGCTCAGCTCTGGCTGTTGCAGTCATTTGGGGAGTGTACCAGTGGGATGGAAGACCTCTCTCTCTTTCTGGCTCAACCTCTCTCTGTAGCTCTGTCTTTCAAATAAATAAAATAACTCTTAAAAAAAAAAGAAAGTCAGTTACAGAGAGAGAAAGAGAGAGAGAGAGCTAGAGGCAGAGGCAAAGAGAGAGCAGTGTGTTCCATCTGCTGGTTCACTCCCTACATGGCTGTGGCAGCCAGGGCTGAGCCAGGCTGAAGCTTCTTCCAGGTCTCCCACACAGGTGCAGGGGCCAAAGCACTTGCACCATCTTCTACCACTGTTCCCAGGCCCAGTAGCTTGGAGATGGATCAGAAATGGAGTGCCAGAACACAAACTGGAACCAGTGTGGAATGCTGGCGTCACAGGCAGTGGTTTTACTGGCTGCACCACAGCACTGCCCCACTCCCTGCCAATACACATTATTAACTATACTTGTGACGTTCCAATATCTAAGTCTTCAGTTTCTTTGGCGTGAATAAATTATGTAGGTAATTAAGCCATTTTCTCCACTTTGGTCTCCTAAATGTACTTTGTCTGAAAGCCTTTTTGTTCCTGCCACAGCAATTTTTCTCAGTTTGCCACAGGACTTGTTTACTATTTTGCATTTTATTTTTAGTGGTCATTGTTTCTTCTTTTATTTACTTAATCATTTTTCATGTTTCTTTGTAAAAGTAGTTCCTGTAGTGTGAACACCCTTGACAGGTTTTGTTCATTTTCCTCTATTTTGTGTTGGCTTTTATCTGGATCAGACACCACCTTACATTGTTAGTGATTTCAGTCTTGCTCTGATACTATTTTGCTTTGTTACATGACTGCTTTAGATGTGGTTTTCTTGAGTTTAGGGGGTAGGGAGATAAAATCTCATTTATTTGACTATCCCGCATCTTTCAACTTAGTATAATTTATGCTTATTAGTAATTTTTCTTTCCTGTGTCACTGGCAGTGGTATGAAGCCCGACATCTGCTTCTTTGCTATGAGCAGCATATTTAGGGACTGGCTAAGTGCTTTGATGAAGGGTTTTCTAAATTTGGCCCTAGCACCTTATTGAGCTCCATCTTTTCAGTAATGGCACAAATACGGATGACATTGCCTGTTTCTCATGTGTTGGTGTTTCTAGTAGATTTCCCAAGAGCGAGGATGGACCACAACGCTCACTTGTACAGAGGAGAGGAAGCAAAACATCCCCAGAAAAATAGCGCACTTTGCACTCTTTAAAGTGGAGATGTCACTACTTTTAGAGTGTGTGGTGGGAAAAAATCAGAGGGAATGGTGCATGTTAGGGTTTTACTCCATGGCTGTGTGCTGTTAGTGCCATCGTCGTTGTATGTGTAGTCATTAGCATATTTAAGAGACAGGGATGCAGTGGCCACTGTATTTTTGAGATATTATTTGCTAAATGTGTTGTTCGAATGATTTCTGCAAATATGGAGAAACACATGGGGGCAAGAGCTGCGGATGCTTCCTACTCTTCCTGTGGAAAACCCAGCCCAGGCTGCACCTACTGACAAAGCCCTTCAGCAGCCCTCAGGACGCCTCTGCAGTGAGCCTCTCATGTCTCATTCACGTCAGCTCCTGGGCCTGAAAACCCTCTGACATGGCTGTGCTCCTGGTGTGAGTTGGTCCGGAGGTCAGAGGTTACCTAAAGAGACATGGAAGTAGTTCTGTGTGGTGCTTAAAATGCTGTACTACCTTGGAAAGGCTGTTGTTCTTTGTGACACTGAATGCCTGCTGTATTTCCTCCAGTCATCAGCCAACTGTGTCGTGTGACTGCCTCAATTTTTATATGGTCTCAGGTATTTTCACTGTGTCCTTCTCCCCAGACTCATCTCTCCATTACTTTAGTTTAAGTGACAACTTCAGAATTACCATTCACACATTAACTGATCCCTTTGACTCTGCTTTCAAATATTTCCCCAGCATGGACCCCTGTCGTCCCTGCCTTGTCAGTGGTTGGATGGAAATTTTATGGCCTGCACTCTGTCCTGACCTGCTGACCACTGCCCATCCCTGGACATTTCATTCCGACCCCATGCCACGCTCCCATTGTATCATGATGTCGTCATCATTTTTATATGTGGAAAGACTTCCAGTACAAGACAGTGAGATGTTGGGGAAATGCAAGCACACGTGTGAGCACAGAGCCAGCCAGGGCGTGGTGCAACCAGGTCTCTCCCACACTGGAGGCCAGAACGCAGGTCAGTCCACCCGGTCTGCAGAGTGGTTTGAGATCTCTTGGAAAGTTCAGCAAATGCTTCTCACATGACACACAGTCATATCCTTGAGCATTTGTCTTAGCAGAATGAAAGCTTATCTTCCCACAGAAATCTTTATACAAAACCTTCTTAGCTTCATTTGCAACAGCCTGGACTGCCTTTCAGAGTGGGAATGAAGGTAATTGTGGCAGAATGCACCTGGTAGCCACAGTGTTGACAGACACGAGTGGGATCTATCTCAAGGCATCACAGCTCAGTGAGAGTAGCCATCTCAGAAGGTTGCGGAGCCTCAGTATCAGTTTACATGAGAGTCTTGATGCCACGCCAGTGATGGCGAAGGGGTTGGTGGTTGCTGGGGTGAGGGTCTGGGGTCCACAGGGCAAGATTGTCGGGGTGACCTGAGGAGTCTTCTCTAGAGGGATGGCACAGCCCCTGTCCTCACTGGGCCAACGCTTGTACAAATCCAGGAGTGATGGAGTTTCATCGAATGAGTCACCAAGGTGGGAAAGGTGACCAGGAAGCTGAAGACATCAGAGTGAGGCTGGGTCCCAACTCCCACACTGTGCAGTGTAGTTCTGCGGCATTGATGGTGTCCTCTGGTCACACAGGTGTGTGGGGGCCTCGGTACTACTTTATTCTTTTTTAAATTAAAAAAAAATTTTATTTGACAGGTAGAGTTACAGACAGTGAGGGAGAGAGAGACAGAGAGAAAGGTCTTCCTTCCGTTGGTTCACTCCCCGAATGGCTGCTAAGGCTGGTGCTGTGCTGATCTGAAGCCAGGAGCCAGGTGCTTCTCCTGGTCTCCCATGTAGGTGCAGGACCCAAGCACTTGGGCCATCCTCCACCACCCTCCTGGGCCACAGCAGAGAGCTGGACTGGAAGAGGGGCAACCGGGACCAGAACCTGGCACTCACATGGGATGCCGGCACTGCAGACGGAGGATTAACCAAGTGAGCCACGGCGCTGGCTCCTCAGTACTACTTTAAAAACATTGACTTAAACTGGTTCAAATGTTGTTTAAAAGGAACACGAAGAGCCAGTGTTATGGAGTAGCAGGTTAAACCAAAGCCTACAATGCTGGCATCCCATGTGGGTGCTTGTTCATATCCCATTTGCTCCACTTCTGCTTCAGCTCTCTGTCAATGCACCTGGGAAAAGCAGTGAAGGATGGCCCAAGTGCTTGGGCCCCTGCACCCATGTGGGTGACCTGGAAGAAGCTCCTGGGTCCTGGTTTTGGCCCAGCCCAGCACTGGCTGTTGTGGCCATTTGGTGAATAATCCAGCGGATGGAAAAATCTCTTTCTCCATCTCTTCTTTTTTCTCTGTAACTCTGCCTTTCAAATAAATAAATACATCTTGGGAAAACAATGGAAGACTTCTATGACTCCTGCAGGTCAAGAGGGATGCGATGCAAGCTTTTGCCAAGGCACTGGTGCAAATCCAGGTTGTGTGTGTGTTTTTTTTTTTTTTTCTAACTCCCTGCAGCTCTTCATGGTTGCGCGCTTTCCACACCCAACACCCACACAAAGGCTGGGGGCCTCTCCCCCGTCACGGTCATGCCTCTCCTCTTGTGGTGCAGGGGCGGACTCCTCTTCCTTGAAATCTCTGGATCTGAGTCTCCTTCGGGTCCTGTCAGGCAATGGTGCTTTCGTTCCCTTCTGTCCTGTGTCTGCCTGTCTCTCGTAGACCATGAACTCTGGACATGGCCAGCACCTGCTGCTTCAGGCTTGGCGCAGTGTAGGCTAGAGCGTTCCCAGTCTGTACCCCGATTCACAACTTAGCCCAGGATCAGTTAGTTTTCCTGTGTTTTTTTGAGGTGCTCGCTCCGCTTTGCTTTGTTAGTGGACATGTTTTGTTCCTTCCCCCCAGGTGGTTGTCCCCTTTGCACTGTGTTTCTGACCCTGCCTCCTGGCCATATTGAAGCAGAATCTCAGTGCCTTTCAGATACATTTTTAAAGGCAGCGTTCGTGGGCCTGATGAGTGCCAAGGCCATCTGTGCTGCTCTGCGGCCCTGGGAATTGTCTAGAGGTCCAGGGCATGCTGAATAGAGTTAGAAACATCTACAGCTCCCTCGGAGTCCATAACATTTGATTTGCCAGATATTATGTTTGTGTCATCTAATACTCGCTCTTATGTGCTATCAGAGCCACAATTTAGAAAACATTTGTTTTATAGATAAGCTCTCAGCTCAAGATCTCAGGAAATCATTTTAGATTATGTTGGTTTTATATGACAGAATCGCTTTCTTAAAATTTCAGCAGTGACTGCATGGCAGCCAGGTGATTGGCTACAGCAAGCAAGGCAGAAAAATGCATTTCCTATGAGATAAATTATGTGTTAGGTTAATGCCATTGTTAATGACAACATGTTGGCATGCTCATTCTAGAGTCAGATTCCACCCTGCTGTTCACCTAGGGCCCAGGCATTGCCTCATGTGCTTCGTATTGTCCGTGAACCCCGTCTACTCCAGGGCAGGGGTGCACTGAGTGTTTACTGAGTGAGTGACCCACAGGCTGACGTCTGCTTTGCACTGATTGCCTCGCTGACTGTCCCCGTCCATTAGTGGGCGTTTCCTATGAGTCATGTCTCCTCGCATGCGTGTGCTGTGGCATCTGCCTCTTTCCACTGAAGCCAAGTCCCCGTCTCAAGACAGCTCTCAGCACATGTTCCACACGCAGAAGACAGACTTAAAATCCTAAAATCATCTAAGAAATCTCCCCAATTCTTTCATGTCAGAGTTAATAATTAAATGTTTGATATTTCTTTAAGCTGTTAAGCTAGTAATAGAAATGCAATATTTTAACTCAGTTTTCTCAATTAAAGAACAGTCCCATATGTTATTAACATGAAGCATAGCAATAATCTTCATTTCATTGAAACGTGAGTCCTAGAAAGATAATTTTAACCCTACGATGTGCAAAAGTTCATTTAACTCCTCTAGATGTGGGACAGGAACTCCATGTCCCTAGGGGGACAGGGGTCCTGAAGCCTGAGTCCTCACCTGCTCTTCCCGCAGAGCTGCTCACTGAGAGTTGTCAAGTGACCCATTGTAGTACAGATGTGAAGTTGATTTTGTTACTCTTTTCTTGACTCTATTTTTTTCTGCTAGTTTTTTAATTTACTTATTTCCATCAAAATGAACATACCTTGACATTAAGATCAAGAAATGCACAGAACATTTACTTGGTTATGGAAGCTGCAACTCACTCCTGGAAGTTTGTTAATTAACAAAAGGAGTATAAAATGCTGCTCTTTGTTGTAGTCCTGTTACATTTTACCAAAGGGATGTGTGAGCCTGGTAAGTGATGTGGCAGCAGCCAACATGTCTGAAGTAGACCCTAACCCAGAAGGACAAGCTGTGCACGATCTCCCTCACACGGGGGAGCAAGCCTTGCTAGGGACTCAGGACAGGGCTCACTGGACCCTGGTGGGCTGGAAACATGACATGTAAACAGGAGCACAAACAGGGGCTAACAGCCATCTCTCTGTCATGCGGAAGGCAAAGCTCTTAGGATTTTCCTCTCGGTAGAAAGCAAAGACTGTGGAACGTGTCTGCTGTCAGGGTGCATTCCCTGTCCGAATGTTTTCTCGGGTTCCTCTTTGGGTTGCTGGCTCTGGACAGGTGTTCTGCAGGGCAGGCTGAGGGCCTGGCCGTAGCCCTGCTGTTTCCTTGCCCTTGGCAGAAGTGCTCAGCAAGGTCCCCCTCAGTCGTGCTGGGGCAGAGGCTTCTGCTCTGTGTCATCACCGACCCATCACCAGCTGTGTGCGGGTCTCTCCCCCACAACAGGTGTTTAACCATCGTGAGAAAACAAGCTGGGTGTAGTCCATAGCTAAAGGTAGCTCACTGATTCTCACCTCAGAGAACAGTGACAGGGATGTTTATTTCTGTGACATATTGCTTCTCACATGCACTGCAATCTAGGGTAGGAATGCAAATGAAAATGTCATTATGACTGCAGTGTTCTGTGCTGTTTCTTCTGTTTTGATTACACATCAGATGAGATAGTCAATTGCAAAATCCTGTCATTGGGGTTCAGGCTGGCTGTCTGTGGGAGATGAGTGTTGGGGCAGCATCTTTCTCACCTTCTGCCTAGGAAGGTGGAGCCGATCCCCTCCACCTGAGCCTGTGGGTGCTGAGGCATGGGGTGTCGTCAGAGCAGCATCGTGTGAAGAGCAGGTGCAGACTTCACATGGCTGCTGCTCTGCTAAAGCTTGAAGAACTTGCTCAAGGGGAGAGAGTGGCCACCCAAGGCACCCATGTATGAGGACCCAGCCGGGCTCTGGGTCTGTAAGCATAGCTCTGACTAGCGTAGGCTCTTCATTCAGAGAATGTATTAAAAAATAACTTAAAAAATGTGGTCCAGTGATTAATGTTCTTGTCTTCACTAAGTCTCATACAGACATTTTTTTGGGTACAGTTAAGTTTATAGAAACAAAAGGTGGAATGCCTACCCAGGAGGAACTCCTTCTGTCATATGAGAGATGGAGAAGTGAGCACTCAAAAGTTCTTGATAATTTTAGTATTACCGTTAGCAGGACAGAAAAATGTACAAGCCGGGACACAAAGGAAGGGACACACCTTCTACCTAGGCACGTGATATCTGGTGTACTCTTGATGTGCAATTGTTGCCATCACTATATATTTTATATGTATCGTTTTACATTTAATTTTTACAGTTTTTAAATGTGAGCTCAAACACCTGCAACGGCTGTGGCTAAGTGGGGCTGAAACCAGGAGCCACAAACTCAGTTTGGGTCTCCCATGTAGGTGGCAGGGACCCAACTACAGAGCCACCATGGGTGCCACCTGGAGTGTGTGTTAGCAGAAAGCTAGAATCAGGAGCCAGAAGTAGATTCCAGATCCTCAGATGTGGTGCATGACTGTCCTGACAGCCAGGTTAAGTGCTTGACCCATCTGTTGGTAACACTAATGGCAACTCTCCACGTGTCGAGTGCGGATTATGGGGTAAGAGTTCTCCCAGGGATTCTCTATGTTGCTTTGACTTGAGGAGACCGCCCCAAGAGGGTCATCTCAAGTGGTGAGCAGGCACCAGATTGTAGCAGGAGAGCCCTGGCCCTGAGCACAGGCATCAGTGGTAGTCCCTAAATAGTGTGTGGGAGATGGAAATATTTAGGGTTCTTCCTTGACATTTCAGCCTCAAAAAAGGACAACATTGCCTCCTACCAAACCCCTCATCATTCTTCTTGCTGATGGAAACCGTGGCCAGAAGTTTCCTAATCAAGGCAAGTGTCCTCATATCACATGGCAACTGCTAACACGTGCCTCTGGGTAGTCTGTGTTCCGCTGGCCACTGACCACTGACCACTGGATGACATCATCTGCATTTCAGTTGCATGGTTTGTGTGACAATGAGCAGACTGGAAACATGACTTTTAAAGTACTGGAACATAATTTTAACTCTTTAGTTTTTTTTTTTTTTTTTTTTTTTACAGGCAGAGTGGACAGTGAGAGAGAGAGACAGACAGAAAGGTCTTCCTTTGCCGTTGGTTCACCCTCCAATGGCCGCCGCAGTCGGCGCGCTGCGGCCTGCGCACCGCACTCGTCCAATGGCAGGAGCCAGGAGCCAGGTGCTTTTCCTGGTCTCCCCATGGGGTGCAGGGCCCAAGCACCTGGACCATCCTCCACTGCACTCCTGGGCCACAGCAGAGGGCTGGCCTGGAAGAGGGGCAACCGGGACAGAATCCGGTGCCCCGACCGGGACTAGAACCCGGTGTGCCGGCGCCGCAAGGCGGAGGATTAGCCTGTTGAGCCACGGCGCCGGCCAACTCTTTAGTTTTTGTAATTACAGTGCAAATTTGCTTTCTTTATTTTCTCATGGGGGATATAAATGTAAGTCTTTAACACTTTTGAAAAGTATTTCAAAATTGGAATAAATGGCCTTTGAATTCAGTGTGCTGTACCCAGATGGCTTCACCAATGCACCAGCTTCCAGATTCACTGCCCTCCAGCCATGGGACCTTATGCTCATCATCTGCCCCCCTCACCCAGCCCTGGGAACCAGAGCAGATGCCGCGTGCTTGTACTTCTCAAAGCCGTGTGTGCTAAGAAACCGGTCCTGTAGATGGCTGCTTCCTCAGAAGTGCACCCTCGGGCTGCTTCACGGAGCTCCCGTCAGAGCGGCTCCGCGTCCTTCACGCGTGCTGTCTGGTCTGGCAAGAACCTGAAGATAACACTATAGAAGTCATGGTGTTGCTGGTGATGCCAAAGAGGAAACATGCAAGTTTGGTTTTATTCCTCTTTCATCTCCTTTTCCCACAAGATTGGCTGATATCGAGTCCTAAAAGTCATTATTAAAAAGTTTGAAGGTTATAAAGATCAGAGTGAGGAGAAACGAATGGACCTGGACCTGAAAGTGTTGAGCAGCACGTGGTCGTCACTTTCAGGCAGAGCCTCAGTGACGTGGAAGTACAGCAGCATTGCTTCCCGAGCCGCAGGGATGCCGATGCCTGTGATTGTCCCGCAGAGGTGGGCCGCAGACCACTGACCCTGAGGAAAGACAGGCTAGTTCCCACGGTGTTTTATCCCCAGAGCCTCCCTAGGTATCCGACAAAAATTGTGACTCGGGAAATGATTGAACTGAAGTAACCCCCGTGAGTGGGTTCCTATGCCACTGGGAACCAAGAGGCTTTTGTTTCAGAGTTCATGACCTCTGGCACTGTTTCTGTCATGGCAGAGACTTTTATAAGGAGAAGCACAAGCAAGCAAAGAAGGAATCAATACAGGCTCTGCATCTGTAACCAGCTATTGCTTGAAAAGTTTCCTTTGATTTTTCCTTATCTTCTGACCTGACGTCTGCTGAAGAATTTCTTACTCACGTGGATGGTGTAGGGAGGCAGGTACATTTCTTGGTCTGTGTTTCACCTTACTAGTTTTGCTGTCTATCACTGCTTTCTGTGAAACTCATGCTTAATAGATACTTGTCTGCTTTTAATGGACTTCATTCCAGAGAGGATGTTCTGCTGGATTTAGTTCCTTAAGGTTTCCATTAAGTTACGAATGTCAGTCTGTGTGGCCATTAGCACTGGAAATAGATAAGAGGCCACAGTCTGCTTACCACTATCCAGCACGGGCCTGTCAGGAGCATTTCCACACATAGCACCCATGTCACATTTCCGGTTGCATCTGATTCTCCCCATATTGCATGTGATTATGTTATTGTCTGTTGTCCTAGTGAGGAAAAACTGTGAGGATCCAAAACATAAGGGAATTTTCCTAAGGACCCATACTTAGGAAAAGTACCGAGTTGGTTTCTGGACTTAGTTTTGCCCTGGTCCTAAATTACACACTCTTAAATGATAAATGATAGACACTTAAAATACAAAATTCTTAGTTCCGCTCAACTCCTGGCTTCATCATTTTGCTTTGGACATCTAAGGACGGGAGAAACTGTCCTCTAGATTAGACCGCTCGCCTCATCGAGAATGTGTACAGTCTTCAGGTTTTATTCCTGAAGTGACAGATGAATTCAAACAGACCAGATGGAGGTGAGGCATAGGAATATTCATGTCTGAGGCCTGGAGTGACTTTCTCCCTCCCGTGACAGAAGTGGATGAGCTCACACTGATGCTGGCATCGAAATCTGCAGCCATTGTCCGTCCTGGGGAGCAGTGAATCAATACCAGGTCAGCATCGCCTGCACACGCAGGGCCTTGCTTCACTTCTGGGGAACACATGCGTCATCCCAGACGGCCGATAATGCTCATTTTGTGAATCTTGAACATCCACCAGTGTTGCTCCCTCAGTCATGGTGTTCACATCTTTGTTCATTCAACAGCTACTTACTAAGGGCCTTTGGTAAAAATCCCTGAGCGAATGGGGCCCCTGCCTTGGTGGGGCTGGGAGAGGGCCGACTATGAATAAAACAAGTAAGCTGACTGTACATAGCTAACACCATGGCAGGAAAGTCTCAGAGGAGCAGAGGTGTTGTTGGTGTTCTTGTTATTAGGCAGTGATTATATGCAGTGTGTGGAAGCTAGTTGTCTACACAGATACACCGAAGGGGGCCAGGTAAAGGGACTGTGCAGAGGGAACAGGATGAGCCCGGTGGGCCCATAATGATGTCACTAGAGTGTGGAATTTTGCCTGAAAGAGGAGCAGATTTGAGAGCAGGAAGAGGATTTAGCTTATGGGTGCCCTTGTGTTTACACTGTGAGCAGAAGTGCACTGAACACCCCTAAAATACCCAGCTGCAGAGCACCTGGTAGGGTATGGGTGAAGTCCCTGGTTACCCCACGGCTGGGCTGCCATGTGCTTATCCACCCTTGGAGAAGACCCAAATCCAAAATGCAACCTATGTCTTCCACCAAACGCATATCACTCTTGCATAGTGGTAAAGTGAAATACTAAATAAAGGGCCGGTGCTGTGGCGCAGTAGGTTAATCCTCCGCCTGTGGCGCTGGCATCCCATAAGGGCATCGGTTCTAGTCCCGGCTGCTCCTCTTCCAATCCAGCTCTCTGCTATAGGCTGGAAAAGCAGTAGAAGATGGCCCAAGTCCTTGGGCCCCTTTTCCTGCTTGGGAGACCAGGAAGAAACTCCTGGCTCCTGACTTCAGATTGGTGCAGCTCCGGCTGTTGCAGCAGTTTGGGGAGTGAACCAGTGGATGGAAGACCTTTCTCACTGTCTCTCCCTCTCACTGTCTGTAACTCTGCCTCTCAAATACATAAATAAAAATCTTTTTGAAATTATTTTATTTTAAAAAGTTACAGAGAGAAGTAGAGACAGAGAGTATTCTATCCCCTGGTTCACTCCCCAAATGGCTACAACGGACGGAGCTGTGCCAATCCAAAGCCAGGAGCCAGGAGCTTCCTCTGGGTCTCCCACGTAGGCTCAGGGGCCTGGCCACCTGGGCCATCTTCTACTGCTTTCCCAGGCCATAGCAGAAAGCTGGATTGGAAGAGGAGCAGCCAGGACTAGAATCCCGTGCCCATATGGGATGCAGGCGTTTCAGGCCAGGACTTTAACCCACTGTACCACAGTGCCAGCCCCAATAAAAAATCTTTAAAAAAATGGAAATAATAAAAGTGTTGTAAGGCAGAGACCTTCCGTGGTCCTTATAAGGAATCCTCTGAACAATGAGAGTGGCCACACAGGCATGTTCTGGAAGACATTTGAAATATTGTCATTTTCACCTGTGTTATCTCTGCACCTGCAATTATTTTAAAAAAATATTTATTTATTTGAAAGGCAAATTATAAGAAGAGAGAGAGAGAGGGAGAGAGAGAGAGATCTTCCATCTACTAGTTTACTCTCCAAATGGCTGCAACAGCTCAGGCGAGGCCAGGCTGAAGCCAGGAGCCAAGGCCTCCTTCCAAGTCTCCCATGTGGATTCAGGGGCCCAATGATGTAGGCCATCTTCTGTTGCTTTCCTAGGCACATTAGCAGAAAGCTGGATTGGAAATGGAGCAGCTGGAAACTCAAAGTGGCACTTGCATGGGATATTGGCAACACAGGTGTCACCTTTGCCTGCTACGCCACAACACCAACCTCCAGTTATGTTTTAAATACACTGTGAAGTTCTTTCATTGCATGTAAATAATACCAAAGATCTGATTTTTTAGTTAACCTGGCTAGAGGCTAACAATTTTATTGATCTCTTCAAAGACCAAATTTTTGGTTTTGTTACTTTCTTGATTTCCTATTCTACTGCATTGATTTCTGCTCTATTTTTTCCTATATCTTCTGTTTACTTTGGAATTAATTTATTCTTTTTTCTAGTTCCTAAAGGTCAAGCTTAGATAATTGATTTTAGATTTTCCTTTTCTAAAGCATGTATTCACTGCCATCAGTTTCCCTCTGCGTACTTCTCCCTGTGCCTTCTACAACATTGCTAAATTGTACTTTCATTCTCATTTAGTTCAGAAATTTATATTTCTCTCGGGACTTATTGTTGTGTGTGTTATTAGGAGTGTGCTGTTTAGTTTCCAGGTATTTCGGGGAATTTCCATAGATCTTTGTGTTACGGATTTCATTGTGTTCTGAGAGAAGATGCCTCCTAACTCTGTTCTTTTACATATGTAAAGTGTGGGCCATGTCTCCAGTATTCCCTGTAAGCTTGAGAAGATTGTGTTTCCACAGTTTTGGGAACCTGCTCATTTCTCGTGACAGGTGGTGGGTCTCCTACTGTAATTCTGTAACCATCTACCTCTCCCAGCATTTCCATCGGATTGTGCTGCTCTGTCCTCAGAAACATATACATTTAGGGTTGTTGTATCTTCTTGGAAAATTCACCCCCTTTTCAGTCCAGAAAGCCGCTTTGTCCCTGGTTACTTTCTCTGCCCTGAAGTCTACTCTGTAGTTGACGCCTCCACTCGCACACCTCCTTTAGGACGGGTGCCAGCACAGCATGCCTGTGCTTCTGCAGTCACTGGGTTTTAATCTGGGCATGTTTCTACATGTCTGTAGCAGTCTTTGTGGTTGATTAGGATGGTTGTTTTTGGATCACTCAAAAGCTCCGCCTTCCGGTTGCTGACGCGGTGGCTCCTGTTGTCCACCGTGGTTGCTGCACTGTTGGGCAGGGCAGTGTGGGTTTTTCACTTGTTAGCACTGAACCGTATACTTGGCGTCTCTTCTGTGCCTGATCCAAAACCATAAATCTCCCAACTGTTGTTTAAGAATCATTCCTGTCACCACTGGAAACCTCAGGCACATTCGCATTGTGAGTTTTAAGTAAAATAAATACATGCTTGTTACTTTGCTCACATTCTGCAGCGTGCCGTTTTCTTATTGGTTTGTAGGAACTCATATATTAGATAATAACCTTTGTTCACATGTGTGGCAGATTTCTGCCTTCAGACTAAACACTGATGTAATTTTAGCCCCGAATATGCTCACTTTGTGTAGAAAATACGGAAGACTATATGCTGCAGTGTATGTGACTAGTCTAGTCAAACATTTTAGTTTTTTTTCTTTCGGTTATGTTGTGTTGTCACTCCCCTGCCTGCAGAAGAACAAGCAGGAACGCTGTTGATTCCCCTTCAGTAGGGCTTTATTATAAAGAATAAGAACAGCATATAAAAAGTAAAAGAGAGGAAGCTGCTATGCCAGTAAGAGAGAAAAAGTTGCTGCGCCACTCCTTTGTTTGGCATATATATCGTCTGCTCAACCAATCAGTTCTTTGACCATGTGGGCGCCGTCCAATTATTTTCCTGTCCACGTACTGCTTCTACATGTCGCATACATTGCTTGGTATTTCATTATCATGTCTTTGGTATGTTCTTCGCTGCCTGTTAACGTACAAGTTCTTATCTTTTGCCTCCAGAAGTCAGGTCGACCGGCAGGTACACTGTCCAGAGGGCTGTGGGAGAGGGCCCAGCCTCCCACAGATCCCCCTACTTTATATATTTAACGGCATGGTGGACTCGTGCCTGTCTTAGGTGCCCCACAGTGCTTACTCTGCTTACCTGTCATCAAGGATACAGGAAGCATGTCCTGTCCTCTGTCTTAGGTTGCTAGAGCAGCCTGCAAGTGCTTACCCGTCGTTGACTGCCGGTCCACCCTAAGAACAGTGTAGAAACAAATGGTCAACAAGGCCGTTATAGTTTAGGAAGAGATAACATGTGGCTTCCATGGCATAGTAAGGCAGTACACAAAGCATTTTCCCACAATGCAAGCTAATACCACAACAAATAGTAGCAATACCGCTCCTAGGAACAATTCTTTGAGCCAAGAAAAATTGGGTAACCAGGAGGTAAGCCAGTCAAAGAGACCAGGGATTCTGTCTCAGGTGAAATGTGCTGCTGTGATGCGGACCAGCCGCACCTGTCAAACGGAACCTGAAAGAGGGAGTGGGAATGAAAAGAGGGACAAGGGCACAGAGAATGGAGCCAAGACAAAAGTCTGATCAAGGCTCGATTATTCCAGTGCCTCAGAGATATTTATGCATAATTAGCTGCAGCTCAAGGCAACACAGAAGTTAACAACACAGGCAAGCAACTTATCAGGCTTTCTACAACACAGTCATAACATAGTTAATTCGAGCAGAGTGTTCTTGTTAGATCATTCTCCTAGAGCATGGGAATAGGTGACTTTTTTCCTCCCAGGAATTCCACAAGCCAAGACTGACCTTGACTTGTCTATGACCTGTTTTATGGGCTACCTACAGGTTAGATCATGAGGGAGAATTTCTCCACTCAGTTCTGTATCTCATATAAAGGATTTGTGTGTGTTTGTGTGTCACACACATGTAAGCATGTCTCTGTGTGTGTGCTGCACATTTGGGGCATGTGGTATGGTCACCGGCAGCGTGTATGCTGTTGATAGAAATGTCTTGTGAGGTGGGTGTGACCAGAGCCTTCACAACACAGTCCCGAGACTGCGGCTGTGTAAGTTACGTTGTTGTAGTATCTGCCATGTTCAATCATACAGCTAATCACCGTGCAGTAAAAGAGATACAGCTTCAAAATGGAAGCCTTGCAGTTTGTATCTAAACTTTCGGAAAGCCTTAACGTTTATGGGGAGGTGAAGATGTCCCCAGTAGTCCTGAAGTGGAATGACAGTAAACACAGAATTCACAAGTGGGTCAGCAAAACAACCCGGTCTGGGAATGCAGTGTGTCTCAAAGTGTGTATGAACTAACAGTGATTGCCTTTGTATTTCATCCCATTATTATCATATTGGGATTTCCCTTTTACGACAGATGGCCCTCTATTTCAGTATACTTACTGAAATAGTTACATGAAATATAAGTTAAAGTATTTCTACATTCAGGTAGATATTTAGACTTAGAATCCTGAGGAAAGTTCTGCTGCCTCGGAGTGTGGGGCTTTCAGTACCACGGTCCTCAGCCACAGGTGCAGGGCTGCTCCCAGCGTTGCCTCTGTGAGGGCCTCCAGGCAGGATGGGCAGCCTGACTCTAAGCTGTTGGTTCTGCCAGTCTAGTCTCTGCTAACTGGGGAGATGCTGCTTGCAGATCTCAGAGATGCTATGGCTGCTCCCTTTGGGGCCTCATATGAACTTAACACTTCCTTAGTTGGCAATTCTTCCCTCAATTCCAGTTGATGTTTTCTCAGATTAAAGCCAGAAAACAGCTGCAGCTTTGCTGTCCACTTAGCATTTGGAAAACTGAGCGTCCGCCCAGCTTTGGGGAGCTGACAGCCGTGGCATGGGTTCGTTCTCTGAGCCTTTTGCTGAGGGTCCTCAGCAGTAGCTGGACTACTGAGTGCAGATCTATGTGTGAGCATCCCCCTCTTTGGCAGAAAGCTGGGGCTTGCTGGCCTGCGAGTGAGTGCAGGATGAAGCGGTCTTACTGGGAGCTGGACTTGGGGGAGGAGTGTGTGTGACTCACAGAGCTACAGACGGCTCCTTGTGCCAGCATGTCTGCTTATGTGCCATGGAGAATGGAATCCCTGAGACAGGGCAGAAACTCAGACTTTCAGCTCCGATGACTTTAATCAGCCTCCCATAGATTGGCAAGCCCTGCAGCGTTCATGAACCTGATGAGACAGAAGCGACTGCACAACAGGTGCAGGGACCAGTGACTTGTCCTAAATTACTGAAACTGACAAGACGGTGACCTGTCAAGCGAATGGGGATTATACTCCACGGAGCCTGGATGGCAGCAGGATATTAAGCTTTAGAGGGAAAAGAATCCTGGACTTGCCATTGAAAATGAGCATCTTATAAACAGAGACACGGAAGATGCTGATGATGAAGTAAGAGGAAACAAAGAAATCAGCATGGCCAGTATGTACCCAGTTCTTCCCATCCGTTCCCCAGTGATCTGCATCTGTGTGGTCTCATCTCTTCCATTTCATGGTTTTCAGCTCATCAGTGGAGGACTGGAAGAATCCAGTCATGTTCCCTTCCTCCTGCCCGGTGCTGGGAGACTCAGACCCAGTGCCACACCCCTGAGGCTCATGGCCACTTGGCACAGCTATCAGATGCTGCCCAGGGAGGCCCTTGCCCACCTGTGCTGCTGGGGTGCCTGTGGACAGAGATCCCTCTGGCCAACCACGGCCCCATCTGCCCTCACCCCACACAGCAGAGCAGCAGACCTGTGAGGCATTGCGAGGGCCAGCAGGCAGCTCAGGGACTCCTGGCCTGGGATCCCTGGGTTCCATGAATGGGGACCAGGGGTTAGACAGGCAGTGTGTCCCCACATTCGACAGCCTTTTCTTTCCAATCACTGTGTCTAATTGCAACAACTGGCAGATTGAAATTCACCTACCAAACAGCAAATGTGGTGTCCAAGCCATAGTAAGCACCAGCATCTCTGATTTACTAGCAAGTGGGGAGAGAAGAGGGCTGAACGTGGGAACTCATCCTTCGGTTCGACAGCTCGCCTCACTTTCTGCGTTCGCTCTGTGGCTCCCAGAAAAGCACCTGCCTGTTCATTCGAGCTGCCCACCCTCCTTTCTTCTCCTGCTCATGTCCACAGATCCTTGTTTACTTTTCTACAAGTATCATGTATTATTCAAAATTGTAAGATTGCCATTTTTATATTTTTTCATATATGTGGAAAATGATAGTTACTTGTTTTTAATTGAAAAAAAAAAAGACTTAACCTTAATAAGGAAGTCTTCAAACCACACCACTAAGATGACCAGTAATGAGAACAAGTCGCATTTATCTACATTTCCTGGTTTGTTCCTGAGACATTATGAAGTCAGTAGTGTGGTGGACACAGAGGCCCGTGCACACGAGCGCTACCTGCAGGGCTGAGACCCCCCTCCCATGGATCTGCCTCTCACTCACCACTGGGATTCTTTGACTCCTCTGTGCCCGCCCCCCACCTCTGGCCAGGTTTACCGCTGCGTGGCTGAGCCTCCGATCCCGACTTGTCTTTGGACGCCTTTGTGCTCAGTCCATTTTCTCTTAGATCTTTGAGAACTCCTGGCTCTCCCCACTCCCTGCAGTTCTGTCTCCTTCCCAGGTTCTGTTTAATGCAGCATTGCATTAATGAGGACTGGGCCAGGTTTCAACCACATTTAATCTTACGTTTTTAATTATTCCTCACATTTTACGGTCTTGACACATTTACTGCAATATAGGGAAATCATTAATTCACTTAGAAATATGTGTGTGAAAACTGTAGTTTCCAGCAATTAATCTCCATATTCGGTCATTACCTCGCCGTTAATTCGCCAGGCGTCCAGGAGTGAGGGTGCACGCCAGGCTGGCAGCCTGCCTGTGTGTGGCCTTGGGAGGGGCCCATCCCATGTCTCCTGCTCTCCTCTCCATGCTGCCTCTCTTCAGCATGCACCAGACCCTGCCCCGCTCTCTGTGGCCTAATTGCTCCTCAAAAAAGTTCTTAGCCTTTATTGAGAGGAAGTAAATCCTGATTTCTCTTTGCTTCTGGCAGGAAATCATCTGGAATGGATTGTGCAATGGCAGCTTTGTCTTAGACATGTTTGAAAGGTAGCAGAGAGCAGGAGGAGTGTCGCTGTGTCTGGGTGTCTGGGAGGAGTCTCAGTGCCTCTGCCCCCTGCCCAGAGCTCAGGCGTGTAGCTTCCCCTCCTCCCTTTCTAGATCTGAGTCTCCGGGGAGGGGCATCTGTGGCTCCCACTGCAGCAAGGAGGATGTAGGGGTGGGATTCAGACTCAGGGTCCCGACAGCTGCATGGAGTCAGTGGGTGGCCGTACACAGCACAGGGTCTCCTGGGAAGTCCTTAATGACTTTCCAAAGGTTCTCCTGCTGGGAAAAAGGTCAGAACTTCGGGAAGTCATGGAAAACTTACAGAGCAGAAGATGGAGAGAAAGGGAGAGAATTACCTTGTTCCTGGTAAAATGTGCAGCTTTAAAAATAAGGTGGGTTTCAAGGTTTTGTCTCTATAACTGACATTGCTTTTCCTCTCTGACCTTTCCCTTCACCCAAAGCAGCACAGGGGCCCTGGTTGGACGGAGCTACCCTTCACTGCATCCCACAGACACCACGTCGTGCACACTGCAGGCTTGTGCGGCTCTGTGAGGAGCAGGCCTCGCAGCACCCTCGTCCAGCACTGGACACTCCTTTCACCTCTGCCTCCGTCCTGCAGTTCTCTCAGTATTTCTGGTTCTGTCACCAGCTGTCTGTGCTCTGTTGTGACTGAGGCACCATGAACCCTATGCTCATGAGAAGGTGGACTTGATCAACAGGGCTGTGTGACCTCCGACATCTCTCTGCCTCTCCTCAGACCTCCTGGAGGTACAAAAATACTGACATTTACTGAAATTAGGCCAGCTGATAGCTGGACAGTGGCCTCTAAGCACTCACGTGAAAGGAAAGCCTTGTGTGTCTCACTGTAAATCAGAGCTGGGAACGGTCAGGCTTAGTGAGGAAGGAATGCGGAAAGCGGAGCCAGGCCAGGAGCCAGGCCTCTGTGTCAAATGGTCAGCTGAGTCCTGAATGCCAAGGGCAGGTTCTAGAAGGAAATTGAAAGTGCTGCTCTAGTGAGCCCGAAATGATAAGAAAGTGAAACGGATTTATTTCTGTTGTGGGAATAGTCTCAGTGGCCTGGATAGAAGATCAAACCAGCCACAGCATCCCCTGTGCCAGAGCCTAATCCAGAGGCTCTCTGTGAACTCTCTCCAACCCTGGAGGTTGAGCGAGGTGGGGAAGCTGCAGGAGAAAAGGCTGAAGCCAGCAGAGGTTGCTGAGTTTAAGGAAGGAGCTGTCTCCTCACCCGGAAGTGCAAGGTGCAGCAGCAAGGGCTGATGGGAAAGTGGCAAGTCCCCTGGAAGATCCTCTAAGGTCCCTCATGAAGGTGGCTGCACGAGCCACAGGCCCCCACACTCACAGAAGGGCCAAGCTCTCAAGAAACAAGGGAATGGGAGACCCCAAGCCACCTGTAAAGGCAGAGCCACAGGGAGGGGTGGGGGAGAGGCGGAGAGAGAGTCTGTCGGCTGGTTTACTCCCCAGGGTCCACAACAGCCCTGCTGGGCCTGGCTGAAGCTTCTTTCCTGGATGTGTGTTTGCTGCTACGTCAGTAAGGACGCAGGCCCCCGTCCATGTTCCTGGGGTCTCAGGAACACGCGAACTGCGTGTGAAAACCTGCACTCACCCACTGCCAAGCACAGCCAAGGCATCATCTCCCTCATCTGGGACACAGCTGGATTTCTCGTATGGCAGTCAGAAGTGACTCCCAGGTGTCGTCCTTGTCAGGTGTTCCATGCACTGGGTGAGACAAACAGTCTGAGTGTTAGGCAGCAAAGTGAGCTTCCTCTGGTGCTGGGAGAAGAGATTGTGTCCAGTAATCCCTCCTGGGGAAGTTTCCCATCAAGAAAGTCCCGGGAGAAATTGGGTCTGCCTTCCCCAGGCGCCGGGCTCATGTTCTGACCGCTTCCCCATGCTGGCTTGCTGGCCCCAGGCACCCGCACCTTTCTGATGGGCAGTCCTGAAGGACTGGGTTTTCTGCTCTTGGAACAATTCGTGAGTGACCTCAAGGGTCATGGAACACCGTGTGCTAATGTGTGGGTCCCTAGGTCACTTGGAGCTATCTCCGAGGTTGTAAACTCATCGATTCATCTTAGGGAGACCCCTCCCCACACTGGGTCCCAGCGAAGAGGGCATTCACCTGGGTCTGGGGGTCTCTGCGTCTGGGGTGCAGCTGGAGGTGAAGTGGGTGGCGAGAGGGTGGAGTCCTGGCCTCCCAGCCCTCTCCGGAGGTGTTTCCTGGAAGCAGTGCCTCTTCTGTGGACTCGCACACAATTCGTGAAGGGTTGGCACTGAGCACTGTTTTCCCACCAAGTGACCAGTAAGAGGCCTCCTGTTTCCTAGGCATGTGGGGACAATTCAGGGGATGTTCCTCTTTCCTGAGCCTGCGTTGGGATTTTCCAGGAAATGCCAGTTAAAGCAGAAGTGCAGTTATTTCCAAGATGGCAGTGCCATGCTTTTTTTGGAGATGGATTGCCAAAATGCTTGTGGCTGCATCCAGGTTACCCGCCCTGCACTGCCAATGGCTGTTGTCTGTGTGCCAGTACAAGTCGATGCTGGGCAGTCTAAGGACGATTTGCTGTCTGCAGCTTTTGGTCATTTTTCAAAGGGCTCTGTGAAATTTCCAGGCTGCTTATCATCCCACTTAGTGAACAGCTTCTTGGGGCACTGGCGGTGGTTTTGTGGTTTAAAGAGTTGACACCCTGAAATGGCGAATAACATACCTAATTACACACACACAGGGGCACAGGCACATAGGCACATGTGCACACACAGGCTTGCCACGGCATCAGGCCCTGGCTTTCACTGTTGGGCAGAACTGCAGGTGATTCCAGGACATGATGGGACATCATACTGAGTCCGTTCTTAGCAGTTGTCCTCACTTTATGGTGGAGATGTTTGGCTTAGAGACTTTGAGCCGGTGTTTTGGAAAGAGGCAGCTATCAGAAATCCAAAAGCATGCACAATTTGACAAGTAATTATGCTCACCTTTTTGCAGAAAACAAAATATTCCCGTTTATGTTGGAGAATGGAAGAATTGTGTGTCAGAAGAGAATCTTCCTAGACTTGAACACGGGTCTCTACCTCTTTAAAAGAATCCTGCTACTCTCTCAGGACAGGGCGTGGCTGTGAGCAGCTTGTGCTTCTCAGAGCCAGAGCCAGCCAGACCTGGGGAGGAGAGGCCTGTGTGTGTCTGCAGCTGGGCTGAATGGGCTGGTTTGAGGTTGACCCGGCCCCAGCATCCGCCCATGGCCGCGGCTCTGGCTCTGTCCTTTCCATCCACAGAACTGACATTTTCTGTTGACCTTAACTTAATGCAGCTTTGTTTTGTAAGTGTGTCACCCTTCGTGCTTTTAAGAATTGGAATTTAAATACGGATGCCTGTCGTGCTGTCAGTTCACAGTGAAATCCGCACTGCACCCAGCCATCCGGCTTCATGCCTGGCTGCAGTCATTGTGTACAAGGAGACTCCAAACACTTAGCTCAGCACCATCCCCGAGAGCCTGGAAATTCAGTCTCCCAGTCCACAGGCTGATTCCTCCAGACCTGGAGCATTCTTGTTGCTCTTATCACACCAAATCAATGCAAATTAATAACATCTTTCTTCAAGGATCTATGCAGCTACCTCTCATGCCACTTCTTCATCTCCTACATTATTTAAGAGTTGACGAGTGCTCTGTCCCCATTGCCTGCTCGTTCCTGGCCTGATGAAGCCACTGGAAACAGCTCACCCTGTTTCCTGCATCCAAGGACCCTGGTCTGTCCTCAAGCCACAGCCCCACTTTCTGAGCTCCTGTCTGGTAGGGAGAGTGGTTTCTGGGTTGCTCTGCACCTCCGCGGTCAGACTTCCTGCCGGTGTGCCCAGGGGGTGTCTGTGCCTCACAATCCATTCTTCACAAGCTTCTCAGTTCCCCTGGCCTCACTGCCCCCCCCCCCCCCGCGGCCTCCATGTCCAATGTGCCCCCAGGACCTTGCTAGGGACGTCTTCTGTGGCCACGGCTTGGGGTTGCGTGTGTGCGGCTGGCGTCATGTGTAGTCCACAGATTTGCCGGCAGCCTGCAGCCAGGGCGGCAGCAGTGCTTAGACTGGGCACCCCCCTCACTCCCACCTCGCATTCCTGTGCTTGGCTGAGATCCACCCTGTGGGGGCTTTGAATGAAATGTGTCTACTGGTAAATCCAGCGTGACTGTTGACCGCTGGTCTCCCCTGTTGCCTGGTTCTGTGATGAGCCTGCGGAGTGTGTACCTTGCTGCACAGCGGGGGAGTCTCATTGCTGTTGTGACCGGGATGTATCTTGATTCCTTCTTGTGCTGCCTGCAGCTGTAAGTTCACTGTAACGCCCTTCACTGACTCTGAGGGGGTCTGTTCCTACTCACCATGGGATCACGTCACCCTCACAGCGTTGTCTGTCCCAGAGTTTTGCTCTCTGTGTGTTGATGACAGCCTAGCAGTTTCCAGTCATCACTCTCCTCTGTGCAGCATTTCTATAGAAGAAGCCAGAGAAGTCGCTTACAAAGCACAGGCCACCTATCGGTCACATGTGTGCACACAAGTATTCACATGCGTGCATGTGAGTATGCACGTGTATGAGTCTGTATACATGTGGCACTCACACTCATGGGCACGATGCAGCCTCCCCAGGGTCCCTGATTGAGACCACAGCTTCAGAATACTGCTTTGCAGAGGCTCCATGGCTGCACCCCAGCTTTGCACAAGTAGGATCCCACAGTAATGTCTTGGAAACTGCTTGTGTAGCCAGCTCACGGGGAGACCCTCGTGCTGTCCAGGGCCAGGCAGACCTCCGAGGGGCTGTTGACGTTGCCTGGTTGGCTCCACTGGCTGCTTCTGGTGAGTGGCTCCTGTGTCCCCCTCAGAGAGAGAGTGTTGTGGGTGGCATGGTGGCCCCCTTGTCACTCATTTAGGCCTCAGTCTGGAGTTGGCCTTTGTTCTGAGGTTTTCCGAGGACCCCAAAGAGAGCTATTCCACAACACGCAGACTCCAATCTCTGGACTGCTCGGGGGTCATAGTGCACTCCAGGTAGTCTCGGAGGGACTGTCTCAGGATCCCACTGCAGGGGCTCGGAGAGAGATAGATTTTTGTCTTTTATAAAGATTTATTTATTTGAGAGGCAGGACTATAGACAGAGAGAAGTAGATACAGAGAAAAGAGAGATCTTCTATCCACTGGTTCATTCTCCAAATGGCCACAACAGCCAGAGCTGGGCCGATTCCAAAGCCAGGAGCCAGGTCTCCCATGTGGGTGTAGGGGCCCAACCACTTGGGCCATCCTCTACTGCATTCCCAGGCCATTAGGAGGGAGCTGGATCAGAAGTGGAGCAGCTGGGACTCGAATAAGCATCCACATGGGATGCCAGCACCCCAGGTGGAGGCTTCACCTACTATACCACAGTGCTGGCCCTAAGGCATGGCCTCTGGCTTCTGATCCCCAAAACACTCCAGCCTGACATGTCTCTCTTTCTCTGACCTTGCTCCCCCAACTTTAAATTCGCTCAGCTGTGGGCTGCAGTGCACTTTGGTTCCTTTCCGCCTGCATGGACCTCTGGGAGCCTGTGGTCATCTGGCAGCACCTGGAGTGGCAAGGCAAGATGAATTCTGATATCAACTGGCCATGCCTTGTTTGTATTTGTATTTCCCATTCATTTAGTTATTTTAAAGGCAGAGAGAGAGAGAGAGAGAGAGAGAGAGAGAGAGAGAGAGAGAGAGAACGCGCAAGAGAGAGAGAGAGTTACCATCTGCTAGTTTATTCCCAAATGCCTGCAGTGGTGGGGGTTGGGCCAGGCCAAAGCCTGGAGTCTGGAGCTCTATCCCACATGGGTGGCAGAGGCCTGAGTACTCGAGCCATCACCTGCTGCTTTCCCATGGTGTCCCTTAGCAGGAAGCTGGATGGGAAGTGGAGGTGGGACTCAAACCCAGGCATTCTATCATGGGATGCAGGTGTCCCAAGTGGCAGTGCTGCCCGCTGCACCACAGCCCCTGCCCTGCACGTGGGCCCGGACTTTTCCTAAGTGTCCTGGGATCTCATTGAGCTCTGGGGAAAGCATCTGGTGAGAGGTGCGGCCATGGCTGTGGGGACCCACGTGTTGCCCTCTGATCTGGAGGCTGGGGAGTGTATGGTTTCAGCAGACTTTGCTCCTGTGAAAAGATGGTTAAGTTCTGAAAGGTGCAGAGGTCAAATGCTACCAGGTGCAGAGGAGTGCTCACTTACATGGGATGCTGAACACGGAGGGAAAGGCCCGGAACCTTCTGTGCTGTGGCTTCAGAATAACAGACTCATAGTTTGGTGCATAGGTGGTATGAAAAGAAATTGTGTTGAACATTTTAACATTGGTGGATAATTGTTTTAGGTTATGTGGACAGTCATGTATAACTTGATAATTTAGTTTAACCCAGACATAACATCGTCCAGCATCACGCTAAGAGGAAGGCCACATCCCCAGTCAGTTAAGGAGAAATGTTGCTGAGAACATAGCCTTACCTTTCCGTCATGAAAATTCTTAGATTCGATCACTCACACCGTGGCACCTTGAAGCCTTGGGACTGTGCAAGGACTGGAAACCAGGAACTGAGGCAGGATCTGGATGCTGCCACCAGGTGGCGCCAGAGGACTTCCTTTCTGCGCTTGTCACTCAGAATTTATTGATGAAGGGTGGAGTGAAAGTCTTCAATTGCTTAGAAATAATGCGGTGATCCTAGTGACAGATCCAGTCCTTGATTCAACCACACGATTCCGCACATGTGTGCAAAGGAGTCAACTGTCACCGTTAGGCTGACAGCGTCACTTTGAGTGCTCACTTCCACACTGCAGAGTCCATTGACCCATTTCATCACCTCCAGCTGCACGGAGCGGCCTCATTGGATTCTTGGTCAGCGATCACAGCAGACCTGTGAGGCAGGGAGGGAGGCAGTGGCCGTCCTAGAGTCAGCTAATATTGCACCGTTGGCCACGGAGCTGGCACTGTGTCCACCTGCCTCTGAGCCCGTGCAGCGCTGGCCAACTCAGGAAAAGATTCCAGTTTCCAATGACTGGCTTTACTTGAGAGGACACGTCGAAGTGCTATTTGACGTTCAATTTGCACTGAATTTCCTTTCTGGCTAACGAAAGAGCCAGAAGTTCTGGACAACCCTGTTCAACAGCAGGGGCAGACAGACCCAGGCAGCGAGGGCAGCACAGCTCCTCCGTGAATCAGCCTGATGGTGGCGCTGTGCCTGGAATCGCTTAACAGGATCTCTCCTTCTCAATGCGGTTGATGCCTTTTCTCTTTGACTTGGAGCAACATGTAGGCTGTATAATACCTGTCTCAACAGAGACCACCAAGCAGCAGATGAAAGACACACTCTTGTTCAGAGGGGTTTCCTCTGGTGAACCCCTGTGGGGAAGGTGTGACGCATTGTGGGCCGCTCCCAGGGTTGATGTGCTTGTCAGACGTCCACCCGGTCTAACTGATGTCAGCTGTGCCGTGTTCAGGAGGTGGTAGGAGGCAGCATGCAGCTTGCTCCTGCAGCCTGCAGACACCCTCCTGGGGTGCGTTCTTGCAGCCAGTCTCCTTGTATGCACCTCTGGCAAGCCAGAGGGCACTGGAGCACAGGCCTGTGGGGGGCGTGTCAAACCCTGCAGTCCCAGACTCCAGAGGCGTGGGGCTCTGACGGGGTCACCCCCGCATTGCTGAGGTTCTCAGGCATGGGGAGTGTCCTTCAGGCTTGCGAATGCCCCCCAGCTTCAGCTGTTACAAGCACCACCATCGGCAGGCATGGCAGTTTCCTCTGGGTGCTCTGAAGGCTGGAGTCAAATGAACACCATCCTTCTCATCCCAGGGCTGAATATCCAGCTAGAGCAGACAAAGGGGGTGTCCTACGTTTTACAGTGCATTGGAAACACACGTGTTCTGGACTTTGTCAGTGCTTGGTAGGGCATTGGGCGGGGCAGTGTGTGCAGAGCTGGGGAGATGCACCTTCTCTGCTAGCGCTGTGGTCCCTCTGCTGTGCAGCAGTGACGCAGCGAGTGCACCCTCCTCATTACGGAGATCTGTGTGCATAGACGCTGCGCTAGGTAGAAAGGTCCCCATGGGAACAGCATAGGAGGCTTTCTGGAACACCACATATAGCAGGCAAGATGGGAAACCAGGGACTACTGAGGGCCGTGGTGCTGCTCTGCAGGCAGCAAGCGTGGTTTGTCCTGGGAGGGCACTGGAGGCCCTGAGCTACTCCGTGGGAGCGTCTGTGGTTGGAGATCCTGGGAAGCAGTGACTTCCGAGTCCGGGTCAACAGGAAGAGTCAGTATTACTTGGGCAACTGGGGGTCTGAGTGGGCTGCAGAGACCAGAGGCGAGGGAGAGAGGAGGCTGCCCAGGTGACAGAGGCCTGGCCAGGCCTGACCTGGAGGGAGGAGCAAGGCTGGGAGGGTGCGTGGGACTGAATCTGAAAGCTGCTGTTTGCCGTGAGAGGTCAGGCTTTGTCTTGAAGGTGTCAAGAAGATGCTGGAGTTGAACCTGAGCATGTCAGGAAGACCCCTGCAGGTGCCTGGAGGAGGACCGGGCCGGCAGGAAAGGGGGCATGGACGTGGGCAGATCGTGGTGGGGCAGAGGTGAGGGGTGCTGAGTGAGGCAGCCCCTGGGACAGACAGCTGGACAGCGCCAGGAGATACTGCAGAAATAATGACCCTGCATGCAGCGGTGGGGCAAGCATAGAACAGGGTCCCTTTGAGAGCTCGTATTTCATAATCATTTATAAGACAGTGGCTGCCCAGCGATGCTGGTGAGGAGGCTGGGGATTCTGGAGGTGCTGGGCCCCTGCAGTTGTGTGAGGGCAGTGTGGATCCTCTCATCGGGATCCACTCCTGCAGTCTCAAAAGCTGGCCGCAGAGGCCAGCAGAGGTGAAGGCTGCGCTTTCTGAGGGGACGCACTCAGCCTCCTTTCTCCATCCGGGGGCTGTTGGCTCCCCTCCCAGGCACCCTGGCAGCAGCTGGTTTCCAGCCTGGGGGGAATGAGAGGACGTGAGGGCCAGTGCTGGGCAGCACTCACGAGAGGAAGCCAGGCTGGTGCTGCCTGGGAGGGCTCTGGGGCCGAGTGCTGCTGTGTGAGGAGAGACACAAGACCTCAGTGAGGCCATGCGGCCAAGTCACCGGCGCTGGCTTGTCACGAGCCTGTGTTCCCTGGGTCAGAGTTCGCAGATTCCACTTCAGGAGGAGAGGGAAGTACCAGCCCTCTGATGCGGTCACTCATGGCAGCTGATGTCAGGTGGTCAGCGCTCTGCAGCGCATCTCACAGGTGACAGGAGTCACTCTGCCAAGGGTGTGGAAATGGCCCTGCTTGGTCCCCTCGTTTTCTCTCGTAGTGACCTACAGGTGCTCCCTGGGTGCCTGCTCACATGAGCCTGGGCTCGTGTTCATGGAGTTGTTTGGTTGAGGAGTGCTCTCCACTCAGTGTCCTGAGGACGGAGCGTGGGGTTTGGTTTTGAGGAAGGAGGGCGTGGGACTCGTCTTCTGCAGGAAGCCCCACCTGGCCACAGAGCTCTGCCCGAGTAGGCAGTGTGGGAGCTTCCCGGTTGAGGGCTGAACGCCTGCAAACAGAAAGCAGCCAACCCTGAGCGGTGTCTCTGCCTTTCATCATGGAACCGGCTTTCTCCCACGGAGGCCCTGGCGATGCTGCCCACCTCTGCTTGCCCAGTCATGCTCTGCTTTCCCTGCGATGCTTGTTGAAGCTGCAAGGTCGCATCTGTGTGGCAAAGTGGTCTGGGCTGTGCTGGCAGTTAGCAAGCATGGGCTGCTTCTGTTGTGTCTGTCACACCCAGCATCTGTCACCTAGAGTGCGTTCGGTGAATGACTGCTTGGCATCAGCTAATGAGAGGCTCGCAACAGGCCAGACCTAGGGTTAGGGCCATGGTTAGGATATGAGACCCCAGCTAAGAGACTGTGAGGCCAGTATGCCTACAGTCATTTAGTATCAAGTTTGATGATTCAGTGGAAAACATCCAATATGTTAAGATCTTGTAATCCCATCAAGTCTTACAAGACAAGAGACAGATGCAGTTAAGTCCAATATCTCAATACTAAGAGTAAACACTGGCTCGCAACAGTGTGCACTGGTGGACCGTGGGTCTCTGCTGTCAGCTCTGAGCACTGCCCCGTGCGCTTCCCAGAGTCCCATGCTGGAGCTCCAAACTCCAATGTGAGTCTGTTGGAAAAGGGCTTCAGGAGCTAACTGCAGTTAATGAGGTCCTGAAGGTAGGGCCTAAGGCCAACAAGACTGGTGGCCTTGAAGAAGGTGGGCCCCTGTCCACAATCCCCCTGGCCAGCGGAAAGAGGTCAGTGGCCACGTCACTCCAGGAGACCCCCACAGACACCAGGCCCCCTCCACAGTGTGTTCTGGGGTTTCCAGGCTCCAAGACTGGGAGCAGACAGCTGAGCAGACGAATATCCTGCTCCAAACACAGGAGCAATCTTATTCCAGGGGAACCTGTCGCCAACTGCACTGAGTCCACCTTCATGAAACACTTCTAGAGATTCTGCAGGCTCTGTATCAGTTATTTAATACTTAGGGGATCATCGAGAGGAGTGGTCTCTGGGTGCCACATGCGAGCTCACAGTAGAAATAAATTACCTTTCGTGGTGTGTGTGTCCTGGAGGGGCCCAGGTGACCAATTTTTCTTCACTGAGTAAGCGTACTATGTTATGGGGATTTTCTGTTTCAGGAAATGGGACCACACATCCTTCCCCACAGTGCAGTCCTAAGATGCTCCAAGAAGGCCAAGAAACCTCTGATCCTCCTTGTGGGGGAGACGCCCCTTTGTGGAACCAAAGTGAAACGGCTCCTTTTACTGCTGGGCCTCTCAGACCCTCCAGTAACACGCAGGGCGATTCCCACAAGGCAGAATCCTAGTGCAGACATTCCCAAGTGCACGTCACAGACAGATCCTCACTTGGCACAAACAGAAAACCAACAGTTCTGGTGTTTCTCAGGACACACAGTTTCCTCCCCGGGAAATTCTGCTTTAAAATGGAGAACTCAGAACCACTGTACTACAGATTTCAGAGCAAGGTGTTATTCCAGAATCTTCTCTCAGAAAGGGTTGAACATTTGGGATTAGTGCCACCAAAGGTTTTGAGAAGTCAGCAGGAGGGAGAGATGCGGAGGGAGAGGCTGGACGGTCTGCAGGTCGTATCCTGAGACCACACAGGAGGTGTTGCGATGATGGCCGTCAGAGAGAAGCTGAGAGAGATGCAGACACAGATGGAGGAGAGGGGAAGACAGAGCCACAGTGAGATGCGAGGGTGGGGGGGAGGGAGAGGGAGGGAGAGGAGCTGAGGGTTTGCCAGTGCCCCTGATCTGCAGGGCTGGAGCCACCACAGCACATGGGGTCCAAGGAGGCACAGCCATGCTCACATCTTCTGGGACCACACAGTGGGTTCCATTGCAGGAGCTGTGCTGTCCTCCACGGCCTACACCTTGCACACCTGCATCTCTCTGGCATGTATTTTGCATCCAGAACACTGGAGATGGAAATCTGTGAAATATAAGACCCAGGCTTCCAGTCTTGGTGTTACAGGCTGAAATTGTGAAACGGTGGTGTTCCTCAGACTTGGAGACTGAGGGATGATCCAGGGACGTCTTTGTGACATCAGCAGCAGAGAGCACACTGCCTTGGAGAAGCAGAGGAGGGGCATCGCAGGCCTCTCAGAGCATGGAGCCATCTCAGGAAAGACAGAAATGTGAGCATGACAATAACAAGTTCAGTGGGCTGGAGTGCAGCACAGGGCAATGATACAAAAGTGATAAACACTATTAAGGGTAATCAAGACTTTTTGTAGATAAATCTTACCACACAGTGGCTAATATTTCTTAATAAAGAGCATTTCAGCGAGGGACTGGTGCAGTGGCTCAGAGGGTAAAGCCACCACCTGCAGCACCGATTCAAATTCCAGCTGCTTCACTTCTGATCCAGCTCCCTGCTAATGTGCCTGTGTAAGCAGAGTGGAATGGTCCAAGTGCTTGGGCCCCTGCAACTACATGGGAGGCCTGGATAGAGCTCCAGGCTCCTGGCTTTGGCCTGGCTCAGCACCAACCGTTGTAATTTGGGGAGTGAAACAGTGGATGGAAAATTCTCTCTCTCTCTCTCTCTCACTCTCACTCTCATTCTCTGCCTTTCAAATAAATAGTTAACAATATTTCAGATAATGAAGAACAACTGATAGAATTAGTCCTTACCCAATTGTGCCCAGTAATATATAATCAGAACCAGATTTGGGAAAGTTATTTGGAAGGTTTATGGATGCATCAGGTTGTCAGCACTGTTTGCTCTTGGGAACACACACAGCAGAGGTCAGAAAAACTGTGAGACAGTAGGAATTACAGTCAGACACACCGTGAATTATCCACAGCAAAATACTGAGCCTGAATCTCACCCAACCTTGGTTTCCAGGACATGCACAGGTTAGAGTAGTGCATTACAGCCACACAATGGCGATAAAGCGGTGTGACTCAGAATCTGGGAATCTGCTCAGAAAAACGCATGGTTTCTTCAAGACATTCACGATGGGAGACAGTAATGGGCAGATGGAGGCTTAAGAGATGCCTCAGCCAAATTATACATGTTGAATATGTTTTTAAATCTTAATATGAGCAAAACAAAATAAAAACATGCTTTTTAAACACAGTTGGAGAAAACTTAACTTTGACTGTCTAGTGCCATGGGGACTTTTACATGCATTGGGTGTGATTGTATTATCATTGTTGGGTTATAAAGCGGTGTCAGGAGGGTGGATATTCAGAATGGCAGGTCAAGTGTCGGCTCCCACATCAGAGCCCTGGGTGTGATGAGCAGCTCCAGCTCCTGATTCCAGCCACTGATGTTGACCCTGGGAGGCAGCAGTGACGGATCAAGGAGTTGGATTCCTGAGACCTGGAACTAGATTCCTGGCTCCTGTCTGTGGCCCTTGCCCAGTGCCCTTGATAGTCAGTTGGGGAGTGGACCAATAAGGAAATTGGAGCTCGCTCAAAAGAATCAGTGTGTTAAAAAACAAACTGCTGATGGATGCATAACACAGTGTCTGGGTGAAGTGAGGCCGTGGTAGGTGGTGGAGGAGGGTCACGACCGGCTGTTGAAGGCTGAGCTGAGTGAGGAGTGCAGTGGTGGGAGGTGGAGGTGGTCACGGCTGGCTGTTGATGGCTGAGCTGAGTCATGGCCAGCTGTTGATGGCTGAGCTGAGTGAGGAGTGCAGGGTGTTTCACGTCACATTTTCTCTAATTGCCTATGCTTGAAATTTTCCGTGGTAAAAAGTTAAAAAGAATATTTTACATGATGTTACCATCTGTTAGCTCTGGGTTTTAGGATTTATAAATCCTCTATTTTATCATTGCATTTTACTGGGCAATCTTTAGTAAGGATGTGTTACATTCACAGTTACAGAGAAGTGCAGAAGTTTTCAGTGGGTTGAAGACCAGTTATACAGTTGTACACCAGGAGTACAGCCCCAGCATTACTGAGCGTCATCGCCCGCTCTCCTGGGCTTGCTGTACTCGGAAAACAAACCAGCTGGCATAAAACAACAGAGATCCTTTGTCTCACAGTTCTGGTAGCTGGGGTCCAAGGTCAGGTGTGGGCAGGGCCATGATCCCACTGAAACGTGTGGGATGGCGTTTTCTTGACTCTTCCTAACTTACTGTGACAGCCGTCAGTATTGGGTCCAGGGCTGTCATCCTGTCACTCAGTGTCTTGTTCTGTCATCACAGGGCACTTACCTCTGCTTCCTTGAGGCCATCTTAAAGTATTTTGCTTTATTCTATCTAAGTCAGGATAGTTTTCTTCTCAATAAATACAAATAACTAACAACAGTTGATGGAATACCTGTCCACACCAGGCAGGACACGAGGTCTCACTCCTGCCCACAGTGGGCAGAACATGGGGGCCTTGTTCCTGCACGTCTCAGGCACTCATTGCTCAGCCTGTCGGTCAGCATGTGTTTGCCTCTCCCCCAGGCTTACTTGGCTGCTTGCCTCTAAACGTCCTTTGTGCCTCTGTGAGCGTCTTGGGTGCAGCCTTGTGAGCCTGCTCTTATCACATGTCCCCGAGATAGCAGGCGTGAGGGTTAGGGCCCTGGGCACTGATGTCCATCCAACCCTCCCCACCAGAGGCCTTCTTTCCTCCCCACTTCTGGGAGCAGAGGAGGCACTTCCCGTCCTAGCAGGGCCCAGGGAGGCTGTCAACAAAGTCACCCTGGGTTGTGGGGAGCTGGAGAGTTGGGCATCATGGGGTTAAACAGGACCCCACTGAGAAGCATTTATGTCTTTGAGTATCATAGATAAGAGCTCATAACTGTAGCCTGACTCGGGTTGAATATTCTTTTTTTTTTCTTTTTTGCAATGAAACAAAACTCATCTCATGTACCTTCCCCTACATCCCCCTTAACACCCGTTGTAGTAAAAAATCTGGGCTTTGGGGAAAATGAGGTAAGAATTGAAATCCCTGCTTTGAAACTTGAAATCTGGATGCAGACTGTTCACCTTCTTAAGCTTTAACTTCTTCCTTTGTGAGCAGCAAGTTGCAGGTTAAATGGACTAGCAAACAGAAATCACTCAGTGCCTGCCGTGTGCCAACGGTTCCAGTGCTGGTCCTACTGCCCAAGCCCCCACGGCTTCCTGTCAGTGTGGATTGCGCTGCTCAGTGGGGTGGCCTGGGAGGTTGAGTGTGGAAGGTCCCTCTGGCTTGCACAGCACAGCCTCAGACCCTCGGGTTTGGACCAGGTGGCTCACACCAGCAAAGGTCTTTGCCTTTGCACCCCAGGGATTGCACCAGCAGCTGTAGACCCGCGCTGAGTTCCACCACCAGTGTCCCTGGTTCTGTGGCCTTTGACCTACCCCGTTCTATGTTCCGATGGAGCAGCCCTGCAGGCATGCTGGCCTTTCTCTGTAGACCGAGGATGCTAGCCCTGGAAGCCAGCTTCCTCTCTCCTTAGACCTTGTGGGGACTGAATTCAGGGGTGCTGCATCTCAACGTCTTGAAAAAATTGAGCAAGTTCTCCTTTGCGGGTGTTGATGTCATGTTTCTTCTGCTTAACTCACCTCTTAGAAAGGATAATAGACCTCAGGGCTGTCACTCACTGTGGACATGCTGCCCTGTTAAGAATGTTGCCACCTTGCGCCCTCACCCCACCTCTATTCAAATGTGTCTATAATTACACTGTGAGGAGCTAATTAAGATGGCGCTTAATGTACTATAGCCGAGAGTACTTTCCATTCAGGAAATTAGTTCTACTCTTTATTAGGAGTTGCAAATAAAGCAATTCAATAACCCGGATCCACTCCAAGGAAAATACTGTTAGCTTCACAGGGTTGTAACTCCAGCCAGAACAAACGTGTGTGGGCTTCCCTGTCAGCCGGTTCCAAGCACAGCATCTGCTCTTGTCAGATCGCCTCCGTCTTCACCACCCTTGCAGGACGACGCCCGTTTCTGTCGATGGCACTGCTGCCGCCATCCCAGCAGGTCTTTGTTTGCTTCTGAAATAAACCAGATTAAAGGGGTCCACGTGGTGCAGTTCAGCTGTGTGCTGGCAAGTGCATGCACACTGAAGCCACTTTCTGCCGCCATTTAGAACTTTCTTGCCTGTTGGCAAAGATGAAGTCAAACACCGAGCGCCACCAGCCGACCCCTGCCCCCTCTGAGCGTCTGTGCTGGCAGGGCAGTTCCACGGCAGAGGACTGTGCCTTCTGATACAGTGGAACATACTAGGGAAAAGGACTCACTTCTATCATGATTTCTCAGGCCTCTACAGGGTCGGCTGTGGGCAAATGAAGATAAGGTCATGTCTGGGAAGCTGAGTGGGTTGGGGCAGAGGGGACAATGCTGATGCTTTGTTACAGGACAGGGGTGCTGTCATAATTTGCAGTGACAATGCTGAGTCTTCTCATGAGCTCTCACACGTGACCCCTGGGGTTTGAGGAATATTCTGGACCTTGGGATCCACATGTGGCCATCTGGGCTTTCCTTTCAGGAATATGAGCCCTGGGTGCTGCCATGTTTGGTATACATGGCTCTGATTCCCTGGTGCCCTGCGGAGGCCATTGTGATGTGTGAGGGCTGGGGCCCAGCTCCGAGAACGTGGACTGACTGGTGAGCAGGGCCCATCTGACTTCAGGCTCTCGGGGACTGTGGGAAAGCAGAGTTCCCCATTCGGAGCCTCCTACTGTGGCAGCTGCAGCTGTAGCCGCTCAGGGAGCCAGAGGCACCTGCCTGTGCTACCTCTGCCTTCTTCTCCAGAGACGCCTCGTCCTGTCCAGTTCCTGGACCCAGTCTGCAGTGTTGCCTGTTTGAGCTGCCCATCAACTTCCCATCAATTCCCCCTAAACTTGAGGCAGGGATTTCTGTGCTGGCCTCAAGGCTGACCTGGCTGATAAACAAGTACCTCTTACTGTCCTTCTGAGTGTCACTTTGTATTGGTGCATGATCAGGCCCTACTTGATAAAACCGTGGAAGTCGGACAGAGGCAGGGCAGTGTGCATGCCAAAGCTGCGTCAGACGCAGCATTTCCAAGAGGCTGACAAGGATAGCTCCATCACCTACACTTGGGGAATGCAGCATTTTGTGACTTGATTTTTACGATAAATTAAGGCCTCGCTTCTGTGAAGTGGTAGGTAGACAGGGGCACAAATCACTCTTGTCTGTCCACTGTTGTGTGGAATTGCTGGTTTCCTGTCTCACCCAACCATCCTGTGCCCTCTTGATTTTCCCAGAGCCTCTGCAACCCACGTCCCAACCATTCTCCTTGGATTCATTGTTGCCTTCCTGTTGGTTTCCTCTGAGAATCCTATGTTAATGTTTTGGTGATGGTATTTTGACATGTGCATGCGCAGATGAGATTGTATGGGGTTACCAATAGCTCCAAAGGAGCTGAATGACTATGAATGCATCGACAAGGAAGACTTTTGTGTGTAGCCCTTCAGTGGAAAACATCAAAAGCCTTCAGAATGCTGAGAGGGCTGGAGCCTGGCACCGAGAGAACGTGATGATTATTTTTACTCTTCAACTTTAAGATTGAACATCGAATTTCTCACACCTTTCTGGAAAACATATAAAATTCGAAAAAGCCTAGTAACTCAACAAATACTGATTTGGAGATACTCAAGTGTTTCTTCTCACTTAAGATCTGGGGATTAGTTGGGTGAGGAATTGGCAAATCAACATTTCTACCCAGTTCCTTAGGGAAACGTAGATCTGGATGCAGAAGTTTAAGAACAATAAGGAAATCCTGGACTCACTGAAGCAACTGAGGACCTACAAGAAACGATGGGGATTTGATAAGAAGACATGTGGATTTCACAGTGTGCTCAGGTGTTAGCTCTCACTGCGTCCCTGAAGTGTCAGTCAGAAGCAGTGGTGGCAAAGAACAACTTCAAGACAAGTCCAGTACATCTGGAACAAGTGTAAGACAAGTCTAGTACATCTGAAAGGGCCAGCCACTTCACTGACAGAAGGGGGTGGTGAGTGTGTGTGTGTGTGTGTGTGTGTGTGTTGTTACAGTGAATGTGACCATGAGTGTGAGTTAGAATGTGTGTGAGTGTGAGAGTGTGTGTGAGAGTATGGGCAAGTATGTGGAAATAAGTGTGAGTTTACAAGAGTGTTGTAACAGGGAATATAAGAATGTGAATGTGGGCACGAGTGTGTCTGTGTACACTCACATATTCACAAATGCAAGTTGTGTGCACTTGTGTGTGCCATAAAGAGGAACGCCTGGATATCATTCTGCGTGGTACACCCTTCAACACCAACTGTGCTACCTTTTACAAGAAAGGAACTCAGAAAATATTCACTGACATAAAGTAGAACTAAAATATTTTGCTCTTTTACAATTTTCTAACTATTTGGATCCATGTGTAGCAAATAGCTACAGTAATCAGGGTGAATTTTCTAGATATACTGAAAATACATTCCAAAATGTTTACCATTTATTAGTAATGAAAAAACAGTTGGGATAGTAAATTGCTAAGCATAGCAGTGAAGGGAAATTTTTTCTTAGAACAAACAACTGAAAACTATTATTTCATGGAGATCTGTGTTATTTGTTGATTTCTGCCTAATTAAATGCAGATTATAAAGCAAACATCTGCCAAGCTCATTCCCACCAATCAGTTGAGTAAATAAAGGTAACAAAATGGTATGTTTGGTTTTTCATCTAACACAGCATTTCTTTATTACCAGCGTTTAAAAGATGGATTTTATCACCATTTTATGTGCCTTGTAATTTGTACATTAAAAATAAAGGTTTCAGAAATGATGACCACTTTGAGTTTTATTCATTGGAAATGTAGGGTATGAGATCTTGCTTTGATTGAATACTGAGTCACGTTCGGAATTCTAAGTGCTCCGTATACCATGTGGTCTTCCCACATACTTACGTAATAGTAGCTGTGAGTTTTGCTGGAAAACTGACAAGCATGTCTTGCATGTAAGTCTGTGTGTGCACAACAACTCGCTTCAAATGGAAATCCTTCAACTTGTCCAGAATTTTTTTCCCTCCAGCTCTGGAAATTCTGCTATCAGTGTCTGACCTCAGTTCTGGTTGTTACACACAGACACACACATCCCCCACAAAACACACCTCTAAACATGTATGCACATACAACACACACAAACACATACACAGTACATGACACACAGGCAAGACATACACACATACAGGTACAAATATACACACAAGTACATATTCTCACATAGAAACACATACACAGGTACATGTACTTGTAGGTATACAGACACACAATATACAGCACACAGCACACAAACTAATGACCACACTCATACATATGCACATACATACATACATATACAACACATGTTGATGTGCACACTTGGACATAAACACAGAGAAACATATAAACACACATGCAAACAGCTAGGCACACACTTGTGTTTTATTATGTTAATGTAAGGATCCCTCATCTTGATGATGTAACATGTTTTGTAAGCACTGACTCTGGTTCAAGTCCTTGGGTTCAAATCCTATCTCAACAATTCTAGGTTTGCAGCCATGAGGAAGTTACATAACCACTCTCTTCTTCAGTCTCCTCATCTGCGAAATGGTCTAATTAAGAGAACATGCCACACAGCATTTTGATGAAAAGCTTATGCCTGTATAGTACTTGTAATTTGGTCTGCCACATGCTAGATGCTGCGTAAGCTTTTGTTAAATTCAAAATATATGAAAACAAGTATTTGTTAATTGGGTTGTTTCTTTCATTGGTATTGACTTGTTCCAACTCCTTACATAGTATGGATATTAACCTTTTATCTTTGTTTGGTTTGCAGGTATTTTTTTTTTCATTTGCAAGACTGGTCTGTCGGTTCTCTCCCTTGCTGTGCACAAGGTCCTACATGGGATGTGATCCTCTTTGTCCGTCTTGGATCACATTGAAGACCTGCAGAGGGCCAGCAGCACATGGGTAGGTCTCAGCATCACTGACCCTCAGGGAAATGCATGTCAGCACTGCAGCCACGTGTCCACTCTTACCTCTTGGCGTAGACATTACCAAAAAATGTGCAGTAGCGAGTGTTGGTGAGGATGTGGAGAAAGTGATGCCGTGTACACTGTTGATGCGAATGTAAATTTCTACAACCACTAGAGAAGTGTGGAGGCCCCACAGGGACCTGAGGAAGCCAGGTGTAGGGAACAGATGAGGGAAAGCTGGCTGGGACGGGGGACAGACCTAACAGGAGACCCAACAGTGCAGGCTAAATGGTCCTGTGCAGCACAAAGCCAGCCAGGGTACCTGTGCAGATGGGAGGTGTTGCAACTTGGAAGAGCATCGAGAAAAGCAGCAAGTGGATGGTGACTGCTACACTATCTCCCATCCTCTTGGAGTGGCCATCTGAATGCTGTGTGCAGGGAAATCCAGGTCTCCGTGGGGTGAATATTACAGTCAGTTAGCAAAGGGCGGTGTGCTTAGAAGGGGAGGTGTGGTCACGTGTGGGTCCCTGCTCGCCATTCTTGGTCTGGTTCAGTTGTTCATTTGGCACGTGGCTTGTTGATTCACGGAAGTGACCTGGTTTGTTCAGATTTAAAGCCCCAGCTAAGGACGTGTTTGACTCCCATATCTTTTTAAAAAGCAGCCTTTGCTCCATGTTTCCCTCAAACAACCACCATTGCTGTTTGTTCATTTAAATTGTAAATAGGATCTTCAATTATACAACATTAGTATTCACTCATCGTGTTAGAGCTTTGAGAACGTCCTCTCACAACTGAAACAGTCAGAGAGCTGTAGGTGCATAAAACCGAGACGCCATCCTGACTTGCAGAGCAAGCTCAGGTGGGAATCTGCGTTGCTATATTTAGCAGAGGAAGCAAGTGACAGAAATATGTCCTTGTGCAGCAGTCAAGGTGACTGTTAGAGCTTTGCTTCATTTTGGTGCCTTCTTGAAAGTCTTGGGCTCCCGACTGCACAGTCGCAGGCGTGCTTTGTCCCTGGTACAGCGTTTGCACACAGGAGAGCAGTTCATCATTCTGAACAGAGCGCGAGCTCGCCGTGTTGAGCTTCCTGCCTCTGCTCGCTCCTCCTGCAGGTTTAAGTTTAATGGGATATCAGTCACCCTCTGTTTTTATGAAAGTTACTGTGAGTTGAACATTTGGTAGGAGATGGTAACAAAGAATTGTAGGCTTTTGCTGAGCAGACAGGGAAGCAGGTGGACAATAAAATAACTAACATCTCACAGATGACGCAACTATAAAAATGCGGTGATGCCACTTGCTTTGGTTTTCTCTTGAGTAAGAAAGTCTTTTACAGATTCCAAGTAACAGAAAGTTGAAATTTCACAGTGCCTGCTTTTGACAGGTGTAGCCTCGAATCTCTGGCCAGGCCTACACCATGTGGTAAAAGAAAGCAGAAACATCTCACATGTGAGAAAATGCAAGGCCTCGTCCACAGGATTAGAGGAGTTTAGAGCTGTGATAGTTGATGTAAAGACTAATTTAATCCTCTTTTGTGCAAATAAGGAAGCAGAGACCCAGACATTGTAGTGACTTCTTTCCCGTGCTGTCAGCGGGCAAAACTCAGGCTGTAGTCTGTCATTTCTGTGGCCTTGCACTTCATTCACAGAATGTTCTGAAATGGACAGAATCATAACTGAGTTAAGCCAATTCCTCCCTCACAGGCATTTGCAACAGTGGTGATTTGGAAAGTGGAAACCACATGATTTTCTCCCTGACTATTCCGTAAGGAATGTGCACAAACATCACTGGAAGACTTTATGTAACATCAGCTTTCTATTACAGTTGTCAAATACTGGCGCACTCAGAGCTGATTTTGTGGACACGGCTATTTTCAGACTTTTTATTGTGGTTGTATTTTATCAGATTCTACACATCACAAAGTTGAAGAACTCTAATTCAGAGAACCATCCAACAGCTGCTACTAGCTGCTTCTTACACGGGAACACATAATTCGCACTGGGAAAATACCTGCTACCTATCAAATATGCACAGGACGCTGTAGCCAACTTTGTAGAATGGAGTGGTTGCTTTGCTTGGAGATTTCACTGTTAGAGGCACATTGCATTGATGTGTGTTGAGTGTTGATCTACATGAAAAATGCCGGCATGCACCACGGTTCTCGGCACTGTGGACTGACCTCTACACTCTGCTATTCTTTATTAATTAATTCTACACCATGTTATTCAGTGCTTACTTAGAGCTGCCCTTTGCAGCTGGGCTTATTTTGTTTGAAGAATGAGTGGCTGTAAATATATAGGTGACATAATGCATGTTTGCTGTTGAGTTGGTTCTCCATGTTTCTGCAGTTAATTTGGCAGTTGTATTTTGAATATTTTATACAGTGACCCTGTCAATCTGAGTTGGAGCCATTTTAGATTAAAGTGAAGGGAGACAGCCTTTCAGAGTAAACCTTTATGACTTTGGGTTAGGGAAAGTCTACTTAGATAACATCAAAAGCATGATTTGTAAAAGAAAATGATAACTCCAGTATATTTTAGGGTGTTTTATTTTTATGACAGTTGATAGAATGTGAGCTGTTACCGGTAATAAAGTTTTAAAATTGTTTTCCAGATCATTCCATGAAAAGAGAGAACCAGTTTTAACCACGCTGTGTCCCAATCCTTCACTGTGTGGGATGCACAGAGTTTTTATCCTATATTTGAAATCAAGACTCAGGGTGGTTAAACCTGACCGTCATCTGCCAGTTCTACCCAAAGCAGGCAAATGAATGCCCCCCACTTATTTCTGGTGAGATGCCACCGGTTCACGTTAGATCCGCAGCCTTTCCATGGCATAGTAAGCGGAGTGGGTGGTGCCTGACTCTGACACGTGAAATCCTCCTAGGATGGCTTCAAGCTGGTGCTCACCTCTCCCTAACCCCTCACCCTGCACACAGCCATGCTTCTCTTTTTCTCTCCTCTCCTGTGTCTTTGTCCATCCTCTCTCCCAGATGCCAGCCTCCATCATCTTTCACACGCGCATCTCAAGTACCCTTATTCTTTTAGAGTTTGACGAGGTTTTTCGGAGGGCGGGAGCAGTGTCCTGGGTGCTTTGGCAATCTTTCCTCACTCTGAATCCCCCAGAGTGTGCTCATGAGCCTTGGGGGAGAGCCGCACCACCTGGCTGAAGTCACAGATATGCTGGTGTTTAGCTCTGTGACCAAGGGTGAGGGACTTAGCCTCTTTGTGCCTCAGTTCTCTGACATTTTATGCCCAGGGAATGCTGACACTTTCTAGTAACTTGTTCTACGTGTATATAATTGCAGTGTCTTGCACATACTCGATGATAAGTTAATGTTAGATATTGTTGAAACAAAATTTTTGCTTAATATATAATGATAATAGTGGTATAGGCTGCTTTACCTCCTGTCTGATTTTAAGAAAAAGAACTTCTATATGACTCTCACTAAGCAGCAGTTATACATAATTTTCACTCCTATTGATCCAAGCTGCTAATATACATTTAGCAGATTAAATAGATACTGTCACATGCCTGAAGCCAACATGCTCGAATCTGAGCCCGTTCTTGATCTGTGGAAATTGAGAAAACCTTTATGACTCTGTCTTCATTTATCTGTGTCGTTTTCCCTTACCCTTTGTGGTTAGAAGATTGCCATTTACTCTTATGGTTTTGAAAATTTCCAGGGGTTTTTTAAGGATAAAAACAGAAATGGGTATGCGTAAGAAATGTTTGGAACTCTTCCTTGTTGAGTGATGTACTTTCAGTTTTAAAATAAAACATTGCACCACTGCAAAAATTTGACTTGCTCCTCAGGAAAGATGCTGTGTAAGTTACTGAACTTCACTTTGGTGGTGGATTCTGGATTCCGAATGGTGAAGGAGCTCTAGCCTTGCCTTGGCTGGAGGCCTAGGATTCTGGGCACTCATACGGTAGCTTCCTGCAGCCTGCTGGGTAATGCTCTATTTTCCCTGCATTTACTGATTTGTCCCCAGTGCCCATCACCAAATGCTGGCTGTGTTGTGGCACTCAAGGAGCCATGGTAAAGCAGTGCTGTTGGGCATGATTCTGGAGTCATTTGGTAACTTAGGGAATTAATAATGGAACAAAGAAAAGTCAGATCACAAACAGCTAGAAAGAATTAGGCACTGCTGTAATTGCCCATAATATTTCTAAAACCTTTATAGAGTTTGGCTTAATGGAAAAAAGTATTTAATGGGAGTGTAACTCAATTAGTGGAAGGTCACATAAGTAGTGACAATTAGGTAAAATGTATAGTAAATACAAAAACATAAATGCCATTATGAATTTAATTGGATTTTTATTGTTTCCAGAAAATATTAAAATTCATTAACCAGGTTCCAAAATATCTCCAGTTGAATGAATAGCAATATTACTCAAAACACTAACTGTTTTAAAGTTAGTACGTACTCTTATCTGCTTTGGCCTTCTGACTACATTTTTTTTTCTTTTATTACACTTGTGTGCAATTGCATCTTTGCTCCATTGGTTTAAATTGCTGCACGAATTTTAAATATGTGCAGATTTGATCAGAAACTGCAAGTATGGTGTTTTTAACAGCAGAACATGACAGTGAAATTATTGCAAATTTTGAGTGCAAGTTTGGTCCTGTTAAAATAATAAGCGGTTTATATGGATTCCTGGATCATATCTTACCATTGATGCAGATAATGATTCTGCCTACTGTGATATTTTCTGTGTCTAACATTTTTATAAGTTCACAAAAATGACTATCCTGTGCTCACCGCCCTGGCCACCACGTTCAATTGCTTTCTGGTCTTACATGTAATAAAAGTACCTTTGCTATCTGAGTTCAATAATTAAGACTTTTATACAGTTGAGGCTGATCCTCTGTATGACTGGAAATGACTGAGTAGAGTGAGATTCCTGGTATGTGTTCTCATGTTTCATAAGCAACCTTTGCCACACCTATCAGTTAGATGGTTTACTACAATGAGGTGCTATTTTGTCCATTTTCAGTGAAAATTTGGCTGCCTCAGTTAGACTTGGTCGATTTTTCTCAGTGCTTAAAAATAATCTTAAACTACAGCTGGTATGTACAAAGATTGCCAGCTGGTGTTTATCAAATTTCTACTACATGTACTTGTATAGACTTTAATTCAGTGCTTAAACATTTTCTTTTTAATATTGTTTAAAGATGAAGAAGGAACTTGATTAAAATATCAAGTATCAGTCTGAATATCCTGAATAATGTTGCAAAAACCAATAATCCGGAGATTTCTCTTTTGAAGCCCCAAGTTCTTTTTTCCATAGCTCATGGCCCAATGAGAGTTGGTAAGCAGTCCATTTTCATCGTGGTTACCCAATGACTCAGTGTTGGAGATGTTTTCCCTTCCACAGTCCTGCTGATGGGACTGACCGATGCTCGCCCACGCTTGCCTGCCAGAAAATGGTACACGCAGTTGAAACTTGCATTGCAGGGCAAGGCCAGGTCTAACTTCCAAAAGGCTGACCAGGAACGAGCCTGCACTGAGTGCAGGAAACAAGAAAACTGGGATACCTGCAAGTACCTCTGTTGACCACCTAAATCTTCCCTTATGGTCAACAAAGGGATGGTTAATCCCTGTTTTCCATACGTACGTAAACAGACTTATCTGCACACGGGACAGCATCACCACGACAACATCCACTGGCATAAGAGAGATGCTCAGTCGGTCCAGCCGTGGCGTTACGATTAATGTCTGCCACATACGGGGTGATACTTGTTTGTCTAAGATCTTTATAATCAGCCCATGACAATGAGAAATTAGCGTAGAAATACACTCAGTGAATGAGGATAGTCCCTCATACTTATGGTTTCAATGTATAGTTAATACAACTCTGTTAAAAATGTTGGTAGCAAATCAAATACAGCAATATATATATATATACATATGTGTATATATAAAATGCAAAACTATTACAAAATATATATATATATATAATGCAAACATTATAAAATGCAAAACTATTACAACATATATATATATATATATAATGCAAAAATTACACACAATAATAATATTTAAGTCTTATTCCAGGCCGGTGCCGTGGCTCAATAGCTAATCTTCCGCCTTGCAGCACCGGCACACCGGGTTATAGTCCTGGTCGGGGCGCTGGATTCTGTCCCGGTTGCCCCTCTTCCAGGCCAGCTCTCTGCTGTGGCTAGGAAGTGCAGTGGAGGATGGCCCAAGTGCTTGGGCTCTGCACCCCATGGGAGACCGGGATAAGCACCTGGCTCCTGCCATTGGATCAGCGCGGTGCGCCGGCCGCAACGCGCCAGCTGCAGCGGCCATTGGAGGGTGAACCAACGGCAAAGGAAGACCTTTCTCTCTGTCTCTCTCTCTCTCACTGTCTACTCTGCCTGTCAAAAAAAAAAAAGACTTATTCCAGGTAGGCAAGACTTGTGTAACATTTGAAAAATGAATAAATATAATTTGCTGAATCAACACACAGAAAAAATCATGATTTTATCAATCAGCACATTGAAAGTTGGACAAAATCTAATAAATTTATAAGAACAAATTTTAGGAAACTAAGAATAAAGGGGGACTTCCCAACTTAATGAAGAGTAACAATAAGAAATATAAAATTAATGTTACACGTGATGATATAAGATTGCCTGCTTCCAACCCAAATCCTGGGAACAAGAAAAGGATTTTTCTACTCTAAACATTCTTACTGAACATAGTAACAGAAGTTCTATTCACTATAAAAATAAAATAAATAAAAGGCCTATAAAACGACCTTGATTTCTAGTTGATATAATTGATGTAGACCATAAGGGAATTGTATAAAATAAACTCTTATAACCATGATGTGAGTTCAGCATGGTGGCAGGACAGATCAATACATACAAAGTGAATTATGGATCTATATAGTAGCAATGAGCATGTAGAGACTAACATGGAATACATTTTACCATTTATAATTCATCAAAACTGAAATATTGAGGTGTAAGCATAGCAAAACATTTACAAGACAAATATGATAAAATTTAGAAAAAAATAATGAAATCAAAGAAGCTCTAAGTAATTGGAGAGATTCACCATCTTTGTGGACTATATAATGTGTTCATTGACTGGACGATCCAACATGCAAAGAAGTCAATTTTTCCAAATTAATTTAACTATTTGGGTATTTTATATCTTTAGTTAATTATGTATATATCAGGAAGATTTGCTATAATTCTCATCAAAATCCCAGCATGTTTCTTTGTGAACACAGACGAGCTTACTCTAAAATTTATGAGGGACACACAGGACTTGGAGCATGTGTACCAATCTTGAAAACTAACTGTATGATGAATCACTCTATCTGATTATAAGGCTGCATGATAGCTAAAATACTCCAGAGAGTGTGGCATTGACAGAGGCAATAATCTGCAATACTCAGATTAGTACCCATAATGCAATAGACCAATAATCTGTAATTCTCAGAAGGACACCACTCCAACTGTTTTTTGACAAAGACACCAAAATAGTTTAGTGGAGGAAAAACATAGTTTTCTCAACAAATTGTGATAGAACATTTAGACATGGGTCACAAAGGGTGGACTTTAACCTCACCTCATATTTGATGTAAAAAGTAACTCAAAACAGACCACAATCTTAAAGATAAAAGGCAAAAATATAAAACTTAAAAAAAAAAAAAAACTAGGCAAAATCTTTAGGTCTAGAGCTAGGTAAAACATTTTTAGGCTAACATCAAAACATGGACCCTAAGAAGAATGACTAATACACTGGACCTGATGAAAATTAAAAACTGAAGCTCTCTAAAAGACGCTGTAAAAAACAATGCAGTGAGTAAGTACACGCTGAGGAAAATGCTTACAAGCCACGCACCTAAATGAGACTGTCTTCTAGAGAGTATAGAATTCTCAAATTCGAAAGCAAACAAAATGAACAGTTCAATTAGAAACTGGGCAAACGCTATGAAGATGAATTTCCCTGATGAGAGTGTGCAGATGAAAAATAGCTATGTGAAAAGATGCTCAACATCATTAGGCAATAGACAGAAGCAGACCAAACACACAGGGAGACCTTACTGCACATTCATCAAACTGGCTAAAATAAGAAATGATAACATAACCAAATGAAGACAAGGAGGCAAGGGAGTTAGATCACTGAGCAGTGCTTCTGGGAGTGTAAAACCCGATAGCAGCTTTAGGAAAGTGCTGGATGCAGCACAGTACATCCTGGCAGTTGAACTCATGGGCATTTATCCTAGAGAAATTGATATTGACTAATGCGTATTGACGTAAAAGTGTGTACACACATGTTCATGTCAGCTTTATTAGTAAGAGCCCTAAGCTGGAAACAGCCCAGACGATCTTCAGCTGATATGCAGATAAAGCAAATGTGGTTCATCCACCTGCCATGGAGGAACACTTCATAACCAACAGCAAGAAACTTTTGATGCATGGAACAACTTGTTTGACTTACCAGGGAATTTTTTAAAAAATTGAATTATTTGTGTGATAGCAGAGTGACACAGAGAGAGGGAGACAGACAGAGAGACATTCCATCTATTGATCAACTCCCCAAATGGCCCTAACAGCCAGGCCTGGCCAGGCTGAAATCAGGAACCAGGAACTCTGTCTTGGTCTTCCACATGGGTGGCAGGGATCCAAGGATGTGGGCCCCCCTCCACTGTCTTGCAGGTGCAGTATCAGGAAGCCAGTCGGAAGCACAGCAGCCAGGACTGGAACTGGCAACCCTAAATGGGATGTTGGCATCACAAGCAACAGCTTAGCCTGCTGTATTACAGCGCTAGCCCATGTGATATTTCTTATAACTGCGCACATTCTTATAATTATCTAAAAATAAATTTGTTATTTAAATTTTATTGGCATATCTTTTTGCAGTTGACATGGTTTTGTATATAGAAAACCCTAAAGACTGCACCAAATCACTGTTAGAACTTGTAAATATATTAAGTACAATTGCAGCTTAAAAAATCAATATGGAGAGGGGATGGTGCTGTGCCACAGTGGGTTAATGCCCTGGCCTGAAGCGCTGGCATCCCATATGGATGCCAGTTCTAGTCTTGGCTGCTCCTCTTCCAATCCAGCTCTGCTATGGCCTGGGATAGCAGTAGAAGATGCCTCAAGTACTTGGGCCCTTGCACCCATGTGGGAGACCTGAAAGAATCTCCTGGCTTTGGATCTGTGCAGCTCCAGCCATTGCGACCATCTGGGGAGTGAACCAGCGGATGGAAGACCTCTCTCTCTCTCTACCTCTCTTTGTAACTCTTTCAAATAAATAAAATCTTTTAAAAAATCAATATGCAGAAATATGCAGTAGCATTTTTATACAATAATAACAAACTATCTGAAAAAGAAATCAAGTGAGCAGTCCTTTTTACAATAGTATAAAAATTCTTAGGGATAGATTTAACCAAAGAGGTAAAACTAAAAACTATTGAACATTGATGAAATACATTTAAAAGGCAAAAGTGTATAAAAACATATCCTGTATTAAGGGATTGAAAGACTTACAATTGTTAAAATGCCCACACCACTCACAATGATCTACAAATTCAGTACAATCCATATCAAACTTCCAATGATATTTTTCACAGAGATAGAAAGAAAACTGTAAAATTCTTATGGAATCACAAAAGAGCCCAAATAGCTAACGCAATCTTGAGCAAAAAGAACAAAGCTGAAGGCATCACACTCCTTGATCTTAAAATATACTACAAATCTTTTGTAATCAAAACAGCATGGTGAGGGCACACAGACTCGTGGACCAATGGAACAAGAAGGAGAGCTCAGAAGCTCAGACGTAAATCCATTGATTTGCATTAGGCTGTTTTATTAGCAAGAGGCCCAAACTGGAAACAGCCCACGTTTTGACAGCCCTGATTTTGACAAAGGTGGGGAATGGCATTCTCTTCATCAGGTGATGTGGGGGGAAAGTGGACATCTACCTGCAGAAGAATGAACATGAAACCTTGTTTGACTTCACATATAGAAAGCAAGACAAATGCATGAAATACTTATACATAGGACTTGAAAGTATGACAGGGTTGTGAGAAAACATAAGGGAAAAACTGACTGACATTGTTCTGGAGCAAGATATTTTTATATGAATCCCAAAGGATTGGCAGTAGTGCAAAAATAGTTGAGAGGAATCGCCTAAATTAAAAACCTACACATCAAAGGGAACAGTCATCAGAGTAAAGAGACAACCTACAAAACAGGAGGAAATATTTGTAAACCACCATCTGTTAATCGGTTATTACCCAAATATACAGTGATTTAAAACAGTGCATAAAAGCAAAACATGATATAAAACTGGACAAATAGGGCATGTGTTCAGCCTGGTTGATAAGACACCAGTTCTCATGCTGCATTGCTGGGTTTGATGCTCAGCCTTGTCTGGTGACTCCACCTTCGTGTTAATGGAGACCTTGGGAGGCAGCAGTGAGGGCTCAAGTCATTAGGTCTCTGTCACCCACCTGGGACACCTGGATTGTCTTTCTGGTTTCCAGTTCTGGCCCCTGCCCATCCTGGCCCTGGTGGGTGTTTGGAGAATGAACTAATCAATGGGAGATCTCTCTGTGTGTCTGCATGCCTCTCTCTCTCTCTCTCTCTCTCTCTGTGTGTGTGTGTGTGTCCTCTTAAGCAAATAAAAAAATGGAAAAAAATAAGTAAAAATGGGCAGAGGACCCAAAAAAATATTTCTCTGGCCAATAGGCATATGAAATATACTCAACATCACCGTCAGAGAGATATAAATTAAAACCACGGGCCGGCGCCGTGGCTCAACAGGCTAATCCTCCGCCTTGCGGCGCCGGCACACCGGGTTCTAGTCCCGGTCGGGGCGCCGGATTCTGTCCCGGTTGCCCCTCTTCCAGGCCAGCCCTCTGCTGTGGCCCGGGAGTGCAGTGGAGGATGGCCCAGGTGCTTGGGCCCTGCACCCCATGGGGAGACCAGGAAAAGCACCTGGCTCCTGGCTCCTGCCATCGGAGGAGCGCGGTGCGCTGGCCGCAGCGCGCCATCCGCGGTGGCCATTGGAGGGTGAACCAACGGCAAAAGGAAGACCTTTCTCTCTGTCTCTCTCTCTCACTGTCCACTCTGCCTGTCAAAAAAAAAAAAAAAAAAAAAAGAAAAAAAAAAACCACAGTAACAAATCATCTCATGCATGTTAGCATGGCTATTGTCAGAAAGAGGTGATTTCTTGCTGCTGATGTTGAGAATAAAACCCTGTGCACTGCCTTTGCACATGTCACTTGGTACAGCCATTGAGAAAGATGATGAAATGCCTTATGGTCTGGCACCCTCACTTCTGGGGTGTGTTCAAAGGAGATGAAGTCGGGTCTCACAGAGATGCCCACACCAGATTTCACTCCAGTGCTGCTCACAGTAGCCAAGATTTAGTCTTAAGATAAGCAGGGGATCCTGCCCTTTGTGACAACGTGGGGTAATCTGGAGGACTTCGTGCTACATGAAGTAGGCTAGACGCAGAAATACAAGCATTTATGGCAGCTATGAAGGAAATCAAGCACACTTGAGGAATGTTTGTTTTAATTGTGTATGTGGGTTATTTCATTGATTATTAAAAATCTTGACTGCTCAAGTTATCAAAATTTGTAGATGGACAAAACAGCACCTTTGTTAGCTTGTGAGAACTCAGTTGCTGATATATGTGAAAAATGTAATCCAGCCATGTTGTCACTGGTTTTATTTTAAATACACCATCATACAGTGAGGCATGTCCTCAGGGTGGTCACTGGAGGCCTCTTGCTAACCCTGAACTTGGCCTTGTCAGCCACAGAGCATAAATTGGAAAGTGAAACCTACACGCTAAGCCCCAGATCACTGAACGGTGTTCCCTTGTTTGACATGTCATGGCATTTCTCTTAAGGATCTCCCGTTTAACTTGCTTCTTCAGCACGCATGCTCATTTTAATCATCACGTGTCCTTGAAGTAGCCGCATCCAAATGTCAAGTGTTTTTGTTCGCGGAGCATGGGATCAATCTCATTACACCCTTGAATGCTCAGCATTTACAAGCAGACCCTCCTTCTAAGAAGTCAATTTATGTTTAACTGGGGGAATGATGTCTTTTTCTGTAGCTGGCAAAATGAGGGCAAAGGGAGAGGCAGCAACTCCATTTACCATGTTAAAGTGTTGCTGTGGCTGCCTCCTGCTAGCAGGGTCCACCCAGCAGCTACTTTACATTGTCAAATCCTGTTCATCTCACCGTCATACCCTTTGTTCTTCTGCAGGATGTGATTGAAGTAGGTGCTCTGTGGATCCTGTGTCTCAGTGTGACAAGTAGACAGTGAGGGATCCCAGTGCATTGTTGAGTTCAAGATGACAGTGTGACCAGAGCAGCTCAGCCCTTGCTGTGTCACTGGGATTTGGGGAAGATATGCTTGGTAACTACCACCACAGAACTCGGAATGCTCTAGGGTGGTGGGCTATCCTGGTGAGGATGACAGAGAAGACACTGAATGTCATTTGCATCTTCAGCTGTTCCTGCATTGTCAGCCTGCCAAGGTGCACAGTGGACTCCCTCTGAGCTTTCCCTTGAATGGCTAGGCTGTGTACCAGAGAGCATTCCAGAAAGTCTATTGCTTTATAGAAGGATTTAATACAGGTGTGATAATAATCTTTGTGTTTTGAAAAATCAGTTGACAGAGCTTCAGCTGGTCCTAGCAAAAGCCTTGTAAGTGGGCAGAGGGAATCCTAACAGAAGAAAGGTTGGGTACTCTATCAGGATCACACATTTAGGGCGGCGCTGTGGCGTAGCTGATGAAGCCTCCCCACGTAGTGCTGGCATTCTGTAGAGATGCCAGTTCAAGGCCTGGCTGCTTCACTTCCCACCCAGCTCCTTGCTGATGTGCCTAGGAAAGCAGCAGAGGATGGCCTAAGTCCTTGGGTCCCTGCACCCACATGGGAGGCCCAGAAGTCTAGCTCCTGGCTTCAGTCTGGCTCAGCTCTGGTTGTCCATCCATTTGGGGCAGTGGATGGAAGATTTCTCCCTCTCTCTCTCTCTGTCTGTCTCTGTCTCTGTCTCTCTCTGCCTTTCCTTTTCCTCTCTGTAACTCAAACAAAATAAATAATATTTAAAAACACATCACACAACTACCAAAACACAGAGTCTAGATGTAATCCTTCCTGTCCATGGAACAAAAGCATGGATTCATTAATTAAACAGAACCGCCTACCAGTGGACAAATGCATGCATGCATGGAGGAATTGGGCAAAGCGACCAACTCCAGATCTCCAAGCATGGCTTGGCATCTATGACGTGCATACACATAGCATTGAGTTGTGCAGGTTCCTGAGGGAAAATTAAGTTAAATATGTTTATTTTGATGGAAAAACTTTTTGCCATCCCCTTAGAGGTTTCTCATAGAAGGCACATTTCTCATGGGTTTTTTGAAGACTTTTTTAATATGGTCCCCCTCAAACTGTTGGTTAGTCTTATGCTTTTAGAGATGACAGTTTAAAAGTGTACTGACAAGCCTCCATGCAATCTCCACTTTTGTTAGTAAGCGTCTAGATGTATCTGATTAGACAGAAACGGAATTAGATGAGTTCTGGCAATTCACATGACTGGGAACCCTGAGATTTATCTCTTTGCTGGAAGGAAGCTAAAGCCTCTGGTGAGGGGTGGGGAGGCGGCCCAGTGCACACCATCGCAGCAGCAGTGATACTGGGTCCTGGGACCCACGGTGCTCATTCTCAGATGCTGTCCAGTGCACACCATCATTGGATGCATTATTCTGCTAGGCCATGCAGGTGCATCACACTTATCCTCATCCCTGTGGAACCCCCAGAGCAGAGACAGGCAAAAGAGGAGAGTGGAAAAGGACTTTGAAATACCTGCTTAATAAAGCAGTGACTATTTGGAATTTTCTGTTTGCCTTCAGCTCTCAAATTGAGTATCGTCCACAGGAATTCTGTATAATATGGATGTCATCATCAGTGACTAATTAAAGTATATTTTAGGCTTAAAGAATGTGCTGCCTTGCTTAATTATCTTAATAGACATATTTTATCAGTTCTAGCACATACGCCATTTCATTAAATTAAGTTTTCAGGAACACTGATTTAGTTGACAGTTTGCAATTCTATGGATACTTATTTGTGGGACAAATAAGTGAATGCATGTTTTATGTCTTACGAATTGTGGGAGCAGATTCAGGAGCCATCCTTGCCTACAGATTTCATTAATTAACACTGTTCCCATTAGCTGCATTGTACACTTCAGAGCAACAGAAGGAACAAGCAGCAAGGCATGGATTACTTTTTTCCTGTTTCAAAGAAAGCTTAGGTACAGGCATTGCTGACCGGGGTCCTCTTGCTCAAGTCCTAAGCTGTTGTTGACTCTTACTGCAAAGTTGGCAAACCCACTCCTGCTCTGTCTGGTCTCAAACTCTGTCTTCAGTGTGGCGCAGGAGGAAGGTTTTCCTAAAGGAACTGTGTTGTCCTCTCCATAGCAGAACCACTCAATGACTCTGGATTTCTTTTAGTGCAGAATGTAACAAGCCAACTCCAAGTTTTATAGGCTCAACATAGGCCCAGCTCAAAGTTATGGGCCTTTTATTCATACAGTGTACACACCAGATATTTCTCCTATGTGATATGCTGCCTGATTTTGATTCAAGGACCCAGGTTTCCCCCATGAATGATGCACAAAGAACAAGTAAAGAAACAACATTAATTCCTGGACAGGGCATCCTAGAAGTGTACTTTGGTTCCATTTGTCGGATTCGTAGAACTAGTCTGACAGCTGCATCTCTGTGGACTGTCTGGGGTCTGTTCCTTCCAGTTCCCAGGGGACCGTTTGCCTTTACAAGTGACAGATGCAGGTTTTGTGAGTGGCTGTCTCTGCCACCCATCCCGCACTCCTGAAATTCCATCTTTCTGGCCGTATCAAGCACACAGCTGTTCTCATCCTGACATCCTTTCTGTCCTAGAACTGCCGAAGGTCTCCTTGCCACACAGAGTCCTGCACGGGCTTTTCCTCTTCACTAAGATGACCTTTCAGATCTCAGCACAGCTCTGATTTCTTCCTCTAGTTCTTGCTCATCCTCTGAGAGCCAAGATCCCATGTCGAGCATGCTGAGTTGTGTCTGACCACGCACCTCCACACAGCAGCAATTGTCTCTCTTGCGATGCTCACATCTGTTTATCCTATGAGATAGACCCTTGCTACATTAACATCATGAAGGGAGGATTTTTTGGGGGGAGGGTTGGATCATAATTTATGGTCTTTAACACAGTTGTTAGCACAAATTAGGTGCTTAATAGGTGCTGCATGAATATGTGGATCAATACCTTGACCTCATACTCTTCAAAACTTCGTAAAATGCTGTCACTGTGTTCTGAGTGCAGTCATCAGCTGTGTTTTCTGTTGGGAGGGGGTGTTTGGCCCAGAGACTGAGGCACCAGGGAAGATTCCTGCAGCCCATATCATAGCACCTGGTGCGTGCCTGCCTTGGGCTCCTCACTCTAGCTTCTGTTCCTGCATACCCTGGGAGGCAGTCCTCATAACTCAAGTGTTTGGGTCCCTGCCACTCACACAGGACCTAGATTCAGTCCCTGGTTCTTGATTTTGGCCTGTCTCAGCCCGTTATTTGGGTATTTAAGGAGCAAAAAAAGGAGATGGAAGCTCGAAGCTTTTTCTATCTCTTGAATAAATCAATTAATAAAAATTATATACAGAATGTCCTTGGTGAAGTACTGAAAATGTTCCTCTTCATTTGATGAAAGGGTGCCCTTAGAGCCTATGCTCCTAAGTGAATAATCGGGTAATTTGGACTCTGATTCTAAAGCAGTTTATTAGCAGGTACAAGGAGCACACAGGGGATGCGCAAGTTGGGGCAGGAAGGGCAGGTGGGAAGCAGGGGTCACAAAGCCATGGTTGGCAACTGAGTAACTCCATAGGGATGTCTCAGAGGTGATGTGCAAACCACATCTGGATTATCCTGTCTGCTGGTCATGACTTGGGGTCAGTTCAGGACTGGAGGGGGGTGGTGCTGGCTTTCCCACAGGGAGTTGTGGAGTAGGGGCCTCCCGGGAGAGACTCTGGACAGGGCATGCAGGTGTGCAGGAGAGCCCCGGTCTTCTCTTTCACCTTTGACAGTTACCATTTTGTTGGCCCTTTGTGTGCTCTGTTCAATCCAGACTTCTCAGAGCCACCGTCTCTCCCACACATGCGTTCTCTGGACTCTGGGGCGAACTCCACAGTTCCACTGAGCCTGAACTGATCCCTCGGTGCAGAGTTCAGTCTTAACCCACTCTTCTCACTCCTGCGTCCACCCTCAAACCTCTCTCTCTTTCTACATCTCTTTCTTGATCTCCCCTCACTAGAATAATCTTGCTATTGAATTCCATGTATTCTTCAAGGCAGAACCCTGATCCTGACATTCTCTACTAGAGTGTTGATCTCACTGCTTCCCAAACAGACTGCCTAGGAGGTGATGTGGTTGCTATCGCTGTGCATACCTGTTACCCAGACGGGAGTGGGTGAGTGACGCGTCAGGCTGGTAGACCTCCAGCTGCCTTCTCACCCTACAACTCCACCAGCTCCTTGGCAATCAGTCCTGCTGTGATTGATCATTCTGTGAAATGTCCCTGACAGACATAGCTTTGGTAAAGCTTTTGAAACTAATCGAATATATTTTTGTCTTCTGTGACCATTTTCATACATCAGGGTCCTGTCTCCTTCACAAGTTGATAAATCCTCAGCCAGCAGAGATATGCCATGATCAGTCTGCATCTGAGTGCCAGTATTTTGCTGTGGTAAGCAATGAAATTACCTAGAAAGGGTCGCTAGATTTTCAAAAACCTTGAGGAATTTCATTTTTCTTGCTTCCTCCTGAGACCTGACAAGGGGCCGAGTATGTAATGATCCTGTCTCATTGACTCCAAGCTGACCCTTAAAGAGAGTGTGCTCTTCTGATGATCAACGTCGATGGCTCTGTGATGGTCTGATTTCTAGAAATCATGTTGGAGACGACTTGCTGCTGCATGCATGATGCATTTTTCTTTAAGCTGATTCTACAGATGCGCTGGGAGGGTTATGATCACGTGCTAGGAACTTGGAGGGGACTTCGCAGACTCCAGCTGTGCCTGTGGTCTGACATTTGCCCCTACCCTGAGTCACACTCTATGGACATGGCTGTGCCTTGAATTTCTATCCACTGCCATCTCTTTTGACTGGGCACAGAGTTGGATTTACAAAACAGACAAGACTGTCTGATCTGTCTGAGGTTAATGTATATGCCCAGTGCAAAACCAGTTGTTAACTGCACAAGTACAATACAAAAGCTAAACAGACTGTTACTAAATAGAAATTTGCTTCTTCACTTCCTTCTGCTGCTCCTCGCAATATAACATGCGCTGTCAGTTCATGTGCAGAGCCAGGGTTTCCTGCTGCTCCTTTCCAGCACGCGTGCACACACAGAGTCCTCTTCCTCGTTCATTTGCTAAGTTAACTGTCTCAGTGATAGGTTAAATACCCACTGGAACAATGAGAAATGTCTTAAAAATGATTTATTTATTTATTTGAAAGCCAAAGTTACACAAAAGAGGGAAGGAGGGAGGGAGGGAGGAAGGGGAAGAGAGAGGGAGAACACACTTCCATCCACTGGACCCTCCCCAAATGGCTGCAGCCGCTGGGGCTGGGCCAGGCAGAAACCAGGAGTCAGTAGCTTCTTCCAGATCTCCCACATGGGTGCAAGGACTCAAGCACTTGGGCTGTCCTCCACTTCTTTCCCACGCATATTATTAGGGAGCTGGATAGGAAGTTGAGCAGTGAGTCACAAACAGGCTCCTCTGTTGGATGCCGGCATTGCAGGTTGCAGCTCTGCTTATTATACCGCAATGCTGGCCCCTCAAACTTTTGTTATGTAAGTTCCACTTATTTCTAATTTTACTCACAAAGGCAGTGCATTATTTGTGATTCTTGTTTCCACCCTCACCATCCCACCAATGAGAAAATAGATTATAGCATGAAAGCTTTATTGAACATGAACAATGGCTCATTTTAAATTCTGGCCGGTAGTGTTTCTTTCAGGGACAGCCTGGGAAGATCTTAGAAGTCCATGTTTGGGTCTTGCATCACAGACTCAGCACTTCATGAGTGCTTCTCAGAAGTTGGCCTAGAACCACCACAGACCTGCTCATCACTATGTGTGGTCTGACATGGTCCTCACGTACTTTATGTGCACATTTTGGATGCATGGGACTTGGACTTGGAGAAAAGATATATAGACATCGATCCAAAGGGAATGCATTGCCTACCCTGGCTTGTATCAAGGCATGGCATGAGAGAGAATCATGGTGGGTGGAGCATCCATGGAACATCTCTGGGCTTTTCTGGGCAGCCTGGAGGGAGAATGTATATTAACCACCCTGGTAGATGGTCAAACTTGGAGCAGCTAAATCACTCCAGAGCAGGGTGTCAAGTCTTCACCATGGCTTCCCCAACCCTGGATATGCCGAAAGACTCCGCACATTTTATCTTGGACAAGCCACACAAGGTAAAATGAATTTTTTGATGTCATCGTTTTTATTCCTTTTTTCCTTTTTAAAATAAGAGTGAACATACTATATATATATGTATTTTTTCTATGTAGATATATTAGTGACAGTTATTGCGGGCCAAGATGCATCCCCATTATCTCAAGCAGTTTCTGTGACGTTGGTGGGAGTGGAAATGAGGGTCCATGGTTGCCAAAGGCTGAATTTCTCTTTATTATTGAACTGCTGGAGGAGAACCGAGGCTGTCAGACACCGCTGAGACGAGGAAGCCAGGAAGGGAGCAGCAGCCGCTAACGAGAAGCCCCAAGCCCAGAACAGGAGATGCAGCCGGTGGCCTGCCCCTGCCACTGGCCCTCTCTGTACCAGGCACCCTGGGCCTGCTGAGGAGATACTAAGGGATGTATGGTAGGCAGTGACCAGGACAGGCAGGAGTAGGGCTTGGAAGGGCAGGGGAACAGTGTGTGTGTGTGTGTGTGTGTGTGTGTGTGTGTGTGCTGGCGTTACTACAATTGTGAGATAATGTAACATCCAAAAGTTGATTGCATCTCCATACATAAAGTGATTCAAAGTAAGAACTGGGGGTTGTTTTCATAACCTTCCATATTGACTTTTTCAGCAGCTTGTTCATCTTAGTACCATGAGTTGATTAATTCACATTTATAACCATTTTTGTCTCTTTTGCAACTTCTGAATTCATGCCCCTGAGCAGCATTTAAATTAGGGATGTTCCTCTATTTCTAACAGGTAAAATGAGGCGAGTGTTACTAGAAAAGTTACAAAAATATATTAGAGTTTATAACATAATTAAACAATTATTTACCTTGCTGATTGTGAATGTTAATTTTGGTTTTATGTCTTAAACCCCACTTAATTGCTGTTTTTTCTGATTATGCAGCTCTACACTTGGAAAAATAAACACTGTTTAATTTAGGGACTTATCCTTCTACGCACGATCCCTCGAGGATCAGGATCCATTTGTTGCACACTGCTCTGCAGAGAGTGTTTCCACTACAGAGCCTGTCTCCATTTTGCAGCTTTGGTCTGAGCAGAGATTTTTTTTTTTAGTACTATGTTTAGAACAGTTTTAGATTTAAAGAAAAATTACAAAAATGGTGAATGGATACTTACCATATTCGGATGGGTTCTGCACACATAGTTTCACATTCCCAGATCCAGCCAACCACAGATGGAAGATAGCTGAAGGGACAGTTGGATACGTACAGATGAATTTTCTTGTCATTATTCCCTACACAGTATAGTAACGACTAATAGAGGACCTAAATTGTATTGGGCGTCCGCAGTAAGAGGTGATTGGGAGGGTGTGTGTGGGTTCTGTGCTAACACCACACAGCATCTGGGTGCTTCAGTGTCCGGAGGGGTCCTGGGACCCATGTGTTTTGGATCCTGAAGGAAGACTGCCTCCCTGAGGGTTCACTGTCACTGACAGCTTGTATGGATGTAGAGCGTTTGTTAGAACTGATGAGCCAATCCCATGCACGCTTTGTTAAGTACACATCACAGTTTATTCAGGTGTCCCTGGTTTCTATGGATTGTTTCTCTCTTCCAGGACTCTGCCTGGTTTCATGTCACTGTCCCGCCGTCCTGGACTCTGCCAGGTTGTGATGGTTTCTCATACTTTGCCGGCTTGGGACGATGTTAGCAGTCTTTTGAGGTGCTGGTCAGGTATTTCATGGGAAACCTCCCGCTGCAGTTAGTGTGATACTTTTCCTGGGGTCACACCGGGGCAAGGTTTTGGGGAGGAAGGTCACCTAAACAAGACACTGTTTTCCCCACCTCGCATTAAGGGCACATCATGGATATTGTTTACAGTGGGGTGTTGACCTTGAGCACCTAGCCGGGCCAGTGCTCCCGGGCTTCTCCGCAGAGGTCACGCGCCCCCTTTGCATACTGCACTCTTTCACAGCCCAACACGCCCACAGCCCACACCTGGGGACTGTATAGCACACCCTCCTCTGTGAGGACTAAGCATCTGCATAGACTGAGCAGAGCTTTAATGCGGCTTTTCTGTACGTTTTACCTTTGCCTTAGTTCCTCTCAGAAGATAATGCTGTTTCTGAGTATCTGGCAAACAGATTCCAGAGAAGCCTGAATGCCCCTATCTTCAGACAGTTAATATGCGCAATAAGATGATGAAAACTGTTCTGAATTTTTGGTTGTTTTGAATTTTGATTGATCATGGAGTCCACGTTTGTGTCGAGTGTACTGGTTTTGGGAAGATGTCTTAATGAAAGAAGGATAATATTTATTTATCTGTGCTGTATGTTAGAACTTTTCTAAGTGTCCTGATTAAATGTATTGCTTAATTGATCTTAAACTCCCTATAGTATATGGATATAAGCATTATTACTAATCTATCACTTATTAAATATTTTTTCCCAGTTCCCAAGGTGACTGAGTGGTGGGTCAGAGAATTTAGCTTGGTCTTATTCAATTTAGGTTTGGCAATATTTATAAGATTGTTATTACATATTCAAATATTTTATTAAGACTAAAACAGTATATTAAGTAAAACTTAGAAACACATCTTCTGAAAGTACCAGGCATGAATATTTTTGACATTTTTTTCTAATGATAGTTTTGTGATCCAATCTAAGTATTTATCTAAATTGAAAGGCTAATCCATCCTACATTGGTCACCTGAGAATCCCTGGATTTGAAATGCTGTATCACCTCAGTCCCTGAGGTCTTTCAAAGCCCCAGGGAGAATGCTAGCTGCTCATAACTGAGAGGGATAGGAATCAGGCAGTGTTTATTCTTCTGTTGAGAGAATGAGTACAGAATTTCATTTCCCAGTAGATCTTTCCATTGTATGGTTTTAGCATATACAAGTGTTTCCAGTATTCACTGCTGTATTCATTCCAGTATTGGCTGTATCAGGACATAATTGCATAATGACATTGACTAGCAACAAAGAACCATGGCTATGATACCAGGCAGGCGTAGCAGAAATTTGTGTTTTTGACATTAACAGGCTTCAGTTTGTTAAAACAAAATTTATTCCTTCATTTTAGAGAGAGATACAAAGAGAGAGGGAGAGACAAACACACAGAGACAGATCTTTCATTCACTGGTTTACTCCCTAGATGACTGCAACTGTCAGGGCTGACCAGGAGAAAGCCAGGAGCCGGTAGCTTCATCTGAGTCTCCACGTGGATGGCAGGGGCTCAAATACTTGGATTTTTTCCCACACGATTAGCAGGGAGCTGGATAGGAAGTGGAGGACCCGGGACACAAACTGTTTCCCATATGGCATGCTTGTATCACAGGCAGCAGCTTCATTTGCTTATCTACAATGCTGGCTCCAGGCATCAAATGAAGAGCACTTTAACTGGCATTTAAAGAGTTAACAAGACACCCATCATTGGTACAAGTTCCTTAAAGCACTGACACTGAGCAGAAATGGCTTTGCAGCACAGACAGCAAGTGGAAGGACTTGCAGATTTCTGCTTTAATGGGAAGAGTAATGATGCCTTTGATAGTGTGGCACACAGAAAATGAATTAAGGGTGTTTTGTCATCATCTCATACTTTGAAAGAATAGTGCCCCTTTGGCTAAATTTCATGTTAGCAATGGATCTCATTTACTTTACTGTTGCAATTTCTGTGGCTCTAAAATAAAAGTTAGATGAATTCATTGGCCACTAACTTTGATGTCCATATTTTAAATCTGCAAATTCTGCTGAGGCCCAACTATGCTATGATCACACTGTTTATCTTCTTAAAACCATGAGTGTTAAATACCTGAGGTCATTGGAAGAACTAAAAGTCAAGGTATTGAGCATTTATCTTTTCAACTAGTGTTACAGACATAGGTCTCAAAAAAGACTCATTAAGTAGTATGAACTTTAGGAGCTGGTATTTCTATATTATTACATTTACAAATCAACAGTTTCTAGACTGTGTAACACAATTCTGGTGAAATACAACGTAAGGTAGCCATTCCTTCAATATGGCACCAACGTTTAGTGCATGGAGCACATGCTTTGTGTTCCAGACTTTCTCTCCTTGTGTTTTTCTTGTTGGTAGCCTTTCTCAGCATTTATTTAGTTTCAGTTCACTGATGATGCATCAGGTTCTTTGTCACCCCTGCAGGCTCAAGTCTCTGAAGACGCTGATATCATTACAGTCAAATTTCTCATTCCAAACCTAATCCCAAGCACTCATCATCTAGAGTGGAGGCCCTGATGGGAAGATAGAAAGGACTCAAGGCTACTTAAACATTTCACCCTAAGCAAAGCAAATCAATAATAGAAGTTGAATCTACCTACTTTCAAAAGCAAGCATTGCTGGAATGGCTATGGCATGGCCTATCAATGAAGGTATTTCTGTAGAAGAATGCCTCATCATATATAAAATGCCCATGATACATTTTAGGGGAAAATGGAGTCTGTCCAACCCTAAAATCCCAGTTTTGAAAACAAACGTTTGACTATATGGACAGAGTCCAACAGGCAGATAGGTAGAGGGAGCAAGGAAGGGAATGGAAGAGATGAGAGAGTTGAAGGAAATAGACAGCAGTGATATTATTCTGGGTTTATTTCTTTGTGCTTTTGAATTTCTTCAAGCATTGATAGTAAATTGCATTGATAGGCATCAAGAACAAAGCGATGCTCCCATTATTAAAACTACTAGAACTATTGCGAGTCATCCTGTGCCCATGCCCTTTGTAAAGAGCCTGACTTCCAGATGGTGACGTCTTGCCCCAGGACCTCAGTGTCCCAGCGGGAGCAGCTGCCCAAAGCTAGGCATTCCCTGCTGATGGTGGTAGCAGCAGCAGAATCCCTGACCTCCTCCCCAACTGGCTGGCGAGCTGCTCACTGAAGGCTGTAGTCGCTCTCGAGTCTGGATCATTCAAAAGGCAGTGGGTACAAAGTGATCTGACAGAGGGGTAAAAAAGAACTTCCTAATCTCCTAATAGTTTTGGGAGGAAAGAAACTGGTAAGAGACCTTCTTTCCTGAAGGTGGGCTTGCCTTGAACGACACACTTGCAAAATGATTTACGTACAGAACAATCTCAGAATCAGGAGTTGAAAGACGTGGGACTTCACCCAAGGTGCATATTGAATGATACTTTACAATCCTATACCATGTGTTTGATTCAATTTTATTCCTCAATTAAGTTAAAGGGCATTTTTAAGAGCTTTGCTGATTTATGAGCAGTCAAACTCATCACATATTAATAGAAGGTGGTATAAGAAAGCTGTTCTTCATTATTAATTGTGGCAGAGAAATTGGTGAAGCACTGGGCAGGCATCTAGATACATGCCCTTTCTCCTTCTCACGTTGCTTTTGCAGGAGATAAGCAGGTGAGGTAGAGAACCACAGATTTGTACAGTCGGACTGAACTGGCGAGATCTGGACTTCAGGACTTGCTAGACTTGTGACCGTGTTCAGATGACTTACATTCTCCGATTTGAACATTAATGTCTTAGCATGTGTATGTGCATACCCATGTGTGTATACGTCCGAGCACACGTGCCTTTAATCTTTGGGTTATGGTATGTGTTACAAATGCTTTCTCACAGTTTTTCAGTTCTTTCTTGATTTTGCTTTTAGTGGCTTTGTTCCTACACAATTAAAATGCTTGCCTCATCAAAATTGTTAAAGCCTTCCTTTTTCATTCTCTCTGAATTCGAGTCTCAGAACACAGGGTGCGAGGAATGTACTCATGTTTCCATGCACTTCCTTGGTTTCATTTCATGACAGTAGAATTTAGGTCCTTTGAGAGATGATCATGTGTATATGGGATTAAATTTACCCTTTCAGAAAGGTACCTGTATGCCCTGTATTAATTGGTCTAGCCTTATCTAGGTGATTTACGGCATTCACCAAACAGTCCTAAGTGTTTGTTTTTCAGCGACCCTGACTCTAATCTTTGAGTGAAGCATCATGTTGGTCTTCCAATTTCACTTTTTAATCCATAATTTCATATAGAAATTATCTCTTAAATAGTTGTCCACTACATGTAAAAGGTAGACATCTCAGGCTGAAGAGAATTGTTGAAAGTTGTTGTGGTTGTTCTCTACAAAAGTAGGCATGTACTGAAAGTTTCTCCAGTACTTCATTAAGTCCATCTTGCATTCATTTTCAAGCCATATTAGTATTTATTTAAATGTTTGAACAGTTTCTTTTAGCAGAAAGGCTAATGTTACATTGAGTGTATTCTAAGCTGTTTACAAGATGATCCTCTACCCAAAATTACTGACTTCCAGACATGAACTAAAGACAGAGTGGCTTATCCAGAGATCTCAGGGGCAGCAGTAGCCCTGACCAGGGATCCTACACTAGGTTTTATTGATCTCTTTACTTAGTAGAGCGGTCAGCCCCTGAATGTAATCTCGATTAATATATTATCTCAAAAAAAAAAAAAAAAAACCAAGATAAGGAGGAAAGAAGAAAAGAAAAAGACAGACTGAGGGAGGTGAAGGGAAGGAGGGAGGAAGAGAGCATCATTGTCTTCTTAGAAATGTTATCCATGAATTAATTGAATCTTTCCTGTTTGTATTAACATTACATTAACATGAAAAAATAAAGTATCATAAAAAGAAGTCAAGGCATCATAGACTTTTTCACCTATGACCTGTTTTTGGAGAATTCACTACTTTAACAGCTCAATACACAGTAGAAATTACTTGTCTTTGGAAGGGGAACAGCAATGTTGACTTTTGTCTTTGCCTGCTCCTGGGGCATGCTCGGTCAGTGAGATGCTTCCAGCAAGATCACTAAATCGGGAGGTGATGATGCAAAGAAGTCCACTGGCTGTTGCTCTGGTGAGGCATTCTCCTAGAGCTCAGCGGCGGCAGCATCAGCTTGTCGGAGTACCAGAGCTGAGGTCAGAGTCATGCTGTGGCTTTGAGGTCTACAGTGTCCATCGTGCCAGGGGTCAGCTTTAGTTAGCCTCATTGATTGGCTTCATGAAAAGATTTGTACCATGGTCGTCCCAGCTGGGTGCTTCTTTACCCCAGTCTGTCTTTGAGGCTGGCCTCCAGTGTCTGATAATACTGTACCTTTGAAACATCTGTTCAAGGGATTATGTTTAGATTTCAAAGGTCAGTTCCTGCAGTGCAGCCAAGGGCTTTGCTGCAAACATCCCCCAACGCTGGTAATGCACATTTGCTTCTTCTGGCTTTTTCTTCCCTTTCCATCTAGATATGAAATGTCACCTTTGCCTTTTCATATGTTCATATCTCAATTTGAACTGTCCTTCAATCTTCATTTTAATCTCCCAATGTCTCTTCAATGGGGCAGCCCCAGTCTCAGGGCCCAGAGAGCCTGATGGTTAAATCAAGTTAAAGACAGGATTCAGAGGTTGATTCTGTGCTTTAGTCGTTGTTCAACTTTTAGTAAATTAAGGACATCATTTTTTCTAGTGCAAACTGGTAAAATGGGCATGCCATTACCAATTGTATGGTATTGTTACAGAATTAAATGAAGTAATGTCAGCAAAGACCAAAGACCATTTGCATAGAACTCACGCGTGCTAGGCACTCCTACAGCAGATGGTCACTGTGGTTGGTGACTGTGACAGCTCCACGTTGTTGTGGTACCTAGAATTATATTTGCATCCCAGTGTGTAAAACCTGCCAAAAATTTTAGCTTGACCTGTATGTTTTTCTTGCTTTTATTTTCTCAAAATTATGCCTGCTCACTTAGTTCTTGCTTTTAAAATGACACTCGGGCTTTCACGCTAGTGATTAGAGGTGTGAGAGAGTGGCACTCTACAAACTGGTTGCAGCGGCGGCTTCACCAACCACACCACAGCGCCAGCCCCTACCCAGTATATTAGGAGCTGTATGTTGAGAACATGGCAAGGCCTACAATAATGTGCTTTAGGTATTGCCAACATTTGCAGATTGAAGTGAGTGATATCAAAAGGTACAGAACAGGGTCTCCAGTTCTCATCACACTAAATTTTGAGTTTTCACCAGGTTTGTTTGTGCCAGATCCCTTGGAGTAGAATGAAATCTGCTGTAGGACTAAGGAACCTTAAAGGTGTGCAGATACGTAGTAAGTGGTAGGTGGGTGAGAACTGATACTGTATGATGACCATGTATTGCCATATTTCAAGTACTCTTTACTAATCTGAATCTCACAAAAACTTTCTCATGCAAACTACAGATGATCTGCCAATTTTGGTCTGTGAAAAGCTTTTACCACCAGTTATGTGACATTGGTAATGAAGGTAGCACTGAGTGTCAGTCTCTTAACTCCTGATTGAGAGTAATGAAGGCGGCACAGGGATATAGGTCTTTTAATTTTTTTAAAGATTTATTTATTTATTTGAAAGACAGAGTTACAGAGAAGCAGAGGAAGAGAAAGAGAGAGAGGTCTTCCATCTGCTACTTCACTCCCCAGATTGCTGCAACAGCCAGAGATGTGCCAGTCCAAAGCCAGAAGCCAGGAGCTTCTTCCACGTCTTCCTTATGGGTACAGGGGCCCAAGCACTTGGGCCATCTTCTTCTGCTTTCCCAGGCAGAAGCAGAGAGCTGGATTGGAAGTGGAGCAGCCAGGACTTGAACTGGCAACCATATGGCATGCCAGTACTGTAGGAGGCTGCTTTACCTGCTATGCCAGAGTGCTGGCCCCAGAATATAGGTCTTTTAACTCTTAGTGTCATACATGTTTTTCTCTTCTACTTAATCTGTGTTAAATCGGGACTCACTTGTGTGTTGAAAATTTTTTAAGACCTATGGAAACCATACTTTAGAAAGAACGCACAACAGGTGTTTGTGGTTTGAGTTAGATGGAAATTTCTCAGTGCATACTTTAGTAATTTTGTGTGAAGCTCTGAACATACTGAAAAGCTCCATCTCTTCCATTTCTGATGGCAACACCACCCTGGCTGTTTCCCCAATTCCTTTGTAACTTATCTCATATTTATCATATTCAAAACTGCAATCTTGATGCTATTTTTGTGATTGTAATTCATGCTGAACAATCTGCTTCCATTCTCAACTCAGTGAGCTGGCAATCAATTTCTTAGTGCTATTTGAGAAGAAAGCAAAATCTAAAAATGAAGCTATTAATACATTACAAGTAAGTACTAAATCTGTTAGGCAGGGGCTGACAGATCACATTAGCATGGGCACCCTGAGGCTCTGTGAGGCAGGAGAAGGGGCTTGTGATGCATGATACCATTATTGACCTTTGAGTTACACAATTTATCAAAGAGGAAAAAATAGCTTCCTTTGTGTGGGTAAAAGCCACTATGTGAGCCCTTTACCCTAGATTCCCAAGAACAGCAAATCGGTCACCGGAGTTCACTAATTAGGTTGTTTATTCTCCCAAACAGAAATGTGATTGCAGTGACCTGACCGGAAAGCATCTAGCATTAGTTCTTGGCGTGCTTGCATGTTGGAAGCCAGGGTAAAATCTAGGCTGCATTGTGAGGTCTCTGGAATGGAGTGGCCTGTCTGATCAGTCTTCTCCACCACCATCCTTGCACTCACACTGTTATAAACATGAGATTTCAGCATAACAAGCACAGCCCTCCAGTTCCTGCATGGTGCTTGCAAGTAGCTCCAAACTTAATTTATCTATTTAACCTGTAAACTGTTCTACAACATAAATATCAGTATTCCCATTCTGCTGACATGGAAACTGATGGGGGTGTGTATCCAAGTCTGCACAAGAGGTATGTGGCAGAACTGGACTTTGACATGTTTTTAAGCATTTCTCTGCATTCCAGTGCATATAAAATGAATGGATAGTGCCTGAAATAGGGTTCTTGCTAATAACTCTGTGTGTAAAATAAGGGTGGCTGTCAGTTTACAAAGCGTCTACTTCCTGATGAGCCCATCCCAGCCTGAAAACAGTAAGTTGAGCATGCGTTTACTACACATCTATCCCACTGGGCATGGTAGCTCGGCCTATTTTGCCTCAACTATGCTTAGAGCCCTTGCATTACCCTACAAACCATCTAAGATGAGGCTCTTGTATAATAAAGTGCTGAATATGTCGCATGACTTGTTGAGCACCTGCATCCCGAAAGCTGTGGCAGTTCACTTAGCACGTGGCTTACTCGCCCTCCCAACCACATGGCTCTAAGGCAGCTGTAGGTGCTGCCACCCAGCACACGGAAGTTCATGCTGGATAAAGATCCAGGTTCAACATGTGAATTAGGTCTCCATGAAATGCTGTCGTGAACTTGGAGCATCCTAAGTGGAGGCCCCCAAAATCTGGGACCATCCATATTTGAAATAAACCGAATGTGCCAAAATCCAGTCACTGATGTTCTGCCTGCGGGTAAAGTAATGGGAGTTACATCTTTCTCCTTATCTATCACCAGTGCTAGAAGAAGACGTGTTCTGAGTCTTAGTGTTTTCACACAATACCTGACAGCCATGTGCCCTACAAATTCCTTTTTTTTTTTTTTTTGGCTAGTTTAAAGCTATGTTTCTTGGGTATAATTGGTATACCATAAATTTAGTCTTTTTGTGGATTGTTTTATGAATTCAGGTAATCTATGTAAGCAACATGAGAATCAAGAATCGTTTTCCTCACCACAAAACTTTTACCATTAATTTTAAATAAGTCTTTTGTTTAGAACAGTTTCAGATTCACAGACCAGTTGCAATGAGAGTACAGGGAGTCCCCATGCTCCAGTGCCTGTTGTCTGCCTCTTAAGTTAATGGGCCCGCCTGTCATTTTCCTGACCAGCTGGTTCAGTGTGGCTGTCGACATTGGTCATGCCTAAGGCTCCTGTGAACTGTGAACTATGATGACCTCCCTGTTGTAGGCGGAGGTGGCCTTACAGGTCTGAGGACTGTCGGCAGACGTCTCTTGTAGAATGTCCTTCCTTTGGAACTTGTGCTGTCCCTAGGTTAGACAGGGTCGTGTGTTTTCAGCAAGAAGACAGTGGATTGAGGGCCATTTCCAGCACCTCAGTCCATGAGCACTGACCACCAGCATGGCTTGTTGCTGTTGGTGCTGACTTTTCTGGCCTGGCCATGTCAGGGCTGGTCAGTTTCTCCACAGAGCAGTCTTTGTCATGTGAACGTGGAGAGTCACCGTGCCAAGCTCTGAGATTGAGGAGCCATGCCTTTCCTTCAGGGGTAGCGTCTACAAGAACTATCCTCTGTGGAAGGTTGGCCATCACCTTCAGTTGTCTATTCATTCAATCATGAATCCATGCCAGTGTGGACTCACAGGATCTGAGTTGTGATCTGGTGCTAAGAGTTTAATTTGGTTGCTCACATGAATGTTGCCTTGACTGTGGCCAGAGAAGCTCCTTCAGCTGATGACTATGTGGCCGTGACATAGCCTTGTGTTGTTCCTTTTATTTTGGATTCCTTTTCAGTAGTTTCTTGCTCTCTGACACTGCACGGCATTCCAGGATAATGATATATGCCCCATCCTAGCCTTAGAATCAAACATTTCTCCAAGGAGTTCTGGTTCTCTTCATTAGAGAAACAAGATGTAGGCCTGGGTGTGGCCATTGCTGCTGGTGTGGTGTCCTGCTATATATGTGGGGGTGTTTTCTGGCCCTGTGGATGCTGATCGGCACCTGCATTATGCGAGACATTGTCAGCTCGGATTCTCTGTGATGAGGATCATTCTAAGCTTTCCTCCAGGCTGCCTGTCATCCCGCACCCTCACCATCAGAGCTCTGGATCCAACCACCTGTCACGCACTGGAGTGCTCATCTCATACAGAGCACAGGTGGCTCTGCATTACTAACCTGTGCCCACTTGCCTTTGGTCTGACAGCCTCACTCCTTGTCAGAGTTCATTAGGCCACACAAATGGACTTTTTCACAAGAATATTGAAGTTGATTTAGCATATGCCTATATTATCACTGACTTAGCAATCACAGTGTTCCTTAGAATTGTGGGTGTGTAGTCATGGAAAAATAGTTCTTGGTCTATGGTGTTCATTGTATTTTAACTCTAACGAAATTGCTTTTCTTAGTTAATTTTTTGTTTTTGATTTTCTCATTTTCTTCTCTACTGTGCATGATTAACCATAGGATACCACGGTACTGATTAATATAAAGTTTAAAAATATTTTCTGTAGGATTTCTTTGTTTTCTCTTTTTGAAAGATTTATTTATTTTATTTGAAAGGCAGAGTTACAGAGAAGCATAGGCATAAAGAGAGAGGGAGAGATCTTCCATCTGCTGGTTCACTCCCCAGATGGCTGCAATGGCCGGAGCTGTGTTGATCTGAAGCCAGGAGCAAGGAGCCCCCTCTGGATTTTCCCACGTGGGTTCAGGGGCCCAAGGACTTGGCCCATCCTCTATTGCTTTCTCGGGCCACAGCAGAGAGCTGGATTGAAAGTGGGCAGCCAGGAATTTAACCAGCACTCATATAGGATGCTGCTACTGCAGGCAGTGGTTTTACCTGCTACGCCATAGCGCCGGCCCCATACTTCTCTTTTAATTAACTTAAAATGCATGAAAACATAAATATCTTCAACTGGGTTCCAAATATCAATGAAGAAATTGGCTACAAAATGTGACCATAGAAGGTACATCTTTAATAGACACTAAATAAACATCTATGCTGTTAATAGTAATATAAAATTCTTCTGAAAATATTTATCAGCTGAGAGAAAAATTCCCACCAAATTCAGGGCTTTTTTCCTACCAGCGTCATATTAGGAGACCCCGAACTCTCTTGGACCTGAGACATATCTTCTCAAAAACTCTTCCGATATTTCCTTTCAGAACTTCAAAAATGCATTTGTAAAATAATCCAGAAACAAAATACAGGAAAACATTAAAATGATCAGAGACAAAGAACATCGCAGACAAGCATTTGAAAGGGTTGGGCTGTCAGGCCGACTGGCAGGGTAGGACTCTGACTTCTACAGAGTCAGCCACAGCACAAGCTCGTGGGTCTGGGACGCAGGCAGACAGAAGAGGGGTTGCAGGGGTGAAGCGGTCAGAAGAGTAAACCTTTTGGTGAATATTGGGTATAAAACATTTAGTAGCCTGCACTGAAGGAATCTTCTTTTGATTAAAACTTAATGATTTTTATTTGTAAAATGACTAGCTTTGAAGTCTCATAAATTCATAGCTTCAAGGTTTCCTCATATATTTGAACTGTGTTGAAGCCTTTGTGATTCACTTTACATTAATGATTTATTACTTCCAAAAACATTTTCAAGTTGTTTGTAGTGCATTTTTTGGCTCCAAATAGAAACAAGTGCCTGGAGCTCTCCCAGGTAGATGTCTGTCTTGTAGATTAACAGAGAGAGGTTGACGCCACCTGCATCCTGCTCAGACACAAGCACTGTGGAGACTAATTGAGTCTATTTCAAAGCTGACTGGGTGTGTGGTCAAACCTGGGAGGCAGTTGTGGGTTTTCTCGTGAAATCACCTGGCCAGAGTGTGAGCAAGAGTTTGAGGAAGAATTTATAATTTGTAGTCACACATTGACTAACTTGAATCTCTTAGACTGCCTGACAGAATCCCACCACCTCCACCAGTACAGCCCAGTGAACCAGGGGTCTTGGGGCCATTTTCCTGTGTGTGCCTCACAGAGACTTAGGCTTGTGGGGCAGAAGCACAGCCATTTTTTGAACAGCAGTACTTTCTGAACATACCTGTTCACAGTGGCTGGGAAGTAAAGAGAGGAGCACACAAGCATGATTGGCAGGTAGAGCTACTACCTCAAAGAGTACAAATGCAATGGCACAGGTTTTAAATGGAGGAGGAAAAGACATTTCATTGGGGGCTTAGGAAAACTCTGGGGAGTTGAGGAATAAAACGACTGTAAAATCAGTCTGAGGCAGGAGAGGCTGGCAGTGGGCAGTGGCTCAGAATTCCTAGTGAAGACACAATGGACAGAGAGAAAGGGACACACAGGGTCTTCGCACAGGCAACGCTGCATTAGGGTCAGGCATGTGGGGAAAATAACGAGTGATAAAGCTAAAAGTGTCAGGGACATGCTGCTGAGGATCACTCATGTTGGGGGAGAAAATAAAATTATATTTTTATTCTCTAGGAAACCAACAAGGATGGCCTGTGCACAGATTTCAAAGGAAGAGCAGACACATGGAAATCAGGTCAAGACAACCACACAACACAGCGGTGAGTTCACTGGTGTCGATCCATGGTCATCATTGAGAGTGGAAGATGACCGGGTGAAGACCCGAGTGCGTGGTGATGTGAGACAGAACTTTTGGAAATACTTCCACGTGTTAAAACACAGAATCAAAGATGTGTTGGATCCTCAGATTCTGTCACCTAGGAGAGTGAGTGTGTGCTCATTATCACACAAAGAGGTCAGGCCATAAGCAGAGAGTTGGATTGGAAGAGGAGCAGCTGGGACATGAACCAGCGCTCATATGGGATGCTGGCACCCCAGGCAGAGACTTAGCCTACTATGCCACAGCACTGGTCCTGAATTCTGAAGTTTTGTGAGGTTGTACACATTTGTAGTATCCCCTCAAGCATTAATGAGAATTATAGAATTTTTGGAGACTAACATGGATATCTATCTATCTAGGTAGCTAGCTAGCTATATATTTGTGTGTGTGTGTGTGTGTGTGTGTGTGTGTGTGTGTGTAAGGGGAGGAAAAAAAAACCTTTAAAATCACAAAGTCATTCTAGGGACCCATTCTAAAGACACCCAGCCAAGAGAAGCAAGAAACTGGGATCTCAGCTCTGCAGTTGCAAGAGAGGATCCTGCAAATAATCCAGATAAGCAAGGCACATGTGAAGCCCAGAGCCCCAGGCAGGAGCAGCGCTGTTCACACAGCTTGTGCCTTTCACTCTGAGACGGGCTGCCCTGCCTAACCTGAGAGGTGAGGGGTTTGGTAACTGGATGCAACCACAATCTCCATTGTATCACAGGTTCAGATTTACCCAAGGAGTCAGTTGGTGCCAAGGAGGCACAGGCTGCTCTGTAACTCACGCCATGATGGAAGGGCAAGCAAGAGGATGTAGGTTGAGAGGAAGCCCAAGTTCTGAAGAGGGTAATACAGGGGGCAAGGGAAAATCTTGATGGTCAGCGAAAGGAAAAGGATTAAGGATCCAGAAGTGAGAGGAGAGAATGAACCACGTAAATGACAACGTACCCAGCTCTCTCCATGGTACAATTGTTGTCATGAATCCTTCATTTTGTGCTATTAATATCTCTTTTTCAAGAAAAAGTAAATATACCCTTATTTAGTGTCTACATTTGAAGTGAATATGACAAAATGTTAAAATTGTTAAATTTTAAAACTAAAAGAGAAAATTATCACTAAGTAACATAATTTTTTCTTTTGAACCTTCATTTTACAGAATTTGGTGTGAGGCATTTATGGCAACCCCGCGTTTCCTTCTTTCCAATCCTGCTTTCTGCTATGGAATTCTGCCATAAATTTTAATCATGGATATCTTAAGAAAAAGATTCACACCATTCCTAGTTTCAGAAAGAATTTTTCCCAGCTCAGAGAACTATTGTAAAGAGTGAATTTGCCTGCAAACTGGTTTGCATCATTTGTGTAAAGATGCTAAGTATAAACAAGCACTGCTATTGCAATGATGTATTTGGAGCTCCCCATGCACTGTAGCAGAACAGTGTTATATAAGTGGAAAGTGCCTCATGTATTTTAAAAGAATACATGAGTTTATTTCTCAAGGGAAATTGTGAATTTATGTTCTGTGCTTGTTCTAAAGGTATGCACATGATTCATAAGTTAGTTTATAAGTAATTTTATGCTGTAGGAAGAGAGATATTCAACTATTTCCAAGTATTTGAAAGATGTATTTTATAATAATCAACTGTTCAACATTTTATTGTAGAAGAGAAAAGGAAATCAATTTAAATTTTTCTTGTTAAAGTTTGAATGAGATACAAATTTTACCTAAGCAACTTGATTTATAGAATAAGATTTAAATTTTACCTAAGCATCTTGATTTATTATGGACTCTTGGAATAGGAAAACAAATATTTCCTTCTTTCCATTTTCTAAATCTTGTGCCCCTCCCTTTTCTATTTTTTCATCCATACTTTGGAATTTTACCAAGTAATTGAGAGAGCATGCAACATTCACCTGCTCTAAGTTACTCCTCTTTTTAGTCTTTTTCAGACCTAAAAAAATGGCCCAGAGATTTTGGTCATTAACTAATGTATCTCCACCTATTTTGGAGTTTGAATATGCACGCTGCCTGTAAATGTTTCGTCCATTCACACAGATACTTGCAAGTAGTACCTCACATCTGTGTAATTTTGTAACTTGCTGAGGAACAGCACCCTAAGGGTAACCCTCTTCAGGGGAATGAGGTGACTGGCTTTTTTCTTAATTTATTTTTGTGTTTCATTTTGGTCCAGTGCAAGCAGCCTTTCCTTAAGGAGATGAACGGTTTCCAGATCTTCGCTGAAAAGGTACCGGGGAAGGTGTTCTCGCCAGGAAGTCAGGCTGGCGTTTGCATTCTCAGGTACTGCTCATTCCTGCCCCCTGTGCAGCCATTAGTTTGATGTGCGAGAGTGGATGCGCAGCTACTTGTTTCTCTCATATGACTGGGATTTGGCGACCGGCGTCTGCACACGCTTCACGGGAAGCAGGCAGGAGTCTCAGTCACACCAATGATAAAGTGGGAGGAAAAATCCCGTGGCATGCTCCTGGGCTGGAAATGCTTCAGGCCATTTCAATTCCAGCCTAAAAGTGTAAAAAAATTAAGAAAAAAAAGTACATTGCTGAGAAGAGATCCTTCTGGGTATGTGAGTAAACCGGAAGGCAGAGAATCAAAGGGAGACACAAAAGCAGGGATGGTCTTGGCATCCAGATGGAGCCCTAAGCAGCAGCTCACAGCTCAGCCGAGGCCTCGTGCATCTCACACCTCAAGGGTTACGTCTCCAGCCAGGTGAAGGCTTCGTAAAGCTGAACTTTATCAAGAATTGGAGAAAGCGCAAGTCAGGAATGAGGGAGAAGCACATCAGAGAGCAAAAGCCATTCTCGGAAACACATTGACTACAGAACAAGAGGAGGTAGGGGAGGAGCAGTGCCTGAGTGTCAGGCACCACATGTGTGATGCTCCTTCGTAGCCTCTTGTTTCCGTCAGGAAAGCTGTCTCATTGGCCACATAAAAAGAAACCTGAATTTAGATGTGGGGGTAAAGCCACCACACTGGCATCCCATATGGGGACTAGTGACTGTCTCAGCTACCCTACTTCTGATCCAGCTCCTTGCTAAATAGCCTGGGAAAAGCAGCAAAAGAGAGCCCAGGTGCCTGGGCCCCTGAAGGTGGCACGCCGTTGAAGTTCCTGACTCCTGGCTTCGGCCTGGCTCAGCCCTGCCTTTTGTAGCCACTGGTGGAGTGAACCAGTGGATAGAAGATCTCTCTCCTTCTCTTTAGCTCTCCTGCTCTCTAACTCTGACTTTCAAGTAAATAATTTTTTTTTAAAAAAGAAACAGTATATATTTTTTTCCCATAGTTTGTCTGAGTACAGGCCCATTCAAGTCTTGTAATGCGTTTTTCTCAAATCACTGTTTATAATTAAATGTATGCTAAGGTGTATGTGTTTGTTTCTTAGAGATGTGCATAATGCTGACTGGTGGTAAACGTAGAAGACTGTAGTTTATTCCTCTGTAGGTCTTCATTTAACCCAGTATTTTTATCTTGACATTCCATTATTAATTCATAAGTAAATGCCAATTTCTTCCAGTGTCCCTGGAATCAGTTTATCATCTTATGTCTTTCTTCTTAAGTTAAGCATTGAATAAAATTTTGAGGCATTTTATATTTGCAATGGAGTTAAAAATCAGAACAAAGGCAAATGAGGCACAATGAGACAAATCACACAGACATCATTTCCTTGTTTTTTTTTTTTTTAATTAATTAATTTATTTGAGAGGCAGAGTTACGGAGAGAAGAAGAGGCAGAGAGAGGTCTTCCATCCCCTGGTTCACTCCCCAGATTGCCGCAATGACTGGAGATGAGCTGATCGAAAGCCAGGAGGCAGGAGCTTCCGCCTGGGGTGCAGGGGCTCAAGTACTTGAGCCATCTTCCTCTGCTTTCCCAGGCCATAGCAGAGAGCTGGATTGGAAGTGGAGCAGCTGGGACTCGAACTGGTGCCCATGTGGGATGCAGGCGCCACAGGCAGAGACTTAACCTACTAAGCCACAGTGCTGGCCCCTTCCCTGTGTTCTTGATAAGGAAAACAAATACTGATGAACCACTAACTGGAAAATAAAATTACAGGATCTAAGAGTAGAGTTTGGATAGTAAAAATGACTGTTACAGTATTAGCAAATTAGTATTGAGATCAATACTGAAATATGAAAATATGTTCAGTCTGCAAAGACAGTGGTTTGAGAGGTGTTTTTACTTGGATATATGATTATGACACAGAGTGAGCTTTTAGACTAGTGGTTAAGATTCCTGTTGTGCACTGAAATCCCTGGGCTCCTTCCTGTCTCCAATCCCTGAATGCAGCCTCTTGCTAATGTGCACTCTGGGAGGCAGCAGGTGATGACTCAAGTAATTGGGTCCCTGCCACCCAAGGGGGAGACTTGACTGGGTTCCCATTTCCTGGCTTTGGTCTTAGCCAGCCTCAAATATTGTAGAAGTTTAAGGAGTGAACCAGTGTAAGAGAACCCTGTTTCTGTATGTCTCTCTCTCTCTGCCTTTCAAATAAATAACAATAAGGAAATATTAAGGCGCAGGAAGGGCATGAGCCTGGATTTTGCTGACTCACAGGCATGTTTTCATTTTATTTTTCCTTTTGCTGTTTTCTGTCTTCTTCAGAAGATTTAATTCCCAGGAAGTATCTGCAGCCTCTCTGGTCATGACATCCCTCATCTCATAAACAGGGGTGTGGGGATGAGGAACAATTGCATTTATGATCAACACTATAGTGTTCTGTGAATTAGAGCCCAAATAATTAGTTTTTGCCTATTTCCTTTGCTTGTTTCCCCCTATTTATTTTATATATTTGAATCTGTGTTTTTGTGACAGAACAAAGGAATGAGCATAGATAAGCAGCTGTCTTACCTGTTAAATGTCACCAAGCCACACACTGTTTTCTGTCCTCTCCAGCTGTGAGAGGGTGGGAAGGATTATGTGTTAGCATCCTAGGAACATGTTGAAATGTCTCAGATACACACTGTCAGAGCATCATGTGGTTTTTTTGAAAATGAGAACCTGCATGTTGTGTTCATATATATGATACCAATCACTCAATATTTATCTTTATCATGAAGACTGTTGTTTTTTTTGAGAATAACAAAACATGATTATACACACATAAAAATTCAAATAAACAAATGAGTAAATGAAGGGATATATACAAATATCTAGGTGCATGTGTGTGTGTATACATACACTATATATACACATAAACACAAATGGATACTTAAATGGTCATGGAAAAGGGAATTAAAAGTTACGTTTATTATTTTGATGCAAATTTTTTGAAATCCATGCAGTTTTTTAATAATATGCATTTCCAAGAACATTTTCGAGACAGTTCAAATGCTTGGTTTTCAATTTCTTTGCATGAAATAAATTCATTTTCAAATTCCATTTATTTGAATATATATATATACATATATGTACATTCACCAATATTTGTAAACAATTCATTCTCTTGAATTATCCACTTTATTTTCCATATTAATTTATAAATTAAATGATCTATTTTAGGATCATATTATCTACTAAGGGTTCTGGAGATTTTTAGAAACCTACCCATTATTTTCTCTACATTTTGTTATTTCAGAAGAAATGTGTCCACATTTTAAATGAAATAGTTTAGAGCACTTAAATTTTAAACATCACTGTTAAACTTTTAACATGCAGCTGTTTGCATTGTCAGTGGTGTGTGACTATTGTCACTAATTGATCTGTTTGTGATTTTGGAACAACTACTGATGAGTTTGTCTCATTCATTTGTCCTCTTCCTTCCCTAATAATTACAGACTCGTAGTTTTCTTTTTTCTTTCTTTCTTTTTTTTTTTTTTGTCAGGCAGAGTGGACAGTGAGAGAGAGAGAGAGAAAGGTCTTCCTTTTGCCGTTGGTTCACCCTCCAATGGCCGCTGTGGCCAGCACGCTGCAGCCGGCGCACCGGCTGATCCGAAGCCAGAAGCCAGGTGCTTCTCCTGGTCTTCCATGGGGTGCAAGCCCCAAGCACTTGGGCCATCCTCCACTGCACTCCTGGGCCACAGCAGAGAGCTGGCCTGGAAGAGGGGCAACCGGGACAGAATCCAGCACCCTGACCCAGACTAGAACCCGGTGTGCCAGCGCCGCAGGTGGAGGATTAGCCTATTGAGCCGCGGCACCGGCCTCATAGTTTTCTGTTATTCAGGGTCACAGATTATTTCTAAATGCTTTTCTTCATTGATTGATTCATTATTTCACTTATTGAATAAACATTACAAACATTCCAAAACTTTGTGGGTGATGTTATTTGGAATATTGGCAAGGCTCTTAGACAAATCAAATGTACTCCTTGATTTTGTAATTTCAAAGTCATAGCTACAGTGTGGTAATAAAATATATAAAGATCACTTAATACTATAATTTTTAATTACTTAAATTGTAACTGTGATTAAATTTGATGAAAGTATCCTTTTCTCCTCAAAAATGCCCTATGGATATTTTAAATAGGTAGTATGTAAATATTAGAGAGATAATATCTTCTTTTTAAAAAATATTTATTTTTTTATTTGAAAGAGTTACACACACACACACAGAGAGAGAGAGAGAGAGAGGTCTTCCATATGCTGGTTCACTCCCCAGATGGCCGCAATGGTCAGAGCTGCGCTGATCCGAACCCAGGAGCCAGGCGCTTCCTCCAGGTCTTCCATGTGGGTGCAGGGGCCCAAGGACTTGGGCCATCTTCTACTGCTATCCCAGGCCACAGCAGAGAGCTGGGTTGGAAGAGGAGCAACCGGGATTTGAACCAGTGTCCATATGGGATGCCGGCACTGCAGGTGGCGGTTTTACCCGCTGTGCCACAGTGTTGACCTTAGAGATAATATCTTCTTAAACTGCCCGAGGAAGTTGTGAAATACAACTGAAGCTCTATAACAAATGTTGTAAATCCATAGCCTTTTCTTTCGTTCTTTTTTTTTTTTTGGAATTCTTTTTTTTATTTATTTTTTATTTAGTAAATATAAATTTGCAAAGTACAGTTTATGGATTACAATGGCTCCTCCCCCATAATTTCCCTCCCACTCACACCCCTCCCATCTTCTGCTCCCTCTCCCATTCCATTCACACCAAGATTCATTTTCGATTATCTTTATATACTGAAGATCAATTTAGTATGTATTAAGTAAAGATTTCATCAGTTTGCACCCACACAGAAATACAAAGTGTAAAAATACTGTTTCAGTACTAGTTATAGCATTACTTCACATTGGACAACACATTAAGGACAGATCCCACATGAGAGGTAAGTACACAGTGACTCCTGTTGCTGACTTAACAATTTGACACCATCTTGTTTATGGCGTCAGTAATCTCCCTAGGTTCTAGTCATGAGCTGCCAAGGCTATGGAAGCCTTTTGAGTTCACCGACTTCGATCTTATTCCGACAGGGTCATAGTCAAAGTGGAAGTTCTCTCCTCCCTTCAGAGAAAGGTACCTCCTTCTTTGATGGCCCGGTTCTTTCCACTGGGATCTCACTCACAGAGATGTTTCATTTAGGTCTTTTTTTTTTTTTTTTTTTTTTTTTTTTTTTTTTTTTTTTGCCACAGTGTCTTGGCTTTCCATGCCTACAATGCTCTCATGGGCTCTTCAGTCATATCCGAATGCCTTAAGGGCTGGTAAATCCATAGCCTTTTCCAGTCTCAAGGCAATGCAGCCGTCAGGGAGAAGACCTGTGACCCCGGGTCTGTGAACCCAGGATGGCCCTGTTCTTGAGGCGAGGCTACCGGAAAGCAAGGGCCGACCGTGTCCCCTTTCTGCTTTACCCCAGAGAATGATGTCTTTCCTAGACACTCACTGAACTGTTGCTAGGGAAAGTCTGCAACCCCTCTCACTGTAAGATGAGAGTGTTCTGGAGGCCCAGCGCGGTGAGTTATCTGCACGTTGTTCATGTTCTGACTGTACCGCGCCCCGACGGTGCTCACGGGGGGCGACTGTTTACAACTCGGGCACGCCAGTCAGAGTTTAGGAAAATCGGCCTCTTCTGGGCCTTTGAGATGACTCCAGATGAGCCTCCTGGGACGGGGCTCGCCCCGGTGAGAGGCTGTGAACGGGACCAAGGCCGCGATGTGCCTGTGCTGGGCGCACGCAGGGCTCCGCACGTGCACAGCCTGTGTGCCCCGCCGCCCGCTAGCTCCCGTGCCTCGTGCGGCCCGCGTGCGACTCGCTTGTGCAGCCTGTGCCCCGCCGCCCGCTAGCTCCCGTGCCTCGTGCGGCCCGCGTGCGACGCGCTTGTGCACACTGCGCACGCGCACAGCCTGTGCCCCGCCGCCCGCTAGCTCCCGTGCCTCGTGCGGCCCCCGTGCGACTCGCTTGTGCACACTGCGCACGCGCACAGCCTGTGCCCCGCCGCCCGCTAGCTCCCGTGCCTCGTGCGGCCCCCGTGCGACTCGCTTGTGCACACTGCGCACGCGCACAGCCTGTGCGGCCCACCCCCGGGCCTGCTCGGTGTTCCGCTGATCTGAGATTGGTGGCCGTGCTGTCCTGGTAGCTAGTGCGCGCTGTCAGGTGGATGCGCTGAGGCTGTGCGCGTTTTGGAGTCGGTCAGCCCGGGCAGAGCCGGCCGCCGGCCGCTGACGCGGAGGGAGCGCGCGGGCCGGCGCCGGTAAATGGCCGCCCTGCGCATTTCCGCCCGGAGCCCTCAGAACGCAGATGGAGCCCACCAGTTGCGTGTCTGCAGTGTCCTTCGTATCTCCCTGCGGGGGAGCCCTTCACCGCCGGCACTCGAGGTCCTGAGCCCGGCTCTCAGACCCTCCGCCCTTGAACTCGGGCTGTGCGCCCGGCACTCTGTCCCATCTCCACCGTTCGAGGCTCGTGGCCCGCCATTTGGAGCTCTGCTTCCAGCGCTGGAGCCTCGGCGCCCGCCATTCGGGCCCTTCCCCGCGCCAGGCCCCAGGGTCTCTGCGCGCCATGCGGTGTGAGCCTCCGTCTCTTGTGTTGGATGCGGTTCCCGGGACAGCGGAGATGGCCGCACGTGTCCCTGGTCGTCGAGAAGGCGCTGCCCGACCCCGGCGCTCTGGCCCGGAGCGCGCGTGTTCGCGGAGCGAGGGCCTAGGGTGCCTCTCGGTGAGTCGCTCAGTGTTCGCTTCGTGGCTTAACCTCACAGTTTTATTCAACATGGGAGAGCACCTCAGCTCACCTCGCGTCGAAGAGCCGTCGAGTGGGTTCCGGTCTGTCGATGGTTTGGGACGGTGAGATCCTCAGCCAAATTCACAATTAGCATTTCCCAGGGAAATAGGAATGAACCGAATCTGCACATTTCTAAGGCCAGGATAGGCAGTGTTGCTCTCAGATGTTTTTGTGCTGTATGGTGAGCAGATACCAACGCATTTTCCACAAGACATCTGAGGTGTACTGCAGTGGCGCCAAGTGAAATCCAGTCTCAATCCTGTTGTGCACTACATGTGAATGACAGCAGTCATTCAGCACCCAGCAGATCATCTGTTGGTATTCCAAAATCATTCCGATTGCATTATTGTTAGAAACACACGGTTAGGAGGCACCATTATGGATTTTGTGTTTATTTCTAACATTTTTGTGTGTTCCTAGAACATTTTTAAAGGTAATGAGACCATTTCATTTATGTTACTCTGTAATAAATTTGCATAACGAAACGACCTAGTTTCACTTAAGGAAATTTTAAATATGATGTGAAGGTTTTATTTCGAACTTAGAGCCATATGCATTTCAAACAGTTCAGCAATGCAGAGTTGAAAAAAGATCTATTTTCTTTGCTCCACACCTAAACTTTTTTTTTTTAAAGATTTTATTTATTTGAGAGAGAGAGTTACAGGCAGCAAGAGGGAGAGACAGAGGAAGGCCTTCCATCTGCTGGTTCACTCCCTAGATGGCCACAGTGGCCGAAGCTGAGCCGATCCAAAACAAGGAGCTTTTTAGGCGTCTCCCTCCTACGGTGCTACGCTGCAGGGACTCAAGCTCTTGGGCATCTTCCACTGCTTTCCCACACCATAAGCAGAGAGCTGGATTGGAAGAGGAGCAGCTGAACAGGAACTGTTGGAGCCTCAGCCTACGAGGCCACAGTGCCAGGCCGCACACCTAAACACATAAACTCTTTTTTTTTTAATTTTTTATTTTTTGACAGGCAGAGTGGACAGTGAGAGAGAGAGACAGAGAGAAAGGTCTTCCTTTTTGCCGTTGGTTCACCCTCCAATGGCCACCGCGGCCGGCGCGCTGTGGCCGGCGCATCTCGCTGATCCGATGGCAGGAGCCAGGTGCTTCTCCTGGTCTCCCATGGGGTGCAGGGCCCAAGGACCTGGGTCATCCTCCACTGCACTCCCTGGCCACAGCAGAGAGCTGGCCTGGAAGGGGGCAACCGGGACAGAATCCGGCGCCCCGACCGGGACTAGAACCGGGTGTGCTGGCTCCACAAGGCGGAGGATTAGCCTAGTGAGCCGCGGCGCTGGCCCACATAAACTCTTAAATGTGGCACTTGACTGGTGTTGTCAGACTGACAAAGCTGTTGCAACTTACTGTGCTTCCAGTAACATTTTTCTCTACCTTTTAAAAATATTTACACATAAGAGTGAAAATACTAAATTTACTAGTCTGCAACTTGCTTTTATTATTTATTTTATTACAGTTTTCTAGGTTACTACTTATAGCTTCTATATGAAAAGCATAGTTGGTGTTTATTAGAAATATGTGAATATTTCAAAAAATTTGAAAAGGTAATTAAGAGGTAAGTTTCTTTTGATGCAAAAAAACTGAGATTGATGCACATGAGAATTCTTCATAAACAACATTGGTTTCACAAATTTTTTTTACCAAAGCAAACATCTTTTAATTACTTTTCCCACAGTCTTTTAGAAGTGCTTCCATTTGTGCAATAATTTGCTGAATAATTTCCTGCTCAAAATATTTAAATGATCATCACCAGTCTCTCTTCAACAAAAATGCTACAGCAAAACTCCTTTACACACACAGGGTCCTTAGAGCACGTATGGTTTCATTTCTTGTCAGAGAAGGAGAATCAGGCATTATTGTATATCAAGTTAAGCTGCCGCCTGAGATGCCTGATTGAAATTGCAGCTCCTGTGCTTCTGATCCAGCTTCCTGATAATGTGCACCTTGGAAGGGAAGGTGTGATGGCCCAAATGCTTGAGCCCTACCATCTGTCTGTTAGACCTGGGTGAAGTTCTGGACTCCCAGCATTGGGCATTGCAGACATTTAGGAAGTCAACAAGCAGTTAGAAGCTCGCTCTCTCTCCCTCTCCCTCTCCCTCTCCCTCTCCCTCTCCCTCTCCCTCTCCCTCTCCCTCTCCCTCTCCCCCTCCCCCCCCTCCCCCTCTCCCTCTCCCTCTCCCTCCTCCCATCTGTCCCTGTCTGACTTACTTTCAAGAAGATGGAAAAATAAATAAGTAAACAGTAAGAATAAAAATGTGATATAATTTACCAGTGTATAAACAGAAAATATTTTGAGAATGCACTTTCAATTTTCCTCCCTGCTTCCCTCCTCTCCCCCTCTCCTCCCTTCTCCTCCTCCCTCCCTGCCTTCCTTCCATCTTTTTTTTTAAATTTTTCTTCCCTCTGTCTTTTCATACTCCTTCCTTCCTTTCCTGCATTCTCCCATTTTTCTTTCTTATGTTCCAAGCATCTTGTCTGTTTCTCTTTTGCATTTTACTTTATGTAGCTACAAAAAGTTACTTTTCCAAATTATGAAAACCCAGATGTTCTGCTTACTAAGTAGAGGACAGCGTCGAACATAAAATGTTTGCTTGCTATTGATTTTTCACATTGACACCTAGACCTGTGTTAGCAGGCTGAGGAAATGACCCTCAACATGGAAAGCACACACGTGTCTTTCCTGGTGGTGACGTCCTGGGCTGCTGAGGCAGTGAAGAGAACACAAGTTTGTGTGAGGACTTCCATGCTGGCCCCATTCTATGTGTCATAGTAGACAATTGTTCAGTTCTTATATCTCACTAAAAGATGAAACTATCATGATAGTGCTGCTAAGCGGAAATTTGGTAACGTATGTCACATGCTTATAAAGTGCGTTGGACTTAGCCAAAGTTCCGAGAACTCAAAATTTGAGCTGTCCTGCCATTCTTTGCATTGTAGATGCCTCTGCGTGCTTTTGCTTGATGCCTGTCCGTCATTGCCTCTCTGAGCTTGTACAGCGTAAGGAAATCTGTTTGCTGTCTCCCTTCCCAAGCACTACAGCAAACCACTCCAGGTTTCATGATACGACTGCATACTGGGAAGTTTTCTTTCCGGCCTTTCAGCAGTCATTTGAAGAGGTGGAATGGAGCTTACTCATTAGGGACTGTCTCAAAGGCCCACAATAGCAGTAGCTTTAAAATTAGAGACATGTGAGGCCCAAGACCCAGAGCTGTTCGCCTTTATGGGGGCATAAAGTTTCTGCTGGGGGAATCCATTCAGTTTACCAAATTGTAGACCAAAATTTTGTTTTGTGAGCAAAGGGACTTGGGGGCGTTATGGGATATTCCTAGGTTTTCTGGTGAATTAAACTTCTTTGCTTTGAGGATATTTCTTGTTAAAGAAGTAGAAATCACGCTTTAAGATCTGTGTAGTCTTCTCTACTAAAAACTAATATGGACACCTTATTAAATTTTTAAAATTCCTTTCATATTAAGTAGATTTTTACATGACTACAACTAATATACTGAGACTCTAGTAGTCTCATAATCTTTTCATTGCCTTTACAGTATGGCAAAGAAGTCAGAGGGCAAACTGCACGTTGAAGCCTGGAGATGTTGGATTAGAGGCAACACCTGACAGTGGTTTCATCTGAGCAGAAAATCTTCCTCGCTGCCAAAATGTGAGTGCTTGGTTTTCAAAACTAAGGGTAGCTTCTGTGAACAAGCTGGGAATATCTGTTGAAAGAATTTCATAGTTTGAGATATTTTCTTCCTGGTATTAGTAACATTTTGTGTATAATTTACATTTAGTCTAATCAAGAATCAAGTGATTTTTCTGTAAAAGTTTGCACACTTTTTTGGCTTTATGGGCAAGCAAATTTAGCCACAATAATCAGAAGCAGACCAGTACTGCTGATAAAGTGGAGAATTTTGGAATCTAATACTTGAGCCTCAGAGCTGGACTCTTGGCTTAAATAATACATTTCTAAATTATGTCTAGTAAAAATAATGCTACAATCAGTTTTTTCTTCTGTAACAGGAAGACTTTGGTGGCTGTGAGGAACTAAATATAAAGCAGGCCACAAACATGTTTAAGGGGAAAATCAAAGTAGTATGTGCTAAAATGTCTGTGTGAAATTTGAGTCTACAATGCAAACTTTCTGTCTGCCTGACACGTACCACCAGTTCCCAACTGTGATCGCAAATGGAACCTCCAAAGCAAGGAGATGGGGGTGGAGGTTGTGGACACAGCTGAAATGGCTCTGGGTCACTGGTATGCCATCCCTGAGGGACAGGGCAGTGGCTTTACTGCGAAGGCACGTTGGGGTATTCTTGCTGGCTCAGCAGTGCCGCCCTTGCAAGCTGCAAGGAATGCAATCCTGATCTGCTGACTCTGCTGTCCATAAAGCTTTGAAGTTAACACCGACCTCCTCAGTGTGGAGTGTCAGCCCAGCCCCGCACTCCTGACATAGCGAGAGCTAGTTAACAATTTGGCATTTTTCTATGATGCATGCTTTAGGATGTTTCCTCTTTCGCATTACGTATCATAAGATCTTAGAGATACATTGTGACCTGCTTGAATGTTTTCTCTTCTTCACTGCATTTAGTGCTGTGTTCAGCAGGAGAATTGAGTGTTCATTTTGAAGAAAAACATCTATTGTGTTTCTTGCCAAAGCTGTTCAATTTTAGCCTTTGGCTATGAGACTTTTATCAGAATTATTTGTGATTCAGAGCACCATACACTTTATTTTTGCAATTCTTTTTAACAACCAGCCCCTGGGAAAACATGGCTGTAAACAACCTATAATTTTACAAATTAAAAATGTTTTTTGACCTATTATTGAAAGGAAAAAATAATCAGTGACTTCTCTGTGGACATAGACACTTATGGTTTGAAAACTCAGCAGTTGTTTAAAATGCTGTTTATTTGTAATGATCAAGCACTTCTTATACATTATTTCTTTCAATGATTTTTGAAGCATTATCCTTAGACTCCCTGCATAATTATGGGTCAGAAATGTCTGGAATTACTGGTGATAGAATCCAAGGCTCTGCATTTTTCCTAAGCTTCCTAAGTTATTCTGTGATACAGACTAATGTTTGAACTATGCTATTCAGAACCTCAATTTTACATAAAATTATGATCCTGAGAAAATAGATGTGTTTTCCCCCAACAATCTGAGAAGTTATTAGCAGAACTTGAAGGAGAATTCAGGTCTCTTTACTCCAAAGACGGTTTCTAGAGCCAGTGTGAACTTGATCTCAATCTATTCTTCAGAACTCATAGAAAATGAATTTCATAATTTAAAAATGCTTGACATTGTTAGGATAAAATGAGCAGTTTCACAATTTTTCAATCTTAGGCTTATGTCTCACCTTTTTAAACAAACTTTTTCCTGACTAAATTAGTCCAATTTCTCTTTATTTTGTTTGAGACAGAGTTCTGCATTTTGATTTCTGATTGGGTGTTCCATTCTTAAGACTATGTGTTTTGTTTTCATTTGTGTGTTTCGCATTAGTTTTCATCAAGATAAGGCTGCTGTTGCAAATGAATGAGCCAGAGTCCTAGCCCATCACAACAAAGGCTTATTTTTCAAACATACACATTGCATGTCCAGCTTGGTTCATCATGGAGCTCTGCTTTATTTTGGTGCTGTCAGTGTTTTACTGGTATAGAAAATATTTCTTGTTCTTCCCCCTTACACATATGGTAGGATTACACAGTGAGTTTCTTTATAGTTGCATTGTGCCATGTGGTTATTTTTTCTCAGTAACTTGTAAGTGGCAGTTGCAGCCATGGCAGTGGAACAGTTCCTTGTTGATGTGGGAACTGTGACATCTCTCTGGCATGGCAGCTGGGAGCATTGAAGATGGTGCCTGGTCTCTTGGCATGGGTTCCTGAAGCACCAGGACCAACAGAATTTTGTTGCAGACTCATAAGTGATACCTTGCAAAAGAGAAAAATGAACTTTTGTTATTTTGTCCTCTGAGATGTTTGAAATTTTTTGGAACCTTGGTATCAGATGGACTCTTTTGGCCACCTGCATAGCAGTCAGAGAGCCAGCCTGGAGGAAGCTGTGCCTTCTGGTATGTGTGGCATGTGTAGCATGTGGCCTCTTGATCACTAGTGACATGGAATGTAGGTGTACACAGCCTTTCGCTGCTCAGCCCAACAAAGGCAGCAGCCATTTTCCCTCAGAGTCCATTAGTCAGGGCTGGTCACTTGATGCTGACATTCCACAAAGAGGGCACTAGGAGCAGAGAGAGAAGAACTTGATGTGCTGAATTCAGTCAAGGATGAGACACATAGTTCTTGTTCTTAGGAGTTTTTCCCTGATGCACTACTTAGAAGTAGACGTAATGACTAGTGGATTTCACATAGCATTGAGAAGCCATAATGGAATAGACAGGTAAATATGCATATAACAAAATAAAAACTTGTAGACCATAGTTTAAAGATAGATTTTAAAAAACCTGACAAATATTTTTGCAGATAGTGATAGAGGTTGATGTTGTTACTCAATAAGTTTTCCAAGCTGATTTTTTAAAACTGGAAACATCATCATTGAAAGACAGGGGTAGTCTGTGAATTCACAGCATGAATACACAAACCCATGAACCTGAGAGGAAAATGTGTACTCTCAATATCCTCAAGGAATGCAATAAAACAGTAGATCTAGCCTGCCAGATTGGCCAAAGTATTTTAAAAGATGATAATTACAATGCCAAGAGTTGAAAATCTACAATTAGATTTTAGTTTAGAATTTAGTTTAGAGATCAATTGAATAAAACTTATGAAAATTAAAATTATACCCAGCGAAGTATTAAAAAGTATAAATATGTATATATATTCACTGGAGCATCATTTCTAACATTTGAAAGTTAAAGCTATACTTATAAATTGGGGATGGGTTTAGCATGTTATGGTATACACATGTAATGGAATTCTGTTACAGGAAGAAAATAAAAATAATGGAATTCTGTTCAGTAGGAAAATCTTAGGTGTATACAAGGAAAGGAGAGTCCAGGAGGCAGTGGCATGGTCAGCTAGAGACAGCAGGATGAAGGAAGGGCAGTGGGAGTTAAGCGTTAAGTGGTTGGTAGGTAGAGCGAGAGTATAGCTTTTACTGTGACTGATATTTGAAGCCTGTTTGATGGATTGGAACGAAAAAAAGCAACAGTACTTTAAAAAATCAATTAAAATGATCTCTCTGCCTATTGTGTGGTGAATTGAATAAAAAGCCAAGAAAAGAGGAAAGGAAACTGGTTAGATAGCTTTGTCTTTTTTTTTTTTTTAATTAACTTCTTTTTTTAAAGGTTTATTTTATTCATTTGAAAGAGTTACAGAGAGAGGTAGACACAGGGGCAGGCTGGCAGTGAGAGAAGGGAGATGTCACCTGGGTGAGAGCAAGCGTCTGTTTGATGAGGCAGAGGGGCCCTCAGATTGTCATCGTGGGAGAAGAAGGTAGAATTTTTATAAAGGAAGCAGTTGAGAACTGCCACAGCATACGGCTGGGTTGGAGGTGTCAAACACCACAGCTTAGGAAGGTGAGATCTGGGCGGAGGCCAGCAGGTTTTGCAAAATATTGGCCTCTCGTTACATTTAAAGGAAGGGACAACCTGTGTTTATCTCTCAAAGGTCAATGGAAAAGCAAGTATCTGTGAGGAACAAACTAGCCAACTTCTGACTCTTGAAACACTGTGGCTCAAATGCAACAGCACAAAAATTGGAACATATGATTATTCTATGTATAATGCATAATTGGATTTATTAACACGCACTTTGTGAAGCTAAGTAACTTCTGTTGAGTAAAAGCAAGCAATAAATGCCTGGGAGGGCAGGATGGATAAGGGTGTGGGCCTGTTTGAGATGGTGGATTATCTTATTCATGGTGGTTTCATGATTGTATAACTATGTTTGTGTCTACATTTCAAAATTCATTGAATTATAGACTTTAAATACGTGCAGTTCTCTGTATGTCAATTATAGCTCAATGAAACTCTAATAAAGAGTTTGCATAGAGCAGTAGTTAGCTTTCAAGGGCTTAAGGAAATGGCAAGTTAATATGGACCCCAGAGCACACAGCGTGCATTTCAGAACCTTGCCTATACAGAGGAGCAAATGGAAATAGATGACCTAGAAATGACAGGGCTTTTAGTTTTTAAAAAGTGAAGTCCTACATTTCCTTATCTTGTATTCACTTTTGCTCCCGCAGCTCCAAGTAAAACATAGAAATGTTATTTTCTACTAATATTTTTTACTCAGATGGATTATAAATTGTAGCAGAAATATATTTTAACTATTTTTTAAACGTAAACTGTTTTGAGCAGTATGATCCCATGAATAAAAGTGGCTAATGTTGAACATGAGTGTGTACAAATTCTGGTCCCTTCAGCTCTTCCTGGACTCCAGTTGGCAATGCTGGAATGCACCATACAGTCCCCATCTCCTGGCCACATGTTCCCTCCGAAGGAAACAGTCTTGAACGAGATTCTGCCTGCTTTAGGTGGGAAAATGCATATGGGAATAATCTCAAGATGAAATTTTAATGCTGTTTTTTTGTGAAATGCTTGCAACATAACTGAAAATACAGCGTTATCCAAATTGTTACAGCAAGGCTCTCATAGTGGCATCTCTATTTAATTTGAAATCCGTGGGTCTATTTTCAGGCTATTGTACTAGCCGTCATTTCCCTTCTCAGCCACCATGGTCTGCTGACCAGCAGTGCTCCTTGCAGAGGGAGATCTGACTTTGCCGATCACTTTGTGTGCTGTGAGCCTGCAGGCAGCATGCGTGGCTCCCCGTCCAATCTCCAGTGTACTCTCAGGGAATGGGTTTTCCTTTCCCAGTCAATGAGTATTTCACATAAGGACAGGGAGAGAAATGTTTATTGAAGTCTCTTTAGAAGAGGAATGAAGGTAATCTCCATTTAAAATTGTTCTTGCCTTTTGCTCTAGTTCATTTTTAAAGGTCAAATAGTGTATGAAGGCTAAGCTTTAACGAAGGGATTTGTTTTGTATTATAAGGGCATTCTGACTATTGTGACATCTGTGCATATCTTTTTTTTTTTTTTGTATTTTTGAAGGTAATTTTGTCAATATTGCTGCTGCATCACAGTGGTCAGGTCTTGGCAAGACTTGAGAGTGCAGACTTTGTTCTATGGATGTGGGTGGGCTTTGGTGACTGGTGATTAACACAGTGAGGCTCTTAGGTGGCCTAAAAGAGCCCTGTGTGGTGTGAATGCAAGCCATTTCCCCTGTGCAGTCACTGAAAACTGGGCCTGCTTCATGGATTCCTGTCAGGGTGATTCAACCTCTGGACAAAATGCAGAGCACAGCTTGTGTAGTAAGTGTCCCTGGGTGTGAGGAGTAGCATGTGTGTTCACCTTAGTTTTTTTGTGCCCGGAGGAACTGTTGGGATTCAGTGCTCAATGCTGTGACAGTTTCCCCCACTAGCACAGAGACTGAGCATATGAAAGTCAGAGATGGGGAGGATATTTCTTGGTATTCCTTAGCTCTGTTTTTGGATTGTGATTTAAAATTGTATTATAATCTGTTTAAAAGTCTCCATATTAAAGCTGCCTACCCTTTTTGTTGTTGCTTGAGTGTCTTTTCTGGTGATTGTTGCTTTTAGCTGTAGGAGGTCCCTGGGGATGCCTCTGCTCCCGTTTCCCTGTAGGACTTGTGTGCTATGTGGCCCTGGGCTCTGGAGCAGTGAATTGCACTGGAGCAGGAGGGAATAGGCACCTGGTGTGCAGGGGGGGCACTCCATAAAGTTCATAGAAAGAAAAGGCAATTAAAAGGGTTTTTTTCTTTTCAACTTTTATTTAATAAATATACATTTCCAAAGTACAACTTTTGAATTATAGCAGCTTTTCCCCCCATAACCTCCCTCCCACCTACAACCATCCCATCTCCCACTCCTTCCCCCATCCCATTCTTCATCAAGATTCATTTTTAATTATCTTTATATACAGAAGATAAACTTAGTATATACTAAGTAAAGATTTCAACAGACTTCACCCACACAGATACACAAAGTATAGAGTACTGTCTGAGTAGTGGTTTTACTGTTAATTCGCCTAGTACAACACATTAAGGACAGAGATCCTACATGGGGAGCAGGTGCCCAGTGACTCCCGTTGTTGATTTAAAAATAGACACTCTTATTTGTGATGTCAGTAATTACCCAAGGTTCTTGTCATGAGCTGCCAAGGCTCATTCCTCTTGAGTTCACCAACTCCGACCTTATTTAGACAAGGCCATATTCAAAGTGGAAGTTCTCTCCTCCCTTCTGAGAAAGGTACCTCCTTCTTTGATGGCCCGTTCTTTCTGCTGGGATCTCAAGCACAGAGATCTTTCATTTAGGTTTTTTTTTTTTTTTTTTTTTTTTTTTTTGCCACAATGTCTTGGCTTTCCATGCCTGAGAAACTCTCAAGGGCTTTTTAACCAGATCCGAATACCTTAAGGGCTGATTCTGAGGCCAGAGTGCTGTTTAGGGCTTTTGCCATTCTATGAGTCTGCTGTGTATCCTGCTTCCCATGTTGGATTATTCTCTGCTTTTTTAATCCCATCAGTTATTATTAGCAGATACTGGTCTTATTTATGTGATCTTTTTGACACTTAATCCTATCTTTATGATCAGTTATGATCTTAAACTGATCACTTTAACAAGTAAGATGGCATTGGTACCTGCCAACTTAATGGGATTTGGAGTCCCATGGTAAGCTTTTAGCTCTACCCTAAAGGGTAAGTCTGAGGGAGCGTGTGCCGAACTGTACATCTCCTCCCTCTCTTATTCCCAACAGGGCTCAATTTTCAGTTGAATTTAAACACCTAAGAATAATTGTGTGTTAATTAAAGAGTTCAACCAATGGTATTAAATAAAAAAAGAAAATACTAAAAAGAATAAAATAGTAAGCTTTTCCTCACCAGTCAGAACAAGGACTGATCAAGTTATTGTTTCTTGTAGAGTCAGTTTCACTTCTACAGGTTTCCTTTTAGGCGTTCAGTTAGTTGTCACAGACCAGGGAGAACATATGATATTTGTCCCTTTGGGACTGGCTTATTTTACTCAGCATGGTGTTTTCCAGATTCCTCCATATTGTTACAAATGATCGGATTTCATTTTTTTAACCACTGTGTAGTATTCTGTAGAGTAAATATCCCATAATTTCTTTATCCAGTCTTCTGTTGATGGGCATTTAGGTTGATTCCATGTCTTAGCTATTGTGAATTGAAGTGCAGATAGCTCTTTTATTTGCCAATTTAATTTCCCTTGGGTAAATTCCGAGGAGTCGGCTGGCTGGGTTGTGTGATAGGGCTATATTCAGCTTTCTGAGGAATCTCCAAACTCTATTCCATAGTGGCTTTACCAGTTTGCATTCCTACCAATAGTGGATTAATGTGCCTTTTTCCCCACATCCTCGCCAGCATCTGTTGTTAGTTGATTTCTATATGTAAGGGTGGCAAACTTGTAAATTATATTTTTATATGCATGAGGTGGAGACATCTATGTGTTGCTAGAAACAGCACTTCCTTACAGCAGAGAGTGCAGGTCCCCAGGAGTACTGAGCTCCCCTGGGAGTGGGCACCCTTGCTTCTGTGTCTGGTTCCTCTTATGGCTGCCTGTTGGCCTCTCTGTTGCCACCCAGGCTTGTAAGCATGACCTTAAACTCATCATGGTTGTTTGGAACCAGCTAGAGTGATGTGTTTCCCCTTGTTAAGTATTTGAAGATGTATTTAAATCAATAAGGATCTTTTCATCCGTCTTTAACACATACCTTCAACTCTGTACATTTCCACCAGCTTCTCGTTAATAGGATGGAGATGTGAGAGACTTCTTTTCCCATTTCTGACATGTTAGTGGGAGAAAACAAAGCCAATCCACCATCCCCCACATGGAGAAAACACTGTGCTAGATGAGCTTCAAGATACAAAATCAGGAATCAAAAGCTTCCCACAGCACATCTGCCCTTATTTACAGGAATGAGACAACATAGACTGCAGCTCAGAATTGAGGTGGGCATCACACGCAGTCTGTCATGCTTGCAGGTTTTTATGAGCTCAAGTGATGCCAAAAGTTTGGCTTGGCACAAGTGCCTCATTAGGCTGTGTGAGGCAGCATTGCCATCTTTGTCCAGCATCTTGCTGACAACATTTCCAGTTCAGAGGAGCAGACGTTGTTCATTGTGTTTGATTTGATCTCAGGCTGTTTAATACTGGAAGATGTTGTGTGCAGACCATTCCTTTTGGATTTTAAACAACTGGGTTAAGGGTACATCCAATTATATTTTATCTTTAAGCAACTTGAAAGTGCAGTTATGTGGAGAGATTTATGACTGAACTGTGCTGATATGAAGTTAGGATCCACGGTTAGGGTGACATCTTGTGCTTCCCTTGTGCTGTTGTAAAAATGAAGGAATTTGAGTCGAATGCAAGACAAACACGCCAACTCTAGAGTTTCAGTTTCCAGTTTCTTCATAGATGCATATATACATAAATATGTTAATAATTATAACTTTTCTTACATGACAACTGGGAGTTTCAAAATGCCTTTCACCTATGTAATTTTACTCATGCCTTAAAACATCTCAGTGGCACACATGGAGGAGGTGACGTTAGCCTGTTTCGCCTTTCAGAGGACATGTAAAAATCTAAGGAGATGTTTTCTTCATTGCTGTAAGAAAAATCAGATTGCATCTGCTGATTGGGCCCTGTTTTGGGAACATCAGCATTGACATGTGGTCTCCGTGCTGCCAGTCAGCACATGTGTGGGTGTGTCTACCATGTGCCCTACATATTTTCTTGTGGACAGAAATGGGAGAGCAGTAGGCTCAGAGACCAAGCTAGATGCATTTCCTAGAGGAATATGATGATGCTGTCAGCTCCGTGTGGTTCAACACAAGATGCTTAAAACAGTGATGAGGGTTTGATATTTGATGAAAATAGAAGTCCACAGCTATCTATCACTCTTACAAATCTCCAAGATCTCTGCCAGTCTTCTTGTTTCTGAAAGGTCAGTGTCAATTTCAGGAAATCCATGACCGCAAGGTCGCCGGATAAATCCTGAGTGCCACACAAGTTGAAGTAACCATGAAACCATCCCTGTAGCCCAGGGTGGGATGCCTAGATGTGGGTGAGCTGCAGTGGTCCCTATAATGAGGAAGTGTTGTGGGGGTCTATGCTTTGGAATTGTCCAGATTTTGTCTTCCCCTTTGCTGGGTTTGCCAGCCAAGCACCTGCAGGGATGCCGTGGGAAGGGGACATGAACCCTGTGGAGACAATGCCCTATAAGCTGAGCTCTGACGTGTCACTGCTCAGTGCCGGCCCTGTACACCTGTCATAGTCTGATTCAGGTCCAGAGGGAAGAAACAACATGTGCCTAAGTACATCCCTTACAAACTCATGGTGTAGCCAAAGAAACGGTACTTCATTTCTCCTCTGTCATTCACTTTGATACTTGCTTTTCAGTTTCCATGAGGGAAACTTCATAAAGCAGTGTTCTAATGGAAGCCTAAGCTGCTGTGCATTCCTGATCTTTGTTTTGTTTTTGTGTGTGCAATTTCAGCTGTATGTATGGCACTGCCCTGTGTAATTTAACCATATGCTATCATGAAATTTCTAGATTGCCCAGGCACATTCAGGTCATTTCTTCTTCTTGTATAGTTACCCGAGAGGAGCAGATACTGCATTTTACTTAATCACCCCCTTAGTCATGGGTGACGGTTTTGCTTTGACTTCTACCAGCTCAAGTATCCTTGTGATAAGCTCCTGCAGCACCATCTTACACACATGTGTGAGGTGTGTTTTGCTCATGCAGTGGGGCTAGCATTCCTCAGAGTGGCTTCCTGTGTCCTCTCTCCCCAACAGGAACACGGGAAGACTGTTTCATTGCATCGACTGCACTAGACATTACCCAGTGATCTCAGTCAAGTCTCAGCACAGGAAAAGGGGATCATTCCATGTATTTTGGAGACAGCAAGATTGTTTTTTTTTTTAAAGATTTATTTATTTATTTGAAAGTCAGAGCTACACCACAGCCAGAGCTATGGTGATCTGAAGCCAGTAGCCAGAAGCTTCTTCGGGGTCTCCCACACAGGTACAGGTGCCCAAGGACTTGGGCCATCTTCTACTGCTTTCCCAGGCCACAGGAGAGAGCTGGATTGGAAGTGGAGCAGCCAGGACTCGAACTGGCACCAGTATGGGATGCCAGTACTGCAGACAGCGGCTTTACCCACTTAACCACAGTGCCGGCACCAGCAAGGTTTAATAATTATTTGCTTTTAAGCAAGTGAGGGGTTGCAAACACTAGTCCAAACTGGGTCTCAAGAGACAACATCAGATAGCATTCAAATATATTCTGAAGGAGCTGCCACCTCGGAGGCCAGCCTGGACTTCTTGGGCTTGTGGACTTGTTGCTGTGAAAGAGCCAGGAAATAAAGGGTAAAGGCACCCCTGCTGTGACCACAGACTTGGGTACAGCTTGAATTCCCAAGGTGACACTCACATGTGGGAGAATGGAGCATTACCGTAAAATATTCACATGTCTGGGTCAGTCCCCAGCAGCAGAAATTGTGAGAAAGGGCAAGAAGAGGCCTTCAAAATCTCCGTGTCCCGGACCGATGAGTGCTCCCCGGTTGGCAGAAGTTGACTTGTTTCTTGAGTCTTGGCTGCACGGAGTGTGGGATGCATGCTTTAGCTTTAGCTTTCTGCCCTTTGTAACACGGGAAGACCCTTCACCAGGAGCTGAGAAGGATGCCCAAGGATCTCATCCTCCGTCCACTGCCAGCTCCTTAATGCTGAGGAGTATACCATGTAAACATGAGTTTGAGCTGTCTCTCTTCATTTAAACTTTTAAGTAATTTATTTGAGAGGCAGAGGGAGACAGAGAGGGGAACACACACACACACACACACACACACACACACACAGAGTGAGAAAGAGAGAGAGAGAACTGATGCACTGATTCATTCTTCAAGTGCTTAGAGTCTCCCATGTGGCTGCCAGGGACCCAGGTACTTGGGCCATCACCTGCTGGCTTCCAAAGTGCATATTAGCAGGAAGCTGGATCAGAAGCTGAGCAGCTGGCACTCATATCAGATGTAGGCATCCCAAGCAACAAATTAATCACAGTCCCTATTCTCACCCCTTGTGATTTGAGATTTATTGGGGGCATTCCTTAGTCCTTACTCCAAGAATGAGATATCTGTATTGAATTTGTTATATTAATACTTAGGTTGCTCTGTTTAAGTCTTCAGTCATTGGACGAATGGTGTTCAGGGTCGCAGAGACAGAACCAACATGGCTGTGTAGAGGGGGATCAGAGGAGTCCATTAAAGGAATTGGCTCACATCATGATCAAGGCTGACAAGTGGTCTGCAGGTAGGAGACCCTGGAGGCTAGTGGTGTGACTCCGTACAAGTGCAGGGGTCTCAGAACCAGGGAGGAGGTAGTATAGCATGACTCCAGACTTGAGGACCCAGATGGGACTGGGAATAGCAAGCGTTAGGGTTAGATGCTTGGTGCCACCCATGTTGAGGGCAGTTCTGTCCAGCCTGGGCCACTGAGATACACATCAGCCTGTTCTGGGGATATTTTCCCTCTAGCTCTTCTTCTTCTTCCTCCTCCTCCTCCTCTTCCTTCCATACTTCCTTCCTTCTTCCTGCTCAAAGCCAGGAGTCAGGAGCTTCTCTGGGTCTCCCATGTGGGTGCAGGGGCCCAAGGACTTGGGCCATCTTCTGCTTTCCCAGGCCATAGCAGAGAGCTGGATTGGAAGTGGAGCAGCTGGGACTCAAACTGGTACCCATACAGAAGTTGGCACTACAGGCATTGGTTTTACCTGCTATGCCACAGTTCCAGCCCCCCCCCCCCATTCTTCTTTAACCCAGTGAAGGTGATGGCTAAATTAACCATCAAAACTGAGATCCCACTTCCCATTTTTCTCCCTTTTGTAGTCTGCTGGGTTTGTCAGTAGTCCCTTCCTAACAACTTATCCTTTCTGTGTCAGTCTGTGATGTACCTTTAAGTTTCTATGTGTGTCTTTGTGTGAGTACGCACACATGTGTGGACCTGTGTATATCTGGATCCTTTGGTCTGTGTGTCCGCCTGCCACCAGTGCCTCCCTCGTTCCCCTATTCGGGGTTCATAGAATTTGCTAAGATACATCTCCCTCTTATTTTTTCCTTTTTATAGTTGATGACAGCTTGTTGACCTATATACTTAATGTAATTTTCAGTTGCTTTTATTCAGATTTTTAAAACAGTACTTTGATTATGATTACATGGACTTTATAGAGCATTATGCAAATAATCGCATAGTTTAATGTTATTCCATCAGAGTATCTCTATGGTTTCTTGAGTGACAAAAAAGCTGTCCTTCATTAAAATTTTTAAATACTATAGTGTTTTTACCTATGAGAATGGCTGATTCTCACACAGCAGATTGAACCATAAGCATTTATCATTTTATAACTCATGAAAGCCCCAAGTATTCATGTGGCTCAACCTAGCACTTTCCATTTGAGTTGCTGCAGTCAGTGTTATATTTCAGCTTTCCGTTTATTGTTGGTGTTAAAATAACTAATATGCCTAAATAAATACATGCTTTTTTCTTTTTTCTTTTTTTTTTTTTTTTGGACAGGCAGTTAGAGAGAGAGAGAGAAAGGTCTTCCTTTTCCGTTGGTTCACCCCACAAATGGCTGCTGCGGCCGGCATGCTGCAGCCGTTGCACTGTGCCAATCTGAAGCCAGGAGCCAGGTGCTTCTCCTGGTCTCCCATGTGGGTGCAGGGCCCAAGCACTTGGGCCATCCTCCACTGCACTCCCAGGCCACAGCAGAGAGCTAGACTGGAAGAGGAGCAACTGGGACAGAATCCGGCGCCCTGACCGGGACTAGAACCCGGTGTGTGGGCGCCGCAGGTGGAGGATTAGCCTAGTGAGCCATGGTGCCGGCCAATAAATGCATGCTTTCTAATGAAGCCATGTCTTATAGTTACTTTGTTGATGAAGTTGCCATTTTCCCCCTAAAAGCTGTCTCATGTCATCTACACCAACATACACAGTATTACCACTACTGTTCTATACTTATATTCCAGCTTTTTTTTTCTGCTTCCTAGAGCATTGATTGGGATGGAGAGCACTCAGTATAGCAAGTCAGGAGAGAGTGTGGCTTGTAGTAGGTATACTCTTTTTCCTGCTCTTAAGAGAAATAATTCTAGATTGTTTTCTATTTACTGTACATTTCTATTATCTACACTTTGCTATATTCATAAAGCTGTTAGTTTCTTATTGCCAAGAGATTATTTGTGTATTACAAATATTTGATGACATGTATTTAAATATTACATATGGAATTGGATGTTTTATTCAAATCCAGGCACTCCCAATGTGTACACTGCTGTGTGGGTTGTCTTTCTTACTTGGCTGAAGCAGGTTGCTATTTGTCCTCAAAAAGTCCTTCTCGCTTCATATCTGGTGCACACTGCCTAGATGGAGCCCGTACTTCCAGAAAGCTGTCCTTGCAGCTCTTGGGGCTGCACGACTCAGTGTGGAGAATAGGTGAGAATGAAGTACTCATCTCCAACCTGACACCCAGTTCCTGCTCGGGACATTGACCCCTACTCATCATCTGCAGGTGACAGGAGCCTGTGACTTTGGAAGCCATAGATCAGGCAGGGAAGGCCTCTGCCACCACTCTGTGCCTTTCAGAATCCCCCCTGAGAGAAACACAGACTTCTAGCCATGTACATCCTTTCGTTTTTGGATTCCCTTGTTACCCTGGTTAAACCTTTTCCCTAGCAGATGGCATCTTTGTCATTGGTGGTAAACTAGTTCCTCACAACATACTATGGCCTTTATTGATGCATGGGTGGACTAGTTGCACAAATACTTTAAGTGGTTTTCTGCATTTATATTAACAAACAAATGTGGCTAAAATTCTTGTATAACCAGTATATCCAATAGTATTCTCATACATAATTTATTTAGATCATGATTTTTGACCAAAGATTATACTAGGCTTTGAAAATATTTTTGGAAACTTTCATTCTTTTATTGCCTGGAAAACATAGTGAAATGCCTGTTTTTTGGATTGAATTGTGTCCGTTTTTGGAAATAAGATCTTTATGAGGTTGATCAGTACGTTGGGGAAATGAAGGGAGGTCGTGATCCTGTGTGAGTGGAGATACAGACACACAGAGAGGAGAGTGCTGATGAGGACACAGATGCAGCTTTCCTGATTCCTGCATATTTTAGTGAATCTGTCATGGCATGCCTTCTCCTTCCATGCTGATTAGCATAACCCTAACAGCGTGATGATGGCCTGTCTGTCCTCAGCAGTCTTCTTCTGGTTTATCACCCACCCTCTCTGTCCTCTAAGCTATTTTATAAACATGAAAGAGAAATCAGGGAATATTTTAAATACTTTGTTAGGCATCTCCCAGTCCTCTATGTTTCTTTTCTCTTACACATCACTGCAGACATGCTACAGTTTTCAACAAGATTTCTTCACTTTCTTCAGATCTTTGTGTGTGCAGCACTTTGAGCTCTCACCAGCCCTCCCCAGCTTCTGTCCACTCCTTGGCTCCAAAGTCATTCTCATGGTTTAAAATTCTCATGATTCCTTCTGCTGACAGGAATTTAGTCATCTATCGCTGCATTAAAAGTAGTTCCAAACTTAGGTTAAAATAACACACTTATTCTTTGACAGTTGCTAGGGCCAGATGCTCAGTTCCTTGCCGTGTGGCCTCACCATTGGCCACCTGGGTGTCCTCACCATTGGCCACCTGGGTGTCCTCACAGCATGGCAGCTGACCTCCCTTGGGAGATACTGCCAGAGTCAGTGGAGCCCTGGGAGACAACTGCATGTGGTAGGCGTCATCCTTAAGTTTGGCAACTGCTGTCACCAAACCATAATCTCCATCATGCAATGTGGGCGGCCAGTTGAGGCATAGTCTTGTCACTCAGTGTTGCTCTGTTGAGTGTCACTGCAGAGTGACTGTGGATTTCATCAACCAGTAGCCAATTGCAATTATTGGTATTTATCATTTCATAGGGGTGTTTTATTATTTTACTATACAGACCATATTTTCTTGTAAGCAAAACTCAACAAATGATATAAGTCTTAAAACTTATATCAGTACAAGATTCACCTCTCATATGTTCCCCTCATCCTACTTTTGAGAGTGATACAATGGAGGTCTGTTTTATAAGTGGCCTCAGTGAAGCATCAGTGGGATGTAAGTGCTCTGTTGGACCAACAGTGCAGCAAAGCTATTTCAGTTAGCAGTGCCAGTGACCAGTACATCTACTGTATTATTGGAGGGTTGCCTTTGAAGTACTGACCACGTCTTGCCATGCTCAGCAGGCAGCATCTAATGTGATTGCTTCCTAATGTGTTCCCGCAGTTAATAAGTCTATAAAGCAGTTTTAACAGGGCTCAGAAATGTCACTCCTATAAAGCAGACTGACATAAAGTTAATTCCTAATGCATTTCATTAAGAAAAAAGTGTTTTCTCTCCTCTCTACACATGGTCCCCTTGCTAATCTGGGAAGGGTCACCTGCACATGCTGTTGAAATCAATGAAATAATGACAGGTATTGATGAGAACTCAACCATTGCTGCAGGATGTGTTCCCCTGTTGAAACTGTGGTAAACCATGCTTGGTTTTGGCCATTCTGGCAGAGAGTTGAAAAGGAACAGTACGCTCACAGCAGTCCTATCAGGAGAGGCTCACACCAGCAAGTGCTTGGAGAGGAGGTGTTTCTTCTCAGCCAACATCTGTTTTCAGTTGCGTATGCATGTCTTTCTTTCCTTACTTCTTTTCAGTAAGAGTTAGCAGATATTCTATGGGAATCTAAGCTCCTCTTTGACAGAATCGCCAAATGCTGAAATCCGGAGGAAGCCCAAACTAGGCCTGCCAATTCTCATTTAGTCGTGACTCCCTTAGCAGCAACCAATTTTATATCTGGATTATTCCCTACAAACCCATGTTAAGTGTTTAAGTGTGGAACTTCCATGGAAGGAAACACATTGAGACCTTTCTCAGCAAGTAAGTTTTTACCTCTTCTCTGAGGCGCTCCTGTTCACAACAGAGAAGCAATAAAGTTATCAGAGCTGGTACCAGCTCACTTGTTCTCCAGATTTGTACTTAACTCTTCTCTATAATCTGTGAGAATGGGTGCTGGGTCCTTCCAGCAGACTAATGATGTGATCTCATGACATCATGCTTATTGACAGAGCCAACTTAACCAGAGTGAAAGCATTTGAGCAGAAGGCAGAGAGGGATACTAGAATGGTAGGGGACATGGTGGCAAAGATACTACCTGGGGCTAACTGCATCCTGCATTGGAGTGCCTGGATTTGAGTCCTACCTCCACTCTGGATTCCAACTTCCTGCTCATGCATCCCCTGGGAGACAGTAGATAATGGCTGAAGTCGTTGGCTCCTGCCACCCATGTGGGAGAACTGGTTTGAATTCCAGGCTTCTGACTTTAACTTGGTAACCATGGCATTCTGGGTATTTGGGGAATGAACTGTGGGATGGAAGATCTCTGCCTCTCCCCACACCTTTAGAATAAATTAAAAACAATAAGGCTTTATAGATGCCATTGGTAGGTTGGGCTAGAGCCAGTGACTCTGAAATAGTAAAACCTTTAGGCTTATCTAAAATGAAATGCAGATGACATTGTGGAGACAAGTTTATAAGAAAATTGATCACATGAAGAGTATTTTTTGACTTCCTGTGAAAAACATATTTAGATAATAACAAGCTGTTCCATAAAGCAAAGTTCCTACCCGAATAGGTCTTCTGAGTGAGGACGGCTTACGCCTATATGTATGTCGGTTTTTCTCACTAAAACATTATCTGTCTGTTTCAGAACAATTTCAGCTGCCATAAAGTTCTTGAATCAGCCGAACCTCAGATTCATAACATTGTCCTGACAAACAAGCCAGGCACAGCTACATGCTTTTATTTGTGACATTGCCCAAATTTTAAGTCCAGTCATTGAACTTGGAGTTCAACAAAGACAGGTAGAGTATCCTTAGTATTCATTAATAGATTGATACCTTGATAGTAAGAACTAGTCCAGTAATTCAGAATTAACAGTAATTTCAAGTGGGTAACAGGTGTGTTGTCAGATTCTCAGGGGACTCTGTTCCTTCTTGCATGTAACAGTGAGGACGATGGAGAACAGAGGGCAGGATAAGAACAGATGGATCTTTGTGGATTTTTTAGGTAAAATCCAGGGCCAGTGACAAGTCAATTAAAGTATCTCAGTTTTGCAATAAAGGAAATATAAAATGCAGCATGTCACTCAAGTATTCTCATAGACACTGAGTAGGACTTGAGATTAGTAATAATTATAAAAATAGTTGGATTATTAGATCAATGCTTTTTATCAAACAACTACACGTGAGTGAGAAATGTGTTCCTATTCATTGTTGTCTCTCTTGAGATGGTACCATACCAGACTGAAGGCAACCTCATGGCTCCTCTCTCATTGCTTCCATCATTTTATTAAGCTACCTTTTCTACCTTATTGTCTGAAGGAGCTAACTACAGGAACTTCAAGGTTTAAAAGTGATTTATATAATCAAATAATTCATGTATAATTAATTCCACCAATTTGCATGAGTGTTTTAGGTCATTCTGGTATAATTAGCCATTGTTGAGGTTCTTCTCCCCCCATCAATTAAACTAATTGCTTTTCACATAGGTGTACATTGGATATTGAACCCACTTTTTTCAGCTCACTTGCAAAAGCAAATTATCCCTAATTGCCAGCTTACTACATCATTACACACTTACCATCAATTACACAAAAATATACTCTGCTAATGATTTCTTTGTGTGGTGTTCTGCAGGGCTTTTTAATTGTGAGACTTGAAGCAACATTGTCATTTAAAAATATTAAGCACTGTGTTTAAAATGATAACACAATAAATCACATTATTGGTTCACAAACATGCCAGGTCCCGACTAGAGGATCGTTTATCTTGGACTGTAAAGAATTACCTAAAAGGATTTGAAAGAAACTTACTGTCTTTTTAAGTGTAGCAGCAATACCAGTAGCCTGGTGGGTTCCTCTTAGGCTTGGCTCTTTCCCTCTCCTTCCTGTTTCTGTGGTGGTTTCTACCCTGCCTGGTGGGGAGTGGGGGCTGGAGCATCCCTGCTCGTAGTCCTTATGTGCGTCATGTTGTTCTTTTCCCATGGTCCCACTGGCTGGTTCTCCCTCTGTTTTCTTGGCTAAATCCTGTAAAAACAGAAAATACATGAATAGGATACAACCCCAAGGCCACCCTTGTACTTCTGTGCCACATAACGTAATTCTCACAGGTGAGCTCTTCCTAAGGGCTGGGCTTCAAACCATTACCTGTCGTAAGTGTCTAAAATGTGGAGGGCCTGTGGACTCAAGTGGATCTGCAGAGAGCCGGACATTGGGATGTGGTCAACACTGGCCGCTTGGACGCTGGTGAAGGCACACTTCCCAGGGGCACCTGCGCTCAGCGACAGCACCTAGGGCTGCATCCCAGGGCAGCATCTGAACCCACAGAGACAGTGTGGAGAAGAAGGGTCTCATATTGTCAAACATTTTATTGACCCCTTGGGCTGGCTGTCACCGTGATGTACAACCAGAGCCAGACCCTCTCTTCTCTTTTTCAGCAGAGTCAGGGAACGGAAAAGGAGAAAACAGAAGAGAATATCTCCAGGCCATTTGATGGCTGAGACCAAAGTGGAGTCATTTTAGAAAATTATTTTTTTGGGGCCGGTGCTGTGGCACAGCGGGTTAATGCCCTGGCCTCCCATATGGGCCGGCATCCCATACGGGTGCCAGTTCAAGACCTGACTGCTCCACTTCTGATCCAGCTCTCTGCTATGGCCTAGAAAAGCAATAAAAGATGGCCCAACTCCTTGGGCCTTGCACCCACATGGGAGACCCGAAAGAAGCTCCTAGGTCCCAACTTTGGATCGGCGCAGCTCAGGCCGTTGTGGCCATCTAGGGAGTGAACCAGTGGATGGAAGACTTCTCTCTCTGTCTCCACCTCTCTCTGTAACTCTGCCTTTCAAATAAATAAAATACATCTATAAAAATAATTCCATTTAAAGAACATTTTGATTTTAATAATATTAATGTAATTTACCCACTTTCTTGAATTAGGTGGTGATTTTGCACTGCAGGCCTAGGCTCAGCTTACAGATCATAGGACATCAGAGTTACAGGGCCACTGGAGATAAAAGAGCTGTTCTGCTCATTGCCATGAACCTGCTTTGCGCCTCTGGGGATGGACACTCATTTCCTGTTTTGGGAAACCATGGCATTTCCCAAGAGCCTTAATCACCATGCTATTCTTACCTCAGTCACCTTGGTCCTGCTCTTTGAGTCCAGGGAGTGAACCTAATTTCTTCTCTTTGCAGGTTTCTGCAGATAACTCATTATTCCTTGCTCTTTTCTGTTGTTGGCCACACACTCTCATATCTTTGTGCCTGGTTGCATTCAGGGTATATCTCACTTTCTGATGGCATTTGAGATTTGTGTGCAGAAAGGTGGCATCTCTAGAATCCAAGAAAACAAAACAAGATCCCAAACAGGCAAAAATCTATTGTTTTCCCATTTGCATCAAATATAAAGAGAATCAAATATAAAAATAAAAGTCATCTTTTGGCATTTGTGTGACTGATTTTCTACATCTATATTTACTCCATCTAAATCTATATGTACATATATTATAAATAAATATACAAAGAGAGAAGCTTGCTATGAGAGAATAAAACAAAACTCGTACATTTTGTGTTATTTTTATTTCTGAAAATTTGTATTATATTGAGTTACTATTATATTTGGGGGAAAATGTTGGGATATTTAAAATGTTTCCTCAAATGTAATGTAACAACAATTGATTCATGATCATTTTCTAATATGTGAAATACATTTTGTTTAGTCTATAAATGCTGACTAATGATGAAAATAGCACAAAAGTTCAAATGTCATGTGATGGTCATTGAGATGTTTGATTGAATTTAAACTTTCAGTGCCTCTGTAATGGAACTAAAACAAACCTGATGAAAGCTTGGGGGGCCCAAGGAGGACTCGAGTGTTCGCAGATACTGTGTTGCATTCATATTTTCATTCCACATGGCAAGGAAACTGACCGCTGAGACGCATTTCTGCCCAGGACTTCACAAACTGAACCAGTGCCCTATATAGCTTCTACTGAATCCCACTTTATGATTTATGTGGACAGCGTATCTGCATTTCCAGTTATTGACTTGAATTAAAAATGAAAACATCACAGGTCAGGCCTAAAACTACTTGGCAAATGTTCGCTTTGACAGAGAATTCACTACAATGCAGCAGAAATCAAGGGCTCGCTCGGCTTTAATTGCTGTGGAGAGGTCAATGTCTGAAACTAAACAAGAGTAAGGAGCTGCTTCCCAGCACGATCTTGTTGTGAAGCAGGGGGCAGACTCAGGACTCCCCTCCCTCCTCACCTGCTCGCTTCTGGTGCATCTTGTGACAGATTTCAAAGCAGATTTCAAAGGGCAGTGTCTGTTGTCTGAACTATGCATGGAAAATTTATAGAAAACCGGGTTTACAGATAGCTGAGGCTTAGAACAGCAGTGGAAGAGGATGCTCAAAGTGGAGTCAAAATGAACATTGAATTTGGCGAAATTTATGGAAAACATTGTTATTTTTATAGGAAGAGAGTAGGGTAACTTACTTATTGATAGGATTCAGACTACCCCACAACAGGGCAACTCAGCATTGGGGAGAGAGTGGATGTGGGAGGGGCCCTTTCTAACCATTCCTCTCCTTCTCCCTAAAGGAGATCAGTAGGCCTTGCTGGTTCTCTGCTGGCCCTCCACCAAAAAGCAAGGCGATACTCTGACCACACAGGCCTGTGAGTCCCATCCAGTGTATTCCTTACAGGTGTGGTCCCTCTGGCTGCACTTCTGCACCGGTGCCCACTCCTCATCAAACCTGAACACACAGTGGCTCAGGTTTCCCTGGTTTGGGGGTGTACTCTGGAGGCTCCTGTGTGATATGAGGCATACCCAGCCCTGTGGCGCGTCACCCTGCTTCTGTCGACAGTGGGCCGTGTGCAGCACAGTGGACTTGCAGCCTGGGACAGAGCAGGGCATTTCTGCTGCCCAGTGGCGTTGCAGCTGTCATAATGACTTGTGCGTTGTGCTGCTGTGCACTCCTCTGTGACTGTGGTGATGCTAATGTGCACAGCCTTGCTGCGCTGTCAGGGAAGCGCATCTCACTTGAGTGAGCACCACGTGGTATTTGTTGATGGAGGGTGACTGTGCTACTGATTTATCTGTTTGTTCTTCCAGACTTTTACCTGTTTTTTTAGGGTGTGCTCATTCTCCTTATACAAACATTGCTGTTAAACAGTATGGCTCTGTCCCACAACAGTGACCTCAAAACTGCGTTTACTGGATCTCTTGATCATGTCATTTTCCATGTCCTGGATGAATTTGTCTTGTGTTGCTTCATTCACCACGGTCCTGGGAGCAGTAGGACATACCACATGTGTGTACCATACAACCCAGGTTGGCTTTGTGTGATCATATCTTGTGAGGTTCCCACAATGATGGCATTGCCAAAGGATGCATTCCTCAGCATAGGTCCTTGTTGTTAAGTGACATATGATTGTACTGAGTAAATCTACCTGTTTTCTCTCGTCAGTCTGTCTTTTATGGGTGGGAGCTCAGCTGTGAGCCTACAGACTGGTGAAGGAGAGAGCTCTTTCCTGCCCACGATATTCATAGCTCAGAAACAGCCCTCCCCTAAGACCCTGGGCAGCTTGGTCTAGGACTCACACACAGGGCAGTGAGCATGCTTGCATGTTGGCCGCAAAAACGCAGACTCCTCACGATGTGTGTTGCTCTCTGTTCCTCATTGTAAAGAAAAGGCCGGAAATGTCAAAAACGGCCTTCAGGGACCAAGGGGGCATTCACATTGATTTGCTTGCAGCACAGGCAGGAGCAGGGCATGAGTGGGAAATGTCCTGTGAAGAGTGGGGTGTTGGAACCACCCAAGGGCATTGAAGATCTCCCCTTGAAGTTCTGTGCCGAAGGTGGCGAACAAAAAAGTTAATGCAGAACAGAAAAGGCTGCCATACAGATGGCCTTGGAGACCTTCCCTGTCCTGAAAGAGTGGGTCCCTCAGTGTCACAGAGGACACAGGTCACTCACTGGGGTGCAGGTCAGGAAACAAGCAAAGCTCCGTGGTGCCCTGGCCACAGAAGGGAACAGTGACTGCTCTGCACCTCAGCAGAAGCTCAGGAGAGGACCTGGCTTCAGTCTCTCAAGGCTTGTGGTGAGTTCATACCTGCGCTGATCCCCAAGCTGCAGAAGAACTCATGGAGGAGTTTGCTGAGGCTGCTGTGGATGAGACCCTGCGGCCAGATACCACTATCTGGGGGTTCTGCCTTGAGGGACACTGGCTCCAGCTGGCCAGATGCCACTGTAGGGGTTAAGGATGCCAAGGACACAACATCTGTGTGGGAAGTGCCATGCGTCCTGTGACAGGCACACGCGTGCATCCTCTCTGCTGTAGGGCTGGGTTTCTCACCAGCTCCTTACTTTGCTAACAGAAAGCCATGGTCACCAGGGACATCTTTTCTGACAGTCTCACAGGTATTTTGTTGTACTAGTGGTTCAAGTTCACTGCAGGAAGCTGGGCTGGATGAAGGATGCAAGGACTTGTTCCCTGACAACTGTCCACTCTTCTTCCAACTGAATTTCTTGTTAAAAAATCATGTTTATGTGACATACTTTCTGCTGACAGTGACTTCCCTAATTCTTCCATGTTAGCAGGGTGCTCTTAGATAAATGAAGAGTAAACACAAAGTGTTTTTTTGAGCAGCAGGGAATGGGAATAGATGGTCTCCAAAAGGAGTTTAAAATGAAGTATGCTGCCCATATATGCTGCTGCCGATTCATGGCCACACTGACTGAAGACACAGTTGTACAGGCCTGTCTTGATCTCTGGTCTCTGCCATGCCATGATCTGATTACGTGGTAACTCTCAAGGCCTCTGTCCACCAAGTGAGGAAGATGATGTCTGATCTGTTTACATACCTGTCACTGGGAAGAAGCTGACATTGAGGAGGCTTTTAATGTCAGTAATGAGGCTCTGGTTGCTTATTGATTTATGGATTGGTGGTAAAATAACAAGATGGTTGTTATTCAAGGTGACTGTGATAGCAGTACTGATGAGGATGGCCTGACATCGTGCAGGGAAGGGTCTAGGGCAGACGTGGAGGCAACGTGGGATAGACTGAGGGAAGGACTGGAGCCACCTGAGCTGGTGACAGAATGAGAAACAGTGTCTGTCTATAAAATAAAGAGGAACTTCTAGGGCATGACCTCTGTGAATGGGGCTGTCGACTTGAGGAAGCACTAAGCAGTGTCAGAGTGTCTCATCGTTACAGGCACTTCCTGGTCTCTTGACACTCCTCATGTTTTCTCTCATCTGAAGAATGATATCCAAGAGCAGGCCTAGTGAGAGTGGTCAGACCCGCGTGTTCCCTCTGGAGAACCTGGGTTGCCTCACTCCAGTTCCTAACTCCAACTTCCCACCAGTGCAGATCCTGGGAGGCAGCAGTGGTGCTTTAAGTAATTGGATCCTTGTCCCCCAAGGATGACCCAAGGGGAGAGACCATGATTCAGGGCCTTCAGGCACTGCAGGCTTTGGGGAGTGAACCACTGGAGGGAGGATCTTTCTAATTCTATTTGCCAAGTCTGAGCTGGCTTCAGAGTTTGGCTTCAGACTGAAGTCATGGGTGATTGGGAGGTCAAACATGATTTCTGTGTATCCCAAAGAAGACAGAATTTCCTCAAGGTCCTTGCAGTAAGCACCTACTCTCCTGATTGTCTGGCCTGACAATCTTTTCTTTTCCTCCTGCAATTCACGGTAAAGCAAACTAGGTGTAGATTTAAAATAGTATTTCCTGTTGAACAATCTCAGTTTTAAACATGTTACAAATGTAATTTGGAGTTTTGTGGCACAGCCATGGTGTTTTGTCCTCCTGAATGGCAGCTGCAGACAATTCTCCAAGATGTCAATCTGCTCTGCCCTGGGAGCTGGCCCTCAAGGTGGGAAACAAGGGGAGAATTGGGGAGACGCAGCAGGAGCAGCTCGACTTCACTCTGAGAATGCCGTATGATTTCTCCCAGAGATTCTGTTTTTAACTTTTTAAAGATTTATCTCATTTATTTAAAGGCAGAGTTACGGGGTTGGGGGGGGGTGGAGAGTGGTGAGAAAGAAAGAGATACCTACCTTCTATTTGCTGGATCAGTCCCCCAAATGGCCACAATAGACAGAGATGGGTCAGTCCAAAGCCAAGAGCTTAGAAATCCATCCGGGTTTCCCATGTTGGTGGCAGGGACCAAGTACTTTAGCCATCAAACACTGCTTTCCCAGGCATATTAGCAGGTGGCTGGATCAGAAGTGGCACATCTAGGAATAGAATTGGCACCACTATGTGATGCTGGCATTGCAGGACACAGTGGGTAACCCTCTGTGTCACAATGCTGGCCATTAAATTCTATTCTGAACCTGAAAACCAGACCTAAGCGACAATTCAGAAATAACATGTAAGGGAGTAATATTTCACTCCAGAACCAGGGGAGATGATAGAGAAAAAAGCTGTAATCACAGCTCTGATGAACTTTTTTTTTTTTTAATTTTTAAATTTTTGACAGGCAGAGTGGACAGCGAGAGAGAGACAGAGAAAGGTCTTCCTTTTGCCGTTGGTTCACCCTCCAATGGCCGCCGCCGGCGTGCTGCAGCCAGCACACCGCGCTGATCCGATGGCAGGAGCCAGGTGCTTCTCCTGGTCTCCCATGGGGTGCAGGGCCCAAGCACTTGGGCCATCCTCCACTGCACTCCCAGGCCACAGCAGAGAGCTGGCCTGGAAGAGGGGCAACCGGGACAGAATCCGGCGCACTGACTGGGACTGGAACCCGGTGTGCTGGCTCTGCAAAGCGGAGGATTAGCCTATTGAGCCGCGGCGCTGGCTTTCTGATGAGCTTTTACCAAAAAGGTCAGATGGAGGACATATATCAGTGATTTCCAAGGAAAATTTCATTTTCTTATTGACATAAAGACCCATGGACCAGATTACTAAGTAATTGAGACAACGCAGCACCTTTTCAACATAGGTAGTGTCACAATGTCTAGGAGTGAATGAAGGTGCTGGGAGAGCAACTGGTTGTGACTTTGACATCCCCGCATGAGCCCCGCTTTCTTTCTGCCAGCCACTTTTTGTTCACCTAAAAGTGAAAAATGTTTGTCACACAGGTCATGCTCCAGAATTGAGAAGAAAATGCAAAAACATAAGCTGTGTAGATTGTTCCACGGTTGAATTTGGGGGGTACCTTGTGTGCCAACCCCCAGGGATACAGGCGCTTTGATGTGGATTGTGGGCATCCTATGTGGCCTCTTAAAAAAAAAAAATTTATTTATTTGAGAGGAAGAGTTTCAGCCAGAGAGAGGGAGAGACAAAGAGAGAAATCTATCTGCTTGTTCACGCCCCAAATGGCTGCAACATAAGGGGCTGGGCTGATCTGAAGCCAGGAGCCAGGAGCTTCTTCTAGGTCTCCCATGTGGGTGCAGGGACCCAAGCCCTTGGGCCATCTTCTGCTTTCCCAGACCACCAGTAGAGAGCTAAATTGGAAGAGGAGCAGCTAGGACAGGAAACTGGAACTGGTACACCCATACAGGATGCTGGTGCAGCGGGTGGCGGCTTTATCTGCTACACAACACCGCTTCCTACCCCACCCCTACCCCATATAGCCTCTTAACTCCTGTGCCACACATCCACCAGTTTTTATTTTGATGAGAAAGGATTCCCAGGTCAAAATGACCTAGTATCATTTTCAATAAGACTGTAGCACGTTCAGGGTCTTAGGTGGTAAAAGTGCCCTGCCTTGTTGTGTTACACTTAGGCTTGCTAGGTCGTCAGGCTTACAATCCACAGCTCCATGCACTTCTCCCTGAGTCACAAGATTCCAGCTCAGAGTCTTAGTCTAATGGTTGTGTCTGGTCTGCTCTGAGAACAGCTGCAAGTAACAGCCTAGAAAACAAAGCATAGGGCACAGAAAGTACAGCTACAGTACAGTGGTAAATATTTTGAAATCTCCGTATTTTTCTGTTGTTGTTGTTTAAAACAGTTAAGCATTGGCTACTTGCTATGTCACAAGCTAACATAAAGTTATCATATGCCAGCAATGAACAAAGGTTGGGGAAGTTACAACTGGATGAGAGCTGAGTGTTAGAAGGGAGTGGGTTACCAGGGAACAGGTGTCCAGGAAGCTGCATATGCAGAGTCGAGCACTCATTTGAAGGGTCCTTAGCAGCAGTGGGTCAGAGACATTCCACACAGAAATGGGCAGGGTGAGTGAGGGACATTTCCCTCTGCCTCTGAAAATTTTCTGGAAGAAATTGACAAAGATTAAACCACAGAAAGGGTGAATAAAAATGAAAATCTTTTTGAATGTGAGAAGGGAAATATCGTAGAAAAGAAGACAGTCAGGGAGAGGGTAGCCCAGCAGCTCAGAAACAGGTTGAGAATTGGGGGGGAGGGGCATCAGTGGACACCTTGGAGGTAGGAGAACTTAGCTGGTCTGGAGAGTGACAGTGGCCTGGAACAAGGCCCACTGGGTCCTGGAGCAGACAGACGTCTGCAAAACGTTCCCTGCAGGTGAGATGGGAGATGATGGTGTGTGGCAAGCAGCCACCAGGGCTGTCCTTTGCTGTTTCTTCTTTGGTGGTTCTCTGGCCTGAGGCAGATGTGGGAGCTTCTCCCTGTGCTAGGATGAGGACCTTCACCCTGACCGGGTTTTCGGGGCTCTTCACAGTCAGGGCCCCAGGTCTTTGGGATGTCTTTTCTGAGTTGCAACAGCCATTTTGAAGAAGACCGAACCTGCTGGCAGTTCCACACTCGAGCTCAGACCGTGGATATCTGGTATTTGCCTCAGGGAACACTTGGCTTGGGTTCCTCAGCAAAGAACCCATTTCATGACAGTTAAGGCTCTGAGTGTGGCTCTTGGCACCGAGTCTTAAGATCAAAGATGGGCCGGCGCCGTAGCTCAACAGGCTAATCCTCCGCCTTGCGGCGCCCACACACCGGGTTCTAGTCCTGGTTGGGGTGCCGGATTCTGTCCCGGTTGCCCCTCTTCCAGGCCAGCCCTCTGCTGTGGCCCGGGAGTGCAGTGGAGGATGGCCCAAGTGCTTGGGCCCTGCACCCCATGGGGAGACCAGGAAAAGCACTTGGCTCCTGGCTCCTGCCATCGGATGAGCACGGTGCGCCAGCCGCAGCGCGCCATCCGCGGCAGCCATTGGAGGGTGAACCAACGGCAAAGGAAGACCTTTCTCTGTCTCTCTCTCACTGTCCTCTCTGCCTGTCAAAAATAAATAAATAAATAAATAAAAAAAAGATCAAAGATGCCCAACAGCCAGCTATGCTGTCAGCCTCACACATTCTACACAGAAAAGCAAAAGAAAATGTATCATCGATCAAGTAACGGAAGGACAGCGTCACACCATCATTCATTAAATGTAAACATCTTTAAGAGCTAGATCCAAGAAACCCAGAAAAATTCTATGCTAAGAGGAAGCAGGGCTACCTCAGGGAACAGAGGAGAGCAGAATGAAGCCTGGAAGAGAAGTTTGGCAAAAGGCCACTTGCAAAGGGGCCTTTGGAGATCAGGAAATCATCATTCTCTGTAAGAATGGTAGCAGAAGAAGCTGAAGATTAGAAAGCAGAGATAGAATACAAATAAAAACATGACGTAGAAGTCTGATGAAGGACTTTTGTGATATATAAGGATCCCGTAATGTGAAAACAAGACGAATTGACACAGGAAGTATAAAATAAAAAATATTTTCCGAAACTGAAAATTGGTATTACAGCTTAGATGGAAAGGGCTTCTAAAAACCCTGGAGACATAACAGGAGAAAATAAAGTCATCATAATTTATCCTATTCTCATGCAGTCTTTGAACTGCAAATATTTGAAAGTGAATTACTTTTCATTTCAAATTCTATACTAGTCAAATTAGAAAGTAAATGAAAATCTTAAATGCATATCACAATATTGGTGATTCTCCCTGAACAGACCCAATCTTTAAAGATTATGTCAGGATGATTTCTGACAGAACCAAAGAGCAATCAAGGAGAGACGTTCACATGAGATCAGGAAATGGGGCATCTGATGAGTAGAGATGTGGTGGGAGGCCCCAGGGTAGCGGCTGAGCAGAGGACCTAGGATGGAACCTTTTCTGATAAAAACTGGGACCCAGAGGATGGGGTGTGGCACTGCAGATGCAGGTGAAAAAGGAAGCCACGGACGCTGCTGTAAGTCTATGCAAAACCAAAAGTTTTACACAAAAGGCATGCTGCAACTTAGATAGCACACTAATCCACATAATAGACAGTTATAGTAGGTGATTTATTTGAATTTGATGTTAAGAAAGTTCTCCTGCACAGGACATAGTATAGATAGTAAGTACATCAGTAGACAGCCAGTTGCAGTCTTTTTGTGGTGGTTTGTTGAATGACTGAAAAATACTCACATAATCTTAAAATGTGACACTATTTTTAGGATCAACTTAAGGACACTTTGTGTTAAAGTTGGCTGCAGTTGCAGCATAAAGTAGTTAAAAATAAATCCCTTAGCAATGTAAAATGTAAAGCACAGCTTACAGAAAGTGTTGCCCTAACGTGGCAGAGAGAGTAGAAAGAAAAACGGCAAGGGGCAGATGTTTAGCTTGGTGGTTAAGATGTTTGCATCCCACATGACAGTGCCTGAATTCCTTTCCTGGCTCTGGCTTCTGATTCCAGATTCTTCTAATGCAGGCCCTGGGAAGCAGTAATGTTGTTATAAGCAGTTGGATTCCTGCTACTTACTGGAGAGACAAGGAGAGCTGGATTGAGCTGGATTGAGCTCCTCGCTTGTGGCTTTGGTTTGCATTTGGGGAGTGACACAATGGAAGCTCTGATGCACACTCATTCTCTCTTTGCCTCTGAAATAAATTAATTTTAGGTATAATTCAAGTAAGAAAGCCAAAATACTCCTGAGTGTTAATAAAGCAGGAAAGTGAGGGAGGTTTGAGTATATTATTAAATATTAACCAAATTATTTTTATTCTAACAAAATACAATAGAGTATAATGATGTGTTAACATGGGTACATCCTGTGTATTTTACATGGTGTAGTATTAGAGGAAAAATAAAGAATGCAGGATAGGTGAATGGAACCTTGTTTTTCACACTTGGGAGTCTGGACAGATCTAGAAATAGAAGAGAGGTCATAGTACCTAGAAGTTTGAGAGTTTCCCATTTTTAGGTGGGACAAAGTTGACGAGGAGTGAGATTATAGCCTGTGGATTTTTGTGAGTTTTTTGTACAAGTTTGATCTCTTACCAGGGACATCTATTATTCTGGTAAATAGAAAAGTTTATGGAAGAGTAACAGCTATGAGTCCATTGGACTTTATTGTGCTGTGGTGGGATTGTAGACTGTTTTGTTTTTAAAAAAATTTTATTTATTTGTTTGAGAGTCAGAATCAGAGAGAGAGAGAAAGATGGAGGGAGGGAGGGAGGCCTTCCATCCACTGATTCACTGCCCACATGACTGCAGCTGCTGGATCTGGGCTGATCCAAGCTCAGGAGCCAGAAGCTTCTTCCAGGTTTCACGTGTGGATGCAGGGGCCCAAAGCACTTGGGCCATCTTTTGCTGCTTTCTCAGGAGGGAAACGAACCTGCACGCATTATGGGATGCTGGCGCCGCATGTGGAGGCCCAGCCCACTGCACCACAATGATGGCTCCTCTTTTGTTTTCTTACTTTTACTTTTTGTACTTAAAACATCTACTACAGTGTATTTTTATCTTTGGTAACAAGAAAGAAACTCAGCCATGTTCATTAATAATTAAAATAACACCCACCACTTATTGTCAGCAGTACTCCTTGTACTCTGATAGAATCTATATGCATTTCATCTACATGAATAAACTGAAGCTCTTTGCACTAACCAGAGTTTTCACATTTGGATGTGTCTTGCTTCAAGTCTAGCTTTTGTCCTCCCAAACTGATCCTGGTACTTCTTGTAACACCTACTGTGACTTAGGATCCTAAAATGTGGGTACCTGAGAGACTTAACACACTTGTTCTGAAAACAAACTGATTTAAGGCCTTTCTTGATATTAAAGAAAAAAGAGTAGGCCATTTGGTCTGTCAAACTTTTCTGTTTTATTTGCTTCAGATAAGGAAAATGCAAGGAGCTGAGTTTGTGATCTTGTGAACATATGGGATAGGTGTGGTGGTAAAGACAAGAGAATTTCAAAAGTACTGACTCTGATACCCATAAGACTTCACTACCTACCCGTAAACTTCTTGTGAAAGATGGATAAGTCTAAGCCAATGTAAGTCATCTCTGCTACTAGTGGCCAAATTAATTCCTGAGTGTCATTGATGTCTTTCTCAAGGATCAGATGATACAATGTGATATAGAGAATTCTATTCACTTCAGAAAAACTAAAAGAAATAGCTCTTGTCAGAATGGAGATTGGATCCTGAACATCATCAGCAATACCTTTGACTGTATTGGGGCAGCGAAGGAGATTTTAAGGGATCATATTCTTTAGCTCTAAGTCTGCCTTTCCCTTTTCTTCTCATTGCTGAGCAAACCAAAGTTGCAGGCATTCAATGACTGGATCAAAAGAACTCCAAAGATCTTTATTCCTCTTCACAACTTATTCTTGTGCCATGTGGTCTTTATTAAGCACCTGCTTATCTAACAGGTGTTTTTAAAGATCTGGATGTAGAGCGATGCCTTCATGAAACTTATGGAAGTGACAAAATTCCAGGACTCATTCTTGAATCCAAATTACTGGAAGCTTCATTGTATCCGACCATAGGAGCATTGATCCTGAGTTCAGGGTGTGCCTGGGTGGAGAGGCGGCTCCCTACAGGAGACCCCTATGCCTTTGTCAGAAGGAGGCAGGGAACATAGGAATCACACATTCCTGGGCCAGGGCACCAGCAAGACCGTGTGGGACCCCAAACCTGAGTTAGTTATGCTGCCATCATGTGGTATTTATGATATAAAAGTGAAAATAACAACCTTGCCTTTTTACCTTTTTCAGTATTGTCTTACAAATTCTCTTTTAAAGTCTAAGTTGTCCTTTTCTAGAATGCAAATCAGAATGATTTTTTTTCTCCTTAGTTGTATTATTCCCCTGTAAAAATTTCTATGCATTAAAATGGTTGCACTGTCTAGCCAGACTTCCCCTAAGCCATCTGCGGCATGCATGGCCTTGAGGGTGGTGGAAGAGCCAGCAGAGGGGAGGTCTTCCAGGATGGGTCTGTGTGTTAGAGCTGAGGCAGCTCAAGATGGCAGCTGTGTCAGTGCTGTGGCGAGAGGGCAGTTAGTGAACATTGGCTGTGTTCCCATTGCTGATACAGGAGAAGGGCCGTGCGGCTGACCTTCTTGGCCAGTTTGTGCCAAGGAAACCTCTTCTCTAGCCCAGAAGGACTGTGGTCTCTGCTAAACAGCAGGCTGGAGACCAAGGAGCCAGCAGTGTGGTCCTAGCAGTCCAGAGCTTCTCCACAGCACTCCATTAGTGCTGCAGCAGGGTCAATCCCTGTCCCGCCCCCCATCCCCCATCTTTAGCCCTATCCTGCCTGCAGCTCCTGGCTGAGCTGCACTCAAATGAAAAAAACCTGCATCAGCACAGACACAGAATAAAAAGCACCACAACACAGCCTTGCAGGGAAGCCAAAAGGTCAGCTTGGCTCACAGCGAGCTTTGTCTGCCTGTGTTGTGGTTCTGCTCCTACCAAGGGGACAGGAGTTTGCAGCCCGTGCTTAGCTAGGACTGTCCCCAGTTTACTGCCTACTCTGTTAGTTCACCACCATTTTAAAATCTGCCAGCTGTTCTGAAAATCATCCAGAGAGAAAATTATCCATCATTTTCATTGCACCAAGAAGCAGATTTTTACATGTTTTAAAAACGGTCTAAAATTAAATTATGTCGACATAAGCACAAGTCTCCTAAGATTTAGATTTTGGTACACTAAGTTTTCTTTGGTGCAAGCCAGACCTTCATGCTTACTAAAACCCAGACAGCTGGATGAGCTGATCATGGTACAGAACATGATGTTTGGAAGAGAGCACGCTTTTCAGCTGCTGTGCCGTCCCGTAGTGCAGGAGAAGGCACGCTAACAAGGTGTGGACAACAGTTATTTCACTGGCTTTCTTAGATCTAAGTATCCTATTTTGACATGTAAGGGTAAAAATTGATTTCAACTTAGAACTTATCACTGATAATAATACATGCAGTTTTTATGTTTTGTGTAAAAAATCTCAACCACGACTTAAGTGTGAGTGCTAAATCCTGCAATGTCTCAGATACTTAGAAGTGGTGGATGAAAATCCTATATATCTTTTCTGTTTACTTGAAGATATTTAACAGCAGAAAAGATTAGGGAAAAAGAAACACTCTCCATATGTACGCATAAATTTTTGTGAGGAAGGAAGAAATAAGCTCTGCCAATGTGCTATTTGCAGCTATTTCCAAATTTGACTCTATGATGTTAGGAAGTTTTTGAAGTCCTACCTAAGACAACAGCTGTGAAGCCTGACATGAGTAATATCTAAGTGGTTCTAAAGTGAAACCAATGATGTGAACACGAGCAGAACTTTAAGTATGTGAATCTCCATCTGCCTGGTTTTCTTAGTATTCATTTTAGGGATCTGCCTCGTCCCTGAGGTATGAGGTCACCTAGGATCCTTATCGAGCCCGTGTGGTGGGACCTCTGGGAGGGCTTCGGGGATGGACGCTGGGGAACCCACCACTCTCTGGACGAAGGTAACTGAGAAATTCAACCAGGGCACGTCTAACTCCTAACAACCACGCATACTGGGAACCATGGCCTACATATTGTAGCTGAGCACCAAGTACAGAGAGGCCAGTGACACAGCCAGTGCTAGAGCTGTCCACCAGCACAGCCAGATTGAAAACCTGAGTCCCAGTCCAGAATCCACAAAGCTTCACTTCACTGTCACCTCCAACACCAGCCTGACTTCTGTGCTTCATAGGAAATCAAATCTGCCGACACGAGCACTAGTTCAGCTCAGAATCGAAGACCGGCCATCTTGTGTAAACCTTTCAACTGCATCGCAGTAATTAAGCAGTGCAAGACTAAGTTTGTGATTCAGGCAGACAAGACAGCGAAAGCAGAAGGAATCCTGGCTGCTGGATGGAGCCAGCCACGTGGGGTACTGGGACCAGGGAAGTGGTTGTCCCAGAACCCAGGAAAGACACAGTGCACTGTTCACAAGGTGACTACCAGATGTGCTACTGCTTCATGCTGCCTGTCACCAACTCATTCTGAGAATAATTCGCAGTGACGTCTACAGATATCCAAGTGTTGCCTATGGAATCCAGGGACCATGGCTGTGGCTTCCCTATTTGATGCCATTCAGTACACTTGCAGGTGACCTGGTCCGCACTGATTTGTTACATCTGCCACATAAGATCTACCTGGAGGGGCTGGCACTGTAGCACAGCGGGTTCATGCTCTGGTTCTAGTCCTGGCTGCTCATCTTCCAATCCGGCTCTCTGCTATGGCCTGGGAGAGCAGTGGAAGATGGCACAAGTCCATGGGCCCCTGCACCTGCGTGGGAGACCCAGAAGAAGCTCCTGGCCCCTGGCTTCAGATCGGCACAGCTCCGGCCATTGTGGACAATTTGAGAATGAACCAGCAGATGGAAGACCTCTCTCTCTCTGCCATTCTCTCTCTGTGTAACTCTGACTTTCAAATATTTAAATAAATCTTAAAAAAAAAAAGATTTACCTTGATAATTAACAATTTGTTTTAAATGGACTTCTCATCAAATCACCACATATATGGCCAGTTAAATAAGAAAGCACATTAGAAATGCATGTGATTAAGAAAACCCACGTGCTGAGACCATCATTTAGACTTCAGGAAAACAATGAGGATTTCAGTTCTAATTTTATGTGATTTTCCCCCATATATTGCTAGAAATTTTTAACTGTTAAGAATCCACAGCAGGCCTCAGCAGCTGAGGAGGAGTCGACACGGCCTCCTGGGGAGCCTGCACCTGGACTCAGCCGAGCTCCGCTCCATCTCCCCACACCTATCACCCATCTTCCGAGTTTGTTTCTCTCCTGCTCCATGCAGGGACCTCTGCTCTCATAAAAAGCAAATTTAAGAACTTTCCTTGTTCTGGATATACTTTTTACGGCTCAAAGTGCAGCAGGGAGAATTAAGTTTTCAAAACTGAATGATAAAAAGAAAAGATATTAAAGAACACAAAGGTGCTGCCGAAAAAGACTCAATAAAGAATGTGTAGCAGGGCGTTTGCACCTCTGAATTTTCCTCTTCTGAAGACAGTAAGTTGTTTAAAAATACTTTATTCGTTATTTGAATCCTTTTCTATTTGTATCATTTATCCATTAAGTGATGGATACATATTTAGAAATGACTTCCCTGTTTTATTTCTTTGTATAAAATCCACTCTCTGTGAAGATTGTATTCTCACAGCATACAGAATATGAAACCTTCCCAGAAACATGTGAGGGAAGGAGCAGCTTGCAGGCTGGTTATGGGGCTTAAGGGACATCCTCAGACGGAGGATGTACATACACACAGCTGCCTCCTTTAGATGAAACAGGATGCATGGCAGGAAATGCAGAGGCTGTTCATCCCCTCAGGGTCCACAGCAGTCCCCATAGGCAGCCCCAGCAAGTGTGGGGAATGATGGGCTCTGACGGATGCTGACCCCATCACAGAACCCAACTGAGAGGTGGGCATGGAGGGAGGCAGTTCAGTTGCTGCTTGAGACACCCATGACTTGTATGGAAATGCCTTGGTTCCAGTCCGGGCTCCTCTACTTCCATACCAGCTGGTGGCTTACAAAGGCCCTGGGAGGCAACGGTGATGGCTCAAGTACTTAAGGCCCTGCCATTCACGTGGAGTTCTGGTCTCCTGGCTTTGGTCTTGCCCAACTCTCACTGTCATGGACATTTGGGGAGGGAACCAGGAGATGGAAGATCTCTGTCTCTTTGTCTTTCATTGTCTCTCAACTAAAAATGTGAAAGAATTTCAGAGGATGTCTGCCTGGCCTCAGACAAAGAGGCCTGTTTAGTTGCACCTGGTGTGGTGCCCCACACTCCTGGGAAAAGACACTAATGCCAGTCTATTCACTGCCCTCCCTGAGCCCATGCAACCACCAAGGCAATTAAAGGACGAGTTGATGACTGAGATGCAGCACTGCTGCGTGTCCTGCATCCCTGCCAGTCATGTCCAGCTGCAGGTGAGGCAAGATTATTTAAATATGTCTCACCTTTCTTAATCATCTTAATGCGAATTTCAAATGTGGAAGCTAATTCAACTGTGTTCAACTGTGAAAGAAAATGTGCATCTAAAAGGAACAGAAGAAACAGTTATTTTGTTAAGTGAGAAAAAAGCAAGTTTTGTCATTTTGTGTTCTATACACTGCATGTTTCTAGACCTGTGCAAATAAAGGGCCAGAAAGTGATCCATCAAAATTGTGGTGGTGACCTTTCCCTAAATGACACTGTCCAGATGTGTCAATAGCTTCTTCCCTCTTTGACCCCTGAGGAAGGGCTGCGTTGTTTTTCCTGAAAATGTGTCTTCCTGTATTCTGTGTCTTTTCTAAGCAAACCCAACCATTTCCTACAACCACGGAGATTTTGATTCTTTCATGCTTTATTTTTCTGAAAATACCGCTACTGGGAACATTCTGTTCCTTCTATGCCTAATTTGTGGAGAGTTTTTTTTTTTTTTTAATGAAGGGATGATGAAACTTATCAAAATCTTTCTATACATAGAATAGATTGTATCAAAGATACTGCACCACCAGATTCATAGCATCACTGTTGACAACAACCAAAATATGGAATCAACCTGGGTGCCCATCATCAGATGAGTGGGTAAAGAACATGCACACACATACACACACACACACACCATTGGATAATACTCAGCTATAAGAAAAGGAAATTCCATCATTTCCAGCTAAATAGTTGCAATCAGAGGATACCATGTTGAGTGAAGTTAGTGGGATAGAGAGAGAAAGAAAAATGGAGCATGTTTTTTTCTTTTATGTTGGAGCTATTTTCTTTAATTACATTGTGTATTAGTTTTGCTGAAAATATAGTGTTTCTTCAGACCTTGTTTTAAATTGTTGTCAAATTGTTAAGAATGATATATTACTGTAGTTTTAATGATGTGTGACTGTTTTAAAATTTACTGTATATAAATGAAATTGACATCTTTTCATTTGGTGTTTGTTTATAGCCCTTGCTTATATTCCTGCTGACTTATTTTTTAACTTTGTTGAATTCTTTATTTAGTGGAGCAGTAAACCTTTGGCTATAATGTAAAATAAAAATATGTTATTTCAAAAATAAAAATTAAAATGTAAAAATCTTTGTTAAAAGAAAAGATAAGTGCACTGGAGCAGAGGATGGCTAACATATTGTAAAGGCAGAGATAATAAATATTGTCAGCTTTGAGGTCTGTACCACAACTATTTAGTTGTAGTACAACTACATAGTACAGAATTGGTCATTGATAATACATAAATTAATGGGTGTGGTTGGGTAGTTGTGTTTCAGTTAATTTTGTTTATATAAACAAGCAGAATTCATACTGACCTGAATTTGTTGCCACTTACACCAGTGTCCTAATGAAATACATTACTTAGCTCACAATCTCATCAACAGGGCTCTGCTGGTTGGCATCTTACTCAGTCCAGCATGTGGGATTAAGGCCATCATGTGAGCTTAGCACTCTTATCAATCAGGCTTTACTATAGCCAGACTTAAGCAACGTCTAAGTAAATAGATTTAAAATTATGCAGCAGTTTTGAGCTGCCCAGGAAGCAACCAAGTAATCCAGTAGAAAACATATATTTTGGGATATGCAAGGTGCACACACAGCACCTGAGCAGCCAGAGCTTCCCTGTGTACTGCCAACTGATGTTCCATGGTGTGGATGGATCATGAGTAAATGGAACCCATTTACCCACTGTGGTTATATATGCTATTTCCAGATGGTGTCTAAAAAAGACTAATATGAAATTGGCACATAGACTCTGAAAAGATAAATTTTAACTCCCTAAAATACTGAGGTGTGTGATTTCTGGGTTGTGTGATAAGTGTATGTCTAAATCTCGTAAGAAAAAAAAACAAGCTATTTTTCTATGTTTTTTTTTCTGTTTTACCTTTTTGTTAGCAGTGTGTGAGATTTCCACCTTGTCATTGTAGTATGTGTGCAGTGGTACCACATCAGTCTCATTGTGATTGTATTTGAGAACTTTGTTTTTGTCACTGACATTGGATACCTTTTGCTGTATTTATTATTTATAGTGTAATGTAAGTGTAAGTGCTTCGTCCAAGTTGATTGCTTTTACTTTATAACAGTGAGTTTTAAAGTTTTTTTTTTTAATTTATTATTTGACAGGTAGAGTTATAGACAGAGAGAGAGAGAGACAGAGAGAAAGGTCTTCTTTCCGTTGGTTCACTCCCCAAATGGCCACTACGGCCGGCGCTTCATTGATCCGAAGCCAGGAGCCAGGTGCTTCTTCCTGGTCTCCCATGCGGGTGCAGGGGCCCAAGCACTTGGGCCATCTTCTACTGCCCTCCCGGGCTACAGCAGAGAGCTGAACTGGAAGAGGAACAACCGGGACTAGAGCCTGGCGCCCATATGGGATGCTGGCGCTGCAGGCAGAGGATTAACCAAGTGAGCCATGACACCGGCCCTGAGTTTTAAATTTTTTAACATATTCCTGGAGGGAAATTTTTATCAGAGTGCTATTTTTTTTAAAAAGATTGATTTGTTTATTTGAAAGTCTGAGTTACGCGGAGAGAGGAGGTGTACAGAGAGAGGGATCTTCCATCTGCTGGTTCACTCCCCAATTGATTCAATGGCCGACACTCACCCATCTGAAGCCAGGAGCTTCTTCCAGGTCTCTCACACAGGTGCAGGGGTCCAAGTGCTTGGGCCATCTTCCACTCCTTTCCTAGATCATGGCAGAGAGCTGAATTGGAAGAGGAGCAGCCGGGACTTGAACCGGTGCCCATATGGGATGCCAGTGCTTCAGGCCAGGGCTTTAACCTGCTGTGCCACAGCACTGGCTGCAGCAGTACATTTTGACGAAACTAGCTTGACAATAATATACAGTGTCAGATGCTCAAAAAGTTGTGGTCAAATAGATTCTTAAAATGAACTAATGGTAACAGTTATTTAAGAAAACAAACACTGAATTGGAACAACACATACAGGACATGTGCTGCGATTCATGTCCTAAGAACTTGTGTGAAGATCGGGACCAGGAAAGAATGGGTCTGCCTCAACAAAGCTACAGAAGTCTGTGGCGCGGGTGCACACAGAGACGGCATTTTATGATTAAGTCAAAGAAACTTCCAAATAGGGATGGGATAGGACTTGACACAGTGAGAAAGGAAACAGGCAACAGTAACTGGAGCACAGTGTTGGCCCCATTGGTTGTGGGCTGCATTGTGTACTCCTTCAACATCTGTCAGGGCCCGAATGTGACCCTATTTGACAATAGAATCTTACACCTAGATGTAAGTAAAATCTAAGTAAAGGGGCCGGCATTGTGGTCTAGTAATTGTGGTGTGCAATACTGGCATTTTGTATGGGAGCTGATTTGTAACCAGGCTGCTCCACTTCCAACTGAGCTCCCTAGTAATAGCCTGGGAAAAGTAGCAGATAGCCCATGCCCTTGGACACCTGCCACCCATGTGTGATACCCTGATGAAGCTGCTGTCTCCTGGCTTCCACCTGACTCAGAACTGGTCTTTGCAACCATCTAGGGGAGTGAACCAGTGGATGGAAGATCCTTCCCTCCCTCCCTGTCTCTCTCTGTGTGTCCCTCTCTCTCTCATTCTCTCTCTCTCTTTCCTCCTCTAAAATGGGGTCATTCTACAGTACCATGGTCCCATGATGGAGGATGATTAAAGTCCTTATAAGAAAACACATGCTAGAGAAAACCCCTATGATGACAGAACAGGGAACATACCCTGTGCCAGGGAGGCAGAGATTAGGGCAGTGCAGCTGCCAGCCAAGGAACATGCCAGTGAATTGGTCTTGCTGAGCTGGGAAGACACATGAGGCAGATATTCTTCTCTTGGAACCCCCTGGAGGCAACCAGCCCTGGATCTGAGTTCTTTAACCACCACAACATAGGAACATACAGTTCTAGTAATTTAACTGCTAAGTTTATGGTGAATTGCTACAGCAGTTCTAGGAAATGAGTACACTATGCTTAAGAGACAACATTCTAAAGTTATCCAAATACAAACTTAGTTATGGAAACAGAGAAATGATGAGGAAAGAGAAAAAAACAAATCAAAGCACCATTTTTGCATAGGCTGTGGAGATCAGCTCTTAGCTGCATTGATCCAGAGGATTTCGCTCAAGGAGATTATGTTTGTGCATTTATTTATTCAAGAGACTATGTATTGCTGAGAAAGTGATGATTTTGAGGAATGGGACACCACAGCCATGCAGACAGGGCTAATATGGTTCACACCAGTGGTTGTGGGTCACACAGTGCCCTCTGTAGATGAACAGACTCCAGTGGCCAGGCCTCGAGCCTTGGATTCCCTTTTCCCATCCATGGTGAAGGGTGGCACTGGTCTCTTAGGATGGGACACTTCTTGACAGAGTGTCTGATGAGTGGACTCAGGAAGAAGAGAATTCAGATGCATGGTATGGAATCCTGTGACAGACAGTGAATCTTCCAGGGATGGAAAACCAGGACTTTGGCCTTTGTCTGTCTGGCAAGGAATACTGGCCTTGACCCATCTGGGCTGGATCAGTTGTAAATGTATACTTTATAACCCAAAAGTTTGTTTTTTTCAGCAAACCTGAATTTTTTTAGTCATAGGTGAATTGTAATGATCATTAATTATTTTTAAATTCAGCCTAAGTAACATTAACTATGGAAAATTAGAGGGACATAAACAGTCTGGTAAATGTTTTGCAATACTACAGTTTTATTTGGTATAAAATTCTTGGTTTGAACTCACAGATTCACTCTTAAACAACTGTATGTTTTGGTGTCATTGAGATAAATAGTATGCATCATGTTTTATGGCCTTGGGCCACTATAAATGTGTAAAATATCTGGAACAGTTCTATTTATTATTGAAGGTTGTTTTCAAATGTCTAAGAAAGTCCCTACATTAGTGAAATGATTATACCTTTATGCAGAATGGCAGTGGGGTCCCAGTTCTCCTTGAGTGCAGAATATCTCAGCCCTCTTCAGGTGCCTGGAGTCTGCAGGGAGTAGAGATGGGAGAGGCACTGAGTGATCCTGAGGCTTCCTCTCCCTGATGACCTATCCTTTCTGTTTTGGCATTACTGTACCAGGATGAGCCTTATTATCAGTATTCACACAAGAGTGCAAACCTTACCCCTTGCCAAACACTTCCCAATTGCGTTTTGGCCTTACTGCTCAATTTCACAGAATAATTGTCAAATCTCTGAGCATGAATAGATACAATTTAGAAGGCAATTGAATTTTGTGGACTTACACAATTGTCACAAGAATCATCTTTGACAGAGAATTTCAGAAACTGTGAAGCCATCATTGACTAGAGGAACTTCGAGAAGCACAGAAAGCCTTGGTTATTCGGACACTGTTTTGGTGAAGCAGAGGCTATAGGCAAAGCCTACACACACTTTGTCAGTATTCTAAATAAGACATTTTGGAGTGCCACTGTGCTCACTTTATTTTTGTTGAAATGATTAACATGTCATGCTTGACTCAATGAACAAAATACAAGGCACTCAACATAAGAAGCAAGTGTGAATTAACGGAAAGCAAAATCTCTTTGTATGTCCGTGTTTCAACAAGAATTTAGGAAATAGTCAATATGATTCTTTTTAGTACTTTCCTTTAGGCAAAATCAATAATTCTGGTGAATAATTAGAATATTCAAAAGAATATGCAATGAGGAAGTAGCAGAAAGTTCAATGCAAAATGTAAAAAAAGATATAATAAACTATGTTGCAGATAGTGATATAGATATACAGATGATAAAGAAAAGACTTATGAAGATTGATTCCAGATCCATATTTTATATCATCATTTAATATTACGTAGAATAAAATCATCAGTCATAGCTGCAGGGGATTTTATTTCAGAATACAGATGCTGTTAAATTCACTTGTATAAAACTATTTCGCCATAGGGCTTTCTGTAGAACCATAAAGTAAAGAAAAATATTTCCCCATTTACTAATAAGCCAAGTTGTTGGCTTTCAGAGATTATAAGGAAAGGAGAGAAGAAATCTAGAAAGAGACAGACAGACCATTGACACACAGATGAGTTTATAAATAATAAAGTTCTGTATCTGTTGTTTTCTTTCTCACAGACCCAACATAATGAACTTTGTGCTAAAAGTATTTAGATAGAATTGAGAGCAGTGAAAGAAAAATGTGACATAAAGTCTTGAAGTTTTGTCAAGACAAGAATTTTAAAACACATTTGCTGGAGACCATTATGTTTAGTGAAATAAGCCAATCCCAAAAAGATGATTTGTGGTAACTAAATATACAGAGAACTAAAAAATGTAACATATATGAGTGAAATTGGCATTTTGAGATTTGATTATTGTTTATACCCCTTGTCTATACTCTTGAGGAACAGTGGTTTTTCTGCTTGCTACTTGTTGACTTCTTTTTTAGTGGAGTTTTAAAAATTTTTTTTATTGATTTTTTTTTTGACAGGCAGAGTTAGGCAGTGAGAGAGAGAGACAGAGAGAAAGGTCTTCCTTTTTCCGTTGGTTCACCCCCCAAGTGGCTGCTATGGCTGGCACATTGCGGCCAGCACCCTGTGCCTATCTGAAGCCAGGAGCCAGGTGCTTCTTCCTGGTCTCCCATGTGGGTGCGGAGCCCAAGGACCTGGGCCGTCCTCCACTGTTTTCCCGGGCCACAGCAGAGAGCTGGACTGGAAGAGGAGCAACCGGGACAGAATCTGGTGCCCCAACCAGTACTAGAAGCTGGTATGCCAGCGCCGCAGGTGTAGGATTAGCCTAGTGAGCTGCCGCAACGGCCTAGTGGAGGTTTAAGCTTGTGATTATGAATAGAACTGAAAATGTCATTGCAAAAATTAAAAATAATAAAGAGGGAGTTTGGGGGGAGGGTCAGCATGGAAAGTGATTTTCCTCTTAAAACTAAGTATATGAAATACATAAAATTCTTTCATGAATAAAAAAATTTAAAAACATTTTATGTCCATATAATCTCCATTCAATGAGATGCAGAAATATTGTTGTTTTGATGGGCAGTGGCAGCTGTCCATGGGGTACCCAACACCCTGAGCCAGACACAGCGCAGCCAGAACTTTAGAGAGCCCCCAGATATTGTCTGTTCAGTTTCCACTTGGAAGTAGGAACCACTCTCTGATTTCCAACAAACCAAACCAGGTTATTTTTCCTGTTTTTGCATTTTTTTACAAATTATATTATGCAATGAGTAAATTTTGGCCCAACACCTTTCACATATTATAATGTTTTTAAGATCCATGCATGCTGTTGTGTGGGTCATTCATTTGTTCTTTTTGTTTCAGATTAGAACACCATTTTAGTAATAAGCCAAAATTTGTCATTTCTCCAGTTGATGTTTGAGTTGCTTCTAACTTTTTTCTACCATAATTAAGGCTGCTGTGTGCATTATTATATAAGTGTTTGTGGACGTGCTTTAACTGGATTTGGATGAATACCCTTGACAGGAATTGATGGGTCATAAAGCTTAATTGTGTATATTTAACTATGAGAACAGGCTATTCTGTTTCTCATTGGTGTTTCATGGTGGCAGCAGCAGCGTTATTTGAATATCCAAGTTCAGTTAGTAAAGATCAAGGCCTCATCAAGAGGTCCTACTCCCATTCCTGGGAATCTGCCTCCTTCCATGGCCACAGATGTGTTGCAGTTGTAGATGATATTTTTAAATATTTATTCATTTGAAAAGCAGAGTTAGGGAGGAGGCAAGAGAAGGAGAAAAAGATAGAGATTCCTTCTGTTGATTTACCCCTCAAATCCTCAAATGTTTGTTACAGCAGGGGCTGAACCAGGCCAACGTCAGGAATCAGGAACTCCCATATGGACGGGGCGGTGGGAACCAAAGTGCTTGGGGGCTGTCATCTGCTGCCTCCTAGGATGTGCAGTTCCAAGCAGCTGGATCATAAGCCAAGGCAGGACTTGATGCTGGCATTCTGATGGTGGATGCAGGCTTCCCAGATGGTGGCTTCACCTGCTGTGCCTCATCAGTTGCCTCGCAGTTGAGAATCTGGACATAGCAAGGTCCTCCTGGGTTATCTTTTGACCCACGGGTCATCACAGGGACCCCATATGTTGTTTAAAAACCTTTTCCTAAAGACTTTTCTTAACTCTTTGAAATTACTCAGCACTAAAAAATGTTAACTCTTGACAACAATAATTGATCTGTAAATAGGTAGACGGACAGTTTTTTTTATATTTAAAAAGATGAATGCTGAGAACCTTGCCAGATGGAGGCTCATGAACTCTATTCATATCTAAGTACACAATGGATCTCTAAAAACAGGATATCAACACGTGAATTAGTACAGAGATAGCCTAGGATGAGAGACTGTTATCTTTCTGGGCAGATGATGCACTTTCTTGGTGGTTTTGATGAGGACATGGCACAACTATGACAACCAATGAAAAACCATTCATGATGCTGAGGGACTTACTATATTTTTAGCCAAGTCTAATCTATGCAGTGTGACCCCTAAATAGTTCTTTATGAAAACTTACGTGTTTTCAGCATTGCCAAGCATCGTCTCCACAAGGCAGAGTTGGGGTTGTCATGTCGTCATCCTGGAGCACAGCCCTAAGGGGCACACCCCTTCCTGTGCAAACTTCTCTCACCTCTCCAGGTTCATATTGCACAAACCTTACTAATTACAGCCATGATTACTGATCCCAGGCAGAAGCTTGACAGGGTGGAACAAACATGCATCTTGTCTATGTGGACAGCAGTTTGTTGATCTGTTAATTCTGTGGAATCTGGCTCAAGGGGAGTTTCAGAGATGGGCTTTTGCCCCAGCACTGGTCAGCAGCCTGGTGAGCTGCCCACTCCTCAGTTCCCTGACTATCTTTGTTGTTCTTTGCAGAAAACTTTTTCCCCCAACTCATGTTTTCAGGCTCACTGCCAGCTAGATAAAAACTCTTCATCACTTTCAGGATCTTACCAGTGTATTCTTTTGTGCCAAAGTTTAGCTGTTTCATGTCTTGTTTGGAGTCCAAAAATGGGAGTTAGGGCACTACAAGTCAGATACTTAAGTGACCTACCAAACAGTGTAAGTCACACTTTAACTCCTGCTGCCCCATGCAGAGGCCTCATTGTAAATAGACTTTCTGCTTGGGTCACCTAGAGAATGGTTCAATAATTATCTTTCTTTTAATTCACAGAGATACAGGCTAAATAAAAAGAGATATTATGATCACCTGGGTTACAGGTGAAACTATAGCAGACTTGTCAAATCACGTCTGCTTTTTCATTTTTTGACTGAAAGAGACTAAGTTTGCTGCCCAGAGAAGTCACTAGAGAGCAAAAAAAAGGGAAGCAAATAAACTTGTCTGGGTCAGAAGTCTCAAGGAATCGCTCACTTCCTGCAACACGCAGATGATGTCAGGGCTCATAGATTTTCCCAGGGCTGAAGTCAGAGGCAATTGCCCTTTGTCTTCAAAGCCCCATTCATCATTGTTGCTATCACAGTTTCACCAAAATGTCTGTGACTCAATGTGTCCCGTTCAAATGTGAGGGAAGACTAGAGCCAGCAAGATAAATCCATATCCCCAAACTCTAGAGTAATACTTTATTATTCCTCAGTAATTATTATTATCTTTATTTTGTGGAATGTAGTAACAAATAGTTGTATTCATTATTTTTCTTTACCAAGATTATTTTGTACTGATCACAGCACTTTTGTGAGATCAATTGTGTGTGTGTGTGTGTGTGTGTGTGTGTGGTTCCTTAATATATTACTGCTATAGAGCAAAGGAGATATTACAATAATTATTGAAATGAAATAGTAAAACAATAAATAAGCATGGCTGAAGTGATCAAATCGGGGAGAATGCCCCACGTGTTTCAAACTGAAGCTTGAATTTTCATTCTACAATGTACTGGACAAGCTTTGAGCAGTTATTTAATGTTAAAAATTTTTTATTTATTTTCATCTATGAGAGAGCGAGAGAGAAATCCTTTATCCCCTGGTTCACCCACCAGCTATCTACAGCAGTAAAGAATGGGCCATGCCAGTGGCAAGAGCCAAGAAATCTATCCATGTCTCCCATGTGGGTGCAAGAAACCAAGTACTCGAGCCATCTGCCATTGCCTCCCAGGTCTCACCAGCCGAGAGCTGCATTGTAAGTAGAAGAGCTGGGACTCAAAAGCAGACACTCTTGTTATGGGTTGCTGGTGTCCCAAGCAGTATCTTAATTCATTGCACCATACACCTGCCTTGATTCCAATTCAATAAGTTATCAGATAAAAGTATTAGAAACAGGGCCAGCGCCACAGCTCACTTTGCTAATCCTCTGCCTGCGGCACCGGCACCCTGGGTTCTAGTCCAGGTTGGGGCGCCAGATTCTGTCCTAGTTGCTCCTCTTCCAGTCCAGCTCTCTGCTGTGGCCCGGGAGGGCAGTGGAGGATGGCCCAAGTGCATGGGCCTTGAACCCATGTGGGACACCAGGAAGAAGCACCTGGCTCTTGGCTTTGGATTGGTGCAGCGTTCCAGCCGTAGCGGCCATTTGGGGAGTGAACCAATGGAAGGAAGACCTTTCTCTCTGTCTCGCTCTCTCACTCTCTAACTCTGCCTGTCCAAAAAAAAAAAAAAAGTATTAGAAACAGGACATATAACATAACCATTAGTAAATAAAAGTACTACTTACTGTATTAATATTAATAATAATATAATACTTGTACCCATGCTCAGTTTGAAAATGACTAGTTGCTTATGAAAAGGTGTTTATTAAAAGTTGTGAAAACATTGATTCTTGATGGGTCATATCTCTGTGTGATAACTGCAAATTCAAAATATTGCAAATTGGGCATTTAATGCACCTGACCTACTGAATGTCATACTTAGCTCAGGCCACCTTAAATGTGCTCAAACACTTGAGTTAGCTTTCAGCTGGCAAAATTAGCTGACACATGGCTTGTTTTGTGATAAGAGGTCCAGGATGTACATTTTGTAGGCAGAATGGGATGCAAAAACACAGAGTCCAAAAATCCAGAAAACACTGCCAGGGCTGCAGGCTGGAGTACCCGTTGCTATCCCTCATGGTCCCGTGGCTGCCTGAGAGCGTGGTCGCTCCCACTGCCAGTGTCATGAGGCACTGATGTAGTTTCTTTACTGCATAGCCCTACCTCTGGAAAACATCAGAAATCGATGTCCAAAGCGTGCTCTCTTGTGAATGTGTGTTGTCACACAGTTGTAAAGGTGAAACATTGGAAGTTGAACCGTTGTGAATCAAGGACCACCTGTCCTTCCGTGTAGCCGGGCTGTCTTTGAAAGTTTCTCTTCAAACATGCAACCCAGCCTGCACTGGCGTCGCTCATGTTTGTGCTTCAGATCATGGATATGCAGAATCCCTGTAGGACTCTGCTCCCTCCTGCTCTTTCCCTGCCATCCTATTTGTTACTACTTCTAACTTAAACAAACTTCATACTTGTAAGTGCTATAACACACTCTGGGCATCTCAGTAGAGGGCCCATATTTTCACCAAGTGCTGAAATCTATCCTGGATCTTCCTGACATTCCATACACAGCTGGCTCTTTCCCCAGAGTTACCCTCTGTGGAAAAACTGAGTTCACAGCAACCAGTAGCTGCCCGATCCTGAACCCACCCTGGTCATCGTCCCTTATCACCTTAAACTGCTTTCCATTGTCTTCATTAAGTTTGACACACTTGAAATTGATGCGAACAGTGTAGCCACTTGTGATTCTATTATTTTTTTTCTTTTTTTATTTGAGTGATTCTATTATTTCTACCTGTAGCGTTCTATTTTTCAAGAGTCTCTAATACCAATACCTGTGTTCCCTTAGGTTACAGTGCTGCAAACCCTCTCAGGGCTTGGCTCCTAAGTGGTTATTCTAGCTGAAGCAAAATCCAAGTAGACACCAACTGATTGTTAACAAACTCAGGCTTAATCACCAAGCACAAATATGCCTGTATGTCTATTGTATTATGTGTAATGAATTTTAGTGTAATATACATCTTTGAGTATAGTGCATATTCATATTTTCCAAATAAATAAAGTATTCAGGATTTTTCTAGACGTACAACCTGTCAAGGTCCTTGAATTACAAGGTATGATAAACTTCACAATTAATTTAAGAATTAAATTGTATGCCAATGGTACAGTGTTACTAAATGTGTCAATTAATGTTAGAACTTAATGTAATTTTTATCAGCAGTCTTTTAACTAGGAAAATTAATAATAATGAGAAATCTGATAAATTCTACACTTGCATCCTAATTGCTACTTGTTTTCTGAGTATATATGGTTATCATTTGGTTTTCTACTGTTTAGCCATAGATCTTTTTTAGTTGAAAAAGGATCAGCTTAATAGAAAAATTAGAGCTTAGAGTAAGTATTAACACATTTGGAAGAAATCAGAGAAAGGTTCAGACCTCTTTTGCTTATCACAACAATGCTGTGTAAAGCCATCAAAGAGTCAGGCTAGGATCTGTGCTCTTTGATTTGATGAGCATCTTGAGAGTAGAACCACTGTTTCTGACACTGAACTTTTCTTTTGCTACTGTTTAAAGAAACAGTTTTAGCTAGCAAAACAAGAAAGAGTATTTTTTGATCCTCTCTGTATGCAGGGCCTTTATCCCCAGGAAAAAAGCTTGAGAGAGGGCTTTAAATTTTTCACCCCAAACTATTGTGCTGAGGTGAAACAACAGAGAGAACAGCTCTCTTGGAAACATGTTGTTCAGTATATCACAGGTCTACGACAAACACCCTCTTCACTCTCTGTGGCACGAGTTTTGTGGCCTTGGCATTTATCTTGCGTGGGCAAATAGGAGATCCACAGGTAGAAATAAACACATGGCAAAATTTTTTAAACTAGAAGAAATGGAACACATAACACGGAACTGAAGATGAGTGTTTGGCTAGTGATTGAGACACAGTTTAAGATGACATGTCTCACACTGGAGATCCTGGATTCTGTTCCCAGCTCAACTCATGATTTCAGCTTCTTGCTGATGGAAACCCTCGGAAGCAGTGGTGATGGTTCAAGTAGTTGGGTTCCCATAGCCCACGTGGGAGACACGGGTTGAGTTCCTGGCTCTTGTCACCTCGCAGCCACTGTGGGAGTCTGGGGAGTAAATTGGCAGATGGGAGAGCCCTCATTGAGGATGCATTTTGCAGCTCCAGGGCTTACTTTTCCTATATAGCTGAAGCTTTGTGCCATTCAAGCAGCATCTCCTCTTTCTTCACCCCAAACCCCATTCTGCAACTCTGTGCTATTGTGAATCTGACTCTGTTAGACTCCACATGTCAGTGAGCTCATGCTGCGTTTGTGTGTTTAGTTCCTTCCATATCACAGCTACTGTGAAAAATAATGCAACAAACATGGAAGTGCAAATGTCTCTATATTTATATGTATACACATATACACATGTGTGTGTGTGTGTGTGTGTATTCATTTACTTGAGAGGAAGTGTTACAAAGAGAAAGGGAGGGAGGGAGGAAGAGAGAGAGAGATAGAAAGAGAGTTTTCCACCTGCTGATTCGGTCCCCAAATGGACACATGGACCATGGCTAGTCCAGGCCAAAGCCAGGAGCCAAGAGATTCATCCAGGTCTTGCACGTGGATGCAGAGGCCCAAGCACTTGGGCCATCTTCTGCTGCTTTCCCAGATGCATTAGCAGGGAGCTGGATTGGAAATGGAACAGCCAGGACTCAAAATGGTATCTATATGGGATGTCAGCACTGCAGCTGGTAGCTTTACCTGATATGCCACAGCACCAACCCCAAGAAATATCTCTTTGAGATAGGAATTTTCTTTTGTTTAGATATAGATGCAGAAGTGGAAATGCTAGATCATGCAGTAGTTCTTTGTTTTTGTTTCGTTTTAGAAAATTCTATATAGTTTTCCCTAGTGGCTATATTGATTTACATTTTCAACAAGAGTACACAAAGAGTGTTTTTTTTTCTCAAATCTTCACTAAGACTTATCTTTGTCATTTTGGTGTTACCATTCTAACAGGTATGAGTTGATATCTCATTGTGCTCTAGGTTTGAATTCCCCTGATGATTAGTGATTTTGGACATTTTTACATATACCTTTAGATCTTTCATGTGTCTTCTGTTTTAAATGTCTATTCATGTCCCTAGCTTATATATTAGTAGAATTATTTGTGGGTTTTGGTTTTCTTTTATTTTGTGTTTACTATTTGATTACATACATTGCATATGTGTGTATGTGTTTGTGTGTGTGTGTGTGTGTATTATGAATCCCTTACCCTTTGTCAGATACAGATGTTCCTTGACTTGTAATGGTACTACATCCCAGGAAACCCATTGTAAGTTGAAAGTATTGTAAGTCAAAGTGCATTTAGGGGGCCAGGCATTTGGTGCACTTGTTAAGACATTAATTGAGATGTCCACATCCCATATAAGAGAGCTTAGGTTGGAGTTCCAGCTTTGCTTCCAATTCAGCTTCTTGCTAATTATCATTCTAAGCTGCAGCAGGTTGTTGCTCAAGTATTTGGATCTCTGCCACCCATATGGTGACTTGACTGAGTTCTGGGGCCCAGCTCTGCCTTGGCCCGGTCCTGACTGTTGCAGGTATTTGGGAATAACCAGCAGATGAAAGATCTCTCTGTGTCTCTCTTTGTGTATCTTTGTCACGTTCTGTCTCTGCCTCTCAAGTGAAATAAAATACAAGAGCTCTTAGCAAACCATTTAATATACCTACGTAGTGAACATCATAGTCTAGCCCAGCCCACCTTAAGTATGCTCAGTACATTCATGACAGCCTACAGTTGGGCAAATCATCTTGTACAGTGCCTTTTTATAATCAAGTGTTGAATAGCTCATGTGATGTATTGAACATTGTGCTGGACATGAAAACAAAATGGTTTCACTGGTACATTTTTTCAATATCATAATGTCAAAAAATTGCAAGTCAGGCCATCGTTCACAGGACACCTTGTAAACATGTTCAGCATGGCTTTCTCCCATTCAGAGTGGTTTATTCTGTTGTCTCCTTTGCTGTGCAGAGGTTATGAGTTTGGTAGACCCACTTGTTTGTTTTTGCTTTTGTTGCCTGTATTTTTGGCATCGTGTTTAGGAGATTGCCCCCAAAAAATTCTGAAGAGCTTTTCCCTCTATTTTGTTTTCATGTCTAGTTTTACAATTTCAGGTTTAACATTTCTGTTTTCGATTGATCTGACATTTTTGCATGTGATGTAAGATGAGGGTCCAGTTTCATTCTTTTACATCTGGATATTCAGTTTTCCCAGCATCATTTATTGAAGAGAAAATCCTTTCTCCTTTTGTGTTCATCTGCTGTTAAATTTATTCCTAATTTTTGTTCTTTTGTGGCTATTGTAAATTGAATTGTTTCTTTAATTCTTTTTCAGAGAGTTCATTGCTAATTTATAGAAATGAAGCTTATTTTTGTGAGCTGTTCTTCTATCTTGCTATTTTACTGAATTCCTTTAGTAGTTCTGATTTTTTTTAAAGTGGAGTCCTTCTGGAATTCTACATACACATCATAGCATCTGCAAACTCGGATGATTTAACTTCTTCCTTCCTTTCCTGTTTTGATGCATTTTTTTCTCCTGCTGAATTGCTCTAGCTAGAATTTATAGTACTGCATGAGGTAGAATTTCCAGTATGCCATGAACACAAGTGGTGTGAACATCCCAACATTATCTCTGATATAAAAGAAATATTTCAACCTTTTCTCACTGAGGGTGGTACTAGCTGTGGGTTTATCATAGAAAAGGTTTCAAAAAGTAGTGGAAAGTGTGTGTAGCGGGACTGGTATTGTGGCTCAGCAGGTTAAGCTGTTGCCGACAGTGCTGGCATCCCATATGAACCCCAGTTTTGAGTTCTGGCTGCAGTACTTCTGATCCATCTCCCTGCTCATGTACCTGAGAAAGGAGAGGAAGATGGCTGGAATGTTTGGGCCCCTGTACTCACATGGGAGACCAGGATGGCGTTCCAGGTGCCTAGCTTCATACTGACTCAGCCCCAGCCATTGCAACCATTTGGGGAGTGAACCAGCAGATAGAAAATATATCTCTGTCTGTCTGTCTTGCTCTCTGGCTGTGTGTGTGTGTGTGTGTGTGTGTCCCTCTCTCTTTGTAAATCTGCTTTTCAAGTAAAAAATGTGTATTATTTAAAAAAACCGTACACATGGATTTCAAAAACATTTTGCACCAATGAAATTTATCTTTTCATCATATATTCTACAACTTTGTTGAAGTATGTTCTTTCTGTACTCAATTTGCTGAGAGTTCTTACATGAAAATTTCTTGTTAATATTTTATTTAATTATATAAATGGAACAGATTTCATGTATTTTGTATATACAGTTTTAAGACATAATGATTCTTCCCACCCTCCCTTGCTCCCATTACTCTCTTTCTTTTTCAAATTTTTGCAGTAATATGCTTTCAATTTACTTTAGCGCTAAATAAGTAATTCAACAAATAGTCAGTAGAAAAAACACTGAATTTTTTCAAATGGTTTTCAGCATCTACTGAAATGATTGCATGATTTTTTTAAGAATTTATTTGAGAGGCAGAGTTACAGAGAATGAGATACAGAGAGAGAGAGAGCAAGATCCTCCATCCACTGGTTCAGTCTCCAAATGGCTACAGTGCTAGAGCTGGGCTGATCTGAAGCGAGGAGCCAGGAGTTTCTTCCTGGTCTCCCACGTGGGTGCAGTGGGCCATCTTCTGCTTTCCCAGGTGATAAGCAAAGAACTGGATCAGGAATGGAGCAGCCAGGACAAGAAGCAGTGTCCATATGAGATAAGGGTGCTGCAGACAGAGGCTTAGCCTACTAAACTGCAGTGCCAGCTCCTTATATAACTTTTAAAAGGTTATTTATTGATTTGAAAGACAGAGAAATAAATAGAAAACTGCCATTATCTGCTTGTTCATTCCCCAAATTCTTGGCAGTGGCTGGGGATGGACCAGGGTTGAAGCCAGGAGCTTGAAAATCAATCCAAGAATTCCTGGAGTTGGCAGGAACCTAGATTTTTGAGTCGCCATCTGCTTCCTCCCAGGATCTGCATCAGCAGGAATCTGTAATCAGGATCCAGAAGCACACATTGAACCAGACATTCCACCAAAATCAATGACGTAGGCCACCAAATCAATGACTTGACCTGTGGTCGAAATGCCTGCCCTAATTGTGTAATTCCTATACTTCGTTCTTATAATGTGGTGAATTTCTTTATTAATCTGCACCTGAATTGAGATGTCCTGGCAACCCAGAGTAAAACCTTACTTGATCATGGTGTATAATACGTTCATTTTCTTAGTTTTTTTTTTTTTAATAGATTTTACATCTCTTTTCATCAGATACTGCCTGTAATTTTCTCTTAGTTTGTATCTAGCTTTGGCATCAACATGCTACTGGCCTTGAAAAATGAACTTGGAAATCATCTCGTCTCTTTAATATTTTTGGAAGAATTTGAGAAGTGTTGGTGTTAATTCTTCTCTTAAATACTTGGTAGAAGTCACCCATAGAGCCATCTGGTCCTCAGCTTCTCTTTGAATTTTATTTTCTTGTAACTGCCAAATACTTGTACATATTTATGGGGTGCAGTGTGATGTTTTGATCTATGTATACATTCATTATAAGTGAAGACAATTAACATATCTGTCACCTTACAGCTTTATTTCTTTGTGGTGAACACATTGAAATTATTGTGATATTTTTGATAACTGATTTATCTTCCTTAGTCATTTTTGTTCTGTTTAGATTTCATTTGTTTATAATGAAGTCCTTTTAAGTTTTATGCTGCAAGAAATTTATCCATTTTTTCTGTTATGCAATTTGTTGGTATTTAATAGTAGTTTTTATGATCCTTTGTATTTCTTGTTTTGATCCTTTTTTATTTCTGTAGTATTGATTATATAGTCTCTTTTTTACTTATATGAATCCTCTCTCTCTTAGCTTAGTGTCACTAATGATTTGTCAGTTTTAATTTTTTTCATCAAAATAACTCTTAGTTCATTGATCAATCTTTTTTGTTTTCTGTTCTTATTTCTGCTTTAGTAGCTATTGTTTCCTTCTTTCTTCTAGCTTTGATGTTAGTTTATTCCAGTGTTTTAATCCCTCAAGTTATCATTAGGCTGTTTCTTTGTTATTTTTCTTTTTTCTTAAGGTAGGCATGCATCACTGTAAGTAGTCCTCTGAAAACTCCTTTGCAACATAATCGTGTTTTATTGTGTTTCCAGTTCTGTGTCATTTTTGGCTTATCTTGTGATTTCTTATTTGGCCCTTTGGTTTGTTCAAGAATATGTGGTTAAATTTCCACATATTTGTGAATTTCCCAATTTTATTCCTGGTATTGATTTCCATTTTTGTACTCTGGAAATCTCAAAAGATATCATCTATAGTTTCAATCTTCTTAATTTTCAGGAATTTGTTTTGTGGCCTCATGTGTGATCTGTTCTGCAGAATCACGTGTACTTCCCTGCTAGTGGACTCAATATTTCGTGTGTGTCAGCTAGGTCTGTTTGGTTTATTGGGTAGACTGAAGTCTACTGTTGCCTTACTGGTTTTCTGTCTTTTGTTTATTGGGTCATTAAAGTCTACTGTTACTTTACTGATTTTTTTTCTGAGTGTTTCGTCCATTGTTGAAAATGAGATATTAAAGTTCTTTACTGTTGTTGTACTGCTTTCTGCTTCCCCTTTCTGGTAGTATTTACCTTAAATATTTAAGTGTTCCAAAATTTGATGCATTTATTTACAATTGTTAGTCCTCTTGAAGGACTCTCCATCTTACCATTATATGGTGACTTTTTTGTCTCTCACAACAGATTTTGGTTAAAAGTCTGTTTTGACTGATATAAATATAGGAACCTCTGCTCTGATTTGGTTACCATTTTCACAAAATATCTTTTTTTTAATCCATTAACTTTCAGTCTATGTATGTCTTTAAAGCTAAAATGGATTTTTTATGCACTGCAAACTGCTAGATCTAATTTTTCTTCCAATCATACACTCTGTCTTTGGCCTAGAAAATTTAATCCATTTATATTTGAAGTAATTTTTGATAGGTAAGGATTTGTTGTTACTGTTTTGTTAATTATTCTGTTTGTAATCCCCTTTGTTTTTCTCATCTGTTATTTTTATTTGTCACGTATTGATTTTTTTCTCGTGGTATACTTTTACTCCTTTTTATCTTTTGTGTATTTATGCTTGAAGAATTGTTTGTGGTTGTCATGAGATTTCTATGAAACATCTTATAGTTATGGAATCTCTTTAATTTACTCACATATGTACATTTTATGCTATTGATATCGTTCTTTAAATCTCTTTACATTGTGAGTCCATTATCAAATATTATAACTATAGTGATTTTAATACTTTGTCTTGTAACTTTTATATTAGAGTTGACTTTGTTTACATAAAACCATGATAGTATTCAGCATTTGACCATATAGTTATCTTTACCAGTGAGTCTTATATGTTACATACATTACATATTCATATGTTTCATATGGTTGGTTAATGTCCTTAGGTTTCAACTGAAAGAACCCTCTTTATCAATTGCAGTGCAGACTTGGTGGTCATGAACTCTCTAAGCTTTTCTTTGTTTGAGAACATATTTATCTCCTCTTCATTTCTGAAGGAGAGCTTTGCAATGTACAAAATTCCTGATAGGCATTTTTTTTTAATTCTTTCAATATATTTTCCATTAGCCTCCTGGTCTACATAGTTTACGCAGACAGTCTTATGAATGTTCCTTTGTATGTCTCTAACAGTGCTGCTTTAAAGATTCTCTCTTTATCTTTGATTTTTTTCAAAAAATTTATTTATTTAAAAGGCAGAGTGACCCAGAGAGATGGAGACACAGAGAGAAATAGATCTTCCATCTACTACTTAGCTCCTCAATTGGGCACAAAGTCAGGGATTCTGGGCCAGGCTAAAACCAGAAGCCAAGAACCCCATCTAGGTTTCCCAAGTAGGTGGAAGGGACCCAAGCACTTGAGCCATTTTTTGCTGCTTTTCCAGGTGCATTACCCAGGAAGCAGAACAGCAGGACTTGAACTGATGCTCTGATGTGGGATGCCAGCATCACAAGCAGTGGCTATGATACATTGCTGGCCCCTGCCTTTGATTTATGAGTGTTTGATTATAATATGTCATATTGTAATCCTCATTGTGTTGATATTGCCAAGGATCCTTAAAATTTCATCAATATGTATGTCTGTAATCTTCCCAGGATTTGAGAAATTTTCGGTCATCATTGCTTTAGATAAGAGTTCCTTCTCTCTGTTCCTTTTCTGAAATTACCATAATTCATATATTATTTCAAGTCAAGGAGTCCCATAGTTTCCTATAGTTTCATCACTTTTCAGTATTTTTTAAATTATTATTTGTGTGATTAATTTCTTTTTTTTTACTTTCTGTAGTATTTGTATTTTTTTTTAATATAAAGCTTTTATTTAAAGAATATAAATTTCCAAAGTACAGCTTATGGGTTACAATGGCTCCCCCCCCCAACTTCCCTCCCTCCCGCTACCCTCCCCTTTCCCGCTCCCTCTCCCCTTCTGTTCACATCAAGATTCATTTTCACATCTCTTTATACACAGAAGATCAATTTAGTACATATTACGTAAAGATTTCAACGGTTGGCCCTCACATAGAGACACAAAATGAAAATACTGTTGGAGTACTAGTTATAGTATTAATTCACAATGTACAGCACATTAAGGACAGAGATCCTACATGATTTTTTTTTAAAGAATTGATTAATTATCTATGCAATTTCCAGTTTAACACCAAGATTTTTTAATCATTTGCAATTATCTTTATATAAAGAAGATCGATTCAATATATACTGATGTGTGATTAATTTCTAATGACCCATCTCTTAGTTCTTGATTCCATCCATGTGATTGAGTTTGCTATTGTTATCCTCTATGGAATTTTTCATTTTAGTCATTGTGTTTATTCTTCAGCTCAGGAACACCTGTTTAATTATTATATATGTTTTATGTTTCTTATAAATTGTTCAGTTTTGCTAATATATTCTCCCACTTTTATTGAGTTATATATGTTCTCTTACAGTTCATTGAACTTAGGCCTATTATTTTGAGTTCTTTGTCATTCAGTTTATGAATTTTCATTAATTAAGTGTTGGTTTCTGAAAGTCTGATAGTATCTTTTGGTGATGTTGTAGTGCACTGATTCTTTATGATTCATGTAGACTCGCTCTTCTGTTGATGCATTTTAAGGAGCAAACATTTTGTTAATTCCTAACAGCCAACTTTCAACGGGGAAAAGTCTCCTGTTGGCTCCAACACTATACAGCTGCTCCCAAATCACAGCCAAGTGGGACTTGAGCCATGTTGTGGCTACTGCTAGGTCCACCACTGGATCAAGGGTTGGCTGACCAGTTACCAGGGGAATAGGTGGGCATATATCTGCCAGGTACCTGGGTGGGTAGACACTCTCCATGATCCTGTCTGAGCAGGGCTGGAGCTGGGCCGTGGGGCCTGATTCAGGTTCACATATGGTCGGGCCTGTTACCAGGATGTGATGAGTGGGTCTCCTGCCTGGCCCCTGGGTAGACTCCTGATTGGAGCCTGTGTTTGTCTCTGAGGATGGAGAACTTCCTGTGGAATTACAATGGAGAAGAGCTGAGGCTGAGTCACAGGGTTGCTTCAGGGTCTGTAGCTGAGTCTGTAGTCAGAGATTCTGCCACTGAGGAACAGCTGGGTATGCCTCCTTCCAGGTTCCAAAGTTCCTGGGCAGGCCGGATTTCCCAGGCTACAATAGCGCAGACCTGGACTTGAGTGACAAGGCTGCCTCAGGATCCTCAGCTGAAACCAAAGCCACTAGCTGAAATCACGGGTAAGGATACCCCTACCGGGCTCCAGAGGTGGCAGATTGTCTCAGAGTTTAACAGAATTGGGCTGGTCCCAATGCGAAATGAAGGTGTTTTCTCCTTTTCACATCATATCAGCCCCCGAAACCCAGGGACACAATTTGACTCCATTCATTTCCAGCAACATTTGACCTTACTACTGAAATGTGTTGAAGATTTTATGCGCAATTCTTTATAAAGTGGTGTAAATTTGTGTATTTTAGATTTAAAACCAGTTTACTCTTCACAAACACACACATGTAGATTATGTGCTCACATTTCTACACTTACACAAACAACTTTGCACTGAACCTTTTGCTAGTTAGTTACACTTCCCTCCACTTAAATACTCTACTTAATAAGTGTAATGGTCTTATGCAAATAAAATAATCATATCTCAGACCATTAAATCTTGAACTTCATACATTCAAATTTCTGATTCTCAGTTTGTTAAGCAAGTTATCAACTAAAACTAAGTTTACTATTAAACAACCTGAAGCAAATATTGAAATGCTGTAAGACAGCCCCACTGTTAAGTGCGGATCAGGTTAACCACAGCAGGCAGCCTTCCTTCCCACCTTGGGAGAAGTACTTAACATAACTGAATTTTGAACTCATTAAAGACAGTTGTATATATTGCAGTTTTTTATCTGTAGTTGTTGGAAGTAAAACACAAAAAGTACTAGATCATTTTTAGAAGCATATATGGATTATAATTTCAAATCTCAAGGCCGATTTTAGTAAGCTTAAACTTTTATCTCTTCTTATTTTCAAATATACTATGTTCCTGTCTTTATATTTAGGAATGAATAGCTGGACAAAACAATTTAGAAAGCAAATATGCATAGTCTTTTCACATGCTGGTTGCTACTTTTGAATGAGAAAAGTGGCTATTAACAATTACTGGCAATTGTTAACTTTTCACAACATGAGCAGGAACAGGCAGTCAAGTGCCCTGTGTTATCCCTACAAACACACACACACACACACACACAATTAAAAAGCAATTTTGCTTTTCACACCATGTCTCAACACCTGCTCGGGAAACTCTAGAGTGATGAATCCAATGGAACAATATTTTTAGAATATATTACTCTGAAACAGAATACCTTGCTACAGACACAGCTGGGGATACAGTGCAGGGTAGCTAACATGCAGACCTGTTTTCTTCACCTATAACTGGAGACAGCACAGTGGTGTTAATATACAGACATGTTTTCTTCACCTGTAGCTGGAGACAGCACAGTGTTGTTGATATACAAACCTGTTTTATTCACCTATAACTAGAGACAGCACAGTATTGTTAATATATAGACCGTTTTCTCCTATTGTGACTGCCAAATCCTTCGGACTGTCTTGTGGACAGCTGTCTGCTACACTGAGTTGTGTTTTGTTGTTCTGCTGAGCCTCCCGGTAACTGATAAATGTGATCCTGCTGGCAGGAATTTGACCTCTCTTCATGACATTTTCCTTTCCTTATGTTCTAAGCATCTTTGGGAATGATTCTCTATTTCTACTTCTTGTGCTTTAGGGGAGGTGAGGGATGTGAACACTTTTGCCCCTAGGATGCCTTGTATTCATGTGGATCCTGGTACCCTGTTCACTTTCTGGTCTGTCCATTTTCATTCTCTTCCTAGTATGCAAAACCCTTCCTTGGGCCAACATTACCACATCCTAACTTTACCAACCCCCTAGTTTCTATATTGTCTAAGAAAAACCTAGCTGCTTTTAAATCTGCTGATGAAGGTGTCCACTTATCTAAAGATATTGTTGTCAATATCTGTTTTCAGTAATTCTAATTCTAAAGAAAATCATAAGCAGCTTTCACCTTCAAGCTCTAAATTTGTTTTCAAAGGAATTGCCACCCTAATTTACCTTATTTCTTAACAAATGGCAGCTTTGAGAGTTCTTGTGTTGATAGTATGTGCAGACAGAAGCAGCTTCCTAAAATCCTTTAAACCCAGTGAGTTTCTTTCTTTAAAGTTTTTTTTTTTTTTTTTTTTTTTTGACAGACAGAGTGGACAGTGAGAGAGAGAGACAGAGAGAAAGGTCTTCCTTTGCCATTGGTTCACCCTCCAGTGGCTGCCGCGGACAGCGCGCTGCGGCCGGCACACCGCGCTCATCCGATGGCAGGAGCCAGGTGCTAGGTGCTTATCCTGGTCTCCCATGGGGTGCAGGGCTCAAGCACTTGGGCCATCCTCCACTGCACTCCTGGGCCACAGCAGAGGGCTGGCCTGGAAGAGGGGCAACCGGGACAGAATCCGGCGCCCCGACCGGGACTAGAACCCGGTGTGCCGGCGCCGCAAGACGGAGGATTAGCCTGTTAAGCCACGGCGCCGGCCTTTCTTTAAAGTCTTTAAAAGATTTCTCTTTTTTTGAACATCAATTATTTGAAAATGTAAATAAAAGTATCATGGGTTAATATTAAATATTTGCCAATATCTTCTCTTTAGAACAAGAGTTTTAAAGTGTGGGTGTGGGTGTGTGGTGTGTAGTAAGTACTGTGTGTAATATGCCTGTGGTGTGTTACTATGTGTTTGGTGTGTATGCACGATGTATAGAATGGGCTGTGTTGTATGTGTGATGTGTGCATGTATGTGTATGGTCTGTAATGGTGTCCGTAGTGTATGTGTGGTATGTACTGTGCAATCTGTAGTGGGTTGTACCTGCATGTGTGTGTGTGGCATTTGGATGTGTATGTGTAGTGTATGAACTCCTCCATAATGTTCTTGCCTGTGTAGCTTTGTGTAGCCATTAGCACAGACAAGAAACTGTCAAGTCCCAGCACAAGGACCCTTCGGACTCCCCTGTGGAAGCCATGGGAATCGTTATTAATCCATCAGTTCTTAGGTGTGGGAAGGGCTCAGAAGCCACTGTATCAGATTCTGTCCAGATTCTGTGAATTCATCGAGCCTGGTTCTTCCAGGGAGCTGCTGCTGCCTGAATTATGGGTCTCCAGGGGTTCCTCCTCCCGCTCTCTCAGACGCGTGATCTATTGCATGTCTGCACATCATCAGAGAAAATTGCTTCCTCAATGATGTGTACGTGGTAATGCATCATCCAAATGGGACTGGTGATAATGCATTACCCAGGAAAAATGACGATCACACTTGACAGACAAGGTCAAGGAGCAGGCCGAGAGCATGCACAGGCATCAGCATTTCTGGGTGTGTTTGCTTAGAACGAACCACTTGAGGTATGGGCAAGGCCAATGGCATATTTGTGCTCTGGCCTGGCTGCTTTGGTAGGTGCCAACCAAGGTGACTGTGCTCACTTTAACATGACATGTGGATGATGTGTGTGGACAGGTTTTCTGTCTGCAGGATGTTTGGGATCCTGTGCTTTTCTTATGATCCATCATCAAATTGTTTCCAAAGAAACCTCTTCAACCAGGCTGCAGATTCCTTGGGGGAGGTTTTTGCCCCCAGTGTCTGAAGCATTGCAGAGCTGCACAGACCCTTGTATAATGGACTAGACTTGTGACGCGTGGCCACGTAGCAACCTCCCACCGAGTATTAAGGCTGCATGGGGAGGGTTCTTTTAGCTTCCACCTCATTTGCTATCTGCCTTTTTCTTTTTCTTTTTTCACAAGTGCAGCCTTTTGGTCAGGAGCTATTTTTATAAAGGATTTTGCCCCTAGCTCTTGTGGGATTTAACTTTTAAGTTTGCTTCAAGACAAGGGAGAAGCACAGCTCACAGGGGTCATTCTTCCAGGGAGGTAGGAGAGGGTTTGAATGGGGCTGCTTTTGACCATGGCTCTGAGGTTTCTCCCATCCCTGGTTGCTGCCACATTGAACATCCTTTAAAATACGTGGTGTTTATCTCTGGACCTCTCCTCATAGCAGTGTTACTTCCACGTCCCTGATGGAGGAGAGGCAATTAATATTTCATTCCCAACTGGGTTTGAAAGCAAATCCTCCAAGGAGACCTTGGAAGCAACCTGGCAGGAGGCAACGCTGTGTCAAAAGCACACACACACACACACAAATTGGAGAAACACAGTGGCCCTCCCTGGAGTGTGAAGACGCACACAACCTACAACCCCACCAGCTGAGATGCTGGCAGAGGGCAGGTACTGTGTTGGACATGGGTGGCAGCTGCACCAGCTCTTGTCCGTGCCCAGTGGCAAGCCAGACGGGGATTCCCGAGTCTGGTGGGGAGAGTGGATGGGGCCTGTGTGCTTGGGACTGTAATAAGCTGGTGTGCCGGGACTGTGTGGGAGGACTCAGGGTGTGGCTGGGATATTGGGCAGTCACTGTGAGAGGCTCCACACGATCAGGGTTTCCTTGTTAACTGGTGAGGGACATTGCTGGGGAATCTGAGGTTACACTGAGGACTGCACAGAACCTTTGTGTGATCCTAGTGGCAGATCCAAAGGTTAATATACTCACTGGTCTCCTTCTAAGAGAGGCGCTCAGCTGAGTCTGTGCCAACAGACAGAAGAAATCTCCCCTCTGATTAAAAAAAGAAAAAATTTACCACGCCAAACCTGGGTTTGTCAACTCAGACCGCTCTTCACCCTGGAGCATTGAACAGAGCTTCTTGGCCACTCCTACCACATGCCTCTAGTTTTTCCCTGAAAGCAGACACCACACTAATCCAATCAGACATAGTCCTAAGACAAAAGCTGCCACAGTGAAAAATCAAAGAAGAAACCAACAAGTATCTACACAAATGCTAAATAACAAATGCACCAATCCAAGAAACAAGGACAAGGAAGATAACTTGACACCCCTGAAAGAACACAAAACCTGAACACTAGATTGTGAAGATGATGAAACTGAAGATAGGCCAGAAATGGAATTCAAAAAATTGATCATAGGATTACTTAGAAATAATCAGAAACAAATGCACAAACTAATGAAATCCATACTTGACAGGAAAAAATATTTCTGCCAAAAAATTGAGATTTTAAAGAGAAAATGAAATATTTGAAATGGAGAATTTAGTAGAACAAATAAAAAATACAGTGGAGAGCCTTAGCAACAGAATCAGTGAAGCAGAAGGAAGAATATCCAAATTAGAAGACAAAGCACAAGAAGTTATACAGTCAGACCAAACAAAAGAAGAAGAAATTAGAAAACTGAAAAACATTTTTGGGAATCTATAGGACCCAACATGTGGGTTCTAGGAGTTCCTGAAGACGTGGAAAGAGAGAAAGGATTAGAAGGCCTTTTTAGTGAAATAATAACAGAAAATTTCCGCATTTTGGAGAAAGAAAGGGACATCCACGTACAGGAAGCATATAGAACTCCTAATGAACATGACTAGAAAAGATCTTCACCTTGTGACACATTGTAGTGAAACTCTCCACAGTAAAATATAAAGAAAAGATTCTAAAATGTACGTCAGAGAAATACCAGATTACTTTAAGAGGATCTCCAATTAGATTCACAGTGGACTTCTCATCAGAAACTCTACAGGCTAGGAGAGAATGGCAAACTATAGTCCAAGTCATAAGAGAAAAAAAACTGTCAACCCAGAATACTATACCCTGAAAAGCTCTCATATATGAACAAAGGTGAAATAAAGACCTTCCATGACAAACAGAAACAGAAAGAATTTGTCACCTCCCATACAGCCCTGCAGAAGATTCTTAAGGATGTGCCGCACACAGAAACACAGATACGTTAGTCATTACTACAGAAGAAGGGAAGGAAAGCTCCTAGTAAAAGTACAAAGGAAATCCAAAGTGAAAAATAGGAATATTTATGGGAAAATGGCAGGGAAAAGTTGTTACTTATCAATAGTCACGTTGAATGTAAATGGCCTCGACTTTCCAGTTAAAAGATACGGACTGGCTGAATGGATTAAAAAACAAAACTCATCTATTTGCTGCCATAAAAAAATAATAAAAAGAAATAAATTTCACCAACAAAGATAAATGCAGACTGAAAGTGAAAGGATAGAAAAAAATATTTCATGCTAACAGAAACCAAAGAAAAGCTAGTGTAGCCATCCGAATATCAGACAAAACAGACTTCAATACAAAAGCTGTTAAAAGTGACAAAGAAGGACACTGTGTAATTATTAAGGGATAAATTCAAAAAGAAGATGTGACTATTATAAACGTATATGCACCTAATTACAGGGCTATTTAAAAGAAAAGTTAATGGATCTAAAGGGATACATAGACTCAAATACAATAGTAATAGAGGATTTCAATACTCCACTTTCTGCAATGGACACATCAACCAAACAGAAAATCAGCAGGGAAACAGCAGAGTTAATCGACACTATTGACCAAATATACCTAACAGATACATACAGATTTTTTCATCCTACAGTGGCAGGATACACATTCTTTTTTTTTTTTTTTTTTGACAGGCAGAGTGGACAGTGAGAGAGAGAGACAGAGAGAAAGGTCTTCCTTTGCCGTTGGTTCACCCTCCAATGGCTGCCGCGGACAGCGCGCTGCGGCCGGCGCACCGCGCTCATCCGATGGCAGGAGCCAGGTGCTAGGTGCTTATCCTGGTCTCCCATGGGGTGCAGGGCTCAAGCACTTGGGCCATCCTCCACTGCACTCCTGGGCCACAGCAGAGGGCTGGCCTGGAAGAGGGGCAACCGGGACAGAATCCGGCGCCCCGACCGGGACTAGAACCCGGTGTGCCGGCGCCGCAAGACGGAGGATTAGCCTGTTGAGCCACGGCGCCGGCCATGGATATACATTCTTCTCATCTGTGCGTGGAACTTTCTCTAGCATTGACTATGTGCTAGACCATAAAATAAGTCTCAGAATATTCAAGAAAATCGAAATTATACCTTTCTTCTTCTTTGATGACAATGCAATGCAGTTGGAAATCAGCAATTCAGGAATCTCTACAACATATGCTAACACTTGGAGGCTGAACAATATGCTCCTGAATGAACAGTGGGTCATAAGAGAAATCAAAAAATTTCAGAAAACAAATGAAGATGACAACACAACCTATAAAAATTTATGGGATACAGCAAAAGCAGTGTTAGGAGGAAAGTTTATAGCAGTAGGTATCTACATCAGGAAATTGGAAGGGCACAAAATAAATGAGTTATCAGTACATCACAAGGATCTAGGAGAACAGCAGCAAATCAAACCCAAAACTAGTAGGAAAAAGAAATAACTAAAGCTAGAAAAGAAATCAGCAAAATTGAAGCAAAAAAAAAAAAAAGATCAGCAAAATGAAGAGCTGGTTTTTTGATAAAAAAAAAAAAATTGACACACACCCATTGGCCCAAGTAACCAAACAAAAGAGGGAGAAGACCCAAATCAATAAAATTAGAGATGAAAATGGAAATGTAACAACAGGCATCAAAGAAATATAAAGAATCATCAGTAATTAATACAAAGAGCTGCATGCCCACAAACTGGAAACCTCGAAGAGGATAGATTCCTTGACATATAAAACTTACCTAAATTGAGCCAAGAAGATATAGGAAACATAAACAGATCCACGACCAAGACAGAAATTAAATCACCCAACAAAGAAAAGCCCAGGACTGGATGGCTTCACTGCCGAATTCTAGAAGACATTTAAAGAAGAACTAAGTCTACTTCTTCTCAAGTTATTCAAAGCAACTGAAAGAGAGGGAATCCTCCAACATTCTTTCTAGTAAGCCAGATTCACCTTAATTCTTAAACCTGAAAAAGATATAACAAAGAAGAGAACTATAGACCAATTTCCCTGATGAACATAAACACAAAAAACCTCAACAAAATTCTGACCAGTTGAATCCAATACTTCAGAAGCATAATTCACTCGGACCAAGTGTTAATTATCCCTGGTATGTAAGGATGGTTCATCATTCACACATCAATCAGTGTGATACAGCACATTCACAAAATGAAGGACAAAAAACCATATGATTATCTCAATAGATGCAGAGAAAGCATTTGATAAAATACAACACCCTTTCATGATGAAAACTCTAAGCAAATTGGATGTAGAAGGAACATTCCTGAACATAATGCAATTTATGACAAACTCATGGCCAGCATCCTACTGAATGGGGGAGAGTTGGAAGCATTCCCACTGAGATTCAGAACCAGACAGGGATGTCCACTCTCACCATTGTTATTCAGTACAGTACTGGAAGTTTTAGAGCCGTTAGACAAGAAAAAGAAATCAAAGGGATTCAAATTAGGAATAAGGAAGTCAAACTATCCATATTTGCAGACGACATGATTTTATATATAGAGGATCCAAAAGACTGTACTGAGGAACTATTGGAAGACATAGAAGAGTTTGGCAAAGTAGCAGGATATAAATTCATTACACAGAAATCAACAGCCTTTGTATACACAGATGATGCCATGGCTGAAAAAGAACTTCTAAGATTGATCCCATTCACAATAGCTATAAAAAATTCAAATACCTTGGAGCAAATTTAACCGAGGATGTCAAAGATCTCTACCTTGAGAATTATGGAACATTAAAGAAAGAAATAGAAGAAGATACAAAAAAAATGGAAAGGTCATCCATGCTCATGGATTGGAAGAATCAATATCATCAAAATGTCCACTCTTCCAAAAGCTATTTACAGATTCAGTGAGATACCAATCAAAGTACCAAATACGTTCTTCTCAGATCTAGAAAAAATGATGCTGAAAATCACATGGAAACACAGGAGACCTTGAATAACCAAACCATTCTTATACAACAAAAACAAAGTAGGGGGCATCACAATAACAGATTTCAAGAATATACTACAGGGCAGTTATAGTCAAAACAGCCTAGTACTGGTACAAACACAGATGCAAAGACCAATGAAACAGAATAGAAACACCAGAAATTAGTCCAAGCATCTACAACCAACTTCTATTTGACCAAGAAGCTAAAACCAATCCCTGGAGCAAGGACAGTCTATTCAACAAATGGTGCTGGGAAACCTGGATTTCCACATGTAAGATATGAAGCAGGACCCCTACTTTACAGCTTACATGAAAATCCATTCAAAATGGATTAAAGACCTATATCTATTACCTGATACCATCAAATTACTAGAAAACATTGGGGAAATCCTGAAGGACATTGGCATAGGAAAAGAGTTCTTAGAAAAGGCCCCAGGGATACAGGAATAAAAGCCAAAATCAGTGAATGGGATTACATCAAATTGAGAAGTTTCTGTGCAACAAAATAAACATTCAGGAGAGTGAAGAGGCAACCGACAGAATGGGAGAAAATATTTGCAAATTATACAACTGATAAAGGATTAATAACCAGAATGTACAAAGAGATCAAGAAATTCCACAACACAACAACCCAGTTAAGAGATTGGCAAAGGTCTTAAACAGACATTTTTCAAAAGAGGAAATCTAAATGGCCAACAGATACATGAAAAAATGTTCAGGATTGCTAGCCATCAGGGAAATGCAAATCAAATCCACAATGAGGTTTCACCTTACCCTCATTTGAATGGCTTCCATTCAGAAATCAACAAACAACAAATGCTGGTAAGAATGTAGGGAAAAAGGTACCCTAGTCCACTGTTGGTAGGAATGGAAACTGGTAAAGCCGCTATGGAAGACGGTTTGGAGAAATCTGAATGTAGACCTACCATATGACCCAGCCATCCCACTCCTCGGAATTTACCCAAGGGAAATGAAATCAGCAGATAGAAGAGTTATCTGCACCTCCGTGTTTATTGCAGCTCAATTCACAATAGCTAAACCATGAAATCAACCTAAAAACCCATCAACTGAAGGCTGGATGAAGAAATTATGGGATATGTACCCTATGGAGTACTGCACAGCGGTTTAAAAAATGAAATCCAGTCATTTGCAACAAAATGGATGAATCTGGAAAACATGATACTTAATAAAATAAGCAAGTCCCAAAGGGACAAATAGCATATGTTCTCCCTGATTTGTGATACTAGTAGAACACCTAAAAGGAAATCTCTAGAAGTGAAATTGACACTTTGAGAAGCAATGACTTGAACAGCCCTCATCTTGACTGCCGTGGAACAGTTTTTTGTGTTGTTTTGTTCTGTTTTCCTTTTTATTAATGGAGAATGGGTCTGGGAATGGGTGAGGGAGGAGGAGGTAGGGTGGGAATGGGAGTGGGAGAGCAGGTATGTTGGGAAGAATCACTATATTCCTGAAGTTATACTTACAAAATTTGTACTCATCAAATAAACAGTTTATTTGGGGAAAAAAAAGCACACACTGGGTGCAGTGCAGTATATAAATCCAGTGCAGCCATCTCTAGAAATACTCAATCGAGATCTCTCACAGTGAACTAAGACAGTGGTGTTCAGCAGAATCCTCAGCTCTGCGGCCAAGTAGCAATGTCTGTGGCACCCGTGGAACATGAGTTAGCAACTGCCCTGCTAAGGGATAGGCAGAGTCATGGGTTCGTGCTGAATGAAAACATTGTACCTGACAAACTTTGGACCATGGACAAACTGCTGAATCTGAGCACAGACAGAAGTGTTTTGAAATCAAACTTTACATCCCAGAAAGTGTAATGTTTTTTGATTATGTTAAGCACACACAAATTACAAAGAGAAAAAATACTAAGTATTTTTCAATAAAATAACTTGAGTAAAAACCTCACTCTCACTTGCCTGGAGGTAATAATTTATAGATACCTCCTCAATACCTTTCCGTACACACTCATATCTGATAGAGTGTCTTCCTACAAGTCCTCACCAGCTGCCACCCTCCACACACAAGCTTCACGTCTTTCTGCAATAAAGTACTGTATTTATTTCTGAAATTTCATATATTTTAAATTTTATTTATTTTATTTTTTACTTATTTATTTCATGTATTTCAAATATACAGATTCAGGAACATAATGATACTTTCCACCCCTACCCTTCCTCGCACCCTTCTTCCTCCTCCCTTTCCTATTCTCATTCTTATTTTTTACAAAGAGCTATTTTCAGTTGATTTTATACTCATAAAGTTAACCCTACACTAAGAGTTCTACATATAGTATGATTAAAAAAAAAAAAACCTAAAAATAGTTTCTTACAGTCAAGACAAGGAGTGTTAAAAATCATCCCATTTCAAAATGTCAATTTCACTCCTATAGATTACCTTTTAGGTACTGTATTAGTTACCATAGATCCAGAGTACATATGATATTTGTTTTTTAGTACTGGCTTCTTTGACTAAGCATAATGGTTTCCAGTTGCATCCATTTTGTTGCAAACGACAAGATTTCATTTTTGTAACTGGTGTGTGTGGCTGTGTGTGTGTGTGTGTGTGTGTGTATATCACAATTTTTTTTATCCAAGCTTCAGTTGATGAAAATCTAGGATGTATTTCTTAACTATCAAGCATGCACAATTTATTAGGCTTCTATGAGTTGTTTGTGTGTGTGACCAAAAATAAGTTTGAGTATTGTCATCCTACGTCATTTTCCCGAGCAGTCCTGTAATTTTTATTATATGACTTTGCATGTTGCATGGGGTTTTAAGAATACATATCACATTGTAACAGCACTTAATTGTATGAGTATATGCCAGTGTGATTGTGTACATACATACATGTGTGAGAGTTTGCATGCTTGTGGACTTTCTGAAAGTTCTGTATCAGATAAGAAAATCTAAACCATCTTTCCGCTATCATTCAAAGCAATCCTTATGACACTAGACATGTGGTGTCACCCTGAAACACATACACAGCAAGCCATATTCTCTAGCAAGCCACATCACTCTGTCCTCTAAGGCAGATGGATTCTGTCATCATTCACCTGAACCCCTGGCACCAGCTCCCACAGGTAGAGGGCTCAGGCCCACAGACTGGCACCCACTTCAGATGTAAGAGAAACAAGGAGTACATAGGACTGAATACAAACTGAAATCTGACGTGGCTAAATTCATGAGAACAGCACAGTGCACACATCAGAAGCAGAAATGCTCACCTCAAGAAAAAGCCCCACCTCAAGAAACTGTTTGAGGGGCTGTGAGTAGAGCCCCCCTAAACAGGTCTCTGTGGAGGCATGAGCTTTCACCCTGCTTGCATACATTTCTGGGAATGGAGCTGGTGGGTCTGGGTCGTATGGTGAGCATGTGCTTGATTGATAAGAAACCCCCATGCTGATTCCAGCGTTGTACCATTTTGCAATACCATAAGTAATCAAAGAGTTTCTGTTGCTCCACACCCTGACCACTGTTTGGTGTTGTCAGCATTTGGATTGTAACAATTGCAATACTTGTGTGTGTGAGTACTACATTGTTTGCTCTTTTTGTACTTCACGGTTTATCTTAGTGGAGAGAGGGAGAGGGAGACTTCCCATCTGCTGATTCCTGCCTTAAAACTACAACAGCAAGCACTGGACAAAGCTAAATCTGGGAGCTGGCAGTGCAATCTGGGTCTCCCACTGGGGCTGGCAGGGACTGAAGTAGTTGAGCCATCACCTGCTGCCTCCCAGTGTGCTCATCAGCTGGATGCTGGAACAGAGTGGAAGAGGCCCTGAAAGCAGGCACTCTGATATGGACTGGTGGCTTACAGCATACAACAAAGCCTGCACTTCTTCGCTGTTCTAATTGCATGTTAACAGTGCATTTCTTTGCTTTCCCTATACCCTGCCACTTGATGGCCTCCACACCTTGAATTAGGGGCTAGTGTTGTCACAAGGGGATAGCAAGTTGAGGTCTTGAGCCTGTGGTAACTCATTCCAGACTTTTATAAAAGAGGATAGCAGTTTTTGTTTTGTTTTTTAAATTCCTAAGAAATCCTTAATATGGAGAGAGAATAGGGCTGCAATCTGTGATGACTAGAAAACTGTGTGCTCCAGATTTGAAGACCCTAGGTACAAAATCCTGGAGAAGGCTCCCTTGTGCAGAGCAGGCCCTTTCCAGGCCAGACTGCAGAGGGAGCGCTGGAGGGTGCTGTTCACAGAGCAACCCCTCCCAGGCCATGGGCCACAGAAAGAGCGGTGGGGAGGTGGGAACTGGAGAGAAGCCCCATCCCCCCAGGGTCTCAGTTAGAAGGACCGTGGAGGTAGAACCTGGAGCCAGTCATTGAAGCCAGGCATTCTGATCCTAACAAGGGTCTTAATCATTAGGCCAAACACCTACCTCCTCCCCCAAGTTCATTAATACCCACTCACTTGATATTTTCTCAACCTCTGGTATTGCAGGTGTGTACCTGTTCCCACACAGGGAACTAAATTACTCTTTTCTCTCTGCCTCTACTGGCTGTGTATAAAACTAGGTGAGTAGACCAGAGTCTGAGTTGCTAGGGATTTCTTATTGAGAGAACTCGGAGCAGACATTTAGAGAATACAGTGTTCTTTCCCTCTGTCATTTTCTGCATCTCCTCATCTTTGTGTTTCAAAATCACTTCGTGTTAAGCTACCCATTGATTCCTGCAGGTGAATTGGATAAGCGTGTGTGTGTGTGTGTGTGCATGTGTGTGTATTCAACCTTTGATGGACAGAATTGGCTCAGTAAAACATTTCAGTTAATCTGAGAGCTAATCCTAAGCCAGTATAATATTGCTGCTGATACCCCATCACTTGTATTTGCATCTGGAAAGTGACTGTTTTGTCCTTTGGTTTCTTCCAACATTTGCCTGCTACAGGTGGGACTTTCTGACCTCATCGTATCTATCAGTTATAAATCAGTCATAAACCAGAAATTCAGTTTCAGTTCTGTGAAATATGAGTTTAACACAAGTCTTTATTTAACATTTTGTGTATCAACATTTTTCCAAATCGACCTGCCAAGCGAACTTGACAGCAGATGACTTGGGAATGCAGACCAGTGTTTACTCTTCTATTTCAGCCATTAGTATTGAATTAAAGACTGCAGGGTTTGGATCACAGGCAAGCTTCTTTGGCACCTTATGCTGTTGATACTGGCCAGGGAGACAGCATCTGAGCATTTATGTGTTTATGCCTATGGAATACTGAGAAATCTTTGGACATTTGCCTCATGTGTGCCTATACCACTAAGCCGGAGGGCGCTTCTGAGTCCCTTGCAGACAACCTTCCATAGATGTGAAAACGGTACTGATGCTGAAGAGATAGCATGGGAGTATTTTAAAATGTGAGTCTGGCAAACTCACTTGTGGAAAAAAATAAACCTCTAAATTCTTCAGTAATTAGGCAACATTAGGGCACATTACTGTGCAGAGTGGAGAGCCTGAAGTACAGAACAATGATGGAGTGTAAGAGTTTGCAGACCAGGAGAACCCGTAGTTGTGTATCTGATCCTAGTGTATCCATCAGTTCATTGACTGGCTCATGCTCTCCACACTTAGTGACCCTGGGCACTGCACAGGCTCTAGAAGTGAAGGTGAAAGACTGGGCACCCGCGTGGCAGCAATACAGCCACCATGGATACAGCTGATGTCTCGCCTTTTGCGTGACCATGAAGGTCATCCCAAGCCTATGGCTTAGACATAGTGGCCTTTTCCTGGCAGTCAGACCCCAGCATGCCCCTTAATCTAACACCTGGAATGTTAATATTTCTTGAGCATGCCTAGGTGCACTTAGTTTAGCTGTGGGCCACCTATTCTACGAAACCCTTTGTCTCCTGCCTTGTGGCATGGAGATCTGCATTTCTCATGACAGCCCAAGACTGTGCTTCTGTTCATACGTGTCCCACCCCCACCCTACCCTGTGATCCTGGATCTGCCTCCTTTGGCGTCAGCCTTCTTCTGCCATCAGTGGCCAGTTCTTCCTTACCTCCTATACCCAAGGTTCCCGTCTTCATGGAGCTCATGCTCTGTAGAGGCAGACGAATAATCAGGATGATGAAAGTAGATATATGGTTCAGTTATGACTCACATGGTTGCCAGGGAAAAATAGATTAAAGTGAAAGGCAGTACAGTGGGGATAGACACTGGTGTTCTGACACCCCCACGCTGCCACTTCTTCATGACATGCAGAGTGAATTGCACACACACATGCATCTGTGTCCACTTAAAACAGTGCAGATCACACAATCCTTCTTCTAAAAAAGTGATTCAGTTCAAAATGCCCAGCATCTTAATAGTGTCATACCTCTAGGTTTTCACAACCATGTTTTGTTCATGAAACACAAATTTCAAGCTTTATTGCAGGCACAGAGGATACAACAACAAACAAGGGGGTAAAACCTCAATTTTACTTCAGGGATAGAAATGTTCTAAGCAGTTTCCAGCCTTGGATATCTGATTTAGAGCAGCAGGAACATGGTGTAGCTTTAACTAATTAATCCTCATGGTACTGAGCCGTGAGTCGAGCTTCTGCATTAAACACTGCATGTCCTTTCTAAAGAAATGACAGTCCTTGTAAACAGTGCGTGTTGCCAAAAATCCACATGAGCATTTTGGCTTCAAACCCTACAGCTCAGAACATTGCACTCTGCTGAAGAAGTGTGATTTTGTCTCTGGCTCAGAATGTATTGCATGACAGAGGATTCAGAAATTGTTGAACTAATTTTAAAATATGAGTTGCTCATTCTCATTCGAGAGTTTATTTTGGGTAGGTCTACCAGAATAGGGTGGGAATCCTGGATGAGATGTGTGCACTAAGTGGGCACACACCTTTAGCAAGTTACCTCATCTCTCTGCCTCTGCCTGTGCTGTGGCCAGCTGGTGTAATAGCTCTCATGGCTTGTCTTTTCTGTAAGGAGCACATTTAAAAGTCATTACCCTGTGTTATAAACAATGCGTCAGTTTCCTTTTTAAGACAGCTTAGAAATAAGACTTGCTTAGTCCAGCCCCTCCATTGTATTCATGTCCAGCTCCAAACCAATCAAGCAAAAGGAGCATTCAGGTCCCAACTGCAAAGGCTGCTTACTGTCTGGATAGGGATCTCTCAGCCTGCACCCGTGCCCAGGACAGCCCAGTGTGATCTTTCTGGGGTGGTGGTAGTGGTAAGCAACACCACTGGTTTGAGTGTGTTCTGTGCAAAACACAGCAGCCAACAGCGCCTGCCCAGAACGTTGGTCCAGGTGCAGACTGAAGTGGTGTGTGCTGAGGAGGAGGAGTCAGAACTGCAGTCCAGGTGCAGGTTGAAGTGCCCTGTGCTGGACTTCCGTGAGGGAAGGAACATTGATTTTGTTTTTCTTTTTATTTTTAGATAGTTATTTGAGACAGAGGAAGAAAGAAAGCCACCCCCATCCACTAATTCACTCCCCAAATGCCTATGCAACACCCTCAGATGGAAACTCAATCTGAGTCTCCCATCTGGGTGGCGAGCACCCAACTGCCTGAGTCCTCACTACTGACTCCCGAGAGTCCACGCTAGCAGGGAGCCGGAGTCAGGGGCCACAGCTGGGACTCGAAGGCGGACTCTCTGATGAGGAGTATGGCATCTTAGTGGCTGGGCCAAATGCTTGTCCTAGGTGAATGTTTATTCTCTTCTGCATAGAGTGAACACAAGCGGTTAGGGTCCATAGGTAACCAGTAACCAGTAGGCTGCCGATGGAGAGGACCCAACTTCCTTTTTGGTTCTGCTGTTGTCTCATGAGAGCCAAGCTGTCCCAGGTTTCTGGAGTTCATTCCCATCTGTAAATCTAGCAGCAGTGCAGGTGAGACCTCCTCAGTGAAAGTGTGAACAAACCTAGGATCCTGTGACTTATGAAGGTCAGAATAGTTTTTGAAAAGGAGTGACTCCGTAGGTTCTCACTTGTCTTAAGTGACTTCTAGCCCCCAGAAGCACAAAAGATATGAAATGAAGTAAAATAAGCAACATATATGTAGCCATTTTGATTTTTCTAGCTCCAATCATTTTACTCCCAACTGACTAATGCTTTTCTTGCCATTTCATGTAATGGACCTTTCTCCAATCATCTACTTCATATAAAATTGCTATAGTAAATGTGGTAAGTTTAGTTAATGAGAAAATTTTCAAAAGAGTAAAAATTACAAGAAATAAAACCATTCTTCTCCTTTCTTTTATCTCTTAAAAACACTATTGTTGCTGGTGCCACAGCTCACTAGGCTAATCCTCCACCTGTGGCGCAGGCACACCGGGTTCTAATCCCAGTGGGGGCTCTGGATTCTGTCCCAGTTGCTCCTCTTCTAGTGTAGCTCTCTGCTGTGGCCCGGGAGTGCAGTGGGGGATGGCCCAGGTCCTTGGGCCCTGCACCCACATGGGAGACCAGGAGAGGCACCTGGCTCCTGGCTTCGGATCAGCGTGGTGCACCGGCCGCAGCGGCCATTGTGGGGGGTGAACCAATGGAAAAGGAAGACCTTTCTCTCTGTCTCTCTTTCTCTCACTAACTCTGCCTATCCAAAAACAAAAACAAAACAAAACAAAACACCACTATTGTCAGTAAATAGAATGATACTCTTGATCCTAGGCAGTGAAAATGAACTTTGTCCAATCACACCTCTTTCCAGCATACTCTAATGCCCAACAGTAATTACTCGTATTGACAGCACAGTTTTTTAGATCTGAAGATATTTTCAGGAAGAAAAAAGAAATAAAAACATCATTCTTCCAAGTTCTTATTTGGCATTTATTCATGGAGAAACTTAGAATCAAGAAAATGAGAGATGCGAGGCTCTTTGGGAGAGTAAATTTATTTTGTTTATTTTATTTGACAGGTAGAGTTAAAGAGAGAGAGAGAGAGGGAGAGGGAGAGGGAGAGGGAGAGGGAGAGGGAGAGAGAAAGGTCTTTCTTCCATTGGTTCACTCCCCAAATGGCCACTACAGCTGGCGCTGCACTGATCCGAAGCCAGGAGCCAGGTGCTTCCTCCTGGTCTCCCACGCGGGTGCAGGTGCCCAAGCACTTGGCCCATCCTCCAATGCCTTCTCGGGCCACAGCATAGAGCTGGACTGGAAGAGGAGCAACCGGGACTAGAACCCGGTGCCCAATGGGATGCTGGCACCACAAGCGGAGAATTAATCAAGTGAACCACAGTGCTGGCCCCGGGAGAGTAAATTTAGTTTCTCTTTCTTCTCCAGCTGTCTTGTGAGAGGCATTGCCTTGACTCACTGGACACCCATCCTAACTGAACCTGAGAATCTGCACTGTGCAAGACCATGGATCCATTGCCAAGCGGCTGCTAGTGACACATTTGTGTGCCTCAGAACCCTGCCAGTGTGTGTGTGTGGGGGGGGGGAGGGGTCAGGGGTTTGCTTCCGGAAGGAGACACATGGCCCACCTGCTTATTGCAGTGAGATTCACTTACTGATCTGAAGACTTGATAACTATTAGCTTCGATTTTCTCCCCAGTACCTAAAAACATGAGTAAGCTTGACTTTCTGTTTGTGTTCCATCATCATTATCACTCCCATTTGTAGAACTGCAGGTGTGAGCAGCTCTGAATGTGATAGTTTAAAGGTCAAGGATAGCCCAAGAGTTTCCATGTGTCAGGCACTGTTGGTGTTGGTTTTTGTCATCAAGCTGAGAGCTGCAAACCCCAGTGAGAGATTAGGACAGGGCCACTGCTGGTCCACACATGACCAGCTGCCCAAACGGAGCTCACAGGGCCAAGGGGAGTTACAGCATGGAAGGGGGCCAGTATAAGTCACCAAAGGAAAAAAGTGATACCTGAATAGCACAAGCATGAGTTTAGAACCCATTGGCCAATTTTACCTTTTTGTGAGGACCAGTATGTGTTGGATCTTCACTCCAGACAAGATTTTCACTGTACACACATTGTTAAGCCTCAAGCCATTTCTGTCAGTATGAGTTGGCTACAAAGAGTCCATGCTTTGAGATCTGAGGGTAAATTTTCTTGGGATTGCTGCCTGATTCCAGCAGCAGCTCAGGGGGTTTTATGAGACTGTGGCACGGAGCCTCCGTTATTCAAACTTCTTGAAAGAATTCCTGTAACAGCCTCTTCTTATCTCATAGGGTCAGCAATGGTCCACAGTAGCCCTCAGGTTCCTGGGAAAAAGTCCTGGCATTGCCATGCTACATCTGTTTTCTGTTGCAAATTCTCACAACATCACCAGTGTCAAGTTACTCTCTCAAGAGTTCCTGAGTATTTCAAGGCACCACCTGCTGGTTGTTCAGGCTGTGTTAAGGGAGGGAGGAGACCTCCCCTGGCCCCCAGATTTCCAGATGAGGTCAAGCCCTCTGCCAAAATCCACTCCTCTTTAGGCTAAGAGTTACACACACAGAGGCCTAGGGAAGCATCTTTCTGGGTGTCCTCCTTGTGCTGCTGCACTGCTTCTCCTGTCTCTCCTGTCTCACTCCCCACAGCTACTATGCATGTTCTTTCATCACATGTTCTTCAGTGAAAAGCCATCTGCAAAACAAGTTCTCTACTCTCTGCCCAGAGAGGTTCATCAAAGAATTGTCTTGGGACCAGAAATGTGGCACGGTGGGTTAAGTTGCTGCTTCTGATGCTGGCATCTCATCTGTTCAAGTCCTGGCTGTTCTACTTCCAATTCAGCTCCCTGATAATGAGTACCTGAGGGACAGTGCATGATGGCCCAAGTGCTTGGGCCTCTGTTACCCATGTGAGAGGTCCAGGTAGAGCATCTGACTCCTGGCTTTAGCCTGGACCAACCTGGCTATTGTGGCCATTTGGAGAGTGAACCAGCAAGTGGAAGATTTTTCTCTCTCCTCTCTCCATCTCCCTCTCCCTCTCCATCATTCTGCCTGTCAAATGAACAAATACATATTTTAAGAAAGAAAGAATTGTCTCCAACTACTGTCTGCTTCTCACACCTGGAGACCTGACTCTTAGTCAGCCATAACCCCACATAGCCAAGGCAAGCGGTCTCATCTTTATTCTTTTTCTACTTAAACTTTGAGCAGATTTTAAAATTTCTTTGATTTTTAAAATATCTTATTTATTTTGGAGTCAGAGAGAGAAAGATAGACAGAGATTTCCTATCCTCCAGTTCACCTAGCAAATGCCTGCAGTGGCAGGGACCAAGGTCTAGACTGTCACTGAGAGCCAGGAACTCAGTTCGTGTCTCCCACATGGATGACAGGGACTCAGCCACTTGAACCATTGCCTGCTACCTCTTAGAGTCTGCATTAGCAGGAACTGGAGTCAGAAGTCAGAACCAGGAATCAAACCCAGCACCTCTGACTGGGGACACAGCCATCTTAGCTGCCAGGCCAGACACCAGGCTCTCAGCAGCTTCTGACATGATGGGGACACCGCTTTCTGCAAGTCATTTCTTCTGCCAGTCTCACTGACACCAGACCAGGTTTTGGTTTATCTCTATGACCTCTCCTTCCAGCCCTCAAATTCTCAATGTGGGAATTGTTGTGACACTGTCCTTTGTATCTGCACGCTGAGCCCTGGGGCCTTCATTTCACATCCCAGAGGTGCTCACAAATCCCACACCTCACCTCCTTTAGGCCCAGGGTTACACACAGAGAGCCTAGGGAAGCATCTTTCTGGGTGTCTGCTAGGCTCCTCAGACCCACTGTGACCCAAGCAGACATCTCTGCTGTAAATGGCCACCAGTCATGTGGCCTCCTCATGACCTTGTTAGATGGCATTTCCAAGGAAGACATTCACACCATTTGTTCACATTTTTCTAGTTTATTTCAGAGTGCTACAGAATCTCGTGGAGCCTGCAAGCACTTAAATATTTACGATCTGCCTTTTGCAGAAGTTTGCCAACACCTGCTGGCAAATATGTTGGGTGTTCTTCCCCCAGTAAGTCCTTATCTGAGTCAAAAATACCACCTTCTGTCTCGTTTCCCAAGCCAAAATTCTCATCATTGTCCTTGATTTCCTTCTGCTTCCCTGCCCACTGCATCCAGTGCATCAGCAGTTCTTACAGACTTTACTGCATTACAACCCTAATCTGCCTACTTTGAAACTTTGAAAGTTTCCACACAAACTACCATGGCTCTTGCCTGAAGCACCTTCCTGTTGGGTTCCTTGGAATGTTTTTCCCCCTTTGCAATGCTAAGTCTACTTAAATCACAGACCTCTTCCACCAACATGTGTCAGATGGTTGAGCTAAGCCTTTCAGTCAGTGAGATCTCCACTGCCCACCCTTGAGTCCTGGGCACTCTCTGTGCCCCTGGTCCAGTCTCACCGAGTTCTTTGTTGCTCCCGTGTGCAGTGTCCATGTGGGGCCCTTTGCCATGGCCGGATCCTCCTGTGGAATCCAGGTGTGAATGACCTCTTCTTACTAGCCAGCCAGGCATGTATTCACAGGTCACTCCCTCCAGCTGTCCTGTCTAACACAGTCATCTGTCATGTGGCATCCTGTGACCGCACGCTGGGTCCTCATTCTCCACCAAACCCTTTTCGCAGTGAGATAGTTCTTCTACTTATGTCTTCATGTCTTGAGTTATCTGTTGGTCATCTGCTTTGCTGTCCAACATAGAACACAGGTTTCCCGAGAATGAGGATCCCCTTGCCTTGTTTGTGGAAGCATCTCTCATCCTGGATGCATGAGTGAATCCATGAGCTTCCTTCAGGTGAACGGGAAGACAGCAGAGCAATGCATTATATTAATGTAGGTTAGATGTGTGCCCCTGTGAAATAGTGGGTCTGTTCTTACTGTATTTGTATGTAGAGGCACAACACTGGTTATGAACTCCTATATTTGCTACTTGTATGAATTACCATAAAAACTGATGAAGTAAATGAATGAATCAGGACAAGCTTGAGCTTGTCATGCTCAAGCTCTTGAGAGCTGAGTTTCAGTATACACTGCTCATTAATGCATTATCTGTGCTTGACCTCACTACCAGGGACACAGACACAGCTTAACACATGTTTGTGGAGAGTTGGTGCTAAGAGTAGATAGTCCAGCAACCTGAATGCTATGGGCTCCAGATCCATCTGCTGGAAATGCCTCAGACCAACTCAGAGCTTCAGTGTTAACAGTGCGCACCCATTGGCATCAAGTCTGCCACACTCTGGAGAAATGACAGCTCACTTAATGTGTAATTCAAGTGCGGAAGGTGTCTGTATTCTTACTCCCTTATTATAAGTGGGGGTGTAGGGAGTTGGGAGTTTGCTGATGCCGGTGATGCATAGTGGAGCAGGATTGGAAGCCAGGCTGTCTGTGTACAGAGCCTGATTCTGTTGCCTCCCAGCTAATCGAGGAGTTAGTGATCCCTTGTCATTTGCAGCAGCCAGGACCTCAGACTGACATAATCCTGTAGAATAAAACAGATTTGTTGTGTGAGTCTGATACAATCAGTGGGTATAGTCAGTTACTTTATCTAAATTACTTGCCAAAGCCTGTAGGTGAAAGGCATTTCAGCAATGGTGTTGTCAGACCCTTTCATCTGACCCTGAGGGATCCAAAGTGTTGGGGAGACTGAGTCACATCTGTCACCAGGTGGTAGCAAAACCAGGAGGGGGAAGAATCTTCCAGGGCACCACACAGTCTCTCCAAATCCTGCCTATGCTCACTTTGCCTTTGCAGATAATAAAAGCAAATCAACTGAACGATTTCCCCCTCTTTGTCCTACTTTTCTTTACCTTTGCAGTCTTTCCTGGAGTGTGGCCACTTGCTCACAACAGATTTTGGGAAGAGCATCCTTGTTTGTCCTTTAGGTGTCTGTGTGTATGTTTCTCACCCTCCAATCCCTTCATTCATTCATCCATCCATCAAGCTTCACTTGTGTGCCTGTTATACACAGAGTGCTGTTCTGTGTAAGGGGTGGGGGAAGAGGACTCAAATGTGATTTTACTCCTATGGATTCTATCCTGTTACATTCTATTTTATCATCTGTCTGAAATCTCTTCAAAGGTATACAGGTGGTAATTTCTGAATGAAATAGATAAAAGGCACATAAAAACTCATTGCATCAGTGTAATAATGTGCTGTTGCCTGCACAACCTAGCTGTTAATTTGAAGCTTCTTTGTTTCTCCTTGTATCAATATAATCACCTAACGTTACTTAGGGCTTAGTATGTGCCAAGATTTCTGTGAAGCACTTCACATTATAATTCATTTAACCTCCTGGACAGTTCCATGGAGAAGTACAGTTACTGCCTGTTTTTATAGCTTAGGGTTATGCTCCTAGTAAATGGTAGACATCCAGACTGTCCTTGCCCAAGTGTATATGCCCTGTTCCTGCCTAAAACTGCCTGTAAGTTGATAAGGTATCTAGAAAGCACCCAGAACCAGAAATGGGATGTACATTCAGGGGCCTGTGAGTTACTCCACCCTGAAACTTAAAGAACTGTTTTGCACTTCCTCTATAAAACACTCCTCGCTTTGCTTCTGAGTGTTTTCCATAAAATCCTGCCCCATCAGTAACAGTCATGTTCTGTTGAATCCAAAGGCTAATCAGCAATGATGACAAATTTCGGTACCTTAGAAGGAGCCAGTGTACTGCATACCACATGCTTTTTTTCTCCTTGAATGTATTTCTCTTTTAGAAAAACTCAGAGCTGTGCTTGTTTGAGTCCTGTATCATTTTTCAGAGCCCTACTTTGTGAGGGCATTAACGGCTGGAAAAACGGCATGAGTGAACACGGCTGCTCTCCTGGGCTTGGCAGAAGATTGGAGAAGGCATACATAGCAATCTGCCCCCCTGATTTATTCGGAGCACTCACACAACTGAGGCTCAAATAAATTATAAAGTGGTTGGCTCAGGCAGAGTTATTAAATTCCGTGTAGGCTGCAAGCATTGATCACTGGATACCCTTAGGTTTGCGTTTCATTCAAGTGGTGGGAAGATAGATTCTCACACATCATTTCAACTCTGTGAGTAAGGCTTGGAACAAGCAACCGCCATTAAAGCTAATGGCCATAGTGTGTGAGGTGAATTGGATCTGCTCGATGCATGAGAGCATGGGTGAATTGACCTACATTTTTTAAGCCAGAAATGTAAACTTCATTGTATGTCAGCAGATGCATGCCGTCAGCTCCCCTATGCATTTCTCAGTGTTAAGTGGTTGTATTATGGAAGATGAGTGATTCTGTACACACATTAGATAAATGTGGCTGTGCCTGCACTTTGAAAGGATCATAGACAGTGTGTTCTTAGGGAACAACTTCAGAGTGAATGGGAGAAACTCAGTCCCTTCTAAGGCAGCACACGTAGTGGGGGTTTGGCTATAGCTGAAGGCACTGACACTGGCACCAGCCTGCTGTCCTGATGGACAAGGTGCACGTGATACATGCTGGATATTCCTTAACAGTTGACAGTTAGCTTCTCAGTTTGCATTATTTCTGACCACTACACAACTCACAGATGATTCACTTTGAACATGAGTAGAGAACTTTGGGAGCACGGTAGTAGACCAACTAAAAAATAATGACTCATTTGGGTTCCTAGATTTAGTGTTTCTGTTTTGGGAAAGAGAAACTAAATTCCGCATTTGATATTGTGTGTTCACTTATTTTTCAAAGCTCTTTGACATTAGGGAGATGGTTAGCTCTTCACTCAATCTTACCTGATTCTTTTATTCTGGAAGGAATGTAGCACACATTCAGAATTTTTAAATGAAGCATAATTTATTCCTTTATCTGTGCATAGAATTAACTGCCCCTATTAGTCATTCTCCACATGAATCACATTGTGAGGCAGTGTTTTTCAAATATCCCAGTAGGCTACTCTCTAGGGGTATAAATTGCCCTAGTTACCTCTGGACAAGGTACTCTGTAGGGGGTACCCATTACCCTTGATATCTTCAGATAAGGCACTTTCTGTGGGGAGCACATGAACTCCTTAAATCCAGAGGGTTACTGAAGCCTCTAACATGTCGTCATGGATGAATGTAGGTGAAATGTGGACACTCCTATGAAACTCTGGTGCTGGATAATTAGTCCCTGCTTCGGGCTCAAACATTTACCATGTTATTTCCCTTCTTCCTCTGCTGCTAGAGGTATGGCCATGGGTAGAAACCTAAGGGAAATCAGAATCCACTTTTTCTTCCAAATCTCACCATCTATCATCTAAAGTGCACTTGTTTTTTGTCATGTTTGGCCATGAAATTATTAATGCTGATGTGACTGAATAAAACATGTCATTTGTTTCCAAGTAGCAGTGTGAAGCCCTGGAGGAATGATGAGTTGCTGGGAAGATAATTGGAATGAGTAGAATATCTTAATTTATCACATTAAGAAATTTATTTCTGGGGTTTCCATCTCTATTCATACGCTCTGGCTCCCAAAGTGATGACATATGCATCCTTCCCTTTAAAATTACGATTTCTTTTAAAAGAATGCATTTTTATGTGACTGTGGTTCTATGACTAATGGAAGAATGAAGAGTTGTTTTTATACTGACAGAATTAACCTAAATCTCAGGTCCAGGACACCCCCCATGCTATACAATTAATTCTAAACAAAGATCTGCACCGAAAGTGAGGACTGTGTGCAATAGTCTGAATTTTCAGGGTGTCCTCAAGACTGTTATTCCAGCATACAGTAATGCTGCAGTTGCCTGGAGGGTCACAGGTAGAATCAAGGTTACTCACCTGTGGATGTGATTTAGGGAGGTTGTTCTGCATTACTCCGCTGGGTCCATGGCAATCCCATGGGTCCTTAGAAGTGAAAGATCAGGGCCAAACTCTTGAGGCAGGAGAGAGGTCAGGCACAGAAAGGGAGACATGCAGGGCTCTGGCATTGACAAGGGTTGGCTTGAGCCTGGATCCACAGTCTCCAGGAGCCAGCAATGACATGAGACATTTCTGTACAACTCAGAAGGCTCCAGGGGAACGAATGTGGCTATAGTCACTGGACTCGTTACTCTGCAGAACTGCGTGAGAAGCTGTGCATGCTTTGATTAGTCATTAACTTTGTGGTGATTTCTTACCTCAGCGTCTAGAAAATAACACCCATTTTTCCTGCAAAACAAATGCCCAATTCTGCACACTGAACCTTCACACTTTTTTCTGGGGGAGTTGTACATTTTTCTCCCACTAACACAGTCAGCCTCCTCCGTGACAACTAAGGTTGCCGGGTTCAGGGCTTACTCATTTAGATCCCTTCCAGACAGGAGCAGCAGATGGAAAAAACAGAGATTTTGAGACAGCCTCCAGGTGACTGCTTTCTCCTCGCTGTAGAGATCAAGTTCTTCTGAATCTCGAACAGGTTGCTGCCTGATTGGCACTTCCAGAACCCATCCCAGTCCTCCTCTGTCACCCCTGCTTACACCCATCCATGCCTCCCATCTGCTCCCAGGGCCATTTCCCAAAGTCCTGCTGGCTTTGGGAGGACATTCTCCATAATTGCTGTGGGGCACAACCTCTGGGGTCTACAGCCTTGACCCCTTGCTGCCTGGGGCCCTGGGTCGGTGGTGGTGGGAAGGCTCCCCTAGTCTCACTGGCTCCACACTCTCTGGCAAGGTACTTGCCTGTGCTTCGGTCTCCTCTTCAATACCGTGGCAGGTCCATGGTGCCTGCTTACTAGGGCTAGGTCTGTCAGGTTCAGGGCTTACTCACTTAGATCCCTTCCATTTTCTGTGGATGTATTTTCTCTGGACATGTTTTATAAGTATTTGTGTCTATAAAGAAGTATCTTTGCAGATTTCTGATCCCAGGTATAACCAGCAGGCACAGCTAACTTCAAAGTTTTCATCTCATAGGGTTGAGTAACAGTTCCCTTGAACTTCAAATGCAAACTAGTTAGTTCCTTTTTAGACTCATTCAGTAAGTATACTTTTGTTAATTACATATTGCTGAATTTGAGAAATGCAGAATTCGTCGATTAAGTATAGTTTATACATCCTATGGCTTGTTATATGTTTGAGTGTATATGGCGGTAAATGTAGTGAATTTGAACAAAGAATCAATGGGAATATTTCAACAAGAGTTAGGAGAATATATGTAGAAGTTAAGAAAACCTTTACCTGGAACAGTTGTGTTTCTTTTCTTTTTTCTTTTTATTTTTTGACAGGCAGAGTGGACAGTGAGAGAGAGAGACAGAGAGAAAGGTCTTCCTTTTTGCCGTTGGTTCACCCTCCAATGGCCACTGTGGCTGGCGCACCGCGCTGATCCAATGCCAGGAGCCAGGTGCTTCTCCTGGTCTACCATGGGGTACAGGGCCCAAGCACTTGGGCCGTCCTCCACTGCACTCCCAGGCCACAGCAGAGAGCTGGCCTGGAAGAGGGGCAACCGGGACAGAATCCGGCTCCCCAACCGGGACTAGAACCCAGTGTGCCGGCACCGAAAGGCGGAGGATTAGCCTGTTGAGCCGCGGCGCCAGCAGTTGTGTTTCATTTTAATAAAGTCAGTCTTAGCAAGTGTTTATTATAAGCAAAACACACTGAAGTGTCTAAGAGGGTGCTTAGCATATGATGAGTGCTGATATTCTTCTAGCACTGTATGAGTTGGGCAGGAACAGTCACCACTGATATTCTTTTTTAAGATTTATTTCTTTATTTGAAAGACATAGTTACAGAGAGGCAGAGGCAGAGAGAGAGAGAGAGAGAGATGTCTTCCATCCACTGGTTCACTCCCCAGATGGCCGCAATGGCTGGAGCTGCGAAGCCAGGAGCCAGGAGCTTCTTCTGGGTCTCCCACGCAGAGGCCCAAGGACTTGGACCATCTTGTACTGCTCTCCCAGGTCACAGCAGAGAGCTGGATCGGAGGTGGAGGAGCCAGGACTTGAACCAGCACCCATATGCGATGCTGGCGCCGCAGGCGGCGGCTCTACCCACTATGTCATAGTGCTGGCCCATCACTGATATTTTAAGCACAGCAGGATAACTAGGGATGGCAACAATTGGCTATTTCAGAATAGCTATTAGGGAAGATTTTTTAGTGTTTGCAGCATAAACAAATGATAAATGGCTGAGGGAGCAGTCACCATGCTCTGATAATTATACATTGTGTACATGCACAGAAGTCTCATGTTTGTCCCATAAGTATGAAGGATTATTGTGTCAGTTACAATATTCACTAAAGACAGCTACAGACCAAAATTGCTGATGAGCATGGATATATAAACTTTCAACAAAATATGGACAAACCATAACCAACTCTAAGTTCATCAAAAGAACTAGAAATAGCCATCAGATATGTGGAAAAACAACCTTCAATATCAGTAGGCATCAGGAAAATGTAAATCAAAAGTAAATGAGATATCACCTCACCCCAGCTTCAATGACTGTTGGAAGAAGCACATGCTGGTGAAGGTGTGGAGAAAAGAGAACTCTGTCTGTTGGGGGGAATGTAAATTGGTGCAGCCACTATAGAAAAAAAAACATGAGAGAAAGAAACAGCACTGCCATTTGATCCAGCAATTCCACTCCTGGCTATATACCCAAAATACATGAACTAGTTGTTATCAAAGAGATCCCTGCTCCACCCTGTTTATTGGAGCATTGTTCACAATAGTCAACATAGGGATCAACCAATATGTTCATCACCAGATGAACACAAAAAGAAAATGTGATATGTATGCATGATGGAATAATATTCAGCTATAAAAAAGAATGAAATCCTGTCATTTGCATCAACAAAGAAGGAACTTTAGGATATGGTGTTACCTGAAATAAGCCAGTCACAGAAAGACAAATACTGCGTGTTCTCCTTCACATGTGGAATCTAAGGAAATTCATTGTGAACACAAAATGCTAATTATTAGAGCGTGGGAGGGCTGGAGAGTAAGAGGGAGTTTGGATAATGGGTTCCAAATCAGAGTTGGATTGAAGGAGCAGGGTCCTGCTGTCACACAGCACAGAGGGGTAACTCATTCACATTAACCTATTGTGTGTTTTATGAGCAAGTAGAAAACAGTGCTCCAGTCACAAAGTGTTGACAGAGAGGGGAAATGGTGGTTACCCTGATTGGATCAGATCTCATCATAAGCATGCCTTGGAATGTCACACTGTAGCCCATAAATATGTACACTTATTGGTAATATTTTAAGTCATTAACTTATACAAATATTATTTGAGTCCCTACAGTATGCAATTCATTTCCTGGGAAGCCAAAACAGACATCAGGAGCATTATGGGATTCTGTTCCATGGGAAGAAGGGGATGTTGAAGAAATGAATAGAGCATAGATCATTTGCAACCAGTTGGTTCAAAATCCATGGGGTGCTGAGCTCCTCTCAGTGAGGTCAGAGGGAAGAGCTGAGGTGGGCAATTTCTTCAATTTCCAAGGTTCAACAGTCAACAGAAAACTCACCTGCAACCAGATCGTAGATCAGGGACTTTTCTCTCTCTCTCTCTCTCTTTTTTTTTTTTTTTTTTTTAAAGAAAAACAACCAACCAAACCAACCTCTTTCCCTTCTACAGTCCTTTATGGAGCTTCCTTCTCAATTGAAGTGCTCTAAGAACAGAATACTGGACTAAATAATTTGGTTCATTATTAGGTACCACAATTAGTACAGGTCAAATGATTAATTAGTATTGTAACTGCTTATGTTATTTTGTTCTCATGCCACCATAAGAGATAATTTTAAAAATTCCCCTAATTATTGTAATATTGTAAAAAAAAACCTGGATTTTAATGTCTACTTATGCTTTTCTTTTTGCATTAATTGCCTATTTACTATAAAACTGTAGCTAATTTCTACAGTACAAAATTTTGCAAGTGTTGCTTTATGTGTTTAATTATATCAATTAATTATTTGCATGATTTAACAACCCATAGGATGCCAAAGAAATGATCATTAAAAAGCTTGAAATTGCTGACTACTTCTGAGGTAAACCTGGAAAGGATTCAACCTGGAGAATGATTGATTTCTCACTGACTTCTTTGTGTCAGAAACCCATAGTACTTGAGAAAGACATACTGTAATTTTCCCACAGAAAAGCATACTGCCAAATCCCAACATTTGAAAAGTTTGAAGACGTTACAAGTGTAATTGCATATCAACAAGAAAGCTGCATGAGTGTCCTACAGTTTCTATTTTAAGTACAATAACTTGTAGAGGTCCTAGCAGTCAAGGCAAAGTCACAGTTCTTTTCTGCCATGGGTTAGACAACTGTAGCAAGTGCTGTTTACAACATAGGCACCATGCTAGTTCAGGAAGATTCTTCTAGAATTTTCTGCCATATGAGCATTCTAATGAAGGTAGTATAAATATTATGCAGTCGCTACAATTATGTTTCTGTTTTCTTTTCAGTATTGAATGTTTACATTCTCAAAGCATCCCCAGTCGATAGCATTTATTGACTTTATTTTCTCCTTTCTCAGCTCTTTCCTTACTTGTTTAGCTTTATGCATTCTTCTTATGGTGTTTTATCTATTTATCCCATTGTGGGTGTGGGGGATATGTTGCCCTCTTTGTATTAATAGCTGGATTGGTCAGTGGGTGCTGGGGCCTAGTGCCAGCCAAGGAAGATACAGAGAAGTCGGAGTTTTCCCAGGACTACTTTCAACCTTGATTACTGACCTCTGGGTAATGTTGTACTGGATTCTTGCTGAGTATTTGCTGAGGATTCCTTTTGTGCTTGTCTCAGCTTTGGGTGAAAACAAGATTAGGACCAACAGGAGCTGAGCTGTTTCTGCGTAGTGCTTCCTTCATTTACCCTTTCTGTCCCAGGCCTTCCTGCAAGCCTGGTGTGGTGAATACTGATCTCACTTAAATCTGCAGCCTGGACCATGTGAAGACCTGGAAATCTAAACAGATTCACAAGACAAGGGGAGCTCTGCATCATCAGATCCAAACAAGCCATCTCCATGTGCAGGTCCCCTCCACCTCCATCCTACCTTGGAGGCAAAAGCACACCCTTGTATCCTTACACAAACTGCCCACCCAGACATGATCCTTGATGCTGCCTCCCACACAGGGGTCACCTAGACACTGCCTCCAGCCCAGGGGTCACCCTTGACACTGCCAACCACAGTCACCCTTGACACTGCCTCCAGCCCAGGGGCCACCCTCGACACTGCCTCCAGCCCAGGGGTTACCCTTGTCACTGCCAACCACAGTCACCCTCGACACTGCCTCCAGCCCAGGGGTCACCCTTGACACTGCCAACCACAGTCACCCTTGACACTGCCTCCAGCCCAGGGGCCACCCTCGACACTGCCTCCAGCCCAGGGGTCACTCTCAACACTGCTTCCAGCCCAGGGTTCACCCTTGTCATTGCCAACCACAAAGGGGTCACCCTCAACACTGCCTCCAGCCCAAGGGCCACCATTGACACTGCCTCCAGCTCAGGGGTCATCCTCGACACTGCCTCCAGCCCAGGGGTCACCCTCGACACTGCCAACCACAAAGGGGTCACCCTCAACACTGCCTCCAGCCCAGGGGTCACCCTTGACACTGCCTCCAGCCCAGGGGTCACCCACGACACTGCCTCCAGCCCAGGGGTCACCCACGACACTGCCTCCAGCCCAGGGGTCACCCTTGTCACTGCCTCCAGTCCAGGAATCACCCTCTTCACTGCCTCCAGCCCAGGGGTCACCCTTGTCATTACCAACCACAAAGGAGTCACCCTCGACGCTGCCTCCAGCCCAAGGGCCACCCTTGACACTGCCTCCAGCCCAGGGGTCACCCTCGACACTGCCAACCACAGTCACCCTTGACACTGCCTCCAGCCCAGGGGTCACCCTTGTCACTGCCAACCACAAAGGGGTCACCCTCAACACTGCCTCCAGCCCAGGGGTCACCCTTGACACTGCCAACCACAGTCACCCTCGACACTGCCTCCAGCCCAGGGGTCACTCTCAACACTGCCTCCAGCCCAGAGGTCAACCTCGAAACTGCCTCCAGCCCAGGGGTCACCCTTGTCATTACCAACCACAAAGGGGTCACCCTTGACACTGCCTCCAGCCCAGGGGTCACCCTCGACACTGCCTCAAGCTCAGGGGTCATCCTCGACACTGCCTCCAGCCCAGAGATCACCCTTGACACTGCCTCCAGCCCAGGGGTAACCCTCAACACTGCCTGCAGCCCAGGGGTCACCCTTGACACTGCCTCCAGCCCAGGGATCATCTTTCATTCTGCCTCCCTCTTCCTCACATTGCTGTTCAACCAGAATTTCTGTTAATGCTCATCCATGAGTATCTTGCACCATTTTTCACTTCTGCCCACCGCCAAGGACTTCATGTTCACCATCTCTTTCTGAAGAAGTGACCTCCCCAAATGGCTAATGCACAGCCACTCTGTGTCCTTTAAATGGTTCTCCTACTGCATTTATGTGAATACATTGGCTGCCTGTGCTCCATCCACCCCGTGGAACACTCCACGGAGTCTATCGCAAAGTGTCCTGTCAAGTCCGAAATGTTCCAGCACCTCTCACAGCCTGAATGCTCCCTACCTAGGCCTTTTGCCTCAGCACATGTTTGGTTTTCCCAGCAGAATATAACCTTCCTGCTGTAAGTCACTGGGACTTCCTGTTCCTTCTAGTGTGGACTCTTAACTCACTCCTGCCCTCTGACACGTTTTACAAGGTGAATTTCTTCTCATTTCATGTGTTTTCAGGTACCAGTTCAGGATTTTCTTCCCCAGGAAATACATTTTGTCTCTAACAAGACCAACATGTCCTCCATGAACTACTTACCACAACTGTAATTTTTCCCTTTATTCCTAGGATTTATTGGACTCTGGACTGATGTTTCTGTGAGTGCAGGTGCCGTGCTTACCTTTCTTAGTATCTGATCCATGTTCTGCAGCTTGTTGTCACCCCACATCACAGACCCAGCAAGTATTTATGAAAGCAGTATCCACACAAAAGGAGTATAGCTAGGTTTTTTTTTTCAAGATTTATTTATTTATTTATATTTTAAAGTCAGAGTTAGAGAGAGAGCTTCCATTGACTGGCCCACTCCCTGAGTAGCCTCAACAGCCAGGGTGAAACAGAAGCCAGGAGCTTATTCCAGGTCTCCTGCATGGGTGGCAGGGGTCCACATAGGAAGCGGCTTTACTCTGTCTACCACAATGCAGGCCCCCAGTTTTCTATTTAATATTCCTCTGGATGTTTCCAGAGAAGCATCCTGTTTCCCACTCTGACTGGTATCTCTTTATCTGGGGAGAATCACCCTTCATTTATTAATCACTTTCATGTTGAATTTTTGTGACCCTTGTATGCACTTTTCGTCGTCCAGGTAAGGTACAGACAGCTGAGAAAATGATGTGCAGAGAAACCAACCCATTGTTCCAAGCAGGAAACTCTTCTTTTCCATCCCTCTGCATGTCATGTCAATGCCCACATTCATTCAGCTGCACAGAAGGCAGAAGCGTGGCTAATACAAGGCATCATGGGAACACGCCACCAATTTTAAGGCTGGCAGTCTACTCTGCTGTGCTGGGCATTTATTAATGGTAGAGATGGCTTCCAGTGTGTGGTAGTGTCCACTACAGTAGGTCTTCCTATCCCAATGACAGCCATGGTGTGCTTAGCCTCATAAATGCCACCACAGAATATGTACACATGAAGTCCTTTATTTTAATGCCTTTGTTCTAGAGAGGGGAAAAGGGATCCCCAAGAAATCAAATTTGTTTTCCTAAAGCTGTGACAAAATCAGAGTTTGAGCTGAAGCACAATTTTCCTGATTTCTCCATAATTTACAAATATGTCAAAGATGGTAGAAGAAACCTATGGAAGCTTTAAAAGATGTCTATTCTATTTTATTATTTTTTAAAAAGATTTTTATTTGAGAAGTAGGATTACAAACAGAGAAAGGGAGAGACAAAGAGAAAGGTCTTCCATCCACTGGTTCACTCCTCAAGTGGCTGCAACAGCCAGAGTTGGGCCGATCTGAAGCCAGGAACCAGGAGCTTCTTCCACATCTCCCATACAGGTGCAGAGTCCCAAGCACTTGGGCCATCTTGTACTGCTTTCCCAGGCCATAGCAGAGAGCAGGATCAGAGCAGGAACAGCAAAGTCCCCAGGCCCCCATGTTGGCAGTGTAGACCACACTGCCATCCCATCCTGCTTCTGGGCTCTCAGCTGCCGGAGGCACCCCAGCCATGCCCACAGCCCTGTGTGGAACTCACAGGCTTCTGTGCTGTTACTCCTTTCTCAGGGCCTGCAGCTTCCCTGTGGACAGGTGAGGACAGACAGACAGGCTGGAGATGAAAGGAGGCAGGTGAAAGTTAAAGAAGGGGGTGCGGGGAGAAGCACATTCTGAATCAGTAAGAAAGGGTCCAACTATTGTAACACCGAGATATTATTCCCATAGATCTCACACTGAGAAATGAAGTCCGCTGCAAGGTGTCTGGCGCGTAAACAAATCTTCCCAGGCAGACGAATCAATCAATTCACAGGCTTTTATTGGGATTCCGCTCCCGGGCGAGGTTCCCAGGTCCCAACAGAGCGAGGGCCAGGGAAGTCGTGCATCAGAGATTGGGAGGGCTCCTTTTATAGATTCAGGGCACGGAAGTTAAAGGTTGAGGTGGGTCTGATCCTCATTGGTTGACCTTTAGGCACCTGCAGGGACCTTGACAAGGATTTTCTTCCCAAGAAGTACAGCTAGGGACTCTCCATTCCCGGAAGTATAGGCTTTCCTTCCATGAGGATCCCAAGGCTACCATCCGCCTCCCTCAGATTGGGTGACGGGAAGACTGATACCAACCCCTCCCTGTGGCAGGAGTGGTCAGCACAGGTAATGCCTCGATTGCAGGCATCTACTGAGCAAGTTCTCAAAACCAGGTTCTTCAGCCAGAACTGTTATCAATTATGGGTTGTATACACAGTTTGGGATAGAATATTGAGAAAATGTGATTCTGGCTCTTTTCTTTGACCTTGTACTTATTGCAAGACTCCTGTGAAGGAAAACTGCGTTTAGCTCCAGGGATCAAGCGTTACCAAAGGAGGAGGGACCTGACATCACTGGTGTGGCCTGGGAGAGAGCCCCATCAGCATCCAGGCAGCGATAGTGGGTGTGGCCTGAAAGAGAGCCCAGTCAGCATCTAGGCAGCCATCCTGCTGCTCAGCAGTTGCAGATAAACTCAAGGGGAAATAATAGTGAGGAGGGAGTTGAACTCTGGGAAGAAGGAGACTTTGGCTTTCAATGCCTGGCCTATAAAATAACTAGCTTAATTGTGATTTTATATCATTTGATTTTTCATAATGTCTGTGTTTTAATAACTGGCTTGCAAAACTTCTGGAAGGTTAACATTCAGTTCCTGCAGGCCTCTTTGGTTATATGAACAGCAAGACATAAAGCCAGCAGTCTCAACTGAGAAGGGGGTGGCTATTTCTGGCTTTGCAGAATCAAGCACTCCAGTTTCTTTGGGTGCTGCTGCAGGCGCCTCTCAGCTCTGACCATGTGTGGTTACCCGGCATTTGTTTCTAGATGCACCCGTGGGACTGGTGGATCCATCTAAGGAAAGTGTACTTTTTTGACTCTTTTTCTATTTCTCTGTGACTTTCCCTTCCTACCTTACTTTCTAGCTTCTGATGGATGTAGGTGGATCACAAAACTGTTACTGATTCCTACCACAGACAGAACCTCCAGAGAAAGGAAAGTGACACTGCAGCCTACTGAATGTTCTGTTTACTGCCAGATTGCTTTTAAGGTTGCCCGATAAGGAACGGAGAAGTTGAATTTACAGCTGTCCCGATGGCAGCTAATCCAGCCCTCATTTAGAAACACGAACACAGAGGCAGCTCGAGTTGGGCCAGAATCACCAAGCCAGTAATGGCAGACAAGAGAACTCTAGGCTCCTTGATCCAGAAGGCATGCCTTCTGCCACTGGTTCCTGGGTCGTGCTTACCTGCAGAATCCTCGCCCATGCCTTGGGTGTGAAAAGGCACCATCAGGGTCCATACCTGGCCTGACAGGCCATCGTCAGCACTGCCACAGGGAGGGCCAGCTCCAGCCCCTGGAGCCAGAAGTAAACGTAGGTCTCGCAGCAGCCACTGCAGTCTAATTGCCTTAAAAGTCCGCTCACAAGTTTTATTTATTTGTTTATTCTTTCAGAGCCGTCAACACACTCTCATCCTTTAAGAGCTCTTTCTTTGCTTCATTGGAAAGCTTGGGAAAGCGTCTATTTCTAACATGCCCGATGAGACAGCACGGGGAGGAGTTTCACAGAGCAGTGTTTTCAGACATGGGGCCGGCGGTCGCCCAGGGACATCGGCTGCCACTGGTTCTTGAGATGCACTCAGAGAGGGCACGGGAGGCTGGTAGTCTATGCGGTACCACCTTCAGTCTTCTGAAAATGAGGCAACAAATAGATCTGGAAACCATGAACAAAGTAAGATATGACATTGTATGATGCTTGTATTTACACTTGCACTAGTGAATGATTGACAGCTTGTGCTAATTTAATTTCCCCAGACCACACACCACTGAGGAGTTTAAATACTGTGTGCTCAAGGTTGACGTGAGAAGTGCATCTTAGTCACCTTCCAGTAAGTTGCAAGATAAAGATCATTGTTTTTTTGTCTGATTACAGTTTTTCCAGTGATTTGACTAAAGTCATTGACATACTGCTGATGTCTCAAAACAGCCATAAAGGTTTTGGCAGGTGTTGAGAACCAGTGGTCTGTCAACATACTGAAATGCTAATTTGGACCAAATAAGATACAGTAATGCTCAGTATATTTGAATTAAGAGGAGGGAGCAGCAAAGCAAGAGCAACAAATACCAGAGGGAAGTGAAATGAAGCAGCAGTGTGTGTGGTCAGGTCCGTGTCACAACAGGGTTGTAAAGTGCGAGGAAGAGCGTGAACTCTCACCTTCCTCTGAGAAGTGTGGGAAAGAGCTGTGTCAGCCTCACTGTATCCCAGACTGGAGGGACCACACCTGCAGTGCCGTAGCTCAGACAACCTGCATTTTCATTGTCTGTGGCTTTCATAAGGTGGGCTCACCTGGGGACCACTAAACTCAGTGCTGAGCTCATTTGCCATGCATGCATGGAGTTCTGTCTTCTATCTTCTGTCTTCACTGCACTTCCTACTGCTTGTGCTGCTGTGGCTATATAGCTTTTTTCTGATAGTTTGTGGTTTGTTTTTTTTTTTTTTTTTTTGCTAATGTGAGAAGTAGGAAAATTCGTTTTATAGATATTCCATCTTTCACAGTTTTTACATACATAGTGATTTCCAGAATCAAAGTTTTCTAGTGCATAGAGGGTGGATTATGCCTTGGGAGTCATAGGCAGAACACAGTGGAATATTTAGAAATAGAATTTGCTTTTATGAAAATCCCCAGGATGAAAACTCTGTGAAGCAGCATCTATGGAGAATAGTGGTAAAAATTGTAGAAGGCTAATTTATGCTTAACGAAAGAGAAAAAATAGTGCATGCTTCCTAACTGGAATAATTACTTAAAAAGGAAGAAGTGGGATTCAGTTTGCTTTTGTGACCACCACTGGTTGGAAATTGCAAGGGAACAGACTCAGGCAAGCCTTAGAGAAGTATTTCAACCAATCGAGATGGTCAGAGGTGGATGTCGCACTTTCCAGCAAGCTTTCCATTCCTGGAGTTCAGGTTCTCAAGGGACTAGAACACATACGCACACACACACACACAGAGTTTTTAAAATGGGAGTGAATTATTAGATAGAGGCATCTCATATCCAGCCTTGCCTTACTTATTCCTTCCTCTGATTTCTCCTTCCCCTTCCCCCTTCTCAGTGTCTTGGGGTGGGGAGGAGGAGGGTCAGATGGTAAGGCTATGGTAAGATGTATTAAAAATATTGTTTTCTGAGAATCTTTTATCATAAAATCACTTCATTAAAACAAAGAAATATGGGGTGAGCATCTGACCTAGTGGTTACACTGATTGGGTTACAAGTGGGTTACAAGATTTCTTTCAATTCAAAGAATCCATGTCTCAAGACTAGATCATTGCTTCCTGCATCTTTACATCCCACAAAACCTGACTGTGGCTTTACTCAAGCAGATGAAGGAGACTCTATGGCTTTCATTAGCATCTTTTAATTAACAATCTCTTATCTAAAACACAACATTGATAGAAAACTATGTTTTAAGTTTTGACTTTACCATTTTTCAACTTTAGTTATTCATCATAGAAGAATGGGCAGTAGCTATTTATAGTCTTAAAGCTACCCTTTGATCTTATTTTTCCTCTCTAGATTTTTGAATATTTCATTTGCTTAGAGGCAGTTTATCCATTGCATCATAAAATGTAGATGTGGACTTAATATAGTGTGATTTTTTTATTTTGACAGGCAGAATTAGACAGAGAGAGAAAGAGATAGAAAGAAAGCTCTTCCTTCTGTTGGTTCACCCCCCAAATGGCCACTACAGCTGGTGTGATGCGCCGATCTGAAGCCAGGAGCCAGGTGCTTCCTCCTGGTCTCCCATGCAGGTGCAGGGCCCAAGCACTTGGGCCATCCTCCACTGCCTGCCCGGGCCACAACTGTGCTGAGTGCCTTCTCTTCGTAATCTACAGGGCCAGCTCTGAGCTCCCGCAGCCTGTGTGCAGTGCCGCCTCCCGGCATTCCCTCCAGGCTTGCACATATACACCAATGCTCGCCACACGTCAGCCCCCAGCCTCCCTCCAGAAAAATGAAATCACCAGTAAGCATTCTAATCCAAAAGTAATAAGCAATAAAAAATATTGATTGGTATTAAATCACCAATGCAAATGCAGTGTGAGAGGGTAAGACTGTCTGGTGAGAGCTACAGTATCATAAAATAAATGATATGCTAGTCACTGAAGTCTCGTGTTTATATAAGTGAGTGGAAATATACAGTATTTGCTTATTATCTCCAACCCACACAGTAAATTACCAGTGAATGGTGCAGAGTGAAGTGGGCATAAATTTGGGGTTTGCTGTGCTGAGGAGTGTAGAGCTCGGTGTGTATTTCAGAAGCCCGTGGAGGCCACCGGTCATCATGATATGCAGCCTGCTGCCAAAGAAAGAGCCCAGGGTGATCTCCAGCCAGAAACTGTGCCAAGGCTGTCCTGCTGACAGCTAGAACGTTCTTTACTCTGAGAGAGTTAAAGGTTACCTTTCATTTCTTTTTGCTAGGATCCACTGCCAAAATACCAGGTTATTTGCATTTAACTGTCTTTAGGGAATTGACTTCACAAATTAATCTATCAGCCATTTATTCCAGTTTTCATCATAGGATGGTTGATTTATTCAAGATACCTCCCTATTAGTTCTGAGGCATATGTAGCAGACATTGTTCTAGGCACTAGAGACTGTAAAACAAAGGTGATATTTGATGGCTTTCAGAGTTTATCATCGAGGGGACTGGATCTTGTTTACGTGAACATCGCTTTGCTTTTGGTCAAGGGTGTAGGTATGTTCAAAATTAACTCTGTCTGGGAGGTAGCTGGGAGAGCATAGTTGTCTGCTTAGTCCCCGAATACTCCAGGTTGGGTGACCATAAATTTGACACAAAGAAGACGAGATGCAAGGCTGAATCCAGGCCTGCCACCACTTTTAGTGCCCAGTCTGTGACCTACAACGCACGGTCTCTTAGGAAAGAAGCCGTGTATAGACTCCGCGTGCCTGTCTTGCTTTCCCCCTGCACATGGCGGCTTTTCCTTCAAGGCTGCTGTACTTATTTTCGTTATGAAAGGTTCTGTTTCACAGGTGCTGGTGGTCAGTGACTCTGCCAGTGGGGCGCTCTGTCCCTCTGCCCATGTCCATTTGCCAGCTCCTGTGACATCACGAAGGTGTGGTTCTCTCTTAAACCAAGACCTCTGGGATGCCTGGGAGGGAAGCAAGACCAGAACCGCATCACCTGGTTGCTCTCTGGAGCCCTAAGCCATTCCCGTGTCTTTCTGGGTATTATGGAGCCTTTCAGGTCACTTGTGTTTTTACAGGGACAGAAAACTCATTTTTTTGTAAACATGCACATGGGCATGCATGTTACTGACATTTGCATGGTATTTTCTGTATCTGCTAACAGTGAATTGCTTTTTATAACTCTGAACATTCAACCCATTTTCATATGAGCTGTGTGATCCCGTTCTTTTATGGGCTTATGAGTTCTCTTGAGCATTTTCATCCCCATTCTAGGGAACAAATTCCAAATAATTTTTATTTTAATCATCAATTATCCTACCCAATTGTTCTACATAACTGCAAGGAAAACCTGGTGTATGCTTTGCCCTGTGTAAATGTTGGAGGGTTTTTGAAAGCACCAGGATTCCACTTGTGATCAACGCAGATAGAGCCCATCTTCCCCTGCTTTGTGTTCAGCAGGGAATCAATCCCAGGTTTCTGATGCTGGCTTGGAGGCAGAGAACTGATGTAGCTGGTTAAACAAGTGCCTGCTGAGAGTAGCAGGCTCCTCCACTGACCTTAACCGTCACAGAGAGTCACAGGGGAACCAGCCGTTGTCCATCTAATCGCTACTCCATGCTGGGTGGTGGAGCATAAAGTAACACAGGAAGCCTGAGGTTTACATTGCTACAGGAATCTGCACATACCAAGAATCAATATTCTGTCCCAATTTTTGATCCATCTCATAAAATAAAGGTCAGAGGTGAGAGCAATCCTCTGCAAGGAAACCATTCATAAAGAGACTGAACTCTGTGGGAAATAACAATAAGTAATGTGAAAATCCAGAAAAATAGACTGACACTCCAAAAATATTGTGACAATGACCAACTATTGGGGGATGTAGATCTCCATGTGTTTGAGCAGGTGTGTGCTGGGAACCAAGCAACAGGAAACAGAGTCAGAATACCAACATGTGGCCTGGTGCTAACTCTCCGAATAAGGCCCTGTAGTATCACTCCATTCACTGCACTGCCACAGCCTGCCCTGCTGTGACATCACACAGGGGCACGTGGAAGCACATTTGAAAGGCATGAGGCTGTGTGACTGGTTGTCACTCCTGCAAAACCAGGACTCAGAATGCTTTTTTCTTCTCTTTGTATTTCTTTGAAAAGTCTTGTATGACCCAAATGTTCTCTCTCTTTCTCGACGGATTTATGAAATGGTGGTAATGGTTTTGGCTACCTGGATTTAGAGAAGAAAAAAATTCAATGCAATTCTGCAATACACGCTGAGAATTTCAGGGCTTTTCTTTTATTTCAAGGAAAATACAAGCTTCAAAACAACTTTTTTTAAAAAAAAATTTTGACAGGCAGAGTGGACAGTGAGAGAGAGAGACAGACAGAGAGAAAGGTCTTTCTTTTGCCGTTGGTTCACCCTCCAATGGCCACCATGGCTGGCGCGCACCGCGCTGATCCAAAGGCAGGTGCCAGGTGCTTTTCCTGGTCTCCCATGGGGTGCAGGGCCCAAGCACTTGGGCCATCCTCCACTGTACTCCCAGGCCACAGCAGAGAGCTGGCCTGGAAGAGGGGCAACCGGGACAGAATCTGGCGCCCTGACCGGGACTAGAACTCAGTGTGCCGGCGCCGCAAGGCGGAGGATTAGCCTGTTGAGCCATGGCGCCGGCCTCAAAACTACTTATAACATACAAGGTTGGGCAACTGAAATTGCCTTCTGCTCTGTGGAGACTGCACAGTATGAGCTGTAGGGGGAAAATGATCCTGAAACATGAGGTTTCATATCAACAAATGAAAAAGAAGTCCAGAACATAAATTGTAGTTTTTTGCGGAGTATTTATAGCAGCTCACTTTTAGAGCTCTGGTCTCTGACTGCACAGGGCCAATGGATGACGTTCCTCTATTCAGCATTTGGTTTGATCCCTGGCTACACAGTGATTAATCACAGCAATTTCTTTCACATAAACAGAATCCTCCAGATAAGGTTGCTGGAGACACTCAGGGCTATGAATACACTGCAGACCAAAACTAATATTTTGTTTGCAGTGTTTAGAGTCAGTGCTGATAGAGCTCAAACTACCAGCATCATCGAGCAGCACTCTTTTCCTCATCCTGATTTAATCAAGTTCAGGAAAAGGGCATTGCCTAAACATGTTTCTCCTGTCCAGAGGTATCTGTCTTTTCATTAGAGCCTGACACTCAGGGAACAAAACCTATGGTTTAAAGCAGTGAGCATCTTCAATCATTAGGAAACCACCCAGCAACTACTTGGCAATCTCATTTTGGAGAGTAGAGGCTGTGTCAGAAGAAAGAGCGATGGAGGACGGCACTTACTGTGATCCTGAACATTTTCTCCTATTGATGGCAGTCGTTTCTGCCACTGGAGTAGCCGATTGTGATTGGAGAGGCGTGCATTTTCTGTAGACTGGAGACTTTTGCAGTCCCCCTGTTTAAATGACATGGTCCTGCAGGCTGGCAGTTTTATGGCCTGAAATTTGTCACTTCTCCATTGCCGGAGAAGGAACCATGGCAAAATGGCAATCAGTGAGCTGATTTTTGTCATCCCTGCGTGCTCACTGACCGCACTTGAGTGGAGTTTCAATCTGTTGATTAGGTCATAATACACCACCAAAGGGACAGGAGATCTGATTGTGGCTTCTCAAACAGAGGAGAGAGATGATTAAGCTAGGAGAGGGGAGTTAAGGAGGACGAGGGCGAGGAGACCTACAAAGTGCTGGGTCTCCATTCATGTCTCAGCGTCTAAGGGAAGTAGCCTACTGACTTTCTAAAACCAGTTGAGCGGAACTGATAGTTTCATGTACTTATTATACTTGAAGTCTTATTTTTCAGTTGCATTTAGCTGTGTAGTCGTATGAACAGTACATGTATGTATTGAGAATAGGTTTTTCAATTTTGATATGGATATTTTTAAAGATGTATGTATTTATTTATTTGAAAGTTAGAGTGACAGGAGAGAGAGAGAGAGAGAGAGATAGTCTTCCATCTGTTGGCTCAGTTCCCAAATGACCGCAATATCCAGGGCATGGCCAGGCCAAAGCCTGGGTCCAGGAACTCTGTTCCCATTTCCCGAATAGGTGGCAGAAACCCAAGTACAAGACCTATGTTCTGCTGCTTTCTCGGGTTTATTACCAGGATGGAGGAACTCAAGTCAACACTGATAAGGGATGTGGCATCCTAAGCAGAAACTTACCTCACTAGGCCATGCTGTCTGCCCCTGGATACATACTTTTTGTTATCCATAAAATGGTCATACACATTAGTTAGTCATCTGTGTGATGAAATTCTGCCTGCTAATACATTATCCATTTGGGTCTCCCGTGTGGGTGGCAGGGGCCCGAGTACCTGCTGCCTCCCAGCATGCACCTTAACAGGAAGCTGGAGTGGACAGTGGAGGAGCTAGGATTCATCTAGGCCATAGGTGTCCCAAGTGGCAACTCACCCACTGCTCCAGGGGCCTAAGCCTCTGGCCGCAGTATTGGCGTACTGTATGGGTGCCAGTTCATGTCCCAGCTGCTCCTCTTTAACCCCGCTGCCTGCTTGTGACCTAGGAAAGCATGGAAGATGGCTCCTGCCTCCTGGTTCGAATCAGCTCAGCTGCAGCCATTGGGGCCGTGTGGGGAGTGAACCAGCAGATAGAAGACCTTTCTCTCTGTCTCTCCCTCTCTCTGCAACTGTATCTTTCAAATAAATAGATAAAATTAAAAAAAAAAAAACACTGTGAAGAATGAGAGGGGGTTATTATTATGGGAGTACTTCAAAAAGTACATGAAGAACAGAATTAAAATATGACATTTTTGGGTACAAAAAAATTTAAGATCTATGCATATGAGGAGTCTTCAAAAAGTTCATGGAAATGTGTTTTATGAAAAAGCTGTGCATGGATTTCAATTGTATTTTGCACAGAAATTTATCTTTTCCATTTCCCATGGGTTTTTGCTGTGCGTCCGCATACATCCTAGGAGTAGTGACAGAGCTGTAACTGTTCCCGGGGGAACTGGATGCACGGTCACTAAACTCCTAGGCCTGAGACTCTCGTGTGTGTGTGTGTGTGTGTGTGTGTGTGTGTGTGTGAGCACCTACGTCCTTCCACAAATGCATGACTTGTGAGGTTAGTTGGATACAAAGCCTATTTCTGTGGTCTGTGCCAGGGCCGTGACAATGGGGAGGGGGACAAGAATGTGGGGCAGGAGATGTGAGTCCCTTGTGTGAAGAAGCCAATGGGATCCTGTCATCCAAGAAGAGAACATACTAAGTCATCCCCTCCTGCAGAGAATGCTCCCCGTGCTCCCCTCGTGGGTACTGTCGGCCATGTGCCATTTCCTCCATATATTCATGACTTTCTCTCTAAGCCACAAGTGGGGCTGTGAGGCGAAGCTGCCGTCTGACTTTGGCACACGCAGTTATTTGGAATGTTGATGTTATGTCGACATAAGCTTATGTCAAGCTCTTGTTCCTGAGTGGGTCTCCCTCTAGACCCAGTTCTTGCTTAAATAATCTGAATTTGTTCCTTGGGATGGCACACCCGTGTGGCTGGACGGATGAGTGGGCACCCGGTAAGGCTGTGTCTGGAAGGAGCACTGTCTGCCCACCATCCCCTGAGAGTACTGTCAGAGGAGTGCTCTGTGGATGAGGCCCCTGTGCAAAAGCAAGTCGTAACAGCTGCTCCTGGCTTTATTTGTTATTATCAATTACAGACTTAGTTTTTATGCATAATTAAAGCCATTTTTTTCTTCCACTGTAGAAACTTACCATTAAAAGCCCTATATGTTTGTAAGCCCAGTTAAGGCAGCACTGACGGAAAAGAAACTTGGACTGTTTCTGTTCCTTCAGGTACTTTAATCCTTGGGTATGTGGGGCTCCCACCTTCCCTGCAGTTCCTGTTTCTTGTGCTCTTTTTTTCCTCTCTTCTTCCTTTCCCACTCAGCAAATATCTATGCAGTGTTTGCTGCCCAGGTGTTGACCTTGGGCTTGGGCATATCTCCTGCCTTGTGGAGCTACTATTCTGGTGGGAGGAGAAAGACTGCAAATACTGAAGCTTAGGACATGTGGACAAGAGTAGATCAGAGTGGGTATGGGGTCAAGGTTGACAGTAGGATTTTCACTGTACATGATCTGAGCCTCATTGAGAGAGTGACTGGAGCTGGGTGAATTTGCAGGGACAGGTCCAGGAGTCACTGCTTTAAAGAGAAAACTGACAGTAATAGCACGGCTGAGATAACAAACAGTAGAACACACAGGCACCTGACATGGGCTGCTCTGAGAGTGACCCAGCGCCTGTCATTTCACTGGCTCCTGGAGACACTGCTGGGGCCTCTCCTCTGCAAAAGCGAAGCCACCAGTCAGCAGCATGTGCCAGGTGGCCAGCCTGTGGGGGGCGGCACTTTGCATCCATGTGGTCTGAAGCTGGCCTTATCCCTTAGCCTTGCTCTCATGAATTCTCTGTTGCCAAGGACAATGCTGCTGCGTTCCTAACTGCACCCTAGCTGGTAAAGCCGCCTGTGATGCCAGCATCCCATGTGGGTGCCTGTTTGAGTCCCGGCTGCTCCGCTTCCAATCCAGCTCCCTGCTAATGTGCCTGGGAAAGCAATGGAAGACAGTCCATGTCCTTGGGTCTCTTCATCCACGTGGAAGACTGGGGAGAAACTCTGTTGCAGCCATCTGGGGGGTAAACTAGTGGATGGAAGGTCTCCCTCTCCCCGCCCCCCCCCCACACCTCTGCCTCTGCCTCTCTATAACTCTGCCTTGCAAATAAACAATTTTTTTTAAAAAGGATGATAATAGCACCTGAACTAGTCTGCATGGCAGTCTACATGAGACACAGCTATGGAGCATGATGGCCTGCCCCTTGTAGCTCTTAGTAGTGATGGGAACAACAGAACCCTGCCTAATCCCTAGGCCACCCACTGCATCCTCACCAATAGGTGGAAAGAAATGGCCATTTATGAGTTCTAAAGGTAACTTTGTATATGTTTTTAATGTAGTAAAACCTGTGTGTTTCCCACCTTAAAAACCTGATAATTAATAATCTTCACACTTCTTTGGAAAATTTAATAGAAAGTAATGTACTGAGACATCAAGTCCCTAAATCCTCCTTCAGTCTTCAGTGATGGAAAATTAGAGCAGAACATCACAAGTAATTAAAACCAAGTCTGCCTGAAAATGTTAATAAAAAGTAGGATATTACAAATACCCTTAAGCAATTTCAAAAAACTGTACAGAAATAGAGGACAGAAGAGTGTTTTTAAAAAAAGAAATGAAAACGTGTAGAACAAAACCCCAACAAAGATGGAAGTGCATATGGCTCCGAAATCAGTCACAGGCTTGCAAAGTCCTTTGTTCTTGTAGATGTAACTTGTTATGGGAAGAATTCTGACCATAATTACTTAAATGCAGAGTTTTCTCATTTAAACTCATTTAAATCATCAAGAAGAAGATAATATCCTCCACCTCATGGTGACTTGATCCAGTATTTCTTCACCATCCCAACCTAGTCAAATATATAATTCAGCTCAGAAAGCTAGCGATACTAATTAGCAAAACTGAAGTCCTCAAGGTTAAGCATAAGAAGCAGAAATTAGTTGAAGCATAGTTTGCAACTTAAGACTCCACACATTTGGAAAACTTTCCCAAGTAAGAAAGGGCCTGCATGTGAAGCTTGGAGACCGGCCCTTGGGTGAATCAGCAAAGACAGTATCTTCAGCCCTAAACTTGCAAAGCTAATGATTGTGAAAGGAAACTAAGACACGTAGTAGAAGGGAGGATGTTAAAACCCTAGCAGGGACATGAGCACAATGTGAGTCTCCACTAAGGAGGACGCACTCCTTCCAGGCTTGGGGATGGCAAGTCCCAGAGACAGGGGCAGGAATTTGGCCTGACAGTGAAGAGAACCACATTCCCCATGGGAGTGTGTGGATTCAATCCAAGCTCTGGCTCTTGCTTCCAGCTTCCTGGCAATGTAAACTCTTGAAGAGAGCAGTGATGGCTCAAGTGATTGGTTCCCTGCCACCATAGGGGCAGGGATTGAACCTTTCACGCCTGGATGTGACCTGGCCAATATGAGTGTTTGAGAAGCAGATCAGCAGATGAGAGGCTTTTTTGTCTGTCTGTGTCTCTTTATATAGCTGTCTCTGTCCCTCAAGTAAATTTAACAAAATTAAAAAGAAGACTTCCGTCAAGTGCAGTAGGCTCTGGAGGTGTGCATGCTGCGTGGACACGCCTTGTTCACATGGCCAGTGACATGGGTCATCAGGAGACATCTGTGCTGCCATATGTGGGCAAGACAGTCCTTGTCCTCAATGGCATTATGGCTATTTGGGGAGAAGAGTGCTTTATTTAAACTAAAATTGAAATGTGAGGCTGATTTTCAAAGTACAAAGGCAAAGTCATCAAATGACCAGGATAGACAGTGATTGGCGAGTCACAAAACAGAATAGCCATCAGCCAAGGGTGGTAGCCTGGGAGTCAAGGTGCCTGGATAGGACCCTGAATCTGCCACTTCCTCACAAGTAGAAATTCTGATGATAAAACACACATCCTCCATCCCGGATTGCACTGGAACATAGAAACACTCAGTTCCAGCCAGTGTTTCTCAAGGTGCTGGGAAACCCAGTCAGGACTTGATTTGGTGGGGTTTCAGGAAAGAAGAAGGGCTTAAGCCAAGTCTGGAATACCTTTAAGTCAAGCCTACATGGCCTCTGTATCCTTCTTCAGTTGATGAACATCACAAAGGAGCACATTTCCAGTCTGAGCACTTAGCTCCTCCTACACCCACCAGAGAAATACTATTGCAAACTTAGTTCAGGAGGTGACCCTAGTCTAAATGATCTCAGCTGTGTTTCCTAAACTTAACTCTTTCTGTTATTAATTTACAAAAGTCAGAAAAAATAAAAGGAACTAAAATGAATGGTGTTATCTTTAATTTCTTCATAGACAAAGCGAAAAATTATCTACCACTCCCTGTTTTCTAAGATGCTATAGTTGGAGCCATATAATATCTACAATAAGAATCTGAAAGAATAAGTGGTCTACAGAGTTCTGTGGAAAGCTTTTATGCAAGCATGATGCATTTCCATTAACAGCAATAAACCGCACGTCCGGGAGGGTGAGTCCTGCACTGTCCTGCCAGCCCCAGGGCTTTGAGAAATGTGTGTGTGGTCTGTATATTTTCTGTAAGGCTAGCAGTGAATGCACTAGCTTGTTTAGAGGTAAAGGAGTGACAATTGGGAAAGTGGATTAGAGGATGCATTAGACAGGTGAGCTCCTGAGGTACACTGTTCACTGCTCAGCAGGCGCGGTGAGCCCATCACTCTACCTCCTCTCCAAGATTCATGGAGGTCTAGGCTGGAGGTTTGTGTTTTGTATTTTGACCTTTCTAAGTATCCGGAGTTTTTTAATCCGTGCCTTGAGCAAGTGGAACTCTGAGCTAACCAATACAAGCTATTATGCAATACAGCCTAAATCATTACATTTGCATATGTTTTGCTTTACAAATAATGTACCTGTGGGAGAGAGAGGGGAGGGTTGCATGCATTCACTCAAGTTTCCAGTTAGACAAATTCACCTAGACAGGGATGCAGTTTTCTCTGTAGAAGCCAGGGGTAACTATTGTAGACTCCGTGGGCCCTGTGGCCTCTGCCTCCTACTCTTCTCTGCCATTGTAGCAAAAAGGTGATGGGAGATGTTACAGAATGAGAGGGAATGCCGTCTTCCACCAAACTCCGCTCCAAGGCAGGCAGCATGCAAACGCTGATGGAGAGCAACTCGCCAATTTCCCGTTTGGGAATGTTGAGGGTAGAATATGCTGGTGGGGTTGCTGGCTGGTGTTAACTGGAGTTTCATGAGCAGCAGTCCCTGCCTCTGCTTGTAGCTCTTGACTGCTTTGTATGTGAATCCTCAAGTCTTGCTGGCAAGTGCATTTGAAGTGCAGGTGGCCAGGCCTCTTCTGCTTTTGTTCCTTCAGCAGATGCCTGCTGACTTCTCTGTGGAGTTCAGTCTGCTCCTGCAGCGTGCAGGTCTGCATTCCGGAGAGTTCTGCTAGCTGTGCAAGTGTGCAGGGATGGGGCCAGTTTTATTCTCTTCTGCCTCATGAAACACCTGACACGCCCTGAATAAACCTCCATGGGTCTTAGGAGGAGCCTGAGGGCAAATCTGACAGAATGCTCCCCACTGCTCACCAAGCATACTGGGAAGTGGAAGGACCAGGATCAGAACCGGCCTCCAGGTGGCGCACGTGAGAGCCCCTGCCATCCCCCAGTGCTACTCTGTGGTGACAGCGTCACTCCTCTCTCCCTGCATGGGCATTTGTGACCTGGAGCCACTTTGGAAGGCTCAGGCAGAGGAGGCATGCCAAGATTCTATTCTCAAAGGCACCCGACTCAGAAGCATCCCTGTGCCCTGATGTGTGAGCTGGACTCTTCAAGAACACCTTCACTCACCCAGAGAAAGGTCACAGCCTGATCATTCTGAGACAAAACTCCCAAGCCAAAGAACCAACTAGCACAGCCGACGTGTGGAAGATGCCAGGCAAAGCGACAGGGAACCCACTTCTGCTTCTCTCAGGCAGAGTCGTCATACTGAAAGTCAGAACCAGGAGCCCTCTAATTGGATGTCTCCTCCCGGAAGATTAAGGGTTTCATATTAACTTTTTATCTCTAAATGAATCAATTAACTTCTCAGCTCCACCTGTGCCATTTTTTTATATAATTTGGTAAATTTATTACCCAATTTAGCAGAGCAGAACTCTTCAAACAGAAAAGTCTTCTGTTGGTGAGCAGCATCCCTAACATAATCGGAGCCTCTGGGTGCTGGCTTAATGCACACCCCAGCCAGCTCAACACTCAGCCCCTTGCTTGGTGAAGAAATGGGGCCTGGTAAGGTTAACGGCTTTGCTCAAGGTCACTTCATAGTTGTGCTTTCACTGGGACTCGGGTCCTAGGCTTTGTCCCATGGAAACACTTGATAAGAAGGTTTTCTAATGACTTGCAGCCTAATGAGTAGCAGCGCATCCATCAGGTTACTGCAGCCAGGCCCTGGATATGGGAAATCACAAAATGACTTAACATTAATTAAACAGAGGGAGAAATTAGAAAATGAGGCTAAAGACAGAATGTTCATAATTCCTGGTAGCTGTCTCATTTGTGCTCTCCAAGCATCTGCTGTTGTTGCTCAGAGCATGTTGTCGTCCCCTCCTGTGGTTTGTTGAGTGTGCCTCCTCCTAAATTCTCTTGCTGCAGCCCTGACCCCCCAGGGCTTGGGGGGGGGGTTCCTGTGTGGAGACAGAGTCCTAAGAGAGATCATCAAATTATGTGGGGTCTTTAGAGTAGATCCTCACCCTCTGTGGTTGGTGTCTTCACTGAAGGGGGACTGGGACACAGAGACACGCAGGAAGGGAAGATGACGTGGAGGAAAGAGGCCTTTCCCACATCTGGGCAACCTCTGTGCTGCCACCTGGACCTTCACCTTTCAGTTTCCAAAGCACTGGATCCCCACTGATTACGCCACAGGGGCTATGGTGCTTTGTCAGCAGTGCTAGGAAATTCACACACATTAATTAGTTAATTAAACACGATAATTAATTAATCAAGTCCCTTCTTGTGTGAACGGTGCTTCCACCCTCGGACCATCCACATGTCTGCCTCCTGTGGACTCCTGGTCCGTGCTGGGTGCTGAGCAGCCTCGTGCAGGGCAGGGTTCTTGTGTGTCCCCCGTTCAACCCGGGCCACCTGTCAGGGCCTGAGAGGAGATGCTTGTCTTTTCCAAGTGATGATTCAGTTCCTGTTTGGGAATCCCACATTGCTTTCAACTCAGCTCATGCCACCAGAAGACTCCTTTCAACTAAAATTCCTTCAATTGGGGAAAAAAACAGAAGTCCCCAAAATTGACCACTTAATCACTCAGCCTATCAAAGCAAAAGTTAATTATTCATTTAAAGCAGATTTTAGAAAATTGAAACAGTTTTGAAATGACAAATTGATGGTTTAGACTTTTACCAAAATTAAGGAGTGATATTGTGTATGGGAATCCAGACGTAAACTTGCATTTGGCAGAGCAGGGCTGCTCACAAGGGCCATGTACGGGCACTGCTGGATGACACTAAACGAGTAGCTGTTTGATCTTTCTGTTGTAACACGTGGGAAGTGGAACTGCTTGAGTCCTGGCTGTGTGGTAGACACCACGTTAGATGCTTTGCATGTCAACCAGCACTCAGCAGAGAACAGGTGGTTTAATCAATGTGGTTAACCATGGAGAAGTTAATGAAGGGATATATAGGTCAGGATTCAGGGTGCCATACAAGGCTGGCCTAAGCAAGAAGCTGGTACTCAACCCCCAGGCCTAAGGCATGGATGGTCCACAGGGGACCTGGAAGCACGGGTACCTGCTGCCAGAGGCCACACAGCTGGAGCCAGATCTGTGGGATGCAGAGACTGCTTTCTACTAAGGCCACCGCATCCTAGCAAGGCCCCACAAGGGTGAGGCTTGGGGGTCAAGTGGGTGCCCTGCACAACCTGATCTCCATGATGCTGTGAGACCTTGGCGGGGAGGAAGAGGATGCTCCAGGCCAAATGAAGAACAATGAGGAGAGCCAGCCCCACTGTACTCATGGGGTCCTCACCAGCATCAACCAACCATGCACAGGAACTGCAAGGAAGAAAATGCATTTGTGCCATAGTCCCTAAATGGTCAAGTGTAAGAGCTGTGTACAGAGCCTTTGTTCTGCCTTAGGGACTGTAAAGGAGGCGTGTGAAGCTTCTACGCACACACTGCCCTGTGTGACACAGGGACTTGAACACCCGCCAGTGTTGGTGTTGGCTATTGAGGGATGATGCTGTTTTATCTGCACGACCTAGTCGAATCATCTCCAAAGCCCATCATACATTTTACCAATTTGGGAGCTGTAGCTTAGAGCAGTTAGAAATGTACCCATTTCTTCACCAGCAAAGTGGAGAAAGGAGCATGAAAACCTGAAACTTCCAGATGGGTTGTAGGTGGTGGCAGGGAGAGAAAACAAAGGAAAGAGTTGTTGTAAGTGAAGGAAGCTGGGCCAGCGCTGTGTGGCAATGTGGAGGAATTGTGGCCGAGTCTTCTCCCAGGACGTGGATGACCCTGGGTCGGTGGGAGAGGGCTGGGCGGGCAGGTGTCTGTGGTGGTGATCAAAGACTGCTGCATGGGGCCAAGTTTCATCGTGGAAGCTGACTCCTGGTGGACACTGTACAGTTGGCCTCATAGTGCAGTTCCTGGGGCTTCACACCCCAAGTGTTCCCGGGAAGGCAGCGTTATATTCTTACTGTCGCTGTTGTGTTTCCCCCTCAACTTACAGACAGAAACAAGCTCTCAGAAGTCCCAGGGCTTGTCCAAGTCACAGCAGCATGGAGTAGTAGAGGAGGGAGGCCGTTGCAGGCCTGAGGATTCTGAGATGGCTGGGGGCAGCTGTGGTGTGATGTGGCCCTGGGCAGTGCAGCTCTGGGAGCACAGCAGCTGAGTCTGCCTCAGACGTTTCTCTCTGCCAGTCTCCAGGACTCGGCGTGGCATGCTAGGTACCCAGGGACTGACTCCCTCTCCCTCTCCCCCTCCCCCTCTTCCTCCCCCTCCTTCTCCCTCTTCCCTCCTCCCCTCCCCCCTCCTCCTCCCCCTCCTCCCACTTCCTTCCTCCTCTCCCACTCATGTACCTCGCTTCTCTCTCTTTTAAACTGGGTTGCCCTGTGCTCTGAGTGAGGGAGCCTCTAACCCTGCAGCCCAGAGCATTGATGCTCAGCAGCTCCTCCCTTTCTCTCTGTTCACAGCCTGGTGAACACTTTTATGCACAGTCACTCCAACACGTGCACCTGCCGCCCCTGGAAAGTCATTGCCAGGCTCTTCTCTTCTGCTAACACTGGCTGACGTTTAGCATCCTGGATTTCTGGATTTCTGGGCATGTTATTGGACTATTTGGAGGGGTTCCTCAGGTGCCTGAAATGGGATTTCTCTGAGGAAAGATGTGTGTAAGTAGAGAGTCTACCACAGCATCTCGCTGCAGTGTCTTCTCAGAGAACTTAGTTTATTACAGTCTCTAAAACCCCTGAGATGCTTTTTTGGCTCTGTTTGGGTCGGAATGTACCACATAAAACCAAACTGCTACAGCCCATGAATTTTCTGCATTTTATCTTCTTATTTCATGTCGGTGGCTGTGGATTGTGTGTAACAGTGTTAGAGAGGCCTGCACACACATCTACAAGGTCTGGCCATCATATAGATTCTCCCACCCCCACCCAACTGCCAAAGCCTGGTACATATTAGGTGACAACACAGCTAATAGTGCACACCTGCTCAGGTGAAGTTCAACCTGGCTATTGAGAAAGCAACTGTTGTGGCTTAAGATTTGAGTGGTGTTCTGGTAAAACCTTCCCACTGTAATAGATGGAAGCCCCCCTCCCACCTTCCAGTTAAACTCCAGAGGATACTGGGTAGCTTTGAGGGCAAGGGAGGAGGAACGTTCAGATCTTGGGACACAGCTTTGTTGCTGTTTTCCTTGACATCCTCTGTGTTTTCATATCCAGTGCCACCACCTGAATTTACCTGCCCCCCCCACCTCCAGTCACCAGTCTAGACTAAGGCTAACTTTCTTGTTTCAAATTCCAGAGAAAAAGAACATGATTGGTTCATCCAGGGTCAAAAATCAGTACTTGGTCCAACTGACAGCTGCCCAGGGCCTGGGTGCCCCAGGAGTGCCGGCTGCCAAGTGCAGAGGCAGGGGCTCTCAAAGGGGCAGACCCAGCCTAGGATCCCCTGCAGTCTGTGGGGTGTCCAGGATGATGGGGTCCAGGGACATTTCCCTCAGCCCTCCACTTCCTCCTTGTCCAGCCACAGACACCCTGACGGTAATACTGAGCCAGGCAGCCTGTCAGGGTCAGAACTCCAGCTCCAGCTTGCAGTCTCCACCCCACCTCCCAAACCCTAACTTGTGTTTCCGCATGCGGAGAGTGTTCAAGAGACGAGCATCCCTGAGCTGACCCCAAGGACATCCCCTGCATCATCTCAGTGGGGTTGTGTGAGACCGAGACCGTGGCTGCTTTTAGAGGTGAAAATGTGAGAAGACTGCTCATTTTCACTAGGAAGAAGGGGAAGAGTAGGGTGAGAAATTTCTGTATTTGCACTGTGAGATACCTTTTGTGACTCTCTGCTCCTCAGCTGATGGCATCGCAACTGTTTCACTCAGGCAGGGCCAGCATGGTTAAGATCTCCTGCAAAGCACTCAACTTTTTTTTCTGGCAAAAATGAGAAGGAACAAAATAGGGGTCACATAAGCCAGAAATTCCATTTAGGAAACAGTTAGAAAAATCTACCTCTTAATGAGCATGCTGTGCAGGGTGTTTTCTTCCTCAAAATGGAATCTAAATAAAAAGGCATCATGTCCGGGTACTGGTGATGCCTTCAGGGTGGCAGCAGTACAAGGTCACTGCAAAGCTTCCCTAGGCGTGCAAGGGCTGGCACAGAAGCAGGTTCTTCTTCTTTAGAACACTGGCTGCAGCAGTCAGTTGGGCCTGGCCTTGTTCTTGTTACAGGCAGACTGGGGATGAGGTGCTTTTATCCAAGGCCTGCAGGCAAAGGCCGGGTCCTCACTGTGGGGGCGCTGTGCTGGATGCCGCAGTCCAGGCTTTGGCACACAAGTTATGTGAAGATAAGGGGCTTGCCTGTCCTCAGGCGCCCGAGTCATTACCGCCTGGTGCATGGAGGCCAAAGACTCCACCATGTGGACAGCCCTTCTGCGGGGCAGGGCGGTGCGGGGCCTGCCTTCTGCTGTTTGTACAGTGAGTCGGTCTCCATCAGACGCCAAGTTCTGAAAGCCAGTGCCTGCAGATACATATAGTGATAAGTTCACGTCTGTGAGCAAAGCAGTGAACACAGAGGTAGTGGAGAGGGCAAGCAGGCTACAGCAGCTTCTGCCAGGGCTCTGGGGTGCACAGCGCCAGGTCGTGGCAGTTGTGCCACTGCAAGGTGCTATGGTTGGCGGTCCTCCTCCTCCTCTGACCACTTCTGGAAGCCCTTTGTGTCCTCAGAGTAGACTCATGGCGCTGCTTTCTGCCCCAGCAATGCCAGGCTTCCTTGCAGGGTCTCTTCTCCGCATGGCTGCTTCCTTCTTAACATCCCAGTGGCTTTCCCTGGGCTCCGTCATTGGAAATGGTTTTTCCTTGTCTGAGCAGTGACCACGCAGCTGTCCATCACAGGTCTTTTTCAGTTCTCTTCTTGGCACTAGTTACTCTTTTATGTATTTATTTTACCTTTTTTTATACTTATGATTTATTTAGCTTTCGATGCCCACTAAATGTAAGCGTCCTGAGTGTGTTTGAGCCTGGTTAGCACTGTCCCCTTTGCATTAGTGTTTATTTATCCTCTGATGGACAAGTGGGGAAAAGCACACAGTTTTCCGTAGGTCTAATTGCTAGAGCTAACATGCGCTTGTGACACTTTTACGATACTGTTCTCTGCACGAACCAGACATGCATAGTCATTAAAAGGGTAATTCTTTTTTAAAAAGGTAATTCTTTTTTAAAAAGGTGGCTGTTTTGACCTCTTTATCTACCTGCCTTAGACATCCCGTTCAGAATAAGCAGAGGGAAATAGTGTTATTTTCTAAACTCCTTTTGTAATAAGTAAGATATAAATACAGATGCACACACATGTGTCCTGATATAGCAGGCATATGAACGTGTGTACTGATAGAACATGCATCAAAACACACACATTTGTGTTTGCTTCAGCAGGCATAGGAAGGTGTGCACACATGTACGTTGACACCTGTGTGTCCTGCCTTTTCAGTTGCTCTTATATTCACTCCAACTGATTAGTTCATCACAGTTTTAAATTGATAACTAACCAGATGGTCTGTGCCGTCCCCCCACCCCGATAACTTTGTGTCAGATGCAGACATCCATTGGTGTGTGAAGTTAAATTTACAAAAAGGAGATGGGAAAAACCAACAGGCATGTGGTATTGCATGCCGTGATGTGCGTTACCAAAAGACACCACAATGAAAAGCAGTTGTAAGCAGCAGCAGGATGCTTTCAGAGGGTGTCATCAGCAGAATTCCACACACAGCTGCCTGTCACATACGCTGTTCACTTTAACCAGGCATTTCGGAACTGCGTGGTGACACAGTTTTCCTTTTGTTCATCTAGAAGTGATGCGTTTTATCAGTAAAAATATACTGCGGGATCATCACTGCCCAGGTGATAGCAAAATGACACACTGCACTGTTAACTTTTCAGGAAGGTAAAGAATGCTTTGTGATGCTGATTAGCAATCATTTTTACAAAAATGAGTAAAGTGAGTGGGTACTGAGGAGCCCGCCGTCATGAAAACTCGCCTTTGCACTTCCTGCAGATTTGTTCTTTATAAAGATCTCTGCACAGTTTTTAGCAGTGCATCTAGCTCCTGGCTGATCCATTCCCTGGCAAACCAGTGGTGTGGAGAGCACCCGAGCAGTGGGTTTGGAGCATCGCTCAGCCTTGGCAGCCACATGGTCTGCTGTCCATATGTGGTGCAGCCACAGGGCCTGGCTGAAAGGAGCCCACGTTATTAGGGAGAGCCGCCTTCCGTACGAGCATGTGACAGGTCCAGCATGGCCTTTACACATTACAGAAATCAAGTCATGGGGCTGAACACATACAGAACATGTGGATCAGAACAGCAATGCATGGAGCCTGCTAAAACTCAATGCTGTGGATCCTGAAACGTTTGAATTGGTTCAGTAAACATTTGTTATGTAGGAAATTATATATTAAGGTCACTATTCACACATGTATAATAAAGAATGTATATGTAAGTTATGAAACATATGAAATAAACACCATCACTTTACTTGACAAAAACTATGCACCTGTATTAAAGTCTTGGGTGAAGTTGAAAAGATTCACTGGTAAATATTCCAAAGTATTTCTTCTAACTTAAATATGATTTTATCTTTGATATTGGTCAGAATTATATTTTCCTTCTCTCCTTTAAGCATGTAGCTTCTCAGACTTGAGAAAGGTGCTCTCTAACTATGACAGACAGAGCAAATGATCCTGTACATCATTGGAGAATTTAAAAATGCAGAATTACTTATGATCTCAAAAACTGTCCAGTATTCAATACTGTTTTGGACTTTATTTTTTTTTTAGCTCTCTGTACTTTTGTTTTATTTATTTCCTAATTTTTTTCTATCATACATGTAACTTCGTAAAGCTTTCCTGGGTGTGAATTTTGGTTTGAAAACAAGTAGTGAGGACCGATGTGGTTGAGCAGCGGATTAAACCACCTCTTGGAATGCTGGCATCACATATCAAGGTGCTGCTTCAAACCCAGCAACTCTGCTTCCAGTCCAGCTCCCTGCTAACATGCTTGGGAAGGCAACTGAAGATGGCCCCAGTACGTGGGCCCCTGGTGCCTACATGTGAAGCCAGGATGGAGTACCTGGCCCCTGGCTTTGGTCTGACCAGGTCCTGGCATTTGTGTCTATTTGGGGAGTGAACTAGAAGCTAGGCAATCTGTCTCTCTCTCCCCCACCATCACTGCACCTTTCAAATAAATTATTAAATATTAAAAAAGTAATGATATGTATGTTCTTATTCTGGATTCAAATGCAATAATAATTTAATAAGTGGGAAATTCTTTAAAAAATTTAAGAATTTATCAAAATTAGCAGTATTTTCCTACATATAATCAGGAAATAATCATTTCCCGGCTTTATCAAGTTAAAAAGTTGTTAAGGTCAAAGATCTGGCCTAGTACCAGTTGTGAAGTGATGGCTGGGAGCAGAGGTCTCACCTGAAAGTCCCTTTTCAAGATGCAAGATGAAAAACTGACAAATACAAGAACAACCTCAGGACTTTTTAAAAGGTGAACAGCTGAAAGGATTTTTTGAATATCTGTGGGGACATCACAGAAAGTAACATGAGGGACAGACATTTGTCACATCAGTCAAGGAACCTTTGGGATGCTGGGGTCCCACAGTGCACTGCCTGGGTTCAAGTCCTGGCTTCATCTCCAGTTCCAGCTTCCCGCCCATGTGCATCCTGGGAGACAGTGGTGATGGCTCAAGTAACGGGGTCCCTGCCACTCATGTGGGAAATGCGGATTGGGTTCTTGCCTCCAGCGTCAGCCTCATGGGCCATAGTGGGCATTCTGTGCATAATTTGTAACTATACCCATCCGTCTATATCTTTGCTGTTCACTCAAATGAATAAAGAAAATATTTTAAAGAAAATACATTGAAATCCAAGTTTGACCTCCAGACTTGTTCAGTGAAGACTGAGTTAGAGCCTTTTCTCCACCGGGTTATCTGTCTTCAGTATGGTTTTCTATGAAATGTAAGAAAAATTCTTAGCTGGACACAGCTAGTTTAAAAATCCTGCGTTATCAGCAGATGCTGAAATTCTGTTTTCAGATTTTAGGTGCATATTTTATTGTAATGAGTTCAGTGTATTCAGAAAAGGCAACAGTGGAGACTACTCTTGCCCTAAGCCGTCTCATTGATCCAGTGGAGTGGAAAGAGTTGACACAAGGTGCTCCTGGCCTCAGAAAGACATGGCACGAAGTTCTGATCACTTCTATGGGAGAATGAGATGGAAGTAGCTGGAACAATAGCTATTCTATGTTGTTAAATTCTTTTGGAAAATGAAGGTTCACACAGACACAACCTGAGTGATAGTTTCGAAGAATTGTTAAGTGATGAAAACAGCCTGTGCTCCCACAAGGAATGAGAGCATTATGTTAGCACCACTCCCATGCCGTGTCCTGCACATGGAGAATCTGAGCCTGTAGCACCACTGAATTTGGAGACATACAAATGGAGACACACAAAGATCCTTTCAGAATCTTACCAGCATGTAGTTAACATTTAAGAAATGAGACCTGGGCAGACAGTCTTGGAGAGCAATGGACTTTTGTCTCACAGTGGACAGACAACCAGGAGGTAACCTACAACTATACAAAAGGTAAAAATAAGACTAGTGTTCGACCTTAAACCACATACCTTGTGTTTAATGAAAAAATTAGGGAGATGGGTTTGGCGAGTGCTGAGTGCAAGGTTGCCCACACAAGCCAGGCCTTGGTTTTCCCAGAGCGCTCTGGGATGTGGAGCCTCTGGGCAGATCCATCTGAAGGAGCTTTGTCTTGTCATCATGGACAGTAAGTCTGAAGCTGCTGGAGACATCGTGATTGACACCTTTGTGGAGACTAGGACCTTCAGAGTCAGCAAGTCTGTGGTTCAAGAACACAAGCTTAGACGTCTGTTCTCCTTCTGACTCTGGGCAGTTAACATGTTTTTTGAACCTCATCTCTGTTTTATGTAAAACTGGACTAGAACCTAAATGGCAGAGTTAAAATAATGAATCAAATAATTAAACAGAAATACGGTATCACAGAGCTTAGCACATATGAGATACTCCAAGGTAGTTAAGATTGTGTGCATGATGCCGATTTTACACATGTGGACTTTTGAAAATCTTTTATTTATTTTCATTTTAATTGGAGACAGAAACAGATTCAAAGATACAGAGAGATAGGGATCTTTCTACATCCAGTTCAATACCCAAATGCTTGCAACAGCTGATCTGGGCCAAAGCCAAGAGCAGGAAACTCAGTTCATCTCTCCAACATCTGTGGCAGGAAGTCAACTACGTAAGGCGTCACTGTCACTTGCTGACCCCCAGGGTGCACATTAGCTAGAAACTGGGTCAGAATTAGAGGATCTGAGACTTGAACCAGGCACTGCAGGGTACAATGTAGGTATCCCAAGCAGCTACTTGAGTACTGAGCCAAATGCCTGCCCAGAAGTGTAAACTTTTAAGCAGAGTGTTAATTCTATGTCCTATTTGCCCCATCTTTAAAGTGAGAACATCATCACTATCCATGAAAAGTTGTAAAGATTGATCAAGTTATTGCATCCAGTATGAGAACATCAGTGCTTGCCACACTGGAGTGCTCCAAGTGCTAACTTTTGCTGTTTAAGATTTTGTTATTTACCTGAGAGTCAGAGTTAGAGACAGAGGGGAAGACACACACACACACACACACACACACACACACACAGAGAGGTCTTCCATCTGCAAGTTCTCTCCCTAGGTGGACACAATGGCCAGAACTGGGCCCATCCAAAGCCAGGAGCCAGGAGCTTCTTCCAGGTCTCCCACACGGGTGCAGAGACCCAAGCCCATGGGCCATCTTCTGCTTTCCCAGGCCATAGCAGAAAGCTGGATCAGAAGAGGAGCGGCTGGGACTGGAAGCAGCACCCATATGGGATGCCGGCAGTGCAGATGGAGCTTTACCCGCTATGCCACAGTGCCCACCCCGCTTTTGCTGTTTAAAGCGGAGTATCACATAGAGATCAAGAAGAATATTGGGGGCCAGCGCCATGGCTCACTTGGTTAATTCTCTGCCTGCGGTGCTGGCATCCCATATGGGTGCCGGGTTCTAGTCCCGGTTGCTCCTCTTCCAGTCCAGCTCTCTGCTGTGGCCCACGAAGGCAGTGGAGGATGGCCCAAGTGCTTGGGCACCTGCACCTGCATGGCAGGCCAGGAAGAAGCACCTGGCTCCTGGCTTCGGATCCGTGTAGCTCCGGCTGTAGCGGCCATTTGGGGAGTAAACCAATGGAAAGAAGACCTTCTCTGTCTCTCTCTCTCTCTCTCTCTGTCTAACTGTCAAAAAAAATAAAAAATATTGGATCTTGAACCTTCCTACCAGGATTGGAGTACTAACTCCAGCCCTCACTTAATCTCTCTGTGTTTTTCTTTAGCCCTAAAATGTGTGTTTTAGTAATGGCATTTGCCAAACAAGGGGTTTGTGCTGGTAAATGAGGCAGCAAAAATAGTGAGTCCAGAACAGTACCCAGCATTTAGTAAATGTTTTTAAAAATGGTTTGATCTCTGGTGTACATGTATATCATTTGTTCAAAGATAGAGAGCATTGTGAATATTCATATACACCAACATGTTGTTTCTTTTCAACAACATAAAAATACTTCAGTACCCTTTTTGTACTGAGTGGATATTGACATATTTTGCCCTTTGGTGCTGTAGTCTTGTCTCGTGAATATTAAAACCTGACAATCCTAGGTATTGGTAAAGAACATATGTCCTTGGTTCAGATTTCCTAAGCGAGAGCTCTGCTCCCACTGCTCAGGGCCACACAGTCCTGCCCAGGCTCTTGAGCCATTCTTATCATGGTTCCCTCGAGAGCAAATGCTGACCATGCTTTACTCATAAGTTTGTTAAGAAGGGAAGAAAATGCTTCATACAGGGGCTGCCATATAGTGTATTTTGGTGAAAATAGATTTCTGATATACTTTCTTAACATGCTAGTAGTCTGGGACTTTAAAAGTCCGTTAATCTGCTCTCTTTCCTTTGCAGTTTGAGATCTTTAAGCTTATACACACATTGTGCATTGGGACAGATCATCCACTTTAATGCTGCTCTTTGAATTGTGGCTTTAGCATTTTCTGTGGCAGTAGAGTTATTTTAACTGGACATGAGCAGAACTGAAAGCCACCCCATATGAATTTAGAATTGGGGGAGAAGGGTGTTCCCCTGTTGCTTACTTAATGTACCTGTGTGTTTCTCCAGTGCCACATTCTATGTGTCCAATAAACATTTAAGGGGTAAGTGAGTAGATGGATTCTTCGTTAAATGAACTGTTGTGTCTTTAGCTATGTGGATTCCACAGATTCCATTGTCTGAAGCAGGTCCTCCTGACCCCAGTCCCGTTCATGCTGATTTGTGTGTATGAGTTGTAACAGCCAACATGTATTTAGGATTATTTAATCTGTGCTAATTACTCTACTCGGCACTCTGCCCATGTTAGCTCATTTCCACCTCATCCCCGTGCCGTGAGTTGGGTGTTATTGACCCCATTAGAGATAGAAGCTGGGGCACAACGACCAAGTGATTGTCCCACGATCACATGGCCGACAGATGTGAGAGTGGGCCTCAGCCTCCGCCTCAGCCCCAGACCTCTTTTCCATCCACAGGCAATGTCAACCCCCATGTGTTGTCAGTTTACAGACAGAGAAGGTGTTTTAGCCACCGACTCTTCCAGTGAGAAGGAACAATTTTAGACAGTTCCAAGATCTTGCAGGCTGAGCTGACAGAATTTCTGCCTCACAGAACACACAGAGTGAGAGGAGGAAAAGGGGTTGTAGCAGTCTTCTGTCTAGGACGGCAGGATGGGAGGATCACCATAAGTGGGTTTTATTTAAGTGGAGCGCAATATTGGGAGCAGATCTTGGGAAAAGCAGTCAGGATTCCCATGTCCCACGTTGGAGCGCTCGTGTTTCAGCTTCTGCTAATACAGACCATGGGAAGCAGCAGGTGATGGCTCAGCCGGCGGGTCCCTGCCACCCATGTGGGAGGCCTCTATTGAATTCCCGGCTACAGCCTTTGGCCTGGCTCAACACCAGAGTTGGAGGCACTTGGAGTGATCCAGAAGATAGAAGATACCTCTTTGTCTCCCCGTCTCTAGCAATAATAATAATAAGCAATGTGTGTGTGTGGCCTACCATGCTTCTAAATTACCGCTGGATCTGAGTTCACCAAGAGACAGAAATAGAGCTAACAGACTGTCTGAGGCAAGGCTCCTCTAAAGGATTACCTCGTCCTGGACCTGCGCCCTTGATGCTGGGCAGAAACCCCCTCTGCAAGATTCCCCTGAAGCCTGAAACTAAAGAACCTCCTTGTCAGCTGTCCCTGTTCCATAGCCGAACGTTCCACCATCTTCAGATTTAACAGTGGATCTCATCTTATTTTTAAGTTCCTGCTTCCTTAGGACAACAGCTGAGTTGGCCTGAATCCCAGCCTCTCTAATCAGAACCTGCCTTGCCAGAGGTCTGGTTAAAGAGCACAGCAGAGTTCTTCTACCTCATCCATGAACCGTTCCCCAGGAATCCGATCACAGAGGCAGATTTCAGCTGTGCTGCCTCTGCTTATTGCCGGCATGGAGCCTTTTTGTTCTCAGAAGAGCCGTGTAATCGATCGCTTTTGTGTGTACAACAGGCAGCAGGCCGGCCTCATTCGTTAACAGCTCTGGTGACCACGAAGGGACCTAGAGCTTCGTGGCAAACCCCAGGGCATCGCACCCCTGTCGGGGAGGGCGGCTTCCACCACCATGTGAGCGTCCATCTTGATGGACTCCTGGACTCCGCACTCCACCACAGTGGTGGGAGATGTTCCACACTCCTCGTGGAACAAAATGTCTCTGGGTGAGCAGTCTCGAAAAGGATTTGCTCTGGCTGGGTCCTGTGGGGTCCTGCTGAGGTGAGGCCCCAGTTTGACTAACTAGGCTAGCCTGGACTTACGGCAGAGACAGCCCTGTGTGGTCTGCTCAGGGAGCCCGGGGTGTGTGCCCTCTGGGCCTCTGATGGCCACGACTCTTCCGGGACCTGTTGGGGTCTGTGTTGTGCGTGGCACCTTCTGTGGAATGGAAGGCGAGAGCTTTCAGAGGGATGGGCTGATTTTGTGCACCTGAGGCCTCAGCTACACCAAAGCCTCAGCCACCTGCTCCGACTCACCTGCCCCATGTGGAGGTGCTGAGAATGGTGGGGCCCGCACCAGCGGTGTTCAGGACCGCAGGAAGTTGGTCTCCCCTTTCTGCCACCTCCAGGGACCCTATTTGGTCCGGCCAAGTGACTTTTGCTGGGACGAGTCATGGGGGAGTGAGGTGTGCAGGGTGGCCTCAGGGTTGGCATGGTGCACTCCACAGCCTTGACCTAGCATTTATCTGATTGGAAATCCCACCTGCCTTGTTATCGAGGTGATCTTAAGAAAACAGGAAGTTTATTTATTTCCATATCTGCCACTTGATTCCCAGCTTCTTCTAAATACCTGGCTTGCTCTGGATGAGTGAAAAATAATTTTTAAAACTCCCACCAGGAGGCTGAACAGCTTTATGAGCTGAATCCAAACCCTCGTTACCTGCTGCTGATCAGTTTATTCCTAGGACCGTGCCCATTAGGAACCCCAGTGCATCAGCTAAATGAGTGAAACTAAAGCACCATGAAAAATGCCTGGTGTTCGAAGAGGCAAATTGGGACAGAAACTGCATCAGGTCTTCGCTGTGTGCATCTGTGTTGTGTGCTCCACATTTGTACGTGTGCTGTCTCATGGGAAAATCCTCTGCAGATTGGTATTTTGACTGCACACAGATAAAGAAGTCCTCATAGATATAAAGAAAACTGCTAAATTTACCCAAATACTTTTTGGTTCACGTAAATTATATCTTAGATAAATTGTTTGTTGGTACATAGAAAATGAGGATTTTTCAGAATTTTTAGCACACATTTCTGGCTGGGTTTACAGACCAGATAAAATTGTACTTATCTCTGTTACACATTTAAAATAATAATAAAAAAATGATTTTGACTTCACAATAAAGAATGCAAGTAAAAGTACAATGCAGTTTCCATTGCTCCCTAAGCTCCAAGTACAAGAGTTTGGCTTTAGGGGGTTTTCTTTGACAAAAAAATAACTTGAAATGATGATCGTGCTTTTCTAGTATCTCAGCTTTCACAAGCAGTCTAAGCATGCTTGCTAAAAATAGCTTGAGAAGAGGAGGGGTTTTGGCCTAGCAGTTCCACCCTGGAGCCCCTGGAGTCAATTACTTGGCCCCAGCTCCTGGCTCCAGCTTCCTGCTAATGTAGACCCTGGAAAGCAGTGGGGATGGCTTGAGTGATTGGTCTCCTGCCACCTATGTGAGAGACCCTGATTGAGTTCTTGTCTCCTGGGTTTGTGCCCAGACCAGCCCTGCCTGACCCTTTGAGGCATTTGGGGAATGAACCAATAATTGAGAGGACTCTCCCTTGTTCGCTGTCTCTCAGTTAAATACAGTTTAGCAAATCTAAAGCAGATAAATGCTTCTAAATATAAACTCTATTATTCTGAATTTCTTCTTTCAAGTTTTATTTTTATTACTTGAAAGGTGGTGTTATGGACCCAAGTATTTGAATCATCATCCGCTGCCTCCAAGGGGGAGGGTGTCCCTTAGCAGGAAGCTGGATTGGGAACAGCGGGAGCTTGAACTCAGGGGATGCAGGTGTCCCAAGTGGTATCTTGACTGCTGCTTTGGCTTCTTAACTTCCATAGAGGACAATAGCTTTGGGCCCCTCAGCAAATGTATTTCCACTGATAAGCAATTCAAGACTGCTTCAACATTACTAAGAGTTAAGGTTTTTAAAGACTATTTTATAATGGTTCAAGTAGCAACTTTGTAACTCTAGTTAAGTCACCCAGATTAAATGGATGACTATTGTTTCACAATGATCAAATGTTTTAAATCTTCTGACATATTTGCCAGGCTTCCTCAATATCAAGCCCCAAATTAAGTCTTTTTACTTTCAGATTTTCAGCTAGGCCTCTGGAGATCTTGAAAGGCTGTATCTTTCATCTTGTACAGATAATAAACTAATTAGGTTTGTTTAATACACACATACACACACACACATGCACACACACACACCCCTACATGCATAAATAGATGAGGAACATTGTCAAGTAATAAAATAATGGTAAATTTTATTTAAATTATTTTTGTATCAGTTTTTATTAATGGAAATGTTCCAAAATTAAGTCAGCATTTATGAAAGCCCTGCAGTCCTGGCATGGCATCACACCATGCACACTCCTTGGATTCTTAAGAGAAAGACCTCACTTCCGAGATCTCTTTGCCTGACCCTCCCATCCCAGCCACAGAGGACTTGGAAGGGCAGAAATTGTCTCATGAAACCCAGAGGCCCCTTCTAAAATGCTTTATGCAACGAGAGAAAAGGAATTTCTTGTTTGATTACTGAGCTATCATCAGAATGTTAACCATGGCTGTTCTCTGGCTTTTGATTCTTCCTTAGAATCATTTACAGTGACATTCCAGTGCGTAGGGGTAGACAGCAGAACTCTACCACCTGCTGTTGCATGCAGGCTTCTGATAACTTTAAGAGCAGTGGACTCAATAACAACTTCCAGGGCTCTAATAAGGAGCTGCTGGATTAATGAAAATGCTAAGGAAGAAATCCAGAACAAGAATTACACAACGTTAAATGAACTGACAACATTTTTTTATGTATTTAATGCATTACTGGTTCTTACTAAAATGCTTTTTGGTTTCTGGATTTGAAATTACTTTTTTTATAGATATATCTCTCATTTACTTCAATTTAGCAAAATGTACTTTCTTCAGCAATGATAGAAGTCTTTACTTTTTTCTGCCAACTTAATTCCTCCAAAATTCAAAAACCTACTGACACTTCAAAAGACAAGATGTTACGTGTAAACATCTGCAGTCTTTGTTGGTTTGGTGCCCTAACCTTGAGAGTTTCATAAATTAGAAATTACTACATGGTAAAATACTTTTTAGTATTTTTTGCTACATTTATGTAAATAACCAGTAACTAAATTAACTTTACAAACAATTGACATTTTATAATCTTTGATAAAAATGGTGTAGCTGTAACAGCAATTTCTAAAAATTGGAATATGCATGTTGTTAGATTATAGCTCTTGTGTATTGTTTTTGAGATACAAACTCAATTTGTTACATACTTACTGATTTTATTTTGCATTTTCCTTTTTAATGTTTGTGCTTGCTATCTGTCAAAATTCTACAGAAGTACTACTTAAAAATAATGGTGCCCTGATACTCTGAGATGATCACTGTCACCTACAAAGCAGATTTAAACCTAACAATGGGCTCTGGGGAAACAAAGTCTAAGAACAACTACCTAGAGCTCTCTGTGGCTGGAACAGAGCCAAGTGTGTTTCTGATTCTTGCTCCTGGTTGTGAGCTTATTCCTTCACATCATGGAACAGATCAGGCCACAAACAAGGACCAATCCAGCCTGCCCAGAAGGGATAAACAAAATCCAGCTGCATGATGGCCGATCAGCATTTTTTTCTGGAAAGAAAGATCTTGATCATAAGGGAGAAATGTGAAAGTTCTCAAAATCAAGAAGACATCACTGTATTTTTACCAGTTTACCAGGAGGTTATAAAGAAAGGGTTCTTAGGCTTGGTCTCTAAAAAGTGACTCCCATGAAGGACTCTGCCCTAACTGTAGCCTGTCCAGAGGAAATCATTTCAAAGAGAGATGCAAACTGAATAAGATGGCATCGTCAAGAACACCCTCCTGGTATTCTCACACCTAGTGATGACATCTGCATAAACCAGGGCATGATTTGGAAACTGTCAGCTGCTACTGTCCCGGGCATAGCTCCTCAGCCAACACCCCGACTCTGCCAGGTGTGTGATTTTAGATGATCCCGCGCACTGGAGCCCTGTAGCAAATGAGGCAGGGTGTGTGCTGCTGCCAGTGCCACACTCGCTGGTGACTGAACAGTCCCGAGAAAGGTGAGGTCAGGCCGAAACGACGCACTGAGCCCCGCGGCTCTAGAAGATGAGAGAGATCCTCTCCGTGTCCTAGTGTGTTCAGTCTCAGGTGGCGTTCTCCACTGGGCATTGCAGATTTCATGATAATCCTTGTGGGGATTGCCTTGATCATTGTTCATCTTCTGGAACCACAAAATACTTACAATTTTGTACAAAGCAGTTTCATTCCTCTGCCCAAAATCCATACCCCTTTTCAGTAAGTAGTAGCACTTGTGTGTATTTCTCCACTCCCTCAAGGTTGAAGAGGGAGCCTTTCCCTTCTCAAAAGCCCAGTGCCACAGATCCTTATCTGTGACCCAGCATGCTTGGTAACACCATCTTTCCACCCAGTGCCTTGTTGTGGAATGTTTTCTGCACACATCTGTGAGGGGGTCTTCAAAAAGCTTATAGAAATATGTGTTATGGAGGAACTGTACATCGATTATAAAAATAGTCACCAAAATATATGATCTTTTAATTCTATTTTCCATGACCTTTCTGAAGTACATTTGTATTTCTGTATTCTCTCCCTTACACACAGTTCTTTCTGCAGCTTCACTTACCTGTAATCAACTGAGATCTGAAAACAGTTGGAAAATTCCAGAAACAACAGTGAATAAGTTCTAAACTGTGCTCTGTCTGGAGTAGTGTGAGGCAATCTAGTGCTGCACTGCTCAGCCCTGCCTGTTTTTTGAGTCAGCACTTTGTCCAGCATGTCCACGTTGTGTATGTGATCTCCTCTGTGGTTGTTAGTGGAAAAACACCACACCACATCCACACAGCTCTATGTAGTACATTCTACTGGTGTTATTGGTTATCAGTCCCTTGCCTAATCAATAAATAAAGCTTCATCATGAATTTCTCTCTGCGGAATATATGTGCACATATGCATGCACATCGATGCATGTACATGTGCCCAGAGTTCAGGAGCCTTGGCAGTTTCAGGTGCCCTTGCCAGGACGGGGCTGCTCTGAAGGTCTCGTCACCCTGCTGTGTCGTGTACCTTGTGTCCATCTCCTCCACAGTTCAGGGCACTCAGGACTGGCTTGTTATCTCAGCCACTTTTTCATCCCCACAGCTAGCAGAGCCCAGAACTTCATGGGCATCCTCTAAATATTTGTTTAACCAGTGGATGAAGCATGGAATCTTCTAAGAAGCAGACTTTGTTGATACTCTCACCAGGCACACTGTACTACTCAAGACTTGGTGACCTGGGCTGACAATCAGAGAAGAATCATAATCCTTTTTAACCATAGGTTTAAGCTCTTAAATGAATAACAAATGAAAACCTTTGCCCCCATTAAAGGAGGCCACTTCCTTGTTGTTATTAAGACGCGTCAGCACACTGCATGGCTGGATGGCGGGGTTCTTTACTTGAGATGGCCCTGGGAGTCTCTAAGTGCGGGAGCTGCTAAGCTGTGAAGACAAACAGAGAAGATGAAGGGTTACATTTTCTTTGATCTACTCAGGGTGTCCGATTAAATTTTCACTCTTTAAATATTCTGTCAGATTGGGGAAGAGCAATGGGGGATTAATGTTTTAGAGATTTTCATGTTATTTCATAGAAGAAAGGTAATGATAGGCCCACGTATACACAGGTGATTCAATTTTGAGGTTCGTTATTGATATTAATTCCTATCTGTTTTACCACTACACATGACATTCATGGCTAGACACACATACACAGAAATATCCTTTACCACTTTGTGTCCTGTGTCACAGGCCACGCTTACATTTTTTTAGTTTGATGGTGGTTTTTTAACCAGAAGAGGCCGTCATGTAGAAGTGAAGCCTCCTGCTTGGTCCACGCACCTGCCATGCCCCTCCTCAGCACGCTTACCTTCCTGGGTTTCCTGACATGATCCTTCCTGTAGTTTAAACAACTGAAGCTCAGATAAGTCAACTGAGTTTCCTCAAAGATGTGAAGAGGCTCAGAACAGAGCTTTCATTGCTGATAGCGCACAGGGGACTGCCATGCAGTTTGCTGTCTGTGTGGAAGGAGCATTGTTCCCTTTGCACCCGATGGCTGTGCTTAACAATGCACCCGATAGAGCCAATCCAGTGTGTGTCTCGATAATCATGTAGAGAGTGCAATCTAAAGAAGAGACGCATTGGTATTTTCTGGTGAACTAGCTTAACCTTTTCTCCATATAGATTAACAAAATAAATTGATGAGAATGGCATTGCCTTAGTCAGCCTTTCATTACAATCACCAGTACTGGAAAGAAGCTACTTTTTCTTTTTGTTTTTTAACTATTTTAGAGGTTTAAAGTCCAAGGGTGGGCAGGCTCTGTTGGTCCAGTCATCTGGCAAGGCCAGGTGATGACAGTGGCAGAGAGTGGGCAGAGGAATAATCATGCAGTGAGTCAGGGAGCAGAGGGGTGATCACGTGGCCAGCCAGGGACAAAAGGATGGCGAGCTGAGGAGTAGGCTGATGATGTGGCAGAGGGCTGGCCACGTGGGGAACTGAGGAGTAGGCTGATGACATGGTGGAAGGCTGGCCACATGGTGAGCCTAGGGCAGAGGGCGTTCGTAGAAGCAGGTGTGACTCAGTTCTGTAATCAACTTTCTCCTGGGAACTGGTTACTGAAGGCAAGCTCTAATGCCCTAAGTCTTCCTGCTAGGCCCACCTCCTATATCTTTAGATGAAAGAATGTGGAATTGATAGAAACAGCAGGTCTGCAGAAGCAGAACAAGGCTTCCTTGTATTTAAACTTTGATAAAGTTTAAATTTCCATAACAACAAGCTGTCTCTCTTCTTAGTTCAGTACCGAGCCTCTGCCAGAGCTCGGAAGTGCCCTCAGCTTACTCAGTCCTGAGACCCAGACTGACAGTGCCATGCTGCCAGACAGAAGCAAATAAATCTTTCCTGGGAGAAGATAACATCATTCAGAGACCACATTATCTAGAATTCTACTTCAAATATATGCCCAACACAGAATAAAATATTCCTGGATAGAGGAAGAAATTGGGGATATGCATGACAAAATGGATGCATATTAGTGCATGTTCAGGGTGAGATAATAGCAGATAAGTTTGCAAATTTCTGGTGAACTGGACACCATACAATGTAATAGAACAAACCTTAAAAAAAAAGTATTACTTTAACTTTCAGAACTAATGTCCTCAAGAATCCTTGACCTGATTGTCGAGAGGCAGTTAACTATTATTAATTTTTGCTGCGTATATCCTTTTGGTTTTGTTTTGTCAGTTTTTTTTTTTCCTTTTTCCTCTGTTCCTTCTCTCTCTCTCTCATCTACCTCACACTATAGGCTGAACTCTCTATGTAACACAGAGTTAATTATATGTATTTTAAAGCAATTGGGGAAAGATACCAGTTAAAGAAAGGGAGGGAATAAGAGATAGAGGAGGTAGTCTAAAACTGTAAAACAGTATGGTTCTGCATACAAGCATATAGACTCACCTCTAAGGGTACAGCCTAGGAACTAATCCCAGGGCTCCAAACCCACAAGAATCGGTGGTATAAACACCATCCTCACTGTTACAATGATCAGCTTAAGTGTTAAAGGCAGCAGATAGACTGATCTAAGTTTAAAAGGGACAATATAACTAGCATCAAATACCCAGTAAAAATAATAGAATTAAAAAGGAAGGAAGGACCAATATGGGAAGCAGTCCGCACAGTAGATTCCTAGAATGACTTTCGTAGTAAATAACACTCTGATCTCAGAATCAACCTATAAGCCTTCCTGGTCGGGCTGAAAGGCCTGCAAGAGCATCTCAGGAATGGAAAGACAAGACTCTGGGGGGGGGGGAGGGGACCCTACACGGAGGATCTCTGTGAGATCTCAGAGGAAAGGAAGGGTCATCAAAGAAGGAGACACTCTTCTCTGAAGGGAGAGGAGAACATCCTCTTTGCTTATGGCCGTGTTCTAATAATGACGGAGTCTATGGTCACAAAATGCCTCCATAGCCCTGGCAGCTCACGACAAGAGCCTCAGATGATCACTGATGTCATAAAAAAGAGTGTTAATTGTTAAAGGAACAACAGTAGTCACTGTGCACTTGCTCCCCAGGTAGGACCTCTGTCCCTATTGAATTGCAGTATGAGAATTGAGTGAAAATTCTCTCCACAAACTGTACTCTATATGTTGTGTGTGGGTGTGGGGGCAAATTGTTGAAATCTATGATTAGCATAGAGATGGTCCTCTATATTTAAAGTCATACAAAAAATGATCCATAATGAAAAGGAGATGGGAGAGGGAATGGGAGGCAGGAAGGGAGCAAGGTGAGGGGCATGAGGAAAAGAACCACTGCATTCCTAAAGTTGTATCTATGTAAAAATGCATTCATTAAATAAAAAAGTATTAGTTTATAAAATGATCTAAACTAACAAGGTACTGGATGTCTCAGTGACAACTTAGATTTGGCTGAAGGGTTCTGAGATAAAGAAAGATAATCTTGGAGATATATTAGTAGAAAGAACCCAGAATATAGTCAAAGGGAAAAAACTGACAATGTTTAAGAAACAGAATGAGAGGATTCAACACGAGTCAGGAAGCCAAGAAGGAAGGGAGGGGCAGAACTAAGGTTCATCAACTGCCATGGTCCAGGTGGGTCCTGGTAGACTGAGCTCAGGGCAGAACCTAAGGCCCAATAGGAGAGGGTTGAGACACGGGCTCTTGGGGGAGTGGGAGTGTTGCAGTGGAAGGGTCCGAGGATTCAGTGCCCCTTTCTCTGACATGGGAGCGTGCAGAAGAGGCCACCTACAGAGCACAGGGAGAGCTCCCGCCATTCCTTGGATCTGTGATGCCTGATCTTGGAGCTCCCAGGCTGCAGAACTGAACTCTCGAGTGACCCCCTCTAAGGGGTTCTCTTGTAGAAACAGGGTTGGACCAAGGTGGTGAGATCGTAACTGACTGGTCAGAATCTAGCTCTACAAATAAAAATTGACAGCTAATCACATTGTAACAAAATACAACATGGCAGAAAAACATACACATGTGAGATGACAAATGCAGCTTGGATGAACCTGTAGAAATGACAGGATTCCTTCAGAGGAACAGCGATCCGCAGGATCAGTAGCTTCTCAAGAGGGACAGTAAGGAACAGAGGAGGCTCCCCCTCCCCCCCCTCCTCTCCCTCTCCCTCTCCCCTTCCCCTCCCTTTCCCCTCCCCTCCCCCTCCCTCTCCCTCTGTTGAATTTTGCCCTTGGAATCCTACTATGCTATGGGGAACCCTAGTAGGGAGAGAAACCAGAATCCCAGGCAACTGGCAGCATGCACTTCCCAAAGGAGAGAAGGCGGGACCCCAGGAACTCCAGGTTCTGTGTCTGAATCCAACCGAGATCTCAAAGCTTGTGTGGCAGACAGTGTCTCTGTTCCACACTGTCCACACTGAACACTCAAAAACAGGAGGTAGAGATGATGCTGTTTTAAGCCTCTAAGTTCCAGGACTTTTGTAATCACAGTAATTGAGACAAATCCAAGTACCAAGAGTTGGATCCAACATAACAGAAGGAGCAACAATGACCATGGATGAAAGACAGAAGCTGGAAAAGCTTTGAGCAGGCAGTGAGTAGAGGCCTGGTGGTCTCTGAGGAAGCTGTCGGTGAGAGCCTAAGCAAGAGGAGAACCTGGAATGAGTGAAGGGAATCCTTGCTGTGCCCTGGAGGAAAGTTTAGCACCTCCACTTCCATAGCAAAGCAGCAAGTGGGAAATGTACTTAGAAAGGAAATACTTTGTCTGGGGAGAGCTCAGGGTGGAGTGTGGAAAGGCCCTCCTGGCCCTTTGTGCCACCTGTCACCAAATGCTGGACAAGAGTCACACAAGAGGTGACTGGGGTTCGAGGTTTGCTGGCTTCCCAGTGTCTGTAATTCTCATAAAAGAAAGTAACAGAGTGTTTCAGAGCCAAGCAAGATCCTTTATAAAGACTTGGCAAGTATATGGGCAGTGTCTAAGAGAACCTCTCAGTGGGGCACAAGTCCCTTCCTGAATCTTAAAGCCTTGCTTATAATGATTAAAAAATACGTTACAAAGTCACAGTTAATAAAATGTAAGGGTTGACACTTACTATTGTCAGCAGTAGTTTGACAGTGCTTCTGAGATGGGCTCACCAATAACCTTCTGTCATGGGAGTTGCTACTTGGTTTCTTTTAATGTTTTTGTGTCACCTGTGGCCATTTAGTGACTAGGTTGAAGTGAAACTTAGAAGCTGGACCCTAAGTGCCCACGTGACATACTGGATCAAGATACATGATAGACACTGATAGATGCATGGTGAGATTCTTAAACTGAAAAAGAGAAATTGCAGCCAAATAAACTATGGCCCAACATCTTCTTATGAATAGTCTGCATTTAAAGTCTTTCTATAACGTCACTAGGGGTTGTAAAGATTTTTTTTCTTCTAAATAATTCCCGTGTTTTCCCTGTGGACTTTGCAGTGTCCTGGGAGGATGTGACTGACTTGGATTATCCCTTGCCAGAGGCAATGGCAAAGCTACTTTAAAGTGAGGTGAGGCCTGTCCACCCAGCATGAATGAGCCTAAAAAGAATTAAAAGTAAACTGGGTGTTGCCTCGCCCCTGCATCATGCCAGGGGGTGCGTGAGTGAGATGCTGGCGAGGTCAGAGCTCTGCAGCTCAGCTCTGAGGTCTTACACGGGTCCAACCACTCTTAGGGTTCCAGGAGTTTCACAAGTTCTCTGGTTTCTGTAATTCAGAGTTTCCCAGAGAACACACACAACAGCTGCACTGGAACAGCAGGTGCCTGCCTGGTGCAGGTGACCACAAAGATGCTCTCTGTCCACAAAGACCTGGCCAGCCCTGGCTCGTTATACTGGTTTTAAAGCAAAACGTGTGCTCCAGGGTTAAGAGAGCCAAACATTTGCTTTGAAAAAATTGTTAGCTAATACAAGGACATGGGAGTACTTTGCTTGCTAAGGGATTTGTGTTGTCTTTCTAATGAGAGCTCACCATTTATTGGATGTATCACTTGTATCTGCCCAGCACTGTTTCAGTCTGTCTTTATGCACATGACTGTTTGCGATCAGCAAGTGGTTATCATAAATGTAGTCCAGCAATGATGAGCTCTGTGACTTCTGGACATTTTCCCAATTCTGATTTTAATCACTCCTTATAAGTGAGTTACTCTGTGATTCTTTTTCCTGCTTGCTTTGTATCGGTAATTGTACCAACACATACGCACTTCACATTCCTCAGAACTGCTTGTTTCTTTCCTTGAAACTGTGCTGTGGTTTTTAGCCTCTGGGTAGAGTCAGTGTGTGCGATTACCCAGCACTAAACACACGGTGACCCGGGGAGGAGGTGACAGGAACTGTGTGCTTTTGACTAGGTCTGCGAGGAATATATTACTGTTATTCACAGTTCTGGCCAAAAAAAAACCCTGCAAAGCCATTTATTTCATTTAAATGTTGGCCAACGCACTAGGTGCCACAGAGGAAGTTGTCTTGGAACGCTGGGGAGCACAGACACGCAGGTGCACAGGCTGGTGAGAGGCTCCAAACCTGTAGTGATAGAGAGCATGGAAAGTCAGTGCGAGTTTCCTGGAGTTGTTTCCAAAGTAGCAGGGCAGTGTCCAGGTTCTGTGTCTCTGGGAGCATGAGGCAGTGGGAAATACTTTGGGATTAAAGGTTGAGGGCCCAGGAGGCCAGGAGGCCTGCCCCAGGTCGCCAGTGGGAGAGAAGCAGAGCTTGCGGCCAACTGGGTAGATGTGATACAGCATTGGGAAGGCTGCGGCCACTCTAGGTACTCTGAAAGAGATTTGTTCTTGTGGACTCTTCACTGATGGCTGTGGACTGAGGAGTCTTGTTGTGGGGGCTAAGGTGATGAGCCCATGTGGCATCATTGGAGGAGGGTCTACCGACAGGTGCTGTGTAAAAAAACACCCGCCACGTTGAGTGGCTTGACCCACGAGTGCCTGCCACTGCTGCCTCCTCCGTGGGCAGTTCTGCTGACCTGCACCCCTCCTGGCTGGTGCACTCTGCATCTGTCCATGGGCAGTTCTGCTGACCTGCGCCCCTCCTGGCTGGTGCACTCTGCATCTGTCCATGGGCAGTTCTGCTGACCTGCGCCCCTCCTGGCTGGTGCACTCTGCATCTGTCCATGGGCAGTTCTGCTGACCTGCGCCCCTCCTGGCTGGTGCACTCTGCATCTGTCCATGGGCAGTTCTGCTGACCTGCGCCCCTCCTGGCTGGTGCACTCTGCATCTGTCCATGGGCAGTTCTGCTGACCTGCGCCCCTCCTGGCTGGTGCACTCTGCATCTGTCCATGGGCAGTTCTGCTGACCTGCGCCCCTCCTGGCTGGTGCACTCTGCATCTGTCCATGGGCAGTTCTGCTGACCTGCGCCCCTCCTGGCTGGTGCACTCTGCATTTGGGCCCAGCTGGCAGATGAGCTGAGGGTCGGGTGTCCTAGGATGGACCTCACTCAGTAAACACCTGGTTGGTGGTCACCCAGCCCAGCTGTGCAGACTTGGTTATCTGGCAGAGTGCGTTGAGCTTGTTTTCATGGTGGTAGCAAATGTCAAAAGAGCAAGTGGTGGCATGCAGGACCCTTTGTCAAAGCAATCTGCACAACCCACCTGACCAAGGGTTCAGAAAGACACTGATCATGTTGGGAAAATTGTGTATAAAGTCACAGTACATATAGAAGATCTGAGGGACATATTTTTAACTGGTTTCCCAGGTCATAGATTAGAATGCTTTGGAGTGCCTGGGTTCATGTCCCAGCTCCTTTCTTGAGGTGATCGCTCACATCATTAGGTTCCTGCCACCCCAATGGAGACCTGGACTGGTTTCCAGCTCTGGCCTTCAGCTGTTTTAGCCCCACCTGTTTGGGTATCTGGGGAGGGAACCAGTGGGTGGGGTCTCTTGCTCTCTGTGTCTATCCCTGCCTTTCTTTGTCTCTCTGTTTTTCAAGTAAATAATCTTTAAACAGAGTCAAATATATACCATATATGCGACAGAAGAAAAATGTTTCTGCCCATGTAGGTGTGAGGGGTAGAGTATTAACTACTGAAAATAACTGGAGTTTTGTGATAGAGATTTTATGAAGACAATGCTCTGATTTTAATTTATGTGAAATGTTGGTGGTTGAAAAATGATGTAAAGAAGCAATTATATTTGTCAAACAGATTATATCTAAAATACGTTTTAATATATGTGACTTCTACCTGTAACATTTATGTAGCTACAACTGAGCCTAAACATTCAAATCTGGTTCACACTTGAAAGGTTTTGCACCAGAAGTCACAAGTAGGAATGTCGCAGGGCTGTGTCATCTCACAGCATTTTATTTTAACTGTCAAACGTCATTGTTGACATGGCTCTCCTGTAAGTTCCCTTTCTAAAAATATTTAGAAATAATAACAGTTTTGAACATCCAGTTTTGAATGCTTAAGAAAATAACAGAAAAGACTGATTATAGTAACACAAACGAATTATAGTAACAAAAATGAATGGTCATGAACTTTTACTTAGAGTTATTCAGCAGCCTTAGGAAAATGGAGAGATGCTCTGGCTTTCACAGACTGTGAAAGGTCATCTGGCTTTTCTTTCCAGCTTGAGAGGGAATAGCCCTCTTGTAACAGTTCCATATTTAGCAGCAACAGTTCTGAAGCTGTGTCCACTGAAGAGTGAGGAACAGGTCATTTGGAATCCCCAGGGCCAGAGGGTGAGACCTGGAGTCACTTCAGCCAAGGCCCATGTGCTCACTCTGCCTACACAGGGCTGCCTCCTTCCTGGGTGCCCCATACCATGACACAACACAGCTGCACTAGGTTACTGTCCCCCCCCCCACTTCCTGTGCTCAGCAGATGGGGGTCTGGAAAGGTGGCATGCTTTGTGTGGTTGCAATGAGAACCAGTGCGTGGTGAACATGCAATGTGGACTCAGCCGTGGACACAAGCCTTGAAATCCGTGGCCTGCAGTATTCTGCAGTGAGTTCATGGCCAGTCGCATGGCTCCATCAGCTGCAGCTTCCTCAGGTGCGGGGAGCTGATAATCAGTACTTGACATGCTGTGAAGGAGAAGTGAGAAAATGCAGTAGATGGGCCCTTTCTAACGCTGGGAAGTGCTTCCCTGTCAGCCGCAGAGAACTGGATCAATGTCCCCTAGGTTCTCTGGGGTAATGGAGAGCTGAGTGCCCAGAGTTAAAGAAGCTACAGTAGAGAAGGCTCAAGGCCTGGTGGAATGGAGGCTCAGTCACAGGGCTCTCCAGTTGTGGCAGATCTCATGAGCTCAGGGTCAGAATGAAAGTGCCCTGCACTGCTGCCAGTTAGTCTCTGGAAAGGGTCGTGCACACAATGCTTTCTAGAAGTACGTTTTGATTAATGTTTTGTTTGATATCATAAACAACTAGCTATCGGTGACTTTCTGGAACAATCTGGAGTCTTTTCTACTTTCATCTCTTCATTTTCTCCAGATAATAAGATGATCCAATATCTCCTCATTTCCAGCCCTTCTTACAGTTATCTTTTGCTATTTGAACTCCGAACATACAGACAGAATGTGGCATGACTTACATTTGTTAGAAAAAAACTGGAAATGTAGGAAATGGGCCCATTGGTAGTTCCTTCTGTTCACAATGTGATGATCTCATCCTGCTCAGAGTGAGTCACTTGCACTCATTTTTTCTATACAGTAAAAACAGTAGAACAATGAAATGAGCTTTTCAAACAGGATTTCTAATGTCTTGTGTATCAGAGCAGACATGGAACCTGGGGCAATAACTTGCTCTGTGGAGGCACCAAGCTTGGCTGGGCCAATCGAATAGGAACCTGAAGAAATGAGTGTGTGGCCACTCTATGCCTTCCCTCACTAGCCCCTGGCAACAGAAGCCTAGCAAAGATGCACATCGATTTCTGTGCCTGCCAGGGACCCAGGAGACTCTAGTCAGACATTCAACTGTACACTCATTTGAGGACATCAAGGCGCAAGTAAGCAATTGCTGAGATCACACAGCTGTGGCAACACCTTAGCTCGCTAAGACAGAAAATTATTATCTACGAGGAATCTGATTTAGATAACAGAAGTAGATTTTTTTTTTTTTTTTTTTGGAAAATGGGAGAGTACCCAGAATTTTCTTTTTTCTAGCAAAGTTTTTGGTGCCTTCTTGGCTTCTAAACCAGCACTGGTGCTCCTAGGGTGCTCATGGGTAGGCGGCCATGTGCTGTGCTTCCGGGAGGTAACATGGACTCTTCCAGGGCTGCTGACTGCCCGGCCACCCAGAAGAGCTGATGCTTCTCAGCCCACTCAGCTCTCAGGACAATGGGTGGAGACTTGGAAGCCACAGTCCAGGTTGTCTCAGCCAATACCCACTGGGAACTTGAGGTTAGCACACGCTTTGGCCTGAATTCCCTGCTAATGGCCTCCTAGCTGCTCAGCAGGTACGGTCTGAACTCCACTTAAGCTAGCATCTCCTCACGTCCTCTGTCCAAACGCAGTATCAAGACCATCACGAGGATTTTTCATCATTCCCTGGCTCAGTGTTTTAGGGAGTCCATTCCTGGTGGAAGCCAGGGCACCTGTCAGGGTGCAGGGAGCCTTTGCCTCCAATTATTTCTGCCCCACGGCACCTCTCACGCAGGCGTCCCCGCCAGGCTCTCCTCATTATTTCCTCTCCTGACACCTCTTGAGACCAAAACTTCTGACAGAACTGCAACTTTGTGACACTGGATGTTGCACAAAGCTCTCATTAGTTTGGCTTTTTCACACCCAGACTCCTCACACTCCTGTAATTGCATGTGTTGCGGTATTTCCACTCAAGCTACAGCAGTATTAAGAGATGTTTCTCCTCTTCTTTATTCCTGTGCTTATTACTGGAAAGAGGCTTCCCGGCACCTTCATGGAACAAGGACCAATGTGTTTTGTTCATTTTTAATGCTGTCTTAAATTGAATCTTTTTTTCCTTTGCTCTGCTTATATTCTGCCTCTACTGTGTGTTTTCAAAGATAACACGGAGACAGGACTTTCCCTGTCTTCACACATTCATTTGGAAGGCTACTTTCCAGGGATGACACCATAGGCACAGACTCTCCTCATTGTCTGTTCACTCCTGCATCCAAACCAAGACGAATGCTTCTGAGAAAGCGGATCTTCGGAGGGTTATAGGTTTGGATAGGCCAGCATTTTGCATGACTCTAAGAGTACTTTCTAGTTGTATCGTTCAGCCAGATCAGTCAGAAGTCAATTCTTTCACAACATGAGTGGCGAATGCCTTGTTTCCCTTTTGGCCAAATCGAAGGAAGGTGTGTGTGAACAGCACACCAGTGAGGTGTGAGACACTCCTGAGGCACACCTTGGGCTGAGACTCTACTTCTTCTGTAGATTAAGAAACTCTGTAGATAATGGCCTGCAAGAGTACACGTGTACGACTTGGCCCAACTGAAGCTGCAGATCTGTGCAATTTGGATTCCTTAGTAATGTGTACGTGGGTCTGCACGCACACCTTTTTGCAATCAGAAAACATCTAATTACAAAACAAAGTAAAAATTGACCATTTTTAGTTACACAAATTCTGAATAATTGAACAAGTTAATTGAAAAGATCATTGAGACATTAATGAAGCATGAATTTAGAAGTTTTTTTAAAGATTTTATTTTATTTATTTGAAAGAATTACAGAGAAAGGTAGAGACAGAGAGAGTCTTCCATCTGGTTTACTCCCCAGATGACCACAATGGCCTGAGCTGTGCCCATCTGAAGCCAGGAGCCAGGAGCTTCCTCTGGGTCTCCCACATGGGTACGGGGGCTCAGTCACTGGGCTTGTCTCCTGCAGGGAGGTGGCTTGGAAGCAGAGCAGCTAGGACGCCAACCAGCTCTCCGAAATGGGATGCCAGTCTTGCCTGCAGAGGCTTAACCCACTGTGCTACAAACCCAATGAGTTTTAGAAGTTTTGTACAGCACTTATAGTACTTAAATATTATTTTCTTTTAACTTTCAACAAAGGGAAATGGGTGCTGACTAAAGAATAAGATGGAAGTGTTGGTGTTGAATAATATCTTTTTGAGCCAGGTTTTTCCAATGCCAGCTCATTTGGAGGCCCCTGGGAAATGGAGATCACAGGCAACCTTGGGGAACACTGCCTGGGCAAGGTGACCTTGTCTGAAATAAGGATTAGCCCAGAAAAGTCATCAGATCTCTGAAACCTGTGCCCACACCCATACTCAGTTCAGAAACAACTCTCATGTGAAGGAACATACATAGACATTCCTCTTGTCAGATTTTTAATCTTGCAAATTCTACATACATTTGAAAATGAGACAGAATCTGAGTCATTGGCTTAGTTGACCATGTTTGTGAACAGACGTCACTATACCATGTGCACAGGTGTAGGTGGTGAACAGGATATCCCCATGGGATAGAGGGGTGTGCCTTTCTGAGTCACCCCTACCAGCACTCAGAGCCTAGCTCTGCCATAGCAAGGCAAGGGGTGCATCTGTCTGGGCCTCCATTTCCACCTCCATGAGATAAACATGGTTAACATTTGACAACTATTGGGTGAGGCCACGCACTGCCATGTATGTATGTCAACCCTGCATTGCACATGAGGCAGTGCACGACACACAGAGTCAGGTTTTCTCAGCATCATCAGGACCACAGTGGGTTCTCCCGCTTTTTCTAACTGAGGTGAGAGTTTGAGAAACATGTCCCTGTGTGTTCTACAAGATGTTTCTGGGCACATGGAGAAGCAGGTTATGGACCTGTGACCCAGGTGACATTGCTGACTCAGTCTGCTGGCTGTGGACTGGAAGGGTTGAGGGTTCCCTGGAGGACTTGGATGACATGCCTGCCATGCTCCGATTTTTGCTTCAGATCCCGACCAAGGAGAATGCCCAGTGTGTTCCTGGAGGACTGTTGGTGTTGGGGCTCTGCCACACCAAAATCCTTGACAGATATCATCCTTGACTGAGAGGGTCTGCTGCTGCACCTGCATTGCCATTTGGCCAGAGTAAGACCTCACAGAGAGCAGCGCCAACCCACAGCCCGTCTGCCAGAAGACTCAGGAAAGCTGCACGCATTTTCCTCTACATACAGTCCTATCAACTCGGCACCCACAAGATGTTTCCGGGTGAAATTAAGTGAATTCTGTGATATTCCAGTAATTATTATGTGTTGCCTAGAATTTCAAAATGCTAGGTAAATATGATGAAACGCTGTGGAAAAAAAATGAATCCATCAGTTGTTTAAAGATGGAGTCATCCACAGTGGGACTCGGTCGTGTTTAAAGTCCCTCTGAGCTAAAATGATGAGACTGTGGGCTGTAGGCTCTAAATTTCAGAGCTAGAAATTCCAGCTTTTGGCTGTGGGAGCCATACGTCTGATCGCCAGCTCACGTGGGATGCCGAAGACTGCTTTCTCCTGAGTCCTCCACGTAGCAAGGAAACAAAAGTTCCACACCAGAGCCATGTGAGGCTACAGGGATCAGAGTCACCAACTCAGCCACTGCCCGGCCGTCACCTGAGCTACAATCCCATGCATCTGTAGCCTGTGACTTCACATGGAACTGTAAGAGTCTCAGTACTCAAATTCAACTTGAAGTTTTTCATAATAGGTGGAATTTTAAAAATTAAAAACAAAAACCCTTGGGATAGAATTATGAGTAGGAGGCAAACACTGACGTATGCAGCACTAAATCACTCTGAGGGTCCAGGTGTTAATTTCAGCTGCAAAGAAAATCACACACATAACATGTTGGCTCCTGAGAGTGCAGAAATAGAAACTTGTGTTGTGTGTTTTTTAATGTAATACCATGATGCCATGGATTCATTGGTGGTTTGCGATGGCATCTTACAGTTTAATTAGGTCAAATGAACAAAAGCCTTGAGAAAGCTGTTTAAAATAGTACTAAACTTGGGGGTAGAGATGGAGGTTTTTGTGCTATGTGCCTATTTATAACCCAATTATCTGAGGCTACAGTAGGAATTAATATACCAGTAAAACCATGCCTGGAACACGTTGTGTTTTCTATATAAATTCTAATTTATACTTTATGACATCATATCATTTTTAGCTATATGGAAAAGCAGTCTTTAAATATATAGACTAGAAATTGTCTGCTGGGAACTTGCCACAGTGAGAGACCCTCTCCAGACAAGCTGGTGGGAAGAGAGTCTTCAACAGCAAGCAGAATTTAGTGTTTTTCTGAGAAACCCTTACAGAGAAGCGAGATTTGCTAGCAAAACTGCGATATTGGGTCTGAGTTTATAAAGTAAATACTGTAAATAGGGGAGCATTTGGCTCAGTTATCTTTAGAGGTACTCAGATAGACCATGGGGTCAAGATGCCTGAAAATCTGGGATCAGGCAAATGATTTTTCCTGGAATGAAGATGCAAGAAGAGAAATCGAGACCTGGATCTCTTATGTATCTGGAAAGCGGGAATTCTTAAGGAGGTGTTAATGCTCCTTCTGGAATATTGGGAAGACAGTAAGACACAAGTGCAGAAAACATAAAACAAGTGTGGAACAGCCTGGAGTCTGGATTGCTGTGTTGATTGCACGAGGTCCTCTGCAGACCGTCACTCCAGTGCATCGTCCTCCATCTGTGCAAAAGGAAATTGCGATCCAGCTGCCAGTTCAACCCAAGCAAATGTGAGCACGCGTATGGCGCAGGGGAGAGGAGCGTTTTCAAAATCAGGAGCAGAGACCTAGGTCAGAAAGGCCAGCCAAGAGCAGCAATGGGCTCCACATCAGTCAAGTTCACGTTCAGCCGTACTCCTGACAAAGCCTGAATGTGACAGCTGTTCTGGCTTCATCACTCCCGTCATTTTTGTTTTTCAAATCTTGCACCGTGTGTTTTGGAATTAAGTGTAGGAGGAGTTCTGAACCTGTGTTTGTGTATTCACCACTGCCACACTGGGCATCTCTCTCTCGAGCCCCTTTGTGTCTCAGATGTTAAACACGGGCGTCATCGAGATGAGAAGTGCAGTGAGATCACACATTTTACAATCATGTCGTTACCCAGTTCACATGGTCATGGCAGATGTACTGAAAGAAGTGGTGGTTAAGCCAAGTTCTCAAGGACATGTACTTGTTCATTAGAAACCAAAGGTAATGAATGGTGGCCTCAGGCTTAGTGGAACACTTATGTGTTCAAGTGCTCTCACATTTGCCACAGTTTGAAAATACAGTTAACACTCAAGCTGCTGTATTTACTGAACTCTTGAACTTCTTAAAGTCAGTTGAAATTGGCCTTTTTACACAATTGCTTTCAAGGCTCTGGGGAACTGCTGCCATTTCCACATGATTTTCAGAAAGTGCTTCATTTTAAAACAAAAATCTATTCAATTACTTAGGAAGTCACATTTGACAAGAAAACACAATATATAAGTGAAAAGAGTTATGTACACTTAAATGAGATTGTGAATTTTCTTAACAATATGTAGATTTTTTAAACAAAAAGATTTATGTATTGAAAGTAAGAGCTACAGAGAGGGAGAGACAGAGAGAGAGGGAGAGACCTTGCATCCACTGGTTCACCCCCCAAATGACCACAATGGCCGAGGGGGGACCAGGCCAAATCCACGAGCCAGGAGCCAGGAACTTCTTCAAGGTCTCCCATGTGGGTGGCAGAGCCCAAGCACCTGGGCCATCTTTTGCTGCTTTTCCCAGACCACTAGCGTGGAGCTGAATTGGAAGTGAAGCAGCTGAAACTTGAACTGGTGCCTGCGTGGGTTGCTGGCATTGTAGGTGGTGACTTTACCAGCTACACCACAGTGCTGGCCCCAAGAATATGCAAATCATTTCAATAAATGAACTTCAAAAATATACTGAAATATAAGTAACTAGAGTATCTCTACTCATTTTTAAATCATGTAAGAAGAGTAGACCCAAGAATATTTTAAAGTGAAATGTCATTATACAAAATAAAAACTTAATATAGCTACAAAAGAACAATTATTTCCTGATTTAACTGCAAACATGAGCTCCTGTATGAGAGAGCTTTTCTTGTTGGGGCCAGCTGAGGTGGTGTGAAAAGACTGCCCATAACCCCGGCTGCCCCCAGCAATGCTCAGAAGGTCTGGGCAAAATGAAAGAGAGGCAAAGTGTAGGTGGTGATGTCTGTCTGAGCACAGGGAAGGGGAGGGGAGAGAGGGCGAGAGAAGGGGAGAGAGAGGGGGAGAGGGGGGAGCAGGATAGGGAAAGGGAGAGAGGGAGAGAAAGGGAGAGGGCGAGAGGGAGAGGGGGGAGAGGGAGACAGGGAAATAAGGAGGGGGAGAGGGAGAGAGGGAAATAGGGGGAGAGGGAGAGAAGGGGAGGGAAAGGGTGAGAGGGAGAGAGGAGGAGGGAGGGGGCAGAGAGGGGAGGGGGAGGGGTGGAGAGAAGGGGAGAGGGGGAGAGAGATAGAATTCTTGGTTGGCAGTTATGGCTTTTTTGGGGGGCACTTTTACTATGACTCACTGTCTTTGGGCCTATGTGAATTCTGGTGTTAATCTGCGGGAAGATCTGTAGCACTGGGGAATCTGTGTCTTTCACTGCTCTCAGGATTCTCTGTCTTTATAATGAGCCTCTTACGAATCTCTGAGTTTGTTCTACTTGCGGATCATTTTAAGTATTATTTAGTTACTTTCATTTTACTTGAAAAGAAGTGAGGAAGGGAGTTGGGGTGGGGAGACAGAGAAAGATCTTTTCCTCTGACTCACTCACTAAATGCCCTCAGCAGCCAGCTCTGAAGCCAGTAGCCAACACAAAATGTGGGTATCCGACATGGTTGACAAGTCCCAGATATTGGAGTCATCTGCCCCGCAGGGTGTGCATCAGTAGGGAGCTGGATTGGACACACAGCCGGGAATCTGACTGTGCACTCGAATACGGGGTGCAGCATCCCCAGGAGTGACGTAAGCACCGTGCCACACACCTGCCCCTACTTGCTCCTCATGGAACTTCCTAGATTTGTAGAAGAATGTGTCCCACCAAGTTAGGAGAGTTTTCAGCCACTGTTTTTTGTTTGCTTGTTTGTTTGTTTCATATTTTCTTCCCGCTACTTTCTTATAGTCTCTTGCTGGAAATTCCATAATGAATGTGTTGGTACATTTAATGGCTTTCCAAACACCCCCTTAGACTTAATTCGCCTTTCTTCATTTTTTGGCCTTTTTGCTCCTCAAAATAAATGCTTCTTTGTTTTCCTGCCTTTAAGATTGTTCTCTGATTCTTTTCAATTTTTTTTTTTTTTTGGACAGGCAGATTTAGACAGAGAGACAGAGTTCCTTTTGTTGGTTCACGCTCCAAATGGCTGCTATGGCCGGTGCTGCACGAATCCGAAGCCAGGAGCCAGGTGCCTCCTCCTGGTCTCCTATGCAGGTGCAGGGCCCAAGCACTTGGGCCTTCCTCCACTGCCTTCCCAGGTCACAGCAGAGAGCTGGACTGGAAGAGGAGCAACTGGGACAGAATCCAGTGCCCCAACTGGGACTAGAACCCGGAGTGCCGGCACCTCAGACAGAGGATTAGCCTAGTGAGCCCCGGCACCGGCCCTGGTTTTTTTTCATTGCCTGCCTATATCTGCTTTTGAACTCATCTGAGAATTTTTCATTTCAATTACTTTTCTTTTCACCTCCAAAATTTATTCTTGCTTGTTTCCTTTTTATAACTTCATTTTGTTGATACGCTCATGTTGTTCAGAAAGTATTTTGCTGGTTTCCTTTTCTACTTCACCCATATTTTCCATTAATTCTTTGAGCATTTCAATAAAGCTGTTTAAAAGTTTTTGTGCAGTAGACCTTGTGTCTGAATTTCCTTGGGGAAGATTTCTGTTGATTTGTTTTTCTTGCTGTTCCTTTGAATGGACCATTTTTTATTTTATATTTAATTTTTTTTCTGTTGAAAACTGGGAACTTGAATGTTATGATATGATGATTCTGGATATAAAATTCTCCCTGTTGCTCAGAGTTTGTACTTTAAAAATATTTTATGGCTTGTAGTAGCCCATTTGCTTAATAACTTTCACAAGCTTTTCATCTAGACCATTCCTTGTTGCACTTGTGCACTGCACTGTCTTCTCTTTAGCTGGTGTTTAGCCTTTATATTAAAAGAGAATTCATTTAATTATGCTAGCTGTGGAACTGCATATGTAAAACAAGACAAAACTCTGCTCTTAGAGTTTGCAGCCTGGTTCTTCCTCAGGTCCTGCTTGCACGGAGCCTAGGATTCAGTCCAAGGATCTGTGGGGAAAACACAGGTGGAAAGCGCTAACACTTTCCTGCCCTTTAAAGTTTCCTTCCTTAATGCAGTTTTTGCCCCGATGCTGTCAACCTTTGCCTCTCCCGGGGTTCTTCTCTGGTGGACCTGACACTGTCTGCTTGGACTTCAGTGTCACAGTGGGGGACAGGAGATTGGGGCTGACATTTTGCTGACACCACTCCTTAATGTGCTTTGGCCAAGAGTGCATCATAGTGGTTCATACGATCCAAATTTGTCTCTCAGAGCATGGGGTAAGACTGTCAATTCCAAAATACAGACTACCTGTGTCACCCTTAGTCACTGTTGTATTGAAGAAACTGTGCAGAATCTAGACCATCTGAGATGCAGTGTCAAAGTAATGTCTTCAAAAAATAAAATATTTTCTCAAGAAAATCCACATACACATACTGTTTTTTAGGGAATTATTGAAAATGACTCTCTGAGATAAGTGCTCAAGATCCTCACCTGCCTGTGCCATCAAGCTTAAATTGCAGCCTTACACTTTGTCCTGTCTGGATAACTTGTTTCCATAAAGATTTGCCTTAAGGCATTTGGATTGTGCACGTCCCTGTGCTGGACGTGCTCAGCTCACGCGCTCCTCTCCTGAAAAAGCCATGGATGAGAAATGCGGACCTGTGCTTAGTAACAGGTTGTGTAGTCTGTCTGTGGCAGCCGTGCACGCTGCAGGTCAGACAGACGTGACAGAAGTTCCTGGAGAACAGCTGTGCTTTTGACTCCACGACTGCTCAGGCCACGGTGTCACAGCCCTCAGATCTGGGATTCCTTAAACAATAACATACACATTACCTTTTATATTCACTGTGAATGTTGTTTTGTGTAAGTGGTCCAAAGCTGTGACTTTGTTCCACAAAATATTGTCATAGGCAGCATATCTTTTTCAGTCTGTTAGCAAACACCATTGCCTCTACTTTCGACATCTGTGGGGCTGACTCCCTCGAGGGGATGATGTTGGCGGTGAGTCCGCACCCAATCCATGGCAGATGGTGCAGAAGGTGGAATTGTTCCTTTGCCTTGGGAATAGCCAGAGAGGTGGGGCTGCTTGATGCAACTGAGGTACTTGAGGCTAACAACTGTGCAAGACTTCCATCACTCTCTTCAGGAGCTCCATGCTCAGTGTGAAACAGGTCGCCCTTCCCTGGGTGCCCTCTTGAGACCCCAGGGAACCGGCTCCCTGTTCATTCCCAAAACTCCTGGCCTCATACTTTGGCAGTAGGTCCCAGCCTTAAAGGTCCCATCAGCTCCTTTCCAGCTGCCTGTCTGGGGCAGGTTTGCAGTGCAACAAGTTGTGCCAAGCGTGGGACGCCCTCATCCCCTATCAGAGATCCCCGGACTGAGACCCCAGTCCTTGGGGCTTCCTGCTGTACACCCTGACAGGCAGCAGGCAGACTCGGGTACTTGGCACCCTGCCACCCATGTAGGAGGCCTGGGTGGAGTTCCTGGCTCCTGGCTTCTGCCAGGCCCAGACCTGGGTGAACCAGTCAATGGAAGATTCTCATTCTCTCCCCCACTCCGTACCCCATCACTCTGCCTTTCAAAGGAATGAATGAATTAAGATTTAAAAGCTCATGTTTGGTGCTAGGACTTGGTTGAGGAGACCCAGAACTTCCCGTGGTCACCGTGGGAGGACCACAGCAACGGCAGAACCAGAAGGAGCCCATGTCCTACAGAACCAAGCCCTGCCTTCTGGGGCCGAGGGAAGCATTGGGCGGGGAGGGGGCAGCACTGGCCTTGGCTGCACCCAGCTGGGCTCCAGCAGAGCAAAGTGCACCCCTGAGCGGGAACTCGGCCCCTCCTTCCTGACTCAGGACAGCTGCTGAGTCCTTATCATCCAGGAGGCAGTGGGAGTGACCTTCCCAGGCCAGACAGACGCTGCCTTCCAGGGCCTCAGGTGCCAAGTGCATGCTGGGGGAACTCTGGAGTGGGAAATGGCCAGATGAATGAACTTAGAAGTGAAGCAAAGCACAACAAGACTCAAGATAAACACGACTTTGGAAAAAGTAGAGCATTAAAAAAAGAAAGTATCATCAGTATCCTTAGGGAAACCCCAAGATAAGCACAGGAAGCTACACTAATTGCAGTTAGAGAACCAGCTAAAGACCTTTAAAGCTAAATAAATGATTAGATAAAACATCTGTAAAACCTTGTAAGCCACAAATCGAGAATTCGCTGGAAAGTTTTGAGCTGAGATAATCTTACAGAGCACATAAGAAAATTGAGGGAGTCGGGCAGTCCAAGAGAGATGTTCCAGAAAAAGACCACAGAGATAACAGTGGAGAGAAAACTATCAAAGAACACAGGAAAGAGCAATCCCAGAAAAATGAATGAAAAGGCATCCACTTTGTAATAGTGATAATGACTTTATTATTTTTTTTTCAAAATACTGGTTATAAAAAGAAGATCCTGAAGTCATACAGAAAAAAAAAAATACAGTGTACCGTGACTCTTCTCTTCAGCTAAACCCTTTGGAACTTAAGAGAAGAGGTCTCCCGTGATCCCAAACTTTGAGAGAAACCATTTTCTTGTGTACTTATTCTTATAAATTTACAGCTGCATATAGCTTTGCATGTGAGCGTAGGATGATGCTGTCAAGGCAGGAGTAAAATGAATGTACAGTGCTCAACTTAGGGCCTAGTCAGTAGGACAAGCTAGTGGGTGGTGGTGATGGTGGCAGTGAGGACGAGGACAGAGCAGTAGGAGTGACAGTGGTGATGCAGCTGTGTACCAAGCATAATAGTTAAGATTCCTCAAGCCTCTTTAAAAGCTAACAAATTTGAATTTTTTTGGATAAAAATTTGAAACCATTCTTTACTGAAAAATATAGTTCCTGAAGTTAAATCATAGTTCCTAATATTCAGAATATGAAGTCTTAGTTGAAATATATTCTTTTTAATAATTTTTTATTTATGTAACGTGAACAAACTTCATGTATTTCACATATACAGATTCAGGAGCATAGTGATACTTGCCACCCTGTACTCCTTCCCACCCACGCTCCTACCCTCTCTCCTCCTCCCTTTCTTATTCTTTCTTCTAATTTTTACAGTGACACACTTTCAGTGTATTTTATAATCATAAACTTAACCTTCCACCAAATCACAGTTCTGTTCAACAATCCACTTTATCCCCTGTTCTTTCATAAAGTTCCATTTGATAATATGTTTTTTGTCATTAAGATGGCTGGTATGTTGAGCAAGTCCATAGATACTTTAAAAAATGGATCATCTCAAAACTAATTGAAGTTTTGTGAGTGTGCGTAGTTTCATCATTTTTCTTAATTTTGTCTCCATTATTTGCTCAATTTAGTTCTTATCTGGATCATATTTTTTCATTTGCTTTAACTTACTAGCACATGTCTCTCGAAGTTGAATGTGGCTCCATACATGAATGTAATGTGGCAGAAAGGAAACACCCCAGAGAGTGGACTGTGTGTTGAGGAGTGACTTGGAATGAGCCAGGTGAGGTATCTGTCCCACCGTACTATTCCTAGACACTAGTGAAACAGCGAAGGTTCAGTTTTCAGTTCTGTGCCTGTTGACATCCTGACCTGGACGTTTTGAATAACATATCCTTGAAAGGCTATGAATCCTCAGGAGGTGCTGCCGTCACTTTTGTGCTGAATTTTGCTCTGAATTACTAATTACCTTGGAAAGTACAAGAAGTGAGAATGTTTTTACATTTGTTTCTAGTTTGCAATTTTTAATGTAGTTTCAATTATTTACGGAAGAGAAAGAGTCATAGTGGTAGAGTAGGCCAGTTGAAAGGAGAATGTTGTTTCACAGTCTTGGTTTGAAATGGCAGTAGCTACCGTTAGCTGTGTGTGTAAGGCTGAGTAGAGGAGGATCAGCTTGTTGGTATGTCGTGGACTTCTCCCCGGTTTCTGCATTGTCCAAGTGGTGCTTAAGAAAATTAGGCATAATCCCACAGTAGGCCCTACACATAATCATGTATCAATAATCCCCTATCATCCTTGAACTCCATAAGGACTCCATTGCTGTGACAAGTCTGATACAAAGTCAGGGATCCCCAGCAGCAGCTGGATAGGCCCAGGAGCAGGATGGAGGCGTCCACTTTGGACTTCTTCAGTGCTCGACTTTGAAAAGCTTTCAGTGCACTGGCTCTGCTGGTGAGGCAATTCCAGTATTCTTCTCCTTAAGAAACAGAGATATAGAGGCTTGGGATGCATTTTAAATGTAGAAGTGACAGTGGGACCACAACTCTGCATGAAGATCGATAATACAGTATCTGTTATGATTCTAATAGCTGGTTTTTGTTGACCCTAATGACAGTCTGTATTTTGAGTTTTTTATCTCATAGATTCATGAAAGTTTTGATAGCTCGCTCAGTAAGAACACTATGATATTATGATATTTTTAGGTACTTTTTTATTGTGAGTTTAGTTTTTGTTATTTTTGTTGTTTTTATGTGAGCTGCTTATCATATCCTGTCTACAGATTGGTCTTCAAAGCAATGAACATTATGAGACAGCCAGACTGGCTCCCATGGGTACATGACCATCAGTGCCTGGGTGCGTGGTGGCTCAGAGGAATTTAATAAATTTAAATTTAATAAATCTTAAGAAAGTGTACGTGAGGCATTTGGCAACACGTCTCATACATGAAAATGCTGAATAAATACTCGCCATTGTTCATACTGCGATTGCTGTTCTATTTCTTTAACTGCCAACATCTGGCATTAGTGCCGCCTTCAAAAACCATGAGAGCTAAAGAATGCCTTTTGTGGGAAGAGTTTGTCTCATCTCCTCCTAGGTCACCTGCATTTTTTTATTCTGTGAAAAGAGCCCTGACAGCGCCTTGCAGGGTGGAGAAGTCACCCGGACTTGCCCCGCCTCAACTGTCTTCTCAGTTTACTTGTGTTTTGTGTAAGTCACAATCCAGAGACAGAGCAGCGTAGCAAAATTGAGAAAGTAGTGGCAGAAACCTGGGCCATGCGTGTACAGGCTACAGGAGCAGGAGATTGAGCAGAGTTCCCTGCATTCCTGGGTCTCAAAGAAGTGTTTATCTGGAGAGTGACCTGAGACATTGAATCCTCATTTTTTTGTGATGAAAGCTACTTTTGATGAGATGTTTTCTACTATTGTCTAGTGCCTGGAGGAAGGCAGTACGAGGTTATGAAGTAACTGCTGTCTTAAATGATGTCTCAGGGACACCAAAACATCCCAGCAGGTGGTTAAAGAGACACTGCTTCAGAACCTGGGAGACATGGTTTATTTATGGAATGGACATTTCTGTCAGCAAAACAGCTTGGCCTGATCTCAGCTGCTTTCTTACGATCTGTTTTGATCTTACATAGTTTTATAAATAGTGATAGCTTGAATTAATATGAACATGGAAATTTCAGAGCATTATTACTTCATTGTCCTAACAATTCAGAGATGGGTTTTGGGGGAAAGTACAGTTTTCTTCCTTCTAGGAAATTTGCTCAAAGTCGCCCAACGAGTATGTGGCCGGCAGAGATTTGCACAAAAGAATTATAACTTCAGGTAAATGTTTTTGTTAGAAAATAGGGCAAAGCAAGTGTTCTGCTTTTCTGCTGGTGCCCGGGATTGTTAGACCATTAGTGTTGGGGGAGACATACATGCATCTGAAGATCAACGGAGTTGAGTTGGGCGATTCTAAAATCAAAGTTGGAGCACTGGCATCCCCAGGGTTCAGCTGTCTGCACTCAAAGTGTTTGTGATGATACATAGATCGTGGTACACCGCTGGCATGGTCCTCTATTGTGTTTTTCTCTTTTCTGTCACCTTTCAGTTTCTGCTAGAACCCCCTTAGGGATATTACTAATGCATTAATTGTTGCAAACACATATACTGGTTCAGTATATGCTCTCAGCACAGTGGGCCTGGAATAGATGTGCCGTGTCCCTGCTGAAATGCTGATGAAGTGGAACAAAAGCATCAGTGCTGAAAAGAATGCAGGAAAATAGCTGGAAGATGCATCCATGTTCCTTACGGACATTACTCCACAGAGCGTCTTTAATACGAAGGAACAAACTCACGCAGGAGGTACTGATGGCAGTGGGTACCCGGATGCTAAGGACTTGGCCCTTGTCTTACCAGTGTGTGTCCCTGTGTAGGAGCTGCCTCTCTCAGTAATGACCCCCTGTTAATGTAGCATCTGAGGCTCTGGATCCACAGAGGCAGGTAATTAAAACTAACAGATGCAATCTTCTTTTTGAGGACACCCTCGATTTACAGTAGCAGGGGCAACATTAAGCGTAGCGGAGAGCACGGCTAGAGAATGGGGATGCACCGATGTACCACCAAGGCACAGACCACGCAGCCAGGAGCTGCTGACGCCTGCTTGTCAGCGGCCTGTCGGAGTTCTCTCAAAGCAAAGCTTGGGGGCTCACATTTGCTTCTATGTCTATTTAGTTTTTTTAAAAAAGATTTATTTATTTATTTATTTGAAAATCAGAGTCACACAGAGAGAGAAGGAGAGGCAGAGAGAGAGAGGTCTTCCATCCGCTGCTTCACTCCCCAGATGGCTGCAACGGCTGGAGCTGCACCGATCCGAAGCCAGGAACCAGGAGCTACCTCCAGGTCTCCCACGCGGGTGCAGGGGCCCAAGCACTTGGGCCATCTTCTACTGCTTTCCCAGGCCACAGAAGAGAGCTGGATCGAAAGTGGAGCAGCCGGGACTAAAACCAGCACCCATATGGGATGCCGGTGTTTCAATCCAGGGCGTTAACCTGCTGCACCACAGCGCCCGCCCCGTCTATTAAGTTTTAATTGCATTTGTAATTGGAGCCTAGTCCATGTAACCACAGCACTGCATCACACCCATCCACACACAAAGCAAAAATAGTAAGATATCTCTAACCAAAAGTATCTCTAACCAAAAGAATCTGTTCTGAAGCATGCAGTTGTTTGAATCAGAAAATATATAGCTTAAACTATCATAAAATTGTGTTTCCCTCTGCAGCCTTAGAGGATCTATCATAATTATAGCTTCCATTAAAGGAAGTAAGTTTGGCTTACAGTTGGACCACAGCATGAAATGTGTTGTCCTGGCTGTCAGGGGTATAGCCAGGCTAATGCCATGGAGAGAACCCTAGCCTAGGAGTTAAGAGTTTTCACATTTTACCTCATGGTAATTAATTTATGCTTCTATGTTTCAAAAATATGTTGAGCCTATAATGTGTCTGTCAGCGTGGGGAAAAATAAGGGAAATGAGCAAAGGACCAAATCTAATTCTTGCCACTAACAAGCTCATGGAATACTGAGAGAGATGATATATAAAAATAATTATGTTCAAATGTGTTCATATTTGGTAGAAGCATGGGTATATCAGAGTTTGTTACAACAATGGAATACTAAAGGCTGGGGAACTTGATAGGGAAAGGGGGATTATTTAGCACACAGTTTTGAAGGCTGGAAGTCCAGGCATCCTGGTTCAAATCTGTCCAGGACCTCTTGACGAAACAGTAGGAGCATGTGTGGGAGTGGGAGACCACGGGGTCAGACGGGGAACAGAGTATGGCATCCCACAGGCCCTGTCACACCCCTATGCCCCTAGGATCCTAAGACTCTCCCGCTGGCCCCAGCCTCTCACAGACCCACTGTCTTCCCTGCCACACTGCGGTCCCCCCACCCCAGCATAGAGCCCCTTGGGGGTTTCAGCTGTCCAAATCACAGCAGGGTGCAGGAGACATAAATAGATTTTAGTCAACTGGGAGCAAAGAGTACATGAGTGAGGTAATTTTTCCTGGTTCTTGCAGAATGATAATAGAAGGCCAAGGAATGGAATTAGGACATCAAGCAGCGAGTGTAAGGGCAGTGAAGGCCCAGGTCACTGCTCTGGACTCTGGCTTGTCTGCAGCATCTGGAGTGGCATGCCCTAGGAGTCCTGGCAGTGGTCAGCCTCGCAAGATATGGAAACAGTGTTGAAGCCAAGGGGTTGTTTATGCCCAGCCTGTATTCTTGCTTGGACTGGGAGACCTTGTACATTTTTTTATCCAAACAGTGCCCAGTGACTGTATTAAAAGAATATAAGTGAGAGAATAACTGTTCACTATCAGCATTCAATTCCATGTTATAGTCTTTAATCTGTCATGCTAAGGGTTATGCTGTTAATAAATTAGATATTCAGTGGGCTTCGTGGCATACTCTCATGTTCAGTTCAAATCCCAGGAGCATAGGGTGGTACAAACAGCCCATCTTAAAGAGCCTGGGCAGGCCCCGCGTCAGGAAAGCAGAGTGGGGTGGGCGATGGGAGGTGGGGTGGGTGCGTGACTTAAGGAAGGGCTGTGTTGGGAAGAAATGCCGGGTCTCTCGGCTTCTCCTGGGGCCTCACTGTGAGGCCATGTGCCTCAAGTCATTGGTCACAGTGTTTTGCTCTTGTTGTTGCTGTAATATGTTTATTTTTACTTGCTTAAAAAGCAGAGAAAACGCACATACACATGGAGAGAGGGAGGGAGAGAGAGAGAGATGATCTGACTGCTTCACTCCCCAAATGCTTGGAACAGCCAGGGCTGCACCAGGCCAAATGCAGGAGTCAGAACTCAGTCCAGGTCTCCTGTGTGGATGGCAGGATCCCAGGTGCTTGACCCATTGCCTGCTGCCTCCCAGGATGCACACCAGCTGGAAGCTGGATTAGAAGTAGAGCCAGGACTCGAACCCAGGACTCTGGTGTGGGATATGGGCCTTCCCAGTAGCAACCCAACCGTTGGGCCAGGTTCCTGCCCCTCCTCGAGGTTGTAGTCACTGATTATACTCTTACTGTGCTCAGACATAGGACATGGAGTTCCTGTTCTAAGTGGGCTGAAGGAGTGACATAGAGGGAGCTGGGGCAGGTCGCACACTCGAAGGGGAAAGGCCAGAGGACCAGAGAGTGGGAAGTGGAAGCCACGCTGTGGTCAGTGGGACTTGGGCTGAGGTGGGCACAGTTATGCACAAGCTGAGGGAGCTTCGGTGGCAGAAACATGGTGGATGCTGGACAGGAGGAGAAAAAGCTTTCCCGAAGGTGCCGTTCATGCTGAGACGACTTCTGAGGCCTTTGCTCCTTGTGAAAGTGCCGGAAGTTGACATAAGTTTGTGATTTGGGATTTCACATTTTTAAAGGCATGCTTCCTTTTCTTTAAAGCACAGCCTTCCTTGACATGAATAGAATTTCACAAATAAAGGAAGACAGCTCTCATGACAAAGTGGAATGAAAAGATGTTGTAAAAAATATACATTTTTCCCAAAGTAGGGAGGGCTTGATTGTATTTAAAGTGGTGCTATAAATAAGCATTCTGAAATCCACGACACTGTTCAGGGGAAGAGCAAAGTTCGCTATTGCAGCTCATTTAAACCTACCTTCCCGTAGCTCAGACGGCCCTGGGGAGCTCTATTTCCTTGGATTCACAGCTCCCAGAATATGGGCTGCGCAATGCTTTGTTACTTACCTCACCCAGTCAGCAGAGTTCAGCAGTGGTGTTAGCCTTGGTTCAAGAACATGACAGCATTATCAGCGCTAACCTGTGCAGCAGTATTAAAGCTATTTTTGGGATAATGTCTTTTAAAATGTATTATTTTTAATTAGAGCTTGGGTTGGAGTCAAGGAGGGTCACTAAAAAAAAGAACTTTAATCATATTCCAGCTGCTTTGTAAAAATCTTTACAACATTCAATTATTTCTATCCAGTGTCGCACAAGCAACATTTTGGAACCGATTAAAACAATTCTTAAAGCAAATTATAGCACTGTCAGAAAACAAGAAATCAGGATGTCAAAACACAAGGATATTTCCATGCAAAATGTCTGGCGGCGTCTTTGACAGCTGATTTCTGTCTGCTTGCTATATTAGTTTCATTAATTTGGTTCATATCAAGCAAAAGAAAAAAATGCTTTCATACATTTGCTATTGGAAATAAAAATTCTCAAATGAATAATATTCCCAAAGATAACCAAAGTAGCCATGTGGGGAAATTTTATGTTTTAATTTTATCCAAGCTTACTCAGCACTGTAAAAAATCTATGTATAGGTTTATGGCTGTGGAAATCCCAATATAACTGCTTTTTTTGCAGTAAATCTACATCTATAAAATTTCATCCTCTACTAATGTGTAAATGCCATTAGACATAAATTTTATTTGTTGCTTCCCAGGCAGAGCCAAACGTAACAGTGTGCAGTGTGTCATGCATTTGATGTACATGTAAAAGTGAACTCGTGAACCACAGAGGGCTGAACCATGTTTCCTAAAGTATATTGTGGTTTTGATTTTGTTATTTGTACTTGTGGATAGAAGATTAAAGATTTATTTTTTTCTTTACAGCTTAAGATAAACTTGAGACATGATTAGAAAGGTGAAGCCATGGCCAGCAGGTAAGATGCTTGGAGTCCGGCTCTGCACTGCTCTTTGTTCCGCTTCCTGTTAATGCACACCCTGTGCTGCTGCCGTGATGGCTGCAGCAGTTGGGCCCCTTCTACCCATGTGTGAGACTTGCCTTCTGAATGCATTTCCAGTGTGCGTCAGAATTGCAGTGGTGAAGCCTTGGACCCAGCCCAACGGGGTCAGTTAGTGAGTGTGCTTTGCGTGTACGCAAGTGTGGTTGTGTGTTCCAGCGAAGCCACGCCCTGACTCAGTGCCACACAGCAAACGTGCTGCACACGTGAGAGTGTGCACAAGTGTCTGTTGTCCCTCTTTGAGTGACTTGTCAAGGACTCACATATCCAGTGTTCACAAATGTTATGATATTGCGTTTTAGCTGAAATACAGCAGGACTCTGAATCATGGAGTTTGTATTTATAGCCACTATAACAGTGCCTACCTGTTAGCAGCTACAATGTTGCATGAATCAGTTCTAGTCTTCTAATAAGAGGTAGATGATTATTTGGTGGACAGACGAATCCATGCATTTTAGATGACGAAGTTTCGGAAGTAGTTTGAGTTGGACTCAGGGGTCACACACGTGCACGCATGGCCGCTCACTCACATGCCTGTGTTCTCTGTTGCTGACTTCATTCTCCAACAGCTGACCACCGTGTGCAGGTGCTCCCCAAACCTCTGAACCTGCACTTCACTGTTCCCCGGCTGACAAGAGCTTCTCTCTGAATACTTAGCAAAGGTCCCGGGACTGAGTCATTCTTTAACTCCCTCCCTTCCCCTCTCGGTGACCTTGGGGGTGAGGAGGGTTGGCTGTCGTTGTGGGTGTGTGTCTCGTTTCCGAGACATAGTCCAGTGTCTGCGGAAGGGAGGGAAATAGAGAAAGAGGCTCACAGAGGGAAGCATCAGTGTGCTGGCCCCACACAAAGGGTGCAAAGCTGCTGAATGAGCAGTACAACAACACGCACAGCAGAGTGGCAGAGAATTACAGGGGAGCATACAGGACGTGCTCACTCCCTCGCTCCTGGTTCGTGCTGCTGTCCCTGTCTGTTAGTATGAGCCTTCCAGTGTGGACCTCACTCTCATCAGACCCCCGCTCAGATATCAGAAGCCAGGTCCCAGCGTATGTGTCGGGTGCAGGCAGCTCAGACCCAAGGGGCCAGGTGGCTGCATGTGGCCAGCATGACTGACTCAGTTACTGAGCGCTGGAGAACCGGGCTGGACATGCACCGCGCAGCATTTTGTCAGGCTTGCTCAGCGGTGAAGGTCTTCATCCCATTCTGCACTCTGCACTCCGGCTTGCGGCCCTGCCTCTCTCGGCCTCCCGCTGAAATCCTTTAACTAAATACGGTCTCCTGGCTCCCTCCTTACTTACAAACAGAACATAGCAGAACCCTCTGCTCTGCGATGTTGGTCCTTTCTGAGTGCTGCCTTTGGTAGAAATGATTATATAATTGCTGAAGTACAAGCAGCCCTTCGCCAGCAGGACACATGGACAAAGGCCCCTGCCTTTGTCAGCATCTCAGGAGAGCACAGTCGGAAAACTGGAGCCCTGAGAGGAAGCTGGGGACCCCACAGCAGCTGGACTGAGGCACTCAGAAGGAGGATGAGGTTTAAAATGTGTGTGTGTGTGTGTGTATGTGCGCGTGTGCTTGGACCCATGTGTGCAGGGAAGGGAGTGCCTAGGGGAGGTTTATGCATTATTACTTTTGCTCACAACTGCGTGCTGTTGAATCTTCGCCGTCTAAGTCTGTGAATAACGTTCCCAGTGCTTTGAGGTCTGCAGCCTTTGGAATGTGTTGGGAAAAGCCAAGCGCTGTGCTGTGGGTGCAGGATGGCTGAATGCACCCAGACTTCCGCGGGGGCAGCTGAGCTGGCTGCTGTGAAGGTCTGGGCCTTTGCAGGAGCGGTTGACTCTGAAGCTGTGAATCGCAGCAGTAGAAGTAATCAGATGCGCTCGTTCTGTTCCCATGGTGTGTGTGCACGTGCCTTCTGCCCCGTTTCCAAAGCATGCTGTATCGCTTGGGTTTTCACAGATCCTCAGCTTGGAACACAGGCAGTGACCCAGTCACTCCTACATGAAGTGCAGCACTGTGTTCTGGGCTGCCACAGATGCCCGGGGTCTCTGAACAGATAGCACTGACACCAGCTCTGTGGTTTCCATTTGGCTGGGACAAGGCTTTCAGATAAGCCCTGAATTGGCCCCCTGCCACCCCAGGGAACACGGGGCAATGTCTGGAGGCCCCAGAGTCATCAGCGCCAAGCTTAGAGCAAGATTTCCACCAGGTTCCTTAAATAGAAGCCTGGTTAGGGAAAACTTTGGATATACTGGAATCTCATTTTAAGGACGTTATATCACATAAAACTAGAGTTTCTACTAGATTTAGTTGTAAATCTCTTCTGATAGATTTTTACCGATTGAAACAAGGGTCCAAATGATCTTTAGGGGAAAAAGGCAACAACTTGGTCAGTTGTTGGCACTGGGGTAGCTCAATTCTGAGTAATCTAGAATTTCCCAGTGACTGTGAAATTCCTTTTAGCTATTTTGCTTCTTCACTAAGAAAATGTAAAATTAAAATGGGTTTTGCCTGTGCAGGTGTGCTTTGCCTTAAGCAAGTTCTATGTATGAACCTTCGAATTATGAGGATTAATCTAGGGCAAATATTTTCTTCAGGTGAAGAACTTACTGCTTCATAAGTGACAATGAAATGGATCTTTGCAAAGTTGCAAGTTTTGAAATGTTTATAGATAGTTTGATCCACTTTGTGGTTTAGGAAACACAAATATTAATTAAAGAAAATTTAATACAATCAGCTGCTAACTTTCTAACAGCAGTGACTTTGAGTAAATGACATCATCAAGGTACACGTAAGTGTTGCGTCTGTAAACCCTGCCCCAGGGATGGGTGTTCTGGTTCTCCACACACTGATGAGAATGATGTGAGTCTACAGCTTGTGTCAAGGTGGTCATTCACATGTGAAATTGTGCCAAAATTAAGACATTTTGTTTTCTTTTCAGTGTGAGTGTTTAGCAGCATTAACCCAACTGAACAGGTTTACGTGGAAGGCAGTAGAGTGTCATGGAAATACCAAATTCATATTGGGAAATCATAATATAATTAGAAAACATAGTCATATATAATCAATACAAAACCCTACCGATGATTCCCAAGATTTCTGCAGTGTCACATAGTATTCCTTTATTCATTCACTCACTCTCCCATTCCACCAGCAAGCACACATCTCATACCCAGGAGGTCAGCGCCCAGGGGACACCTTCTTGCACCCAAGTGTCCCAGGTGATGGTGAGAGCTTTGCTGGGCTCACAGGAGCAGAGAAGAGGAGGAGCCACCGCGTTGTTCCAGGGCAGATGAAGGAGAGTGGGGTTGTGAGCTGCACAGAGACCAGGCAGCTAAGCTGGTCAGGCCCTGGACACTGCGTGCGCTTCCGTGTCATGGTGCTGCACCTTTAGTGCTCCTGCATTCTATCACTTCTTAATTTTCAAAATTTTCTCAAGGGCAACAGAGAGAAATAGACAGACACAGAGAGATGATAGAAATAAAGAGAAAGATACCACTTCTGCTGGTCCACTCTCCGAATACAATGGTTGGGACGTGGCCCAGAGCTGCAGCCAGGGACTCGATCCAAGTCTGCCATGTCGGTGGCAGGAACCTAACTCCGTGAGTCAGCACCACTGCCTCCAGAGTGTGCCTTAGCCAGGAGCTGGAGTCAGGCTCCAGAGCTGGGACTTAAATCCAGGCACTCGGAATGGGAGCGTGGGGCCTTCACAGTGCCTTAGCCACTTGGCCACCACCAGCCCATCGCTTACTTAAAGACCTCCACTGGAGAACACAGAAGAACTGGTCACCACAGTACCACAGCACCCAGAGGCTGGGCTAGATTGCCCACAAGGACAAGTTACTACATAACCATCGCCCACAGCCCCATCAAAGCTACGATTTGCAGAATAAATTTGGCCACCTCTTCCTGACAAGGTCTTCCTTTCCACCAAGGTCTGATTCAAACAGGAGACCCCAAACCTGCACGGGAGGACTCACTGGCAAACTCTGAGTCTCAGAGCCATCCTTCTTCAAATGGGCATAATACATTCTGTCTTCAGAATTTTGTTCTGAGAGTCAAAATCAGCACAGTAAGTAGGTCCAATGTGGTCATTAATTTTTCTCTTAACTACGAGAAATTGGCCACCACACCCTGAAAACAGTTTCCAGACAAAGGATCAATGATAAATGTGAATTTACAAATACATAACACATATGTTTTCTGTGAAAAGCATCATATATGATTTGCTAAATGTGTGTAAAGAAAACAATTTTAAATAACTGTTATAAAAGACTGGCAAACCTGAGAGATCTGTACTACCACAATATAGGAGAAGTACTTGAATGTAAAATGGTTAAAAATCCGTGAAGATAAGCCAAGTCATGAGTGAAGTGGGTGGGAGCTGAGTGATGGACTGTAGAAGTGTGCTGGCCTGAGGCCCACGTCGGCGCCTGTGGCCAGGCTCGTGTTGAGGGTGAGGCGGGGGACTCCACGGGGGGCTTGAGTGAAAGGACCTAGGACAGGAGGTATGGTGGAGTGTCCAGGTGAACCCCATGTGACCCAGCCCTGGTGTCCTGGCCAGGGAAGATCAGACTTGAAAAGCACCCAGGCCTGCAGACACAGGAGCTCCTGTGGTGCAGCGAGGGGCCAAGAGCTGGGAAGGCGGGAAGCTGGGAAAGGCAAGGAGGCAGGTCCTGACTGGAGCAGGTGAAGGTACAGCCAGGCTAGTTCTGAGGCTTCTGGGCTCTGACCCAGCATCCACCAGCAACAGACGTGGGATGTCGAGCCATCGCGTTTGTGGCATTTTGTCGTAGCGACAACTAGAAACTAACAGAGGCCCAAACATACGCATGCTCTGGGAGTGTAGCTTAAAGGAAGAAGTCTGAAAGTGACAGGTAGAATGAGGGAATCCAGCAGTCGGAGACTGTGTCTCCTATTTGTGTTTGCCCTTGCAGAAGCAACACAGTGACTTCCACACGTGTGTGCGCGCACACACACACACACACACACACACAGGCACAGGTAGTGCACAGGTGGCAGGTGCTGTTCAGGCATTTCCAGTGGCAGGACATGAGAGTAGCAGAGTGGGTCCTCGTTCACCAGTCATTTCTGTGCATCCGTGCTCGGCAGTCCAGCTCTCCTGAGGCCAGCTCTCTGCTCTGGGGCTGTATGTGCCGCAGTCCTGGTGGGCGGTGCACTGTGTGGGCAGCTTCTGAGGGGCTTCCGTTTGTGCCGCTCATCAGAGGGGATTGGATGTCCCCTGTGGTGCAGCTGCTCCTGTGTGACTACGTTCTCCACTTCCGTGATGTTCAGCTGCTGACCGGGAATCAGCATCTGTGTCACACAGCATCTGTGCCATGGAGCAGAGAAGAGCCGCTGAGAGTCCCCAGAGCTGACCTGCCTCTGCCCTGTGCTGTAGCCTCACTTGACCTCCCACATGCAAACTGACTCTGGTTGAAGCCACCTTTGATAGAAACCGTGAATGATAGCAGAGGCTGGTGGACGGGAAAAACTACTAGAAAATCTCCCTCCCATTCAATTTCCTGAGAGCTAACTGCTCTGGAGAGCAAGGGAACAAACCCGGTTCCCTGGGGCATCAGTTGGTGGACCACACTGTTTTAGGACAGTGTCTCTGCATTTTTGAGTTCCCTGACCTGGGTTGCTCCAGTCAAACAAATTCTGTTCTTTTCCCTTGTCTTCCAGATGGGAGGAAATGCAGACAGCTGTCAAGTAGTGACAGTCTGTCTTCCACATCCTTGCATGCCATTACGTAGAGATTTATTTTTCCAGCAAGTTGAAACCCCGAGACCCAGTCATCAAGTCCTCCTCTTCCTTGCTTTGTGTCCCAGCTATCATCAGTTACTCACTCTCAGGAATAGTTCTCCGAAGATGGAGCCATGATGAGTATGCGTGGGCATTACCATGTTTGCTCTCATCGGTGCTGTGTGCCATTGTGTTGTTTGCAGTAATTAGCTGCTTCTGGCGATGCTGTAGGCACAGCACAGTGGCAGCATGGACTGGCAAGGCCACTGCTCCCAGGAGGGAGGGACAGACACAGGCCTTTGGCTGCTGTGGTTGTTTGGTTGTGATGGAGACAGAAGGGTTGTGATGGAGAAGGAAATCACTGTCTCCACAGTTCTCACATCATTGAACATGGGATAAAGAAAGGTGTTTTTGGTTTGTTTGTTTTAAGATGATGTGCTGATCATATGCATTGAAGAAGCAATACAAGCATATTTCAAAATCGACATACCTAATTTAAATTGAATTTTGCATGTATTTCCTTACTCGAGTTAAACAGGCAGAGGGTGCAGTGACACCAAGTGCAAGGCTAGCGAGCTGTCAAACCCTGTGGCCATGGGCCCGGGCAACCTTGGGTGGCCTCCTGGCTGCTGGGAGGAATGGACAGGGGAACTGGCAGAGTAGGCCAGAGACACATACACATGAAGCCATGGCCACGATGTGGTGGGACCCTGCTTGCTCTTCCAGGGAAATTTCAGTTGTAAGGAGCGGTGCTTTCTTGCTAGCTGTAGAGCGTGGCTGCCTCCTGAAACATACCCCTGCTGTGTGTCCGCCAGTTCCACCCCTGGTTATCAAGCATCACTGGTGTTCATGGCACTTGTCCAGTTGGAGACTGAAATCACGGCTCCTCCTGCAGCAGCTGAGGGTCTCCACAGCATGGACTGATGGGGGATGATGTGACTGTACCGGTGGGACCAACAACGTGGCAACAGGCATAAAGAGGAGGGGAGGGGATGGCATCCCTGTTAGGAGTTGGCAGCTGCAATCCCCTTGTGTTTGCTGTGTGTTCAGGTCTTTTATGTAGTACAGAGAAAGCCAGTGAAATTCCATCTTTGCTAGCATATTTTGAAATACAGAAAATGTATATTTTTGCAGGTACTTTAGTGTTTTGCTTTTTATTTTGTTTTCCTTTTTGCTCCGTTTTTTTCTGATAGTGTTCAGAGGGAATGGATCTTCAGAAGTATTTAACGGCCAGAGAGGAGTATACGATTCAGATACTGGGGCCGGCGGGTAGCAGGTAAAGCTGCTGTCTGCGACACTGGCATCCCCTATGGGCAGTGGTTCCTCAACAGCTGCTCCATGTCTGACCCAGCTCCTTGCCAGTGTGTCTGAGAAAGTAGCAGAAGACGGCCCAAGGGTTTTGGGGTCTTGTATCTAAGTAGGAGACATGGAAGAAACTCAGGTGGGGCCATTGTCCAGGCCCCGACTGTTGTCAGATGGGGCCATTGTCCACATTGCCATCTGTTGTCAGGTGGGGCCATTGTCCAGGTGCTGGCTGTTGTCAGGTGGGGCCATTGTCTACCTGTCATCTGCTATCTGGTGGGACCATTGTCCACATGAGCCTTTTGTCAGGTGGGGCCATTGTCCACATGCATCTGTGGTCAGGTGGGGCCATTGTCCATGTGCATGTGTTGACAGGTGGGGCTGTTGTCCATGTGCCATTTGTTGTCAGGTGGGGCCATTGTCTACCTACCATCTGTTGTCTGGTGGGACCATTGTCCATGTGAGTCTGTTAAGTGGCACCATTGTCCATGTGCATCTGTTGCCAGTTGAGGCCGTTGTCCATGTGCATCTGTTGTCAGGTGGAGCCATTGTCCATGTGCATGTGTTGACAGGTGGGGCCATTGTCCACGTGCATCTCTTGTCAGTTGGGGCCATTGTCCATGTGTGTCTGTTTTCATGTGAGGCCAGTGTGTACTTGCTGTCTGTTGTCAGGCGGGGCCATTGTCCACATGCATCTGTTGTCAGGTTGAACCATTGTCTATGTGAGTCTATTGTCAGTTGGGGCCATTGTCTCGTGCGTCTGTTGTCAGGTGGGGCTGTTTATCAGGTAGGACCATTGTCCACATGCCATATGTTGCCATTGTCCACGTGCATCTATTGTCAGTTGGAGCCATTGTCCACATGCGTCTGTTGTCAGGTATGGCCATTGTCCACATGCCATCTGTTGTCAGGTTGAACCATTGTCTATGTGAGTCTATTGTCAGTTGGGGCCATTGTCCCGTGCGTCTGTTGTCAGGTGGGGCTGTTGTTCATGTGTTTGTTATCAGGTAGGACCATTGTCCACATGCCATATGTTGCCATTGTCCACGTGCATCTATTGTCAGTTGCCGCGGACTGTCAGCTCGGAGACTTCACAGACCGAGGGAGAACAGGATGAAGGCGTCTAGGGAGACAAGGAATCGGCGAGGAAAATGACAGACAGACACCAGTGTAGTACTAATGCTGCTGCGTTTATTGTCTGTTAAGTCAGGGTTTTTATAGTAAAACTTCTAAAGCTTGAGGGAAAAACATCATTGATTAACAGAAGAACAAAGGTTAACATGGTCAGAACAGTGCGGTAACAATGAGGGAATAGTGATAACATTTTAACCGCATATAGGCCTCATTCCCCCAGGTCAGAAAGATATTCCTCTTCTATCTGTGCCCAATCATGAGGAACATGCTATTGTATGCGCCATTGTATGCGCCACTGTCTTAGCCATTGTTATAGTTTCCCATATCTGTTGTCTTTCCTGCCTTGTCTACCATTAATTAGGTATTGTTCATATCCTCCGGGAAGAGTTCTTTTTGGGATTGTTGCTAACAATTCCTTTTGCTTTCGGTTTGGGTCTGAATGTGGATTCCCTATGAGCTGTTCGACCCGAGTTTCCTCAGGGTCATTCTTGCTTTCTTTTAGCAATTTCCGTTGCTCCATAGCGTCCAAAAAGTCTCCCAGAGTCCGATTGCTAAGGCTTCTTCCAGGAAGGCTTCCACAGCTGGCGGTGCAAAGAGCGTGATGTTCTGAATTGCTTCCTCAGGAATGTTAAAGGAACTGTTTGCTATGATAATGGGTTCCCGGTAATCCTATTGTTGTTCCGTGTCCATGGGGGCATGAGCCCAGATCAAATACAGGCAACAAAGGTAGATTGCAATCACTCCTAACATTATGTACAAAGGACAAAGCAAACGCAGGAACCAACACAGGAAGGGTTTTCGGCTTCCACTATGTAGAGACAAGATCATTATTGACCTTTGTCTCCACAGGAGGTGCCTGAGGCCCCTCTCCAAAGAGATCTTACCTCAGCCCTTCAGCCCGTGGAGGTCTCTGGCGCAGCTGTTTTTGCTACGCAGATGTTACCACAGCTGTAGGCGTAGCAGTCAGTTGGAGCCATTGTCCACATGCGTCTGTTGTCAGGTATGGCCATTGTCCACATGCCATCTGTTGTCAGGTTGAACCATTGTCTATGTGAGTCTATTGTCAGTTGGGGCCATTGTCCCGTGCGTCTGTTGTCAGGTGGGGCTGTTGTTCATGTGTTTGTTATCAGGTAGGACCATTGTCCACATGCCATATGTTGTCAGGTTGGCCATTGTCCACGTGCATCTATTGTCAGTTGGAGCCATTGTCCACATGCGTCTGTTGTCAGGTATGGCCATTGTCCACATGCCATATGTTGTCAGGTTGGCCATTGTCCACATGCATCTGTTGTCAGATGGCCCAAGGCTGTCCTCAGTCCTCCTCTCAGGATGTATCTGGGGATTGGAGTCAGAGTCTTGACCAAGCCATGTCCTGACCTAGCACCTGACATGTCAGTGAGTCAGTGCTCCTTGGACAAATGCTGGGTGATGTGTTGGCCACACAATGATGCTCTGGCCAAGGTGTCCACACAGACCTCTGGGCACTGCGGCTTGAGTAGGGGCCCCAGGCAATGGGCGTTCACATGCTCGGGTGGTGCTGTGTGGAAAACCCTTTGGCTTTCCTCCCTGTGGGGAAGTCAGTGTGAAAGGTTCTCCTCCCATCTGATCCCAGGTACAGAAACAACCACACACAAATTCTGCAGTTTGACAACCAAACTTATTCTAGTCTGTAAATTATTAAAAGCAAATAAAAATTGTGAAGTGCCTGCTGTGAGTAAATTGGGATGTCCTGGATACAGTGCTTCTCTGAAGACACTGCGGACAGCATGAAACGGCACGGCTGAATGATGGCGCATAATTTACGCTGATTATTAATCTGAAACTTCCCAGGAAAATACAACCTGCTTAAAGGCCTTCAGAGGCTAACCCTTCCCCCATTGTTTCCAGATGTGTCCAATTATCTCCCATCAGTTCTGACAGGGAGTTGTCTTGTTAAAGAGCGTGCAATTCCATTACAGATAAGCTCCAAATATTGATTTGTACCTTTTATTTCAGACACCACAGTGGGGCTGAGAATGTGTGAGTGTGTTGCTGTGGGGAGAGAGGGAGAGTTCAGGGACATGCACACGTGTTTGGCTGAGCTTCTGCACTAAACTTGGTGTAGTCTGGGTCGATGCCAGCCCATCAAGGAACACAGCAACACAGCTGGAAGATGGTGAGTGCTTGTGTGTTTGTGTCTACAGACTGACGTCCAAGTGTTGCCACAAGAGCTCCGGGGAGTGACTTCAGAGAGACACGCCGAGGTCACAGTGGCCAGCAGAAAGGATGCTGTGCCAAACAGAATTCACAGAACTGCTGTGTAGGCAGGCAGACTACTGAAAATTCACTGTGTGAAGCCTTTCTTGAGAGGTCCTTGGCTAAAACAAACACAGCAACAAAGCTCAACCTTGTGCCGCTCTGCCCCACAGAATGTGTCATGGTGCATAGCTAGAAGGAGGAATGGGAGGGTGAGGGCAAGCCCCTCAGACTGTCACCATGCACAAGTGGTGCCAGGAGGCTGCTCTAGCCTGGCCCTGCTGCACGCACTGCTCTCACTTGCTCTTGCCTGCTTTCAGAGTGTGCACACTCACTCTTCCCTCGTGCACACACATGTCTCTTGTGCAGGCTCCTTCTTCCATCATGTGCACCCACGGCTTCCCTGGTGCACACGCAGAGTCCCTCGTGTGTGCTCACGGCTTCCCCGGTGCACAACCGGAGTCCCTCGTGTGCGTTCACGGCTTCCCGGTGCACAACCGGAGTCCCTCGTGTGTGTTCACGGCTTCCCCCGTGCACAACCGGAGTCCCTCGTGTGCGTTCACGGCTTTCCTAGTGCACACCTGGAGTCCCTCATGTGTGTTTACGACTTCTCTCGTGCACAGCCTGAGTCCCTGGTGCACACCTGGAGTCCCTCGTGTGTGTTCATGGCTACCCTAGTGCACATTTGCTGTTTCCTCTCTGACTCAGGACCTGCTTCTACTATTTCCACTGCTGGTTATATTGGCTTTTTTTTTTTTTATTATTATTATTTTGACAGAGTTAGTAAGAGAGAAAGACAGAGAGAAAGGCCTTCCTTCCGTTGGTTCACCCCCTAAATGGCCGCTATGCGCTGCACCAATCGGAAGCCAGGAGCCAGATGCTTCCCCCTAGTCTCCCACGGAGTGCAGGGCCCAAATTGGGCCCTCCTCCACTGCCTTCCCGGGCGACAGTAGAGAGCTGGACTGGAAGAGGAGCAACCAGGACTAGAACCTGGCATCCATATGTTATGCCAGCACTACTGGCGGAGGATTAACCAAGTGAGCCACAGCGTCAGCCCATATTTGCTCTTTTTAAAAATTCAGTTCGTTCTTGTCCATTCTTGGAGTGAGCGGTTAGTCCAGTGGTAGAGACACTTGCATCCACACCAGAGTGCCTGCGTTCAATGTCGGCTTCATTGTCCTGGTAATGTTGACACCGGGAGGTAGTGGTGATGATTCAGGTACTTGGGTCCCCACCTGTGAGAAAACTGCATTGAATTCCCAGCTTCTGGCTTTGGCCTGGCCCTGTCCTGGCCATTGCCAATGTTTGGAGAATGAACCAGTGGATGGGAGAATTCTCTTACTTTGTGTCTCTCTGCTTCCCAATTTTTAAAAAGAAAAGAGAAAAAAATTCTTATTGATTCTTAGACCGTCGGTCTAATTCTCCAGGGAATAAAATGTTATTCCTGAACTCCAGCTTTCATAATTAGTTCTTCAGTGTCTACTGATTTGAACTTGATTTTAATAATTTTTACATGATAAGAAGTTGATTTGAAATTTTCAGGTTTTATTATTCATCAGATAGTATCATAACAGATAAAGTAAAATGGAATGGTTGTCCAATAAATGCACACATTAGGAACTACTAATTTAGTTAATCACCCCAACATAAATTGTGTTTTTCCTTCAAAGTAAACTCTTTTTTAACGTGGGTGTAATTTTTCCATATGGCCTCTCTTAATTCATCTGTCCCTAGTGTACTCCTGGTGTTGGAAGTTTGGAGCCACAAAAGAGGTTAGTTCTGTGGATCCATGAGTGTTTGCTGGTGGAGTGTCCACACTCTGGGAGGCATTGGGGTAACTTGTCTCTGTCTTCCATTTTCAGATTTAAGTTAACAGATCCTTTAATGAGATGATAAAAATAATTCACTGGGGTTTTACAGGACCGTATTATTCTGAAACCCATGTTTTAAGAGGCAAAACCATGGGATCCCTGCCAGCATGGGCGCCACACCCGCCAGGTGGTTGGCTGGCAGTTCTTCAGGATGTGGGCAGAGGGATTTCGTAGTGTTGGAGCCAAGGTCCACATGCGCAGAAGACATGCAGCAGCACCCCGCTGTGGGTCTGATGCTGCTGCCCACACCTGACGTGGTGGGGGACCAGGAAATCCTCCCAGGACTGGGGCAGAGCACTGGGCTTGTTGCTCTAGCCTTGCATTAGGGGCCCGTCTCTCTCCGTCTTCTCTCTCCTGGCACAGCCCTCAGCAAAGGGCTGTGCAGTGGCAGAATTGAGAGAGAGGCTCCGCTTCATCCTAAATCCCCTGTTGGAAGTCAGTCAAGGGCTATCCAGCTTGTTCTGGGCTCAGTCCACTTCAGGCCGGGGAATTTTAGGTTTGTTTACGACCACAGCATAGCTTTGCCTCCTCTGACAATGGAATGACTTAAAACTGTCCTTTTTATTAAAAAAAAAATGTGGATGTGGCTTGGTCAACAAAACGCATGCAACGAAGGTCTACTTAGCAAGCACTGGCTGGGTAGTCAACTGCATGCTAGAAATAAGACAAGAATTCTCCCTTTGTTCGTAGGACTGAGTAGTTTAGCAGCAGGGAACTAGCCTTATAAATCAGTAAGCCAATGTGATTTGCTACAATGATTTAAAATAGCATGGTGGCTTGTGCTGGAACTGGGTTACGTTACTGCACGGCAGAGAGCTGGCAACATGTACTGGGTGCCAGCAGGAAAAACTCTTATCATCCAAGTCACATCTTGAACTGGACTAGCAAACAGCAGTCCTTCAAAATGGAAACTCGTAAAGTCAATCAAATAGGCACAGATTAGCACAACAACATCGTGTGAAATAATTTGGAGATGAATTTGAAAAAAAGACTCATCTTTCAGATTTTTTCTTTCAAGGAAGTGGAAAGTAAGAGAATATAAAGTAAGAAAAATCTAAGTTCAATTCAAGAAATTCAACAGAAAATCATTATATACATTAGAAATAAAATGCAGAAGAATAGAGGGAAGAAGTTATGAAGCAATAAAGAAATAGGAGGTGGTACTGGGCACAGAAAGACGGATGCCGCTCGGGATCCCCACAGCCCGCAGCAGGGGCCAGGGTTTCAGCTCCCACTCAAGTGCACCTAGGGGTGTGGCAGCTCACATCCTTCGGGGCCCATTCAAGGACTAAAATGTAACTAAAATTTAGAATGCCTTCCTACTATCTCGGGAACCCCCCTAAAAAGTCCTGGAATCAGGATGTGGTTGTCTTGTTCAGCTAGAATGGGGTCATCCTGACCACCTAGAGAAACGTTTGTTCTGGAAACTCATTATCAGCATTTTGCTTCTGTACTCTGAGCTTACTTGTGTAAACTGAGATAAGGTGGATGTGGTTTTTGCTGTCAAAACCTTACGTGTAAGAGGGGTCTGTGCTGCTCGCTCAGCTCAGCTGTTTGCTGCAAGAGACAGCCGCAGGGCGCCAGTAAAGACTCTCCAATTCTTTGCTGCCCAAGTCTGAGTCTCATTTCACTGTTCAGGACGTGTGACCAGAGGCAGCTGTGATGGCTCCAGTCTTTGGGTCCCTGCCGCCCCCGTGGGAGACCTGGACCTTGAGGGAGTGAAGGAGGGCATGAGGGGTCTTTCTCCGCTTTTCTCTGTCTCTCTCTCTCAAATAAAATAAATGAATAAAAACTAAAATGCTAAAACTTGCAAAAAATAAGAAGATGACTTGAAGAGTGTGGAGGATTGGGCATCGTAAAGCAGCTCCAGAAGGCAAGGCTTTCTGCTGCTTCAGGGTCTCATTGAAGCCACAGATCTCGGCCAGCTCCATCACCGGAGCACAGGCAGGCGTCTCTCCATGCAGAAGACTCGGGGAGATGTGTGGGTCACCGAGAGAGAGCAGAGTTTGAGGTTCAAGCCGCAGTGGAACTAATTTCACAGTGATTAATAAAAATAAGCCCAGGACAGTGTGCAGAAGGAGCTCAGTTCAGGAAAGGAAATCCCAAGATCAAAGTTGAGTGATTTCAACAGCAGAGTGGAGCTCATCAGATGAACTTATGAAAATAAGACACAGTATTTGAGAAAGGATTGTTTTCCTTTGCTAAGCAAGAATAAACTGAAGTCCACCGGAGAGTCACAAAAACAGTCACAGGGCACCCACGGTTCAGATGAAGTGTGAATTACAATGTGGCGCGATCAGAAGCAATGGTGAGCTCAGAAAAGCAGAGTTTATACGAACATGACCCTAGGAATGGTTTTGATTGAACGTCGTGGAAGTGGCAGACATAGGAATCACAGGGGGAAAAAGTGACTGCAAGACAGTGAAAACTACACCTGTGCTTCTCAGTCTTTCAAATCAATTGATAAAATAATCATGGAAACCTTCATTATGCTTGTTGGGACAAGAAATTGTGTTTTCACAACTGAAAATTGTAAAGGAAAAATGCAGGAGACTGGGCAGCACGGGCGAAGGCTGGAAGCTGCAGTGGGAATGCAGAATGGTCATCCATGGTGCCTGTGGCGATGCTGCCCCCATGTGTGTGGCCAGGGGGAGGCGCTCAAGGGCTCTGCAGAGTGAAAGGTAGGGGACCAATCTTATGCCTAAAAACAGCACCAACAGCAGAGAACATCAATTGGTAGGGAGGAAAATGGTTTTTAAGAAGTCAGGTGATGCTCTCTAAAGTTATTTGTCCAGGCATGGAAGTATAAATAAATATTTGTGAACTAAACATAGCATTTTAGAAAGTAACAAGTAACATCAAAGGCACTGGAACCCCCACGTGGAAAGGAAAGTGTGACTGGGGGCAGAGCCAGCGTCATTCAAGCAGGAGCGGCTGCTACTGCTCTAATCGTCACAAGCACTGCAATACCCATCTGAGCAAAAGTGAGACTAAGCAGTGAAACTCACAGACGTTCTGCCTTCCTTCCCTTCGTTTCTCAGAACATTTATTTATCAGTTAGTCCATGAGCAATGCTGCAAACCCTTCCAGCCCCACACCTTAGTTAGCAGATTCTGAGTGGTTTTGGACCTGATTCCCACAGGTGCCAGGGACGCCTTCTGCCTCAGTACCTACACTGAGCACCGTTTTTGTGCTCCAGGCTTCTCCAGCCCCGCGGCCACGAGACACCCCAGCTCCCTTCACAAAGCATGTAGGGGTTAATGTCAGCACAGGGGCAGGAGGACGGAATGTTCTTTGTGTCTTTAAGTTTCCAGTGGTCTGGAGAGCAAGCAGCTGGGTGCCCACCTGCACCCCTCTGTCCTTGGCGCCCGGTCCCTCCATGCACTTCCCCAGTTCTACTCCCCTGCAAGGCTTCACCTCTGGCTCTGCTGTACAGGAGACCAGGGACGAGACCTGGGGCCTGGGGGCTGTGAGGGGGACTTCTCAGCATTCCAGGGCAGACGTCTGCACGTGGGCTGTAACTTACGCTCTCTGTGACAGCTCCAGGAAGTGCGTGCCTGGTGCCATTTCCAGCAAGCATGTTAGGGGATGATACTCCCTTCCTCCATGTGGAGACAGCGTCAGAAAACTACTGAAAGGGAGACGGCCATGATGGGTCTGTGGGGTGGCACAGGAACCCCCCACCGTGCTCCCTTGGGGGCTGGGATGTGAAGCCCTGGGCGAAAGGTGAGGCTACAGGAGCACTCTGGCAGGGGATCCCTGCTCTCCCAGGGTGGCTGTTCCTCGTAAAGCAGCTTGGGTGATGGAACAGGACTGCCTTTGTCCGCCCGTGGGACGGGATTCCAGAGGGGCAGCGGCATCCAGCAGCAGTGACCACGACTGGCACAAGGCCTAGGCAACAATGCACGAGTCTTCACCGAGGAACCTGTGGAAATGGTGGATGGAACATAACTCACACTCATGTGTTCCCTTGGATGACATCATGGTCAGGTTAAGGTGTGCTGGATTTACCTATTGAAAATAAAACGGGAGTGAGGGAGCAGATGGCTGATATCAGAGATCACAGTGGGAAAATCACTGTGTTTTCAAGACATAAATTTGGGGATTTCAGACCTGACCCAGTGCTCAGGGGTGGGAAGGAGACCAAGAAGAACCTGGAATGACTACGTGCTTCCTCGGAGGAGAAGGAGAGCATCCAGGACTCGGCCTGTCTCAGAATTGCTGTGTAGTGGTCTGATGGCTGGCATCTGACAAGCTGTGACCATGTTAGAGTGTGGGCCTTAGAGACACAAAAACACAGACCATGGTCTGTGTGCTCAGTGGGGTCCTGGAAACACCCCACAGCCAGTCAACGAAGCCTTCGAACTGGCTTCCTGCCACGAAAGAGGCACAATGGGAGAAAGAACCAACTGGAAGATCCCTACATATCCTGGGCCTTCCTCACAGCCAGGCAGAACCGAGAACTCTGGAGAAACACCACATCAGGATGAGTGGTGGGAGTCAGGCCCACTGGCAGAATTTGGGAGCTGCGGGGTTGGCCTCCATGGGCTCTGCAGTAACAACAGCGCACCAGCATGTGGACCAGCAGGTGCAATTGATGGCCCCTGTGTGGCCCTGACAGCGGGAGCCCCAGGTGCTGGGGCTGTGCTGCATGCATTGCGTTTCCTGGACAACCTGCACACAGCCACGGGCACATGGTGAATGGGTCTGCACTTTCTCAACTCCTGAAGAAGGATGCAGATGCTGCTTGTCTCCTGGGAGTGACAGTCCCACGTTGTCTCGGTCTGGTTCACGGCTGTGTTAATTCTCCCACACGGTTCTGGAGCTAGAGCTGGAGTATATTGAGCCTCCATCATCACTGGCTTGTGCAGAGTGTCACCCTGACTGACCTGGTCAGCAGCAGAGGCAAGTAACTCGGGTGTCCTGTTAAGACCAACATGCTCTGTTGGGGACAGAGACCTGGGACCATGGGACCTGAGATCTCTGCAGGCCACCGCGTGTCTTTGGCATCCTCAGACACCCCTTGTAAGCCCAGGGCAGCTCCCTCACTGCTGCACTGTGCACCCTCTTTCCTCAAGAAAGAGCCACGCCACTTGGTGGGTTTGGGACTTCTGAGCCAGCGTATGTGGTACTTGGACTCCAACGAGAGTGGTTGTGGACACACATGGGTCCCAGTGACCAGTGGGAAGGATTCTGGGAAAGAGAAGTATGGATCGCGGGAGTCCAGTCTCAATGAGGAGCGTGGTTCTGTTCCTTCCTCACGTCTGCCGTGAGTGTCCAGCAGAGGGCACCCACTGCAAGGAGGCCCTGCAGCCAGGCGCTGGAGAGCCCCCTGAGAGCGCTGGTCATGCCCTCTTCTCAGCCACGCAACTGCCAGGGCCACGAGCCCAGGGCTCCGGGATGGGTGGAGGCTGTGTGCAGATCCCGCCATGTGGGCTCCCTCCACGTGTGGTTGCCTGGCCCCTGCTGCAGGCTCGTCTGCTACCACAGAACAACTGTGGCTCCTCCACGTGGCTCTTTTCCTCAAGGAGTCCAGGCACCTGGGAGTCACTGAAGGGAGCGGTGACTTGCTACCAGATGTGACAGCGCAGGATTCAGACTTCCCTTCTGCTGCTGCCGGTCCATCTGAAGATGTCACGAAAATCTAATCAACCATCAGGGGATCTTATCTATCATTGCATGCCACCAAGGGGCCCATTAAGGTGACAACAGGAGAATGGCAGTGGGGCTTCCAGCAGTTTTGCTATGCTTCCTGTCACTCACAGGAGACAGCCCCGGGTAATCATGGAGTTGTGAGTTCAACTAAGCAGACCATTCCAGAGACAGCCCGTAGAGCTGGAGGATGGAGCTTGTGCAGGAAACCTACATACACCACATGGCCACATGCACGGTGGTGCAAATCGGGGACGTGGGAACCAAGGGCAGAGGTGTACCCAGTCCTTGTGTCTGCAGGATGTGTGCTTCCCATCCATGCAGCGTCAGATCTCCAAGCTCAGAGGCCCTGGATCCTAAGAGGAATTTTTTTGAGCAACACAGTGATGGCTATGTGCCTCCCACCTGGTCTCTGTAGTCATCTAAGTCCAGTGAACCACACAATAAAAAAGCAGTAACACCCAGTGGCCTCACTAACCACTAATGCCACAGGGGGCCTCATCTGCTGCTGGACACTGGGGTCTTCTCATGTGGATCCAGAGGTCTGGACTGGTCCCTGGAGAATCTCCTGAGTATCCTTGCTGGGCCAAGATTGAGCAGAGACAAATTCAGCAATTTCATCCCAGTAGGAAATGGGTCAAAGGGTGCAGTCTCTAAATAGATGGGAAACTCAGAAAAGTCAGATCGCCAGCTGAGGGTAAGGAGGTGTCCAGATTTTTTGGTAAATAAATCAAATGTTGGGTATCCCTTAAAGCCTAAGATCTACAAAGCTGCCACCCCTCAGTCATGGTAGGGAATGTGTCTGACTCCAGCCAGAAACGGGCTGCTGTTGACTGACTGGATGAAGGTTCTGCGTAGATCTGACTGTTGCAGAGTGGATATGGTGCTCCACACCTTTTATGCACCAGGGCAGATCTCTCTGATGCAGCGTTCATGCTAATCCTGCAACCAGCCTAGCACAGGTGGTACGGGACAGAGTCTTACCTCTGACATTCTCACTTTCCACCCAGCACGTTCTCTAATCTCACGACACGGAGTCTCACACAGACCTGAATGTCACTCACAGGTCCATGCACCCGGAGTACGGAGGGGAGCTCATATCCCGAACATCAGTCTTTGACCAGTGTGTGGAGTGGTTGTTCGTGCCCTGTGGCCAAGGACAGTGATGGGTGTTCCCTTCTTTTGCTCTCCTAATCGGCCTGCACCGCATGACAAGGTGATGGGCGCATCGTCCCTGGAGTGCGGGAGCCAGCAGCCAGTGCTTCTCCACGCTCGTCCTGGTTGCAGCAGAAGCCATGCTCAGTGTTGGAAGCCCAGCAATGCCTGCCTTTTCGGGATGCCTTCATCTGTTCTTCACGTTTCTGTGCCTCCCCACTGCTCTCCAAGATAACATTTTCAAATAAGCTACACACAGGTGACCAAAGACACGTCCTGACTGAGGCTCTGCTCCTGGGAAAGCCCAGGCCACAGCAACTGTGTTTCAGAAAGCGACCCTCTGTGACCAGAGCAATTACTGTCGGGTGCAGAGTCTGAAGTCAGGGCTGACTGAGTTTCTCTCCCACGTCTGCAAGACCGGCAAGAGGTCCTCCAGGCTGGGCTTGTTGAGCAGCTCTCCCTGGACTGAGGTGTGGGCACCAGCCCACGCACCTTTCGTTCTCTTAGCCTCCGGGTTGTCCCTGGGTGCTGTTCTCTGCTGCTGTGGTAGGGGAGCAGCAGAGTGGTGGTGACAGGTGCACAGGGCTGCAGCCAGCTCACAGTGGCTTCTGCCGGCACCTCCCCCATCAGAGCCGCTCACCCACCCCAGCCCCAGAACCAGGGGTAGAGTTTTGTCTACAGTGAGCAGGAGCAGGAGTGTGGATTCAGGACAAGTAAAGAGCTAGGACCCACACACCAAACTACCACAAGGAGATGAAAGAAATGCAGCATGTTACCTGTGAAAAGCCAGTGCAGTATTTCTGCTAGTGATGCCACTGGGCCAGCAGGTAAATTCTGTTTGATACAAACTGCTGAAATTCGTGATTTGGTCTAACCAGTATTTTCATAAATTACACACAAGAAGAGGGAAGCCAGGGCCATTGTTTAAGCAGCTAAACTCTCGATGAGTATCGCGGTTTTAGAGTTTATGTGTTTTTAAAAAAATATTTATTTGTCTAAAAGCGAGAGTTTCAGAGAGAGGAAGAGACAGAGATCTTCCATCTACTGGCCCATTCTGCAAGTGGCCACAACAACCAGGGCTGAGCTGGGCTGGAGCCAGAAGCCAGGAGCTTCATCTGGGTCTCTCATGCGGGTGGCAGAGGACCAAGGCTTGGGCCATCTTCTGCTGTTTTTCCCAGGTCGTTAGAAGGGAGCTGGATCATAAGTGAAGCAGCCAGGACACAAACTAGTGCCCAGAAAGGGTGCCAGCATCACAGCAGGCAGCTTTACCTGCTGTGCCACAATGCTGGCCCTGAGTCTCTGTGTTTTGACTTTTTCAGGGTATGCAGGAAATAGGATACAGTAATTACAATTCATGGAGAATCTCTCAATTTTGAGGGTTAAAAAGATTAGAGTAGAAAAAGAACTGCATCAGTTAAATACATACATTTTCACTGGGTCCCATGCAATTGACCATATAATTTAGAAAGATCACAATGAGCCTGTGTTAGATAATACTGCCGATGCAGTGAAAGTCCTGCAGAGCAACGGCCACTCATTAAGACTCAGTGTCTGGTCCAGCAGGTGGCAGGAGTCCCAGGAGACAATTGTCAGTGTCCTTCTGTGGCTCACATCTCAGAGGCCAGGTCTTCCCCACGCCCTGGTGGAAGTTATCACTTGGAACAGTTCTTCTATTTTACATGAACGTATTCAAGGCGCTTAAACTGAGTTATTGAGAAAGCTTTCCAAAGCATGCATTTTCCTACCATGTGGTTGTAGGAGAATATATGTATTTCACCAATGATTTCCTGCTGGAAAAACAGTATTTTTCACGGCAAAATGCAGTTTCTCTTTTTTCTCCAGAGGGAATTGAAATTTTGAATATCTGTAAAATTGCATGTATGAGGTGTAAAGTGAGAAAAACGGATTTTGTTTGGGGTAAAAGACGAAGCGAATGGCTCTCGTGTGCTCTCCCTGTGCTTTTCCTGGGGGAGCATGGACACGATGCCTGGAGCAGGTTTCTTCTCCTGAGGTTCCAACCCCCACGTCTCAGTCTCCAAAAAGAGAAAGGAAAGGGAGGATCCTGGAATTCCCTGCATCTGTTACTGTCTTCTACCTTTTTTTTTTTTTTTTTTTTTTTTTTGGTCAGGCAGAGTGGACAGTGAGAGAGACAGAGAGAAAGGTCTTCCTTTGCCGTTGGTTGCGCTACAGCCGGCGCACCGCACTGATCCGAAAGCAGGAGCCAGGTGCTTCTCCTGGTCTCCCATGGGGTGCAGGGCCCCAACACTTGGGCCATCCTCCACTGCACTTCCTGGCCACAGCAGAGAGCTGGCCTGGAAGAGGGGCAACCAGGACAGAATCTGGTGCCCCGACCGGGACTAGAACCCGGTGTGCCGGCGCCGCAGACGGAGGATTAGCCTGTTGAGCCGCGGCGCCGGCTGTCTTCTATCCTTTATCAAGGACTGGGGTGGAGGGGTGGGATAAATGTGCAGATTGAGATCATTTTCACAAAAAACATAAATAGTTCTTGCAGGAATACACATCTTAACTAGTTAATTATTAAAGTTCAAATAGCAGTTTAAAGCATTATATTTAAAAAAAAAAAACTTTTACTAGTTTTAAGGAATGCAGACAATGATAAAAACCATAGCCGTGTTTTTATCTTGCATCTGATTCCAGTAGATGGAACAGAGTCCCCCCATGGGGCTCAGGACACAGACATGGAGCTAAGTGGGCCTGTGTTCAACCCCTGGGTGCGCTTTGACAGTCTGCTTGCTCCTGGCTACAAATCTTTCCAAACCCCTTGTGCATGGGGCTGTTGTAAGGACTAAGTGAGATTCTAGAGTGTGAATCTGGCCTTTGGGAAGCACTCCAGGAATTATAGCAAATTGTTCATGTTTAGGCACAATTGGGAAAATTGTGACAGAGAAAAAGACAATCTCATAGTTTTTAAAGCTATATATTTAGCATGGTTGTGCATACTCTTCAGTACATCCAGACCAAAGTAACACCAAAAACATACCAACCAGTCGAATTGCTGTACCATATGTCATTAGAATGACTGCACCTGCCAAGTAAGTTCTCACGGATACAGTCAGTCACTAATGTTGTTGGGGATTTCTGTACAAGACTCTTGCGAGACTCACAACCAATAGTCGTAGCTCCCTGCAGGAGATGGAATGGGTCCTGATGCTTACAACACCACCAGCTCACCCATGAAGAGAGTTCTGGGAAAGTGTTAGGAGAGGACAGACCCTGCATGCCTCTCTCTCTGGGTTCCAAGAGCACTGAGGAAAGGCAGGGGTGAGGGGAGTCCCTCCTGAGACTGAGAAATGGAGGGGGTACTTCAGTGTCTCATGGCAAAGGGATGCTGCCATCGAATTCCACCTGTCTGGCTGTGCCCACAGCAGGGGCTCCTGCAAACCCTGTGGTCCCAACTGGACAGGGTGGACCTGGTGTTCCTGCCATGTTCCTAGTGCCTGGGGAGCTGCAATTCCAGGCATCAGCAAGTGGGGAAGAAGTGATTCTAGCACACAAATCAGCTGCCATGCTGCAGGCAAACAGCGCCACCTGCGCATAGAAAGACTGTCCGGTTGAGTCAGAGTGCAGCTGTTTGATGATCATAGGAAAAATGAAGGGACCGAAATTCCTAATGCTCAAGTCCTGACTTCTGATCCACCTCCCTACTGATGTACCTGGAAAGAACTAGAAGATGGCCCAGGTACTTGTGCCCCTGCCACCAACATGGAAGACCCAGATGGAACTCTGGGCTTCTGCCTTCAGCCTGGCCCAGCCCCCAGTCACTGTGGCCATTTGGAGAGTGAACTGGTGGATGGAAGATCTTTTCCTTTCTTGTCTCTCCCTCTCTTTCTCTCTGAAATGCGAAGTCTCAAGTAAAAATAAGTAAATCTTAAAGAAAGTAAGAAAGCTGTAAGACCTCAAATGTATGAGAGAGATACAGATTGAAGAGAGATCGTGAAGATGTTATATGAGCATGAAGTTGAAGTCCATTGAATAGCTGGGTATTGGTACACAGTTCACACACGCATACAAGACCAAGTGCGATATACAAGTGTGTCACTTTATCCAGGGGCATTCAACAGCAAAACACGTAATGCGAAGTCTTCTTCAAAGATTCTTCTTTCATTTTAAAGGAATGTTATGTGTGGAATACTGAATGTGCCTTTCACAGAATTTGACAAGCCAAGTAAACACAAGGATGCATGAGAACCTTGAGGACTCCACTGGTGCGTGTGGGCTCCTGAGCGAGTCAGCCGAGGTGTCCCCTGTGCTGGGGCTCCTGCACAGCTCCGCTAGCTGCCTTGTGTCTCCATCGCCTTTGTAGAACGGAAAGTGATTACATCAAACTGCTCCAGTTACTGTGAGGATTGAATGAAGGACTGTTACCTGTGAATGATAAGGCCACAACCTGCCACATCTTTTGGACTACAAAAGCTACCTGTCCATATCACCATCACCATCTCTATTGTTTTCTGGAAAACCTGATTGAACCTGGATGACTCAGGCAGGTGCCAGCAAAAGATCAGACAGGCAGTCTACCTGTAACAACAATGTGTTGGTGGAATGACAGCGTTATCCATTGTTATTCTTCCAAAGCTGTTATAAGAATCTGCCACCCCGTAATTCATTAGACCCAACTTCGTGGAAATGTGCCTGACACGAAGCAGAAGGCGCCCCTTTGCACCGCGTGGTAAGATTTGTCAGATGCACGGCACAGTGGACCGATGCCCTGGTCTGAGACTCTCCTTCGCTCACGTGAGTTCCCTGGTGCGTACTTGGAATTAATCTCCCATCTTAGCTCCAAACAGACATTCTCTGTTTCAGTCAGGGCAGCATTGCTTTGCTCTTCCTGGAGATCCTTTCTCATAGTAACACTTCTGGAATTATTCCAAGGTATATCAGCAATTTGTGCCTTTTACTTTTTCACTGGCATTAAATTTATGAACACACCACAGTTTTAACATTCACCTAGCAATGGGTATTAGTGTTGCTGTCCACTTGTGGCTGTCAACAAAGAATCCCCGTTCATATCTCTGTGTGGGAGCAGGTCTCCATTTCTTCAGGGCCAGCAGGTAGAGTAGAGTTTCTCTGTGTTGTTGTTCTAAGAATCTTCCAATTGTTTTTTCAAAATAGGTGTAGCATTTGCAGCCCTATAAGCAAGGTAGAGGTTGCCTCTTCTCAAATGTTTTTGGTGTTTTTAGTGTTCTTTATGTTTGCCTTGCTAATGGTTAAATGGGTTTTATTTACCTTTTTCTGATGAATAATGATGTTGAACCCTCCTTTATATGCCTAAATGTTAACTACATCGTGTGAAATGTCTGTTCACATCCTTTGTTCATTTCACTCACTGATTGGATTTTCTCTCTTTATAGTGCTGTGAAAACTCCTTAATGGCATCTCTCCAAGATTAGCAGTTTTTATTCTAATTTTCATGAAAACACCTGTTTTTATTTGTGTTTTATGATTTGTGGAGTTTTCTGTTTGTGTGTGTCCTAAGGGGTATTTGAATGTACCTAGGGGTCATATATTTCTTCTCTAACTTTTGAACTTTTATCTTTTAAGTTATTGTTCTGCTCGTTCATTTGGTGCATGGTATGAGGACAGGGTTAATGACCGTCTTTTCCCAATGTACATCCCTTTGTGCAGCACCACTCCTTGACCCCTGATGCTCTTGTGGCTGAGTTGCTTTGACACCTTGGTGAGCGTCTGCTGGTCACAGGAGTGTGTATCTGTGTCTGTGTTCTATTGACCTGTGCTACCATCTCCACACTGCCCTGATGGCTTCAGGTTAGTGCTAAGTTGCAGAATCATGGGCTAAGTTCCCTAACCTTATTCTCTGTCATCTGACTTCACTTTTCTTGATGATTTTCATTGCCATATGAATTTTTCCATCAATTGCTGAGACTTTGACTGACTGAATTAAAAATCTAAATGCCCACTGAGGGATAGTTGACCTCTTATAGATATAGGTTTCTGATCCATGAACATGGTATATTTCTTCACTTAGTTGTATCTTATTTAACTTCTCTCAGCAATTCTTTGTAGCTTTGGTGCAGACTTATTCTAGGCCCTTGGTCCGTTCCCTCCACCCCCAACTTTGAAGCATTAATAAATGAGACGATGTCAGCACAAGGACCTCGGAAAGAGCAGCCATGAGGAAGAAGGAAAGCAAGTGGCTAAGAAAAGAGGAATAAAGTTAAATTGTGATAAATTGAGTGCAGTGAGTGCTGAGAGCTGGCTGTTGGGTTTTCAATGTGGAATTCAGTACTGTGTTTGGCCAGAGATGTTTACAGGGGACAGTGAGGGCAAAAGACAAGTTGAAGTATAATTCCAAACAGAATGAAGGAGGGTGACCTGACAGTGAACACAGACAGCTTTCTCCAAGGTGTTTTACTCTAGAAAGAAGCTGGGAAGTGGAAGGAAATGTGCATTTGGAGAGGTAGCTCCAGATGTGCTGATCTGCAGGAGCCCTGGCTCTGAGGCACAGACGGGCCGTGGCAGCCCCATGGGCATCTGGGACCCACAGGGTCAGAGCCCCATGCTGGCCTGATCTGAACAAGCTGCGCTTTTCCCAGAGGGGCAGGCGCGAAGGCAGAGCTGGGGTCTGTTGCAGCTGTGGTGCCGGATGCTCTCAGCTCCATAGGAAGCAAGACAATCAGCTGTCCTTGAATTGCAGGTTTGGATACAGAAGTGTCCTTAAACGGAAAGCATTTCCCTCCACGGGAAGACCCATACATGGTGGATGTTTTTATTATAGCGCCACAGCTATAATAAAATGCTGGCATTTCTGTATATAGACAATATTTTTCTATCCGGAGAGATAATTTTAAGTTAAAATTAAAAAGCTAGGTTAGGACAGATACTGCCCCTGTACCATTATTCACGTGACTTGTCTACCTGTGAAGTAGGGGACAGAGGGATAGGGCGTGGCCCATTGTGAGTCCCTCTCATTGTGTGCGGCCCGTGCAGGGGTGACTGGGCAGCTGTCTTTGCAGTGTCACTACACACCTCCACGGCAGGTCTGCACAGAATGCGGTCACAGCGGGCCTCGCTGAGCCGACAAAGCAGACCGAGGCCAAGAGCATTTTGGACTTGCCTACCTTAGATCTGATGGTTTTATTTCCCCAATATTCACTTACTTTAAAATGATAGGAGTGCGATTTCCTTTTATGGCAACAGAAGACTGTCGAAGCTATTCCTCTGTGCCCATGTTGTAGCCACACATGCATCTGCTGGCGCCTGTGCACGTGTGGACTGTTCATGCTCCTATGTGTGTATTCTCCATGCAGTGTGTCCCTTCCAAAACCAGTGGCAATACCTGCACACGTGAAGCCATGTAGCTGGGCAACTCTGGGACCCCAAGAGCATTCCTCTCCTTACGGGGCTAGGAAGCCACACACACATACACACACACACACACACACACACACACACGTGTGCATTCTCTGTGGAGACAAGAAATGTGTGACTGGGAGGGCAGCAAGGCTGCTTTGGGCTGTTTTGATTCCACTTTGTTCATACCTGTATTTGAAAAATCGCATCGTGAAAGGTTTCAGTGCCAGGGCATACAATCCTTTGGTTTTATGTCCTTTTTCTCCTCGCCCTAGCTGTGATAGGAGCTACCGGCACGTTCATGAGCCTTTGAGCTCAGCCTCAACCTGTGCAGCCCCTCGACCGGCTTCATCTTTGCTTGCAAATGACAATGCAGCGAAACCAGGGGAAGGGAAGGATGACTTCCTTTGCTGTCAGGAGCCTGAGGAGCAGTCGGTCTGACCCAGTTTTCAGGATCGAGGTTTCTTGATGACCCGACAGGAGTGACTGCCTCCGGTGAAGGGAGGAGGCTGGAATGGCAGCAGCGCTCTGCTCCCTGGTCCTGTGAGGGGTGAGGAGGGGGAGTCGCCTTCCGTGCGGGGGAACTCTCCTTGTGGATGTTCCAAACAGAAGCTTCACACACGTGCTGCAGAACTAATTGTCTGGGTTCCGTCAGGATCGCAGCAGGAGAGGCGCGTATCTCTTGCTGAAGACCAGGGAAGAGCCGTGTGTCGCTCGGCGGATGCAGGGCTTGCAGTCCCAGCTGGGGAAGGGTCCCGTTGTTTGCCAGAGGCACAGACATTCCGGAGGGCTGGTGGCTGCCTGGACGCACAGCATGCCTGGCTGAGAGCTACGCAGAGAAAGCTGTCAGGATCCGGAGACGTTTGCCTGGTAAGATCTCTAAGTGCGGAATTGCTGTCTGCGGCAGGGAGAGCATTGCCAGGAAGCCTCAGCTTTTCTGCCTGCCAGGGGCTTTGTATCAGCATCAGAGGCAGAAGCCGGGCCTGGGAGCAGGGCTGCTTTACCTCGCTGTGTTTCTGTGATGCTAATGCATTTGCTCCTGGGGGGAGGTGTGCTGACTCCTGTCCCCCAATGTCCCTGGCTCAGGGTGGGGATTATAATCAAGCCAGAGAAGGGAGACTGTGGCAGTATTTTCAGTGTCTGACTGGGCTTTGCTGCAGTAAAAAAACTAATGGGCAAGAGGGGATGACGGTGCTAATTCTGGAACTTTCTGAGAGCCACACGCCCTTTCTGTAATGGCAGCTGGAGAAATGAGGCCGCTAGATGTTTTCACACAAGGGCTGAGGGGTGGGGCTCCTGGTGTCCCAGGGGTGATCTAAAGGATGGCCCTGGAAAGTTTCCAGGGTGGGGGTGGGGGAAGCTTCCCTAAGGGGAGCAAAGCCAGCCCTAGGATCACAGGGGCTCCTGGAATTTTGCTTGGCACTTTGCTTTGTACCCAGATTCTGGGGTTTCTCTGGCCACGTGCTCTCAGTGAACTTGTCAGCATTATGGTTCTCACGGTACTTGATAAAAAGTTTCAGGAGCTGATGACTTGGGAGCAAAACTTTCAAGACTCTGGAGATCAGCCACCAGGGCCATTATGTTAATGGGATAGTGTAACATGGGGCTTGGGAAAATCTTGATTCCTAGTTCTTGCCTCTCCCAATGAGGCAACTCCTGTTTAAATAACTCCTGTTTAAATAGCCAGCATCCTGACTCTGTACTCTGAGAAGTGTCTACAGAGTGGCTGAATAGAAGTTATAGAGAGGAAAAACAGAGGGAATGATAGAATCACACAGAATCAATTTGGAAAATGAGGTATTCATAATTGTATTCTACAGTGACAATGCTTTTCTAAGATATCTGTCAAAGAAGGAGCCATATGTGGAATACTGAATTGCTGGCTTTCAGCAATTTTCATTTATCTGATGGGTTCGTTTATCGTCTGTTTTTATTGTCGTTATGTGCACTGCATTTTACAAGGAAGGAAGACGTTTGAGCAGTCTTGCCTGCATCTCCTCCCTCCCACACATGTGTGTAAACACACATCTTCACAAAACACACACCCACAACACTGGCACAGTCTGTGTAACAAATGGAAATATGCAGTCATTTCTTCTTCCATGCTTCAGTGACATTTTTTTCAGCAACAGCCCAAAGATCTCATATAAAAATCAGGAAGCATTTGCATCGGGCTGTATATGAGGTTATGCAAATGCATAACTTATCACAGCTTAGCAGGAAGCCATCCAGGCGGGCTGTATTTCTAGAGAAGTACCAGGATACATTTTTAGAATTTCCATGGAACTTCCCTCAATGAAAACAACTTCACTTGGTCATCTAGAAAATGATTGTGTGTACTGTTTGTTCTGAACCCAGACAAAAATCAATTATGTCGTGAAAGGAATGGAAAGTGGATTAGGTGATTTAATACTTCTCTTTTTTTATAAATGAAAATGCAGTGAAAGTATAAAAGTAAATTCATCTTTTTCATTCTTTCAGAGGTACCGAAAGGATATGGACTACCTGGTTATTTAGTTACTGACATATTTATTTTATTAGCATATTAATTGGAATGTAGTAGCATAGGATGCTCATTAAAAATAACTCAGGGTAAACAAAATTGAAAAACATCTCATCATCATGAAGACTACACTCATGCCTACTAAATTCATATAAAAAAGAGGAGAGACAAGGAAACAGAGGGATGAGGGGAGGAGAAAGAGAGGAAGAGACTTTTGTAGTAGTTTCTTATCACATATCTTGATTTTTAAAGAGTAAGACATTTAGATAATGTGGTCAGTGATAGACAGATGTTCTTTTATAAGTATGCTATCTTTCCCTACACTTAAAAAAGTATCTAACTTCAAATTTTAGTAAATGTAAAAATGTAAAAAAGCTGAAAAGAGATAATACTTCCAGCAAAATAACTAAATAGTTAAGAGCAAAAATTATGACAATACCTTTAGTCTAAAGGGATCTTTTAGGATGCATGTTAGATACTAAGCAATCTCTTCTAAGTCCTTGTTGTGAAAGGGAAATAGGTTATCACCTGTGCTCAGTGGCTGTCAAGCCCAGCCACGCCCCCTGGATTCAGGTGGTGCTAGCATTTCATACCACTGAAGTGAACAGCATCTGTGTGCTGGCTACCCTGCAGCATAGCCTCCATGTAGGTACAGTTCACTTTGGAAGGGAATCGCTCCCCACCAACAGGCTGGTCCCACCCAGCTCCTCCCTTCGTCCCTCCCTGCCCCTTGCTTCTTGCCATTAATAAGGAGTGTGCTTCCAGCAAGGAGAAGGTGGCCGCCGTGCTTCCTGTGTGCCTACTCCCTAACACTTCTGCCTTCTGCCAAGTTGGCTTTCTTGGGTCAAAATAATTTTTCTCCTCACAATGGGAAAGCATCTACAAGCATGGCTGGGGGCCGCTCGCATGCCCGAGAGTTTGTCAGGTCCTGTGCGGTGCCCTTCCCTGAAGCCGGTCTGCTTTTCTCTGAGGGAGCTCCACGGGCCTCATCGATGGGTTTGTTTGTTTGTTTGTTTTTGCCAGAATCCATCCTGCAGTTGTTGAGTCCTCATCAGCTTTTGCTTGAAGCTTACCCTACTCATTTGAATTTCTTTGCTCTCTGGATTTTTGTGGCGCAGTTTCTTAGCTGGTGGCTGCCTTTTGGGGGTTCTGACAGTTTTCACCCTGCTTCTGTATCTCAATAAGACCCACCCATTGTGGGCACGTTAGACCTCACTGGTCTTCCTGTCTGTCAGTCTCCAAATGTAGTCTCAGTTCATTTTGTATTATCTCCTGAAGTTGGTGACTGCATCCCTAACAGCGTGGTTGTGTTAGGAGTTAGATGTTTGAGATGATGGAGTCACGCAGATGGTAAGACTATGTGAAAGTAACTATCTAAGCGGTAGATGGTAAGACTATGTGAAAGTAATTATCTAAGCGGTAGATGGTAAGACTATGTGAAAACATCTATTGACCCTCATTTTCAAAACTGTAGCCATTCTTCAGCTTTATGTTTTTCTATTGCAATTTTTCTTTGTTCTTTTTTCTAGTCATCTTCTGTTTCTTTCAAAAGATGCACATGAGGGATAAATGGGTTGGATACGAAGGGTTTTCTGGGCAGTGAAACTACCCTATGTGACTGGACGATGATGGACACATGTCACTATACGTTTGCCAAAACCCTGCTCCATGCCAAGGGTATACCTGATGCAAACTGTGGACTGTGGGACTGATGACCTGTCATGAGGTCCATGCACCACTGTGCTGTAGGATACTGGTGGTAGGTGAGCCATGCCTGTACTGGGGTTGGGATAAATGGGAATTCTTGCTATCTTTTGTTCAATTTCTATGTAATCCATGCTCCAGAAACTAAAGTCTATGGAGTGGTAGAGAGAAAAAAAGGTACTTCCTGGTAGTTTCTTTTGCATATTATTCTTTTAGTGTTTTGTAAAACATTTAGTATTTATTATATCAATTAATTATGTGAATAGCAGTGAAATTGTGGTAGAAAGACTAAAATAGGGTATTTGCAACTTCTAGTCATATTTCTTTTCCAAAATGTATAGTTGCCCAGTCACTTCTCTGTCTATTTGAGAAAAACTTGTTCACTTGCTGTTGCTTGAGAGAATGTGCAGCTTGCATAATGGCATTCCCACCCAGGCCTGTGCTGTGACCTTGTGGCCTGCCCCCCGCCAGCCCCTTCCCAGCGTCTGCTCACCTGACATGGACACGGACAAGGAAGGGACTCAGCAGTTTTGTTCCAAGGGCACCACAGATCTGATTGTATTTATTTATTTATTTGTTTGTTTATTTATTTATTTGGACAGGCAGAGTTAGGCAGTGAGAGAGAGAGAGAGACAAAGAGAAAGGTCTTCCTTCTGTTGGTTCACCCCCCAAATGGCTGCTATGGCCGTTGTGCTGCGACGATCTGAAGCCAGGAACCAGGTGCTTCCTCCTGGTCTCCCATGCAGTTGCAGGGCCCAAGCACCTGGGCCATCCTCCACTGCCCTCCCAGGCCACAGCAGAGAGCTAGACTGGAAGAGGGGCATCCGGGGCAGAATCCAGCTCCCATATGGGATGCTGGTGCTGCCAGCGGAGGATTAACCAAGTGAGCCATGGGGCCGGCCCCTAAAGATCTGTTTTTTGCATTTGCCAGTGAAGGAAATGCGCCTCATTGCATGTTCCTGCTTGGGCTGCGTCCAAGAGCATTTCTCCTCAGGGGCAGGGATTTTATGCTGTCTCTTGTTCTGGGTTCCACTGCCACCCCCATCACCTTTCCCATTCTGTCCCTTGCTTCTCTAGAGCAAGGTGGGGTGGGCTGGGGAGTCAGCTCTTTATGCAGTGAGTTCTCAGTGGAAATCTCTCAGGTTGGACAGATTCTTTAAATGGGAATTTTATTAGGAAATTGTTCTTTTCGTTCATATTGACAAAAGCCATCCTAGCTCATTCTGAGTTATATGCACTGTGTATTCTGGGTTTACACATTGCTGTGGTGAAGGCTAACTACAGACAGGATAAAAACAAAACAAACAAAATTACCATTGCACTTACCTGCTGGTGGTTACCTGTGAGGCCCTATTCCTGAAACCTACGGCCGGCTGAACTATCATGCATGAATCCTAAGGCCGTTAGGAAGTGAATTTGTGTCATCATAGTATGAATCAAAACTTGAAGTATTAAATAGTGTTTTATACAGGATTTAGATTTCCAACTAAATGGATGAAAAAAAAGAATGCATGAAATTGCCTAGATAATGAGATCTTTTTACAAGAAGCAATGAAAGAATCATCTTGTATCCTATGAAGTAGAAAATGACGGATCTTACTGGCACAACGATTCTGTTTCTCCGAGCGTGGACAAACTGAGGGTGAGAGCAGGGTCCCAAGACTCCTTGGTCTGATGTGGCCTCTACGTTCCGCTCTGCTCCGAGCCTGGGTGGCACAATGGCTTGTAGTCTCAGGCAAGTTACCCAGGCTGACCACGGTACTGCTCCTTCCCCTCCCAGCACTGAGTTCATAGCACCGTTGGGAGGGCTGGATGGGCTAATAGGTACATTGGTCTTGGATGAATGCCAGGCAATTAGTAATCACTCTATCTGTTAGTTTTTTTTTTTAATTATTACTATATTATTATTACTATCATAACATTTGACTATGAGACTTGGAATCAATTGGGTAAAAATAATATAAAGCAGTGAGAAGAATAACATTATAATCACCACTTTATCAACAGTATTGGGTATTTAGTAGAGAGTTAAATCTGGAGTGTTAGATCACAACTGGACATGAAACAGGGCTTGGGGAATCCTGGGAACAGGTGAAGGTGCTGGCCTGAACCCATGTGGCTTAGGAAGAGAAATCATGTCTCTTGTACACCAAGCTATGAGATTGTTCAGAATAAAAGGTTGATTTAGTTTTCTGAATGTAAAAGCAACATAGAGAAAAGCCTAAGAAAATATAAGCCTCAAGTCCTCCCATCAAAGAAAGCCATCACAAGAGCCTTGTTCTTGTGAATGTTCATTTCTGCCTTTTTATCTTTCAGATATTAAGATATTTATGGCCCAAAGTAATGTATGCATCTGAAAACATTCAGCAGTAAAACTTGAAATTCTGGAAAATGTTGTAAAATAAGCAACACAGGGGCAGCCGTTGTGGTGCAGTGGGTTAGGCCACCACTTGGGATGCCCACATCCCGTATTTGAGTGCTTGTTCAGGTCCCAGCTCCTCTGCTTCCAGTGCAGCTTTGTGCGAATGCATCCTTGGAGGCACCCAGTGATACTGACACCCATGTGAGAGACCCAGATGTATTTGTAGGCTGCTGGCAACAGCCTGGTCCGGCCTGGAACCAGCAGATCAAGATCTCTCTTTCTCTCTCTCTCTCCTTTCCTCCATCTCTCTCTCTTTCTCTCTAGCTCTCCCTCTGCACTCTGCCTTTCAAGCAGATGAATATAAATAAATTTTGAAAATAGACAACACATATCTTCACATACATTTCCAGGTCCCACTTCCCAGGGATATTTTCACATTTATTTTATGATAATATTTTAGTATGGTCACATTGTAAAATAAATAACACATTTTGACTTCTTTTGAAGAATCTATAAGATTACGTTTCTTGACTCCATCTTTTAAAGATGGAAACTTCATATTTCATGATTTTCACAATTTTGCACTGTAACTTTTATTGTTACATGAACTTCTGAATTCTTTGGTGAGTAATGCTCACTTGTACTTACACTGTTTGATGGGCACAGGATTTCCCCTACTCACCGCATTTTCAGATTTTATAATTACGAATCTCCATCACTCAACATCACCAAGTGCCAGACTGTACTGGATATTTTTTTCCTTTGTTCCTAAAACAGTCAACATAATTGAGGCCTGTACCACAGCCTTCTAATTCATTCTCTGTCTGCATTACTCTGAGACTACGAATCACACAGCAACACCTTGGAAAGTATGGGAAATTGCACTGAAAAATAAGTTTATTATGGTGCAAGGAACTTTTGAAACCCATGAGGTTTTTTTTTTCATGGTAATGCACTTTCCTTTGAACTTTCTCAAGACTTAGCTTACATGTATTTTTAATTTCTTGTTAAATATGCCTAAAATATTGTGTCCTAAAACAGCATGCAGATGGTATCTTCCTAAAAATAAACTTATTTAATCTCCCACACACTCTAGGTGATGTTGTTTCATCCTAGAAACATGCCTTACTGACACGGAGTTTATCCTCTGAGTCACTACTGCAGTGTTCCCATATACTCAGCTGTGCGCATGTGTGAGAACGCCATGAGGAAGGTCAAGGCCAAGTGGAGTCAACAACTTTAGGTTTGCTGCATCAGGCATCAGAGTCTCTGTACTTAATTCATCTATGTCTGTTATGATTGCTGGTAGAAATTGACTTCTTATATTTTATTTCACATTCCATTAAAATGTTTCTTGAGCTTTTTTATTGGATTGCCCTTTATTCACAGTCTTCTTTTACTAGCTTAAAAATTACACAATCTTTATTATACCTGTACTTCATTGAACATAGATATTTTAACATAGACTATAGCTTTATTTTTCTAATAAATGCTACTGCTGTCTTCTTCCCGAACGGAATGATGAACTGTTTAAATTTCCTCCAACACACTCCTGCCTGTCTGTGTTTTTGCTATTTATTTTTAGACTTTCCCTGATATTTTTTGTCAGTGTTTATTTCAATTTGTGGCTTCTTTTCCTGAGATCTGAATTTACTTTTTCTTCCCATGAGTCATGAATAACCCCTAGGTTATTTGAAGGTCATCCTAGAAATTGCACTGAACTCCCTTAAAATCTATGTGTTGAAAGTTCCTTGTTTTGCTCACACTCTGAAACAGTGCTGTGCTTGGTAAGAGAATTCCGTTGACCGATATTCTTCTGTGAGCTTGTTTAGAATTCTCTGCTCTGGGATCTCCTAGAATATAACTGCTTGTACTCCTTCTGTTGGTTCACTCCCCTAATGGCCACCGCGGCCGGTGCCACGCCAATCCGAAGCCAGGAGCCGGGTGCTTCCTCCTGGTCTCCCATGTGGGTATAGGGACCCAAGCACCTGGGCCATCCTCCACTGCCTTCCCGGGCCACAGCAGAGAGCTAGACTGGAAGAGGAGCAACCGGGACTAGTACCCAGTGCCCCAACCGAGACTAGGACCCGGGGTGCCAACACCGCAGGCGGAGGATTAGCCAAGAGAGCCACGGTGGTGGCCTATTTTTAAATTTATACCGAGTCCTCTACAAGTTCCTAAATCTGTTTTTCTTCAATTCTGAAAAATTCTCATCTATCATACATTTCAGTCTTGTATAATTTAAATCCCTTCATTTTCTCCTTCAGAAATGTTCATACCATTTTTTTTTTTCTTCTGTTCTACCTTTGATTTCTTTGCTTTTCTTTGGTGCCCTATTCTGTGTGATTTCCTCCAGTTTGTCTAAGGGGTCTTCAAAAACAGCTTATAGAAAAGGTGTTTTGTGAAAACAACATATGAATTTCAGAATCTGTTGCACCACCATACCCTTATCTTTCACCTCTAACTTCCGTGAACTGTCTTACATACTCCTGTATTTTGCACTTTATTCTTCTTCTTCTTTTTTTTTTTTTAAGATTTTATTTTATTTATTTGAAAGAGTTACAGAGAGAATTCTTCCATCCTCTGGTTCTCTCCCCAGCTGGCTGCAACGGCCAAAGCTGAGCTGATCCAAAGCCAGGATTCCAGGTCTCCTACGTGGGTGCAGGGGCCCAAGGACTTGGGCCATATTCCACTGCTTTCCCAGGCAATAGCAGAGAGCTGAATGGGAAGTGGGGCAGCCAGAACTTGAACCGGCAGCTATATGGGATTCCGGTGCTGCAGGCCAGGGCTTCAACCCGCTTCGCCACAGCACTGGCCCCTCCTTTTTCTTTTTAAGATGTGTTTTAATTTCTGCATTTCTATTGCTTCTTTTCAGTATCCCCCTGCCATTCTGTTTGCTGTATGCACCCCTTGTCACCAGTGTGTGTTTTCAGTTCGTTTTGAGACCCTGAGCATCTGTCTCTCAGTTCCATCCTTGGCTTTGCATCCTTGCCATGGGGTTTGCTGCACTTCTGCAGTGTGTGTTGTCAGTGGGAAGATAGGGCTCTGCATCACACCATGTGGCTCCTGTGCACCTGTGCTCTTCCACGTGGTCTGTAATTCCCCTTCTACAGGTAGTTTTCTGAGCAGTCCTTCACTTCCACACTTGCTGGTATTTTATGTCTCTGCGATCCTATGACTTCATGGGTTTCTTTGGGCATGTTTTAATATGGGCTCAGTGCCCACTCCAAAACCTTAGACCAGAAGTTTATTTCCAGATATAATAAATGATTTTCTTCTCAAATCAGTTACTTTTCTTAAAATAATCTTTATGTATGGAGAGAGAGAAAGAAAGAGACAGAGACAGAGACTGAGAGACCGAGATCCTGTCTTTTAGTTCACACCCTCAGTTCCCACAATGGCTGAGGCTGGGCCATAGCTGAAGCCAGGAGCCAGTACCTCAACACAGGGCTTCCCTGTGGGTGTCAGAATCCAACTATTTCAGCCATCACCTGCCCCTCCCAGCATCTTCATTAGCAGGAAGAGGTAGAGTTTGGAAGTGCACCCAGATATTACAATATGGGATGTGGACATCTTAAGAGGCATATTACTGCTCAGCTAAATGCCTGCTTATCCTTAATTTTTTGTAAATATTTATTTATTTGAAAGAGTTAAAGAGAGGAAGAGATGGGGTGGGGCGGGGCCCAGGGCCGGGTGGGAGACAATTTCCATCAGCCGGTTCACTCCCCAGATGGCTGCAATGGCCAAGATTGAGCCATGCAGAAGCCAGGAGCCTGGAGCTTAATCTGGGTCTCCCACGTGGGTGTAAGAGTCCCGGGTACTTGAGCCATCTTCTGCTGCTTTTTCTAGGCTGTTAGCAGAGAGCTGGAGCAGAACTGGACCGGCCAGGACTGGAACTGGCACCCATGAGATGTTGGCATTGCTGGCCATAGCTTTATGTGCTACATCACAACACCAGTCCTGCCTTAATTTTTTTTTTTTTAAACGCATAATCACTAGATCCTCATTCTCCCTAATCTCTATGGAAATACCACGAAGCCCCTTGAACACACTCTAATCAGAAAGGGTTCAGACCAATTGGATCTGTAACTCCACTGCTTCTCTAAACACTGCTGTAACTCAGTAAAGTTCTTGATTTCCTGCAAAGGACAGTTCTCCCAATGAGAGAATAAACTAGGAAACACTCGAGAATTCAGTTAGCGGAGCTCGGCGGTGGATGCTGTAAGTTTATGAATTCCTTGGGAGTGGCAGTTATTAATTCCTTAAGTCTGAAAGCATGGAAGTTCCTAAAATACAGAAGCAAGGGATCCACAACTTTGATGGCACAGCAAGGCCCAGGAACAAGCCCAAGCAGTCTTTCTTCCTTCGGAGGACTTCTGCTGAACAGAAGAGATGAGCTGGCGGATTATTCATAGTGCTTTTTTTTTTTTTTTAAATCTCTTCTTTTAAGGCAGAAAATTGAGACTCAGGGAAGATACCTGGTGAAAGTCCTGTGATCTCACAGAGGGATTTGGACATTTTGTTTTCAGTGCCTTTATTTGTGTATTATTTCCAAGTTCACTTTATTTGGCCTCAGACACCAGCACATGATGAAGGCGGCTTGTGTGAGGAGCAGCCGTGAGCCGTCTGTGCCTCTCTAAATACCAGGAGTGCTGTGCTCTTGCTGGAGTGGGTTGCTAGCAGAAGACCTCTGCTTCCTCCCTGACTCTTGCCTAAGGTCTCCTGTGAGTAAAGAGCAATGAAGGAGAGAAGGCAAAGATCAGCTTGGCTGATGTGCTGAGAGTAAATGAATGAAAGGCCTCAAGGTTTTGTTGGGCTGAAAATGGTGCCAGTACTTTAGGGTCATAGAAGGTAATCTTTGGAAAGATGATTGATTGATTGATTTGAAAGAGAGTGACAGAGATGAGGAGAAAGACAGAAAAAATTTCCATCTGCTGATTCATCCCCCAAATGCCTGTAACAGCCAGGGTTGGACCAGGCCAAACCCCAGAGCCTGGGCTCCATCCAGGTTTCCCATGTAGGTGGCAGGCACGTGCTTGGGTCATCACCCACTGCTTTCCCAGGTGCATTAGCAGGAAGCTGGTTTAGAAGTGGAACAGGCAGACCTGAACTGGTGCTCCAGTATGGGATGCCAGTGTCACAAGTGGCTGTTTAACCTGCTGTACACAATGCCCTACCTCTAGTAATTCTTTAAAAAAATCTATGAATGAAGGTGTTGTTTAGGCATTTGTATTTATTAGCCATGGAAATGCTAAACATGTTCTATCATGAACCTTGATGCTGACAGATATGCTAATTACAAGTGTATCCAAGAGTTCTCTTAGAATCAGTGCAGTGGTTACAATGTAATTTGTCAGAGCAGCCATCTTTGTTTTTTGCTGTAGTTGGTGTGGACTATGCCTGTGTGATTTGTGCACTGGACAAGGAGGCCCTGTCTTGCTCCTGTCAAGATACCAGGCTCTTCTTTGGTGGAAGCTTTCTCTTTACTAACTCATCTCCTGCTCTGATAGGACAATGAAACAACATTCTTATGAAAAAAGAGAGACTGGAGTTTAAAAGCAAAATAACCTATTGCATTGTATAGTTGAAATAGAAAGCTAAGGAGAAGTTTCCACATACTTACTTAATCAGCAGCACTCACTTTTCACAAAGAAACATGGAACAGCAAAACAAAAAGACCCAATCATTTTGAGTGAAGTTTCAAGATTCATACATATGTCACTGGATGTCTGCATTTGCCTGTTTTCTGTCACAAATACTGGAGGCCAGGTACTTCATAAAGAAAATATTCTTGAGAGACTGGAGACTGAAAGTCCGTGACTTGACAGCCCCATCAGTGCAGTCTCTGGTGAGAGTCCTGTGACTGCGCACAGTGGCACAGGCGTGTGCAGGAGGCAGGGGAGTGGAGTGGCCTCACTCCTGAGCAGCCTTCTCTTGTGAGCACCAACAAGGACCCTGAGGGCTACATTCATCCCCTCTTAGGGCAGGGCCTCTTTCTGAGACCTGTAAAGGCCCCACCAGGGACCAGGTTCCTGGCCCTGAGCCCCAACCACAGCAGTACCTTTAGCAATGTCTCCGTCACAGATATGTTGTCCTTAGGGGTCATTTTCCTTCACAATTTCCTTTCCATAGGAAACTGTCTTCAAGTCATCCAGATATTTTGGCTGTTCCAGATGCATAATTTGACATACTGAATTACCAATATCAATAATATTCTAATTCAATAAAATGTATGGAAAATAAAGCAACAGTAAGGTTTCAAAGTTCAACTAAGGTGATTTTCAGAACAGAGAAATGTGCCAGTTTCACCTGCAAAGATGATTGAGAATGCAACCCGTACAGGCACACGTTACTGCATTGTTGCAGTGCAGCCACACGGCTGCAGGCCCCTTGCTTCATGTCTGGACTCCTGGAAGCACCGGCCTGTCTCACCGTGGGTGTTGATGTGGCTGGCTTGTGTTCCAGGTGCGGAGTGCCTCAAGGGCTTGGCCCTTGGCTTACTCCCTGTGGACATTCAGTGCCTGGTTGATAGTAGGTGAATGTTTCCTACCACCTAACTCATTCCTCAGGGATGCACTGGCTGCTCCTGACATGTCTGGCAGCTGCCATCCTGGACACCCGCGCTGCGTCTGTGGATCAGACAGAGGGAGTCTGTTCTGGGGAGGCAGGAGCTCGGAGGTGTGGTCTGGAAATCGGCTGGAGACTCACCTCTACCTGTCCAGGTGCTACCTTACCTGAGAATGAGCATTGGGAGCCAGAAAACTCTCTCACTCCAGGTAGATTTTAAATAACACAACCTTTGGGAGTGAGAATCATGTACTGGGGATAACAATCCTCCCTCCTTGTTGTAGGTAGTGCTGAGTTCTGGTTTCTTCAGAGAGCTCAGACTCTAAGGAAGACACAGTGAATCAGCCAGAAATCAGGCCTCAGCTCAGGTGCAAGTTCACAGAGTTTGCCAGTCATGGGCACAGCTCCTTGCCCTGAACGGACTTCATTTTCATGGAGGCAGTGGCGTTTACGCACCCCGTGAGATGGTGAAATGAGTTACAAATTTGCAGACTGCCCTGAATTCCTACTTATGGTAAAATACTCAGTACAGAGCCAGGGAAATGAAATGAACAACAAATAGAATATGGTTTATTTTAATAACTGCTTTAAAGATAAAAGTAATGTGTTTATTTTGCAAAGTTTGGAAAGTAAAGAAAAAGAGAATTCTGTTTTGTCATGGGCATGCACTCCGTCATGGCATGCCTAGGAGTAGAAAATATAGTTCTGTGCTGGGTCTGCACATTCTCTTCATAATCTGTCCTGTTAATTAGAAATTACAAATATCGAGCATTGTCAACTCTAAGTGCCCTCTGGTTGGCAAAACAAACCCACAAACAGAATTTCTATATTACTCTAGATCATCTTTGTTTCCCACATGAGAGTGTGTGTTCCTTGGGTAATGGGCCATTTGTATCCTCTTCTTTTGTTAAGGTTTTCTCCTGTCTTTTGTCCAGTATTCTCTTGGGAGTCTATTTTTTTGTTTGTTTAATATTCAACAACTTCATCAGGAGTGGGTTGGGTACTGTGGCCTAGTGGGTGGAGCCACTGCTTTGGACAGCTGCATGGCATGTTAGAGTGCCTGAGATTAAGTCCTTAGCGAGGGACCCCCTCTTCCTGTTAATTAATGCACACCCTGGAGGCAGCAGATGAGGTCCCGAGGTGTTGGGTTCATGCCACACCAGTGAATTTCAAGTTTTTTTGAGTTTTAATTGTAAAGTGTAGCGAGTTTTCCTTGAACTCTGAATCCCGGTGCACACCGTGGAGGTGGCAGAGCCTGACCTGGCTGCTGCACCTTCAGGGAGCCAGAGACCTGAGAGGGCACCTGCTGCACTGCCGCATGTGCGCAGGAATTGTTCCCAGGCTTCTGAAATTAAATCCATTTTAACCTGCGAGGCACAATGGGTATAAAATGTAAATCAGCAAATTCAAGATTATTAAAGACAAATCTGTGTTCACTTTTTATTTCCAGTTTCTCATGTGTGTATGGCTTGTATGGGGTTCAACAAACATTTAACGGATTAGATTCTAAATATACCAGAGAAGTGTAAGTTTAAATACATCTACACTCACTCCAAGTGTGCTATTATAGCATCGTATGTTAAAATTACATTTATATTTCTGCCCTTGACAACCAAGGTAATCCACTTTGTAATGAAACAATCAGGAAATTTAAGTTGTTATTTTTTATATCAGGGCAAGCCATATTTGAGACTTGTCTTTCAGAGGTGATGAATATTGTGTGTTTTCCAGAAATGTGAGGTCTTAGGGGAACCCAAGGGTGTATACAGGGAATAGGAGATAGGCAGTTGTGAATTTGGGGATTACAGAGAGTGTGAAGTGCCTGTGGTCTTTGTCTGACACCTCCAAGAGGGTGAGCTACCTTCCCTGCTGCTCCTGTGCTCAGAGGAGGGAGGACATCTGATTGTTATCCTGATTGTTATCTGATTGTTATGTGCATTTAAGCTATTACATTGCATCAGTAATGGCTCACAGCAGTACAGAATGAAGAAAAGAAGGAAATGAGGTGTTGGACTTGGTGAGCCTTAGAAACAGATTTTCATTTGATTTACAAATGAATGCCTTGACACTTGTTTGGTATATTTAGTAATCAGGATTAAAGCCATCAAACAAACACATTCTCCTTGTAGTTTGAGACAGGGGCATTAATCAGCCAGGTCCGCCTACTTTTTTTTTTTTTAATTTGACAGAGTTAGACAGTGAGAAAGAGCCAGAGAGAAAGGTCTTCCATTGGTTCACCCCAAAGGGCCACCACGGCCGGAGCTAAGCTGATCAGAAGCCAGGAGCCAGGTGCCTCCTCCTGGTCTCCCATGTGGGTGCAGGGGCCCAAGCATGCGGGCCATCCTCCACTGCCCTCCAGGGCCACAACAGAGAAGAGGAGCAACCATATGGGATGCCAGCGCCGCAGGTGGAGGATTAAACAAGTGAGCCATGGCGCCAGCCTACTTTTGTGGCAGGAACCAGGTAGCCCTGAGTCTCAGGACAGCAGAGTCCCTGTGTGCCGCCTGTTTTCTGCACGAGGGTTCCGTGATCTGCCCTCAACAGCACAGGGGCAGCACCAGGGTCAGTGCAGGCTTGCGGAGACACGTGAACCCTTCCCCTGGAAGTGAGACGGCTGCCTGAATTCACAGCCCTCAGCCAACACCCATCACTGCAGCCAGTGAGGGCATCAAGTTACTCAAGCACCTACAAACAGCACTGACAGCCACCAGGGAGCCCACGGCTTTGAGCTTGAGAAGAAACCCCTTGCAGGCCCTCTTGCTGGCGATGAATCCGAATCCTGCTAGGCATCCCGTGTGGTGACGCAGGAGGTTCTTCTGTTTTGTTTTCTCCAGAGTTTTGTGCGTTTTAAGGAGTGAGCCAGTCTTTTCCACTGCTGTGCACTGAGCAGCCGCCTCATGTTTTGGGTCCTTGGTTGATTCATGCAGTAACTATCAGGATCATCTAGCCACCTTGTTCAAGGCTGTGATATCAGGGCTCAGAGAGACACGCCTTGTTCCCGTGAACTCCAGGGCGTTTCCAGGAGATAGATTTGAGTTCCATTGCCATATGAGATGTCACCTGTGCCAGTGCCCAGCACGGCTCCCAGCACCTTGAGAACATGGAGCGGCTGAGTGAACAGTGCTAGTGCTAGTGCTGCTGTGGGTAACTGTGGAGGAAAAACTCGCAGGGGCAAGGGCACAGCAGGCAGGAGCAGCTGTAAAAGCCAGAGTGACCTCCAAGTGGGTCACACGTCCTGGGGCCAGAGGTGGCCAGAGAAGAACTTGACCCTGACCCAGAGCAGTCTGTAGCCCACGGTAACTGCGCCTTTGGACATTGTCACTGTGGGACCGCGGAGCTCCTGCTGGCTTTCAGGATGGAGTAACACAGTCAGCCTTGGACACAGAAGTGACTACGCTGCCCGCTGAGGGCACAGCTTCAGTTTTCCTCTTGCAGCTGTCTGGGCCTGGAGATGGTGACAGAGCAACCCCCAGCTGGAACTCCAGCAGGAGACCCTGCCTCGAAGGTCACCAGCTCTTTTCCCACACATTAGCTTTTTTATCATAGCAGTCAATAGGGAAAAAGTAAAGAGCATTTTACTAATTTTTACAGTACAAATGCAAAGTAGAGAGGTTGGGAAATGCACAAGATGATAATACAGGGAAATGAAACACCTCACAATCCATCCTTCCAGAAATCACTCCTGGTATTTCCCTAAGTCTTTCTGTTCTAAGGATAACAGAAGTTCTGCATTCCCATTCTAAGCTAAAACTGTATAAAAACGTTGGGACATGCAGGATTCTCACTGTAGTAGACGTCTCCAGCAGTGGTCGATCCCAACAGTTCCTCCTTGGCATGCACCCATGCACTTCAGGAAGTGGCCTGATCTGACCTCATGATTCCTACTGACCTATGGGATCCCTGGAAGTGAAGCCTGCGACACTTGACCTTAAGTGCCCAGGTAGCCTTCACCTTCATTGTCTGGAAGCGATGGACCCATGATGGAAGGAAGCCTGAGAATCTCTACAGGGAGGGGCTGCGAGGTCCCTGGAGGTGTGAGATGTCCAGAGGAGGGAGCTGAGTCGCCTGGCAAAGCAGTGGCCCCAACGCACGTGGGAGGGGCGTTCTCTGGTTCACTGGTCCCACTGGGAAATGAGTGACTGCAGCTGACCCTGTGTGGACTTGAAGTCACCAGTGAACCCACAGAATGTTGAGAAATAACTGCTTCTTCAACTACTAGGTCTCGGAGTGGCTCGCTTGGCAGTATTAAATAAATGAAACAGCCACTAGTTTAATTCTTACAAGTAAAATAAAATGTTTTGGAGTAGCTTCAAGTTTCCTAATTCACATATTGCAGTTCCCTAATTCACTCATCCTGATTGCTCATCACACTGCACAGAATGTGGCTCTGGAAGCTGTGTGTGGTTAAGTCTGGATGTAATAGTTTTTAAGATTATAAATTCCTAAGTCACACCATGAAAATGGAAAAAAAACAGACAGAAACTCCCATGAGATTAATTTTCGCCTCAGTGTGTGTATGTGCAGAGTTGGGCAGACTTTGAACAGGACTGACGTGCAGGACTTGTGAGATGCTGTTGGCCTTCGAAGGGAATAAAAAATGAAGACTAAGCCAGGCTCACAGATACCCATATACTTAGAGTCAAGAATATAGATGGCATCCTTTCATTCTTGAAAGCCTGTATAAATTTCTTAAGTGATTTTTTTTTAGTACACTGTGGACTTGAGTGTTATTTTTATATCAGGTTATAAATACCGTTGGTTAGAAGTCTCTCTAGTGAACTTCCCCCTGTACTCCATATATTCTTCTGTGTCTGTTGTTAGCCAGATAGTTCAGAGGTGAACATTAACCCGAGATGATATAGATGTATAAGCATAATATCACTGTTACAATGACTGTCACCATGTGGATTTTTGTTGCAATGCATAAGTATTTTGTTTCGCTGATGGACAGCCATCCTTCTGGTCAACACAATAAAGAATGAAAACAGCACTGAGTTCCTCAGGCATTAGGACTGTGCAGTGAGGCTTCTCTGGAGAAACAGAACCCACAGTGCCATCCACAAAGCTTTGTGCTCTGAGGAACCAGCTCCAGCGGCTATGCATGCTGCAAGTCCATGCCTGCTCTTTGCAACTGGAGAGGCAGGACCTGGTGCAGCCCCAGCCTGAGCCTGAGAGCGTGGCAGGCCCTGGTGTGGATCCTGGTCTGAGGTCAGGAGATGGATGACTCAGCCCAAGAACGCAGAGAGGAAGGGAACTAGTCCTCTCTTGTGCCACGTTGGTTCGATGCATGCTCCTGGCAGTTTGGACAGTACTGAGCAGCTGCGTCCACAGATTCAAACGCCACCATCAGCCAGATGCATCTTCACAGACACATCCAGAAATCATGTTTAATCTGGGCCCCCTTGGCCGAGTCCAGCTGACCCACGAAATGGCCCACCACAATAAGAGCAGGTAAGAGAAACCCATTTGACTTTGTTCATAAACAGGCATTTGTCACATAAAAGGCAGTGAAGTGGCCATAAAATATAAGATTTAAAATCATCATTACTGAGTTCCCATTTTCCTAAAAGTTCCATTATTCATTGGAGGACTAAACTTTAAATTGGTTCAGCACTCTCTATAATTACGATGTGGCTGTGTATTTATTCACGGCAGATTCAAGTGCTTCATTTGCAGTTGCCATTCGTGTGCGTGGCAAAGATGCCGCTTTTTATTGTGTGCATTGTGAAAGGGCAACACAAATTACCTTTCCTGCTGGAAATCAGACTGCTCTTTAGAGGTATCATTCATTATGCTCTAGACTCCAAAAGATCAAAATGCAGTGCCCGGGGTTTTAAATTTTCCAGGGTGATGAAAGCAAAGAGGGATGTTAATGTGTGACCGCACTCCAGGTGTGTCAGCTAATTTCCAAGATGATGCTCCTCTTGACTGTGTTGCCTTTCAGCTTTTATGCTGGGCGCTAATGTCTGCAATTACAGGATTTCAAAGTTGTGACCCCAAGGACAGACACATCCGGATGCATGAGCTGGAACAGCAAGGCTGTGAAATGGATCGTCACAGTGAGCTCAGCAGCAGAGAGGTCTGCTGGAATCTGGCACAGGGGCTTCGAATCAAATCACTCAGATGCGGCCAGGACCCCAGAAAATCCACCTTGAAGTAAGGACTGAGACGTGGGGTCTCCAGTGCTCCTAATAAATAGGCTAATCGTCAGCAAGACTCAGTGTGTTTATGTGAGTGTTACGAAGAATGTTAGCCTAGACTTTAACAGCTCTCAGCACCTCCATCCTGGTATCAAATTCTGTCCAATATTAATAAATAATTCATTTGAGTTGAAACTCTTTAGAGGATAAGTGTCTTTTACCTCTGGGTAGTGACAGAATAAAATATGGAAATAATGACATAAATAAAACCCGTGACATTAATTCTTTTGAATTAACATTATAAGTTTGCATTAGCTAGAACCACTTTTATATGTTTGATGTAAAAAATGCTGTCCCGTTTAAGACTCTGGAAAGTCTCTGCCACATTGCATTTGTGTTTGCACTGTTAATTTTGTAACTGATTTACCGGAGTTAAGATGAAAAGCTCATGGAAATTTACTATCCTTAAGTTTTGAAATGTTTTAAAGAACATACAGTGTACTGCTTTATGATGTCGGGATTCACGGTATAAATAGCTGAACACATTTTCCTGGTTAGGGCCTCTGTGTTAATTGGTCAGACTGTGAAAACACTAAGGAGTACGGAATATTTCAATTTTAAAAATGCCATTTAAAATATTCAAGGCTGTTGCATAAAGTTGGTTGTCTACAGGCCTGGCGTTTGAAGTACAATCTGTTTGTTTTATCTGAAATAATTGAACATGAATTGTGGCAAAGTGAAGGAAATATCTCTTATTTTAATAAGGTTACCAGAATAATAGATATATAAACAAAGCTAAAGAGTTTCAGAGGGAAATAGCATTTGTCTATTCATGTCACATTGGACATGAATCAAGCTCTGAGGGGCTCTGTGGCCCTGAGTTCTTGGGAGGTGAGAGTCAGGGAGGGGCCTTGTCCGAGCCAGATGGGGTTGCACACACAGACCCAGAGGAGTGCCCTCTGCCTGCATCCCCAGAGACACAGGTAGCTTTGTGCAGACGACCACACACCCTCAGATACAGTAACGTGGACTCTGCATTCAGTTCCTAGCCTCTCAGAGTTCATTCTCTCTCTAAAGCCCAAGAGAGCACCGAGAAGAACAAACTGCATTACACTGAGAACAGCAAAGGTAACACACATGTGCTGTCATCTTCCATCGCTTTTCTACCCTCAGTTCCTTTGGGGCAAAACTTTCTGAGCTCCAGACAGAGCCAGTGGCACTGCTGCTGCTGGGACTTTAAGGGCCACCATTATTCTGAGGCTGCTTCCACAGGGGTTCCTGGTTAGAACCCACAGGGTTCCAGCCGGCACCGTGGCTCACTGGGCTGATCCTCTTCCTGCGGTGCCAGCACCCCAAGTTCTAGTCCCTGTCGGGGCACCGGATTCTGTCCTGGTTGCTCCTCTTCCAATCCAGCTCTCTGCTGTGGTCCGGGAGTGCAGTGGAGGATGGCCCAAGTGCTTGGGCCCTGCACCCCATGGGAGACCAGGAGAAGCACCTGGCTCCTGGCTTCAGATAGGCACAGCGCGCTGGCCGTAGTGGCCATTTGGGAGGTGAACCAACGGAGGGATGACCTTTCTCTCTGTCTCTCCCTCTCACTGTCTGACTCTGCCTGTCCCCACAGCGTTCCTAGTTAGAGCCCACAGCGTTCCTGGTTAGAGCCTACAGTCATTCCTTTTGTGTTATTTTACTTCCTCTGAGCATGTGAGTAGATCGAAAGGAAGCTCTGACTATACCTCTAAAAGTAACGTGACTTCTTCATTCTTCTCTTTTTACCACTTTTGACGACGTTCCTCCAGGCCATGCGGGTGGGCAGCAGAGACCTGAGTTTGTGCTCAGGGAAGCCTTGCAGCAGCCTCTGTCGCAGGTGTGGAGAACAGATTTAATGTTCCCATTGCCCTTTGCGTTGTCCTTACTCTGTCCTTTTATTAAGGTTTACAGGGTTTAATTATTTGTATATATTTTTCTGTACATAGGCCTTTAAGCTGGGTGCCCACTTGCTGGCCAATTTTAACCTATCTGTATGCGACGTTTTAAAATATTTACCAGTTAAGGTGATGCTTGTGGATTCCATGAGGCCAAACACACATGAGATCCGTGTTCTTCAGCATAAGTGCTTGGCATTGGCCACATCTCACATCGACACCAGAGGCATTCAAAACACAGATGAAGAGGCAGACAGAAGAATCATCTTTTTAAGTAATGTCAGAAAACCAGAATTGCTTTTTGATTTAGGTTATGTGAATACGTACTTTTATTAAGACCTTGGCTTTAAAACATATCCAACTTTGCTTCACAACAGAAGAACCTGGGGTTTTTCCTCCTCTTTTACTGGAGAAGCCACAGGTGCAGCATGGTGAATAGAGAAGGCAGTTTCTGTTTCAATATCAGATGCCAGCAATTGCTTCTTGATCTGGAATCCCATGAAGGCACGCAGAGGTGGGAGTGGCTGGGAGAAGTCTGTGCTACCCGCTGATCTTGCATGGTGCACTGTGCACATCTTCTAACCTCTGAACATTTCAAAGACAGCCTCTCTCAAAGATGGCAAATTAGGGAAGTAGTAAATAAATTTCTTTGATAGATGAAGCCCACGGAAGATGATGCAGCTCATGATGGGTCTGCTAAGACTGGGGTTGAATATTCAGTAGCCCTGAGAATTTCTCTGAATATCAGTACTCAGAGAAGAGATGATGAGCAGGTCTGGCAAAGTCAGCAGGTCTGGCAAAGTCATCAGGATTGTGGTTGAGAGAAAGCCAGATCTGCAGATGATGCGACTTAAATCCTCCCAGGCTCTGACCTAAACCCTTTCCTGATTTCAGGAAATCTTTTCTGCTGTATCCTCTGGGGTGGGAGGAGCTAGGATTAGCACTGAGGCAGAACTGGCTTTTTCCTTTTGCTCATGGGAAGGGGCAGCAGGGACATGCTCAAGTCCACAGTCCGTTCTGGCTCCCAAGGCTGGTCAGCTGAGCCCCTTCCTAGCTGGGAACTAGCAGCACACGTGTTGACTTCTCCAGCCTCATTTCTCCTACTTGTAATGCAAAAATAATAGTAGTCCTGCCTCATGTAGTTGTCTGGGGGATTAATTGAGATTAATGAATATAAAAGTCTTGGCAGCATTCCTGATTTTCCTCGTTGAGTTTCAGCTGGTATAGTACCATTAACATAGTATAAGCATGAAGAAGGAAATACCGCAGATGGTACAGAAAAACTGATGGTCCCCTGAGGACATACAGCAACCTTCTGCGATACCGAGTGGGTCTCTATTACAGAGGCAGAGCATACAATTCCAAGGAGTAGTAATAACAATTAGAACAGCTACTGCTTTCGATCTTCCTAGGTGCTTTCCTAAGCACTTTCTGTAGACCAGCATGTCTAATTCTCATAATGAGCCTAAGAGATGTCTAGCTTCATCTCCATTTTATAGATAAGTAAAATGAGACCCGTGGAGTGGTAAAACGTCTCGAAGTGGAAAACAGCCCTTAGAGAGTAGAGCCAGAACTCCAAATTCAGGCAGTGTGCCACCAGGATCAGTGCTTTACCACCTCAGCCTGCAGCCCCACACTGACCACCAAGGCCCCCTGGACAGCCCAGTGGGTAGAGGCATGGGCGGTGCCATTACTTGTCTCACATAGCAATGAAAATATAGTGTCAGAATAGAAGGGAGAGGGAGAGGGAGAGGGAGAGGGAGAGGGAGAGGGAGAGGGAGAGGGAGAGAGAGCGCGCGCTCATTATCTTTCATGTGCTGTTTTACTCCCCAAGTGCCCACAACAGCCAGGGCTAGCCTAGACCAAAGCCTGGAGCAGGGAACTCCACTCAGGTCTCCTCCATGGGTGGCAGGGGCCCGAGTACTTGAGCCATCTTTTACCTTACGAGGGACCTTGGCAGGAAGCTGGATCAGAAGCCAAGTAGCCAGGATGCCATGATCAACGCTCTGATACCAAGGGGTGGCTTAATGTACTGCTCCACATGTCCAACCATACACATTGTTTGTTTAAACCTAGGTTGTTAGAACATAATTGTTTAAAGAAAATTTAAACTGTTTAAAGAAAAATTAACATATGAAACTGCTAGGTGTTTATTTCAGCCAAAAGTTGCAATTTAAAAAATTGCTGGGACAGTAGGGTCCACATGACCAGAAAGAGGACCCCAGAACCGTGTTGTTCAGCCCCGCAGGGAGAATTCTGACATTTATGGGTCAGTTCATTAGACCTTAGTAAACACCTGTGGCTTCTGATAGTTAGACATTCAGTTCTCCAGTAGCACACCAAAGAGCAGGGGAAATGAATACAGATGCATTCTGGGTACTGCTGCCACATCCAAATGGCCGGGGTGTTGAGGAATGAGAAAAAAATTCTGTGAATTTCCCTATCTCCAGGACAGGTAGGACGACAGTTACCGAGGAACACCATCCATACTCAGCTTCATCAGGTCCTGAGCCAAGAAGGTGAAAGGCACAGTGGCTTTCTTCAGGTGCCCATCTCTGTCAGGTTCCCAGGAAGTGGTACAAGATGAGACTGCAAAGGAAGGTGGAAGTAGCAGATTGCCATTAACTTCTAAGAGGTCAGGGATTGCAGAACAGTAAATACAGGGTCTGATTTCTTAGAATTAACTAGTAATCAAATGCATTCACAAATATTGATATAATTCAAATTGGCTTTCATCTTACTGAAAACAATACTGAATTTGTGTATCCTGCTAAATAAATGAGAGACATATGTATATTTTTTACAGAATCATCACTTATTTAGTTTATGGTCTAATTATTGGTTGAGGAGATATGTAAACAACAAATTATCATATGAAAAACATGAGCCTGGGAGTAATTAATGCAATAAAATAGATGGCTCAATATGTGAGCAATTTCATTGTAAATTCTAGCAAAAGGGCTTAGTTTCAAAAGAAAGATAAAATTATAAAAAAATGTCGTAAGGATTAAATTAAGAGATAACTTCAAGCGTTTATTGATGCAGTATTCAAATTCAGTGCATCTGGCACAGTGAGACTATTGAAGCTATATTGCACCATTTGAGGAGATCAACTCAAGTGGTTAGGATGCGTTAGCTGTTCTTTGTCATGGAGGTTGCCCTAGACAGATCTGTAGTGTTAACTGAGTATTTCTTTGTAGTCATATTGTATATCAGCAGTTCATGAATTATTACATGTAACTAAAACACAGTAGTCAAATAGTCTTCCCTGGAGGCGGGTGCTGTGGCGTAGGGTAAAGCCCCTTGCAGCCCTGGAATCCCATATGGGTGCTAGTTCAAGTCCTGACTGCTCCTCTTCCGACCCAGCTCTCTGCTGTGGCCTGGGAAAGCAGTAGGGCCCCTGCACCTGCGTGGGAGACCCTGCAGGGAGGCTCCTGGCTTTGGGTCAGCCGAGCTGTAGCCCTTGCAGCCATTTGGGAAGTGAACCAGCGGATGGAAGACCTTTCTCACTGTCTCTCTCTCTCTGTTTCTCTCTCTGTCTGTAACTGTACCTTTCAAGTAGATAAATAAATCTTTTTAAAAATATCATCTGCCCTACTCAGTGGACTGCGATAGTTCTCCAAGATACCTGTCCTCCACTTCATGTGGTGATCATTCCTTTATTTGTTCACTTAATAATAAAGTTTTTCATGCACACATCAGGTATATGGTAGCAAAAGGATTACTATTGGCAGCAAAATTATTACCTGATAAGAGAAACAATTTCTGAGGTATCTTCAAGAATTCCATGGCACACAGTGCATGCGTGACAGCAGACTCTGGAGATGTGATACAAGGAGGGGATGAAGGCAGTGTGGGTAGAATCACTGAGCACAGCAGCCCGTGTTCCCCACTGGGAGACTCTCCCACTTGGCTGTCATATACCTTGAATATGGGCAGTTGTAAATTACTTTATTCATTCTACAGTCATGTCTAGGAGCTGTTGAGAGTTGCATTTCCGTGTGTAGCAACAAATCAAAGCAAGAACTGGAAGTGATGACACAGAATAACACCCTCCTGCCTTTTCCACTTTTGATTGAACTCATCCAATAGCTAAGGAGCATCTTCTATGTGTAGGTCCTATGTGAGATTACATGGATACAAATTCAAGAAAAGACAAGTTGGCTGGTGCCACGGCAGGGAGGCTCCTGGCTGATCCTCTGCATGCAGTGCCAGTGCTCTGGATTCTAATCCCGGTCGGGGCGCCGGATTCTGTCCCGGTTGCTCCTCTTCCAGTCCAGCTCTCTGCTGTGACCCGGGAAGGCAGTGGAGGATGGCCCAAGTGCTTGGGCCCTGCACCCGCAAGGGAGACCCGGAGGAAGCACCTGGCTCCTGGCTTCAGATTGGCGCAGTGCACAGCCCGTGGCGGCCATTTGGGAGGTGGGCCACCAGAGGGAGGACCTTTCTCTCTGTCTCTCTCATTGTCTAACTGTCTGTCAAAAAAAAAAGTTTTTTGTTTCAAAGTGTTCATAGGTCAAAGGGAACTTACAGATATCTAAAGAAGCAAGATACGTGTAACAGGCATAGAGGGTAAAGCGTCTGCCTTCTGTGCCGGCATCCCATATGGGTGCCAGTTCTAGTCCTGGCAGCTGCACTGCTGATCCAGCTCTCTGCTATGGCCCGGGAAAGCAGTAGAAGATGGCCCATGTCGTTGGGTCCCTGCTCCTGGGTGGGAGACTGGGAAAAAGCTCCTGGCTCCTGGCTTTGGATCAGCACAGCTCCAGCCCTTGCAGCCATTTGGGGAGTGAACCAGTGGATGGCAGATTCTCTCTCTCTCTCTCTAGACCCATCTGAATCTACCTCTCAAATAAATAAAATCTTTTAAAAAATACGTGTAACAAATGAAAGAAAACAAATGTAGACATAATAAAACAGTAGCCCACAAGAGGTCACACACAACTATTGATGACTGTCAAGAACGATGACTTTGCAAGTACAAGTTTTAGTCTCAAGAGATTGAGCAAAGATATATCTTGTCCTGTGTACCCAGATGGAATGACTCAAAATAACCAGGAGAACAGGAAACAGAGACCAAAATACCACTGTCCATGAAATATAAAAGAAAAATTATCCATCAAAGCGTTGTCACTGGAAGATAAAAGCAAAAGCCAAGTGAATTGCCATTCGTAGTCTCCCAAAACTACCAGGAGAGCCACCATGTGAGTGGCAGTGGTAAAGATGCCCACACTGGAAAGGGGAAGAAACAGACCAGAACTTCTCTGAAATCCTTCCTGGCAGTCCCAGGGCCCCTGACAGCCTACAGGAGGGTGGGGAAACGTGTGAGGGAAATGGAGCTTGGGTGCCCCAGATTTTCAACCCAAAGACAGGGGGAAAAAAGCATGTCTTAAAGCAGAAAACCCAGTTTGTATGCTCTTTCCATTGAGAATTGGAATATTCATAAACAATATAGATGTAGAACCATAGATATCCATTTTTTTTAAAGATTGTAATATTTATTTGAGAGGTAGAGTTACAGAGAGAAAGAAAGGTCTTTATCCGCTGGTTCACTCCCCAAATAGCCATAAAGGCTGGAGCTGCGCCATTCTGAAGCTAGGAGCCAGGAGCTTCTTCCAGGTCTCCCACATGGGTGCATCTTCTACTGTTTCCCAGGCTACAGCAGAGAGCTGGGTCGGAACAGAAGCAGCTGCAACACGAGCCATTGTGCATATGGGATGCCGGAGCGCAGGTCGAAGCTTGGCCCACTGTGCCACAGTGCTGGCCCCCAAGTATCCCTGCTTAGGAACTTGCCAAGAAAACCTAGGGTTGGCCTGGTGGTCTAAGAACAAAGGCCGCCAGTGGAGAGCCCAGGAACACAGGTGTGTGGCGATCCCCTCATGGGAGAGGCAAGGCTGCAGGGGCACAGCTCGCCCACAGGGCCCAAGAAAGGCAAACGAGGTGGAGGAATGATTACTCATCATAAAAGAAGTTGTCCAAGGAAGACAACGTGATCATACAGCTGATCTGCAGTGGATAGGACCTGGACAGCCCTGCTGGGAACTCAGTGGATGTGGATTTGAAGAAAAACTGCACCAGGTTGTGCTGGGAGACTGGGTTGAGAGCGCATCATCAGCCCCGCAGCTGAAGGTGGAGAACGCAGATTGCAGGAGGCCGAGGGCCCACAGCTGTGCGCCAGGAGAAGCCGCGTGGGCTACGGAGGTGTTTGCTAGTCCAGGTGGGCTGAGCCCGCGCTTGCCACGGCTCGGCCCCGTCATGAGCCCACCCGAGAGGCCAGGGCGCGGCGGGCTCCCCCGGTGAACGGAGTGCGGCCACCCCAGGAGGAGGTAGGAACATTTTAGCACACGCCAAGGTGTCTGCCTGGGTGTCTGCTGGAAGGTCCCGGGAAGCGAAAGCAAGGCTTGGCCCAGGAGTAGGTGCAAGGCTCGGGCGAGTGTGGGCCCAGGCCGTGGGTCCACCCTTTCCCTCTCTGGGTCGGCAGCCCCCGCACCCTCTGTCCGAGGGCAGGGCCGGAGCCCCAGGGGATGGTGTGGGTCCGGTGACTGGTGACTACTGAGAGCCATTTCCTGTCCACACCGGTCCCATTCGGGTTGTTTTTTGTCCGTTTCAAATGCGGGCCACTGTGTCTCTCATGTTTCCTAATTCGTGTTTTGCTGGAAATGGTTTTGGCAACCTTGGCGGGCATCCAAGAGTTAAGCTTAGCGTTTGTGTTGCTGGTGTCTGTGCCAGCCTGCAGACCCCGGGTTAATACGATGGCTGGCTTTCAGTTCCTTCATAGGAATGCCATTCCCTGTCTGCTTTCATTTTTATTTACAAATGGAATCCCTGAACCATAACTTCATGAGGTGAGCACAGAGAGTGGCCAGCTTTTCATGGAGCCATAACACAGGGCCAGACTCACGGATCCATCTCCATCTTCCTGCCTACCAGGAAGGGGTAAAGGAAGCCAAGTGGGGGAACGGAGGCCACAGCTCACAGCCGTGGGAAAGGCGCAGGTGTGTTCAGACCACCTCTTCCCGTGTATGTAAGGGGAATAGATAGTGGAACTCTTGGAGGGGTGGTGGTTTCAATCCCTTTTGGCGTCTAATAGGGCGTGGTTTTTGACTTACTGACACCCTAAGTTTAGCCCTTAAAGCATTCATGTCTAGGCGTATTTGAGAACGAGTGACAAACACCATGTGTGCATGTGTGTTTGAATATCGTAGGAAATGGCAGGATCCATAGGAGTGCCTCATGCACCCAGCTAAATGCTTACCTCTTAAAGTCGCCATGATTATGAAGTTTGTTTTTAACACTGTTCTGGAAAGTTCTGAGAGGTGACTTGCCGTATGTCCTGCCTCTTGGGGAGTTGGAGATGGTATTCCAGAATGGGCTGGCAGAACCTGCTAGTCTGGCACCCAAGAGCAAAAGGCACCAGCAGCCCTGAGAGAGAACCCTGTATGTGTGGAAGCAGAAGTGCAGATGGCACATAAGCAAATTTTTCTCATCTATTTGCGAATTTTCCCCTCATTTGTACATTTTCCATCACTTCCTGTTTTCGCTCAAAAATATGAGACTGGAACAAAGTTTATGGAGATGATTCACTCACACTAAAGTACATACATTTTTAAGATACGTTTCAGTGAGTTTGAAAAATGTATACACTCACGTGACTGCCTGTTGTTGTTTATCTGGATAAAGAGTATTTCTATCCCTGTGAAAAAGCTCTCAGTGCTGTTGGAGTCACATACACCCCAGAGCCTGCCCGCAACCACTAAGTGGCTTTCGTTGCTGTTGGTGTGTTCACAGGGAGGCGTCTGCTGTGGGATTCCTTTATGTCTCACACTCAGCACAGTGGGTCCTTGAGTTTAATCCATGCGTTTCCTTGTATCGCTGGCTTGGCCCCTTTGCGTTACTGGGTAGGAGTCCATAAACCGCAGTTTGCTTTTCCATTCACTGCTGATGGATATTTGGGGTATTTCCCCGTCTAGGACTGTTAGGATTAAAGCTTCTCTAAACCTGTGTGATCAATTGTTTCTGTAGAGACGTTCCTGCATTTATCTAGAGCGACTTCTAGCGTGGACGTGGTGGTTGCATGGTATGCTTAACTCAGTAAACATCTTCCAAAGTAGGTGTGTCGTTTTAACTCCTGCCAACACATGTGACAGTTCTAGTGGCTCCATCTCCTCACCACCATTTGACATTTTCAGTCATTTTAGTTTTAGTCGTTGTACTGCATGTGAACTGGTATACTCACTGTAAATTCAAGTTGCATTTCCTACTAATAATTTGAGGAATCATTATGTGTTTATAGCCAACTTGAAGAGATTCTTTACAAAGATTTTTTTTTTTTGACAGGCAGAGTGGACAGAGAGAGAGACAGAGAGAAAGGTCTTCCTTTGCTGTTGGTTCACCCTCCAATGGCTGCCGCGGATGGCGCGCTGCGGCTGGTGCACCGCGCTCATCTGATGGCAGGAGCCAGGTGCTAGGTGCTTTTTCCTGGTCTCCCATGGGGTGCAGGGCCCAAGCACTTGGGCCATCCTCCACTGCACTCCCGGGCCACAGCAGAGGGCTGGCCTGGAAGAGGGGCAACCAGGACAGAATCCGGCGCCCCGACCGGGACTAGAACCCGGTGTGCCGGCGCCGCAAGGCGGAGGATTAGCCTGTTGAGCCACGGCGCCGGCAGATTTTTAAGTTTTTTTATTTTCTGTTTGCATTGGGTTGTTTATTTTTACTCTTACATGATCAGATAGTTTATAGATTTTAGATACATGTCTTCAATCAAATATATATCTATGAATTTTTTTCTCTTGACCTGGTAAATAACAGGAGGTTCTTACTTTTATGAAACTATGTATCTATTTCTTCTATGATTAATTTTGTCTTATTGAAGAAATCATTGCCTATTTCAAAGTCAGTATATTTTCTCCTAGAATTTTATAAGATTAGCTTTTATGTTTAGTCTGTGACCCATTTTATAGTGCTTTTTTGTGTGTAGTATGGTATCCTATGTAGCCATTCCATTTTTTCTGATGGTAGTTTTTGAAAAGATTATATTCTTGGTTGAATTAATTTATTCATTGCAATATTGGGTAAGATTTTCTTTGTCAGTTTCCTTTTACTTTATGATACAGCATGTAGAGTCTTCTTTAAGATTTATTTGTTTATTTGAAAAGCAGAGTTGGAAAGAGGAAGATAAAGAGAGTGATGTCTTCTAGCTGTTGTTTGACTCCCCAGAGGGCTGCAATGGCTGGGTCCTCACTAAAGTGAGGAGCCTGGAACCAGGAACTCCATCCTGGTCTCCCGTGTGGGTGTGGGGACCCTAGGGTTAGGGCCATGTCCCACTGTTTGCACAGGTGCATTGGTAGGCAGCTGGATCGGAAGTGTAGCAGCGAGGACTTGAAAAGGTGCCCATAACTTGAAAAGGTTGCAGATGGCAACCCCAGGTGTAAAGTCTTCTGTTTGGAGATTAGCAGTAGTCCTCTGAATAATTTTTACACTACTGGCTTTATCCAAAAGTATGGGGATAGAGCATATGGTTCAGAGGAGAGGCGTGCCCACAAGCCACTGAGTCGGAGGGAAGGAAGTGTGGAGTTCCAGCCTCCACTCCTTTCTCTGTGTGTTCATGTGTGCGTGGATGTTCCTGGAGTGGCAGGTAGCGCGGAACCTGGCGTTAAGCAGGCTGCTTCTTCATAGGGATATCAGGGAAACATTGTTAGAACTAAACCACAAGTCTTACCAGGATGAGTCTCATAAGAACAGTGAAACCCATATTCACAGCTTCCTCAAAAGGTCTTTGTACCATGAAGCTCCTGTTAGAAGGTAGATATTAAAGAATTAGCCATATTAATCTTTATTTGCATGTATTTTTAGATTTTGCTTCAACACATTTAAATGGAGCCTGACTAACAAAACTTGAAGTAAGCGTTAAAAATAAGCAGCTGAGAGGCTCCCTCCTGCCCTGTGGTCTCACTTGCCTGTACGTGCAGATCTTCATAGAAAGTCAAAACGTGTGCAACCGTAACCAGGCTACAGACAGCATTTTTAGCTCCTCAGTTTCCATAGGGTATGTCACGACAGCTGTTTTCCACGTTGCTACATAGTTTAGAAGATAAAAAATACTCTGGAGGGAGACAGAGCATCATTGGTTTCCTGTGGTATTCCTGGCTGTGGTGTTAGCACTCACATCTCCCCGCAGCAGTAAATCAGCCTGGCAGTGCTGATGACTGTTTCCTTCTTTCGTAAAACTTAGATTCGGAGCAGCAGCAGCAGCAAAGTGGCTGAACGTAGAGGAGCTAGGTCTCTCGGGTTCAACCTCAGCTTGGAATTTTTTCTTTTTAGAAGGATTTATTTATTTATTTGAAAGTGAGAGTTACACAAAGAGAGGCAGAGAGAGAGAGAGACCATCCATACACTGGTTTTTTGTTTATTCTTTTACATTTTTTTTAAATTAATTTATTTGAAAGAGAGAGGGAGAGATTTTCTGTTCGCTAGTTCACTTCCCAAGTGGCTGCAATGGCCAGAGCCACACCAGTCTGAAGCCAGGAGCTTCCTCCAGGTCTTCCATGCGGGTGCAGGGGCCCAAGGACTTGTACCATCTTCTGCTTTCCCAGGCCATAGCATAGAGCTGGATCAGAAGTAGAGCAGCCGGGACTCGAACCAGCGCCTATATGGGATGCCGGCATTGAAGGCAGCAGCTTTACTTGATGGGCCACAGCACTAGCCACAACCTCAGCCTTCTTCCTGTGAGATGGGGTAACGGTCTTTACCTCATGCATTGCTGTGAAGATTAAATGAATTATTCTGTTGTAAGTCAATTGAAATTGTGCAAATGAATATAAAATAGATATCTTAAAATCCTAGTTAGTATGAATTTTATGTTAATATCACTGAGTTCTCACTGCATTTGTGTGAGGTGTCCAGATAGCATGGAGTCAGACATGCTACCCTCTGGCTAGGAATGTGTATCCACTGGGAAAGAAAGAAAGGAAAGAATGAACGAAGGAAGGAAGGTAGGTTTTCTTTTTTTAAGTTTTTTTTTTCTGCTTTAATATATTTAGATAAAAGGAATGGGTTTCATGTATTTCATATGTACAGATTTATGAAAATGATGTTTCCTACCCTCCCTCCTTCTTTCTTATTTCTCTCTTAATGTCCGTGATGACATACTTTGAATTTGTTATAATCACAAGCTTAGCACTCCAATACGGAAAGAATTCAGCAAGTAGCAAGTAGAAGGCTACTGTTCCTCAGGAGTAAGACAGGCTGTAAAGAACCATCAAATCTCCAGATGTCAGTTTTTCTTCTATAAATTTCTGGTATTCTATACATTACCACAATCAGAGAAATCATATGATTTTTCTCTTTTTGGGTGTGGCTTGTTTCACTAAGTCTTAAAGTCCTCAAGGGCATATTTAAAAATATTTATTGAGGTGAAATTCACATGATGTGGAATTAGCCATTTTAAACTGAGCAATTTGGTGGTACTTACTCCATCCCCAGTGTTGTGTGAGCTCCACCGTTATTTTGTTAGAAACATTTCCATCACCCCAGAGCGCATACTCTACCCGTTCAGCACTTCTACCCATTCATTTTCCTACTTGGTTTCGTTGTTAATTATAGCAGGAGATAAGCACTGTTCTTTGAATTGACTTTATTTCATCAGATGTAATAATGGAAGCGAAAGTATTCATATTTCTCAGAATAACCCGTAGCATACTCTTGAACTTCTTACTGGAATAGTGTTTGATATTCTGGTATGTAAGCTGTACTTACGTAATGTTTAGAATTACATACTAATAAATCAGTCTGTTAAAACAAAAGTCAATAAGTTTTCCGCCTCTCTCCCTTACCCTAGCAGCCATCAGTTGGTCTGGGGTCTCTGTGGATTCATCTACTCTGGATATTTTCTATAAATCTTATACAAGATGATCTTTCGTGTGTCTGTCACTTGGAGTAAAGTTTTGAAGTGTGACGTGTGTTAGCAGGTGGCAGTCCCTCACTCCTTGTGGCTGAGTGAGTCATTTCCCCTTGGGCATTTGTGAATGTGCTGCTGTTAACAAGTTTGTCCATGTACTTGTTTGAGTGCCAGGTTCCAGTACTCTGGGGTGTTTTTCTAGGAGTGCTGTTGTGGGGTCTTGTGGAACTCTGGTGCCTTTCCAAGGAACTGCCAAGGTGGTGTACGGGACCCCATTGCTTTCGTTACTATGTATTTGTAGTAAGTGTTTGAAATAAAAAATAGGAGGCCTCCAAGTTTTCTCATTTCTAAGATTGTTTGGGTTATTTGAGCCCCTTGGAAGTACATATAAATTTAAGAGTCAGCCTTTCAATGACTGTAAAAGGTGCTAACAATCAAGGCCATTGGGATTTTTACAGGGGTAGCTTTGAGTCTGTGGGTTGCAGGGGGTAGCTGACATCATGGGAGAACAGCGAGTCTTCCCGGGAATGGGCACAGATGACCTCTCCCCTTGTTTAGGTCTTCCCTAGTTTCTCGTGTGTGACTTTAGTTCTTACTGTACAAGCATTTCGCCTTCTTGGTTAAGTTTATTATTTGATTGCTATCTGTAAGTGCAGTTATTTTTCTAATTTTCAGATTGTTGACTGTTGGCAGGAATGTAACTGTGTTTGTGTGTTGATCTTACACCTTGCAACTTTGCTGACTGTCGTTCACTCTAGGTGTTTGAGGATTCTTTGGGATTTCCCGTGTGTGGCATTACGCTGTGTGTGGGTGAAGATGGCTGTCCTGTTCTTCCCAGTGTGGGGGACTAGTTTGTGTGGTCGCCCCCTTGCTGTGGCTGAGGCCCCCAGCACAGTCTGGAAGAGCCGTGCTGAAGGAGACAACCTGACCCAACGTCTCGTTAGGGGCAGGCAGCTTCCCGTCTTTCACCCCTGAGTACGCTGCTGGTTGTAGATTTTCCTTAAGGTTCTTTCATAGATTTTGATAAAGTTCACTTGTATCCTGGGTTTTTTAGTGTGTTGCATTTGTCAAATGCTGCTTTGTGTATATGTTGAGATGATCATGTCAGGGTTTTTCTCCATCTTCATTCTTCTAAGGTGTCTTACGTTGAACCATCTGTGCATTCCCAAGACAAATCTTGCTTAGCAGTGGTGTTTGCAGATGTGCTATGGTGCAAAGGTGATCTTGCCCCCTAGATGACATGGGTAATGTCAAGGTATTTTTGGCTGTCACTGCTGGGGGAAGATGCTGCTACAGGGCCCTGAGGCTGGGATGGTTCAGACCTTAGAGTGGACAGAGCAGACCCCACCCCAGCCGTACAACAAAGGATTGGCCAGTCCAGGTTGCCTGCAGTGCCCAGGATGAGATGTCTGGATGACGCCAACCCCACTGCCATCCCTCTGGTCTGGACTCCCTTTATCCTCTACTTGCTGTTCTGACCTGCTCCCCCCTGTCTGCTCAGGACATCACGTTGCTCCCCCCCCCCGAGTTGCAGCCATGCTGAACCTCACTTGATGTCTTCTCTCAGCCACACACCCCTCTGCGCTCCTCTTGCCTACATGTGTTGTGTCAGATCAATGCGCCCCCGCCCCCGCAGTCCTGCCATGAGCTTTGACTTACTGTTAGGGTCCAGTCATTTTCTGCAGGGGGACTTCCTGACGTTTATGCACAGGAGGACTCCTTGCCATGTTTACCCCCAGTGCTGGCACTTCACAGAGCCCATCAAAATCCCCTGTGAATTCACGTGTGCTCTGGGAGAGTCACAGGTAACCTCACTTGGTACGGTACTTTGACCATCTGGGGAGGTGCCAGGTCATAATAGTTGTTTTTAAAATGTCATAGGAAGAATGCAAGAAGAAATGAGTGAATCAGCTTACACTGACTTTTATTGTCTGGAACATTCCAGAAAAGTGGCAGTTAAGTAGAACTTTGAGTTTCTGTGTGCGAACCTTAGATATGATTGAGAAACAGACATAACCGATTAAAGTATTTTTATTTTATTTAAATCTTCTCTGCTTAGCTATACTTGGCTGTAACTTTATCTGATGTTTTAAAAATTCTCCAATGATTGACCCAGTGTCTATGCAAAGATTGAGACACAGCACAGAATTTTATAGCTAGCATTTTTTATGATTTAGCCCTGAATAAATTATCAGATACATAACCAAGGTTTGGAAGCAGAACTTGGAGCAAAGGAAGCCAGTTCATTTCAGCCATTTAAATCAATAGTCTTGGAGCATGCTTTCTCAGAAATTGCTGATTTTCCCAGGCAGTGTCCAATTTCTGCAGAAACAAAATGTAATGTGCACACGGTCAGATGCCAGAGGCAATGTGAGTTCTGTGCAGGTTCAAGCTAGGTCAGAATAAAAATGACTACTAACCAGCCACCCAGCTTGTGAAATGGTAGAGGAAATAGTGCTTACTTACTGCCCTGCTAGATATTAAAACATAAGTCACAGTGTCAGTTACCTCATGCACAAAGTTGCAGTGTTGCTTTATGGACTAGATGCGTTCAAGTAAGAGTTGGCTGTGATGCAAGTTTCTGTAATCAAAGCCTACGTCTCCTCTGAATCTAATCAGAGTGCTGATGAAATATCCTAATGGTGATTTGACAACACGCTGAGATGCGCTCGTCCTGGGAGGAGGATTGGAGACGGGCAGCCAACTCCTATGCTGGGTACATGAAATACACGCTGCCTTCTGGGCACCATGGTTCTGTTTGCTTGTCTGTTTGATAGACCCCTTCCCACCACTAACTGCATTTGAAAACCCCTCTGATCACAAGGATTTCTAGGCCTAGGAATCTGAAATCAGTATTATGTCCCACAAAGATTTTTTTTCCTTTCTTGTATGTTTTTCTAAATATTTAATGGATCCTTCATTTGGCAAAGCTTCTGATTTCACTGGGTTATTTTGCTTGAAGTCTTGCCAAGCCTCTGTTTTATTATCTGAAAAATGGAGAGTTACAGAGAATGTTAAGTCAGTACTTGACTTTTCAAAATGTATTTTCCTGTACTGAAGTCTGTGCGCCTGATAGCTGTTCATTAAAATGAACCTGGTCCTGCTGGCAGAAGCTTCTTGTTGTGACTGAAACCGCACCTGGGACTTGCATGTGAGTGGACGAGAATCCATGTGCCTGGGAGTTTTCACGTCTTTGATCTTTCCCGGTCATTGTGTCTGGAGCAGCAGCAGGGACTCCCAGTGTCGTCACACAGAAGTGTCGTCTCACTAGCTTATCGTCCCGTGTAAGCCTTCTCCCCTCTTGCCACACTTGCTGGTGGCAGTTGTACCCGTCTTCTCACGACTGTCGGCGCCACCACCGCAGGACCTGACTGCTCACGCATGCCGGGGCCGGTCCGTGTCTGACACGGCACAGAGGAGAGTTGAGCCTCAGCTGGCCTTCGTTAGAGGAGATTCTTTTTGGCTGCAGATACCACGTTGTTCTGATGTAAAGCCATGATCTTGGGCCAAGTCTGGAGAGAAGAGAAAGTGAGACGAGGCGAGATGGGAAGACGAGAGACTCTCACAAAAGGTGTGTCATCCTCACCCTCAGCTCTTCCTGCGTCTCCTCAACCTGCCTTTTCCTGCCGGCAGCGCCTAGAAACTCCCTGTGGCTGGAGCAGGCGAAAAGGAAGTGTGCTGGGCTGGGGCTCCTGTCCCTGGCTGCGCCCCTTGTTGCTGCCCTGAAGCGAGTGGTTCCCAGGTCAACACAGTCTCAGACATCCCAGTCACACACACGCATGAACACGGACATAAATCACATTCCATGTTCACACACCATGCACACGGATGTAAATCACATTCCATGTTCACACACATGCATGCACACGGACATATACACAGTCCGTGTTTTGTATGTACTATACATCATTTATTTATGCCTTTGTTTATTTTTTTGCAATCAAAATAGTGAAGTTGAAAATGCTTGTTTTTCCTACTAAAGAATGTGGAAATAGTTACTTAAAAGACATTGTAGCATAGCTTTGTAATTGCTAAACAACTTCCACAAATAAGGAAAAATAATTGACTTGGATTCTACAACTTTATATAAATGTTACTGTATACCAGAATGTCATCATGGAATAGACAGGAGAATCCCCTAAGATTGATGTTGTATGTGTTAGGTCACAGCCGTTTTCAATGACATAAATTCTTCCAGCTATGAAGTTTATAAATTAAATTTATTTGTGCTAGTATTTGCTGTCAGAAATATGTGTAAGCACATAGATCCCTCTCTGTGATGATATTGTATTCCCCTCTAATCCTGAGATTGAATTACTGCCATGACTAATACCTAATAGGAACCAATAATTTGATTCAGCTCGCACAACCAGAGGAAATCTGCAGTCAGTAAACGGACTCCTTGTCTTGTACACGAAAATAACAGATGAATCGGGTTTTTACTATTGAATCTGTTACTTTGCCATCAAGCATTCTTAGCATTAAGTATATTTTTGACTTAATTCTTGCCCACTAGAAAAAGACAGTCTAACATACAGCTATAAGGCCTTTTCTATTTTTCCCCAAATTTTTGTAGTCTTCTGGGGGTAAAACAATAGCTGAAGTGAGATTCTCCAATATCTAATTCAGGCAGTCAGTTTTGTTGAGTGTATAGATTCATGCAATACAAATTTTCTTCAAGGAAGTAAAAACTATGATGAATCGAGCAACACGGTAGAGCCCCGAGTCTTCTGTAGCAGGAATGGCTTCAAGGAGAATTACTCCAGAGTAAGTTTGAGCAGCCAGGCTTGCTTAGGCTGATGTCCTTTAGCTACTGCCGTCTCTTTGCTTGAATTTTTCCTGCAGTCTCTTTTGGAGCCATTGGTGCACAGCTGGACTTCTGCTTCCTCCTCTTGGAATGTCCATCTTTTATTCCTCCAACTCAGAATATAATTTTGCAGGTCACACCATGAGAGTGATTGAGCCTTTACTCCATAAGGTAGACTCCACTGCCTCGGTTTCCATGTCTGGTGATACCCTGAGGGACCAGGACATATTGGGGGCAGCTGTAGTTCTTCCTCACTGGGGGAGGCCGCTTGGGCTTCGGCTGCTCCAGTGGCCTCCCAACTCCATGGCTTGTGAGTTAAAGAACTGACAATCAGACGGCAAAGGGCCTCCCTGCATCAACAGAAAATTAGGTCCAGAACCTGTTGCAAAAGGCGGTTGCGTGGGGGAGTGATTATCCCAGAACAGCTGTGGGTGGTGGGAGTGATGGAGCACAGAGCTGGGCGGCCAGCAGCTTGGCCATGCGGGTTTCGGGGAGACCAGGTCACTGCCCACCGTCTCGTTTCCCTGCAGGTGCTCGTGTTCATGACAGAGCAGCATGTGTGTCCGCTGCTTGTTTCTCACGTTCTTGCTGACAGATGTGCCAGCCCTGGGACTGCTGATTTCCCCTTGAGCAATCCAAATGTATTCAAAGCATAAATTGAAAGATACTGGCCTTTAGATAATGTGAGCTTTCTGAGTATTAAGTCCCATTAAGGTACTTTGGTTAGGTAATTGTTTCATTTCTTGTCACATCTTCAGTTCAGTATTGAACAACTAGGTTTATGTTTTGTTTGTGGGTTTTTAAAAAGTATTTATGTAAATAGATACAAGTAAAAATGAATAAAATATATTCCAGGAAGGGTGGTGGCATAGTAATGTAGATAATGTTATTCCTGAGAACTGCTTAAGGAAGAGAAACGGATTCATTTAGAAAACCGGTTACAGGGTGCTATCAATCCTAAGAGACCCCTAGGGGGCTATTGCAGAGTGTGCCTGGGGAGAACACCTATGGAGGGACGACCACCAGAGGTGTCAGCGTGTGCCCCTGAGTGTGTGTGCGTATTGCAAGTGGGAGAGCCTCCTATACCGCACTCAAAGTATCACATCGGGAAGCTGTCCTTGGGCGGCTCACTGCCTTGGTCCTATTGTGGTTGGAGTTGTGTTGTCCTCACTCAGGAGGACTGTTTTTGGTTCTAGCCCTTCCTAGTTTCCTGGCCTAAAGCAGTCAGCTGAGTTCCTGCATGGTCACTAATGTTTTCCCCATGCGTAGTTTGAAGATTAAATTAAATATGCATGTGAAACGCGCTCTAACATGTGAAATGCTATACCAGTATAAAGTCTCTGCCCTCCAGGGCATCTCCAGTCCCAACTGGGTCCAAGCAGAACTTTGTGCCTGATGCCGGCTTGGTTTCTTGGCTGTGGTGTGAAAGGTAAACACATATGGGTTTGTTTAGCCCTGGGTTTTCTGTGTTTTTCACAGCTAGGAAGAATATGGTGAGAGAACTGTGACATGTTTGTTTGCATGAACTGACGTTTGTTTTTGAAAACTTTTCATTGAGACTTGTATAAAATGGTATCTTGTGCGTATATGTGTACGTGAATGTATAGAGATGTATTTCTTTCCTCAATGCAGAGTTTGAAATTAGTTTGAAAGGCAGATCTTTAGCTTTTGGTGGGGCTTTTATATTAACAACTCAGTCATTGCTATCTATGCTTTACCTTAATGAAGAAGCCAGTTGTAAAACAAGAAGATTGATGGTGTGGTAGTGAGTTTGGTCTGCTGGTGATAAACATCCCCGCCTGTCCAGTCCTTAGAAAAGGCATTCCCTGCGTTTCAAGGGGTTTTCCTGAGTCTGGTTTCTCCTATGTGGAGGGTGGGATAACTGCGACCCCAGGAGTCAGCCGTGCGTCCTGAGGGCACAGTCCCAGTGCCTGCGAGTGTGAGCTTTCCCCCTAGCAGCCCTCAGCCCAGAGTGCTGGGTGTCCTTAACTCCTTCTTCACCGCCCTTGTGCTGCCTCCCATGACCCCGGGGGGCTTGGGGCCAGCTGGCAGTCCTGGTGACCAGCTCAACCACACCCCTGCTGGGTTCATCCCTAGTGTTTTGGGATCACTTCCCAGCTAAACTTCTTGGATTCCTATCCTCGATTCAGAGTCTTTGCTGTAACAAGATTTGTTAAATCGGTCAGTCCACATGCATGAAAAGACAGGACACACAGGACTCAGCCCTGCTTTTGTGAGCAGGGAGCCACTAGTTTGACTCTGAGTTTGTCTCCAATGTCTGTAAGACGTTAGGACCCAGCTAAGAGTTGGCGGAGGGAAAAAATTTTAGTTACAGTGGAACCTCTGTTTGTCTCCGAGTTTCTTTGAATATAAATACTATAGCAAAAATCAAGAGACCTGAAGAACAGCGGAGAGAGACCTCTTCCCAAGTAGGAGACTGGCCGTGGCTTGGGGGGCAGGTTCCAGAGCTGTCCCAGGAGGTTCTCGTTGCTAAGGGCTGGCTGAGAGCCCCTGTGTGACTGTCTCCCCTGCACTGAGTAGGGGGAGCTGGGCTGCAGGACAGCTCCGCAGGGCACACGAGCCCCGTGCTGTGCATCTGGAACTGCAGCCCTGAGCCGAGCACCGGGCAGGTGTTCGTTTCAGGGGCCTTCCATGGAATCCGGCCCAGCTCTGCCCTGGCGTGTCAGATACCTTGGGGAGGTTCTCAATGCCCTGGCCTGTCGGACACCTTGGGGAGGTTCTCGATGCCCTGGTGTGTCAGACGCCCTGGGGAGGTTCTCGATGCCCTGGCCCGTCGGACACCCTGGGGAGGTTCTTGATGCCCTGGCCCGTCGGACGCCCTGGGGAGGTTCTCGATGCCAGCGGGGGCAGTGTGCAGGCTTCCAGTGGAACCTTGTGTCCCTCACAGCCCATGTCGTAGGCTCTTGCAGGTTGTTCTCCTTAAGTTCACAGGGTGTGAGTGTTCAAGGAAGGCAGGTGACCCTAGAAAGCGAGCAAGCAAACGAAACCCTTGTTTTTACTGGAATTGAATGAGAATAAAGTGTTCAGTGCTCAGTAAGTTCAACTGAAGTGAACACTGGGGGATGGAGAACACATCTCTGTGTGGTAAAGGGGCTCTTCAGGGCACTTAGCACCTGGGGGTCCCCAGGGCAGAGCTGAGGGGAGGAGAAGGTCACTCACCAGCCTCTGGGGTGATGGGGTTTCCAGCAAGCATTGTGCCCGTGCAGTGACATCCCCCCCAGAACCAAGAAGTACCTTTAGCCTTGTCTAGCCTCTGTTACCAGTAATTGCCATTCGTCCAGTTACGGATATCTTAACAGTAGTCACGGAGCACTTGGAGTGCCTGGGGGATGAAAAGTTGGAAGGAAAAATGTAGCTGCATATCATTGGCGTTCATGAGAAACTCATATTAGGTGTTTGAAAGGCAGGTCCCCAGGAGGCAGTACAGGAATCAGGAAGAGAGTTGTGCCAAAAATACCTCTGCTGGCGGGGCAGGGCTGGGCGGGGCGGGGTGGAGGGAAGCAAGGGCATTTGTGTGTGCTCCCTGCACACGCTGCCTGGATTCGTGAGCACACATCTGCCGAGAAACCGGCCTGTGCCGAAGGCTCACAGCCGAATTTGCCCGGAAATTTCTGTGGCCTGCAGTTGTGCTTGTGTTTCCCTCACTCTAAATGTCTGAATAGTGGGTTGCAAAACGCTCAGTGCGTTTTCAGACTCATGTCTTTTTAATGACCGTTTGCAACCAAAACCCAAAAGTGGGCTCTGCCCAGGCATTGCTGTGTACTTGGGAGCTTGGTTGATTTCCCAGGAGATTGCCTGACAGACTCCAGCGTTGTCGCCCTCTTCTACAGATGGGCCCTCCCCCTGGTGACACACCAGGCATGGAGGCTGTGACACGTGCAGTCGTGTGTCACGTAAAGCAGGGACATGCTCTGAAACACTGCTGTGTGGCTGTCACAGAGTGCACCGACAGAAGCCCAGATAGCACAGGTCCGTCACTTAACGTGGCCCCTGGTACCATCAGGAGACGTGGGGAACCTGCAGTACATGGGGCTGCTTCCGGGGGGATACGCTGGCCCACTTCATTTGTAAATAGAAGGAGGATGACAGAAAAATATGTAAGGTAAATGTGTGAACGAGTCAGCTGTGATGTGCCAGGTGTGCCTGTGCTCTGCTCGCTGTGACTAGCAGTGCTGCGGCTGTAGTTGCTTAGCATCACCTGCTCCGCCACGCGGCTGTGATGGCTCTGAGGTGGTTGGGTGGTAAGAATCGGACATCTCCATGACACTTGGGTGGGGCTAGCCCTTGGCTGAGAACACAGGTGCAGGATGTGGCTGTGTACTGTGTACATGTGAGGGTGAAGGCTAGCAGCGTATTTGCCCAGGGTCAGTTTCACGCACCCAGTCCTTTCCCTCAATTTTCTGTCCGGGAATTGGCACAGCAGTCACTTTGTGGCAGTGCCCGTGAAGTCTGCTTACTTCAGTGTCCCCTCGTTGGCAAGGTCTGGTGCGTCACCTTTCCCAGAGACTGGAATTCTACCACAGTAGCAAAAAGAGCACTCACTCCCAGTGTACTGCCGCTGAAGGAGTCTGTAACTACACCTGAAATGTATTTAGCATACTCCTAAGTAGGGACAAACTTCTCAGGCACCTACTGAATTCATACACGATCCTGACAAACAGACCTGCACAGTCTGTCGGGGACACAGCGCAAATACCTGTTTACTCCTTCAGCAGAGGCAAAGGGATCAGAAATTGAAAGGGAAGTAAAAACCTTAGAAACAGAGGCACAATGGAAAACTTCATGAGGTTAGGCTGCTGAGTCTTGGTGGAATGCTGCCAGTGGAGAATTCCAGGAAGACCTAGAGGACCGGGACCTGGCATTGGTGAAATGCTGCTATCTGTGCAGTAATCCCGATTGTGGCACCAGCTGTAGCACCTACAGCCAATGGGGTGCTGATGGTAGCAGCCATAGCACCTACAGCCGATGGAGTGTTGATGGCAACAGCCACGGAACCTACAGCCGATGGAGTGCTGAGGGCAGCAGGTGTGGCACCTACAGCCGATGGGGTGCTGAGGGCACGGCAGATGCTGCTCCAGGTAGCTTCCATGACAGTTCGCCCTCAGCTCACACTAAGTGCTGCCACTCGAGGAGGCAGCGGCTGGTCTCTGATGAAGGCAGCCTGGCTTCCAGGCGTGGACTCGGCCATTGCCACCTCCTGAGTGCTCCCAGAGCTGCTGAGTGTGTCCCTTTGTTTCCATTTCTCTTAGACACAGATGGGCTAAAAAATCCCCACCTGCATGGACATGTATGCTCTGGACATAATCCAAGCATGAAAACATCAGTGCCAGCACGGACATGTGAGCTCAGTACTGGGTGTACCCATGCCACAATCTGCCAGTGTGGACGTGTCAGCTCAGACGCCCTGTTCTGCTCTGCCAGTGTGGACGTGTCAGCTCAGATGCCCTGTTCTGATCTGCCAGTGTAGACATGTCAGCTCAGATGCCCTGTTCTGCTCTGCCAGTGTGGACGTGTCAGCTCAGATGCCCTGTTCTGATCTGCCAGTGTAGACATGTCAGCTCAGATGCCCTGTTCTGCTCTGCCAGTGTGGACGTGTCAGCTCAGATGCCCTGTTCTGATCTGCCAGTGTGGACGTGTCAGCTCAGAACAGGATCTCCTCATGACAGGCTGAGTGCCAGTGTGGAGAAGTGAGCTGTGGGCAGGGGGCTGCTCTTTCAGAAACGTGGGTGCTCTCCTTTCCTTCCTCTACTTCTGGAGCAGGCCCTTCCTGGATCTCAGCACAGCCCTGCACATTCAGCCTCCAGTGCTGCGAGTCAGTTAGTGGTGCTTTCCACAGTGATGCCAAGGAAGCATGCTCGGGGACCTGACCACACTCACACTGTGTAAGTGATAGCAAAGGGCAGCTCTGTGGGCAAGGCCAGCTTGATGCTGCAGGTCTCTGTGCTTTGCGTCTGCTCTTGGCAGCACAGCCAGCTTGGGCCACCTGCCACCTCTGGCCCCCAGCATCTGGTTGTCACTCTTGTCTGTGGTGAGCCTCCTGTTTTCCCTTCTCATTATCTAATTCTGAGACCAGAGATGTTGCCCAGTTGATTCAAATTATGCTGCTGACTGTAAGTGGCAGGCACCATCACTATGGGTCACTGAAACCCCGGGTGCCTGGCCCAGGGCCCCACTGAGTCAGCCCCCAATATGTCCATTGGGGTCTTTACCCTGGACAAGCTCTACTGATGGCTCTCTGTTTCATGCAAAGTGTGGTTTAACACCTGCCCTTTCCCCATCACACTGGTGACAGCCCATAATACTCTTGCCTACATCATCTGGGTATGAATAAGGATCCTGGTTTGTCTTAAGTCACCTGCATCCAGAGGGTGAGCATTTTGTCCATGGGAAACACTCTGTCCATGCAAGTGAGCTAATATCTGACTCAGATGAGCAGTTTGCTTCTCTCTGGAAAATTCTGAAAATCATAATGACACATCGTATTTGAGAAAGTACCTTTTACACCCCACATCAGTCTACAAAATGGGGTCTTGTTTAAACATAGATTCTGGATATCAGAGGGTAGTGAGAATGCAGGAAGCAAACACAGAGTGGAGGAAAACCCAAAACGATGTCTTAATCCTCCACCCTTGGGAGGTGTCTAATCAGGTCAGCAGGGGGATTATTCTGCCCAGAGATTATATGTCCTTTGGCAACAGTTGGCCAAGGACTGGGGAGAGGCAGCCCCGTGCCCCATGATGTCACTGTGTCTCTGACTGCGACCATGCAGGTAGTGGGAAAACATCTCTGCCCCAGAGTGAACGGCAAGTGCAGCCAGGCTGTGTCTCTGCAGCTTCCACACAGAACGGCGGGCACGGGGATCTGCAGGTGCCATGGCCCTGCCTGCTCCCCAGCGAGCTGCTGCCCCCACTTGGTCCTTGGTATTCCTGTTGTCTCTGAGACTCCCACGTCTCAGCCACAGGAAACTTGTCCGAGTTCTGCACATCATCATTGACGGGAAACCACATTTCCCCCCCGAGAAGACTCCTGTTTGTGCGCACTCAGCACTGCAATGGAAGTGCCCCCCCCAAAAGAACATTTGAGGGAGAGAAGGCGAACGGGATGACTGCAGGCCAGGACTGTGCTGGCCGTCTGGCCGGAAGGCTTGCTCTGTCTCAGTACAGACCCCACAGCTGCATGGCTGCAGCATCTCCATGGCAGTACTGAGGAAGTCGGTTGCTCAGCTCACGTTTCCACCTTTGCAGGGGAGACACCAGTACAAGGGGTCAGAGCATCACTGATTCACATGAGAAGGGTTAGAATCTACCCAGTTTCTTGACCTGGTTTTTAGGAAGGAGAGAATTTAGTCGTGTAACCTCGTGTGAATACCTTGGACTTTTTACAATTTAGGGAGCTCAATCACAGCTTTGTTAGCTGACTCCTTTAAACATTAGGACCAGTGCACCGGACAGGTCTTGCTCCTCAGTATTCACAGTGAGAAGCCCAAGACCAGAGGGTACGAGACTGACTCAGATGACATCTCCAGCCGGGGCACGATTGGTACACTGAGACCTCTGGGGTTCGTGTGGAGGGTTTTTCCTGGATCAAATTTTCCATAAGTGTGTTCTGTGGGACAGTCACCCTTGGAAAGACACTCAACAAAACGGAATCCCAAGAACATGAGATTCTAGGAGGCCTTTGCCCTCTGCAGCGTGCATTGTGCTTACTGTGGGGTTTTAAACTACCCTGTCCCAGAAGCACACTGTGGGGGCTCGTGAGCAGTGCCATCTAACAGCGGTTCAGGCTGTGTCCAGTGAAGTGGGCTTCCGTTTGCAGCTCTCCTAGGGACAGGAGCTTCTTTTCTACTGTGAACTTTAGGCGAAGTCTCTCAGAATGAGCTCTTGACATGGTCGTACAGTGTTAGGTCAGCCACTGTGGTGAAAGCCCAGGTCTGGGCTGTGGACAGCAGTGGTTCCATGCGGGGTTTTCCTGGCACCTGTTAGCCAGCTGTGTGCACTTGGTCAGCTTGGCCTATGCCACCCACTTCTGTCTGTGTACTACTGTGATGCGTGTACCACGCTCAGCACATTCTGGCTCCTGTTCAGTGTGCCGTGAATCGTCACACTCCTGTTGTCTGTGGTAGTGGCCCCTCTGCCTGCCTCCTGGTGCCTGATTGCATCTCTCCCTTCTCCTGTTGCTGCCCTGCCCTGTAGTGCAGTCCTCGGGACTCCCGAGGGTGCTGGCACGAAGCCTCCAGACAGGGCTGCTGCTGAGGGGAGCCTCGTGGGACGGCTGTGGGACACGAGGTGTCCCCAGACTTCGGCTGGTGGTGCTGCTGAGGCGACTGGCTCCTGATGCTTGTTTCTCTGAACTCCTGATGGTGCTGGTTTTACTGCTTGCAAACGTGGACTCTGATGTCAGCTCTTCAGCTTGGGAGAAGCTAGAACACTCATTTCTGTATGGATTCCCCACGTTTTAAGCACTCGTCCAGATGAAGCTAAGGGTTGGACCAGCACGGCAGGACCCTGAGGCTCGAGGAGTCCTGGCTTCCTGCTCTTACTTAGAAATGAGAAGCTCCAGGCTTTGAGGCACGCAGGGGTCACACAGTGTAGCTTTTGTAACCTGTGGTGTCCCAGGAAAGGTGCCAATGGCTACTCCTCCTGTCCTCCTTGTCAGGTAGGCTGGTGTCTCACAGAGCAACCTTGAGCTTTTCCTGGTGGTGTGCACCATCTCAGCACACTGGTGAGCCCTGTGAGGTAGAGTCTGATGCTAACACTGCAAGGATCAGAAAGCCACTGGCTTTCTGTGTATCCCAAAGCTGGGTGCCTATAGGTCTGAACTGGCTATCTCAGTGCACTGCCAGTGCCTTTAACCCCTGGTGACCGGTGCCGCTTGTTCAAGTGCTCAGGGCTGGTAGCAGGCTGGAATTTGCTGCCCTGAAGTGACCACACTTGGTCCCAGCTCTGCTCTCCTGAGACACAATAATAAGGGTAATCTATCTTCCGCGAAGCATCCTTTCAGCTCTGTGAGGATGGCTCTCTCTGCCTTGTGCAGGCTAAACACATTCTTTGCTTCTCCCCGGCCCTCCTGAGCCAGGCTCCCAGCCACTCCATCATGCCTGCCCATTCCGCCGAAGAATGTTTCTATTTGTCAGGTTCATTCTAGACCTCTGTGCCTGCAGGCCACAGTCAGGGTGGAGGACCGCCCTTGGCTGGGTCATCATGCTTTGATTCATGCAGTCTGGGTGACATGGGCTCCGGCAACTATTTGAAAATATAAACAGCCATTGAATATTGTCCTTGACTTATTTGTATCACTTTTGTATTTATTGTTCTTTTTTTTTTCAAAGATTTATTCATTTCCCTGAAAGGCAGAGTGACGAGAAAGGGAGAGGTCTCCTGTCCCATGGTCCACTCCCCAATGGCTGCCATGGCCTGGGCTGGGCCAGGCAGAGGCCAGGAGCCCGGAACTCCCTCCAGATCTCCACACGAGTGGCAGGGGCCCAAGCAGTTGGGGCAGCTTCTGTTTCCCTTCCAGGCACAGCAGCAGGGAGCTGGATCAGAAGCAGAGGCCAGGGTTGAGCTGTGCTCCCCTGTGGACACTGGCATCACAAGCTATGACCCTAGAAGTTGACCCTAGCTTGACCCTAGAAGTTCTTTCTTCTCTCCTGCTCTAGTGCTACTCAGTGACTTCCGTTTAGATTTCTCTCAAAATAGAAAAATGTTTGGCCGGCGCCGTGGCTCAACAGGCTAATCCTCCGCCTTGCGGCGCCGGCACACCGGGTTCTAGTCCCGGTCGGGGCACCGGATTCTGTCCCGGTTGCCCCTCTTCCAGGCCAGCCCTCTGCTGTGGCCCAGGAGTGCAGTGGAGGATGGCCCAGGTGCTTGGGCCCTGCACCCCATGGGGAGACCAGGAAAAAGCACCTGGCTCCTGGATCCTGCCATCGGACGAGCGCGGTGCGCCGGCCGCAGTGCGCCGACCGCGGCGGCCATTGGAGGGTGAACCAACGGCAAAGGAAGACCTTTCTCTCTGTCTCTCTCTCTCACTGTCCACTCTGCCTGTAAAAAAAAAAAAAAAAAAAAAAAAAAAGTTTTCCACATTTACTTGCTTTAATAGGAGCTTGCTCTACTGATTCTTTAGAGTTTTATTTAATTATAACATAGGAAGAAACAAAAAATGAAAAATAAATCTGTTGCTTGCTCCCTTAGTTACATACACATGCTGTGTGTTACATGGAGGCATATGCGGCGTGCTTGTCTTCTACACGTGTGCACTGGTGTGCTCTCTGCTGTCACCCCAGAGGTCGTGCGAGTGCTGCTGGCTGGGCCTCAGACATCGTCAGGAGAAGCTCCTCTTCTGGCCAGCTTTGACTCAGCTGACTGTGGCTGTGGACTGATGCGCCCTCACCGGAGTGTGACCCCTGGAGTTGTACTGAGACAGAGCCACTGCCACTCGGCATCTTGTCTGCAGCAGCGTCCATGCTGCGGGGATGCAGCCAGCAGGGGTGCCACCTCGCAGAGGTGTGCACTCTGCTCCTCCTCGGCAGTCCCCAGCTCTGCCTTGGTGGCTTGTGAGGCGCCCACACATTCTGTTCAGGTCATCCCTGAGGTTGAAACTCGCTTCCTCCTTCCATTTTTCACTATTGTTCCACAAAGTTTATTTTCTGTGGTTGAAAGCAAGCAAGACACACAGAGAGAAACAGAGAGCTCCCACCCGCTGATGCACTTCCTGCACACCCACAAAGGCCGGGTCAGGGCCAGGTGGAAGCTGGGAGCTGGAGACTCCATGAGTCTCCCATGGGGTGGCAGGGACCCAGCTGCTCGAGCAGTCTCTTCCCGCCTCCCGGGTAGTCCGTCTGCAGGAGGGTGGAGTTAGGCATGGGGCTGGGGACAAACCCAGGCACTGCAGTGCGGTCCCATCCGTGCGTCTCCAGTAGCATCTTAACGGGTGTACCAAACATAGGCTGAACACCTGCTTTTCCACGAAAATTTGGAAGTATCTTAGACTTGCCCCAGAGGATAAAGTTCACTTTTCAAGATGGGCATGGAGAGCTTTTCCCCACTGTGTCTGCTAACGTGAATCCACCGCGCCACGGCCCTGCCCAGTCCTAATCAGTCTCTGATTTTGCAAGAACAGACTCAGTCCAGGTCATAAAACCATACAAATATCACCTGCATCTTCGTCTTCTGGGAAAGTGCTGGAATTAGGCTAAGCTGAGCTCTCCCTGATCATACTACCTCAAGTAGACAGATTGCTGACCTACAGGTATTTCTTCTCACCTTTTTGGGAGTAGAGAGTTTCAAATTGTATGCCTGTCACTCACACACATCTTGTGGTTAGGGTCAGTATAAACACGGATTATTTCAGTGAGGGGCAGTGGTCTGCAGTGAGCGTGCAGATCAGTGCTCACACGCAGGGCTGGTGCTGTGCTGCAGCGAGGTGTCCATCATCACAGTTCAGGAAGGACTAGTCGGGGGGACCCTCAGTGAGCGGTCTGCATTGGGGGTGAAGAACTGAATTGCTCTGAGATCTGCCTCCGCCAGGCCTGGTGTCCTCAGCTGTGGAAGTGTAGGGCTGACCTGCGTTCTTCATGCACTCGCGATTCTTTCCATTCCAGGATTCTTGGTTTTTAGCAGCCTCAACTCAAATTCTTTACCCTGGACTGTTTCTAGTGTGAGACCTGAGCCTGGATCAAGGCGTAACTATTTTAATTAGGCCTCCATCTTGTAACTTGGGCCTGACCAGGCCCTGAACTCTGAGCCAGAAGCTCCTAAAAGTAAATACATGAACTTCCCTTGCGATAAACTCTCCTACCAACAGCCTATTAACAGATAACAGAGAAATACCTAGAGTTTATGGTGTCTTCTCAGGGCAGATAAGGTGATTGATAGCTACCTGAGACCCTGAAGTTCGGCACGTACACCCCAGCAGCTCAGACCCTATGCTTCGGCCAATCAATTCAAAAGGCATCAACCCCAAAGCCATCCAACCACCTTTAGTAGGTCCCTTCCCGCCACTGGATGCACTAATCAATTCTAGGAGATGTCCTTTGAGTTTCCCGCAGGATGAGATGATTTGCTAATTGGTACCATGATGTACAGAATGTCTCTGAAAACCCTTTAAAAACCATGTTAACTGAAGGGTCGGGGCTCTCAATTTAGACCCGCTGCATCAGTGTTGATTGAGAGACCAGGCCCGGACCTGCAATAAAACTCTCATGTGCTTTACAGCGGTATCAGCTCCTTGGTGGTCTTTGGCGATGACTAAACCGGGCATAACACTAGAAGGCCCTGTGTCCCCCATCTAAAGGCAAGTGAGAGATGCATGGGATGACTGAGTTGGGTGCTATAGCTTGGTTTCCCTGATTTAAAAAAAAAAGTGGAAGTGATTCTGACCACCTCCATAACAAGCATATTTGCATTATCTCCTGCTGTTAATGACTTGAAGTGCCATCGTGCCTTCTAAGAAAGGAAGCCCCGCTTCCTCCACGATCGCATTGAACGTGCTGCGCTGTCTCTGTCCTGTCATCCATTATGGCCACCTGCTTCGAGAGCTCAGCGTAACAATTATCACAGCGATGGCAGCGTGTTCTGAAAACAGAGCGGGCAGCACCATCTATCTTGCTGCTTCAGCCGGCTTCATGGTAGCTGGAACTTCCTAGCCTGAACGAGAGGTGTTCAGAACATAAATATTTCACCTTTTAATTTATTATTGATGTAGTGAGGGAGTAAATAACTTCATGAATGCTGAGGGTGGAAATCTGTTACAAAAATTATTAAGAATCTTTTCTTCCTTATGCCCATGGATTCTTACCATACAGAAGTAAAACAATGGCACTACCTGGAGAAAATGAATGCAGAGCTTTCGATTTGTCTGATACAGTTGATTAACTTTTCGATTGCAAGTGGAAGGATAGTGAATAGCACGCCCTTTGCTCTGGAGAGAGCTGCGTCCTCTGGAAATGCCCCTTGTTCTCGAGTTGGCCGTGGTGCCTGGGGCTGGGGCCTGGTCTCTGCCACACCGGTCTTCAGTGTGCAATCGAGTTGGCTGGCCCTTGGGGAGGAAGGAGCCCCCTGCCCCCTGGGAGTCATGCACCTGCAGCTAGGGGCCCTGATGGCTGGTATCTCGAAGTCGTTCTCCCCCACTGGCCATTCTAAAGTGCTGTACTTGGAGAGCGGTTACTAACCCATAGTACTTCCTTCTCTCCGAATGCCAGTGCGAGGTAATCATTTGGAATAGTGCAAAGGGATGAGAGATGAGTATAACTTGGAATGGACCTGAGGATTTCCATTAAACAGGGTACATCAGTGCACCTAATTCTCCCTCACTGCGGCTGGTGTCACCAGGATGTTTTTGCATAGGAGCGCAGTTTGTGCAGGAGTGGTCGGGAATGATTTGCTGTTTTCCTCGTCACTCTGTGTGATACCTGCAATCACCCCAGGTGTTGTTGGTGTTTGTAAGCAGGGGGTGAGCGCCCGCCAGACTCCTTCCTGAGCCCTTCCCACACTTACTGCAGCGAGTGCGTTCACGGTCACTGCCTTTGTATTCAAGCAAATTGTGCCTAGTTCTCAGGGAAAGGAAAATGGGGAAACTGCTTGGTAAATGCTGAAGAACAGAGAGGCTGTCTGTCCCACCGTCTCTCATGCTCACTGGGGATGCCAAAGTGTAACATGCAAACAGCCCCCTGGAATTCTTGCCGTTGCTGCCTGGGTTGCTGGAGTCGGTGCACGTTCACAGACTGAAGCGTGGCTTTAAGGCCAGAGGTGGGGCGAGTGACCGTTTTCCATTTCTAAAAAGTGATTATTCCAAACCACAGAAGTGGTTAGTATTGTCTGGGTTAAGGGCAGTTAGCATAGGGTGTGACCTTGCTGTCCAGCCTTGGTTTCTAATCCCTTGTCACTGCCCTCCTGTCAGTGGCATGATAAAAAGGAGTCATTTCATAATAGGCTTCATTCTGAAGCCTGTTCTGAACACAGGCCCCCACTTATTTTCTGCTACACGTGGTGGTATTGCTGGGTCTGTATACACAGAGTTACAGGAATACAGTTCTGTATTCATTTAACAAAATCCTCACAGACAAATGTGTTTTAAAGGTTAGGGTGTGTTAGTCCACGGGGGCTTCCACCAGTCTTACAGCCTGAGTTACCAGGTAGTAGGCGTGTCCACATGGTCTCCGGCACCACCATTCTTCGTACAGTGTATCATGAGAGCCCCCCAACACAGCATACAAGTGAGCGGGTGAGGGGCTTTCCAGCCAAGCTTTGCTCACCGAAGTAGGCTGGGTGTGTCAGCTGAGCGCTTTACAAAGACAGTGTACTACAGATTTGTGTATTTCAAATGTGTGTGTTTGCAAAGTGTGTTTACGTGTATGTGTACGAGAGGATTTCAAACAGTTGGTGGAAAATGGAATAAAAGATAGCAGACTATAAACTTTGTTTCTCAACATAAGCTCATCAAGTGCAAGGTGCTCCTGTTAGTGATCATACCAGCCTTTATCCCTTCCTTAAAAAACTGGGGGTTCTGAGCATTTAGCCAGATCAGCACAGTCTTTTTTATTTTATTAACTGAAGGAAAATGAGTAGTTTTAAATACTTTTAATTAGGAAATAAAATGTGGGAAGGAGCCGCAGAAGGCCTGTGGGGTGGAGGGCGCTGCCCGGCCGTGCCCTTGCTCGGGTGCTCGGGGAAGCCGCACTCATGTCCTCTCGGCCTGCAAGGAAACGCAGCAGGCTCTCCTCCTGCTGGAATGCTCGGTGCAGTCTCCGCTCCGAGCTGCCGCTCATCTGGGGGCGACGGTGGTGTCTGTTGGGCGGAGAGCTTGCTCCACTCTGTTTTTCCATTTGCTCCTTTCAGCAAAGGCACAAGAAAATGAAGTTTTCCTCCCAGGTTGATGAGTGCTGCTGTGGGTTCCATCGTCAGTCTCCTATCTCCTTGGAGAGAAGCGTCCCATTGCACTGACGTTCCGTGCCATCGTCCCCATCAGTGATCGCACCCTCGCACTCGGTCTCACCCCAGGTTTGATGTCGGTTCTTGCTTCAGTTCAACCAAGATCATTGTTCCGATGGGAAGGCTTTTCAACCTGATGGCTTCTTCTTAGTGCCTCAGACAAGAACTGTTCCCACATGTCACAGCAGGACACGATGAGTCTGTCTAACTGCAGCACGGTGTTGACTTCTTGTGTGTTTTTTCATACTGCACATTTTCACAAATGATTTGAAGATCCCTAGTATGTTGTGCACATGTACATGTGTGTGCCTTTGCATTTGTGTACACGTGTGCATGCACACATAAATGTTCACATGTATGAGTGTATATGCCCAGTGTGCAAGACCCCTGTCTTCAACGCTTCTGGCTTAGCAGAAAAACATGAATGCTTGCCCTGAGCTGGGCTAAGCAATCTCCTCAGCCACACATTCTTTTGGAACAGGTCTTGCCACCAAGTGGGTTTTGCCATCAAACCTACCTGAGAGAGATGGCTCTTGAACAGCAGGGAGGGGGTTGTGGGCCTGTTGGTGTTGTTCTCCTGAAGCCTTGGAAATTGTCACTTCTGCGTTGCAAATCCTGGGGGGATGTCAGCCTTGGTGCAGCCGGGGCAGAGTAGGCCAGGTGACCCTCGCGGTCAGGTCAGGAACCCGTGCCGCCTCTCTCTGGGCCGAAACGTCTTTTGGAAGATTGTGTGCCCTGTGACATCATCTGAAAGCAAATGCTGGGCTGCACTTTGGAAAGTTTCTGAGAGTTCCCGCAAGTTCCCGTAGGTTGGAGTTGCTTCCTGAGCTTCCTTTATTTGGCCATTGGCCTCCAGGGATCTGTGAGATTCCAGGTCCTGAAAGTAATTCCTGGGACTATTTTGCTTGTCAGTGGCCAGCATAAACTGTTCCTGCTTAATGTTTCTGTTTCATTCTGCTGTGTTTAAGAGCCAGACTCTCCCTTCTGGGCTGTTCTCATTAAGACCTCAGGCCCCGTCCTTGGGTGCTCACACAGGTACAAAGGGCTGGCGAAAAGCAAGGCCGGTGAGAGGTGCGGCTCTCGGACAAGTAATTAGATGATAACGTGGCGCTACTGCTGTGAACTTAGCCATGGGACTGAACATGAGAGCTGGAGGAAATCTAAAAGTAATTTGTAGGTCAGACCTTTTGATTTTCAAAAGGGGAAACCAAACCAGTGTGATTATAAATGAGTCCCCCAATGTCTTTCACCTGCTTAATAATTGTAGCAGCAGAGTGTCCAGGCCTGCTCGAGCCCATTCCGCCCTACTACCAGGCTGTCCCGCTGCCAAGTGCAAATCAGGTACACACGCAGTGAGTGACTCGTGCGTGGGACACCACACCAGGTGTGCAAGCAGGGGTCACACATGCTGTTTACTCCCAGGTAGAGTGTGGGAAGTGTAATTTAGCAGATCTGTTGATAAGGACTGGCTTGAAGGACCTGTTTGCTCTAGAGGCTTTGAGAAAAACTTCATGCAAACTCGGGGTGAAGAGCGAAGGTACCAGTCAGGTTATTTCATTTCTAGTAGTGAGAAAGCCGATGAGAGCAGGCTTATGGAAAATTTGTTCTATTGGCTCTTGCATTTCAGCATTCCAAGGGCGTGGGCAGGGCTGCACTTTGCTTGATTGCACCTGTGATGATTGTCTCTGTGGACATGGAATACAGCACAGCGATGACACGTGGACGCACAAAGGCAGAACGAGAGAAAGGCTGCACAGGGGGCTGCACCCAGAAACAGGACAGCAGCATCTGGGACGGCCAGGGGCAGCTTGGCGTGGCCAGCACAGGAGGAAGGGTGCGTCAGCCAGTGTTCTGCAGATAGAACAGGCCTGCGTACAGGAGAGTTCTAGATGGACTCGTGCAGTCCCAGACTGAGAGGTCTCGACAAGGCCCCACTGCAAACTGGCCGTCCAAGAGCCAGGAGCTCCCACACGGAGACCTCGGTGCAACTCCTGGCCCCAGGCCAGAAACCTGCAAGCCCCGGAGGGCAGCTGGGACAAGTCCCAGGGTCCAGAGGTCCAAGAACCCACAGTCTGATTCTAAGGGTGGCAGCAGCAGAAAACGCTCCCTTTGGGAGGAAAGACCAGAGCGAGCGAGAGAGCACAAGAAAGTGATTCCTGTCCTTCCTGGTTCCCTATGGACTGGATGCTGCCTGTCTGCTTCAGTTCTGTGACCCCCGTGCCAATCTCGTATGGAAATCCCTCACAGACACACCCAGAAGCAGTGATTGGTCAGTTCTGGAGGTGTCCCTTGGACAGACAAGGTGACCCCCAGTTCCATCATCCACTGGGTGCCGGGTATGTGGCTACCTGTGGTGGCTGACTGAGTGTTACAACTCAGATTGCTCCTCTCATAGGAGGGTGGGAGGGTGCATTTAGCACAGTTTCTGCAAAGCTAGTGGGGAGTTTCTAACCATTGCTTCATACTGGGTCAGTAACTTGTGGATAGAAAACTACACCAGATCAAATGGGCGTGTACCATAGTGATTCAGCGGGAAAACTGTGCTCTGGCCCTAATACTGACAGAGGTCCTGGCTTGGACTGTCTGGATTCAGGTAGGGCGTGTGTATTCACTCTCACGAAGCACTGTGGCCGTGGCTGTGCGAACGGATCCCTGAGGGCAGAGCACAGAGCGGGGAACTGGAGGCAGCATCATCACAGCTCCAGGCATGCAGGAGGGGGTTGCTCAGAATTCTCAGAGCTTTATCTTTTTTTTTTTTGACAGGCAGAGTGGACAGTGAGAGAGAGAGACAGAGAGAAAGGTCTTCCTTTTTGCCGTTGGTTCACCCTCCAATGGCTGCCGCGGACAGTGCGCTGCGGCCGGCGCACCGCGCTCATCCGATGGCAGGAGCCAGGTGCTAGGTGCTTTTTCCTGGTCTCCCATGGGGTGCAGGGCCCAAGCACTTGGGCCATCCTCCACTGCACTCCTGGGCCACAGCAGAGGGCTGGCCTGGAAGAGGGGCAACCGGGACAGAATCCGGTGCCCCGACCGGGACTAGAACCCGGTGTGCCGGCGCCGCAAGGCGGAGGATTAGCCTGTTGAGCCACGGTGCCGGCCAGAGCTTTATCTTAAGGAGAGGATGCCTTTTAGGGTGGAATCAAAAGTGTGAATACCCATTGAATAAATGGGCTATGTAATTCATCTTGTAAATTGGGGCTTCTATGGGGTGTGGGGGTGATAAAGGCGTGTTTTGTTAAATAGACACTGTCCGGGGAAAGCCGGGATGCATGTTTGTGCCACTATTGTGGTTTTGAAGGGAGATGCCTGCTCCTGGGGAGGGGCTGGTGGGGATTCCATCACATCTCAACAAATTAGCATCTGTGTAGAGATGATATCTGATGCCAGTGCTAAGTGGATAGGGACTGGGAGTTTGCTTCAGATCAGAAGTGTTTAATAAGAAACAGAATTTGAAACAGAGAGTCAGAAACTTAGTGTGTATGACCTTGAACACCATTCCAAGGACTTTGGGATGTTTGTGCCACAGGGAGCAATGAAGGTCTTAGAATATTGGCAACGCTGACCAGTTCTTCATTACAGGAAGATGGTTTTGTTGATGACATGCCCAGGGGTGGAAAGGATAGGAGATCCGAGGAGGGAGTCTATTCAGAACCTGATTTTCTTTAACTTCCAAGCTGCTACTTTGGCCAAAGCTGCCGTTACCTTTTCCTGGCTTCCAGGGGTGGCTCTGCTTCATGTGTGTGAATCCCCTCCGCACCCTTGTCTTCCATCGTCACTGCAGCCAGCGCCCTAGTGAAATTTTGATTCCCTGCACTTCGAATCCTCGCTGATGCTCTGTCACTACAGCCATTCTTCACTTTGATTGTTCCTCTATTCCTGTGATCACTCAGCTGGGCTTCTCTCAGGTCTTGGACCTGCAAACCCATCCCTGCCTGGGGCCCAGCGCATTCGCTGTCTGCACTCCTCCCTTGCTCTATAGGACCCGTTTCTTCTTGAAGATTGTCTTCCTGAAGTGTCACTGAATTTACCCCCAAAGAACTGTGTGTGTGTGTGTGTGTGTGTGTGTGTGTAGGGTTTCTGCTTTGGGTTGATTGTGTGTGTGTGTTTAGGATTTCTGCTTTGGGTTGGTTTAGTGTGTGTGTGTGTGTGTGTGTGTGTGTAGGGTTTCTGCTTTGTGTTGGTTTTGTGTGTGTGTGTGTGCATGTGTGTAGGGTTTTTGCTTTGGGTTGGTTTTGTGTGTGTGTGTGTGTGTGTGTGTGTGTAGGGTTTCTGCTTTGGGTTGGTTCCCTGCTGTTTTGTTAGACCTCTCTCTCACTACATAACAAGACCTCTGGGAAGAGAGTGAAAGGCTCTGGACTCATGGGGCACTCCAGTCCCTGAGGTCTTAGAGAGGATGAAAAGGAGCAAATAATTGAAATAATAAATATTTGTTGAAAAGTGACAAAAGTGCATGGATATACAAAATGATTTGATTTAAATGTATGAGGCAGTGCGACGTTGATTCATCATACAAGAGATTTGTGAAAGGACGTAATCAGCTCAGTTTACTGTGCTGACTTGAATATGATGGACTTTGTATGTAGCTTTGACCTTTAGTTAAATTTTCAAAGCAGTCCACTCGAGGTTTCTAAAAAAGTTGAATACAGTCAATGTTTTGGGTGTAAGCTGAACAAACTAGTGACAAAGAAATTAGAGTTTTAAAAATTTAAAAATAAATCAGAAAATGATGAGAAATTCATTATTTACTATCTTTTTTCTTCAAATCCAAATGCTTCCGAAAAGTATTTCAGGTTGCAGGAAAATATATTTCCACTGTGTTAAAAATTTCCAAGGAATCTTATCCTTTGATATGTAACAGTTTCATTAGACATAGCATGTATGAGCTTACTCTAGTTTTATATGCAGTTAGCCATTTTTATGTGCCTCTCATTAGATTGCTCTTCTGGAGTAAAGGCCAAACTGAGTTTATCTTGATTTCATTTATCATCAGATGGCTTAAATGTCAAAATAAATTAGAGAAGATGATGATGTAAGCCCTTAGGAAAATCTCAGACCTAAAAGCTTACACTGCCAGGGGTTGATTTCTTGCAGGAATTTTGTAGCACAATGCTAATTTTAGCTGTAGTAACATGGAAAAATATTTTTTCTGAGATGCATTCCCAATAATGTTAAAAAAACACTTAGACAGTCCATGAAGCATTGTTAACATTACATGAAATATTGTTAATACATGAAATATTGTTAATAATGTTAATATATTCTCATTCTAAACTATAAGGGGATGCTTCAAAAAGTTCATGGAAAATGGAACTCAAGGATAAGTTTATTTAATTTGAATATATTTTTAAAATTTGAATTATTATTTTATTATTATTTAAATTTATTCAGAGTTTAATTTGAATAAATTTTTAAAATTTGAAGTTATTTATTATTTTCATTTAAATTTATTCCGATTTTTAAATTTGAATAAATTTTTCTGAGAGCTTTTTGGAGTAGGGTGTAGCGCTCTGCTTCTAGGGTTTGATGACAGAGTCAAGCGCAGGAGGAAGCGCTGTAACTGAGAGGCTGGCTGGGCAGGAGACAGCCGAGTCTGCTCTGGCACAGGTGAAGTCCGCTGTCCAGTAGGCGATTTGTAACTTACCGGAAGGGGCGCACACTAACAGTGGAAGCTGTGGCGTGGTAAATGCATAGGTGTTGATTTTCATCGCCAAGTGCAATTCCTCACACTTGACTGTGCTGTGCTGTTCCAGGACTCGAAGTGTGGGGGCGTGTTTGTGCACTCGGCCCCTGGTGCCCATGTCACTCAGGCAGTGGGTTGTCCTCTCCATGGTTATCGAAGGAGTTGTCGTATACGCTGAGACATCATTACGCAGTGCTGACTGGGCTTCATGTATGAATTGAAATCATGGAAACAGGAACTGAAATCATCAAAAACCTGCCGAATGTGTATATGTGAAACTCAGACATTTAAATTTTTTGGATAATATTTTAATACTAAATTGGATCGATACCTAGCAACCAATATACATATTAAAGTATTCCTGTTTGTATGTTTGTCATTTCATGGCAATTTTGTTTTCTTTCAGATTCTCAAGACACAGACTGGAAGGCAGACATTTTTCCTGCTGATTGTATGGGAGAAATTTTTGACCTTAGCAAGTGGAGATGAGGTTGCTATGGAAACTGGTAATTCTGCTGCCACTCATAAGCTCTTGTGCAGGTAAAGTGTTCTATTATTATGAGTTTTGATTGATAAATATATTGGCATTGTATCTCTATCTGGAGGTGAGGCAGATTTCAGAATGTACAATACAGCTGCTACTCGAGAGACTGAGTGGTGAAGCTGGAAAGATTTCTCTGGTTCCTGCAGGGAGAGTTTAATCTTTAAAACTTATCAGGTGGTATTGCAAAACAAGCGCTGTGATGAAGAAGAAGAAAACATGAGGCAGAAGTTGACCTCAGCACTATATTAGGACTTTTTTCTTTGCATTTAAGTTCTTAAAAAAAGAAGGCCAGAGCTTGGATGTGTTGCCTTGTGATGGAGCCGCCCAGCTGAGTGAGTCGCCTGTGTGGCAAGCAGGACCACTGAGGGTCTGCAGGGGACGGGCTGAGGTGACTGGTGCGCAGAGCTGGGCTGCCGTGGCTCTGGCCTAAAATGGCCTCCCCTGTTCCATGTGTGTGGGCTCTGTGACATGGTAGCTGCTAAGAGCAGTGCTGTGTCTCTGGATGCTGCCCCAGCATTGTTTCTGTGTGCGCCTGTGACCAGGCAGCTTCTAGGGATGGGGAAGCACACTCCTCGCGTGTCAGACAAGCTGCCAGGGACATGGAGACAGTCAAGGGGACAGCAGTGACTGTTTGCAGATAACCAGCCTCATTGGTGGAGACCCTGGAGCTCCCCACCAGCTCGCCTGTGGGCCTTGTCGCAGAGCGTCCTGGCTAGGGCTGTCTGATTGTCAGCGAGGCCCTCGCTTCCCTTGGCAATGCACATGTTCACATCTAAGCAGTGATACATCGGGAGAAACACTGGTTAGATGTCATAATTTATAGTCTGAGATGGTAACTGTAACAGACATGCATTGAGTAACAATCCCAAAAACATAGCCGTAGCCTAGGTTAACAGCGATTAGAGTGTTAAGTTGTGCAGAAATCAGAAATACCAGGAAACGCTGCAGAGGAAGATACCTTGCCTGCTGCCGATCCAGCAGCTGGAAATGCTACAGTTGCATTTGTCCAAAGTGACTTCATTGTTTTGACTTGTGCCACTTCTTACCCTGGGACAAAAATTAATAGTAATGTTTTCTTTTTTCTAATAAATTGAGAAAAACCAGAGCAGCGTCACCAAGGTGCCCCCAAATTATACATGAGTGCATTAGAATTCTATTCCTATCCTTCAATTTGCAACAGTAGCACTTCACCCTTTAAATGTGTATGTATCTTTAAAGACCTTCTGGTTAAATTAAAATAAATTCTTGTTCTCAGAACACATACCATGTCTGGTGAATACCCCAAAACTTCTATTAACTTTTATTTATCCAAATTGTTGATGTGATTCTCATGACATTTTGCTTTATTCCAAAGGGAGGAATAATCAGATATTCTTGCCACAACATTCGATTGTGAAAGAACACATTGAGTCTGCTTTTCTAAGTCCTAACTATCTGAGTAAGATAATCGAAGCTGAGCACTGCCCTGGGGTGAGAATGCTGCCCAGGTGTGGCCCGGGGAGTGCTGTTTTGCGTCTGCCCGTGGTGTGTCTCCGACCTGCAGACAGGATGTGAGTTTGGAAAATTAGATCACCTGATTGGAGTATTCCATGTCTATGCATGTGCATGATAGCGTGCTTTCCCAAAACTTACTTCTTGTTTGTACTGCACGGCCAGCAAATGCTTCGCAGTGACATGTTTTTCCTTCCTACTCTGACTGTTACAATCCTTGGAATTCGCTGACAGTTTAAGGTCTCTTGAGGTTCTCAACTACACATTTTCCCTCCAGCCTCTGCTGTGTGTTGTTTGACTTCCACCTTACCTTCACCAGCTCTGGCTCCTGTGCAGTGATTCTTGACCCATCCAGGCGTACAGCCCTGCTTCTGAGAAATTTTTGAAGTTTTGATTATTTAAAAGTTTGTTCTACTTTGATATTTTTAAAAACTATTAAGGGAAAACCACGGCTCATATAATTAAGAAACACAGTTACTCATTATCCATTAATAAATTACTTCATTACTATTTATGGTAAGCCATATGATGACTCCCCAAAATAGCTAGGCCCTGTGTGTCAGGGAATCGGAAGCTGGATTCTGCGACGTGCTCCAGGTAATGGTCAGGGGTGACGAGATCAGTGCCAGTCCCATGTGTGCTGGAGAGAGGAGCTGGGTTGGGTCTGACACAGGAGAAGGCAATGGAACGAGGACCCAGTGTGCTGTTGCTGGTCTCGCGACTGAGGCAGACTGAGGAAGGCGGCCCTGGGGGTTGGAGCGGCGAGAAGACAGCCCTGTGGTCTGTGTGTGTGCACTGCCTGTCCCGCCTGCTTTCCCCAGGGACTTCTAGCTTCCGGGGCAGCCGGAGATTGGACATGAGGGTCCAAGCTCCAGGGTCTATGGTGCTGTCCTTGTGTTACAGGGATGGTTTCTGCATCCCATTGGGTGACTGTGTGCCTGCCAGCTCAGTGCAAGCCAGTGTGGAGGCACAGTGCTTCCTCTGCTGGGCCAGGCCCTGGACAGAGTGCTGGGCTCCCACCGTGAAGGGCCTTGGTCCTGCCCTCTGCAGCCCGAGTGTCCAGAAGGGCCACTGGCAATACCGGAAGGAAGTCCCAGCTGCCCTGCGATAGTACCGGGCAGAGCCAAGCGGCAGAATGTGGGCCAGGCTCTTTCTGCTCTCTGATCCCAAGATGTGCTGTTCCTGGGGCAGCCACTCCTGGCTACGAGCCTCTGTGGTTTGAGTGAGGTGGGCACAACTGTGTGGGCCAGCCAGCCAGCATTTCCCATCAGCCCCTGCTGTACTGACTGCCCCGGGACCATTGTCTCTGAGTACATCCCTGACTTTGGCTAAAAATAAAGCTGGTGCTGCTGTGGTGCCACCAGGGAAGGGCCTGCTTGGAAGTGAGACTGACACAGAAGCAGGGCAATGCGGGGCAGGAGGCGGTTGTGCTGTGCATGGACCCCGGCTGGGCTGTGCACGCCGGTGAGGTGTGCTTCTCCTCATTCAGCCTAATCCACTTGAGATTTTGTCCCCCCAGAAAGTGTCCTAACACTGGCTGGGAAGTTGTTTCCATGTAAAAGACTAAATACTCTGGCGTTAGGTAGGAAATGGAATTCCCCTGGGATAAATAAAGGGAGTGAAAAGCAGCAAATCAAGAAGGGACAAAGGCACAACTTTCTGTACAGAACAGGCATCAAGAGGTGTCACTGAGACTTAGAAAGTTTACTTTTAGCTCCAAGTTACGGGATCATGTCTGTGTCTTAGGGTAGAAAAAAACATACATGTTAATGGTATAATTTGCAAAAGCAAATTAATAAGTATAGGAAAATGTTCTAAGTCTAAATGGCCAAGTAGATCAATGAAGAAAACCTACGGCTGGTGTTACAGACTCAGGCATGAGAGCTAACAGTACACCTCGGTAGTTAGAATGATGGTGATATCCTTGGCATTCAGTATCCTTATCTTAATAATTTCTGACCCTTGTGTCCCGACCTTGTCCTTTGGCAGGATTCTTTTTGAGTGTAGTTGGTTTGTGTGAGTCCTTTATTTCTGTGCCATTTGTACTTGTTTTCCTGTGGGTTGACCAGCTTTGTTTCTGTCTGATAAAATTAGGAGCCGAGCATCTGTTTGGTCTGGTGAATCGCCTGAGGCTCGGAGTTTTAAGGGAGAAACTCAGTAATCCAGAGGATGAGCAGGAAGCCTGTCCTGCCCAGTGTGGAGTGGAAGTGAGGGCCTGAGCAGGTGCTCTAACCATGGAGCCACGTGGCAGGGCTGAGGGCCTGGTTTTCCTATGTGTTAATTACTCCTAACCAACAAACTGAGTTCAGAAATTACAGGAACTCTTTCCTGATGCCATTGTGATGCCGTATCTCATGACAGAGGTGGTTATCTTACTCTCAAAACTTCTCCCAAAGGAAAGGTTTCTTAAAACTTGAATGAAGTTGTTTTTAGGGTCAATACCAATGAAGAAAAAAATATTTTGCTAGCATGTTGACATAGCTTAGCATTTTCTAACAGGATGCCCTGAAAACAAACAAGGGACACAGTGTACCTCCTAAATACAGTCAGTGCCTAAGATAAGGGTTTACTGGGGAGTAGTTACCATTGCTTAGGCTTCATTCTGCTTCAATCTTAGCCTTTTATTGAATTGGACTGAGAGCCAGAGCAAATGAACTACTGAGAGAGAAGCTGCAAGAATGGAAGTGTCCACTCTGGCCAAGATTTCTTAACAGAAAGCGATGCATCACATGAGAAGTACATGAGAACTGGCAGGTGTGAGAAACCTGCTTTGCTCCCACATCGCAGAAGCACAGAGCTGATATTCCTTTAGGTCAGAGTGCAGTAAGCCCACTTTGCCTTTGCTCTTGTTCAAATATATGGTTAGCATAACAGCGCCTTTAGGGATGCAACACTGGGCTGTATTTTTAGTTCGTAATAGAGAAGGCCCAGTTTAGAAATGCTGAAAATGCCATTTTATGCAAAGCCCACTGATAAGGTGGTTTTATGATAATCAAACCTTCTCCCAGGTAATTGATTCTTAAACTCTAAGTGAAAATGTTTCTAGGACTGATATCAGTGTAGAAAAATACATTCTGTTTTGCCAGCAGTGGCAGGAAGTGACTGGTCTGCAGCCCAGACTTGTGTAGGAGCTGTGGCCTCTTAGTAGAAGCTGTGTGAGAAGCAGTGACTTCACTGTGAAGCCTCAGACAGGGGCCAACTTCCATGGAGGTGATATAACCAGGGGACGCTTTGATTATAAGATTTCTCATATACAGCTGTGCTACCACTTAGACTAATGTAAGAGGTGGCTGGAGGTTATCTGTCGCTCCTGAAAATTCGCCGCGGTTTGAATGCAGACCCTTGCATATGACTAGCAAGCAGCAAGACAGTCTTGCCTTGATCTGCCCCTCCGACTCCATGTGCACGGAGCCCCTTGTCCATTGCATTGCAGCCACACTTTTTACGCTTGTGGCAGTATCACGATGGTTCCCTGCTCAGTTTTCTCTTGCTGTCCTGTGGTGTGGAATATTCTTTACGCCTCTGTCTCAGATCAGCCACCTGCGAGCGGGATCTTGGCTGAGAGCACAGTCTGGGTGGCCAGCGTGTGGCCCCTCCGTTGGTGCCAGCCACTCTCGTCAGCCTGTTTCTGCATTGGTTCTCTGTCGCTGTCTGCAGTTAGCTTATTTATGTATTTGCCTAAAGTTCATTTTCTGTCTGTGGAACGTAAAGACTGCAGGTGAAAATGTTGCTCTCATACATGTATCCCTACCCCCTGCGTCTAACACCCTGTCTCTCGTTCTCAGTCTTCAGTAAATGTTTAGGACCCGTGAGCACGCACAGGCATTGTGGTGTAGGGGGTTAGGCCACGCTGGGGCTGCCCACATCCCATATCGGAGCACGGGTTTGAGTCTGAGTTGCTCTGATTCTGATCCAACTTCCTGCTAATGAGCCTGGAAGACAACAGATAATGGATCAAGTGTTTGGCTCCTGCCACCCAGGAGATGCTGATGAGTTCCAGGCTCCTGGCTCCAGCCTTGCATAGCGCTTGCTGTTGCTACCATTTGGACAGTGAGCCAAATTTGTGTGTCTGTTTCTCTGTCTCTGTCTGTCCTTTTGCTCTGCCTTTAAAGTAGATGAAAATCAGTCAGTAGGTCTTAAAAATCAGCGAATAAATTGCTGCTCAAACTAGGTCATAGGACTATTTGTGGCTAATTTCCAAGCATTTTTAGCAATTTAAATGGGTATTATCAAAATGCACCTGTATTTTTTCTTTATTAATATAAAGAGAACAGATTTCATGGAGTTCATAGATAAAATTATAACAATATGACACTTCCCTTCTTCCCTTTCTCTTCTTTCCTTTTGTTCGTGTTTTTTAACTCTTGCAGTAACATTTTAAATTTACTTTATAATCACAGGCTTAATTTCCCACTAAGTCAGAGTTCAACAAGACAAAAGCTGCTCCACAGGAGTAGAAACAAGATCTAAACAGTAGTCAGGTCCCAGTATGTCAGTTTCACTCGTATACATTGTTTTCTGTACTCCATATATTAGCTATCACAAATCAAAGAAACATGTGATATTTTCTCTTTGGGTCTGGCTTATTTGCAAACTGTGCATCTGATAAGGGATTAATATCTAAAATATATAAAGAGCTCAAGGAACTCAAAAACAACAAAATAATCCAGTTAAGAAACGGGCAAAGGATATGAAATACAAGTGACCAACAGACAGATGGAAAAAAATGCTGTAGATCATTAGTTATCAGAGAAATGCAAGTAAAAACCAGTTAGAATGGCTATCATCTAAAAATTAAAAAAAAAAAAATCAGCAAATGGTAGTGAGGATATGGAAAAAAGAGTACCTTAAGACACTATGGGTAAGATTGAAAACTAGTACAACCATTGTGAAAATCAGTGTAGAGGTTGCTACAAAAAATCTGAAAATAGATCTGCGTGATCCAGCCATCCCACTCCTGGGAATATACCCAGAGGAAATGAAATCAGCCTATCAAAGAGTTACCTGTGCCACTGTGTGTATAGCAGCTCAATTCACAATGTCTGACATACAGAATCAAACAAGGCATCCATCAACTGATGACTGGATAAAGAAAATTCGGTGTAAATACTCTATGAAGCACTGCTAAGCCATCAAAAAGAATGAAATTCTGTCTTTTGCAACAAAATGTATCCAACTAGAGAAATAGTCTCCTTTTAGGTACAAATGCTTTCATCAAAATTTAGCGTTGGGTCTTAGACTTTTTTTTTTTTTTTACATAAAATGTCATATATATTGACAGCACAAAGCGAGTCCTCATTTTTAAGATAACAGTCCAGTTTGCTCAGACATGCTTGAGCTGTACCGGCACAACTTTTAGTGTGGTAGGTTCAGGGAGCTGTGCATTTAACAGACACCGAGTGCTATTTCAGTGTCGCCGAGTAGCACATGCCCCAGCACGGTATTGCTAGTGGGCCATCCATGGAAAGCTAGCTGGCCATGTTTATCCCAGGCCGCATGTGTTCCTTCCTGCCTGGTCCAGTGTGCAGCTGAGTTAACCCCTTCCTTTTTCCCCAGAGTGTCTGTCCTGCCTCCTAAGGGCTCCACCTGTCCAAGACGCAGCTCCTCCACAGCCAGCCCTAGGCATGCAAACCTTCATAAAGCCCGGCTGATTCTACACTTGATCTTGGCCAGAAGGCCGAGAAGCGATAGCCCAGTTGGTTGTGTTGTTCTGCGTGTCCAGACCTTTGCAGACCCCATTTCTACGCAATCCCGAGTACATCATCAAGCATTCAAAACCAGTTTCCTTCAGCAAGTACTGAACACTCTCTAATGAATTCACGGTAGCTCGAGCCACGAGCCTTGCCTTCCTCACTGTCTCGCTCCCGTCTTTCAGTCTCAACCCTGCTGCCACGAACATCTCTCACCGGCCTCGGTCCCCGGGTCTCCACCATCACCTTCACTCTGACACCCAAGATTCACAGACCGCTGCAAATGCTCTGCCCACCCCCCCAGCAATGTTCCCAGCACCCGTTAATTTCCCCTTCTCCTTAAAGTGATCCACAGAGAGGAAAGTTGTGACTTCACCTTCTTTGCTGAGAACCAGGCCCCGTTTCTCTCGAGTAGGTGCTCGTTCTGCGCAGTAGCGGTGCATAGCACCTACTCTCAGTGAAACCCAGTTCACAGCTGCCCAGTGCTCCTTGTGAAGAAGGAGGCGGAGCCTGAGCTCTGCTGTCCCGTTAGTGCCCCCTGGTGCCTGGTGCTGCTGAGCGTTTTGTGCCGTGTTTCCCTGGGCTCCACAGCAGGCAGCGGTGCGCGGGTATCGCCTGCCTCTGCACTAAGGAAGCTAAAAGGGACACACAGCAGTGCCCACAGGGCTGCACGAGGCAGCATTCGGGGTGGAAATCGAAGAACGGAATGAGGGTTCTGTGGAGTTGAAGACAAGGCTTCCTGACATAGAATGGGTTGATGTGGCGGTCAGCGTTCTATTTAGTTAATTTGTTTATTTGAGAAAGAATGTGAGACTTTATTTGGGGCCTTAGGAATTGTGACTTGGGAAACAGGCTTAGGGAGCTCCACATCGGAGGGTGGGGGGTAGTGAGCATGCTGCAAAGCAGGTGTTGTATTGTGTAAACACTCCAGGTGGGGTTGAGAACAAGAGCCATCTGTCTGGTCGTGTGGCCCCTAGAAGTGAAGGAGAGCGTGCCTGTGCTTAGGGAGATGTCCAGCAAACCAGCCTAGTAACCGCCTAGTGTTCATAGTGAATGCCCATGTAATTATTTCTTCAGAGTTAGGGTGAATATTCTTAGGGAGCAGCTCCTTTAGAGAGTAAAATACGGCTTAAGGAGCAGTTGATTAGCAAATAAAGGAAAAATATTTAAGGATACATGAACTCAGTATACCGAGTTCTGCATTATGTTCCTTATTCAAAATAGATTTAAAAGTATTGAAACACGCATGTAAAATGCCTAGTAGTTTCTGTCTTCAGTATCAGTGGACCCTTCTGTGTGCTCCACACCTGAGAAGTATAATCCACTGGGAGACTGCTGGAAACAATGAGAGTACCTGCTGCATGGGTGGGCAGGGATTTGGGACACCACCCATTCCTGGGGGATTCCCTGCCACCAGGAGAAGGGTCACAGATGTAAAATCACAAGTGAAGTGAGACAGGTAAAACTGGGGCAAACTGGATTCAGTGTGCTCATTTCACTGACACATTATGCCAACTTTGAGAACATGTTCGCAATTCTAAAGACGTCGTTTAAAATTGTACATGTCCGTATTGGTCATCAGTAGTGTGTAACTGCCCACCTCCGCACATCAACACTTTCAAACAGCACCTCGTTGGATTTTAATAGATTTTCCCCTACTTTGTTTTTCTAGAAGCTTCTCTGATTGGAATCAGGGAAGAGGGAGGCAGCGCGGGAGGTTAGAGTGTTATCACTGTAGGCCTCCTAAGTCAGCTGAGCTAGATTTTGTGCAGTGTTTCCTAATTGCAGGGATTTTTGGCAGAAATTGTGTTCTTATTTCCTTTTGAAAAATAAATAGTGTAATTATAACTATTGTGAACTGATATAGTGACCAGTTAATTTCTGTGGAAAATGTCTGCTGCTCACACACGAGTTTGCCCGAGACACTTTAAATTCTGGTGCCAGAGCTTCACAACCAGTGTTTTAGATTTACTTGGGTCACCTGTTCATTCAGATTCTTAAAGAAATCCAGGATACCTCAACAATTAAAACATGCATAAGTCACATGTGTCAGCTCAGTGAATGTTCGCAAGCCAAACCAACCCCGTGACGCCAGGTTCAAGGCTGAGACTGTGGCCGGGTCCCCATCCCTTGCAGTCAGAGCTGATGCAGAAGGGTGACCCCTGCCCAAACAAGATTTGGAACACGGCCACACAGCCCTGGGAGGAGACCTTTCAGTCACCGCCTCCAGTTCCAGGCACACGATTTGGTATGTGTGATTGTGTGGGTGTGTGATCTTTCGTGTGTGATTGTTTTGTTGACTCCACACCACCAGAGATGTGGAAGTGAAGAGACAGACAACCCAAGCTGAGTTGGGATTTGGTTCGCACTCTGTGGAATCTGTGGTACTATCCTAGACCTTCCACCCTTACTGTTTTTACCCATTGTCAGTGTCTCTGAAATAATTAGCTGGGGTATGTGGAAGCTGCCTTGTAGCAGCATGGGAGAGCTGAGCTTTACTTTCAGGAATTTTGTAAGCAAAGTGTTAATCAGTCATTATTAAACATTAAATCATGTAAACTTACAGTGATACTGAAAAGTCAGTGTGTTTAAAGCTCGTTACTTCCAAGTTGTTTTAGTACATCTCACTGTTAGGTTTTGCGGTTGTTTACATCTGTTTGAGTCTGCATGGAGAAAGTGCTGAATTCTGGGGACTACTGCGCACCTTGCAAGTCCCCACCCTGTGCTGTCACGGGGTCAACTTGGAGACAGCCACGCACTGGCAGGTGTACAAGTGAGAGAGCCTTCAGTAATGAGCACAGTTTTCTGAGGTTGAGAATAGTTAAGGACTTGACCACATACCAGGTGCAGTAGCAGGGGGTTTACCGGACACAGCCAGTGGCCTGGGATGTAAGTGCAGCCTTCAGGTCGTGGGGAGCTGCAGATTGGCTAGGGGTACCTGTGCTCAGGGAAGCTAGACAAGTATCTCATTGAGAACCAGTTGACTTCAACCAGGAGTTGTTTAACGTTCTTAATAGCGTGCCACATCTCTGTTGCGTTAGGAGTGATAATATGTGTATGTACACACATATATACATGGTGCACAGTTGTTTTTCAGAGAATTGGTGGTTAAGTAATTTAATGCCACTCCAGCAGCTTTTTACTTTGTAGTCATTTTTACTAGAGTTAGTATGAGATTTTTACATATTGCATGCAGAAGATAAAGAATTGGGGACCCAGATTCACTTATATTTTGAGATTTGGTTTACCTAACAAAATGAGTCTAAATTCAGAAACAAAGATTATAGGTTTTGATTGTTATTTTTTATCTCAGTCTGAAGATCTACATAGGTTACCAGAAAAATACCTAAAGAATTTCTCTATTCCCACATAATTAAAAATAAACTTGGGTTTTCTAAGGTAGCAGCTCAACAGGTGCATCCTCACTTTGGTAGAAGCCACAACAGAAAAGATCTGGTGCATGCAGACATAAAAACAGCCTTTGAGCAAAGAACAGAACCCTTCTCAAGTGTCCTGACGGGTTCTCAGCGCTGAGCCGGGAACAGGGATGGATTGGACATCACCAAGGCAGGGGTCTTGTTTTCCCTTGTGTGCTCACCGTTATTTGCATGCATGGGGATTTTCCACAGCCCTGAGCATCAGGGCACACAGAGAGCTGCCCTGCCCCTGGGCACTGACACAGCCAGGGCTGTTCCTCGGGGGAGGGGGGGGCAGGGTTCAGCCCCTTTGCAGGTGTCAGGTTCAGATGGGACAGTTGAGGGAATGTGCTTTCCATGCACAAATTGGAGGTCGACTTGTGCAGGTACAGCGTCTCTTAGTCATGGCCCGTGGTCTGTCCAGTCCTGCTCCCATGAGCACGTGGCTGAGCTGAATCCCAGTCGTAGCTGCTGTCTGCTGCACCTACGTAATGGCCACCCTGCGCCTCCCTAGCTGGAGTGGACAGTCTTTTGAGTGATGCCGCCGTGTGATGGGTTCCTGGGAGCTGGACCATGCCTTGCCTTGCAGGACGCATTTCCAGAGGCCAGGACCTGTGAGGATGGACAGCACAGGCGGTCCAGATCTGCCGTGTTCCACTTGTGCTCTGCAGGACCGTCCAGTGGGTCGCACATTCTGTGCTTTCTCTTGTATTGTTACAGTCTGTGCAGTCTAAACCACTCTGAGTGAAAACCAAGGAATGGAGCAGACCGGAGGAGCTAATGGAAAATAATCTATGTATGGGACGGCTCCAGTCTGTCATTCCCTGTCGTCCCCTGGAGAAGTGGGGTTTGTCCCCCTTGTGGTCCCCTCCAGATCTGACCTTCCGTGCCGTGAAGAGGAAGAGCAGTCAGTTTTACCTTTTTTTTTTCTTTTTAGCAGTTCTGATAAGAGAGAGCTCTGTTAAGTCAGAGCTCCCCGTGGGACCCATCCACAGTGTTATTTATCCCTCTTCTGCGGGTCCTGTGGGTGATAACGAGTGGATTCTCACATCGCTTTCACCAGACACTTGCGAGTGTTGCTCTGAAGCCGTGGCTGTGAGCAGATAGGAGCTGCTCACTGAGTCCCATGCTGTCATCGAATGCCAGTGTCCTGGGGCGAGACTGTGCCACATCCCAGGCTTCCAAGCCTATTGATCAGGTTGCCTGACTGTAAGGTGGTCGATCAGTAGAAGCCATGAGGTGCACAGACGCACCTCGGCAACAAACTCTTAGTGCAGGAAGCGCATGTCTCCCAGCTGACATGAGGAGATGTAAACAGTCATCTGTAATCACTGTTTTTGGTTTGCACTGTTGCTTGTGTTTAGTGGAAAACTGATAAAAATCAGGAGAAATCTGCATCAGGAAACACAACGAGCTATTGGTGCTGCAGCCTTGGCTAAGCTCTAACTCCGTTTCCCCTACAGGAGCTCACCCAAAGGGCATTGTGAGTGAGTTATGGGGCTGAGCCACACGGCGTTCTGCACGCTGATGTAACTGGGAGGGAGACGCCCGTGTACCTGGCACCGCTGGCTACTAGTGAACCCAGGGCCACCCAGCATTGCAGGCCACAGCCCACACATGTCCAGCACAAGCTCATTCTGCCAGCTGGGATTGTGTGTGTTCCAGAGGCCGAGGTGGGACCTGTCCATGTGCTCCAGGGACAAGGAGGGCTTGTTGGTCCTATCACGGGGACCTTTCATGTCCCTCTCTGTGTGAAGCCCTCCCTGCCCCGGTCCCCCTCCGTGGCTTTTCTGTCCGGCTGAATTGAATGATGCACAGCAGGTTTGGAGGAGGGGCACCATGAGAGCTGGGCATGGCGGGTCCCCGGGGCAGTGGTTTCCCTGCAGTGTGCAGTGGTGGGCTGAGAACACCTCTGGCGAGTTCGCTGGGCGCCCAGCACATGTACTGTCTCTTCCTCTCTGCTGAGAAGCTCACTCCCGGATCCATGCATTGCCTGGCAGCAGCTCCTAAGCTTATGGCCCAACTTCCTTTGTGCCATTCACCACCTCCAAGCCAGGCTTGGCTGTAAGTGCTCAATGCCACACACTAGCTGAGGGAGCATTTTAAGTCACGGACAAAAATCGCCCATTGCCGTGTGTTAGCTATGGGGCGTGTAATTACACACGCAAATCTGCCCAGGGCCACACGACAGCTAAGTCAGCCTCATGCGCAAAGCCTGCTCAGTTTGCGCTGTCGTGGTGGAGCAGGTAAAGCCACTGCCTGTGGCACCAGCATGTCATGGATGCTGGTTCGAGTCTCGGCTGCTCTGCTTCCCATCCAGCTCCATGCACATGTGCCTGGGAAAACAGAGGAAGACGGCCTAAATCCTTGAGCCCCTGTACCCATGTGGGAGACCCAGAAGAAGCCCTGGGCTCCTGGCTTCCACCTGGCCTTTGGGGCCATATGGGGAGTGAATCAGTGGATGGGAAATCTTTCTAACCGTGCCTTTCAAATATATGAAATATTTAAAAGAGCCTCTTCACTGCTGTGTATTAATAAGGGGTCTGCTAACTCAGCACAAAACTTGCCCAGTGCATATGTTAGGTCAGGAGTGTGTCCCGTCATGCTAAGGTTCTGTCACCATGCATGCAAAAGCTGCCCAGTGTCAAACGTTAGCTCAGGGATGTGTTAACTCATAAAAATTAAGAACAAGGGTGCTTCCAGTCACTGCACCTCGGGGATCACTCACTTCCACGGGAGGGGCGTTTATCCTAGTAAACAGAAAGCCCCTCTCCCACGGCAGAGTACCTGCTGTTCAGGCGCCTGCCCTCTGTCCCGTCAGCTTCCTGCTCTCGCACACCCTGGGAGGCAGCAGGTGATGGCTCAGTTACCTGCGGCCCTGCCACCACCGTGGGAGACCTGGTCTGGGCTCCCAGCTCGGACTTGATCCTGGTCCAGCCTGACTGTAGCCGGCGTTTGGGAGTGAACCAGTGTGTAGCAAAGCCATGTGTGTGTGTGTGTCTGCCTTTCACAGAAACAGTCTTTAACCATTAGAAACAAACAGAGGTACAGGTTTCTGAATCTGTTTTAAAGGGATCGCAGCAAGTTAACTGGGTGGAGGTGTCGCAGGGCATTTGGGGAGAATGCCTGATGATCAGAGACCGAATTCCCATTTGTGAACCCCAAAGGGCTTCTGTGGCCAGGACGGGGAGTGACAGAAGTGTGGCCTGAGAGGACGCTGGGGTCAGAACATGCTGGGCTCTGCGGCCTTGGGACAAAGTCGGGATGTAGTTCTCAATGCCAGGAGCATGTGGAGTGGATTCTTATGTTTAGCCCAACAGGCATCCAGATGGAATTTAGAAATTTCTGAATCTTTAATCCAGGAGACAATACTGTGAATGGGAGGTACCAGCTGACCAAGGGCAGTGGTCTGTGCTGGACAGACACAGCTCCTGGTTCTGTCCACATCCAACTCCAGGCTGCAGAGCTTATGAGCTGAGCAGGATTTCAGCTCTTTAGGGATGCTACACATAGTATGACAATGATTCACTTTCTTTACCATAACTGTGTTGAACACAAGACTAGAAATTGTGTAAATAGGCTGGAAGGTCAGGTGTCAGAGCTAAATTGGAACAGTAATTATGAACTGTGAAATTCAGCATGCTTTCTGTCCTGCTTTTTATTTATTTTTAAGATTTTTTTTTATTTGAAAGAGTTACAGGCCGGCGCCGCGGTTCAATAGGCTAGTCGTCTGCCTTGCTGCGCCAGCACACTGGGTTCTAGTCCCAGTTGGGGCACCGGATTCTGTCCCGGTTGCCCCTCTTCCAGGCCAGCTCTCTGCTGTGGCCAGGGAGTGCAGTGGAGGATGGCCCAAGTACTTGGGCCCTGCACCGCATGGGAGACTAGGATAAGCACCTGGCTCCTGCCATCGGATCAGCGCAGTGCACCGGCCACAGCGCCGCGGCCATTGGAGGGTGAACCAACGGCAAAAGGAAGACCTTTCTCTCTGTCTCTCTTTCACTGTCCACTCTGCCTGTCAAAAAAAAAAAAAAAAGAAAGAAAGAAAAGAAAAAAGAAAGAGTTACTAGAGGGAGAAACCGAGATCTTCTATCCACTGGTTCACTTCCCAGATGGCTGCAAGGCCAGGGCCGGACCAGGCCGGAGGCAGGAGCTTCGTCTGGGTGTCCAAGGGGCCTAGACACCTGGGGCATCTTCTGCCGCTTTTCCAGGCCGTTAGCAAGGAGCTGAATTGGAAGTGGGACAGCCAGGACACCAGCCGATGCCCATGTCGGGTGGCGGCATTGCAGGCAGTGGCTTTTCCAGCTGTGCCAGAACACTGTTCTCCTTCTCCTGTTTTTATGCTTGTAGATTTTCTAAGTAGATTTTAAAAAGCAAACATTTTTAAAAGTTGCCCTAAGCAGTGGAGGTATTTCTTCAACGTACTGAAATGCTCACTGATGCCCACTCATCCTTATTCCAATGAAGTGACTCCTCAGCTCATCCATACTCCTCCTATTCCATAGAACTGGTGTGACGCCTGAACCACACTCTCCCTTATTCCGTAAGAGTGATCTGGTAGCTGTCCCATACTGCCTCTGTGCCGTAGACTTGGGTCATTCTGAACTGGCCCATAGCAGCAACCCGGGCATCTGCTACAGTAAATCATCACACACCAAGTTCTCTGTGCATTTTCTTTCAATGATCCAATTACGTGTGCGGCCCAAATCATGCCCGTGTTAAGTTTTATCCAGAAAGGAGTTTGTTTAATATTCTTTCCCACGGGGACGGTGCTGTGGTGCAGCGGGTTAATGCCCTGGCCTGAAGCGCTGCCATCCCATATGGGTGCCAGTTTGAGCCCCGGCTGCTCCTCTTCCAATCCAGCTCTCTGCTGTGCCCTGGGAGAGCAGTGGAGCATGGCCCAAGTCCTTGGGCCCCTGCACCCGTGTGGGAGACTGGCAGGAAGCTCCTGGCTCCTCGCTTCGGATCAGTGGTGAACCATCAGATGGAAGACCTCTGCCTCTCTCTCTGTAACTCTGACTTTCAAATAATAAATAAATAAATCTTAAAAAAAATTCTTTCCCACTTACACTGCTCAAAGTTCTTTAATTTCATGATTGCTAATAATCATTAAAAACATGATTAAGTCCTGCAGTCAGGGCTCAAACTGGGTCTGGATCCCAGGTGTCTGTTTAAATCGCCTGCCTCTTTGGGGGGAAATGCTTGCTCTCTGGAAACTATTTTTTTCTGTCTTCTAATTAACCTCTAATATTTGTGCATTTGCACAGGGCACAGTGCAGTATTTCAACCCAGATGTACAGCACAATAGAATCAAATCAGATAATTATCATTTTCGGGAGCTCTTGACTTCACGAATTTGATATCCCAGGAAGATAGATTGAGAAGCCAGCAAAAATGAGGACACTCAGTGTAGACCATGAGACATGGGCACAGGCACACCCTCTCTGTGGTGGAGCTTGTCTGAGCAGGTCAGCGAAGGAACACCAAGTGCCAGACAGTGTCCAAAACCAGAAGCGCAGCTCAGCACCCTGGATTCTGAGTGCTTCCTGTGCCCTCGCTCCTGCCCCTGTCCCCTGCCCTTGTCCTGTTCTCTCTGGTGACAGCGCAGCTGCAAGGGAGCCCACCTGGGCTCAGACCCGTCTCTGCCTCTTGTTGGCTGGGCTGCTCCAGCTTCAGTGTGGTCGCTCTCCAGGTGAATTTTCCGGTTGCATCCACAGGTGCATGCTGTAGAACACTCAGCACAGCGTTCCACGCAGGACAGCCAGAGGGGCTGCGGTGGTGGTCATGTGCACAGTTGTGCAAAGGCCAGGAGTGCCTGCCACCCTGGGTTCTGTTTGTGACTCTAAGGGCCTGGCTGTGAGGCTCACCTTGCTGGAAACATTCTGTCCTTGAACGCTGGATGGTGGGTGGTGCTTCTTACTGCCATTGAGCCAAATATTCAATGTTAAAATGGCTAGTTGTCATGTTCGGTGAATAAGAATTTTCTGGACCTTAGGACAGACCCTAAACGTAAATGAAGGAATAGTTACAGAAGCCAGAAAGAGATGGGAGAAGCACACAGATACATTAACCCAAAGTTCAACTTCGTAATTCTGGCTGATACCCTATCTGTGAGCGAGGGTTTGCCGTCTCAGCAGCGATGATCCTATTAGCGGTGCGGTTCTTTGCTGGGTGGGGCTGTGCCCAGATCATGACAAATAAGAAATGACTGCACAGGCAGCCCTCGCTCCCCCGTGGAGAGCGGCTGCTGGGCACCCCTGATGGAAGAACTCTGGTTCTGACCACCGGCCAGGTCCACTCTGCTTCAGCTGGGGCCACAGCATCCAGTGCTCCCTGTGCGGACCAACTGTGGCCCTGGGGTTCTGTAGCCTGGGCACCCCGGGAACTCCCCCATCAGCCCTGCATCCAGCGCTCTGGGCAGCGTGTCCACGCACACTCCATCCTCCCACCTGCCCGCAGCGGACCTGCTTTCTCAGAGGTGCTCTCTGTGAGCCTCTGCTCACTCTTCTCCAGCTCTCTGGAAGACTGCAAACAGCAGGGTCATGTTGCCATCTGCAGATGCTGCTACTTAGGAAGAAGTAAAATTGAAACAGACCTTTAACATTAAAGCAGTACACGAAGAAGGCAGCCAGGAGCCACCCGTGCCTGGGTCCCTGCTGTGTGCCAGCAGAAACCGCCCAGCTGAAGCTGGGGAGACACAGTTCCTCGATTGTCCACCTGCAGCCCACCTTGGGGACCATTTTCCTAACAGCACACAGGAATTCTTGTATTAACAGATCTGCACGTGTGTGTGCATCTCACAGCTGACTCTGAAAGATCATCTTCATGCTAGAATCCTGAGTGAGCAGTATCTCTGAGAGTCACAGGACCGTCGGATCTGCAGGAAGCAGCCTCTGTGCACGGGCGTGTGAAGGCCTATCTGTGCGCAGGCCTGTCCTGAGGTGAGCTCTCTCTGACTGCTGGCCTCTCCTGACTGAGTGCCAGGCTCACTTGGCCATTCATCAATATCTCACCTAAAGTATGCCTCTACCTCCTGAAAGATCTCTGTCCAGGAGGGGCCAGGTCCAGGCTGTGGTCTCTGCTCCCAAAATACAGACGGAACTCGGCCTGGCCATTCATCAATATCTCACCTAAAGTATGCCTCTACCTCCTGAAAGATCTCTGTCCAGGAGGGGCCAGGTCCAGGCCATGGTCTCTGCTCTCAAAATACAGACGGAACTCGGCCCTGTTTCCTCACAGCTGTACTGACTCAGTGCCACTGCCCGCCTGACTGCCTGTCCACCAGCGATGCTCCCTCTCTTCCAGCTTCCCTGCCAGCTCTGAGCTCACAGGCAACCCCAGGAGGGAACACTGGCAAGGATCCCATTCTCTGCCCCGTTCTCGATGGATCTGACTTCTCATGGCATTCCCCATGGTTGTGCATATCACCCTTTTCCTTCTTGGCAGTGGGCTGGCGTTGGTCTGTTTCGGCTTCCTCTCTGGCTTCTTCACTGGAAACCCAGCCTTGATGCTAAGTGCCCTCGACTCACTTGGCAGATAGTACAGACCACAGATAAAGAGAGCTATTTATGGAGAACTATTACAGCTGCCCGTTGTCACGTGGCCCATGTGTGACAGCCGATGTTCACACGGTCAGTGTCTGTGGCAGAGCTGAGCTTAAACCCAGAGCTGTCCAGTCCCAGGGCCCAAGGTTGTTCCACTTTATCACAGCTCCCCGCTCGTATCTGTTGGGATTTTCTTGTCTTGCCTGGACGTCTTCATTTTTTTTGTGGTGGGCATAATCAATGCATTTCTAGGATGCTTAGGGATGTGGATATTGGGTTATGAGTAAAGGGGTCTCTGAAATTGTCCATTTGCTGTAAGGAGGAACCAGGAATTAGCCAACCAGATGAGAAATCTGATCTCAGCTTGGCCACTGCTTGTTCTCCGACCCCAGAAGGAACACATAGCTCGCTAGATTTCAGTTTCTTTATTTGTAAATGGGTGTGGTTAGAATTATGAATTTTTAAAAAAATTTTTGTTTATTTGAGTGTAGAGCTATGGACACAGGGAGAGACAGAGAGAGGTCTTCCATCCGCTGGTTCAGCACTCCCCAGATGGCCACAGCAGCTGGAGCTCGAGCAGTCTGAAGCCAGGAGCTTCCTCCAGGTTTCCCACGTGGTGCAGAGGCCCAAGGACTTGGGCCATCTTCCACTGCTTTCCCAGGCCATAGCAGAGAGCTGGATTGGAAGAGGAGCAGCCAGGACATGAGCAGACGCCCATATGGGATGCCAGCACTGCAGGAGGAAGCTTAGCCCACTACACCACAGCACTAGCCCCTTATTATGGATTCTCTATTCCTTTCTGACTCTCATTCTATGGTTTCCTAATGCAGAAGGTATTTCTGCCTCACAAAGGGCACACAAAATACACTGGAAAAACACCAGGATTCAAGATTTCCAAATCCACTGCCACTTAACATTGTGTTCCTTCCAGTAGCTCTGACCTGCATCTCCCTAGAGACTCGAGTGCTTACTTAATTTAACTCAGTCCTTTATGAAATGGGTCTCTGCAGATCTCAGCTGGAGGCATTTCTCGATACCCACACCATACGTTCACTTTCATAGAAGTTATTTTTTTTCCCGTTCATTTAGCGACAGCCAGAGGTAAAGCTCGCAAATCAGCACATTCTGAGTGCCCTGATTTGCTGATTGCCATGGGAGCCTGTGGAGTGCCCTCTGCGACACAGGGAAGAATGGTTTCCTTAATGACACAGGCGTGAGGGAGGTGTCTCCCAGCTGAGCCTTCTCACATGTGGTGGCATGGACTCCCCTCCAGACGGCAGTGGCTCAGCAACCTCATGGAGGTGCCCAGGTTGGCTGTTCCCCATCAGGTCTCCTGCCGTGGGCAATGGGAATGGCAGCCTCTGAGTCTCTGCCTGTCCCTCAGGATAGACTGTGGTAGGAAATACAGTCAGAAACCATTGGCACAGACTTCAATGACACCGACCTCGTGAAACTCCGGTCATCTGCCCAGCAGTAACAACCAGCCACATGCCTTGCTGTCATTCACTCCTGCATCCCTGGTGCCTAAGCCAGTGAGGGGCTCATAGAAGGCACCCAGTGACTCACCCTGAATTACGCGGAGGGCCCAGTCCTGTGCCGTAGGTAAAGTACTGAGCAAAACCAGCACCGAGCCACGTCTTCGGGAGCTGCTGGTCCAGTGGTTGTGTATTCACACACATACACAGATCTGATGTCAGAGTGTTACTAGATAGATGCGCACCTTGAAGAGCATGTGCTTGAGGAATGGGCTCCATATCGGTGTTCTGAACAGTACTCATCCTTGGTCGGATGCGGTGTGGAGGAATGTGAGATGCAGAGGACCTAAGCCCGGAAGCAAAGCTGCGCAGAGGCAGACGCAGATTACTGACAGTCATCAGGGTGCAGTGTCAGAGCAGCTGCGAGAGCAGGTGCGGCACCCAGGAGCGATTTCAGAGGGCTTCCACGAGCCGTTGAAGACACCTCGTTTTGTCCAAGGCCGTGCATTTCACTCAGGAATTTCTAACCGGAAGAGGGAGGCAGGATGGGCAGAGGCACAAAGGTGAATCAGATCTGTGTTGGAAAGAGAGCTTCAGCTCTTCGTCCTGCGTGGTCTGAATGCGCGAATAAGAGTTAAAAGGCAGCCACGGTAATCAAGGCAAAGTCAGTAGTTTGACGTAGGGGTGTGATGGTTGGAGCGTTCATGCTGCTTGAGTAGATTTGGGATGTAACTGAAGCACCGAAAGGTGGGCTTCAGCAGTTTCGTCAGTGGCGGCATTTCTGAAATAGAAAAGGAGAACGAGACCTGAGTTAGAGCATGGGTTCCTACTGCACGTGTGCATCTGCGTGCTTTGCCTTTGTGTCAATGCCCTGTGGCACGGGAAGAGTCCACGTGTGTGGTCACGGAGAATGTGGGACCCGCCTTGTCCTGGGTGTGACTGAAGCAAAGCAGAGGGCGCTGTGCTGGGACCTGAGGCACAACAGCTTGCAGACAGGGAGAGGTCTATGGTGAGGGCTCAGCTGGGTAGAGGGAGAATCTGAAACCTTCCAGATGAGTGGTATTTGGTGGAGAGGTTAAGAAGCCTTGTCATGAGCCTAATTCCTGTCCCTCTCCCAGCTCCAACTTCCTGTTAACATGAACCCTGGGAGGCGGGAAGTGATGGCTGAAGTACTTGCTCTCTGGCTCCCACATGGCATACCTGCAGAGTTCCTGGCTCCGAGCTGCACGCTGGCCTGACTCGAGCTGTTGGAGGCATTTGGAGAAGTGAATAAGTAGGTAGTAGACCGCTGTCACTTCTGTCCACTTTTCAAAGAAAAAAATGAAAAAGTCTATAGTTGTGATGCCATCCTGTGTGACCTTAACTGTGTCTTATCTCCAAGGATAAGTAAAACCAAACTTAATGACCAGAAATGCAGACACCGGGGCAGTGAATAGTATGGGTGGGAATTAAAATGCGTATGATGTATCAGGGAATAAAGTGTACTGCAGGCAGCTTCAACTGGTCACCACAGATTATTTCCTAATGACAAACACAGAAAGAGACCCACATAATGAAAAGATCCGTGCATTCCACTATAACCAAGCAGTCAAACTCTGTGTCACCACAGGTAGAACGCGCTGACAGGGTCCCCTCGCTGAGGTGCAGGAGAGCGGTGTCACATGACCTCTGTCATGTTGTTTGCCGCGATGTTTCTCCTGAGCCTGACTGGAGGAAGCAACCATGGAGCTCAGCCTCACACGGGATGGCCTGTGCTCTCCTGGACGCCATGTGGCGAAGGTCACGTGTGAGAGAACTGTCCTAGGTTGTGACAAACCAGACATCACAGTGGAAGTACAATCAGATTTCCATATTCAAAAATCAAGTCAGAGATACAAGGTTGTGGGCTCTCACTTGGACCAATCTGCCGACAACACGAGGTGTCTTCTGCTCTCTTCCTTAGCGGGGTGGTGACGCCCGCAGCCTACCTTCAGAGGCCTCGCCGTGCGTGTTTACTCTCCGTACTCCATTCTTGGAACTCTCACTTTTTTCTGCCTAAGGAACTTTTAAAATACTTAGTTTAGTACCAGTCTGCTGACAGTGGAGATGTGTTTGTCTGAGAAAAGTCTTTGTTTCTCTCTCTTTGAAAGCTGTTTTCACCAGGCTTACTTAGACTTGGGGCTGGATGGGCATTTCTCGGGCCGTTCTTCCATGTTGGGAAGGGGCAATGTTTGTAATGGTAGTCTTTTTTTTTTCTGATGCCTGGGTCATTTTTCTTTGTTTATGGTTAAGATTCTTTGCTTGTGTTGGTTTTTCAGTCTGAATATAACTTACCTGAGTGTTTTAAACTCTGGTAGATGTTCTCTAAGTTTTCTGGATCTTTGATTTTGTGGCTTTTATTAGTTTTGAAAAAAAGAAAGTTGCTTCTTTCTGTTGCTTCTCCCTTCTTAGTGTCTTCCAGGAGTGCAGGCACACGTGTGCTAAACAGTGTAGCCTCTCAGAGCTCCTGGATTTTCTGCCCTGCTCAGCTGCTTCTCCCTTGGTGGGTGGTTTAGGGAGCTGTGTCAGTGGCTCCTGTCCTTTCCTGGGCACGCCACGTGTGCTGGTGAGCTATTGGAAGGCCATCTCCATCACTGGGACTGCATTTCTCACCTCTGACAAGCCTGTGTTTTCTGTCTACTGAATTAGGCTTGCTCCTGCTGCTGGGTTTTCTAGAAGAGCTTTACTGTATGACTGTGGTGACTTGACATTGTCTGTGTGACAGTGTCTGTACCTGGGTCCTGTCTGACTCTGGTTCTATGGCTTGCTGTGTGTCTTAGTGGTGTTTCCCCTCGCTGTAACTTTGGGCAGATGTTGGATGCCTTGTATGCCTCAGTAGTTGCATGCTTAGAGAGTTGGAATCAGTTTGGCCAAGATGTGTGCAGGGTCTGGGATTTGCTGTTCATTCTGCCTACCCCGGCCTCAACTTCCCTTGGTGATCCTTGTGTTGACAGTGAGCAGGTCTTCTCTTCCCAGTTCACCCTAAACAGAGTCTCTACCCACTCACTTTTGCAACCCCCAAAGCTGTATTGCAATACTTGATGTCACTGCAGACTTCTCAGCCTGAGATTCGGTGCTGGGAGCAGCATTGTGTTCTGAGTGAGCTTCGGAGTCTGGCAGATGCTGGGTGCTCAGTTCAGGATGTGGCTGCCTGGTGTCCCTGTGCACCCTCCCTGTGCTTCTTGGTGGGGGCGCGGTCTAGACCGGCTTTCTCCAGCAACAGGGGCAGCTCATCATGCCCTCCAGAGCTTCCCCTGCGGATTCAAGCATCTTCCAGGGAGAAGTGGAGTAGGGAGGGGGCGTGGCAGCAGGTTTCCGGTCTTTTCTGGTGTGGCTACCTGTCTGCTGTCCTTGTCTCCTACAGTGAAGATCTCCTCACAGCCACTTTTTTGTGGAATTTGGATGAGATCCGAGGGAAGAGCTTGTAACTGGGAGAAAGTTTCCTTTGTGTCTCTAGTCCCCAGGGTCTGTGTGGGGAGACTCTCTGGGTGAGTCCCCGCTGGTTTTGTGCCTGCAGCCCAGTGAACCAAACTCCTCCTTTCCCAGTGGGCTACCAGGCGAGTCCCTGCAGGCGTCGGTCCCCTCACACACCTCCTCTCTTCAGTTCGGTATTCGTTGGTAGGAAAAGTAGTGCATTTGCAGCTTGTCCACCTCCTTTTTTCTGAAGTTCCATTAAGGCTTTTATCTGTGTGTGTGCATCCCAGGCAAAAACTGGAATTCTCTGCACCTCACTTTTAAATAGTTCAGCAGACAAACAAACAAACAAAAAAAGAAATAAAAAGAACTAGAGAGGGAGACAGTAAAAGATAAAAATGGCAAAAATGTGTGTGTTCATGACACTTTCTGTTTCTGTGTGAGAACCCAGACAGCGCCCCCTAGTGCCTTAAGCATCACTGCTGTGTAGTCTGTTGAGGGGCAGTATTGGTTTATTAGTTCCAACCAAGATGAGTGAGTCATTTCTTTTTCCTTTCTAGTTTGACATTGTCGCTTTAAGACATTACTGCTGCTAATTCTGTTTTAAAAACCCAAGTTTACTAAATATGCTACCCAATCACCTCTAATCAGTGTTTCACTCACAGGGGTTGGTCTAGAAGGAAACGGGCGTGCCTGCAGGCTTTGTTTTACAGATGTTGACAGAGACTTGGCGTGTCCAGGTGTTTGTGGAGAGGCTGGAGACGCAGTAGCTCCGGCAGCTCTGTTTCCGCTTCGTCCTAGTGAGCTCGAGCCGACTCAGTCTTGGTCTCCAATTCCGAGGGCATCCCTGAGCATGGTCCCGGGAACACGCTGAAGTACTTGACAATCATAGCAGATTACCCCCATGCGTGTTGGGAAAGTTCCATCTCTGCTTGTTAGAGTTGTTGTTGACATCTTCCCGGGTGGGTGGCTGGCCTTTGTTTCTCTCTCGGTTTTATTCAGCTGCGTACAGTGTTACAACTCTTTACAACTTGAGGTTGATCAAAGGCGCGCATTCCAGGAAAAGGCAACAGCCTCTGCCTAATCTGACCCTGTTCCCTCTGGGCGTCTTGTCTCCCGGCTTTGCATGCATTTCAGTTCCCTTCCGTGACTGATAAGAAGGCTGAAGGTGACCTGGTGTTCTCAGGAGAGGGAGCATGAGTGGAGCAGGCTTCCCCACCCCTCACTCAGCAGCATCCAGGGGAGGGAGTCTCAGGTTCTCTTTCATGGAGGTCATCTCACAGGATCTGACTGCTCAGGGGCTGTGAAGATGTGCACGTAGTCCCATTATGCAAGCTGCTTCATTCGGTAATCCAAATCCTAGCTTTTTGACATTTCATATTTTTTACAGAAAATTGAATAGCAAAAGTTTTTGCAATAAAAAAGTATAGAGTCTGCTTCTGTTTTGTGTTTTGGGCTCTGATTGTGCAGGCACCTCTGTGTTAGGAGTACAAAGTGATCCATACATACTTTATGCATACATGCATACTTCCACATGCTTGTGTGCACATGCATGTCCAGGGGTCCCTGTGTACAGGTTGGAATTTGCAAGGTCACTTAGTTCTAGCTGCTTTGTGCGTGGTGCCTGAGAGCCCTGTCTTTGTGACTTGTTTGTGTCATGTTAATGACTCATGGCTTGAACAGCTAGGTGATTCATGGTGTGAAACATGAATATTTGAGCTCATTTTATTCTGCTCAGGCTAATTTTTTTTTTATTAAGAGGCCAAACAATAATGGCATTTACAAAATGCTACTTAACAGAATATTTGATGAGTCTTTGTTCTGCACACCCATACCTTTCCATATACCCCACTGTGATGCCTTCTCCCCGACCCCAGCGTCTCACTGCCCTGGCTGCTCTGCAGTCAGCCCCAGCATCTCACTTCCTGTCATCCAGGGACTGTGCTTGTGTCTTCTGAAATCTATTCTCAAAACTTTATACTTTCTAGACACTCAGTATATACTGAACAAGTTGAAGGCATTGCTTTTTAATGTATTTATTTTTATTTATTTGAAAAACAGGGATTTTCCATCAGTGGTTCCCACTCCCAAATGCCCATGACAGCAGGCCCTGGGCCAAGTGAAAGCCAAGAGCTGGGAACTCAAGCCAAGTCTGTCACGTGGGTATCAGGAACACAACTACCTAAATCATCACATACTGCCTGCTGGGGCGTGCTTCATAGGACACTGGAAAGAACAGAGCCAGGACTCCAATCTGGGCACGCTGGCGTGGCATGCAGGTGTCCCATGCCACGTCTTAACTGCTGTGCCAAAACCTGCCGCTCGAGAGAATCTCTGTTCCTCTCTTCCACTGATGTTTCCTCACCGCTCCCAGAACTCTTCCATACAAGGAACAACCCACCGGAGGTTCTGCCTCCACGTCCCCGAGGCCCCGAGGGAGAAATGGCTCCAGTGGTGAGTCTGGCGTGGGCTGAATCTTCACATTTCCTACCAGGTTGAGTCAGTGGTGAGCAGCTTCCTTCCCCAGTTTGCGCAGAGCTGCTGTGGTGCCCTGACTCCCACACATGGGTTTCCAGAGTGCTAGAGGAGTGAGTGTGGAGGTCAGGGGTGCTGTCTGGGGAGCTGTGGGGGGTGGGGGTTCTAGCTCACTGAGAGCCTGTCTGGTTGAATGTAACTGACTCAGAGCAGTGTGATCATCTGGTGCTAGGACAGCACCTGCAAGTATAAAACAGTGTTAATTAGCATTCTGGATTAAACACAGGCAGGCATTTACTCCTATGTTCTTGCCATTTTCTCTACTTTTCCTATTTTAATTTCAGAAGTGTGACTCATTTGGGAAGTATGCATGTATTTATTTCATGTCTCATACATCTTCTATGGGTAAAAGCACAGAAAACTGATGAAACATGTCTGCATGCTTGTGGCATAACATCCTATTTCAGTTCCAGCTATAAAAGTGTGATACATTTTGCATGTTTATCACATATGTGCATATATTTTTTCTTGCATTCATAGTAGTATTGCATGGAAAACTTCTTTCTTTTAGTAGTAATCTTAGAACCGCTCTGTATCTTCTCAAGAGGTACAACTGCAAACCAATGTGATTTGAATCTAAGCTGAATACATAGAATCTATGGTCTCGAACAATTATTTTTGTTTGACTTGTGTTGTCACCTAAACACAGAGGGACATGTGCAGTGTTCATGTGCATGGCCTCTTTGAGTCTGTCTTGTGTGAGCTAATGATGTGGTACTTTATTTTTTAAAAGATTTATTCATTTATTTGACAAGGCAGAGTTACAGAGAGGCAGATCCAGAGAGAGACAGAGACAGAGACACAGAGAGAGAGAATGAATCTCCCATCCACTGGTTGATTCCCCAAAAGGTCACAATGGCTTGAGCTGCACCAATCTGAAGCCAGGAGCCAGGAGCCAGGAGCCTCCTTCCGGGTCTCCCACAGGCATGCAGTGGCCAAGGAGTTGGGCCATCTTCTTCTGTTTTCCCAGACAATAGCATAGAGCTGATCAGAAGTGGAGCAGCTAGGACTTGAAATGGCACTCATGGGATGCTGGCACCGCAGGTGGCGGCTTTACCTGCTGTATCACAACACTGGCCCCTATGTGGTTTTTTAAAAGGCCAAGATGAACTCTGCTGTACAAGAGCCATAGAACTTTGAAAGCAATATATGTTGCTAACTTCACAGTGAAATTTACTGCTTTCAGAGAGACAGAATTCACGGTGATATCAAGATTGTCTTCAGAACATAAATGTGGTGAAATAAATATCAGAGTCAAGAAATCAAAGCTACCTGTGAGCGTGAAAATATCATTTGACAAATTCTTCCATTAAAAGACAATGCATTTATTCAAATAAATACTGAACTTTAATATCTATTATTGATTAATTATCAATTTTTTAAAAAAGATTTTTTTAATGGCAGAATGACAGAGAGGGACATACACACACACAGAATAAGAGAGAGGGAGAGGGGGAGAGAGATTGAGATTGATTTTCCATCACTGGATCACTCTCCAAATCTCCAGCCAGATTTGGGCCGGCTGAAGCCAGGAGCCAGAAATTCCATCTTGGTCTCCCCCTGGGGGGCAGGGGCCCTCATACTGGGGCCATCTTCCACTGCCTTCCCAGCTACATTTTCCTTACTTGTGCAAGGAGAGGGCTTCTTGGATTCAGGAGAACTGTTGTCTGAGCCAGCGTGTGGATTTTGCGTTGCTGCCTGCTGACATCACCACAGACAGGGAGACATAAAGCACATGTCTAGCACGTCACCATTTCTGGGATCCATGGGCTGAGCACAGCCTCACTGGGTCCCGTGCTTCCATGTCTGGCTGGCTTTTCATCTGAAGACTGCACTGCAGAGGGCTTTTCTTTCAAACCGATGTGGTCCTTGGCGGAGCTCATCCCCTGAGGGTTGTTGGGTGGAGATATCCAGCTCCTGGCTGCTGCTTCTGGGCGTGTCTGCTGCACTGTACTTGCTTCATTGGAGTGAGAGGTTCAGGGTGAGAGGCAACCACCAGGAAGGTGCAGTTTCCCCGAACAGATTGTGGAGGTGATGGCCTGCTGTGGTGCGAGCATGCACCCCAGAGTCCGTGTGTCGGAAGCTTAGTCCTCAGTGCACTGGTATTGAGAGGGCAGGGAGGAGTCAATGCCTTAATCAAGGATGGGTTCATTGTCGGAGCCATTGTGGTCCTGGTTCCCTGGCCGGGGGATGCCATTGTGCCAGAAAGGGATTCTGTGTATAAAAGATTAGGACTGAGGGTGAAACTGCAGTAAGAAGTGACTGTGTCTGCCAGCAGCACAGAGACGCTGGTGGCCGTTGGAGAAGAGCATGTGGCCTTCTGTTTTCTCCACCATTCCTTCCCGAGATCCCAGGCAGGGAAGACGTAAGCAGGAAATGCCACCACGGTGAACCCTAACCGCAGGAGAACACCACAGCCCTCACTGGTAGAAAGTCCGTTTAGAGAGCTGACTGGGTCTGAGCGAATGTTTCACTCCAAAGACGGCGCCTCCCTCCACCCATGAAGCACCACACATGAGCTATGGTCCAGATGCTGCTCTGTTGCACCTTCCGGGGCAGTAAGCACCCCTTCAGTAGAAGCCCCTGGGGAGACAAAAAGGACAGAGGGCAGGCCTCTGACTGCTCCAGCTGCAGGAGCTCTGGGCACAAGCCCTGGGGCTCCTCTGCTGCCTCTGTGCAGTATAGGAAAGTCTCACTGGCTCCTGGGGCTAGTTGCCAGCAGCAGCCTATGTATAATCCCAGACCTTGGAAGCCCCTCTCTGGCTCTGAGGGCCCATGGCACAAGCCCGGGCATCCCCCTTGCATGCCCTCCAGTACCGGGAGGCAGTCCCTTTGTACCCTGCAACTCTGGGGATGTTTGTGCAGCTGCTGTATCCTGGGGTAACTTATGCCCATCTGTGGGATCTCGCAGGCCCTACCTATATTCCTCTGCTTTAAGCAGCTGATTGGGAAGGTTCTGTTCCCATATAGCTCCAGGGTCCTTATCCCTAGCATCACACAGGCATGCCTGTAACCATGTGAGGCAGCCTCCTCTGGGTCCCACAGCATCAGAAATACGACTACAGACATCATGAACTCTGGTGTGATTGATGCTTAATTCCCTGAGAACTGAAGGCACACACCTGTGAAAGGTCAAGTCCACGTCAAAGTGATATTACCACATCCAAAACTGTGGGGCATGGACAGCTGTGGCACTTGCAGGCACCGGTAACACTGATGATTGCTGAGTAAGTCATTCAGAGTTTGCATCTCTGGGCTCACAAAGAATCAGAGAGAAACAACCCAAGTGATACTCTACATCCCATCTAAATAAAAGTCTTTTTCAATGCAAGCTACGCCGTGAAAAAAGGAATTATGCCGGTTGTGCAGCTGTCAGTATAGGAAACATGAAGGCACTTCCAAAAGAACACAATAGTTCTCCAGAGGTAGGTCCTGGCCTGCAGGTATTCTGTGAAATACCGGAGAAGAGTTCAACATAATGGCCCTAAGGAAACTCAAGGAGATTATGGATAGACAGTTTAAAGAGATGGGGAAACCAATAGATGGCAAAAATCAAAAGTGCAGTAAAGAGACAGAAAATATTAAAAAGAGCCAAATAGGAATTTTGGGGCAGAAAACTTCAAACCAGGAGATAAAATAAAAAATATAGTTGAGAGGTTCAGCAGTGGAAAAGACCAGGTAGAAGAAAAAGACTGTGATATGGAGAGCAAAACTTTGGACGTAACTCAATCAATTGGAAATAAAGAGCTCAGAATTAAAAAGAATGAAGAAAGCCTACATGAAATCTGGGATACTCTTAAGTGAGCAAATATTTGTGTTATAGGGATGCTTGAAGGAGAATAGAAGGGGGAAAGGGCATCAGAATCTATGAATGAAGTAACAGTTACGGCTTCCCATGTTTTGGAAGCAATAGGGACATCCAGATACAGGAAGCGCCAAAGACCCCAAGATGACTCAACCAAGAAGGAGTTTCCCTGAGTCCAAGTCGTTGCGTGAAATGGTCAGTTAGGGACAAGGAAGCAATCCTGAAAACAGTAAGAAACAAGCCATCACCTTCCTGCACAGCAAAAGCTGTTAGACGAACAGCAGACGTCTCAGCAGAAGCCCTTCAGGCTGAAAGAGTAGAATGATGTATTCAAGGTCTTGAAAGGAAAAAAAAAATCCATCTAAGAGTCCAATATGTTGAGATTAACCTTAGAAGAATTAAAATATTCCCTGGACAAACAAAAGAGGTGAATTCATAACCATAAGACCAGCCTCACATACACTGTTGAAGAAAGTCCTGCATTAGAAATAAGAAAACATGGCCGGCGCCGTGGCTCAACAGGCTAATCCTCCGCCTTGCGGCGCCGGCACACCGGGTTCTAGTCCCGGTCGGGGCACACCAGATTCTGTCCCGGTTGCCCCTCTTCCAGGCCAGCCCTCTGCTGTGGCCCGGGAGTGCAGTGGAGGATGGCCCAGGTGCTTGGGCCCTGCACCCCATGGGAGACCAGGAAAAAGAATCTGGCTCCTGCCATCAGATGAGCGCGGTGCGCCGGCCTCAGCGCACCATCCGTGGCAGCCATTGGAGGGTGAACCAATGGCAAAGGAAGACCTTTCTCTCTGTCTCTCTCTCTCACTGTCCACTCTGCCTGTCAAAAAAAAAAAAAAAAAAGAAAGAAGAAAACATGACAGCGCCCAGTTCACTAGCAGAGCAGACATCATCAGTAGCTAATGAAAGGAGTTGCTGTTCATCTATCAGTATTATTTGTGACTGCGAATAGATAAAATTCTCCAGTCAAATGCTCAAGGCTGGCTGAATGGGTTAAAAATCAGCACCCACTTTTTTGCTGCCTATAAGAAACACAGTTCTGAGATAAAGGCACACACTGATTGATTCTGAAACCCTGGGAAAATAGGCTATGCACATGGAAACTGAAAACAGGCAGTTATCTACACTCATCAGATAAGACAGATTTTAGTCATTATGTATTGATAGCAGATCAAGTGGAATTTATCCCAGAGATACAAGGTTGGTTCACAATGTGCAGATCAATACGGGGCATAGTCACATCCACAGAATGAAGAACAAAAGCATGTGGTCATCTCATAGATGGAAAGATACCACTTGATAAGACTCGACATCCCTTCTTGGTTATAAACAAACAAACTCAAGAAATTAGGTATAGAAGGAATAAACCTCAATTATACAGGTTATACATGAAGGTGCGGCAGCCGGTGTCCTACTGGACAGGGAGGTAGAAGCATTTCTCCTCAGGTCTTGCACCACTCCTGCTCAGTGTAGTGCTGTAAATGTCAGCAGAGCAGTTAGGGAGGAGAAGGAAAGAAAGGGCGTGGGAACTGGAAGGGGAGCTGTGAATCCCTGAACTTGCAGATGCCAGCACTTTCTGTATGAAAAGGCACTCCTCCAAGAAACTGATAAAGTGATTGAGGAAAGCCACGGGATATAAAATCAATACACAGAATAGCTAGCACTTGTTAGAAAAGATTTCACTTACTTGAGAAGTAGAGTTATGTACACAGAGAGAGGAGAGAAAGGGAGAGAGCTCTTTACTCTGTGAGTTCACTCTCCAAGTGGCTGCAAAGGCTAGAGCTGAGCGGATCCAAAGCCAGGAGCCCAGAGCTGCTTCTGGGTCTCTCATGTAGGTGCAAGGGCCCAAGCACTTGGGCCATCTCCTGCTTTCTCAGGCCATCAGCAGAGAGCAGCTGGGACATGACCCAGTGCCCATGTGGGATTGCAGCGCTGCAGGCAGAGGCTTAGCCTACTATGCCACAGTGCCAGCCCCAGTTGCTAACCTTTTTATACATCAATAATGATGTCATTGAAAAAGAAATCTCACCCACAATAGCCACAAAAATATTTAGGAATAAATTTAACCAAGGACCTGAAAGATCACTAGAATGAAAATTATAATGGAAGACATAAACAAAGCATGCAAAGATTTTTTTTGCTCATGGATTGGAAAAATTCATGTGTTTTACAGTCTATGCTACCTAAAGCCCTCTCTAGATTCAATGCAATCCCCATGAAAATGCAAATTACATTCTTTATAATTTTTAAAAAAATTTTATTAATTTATTTTTTGACAGGCAGAGTGGACAGTGAGAGAGAGAGACAGAGAGAAAGGTCTTCCTTTGCCGTTGGTTCACCCTCCAGTGGCCACTGCGGCCGGCAATCTGTGGCCGGTGCACTGCGCTGATCCGAAGGCAGGAGCCAGGTGCTTCTCCTGGTCTCCCATGGGATGCAGGGCCCAAGCACTTGGGCCATCCTCCACTGTACTCCCGGGCCACAGCAGAGAGCTGGCCTGGAAGAGGGGCAACCGGGATAGAATCCGGCACCCCGACCGGGACTAGAACCCAGTGTGCTGGTGCCGCAAAGCGGAGGATTAGCCTAGTGAGCCACAGAGCTGGCCATTCTTTATAAATTTTAAAAACAACCCTAGGGGCCAGCATTGTCATGCAGCAGGTTGGGCCATCACCTGCTATGCAGGCATCACCTATGGGAGTGCCTCTTCCAGTCCTGGCTGCTCCCCTGTGGATCCAGTTACACATTAATCTGCAGAGAAAGGCAGTGGAATATGCCACCAGGGCTGGGCCCCTTCCACCCTCGTGGGAAACCCAGATGGAGTTCTAATTTCTGGCTTCGGCTGGGCACAGCCCTGGCCAGTACAACCATTTAGGGAGTGAACTAATGGATTGAAGATTCCTCATGCTATGTCTCACTGTCTCTCTGTAACTCTACTTTCCAAATAAATAAATAAATCATTAGAAAAAAATCTCAAACTACATATGGAATCAGAGGAGACACAGAACAGCCAAAGTAATCCTGAGCGAGAAAAGTAACGAAGCTGGAGGCATCACAATGTCTGATTTCCAGGCGTACTACCGAGGTCATTACAACAGCGCGGTGCTATTGTACATGTTTCATACTGAAACCAGACGGTGCCTGGGTCCGTGAAATAGCAATTCAGAAAATAACCCCCATGCTGCAGCGAGCTGGTGTTTGAGAAAGGTGCCACTCACACCCACTGGAGAAAAGGCAGTGTTCAGTGAGGGGTGCTGGCCAAGCGGCTGCATGCCATTGCGAAGAGTGAAGTTAGACCCCTGCCTCTCGCCACCCTCAGAGATGAGCTCAGAGTGGACCAGGGACCTCAGTATAGGACCTGAGATGATGAAATCGCAGGAGGAAGCGTGGGGGACGTCCTTCAAGACGTGGTGTCTGTGATGACTTCAAAGACAACAAGAGCAACACTGCACATACTCAGAAGCTTCTGCACAGCCAAGTAAGGCGTAGGAGGAGAAGACACTTGGGTGACGAAGGATTACTATTCGAAATCTGTCAGCCGCACAAAAGCCTCAGCAGCAGCAGCAAAGCAGCAATCAATACAGTTCAGAAATGGGCAGCCTCGGGTAGACAGTTCTCAACAGGAGCAATGTAAATGGCCAGCAAAAAGACGAAAAATGCTCAGGATCACTAGGTATCAGGAGATGCAAGTCAAAACGACAATCGGTTACCCCCTCACCCAGTCAGAGGGCTCCTCACCTCTTACCGGAAAGGCTGAGGGTGCCCAGTGCTGAGGAGGATGTGCAGAGATGAGAACGCGTACATAGCATCAGTGGGTATGTGAGCTGGTGCTGCCACTGTGGAAAACAGATTGCTTTACAACGAGAGAGCGACTAGAAATGGAACTGCCGTGTGACATGGTAAGCCGCCTAGTGGGTGTCTATCCAAAGACATGAACTTCGTCTGTCAGAGATACCGGAGGCACCGTGTGGATGGCATCACTGTTCCCAGTACAGTAGGCAAAATACGGAGTTAACCAAGGTGTCCATTGTCAAATGAACAGATAAAGAAATGGTGGTGTATATATATATATACGTATATACACACACGCATACATAAAATCACACTATTCAGTTACTTAAAAGAATGAAATCCTGATATTTGTGGAAAAATGGACATCATGTTGAGTGAAATATGCCAGAAACAGGAAGATAAATACCACATGTTCTCCCTGCAATGTGAGAGCTAAAGTTTAAAACAAAGTAAATAAATAAAAACCTCCTTCTAAACACAGAATGTTGAACACAGGAGTCTGGAAGGGGTGGGAGGAATAAAGTCAGTTTATATATGTGGAATACACATTGTATTACTACTTCACAGTTTATGTTTTATAAATTTTAAATTAGTTATAAAAAAAACTAAATAGTGTTAAAATATTAAATCAAAGCCCTAGTATGGAACTAGTCCTGGTACCTTAACATATGTTTTGATTGCACTGGAGTACAATAATGATATCTGTCTCAGAATAAGTACAAGTTAGGATAGTGGCCCAGAAAAATGATGCCGTAGTTGACTTCACACTGAGTGAAGCTGCCGGGGCCGAACAGACCTTGGGAAGCAGTTTGTTTCTCAGTGACCCTGTCACTATTCGACTCAGACTGAGTTCACGTCCGAGGGTCCCAGGGAGATTTGGAATGACATTCATCTACATCTGGTGTGTGTGAGAGGAGTGGGTGTTTCCAAGTCAGGGCGTGGTGACATGCAGCTGCGTATCGCCTGTCAAATTCAGCAAAGTAAGTCCTAGCAGACGCTCCAGTCCCTTTTCCTTAGAGTTACTGGGCTTCAGAAGGCGCTCTGTGATTTCTGTTTTAGTTTTGGGTTCATTTGCTGTACTTTTTAGACTTTGGGCTTCCTTAGTTCTTGCATAGTGAGAGTCATTTGTTTAACTTGATGTTTAGAAAACATGTGAAGAGATAAAGAGGAAAAAGCACAAACCAGTTTGGCATCAAAGAGAGATTTGAATCCCAGATGGGCTAAGGGGTGCTAGGGACCTCAGGGGTTCCTACTTGGGTTTGACAGTTGCCACTTTGGAGAAAAACCTTGGAGACATAAAAGGCTCAAGCTGGGCTTGTGAGGGTCCAGGCCCAGCTGTGTAGCACACGTCCATAAACAGGATTGAGACCTAGGGGGTGACCAGGTGCTTGCAGGACACACGGTCAGCGTTACAGCGGGAGACCTCAGAGCCTAGCCAGGGAGCGCTCTGTTTTGCATCCTGCTCTGCCCTCCCTTGGCAATTTAACAACTCAGGTTATTATAGTGGGGATTATATAAACTAAACAGCTCCTGCACATGCTAAAACTATGTAATTTTTAAAATTACTCTAGTTCCTGGATATAGATATAATCTTACCAATAAACTGTAGGCCTTCGTTACTTTGATTGGCTGAACAAATATTGATTTATCTGCAAAGTTCAAGGCTATGTGACAAATAGTCAAAGGAATATGCAAAGGAGTGAGCTGTGGTTTTTGGTTTTGTGTTGGAAATATTTATTATTAGTATGGAAAACACTTGTACGGGTGTTACTGGCCCTTGGAGGAGATTGAGACAATGCATGAGGCTAATATCTCAGAGAAGGGAACAAGTTGATTCTCAGTATACACGGAAGAAGTCATTTTGAGCGGTACCCCGGAGGTTTTCAGAACCGTGACGTGGAGGTGATGGAATCCACGGGAAGTGTTCATAAGGACAGGGATGGGAGCCTTAGACGGTCAGGGGTGAACGCCACCCCTTCAGACCTGGTTACTGCCGCCCACTGCATGCTCCAACTACTGTCCAGAAATGGGGCAGAAAATGGCTTGTTTGATGCTGGCTACTCTGAGAAACTCTGACACACCAGAACCTGTAATTTAGAATGCCAGGCCTTGGGACTGACTGGCGCAGTGCAGTTCCTAGGGAGATCCTTCCACCGCTCTGTCCCCCGGGTGTGTGCTGCTTTCTGAGTGTGGCCTGTGGCTTAGGACTCTTTCGACTTCTGTTTGTGTTTGAGGAATGCTGGCACCTCCTAGCTTCTCACTGAGTTTATGGATCAGGTAGGGCAGCTCCTGGTCCCGTGGGCTGTGGGCTATGGGCTGCAGATGGTCATGGGTACAGTCCACTCACCTGGGCTGGCGGTCGGCCGCTCTCTTGCCTTTCTGGAGTCAGTTCTCTTCTAATTTCTTGCTAATAGAGGGACTAAAGAAGAAGTGACTTAAATTGCCCTGGAGAGCACGGTTCCTCCTCGCCTGCTCAGATCCAGATGTGAGAGGCCGTGCCGGCCACAGGGGTGGGTGTCTTATTGCCCACCAGGAAATGGAAGTGAGGGTCGAGGCGGTAAGCAGACAGGGCGTGTCCTCTGGAAGGCTGCCTGAGGACCTCGCCTGGCTCCCAGGAAGCCTCGCTGCTGTTGGGTGTGCACAGCTCCCTGTGATAGACCCGAGAGCCGGCGCCGAGAGCCTGGCCGCTCTGAATGCCAGATGGGCGTGATGTGACAGGTGCGGTGTCCTCCATGGCCCTGGCTGGTGCTGCCCAGCCGCCGTCTTGTGTTCTGCTTTCCTGCTCCTTCTCCCCCGTTAAGGTCTGCGCGTGTTGTGTTGGAGTCTACAGAGGCGCTGCTCTGCTGCTCCGGGGAGGAGGGGCAGTGTTCGTGCAGCTGCAGGCCCACGGTTCAGGCTCCAGAGGCTTCATTTCCCAGATCCAGAGCCCTCTCCCTGCTCTCCCAGGACAGAGGCAGCAGCTTGCTCCCTGCAGCCCAGCACGTCTGGCCTCACTTCTCCTGTGGGGACAGCAGGCCACTGGAGTGCTCTGAAGAGTCACAGCAGGGGCCCTGTGCTGCCCACACCCACAGCTGTCTGCCTAGTTTGTGGGACCACTGAAAAATGCAAACGCAAGTCCCTTGTTCATAAATCTCTGTTCTTTCCAAGCCGTTCTTTCCAAGATGCCGCCCCACCCTGCCACCACGTGCCACCTCCCATGCTCCATGCTGGCCACTCTCGGCTCTGCCACATGCTCTGCACCTTGCTGTCCAGGGCTCACTTATCCACAGCACACACACAGAATCCAGAACGACAGCCCAGAGTGGACAGCCAAGCTGTGCTCAGCAGTATCTGAAAAAGGAAGCATGTTCCCGCCTCAGGCAGACAGAGGGAGGCTGTGGCTGCACTTGCTCCATGGGCACTCAATGAACTTGGAGAACATGAAGAAGGGGAGGTTTACATTTCTTCTTCTAAGCCACTCACCCCCCCACCCCACCCCAGAATGGGCTAAAAGACTTCCTGTAACCTCTCCCCAAAAAGGGGGTGTCTATACCAGAAGTGGTGACCACTCATGCTGTACTGCTGGGGTAATGAGTAAGGATTGCAGCTGTTTGGAATTTGTAGTTGATCATGCAGTAACAGCTTTAAAGTTTAAAAGTTAACTGCATTAGAAAAAAATACTCATCTGCACAACTAGCTGTCTTAGTGCACCTGTGCCTTTCTGTGGTTTCAGAGAATGGGATTTTTGTTTAGAAAGCAAATCTGTCACTTGAGGTGTGTGAAATACTTATATTTCAACAAGCCCAACAACAAAAAATGAGAAAGGACAAACAGGGTCATGTTAAAAGTGAAAGCTGTTGATGGCCTCATAACCTCGTGCTAAAAATCTCCTGATTTGATGATGGATCAACTTACCCAGAAGATCTGAGTGAAATTACACCTCCCTAGTCCTTACACAAGGAGTCATACCCCACATCCTTGTATGTTGACTAATAGTGCCCCAGTCCTCATATGTGGAATACTAGTACCCCAGGTCCTCAGATGAGGAATCATAGCGCCCCCAGTCCTTTCACATGTGGAATCCTACCCCAGTCCTCATATGTGGAATACTAATACCCCAGGTCCTCATATGCCTGGGAAACCCCCAGCTTCCCCAGGGGCAGAACTAATGCCGGCGTTGCCAAGGTCACAGGATTCTCAGTTCCTCTGTACTGTGAGTTGAATATGGTTTATGGCTCTGCATTCATCCAGTTTAATACCCGAAGTTTTACAGTAGAGGTACAAAAAAGGATTGAAAAGTCTGACTATGGTATGTATAGGTAGAGTCTTTGGAAAGTGATTCCATTGGTTCAGGTCATTGATGAATCCTGGTGGATTTATATGGAGAGGGGAGATACCACAGGGGCACAGACGTGTGTGTCTCCATCATCCATGTGGTTCACTGTGCTGGTCACCTGATGGGGCCTCTAGGACCTGGACCTCCTGAACCAGGAGCTGAAATACACTTTGTGTGGTTAGGTTGTCTCAGGGGTTTCCTTAGAGTGACAGAATGGTGGACCCTGCTGGTGGACAGAAGTGCACAGTGGTCCACACGTAGTGTCAGCGCTTGGACGGGTGCAGTGCACACCTGCGTTTGCACTGTGCAGCTTCTCAGCAAGTCACTGCCTCAGGTCCTCATCTGTGAAGGGTGATCGGAACTGGGCCTACTGCATGGGTTTTCTCTGAGTACCAAACAACACGTGTCAAATATGTTAGGGACACGAACAGCAAGTTCAGGAGATGCCCTCAGGACCACGCTTATGTTTGCTGGACGGATTTACTCAACTAAGCAGGACCAACGTGCTCACAGATAGAGTTTACGATGATGGAAGGAATGGCATCAACTCGAAGAAGGGCGGATAGACAGGTGTGCAGCCCCACTGTCCCTGCTGGTGCAGCTGTGCAGACAGGGCTTACCCTCGCCCGCAGAGACTGTGACAGCACAGCGAAGCCCACCTGAGCCTCGATGTTCACATCAACCTGTTGGCTGCCCTCCTGCCTAAACCTAATCTTCAGGTACTCCAGAGAGCACATTGACAGCGGAGACCATACCTCTGGCAGAGACTACCAAGTGCAGACCAGAACTCCACCATAAATCACATCATTGGCAGGGACAATCATGTGTAGAAAAAAATGGCCAGTGTGAGTCACTCTTACGGAGTGGACCACGCAGTCTAACCCAGGACCCCAGAGTAGTACTGATGGAGAGGACCATGCAGTCTAACCAAGGACCCACTGTGAATACTGATGGAGTGGACCATGAAGTCTAACCCAGGACCCACTGTAGTACTGATGGAGTGGACCATGCAGTCTAACCCAGGACCCACTGTGAGTACTGATGGAGTGGACCATGCAGTCTAACCCAGGACCCACTGTAGTACTAATGGAGTGGACCAGCAGTTAACCCAGGACCCACTGTGAGTACTGATGGAGTGGACCATGCAGTCTAGCTGGGATCCACTCTAGTACTGATGAAGTGGACCAGCAGTTAACCCAGGACCCAACTGTAGTACTGATGGAGTGGACAATGCAGTCTAACCCAGGACCCCAGAGTAGTACTGATGGAGTGGACCATGCAGTCTAACCCAGGACTGACTGTGAGTACTGATGGAGTGGACCATGCAGTCTAATCAAGAACCACACTGTAGTACTGATGGAGAGGACCATGCAGTCTAACCCAGGACCCACTGTGATTACTGATGGAGTGGACCATGCAGTCTCAACACAGGACCTCACTGTAGTATTGATGGAGTGGACCATGAAGTCTAACCCAGGACTCCAGAGTAGTAATGTTGGAGTAACCATGCAGGCAGTCTCACCCAGGACCCACTGTAGTAGAGATGGAGTGGACCATGCAGTCTAACCCAGGACCCCAGAACAGTACTGATGGAGTGGACCATGCAGTCTAAAACAGGACCCACTGTGAGTACTGATGGAGTGGACCATGCAGTCTAACCCAGGACCCACTGTAATACTGATGAAGAGGATTATGCAGTCTCACCCAGGACCCACTGTAGTACTGTTGGAGTAAACCATGCAGTCTCACCCAGGACCCACTGTAGTACTGATGGAGTGGACCATGCAGTCTAAAACAGGACCCACTGTGAGTACTGATGGAGTGGACCATGCAGTCTACCCAGGACCAACAGTGATTACCGATGGAGTAGACCATGCAGTCTCACCCAGGACCCACTGTAGTACTGATGGAGTGGCCATGCAGTCTAACCCAGGACCCACTGTGAGTACTGACGGAGTGGACCATGCAGTCTAACCTAGGACCCCATTGTGCATCACACAGTTGGCACAGTGTGTACCGTGGAGCATGGTCTGTCAATCAGGAGAGTCCAAGGTCTGGTCAAGGACATGAAACAGTACCTCTCCTAGGGTAGCTCTCTACTGGGTGAGTACCTAGCATAGTCCCGGTCAACAGGGACACCACCGGCACTGGTCTGAGGGTTGGTGTGGCCATCATGCAAGCAGCTCGCTTTCTGAGGAGCATAGCCAGGGTTCTGCCTGGCCCTTGTTTGTGCTGCTCTTCTCTGGCTCAGTGCCAGTACTTCCCCCCTTTACAGGCTTTGCAGGCATTCACGGAAACATGCAGCTGCCAACATGGAGCCTTGGTTAGTTGCATGCTGTGCTGTCTTCTCAGTGTGCCCCTTGAGAAAGCCTGATATCCCCAGACCTTCCTGGGCACATAATTATTGTAGACCCCTGGGCCATGTGGACCATGTTTGGTCTCATTCATTATGCATTGGATCCGACTGTTCTCATCTTTAGGCTATCTTATCTCCACATTATTGGGGGATGACACAGCATCGCAGCCTTCCATAATCCACACAAGACCTGTACCAGGTATCTCAGCAGCCAAGAGAAGACATTTTCATCAGACAGTGCAGAGTTTTGCATAAAACTTAGCTTTTCCCCATTCTGAATAGGTGCCCTTTTTGCCACAAAGCAATAGACACAATGAAAGGTTAGGCTCTCATCATCCCATCCCATTACTGTTGTTGTGAAACTCCAAACTAATCTGCTTGTGCTTATGGAGCTGTCTCCTGTAACCTTTGTGACTGATCAGAGGAATTTGCCATAGAGATGGGCATTGCTAACAGCATTTATCATTTTCTCAGGCTGAGTTCATGCAGACTATGAACTGCGTTTCCATCTCCAGTATGGGCAGAAACATCACAGGGAGGTTGGTGCCGGAACCTTGAGCCCATTGGCCTGGTGTGGAGCAGGTGTGCTTTCTAAGTGGAAAGGACTCAGCAGTGAGGCCTCGGTTTACCCTGAATCCAGGCTACCCGCGGCTCATCAAGCTGCTAACAAACTGCTAACAGTGGGACAGTACTGACGTCGCTTTCATCTCCAGTTCTGTGAGAAGAAAGGGCATTTCTTTCTTGCTCTGTGCTCTGCTGTAGGCTCTTCTTGTGAGAGTGCCTGGAGGGGCGGTACCAGGATGCGTGTGTTGTGTAATGCGTGAGGATCCTGCCAAGGATTAACTGACATCCTGCATGTAGGCCCCTTGGAACAGGGCTTGGTTCATTTTGAGCCCTCGGGAAATAGTTGTGCAGAACACTGGGCTGAAATGAAATCTAGTTTGTTTATGTGAAGGGCAGAGTGACAGTGAGAAAGGGAAACAGAGAAAGAGATCTTCGTTCTGATAGTTCACTCCTGAAGTCGCCACAGCAGTTAAGGTGGGGCCAGGCTCAAGGCAGGAGCCTGGAAGTCCACCTGGGTGGCAGGGTCCCAAGTATCTGAGTGGTCGTCCGCTTCCCACCACGTGCGATTAGCAGGAGGATCCCAGGCTGGACTTGGCCCCAGGGCAGTCTGATAGGGAAGGTGGGCAAGCCGAGAGGCACACCCACCCGCAGTCACACCTTTTACTCAGGAGAGGGTTTTGTGATGGCTTTACAGGGAATATACCAATTACAATACTAAAACCACGCTTTGGGTTATTGGTTGATTCACCAGATGTGTGTCAAGCCCTTATTACATGCACTGTCGTAGGTGTTAGGGATTCAGAAGTAAGCAGAAATCCCAGTGGAGGATGGAATTCCCAGGATGGAGCTGAGGGCCCAGATGTGTGCCCCAGCCCAGCGCGGAGGGAGATGCTGGGTAGCAGGAAGGGCGGGGCCCGCAGGTTGGGACCTCTGCTGCTGCTGCCCTCTGTGGATGTGTCGGCTTCTCGAAAGTGCAGGAAATACAAAAGCATTCCCGAGCCTGTGCTCTGTTACCACGTCTGCCAGAGAACTCGTCGGCCGGCTGTTTTGGGCTCTGGACAGAACTGGCTGTCAGTCGTGCCAGAGCTGCTGTTCGACAGGCAGCCTGCAGTGTGTCCCAGCCTCCTGGGGAGCAAGACCCCGATTGCTGATTAATCTGTGGCTAGTCCTGGGGCATCAGAGCAGCTCCTGGATCATTGTGCGCTTCTGTGTCTAACCGCGACCATTTTCTGGAGGCACAAGTGGCTGCGAGCAGAGCCCGAAACGTTGTTCATCAGCGTTTGTGATCCACCGGGGGCGCCCCTGTTGGAGCTGGTAAAGCTGGGTGCTGGGAGAGGCTGTGAGTGAGAGTTGTCTTTATCTCCATGTCAGGTGCACACGTGTAATGAAACCCAGGAAATTCAGAATGTTAGAAAGCAGAAGTGAACAAGCAGCCCAGCGTGTGCTGCCCTGAGTGATGTGAGCCAGCCCCACTCCAGGACACAAGGCTGGGGAGGCAGCCACGTGGGCCCCCCAGGCCACCGTGGCCAGGAAGGGGAGCTGTAGCAATGCTGGATTGAGCTGTGCAAAATTGTGTTTTACGGAGTACTGTGTTAGACGGTGTGGGATAGAATGTTTGCAGCTGCGCCATGGCCTGTGTCGATCACACAGTAGTCAGGACTCCTGTAGGCGCAGCCCACACAGAGAAGCAGTGGACGTCTTCTGATAGTTCACGTTGGGAGTATTGTGAATAGTAATCATGCTGTGATCGCACTGAGAGCCCTCGGACGAGGACTTCAGGGAGTTAGAGTGAGGCAGGAGCAGACGAGGTCCCCCTGGTCTGCAGCCAGGTCCAGAATCCGAGGAGACACAACAGCCATCTGCCAGCCCAGGGCCCGCCCGCCTGCCTTTCCCCAGCCTCCCACAAAGAACCTGCCACAAAAAACAGGTGTTCCTGAGGTGTTGCCAAAAACGTCTGCATTCACGTAAGTGACACACACTGAATGTCAGACTTCTCGGGAAAGAATCCTAATTTTATTTCAATGTTTGAGGAGCCTGAGAAATCGGGAAATGCTGGAGTAAGAGAGAAAAGGAGCAGCCTCCAATCCGTGAGCATCACTTCTGCCTGACAGCCTGTGTGCTGCGCGTGACAGCCCGTGTGCTGCGCATGACAGCCCGTGTGCTGTGTGTGACTGTACACGGGACTGCAGTGTGCTGGGGAAGAGAAGCCTGCACGGAAGTCCTGTCTCGCTGAAGGCCAGGAGTGTCTGGTCCAAAAGACTGGTGTGGAGAAAAGAGAGGAGGCAGCGCTCAGAAGGTGGCCATGTGATGACAGCGTAGGGACACCAAGGGCGCCGAAGCTTCCAGGAGCCCAGAGGGAGGCCTGTCGGGGGACCAGCCCTGCACATACCTCAGCTGCCGGCCTCTCAGCACATGGATGGTGCAACAGCACACGTGATGGTTGGAGCTGCCCGGTGCATATGTTAGCCATGCAGGGCAGACCCAGGGACTGAGTTCTGAGCATGCACTCCAACTGTGGAAGGCTCTGTCCCATAATCACAGTGGGCTTCTCTGTGTTTGCCTGTTTCTTTGGTTTCTGGAGATTGAAGCTGGGAGTGGGAAGAGAGGTGTGGGGGGGAGAAAAGACTAAGGCCGCACAGTCCCAGGAGGGCTCCCTCCCAGCTCCAGACACTCCATGATTTTCCCAGTAGCACTCAAACACTTGTCAGTAAAAAACTGACCCTGTATGAAGCCCTCGTGTTGGTGAGAGAGTTGGAGGCGGTCACCACGCTGAGAAGAGACAAATGAGGACTCGTGACATCAGGAAAGGCAGCTTGCAGCAGCAAGGTGCCAACAGGAGCTGTTCTCTCAGCTGAGCTGTGGAGTCGGGGCAGAAGCCAAGGTGGAGGCCTGTGTGTGCACAGGCACAGAGCTGCCCTGAGTGATGTGAGCCAGGCCCACACCAGGCCTGCGTTCGTTTCTTGACCCAGGAGGAAAAAGCCAGCTCATTTGTAACTGTAACTGCTTGGAGATGTTCATGCAGGAAGTGCCGTGGGAAGACACAGGCTCGCAGGCACTTGACTGGGGGCGGAGGGGGGTTGCTGGGAGCCGCCAGAGCAGCAGCACAGCCCCTGCGGGGCACCTGCGAGGCCAAGGCATCTGGACCCCGGGAGCGACGGATTTTCCCCAGCTGCTTTCCTCCTTGTCTGGAGTTGCCTGGTATCCGGAATGTTTGACCTCCTTAAAGGCTGGCCCGGAGGCTGTTACTTCCCAAGCACGTTTCTCAGATTCTAAGGTGAACACAGTGGAAGGCACAGCACAGCACCCACAGCCCTCAGGGTCAGCCCTGTTCTTCATAGTGGCCCACGGCAGGGGCTCCGTGGCACCCTGGGTCTCTGGCCCACCTCTCATCATCTTGCTGAATGACAAAGGTCACTGGGTTCTCCAGCCGTGCTTGGTTCCTGTCAATCCCAGACACCTGTGGCTGGGCTCCCAGGCTTCCTGGACCCAGCTCCACTACTCTTGGGTTGTCTAAATCACAGCTTCCAATGGTTGACTGAGTGGTTTTGAATTCTACTCTCTGTAAAACGGGAAATTAGCATTTTCTCATGCAGATAAAATAGGACAAGTTAGTGCGTGAACTCAGCAAGGTGTCAGAATTGCCATCCCCAGCACGACTGTCACACCCAGCTTGCAGATCATTGCCCTGGGAAGAACTTCCTGCTCTCACAGGATTCATAAGGCGAAGATGAGCAGTAACTACCAGAACACCCCAAACTGAATTTCCGTGTTCCAGGAATTCCACTTCTAGAAAAGTGGAAATAATTCTAAATAAAGGAAAGGCGTTTACTGCTGCACTGTTCATAAACAGAAACAAAAGCATGGGGCAGCCTGAGTGCTTCATTTTGATGTATTGGTCAACAGGTACATTGTCAAGTTTTTGAAATTTATTAATCTATGAAAAATAAAGTTTTACAAAGGCCAGTGAACAGAAGAGAAGACACTTTTGCTACATAGTTGACTGAGTAACCACAATGACTAAGCATTGATAGCGTGGACTGAAAATCCTGGAGTTAAGAGATGCCGTCGTCCTAATGGATACCTGCAGTGTCACCCTCGGGCAGTGCTGTTCTTCAGGTTTCTGAGCCTGCACATAGTCCATCAGGAGCATCAGTTACTGTTGGGAGGCAGAGTGACAGAGAAAGGCAGAGGCGGAGCGGAGGCGGGGAGAGAGAGAGAGAGAGAGAGAGAGAGAGAGAGAATGAGAGAGAGAGAATGAGTGAGAGAATGAGAGAGAGAGAGAATGAGACAGAGAGAGAGAATGAGAGAGAGAGAGAGAGAATGAGAGAGAGAGAGAAAGAGAGAGAGAGAATGAGAGAATCTTCCATTCCCTCAAGTGGCCACGGAAGCAGGCTGGGCCCGGCCAAAATCCGGATCCAGAAGCTTTGTTCTGGCCTCCCATGTGGATGGCAGACTTGGGCCGTTTGCTGCTGCTCCCTGTGCATTAGCAGGGTGCTGGGTCTGTAACCAGTGCTCTGACTGGGGATGCTGGGACTCACCAATTAATCATTAACAGTTTTTAAATCCGTAAGGCAGTTGCCAGGGGAGGCAGGGGGAGAGAGAGGGAGATCAATTTTCCATTCACTGCTTCAATTCCCAAATGATTGCAATGGCTGGGGCTAAGTCAGGCTGAAGCCAGGAACCTGGAACTGCTTCACGGTATCTCATGTCGGTGGCAGGGGTCCAAGAACTTGGGGCCTCTTCTGCTGCTGCTGCCTTCCCAGACACGTTAGCAGGGGGCTGGATCAGAAGTGGAGCAGCCAGGGCTCAGATGATGCTCCTGTGGGATGCTGACATGGCAGGCAGCAGCATAGCCTGCCGTGCCACAAAGCCCATAACCCTAGTCAATCATTTTATGACAGCTTGAAATAATAACTCGAACTTAAGACCGTGCTGGTTGAGTGAACGTAGCATTCTGTACGGTGTGATAGCACCTGCCGGCCAGCAGGGGCAGAGGATCCTGTGGTCTGACTTGACCAGGGAAGACCAGGCTGTGGACTGAGACAGAGCAGGGAGGCAGGTGGGTGAGAAGAGGCAGGACAGGCAGGGAGACCTGAGACATGCTCGTCCTTGTGGGATGCTGTCCATGGCGGGGAAGATCTCCTGGAGACTCGTTCAAGCCCAGAAGCAAGAGAAGCAGGAACCAAAATTCAGAACTGGCTGGACCTTCAAGGAGTAGACCAAAAATGTCAAGGCATTTGTCCCACAAGGCTGGTTTTCCTGCTCATAAAAAAGAAAGACAAACAGAACAAAACAACGAGAAACCCTTTCTGGTTGTGAGTCTGAGTGTGCACACCCTCAGGTGCGCCAGGTTCATGAGCTGTCCTCACACCTTCCTGTCCACACTGGGAGGAAGATAGCACCGTGGATGGATGTTTGAACCAGTGCAGCAGCATCACAGCGCTGATGGAGTTTACGAGATGAGCAAGAGAGAAACGGGGTCAGTGCCTGCCTTCCCACTGCTGTCGGAGGAACTGCTCAAGGAGACCCGGAAGCCTCATGTGTGGCACGTTTCATCAGCCAGTCATTGTCACTTATAAGAAACTCTCACGGTATTTGCTGCAAAAATCGACGTGTGACGTGTGTGTCTAAACATTGACATCTTTATATATATATATATATATGAAGCTTTTATTTAAAGAATATAAATTTCCAAAGTACAGCTTACGGATTACAATGGCTCCCCCCCCCACAACTTCCATATCTTAAACACCCCCAACGACAAGTGGAACCGTTTCACGTTGCGGGGAGATTGACAAGGGGCAAAACAACAGGAGAACCTTGTACCCAGCTGGGGTAGGGACAGGACAGGACGGGATCGGCCCTGGGAGGTCAGCAATCTGGAAGGAGGCGGCAGGTTTCTCAGAGAGCACAGCGTGTCTTCTCTCCGGGTGTGCTGGGCTCCCTGCATGGCTCAGAGGGCGGAGGAGGGACAGCTGGAACTAGAGAGACCACAGAGCTATGGTGAGGTGCATCCGGGTGTCCAGAGGTGGCACTGGGTGACATTCACTGCCCCCCAGCAGTTTTGTTCAGGTCCTCAGTGGGGGTGGAGTGGGAAGCAGGACTGAGCAGTCGGCGTGCTCAGCCATCCACCACGTCATGAGAATTACCCTGCTGTCCCCAGACAGCACATGCTTAAGGTGAACCCATGTCTGCTACCTGCAGGTTTCGTAGGGCACGTCCCTCAGTTACGTCCTTTCCACGTGTTCTCCATCTGGTTGATTCTTGGTGTGGACTTGGAGGCCATGTCTCCAGGGAGGCTTAATCCTGTCTGAGTGGCCCACTGGCCGCCGTAGAGTCCCAGTGTGACGACAGGTTTTACGGGCTTCCCAGCGTCTTTACTCCAGAACCTTTCAGGAACGTGCTTGCAGGTGCTCTGTGTACTTGACGGTGTGCTGCTGTTTTTCAGAGGTTAATGCCGAAATGTTCTAAAATTGGGAAAGTAACGGGGTCCAGTACACACGGCTTCAGAAGAAGCTGTTTCCTGCCCAGTTTGCCTCTTAGCATCAGCCTGCACATAGGCTTGTCTCTCACCTAGAAATGTAAACAGTCAACATGGAACACACAAGCCTGCATCTATACTGGCGCACACACACACGACACATGTATGTGAACATATACCCATGCACTCATGACACATGCATGCACATACACAACACATGCATGTGTACACACACCTGCACCCAAATACACACTTATGCACACAAAGCACATGCGTGTACACATGCACAACACACACATGGCATGTCCTATATCCACGCACACATATGTGATACGTGCACATACACAGGTGCACATACATGACACATACATGTACACACAGATTCTCCAGACCCTGCTATCCTCCCGCTGGCCAGCTTGCTCCTTCATAGAGATCTGTAAACCGTGGCGTAGTCACCAGCCCTGAGTTCCCCTTGAGGCTGGCCTGTGTGTATCAGTCTGTCTTGATTTTGATAATGGAATTTCTCGCACAGAACAAGATGAGGCTCCCTAATTACCAACATTGGTGGTTTTCTGTTGTTTGTTTTTCATTTTTGTGCTTTCTACCATCTACAAGTCTCAACATTACAGAGCAAGGGTGACTCTTCACTGTGTCGTCCGTGTTAAAATCTCTCATTTATGAACTCCCGTATGTTGGAAGTTGTAGGCACCACACAGCTCCCCAAATGCCCATGCCTGGTCCCTGGAACCTGTCATTGTTGTTAGGTGCCAGACAGTGGGATTGAGGTCACTAATCAGCTGTGATCTTAAAATAAATAAGGGGTTGTCCTGGGTCAGCTGGGGGGCTCAGGTCAGGGGCTGGGCCCATAGGTGGAGTCAGGAAGTGGACACAGGGCAGGAGAGATGCATCAGCACGGAGGGACGTGGTGGGGCTCCACACTTGGTGCTGACTTTAGAGGTGGATAAGGCATCCCGGAGTCTCCAGAGAACACAGCTGGGCCGACCCTAGGTCTCTGCTCTGTGAAAACCCACTGGGAATTCTGACCCCACAGGGTCACAAGACAGGCACATGTTGCTCTACACCCCAGAGGGAGGCGCCTTGTTGGAGTGCCGATGGGAGACTCGAGGTGGCATTCTGAGGACGTGCTCTTCACGTCTCTTTTACAAGCCCGGCCCTTGTCTCCTGTTTGTCAAGTCCATTGTGCTGGTGGTCTCCCGTCTCCAATGCAGTTTTGTCTTTATTCAGTGCCACACTTCTCCCGCCTTCTGTGTGCAGAGCCACCGACTCTGCCTCCCTCCCTCCCAGACACACTCCTCTTTGTGGCTTCCTACTGTGTCTACACCTGCAGGGCACCCAGCCAGCTGAAGTTGTACCTGCTGTAATGGAATATTTTTAAAATAGCATGAATCTCAAACATCCATGTATTGACATGTATGAAAGGTTTGGTTTAGCTGATTAATAAGGAATCTAGTAAAATATTGCAAATTATTCAAAGGAGAATTGAGAGAACCACTTATGCATAGGCAATAAGGGTTGCTAAAATGAATGTGTAAATAGATGCAAAACAAGTGTATCACGGGCAACTTGCATTATATGTGAATTACAGTTCAAGAGAGCTGTTACAAAACAAACAAAAAGCCCAGTTTATCCATAAGGGAGAAAGGGGGAGAAATCACTTGCTTTCCATGCACACAGTCAATTTGCATTTCAATGGCCAAGAAGCATTTGCATTCTTAATAGTTTTCTCCTCACTTTGTTGTAAGGTAGTTAAAGTCCTTGAAAGGCAGAGTTCATCCAACAGAATTAGGCTGTGAGACACTCTCGCATCTTTCCCTGTCTGATCTTTTTTCTTACATTATTCCTGAAGACCCTTCAGTGCGTATGTTTTCAGTCCACAATGCTTTCGAGAACTCCAGACTTGTATATCAAATGGCTCCTTAGATTATCATCAGAAAGTGGAACAGGAACCTCACATTAGACATTTAGGTCACCCCTCAGCTCCCCGAGGACAGCCCAGAGCAGAACCTGTGCTTGTCTTTTCCTGCCCGATCCGGAATACTCTGCCCTCACCCACAAAATCCAACACATCACGGGTGTCATTGCCTCCGTCTAGCATAGTATACGTGCAGGCACACAGGTAGCCAGGTTCCAGTTCCTGCAGATAGTGGTGGACACACCGCCATCACGTCCACTTCAGCCAGGCTCCTGCCTGCAGCCTCAGGACCTTGGCACCTGCTGCCTCTCCATGAAGACCCAGCAGAGCAGCGATTGCTCTGCTCCCTGCCTGCACCCCTGCAGCCCGCACCCCTCGCTCCCTGCCCTGTCACCTACAGCCGCCCCCTGCATCAGCTGCTCTGGTGCCTGTCCCAGCAGCAGGAAGAGTGGTTTCTGCTGCCATAGTTTCAGACCTAAGATATTTCTAGAATTTTGTAAGCCAGTCAGTAACTGTTCCGTGGATTAATTGGGGGCATTGTGGTGCAGTGGATTACACTGCCACTTGGAATTCCAGTTCCAGCTCCGGCTGCGCTTCTCTTCCAGCTCCCTGCTAATGCACCTGGAAGAGCAGATGATGGTTCCCTGCCATCCATGTGGGAGACCTGAATGGAGTTCTGGCTCCTGGTTATGGAGGACATTTTGGAAATGAAGCAGTAGATGGACGATTCTTACATTCTCTCCCTCTCCCTCTCCCTCTCCCCCTCCCTCCCTCCCTCCCTCCCTCCCTCCCTCCCTCCCTCTCCCACCCTCCCTCCCTCCCTCCTCCTCCCTCCCTCCCTCTCTCTCTCTCTCTCTCTCTCTCTCTCTCTCTCTCTTTCTGTGTTTGTGTGTGTTTCTAGTACATTAATTTATAAACACAAGTTCAGCGTACATGTTCTTCTCATCTTGCTCCTCACTGCCTGCCCTTTGTCGTCTTCCTCCTCCAGCGTTTACCCTGAGCAGGTGGGTGCAGGTGCTCTTGTTCATCCGTCAGGTTACCCAGAGTGTATCTACTGCTGCTACCCCGCCTCTGACATCAGTCTGCTGTCGTAATTCGCGGGCGTTGTTTCTGTGCACTTCAAAATAGTTCTCTGTTTGCTCTCGCTCCCCTCACGCCTCTGACAGCGCCCGGTTTACTCCATGTTTTCAGTTCCATCAGCAGCCTTCCGGTGTGTGCTTCCTCGTCCCCATCATTCCCCGGAGATCCGTGGATCTAAGTGTGGCCTCATCCTGCCTTAAACTGAGAGCATGCGGTCTGCGCTTCCTGCGTGCAGACTGAGTGCACGTGGAACAGCTGATACAGTCCCCCACCCACCCCGTAGGTCCCATACCCTCCTGCCTCCAGTCCCCCACCCACCCACCCTGTAGGTCTCATACCCTTCTGCCTCCAGTCCCTCACCCACCTTCACGTCCGTCAGCCTCCTGCCTCCAGTCCCTACCCACCCACCCGCACATCCGTCACCCTCCTGCCTCCCAGACTGGTTAGAGTTCCGGAACCGCACACGTTCTCATGCCTTTATTTGGAATTTTCTTTTTGAAATTTACACACTGCCTTTCAGTCGGATTCTTATTTTCCTTCTTTTACACAGAGCTCAGATATGGCCCCTTCGGCTTTTTTCCACAACCTCGATGTAGAATTCACTGCTTCCTCCCCTGGACTCCATGAAAATCAGATTTCGGCCATGGCTGATTCTTACCCGTGATATTTCAGCGTGTCCGCTGTGTTCTGTGGGTCTCCCTTGCTGGAGTGAGCATCGCGGTGATTTAGAGAGCTGGCTCTGGGGTTGGTGACGCCACCACACCTCAGCGTCTTCACCTGGCGGCGTCAGGGCCTTCTGCACAACAGAGTTCTTTGGCAGACAAGCAGTGTAAATCACGCACAGATCCCCCTGTACCTCTGGCATGGGCTGTGCCAGAATCGCTCGTCTTGTGGCCAGCATCTTCAGGGCAATGCACACACGTGTTTCGGCATCACCACAGTCGGACCTGATGCGAGTCGAGTGGGCTGACTGAGGTTGGAGTGACCAGGGTGCTGGCAGCATCCACACAGGCGGCTACGTTGTAGAATCCTGTTCTCTGATGGCCTTCTCTTGACAAGGTCCACAACAGGTACAGTCTATGCACATCTTGTTGCAGTCTGTTTTGTGCCCTGCGTGCCACCGCCAGCGTGTCAGGCCTAACGCTGAGCCCTTGCGTCCTGAAGTCTGATGCCACGCAGACTTCTAACTCTACGCCATGAGTGATACTCAGTGCATTCCGCCAGTGCCCCTGGTATAATCAGAATGATGTTTAATTCTCTTAAATGAGGCTTTTCTAAGACTCTCTTTTCAGACGTCGATCGCCTGAGAGTCCTGCGGTGCCGGCCACCACCAGGTGCCGTGACGTGTTCCTTGGAGGCACTCACCCCCGGCTGTGCGTCCTGCAGAACAAGTGCCGATTCCCGACTTCGGCTTGACTGTAATTCCGGCTGTTTTGAATGCAAGCTTGTGAAGTAACTTCACTGATGCTGGCAGAGTGTGCGGTCGTCAGACCAGCACTAGAACAACCTCTTGTTCTCATGGAGTGAAGGGTGGTGACTGCAGCCACAACTCCTGCCCGTCCCTCACCACTGAAGCCCAGCAGAGAGCAGCTGCCGCTGAGACAGCTCAGCCATAACCACGCACCCTGGAACGCACGTCCCCAGGTTACCCGATCAGTCTCGTTCTCCTAGTCACAAACCTTCCTCCTTGCTTTTTCCTCTGTTTCGAAAAACAGTGCATCTCCAAGGAGCCCTTAATGTCTCTTTTCCTTTAATTGTCCTCTAATTTAATCAATTGTAAATTTCGAGTTTTGTTTTAAATTCTTACTCCCACAACTGCAGGTTGATACCTATATCTCCACTTGGGTTGTTAAGGTAACCTCACAACTATTTTTTAATTCTGATTTTATTGCCTTGATTGTCAAATATAGCTGAAGAATAATTTTTCTTATTTGTTGCTCATTGCCCCTACAAAGTAAACCTGCATGTCTTCCCTGCGTGACATCGGTCACAGCTCACATGACAGATGGTAGGATCCCAGGCCTGAGCACGGCCTCCAGTCAGGACACAGTGCTCCCTCCAGGTCTTCATAGGACCCTGGACCTTCCCTGTGAGGCATTTCTTTCTTCTTCTGAAATGTGGGACTCGTCATAAAGCAAGCACAGCTGGGTAGGTGAGAGGGAGGGAGAAAAAAGGAAGGAAGAGTTCTTTGTGGAGAACGTGAATTCCACAAAAGAAGTGCTTGATCTTGGCTGGGATAAGCTCCCTAGGTTAGAAGACTTGGTTTGCAAAACGAAGGGGAAGTCTAGTGATGGAAGGAAAATAAAGCCGGGGAAGGTAGAGCCATCGAGTCCTGCAGACACACAGGGTGTGCTGGGTGCATGTGGTGTGTGGAGACACACAGGGTGTGTGGGGGTACTGTGGTGTGTGGAGACACAGGGTGTGCTGGGTGCATGTGGTGTGTGGAGACACAGGGTGTGCTGGGTGCATGTGGTGTGTGGAGACACAGGGTGTGCTGGGTACATGTGGTGTGTGGGTACATACAGGTGTGTAGGGACACTGTGGTGTGAGTGTACACACAGGGTGTGCTGGGTGCATGTGGTGTGTGGGGGCACTGTGGTGTGTGGGTACATATAGAGTGTGTGGGTATACTGTGGTATGTGGAGACACAGGGTGTGCTGGGTACATGTGGTGTGTGCAGACATACAGGGTGTGCTGGGTGCATGTGGTGTGTGGAGACACAGGGTGTGCTGGGTGCATGTGGTGTGTAGAGACACAGGGTGTGCTGGGTACATGTGGGATGTGGAGGCAGTAGGCCTCCTGTGGGTGCAGTGGTGCACAGATGCTGTGCACTTGACGTCTTCGTGTGACCTTCACTACTCCAGTCTATCCTCAGTAAAACTTAAAAGTTACCCAGTCCCGAACAGGAGCATTCAAGTAGAACTGTTGCTGGTGGGGCGCTCAGCTCTGTGTTTTTAGATGAAGAGCTTGAACGTGCCCAACAACCTCCTCTCACCTTGGATTTTGCCTGCACTAGCAGTCTGGGGTTTGTGACTGTGGAGAGAAGAAACGGAACAGATACCAGTCCCTTGGTGTGGTTGTGGGGCCTGCCCTCAGGGCTGTCCTCATTCTGATAAGCGAACTGCAGTTGGTGGCTCAGGTGAACCCAGGACCACGGACGCAGACCCCTAGGGTCAATGCCTGTCTTCCCCTACTTCCTCTTCCTCCCCGACAGTCTGCTGCCTGTGCCCTGTGTCTCTGTCACCAGCCTCTGCCCTTGGAGAATTGCGTGGAAGGGATGTGTTATATCTGCCAACAGCCTCATCTCTCCATTAGCAGCAGCAGCACCTCTGGGTGTTTCAGACAGGTTCTCAGCAGCGCAGCAGCCCCTGGGGAACCAGTGCCTGTGTTCCCGGCAGCCTTGGCTGCAGGAACGCTGTTGGGAGCTGCTTCCCCGTGAAGTGACCCCCGGCAGTGCAGATGAGAGACTGTTGGCTGCACTGGGTACAATGGAAAAGTCCCCGAGTTCAGGAGTGAGGATGAACTGGAGCCCCGAAGGTCTGGTCCAGTGCAGGGCTATAGTTCTGTTTTAATTCCATGCCAGGTCCTGGAAGAGCAAAGGTAGGGGCAGAATCCAACACAGGTTTTCAGTAGCCTTGTGTAGTTTCTTTTCAGTTATCACTTAGAAGCATTTGGTTTTCAGTGTTTACCCCTTGCTGAATTCCTGATTTACTGCCAGATGAAATATTTTTATGGAGTACCCGTGTAACCTTAGGTGATTATGTTAAAACGGATACCAAAGGCCATCTCACTTTGCGAGGAAGAGGGGTTTATTTTGGCTGACAGTTTCAGAGGTTCACCATCAACCTCTGGGCAGGCCTCTGGTGGTGGCTCCCGGTGGACTTGCAAGGTGGCAGGGGAGCACCACGTGCCCAGAGCCAGGGCGCTTGTCTGTGTGGCGTCTCTCTTCATAAGGACAGTGGCGTGCATTGAGAGGGCTCCACTCTAAAGCCAGACCCCAACCGTTTCTGAATGCCCCTCTCTAAGCCCCATAACCCAGGGACATTCCCACCTCTCAGCACTGTGGGCTCGGGACTTCGGGGTGAGTCTAGGTGACAGGTTGTGTTCACACCGCTGCATTCTGGCTGTGCTTCTGCCTCAAGTGTCAGATCCCTGGTTGTTGGAGAAGCTCAAAACGCCAACACCCTGTTTATTATCCAACATGCTCTTAAAGCAAAAGTGCTTGGAAAACCTGCTGATTGCTTGTTTTGATATCCTACTGCCTTGTTTTTGGCTGTTCTACAAAAAACCGATGTCCTTGCTTTCTCAAGGTGTAGACACAGCTGTAAACGCCAGTTCTTATTTAATATTTTCACTATGGTATGACAAAAACTAACAACATACCAAAAGAAATCAAGTAACTAGGCGAATAGCTAGACTGTTTACTTCCTGTGTGACATGAATGTAACCTCTTACAAACAAGTAAAAATCCAAGTTAAATGCAGTGGCATGACTGGTGCTGACTCATGATGACTGGGTTCTGTGTCTCTCAGAGTGAGCCAGAGTTTATCGGGAATGCTGGTTCCTGTAGTCCGAGTCCCACACCTGTCCCAGGGAGAGGCTGCCTGCCTCTCACAGGAGTGCTGCGGGGACCTCACTTGGCCCTGGCATGCTAACGGTCCTTTGAGAATCACACATGGCTGCTGTAGACAGGCTGCTGAGCCAGGGTGCACGTGGAGTTTGGACTGCCGGCAGCTTGAGCAGGACTTCGAGGAAAGTAAAGAAACAGGAGTGAAATGTCGGCTGTGTGCCTGTTCTGTGCCTGGCGTGGTGCTTGTTCCTTAGTGTGCATGATTTCAGTTGTTTGCTTTTTAAGCAGGAAAGGGAAGCCTAAAAAAATTTCAAGTTACTTAAATACAGAAAACAGAACTGAAATGCAGGCATCTAGGGCACCCCAGATCTGAGTGCCTCTGGTCTGCTCCCGTCTCTGCTTTCTGATTCTAGCTTCCCGGCAGTGTGAATGCACACTGAGGTAGAGTGGTGGCGGAGTTCTTGTGTTTCTCTCTCTACCTCTCAAATCAATACGTAGATCATTAGTGTTAAACTGTCCAGAGTGCCCAATGCAGTTCCCATAGTCCACCCAGCACCCGTCAACATGGCACTGAGGGCCAGGCATTTGGTGCACTTGTGACGCCTGCGTGCCATGTCAGGTGCCTGGGTGCTTGCCCCACTGGCCCAGGCTTGATTCCAGCTCCTGCTTGCGTGCACCCTGAGAGGCAGCCAGTGACGGGAGCCACCAGACAGGAGACCTGAATTGAATTCTGGTTCCCAGCTTTGGCTGAGCCCAGCGCTCGCTCTTGTGGGCACTTGGGGAATGAACCAGGGGATCAGAATTCTCAATGTCTGTCTCTTCCTCTCTCTCTCCTTCTCTTTGTTGAGCTGTCTCCTGCTGCTTCCCGGGGGTAGTCGCTGGGACTGGAACCTGAGCTCCAAGAGTGAACTACCCCACTGTGCCACAGTGCCCACTGTGAGATCAGTCTTGCTAGGATATACGTTTTTATATTCAAAATGCATCTCATCCCTCCATTTTTTTTATTTGACAGGTAGAGTTATAGACAGACAGAGAGAAAGGTCTTCCTTCTATTGGTTCATTCCCCAAATGGCCACTACGGCTAGCACTGCACCAATCTGAAGCCAGGAGCCAGGTGCCTCTTCCTGATCTCCCATGTGGGTGCAGAGACCCAAGCACTTGGGCCATCCTCCACTGCCCTCCCATGCCACAGCAGAGAGCTGGACTGGAAGAAGAGCAACTGGGACTAGAACCCAGTGCCCATATGGATGCTGGCACTGCAGGCGGAGGATTAACCAAGTGAGCCATGGCACCAGCCCCCCTTCCATTATTTTTGGGATCTGTAGAATAGTTCATTTGAACTGCCGGGATTTCATTTTTAAGTGATCTCTTTAAGAATAGTTGTTCACGTTATTTTGTTAGATTATTTTGCTGTTTTTATCTTACATATTTTTGATGTTCAGAAATGTCTTGCACACCATCCCATCTGAGGATCTGCAGCAAACACTCGATCACTGTGCCATTCAGCATCTGGTAGACTTCCTTCGTTTTCCTCAGGCATGGACCACTGCTGTTGAAAATCAGCTTACTGTGACTTTTTCTTTCACTTTGCTGTGTGCCTTGCCCTGCAGCCTGGTCTCTTGTTCAGTGTTGCTCCAGTGTGGAGACCGTTACCCAGCACATTGCCTGTGCCCCTTGCTCACTCCGACTCTTTCCTGGGCATGAAGTTTGTTTCCTCGTCGGCTTCTTCTGATTCTATGATGCCGGGGATCTTCATGTGGGATGGCCATTATCTGTCGTTCTTACCCATTACTCCTTCTGCGCTTTATGTCCGTGCTTTCTCAGGCACGTTCATGGTCGTTATCTCATGTCTTTGTCAGTACACTTGAAGACGTCGGCGTTGCGTCTTGCTGGGTCTAATGGGTTGGTTCTTGAATGGCGCTGCTCGGGGTTCGATTTGATCCTTAGGTTTGCAGCCTCTACCGTATCTAATCCTAGTGTGCGTGTGTACCTTTCACCTGCTGTTGTAATGTTATTTTTAGAAATTCGTGTTCTTACTCTGTGGCATGGAGGCACTTTGAGAAGTTCCCTGGGTTGCTCGACTTGTGCTCTCTTCTAGAGCGGGTGAGACTCCTGCCTTCAGCAACGTGCTTCCCTCTCGTGGTGTTGCCTTGCGTTCGCGCAGCTGCTGTTCCAGTTTTCTATTTGTCATGCTTGGAGAATGATGCACTTAGCACCCAGTGGAAGGGTTTTTTTCTTTTACCTTTGTTTTCATCATATCTCCGGCCAGTTTGTTTTCTATAGCTTGGAGAGCACATGTCCCATGGGACTCATATTCTGTCATGGTGGTGTTGAAAGAGACTCAGCCGTTTCTAAGAAACCCTGGGTGGTGTGTGTTCTGAAACATTGCTTATTGGATCAGAGTGATCCTGTATGGGGTCAGGCATGCATAATGGGAGCAGTACAGTGTCTGTCCCAGGCCCTGGATTCTTTGCTGTGAGTGAGCATCTGTTAAACAGAGTCTGCTTCACCACTCCTGTTTCTCTTCTCTCTTTGCCCCTTCCTGCCACAGGAGGACAAAGATGAGAAACACAGTCCACGGGCATCTGACCTGCTCCGGCCCAGGTGTGGAGGTTGTGGGGAGAATTCTCAGGTGGCTCTTCCACTGCCTCTCATGGGGAGGCGAGGTGAGGGAGTCAGGCTCTCGCTCCTGGGCCAGCTGCCCACGTCCTACACTGCAGCTCTGCCTCTTGTCTCTACCGGCTTTGACGGTCTCTCAGTCAGTGTCACGGGCACTGTCCCTTTGCTTGCTCAGGCATTAGTGTTTCTTGTGTGCTTCTGAGGCCCTGCACATCTTACCAGGCGTTGGAGTAAGAAGAGCCCGGGTCCCCTTTCTCCATCAGCAGGCCTGGGCTGCACCAGAGAGCTCAGTGGCCAGGGGACTTGCTCAGCCAGGTGGAGCTAATCCTGGACCAGGCTGAGGTGGAAACGGTATTTGTCCACAACCCCAGGTCAAGAGTGGAGGGCACTGCAGTGACCTGTGAAGATCAAGAGAACAGAAGGGCTGGTGCCACGGCTCAATAGGCTGATCCTCCGCCCTGCGGCGCCGGCACACCGGGTTCTAGTCCCGGTCAGGGCACCGGATTCTGTCCCGGTTGCCCCTCTTCCAGGCCAGCTCTCTGCTGTGGCCCAGGAAGGCAGTGGAGGATGGCCCAGGTGCTTGAGCCCTGCACCTGCATGGGAGACCAGGAGAAGCACCTGGCTCCTGCCTTTGGATCAGCGCGGTACGCCGGCTGTGGCGGCCATTGGAGGGTGACCCAACTGCAAAAGGAAGACCTTTCTCTCTGTCTCTCTCTCTCTCTCTCTCACTGTCCACTCTGCCTGTCAAAAAAAGAGAGAGAACAGAGGGTTTAGCTCACTGGTGTGTTAGGATGCTTATGCAGGCAGCGGTCTGAGTGCATGGGGACAAGAAGGAAGGAACTTCCAGAACTGAAGTTAAGTCCTGGTCTTAAAGCAGGGGGGGACTTTGCAAATCCTAACTCAACTTTGTGGCTGTGAACTTCCTCATCCATAGTGGTAATACGACAGTGACGATGATGGTGATGACGATGCTGCGTGTGTAATCTGATGTCCATGCTAGGCATCATGTGGCATAACACAGATCCTCTGATGTGAATGTCACATCTTCTTACCAGTGAGGACAAGAGATGTGCTCCAATCACCAGACCTGCTCTTTTCTCTGTCCCGTTTTCTTTGCAAACCACAAAGCCTGGCTTGACTGATGTCAACCCTTGAGCTTCCCTGTTGCTGTGGTTGGTGTCGCAGGGAATGGCTGGGCCTCATGCGCCCCTCAGGTGTGACTGCAGAATCAGGATCTGCGTGTCCTGAAGTTAAGTCCAGGTGTGGCCAGGTTTATGCTTCCTGTGGTGCGTTTGCACACAAACACTGAATTTCAGACCTGAGCTCTGAGCACCCCCTCCCCTTTTCTGCCTTTTACAACATTTCAGTCCCAACACCCTGGAGTAGAAGCAGGTATGGTGGGCACCTGTCCAGGTGTCCAGGCGTCAACAGCCATGTGGCCATGCTGGGCACGAGACAAAAGATGTGTGCCGGGCTGGGGTCAGGTGCAGGTGGACAAAGGGGGGCAGAGCCCCAGCACTTCAAGAAAGGGCTGCTCAGAGAGTGAGAGAGGTGTGTCCAGGCACAAGGAGGCCAGTGTGCATGGGCTCCCCTGGCCACGCCAGACGAGCAGTAGTGGAGTGTAGCTCTGCCAGTCAAGTAAGAAATTGGCGTCATCCAGGTTGAGTAAACCACACTGATGGAAATTTGTGAAGAAGAGAGTTAGGTGCTCAGCAAGGGAAGAGCTGTCTGTGCCATCAGAGGCCATGAGCACAAAGTTCCCATCACGAGGCAGAAAAGGAGTGTGGCCGGGGGAACCTTTTCACATGCAGCCCCCTGAGGTGTCCCTGTCCCTAGTTCCTGACACCCAGACCCAGGCAGAGGGGACCATGCCAGCCAACCGCCTTGTAATCTCACACAGCCTCAGAGTCAGGAAATCAGGGGGAGACTGCGGGGCTGGTCCAGAGAGAGGCTCGGAGACAGAGCAGTTCAAGGACACTGGTGGTTCTCAGACACATCCTCCTGCTGTGAAAGATGTCACGAGGAAGGTGGTAAAATAGGGCCTACGGTTCTGGTCCTAGCGCTGAGACACTGTCAGTCTCATAATATTACTTTCACTTGGGTTGTGTGGGAGACTGGCCCTTTGTTTGTAGCAGATGTAATCATGTGGTTCGATAGAGGATCAGTCTGCAGTTACTCTGAACGTTTCTGGAAGAAAATTTCCTGCAGCACTTTGTGTAAGGCTGCGTATTCCAGCATGGAAGGCAATGCATGCCTACCTGCTGGTTCATGCAGCCTTGCGCTCCAAGCAGGCCCAGGTGCTCACGTGAGTCTCTTTGCTTTCACAGGGGACGGTGCTGTGAGTTGCCCTACCTTTACCCAGGAGCCACAAGACATCATTTTCCCTTTGGGCTCATCAGCATCCGAAGTCGTCCTGAGCTGTGCTGCTGCCGGTCACCCTGCACCTCATTACAGGTGATGTCTGACCCCCGGCCTCGCACTCTACTTTCCTCCGCCGTTGATGTAAAGCACACACGGACACATGCATGCACGCATGCACATGGCTGCACATAGACACACACGTGTACACGTATGGACCTGCATGCATGCATACACACATGTGTACACACATGGCCACACACGGACACATTCACACACATGCCAGTAGACACACACGGACACACATATAAACACGGACACACATTGACATGAACACACATGTGAACGCACATAGATGCACAATAACGCACTATCAAAGTGTCCTAGGCTGACAGGTGCAATCAACAAACTCTTCCATAGCTGTACAGTCGTGTGCCTGCCACTCAGATACAGACATGGATAGTCAGTTCAGAGCGCCTCTTCACGTCACTCCCCAGGCCGTCATTACCACAGCCGCACCTCCAGGTGCCCCCAGCTGTACCTCCCTCTTACTGGCTAGGTGACATCATTAATTCATGGGAAGGGTGCTCAGTAGTGCCACGTTGTATAGAGAGAGGTAGAGAAAGGACCAGAGCCTGGCCGAGGAAAGGAGAGGGGGACTTGCTTCCTCACTGGAAGCCCTAAGGTGCACCTGCTTAGCCTCCTTCTCCCCAGGCTTGGTTGTCTCTGAACGTCCCCTACTAGGGAATCACCAAGGTGGAAACGTAGCAGTTCTGTCCAATGCAATTCTGTGACTCCACTGTGGGGGCAGGGGGAAGGGAGTGCCCCTCACTAAAACAGCATTTTGGGAAAATGTGCCAAAGGCGGCGTGTGGCTCTAAGGCAGAATGAGACTTTTTATTCAGGGAAAATAGGAAAAAAATTGTTTCTCGCGTGTTACCTGTGGAGCAGCAGAGAGGAAAGGTCAGCCATGTGTTGTTGTTTATGCAGTTGCAATAAAGGCAGGGTGTTCTCCATGTTGTGAGTGGAATTCACACATTTAAAACACATGCATGAGGCAGTTACTACGATGTCAGCAGGAGGGTATTTTGCTAAGGAGAATTGCGTGTGTGGTGTGAATATAGGAAAGCTGCAAATATCAAAATGATGCATTTGGTTTTAAAATAATCTTTTAGGTTCTTTTTACATTTATCTAATTTTTAAAATTTTTAAAAGAGACAGAGAGGGGTGTCCTATCTGCTGGTTCATTTTGCAAATGATTGAAGTGGCTGAGGCGGAGCCAGGCCTAAGCCAGGAGCCCCAAACTCCACTCAGGTCTGCCACGTGGGTGACAGGTGCCCGAGTACTTGGGCCGTCCTCCGCTGCCTTCCCTGCCACATCAGCGTGGAGCTGGACCCGCAGCAGAGGAGCTGAGACTCTAGTCGGTGATGTGAATGGGATGCCAGAGTCCCAGGCAGCGGCTTTCCCGCTGTGCCATGGCGCTGGCCCCAAGGTCTTACATTTTAAATGGGAAGTTGAATGGGCACACACAAAGGAACACTTACAGTGTGCTTTGGAAAAATAGTCTTTTGCCTAATTTTTAAATTGTAGCAAAATATATATTATTTACAAGCATAATTACTTTGATCTTAAGATTTCTAGGTGAATCTGTTAGGTGACTTCAGTGCACAAAGCTTCCCAACTTGTATTGTGTGGAGCTGACCATGGCACCGTCTCCTCAAAGGGAAAGAGCTCAGAGCTGGGTCTCTGTCTCATGAATCCCGTTGTCCTCAGGATGCCCGAGTCAGGCCCATCCTCACCCCGAAAGGCAGGATCCTGCTTTACACGCTGCTTCACTCAATCCAAGATTTATTTTCCTTAACCAGTGAGCTGTTTTACTTAATTGAACACATCATTAAATATACAAAAATCTGATTCATACTTTTTTCAGATTACTGAAACACAAAGTTGTGGTTTTACAGTTGTATTTTTGAGAGTTGATTGGACTGACCATAGGGATGGGAAATTTGCTGGAGAAGACCATGCATCTTTTCTTGGGGGCGCTAAATATAAGATAATCAGTCAAGGGTGTATTGTGTGTGCACCAGCTAGGAGTAGGCAGGAAGTGATTGCCAGGATAACCCATTTACCTCTGGAGGACCCCGGCAGCGAGGGAGACTGCACATTCCGCTGGCTAAGGTGCTGTTGTTGCTAAGACGTGAGTGAACCAGACACAGCCAGACACTGAGGACAAGCTGTTCAGTTTATTTCCAGCCCATGGTGGGCCAACTCATGGCTAATAGTGTATTTGTTTTAACAGTCCGAGTTAGAGACAGAGAGAAAGGTCTTCCTTCCGTTGGTTCACCCCCCAAGTGGCTGCTATGGCCGGTGTGCTGCGCCAGTCTGAAACCAGGAGCCAGGTGCTCCCTCCTGGTCTCTCATGCGGGTGCAGGGCCCAAGGACCTAGGCCATCCTCCACTGCACTCCTGGGCCACAGCAGAGAGCTGGACTGGAAGAGGAGCAAACGGGACAGAATCCAGCGACCCAACCAGGACTAGAACCTGGTGTGCCGGCACCGCAGGTGGAGGATTAGCCTAGTGAGCCAGTGTATTTTAAAATCTCAAGGGGCTGTGGAAATAGTGAGGAAAGAATTATGTTTGTAATACTTAAACGTCAGACTCAGGCCCACTTCCACTGATAGTAAAGCAAGAGGCAGAGCTATCCAGATAACGAGCATTAGCACAAAGATTGTGGAATTTGAGTTGCAGATATGCAGGGCCCGGCCTCTGCCCACAGGGGCGGTGCTCCCCTGCAGTGTGCATCGTAGCTCCCTAGGCAGACACAAACCTGAGGTCTGGGCGTTTCTTTTTCAAGGCCAGGGGAGGGGCTCAGAAACAGGTGCAGCTACTGCACACTCCGGGCAGTTCTGACGTGAGCCTGTGTTGAGACAGCAGCCTGCACTCACACGTGTGGAGCATAGCAAACACTGCCTCAGTCATGATGTGACATGAGTACTTAGCAGTGCAGGAGGTCAGGACGTCAGATCAAGTCAGTTCTGTTTCCTGAAGTTCTTGTGATATTATTTCAAATGCTTAAATAATCTTTCAAGACCTATTCCCTGCTTTGCATCCTAGGAACGCAATGCGACCAGAACCATGCATGTGATGATTACTTGGATTTGTCTGTGCTGCTCCTCCATTGACTTAAGCACATTAGTTGGGACAAAGTGCACACCAGGAGTTGACCCCCTGATGTATGTGCACAGTTTAATGATCATTGCACAACCGTGATTAGAATGATTATGGGACACTGTGGGAAATTCATTCTCTGAAACGAAGCCCACAACTTTGAATTTGTGTTGGAAAACAATTACTAGCCTTAATTAGGAGCATGTAACAGTGACAGCAGTTATTTCGATGATTGATTCCAGAATTAAAGAGAGCTGGCAAATTACGCACCAAGTATCCTTTGCTTTGAAAGCAAGAGGGGACGTGGGGTTCCAAAGGCCGTGCCCAGGAAGCAGACTGAGAAAGACTCTGGCAGGGCTGGCAGGGAGCCCGTCGGCCTCAGAACAGACCCCGTAGAAAGCCGTGGTCAGAAGCCACTCCTGGCTGCTGCCTTCCCACTCCCTGCCAGTGCAGGGAAATTGTACCCAGGAACGGCTAACCCACTGGAAAGTGAGAAAGGTGGTTCCCAAACGGGGATTGATTTGGGTTTCAGTCCTTCAGGGTCGTATATTCCCTGAATACAGACCTGCTCTGCTGTGGGAAGCATTTACAACACTGGGACAGTTGCAGAGCTGGTGAAAAATGCCATCCTTTCTGACAGCCACCTCCACCCCAGTAATCCAACATGGTTTCAGTGCAGATGGGAGAGCCACAGCAAAGCCAATGTAGACTCTACAAGATGGTGTGGAAATTGAGTGTGTTCCCCAGGAACAGGCCCTAAACGTGTTCTTCTGAGTGGTTGTGATGTGGTTCGGGACATGCCAAGGTCAGCGGTTGGTCATTTGAGAACACACCAGAACCAGGGAGGTCCGTCCTGCCTTCCCCTCCCCCTTCTGCCCTAAGGCCATGGAAAGCTCATTCAGAGCGAGCTTCCCGAGGTCAGAGCAGGCTTCCTGCACCCACGTTCCCCGAGATCGTGGAGACCTCCTTCAGAGGGGACGGGAGCGTCTCTGTCCTCGAAGACACGGACACGGACGCCGCTGTACCCCTTGCTCATCAGTGTCTGTCCTCTGCTCTGTCCTGTCTCACCGCTGCCCTGCCGGCCTCTTCACCAAACCCAGTTTCCCGCCTCCTTTAGGTCCTGGCTTCTGAAGGCTCCCACTCGGGAGGTTTCTGTCGAGCAGAACCGTGTGCTTGTCTCAAGCTGATCTGCATTTTGTGACAGAGGCTGCGGCCGTGAGCGAGCAGTGAGTGAGGAGAGCTGCTTTTCCACCCTGACCACTGGCCGTCGTCCCCACGTGCTTCCCGGGGTCCTCCCCAAATGGTTTATTTGACTGCACACAGCCCGTGCCCTGGAATGCATCTCCTTAAACACACTACACGCACACCTCACCGTCTAAGAGACCGTGATGGACTTGGGAAGTACAAGGTGTTGGAAATGAGTCTGGTTAGAAACAGCTACCTGCTGCTTGTTTGTCTTGAACTGACCAAAGGGAACTTCTAGAACTACTTTCAATTCTTGGAAAATAAACTAACTTTAACGCTGCTCTGCTAGTTAATTCATGTGCTACAGGATTATTGACTAATAACCAAGATCAGATGGTTTCCTCCTCATATAAACCCTTCTCACAGGTCGGCACTTCTCAGGACCACTGGAATCTTTGCAGTGAGATTGTTCCTAGGTCCCTCGGAAAGTTAGACACAGCCGTGTTATGTGTAGTCAGGCCATCACTGGTGTGCTGTGAGCCGCAGGTTGGCACTGTTCAGTCTTGGCTGCCATGCTTCTTGGACTTGGATCTCTAAATCATTTTGACATTCAATTTTGCAGGATCAGTTGTGGTGTTCAGCCGCTGTTGTGTTACTAGAAACATCTCTAAAAGAACAGGATTGGCTGGTATTATTGACTGGATGTCTTATTTTAATTTCTCATGTCAAGAGTCCTGTTGCCTCTGTACAGATGTGGGCGAATGTTTGTGGCTTGTAAAGAGCAGAAGATCTCTCGAGGCACTAGATACTGATGTCACTGAGCTTGAGACACTTGCCTGCGGTGACGTGTTCTTCGTCTTTGGTTCTTTCCTGGCTGCAGGAGTTAAAACTGCAGTTGTTGACGACAAATGGTGGTCAACTCTAACATTATCAGCATAATGTGATGTCTTTCCTTTGAAGGTGGAAGCACAACGGCACCGCCATTGATGTTGCCGTGAGTGACCGCTACAGGCTGGAGGGAGGGAGCCTGGCCATAAGGAGCCCCCGCACAGATCAAGATGCAGGTGTATACCAGTGCCTGGCCACCAATCTCCTGGGGACCACTGTGAGCCGGGAGGCGAGACTGCAGTTCGCCTGTGAGTGTGGGAACCTTGTGCTCCCGTGTGCTGATATGGGATGTTCTTACTGTGCACGTGGCAGGAAAATGCAGCCTGAGGGTAACCTGCTTCCTGAAACAATTTGATTCTGTCTGTCAAAGTTTGACAACATGTGTTTTGTGCATGTAGATGCCTAGGGATAATGGAAACCTATTTCAAAAAGAAATGTGTGCACATGTGTGTACACACGTGTGCATGTGTGTACGTGTGTGCCACTGTGTGCATTTGTCACTGCAGTGTGCGAATTATTTTCAAAAAGCATCTCTAAAAGTTGCAGATGAAAGTATGAAGATGAAAGTGTGTGATACTTGAGCTTTTCTTTGGTGATGTGTCGTGGTGTGCGGAGCACGGAAATAAAAGCAGGGCACAGGTGACACTGGGGCAAGGCCGACGCTCTCTGGGAGAAGGGGCTGTGCACCCAGCATGTGGTGCAGGTCGGAGTCAAGGGGCTGCGAACAGCAGCCGCCTGTAGACTGCAACGTCTCGCAACTGCATCATATAAATGTTGCACAGGAAATGACCATGGTAGCATTCATGGATGAACAGTGGACACAGTGCCTCTAGTGCCCTTTCTGGGTGGTGTTTCCAGGGCCAGGGATGTTTCTGATGTGATGCCTTGAAAGCCGTGTGGAGAGTAATTACATCTGCTGATGTGAACGAAGTGCAAGCCTCACACTTCTCCCTTAGCGCCACTGCCGTGCCCCACGGCGGAGATCAGGCGGCCAGAGAGATGTGGCTGTACTTCCTTCAGGGCTCACTCGGCGTCCACACCGTGCACTGGAAAGAGTAAGAGTCCCCAGTAACTGTCCGCTCCGCACCTGCCTGGAGGGCTTGCCCTAGTCCCTTGCAGGTAGAGGAAGTGAGAGTTGGGCATGTTCTTCACTGCCGACCTCATGTGCCACAGCTCGCTCTACACCCACGTCCTCGGGCTCTGGCTTATCTCGACACATACAGATACATACGCTTAGACACACAGCACATCCAATGCATGCACACACATACATGTATACACACATTCACACGTATGTGCATGCATGCTCTGCTGAGTGTCTCTGAGTGCATTTGCTTCTGGAAACCACACAGGATGAAGAGTTTCATGGCCTGAATGGAATCCGGACAAAGGCTGGTGGCTATTTAGAGACTGAGGGTAAAAACATGATAGAACTCAATTTCTCCTTCTTGTCACCCACATATTTCTTTTTCCCACTTAAGAAATGTTTCTCTAACAGTTTTTCTCCCATGTTAAAAAAGGCGTGCATCTAGAAATTCCCCTAGTTGAAGTGTATTTTGTCTTGGCCATATAGGGAGAGGTGAAGTCAAGAACGCCCTCGCTCTCAGTGAAGGGGTAGCCTTGGTGCTTGCTCGCTCTTCTGTCTCCCAATGAGCTTTTCCTCTCTGGGCATGTTATGTCCGCAGTCCGTGGTCCCCCAAAATCAACCACCAGAGACCGAAGTTGAAGCCAATTAGCAGGGTCGTTTTTATTACGAGTTCGAACCCGGGCCTCTCAGTGCCTCCAGAAGAGGAAGCCCCCCAAGATGCCCCGAGCCCAATTTTAACAGAGCTTTTATTATCATGTACAAGCAGGCTTTAGGGGAATGCTTAGGTCAAGTTGACACTTCTGATAAGACACTTGCTGCTGACTCCAGGGTAGGGGCTGGTTGTTATCTCAAGCTTTAAACCTCCCTTTCACATTCCTAGTCCTGGGTCAGGGTAGGGTCACGTCTGGCCAGGTGGAGGAAAGGGGGAGTGTAGGATAGCAAGGGCCAGGAACAGGCAGTGGTGTGGTTTGTACAACAATCAACTTATTGTAGTTACTAGATTACTTAGCTCAACATCCAACATAATACATATATAAAGTCAAGGACACTTAGCATTGCTTATTATTACTACTAGTTGCCTAATAAGCTAATGTGATTACACTTTAGGTTACATAAAAATAATGATGATATTTTCTAACAATACTATAATGGATAATAAGGGCATAGTAAAAGCTGGTTGTGCCTGTGTCTTCTCAGGCACAGGGTGTGCGACTGTTGATCCTCAACAGCATTCCTCTCACAGTTCATGCAGAAGTGCAGGGCTCACGTCTGTTTGCTGCTCTCTCTCCTGGGAAGGGCAGGGTCTCAGATGCTGCTTGCATTGAGAACACCCCAGGCCACCCGACGCGCCTCTGCTGCTGAGTGCCTGTGGCAGTGCTGCACACGTCAGAGGGGGCCCATATGAGCCTGGTGGAGTTGCTGGGGTGCCAGCCTTGAGAAATGGACAGGCCAGAAGGCGCACCTCCAACACAGGGAGTTGTGGGCATGCACAGCCTCATCTCCATCTTCAGTTTTGTTCCTCATCACCAGCTTCACAAATCCCAGCGTGGTTTAATGGGGGTAGAAAAGGCCTTTGGGGAAAACCTGGTGGGGAAAAGCTGAGATTTTTCAGTACACACCCACCGCAGTTCCTGCTCTATGTCTGTCAAGTGCCTAGCACTTTGGAATGGGGTTCTCTTAACGGCTCGGAGCATTGCTAAGCAATGCATGATGTGAGAACTGTGGCCGCACCTACGACACTGGGCCCACGAGGAGTTGATTGATAGCTCGACCTCTTCCTCCTGTTAGGTGTCTGGCCTCTCTCAACCTCATCCAGCATTTCCACATTTCAAGCTGCTGAAGTTTCTTGTGGAAAACTTCAAGCGTTCCTTGAACTCTCCTCCAGACCCGCGTCTTTGCTGGTGTCTGGAGCCTGCACGGGCGGTGCTTTGGCCTGTGTGAGTGGCCTCTCCTCTGAACTGGCTCCGATGCTCTTGTTCTTCCCAGAGTTCTCAGTCTTACTGACCTGCACTGCTTGAGGTCAGATGCTCAAACTTCCCCCTGAGTCACCATGGGGAGTCCTGCCCAGACACTGGGCACCAAGTCCCATGGGCCTCTCGGCTGCGTTTCATTGCTGTGGGCACAGCTGTTGTCCGTGCGGTAAACCTCGTCTGCAGGGTGGGGCAGTCTGCAGTCAGCCAGGTGGTGGGTATGGCTGTGCTCTCTCCACGTCCCCAACTGCCCGTGCCGAGGCTGCCCCTTCTCCGTGTTCCATGCCCACAGCTTCCCAGAGGTGCCGGCAGGAACGGGACAACCTTGACAGAGCCTTACTTTGCCTCTGCACTGGCTCTGCCCTCTCTGCTCTCTCCTGTCCTTTCTCATGCACAGGAATCCCTGCCTCAGGTTCTGCTTGCAAGGAATTCATCGACAGACAGACATTATTTTGAAGGTGAGGTGTTGGTCCGCTTATTGATAGAAACATTGAATTAGAAACCCCACTCATATGGATGTCCACAGATGCAGAAGAAGCTGTGCATCCAAGTAAAAACCGCCAGCTCCTCTGCTTCCTGGCTGTGGTGAGCCCATTGTATGGAGTCGCTTTGCACAAACAGACTTGGGAGCCGCTTTTCAGAATCTAAGCTGTGCGTGGGAGACTGCAGGTGCACCTCTCAGTAGCTGGTGGCTGTTTTCTCAGCCTTTTGCTGGCATTTGGCAGTGCAGAGGCAGGCTTGGGGTTGCTCTGCTCTGCTCCCTCCGTGACTCTCCCATTGTGACTAACCCTGCGTGAGAGCATGGTGAAACGCAGCGCATGTGCAGAAACCCCCAGCTGAGGAACCGATACAAGTCCTTTGCTTCTCTGAGCTCATAAAGATAAATGTTGCAGGATTTGATCAAAAAAGACCTCCCCAGCTCCTCAGCACAGGATTCCGCCCTTTCAGATACTTGGATTCTCACTTAAACCCCACTCCCCTTGTCCACACTCAACCCCAGAGCAGGTTCAGCAGGTGTCGTTCTGCAAGGCTCCTGGTAGCACCCTGGCGTGCTTGAGTGATAAAACCGATTTGACTTCTTAAATCACTTGTAGCTGCTTTGATTTTCTTTCTTTCTTTTTTTCTCAAGGACTTCAGTGGTGAAGGTTGGATATAGACTTCTTTCTTTCATATGTATGCTAATGAATTACTCTGGGCACCTGTGAGGGACACGGCACTTGTCACTGCTGTGAGGAAATGCCATCCTTGAGAAAATGCGATAGGAGTGTTCAAGAAACCTATGACTTCACTGAGCTGTGTTTTATCTGGAGGCTCTTAACAGAACTGTACCCCTGGAAAGACAAACATGTAGGATAACAGTGAGTCGTGAATAGGGCTTCTTCATCCTGTGCTATTTAATCTTTAATCACAGACCCCATTTCAAGAAAGTTTGTTCCATTATTGCAGAAGGAAAAGCAGCTAGACCGGGGCCTCCTCGTTGACTGTTAATTTACTTGTTTAGCTTGTGAAGAGAGACACCTAATCTTTGTGCGTCTGGCCTCATGCTGGGTCCTGCACATGGGATGCCAGAGAGAAGCTGCTGTCCGCTGCCCTCTCGGGGCAGACAGGCGAGGACCCAGGTGCAGTCATGACCCACATGAAACAGAAGCACTGAAGCAGCCTGGCCAGCACTTGCACGGTGTGTATTCTGTGCAGGCGAAGTTGTGGGGTCCCTGTGGGGACTTACCCGTGGATCCCTCAGCAGCCCCCGGGTGTTGTTGCAGCCCCATTTCAGAGGAGCAGGCACAGGCACGGAAAGTGAACTGAGCTGCCTAACATCTTCGCGGGTGGGTACCAGAGTCCAAACCCGAGTTCAGAGGACTCCGTGCTTCTGCTGCCACCTGCACTGCCTCAGACAGCGTGGGTGAGCTGGGGACTGCAACACGGAGCCGCGCCCGAGCCGGGAGTGGCCACGTTTCTCCAGGCTGGAGTCCTGCAGGGACACTGGGCTTGTGTTACAAACAGGCAAGCTGGTTGGAGGAGTGAGGTGGGGAGGAGAGTGATGGTAGAAGCAGGTGCATGAATGAGACTCGCGCACTACAGGAACGTAAGGATGTCCATCACAGACACACTCACTGGTGACCTGGGGTGCGTCGCTGTTTGTCCTGTGAGCAGTGGAACCACTTGAACCAAGTCAGGGATGGCAACGTTGTGTATAAAATGTATCTGGAAATTCCATGTACTTGCACCTTTAAGTATCTGACACACTGGCAAGATTCCTATGTTATTAACTCTGCAGAACACACATGCCGGGCATCCCGACCTCTTGTGTTCCTACAAGAATGTGCATGATGAGGTGAGAAAGCCCTTGGCACACGCCACAGTCCCCACAGTGACTGCCCATGTCTGCAGGTTACGTGCAGTGACGGTGCCCTGGGAGGCTGTGGACATGCAGGCATCACCAGTCCTGGCCAACTGCTCCCTAGGGACGCACAGGGTATGTCCTCTATGATGGACGCTGTGGGTGTGTCCCCTGTGATGGACGCTGTGGGTGGGTCTGAGATGGACACTGTGGGTGTGTCCTCTGTAATGGACACTGTGGGTGTTTCTGTGATGGACATTGTGGTTGTGTCCTCTGTGATGGACACTGTGTGTGTATGTCTGTGATGGACACTGTGGGTGTGTCTCTGATGGACACTGTGGGTGTGTCTGTGATGGACACTGTGAGTGTGTCTGTGATGGACACTGTGGGTGTGTCCCCTGTGATGGACACTGTGGGTGTGTCCGCTGTGATGGACACTGTGGGTGTGTCTGTGATGGACACTGTGGGTGTGTCCCCTGTGATGGACGCCATGTGGATTGTGAATGGCAGTCGACTGATCTGTCTCTCTCTCTCTGTCAGCAATTAATAATGATTTTAAAATACTTATTTGCATAAGAGGATCAGATAAAAACACTTTGTGGCATGTATAAATATGTATTTATTTATTTGAAAGAGTTACACAGAAAAGGAGAGGCAGAGAGAGAGAAAGGTCTTCCATCCACTGGTTCAGTCCCCAACTGGCTGCAACAGCCGGAGCTGGGCCGATCCGAAGCCAGGATCCGGGAGCTTCTTCCGGGTCTCCCACACGGTGCAGGGGCCCAAGCACTTGGGCCATTTTCTGCTGTTTTCCCAGGCCATAGCAGAGAGCTGGATCAGAAGTAGAGCAGCCAGGATTTGAACTGGGATGCTGGCACTGCAGGTGGGGGCCTTCCTGCTACACCACAGCGCTGTCCCTGGCATATATTTTGAATGTGTATCCGATGATCTCTAAAAGCATCTGATAAAAGTGAGGTACAATTCTGTGAGCATTCTGGTCTGTGCCCTGCCCTGCTCCCTGTTATAGGGACAGCTTAACTACTTTTCTGTTTTTCTGTAGAAAAATCCCTGCATGTTGATTCTAGATACGAGCACATTGTTGCTTTTAAGCCAACACACACACACACACACACACACACACACACAAGCATACTTTGCCTTTTGTCTTTTTACTCTTAAAAGGCAATCAGACCTTTTGGTAAACAGAAAGTTTACAAGTCAGTATAGCTCAGTTTACTGACCTTTTACCATATAGGATGATATTCGTGATAGAAACATTGAGAGGCGTCTCCCCATGCCGAGAGCATCAAGATGTGTGTGTGTCTTCTCTAATGCATGTCGTATCGTTTTGTCCTCGATATCTAACATGGCGGTGCACCTGAATCACCCGTTTGTGTAACGTGAGACTAGTTCAATATGCAGTATTTGTCTTGTCTCTCAGGAATTCATTGCAGGATCCCTGTGGAAACCAAAATTGCCATTCCTTGAGTCCCTACTGTGAACTGGGACAGGATTTGCACAGAACCTGCGCACATCTCCCTTGCGCGCTGTATCATCTCCGGATTGCTAGCAGTGCCTGAGGTGGTGTGAACGCTGTGTAAATAGGTGTTGTACCGCGTTGTTGAGGAATGCTGACGAGGAGACATGTTGCCTGTGTTCACTACAGGTGCAGCTTCCCTTGTCCGAGTATTTTGATCGTGGCTGGTGAGTGCTCGGAGGTGGTTTCACAGAGACCTGAATGAGCCAGTTCTCCACCAGAAGCGAGTCTCAGCCGTGTGGCCCCCAGTGCCACCTCTGAAGGCAAGCGTGGCTGTGGAGCAGGCTTTGTCCCTCCCCCTCCCTTCCTTGGTTGAATGTGTCTGCTGGCTCAGATTCTATGCCCTGCTCCGTGATACAGGCGTAGGCGCACTAGAACTGTTGGGTCACGTGACTTGGAGAAAAGACAAGGGAGGGTTAAGGGCAGGGTTTCCCTACGGGTTAAGATCCCACGTTCCGTATCAGAGGATCTGAGTGTGGCTGCAGATCCTCACTACAGCTTCCTGCTAGTGCAGACCGTGGTGGCAGCACTGCTGGTCACGTAGTTGAGGCCAGGCGACCTGTACGAGAGCAGAATTGGGATCCCAGGTCCTGCCCGTGGCTCCGCTCAGGGCCCTTTTGGACATTTGGGCAGTTGACCAGTGGATGGGAGCTCTGTCTATCTGTCTTTCTCTCTACCTTTCAAGTAAGTATTACTTTTTAAAAAGAGATTCAATTGTAAGATAAACCATGGGGAAAGAAACCAAGAGAATAAAAGGAAAACAGAAATTCATACCATTATATGATAATGAATTGCTAAATTTGAGCTTCCTAGTGACCAAGGCAAAGAGGGTACCTATCTCACATGGGAGATAGGCCTGCTGTCCCTGACAGCCTGGTCATCATGACTCCAAACCTGGGAAAAGTTTCTCCTGTGATCCTTACCCAGAGCAAAGAGGGAGATTCAGGGGGCAGAGGCCCCTTGCTAACATGGCAAGACACACAGTGTTGGATCTCATGGTGGCTACTTCTGTCACATGTGGAAATTAATAGCTACTGTTTGTTAGGTACTTGTTAAGCTTTTGCCATGATACTTGTTGAACCCTCGCCAGCAAGGGTCCACCCCACGGAGTCACGACACTACCGCTGTTCATCGGTTCTCAAGGAACTTTTATTTTGAGTGATGCAGAAGGAAAGGAGAGAAAGAAAGAGAAAAAAGAGCAGAAGCAGCCGAGAGAAAGGAGGAGAAAGACTGACAAGGCTGCCCGACTTCCCGCCCCTATCTCAGTCTCTTATCCATCCCCCATCCCCTAGGGCGAGCAGTCCCTCAGTCAGATCAAAAGGCACCCATATCCTCAGGTCAAGGTGTATCTCCTCCCATCAGGTTGTTTGCAAGTCTTTTGTTCAGCACTTGACTTTGTTCTGCTCAGCAGGTTAAGGCAGATTGCAATGAGGAGGTCCCCACAGGTGGCCGGCCTGTGGTTCCCCACAATTTGTTGTGTGACATCCCAAACTGTGCCTTAGTTTTCCACCACTGTGGCCAGGGCCATGCCCTGTTGGGAACCCCACGAATTTCCAGATGCACCTGTCAAAGGATCAGTAGACCCTGCACGTGACAAGTGGGAGGGATGCGTTCTCCATCCATCAAACATCCAGTGAGCCTGGTGCTTGGTTTAATTACTTGTGATGTGGCATGTCCTGGTGAAAGGCTCACATGCAAGTGAAATAAGCTTCTGCCTGCAGGTTTCGGAAACCAGGGCTAGAGCATTGCCCATGGGCGTCCCTGTGCTGTAGACAGGGAGGCCTCTGTCCACACACCTGGGGGAGGTGCTGTAGAGGTAGGTGCTCAGCTTCCTGAGCCGGGGCTGGTGCAGGTTTGTGATGGCCACCACGCTCTGTGTGGGGGCGAGTTGAGGGGGATTGGCAGCAGTGAAACAGTGTTTCCAGTGCTGTGACACTGAAAACTCGGCAAGGATGCTGTGGGTATCCTGTGATGGACGCTGTGTGTGTCCTGCGATGGACGCTGTGGGTGTGTCCACCGTGATGGACACTGTGGGTGTGTCCCCCGTGTAGGACGCTGTGGGTGTGTCTGTGATGGACGCTGTGGGTGTGTCCCCCATGTAGGACGCTGTGGGTGTGTCTCTGATGGACACTGTGTGTGTCTGTGATGGACGCTGTGGGTGTGTCTGTGATGGACGCTGTGGGTGTGTCTGTGATGGACGCTGTGGGTGTGCCCTCTGTGATAGACACTGTGGGTGTGTCTGTGATGGACAATGTAGGTGTGTCTGATGGACACTATGGGTATGTCTGTGATGGACGCTGTGGGTGTGTCTGTGATGGACGCTGTGGGTGTGCCCTCTGTGATAGACACTGTGTGTGTGTCTGTGATGGACAATGTGGGTGTGTCTGATGGACACTATGGGTATGTCTGTGATGGACGCTGTGGGTGTGTCTGTGATGGACGCTGTGGGTGTGCCCTCTGTGATAGACACTGTGTGTGTGTCTGTGATGGACAATGTGGGTGTGTCTGATGGACACTATGGGTATGTCTGTGATGGACACTGTGGGTGTGTCCCCTGCAATGGACGCTGTGTGTGTCCTCCGTGATGGACACTGTGTGTGTGTCCCCTGTGATGGACACTGTGTGTCTTTGATGGACACTGTGGGTATGTCCCCTGTGATGGACGCTGTGGTGTGTCTGTGATGGACGCTGTTGGTGTGTCTGTGATGGACGTTATGGGTGTGTCCTCTGTGATGGACACTGTGGGTGTGTCTGTGATGGACACTGTGGGTGTGTCCTCTGTGATGGACTCTGTGGGTGTGTCCCCTGTAATGGACACTGTGGGTGTGTCTGTGATGGATGCTGTGGGTATGTCCTCTGTGATGGACACTGGGTGTGTCTGTGATGGACACTCTGGGTGAGTCTGTGATGGACACTGTTGGTGTGTCCTCGGTGATGGACACTGTGGGTGTGTCTGTGATGGACGCTGTGGGTGTGTCCTCGGTGATGGACACTGTAGGTGTGTCCTCTGTGATGGACACTGTGGGTGTGTCCCCTGTGATGGACACTGTGGATGTGTCTGTGATGGACACTGTGGGTGTGTCTGTGATGGACGCTGTGGGTGTGTCCTCTGTAATGGATACTGTGGGTGTGTCCTCTGTGATGGACGCTGTTGGTGTGTCTGTGATGGACGTTATGGGTGTGTCCTCTGTGATGGACTCTGTGGATGATCCTCTGTGATGAACGCTGTGGGTATGTCCTCTATCATGGACGCTGTGGGTGTGTCTGTGATGGACACTGTGGGTGTGTCCCCTGTGATGGACACTGTGGATGTGTCTGTTATGGACACTATGTGTGTGTCTGTGATGGGTGCTGTGGGTGTCTCCTCTGAGATGGACACTGTGGGTATGTCCCCTGTGATGGACACTGTGGATGTGTCCCCTGTGGGGAGCACTGTGGGTGTGTCTGTGATGGACACCCTGGATGTGTCCTCTGTGATGGACGCTGTGGTGTGTCTGTGATGGACACTGTGGATGTGTCCCCTGTGATGGATGCTGTGGATGTGTCTGTGATGGACACTGTGTGTGTGTCTGTGATGGGCGCTGTGGGTGTGTCTGTGATGGACGCTTGAGTGTGTCTGTGATGGAAACTGTGTGTGTGTCTGTGATAGAGGCTGTGAGTGTGTCTATATGGACGCTGTGGGTATGTCCTCTATGATGGATGCTGTGGGTGTGTCTGTGATGGACACTGTGGGTATGTCCTCTGTGATGGACGCTGTGGGTGTGTCTGTGATGGACACTGTGGGTGTTTCAAATGATGGACTCTGTGGGTGTGTCTGTGATGGACACTGTGGTTGTGTCCCCTGTGATGGACGCTGTGGTGTGTCTGTGATGGAAACTGTGTGTGTGTCTGTGATGGACACACTGAGTATGTCTGTGATGGACACTGTGGGTGTGTCCCCTGTGATGAACACTGTGTGTGTGTCTGTTATGGACACTGTGGGTGTGTCCCCTGTGATGAACACTGTGTGTGTGTCTGTGATGGGCGCTGTGGGTGTGTCTGTGATGGACACTGTGGGTGTGTCCCCTGTGATGGACACTGTGGGTGTGTCCCCTGTGATGAACGCTGTGGGTGTGTCTGTGATGGATGCTGTGGGTGTGTCCTCTGTGATGGACACTGTGGATGTGTCTGTTATAGACACTGTGTGTGTGTCTGTGATGGGCGCTGTGGGTGTGTCTGTGATGGACGCTGTGGGTGTGTCCCCTGTGATGAACGCTGTGGGTGTGTCCCCTGTGATGAATGCTGTGGGTGTGTCCTCTGTGATGATGCTGTGTGTGAGTGTGTCTGCGATGGATGCTGTGGGTGTTTCCCCTGTGATGGACACTGTGGATGTGTCCTCTGTGATTGACACTGTGGGTGTGTCCCCTGTGATGGACACTGTTGGTGAGTCTGTGTTGGACACTGTTGGTGTGTCCTTTGTGATGACGCTGTGGGTTGTGTGTCTGTGATGGACACTGTGGGTGTGTCCTCTGTGATGGACGCTGTGGGTGTGTCCTCTGTGATGGACACTGTGGGTGTCCTGTGGGTGTGTCCCCTGTGATGGACACTGTGGGTGTGTCTGTGATGGATACTGTGGGTGTGTCTGTGATGGACACTGTGGGTGTGTCCTCTGTGATGGTCGCTGTGGGTGTGTCTGTGATGTACACACTGTGTGTCTGTGATGGACACTGTGGGTGTGTCCTCTGTGATGGACAATGTGGGTGTGTCTCCTGTGATGGACACTGTGGATGTGTCCCCTGTGATGGACACTGTGGGTGTGTCCTCTGTGATGGACACTGTGGGTGTGTCCTCTGTGATGGACAGTGTGGGTGTGTCTCCTGTGATGGACACTGTGGATGTGTCCCCTGTGATGGACGTTGCGGGTGTGTCCTCTCTGATGGATACTGTGGGTGTGTGTGTGATGGACACTGTCAGTGTGTTGTGATGGACACTGTGGGTGTGTCCCCTGTGATAGACACTGTGTGTGTGTCCTCCGTGATGGACCCTGGGTGTGTCCCCTGTGATGGACACTGTGTGTGTGTCTGTGATGGACACTGTGTGTGTGTCTGTGATGGATGCTGTGGGTATGTCCCCTGTGAGGGACACTGTGGGTGTGTCCTCTGTGATGGACACTGTGGGTATGTCTGTGATGGACACTGTCGGTGTTCCCCTCATGGACGCTGTGGGTGTGTCCCCTGTTTTTGGTGTAGCAGATTGATTTTCCTCAACCGCAGCTCCCATGGTAGTCATAACTAGGCAGGATCACCTCCTTCCACGTTCCTGACAACAACACCAAGTAAAACCTGGGATTCTAACCGTAGTCTTATATGTGAAGAGATGGAAGCCCAGAGCGTTGAGTGGATTTGCTGCAAGACAACGGGAAATGCTGAGGCTGGGGCTTGCTGCGCCTCCTTTCTAACCGCTGTGTGTCTGTTGGACCAGTGCTTCCATTATCTGTGCGTGTGGAGCTTCTCGCACGTCCACAGGTCCTGTCCAGTCAAACGCTGGCTCAGTTAGCTCGGAGGCTGGGCTAACAGGAGGCATTCCTAGGTGACGCTCATGGTTCTGGCCTCATTGCCAGCCTGTGAGTGGCAGAAAACTTTAGAAATAGGCCTTGGGCTGGTGCCCCCAGCAGTCCACAGCTGTGTTTCTGCTGGGTGACCCCACGGAGGTGCCGGGGGCAGCAGTGCCCTGCTCCGTGCAGTCCAGGGGAAGAGCAGATGTCGGGCTGCCGCTGCAGAGGGAGGAGGACGTTCAGTCTGTGCGTACATGAAGTGATGCACATGCACTGAGGTCCTCCTCTGGCCAGTCAGGTTTGTTTATTGTTTTTAGATTTCTTTGTTTACTTGAAAGGGTCAGAGCGAAAGGGAGGAGAGAGGGAGAGGGAGAAGAGAGGGCTTGATCTTCCAGCCACTGGTTCACTCTCCAGTGGCACGGTGGCTGGGTCCAGATCTGGCTGAAGCCAGGAGGCTGGAACTCCACCCGGGTCTTCCGCGTGGGTGGCAGGGGCCATGGTACTCATGCCGTCTTCTGCATCGGCAAGGACCTGGATCAGAAGCAGAGCAGCCAAGACTGAAACCGCTGCCTGTGCGGGTGCTGTCAGGGCAAGCAGGCGCTTCCCCGCAGTGCCACAGTGCCCCAAACTAAGTTACACATCAGGAATAATCATTCTAACTTCTGTGCTTATGCATTTACCCCACGGTAACTGCAGATGCACTAACAAAAATCTGCAAACGTATGAGTGCCACTGCAGTACAGAAGACACAGTGGACTGGAGCAATCGATAAAGCATTCAGTCCCTAATGAGACAGACGTTGCTCCCAGGCAGTCTCTGCTCAGGACGTAAGGAGTCAGTCACAGGGCATTTCCCATGCTAGAGGACAGCCAAGAGAGCTGCCTGCACACGCCTGTTTAAGGAGCTGTCCATCAGAACTGTCTTGTGAATGGAGGGTTTTTTAAATTTTTTTATTTTTTAATTTTTGACAGTGGACAGTGAGAGAGAGAGAGAGAGAGACAGAGACAGAGACAGAGAGAAAGGTCTTCCTTTGCCGCTGGTTCACCCTCCAATGGCCGCCGCGGCAGGCAGGTGCACTGCGGCCAGCGCACCGTGCCCATCCGCTGGCAGGAGCCAGGTGTTTATCCTGGTCTCCCATGGGGTGCAGGGCCCAAGCACTTGGGCCATCCTCTACTGCACTCCCTGGCCACAGCAGAGAGCTGGCCTGGAAGAGGGGCAACTGGGACAGAATCCAGCACCCCGACTGGGACTAGAACCTGGTGTGCCGGCGCCGCAAGGCGGAGGATTAGCCTGTTGAGCCACGGCACCGGCCGTGAATGGAGGTTTTATAACCCTCATTTAATTCTTCCAGAAATCCACCCAAACGACTCCCGGAGTCATTCTCACTAGGGTCTATCCCGTGAGTTCACAGGGTTGATGTTAATTTTTTCACCAGTTTTCAGCAAAGTCATCAGATCCGAACAGCTGTGCTGGAATGCTGCCCCTCTGCAGCCCTCGGGCTTCTGGAAGGCTCCGCCCTGTTTCCAGTGCCCGTTTAGAAGGAAATCCAAGCATTTTTGTCTTACAAGACATGGGCTGCAGTTGGGCACCTTTGAAGCCCAGGACGTGTCTCGGCAGCTGTCTCCCTGCCCTAGGGCTACAGGGCCCAGGCGGGTCAGATGCCAGTGTTGGTGGGAGTGCAGGTGCACGGTGCTCCAGGCCTGCCTGGTTGCTGCATGGCAACTGGCACAGCTGGGACCTAAACCTGGGGCTGACTGGCTGCAAGGGCTGAGGGCACAGCATCTTCCCTAGGGGCACCTGCCCTGTGCCCGAGGCTCCATCAGCTCAGCCCCCCTCACTGCACTTTCTGCAGGGGGAGTGGGGGACTTGCCGATGCTCTGGCTACGGCTGACAGCAGGAGTGAGGAGTGCCTCTGGGGAGGACGCCGCCAAACACTGCCAGCACACATGTCCCTGCCTCCCTCGCCTGGGCGTCCGCCCCTCTCCTGGGCACGTAGGGTGTCACCTCAGTCCTTGTTGCCCACGGCCTCGTCTACACAGAGCCTTGCCTGCCCTGGATCTGAACCCATTTCCCTACCTCAGCTGCCATGTGAAGTTCTCTCTGGACCCCTGTGCCCCTCGGCAGCTACTGGCAGCGGCCCCAGGGCCCTACTGTCCCCGCGCTGCGGAGGCAGCTTCCTCCTGTCCCCCCTCGGGCCTCTGTGCCATCACAAAGCCAGCCCCAGAAGTGCTGGTCCCCATGCTGGTCTAGACCTAGAACGGCCACCGCCATTCATGGGCCACTGACCCCTGCCTCCGGAGGTGCAGTCGTGGGAGGACTCCTGCTCACTTCCCCACCTGCCAAGGACACGCCCAGGGACTGCTCCTCTGTTCTGGGACTTTGCAGTTGTCTATTTATGCAACCATCATTCTTGATGGTGAGGAGCAATTAGAAAATAAAGAAAAGTTGTTAATAATCTCGCCCAAACCAGCGACAACCATTACTAATACTGGTAGATTCTGCTCTGTTCTTTCTCATGCAAATTAGACACACAGACACCAAGATATGTGTTATCTTTGACAACTCATTCACTTTACAGAAATAACATAATAAATATTTTAAAGCAAGTGTCTCATTTTAACAAGGAAGAAAATTGTTAAAGATAATATAGCGTGGGGAGTAAAGGCTTAGGGTTCTCGGGTTTGGAGGGTCGTGTTCTGTGTTGTAAAATCCAAGTCTCCTAATTAGGAAGTGTCCGGGTCTCCAGACTGAGGAGTAGGATGGGCCACTCCCTAGAGGGAGCCCAGCAGTGGGCAAGGGGTGCATGGAAAACCCCAGGGGGGGCCACTCCAGTCCTCCAGGTGCTGGCCCAGCCCAGGTGGGAGGGAGGCCCTCATGGTGCTTCCTGAACAAGGACTCCCTGCTGAGTGGGAGGATGGCCAGGGCAGCCCTGGGAGGTCCCTGTGCTGGCTTTCTGCGTCTCCTTCCTCTGACCTGCGTGGGTGCTCTGGCCCAGCTGACATGGCGAGTCCTCGTCCGACTCTCCCGGCACTCGGAGCCCCTCCTGGTGCAGATTGTTTTCCAGGCTCCCAGCCGGGCCGCAGCAAGGCTGGGTCCTCACACCCTCTCCTCCTGAGCCAGGTGCGGAGCGCAGCGCAGTGCCTGCACTCTGTTCTCCAGAAGCTGAGTCTGCGCAGGCGCTGACGCGGGCACTCCTCCCTGGTGAGAACAGCACTGGCCACTCACGTGCTCTGCTCACTCCAGAGGTGGTGGAGGTAGGTGAAGGGCTGCTCTGCAGAGAGCTGAGCTCACCGCACTCTTCCCGGTGAACCTGATAATGATCTGCATGACAGTGTTACCTGCAGCTGGGGGAATAATTTGCTACCTGGAGTAGAATTTTCACTCAAAGAGAAAGGAAGGCCTGGAAACAAATCCAAAAGAACCATGGCGCTGAGACGTCAAAGCATCCAGATAACTGTGCTCATGCTTTCAAATGCTTACATTAGTTGGCTCTACCAAAATTATTTTAAATAATTGGCTGTTCTTGGATTTCTCCAGACAGTGACAGTAATTATCTGGTGTGTTCCTTTACTCATCTGGCCACTGCATCCTCAGAGTAGATACTGGGAGGTTGACTCTGGTAGGGTTAGGATTAGGTAAGCGTGGAGACACCATGGCGCTACCACTTGGCTGTGCCACATTACGCTTGAGCAGCAGCCTCACACCTGGCTCATTGTCCACTGGGATTCGGTCTGCAGTCAGGGGCGCGTGACTGCTGCTTTTGTTTGGATTCCTTGTGTTCTTCATATAACCCCACCTCTCTCCTCTGCTTACTGGAAGTCCCAGATGCGTTCGAGAATCTCCTGTACACAGTAGTTGCCTAGTTTTCTGTTTAAGATTTTATACTCATTTCAGAAATTACGCTTTAAACATATTAATACTTTTCTACCATAAATTATGCAAAATGTTTCTATTTTTATTCTAAATCTGTTAGTGGTATTTTTGTCATACAGAAATCTTCAGCATGTAAATTGGTTTTTTTTATTTCAATTCAACTCTCATTTCCTTTATTATTTGTATTTTCTGTCACAACAGATGTCTTTTATCAGTCCCAGGATAATGAAAGTATTTTTGTTAGGTACTTGTGCAATTTCATGGATTAGGTCAAAGCTTTTGATTCACCTAAACTTAAATGTATGTGTGTGTGTGTATGTATACACATGTATACACACACACACGTACTTATTCATTTCAATGGCAGAAGGGCTGATCTGCCACCCACTGGTTAATTCCCCAGATGCCCACAATGGCCATGCACGTGTCAGACTCAAGCCAGGAGCCCCTCACTCAATCCAGATCTCCCCTGTGGGTGGCAGGGACCTGAACACTTGGCGCATCCCCTACTGCCTCTCAGGGTGCGCATTAGCAGGGGCTGGTAAATGGAGCCTCAAATCCAGGCACTCTGGTGATGCCGGTGTCCACGCGATGTCTCTGCCACTGCTCCAAGCGCTTCTCCTGCCATTACGTACCTGGTGAGTCTGCGGGCATCCACCAGGCTCCTCCCACACGGGGAGACTTCCTCAGCTTCATTTAGTTTGGACACAGCCCCTGCCCACGTGACACCACGTGGCTCCTTGGTGGCAGTGGGGTGGAGCGAGGGACTTACTCGCCTGGCCTGCCAGGCAGGAAGCCACCCACTTTCTGTAAACTCAGGGCCAAACTTTGCCAAGGGCAGCGCAGCCCTGGTCTGAGTACTTTCCCGTGAAGAGTCCAGATCGGGGCTTGTAAAGGCAGCTGGTCTACTGCAGACCTGGAGGGTCGGGCCAGGTGAGCCGTTCCCCCATCTGCAGGCTCCTGTGCTGTGTTTGCACAGGTGTGCCCTCTGTGTCTCCTCTGTCAACCTCGTCACTCACCTGTCCCCCGCACTTTGGCACAGCGTTGGGCGCGGTTGGGATGTTGTGCACAGTGGAGCCAGCTTTGGCTGCACAGCTCGTGGATTCTGACAAAATTTAATCTTTGGGGGAAGAGAGGGGGCAGTGATGACTGCGGGTGGCCGGTTTGTAGTGGCGGTGAGGCCTGCTTTGCCCTTTGTGGAGGATGACTGAGACCCCGTGAGCTACTGGGTGCCGCATCCCTGTGTCTGCGGGGTTCTCGGGGTGCTGCCCTTTGTCACTGGCCGAGAAAGGATCGTCGGGTTTCTGCAGAACACGTCAAAGCTTTGCAATAAAAATGAGGATTCCACGGAACAGAAACTCATGAAGTCACGAGTTTATGTGCCTTTCGCTGTCGTAACGCAGGTAAATCTGGCTTCCCAGGGTCGCAAAGCCGGGGGTGCTGTGGCTCTGCTGGTGTGGGGTTTATGTGCACGTAAGCGGGACATGTGCTGACAAATGCCTTCGAAGAAAGAGAGTGGGCCAAGCAGCCTAACCTCAAAGGAAAGACGTTCTGTTTGTGTCTGGAGGTCACCCCTGAGAAGCGTCGGCTTCTCCCACTCTTTCCCCTGCCAAGCCCCGTGCCCAGCAGCTCTGTGCCCAGGCTCAGGCTCCTAGCACACGTCGGGGCCTGTGTGGGAGCATCCCCTTGGTTTCTCTCGTGGGCCGTGCCCAGCCAGCAGGCAGCCTGGTGGGGCCGTGGGGCTGTGGGAGTGTGCTGACAGGCAAGGCTCCTGTGGGAGGAGCGTGTGGGAGATGCTGCCCCGGGCCTCCCCGGGAAGGGCACAGGCAGCCACGTGGCATGGTTCTGTGTCGACAGGGTCAGTGTGCCAAGGCAGGGGCTGCGGTGGTCCTGGGTTCAGGTTGCCGAGCCTGGGAGCAGACTGTGGCGAGGATGGCAGCCAGCGCTCCCCGGGCTTCCGCAGAGGTCGGCTTCATCTCCTGTGCCGCGTCACTCAGCACACCTGCAAGGTGTGTGCCCTCGTGAGCCCACTATGCAGATGAGTAAACCAGCCAACAGCACGCGCCCTGCGAGCGCTCGCCGTCCTTTGTGCCAGTCACCTCTGCCTCACGGTTCTCTCCCAGCAGCCATTTAAATTCCCTGGAAACTGGTTGTGGAAGGGGGCTCCTGTGTACGAGTATTTTCTTTGAGTTTTGATACATGGAGTGCCGCATGTGTTCTGGGTCACTGTCACAGGATGCTAGATTGCTGTTAGCCGTCTGGGGTGAGTTGAAGTGGTCACGTAGAGAAGGTTCATCCTGCCTGCTCTTGTAGGAAGCACAGAACACCTGCGGCAAGACACGGAGAGTCGCATGGGAGGAGACGGGGCCGCGGGGTGCAGTGAGCTGGCCTTTGTCCTGGCTGCAGGCCCTGAGATGCTCGGCTCTGGCCAGGTTGCCTCAGAGCCTTGATGAGCTTGCGTGTGGGTTTAGAGAAGCACTGGCTCTATATATTTACGTTCAAAAGTGTTTTATGTGTCTGCTGAGTTACTAAATGGTGAGTTGCTTGTGCAGGTGGGTTAGTGAGTGATAATCATATGTGCTGGGTCACAGGACGCAAGTGTGTAATTAGATAAAGGTGAATATCTACCTGTACACACAGGACACGAAGTGCTGAAAGGTCACCTTTGATTTCCTGTTACCTTCTTGAATTGGGACATGGCAAGTGTGAGTATTTCTTGGGTGCAGTGGGACACTTCAGTGCATGTGCACGCCATGTAATGACCGGGTCAGGTCATCGGGAATGTTCAGTCTCCCTGACCCCTGCTGTCCTGAATACAGGGCTGTGGGCAGCCACAGGCACCCTGCTGTGCTGTAGGTTGAGGTTATTTCGCCGCACCCGCTGTCCTTCCTCTCTCCGACCCAGGCCCTGGGTCCAGCGTTGTGCGTGCGGCTCCTTTCCAGCCTGTAGTGTGTGCCCCTGTGGCACTGCAGTCACCTTTTCCTTCAGCGGCAGAGACGCTGCCTGCAGATGCTCCGAGTGAAAGGCTTTGACTTGGCAGCCAGCGTTTAGAGGAGGTCTCAGATCCTGCGGCCCGTGGAGTTCGTGGGGTCATCTGACCAGTCCTCCGTCTTCCGGGAGAGGTGTCCTCAGGCCCATGCAGTGCAGCCCCGTCTGCTGCTTTCACAGATGCAGTGTTGTGGCAGTGGGACCATTTGTGGTTAGAAAGAGAAGCTGCTGGACTCGTAGCAGCTCGCAGCTTTCAAGTGACGTGGTGAGCTTCGGGAAGGCGGAGCATCAGAGACGCTTGGCTTCGGTGAAGCCATTGCCTTGTGTGTCTGTGGCTTTCAGATGGGGCTTCGCTCCGAATGTCAGAGGCTCCCGGCGTGTGGTGTGCAGCCTGGCAACTGCAGGCCGAGGAGTGCATCAGTGTTGAGCACCGTGGAGACCCAGAGGTGGGCTCAGGAAATCGTGGTGAATTTCTTTGCCTGTCTTGGACATTTTCACAGTGGTAACAACTACACCATTCCCTTGATCATTGGTGCTTCAGGTAAGAATTCACAGAAAGACAGAAATTGATGTGTTTCTGTGGCGAACGTTCTCTGCTTTATGAAGAATGATTAAGGAAATTGACTTTCAGACTTAGTGTGGGGTTTCAGAAAACTCCGTGTGCACCATGGGAAAACGTATTAGGCCGACATTGATTGCCGCAGAAGATGGGTCAGTGTTGTCGTTTAGCCTGTCACTGTGTGTGCGTCTGCTGGAGCAGGGCGGGGGACCATGGAGCTGCCTGGTCACACGGGTGAGGCTCACCGTGCATGTCTTTGGCTCACGCCTTCTCTCGGCTGTCCTCAGAGGCAGATCTCCTAGCAGAGCTGTGGGTTATGTGATGCCTCTAAGCTGCACCTCAGGGAGTGTGCAAGCAGCTGGGGGCAGACCCCTAGGGGAGGGGTCAAGTGGTACAGGGGGTCCTCGCTGCAACTGGCGACCCACGAGGGCACCTTGGGTGACCCTGGCATCCGGGAGCCACCCTCTCCCCACTTCCCAGATGGAGGTGCTCACTGGCCTGCTATGGTCTCAGAGGGCACAGCCCTGAGGGCCCTCAGGCAGGACCCCGGGTGCTGGATGCAGCCAGGCCTTCCCCAGTGGATGCGGGCACTGACTGCCATGGGCAGGTCTGATAGGACCCTGGTCATGGTACAGGGAACCCACCTTTGTCCCACGGCTGGAGAGGAAAGCTCGGAGCTGCTGGTGGGAAAACGCAAAGTGCCCCGTGCAGGTTCAGCAGCTGTCTGTGTCTCATGGTTTTTCTGCATCCTGGGCCTCAGTTTCTCTTTCCTTTTCTTTTTGCATGTTTGTTTATTTTATTTCAAAGCTAGAGTGGTAGGAGAGAGCTAGAGCTACAGTGAGAATGAGAGTGAGAGTGAGAGTGTGTGTGTGTGTGTGTGAGAGAGAGAGAGAGAGGAAAAGGGGAGGCGCGTGAGGCACCGACAGCTCTTCCATCTCAGGTTCACTCCCAAAGGACCTCCAGCAGCCAAGGCTTGGTGAGGCTGAAGCCAGGAGCCAGCAACTCCATCTGGGTCTCCCACGTGGGTGGCAAAGCCCAAGCACTTGAACCCTCATCTATTGCCTCAGAGGCACATTAGCAGGAAGCTGGATCCTAAGCGGAAGAGATACAGCTGGAACCCAGGTCATCTAGTGTAGGGTGCAGGTGTCCCAGCGTAACCCGCAGTAGCACCCCCATGCGGGCTCTAGGCTTGCCGAGTGAATACTTGGGTTCAGTTTGTACCGGCTGGCCAGGCTGCACTTACTCTACCCCTAAGGTAACAGAAGTGTGGAGCTGAGGGGCTCGATGCTGTAGAAGACCGTCACTGCTGTCCTCCGTGAGGGCCTGGCTGCCACGTGGGAGCCTCAGAGTCTGTCTGTGCATTCTGCAGCAGGTTCCCTTATTAGCTTCCTCTCCACAATGGGGAGCACTGAGCAGACGCAGAAGCACCAGCCTGCCATAAATAGAACTGAGAGCAGGGCCAGGCTAGCGTTTGCTCTCGCCTCATCTGGCCCTATACCAGTGCCCTTGATCATTCAACTTCTCAGAGCCTCAGCAGGCCGTCTGTGTAATGTCTGCATGCCTACCTAGAGTGCATCTGTTTATAAGAACACTAATGTTGTAGTTATGTGATCTGGCATCTGGGTCTGTCCTGGGCTGTGAAACCTATGGGGCTTCACAGTCCTCTGCCTGTCTGTCACCAAGGCTGAACAGGAAAAGTGAAGGTGTGAGGAGCAGGTGCAGGAACCACCCTGGAGGGGGGCAGGTGTGAGGAGCAGGTGCAAGAACCACCCTGGAGGGGTGCAGGTGTGAGGAGCAGGTGCAGGACCATCCTGGAGGGGTGCAGGTGTGAGGAGCAGGTGCGGGACCACCCTGGAGGGGTGCAGGTATGGTGAGAGGTGTGGGACCACTCAGGAGGGGTGCAGGTATGAGGAGCAGGTGCAGGACTACCCTAGAGGGGTACAGGTGTGAAGAGCAGATGCAGGACTACCTTGGAGGGGTACAGGTGTGAGGAGCAGGTGCAGGACCACCCTGGAGGGGTGCAGGTGTGAGGAGCAGGTGCAGGACCACCCTTGGGGGATGCAGGTGTGAGGAGCAGGTGCAGGACCACCCTGGAGGGGTGCAGGTGTGAGGAGCAGGTGCGGGACCATCCTGGAGGGGTGCAGGTTTGAGGAGCAGGTGCAGGACCATCCTGGAGGGGTGCAGGTGTGGTGAGAGGTGCGTGATCACTCAGGAGGGGTGCAGGTGTGTGGAGCAGGTGCAGGAACCACCCTGGAGGGATGCAGGTGTGAGGAGCAGGTGCAGGACCACCCTGGATGGGTGCAGGTGTGAGGAGCAGGTGCGGGACCACCCTGGAGGGGTGCAGGTATGGTGAGAGGTGTGGGACCACTCAGGAGGGGTGCAGGTATGAGGAGCAGGTGCAGGACTACCCTAGAGGGGTACAGGTGTGAAGAGCAGATGCAGGACTACCTTGGAGGGGTACAGGTGTGAGGAGCAGGTGCAGGACCACCCTGGAGGGTTGCAGGTGTGAGGAGCAGGTGCAGGACCACCCTGGGGGGATGCAGGTGTGAGGAGCAGGTGCAGGACCACCCTGGAGGGGTGCAGGTGTGAGGAGCAGGTGCGGGACCATCCTGGAGGGGTGCAGGTTTGAGGAGCAGGTGCAGGACCATCCTGGAGGGGTGCAGGTGTGGTGAGAGGTGCGTGATCACTCAGGAGGGGTGCAGGTGTGTGGAGCAGGTGCAGGAACCACCCTGGAGGGATGCAGGTGTGAGGAGCAGGTGCAGGACCACCCTGGAGGGGTGCAGGTGTGGTAAGAGGTGCAGGAACCACCCTGGATGGGTGCAGGTGTGAGGAGCAGGTACGGGACCACCCTGGAGAGGTGCAGGTGTGAGGAGCAGGTGCAGGAACCACCCTGGAGGGATGCAGGTGTGAGGAGCAGGTGCAGGACAACCCTGGAGGGGTGCAGGTGTGGTAAGAGGTGCAGGAACCACCCTGGATGGGTGCAGGTGTGAGGAGCAGGTACGAGACCACCCTGGAGAAGTGCAGGTGTGAGGAGCAGTGCAGGACCACCCTAGAGGGGTGCAGGTGTAAGGAGCAGGTGCGCGACCACCCTGGAGGGGTGCAGGTGTGAGGAGCAGATGCAGGACCATCCTGGAGGGGTGCAGGTGTGAGGAGCAGGTGCAGGACCACCCTGGAGGTGTGCAGGTTGAGGAGCAGGTGCAAGAACCACCCTGGAGGGGTGCAGGTGTCAGGAGCAGTGCAGGACCACCCAGGAGTGTGTGCAGGTGTGAGGAGCAGGTACGGGACTACCTTGGAGGGGTGCAGGTGTGAGGAGCAGATGCAGGACCACCCTGGAGGGGTGCAGGTGTGAGGAGCAGGTGCAGGACCACCCTGGAGGGGTGCAGGTGTGAGGAGCAGGTGCAGGATCCACCCTGGAGGGGTGCAGGTGTGAGGAGCAGGTGCGGGACCACTCTGGAGGGGTGCAGGTGTGAAGAGCAGGTGTGGGACCACCCTGTAGGGGTGCAGGTGTGAGGAGCAGGTGCAGGAACCAAACTGGAGGGGTGCAGGTATGAGGAGCAGGTGCAGGAACCATCCTGGAGGGGTGCAGGTGTGAGGAGCAGGTGTAGGAACCACCCACCCTGGAGGGGTGCAGGTGTGAGGAGCAGGTACAGGACCATCCTGGAGAGGTGCAGGTGTGGTGAGAGCTTTGGGACTACTCAGGATGGGTGCAGGTGTGAGGATCAGGTACAGGACCACCCTGGAGGGGTGCAGGTGTGAGGAGCAGGTGCAGGACCACCCTGGAGGGGTGCAGGTGTAAGGAGCAGGTGCAGGAACCACCCTGGAGGGGTGCAGGTGTGGTGAGAGGTGCAAGAACCACCCTGGAGGGGTGCAGGTGTGAGGAGCAGGTGCAGGACCACCTTGAAGTGGTGTAGGTATGAGGAGCAGGTGGTACAGGGCAGCCCTGGGGTGGTGTGGTGAGGAGCATGTACGGTGCTGTCCTGGATGGGTACAGGGGTGATCATGGGGTGGCAGGATATTTTGTATCAGGTTTCTGTTCCTGTTTGTTGTAGGTGCCCGCTCTCGTCACCTCTGTTGAGCAGACCAATGAACCCATCAGGGAAAAGCACACTAGGCTTACCTGGGTAGCCACCTTCATTGTTGGGCACTGTGTCCCTATCTAAATATGGAATGCTTGTCTCTCTGGAAACCCAGCTGCTGGGTGATACCCAAGGATGCATGACCCTCTCCTGTTTATACTTGTCTTCCACATCATGGGGAAATGGTTGTCAGTGAACCTGTTGTTCTGAAGGAGCAACTCACCCTCCATGTGTTTATGATGTTTTGTGAAAATCCTCTTACTACAGAAAAGGCGAAAATTTTACTTGGATGATAAATGGATTTGGCACCTGCAGATCAGAAGATACCTTCTAACTTCCTTCCTGGGTATGAGCTTTCCAAATTTATGTCCAACATCAGGATTTAGCCGTTGCCTCTGTTAGCAGATATGGCAATAGCATTGTGGCTATCAGGTTATGTCATGTTCAGTTACTGAGTTACACTGGGTAGAGCAGGAACACACGGGCACTGTGAGTGTGCGGCACCCAGCAACTGCCCAGGTAGAGATGAACTGGCTCAGTGGAGACATTTTTCTATGCCACTTGATGAACGCCTGAGGCATTCAATGCAGAACTTAGAACTGCGGATCCCCTCCATCCAAAGCACTCCAGGAGCAGCAAGGAGTAGCACACACCCCTCCAGCAGAGGGCAGCAGGTAGGGACAGCGACCCCACAGCACACCTGAGGGGCCTGAGATTCGCGACTGCTCCCTAATCACGAAGTTACAGCCGTTATACTTGGATCCTGGAGAGACCAAAGTAAGGCAGAGGGGCTTTGTGGTGTCTTTCCCTCTTTCTCTTTTGCTGGATAGGGTGTTCACATTTTTTTTGCCCAGAAAAATGCCTTTTCTGCTCCCCAAACATAGAAGGTGAGGACAGATTCTCCAGGGGAGAAGCACTCAAAGGGAAAATGGCACTGGGTGGAAAGCAGAGAACGTCAGTCCTGGAGATGAAGGTCAGATCTGATACCCTCAAAGTGAGGAACAGTTGGCTTTGCTTCTGAGAGGTGGGAAGACAGAAACCGAGCAGTGTCCCAGGTCCTAGGCAGGGTGCAGGGAGGAGGCTCCAGGCCTGTGAGTGGGAGGGGCTCAGCCAGCGGCAGGTGGTCGGGGCAGCAGAGGCTGATGGGGAGGAGAAGCCCTGCACTTAAAGGAGGGGCGGAGTGCTTCCAGGAATGACACCCACCGCCTTTTAGGCTGTTGGGCTAGCATTTCCCTACGTCAGGAAGCCTGACACAGGCACAGAGTATGCTGACGCCTTGGGGTGCTCCGTGTGCCCTGGTCTGTGTGTGGGTGTGTGTCTGTGCAGGCAGAACATCAGGCCGAGTCCCACGTTCGCACTGACGCGAGGGTGTGGGTGCCTGGAGAAGCAAGGCTTCCGAGGAGTCAGGGCCTGTCGGCTGACATGGGGACGCTTTGTCCATTTCTACGTGGTGTGTGTGGCATGTAGATGGTGTGGAGTTTGACGTGTGAGCTAAGGAGCCACACTCCCCTTTCCACTCCAGTCCTGACACAGAGGCCCTGTGGCTTTCCTCCCTGGACCCAGTTCCTCCACTGTTCACAAACGTGGCAGTGGTACCCACATTACTGGGTGGTGGCAGGGAGTCACTGAGAGTGTTGGAGGGTTGCCTGGTACAGATTCTCATCTTTGTGGCTGGAGAAAACTTGGGAATGAGACAGAAAGGCAGGAGGGAGACAAGAGTGACTTGTATGGGAAGCCAAAATACACACTCAGGAAGGAGTGTGGCGGTGCTCAGCAAGCTCAGAGGCCATTGCTGTCTGTGGTCTGGAGGCACAGGGGTGGCAGGTTGGGGCCGAGCCTCACTGAATATTCAAAGGGGCCAGAGTTTGGGGCAGGGCTTGAGTACAGCCCCTTCCCTTGCCCTCTTTGGTAGATCTAGCAAGTGTAATGCCGTCGGGGAGTGTCACCTGTGCTAATTTAATTATAATGACACTTTAATTAGGGGAAGGTCATCACAGGGGCACGGTGGCAGTTGTATTGACATTGTTGGATATTGTCGGATTTGAGTAGCAGAACCACGGAAGTGGAAGTTCTCTGTGCCCAGAAGGGAGGGTTTGGAATGGTGTGTGTGGCCTTGCTGTCGGGCCCTTTCTGTCTCGGGCATGGTGTGGTGGGGACTTCCAGAGGCTGGGTTGTAGAGCCGATTGCAGAGTGTCCTGAGTGACAACCTCTTCTGCTGTCCCCGCTGCCCATGCTGTTCTCTGGTGATAGGGCTGTTTCCCTTAGGGCATCCCCTGCCCTGGGCTGCAGCCATTTCCAGAGGCTCCAGAGCTACCTGGAGGAGAGCCAGCATCAGTCACGCTTCCGGGGCAGTTTTTCAGAGTCAGCGGACCTGTTCTTTCCATATCACATGCATGCTTAGCACCGGAAGGCGGATCTGGAACCTGGAAGTATTGACTTCCCTGCCATTTTTTTTTTTTTTTGACAGGCAGAGTTAGAGAGAAAGGTCTTCCTTCCGTTAGTTCACCCCCCAGATGGCTTTTATGGCTGGTGTGCTGCGCCGATCTGAAGCCAGGAGCCAGGTGCTTCCTCCTGGTCTCCCATGCGGGTGCAGGGCCCAAGGACTTGGGCCATCCTCCACTGCCTTCCCGGGCCACAGCAGAGAGCTGGACTGGAAGAGGAGCAACCGGGACAGAATCTGGCATCTCAACAAGAACTAGATCTCGGGGTGCCGGTGCCGCAGACAGAGGATTAGCCAAGTGAGCCACGGTGCCGGCCGACTTCCCTGCCTTGGTGTGGTTGGAAAGCTGTAGCCACGGTGGCAAGCACAGTCTGTTGAACCGAAGTGCTTGGTCTGAGTGTCTGCAGCTCTGCAGCAAGGGTAGCATCTGCTGTGGCACATCCTGCCTTTTAACCCCTCTCTTCGTGACCTTACGGCCATCAGCGAGCCCTTCCACGTCTGGGTTTCTGGAGGGCCGTCTTGTATATTGGCTCTCCTGGAGAAGGCCTGCCGTGTGGTCTCTGCACAGAGTGAGTGCCCTCAGATGGCAGATGAGCAGATGCACTGAACACTGGTCATCCTTTGAGAGTTACCTCTGGGAAGTCCGCATGGGGAGCCTGGTCTCGACTTAAGTGTCCTCACGTTAGCCACTTCTGTGCGTTCCTGTCTGTAGCCCCTTGCTGTTGGTGTGCAGCTTGAACCTCAGGAGAGCTGCCTGAAGAGGTTGTGGGCTCCTCCCCCAAAGTGTGGAGTAGCAGTGCTCCCAGCCACCCAGGCCTCCCCAGAGCAGCCGGGTCAGTGTTTAGACGAGCAGGCCGCATGCCGGGTAAGTTCACCCAGGCTGCCGCTCGCCTTCTGCACACTGGCCGGGTGCAGGGCTCGTCTCAGTGAGCAAGCTGCTGCAGGGGCCTTGCAGCAGAGCCTTGCTGATCTGAAAGGCCTTGTGCTGCTCCCTGTCCTTCCTCTGGGTCAGACTCGGGCCCCTGTGAGGCCTCCAGATCCTGCCTAAATCTGCCATTATCAGGTATGTCCTTAACTGCCTCCATTCATTTAAGTGCGAATCCATGATCCATGATTCTCTGCACTAAGGACACAGCCCAGGTAGCCTACTCCCTGTTTGCAGATCTGGGCTTTCATCCGGGCAAACCATTTCCTTGTTCCCTGCACCCCTAAAATTCGGAACCTGAGTTGTGTTTTCCCTCTAGTTCTCCTAGAGGGACTGCAGATCAGACTGTCAGCTTTGCACTGTAAAATGGCTCCTGGGTTTGACTGGAGCTTCCTAAGGCCCTTGGCAAGACTGTTGCAACAAACAGGGTCCGTGAGGATGGGCTGTGCAGGTGAGCTGTTGAGTCCCAGCAGGGACTCTGGACGGAAGGGCGTGCAGAAGGAGGCGTCTTTGGGGCATGCAGCCTCCAGGCCTCTGGGCATCCGTTGTGCAGTGATCTGATGCAGTACGTGAGGGAGACGAGAGCCTCACTACAGCTGAGAGCGCTGACGTGGAAGCAAGACCCATGATTGTGAAAGTCACCCATCAGAAGTTGGAGCCTCCACCCGGCTCTGGTTGCGAGGGATACTGGTGTTGATGAGGAGTTTCTGTCTCGTTTTTTTGGAAGGACTGTGACTGGAGCAGCAAGTGCAGTCTTCTCTGAAATCCCCGCATAGGATTTCAGCAGGGGCGTCAGACAAGGTGGGATTTCTCAGGACTCATGAGCATCACTGCGAAAGATTCAGATTCAGGGGTGATTAACCTGAGCACAGTGCCTAAGAGGCCGAGCAGTCCTCTGCTGAGTGAAAGAGCGAGGCCTTCTGGCATCACCGAAAGCTGGTGGGAGATGAGGATGTGGCCTCTGGCACGCCACAGGCAGTTGTCAGCAGTGGACCTCGCCAGTGATTCCCATGGTGACACAGTCTGAGGACAGGGTTCCCTCATGGGAATTTAGAACAGATTCAATGACTCGTGTCCATTAGAAAGTCAATATCTCATTTCTGGTGTTTAGAGACACCCGGGGCTCCAGGAGCTGTGTCAGTCGCATGGGTTGTGGGAGTCCCCGAGTTCCCTGGCACTGTCTTCAGAGAAGGACACAAGGAGCTGAGCACAGTCCATTCCCTGTGCCCCCGGTGTTTACAGCGAGGCAGGGTCCAGGCAGGCTTTGCAGGCAGGGATGGCCTTGCACTGACATCCTGGCATCTCACACCTGCAGCATTCTCTCCTGGGCGTTGGCCCTGGTCAGGTGCCCCCTGGGGGGGGTCCCAGGGTCCCAGGGTGCTGCTTAGAGCAGCTGCTGCCCTGGGGATGTATTGCCTGCTCTGTTGTTTCCCACACTGGCGCCCCCTTTCCTCTTCAGCCCTTTCTCTGTGAGTAAACACCCGAAGGCTGGCTGATGGGAGTTTGGGACAGCATTGCCGGTTTCCGGTTTCTGGACTTTGCTCCGAATGTCTGGGGCTCACCGGTAAAGTGGGCACAGCGCAAGACCTGTGCTTCCGGAGCATAGGGTCTGTGTTAGTATCTCTTTAAGGCCTCTGCCAGCCATTCCTGGAACAAGGCTGAATTCTCCTCCTCGTGCTCTGTTAGCTCCCTGTGTCATCCTTTTCCGACGTGGAACACAGAGTGTTTTTGTTTTCATCCCAGCCGTAAGATGGGCAACCATGTGCCTCAGCACCTTAAACCCTGTGCTGTCTCTGGCATCCTGTTAGGCTTTGTTTCTGGGACTGTGGTTCCCACAGCATGTCTTCTCAGCCACCAGGGTGGCATCCTGGGCTTTGGGCTCAGTGCAGGTTCACTGGTGTCCTCTGGGGTGCAGCAAGGGGACAGGGCAGTGTGCAGGTTCGCACAGGTGCAGTCAGAGGCCGGAGTCAGGGCCTGAGTCTCCTCCATGTTCGGTAGCATCCTCTGGAAACCTCCCAACTCCTGTTAGCATTGATGTGAATTGGTCCTGGAGAAGGGCCACGTGCCGTGGTTGCCCGGCGTCGCCGATAGCTGTGTCCCTTAGAGGACAAAGCTTCCCTGTAGCACGTGGTGGCAGGTTTCTTTGCCGCTTACTCCAGTGGGCTGTCCTCCAGTAGAGAGGTGAGTGGGTCAGGTTGTAGGATAGAAGCTGTGGACTAATAGGAGGCAAGGGAGAACTGGGGCCTGAGGGAGGGGGGAGGGCTTGGTGCCCCTGTAGATGGTTCGAGACCTGGGATACGCTGAGCTCAGGGTGCTTGAGCCCTGAGTGGTGGAAGGACATAGTATGTTCGAGGAATTCCCCTGTACCTGGTGTTTCTGGGAGTGGGGTGGGCACAGTGGGGCCGTGGCAACCTCAGAGGGTTGAGTTTTGCGAGAATGACACGAAGGCACGGATGTACGGGACCTCTGGCCTTTTGCTGTCTGTTACCGACGAGGTCAGGTTGGAGAATGGTGTTACAGTGGCGGGGCCTGCCAGACAGCAGTCTCGCCATTCTCAGGCTTACAATGGGCTGCTCTCGTTTAGGACATCCAGTCTGAGGGCGTCCGAGTGAGTCCCTGGGTGAAAGCCTCTTCATGAGCTGTGGCAGGAAGGAGCAGGCTGTGGCTCTGTGACAGCCTTGTTTTGTGTCTGTGGTCCTGAGGCTTTGTGTGGGAGAGGGCCAGGTCTTTGTTCCGCACTCTGGACAGCCCTGGAGGGCCCTGTGGACCGATGTAGATGGCAACGTCCCAGATGTCGAACACAGTCCGTGGTGCCCACACATCCTCAAGCCGCTGCATTTTTCTGGGCACCTGCAGCCCTGGGGACTTTGAAGTGTGGAGGGGATCCGGTCAGTGGCAGGAGGTGTGCGGCCTCAGCTGCCGTGACTCTGAGCCCTGGCCTGCTTGGTTCTTCAGGCCCAGCCAGCAGCGATCCAGTGTGGCTGAACCCATCCCAAGCATCCACAGATGCAGGGGGGGAGGGGCCCTTCTTTGGAAGGACGTGGGGGAGCTTCCACAGAGTGTCCTGTGAAGCACCTGTCGGTCCTGCGGCACCACCCCGGGGATGGCGACTCTGTAACAAACAGTGAAGCAAGCAGGACCTCGGGGTCTTGTAAGTGTTGCAACCACAGGCCCGGGAGTTTCCCACGGAGGCCCTGAGTGTGCTTGGGTCAGGGGATGGCAGCGTTTGCTCCCTTTGCTGGGTGGCCATTCCCAGCTGTGCCGAGGCCTGCCGCCAGCCTGCACTTTGTCCTGGTGGACTTGTCCCAGCCCCACCTCTCAAGGGCCCCAGGCAGCCACCTCCTTCCTCTGAGCCTGGGAGACTTGGTGTTGCCCGCGTAGCTTCCTTGCTTTACTGGGGCTGAGATTCCTCCGTGCACGGGCAAGCAGTGAATTCTTGTTCAGCTCCCACTGCCCCGTGCTGCGCGGCCCTGACGTTCAGCCCTTCCTGGCGGCCCTGCCCCTCCTGCGCACCTAGCTGCTCCAAGAGAGAGCTCAGGGCCCCGTGAGCCTCCCAGGCCTGCTCTACCGGCCATTCCCAGGCGCCTCCTGCTGGCCCTTGGAGCAGAGCCTGTGTGTGACTGCAGTTTTGCTTCTGCTTCTGCCAAATGCTTCCTCCAGAACCAGAATAAAACCACAGGACCCTGTAGGCTGTGGCCATCAGAAAGGCTTAATGAGAGCGACTGCAACGGCCAGAGCCTGTGACAGCCAGCAGCACAGCAGGATCTGTGCTCCGGCACAGGCGCAGCATGGCAGGTCACCTCTGTGGCCTGTGGAAATATCTCCAAATATCACAGGATTTGAGACTATCACAGGGAGTGATCTCACACAAAGCCGTTTTTCTCTTAAGCAAAAATGAATAGGACAGAAATAGCAACCCAGGGGTGTCTCTGGCCTCTTCTTGTAGAAGAAAAAATCTAGAATTTTCGAAGCAATGAAAACCCACACTAAATGCTCATGTGGCTAGGTGGTTCATTTAACCTCACCTCAAAAACTCCCTGGCTTAGCCGCATTTCTAGCCAGTGGATCTTCATACTCACGGGAGCAGGAGTCTCTCTCACGTGAGGAAAGGGTTAAACAACGTGCAGCCTTGTGTCATTCACTGACATGGACAAACTAGGGCCGTTCTGCGACGACTGGACTTGATGCTGAGCAGGCCTCATGTGCCTGATGAGACAGGTTGATTTCCTTTCATGTCAGCCCACTGAAACAGCATCGTGTCCTGCACGGCCCAGAGCGATTGTGTCCCAAGGGCCTGCTGCTGGGTGGAATTGCACACAAAGTGGGTTACCTGTCCCTGGTCTCATCGATGGTGTGCTATGATCAACACCGAGACATGATTGCTGTTCCTGTGAATGTGGCATTGAGAGAATTCAGCCCAGAGCTGGTTAATTCCATGGAATCATTCAATTTCTCATTATTTCTACATTACAGTGTTTTTTTTTTTTTAAACAATTAACAAGTAATGACAATCTAATCAGACCTTTCAAAAATGATGGTAAGGAAAAAACCTTAACCTCATCACCCATTCCTATGACTAGAAACAGAGCTCCGTAGGTCGGCTTTCCAATTTCAGATACGGTCAGGCTGGTGTCTGTTAGCGGTCACGTTTAACTGGATGCAAAGGCATGAGGAACTCCCGGCAAGGAGCCAACACATGTAGGTTTATTCCATTTTTCCACAACCAAAGAAGAAAGAGAATTTGTTAGAAATACTCCAAGACACAGGCCAGGTATACCAGGTGCCAGTCAAAGCTCACAGCTGCCAGTCAGGAGCAGGGTGAGGGACACACATTATGGCACATGAGGTTAAGCCCCCCCTGTGGCTCAGGCATCCATCTGGGAGCTGATCAGAACCCCAACTGTGGTCTCTCCCTCTCCCTCTCCCCTCTCCCCCCTCCCTCTCCCCACCCTGTAACTCTGTGTTTCAAGTGAATACGTACATATTTTTAAAAAGTAAAGACTATGTGAGTTGCTAAATTCAGAGCTAGTGCATGTACTTCATTAACCTCTTCTGCTTCTCATTGATAGACAGTGAACATTATTTGGGAAATGCTGTACTTAAGGGAGTCAAAGATTGTGGTTATTTCGGATGAAATCGTCTCCCTGCAAAGATGTTGTGAGACCTACGCTGCTGTAGTTAACTTGCTTGTGGGTCAGTGTGTCTGGATTTTCTATCAGAGAAAAATAAAACAGTTTGCCCTGACCACCCGGAGCGCCACAGTCAGGGTCCTCACCGCCGCGGCCTGAGACTTTACATCCCCGTAGCCTGTCTACTACTGCCATGTGTGTGTTGCCTGTTTCCGCAGAGTCGCACCTGCCCGTCCCCAGCGCTGCAGGTGCCCCGTGCTTAACTCAGCGGCAGCAGTGGCTATGCATCGCTTCCCAGCCCCGGCCCTCTTCCTCCTCCTCTTCCTCCTTGCACCAGGCCTGCCCTGCAGCCCCAGCATGCTCTGGTTCTTCCAGGACCTTAGTCTCACTCCTTCCCCGGTCCTGTCTGCCAGTGGAGGGCCCTCCCCGTCACAACCATGCCTGTTCTCCCTGAACCTCTTCTCCCTGGGCACTGGGGCCATGCAGTCTCATGCCCTGCCCACCTGCTCCTCAGCTCTCATCGCTTCTTGTCCAAGCCCTGCAGCTTCAGTCTCTGTCCATGGACTGATGGATGCCGTCCACTCAGCCCATGGCCCCTGAGGTGCTTCCTGGATAACACACGTTCAAGAGGTCCCCAACAGGGTTCCAGAATTCTCCTGAATGATGCTAATAATTTATTCCAGTTAGACCACAGGACTGTTAAATCACATCAACCCCCACACATACCCCTCCTCTGACACCACCCCCCCATACACACACACACCTCACACATACACTCCCCTACATACACACACACCCTTACCCATACAGCCACACACACACATACACACCCACACACAGAACACACATAAACCCCATACATCCCCCACATAACATACCCACATACATACACACCCACATACATACACATACACACCTTACACATATACTCTCCACACACATACACACACACCTGTCATATATAAACCCCCCACATGCATATACACATACCCCTCATGCATCCCCCTGCATATACACATATACTTCATACATATACTTTCCCCACACATGTACACACCCCTCACATACACACATACCCACACACATTACACACCCATCACAAAGATACACCTCACACATATACTCCCCCTATACATACACAATACATACCCCTCACACACACACATACACTCCTCCTACACATACATACTCCTACAAGTACACATTGCATACCCCTCACACACACACCCTACATACATACACATAACCCCCCCACATATATACACACACAAACACCTCCACATGCAAATGCGCACACATACACACATACCTCAAACATACACCCCACCACATATACATCCCCACACACCCTCACCTATACCCCCCACACATATACACACATATACACAAACATATACACACATACACACATACCTCATACATACACCCCACCACTTACACACACCTCACGTCCCCCCTACATAGACACACACATACCCGCACACACACATATACACACCCTACCCCCCACCTAAAATCTATAACATTTTGAAAGATGCATGAGTGTAGGGAGAGGTTTGTTGATCTCCACTTCTGCATCTCACATCCACTCCTCTAAGATAACCACTGAAAATATTTAAAACTCTGTTCTGTAATTTTCTGTTCCAACCTAACGAGAAGCTACTGTTCAGATTTTGGCCTTTTCCCCCTAATGGAATAATGTAGAATTTTTACTGATGTTCTCTCAGCAGGACGACATTAGGAACTTGGCAGGTCCATTCATTTAGACCTAGCGCATCCTCGTCTGATCCTTGGTGGCGCTCGGGTAGTGCACATCCCTGTCTGTCACTCGGCCGTTGGCTTGGATGTGCCGTCGCTCAGGCCCACTTCCCCTCGGGGCTTTACACAGTGCACCCACGCTCTGAAAGCCTGCGTGCCTGCTCTCCGTGGTTGTCAGTGAACCTGGGCCAGGGCGGGTCAGCCACACAGCTGCGGCTTCTCCACATGGGGCACTCTGGTCCTGCCTTTGGGCGCCCCTTACCCCAGCCATCAGCCGTGTTCTCTGTTTTCTTCCTGGGATGTCTCCTTGAGGAGGTCACCCTGAGATAAATGCCTGTAGTGGGACAGAAGCTTGTGTCTCACTTTGAGGTGTGTGTTCCGGATACGCTGTGGCTCTGCTGCACACACTCTTGCCAGTATCTGGGCTCTTTGGAGACCAACCAATGGCTGCCAAGGTCTCCCTCATCACTTCCTCCTGGGTGGTGCTGGAGGGCTGGGAGGGGGCTGTGGTCATCTCATCTGTCCCCATCTGTCCCCCAGGTTTGGCTGCCGGAGTCTGGGGGACGTGTCTGCTGGTCAGCAAGGGAGATGGTCAGAGTCTGTGGCCATGCAAGGGACGTGTGGAAGAGTGGGCGGGCACCTGGCAGGCTCCGTCTCGGGACGCTGACCACCACGTGTAGATGACCTTCTTGTTCTAACCCCTCCTCGAGTTCTCCTGTAAGGGCAGGTGCATGCCTTTCTTGTTCTTTTTGCTCTCACAAGCATTCCAGACTTGAGGTAGACACCCAACCCATTGAGTGAATGACTGGCTGAATGAGTGGGAGGTTTTTACAGGTAAAGAAACTAAGAAGTGAAGCAGCACCCCATCCCGGAGGCTGGGCGACCGTTCTCCAGGAACGTGGGGAGATCTGTGCTTCCCGTGGGTGTCCCAACGAGGCAGTAAGCTGTCTCGACTTCAGACTGTAGGCTTCTGATGCAGGCCATCACAGTATTCCATGTAAGGTCTTACGGGGGCTTTGTGAAGGGGCACATCAGGAGAGCAGATGTCCTGCCTCATCGGTTCTGTCTCCAGCCCTCCCTCTTGCAGCAGACCCCTCCTCGTGCCCACGGGGCAGCCAGCCGTGAGTTGCAGCAGCATCCTGCAGACCTGTCTTAAATCACGGGCGGTGGCCGTGTGGAAGAGCAGGTGGTGAGCTTTAGTGGGGGCCTCACAGCGTCTTGACCACGTTGTCCGTTCCATCGTGCTGAAGGAAGCGTGCAGTGCTACACACGGTTTGAGGCAGAGTGATCAGTGTGAACAAATTGTCCCTGAAACCTTGCAGTCAGCCAGGCACGGGCATCTGTGACCCTTGATGCTGCAGTACGTGCAGCAGGTTTCTTCTGCAGAAAAACTCACTCTAAACCTGCTTCTCTCTGTTTCCCAAGATATCGAAGACTTTGAAGCCAAGGCCAGAAGCGCTGTGTCCGTGCGAGAAGGCCAGGGCGTGGTGCTCCTGTGCGGCCGGCCGCCCCACGTCGGAGGTAGGCTGGGGTCGGGCAGCGCTATGGGCTTGCTCGGGGGTGGCACAGAGCCCAGACCCATGCTCCTTCTAGATCATATGAGGAACACTAAGATTGTCAGGCCCTCTCATTGTCGGGCTCCCTGGAGACGCGCACTCCGGCCTCCCTCTGGCCTCAGGAGTACAGAGGGAGCTGGGTGTGCGTAGCACAGGAACCTGTGTTCTGCTGGCTGCCAGGTGGCCTGCGCGGGCCTCTGCCCCAGAGGAGTCGGCACTGTTTCAGGCACCAGCTTCTTGCTAGGGATCCAGGACACCGTGGGTGCTCATCCCCTCGGGGCTCCACATTTCTCAGGTTGTAGGAGATTGGGTAAATTGGGTCATGATTCCCGACAGTCAGTGAACTGGAGGAGGTAATTCACTCTGGTTTCCTTTGGTGCCCGCAGAATCGCACTGCACTGTTGTTCACACTGTGATAATAGAGCGAGCATACACAGCAGAGATCAGAGCTCTGGGCCTGGATTACACTCTGAATCCTCGCAGCAGCCTGGGAGGCCACCCTGTGCCTGTCGTTTGCAAGAACAGAGCAGTGCAGTACAGAATGGACGTGAGGGTGAAAGGTCACCTGCCCCCGGGCAGTGCAGCCAGCTTTCAAATCCAGCCCTTAGGTCTTTCCCACCATTGCCCGTGACCTACTGGATGTCCACTCTGCAAGGGGAAATTTTTCAAAACAGATGGGCCAGATGTTTTCAAATAAAATGCAGACAAGTTTTTTGAAATATTAAGCCAAATTTTAGTTTTTAAAAAAAGATTTATTTATTTGAGAGGCAGAGTTACAGAGAGAGGGAGGGAGAGATACATAGAGATCTTCCAACTGCTGGTTCACTCCCCAGATGGCAGCAACAGCCAGGACTGGGGCAGGCTGAAGCCAGCACCTAGGAGCCTCATCTGCATCTCCCACATGGAGACAGGGGCCCAAGGGCTTGGGCCATCTGCTGCTGCTTTCCCAGGAGCATTAGCAGGGAGCTGCACTGCAATTGGAGCAGCTGGGAGTTGAACCAGCATCTGTATGGGAATCTGGCATTGTAGGCGATAGTTTGAACCATCACGCCACACTGTCAGCCCAGCCCTCAAACATCATTTTTAAGCCTTTAAAAATCTGAGAATACACATACGTGTGTGTGTGTGTGTGTATTTGAAAAGCAGTGACGGAGAGGGAGAGGGAGAGAAGGAGAGAGAGAGAGAAGGAGAGGGGGGGGGGGGGGAGGGAGGGAGAGAGAGAAAGAGAGAAAGAAAGAGAGATAGAGATATTCTCCTCTCTGGTTCACTCCCAGAATGTCTGCAGCTGTTGAGGCTGGGCCAGGCTGAAGCCAGAAGCAAGGAGCTCTGTCCAGGTCTCCCACTGGGTGACAGGGCCCCAGCAGCTGAAGCAGTCACCTGCTGCCTCCCAGGGCACACAGTAACCGGAGGCTGGGATTCGATGCGAATGCGGGTGTCCCAAGTGCCAACCCCCACAAGATATTTCTTATAATTATTTTCACTTTATACAACATTGTAAAATACCAATTCAAAAGGAAAAGGAAGCAGACTGGGGGTTAGCCCAGTGGTACGTGTGGCGGCTCTCCCTGAAATGGGAGGGAGAGGGCAATGCTGTCAGTGCTGTCTCCAGGAAAACTGTGTTGCGGGGCTTCCTGCTGGTACTCGTATTTTATCCATGGAGAAAATGATTTTCTAGGACCATCACCAAGGATGAGCTATGCAGGATTATCTGTGCTACCTGTGACACTTGTGCCCTGGCACTGTTCAAGGAGTCTTGACGCATTCGGAGCTTGCTTTCAACTTTGTTTAGCTGATTGAGGGGAGCAGAAACATAACACATTGGTACTGTGAGTCAGGTACGCATATCAAAGAGCTCCCCCCACTGCCACCTCCCCTGTGCACAGCAAGAGTGTGTCCTCAGATGCATGCCACAAAATGAAATCCCAGGCCAGCCCATACCTCCATCAATGGAGAACTTGGCACTGCACCGCTGGTCCCTTGTGTGGGAGGAGTGGTGTCCTCAAGTGATGTCCTAGGAAGCATCCCCATGGCCCTGGCATACCTGTCAGTGTTTTTTGTGACAGCCGGTGTTAGAGTAGCATTACCCATGGTACTGGGGGCACTTGTCAGTGTTTGTGACACCTGGTATTAGAGGAGCATTACCCATGGCCCTGGGGGTACAAGTCCGTGTTGGTGATACCTGGTGTTAGAGGAGCATTACCCACGGTACTGGCAGGCACTTGTCAGCATTGGAGACACCTGGTGTTAGAGGAGCATTACCCATGGTACTGGGGGCACTTGTCAGTGTTGGTGACAGCTGGTGTTAGAGGAGCATTACCCACGGTACTGGGGGTACTTGTCAGTGTTGGTGACACCTGGTGTTAGAGGAGCATTACCCATGGTACTGGGGGCACTTGTCAGTGTTGGTGACACCTGGTGTTAGAGGAGCATTACCTATGGTACTGGGGGTACTTGTCAGCATTGGAGACACCTGGTGTTAGAAGGAGCATTACCCATGGCCCTGGGGGTACCAGTCAGTGTTGGTGATACCTGGTGTTAGAGGAGCATTACCCACGGTACTGGGGGTACTTGTCAGTGTTGGTGACACCTGGTGTTAGAGGAGCATTACCCATGGTACTGGGGGCACTTGTCAGTGTTGGTGATACCTGGTGTTAGAGGAGCATTACCTATGGTACTGGGGGTACTTGTCAGCATTGGAGACACCTGGTGTTAGAAGGAGCATTACCCATGGCCCTGGGGGTACCAGTCAGTGTTGGTGATACCTGGTGTTAGAGGAGCATTACCCACGGTACTGGCAGGCACTTGTCAGCATTGGAGACACTTGGTGTTAGAGGAGCATTACCCATGGTACTGGGGGTACTTGTCAGTGTTGGTGACACCTGGTGTTAGAGGAGCATTACTCATGGTACTGGGGGTACTTGTCCGTGTTGGTGACACCTGGTGTTAGAAGGAGCATTACCCATGGCCCTGGGGGTACTTGTCCGTGTTGGTGATACCTGGTGTTAGAAGGAGCATTACCACGGTACTGGGGGTACCTGTCCGTGTTGGTGATACCATGTGTTAGAGGAGCATTACCCACGGTACTGGCAGGCACTTGTCAGCATTGGAGACACCTGGTGTTAGAGGAGCATTACCCATGGTACTGGGGGTACTTGTCAGTGTTGGTGATACCTGGTGTTAGAGGAGCATTACCCATGGCCCTGGGGGTACCAGTCAGTGTTGGTGATACCTGGTGTTAGAGGAGCATTACCCACAGTACTGGGGGTACCTGTCCGTGTTGGAGACACCTGGTGTTAGAGGAGCATTACCCATGGTACTGGGGGTACTTGTCAGTGTTGGTGACACCTGGTGTTAGAGGAGCATTACCCATGGTACTGGGGGTATCAGTCAGTGTTGGTGATACCTGGTGTTAGAGGAGCATTACTCATGGTACTGGGGGTTCTTGTCCGTGTTGGTGACACCTGGTGTTAGAAGGAGCATTACCCATGGCCCTGGGGGTACTTGTCCGTGTTGGTGATACCTGATGTTAGAAGGAGCATTACCCATGGTACTGGGGGTACCTGTCCGTGTTGGTGATACCTGGTGTTAGAGGAGCATTACCCACGGTACTGGGGGTACCTGTCCCTGTTGGTGATACCTGGTGTTAGAGGAGCATTACCCACAGTACTGGGGGTACCTGTCCATGTTGGTGATACCTGGTGTTAGAGGAGCATTACCCACGGTACTGGCAGGCACTTGTCAGCATTGGAGACACCTGGTGTTAGAGGAGCATTACCCACGGTACTGGGGGTACCTGTCCGTGTTGGTGATACCTGGTGTTAGAGGAGCATTACCCACAGTACTGGCAGGCACTTGTCAGCATTGGAGACACCTGGTGTTAGAGGAGCATTACCCATGGTACTGGGGGTACTTGTCAGTGTTGGTGATACCTGGTGTTAGAGGAGCATTACCCACAGTACTGGGGGTACCTGTCCGTGTTGGTGATACCTGGTGTTAGATGAGCATTACCCACAGTACTGGGGGTACCAGTCAGTGTTGGTGATACCTGGTGTTAGAGGAGCATTACCCACAGTACTGGGGGTACCTGTCCGTGTTGGAGACACCTGGTGTTAGAGGAGCATTACCCATGGTACTGGGGTACTTGTCAGTGTTGGTGATACCTGGTGTTAGAGGAGCATTACTCATGGTACTGGGGGTACCTGTCCGTGTTGGTGATACCTGGTGTTAGAGGAGCATTACCCACAGTACTGGGGGTACCTGTCCGTGTTGGAGACACCTGGTGTTAGAGGAGCATTACCCATGGTACTGGGGGTACTTGTCAGTGTTGGTGACACCTGGTGTTAGAGGAGCATTACCCATGGTACTGGGGGTATCAGTCAGTGTTGGTGATACCTGGTGTTAGAAGGAGCATAACCCATGGCCCTGGGGGTACTTGTCTGTGTTGGTGATACCTGGTGTTAGAAGGAGCATTACCCATGGTACTGGGGGTACCTGTCCGTGTTGGTGATACCTGGTGTTAGAGGAGCATTACCCACAGTACTGGGGGTACCTGTCCGTGTTGATGATACCTGGTGTTAGAGGAGCATTACCCACGGTACTGGGGGTACCTGTCCATGTTGGTGATACCTGGTGTTAGAGGAGCATTACCCACGGTACTGGGGGTACCTGTCCATGTTGGTGATACCTGGTGTTAGAGGAGCATTACCCACGGTACTGGGGGCACTTGTCAGTGTTGGTGACACCTGGTGTTAGAGGAGCATTACCCATGGCCCTGGCATACCTGTCAATGTTGGTGACACCTGGTGTTAGAGGAGCATTACCCATGGTACTGGGGGCACTTTTCCATGTTGGTGACACCTGGTGTTAGAGGAGCATTACCCACAGTACTGGGGGCACTTGTCCGTGTTGGTGATACCTGGTGTTAGAGGAGCATTACCCACGGTACTGGGGGTACCTGTCCGTGTTGGTGATACCTGGTGTTAGAGGAGCATTACCCACGGTACTGGGGGTACCTGTCCGTGTTGGTGATACCTGGTGTTAGAGGAGCATTACCCACAGTACTGGGGGTACCTGTCCGTGTTGGTGATACCTGGTGTTAGAGTAGCATTACCCACAGTACTGGGGGTACTTGTCAGTGTTGGTGATACCTGGTGTTAGAGGAGCATTACCCACGGTACTGGGGGTACTTGTCAGTGTTGGTGATACCTGGTGTTAGAGGAGCATTGCCTGCAGTACTGGGGGTACCTGTCCATGTTGGTGATACCTGGTGTTAGAGGAGCATTACCCACAGTACTGGGGGTACCTGTCCGTGTTGGAGACACCTGGTGTTAGAGGAGCATTACCCATGGCCCTGGGGGTACTTGTCAGTGTTGGTGATACCTGGTGTTAGAGGAGCATTACCCATGGTACTGGGGGTACTTGTCAGCATTGGAGACACCTCGTGTTAGAAGGAGCATTACACTCAGCATCTCAAGGAGCATCACCCATTATCCCAGGGTACCTGTCAGTGTTGATGACCCCTGGCGTTAGAGGAGCATTACCCACGGTACTGGGGGTACCAGTCAGTGTTGGTGATACCTGGTGTTAGAGGAGCATTACCCACGGTACTGGGGGTACCTGTCCGTGTTGGTGATACCTGGTGTTAGAGGAGCATTACCCACAGTACTGGGGGTACCAGTCAGTGTTGGTGATACCTGGTGTTAGAGGAACATTACCCACGGTACTGGCAGGCACTTGTCAGCCTTGGAGACAACTGGTGTTAGAGGAGCATTACCCATGGTACTGGGGGTACTTGTCAGCATTGGAGACACCTGGTGTTAGAAGGAGCATTACACTCAGCATCTCAAGGAGCATCACCCATTATCCCAGGGTACCTGTCAGTGTTGGTGACACCCAGTATTGGAACATTACTCATGGCCCTGGGGGTACCTGTCGGTGTTGGTGACACTCGCTGTCACAAGGAGCGTTGCCCATGGTCCTGGGGTACCTGTCAGTATATGGAGCACACGCTTGTCATGAGGTACGTTACCCATGACGCTGGGTGCATTGCTGTGTGACATTCAGTATCGCCTGAGTGATCTCCTGAGGTCAGGAGTGCTGGAACAATGTTCTTTGTTCTTTATTGCTGTCCTAGATCAGAACTGTGGAGGGTATTGACCGACATTCATGGATCCAGTTAACCACCTAGAGATTGATTAGTCAGAGGAAAACACACCATTAGTAAAAGCAGCTATGGATGATTGAATTATCACTGTGGCACTGTGAAAAGCGCTTCCCTTTTGTTTGTTATTGTTGTCTACTGAGAAAGCCTGGTTTGAAGAGATGAACTTGGAATTTATCCTATATAAGAACACTTGAAAGGCTGTGTGGTGCATGGATCCCTTGTGGAGCGGACGTGCACTCACACGGGGTGGATCGTCACAGTTGGTGGGTCACAGGTCTCAGGTGGGTGTTGACCCTGCTGTGAGTTCAGCGGGGAACGTGGTGTTTGGGCTTTCATTAGGTTTGCCGTGCAGAGCATAACAGGAATTACCGCCGGTGTTTAGCCCTGAAGCACTGCACCAGGTTTGCAGTTAAGTGCTCATTCTGGAATATTCCAAGGGGGTCTGTCCACTAACCCTCAGCACTGTACTCCAGATTCTTTATTCTACTCGTTTATTTTCTGCCTCGAGAAACTTGCTGCCCACTCTTCCGGGTCCATCCTGTAGCACCAAAAGCAGGTGTCCACACCCATCACCACGGTCCCCTTCACGTGAGACGTTCCCTTCCCGGAAGCTGCGTCCCACATAGTGGGTAGAATCGCAGGTGTCTCGTGTGTCTGTGCTGGAGCTGCTGCAGGACGACAGTCAGGGCTGTAAGTGACCTGGGCGCATCTGCTCGGGGACAGTCTGCTGCATGCTCACACTCCCTGCAGCTTTGCTGTCTCTGACCCAGCAAAAGCATCAGGGTGCAGGTGAGTGCTGTCGGCGTGACCCACAGAGGACCACCGCGTGGCTGCTCGGTCACTGCAGGAGTCCTGTCACAGGCATTCATGGCTCATGAACCACGTAGCAGGTGGAGAAAACACTAAAGAATTCAAGGGTTTCAGCCTGAGCCGCTCGAGACTTACACAGCAGTTCTGAAAAGCCAAGTGGGGAGGGTCATACACTTCCGGTTTGGGGGACATTAGTGTTCTTCCTCCCATTAAACAGTACAGAAATGGAGCAGCAGCAGCTGTTGGCGATGGGGACAGAGCAGGATAGCCCCATGTAGCTGGGAGAGGGGAGGGTGGGGAGGTGTCCAGGAGAGCCTCAGCAGATGGACAGAGGATGGGCAGTGTGGACAAGCTGTGCAGCCTTTGAGTGTGAGGGGTTGGGACCACCAGGGGGCTTGGGGACAAGCAGGGGAGGCAGGGGGACCACAGACAGGAAGGGGGTCGCTGACAGAGGACCAGGGGGTAGTGCACAGCAGTGTGTAGGGGCCTCAGAGAGAGCAACAATCTGACGTCAGAAAGACCCAGAAGCAAGCCAATGGCAGAGTTTGGGGAACTGGAGCTCACAGATCAGGACCCTCTGTGCATACTGGGCACGTCAGCAATGCCCAGTTAGCCCCACAAAGCAGTGTTTTTCATGGGATTGTCCCAGTGTCTGGCTAGAGTCTTCCAGTGGGTTCTAAATAGTCCCCTACCGAAGAAAGACACACCAGTGAAGGAGGGCTGGAAAGTGTTAGCAGCTAAGATAAAAATGAATTCACTAAGGGAGAGGTGAAAATCACAGCTCCAGGGCCTGGATTACAGGTTGAAGAATACAAAGGTTTCACGGGCACCAGTGGCAACCTGTAATTTCCGTTACGTGGAGGGGCTGTGTTCGATAACAGAAAGCAGAACCTTATTACTCTCGCCAGATGGGATGGAATGGGGCCCCCTGCGCAGACACGTGGCCCAGGAACTTGCTCTTCATCTGTATTTCACGAAAGTCGACACTGCAGGGAGGCAGCGACGACAGGGCCCTCTAACTCCCGTCTACCCTCCTGATGGTGAGGAGCACCATGTCCAGACTGTCCTCAGTCGGAAGCCTCATGAGCTACTGTTGGGGACAAAGTGACAGGCTGGGACGTGAGGCAGCAAAGGCTCCAGGGCGGGAGCTGAGAGCAGGGGCAGGGAAGGCAGAAGGAATGAGGGTGAGAGGCAGCTGTGCGCCTGTGGTCTGGGGTCCAGGGAGGTGAGGCCGGGTCAGAGGTTCACAGGGCCTCAGCTGACCCCTCTGCCTACCCACTGCACTGCAAACCCAAGTCTCTGTCTCTGCGTCCAGCCTCCCACTGCGGTCACCCGCACTCTGCCGGCATCAGCTGGCGTCTGAGACTCAGGGTGGTGAGGGTCGAAGCCGTTTGGAGCCCAGCTGCCTCGGGCCCTGCTCCTGCCCCCTGGGTGTGGGCACAGAGAGGTTCACTAGCACCCGCTGCACTGGCCACCCTGCTCTGTGTGACAGCAGCTGTACCCTTCTCCAAAATCCTTGTCTCTGGGTCACGATGGCCTTTTCCCATGTTCCCTCTCGACGTAGCCCCAGGCCTTGGCTGCACTTTGTCGTCTGCCTCTCGAAGTCTCCAGGGAGGGTGTGGAGGCTCGGACTGCACAGAAGCAAATCCCCTTAGAGATCCCCTCACCTGGGGGTGGGAACTGGGGCCTGGGCGAAGCCAAGTCCTGAACCCGTGGGTGCCAGCAGTGACCAGTGACCCTCTCCCTCACCTGACCTTCAGCCTGCCCTCGACCTCCTGATTCTTCCGGTGTCTCTGGGTGAGTCACAGAAATCCCCAGTTCTGGTGACAGGAACAGGAAGGGGAGAGCGAATGCCTGATCTATAGATTTCTTGTGTACATGGCCTGATTTTTTATTTCAGAATTTATTTCAGATTATTTCTGAATTTACAAAACTAAAGCTGTGAGTACTGATATTAGGAGTTCCCATCTTGTAGGCCCAGTGCCACGTTTGGCGTTTGCACACTTCAGGCCCAAGTGGCACTTTTCCTGCGATTGTTCCTCGTTGTGTCCCCGTGTCGTCTTCGTTCTTGGGAGAGACAGTAGAGTTTGTGCACTGCATTGCTGTTGCTGGCGCCATTTATGGATCGTAGGGAGTGGATCCTTTGTTCCTCTGGGGGTTAACAGCATTTCTCTTGGGAGACACACTCCTTCCTGCCCTTGTTTTCCTTCTTTATAGAATCTGCCACCCTCTGTGTATTGTGCACACTATTACACATCAGATTATAAATCATACACAGTGTTCTTTATGTATATCCCTGCCCCCCCACTGCCTTGGCAGAAGGGAGAAAACATGGCGCCACCGCCCCTTCCACCTCCCTGAGAGTCCCGTTGGATCTGATTGAGGTTCAGAGCGGCTGCTGGTCTGCATCTCGGCCTCACGCTTCTGAGAATTGTTTGTTTTTGAGACAGAGACGGAGACAGAGACATCCCACCCCCTGGGCCACTCCCCACGTGCCCGAGGCAACTCCGGCTGGAGAGGAGTGAGTGGGGTGCTGTGCCCTCAGCTGGGGAGACTAAGAACAAGCCAGGTGGAAGTGTTCTGTCTCCCTGGTGTCTTGCTTCTGTGCAGTTTTAACGTAAGTGCAGAGCAGACACGAGCTGAGGCTTGGCTGCACACACCGCTCTCCTGTGAGCTGTGTGTGGATGCCCAGGGAAAGACCTTTCCACCTAATGACCATGCCTCAATGCGGTCCCACCCCACACTTACTGGGGTTCCCTTTTGAACCAGCTGTGTTCTTGCCCTTTGTAGACCTGGTCCGCAGTCAGCCTCCTCTCCTCGACCTCAGATGGAACTGCACGTACAGAGCCGTAATGCATGAGAACATTGTCTGGTGTGCAGATTTCTGGACAAAAATCTTTTCAAAAATGACACTGTGTGATTTCTGTGAGGACCTGGACAGTTGTAACCCCCGGCCACCGGGGCAGCTCCTGTAGGTCCCACAGCTCACTGCTGGCGACTTCCGCAGGAGAGAAGAAAACACACGCATGGCCTCAGACGAGACTTGGGCTTTGCCTGGCGTGGAAGACCCAGGCAGATGCCAGGCATGTGTCCAAAGACGTGGTGATGTCATCACAGGACGGAAGCGACTCAGTGAAAAGGAAGAGTACTGAGGCTCAGAAGGGCAGCTGGAGAAAATCTCAGACAAGCCGTGAAATGTCCGTTCCGTCGGGGTCCGTCTTCCTGGCACCAGTGGCTGTGAAGGACTCTCATGACGGCGTCGAGCTGTGCTTGCCTGGATGCAGGGTATCTGAGGAGCAGGGGAGGGGCTGGAGGGGCACGGGGCGGAGCCCTCAGTCCTGCTCCTCACAGCCTGCTCTGCACAGCGCAGCTCGGCCCCGAGTTCACAGCCCTGGGGGTGGCTCTGGCCCATGGCCATCCGTTGTGTGGGCAGCTATCTTCACCCAGCTGTTTTCAACATGGGGTTCTTTTTCCTGCGAAGCCTGTCTGGGTCACAGCTCCCTCTGGGCTCCTTCCCTGGGCTCCCTGCCTCTGCCCCAGGTTGTTTCATTCTACGTCGCGGTGACGCCTGGCACTGGCAGTGACAGGAAGGGCCTTGGTGTGGTTCGGGTTTCTGCACACCACGTCCCCAGGTTGCCCTGGAAGGGGTGCTCAGGAGTTCCAGAACGTTCAGTGAGTGAACCCAAGGTCTTGTGGTATGGTCCTTGAACTTGAACAAGTACCCTCAGTGTGTTGGATCCTTCTGAACACATGGCAGGAAACTCAGCTTCAGAGCAAGCTGCCTTGAGGGTCCGGGTCCGTGAGACTTCATGTGCGGGGCCTTCAGAGTAGTCCTGAGAGAGGGAACACAGTTACACGTTTGTTTTTGTGTGAGAAGTGTTGAACTGCTTGCATCATGTTTTGTAACCCGCACGTACCATGAACTTTCTGAAGCGTCCTTTTGTGTCTCACGGCTCTACCTAACGAACTCGCACACTCATGCCCTTGACGTCCCATCCTCACCCCCTTCATCCCAGGAGAAGCCAACGAGGGTGGGGTCATGGTTTACCAGCCACCCGGGGTGCACAGGAATGCAAGTGAGTGCTGGGATTGTAGCCAGGTAATCCTCATACCCTGGCCACGAGGGTCCTGGTCCTATTCCAGTTACAGAGCAGCAGGACACAGAAATCACAGATACGGGTGAATGCAGCAAGGAAAATAGAATGTGTTCTGTTTTTCAGATTTGTCTTACGCATGGGCGTTCAATGACAGCCCCTTGAGTGTGCACGAGGACCGGAGGCGGTTCATATCCCAGCAGACGGGAAACCTGTACATTGCCAAGGTGCAGCCATCGGACGTCGGCAACTACACCTGCTTCGTCACCAACAGGGAGGCCAGGAGGAGCGTCCGAGGCCCGCCCAGCCCCTTAGTGCAGCGAGCCGATGGTAAGAGCTTGCGTTGTCTCGGCCTGTGCGTGTGGCTGTGAAAGCCGGGGTGCAGAGCTGTCTGCTCCCTCTTGCTGTGGGAGCCACGGCACCCGGGAGCGTAGGCGACGTCCACAGACAGCAGGGCAGCCGCACACTGGCAGAGGGGCGGGCAGCAGCCTGCAGTCCACCCACATGCTCTGGGTGTCCCGCAGCCTCCTCTTTGTTCACGGACATGCTGTGAAGGTGACCTGGGGAGGGGCTGGCTGTGTGTGTGACGTGTGGGTGCCGCCCGGTCTACTCTACCTTCCGGAGCATATGCTGCAACCTGTCCATGGTCTCCTTTCTTCCACACACTGATTCTTGCGGTCTCCTTTTGCAATTTACCTGGCTGGCACAGTGGGGGAAAGTTCCTGTCGAAGGAAAGCAAAGCAAACCAGCAACGCAGGGTTCAGCTGATTGTATTCCTTTGAAGGAACACACCCAGCCTGGCCTCTGACGGAGCTGTGTAGCCTAGGCACCCGGTAGCTGGTAGCAGACTGGGACAGCCAGGAGGATCATTTAATTAAACAGTCACAGTGGACACGCCAGGTGCATTGTGAGATCAGACGTGGGACTTGAGCTGCAACACCACATGGGATTTCTTGCTGTCTGAGAGTGTAAGCACAGCAGGGTCGTAGCACTGACGATGGCTGGAGCTGTGGACCCCGCCCCAGAAGGAGTCTGGTGACAGCCCGACACGGTCACTGCCCCCCCCCCCATATCACAGGGCCGTGTTCCTCAGTGACCCTCTCCCCCCGCTCATCTCTGTTCCAGGCTGTGTAGACTGCCCATTCCTCCATCATTCATCGCCCCTGCCCAATCTCTCTTTCTGCCCTGCTTAATCACTCCTTCCCATCCCCTCTGCTCCCTTCAGCACATTTATGTCAACACAGGCCAGCAGCGTTGTACAGAAAGTAAACAAAGCCAATCGCTTCTGCAAGTCAGCGTGCAGGAGATGTCAGATGTCAGGGAAATGAAACACCAGCTAACGCAGGGCCTCTGCCGATACCTGAAGCATGTAGCTCCCTCCACGACAGTCCCAGACCTCCTGGAGCACTCCAGGGCCCAGCTCTGTCCCATCTGCAGGGCACTGGCCCCCAGCACTCTGTTCACTGTAAGCCTGCAGGCGATGGGTCTGGAAACCAGTGGTGACCCAGTGCTGCTAAGACCTGGGGCTGTGGTTGGCTGAATTTGGGAGGCTGTCACCCCTCCCTGGGAGGAGGTGTGTGCCGCAGGCAGACCTCCGTCCTATCCACTGCGAATGTTAAAATTGTGAAATAGAAATTTCTGTTGGTGTACAGCAAAATCTCAGTGCTCCCCCACGTGCATGGCTGATGGCTGTGAGCCCTCTGCCTGTTTTGCTGCGGAAATACTGACTTCTGGATTAAGTGGGGCTGCCCTAGGAAGCTCCCTCACTCCCAGGACGCCCCTCCCTGGGCTCCTGTCATGGGAGCAAGGCCAGGGTCTCCGGGACAAAAGTGTTTTTGGAAACTCAGAAGCATGCGTTCTGTCCTTTATTGGAAAAGTGCATTCTTGTTATGAGCAAATGGCCAGGTGTGGGGTGATGAAGCGTTTACGTCACAGAAAACCTCTCTTCTCCAGAAATGCTGCTAGCTCTTTTGATATTTAACAGGTGTGATGGGGGAATATGAGCCAAAGATTGAAGTGCGTTTTCCCGACACTGTCCCAGCCGCAAAGGATTCGTCTGTAAAACTGGAATGCTTTGCCCTTGGAAAGTAAGGTGGTTTCTGGTTTTGTTTTTTGTTTCTGGTTCCTTTAATTTTTTTAAACCTTTTTGTTATTCAAACGTTGGTCTAAGGTGAATCACAGTAGATTTCAAATGCTGGGCAGCAGTGCAGCCTTCTGATTGGAATCTCAGCAAGCGTGTCTGATGCTTCCAAAATGCTCAGCTGCAGTTATCCCTTACATGTGCTGATTTTCCTGTGGTTTGAGCTGCTGAGACCCATGAAGGGAGTGCAGAGGGCGGAGCACGGGGGCCGGGTAAGCCGTGGGCCAGCCAGGAGGCCTCCCACACACCCTGCCCTGCACTCACGCCCACCCTGACACGCGGGGCCTGGGCTGTCTCTCCTCTCAGTGGTCAGCAGACCGCCAGTGCGCAGCTCCAAGATAAGCCTGGCAACAGTCCAGGGTCCCTGGGCCTCAGGAGAACCAGGCCCATCGGCCTGGCTGTGGGGCGTGGTGTGTGGCTCTGGGAGACGCCTCTCGGGCACGGGGCTGGGTTCTGTGACTCGTGTGAGTATGGAGGATGTCTCTGTGCCTGTTGGTGATGTTCAGGTTTCACGTCCGTGCCCATGAAGGTCAGGAGGCAGCAGGGGAGAAGAGCAGACAGACTGGAGCCGGCCACGGTGGCGCCGGTGTGCGTGTGGGGAACTGGGACGTCTTCTGGTTCCGGTGCTGGCTCTGTGGGCACCGGTTGGGTTTAGTTTCTCCATCTCTTGCGCTCTCCCAGGCCGGCCTCACTGGTTGTCAACGCAGTGTGTTCCATGCCGAGGGACGGGACTGTCCACACGACATGTTCCGCGTGGCAAGAGCAGCCACTCCCCCTGGGCTTGAGGGCCGTCTTTCAGCCCCAGGTGTGGCCCTCACAACCAGAAACACTGATTTAGTGACTTCTTTTCCTAACCCTGGGAAGCAGCCTTAGAGATCTGTGTGTTTCTCAGCCAGATAGGCTCAGGCCTTCCAATACCTCTGGGTGCTCAGTCTTTGAGTTCTTTCCTGTGGATGAATTTTGTGTATCTTTGAATCAGTTGTCTCAGGTTATTCATTTTGGAAACAGGGTTTTATTTTCATGTAGTGCTGGTCTCATGGTATTTGTCCAGTACATAATAACTTATTGATTAGATGATTCTTAAGGAGCTGACGGTTGGGGGCTGGCATTGTGGCCTAGCAGATAAAGTGACCGTATGCGATGTCGACATCCCGCATGAGCACCGGTTTGTGTCCTGGCTGCTCCACTTGCAATCCAGCTCCCTGCAAGTGGCCTGGGGAAAATGATGGCCCAAGTGTTTGGGCCTCTGCCAACTACATGGGAGGCCGGGATGAAGCCCCTGGCTCTGGGCTTCAGCATGGCCCAGCCTGGCCATTACAGCCATCTGGGGAGTGAGCCAGTGGGTGGAAGATCGGTTCCCCCCTCACTGATCTCTGTAATTCTGACTTACAAACAAATAAATCTTTTTTTTTTCTTTTTTAAAGAAAGGAACTTAAACAAAGGTTTTCAAGTCAGTTTTTATTTGTTTGCTTGCCTCTTAGGACATGGTGCACTTTCACTGTTTATAAGCCTCCCTAGAAATTAAGGTTGACAGAATGTCAGATGTTTGCCAGCAAAATACTTGGAGAATCAGATGAGTCCGTTAAAAAGAAAATTCATTTAGAGCAACGTCTGAAAGGAATTTGCACAGCTTATTCCATCACAGTTGGTGTCAGGAAGCGTAGGTTACTGGAGGGTGCTCTGACATAGGCAGTGACTTTGAAAGTATTGGGGCCCCTCTCCGGCGTCTAATGCAGACAGCGTCATTGATGGAGCATGTGATTAAACCTGACGACACTCGTGTCTGCTCAGATGCCTGCAGGGTGCGCTGTGTTTTCTTTGATTACATGGGAGAACTTGAGGCTCTGCATGGATCCATAACTTGTTTAGCTTCCTGCTTCTGTTAAGAGGAGGGAGAAGGATTCGAGTGTAGGCCCACTTGATTTTAAATTCTGAATTTAGGAACTTTGGAATAAATGGTGAGGTAACTGCTTTTGAAATCACCGGAGGCAGATTCAGTTCCTGATTTTCTCCAGAGCTGGGTGGTTGCTGGGAAACATGAATTTCCATGTTCACAACCCGCAGGCGTCAGCAAGGCACCTACGCACCTGTGCTGTGAATGCAGAGCCCTGTAGCCCTGGGCTGGGGTTCAGGCCCTGAGTGGGGACTGACTGATTCTGAACCCGGACGGGAAGTTCCCTCTGAGTTCCAGGGTGATCAGACTAGGGCAGCTCTGATTGTCCCCACATGTCTGACCTCTGAGTGGCAGGGTGGTCAGACTAGGGCAGCTCTGATTCTCCCCACATGTCTGACCTCTGAGTTGCAGGGTGGTCAGACTAGGGCAGCTCTGATTCTCCCCACTGCCCACCCTCCTCCATTGCCTGAGTGATGACCACCTTGCAGGGAGGGCGGAGGTGAATCTGGGTGAAAGGTGAGCAGAAGGCAAGAGCAGCTGGCCACAGCCATGGCCCTGCTCGGCGTTGGTCCCTGTGATCTTGTGTATTTGCACTTTCTGCAGACCCATGGGAGAGGTGAGTGCTGGCTGTGACACTCTGCCGCATTCATATCCATTCTCTCTCTCTGTCTCCACACACACACACACACACACACACACACACACACGGATGACAAGTCATAACTTACTTTGGGGAATATATTTATTCCACTCAGAATATTGTTAAACATCCACACGCCGTGTGCTGCCTGACTTGCTGTGAAATTGCGTAATTGGGAGACAGAAGGGAGGAACAAAGCAGAGCCAGCAGACTCGGTCCCTGCCATTGAGAGGTACCCTTTGACTTCCCCGTTTTGACCCACACTGGGCACAAAGAATGTTCTGGAAGGATATGGAGGAGTGGGTTGGCCTCGCAGGGAAGACCAGTGGAGCCCTGGGCTGTGTGAGGAACATGGAGTGACTTGGGAAGAAGTGAGAAGAGGATAGTGGTGAGGACTGGGGACAAGGAAGTGCTGCTCTGAACGTGGATGGTAGATATGAGCATGGTCAGAGGACCAAGAGCTCATTTGAGTGTGCGTTTCTTGGTAAGCGTATGGTTTTTCAATGAAATGTTAAAAGAAGGTAGAAACAGTCAACACATTAAAAACTGGCATCCAGTTAATTCGCTAAAGGTAAAATTTAAAATCTTAAAAGCCTCTGGCGGTACCTAAATTTACTGATAAAATTCGAACTAGCAATGTATGACCTAGAAAAATTTGAGTTGGGAAAATACTAGCTTAAAAGAACTCTTAGAATATAAAATCTGATGATTCTGTCCAAAGGAACCCTGGTTGATAAAGCAGTGTTCGTCGTTGGGCTTAGCCTGAAAGAACCTTGCATGGGAAGCACATGAAAAGGTCGAGGAAGGTGCTGGCGGAGACTCCTGCACGTCACAGAACATCAGCAGGTGATCCGGAGACTCAGGGCTGCACAGGCTGCCCCTGAGACCTGGAGACCTGATGCCTGCCGGCAGTGCTGTGACTCCATCCCTGATGGAGCATGGTGGTCCTGGGAGCCCCAGGCAGGTGTTCGCACTGAGATGCCCAGCACAAGAGACCTGGGCTTCGTGGGACTGGAGCACAGACACGCTCCTCACGTCTGCAGATGAACAAGCTGTGTGAAAACGCTGTGTGTCTTTTGACAAACCTGCAAATGTGAGCTGTCACCCAAGGGTTTGTGTGCTTGTGCAGAGTTCTCACAAGACACCTCAACTATGTTTGAAACATGGAAAAGTACTGACAATGTTTCTTAGCCCATGGTAAATTTTGACATATCCCAAATACAAGTAAACCAACTTTTTCAAAATTGCAAACATAAAATGAACAAATATTAAAAACAACACATTTGCTAGAGAATTATGTTATTGGTATAACTGGCAATCCCCAAATAGGAAGATCATACTTCCTGCTTTTCCACTTCTACATCTGTACTTACAGGCTTACTGCCAAGTGTTTCTGGAGACTCAGTTTCAGTTGCATGTAGTTATAAATCACGTGCTCTGACATCTCTTTGTGAAGATGTCACTGTGCGATGTTTGGCTTTAGTTGTATTTTTCCCCAAATGTGGAGCATCTTTGCCTGATCCATCAGAGTGAGGTTCTTCACCCCTGAGAGATGCTCCATCAACTCAGACCTCAGCGACGTGGATTGCTTTGTGTGGGGAGGAAATCAGCTGTATTTTCTCTCATTACATTTCCTAACCAGCTCACGATCAGCATCAGTGGTGTCTTGGAACAGTCACTAAACAAGGATTGCATATGTTATTAGATGGTTGGAAGGAGAGGAGAGGGAGGGAGGAAGTCAGGGTGTGAACACCCAGACAGGAAGGTAGAGGAGAAGAGAGGGAGGGAGGAGGTCAGGCTATGAACACCTGGACAGGAGGGAATAGGAGGGGGAGGGAGGAAGTCAGGCTATGAACACCTGGACAGGAGGGAATAGGAGGGGGAGGGAGGAAGGCTGTGAACACCTGGACAGGAGGGGAGAGGAGAGGGAGGGAGGAAGGCTGTGAACACCTGGACAGAAGGGGAGAAGAGAGGGAGAAAGTCAGAGTGCGAATACCCGGAAAGGCAGGGAGAGAGGAGGGAGGGAGGAAGTCAGGCTGTGAACACCCAGGCAGGAGAGGAGAGGGGAGGGAGGGAGGAAGTCAGGGTGTGAATACCTGGACAGGAGGGGAGAGGACGAGGACGAGGACGGGAAGGGAGAAAGTCAGGCTGTGAACACCCGGACAGGAGGGGAGAGGAGGGGGAGGGAGAAAGTCAGGCTGTGAACACCTGGACAGGAGGGGAGAGGAGGGGGAGGGAGAAAGTCAGGCTGTGAACACCCGGACAGGAGGGGAGAGGCAAAGGCAGCTGACTCGGTGCCAGAGCTCATTGTTCTAGAAGCTTTGTTTGAATAAAAAAAGCAGTCTGAAGCTCGGGAGTGCATGTGCCTCACAGATCTGCTCGCGTCCTGGGAAATACCCCTTTTCCTGTTCCGGCATTCACTCACCCTGCTTGCTGTTCTTGGCACTTCCTGGGTTCTGTGACGTGCAGGAGTCTCCGCCAGCACCTTCCTTGACCGTTTCATGTGCTTCCTATGCAAGGTTCTTTCAAGCTAAACCTGTATTTAATTTTGGAAATGTTTCAGCCATTGCTCCAAGTAGTTATTTTCTCCTTTTCTCCCACCTCTGGTTTTCCCAGTGCGTGGTTCATCCCGTGCAGGTGTAATCTGATTGTTTCTTTCATTGTCGCTTTGCAGTTCAGTTTCAGGAGCTCCACTGCTGTCTCCTCTTGTCCCCCGTGGCTCCCCTTCCCCTGTCCAGCCCGTTGCATTCCTCAGAGGCTCTCCTGGTTTGCCTTGCAGTGCATTTTGTTTCTGCTCTCCTTTGGGTCCTTTCTTAGGGTTTCCCTCTCTGTGCTCTGTCCCGTAGGACAGCATGTTGAGTGTAACAGTCATTGTGTCTGATAATAGCAGCTTTATATCTGATAATGACTAATTTCATTTGAAAACGCGTCTGAGGTCTTTGCTGTATTTGGGTCTGATTTTGAGGGCCACTTTGTGTCTTCAGACAGTTTTCCTTAACATGCCTAGAAGGTTTCCATGAAACTGACGTGGTGCACCAGGCAGAGGTCTTTGGCAGCTGTGATGTCAGGGACTAGCATTTCCTCTGGAACTGTTGTTTTTGTGTGCTGTGTTGTGAGGCTGAGGACGGCAGTTATCTGAGCTGCGCTTCCCTGCCATCGCACGGAGCCGTTTTGATGAGGAGAAAGGCCTTGCTAATTGCATCATTTCCAGCAGCCATACGTCTGTGTCCATGGACTATGTTTGCTGCTACTCATGGGTCTCATCTTACCTGCTCATTTGGATATCGGGTAATTTTTATTACAATCTAGATGTGCAAATTTTCCTTCATTAAATGCTGGATGATGGCTTATTTATATAAAGATTGTTGAACTTTGATGAAAATCTGGAAACTGTGCCTCCACCTGACGGTCCCGAGCTTTCTGAGTGGATTTAGAGCAGCGCTCAGGCAGTGCTGTGCTGTGTGCTCACTGAGCGCTCCAGACATTGGCAAACATCTCTTCTAGGCGTGGTGGAGCTCTGGCGCCTTCTGGCCCTGCGTGAGCTCTGTGCTTCGTGGGAGACTCCCGGGCAGCCCTCTGGGGCGTGCTCCCTTGTGTCACAGCCTGTTCTTAATTCTGTCCTGCAGTTCCCAGCTGCGGTCAACTCCACGATTCCATGCAGCCATCCGGCACTGTCCTGGTCTCAAAATACCTCCAGACGGAAAGCCACGGCCACGAAGAACTTCATCTGTTCCCCTGCCACAGGCACCACTGCCTCGTGCTGCCGGGGGTGGCACCTCTGGAGAGGCTTTTGTTCACATACTGGCCCGCTTTCTGCTCTGTGCAGCACGAGGACAGGCGCAGCCTCAGGTGCACCCACAGGGCTCAAAGTCAGGAGTGATTTTTTAATGAAAAATGTGAAGGCAAGTAGAGCGACCAGGGAAGTGCATTTGACACACGTAAGTCACAGATCTGTGATTCAAATTCACATCTCCTGGATTCTGACTTCAAAATTCACGCTCCTAATCCATTGCCACTAACTTTGAATTTTCCTTTTGCTCTATGGGTTAGCCCTTCATATGCAGATACTGGGGCCTTCAGTGTGGAAACAGGATAGTAGAAAAAGCTTCATAGTTCCCACAAAATTAAGCAAATGTTTTATCTGGGAAATGGGATGATAGAAGTGTTGACCAATTGTGTTATCTTCAATACTTCAGCAACAAGCAAATTTAAATTCTGTATATTAAATATAACAAAAACTCAAAAGATAAACCTCAAAGCAGTGTTTTAATGAGAAGCCTTGAGAGTGTGGTAGGATTGCTCAGGGCTCCCGAGGGGCACACAGCCCACTGGGTTATATGTGATGGTGCAGTGGACACTGTCACACGGCTGAGGCTGAGGGGCAGCTGGGAGACACCGTGGGTGGCAGGGGAGGCGGCTGCGATGAGCAGATGGGGAATGCAGGGTGGGGGGGAGCCCTGGGGAGCCTGCCTCAGGTGTTCCATGGCCTAATGTGAACATGAACTCATTCAGGCACACTTCAGCTATGTGAGCTTCCTTCGCACAACTCTAGGCATTTGAAGCTCACTTTGTGTGCTGGGGTTTCAGAGCTGACACGGTCAGGACTCACGACTCCTGGTTTTGTCCCACTGGTTTAACATGACAGCCTCTTAATTATGGGACCTGCGAACCAGTGTTGTTGTGAAATTCCCCGTGAAACCCTGCATACGGGGGCCACCCAAAGGCAGGCTCACTGACGGGACCTGTGGAGGGAACAGTGGGCCTTTGCACTTTGTGAGGAAGCCACATCAGTGTCCCCATAGCCCTGGTTGCTGTAGTATACAGCTGTACGGAGCTTCCCGTCTCAAGAATCTTCATTTGGTAACTTTGCTGTCTGTGCTCTGGAATGTAAGTAGAATTCACAGCTGCACTGAGTGTCCCTGTGTGTTGGGGAACCCTCACACCAAGGACTGCTTCGTGTGCACTTCTACATGCTTCTCATTTTTCTTATTTATGAAGACAGTTGTACCCGGCTTGGCCATTAATGCCAAACAATACATTTGAAGTCTTGTCGTATTCTAGGTGTTCCAGAACTTTCCAAGGTCAGGGAACTCTTACAGTATTTGCTTTTCTTCCTCTTCCTCTTCCTCCTCTTCTTCCTCCCCCTCTTCTTTTCTGCATCTAAAAGGCAGAGTTAGAGGGAGAGACAGAGATCCTCCATCCTCCGGTCCGTTCCCCAGCCATCTTCCATTGCTTTCCCAGGCTCACTAACAGGAACCTGGATTGGAAGTGGAGCAGCCAGGGCTTGAACCTGCGCCCATGTGGGATGCTGGCATCGCAGGCGGTGGCTTTACCTGGTGAAGCTGCAACACTGCGCCTGCTTTCCTTCCTACATTCGTGGATGTCATTGCAGATTAAGCCTCAGAATGTCTCCTATTTTACTGATGCTTATGTTTTCAGGGGAGTTAGGTATGTGGGCACTTTTCGGGTCTTGGACCTTATTTTCTAAGCAGGTAGATATTATGGTAATAATCAGGTGTCTCCTGAGTGGTCTCCCCTGCTTCCCACGTTGAATTGAGTGAGCAGAAAACAGAATCTCTGTAGCCACGGCTCAATAGGCTAATCCTCTGCCTGTGGTGCCATCACCCCAGGTTCTAGTCCCAGTAGGAGTGCTGGATTCTGTCCTGGTTGCTCCTCTTCCAGTCCAGCTCTTTGCTGTGGCCCGGGAAGGCAGTGGAGGATGGCCCAGGTCCTTGGTCCCTGCATGTGCATGGGAGACCAGGAGGAAGCACCTGGATCCTGGCTTCGTGTCAGCACAGCATGCTGGCCATAGCAGCCACTTGGAGCATGAACCAACAGAAAAGGAACATCTTTCTCTCTGTCTCTCTCTCTTTCTCACTGTCTAACTCTGCCTGTCCAAAAAAAAAAAAAAATCTCTTCTGACGTATGGTTTGCTCCGTTTGCCCCAGACTCTAGGTTCTTGGCAGTGGCTTTGCATTTTAACTTGACATCATATTGCTTGGTATGACATATAGTAGTGAACTCTGTAGATCTGCCACTATTGTTGATCATGCTTGTGAATCTGAAAACTGGAAGATCTGCAAGCCTATTGCTTACAAACTCAAAGGAAACATTAATTCCCAAAATGCAGGCATGTGCCCGTGCACTTGTGCATGTACACACACACACACATACATGCACACACACTAGGTGTTCCAGAACTTTCCGAGGTCAGGGAACTCTAGCGATAAGTGATTTGTTAGTGAATTGACCACTGTTTGATGGGAACATGGTCTTCCAAAAAGAGTATGGCTTTTGAATTCAAAGATATAGATGCTTAATTCTGACTTATTCTGTCAATATGTGAATGACTTTAACAGTTTTCTTACGTGTGTAAAATAAATGCATGGATAGACAGATGATAGATGCAGTTGGATGTTATACAAATGGATGTCTGAATAGAAGGATGGATACATAGATGATGGTTACATATTGGGATAGGAATTTAAGCAGATGGTTGTAGATACATGACATAGATGGAGAGATAGAGGATACACGAAAAGACAGCTGGTGAATGGGTCGATAGGTAATAGATGACTGGTTGATATGAACGTAGATGATGTAAAGACATAGATTTAGATAGGTAGGTCGATGGATGATGTATCGATGGATGGGTAGATAGTTGATAGATTGATAGATGTAGTTGGATGGACAGAGATGGATAGATCAATAGATATGGAAGATCGTTGAGAGGTCTGAGAGTACTGTCAGGCTCTTGTGCCGGAGTTCATGGCCCATGGTAGGCGGTCAGTAGGTGGTAGGTGTTTTATTGGCCCTAAGAATTATCAAGGTGGCTTCAGCTGAGAAGGTAAAAAGGAGAACACATGAAGGAGAGAAGTGGTTTCTGTGTTACACTTTAGAGTTAACAGTTTTCAGAACTTCCCCACGATAATGGATCGATCATTTTCAATTTCTGTATTTAATATTTGTAAGGATTATTGACATTCCCTCACCTGTTTTTAATAAATTGAATGCCAATTATTTAATAATCAGCAAATACTTGCAGATAGCTCATTCAGTCATTAATTCCTCCGTTCCTTCATTTAGTCGGTCAGTTGGCATGGAGGGATTCCTCGAGGGGGTGCCAGGTGTCCCTGGGAAATTAAGAGTCTGTGCAGGCCTAGGGGTGTGCCGACAGAAGGAAGCAGTGTGGATGCTGATGACGTGTGACCACTTGTTTCTCAAAGGCACAGCTCTTTACTTCCAGACCTCATGGCTGGAGCCGCCAGCGTCTGCCCTGGGGCTTCGTGGGTCCCTTTCCCAGGCTGCCGTTGTTCAGAGCAGGCTGGTGAAGGTCACTCTCAGCTCCTTGGGTGGAGTGACCATCGGGCTGTTATTTCAGGGCTCCTTTGTATCTTAACACAGGGGCATTTTTTTCCTTTCTTTTTTCCCTTTGCCTAATAATTCCTACAAGCATACTTTTTGGATAACAGCTCTAGAGGAGAAGAGCGAGCCAGCAGTGCAGAGGTTCCGTGTGGCTGCTGGGACGGGTTCCCCTCTTCCCCGTAGCACACATGGTGTGGCCTTCATTAGAACTGATGAGCCTTGTTGCTGAACTTGTGCTAACTTGTTCACATGTGTGTGGCTGCTGTGGAAGGTCCAGGGTCCCATCCATGCCGCCTAGGGTTTTGTTGTCCCCGAAGTCTCCATTGGCTGATGGGCTTCTCATGGTCGTGGCATTTTGGAGGAAGGGGGGCCCTGCTGCTGGGATTTTTCCAGCAGGTTTTGAGGAGGAAGAAGATGCACAGTAAGGCATCACATGGGTGCAGCTCTGTCAGGCAGATGCCTGTGCGCAGCCCTTGGCCTTGCTCCTGGAGGAGTTCTGTCAGGGTCTCCACCGTCAGATGGCTCGGGAAGACGTGACGTGTGCAGCCCGCACCTCGTGAGGGGAGCTGGCACTCCCTGCCCACTGCTGTCCTTCTCCCCCACCCACGGATTCTCAATACTTTATTCACGGGGAGACTCATCTGTGAACACGTATTTCATACTTTGCTTGTGATCCAGTATTATTCAGTGTTTGCTTCTCAGGTTGTTTCAGGTTTGCTGCTGGAGCTCCCATCTCAGTCATCTTTGCTAGGCAGTCTCTGGGTGCTCGGGCATCTTTGCTAAGCAGGGCCATTTCCGTGGCCCTCAGATGGCAGAGCGGGATACTGTGTGCCTGCATTGCCTGTCATGGTGCACACCAGCCAGCGTCTCTGGACGTGGCAGACTGGGCTGCAGTAGGCGAGATCAGCGCTGCTGCTGGGCCTCCAGTCCTGTTCCCTCTCCACGGGGCCACTCTGCCTTTCTCCCTCCTGAGAGTCGACATGGTGCATGTCCACTCTCAGGGCCGCGCTGCTCGGCACCCGACTCGAGATGAACTGGAGCCCTGTTACTGCACACCACACCAGCCTTTGGCACTGTGTTTTTAAAACTTGATTCACTCCAATGGGCGGGTACTTCCTCACTGTTAATTTAATTTTGAATTCTTGAAAGATGAAGGATGTCAAACATGTCTTAATATGCTTCTCTGCCATCTGTGGATCTACTTTGGTAAAATGTTTGTTCAGATTTCTTCCCTACTTTTTCATTGGGACATTTCCTTCTTTAAAAATTTTTTATTAACTTAATTGAAAGTCAGAATTATGGAGAAAGTGGGAGAGAGACAGAAAGAGAGAAAGATCTTCATCCACTGATTCATTCCCCAAATGGCTGCAACAGCCAGGGCTGGGCCAGACTGAATCCAGGAGCCAGGAGCTTCTTCTGTGTCTCCCATATGGGGTACAGGGGCCCAAGCACTTGGGCCATCTTCTACTGCTTTTCCAGATGCATGAGCAGGGAGCTGGACTGGAAGTGGAGTAGCCGGGACTCGAACCAGTGCCCATATAGGATGTCGGCACTGCAGGTGGTGGCTTTACCTGCTGTGCCACAGTGGTGGCCCCATTTATTTTCTTATTGTCGAATTTGAAGAGTTCTCTTGTATATTTGGATACAAGTCTTTCATCAGCTATTTCTCCCGATCTGTGAGTTTTGATTTCTTTCTCTTAACAGCATCCTTCACATGACATATTTTTGAAAATTTTATCAGTGTCTAACATAGCATTTTTTTCTTTAATGATCATGATTTTGATATTTAATGTAAAAGCTCATCACATTGTCTAGTGTCACCTAGGCTTCTCTGTCATCCTCTAGGAGTTTATAGTTTTGTGTTTTGTCTCTGGCTGTGGCCCATTTTGCATTTATTTGTGAAAGGTGTGAAATCCATGTAGGCTGACTTCACAGCATATGAACGTCTGATTGTTCCAGCATTTGTTGAGAACTTTTTCTTCATTGTGCTACGTTTGCTCCCTTTCCAAATGCGTGTTGGCTGCATCTGTGTCCGTCTGTTCCTGGGCTGCTCCTTGTGCTGCTGCTGCCTTGACCCTGTCTGCACTGCTGTGGCTTCATGAAGTTCTCGCAGTGGAATGCTGGCAGGGGTCCAGGTTTATTGTTCTGTGGTACTGTGTGGCCCAGTCTTTGTTCATTCTGTTTTCTTGTGCAGAGTTTAGAATCACTTTATCTATATCCATAAAATAGGTGGCTGGAGTTTTGCTTAGAATTGCATTGAATTCATTGATCTGTTTGGAAGACATAACATGCTAACAGTATTGAGTTTTCCAGTTCATGAACACAGAGTAATTCTCTATTTAATTAGATCTTCTTTCATTGCTTTCATGGCCGTTTTGTGATTTCCTACATTCGGATTCTATATGTGTTATGTTATAATTAAACCTAAGTATTTTATTTTATAGTGTTAATACAAATTGTATTTTTAATTGCACTTTAACTGTTTAATTCAAATTCCGGTGTTTCATTGCTAGAGTAAAGGAAAGTAATTGACTTTGTTATATTAACCTTGTGTCTTGCGACCTTGTGAAAATGGCTTATTAGTTCTGAAATTATTTTCCGTTGATGTCTAGAGCTTTACGTCGACATCTGTGAGCAAAAGCAGCTCAGTTTCTTTCTCTCCCACCTCTGTAGTGTTGCTTCCTGTTCCTGTGCTACTGGACCGGGAGGTCCCCGACACGGTGTTGACTGTGAGAGTGAGAGCTGGCCGCCTGCCTTTCCTGTAACTTTGGGTGAAATCCAGTTCCTTGCCAGTAGGCATCAAGCTCCTCTGCATTGCTTTGTCAGATATTATTGTTTCAGATTTATTTGAAAGGCAGAGTTACAGAAAAAGAGGGAGACAGAGAGAGATCTTCCATCTGCTAATTCACTCTGCAAATCGCCACAACAGCCGGGGTGAGACCCAGCTCAAGCCTGGAATCCCATCCAGGTCTCCCACGTGGGTGCAGGGGCCCAAGAACTTGGGCCATCTTCCACTGCTTTCCCAGGTGCATTAGCAGGGAGCTGGATCGGGAGTGGAACATCCAGGACTCTAACTGGTGCTCATATGGGAGAGATTCTTTACCAGATGAGGGTCTACGTACATATGGCAGCAGCCCTTCCTCCTCTCTCCTCCTTCTAAGGAAGGTGCTGGTAGTAGCAGGGGAGAAAGACTGCACGTCCAGGCTGGAAGATCTGGCAAAGAACAAGCCACTAGTTTCTTATTTTGTAGCTCACCTGCAGCCCATCTCTCAGCTTTACTGGAATTTGGAGTTGTCTCAAGATGTTTAAAAAACAGTGATACAATTCTATGACCTCACATCCTTACTCAGACACAATTAATTCTCTGTGCTGGTCACAGAGCACCCTGGTGGGTTCGGCGAGGAATGATTGCCAGGCACCTGTCGTTTTCATGCTTACTGGTGAGGCTCACTCCCGTCTGTAACCATCAGTGCCTGCGGGAGTGCCTAGCCTTGGTTTACAGTCCAGTCTCTGCTGGCAGACTTCGGCTCAGATTCTTTTTTATTTTTGATAGGCAGAGTGGACAGTGAGACAGACAGACAGAAAGGTCTTCCTTTTCTGTTGGTTCACCCCTCAATGGCTGCTGCAGCTGGCGCACTGTGGCCAGCACACTGCGCTGATCTGAAGCCAGGAGCCAGGTGCTTCTCCTGGTCTCCCATGCGGGCACAGGACCCAAGCACTTGGGCCATCCTCCACTGTACTCCTGGGCCACAGCAGAGAGCTGGACTGGAAGAGGAGCAACCGGGACAGAATCCAGTGCCCCGACCGGGTCTAGAACCTGGGGTGCCAGTGCCGCAGGCGGAGGATTAGCCTGTTGAGCCGCGGCGCCTGCCGGGCTCAGATTCTTGTATTGAATCTATTCTGTGGCACTGGGCACATCACCCAACTGTGCTGGTCCCAGTCCACTCATCTGCACACGAGGGCAGCCATTCGGTTTCCTGGGGTCGGTGTGGTCTTGGCGGAGCCCCCGGCACAGTGCTCATATGTGACACATGCTCAGAAGATGTGAGATACAGCAAGGGTGGAGCACTTAAATGTGAACATGCCGTGTGCAGTGTCTCCTTTACTTCCCTATATCAGGGTGGATGATGAGGAGCAGTTTCAGATGGGGAGCGTGGCCTTGCAGAGTGTACTCCCAGTGACATTCCTGTTGCATCTTCTCCTGTGGCGTTGCTGTCTAGGGAAAACGCAGGCTCAGAGCAGGTTGATCTCTCTAAAGCAGCCCCTCACTTCGCTGGTGTTCCTTCACTCCCAGCCAAGGTGCTGTCCTGCTGCCCCTGTTGGTCTGAGTGGACCATCTGTGCTTTTCAGTCGTCCATAGGAACTGGGTGTCCAGTGCAGGCTAAGGCGTGCACCCCATCAGCTTTCCTCCTGCACAAAGCAGGGTCTGCAGTACGTGGCGTCTCCACAACAGCCAAGTGTTTGTCATGGTTCTGGAGACTGGAAGTCCCGGAGCAGAGCGTCCGCAGCCCGGAGTCTGGAGGGTCCCGCTCAGGTCGTGGACAGAGCCTACCCTAGATACTCCCTCCTGGTGGAAGTGCCAAGCCCCCCAGGGCCTGCTTCCTAAGGGTGCTGATTCTGTCCATGGTGGGGGCACACAAGCGTTTAACCCACAGCAGTGCAGAACGAGAAGTTCCTTTAGACTGCTCAAAAATGGTGTCCTCTGTCTCTAGCCGTGAGATTGCTTTATGGGGAGCTCATGAATGAGTCCACGTTCTATCCCCGTAGGACGGCCTTGCACTCCAGGCTCCGTGTGCGAATATTTCCAGTTGAGGAAATGAAGGCTTCGTGCTGAAGCATCCAAGAATTTAACAGAGGCATTCTTGGCTGGTTTTGTCATTCTGTTTCACTCTCTGAGACTGAAAATAGCTACTGACAGGATTTCCTAAAATGAGATTCAAGTTAAGAATAACCCCAAATACAAGCATCTTAAGAAAGTGGTTCTCTGTACCAGTCTCTAGTTAAAAACTCAATGTGGCCTGTGTTTAAGCCGTGGATAATGAGGTTTAAGAAATCCAGGCGGGGCCGGCGCTGTGGCTCACTTGGTTAATCCTCCGCATGCAGCACCGGAATCCCATATGGGCCCTGGGTTCTAGTCCCGGTTGCTCCTCTTCCAGTCCAGCTCTCTGCTGTGGCCCGGGAAGGCAGTTGAGGATGGCCCAAGTGCTTGGGCGCCTGCACCCGCATGGGAGACCAGGAAGAAGCACCTGGCTCCTGGCTTCAGATCAGCACAGCGCACTGGCTGTAGCAGCCATTTAGGGGGTGAACCAATGGAAGGAAGACCTTTCTCTCTGTCTCTCCCTCTCACTGTCTGTAGCTCTTCCTGTCAAATAAGTAAAATAAAAAATCTTTAAAAAAAAAATCCAGGGGAGAAATACAAGCTTTCTCAAATGACACTAGCAGTGACAATTCTGTCTACGGTCTTAAAGTATGGATCGGAAGCTCAGTTCCTACTGCAGTGTGGAGAGCTTGAATTTAACTTCCCAGTCAGGGTGGACTGGACCAAGTGGCTAACAGATGTGTTCCCTGTGTTCTGATAACATTACTAGGATGCTTGGTCTGTAAAAGCAGCGATGTCAGAGGAGTAGAAGCCCTTAGTTATGGCACTGTTTGTTTAAGAAGCTCAACACCAGAGTTGGAGCAAACCTTGTTTTTATCACGTATCAATCAGGATTTCCCAACTGTGAGGACTCACATTTCAGGCACACTTGATAGAGAAAGTAGCAGCCCAGGCAGGAAGGACTTTGCAGTGTTCCTTTGAGAGCACAATGCTCCTGAATCCGTCAGTCCATCATCCAGGGTCTGAGCAAACCTCTGGCTGAGACGCTTGCTTCAGGTTGGACGTCTACACCAAGATTTGCATCCTAGCTCCTTTTCTTAAAAAAGGGGCTGCAGGGAGGGGTGAGGGACAGGGGGCGTTGGAACTGAAGGGGGGATGTTGGCAGAGAAGGCTGCCCTCCGCAGTTGGTAACAGTCCTGTGTTTTGGCTCCATCAGGCAGAGTTCCCAGAACCGTCAGTAGTCTCCCTCACTTGCTCCATGGCACTCTTAGTGTGCTTAATACATTAACTTTCTGAAACAAAATTGCCAGTGAATATTGCATTGCTGGTGAGATGGACATGGACAAAGCAGGCCAAGCCTCCCGAGGATGCTGAAGCACTCAGCAGTGTCTGGGATTGCCACCCAGGACAGGAGTGGTGCACACACAGTAGCCTGCCTGCACCCCTGAGCGGAGGGGCTCCCAGACGGTGACTGGAAAACACTGTGTGTCTAGTGGTGAGAACCTGTGCCAGGGTGTTAGCTCTGCCCGCACCTGCCCAGGAGTGTTCATCTCAGATGAGAGGATGAAGCCTGGGCCAGAGTACAGCCCAGTGCATGGTTACCATTGCAGTGACGACACCCAGCCGCCTCGCAAGGCTGTGCTCTGCTTTGGGAAACCTGTCTCATTCCCTTCGCCCACGGCAACAGTCCTGAGCACATCAGCCAGGTGGATGAATGTCCTCCACAGCTGCACAGATGTCTCACCCAGGATCCCTCGTCGTGGGCAGTGAACACAACCATTGTGTTGGCCTGTGTCAGAGCAGCAGGAAACCGGGAGCTGACTTCTGTGCACGTGGGATGGGTAGCCCTGTGTTCATGGTGTGGAGATGTGGCTCCAGTGTGTGAATGACGCCTGATTCATTTATGTTGCACGCCTGTCATAGGAGGCTCTTAACAGAGCAGAAAACAAATGCATATAAATATACACAGTGCATGACAGTATATGCAGTATGCCAATCCATGCTTTCAAAATGATGGCAGTCACATTGTAGTGGTCCTGAACTGTTTCTTCAGTTGTACTGTCAGCACTCAGACATGATTTCATGTGTGCTGAACAGTGTGTTAAGTACATGATGGGTTACCTAGTGGTTCCCACAGTTCTCCTGTGGGTTACCTAGTGGTCCTCACAGTACTCCTGTGGGTTACCTAGTGGTCCTCAGTACTCCTGTGGGTTACCTAGTAGCCCTCACCTAGTAGTCCTCATAGTACTCCTGTGGGTTACCTAGTAGCCCTCACCTAGTAGTCCTCATAGTACTCCTGTGGGTTACCTAGTGGTCCTCAGTACTCCTGTGGGTTACCTAGTAGCCCTCACCTAGTAGTCCTCATAGTACTCCTGTGGGTTACCTAGTGGCCCTCAGTACTCCTGTGGGTTACCTAGTAGCCCTCACCTAGTAGTCCTCATAGTACTCCTGTGGGTTACCTAGTGGTCCTCAGTACTCCTGTGGGTTACCTAGTAGCCCTCACCTAGTAGTCCTCATAGTACTCCTGTGGGTTACCTAGTGGTCCTCAGTACTCCTGTGGGTTACCTAGTAGCCCTCACCTAGTAGTCCTCATAGTACTCCTGTGGGTTACCTAGTGGTCCTCACCTAGTAGTCCTCATAGTACTCCTGTGGGTTACCTAGTAGTCCTCACAGTACTCCTGTGGGTTACCTAGAGTCCTCACAGTACTCCTGTGGGTTACCTAGTGGTCCTCACAGTACTCCTGTGGTTACCTAGTGGTCCTCACAGTACTCCTGTGGGTTACCTAGAGTCCTCACAATACTCCTGTGGGTTACCTAGTGGTCCTCACAGTACTCCTGTGGGTTACCTAGTAGTACTCAAGAACTTCCATGGGCTACCTAGTGGACTTCACAGTACTTCTGTAGGTTACCTAGTATCCTCACAGTACTCCTGTGGGTTACTGAGTAGTATTAATTCCATTCTGTGGTTTAAAAATTCATGATAACCTGCAACAAAATGTCTCTAAGGGTTACAGTCACATCCCTTCTGCTTACCTAATTAGTATTATACTGTTTGGACTTTATCACAATTATTATTTATGTAGAATGGCCAATCTTGGAAAAATTAACTTGCATTAATGATCTGATGAGCCGAATGTTTTGGGCTTCTGGTGGAGTGAATTGCTAAATGCAAGATCTCTTTCTCTCTGTCTTTGTCTTTCTCTCTTCGTGTGTCTCTGTGTGTCCCTCACTGTTACTCTGCATTTAAAATAATTCCGCCTTAAAAACACTAAAGCTTGACTAATCCTCCTCCTGCGGTGCCGGCACACCGGGTTCTAGTCCTGGTCGAGGCGTTGGATTCTGTCCCGGTTGCCCCTCTTCCAGGCCAGCTCTCTGCTGTGGCCCGGGAGTGCAGTGGAGGATGGCCCAAGTGGTTGGGCCCTGCACCGCATGGGAGACCAGGAGAAGCACCTGGCTCCTGGCTTTGGATCAGCGTGGTGCACCGGCCACAGCAGCCATTGGAGGGTGAACCAACGGTAAAAGGAAGACCTTCCTCTCTGTCTCGCTCTCTCACTGTCCACTGTGCCTGTCAAAAAAAAAAAAAAAACAAAACAAAACATTAAAGCTCACCACCGAGCCAAGTTGTTCATAGGCTCCAATTCCTCCCTCACTCCCCTTTGGCAGTCTTTCAGAACAGGGCCAAAATTTAGAGTTCATCGTGGTCTCGAGGATAAAATGGGGGATGTTTATTAGAAGGCATAAGCACTTAAATATCTTGTGTTTTGCATTTATTCTCTATTCTGCATTACCAGTGATGGTCAAGGAGAAAGTGACATGTATATTGTGCAGTAATAGAAAACATCTGAATGTTTAATTAGGAATCATGACATCTTCAAAACTGCTCAATTTTTCTCCCATTAGATATTTTCTTGACATGAAATGTAGCCACAAAGTACATTTGCTATGACTTCTACAGCTTCTTGAATCATTGTTTTTGATGATTTAGTGGTTGCAGGACCCCAGAGGACCCAGAGCATAAACTCTAGAAGTGGCCCCCACACCGTGTGGTACAGTCGCCCAATGGACCCTGGCCTCCCCAGTGTTTGGATTGAGGCGTTCCGAGTCTATTTGTCAGGTCTCTTTGAGCTGAAAGTGGCAGGAAAATGAATCAATTGGGCATAAGACAAAAATGCAATGTATTGACGGAGATGTTCAGAGAAAGGTGCGTTTAATTTGCTTTGTCATCAGGCACGACTTGCTCGAGGGTTGTGTGAAGAACGCACTCCAAGGTTCTTCTGTGTCAGTTCTGGCTTTGGAAGCTGCTCTCCCGTCTGAGGGGCACTGCTGCCCGGATACTTGGGGAGACGTCCCCTCTCACAGCTCTCCCCGAAGCAGGCCAGCTTCCAGCCTCGCTGTCTCTCGTGAGCTTGTCTGGCTCCTTCAAGGGCTGTGCTACCCCTTTGCTGCCGTGTGTGACGTTGCAGTTAAGCCCTGCAGACTTCTCTGTGTGTATCCGCTCGGGACAGTGGGAACTGGGACAAGGGAGGGGTCACAGCCAGAGGTGTGGAGCAGGGACCCCAGGAGGCCACCAGGCTGTCAGGAGGGGCTGCTGGGGCCAGTGAACCCCAGGTGCCTTCAGCTCTCCGGGAGGGTGAGGCTGACCACGGCAGCCCGTGGGCAGTGGCCAGGCGGACATGCAGGTGCTGCTGTGGAGGGTGAAAGCTCACTGGGACCCTTGCTGTCCACTCCCCTGTTGGGGGGTGGGCCTTTCTGGGGTGTCCCCTACTCCTCCTGGGAGGTCCCTGTCCGTGAGGCTCCAGTGCTGTCCCCGAGCTCTGTTCTCTGGGGAGGTGGGAATAGCTGGAACTGGTTGAAGTCGTTCATTTTGCCTGCACACGTGGGTCGCTCACGGTGAAGATGCTCTTTGGCACAGTCTGTGGGGATGGTGTGGGGTGGGCGTTGTCTGTGACTGACCTCAGCCAAGCTTCTGAGTTAAGCTCTTCCCGGGCGGTCGCACCGTGACTGAGGGAGCGGGTGTGCAGCCTGCAGAGGTGCGTACCTGCCATCAGCACTGTCCGTTATTTAGGAATCTGCTATGCAAAGCAGTTGACGTCTGTCTTCCAATCCAATGTAGACGGCTACAGTGGGCCTGCAGGTTTTGGCTAAGCTGCCTGGATCCAGTGGCAGCTTCAGCTGCTGCCTGCAGCTTCCTGCAGTGCACACCCTGGTGGGGGCAGTGCCGATAGCTCCAGCACTGGGGTCCCTGCCCCTCCACGCAGGCCTGGATTGAGTTCCTGGTTCCTGGCTGTAGTCCCAGCCCCGCCCCAGCTTGTTGTGGGCACTTGGGAAATAAGCAGCAGATGGGATCTCTCTCTCTGTCTTGAAATAAATAAACAAAATAAAAATAGGCAACTGTAAAAAGAATACCCAATTTTTACTTAAAATTTTGTTGGACTGTTGTAGGTTAAAAGCTTTTTAGTTAAATACTCTCCATGTGTTTGTCATAAACAGCAGAAATACTATCATCAACAGGTACCAAAACCATGAATTCAGATGAGCCTCAGAGCCGCTGTTTATTTTTCTCTGGGTGAATTAATTCCCTTAGAAGATTTTTACTGCACAGGTAATGCATTTGCATTGTAAGAGCATGATGGGAAGCAGAAACAAGCAGGGAGAGGAAGTTAAAAGGCATTGAAATCGCTACCACCCATTGCCAACTGCGGCTCTGGGTTCACACACAGAGCCCACACGTGCGTTTGAAAGCTGAGCACCACCGTGCACGCCGCAGGATTCACCAGGCTCGGTGAACACCTCTGTTTGTGAGCCTGTTTTCCTTCAGAGGTTTGATAAAACCAATGATAAGAAAATCCGTTCCTGAGGGTAGCTGTGGCCTAGAATATGCCGGTTGACTGAATGTCAGCCTGGATTTGCGGTGGGCCACGAGGCTTTATAAAGGGACGAAATCTAAACTTGGCTTGATCATTTGCTTTGTTTTGTCTTTCACTCTTTCACTCTGCTAATTCTCACATGCAGGTTTTTGACAGATGTGTGTGATAAAGTTTCTGCACGGTCCCCTGTGTACGTCAGTCCCTGTCCCTGGGCTTCCTCAGCTCTGGTGCAGCTGGAGCTCGTCTGGTCCCGCCCCTTCCTGCAGTCGTTCACTGCGGTTCTTGCTGGTCCTGCTGCTTAGCCTGTGCTGCGGCCGCCCCCACCGCCTCTGAGGGCTGGAGGAGACCCTGCGTCCTCTGCAGGGCTTCCTCGCTGACTTTGCAAACTCACTGCTGTCCTTGGTGTTGATCTGAGGCGTAATTAGGATCATCACTGGGGGAGCTGTTTCCATCATCTGAAAGTCTAGAGGCCTGTGCGGAAAGGCTTGACCATAGGAAGAGAGCGTAAATAGTCGGCTACCGCACCCTACAAAGCGTCACCTGTTAGCGTGTACCTGTGCGGACTTGGCCTATGGCCTGTGTTTGGGGCTTTCCAAACCGTGGGCTTCCCTTGCTTTTTGTTAGACACTCGGTTGCATGTTATAAAGTTGACTTTCGTGATCTTTGAAGATACCACTTTAGGCTGAGGATTGAGACTGACTTCCTCCAAGAAAGTAACAAGACCGACAACGGTGGGTGCATTGTTCCAGCTTGTGCAGACCAGCTAATGGTGCAGTCCATCCCGCGTGTCCTGTAGATTCAGCTGTAGAGGGGGTCCGCACCTTGTCCTTTGAGTCTATAAGTACCTGCAGAAGCTTGTCTGGCCCCCACAAAGGATGTTCTTGGCCACCACATTTAAACCAACTTCATCTCCTGTCTTGTCACCCTGTTTCCTTTTGATCACTGAGTTCAATTTGCAGATTTATCTGCTTCTACTGTTTGTCCAGGAAATGTTTCTCTCCCAGTCTGTAAGCAAACAGGAGGACAGAGAACATGCCGTGTGTTCTCACCGGGTACATCCCCTGCCCACAGTACGGTGACTGCCCATGGCAGCCCCGACCAAGGCTTAAGCAAACCACAGCTGCGTGCATGGTGAATGATTGGCTGCCTGACCCAGCGTGAATGGCAGCACAGTGGGCTGAATTGTTTCCCTGGGAGGCGTCTTTGAGGATCGTCCTACTGTATTCTGCTGTTGCACAACAAAACTGCCTTCTGCTCTGATGAGGTCTCACTGTTTAGTCCGGTCCCTGATATTAGCTGGAGGAGGTTGGACGGAAGCCCGTTGCCAGGCAAAGTCCGGTTCAGCAAGTCCCAAGCTCTTCTGGAAATCCCGAACTTCCAGCAAGAGGACGAAGGAGTTTATGAGTGCGCGGCAGGCAACCTGCGAGGAAGAAACCTTGCGAAAGGTCAACTCGTTTTCTACGGTGAGCTAACTCCAAAAAGTGTGTGAGATGTTTGGTGCTGTCCAGTGCTGAGCCTGGACTCGGGGAGGCACACTTCCACCCGGATGCCTTGCCGTGATGGCGGGTGGGGGCGGCGTTCAGCCTAGGTGTTCTGCACAGGCTGCTGCTGTCCCAGCTGCTTGGATAAGGCTATACAGCTGATCCCGTGAAGTCACGTGGATCAGCCTGCGGCGCCCCTAGCTGGGAGTGAGCGGATTTACAAGTGGAGGAGAAGCGACAGGAAGAGGGGTGTCCGAGGGTGGCGTGCAGCAGAGGATCCTGCTCGGCAGGCCCTGCCCACCCATGTAGAGGTCATGGACAAAGGAGGACGCTGTGTGTCTCAGGTGTTCGAGCCTGCCATGGACTTGGGAGGTGATGGCTGTGTAGTGTCTAAAGTTCTCTGATGTCTCCCTTCATCCAGGCCAAATACATCCTTGCCTGAAATTCTGTTCTGTTTCACATAAAATAAGCCACATACCTCCTCCAAGTTATGAAAACATTTAGTGTTTTTAAATAGTTAGTAAATCCAATGCACCTGCATCCAGAATGTTTTAGAAGCGTGTGTTACACACAGTCAGAGTTATTCCGTGTGACATATTTATAGTCAGTGATCAAGTAGCTGAAGCAAATAGCCGTTTTCTGGAAAACAAGTGAAGTGTCGAACACTATACCAACCTCCCAGCAGTGCCAGCTGGACGTCTGCTGGGGAGACCACGGTGCACCTTGGTCCTATTACTTCCCATTTCCAATTTTAGCCTGAAATGAAAAGTACTATTTTATATACAGTATGTGATTTCCTACCAATTATTCCCCTACAGTTTAAGCAATGAGCCGAGAGAAAAATATTCTTTTCAGTAATATCTACTTGTTACAGCAAAGTCCTTGGAATTCAGCATCGTTTGCAAATAAAGTAGTAAGAAAGCAGCGTAGAGTTTTCAGGAGAACCAAGATAGTAAAAGGCTTTGGATTGTTTGCAACGGATAATTTTCCATGTTTCTTTTCAACGACAGAGATAGAACCCAGAGATGTGCTGGGACACACAGATGCATACAAACGGGAAACCCACGAAGAGGGATTTCCTCTGCACCCATCCTGCCACCATTAGCCCACAGACAAACCTGGAAATAATAACTCGTAGGATTTTTCTGATGATGCTAAGAGGCATTATCGAATAACTGTCGGAGATAAGTGGGCGAGGACCCGGGATGAGCTGCGCGATGGCTGTGGGCCCCCAGAGGGGCCCGGGAGGTGCCTCTGTCTGGCCTGCTTCTGCTGTGCTGTCCCAGCCCGGTCACACGGCACAGCCCACCACCTCGTTAGCCAGCTCGTAGGTCCGAGTGGTCCTTGTGGGCAGCGGTGGATAACTGGTCAGAAGGACGATCATTACACCCTCAGTCACATGCTCACTAATATGCCAAAGTGCTCCCGAAAGAGAAGGGATTTGGCTTAATTACCTCAGAGCTGAATAATACCTGGAAAATTCAGGAGAGAGTCCCTCAGTCTTGTTATATTACTGGGTCTACATTACAATTCTGAATCACGTAATCTTATATAACTGTCTGTATTGTGTATTTTATAAACCCTGAAAGAAACCTAGGAGGTACTCTTACTGTGACAGAATACAGAGGATGCTCAGAGAACTGAATTTTAGAGAAAGAAATCTAAACTTCAAGCCTGTCTGATAGACCTCAGATCCTAAGTTCTTTCTCTCAAGTGCTCAAATGTCCCATGTATTTGAAGATTTGAAACTTAGCTCTTCAGAATCCTAGACACCAAAGGATGTGCGTGTTTTAAAAATGTTTTAAAGTTAAAATACTGCACTGAGCAAAAAAATCAGGTACATCTCAGACCTTTGCAAGCCATTTAAATTATATCTGAGCATGTATTTCTTATCCTGGGTCAAACATACATTAGGCACACTTCTAAATAAATGGATAAACTATCTGCTACCAATAAAATGCTGTTAGTAAAACTCAGCGAGTGGTTCAGTGTCACCAATACACCCACTTCCTCTGGGTCTTTCCTCCTTTGTCCCTCAAGGCTGTTCAGAGACTGGACATTGTCCTGAAGCCACAGAGCTGGCCCGAGACCTCCTTCCCGCCCCCCACACCTGGTGACATCACAGTTCCCCCGACTCTGGAAGGGGCCAGGGGAGGCGGGCTTTGCAGGGTGAAATGCCCAGGAGACAGGCAGACGTGGGTCTCCTGTGGACACCACTTCACATACGCAATGAGTGCTCTTCTGGTCCCACCACCGAGCGGTGGCCAGCTCAGCAGCGCCCCCTGTGGGTGCCACCTCGAGCCTCCTGCCTCCTCTCAGCTCCTTTGGCCCCTCAGTCCCTCAGCAGCCCCAGCCTAGAGATGCCTGAGCCTTGGGGGCAGAGGGAATGCCCCCTCCCCGGCCCAGGTGCAGTCACTGACCCTCCTGATTCTTCACAGGGGACAGCATGAAATGGCCCGTGGTGGTGGCCAGCTCAGTCCCTCGTCCTAGGATCCTCTGAGTGTGTCCTCTGGAGCAGGGCACCTAATATCTGCACAAAACCCCATAGCAGAGGGCTGTGGGAGACTCAAGTGCCAGTGAGGCCTCTGGCTTGGCCCAGCCTGAGCCTCCAAGGGGAGACCAGGTGCTGGGACGTCCCTGGGGCCTGAGGAAGGTGGGGGCGTGGCTGGCACACCCTGCAGTCTCCAGTCACCTCCATGGGAATTCTCACCTGCTTCCCTGGATGATGTAAGGATAACAGTGTGCGTGGGTCACGTCCGCTGTGCCACTGTCCTTTCACCTCATTCTATGCAGAAATTTCTCAGATGAAAAAATGTGATTTTGAAAAATTTATGACCTGAATTAAAGTTTGTTCCTGAGCCTTGATCCAACCCCAGAAATTCCTGTTCCCTTTGAAGCGTTATCTGGAGGACCCTGAACCCCCACCCTATCAGAATGTGACGTGGCTCACAGTGGTTCATGCGTGGTGCTGTGGGGAGTGACGGTGTCTGGTGGAGCCACACGTGGCCACTGAGGATCTGGGTTTGGGTCACCTCTCCTATTGGACCATGCACTGAAATTTAGTGTGGAATTCTTCTCTGCCCTCTTCTACATTTTGATCTTTGCCATCACTGCTACGTTGTTACAAAGGTGTGGAGATGGCACTTAGTGTGAACCAGTGCCGGTGAGGTGTGTGGCAGGAGTCCTGTCGCCCACCTGGGAGCACCTGGGGTTCTAGCTTCAGTGTGTGGGTGTGGCCTCGCTGGCCATGAACCTTACCCTGTGGGGTCTACAGCCCTTGGAAGCTGGTTTAGTGGCTGATAATTGCCTTGCCTTTTTCTGTTCAGCCCCTCCAGAATGGGAACAAAAGATCCAAAACACACACCTCTCCATCTACGACAGCTTGTTCTGGGAGTGCAGAGCAAGTGGAAAGCCGAGCCCGTGGTACATGTGGTTCAAGAACGGGGAGCCCCTCCACCCTGAGGTGAGCAGCTCATGTTCGCGGAAGCACGGGAGGTGCGCAGATTTCCTTTACCCGCAAGCAAACAGGGCACCTGCTCTAATCCTCACCTTTCGGTGAGGAGAGGAAGTGTTGAGAAGATGTGTGCGACCCGTAGGAGGCCACTCAGCGGGTCAGACGTCCTCATTAATGTCAGCCTCACCCTCGTCCTGGCTGACTTCATGGAACTTGCATGGTTTCCAGGCCCTATCCTAACTTCCTCCGTGCATTTTCTTGTATTCTTGTAGTGACTTAGAAGAGAGCCACAATTATTCTTTCACATCAGGGGTCGGGGACATCAGACCACAGGCCCCAGAAGGCCCGTGGAATGGCTGGGTGTGGCCTGACAGGACAACTGCAGGCAGAGAGAAGAACAGTGGGGTGCAGGGAGGGCTCCCGGGTCTCCAGCTGGGGCCTCAGGGCGAGCCGAGGCCACCACATTTCAGCTTCATGAGCCCCAGCCTCAGCATGGTGTCCACACCCAACACCAGTGCCACCAAGGTGACACTAAGGGAGGGTGGAGTGCACCATGTTATTCTGCGACACCCAACAGAGTTAACGTGCATTCTTTGGCCACAGCTACCATTTTTAGAGAAATGGCGTAATGTAAAATATATTAAGCACTGAAGTTACAGCAAGTGTACTTCTGTGTTTTGAACTTAAACGGGCTGGAGTCGTGGTGCGATGGGTCAAGCTACTTGAGACACTAGCTTGCCCCGTGGGAGTGCAGGTTAGCGTCCTGGTCGCTCCACTTCAGGTGCAGCTTCTTGCTTTGCTCATGTGCCTGGGAAGGCAGATGATGACCCAACTGCTTGGGTCCCTGCCACCTGTAGGGGAGACCCAGATGGAGTGCTGGGCTCCTTGCGTGGCCTGCTCTGTCCCAGCTGTTGCACCATTTGGGGAATGAATCAGCAGATGGAAGGTTCTCTCTTTCTCTGTTTAATTCTTTCACTTAAATAAACTTTAAAAAAATGAATACCTTACAAAAGCTGCTTGGGGCGAGTGCTCCAGTGTCAGATCTCGTGGTGTTGCAGTGTCACCTAACGTGGTCTTCATGCCTGTCCTCTGTCAGGAGAGGATTCAGATAGAAAATGGGACGCTCATCATAACCACGCTCAACATGTCTGACTCTGCCGTCTACCAGTGCGCCGCAGAAAACGAGCATGGGGTCATCTCCACAAATGCAGAGCTGAGGGTTTTAGGTAAGTCGTTCACCTGTAACCAGAATGGCAGAGTGACATTCAGCAAGCTGTGACAGACAGAATCTAAACCCAGTTCTTCCCTGGAGCTTACACGCTGCTTTCTCTTGAAACTATGGGCTACGTGTAAGCCAGCTTCTGACCCAACTCAGGGTGGCTGTTGTTACTCTGCTTGGGCTTGTGGGAGGGCTCAGGCCCCGGCACAGCTGCCCCAGGCCCGTGGCATGGAGTCCTTCAGGAATGTTCCCAGCAGCACCTGCTTCACCAAGGGTAGACAGTCACAATCTACAGTGACGTTGGAGCACCCATGTATTTTCTCTCTTCACAAGAGGGCCCCGTGACTTGGCGTGAGAAGAGTCAGATCTGAAACATGGTGGTTCTATCGTCAAGTGGGTGGTCGCCGGCAGCCCGCGTGGTGAGCGTCCTCTGTGGATGCAGCAGATGTCCCTGCAGGCCGGCTGAAGGGCACAGTGGGACCTGGGCAGGCCGGTGCTGGGGGTTGTGGCCTGTCTGCAGGTCAGCTCCTGGAACGGCAGGGCAGGGTCAGGGATGGAGGCAGGATGCAGTGTCCTGCGTGCACAGCCGTGGGAGGACTCGGATGCGCCTGGTGGTGTAACACCCTCCCCTGCCTGAGCTGCACTGTGTCCAGCAGTTACAGAGTGGGCACAAGGCTGAGCCTCACTGTGTACTCTGCCTCTGCAGAGGACAGACTGTGCTTTGATCGAAGGTGACCTAGCGGAACGTGTGTGGCTTCCGTGGTTACTTCTCCCCGTGTGAAGGTTCTGGTCCGAGTGGGCCGTCTGGCCCGTGGGCCTACACAGCCTGCAAGGCGTGTGCTCTGGCCTAGCCAAGGCAGACGCAGGCGGGACCCCGCGTCCCACCAGTCTGCAGTGGGCTGCTTTAGTGAACTGCAAATGGCGCTGTAAATGTCCACCTGGCCCTTGTCAGGAAAAGGCTATCTCACCCCGATCAGGATTGTGACGTTGACGGGGGTATTCCTTCTGCCCAGGGTTAACATCCTCTGGGACAGTCCCCTCACCTGCTGCAGTAAACACTGAGGAGCAAGCTTCTCCCTAACGTGCTGCCTCCCTCCTCACGACCACCACCAGCCCCCAGTGGGCTAGCTCAGGGAGCACACTGCATGCCACACACACCGCATGCCACACACTCTGTGCAATAGGCTTTGACAGCTGAGTGTCGTCGGTCTTCCCTGACTGCATGAGCTGATCGCTGCAGTCCACTTCACATTGCAGAGGGAAGCAGCCCCCAGCGGGCTGGCTCAGGGACCCACTCCTGGCTTGGGGTGACTCTGGTTGTTCTACGAGAGTGCACCCAGGGTCCCAGTTAGCGCTTCAGTCGGTGGCTGTTAGACTAATGGGTAATGTAACATTTGTAAACTTTGTCGTTAGCTTCGGCTCCAGATTTCTCCAGCAATCCCATCAAGAGACACTCCGTTGTTCACGTCGGTGGGGACGTCACCATCGAGTGCAGGCCGAGAGCTTTTCCCAGAGCAGCTGTCTCCTGGAGAAGAGGGGCAGAGGGCCTGCGACAGAGCAGGAGGTGAGTGGGCGCCAGGTGACATCTTCCCACAGCGCAGGGTTTACCAGGCCTGCCGAGGCTCTCTGCACAGCAGGTGTTCACGGAACACCGAGACATTGACGTTCCACGGGGTAGAGCACAGCAGGATCTTGGAACGCTGTGCCCTGCTGGCACGTTTGGCTGTCACATCCTCAGTGCATGCGCCTATAGTGTTTCAGAACCCATCAAGACCTCTCCTGTATTCACTGTGAGGGCTTCTGCCGCTGGCCTGCTGAGATCAGTGGTGGGAACGTTCACAGAGGGGGCTCACCTGGGTGCACTCCCCTGGCGTGCTGATTCCAGAGAGCTGCACGGCCTTCACCCCGTGGCAGAGCGCATTCTCCACAGGGAGAGCGTGGGCAGGGGCCCGGCGTGGCTGCAGCTGGGGAGCCGAGACAGAGCCAGAGCTCTCCTCCACAGCACACGCTCCGCTCCCCTGCGTCCAGACGTGACTCTGCTCAGCCCTGCTCTGCTTGCCTCTGTCCACCCAGACGTACGCTGCAGTCCCAGCAGGGAGGGGCCGCCGTTCCGCACACGTGGCACGGGGCCTTCGTGCAGTGCGGCGTGTGCACAGCTGGCCAGGCGGGTGGCACAAAAGCAAGCAGCGTGTGCTGAGCAGTGGCAGCTGTCAGTCTTGGGAGGAGGGCTGTGACGGGCAGGAGAGTGAGTTCAGCACCGGCTCGGAATCCTGCCAGCTACTGTTGGCCGCAGGCAGACATAGCAGGCAGCGCTTCGGACATCCCAGGGGAAACCAGGATGTGGGTCGTGAATCCCACGAGCCAGAAACAGAACACCTGGGGCTGGATGTGGGGACTCTGCTCTGTCGTTTACAAACTCAAGAGTGCTTTGTGGCCGAGGAAGAGGGGAAGCCAGGTTAAAGCCGGTTAAGGCCCAGGCTGAGTGGACTGAATGTGGGTGCCTGGGGGTGTGGACTGACCACACATGATGGGATGGAGCGAACGTCCCCTGGTGCCCTCCTGCCTTACTCTGCCCGCCTCCAGGTGCCCTGCAGCCCCTGCACCGAGGCTCTCCCCAGGGCGGGACCAAGGCAGCAGCAACCCCCCTGGGAAGAGCTGCGGCTCTAGAGAAAGCTGGTCCCAGGAGGCTCTGGGAGGTGAGGACCCACCTGACGACTTGACAGTGTTCCAAGTAGAAGCGGTTTCTCTCTTGGCCTTGGAGATAGCTATGCAGGAAGACGTGTGTTTGCAGTGTCTGTTACAAGCATGGTGCTGTCTGCTCTGAACTGGCGGCGTCACCAGCTCTTCTGGCACAGTGTGGGCAGCGGGGTGGCTGGGAGGACCTCCGCCCATGGTGCTGACTGAGCGTCTGCTCACAGCCAATGCGCAGTGCATGTGTTTGGGCTTCCATGAGGTGACAGCCAGTGAGGACAGAGCTTGGCTTGGTGCCAGGTCTGCCATCCCACCTTCGCATTTCCCCTGTCCTGGGGGGTTGGTCATTGAGGTCAGACTGTGGATCTCAAAGTGGTTGACGTGTTTCTGGTTAGCCGTGTGCCTTCCTGGGAGCTCTCTGCATGCATAGCAGCTTTGGGGGGAGGAAGTTGTCCGAGAACTAAAGATAGGCAGAGGCGTGGCCCAGCCCAAGGCTACTTGGTTTCCTGTTGGGAACGTGGCCACGTGACATCTGCCTCACCCGTGCTGGGCTCAGCACTGCCACGAACACTGAGAACAGCTTGGAATGGTCCCATGGGCAAAGCCAGCAGGCTGTGCAAGGGGCCTGGGCTAGGGTCTCCTTGTGGACGTGCAGCATGGCCTCGGGTGAAACTGCCAGGCTGCCTGTGGCTTTGAAATCACTGTTCGTTGGATGTATGTGAAGGTTAAATGACATGAAGACAACGTTGGGGAAGATTAACCACGCGTCCATGCTGTACAGACAGAATCCGTAGAAAGCATGATGTGGAACAGTGGAGCTGCGAGCTTGTCTTAGCTATAACTGTGCGTGCACTGGGGCGATTGGCTCAGTGGACCGGGCACCTGTGCCAAACGTGACAGCGGCTGAGAACTGAGGACACAGCGGACTCCCCGGAGGCCCAGCACCCTGCACAGAGCCCGACACCCTGTGCTGTTAGATCAGTGAGTTGAAGCCCACCTGCTGTGACTGAGTTTAGAGACTGCACAGTTGGGCCCACAGCCTCAGTAACTGATACAGCCATGGTGTTTATCACTGCACACAACTGCTCAGCACCTGTTCAACCCAGCTACTCCGTGCTGAGGTGATAGAGACTTCCCCCTGCCCTTCTGCAATAGCAGCTCTGGGCTCCACTCCCAGTTCTCCTTCTCGCTCCACGGATAACTTCTAGTCTGTTCTTGAACCACAATGGATCTCAGTTGGTCACCACTGTCCAAGTGGCTCAGAGCTTGTTTTTCCAAGGGGCCTGATGGGACTCAGGTGACATCGCAGTGAAAGGGAGGTGGCCCACCTGTGACCACTGCCCTGGACACCTGCGCGCAGACCCCAGCTGTGCAGGCTCGCCCCTGGCAGCCGGAGTAGCACCCCAAGCCTCACTCGGGAGCCACGGCCCATGAAGATGGAGCTTCTTGTGTGCGCCGTTCTGAGGCAGTGAGGGAGTCCATCCACATCTGCTGAGTGTGAGCGATCACTTCTCCTGTGGATCTGCTTAGCAGGTGAGCCGACGGAATTGACGACCCTGATCTGCCTCTAGTGCCAGCGACTGCTGGCTGCCTCGGCAGGGATCAGCTCCCGAGTCACAGAACATGTTGACTCGCTGGACACACAGCGCCAGGCCGTGCCCTGGCAGGCATCATCCAAGGCAACCCCTGAACCAGCTGGGCCTTGGTGGACTCTGAACAGGAAGAATGCAGACGTGGAGGAATTTCATCCTGTGATGGGAAGAGGAGGAGCTGAAGCCATGAAGAAGGCACAGCGTTTCTCCCTCACTTCCTTAAAGAACAAAGCCATATCCACACATGTCAGGCCAGTCGTCAGTTATATTTCAAATAAGCAGCTGACCCCCTCCTGTGTGCCTGGCAGTACTGGGAACGCCATGGCTCTCAAACAGGGAAACTCATTTTCCATATTCAGTGCTAGTGTTTTAGTTTTATTTATTTATTTGGCAGGTGAAGAGAGAGAGTAATCTCTCGTCCACTGGTTTATTCTCCAAATGACTGTGACAGCCAAGGCTGAGCCAGGCTGAAATCAGGAGCTGGCGCTCAGTCCAGGCCTCACATGTGGGTGTCAGGGCCCCCAAGCACTTCCGTCATCTGCTGCTGCCTTCCAGGGTCAGGGTCAGGGTCAGGGTTAGGGTTAGGGGTTAGGGGTAGGGCTAGGGGTTAGGGGTTAGGGGTTAGGGGTTAGGGGTTAGGGTTAGGGGCTAGGGCTAAGGGTTAGGGTTAGGGGTTAGGGGTAGGGCTAGGGATTAGGGGTTAGGGGTTAGGGTTAGGGGCTAGGGCTAGGGGTTAGGGTTAGGAGTTAGGGGTAGGGCTAGGGGTTAGGGGTTAGGGTTAGGGGTTAGGGGTTAGGGGTAGGGCTAGGGGTTAGGGGTTAGGGGCTAGGGCTAGCGGCTAGGGGCTAGGGGTTAGGGTTAGGGGTTAGGGGCTAAGGGCTAGGGCTAGGGGCTAGGGGTTAGGGTTAGGGGTTAGGGGCTAGGGGCCAGGGGCCAGGGGCCAGGGCCAGGGCTATAATTGGAGGAGGACTCCATCCCAGGAACTCCAAAACAGGATGGAGACAGTGAGTTAACCCACTGGGCCGCAATGCCTGCATTTTCAAAGATGAGAGATGTCAGAGAGCGCAGTGTGGACCCACCTTGGACACCAACTCTGGATGCTTGAGTCCCTGGCACAGAAGAGTCCTGTTCACATGGACCCTCACACAGCCTGCGGGGCTGCAGGTCCAGGTGGGCTGGGACACCTGGCACCGCACGTCTGTGAACTGACCGTGCAATGGAGACTGGACCAGCAGCACGGGTGGGCCTTGTTTGCTCATCTCAAAGTGTTCCACGTGTGGGGCAGTGGTGTGTGCTTGTGTCCATAGGACTTTTGCCCCAGTGCTCCCCAAGGGGTGAACTCTGCACAGGCCCCTTGGAATCCACGCAGAAGCAGCCGCACCCATCAAGAATGCCGCTCTCTGCAGCGGCTCTCAGGCTGAGGGAGCTCCAGAACCAGTTCCACCTCCTGCACCTGAAGCCACCCTGTGCTGAGCATCTGCACACAGACCCTGGGGTGCCACACACGCGTGCGTGTGTAGAAACAGGTGAGCCTGGAAGGTGTTGTGGGGCCATCTTCAGTGATGCGGTGAGTGGTGCTCTTTCTATATCCTTGCCTCAAGCCCCGGATCTGAAATAGAATAACGTCACTTCTGTCTGCCCGACACTCGAGCAATGGGGGACCTCCCTCTGGGACGTGCTAGTCCAGGGCAGTGAGAAGCGGAAGCTGAGAAAGGGTGAGAGGTGCCTCTGGGAGTCCGTCTCCCTCCCATGCATGCCGAGCACCTGCTCAGACAGCTGCACCTTCTCCCTGGAGCCCTGTGCATCCCCCATCCCCCGTGGGGCATCAGCTTCCCGAACACCCGAGCCCCAGACGGGGTGGAGAACAGGCCTGCCTCCCCACCCCTCCCTGCTCCTTGTAGAGGTTCCTAATGGAACAGTGGATAAGCCTAATTCTGTTTTGTGTCCCCACCGCCTTGGTGTAATGGTGTTCCGCACGTCAGCACGATCCCAGGCAGACGGGCCATATGGCCCTGTCTAAGGAGCAGTGACAGCCTGCGTGATGCAGCCTCCCGTCTGTGCAGCTCCCTGGTAATACAGTTTTCAACTCCAGCGCCACTCCTCAGAGCCTCTTATGGCGAGCCTGTCCAGGGAACCCATGCCGAAGGCGTCAGGAGCCATCCCCGGAGAGGCAACCAGCCAGACCCAGGCGTGCCTGTCTGTCTCACCCTTGGTCCTTGCTGCTGCCGCCCGACCCTGCCCTCTCTCTGCCATCAGCCTGCCTGGCCTGGGGCGCTCCCCTTCAGAAGCTGTGTCAGTGGCACCTGCCTGCAGGCTCATGGCAGGGGAAGCTCGCCTGGAGACCGTCCTGCCTGGGGTGGCCAGGGACGGCGCTGCTTCCCTGTGCCCAACATGTTGGCCATGCGCAGCCGCATCCCAAGCCCTGAACAGAGCAGCCTTGCACGGCACCCTCCAGACTCCTAGCTGCCTCCCGGGACACAGGGCGGGTGAGCTCTGCGGGGGAGGAGCCGTGAATTCAGTCCGTCCCTGCAGACCTCAGGCTCGGCCTCGCGTCACAAGAACCCCAGGAGAGGCACAGGCTCTGACTCCGTAGATGTGAGGCCGGGCGAGGAAGCTGCACCTCGTGAGTTCACCGCTTCTGCCACCAGGGGCAGCGGAGGCCGTCACGTGACCTCCACGCCCTCCACCTGCCCATGAGGGCTGTTGCTTCATCCCCACCTCGGCCCCCCGCACTCTGCTTCCTGTTCCAGAGTCTCTCTGATGGAAGTTCGTTCTTCACCCTCCCCTTGCCGCCTGCCCTCTGAAGGTAGGGGTGTAAGTGACCCTCGGGTGTGTCCACTTATCTTAGTGCCGGCTTCTAATCTGTGAGTGACATTTACCTCTTCCACATTTACATACGTATTCCACAGCAATAATTTTATAGACAGAAAAGGTCAATTATTCCTGTAATTTATACAAATGACCTTTTGTTCTTGGTTTAATGTTGGAGATAGGAAGAAACTCCTTGATGTGTCTGAAGTGGAGCGTGGGCTGCCTCTCAGCTACAGAGACGGGGCTGCTGTCCTGCTGTGTGCATGGACAAACAAATGCCAAGCACAGCGGCTGGGCCACAGCCGCAGGAGCAAGCTTCGCTGCCACCGTCTCTCCAGGGAGAACGGAGGCTTCGTTTTCTCTCATGGAGTGAGAACAGCGCTGGCTGTGGTCACGGGATTCCAGTCTCATTCTTTGTTCTTGCTGGGGCAGGTTTTAAATTCAGGCACAGATGCATTGGTACTACACTGGCCTGGGCCCCTTCCCACTTCCTCCCGAGTACAATCAGAAAACATCTGTGTATTAAGAGAATGCAAACACCACCCAATACCAGCTACCACCTGGAGCACTCATCCACCTCCCAGCTTCACACTCTGTGTGCGATGGTGCAATATATGACATGTGACCTATACATGATATGTGTGATACTGTTTGTGACAATATATAGAATAGGTGGCATTCAGATGACATGCAGGGTGTGTGATATGTGACATAAGTACACATATATGTAAGTGCAGTCTTGTGTTGGTGGTAGTATGTTACTATGTGGCATATGGATGCCATGTAATATGTATGACATGTGCCATACATATGCACATATATATGAATGCAGTCATGTTGTATGGTGTTTACAGTGTGGTGTATAGATGGCATGTAACGTGTGATATGTGACAGACATGCACATGTATGAATACAGTCTCACTGAGTTGGTGTAGTATGAGGTTTACTATGCAGCATATAGATGACATGTAACGTGTGGTATGTAACACCTGTACATGTACATGGATGTAGTCTCGTGTGAGTCATAGTATATGTACTTTGTGGCATATGGATGACATGTAACATGTGTGATATGTGACAGACATGTACACGTATATGAATGCAGTCTCATTGTGTTGGTGTAGTGTGAGGTTTATTGTGCAGCATATGGATGACATGTAATGTGTGTGATATGTGACAGACATGTACACGTATATGAATGCAGTCTCATTGTGTTGGTGTAGTGTGAGGTTTATTGTGCAGCATATAGATGACATGTACCGTGTGTGGTATGTAACATATATACATGTATATGAATGTAGTCTCATGTTGGTCATAGTATATTTACTGTGCGGTATATGGATGACATGTAACAAGTATGATATGTGACACATATGCACATGTGTATGAATTCTGTCTCATATTGTGTTGGTGTAGTAAGATATTCACTGTGTGCCATATAGATATGGGTGTGAGTGGTATGTGATAGACATGCACATATATGAACACAGTCTTGTGTTTGTGGTAGTATATTTACTATGTGACATATAGATGGCATGGAGCATGTGCTATGACATATATGCACATATGTATGAATGCAGTCTCATACTGAGTAGGTGTAATATGGTATTTACTATGTGGTATATAGATGATAGGTAACATGTGTGATATATATGTGACACATATGCACATATATGAATGCAGTGTCATGTTGGTAATAGGACATTTACTATGTGGCATGTAGATAACATGAAGTATGTGTGGTATGTGACATATATATACATACTTATATGAATGCAGTCTCGTGTTGGTGGTAGTATATGTAGCATATAGAAGACATGGAGTATGTGTGACATGTGACATAATACAGTCTCATGTTGGTGGTAGTATATTTTCTGTGTGGTGTATAGATGACATGTAATGTGTGATGTGTGACATATATATACACACATATATGAGGACAGCCTTGTGTTGGTGGTAGTATATTTACTGTGTGGTGTGTAGATGACATGTAACGTGTGATGTGTGACATGTACACACACATTTGAATGCAGTCTTCCTTGGTAGCTGCAGAGGGCTGATTCTGCTGGACGCCCCAACACAGGGAGAACAGAATCCGCAGGTGCCCAAGCTGTGTCTGCAAGATGGCCCCCTGTTTGCACGAGGCCCAGTAGTGCAGCCTCATGTGTTAAGTCACCTCTTGGATACTTAGGAAGCCTGATGCGACATGAGTGCTTGTGCATGGTGGCACTGTGTTGTTTTGGGAATGACAGCAAGAAGACGGCTCGGTGCAGATGGAGGGTTTCTCCTGATGCTTTCACATGACGGTCGTTGAGAGAAGCGCAGCGGACCAGTGCCCCTGTGTTTGTGTCTTTGGAGAACAAGCTGAGCATGGGACCAGTGCCCTCCCCACCTCCTCCTCTCTGTCAGGTTCACACACCAGTCAGCCAGGTGCTCCCTAACATGGGGGGCCACCACGTGGGGCCAGGTGTGACCCCGGCATAGTGTGAGGTCAGCACTCAGGTGGCCTCCCCTTCCCTGGACCACCTGCCTCGAAAACAAACAGGAAAAACACGTGGCTTTCTAGTGCAGTCAGCGAACATGGACTCAGTAAAACAGGAACACGGTACGGACCCTGCTCGGGCTGTGATGGCGGCGTGAACCCTCATGGGCTCACAGCACCTGCTGTGTCGGGAGGGAGGGCTGCAGTGGCGGGAAAGCTGGCTCCTGAGCAGGCAGGCAGCAAGAGTGGCGCAGGTGAGATGTGTGGAGCCACAGGGCTGCCTGCCTGGTCTGTCGGGGAACAGAGGGGACCGCCAGGTACTCTGGGCAGCTGGTCCTGAATGTCCTGCTCCTGGGGGATGGCGAGGAGAGTCCCCCGGCTCAGCAGGAGGCAGGGTCAGGTGGGCAGACCCCGAGCAGCGGTGGGCCAGGTGGGTGGACCCCGAGCAGCGGTGGGCCAGGTGAGTGGACCCCTAGCAGCAGAGGGTCAGGTGGGTGGACCCCGAGCAGCGGTGGGCCAGGTGGGTGGACCCCTAGCAGCAGAGGGTCAGGTGGGTGGACCCCGAGCAGTGGTGGGCCAGGTAAGCGGACCCTGAGCAGCGGTGGGTCAGGTGGGCAGACCCTGAGTAGCGGTGTCCTGCTCAGGTCGCACGACCCTTTGACCCTTTGCTGTAAAGACTGCGTCCTTCCCAGAAGTCAGATAGGATGCAGGCGGTGAAAACCCGCGCTCTGCGTGGCTATGCGAGTTTTCCTGACATTGGGTCTGTTGCTCACGTTCCTGCCTGATGAGAGCTGCGTGGGATCTCGCGAGGCTAAAGCCGCACTTCATGGGCTTCTCTCCTGTGCTCTGCGTCTGTCTTTCCGGCTTTCTCATCTTTACTGTGCTGATGACCTTATAAGGAGGGAAGAATTGTTCGGTCATTGATTGATTGAGTAAATCGTTAAGTTTGGCCTGGCCAGAGGCATCAGATAAGCTCTAACCTCCTTTAATGCTGTTGTGAATGATTCACTTAAAGAGCGTGGCAAGGACAGCCTGTACGCTTGGGGAACTGAGCAAGCCAGCACATTTACTTGTTTGTAGATCAACATGTTAGCCACGCGCGTTTTGTAGCTTCTGAAAGTAAGGACTTCTTGAAAGATAGCTTATAAATGATAGGGGGATTAGCATAGATACTGCACTTTAAATATGATAATCAGGTGAAGTCACTAAAATGCAGTATCAATATTTGATCTAAAATGGATTCCAGTGGGACATTTTACCTAAAACTTAAATTGTGAAGAGTAAAAATTTATACACACTTTTCTGCTTCTTATCTAACTCATTTAATCCAATCTATTTTACATTTTCAAGATATCAGTGAAATTAGAGATTCAATTAAAATTTCATGGTCCACAGTATTATCTTTAGACAGAACTGGAAGCAATACTCCAGTTAATAATCTAACTATAAAAATAGTGTATTGCTCTAGTTCTCTGGTTTCAGCAGTAAGAAGTGAGAATCGCCCAATGTCCTAATTTTTCTTAGTTTAAGGAATTTAGTTGTTGCGCATTTCTTTGCCCTCAAACTTTGTCATAGGGGTGGCTGATGGCGCACACGTCACAGCCTTTCACTTGCACTGCACACTTTAGCATCGATGTAGAGAGTACTCTTCCGTAAGTGAAAGGCCTACCTAACCTTCCCATGCAATTAGCTGTGTGTGAATGCTGTGAGTGTTGTCTCGTTCATGATGAGTAAGCTCACATGCAGCCCAGGAAAACAAGAGTGTAAAGGCACCAGGCTGGAAGCACCTGTTCTAGGTGAGGGCTCGGCCCAGTCAGCATGGTGTCATACCTTGGAGTTGGGCAAGTCAGCACGGCGTGATAACCTTGCATTGGGCAAGTCAGCACGGTGTGATTCCCTGGAGCTGGGCAAGTGGGCACGGTGTGAAACCCTGGAGCTGGGAAATGGGCACGGTGTGAAACCCTGGAGCTGGGCAAGTGGGCACGGTGTGAAACCCTGGAGCTGGGAAATGGGCACGGTGGGATTCCCTGGAGCTGGGCAAGTGGGCACGGTGGGATTCCCTGGAGCTGGGCAAGTGGGCACGGTGGGATTCCTTGGAGCTGGGCAAGTGGGCACGGTGGGATTCCCTGCCTTCACCGTGTCAGGTGCGAGGAGAAGCCGTGACTCAGGCACCTGAGGGACCCAGAGCTTCCGTGTCCCTCATGCTACCCTTCCCTGAAGGTGAGGCGGCTGCTGTGCTGCCTGTTCCACGGCACCGTGGAGCCTGCCTCCAGCTCACCTGTTCCCCCGCACGAGGGGTGCTGCTGGCTCCCATTTCTCCCTGCCCATTTCCCAAAGCCAAGGACACAAAGCCTTGTGCAGGTTCACGGCATTCTGAATGCCTTGTTTTACAGCCATAGCGCTATGGGGGAGCCGTGTGGTCTAAGATGCTAACTTATGTTCCCTCGGGTGAGCAGGCATGTGCATCTGGCATGTAACCATCTTTCCATTTAGCTGTCAGGGAAGACCTTCAGTGCCCGTGTCACAGGTGCAACTGCATCGTCTCCAGAATTCGAGGCTTTGGTCACTGGGGATGGTTTTCTGCTGAAGCCCATGAATGGCTGGAATGTTCTGAGCGGCCGAGGGTACAGGCTGAGAAGAAGGCCAGTGCCCTGAGAAAGGACCGGACTGAAGGACAGGTCGAGTGGCTGTCAGTGACACCAAAAACAGCACAGTCCAGGGATGATGAGCACAGCTGGGCTACAGCCGCGGGCCCTGTCGCTCAGTGCATCCAGGTTTCAGGCAGGAGCTACAATCGGAAGAGGATGAGAAACAGGAGCTGAGTCAAGGGGAACAAAGGTTAACTGTTAGCCGCAGACAGAAAGAAGCGCATGAGTAGCCTTATTAGTTCATTTCACGTGGGTCAGATACAGTCGCCAAGGACACTGGCAGCAAGTGTGTGAGTCCCGGGAGGGGTTGAACAGGAAAACCCAGTGCTGAGGACGTCTCCCTGGCACCAGGCTCCTGGCCGAGGCCTGGCCTACACCCGTCTGCCCCTTTGTGCAAACAGTTCTGGGCGCGGATGTTCCTCTGCACTGCTGCTCCTCGTGGGTCTGTGGAAACGCTCATGTCCTCAGCAGGGCGAGGCATCCATGCATGGAGCTGACAGGTGCGTAGCGCCAAAGCACAGTGAGGAATCTGCTTGGAAGTCGTGGCCACTGGCTGCTGCACGGGGCCCAGGTCAGTGTGAGCATCTTAAGCGCTGCTGTCACTCAGTCCTCCTGACTCTGTCACAGCAGAGATGGGTATCCGCACGCCAGGGGGTGTAAACTCAGGGCTTGGCCGTTAAATAACTTGGCCCTCGTGTTACACAGTGATATTTGCTAGAAGGGCTCGTATTCAGCTGCGAGCGTTTGGACATCAGAGCAGGCTCCCTCCCTGCTGTGCTGGTAGCACTGAGGTTGTGTGCGGCACGACTGGAAGGAGTCTCCGTACTGGCGTCACCTTCAGCAGTGTTGCGTGAGTCACCTCTGTAGCTCAGACTCCCCCATGGCAGGGGCACACCGAGTCCGCCCTTACAGCCTCACAGACCTAGGACTCCTGAGAAAACACACATAAAAATGTTGTGGAAAGTTAGATTTAAAAGATGAGTATGGATGGGAAAAAATCCAGAAATCTACATGTAGGTTTTTGCACTGCATGGATTTTCCATGAACTCTGAGGCCCCTTCTGTGCATGGAGATGATTTGCATTGAAATAAACAGCCGCTAATTCCACGTCCAAAACCTTTGTGAAGAGCTCTCGGTACACACACAGCCGCTGCAGCAGACTGCAGGGAAGTGAGGGGCTCCCTGAAGGTCAGATTAGGAATTTGCAACATTAAAATCCTAGCTGATAAACAGGTAGATGTCAGATGAGAGAGATGATGGATGACAGGTGCATGACAGGCCCCTCAAGTGTTTGCTGCTCTGCTAACTGCACACTCAGTAAACTATGCTTTGAAGCTGAAGTTAGGTGCTTCCTGGCCTGAGGAGGATGGGTGAGAAGTCGGCCCTGCACCGCCCACTGCTGATGGGGTCACTGGTTGCCCTGTGCGTGCTCTCAGGGTTTCGCAGGCTGACAGCCGTTCCACTCCATGGAGGGTCTGAGCAGAGTTGACTCCCGGTGATTACTCAGTGCCGCCTCCCGATCATGGGAAAGCCCCCCCTGGGTATGTCACACTTGATTTTCCATACCCTTGTAGCAAACACATATTGCACCAAACACTGTAGGCATTGAGTGCGTATTTCCTGAATAAATCAAGATGGAAACAATGTTTCCACATTGCTACGTTTCCGATCACATATCCAAACCGCTACAGGATTTTTGGAATGCACTGCGCAGTTGCAGGGTGTCCACTCATGTATTTGCATCCGCACATCGTGATGTGTTCTGTCTTTGTAGTATAACCTCAGCGTTAATCCTTAAAAAAACACATGTAATCAATCACTTCATTGCCTTCTACTTTCTTCCAAACAACCTCATTGGCTTTGGTAACGGCTCATGCAGATCACTCGTCAGCAGTTTCCCAGGCACAGGTAGCCAGGCACCCCTCTGCCCGTGGCAGGCCTCTGTCTGTCAGTGCCAGCAAAGCTCACGTGTAGTGAAGATGGAATATTCCAGCACAGCTTATCAATACGTTGTATTAACCTTTGGAACATGCCAGAAGAAGCGTGGGGAAATTAGTCTTGATCTTTCTCCAAGAATGTCATCAAAAGCATCAATTATAGCGTTCTGTTGATTCTTTGCGTGTGCCCTGCCTATCTGGACAGACCAGCTGCTGGGCAGTTTGATCTTAGTGGGCGTTTCTTCCTCTTCTGTAAATCGTATCTGTGCACTGCATGTCAACACGTGCAGGATGCAACAGGAAATTTTCACTCTTCTTTTCGTATTTTTGCTTAATTATTTTGTATTAAGCTAGGAAAATGATTAGGTGGTTTTGTTCCATTTACATTTTAGTAATATTAAGTTTTCTTACTGTCTTTTTACATCTATTATTAATTAAAGGAAAAGTAAAGGATAAATTGCAATATTCATACAACTTATCATGCCATAAAATCCTGTTATGGTTTGATCTCTGGATTTCTGTGTCCTAGGTCAGCAGAGACTTTTTTAACCAATCATTTTAACATGTTATAAATTAAATTGGTTACTAGTTTGTTTTTCATAAAACAATTAAAACCTAATATTTTTATTGTTTAAAAATTTGTGTAGATTGATTTTATGGAAACAGGATGAACCTCAGGAATGAAGTGAGCTCTTACGGGCCGCACTGAGGAGCCCAGCACTGCTCCACTCCCCGGTGAGCTGCCTCTGCTGAAGGGGGCAGCGTGACTGGGAGAGCCCGAGACCAGGCCACCCTTCCGGGGGCAGACGCCCAGGGACGACCCCGCGCAGATGCCGGCATCACAGTCCTCATGCAGAACCAGGGTTGTGCGAGTCGGGCAGCTGGCTCTGGACAGAGCCTCAGCTAGAGCAGGTTTGAACTTGTCTGAATCCTGAAACAGTAGCAGGCACTTGAGACGCACTGACTCACTGAAGTCAAGAGCTAACCACTTGCTTTTGTATGATTGATTTATTCTGAGACAGAGAAATGTCCCGTCTGCTGATTCACTCCCCAGTGTCCTAGTCAAGGATTCAGAGGCTGCTCACAAGGAGACAGTGATAAGGAGGAACACGGGTGTGACTGTGGGAGTGCAGGCACCCAGGAGTGTGGTGGTGCCTTAACCTGAGAACACGCCGTTGGCTTTACCCACATGAAGCGCCTTCTCCTGGTCACTGCCTGTTTTCTTTGTAGGGTGTTTCTCTTGGAGGATGGCGGCCTCAAGATACACAACGTCACCAGGTCGGACGCTGGGCCGTACACGTGCCTAGCCACAAACCAGTTCGGCACTGCCAGGGATACCAGCCAGCTGATTGTGAAAGGTATTTCATTGTCTTGATCTGTTCTTGATGCGCATTGGAGACACACGTGTGCCGTGCCCTCTGTGACCCTGTGAAGTCTGCGTCATGCTGTGCATGGAAAGGCCTGGATTTACTAAGATCTCCCCTAGGATGCACCTTGGGCTGGTGGGTACCACGGTCGATGTGAATGCTGGCAGTTGTGCCATCAGAGTTACAAAACCTGTACCAAAACCACTTGATGTGGCCCAGGATCGTTGAGCAGAGTCACTGGGTAATGCTTTTCTCGGTCCTCGCTCAGAGCTGTCCCGTGACCGGAAACACTTAGTGTGTGTTGCTAAGGAGGCCTAGGCATGCGAGTTGGGGCACGGGGGTCTCTTTCCACCATGTTAGAAAGCAGGTCTTTCAGGGAAAAAAGCTGAACTCGGGTGTGCACGTCCCCGCAGACAGGCCGTGCGATTCCGCCATGAAGTCTCCACTCCCCATTTCAGGGAACATGGAGCCCTTGTCTTCTTTGCCATTGACAAGAACCCACACCACACAGCATAATGCTGCATACATCACACATCACAACCATCATGTATGATAAGCATTACATACATCACCACACAACGCAAACATGGACACGTGTCACAACCACCACGTATGATAAACATTACACATATCATACAATGCAAACATGTACACATATCATACAATACACAGATCACACAATATAAACATACAGCACACGATGTAAACATGTACACATGTCACACAAAGCAAACATGGACACCCAGCATCACACAATGTAAATGTACACACATGACACAATGCAAACATGGACACACATCACAAACTTCATGTATTATAAGCATTACACACATCACACAATGCAAACATATACACATAGCATCACACAGTGCAAACACATACACACAGCATCACACATGCAAATGTGCACGTACCTTATAATACACACATCACACAATACATACATCACACAATATAAACATACACACATTACAATGTAAACATACACACAGCATACATTGTAAACATGCAAACATCATATAAACATTACATATATCATCACACCACATAAACATACACACATCACACATCGCAAACATATGGACACATCAGTGTGAACATGTGTACACATCACACAAGGTAAACATGCACATATCATACAAAGCCAACATGTATGTACATCATCTCAAAATTTTTTTATTTTTTTTACTTTTTTTTAAAATTTTTTAATTTTTTTTTTATTTTTATTTTTTTGACAAGCAGAGTGGACAGTGAGAGAGAGAGACAGAGAGAAAGGTCTTCCTTTGCCGTTGGTTCACCCTCCAATGGCCGCCATGGCCGGCGCACTGCGGCTGGCGCACCGTGCTCATCCAATGGCAGGAGCCAGGTGCCAGGTGCTTTTCCTGGTCTCCCATGGGGTGCAGGGCCCAAGCACTTGGGCCATCCTCCACTGCACTCCCGGGCCACAGCAGAGAGCTGGCCTGGAAGAGGGGCAACCGGGACAGAATCTGGCTCCCCAACCGGGACTAGAACCCAGGATTAGCCTGTTGAGCCATGGCGCCGGCCTATCATCTCAAAATTTAAGCATACATGCATCATCACACAAAGTGAATGTATACACAGGCCATCATGCAAACACCCGAATGAATGAAACATCCATTTGGGCACAAAATGTGGGCACAGCATGAGTGAGTGCACTGTTCTTTCTCAGCCGCCTGGCCGCCACGCACACACAGCACATGCCTGGCTGTTGTCTGTACTTCCTCTTGGCCAGAGGCCACGGCCACCTGCTTCTGTCCCACACAGGAATGCTGGTGTTTAGTCCTGCACAGGGACACTCGTTTTCTGTCGTTAATTTAAAGGCAGGAGAAAGAGACAGAGGGAGAAGACCTCCTGCTGGTTCACTCCCCACATTCCTGTAACAGCCAGGACTGAGCCAGGCTGAAGTGGGAGCCGTGAACCCCATTCCTGGTCTCCCAGGTGAGCAGGGACTCAAGGACGTGAGCCATCCTACCCAAGAATTTATTTTGCAACCTGCAAATCTGAGCTTTGGTCTGGGGAGGAATTTTTCCACCACTTCCTCATCTTTTGGTGTGCAGCCTTCTGGTTCCGTGCTAGGATGGCCGTGTGTGTGCATACTCTCGGACTGTAATGTTCTGATTTTCATAACAAAGTCAAACGTAATTTTGTGTCTCAAACCAGAACCATCACATCACGACCTTAACAGCAATAGGGTGCTAAGGAGCAAATGAGAAATTTCAGTAAAGCTGATAAAGCAATCATCTCTCTTTGAATTCACTTATCAGCCTCAGTCATGCGAGAAATGTTGTTGTTAGATAACATGTAAAAAGATAATAGTTACAAGAGTCAGATATTTCGCAGCTTAGTTTTTGGCTGATATGGCTTATCTGTGTAAGAGGATTCTGAAGCTCTGCACCACGTGTCGGGAATGTCTGTCTCCCTAATGCAGCTGGGCGAGGCTGTCTTCCACGCAGACTCCCGAGTGCAATTAGCAGCAGCCTTGCCAGAGCCTCGGAAGATGCCCAGAGGCATCCACAGACGTGTGCTGCACGAAGAGACGCAGCATTCCAGGGTTTTCACGTCAGAGGACACGGATTGAAATCACGATGTCTGCATACAGCGAGAGAGATGAAAACTGCCTCAAAGGGGGATTCTTTGCTTTGGCACTCAGCACATTATTGAGGAGCAGAGTAGCAGCAGGCTGTAGAAGGGATCGTGTTTGTAGGCAGCATTTGTCTGTGCCTCCCCACCGGAGAAGTTCTGCATGTTCAATTACAGGGCTCATTGCTTCAGCATTATTTGCTGCTGAAATGTCGGAACTTGGAAAAGCATATCTAATGTGCAAATTAAGTTTATTGCTGCTCATTTTGCTGTTTATTCTTTGTGCTCAAAGACTTTATTATACCAGCACAGAGAGTGGCCTCTTCACGCTGTGCAGTGGCCCAGGGTCCTCACCAGGGTGGCCACCCTGCCAGGAGCAGCCCCGGAGACGGGCAGAATCCTGGGCTCTGTGCCGGCGGCCGCTAAAGGACTTGAGGCTTGGGGGCAGCTCAGGAAGCCCAGCCTGAGTAATGCAGAGGTGAGGACCTGCTAGAGTGCACTGGTCACCCTGCGGTGGGGGACAGCGCCGAGGACCGCCCCACCCCGCCCCGGTTCTCTGTGCCACAGCCCGTGTTCAAGGAATGCACTAAAATGTTTAAACAGAAAGGGGACCTTGACTTAAGAACTTGATGGGGAGAGTTATTTTCAAGTAGAGAAGATGAATCAGGAATTCCTACACTGAGGGGATGGGCAGCACCTGCTCTTTCCACGCAGACAGTGGTGCTGAGTGGACTCTGGACACTTGAGTTCCAGGGCACGTTCAGGAAGGAGCACACAGGTACGTCCGTGTAAGCACACCTGCTGGCATCCGCGTCATCTGGCCTTTGTACGGTGTAGCCCATATCCTCTCAAATCGGTGGTTCTCACCATTCTGACTACATTTCGAGTGTGTACCATACAGCACAGTTCTCCATGTGGAGGGGATGTGTGCCTTTTCTGTTGTTACCGTTATCGTAGGGATTAAGATAAGAGTTGCATTTCATTGTTAGGCTTAAATGAACACAGGGGTATATGCCAAGAGAGGGTCCAGGGACATGGGGGTCCCAGTCACTTCTCAGCCAGGAGTCGCAAGGCCTGGCCCTGCTGATGAGCATGGAGCCCGAAAAGCTTGGGTCCATTCAGAGGGCGCCACCCCATTTACTGTCTCCGAGGATCATGTGTCCACAGGTGGGGACTTGGGCTGTTTGTTAGCAAAGGGCCCGTGTCTCTGACCATGTGTCCCCGGGCGTGCACTCAGGCTGTTTGTTAGTGAAGGGCTCATGTCTCCAAAAACCACATGTCCCCGGGCATGGACTCAGGCTGTGTGTTAGCGAAGGGCTCGTGTCTCCGACCACGTGTCCATTGGTGTGGACTCGGGCTGTTTATTGGTTAGAGAAAGGCTCATGTCTCCAAGACCATGTGTCCAGAGGCGTGGACTCAGGCTGTTTGTTAGTGTAGAGCTCGTGTCTCTGAGGGCCATGTGTCCCCAGGCGTGGACTCGGGCTGTGTGTTAGCCAAGGGCTTGTGTCTCTGAGGACCATGTGTCCCCAGGTGTGCACTCAGGCTGTGTGTTAGTGAAGTGCTCATGTCTCCAACCATGTGTTTCTGGGCATGGACTCGGCTGTGTGTTAGTGAAGGGCTCGTGTCTCCGACCACGTGTCCCAAGGTGTGCACTCAGGCTATGTGTTAGTGAAGGGCTCATGTCTCCAACCATGTGTTTCTGGGCATGGACTCAGGCTGTGGGTTAGCCAAGGGCTCGTGTCTCTGACCATGTGTCCCTGGGTGTGGACTCGGGCTGTTTTTTAGCAAAGGGCTCGTGTCTCCTCGTGTGGTCCCTATGATTGTTGCTGTCACAGAGGACCTTGTGTCTGCCTCAGTCAGCGTTCTGGACTGCATACGCTGTGCCAGGCACTTAGCCAGTGTCTCATGGAGGCCTCAGGGTGGTACTTTGAGGTGGGAGCCGTCTGACTGCAGGGGAGGGGAGCTGAGGTTCTCACAGCCCTGCCCGACCCCTGTGTCTGTAAGGAGCAGTGTTGTTTCTTCCCAGTCTGTTGGATCCCACAGCCAGGTCCAAGGACAGTGTCCTCCGGGCAGCACCTTGAAACCTGCAGGGTAAACAGCCCTGCCATTTACCAAGCCGGGCTCGCCCACCTCACAGTGCTGCAGCCAGCAGAGGCTCCCCCACCGTGCACGAACTCCCCTGGTTCTCCTAGGCATCTCGACTTAGACGTGGCTGCTTTCCTTTCACTCTGCGGTTCTTGGCAGTCTTCTCTGCTGTGCTTACACCTTGCAGTGCAGGATAAACGGGCACTGGGACCTGCAGGTGAATGGCAAAGATTCTGTGCGCTGAAATTCATTGTATGTTGCCTGTGGTGGTTTACGGTAACAGGCGCACGTGTAGATTTTCATCTGTACTTAAGGTGCGAGGGGTGATCCCACACTTGGCTAAGAGACAAAACGTCCCAGTTTCATGCATCGTGTGATGGAGAGGAAAAGTACTTCTCCTTCCTAAAACCCCAGCCGTTGCTGCGTCCTGGGGGGAGGGAAAGAAAGGCATCCTCCCCCTGCCTCCCCGTTGGTTGGTTCGGGCCGCGCCTAGGATGCTCTCCGATATTCCTATGTTCTGCGTGCTGCTCAGCGTCTGTGCCTGCACAGAGCTCCATCCCAGCTGCCCTCGTCAGCTCTGGTGTCAGCCCTGTGCGTGCGTCGGGACTCCATTGCACAAACACTGTTTCCTTCTCTTTCTGAAACCCCCCTTCATTTTGTTAGAGCAAATCTCCCAATGAGTTTTGGAGAAAGAATTCAAGAGCTGTACACCTATTTGAGATCTTTCATGTTTGAAGATGTCTTTATCCGATGCTTCCATTTGAATGATGGTTTGGTTGGGTGGATTCCAGATTGGCAATCATTCTTCTTCAGAGAACTTGGGGCTCTTTGCTGCTGTGACCATGCGTGGCTGGCCTCCGTCCACTGGCAGGGGTTGGGTGGGCCCACTCTAGGGCTTCTTGGCCCTAGAATACCTTCTTCAGCCATTTCATATTTTTTCTATGTTGCTTTTTCTGAGAATGTCATTATTAACTTAAAAAAATTGAAATGTATTTAATTGCAAGTCAGAGGGACAGAAAGAGACAGAGACGGAGAGGTCCCGTTTGCTGTGTCACTCTCCAGATACCCACCATGGCCAGGGCTGGTGTCCCAGGAGTAGGGGATGAGGGCACCCCAAGATGCAGTTGAACCTGTGCCACAGTGCCCACCCCCCAGGCCAGGTCCATGTTCCCATGTCCCCTATGGATTGACCAATTCAGCATTTCTGGCAAGAGCCCCAGAATTCACATTTTGAATAAATTCTCCAGGGAATTCTGGTGCATGCCAAAATCTTTAAAGCGTCACACCAGCCTTCCTACAAGTATAGCATGAATAAGCAAGAGGGAGGAAATGGGATGGAGTAAAGATCTATTTTATTTCATGAGAAAGAGGCTAAAAAAATCTCAAAGGTTTCACAAATGATGAAGTCTAGCACAGTTGATTTCTCTCCATTATATTATGTTGTAAGCCAGAGCTTCATGGTCTCCCCTAGCATAAATACCAGGAAGTTTTCCCATGTGCAGGAGCCCCTGGGTCACTGTGCCCACTCTGCTGCGTGGAGCGGGTTTGTGTGTGTACACTCCAGTTGGTCATCTGATGGCGTGAAGGCATCTCTCAGAGGCCTGAGTCTCCCAGGACTGACAGTGTGTGCCTGGAGAGAATTAATGGAATCAGACAGAGTTCTTGTTAACACCCTCAAAGTGAGCATCGGCATGGGTTTCGGCTGCCTGCGCACCACTCTGCCAGACTCTGAGGCGTGTCTATCCAGGCATGCACTTGGAATTCTGAGCCAGGGCTGAGCTCTGTTGTGCAAGTGAGCCCCTCAGGACAGTCGTCAGCCGCCTTGCGTGGCTTCAGTCTGCTTGCAGAGGACGGAAGCAGCAGATGGAGATGTTCTGGTCCAAGCACCCTGTGCACACCCAGGAACAGACACCCAGGCAGATCACTGAAGCTGACCACTTGTGTTGAAGATGTGGCACATACACGTGGGGGCTGCAAAGCTGCGGAGCAGGTACGCAGTGTGTGAGTGTGCAGACAGCACAGGAGGGCACAAGCAGACGGGAGTTCTCAGCACACACATGCACAGTGTGTGAGTGTGCAGACAGCACAGGAGGGCACGAGCAGACGGGAGTTCTCAGCACACACATGCGCAGTGTGTGCAGTTAGCCCAGGAGTGCACCTGTGCAGACATGGGGTTTCTGTACACAGGTGTGTGGCTGGCACAGGTGTGCAGGTGTGTGGCTAGCCCAGGAGTGCACCTGTGCAGACATGGGGTTTCGGTACACAGGTGTGCGGCTGGCACAGGTGTGCAGGTGTGTGGCTAGCCCAGGAGTGCACCTGTGCAGACATGGGGTTTCGGTACACAGGTGTGCGGCTGGCACAGGTGTGCAGGTGTGTGGCTAGCCCAGGAGTGCACCTGTGCAGACATGGGGTTTCGGTACACAGGTGTGCGGCTGGCACAGGTGTGCAGGTGTGTGGCTAGCCCAGGAGTGCACCTGTGCAGACATGGGGTTTCGGTACACAGGTGTGCGGCTGGCACAGGTGTGCAGGTGTGTGGCTAGCCCAGGAGTGCACCTGTGCAGACATGGGGTTTCGGTACACAGGTGTGCAGTGTGCATTGTTGCAGCTGAGCAGGTGTGCAGGTGCTGATCTCACAGCAGTTGGTGAGAGCAGGGCCACATCAGGGTCTGGCCCCCAGATGAGGTAATGGTGGTGGCAGCAGCAGGGAACATGAGCAAAGCTCCAGGGAGGGAGGGGCTGAGAGGTCAGGGTCAGAGTCTGGGGTGGCGCCACTGGCCCTTCTGTCTCCGGGGGCTGTGTCAGCAGTGTGCACAGACATGCTGGCTCCTCCAGGTCAAGCGCCAGGACAGGAGTTTTCAATCAGTTATGAGGAAATAATGGTGTTCACATGGACATTGCAGTAAAGCAAACCGCAGAATTCCAGAGTCCGGAATTCCTGAAGCACGGCAAAGCTAAGATCCACTGACTCGAGGGAGAAACCAGACGTACAGATTATCCTCTTCAGTGGACAAGGACACCGCTTTATACGGAGCTGCAGAGCAGACAACTCAGAGTGAGTGCTTCCGTGCAGCTGCAGGTGTGCTGAAGGTGTGCAGACGGGCAGCCACCCTGCGCCCCCTGTGCAGCCCCACAGCCAGGGTCAGAGCACACAGCGACGTCCCATCACCTTTGCTTCTGAGTTACAAGATGTACTCAACACAGATGTATACGAAGAGTTCAACCTCTCAAGGTAAAATAATTCCATGAGAACGTGTCCTAAAGTTCACACGTCAGGAGATGGGAAGGTTGACTTCCAGAGCCTATGCTAAGGTCAGACTGGAGCAAGACGCGGTGGGTCTGTTGCACAGGTAGGGTGACTGTAATGTTAACGTGTATTTGTCTATGAAAAATAGTAAGATGGGATTTTAAGAAGAAAATATTCAATGTTTGAAGAAATGGATATATCTATATCTATATCTATATCTATATATATCCTGATTGGCTACTGCAGGAGGTGTTTCTGGATTAGAACATTGCAAGATATCCCATAAACCTGTACATTTTTATGTAACTCTTAGAGGGTTCTTAATTACAAAATGTACTTGATCGGGGCTGGCCGCTTTATTTAAGATTTCTCTATGTATACAAAAGGCAGAGTTACAAAGAGGAGACAGATGTTTCACTGATGGGTCACTCCCCAGATGACTGGGTTGGCCAGGCTAAAGTCAGGCGGCTGCAACTGCACGTAGGTCTCACACGTGCTGAGTGGGTTCCCAGGTACATTAGCAGGAAGCTGGATCAAAAGTATAGCTGCAGGGACTTGAAGTGGCGCTCATATGGTTTGCCAGCACTGCCAGCGGACGGCTAACCCACTGCAACACAAGGCCAGCCCCAAGGCCACCCACTTGCTCAATGCTGGCCCCACTCTGTAAGTATAAACTGTGAAACAGACACATCTTCTTTATTTTTTTAAGAATCATTTATTTATTTGAAAGTCAGTTACACAGAGAGAGAAGGAGAGGCAGAGAGAGAAAGGTCTTCCATCCACTGGTTCATTTCCTAATTGGCCACAACGGCTGGAGCTGTGCTGATCCAAAGCCAGGAGCCAGAGCCTCTTCTGGGTCTTCCACATGGGTGCAGGGGCCCAAGGACTTGGGTCATCTTCTACTGCTTTCTCAGGCCATAGCAGAGAGCTGGATTGGAAGTGGAGCAGCCGGGGCTCAAACTGGTGCCCATGTGGGATGCTGGTGCTCCAGGCAGTGGCTTAACGTGCTACGCCACAGCACCGGCCCCAACACATCTTTGTTTTTTGTGCCATTTTCCCCCATCTCCCTCACCTCAGCGTCTGTACTACTCAGGGCAGGGATGGACATGCACTGGGTACTCAGGTGGGCACTAACTCATCTAAGTTATAAATGACTTAGCCGGTGAAGCACGAGCAGTGTAAACTAGAACACACGCTTCCTTATTCGTGGTGGTTCAGTGATGGTCACTGTGCTGCCAGTGAGCCACATGTGTAGGGAACCCTTCCGTGTTGCAGCCTGCGGTATCCTAAGTGAGTGCAGATCTGAAACTTTCCATTGGGGCAGCGTTGTTCTGTCAACACATCCCAATCCAGTTAGCCTATACATCCTTCCGTAAATGTAAAGAACACGTTACTGATTCTTTTTTTCAGAGAACCCATAAGAAGAAAATATTCTTTCTAGTCTAAATGGTTTTCTTGAAACCCCAGATGTCATTTCCCTTATTTAGGAATAATGTAATTCCTTAGTTTAAGAGGAATAATCAGCTGGGAATTTGAAATGGCAGTGTCCACAAAGCCATTCTTCAGACTTCTCCCTAGAAAACAATACATTAAAAAGTGTATGCATCTTGGCCGGCACCGCACCTCAATAGGCTAATCCTCTGCCTTGCAACACCGGCACACCAGGTTCTAGTGCCAGATTCTGTCCCGGTTGCCCCTCTTCCAGGCCAGTTCTCTTCTGTGGCCAGGGAGTGCAGTGGAGGATGGCCCAAGTGCTTGGGCCCTGCACCCGAGTGGGAGACCAGGAGAAGCACCTGGCTCCTGGCTTCAGATCAGCGCGATGCGCTGGCCACAGTAGCCATTGGAGGGTGAACCAACGGCAAAGGAAGACCTTTCTCTTTGTCCCTCTCTCTCTCTCACTGTCCACTCTGCCTATTGTAAAAAAAAAAAAAGGGTATGCATCTTACATAGTAATAAAGCATGAAGACAGAACTTGGAGGAATAGTTAGCTTTATCTCCAATAACTTCAGAATGGGACAGTCTTCACCCACTGTGCCCTGAGCAAGGGGTGTCCTTCTGCTTTGCTTCCCCGATCTCTGAAGGGCTCGGCTGACGTCTCTGATGTGAATGGTAACCGGAGACTCTGAAGACAGAAGGCAGGCACACAACCTGGTCGGCGCTGGTTTGGTCTGGTGGACAGAATGGGAAGCCATTATGGGTGGGCAGTGTTGGCGCGTCTCCTGGTTGGTGCAGCTTTATCCTACGGGTGTTCTGCAGACAAAGGAGTTCTCCAGGGTCATCCTCCTATTTTGAAACTTCTTCCTGTACCATAATTCTTTCATAATCATTTGCCTTAGAGCTAAATTCTCACCTGTAAATCCCTCAAGACGCACTTCATTCCTAGTAAGATGGCTCAGCTCTGTACCTGCTGCACACGGGCTCGCTCTTCTACTCAGTGGTCATAGCTCCGGAAAGGAAGCCGTGTACTTTATAATAAGTCGTCAAAACGATGCAGAACTCAAGTACAAGTACAACATCGTAGAATTGTCCCTTGAAGTGCCCGTGAGTAAAGGCCAGCTCGTGGGGAACAGGGGCTGACGCTGAGGTGGTGTTTCAAATTGCAACACTGCGGAATCTGAATGAAAATCAGCAACTTTTGTCTTTCCCACAAATGTTGCATCTTGAGCTAACACGGCAAAGTCTGATCAGAACTGCATTAAGAGTTAACTGTACTGCACTGATACTCAGAGGTAGAATGTACATGCCGTCTCTGGTGCGGGTGTGTGAAGCTGACGTGGGCTCGCTGGAGACGCACCTGCGTGTCAGTGGTCGTGCTGTACCTTGCATTTAGGAAGCAAACAAGAACACGTGCATTGCACGTGTAGGGAATGCTGTGTTCCAAGGGTGTCAGTGGGACTGTGTGTTTAATTCCACTTCTGTAACAAGCCAGGCTGATGGTAAATACAGCGAGGTGCGTCTCCGGCTGAATGTGGTAGAGCGCCCTGCTGTGTCTACAGTTTCGTGTGACTTTACGTCCCCATGCTGGCGTTTTAGATGCATTTGTAAGCAATGTTTTCTCCCCACAGAGAGGACTGTCATTACCATGCCGCCGTCTGACATGGACGTTACCGTCGGCGAGAGCATCATCCTGCCCTGCCAGGTGTCCCGCGACCCCTCCACCACGGTGGCGTTTCTGTGGTTGTTCAACGGCAACCTCATTGACCTGAGAAACGGAGCCACTCACTTTGAGAGGGTGGGAGGAGTGAGTAGCGCACTATTTCAGAACACCCAGTAACACGAGTTGAGCGTTGCCCATGAATCGCCATCTTTCATAATTACTGTGTGTTCACGGTGCTGCGTCTGGTTTTTATGTTAGGCCTTTCATGGTGATACTAGTGCCTATGTGCAGTTGTAAGAGAAGGGGCGATAGAAGGGATCAGATAGGAGAAGCTGGCCTGGCACGAGTCTGACTCCTAATTCCAGAGCCGCCTTGTTGTTTCCCATTTATCCAGCATAGAGAAGCGGGGCTCGCTGTGTGCAGTGATGCTTTTATCCATCCCTCACTTCTGTCTGCAGGAATCTGCTGGGGACTTGATGATACGGAATATCCAGCTTCGGCACTCGGGGAGGTACCTGTGCACCGTGCAGACGCCCCTGGAAAGTCTGTCTGCTGCGGCTGACGTCACTGTCAGAGGTGAGCGGGAGGGGCAGCCGTGACCTTGGTGCTCATGCCCGGTCACAGGCACCCATGCGGCCTCACCACACAGACCTGAGGGGGTGCGGAGTGAGGTCGCGCCTGCTGCATTGTGTGGGTCCCATGTGGGCAGTGAATGCTTGGCCTGTTTAACACAAAGCCCTCCTTCGGAGCACAGGCCACACTCCCTGCATTTACTGGACGTAGAGTTGAGGGGAAACGAGAGAGCGTGGGTCTCTGTTTGTGAGCTTGGCTCCCTCCTGGGTGGCTGTCAGCCATCTGGTGCCTGGCATTTTCTGTTCTCCAAAGAAAACATTTCTAAGTGGTGTTCTACTGCGTGAGCTGATTAATACGACCTGAATTTCTAATTACACGCTACCAGTTCTTTCTGTTCAATACCTTGTTTTCTAAGCATAACAAGTAAAAATGAGCCACAAACCCAGGCTTGTCCCAAATCATGAATCTGAGCATCTACTGTAGCTCTGTCTGTCCAGGCCCCCCAGGTCCGCCAGAGGGCGTGAGCGTGGAGCACATCTCCAGCACCAGCTCCCACATTCGCTGGCGGCCAGGCCCCGACAACAACAGCCCCATCCAGATATTCACGGTGCAGACGCGGACACCATTCTCCGTGGGCTGGCAGGCTGTGGGGACAGGTGAGCCGGCGGCGTCTTCGCATGGGGTTCTCACCCTGGTTTGTGGTTCTGACTAGTGCTGACTCAGATCGAGTAAGCCTCCCACTCTTTGTAGACCCAGAGATCCTCAGCGGGCAGACGTACAACGCCACGGTGGTGGGGCTGAGTCCTTGGGTGGAGTATGAATTTCGAGTTGTTGCCGGGAACAGCATTGGCATTGGAGAGCCGAGTAAACCTTCAGAACTGCTGAGAACCAGAGCCTCAGGTAAACACTCATTGTCTCCTGAACACAAGCAGGATTCCCAGCAGTGAGCCAACGCCTGAGGCAGGGTGCTGCTCCCCGGGTCGTGGGGTCCCCAGGCGCCATCGCCCCTCATGGCCGTGGCACAGCAAGGCTTCCTGGGAAGCTGTCTGCTTCTCAGCTGTTTGCTCGCACCTGTGGATTTGAGGATAACAAGGAGTTACTGCTGTTTTTATCAAAGTGGTCTGAGAGGTCGCAGAGAGGGTCAGGCGCCCAGCCAGACGTGTGCACCTGTTTCTGCACACTGGGCTGTGCACAGCTCTGCCGGAGCAGTCGCCTGGCTTCTCCTTGTGCAAATGAGGTGGGTCCTGGCCTCACAGCTGCGTGGGAGGAGCCTGGCTGGGACACAGGCCTGCGGCTTTGCAGACCCACGCTGGGGGTGGGGTGGTCCCCAGAGCCGGGGCCGCCTCTGCCTGCAGCTCAGCAGGTTCAGGTTCTCTCTGTCCCAGCACCGGGACCCCTTTGCTGGTGCTGGCCTAGTTAAACAAACAGGGCTCCCTCAGAAATTGCCCACCCCGCTCAGGCAATGTCACTCTTGTGGCCCTGGATTGAGGCAAAGCCCCACAGGTGACAGCAGTGGCGTCCAATTCAGTCAGGCTGGGAGCTCTGTGCTGTCCCAGGGGTGGGCGATGAAGACCAAGTGTCAGCTGACTGTCCCTGACAGGGCCAGGATAGAACCCAGACCCCTGGACTCCCACCCCCACGTGCCTGTCTCACAGTTGATCGTGGGTGCAGTCTGTCCCGGCCAGAGACAGTGCAGGTGGCCAGGCCCGGGGCCACTGTCCCAGACGGTGGAGAATGATCTGCAGGTTTTCCTTGTCTGTCTCCAGCTCATTTGTATTTCGGTTACATTGAGCCGGGTGGTCCAGACCCTGATGGATTTTGTAAAGCTCTGTGTGACCATCCACACTCCCCTCTGAGCACAGGGAGATGGGAGCCAGGCGCCCTGACTGCCCAAGGAGTTCGGACTTTGCTGTTCTGCTGGGTACTGTTAAAGACTGGCTTCTCTATACGGATTCTAGATTTCAGCATGGTTAACTAGAAAAGGAACACTGTCTTTCTGAGAACACTGTAAATGTCACAGTCATTTTCCTTACAGAACCAACCACTGAGAGCTCCTGGCACAGGGTCCTTGGCCACTGTCAGGCAGCTACCCTGCCTCCTGCTGCTCTTGCCCAAGTATCAGAAGACTCAGAAAAGAAGGGTTAGACTCAGGTGATCTTTTAAACACACTTAGGAATATCAAAGCAGGCAAAGTTAGAGGTAAATCTGAATATGAGAAACACATCTAATGAATGCTATTATGAAAAATAACAGATTATTATGTCACTGTATTATGTGTAGGGCCAACCATCTGTATGAAATGGGAATAATGAATTAAGTGACATGGATTTATTCCGATCCTACCTATGATGGGAACAAGGCTGAAGTAAGCAATTAGATGTTAGTGTCTTAACCTCCGGCCGCCAGTTCTCAGCACACCTGTGCATGTGCGGCAAACAGCCCAGTACGCGCCACGTCAGAGACGGGCACCTGGAGACTGGCCCGCTTTCCCGGACCTGGGCTCCTGCCTCAGTGCCTCAGACAATGGTCTGTGCAGTCGGGCGTGTGTGCTCACGCACGTGGCCCCTTGGCCGCGCGGCTCACCCTGTGCTCTTCCTGAGCTGTCAGCATCTCAGGTTCCCCAGGACGCAGAGCGGCAGGGAGCGGTCATGCTGCAGGGGACTCCATGGGGTCCCTGGGCTCCTCTTGAGGGGGCTGCAGGGTGAGAATTTATCTACACATTTTCTTTCTTTTTTGACAGGCAGAGTGGACAGTGAGAGAGAGAGAGAGACAGAGAGAAGGGTCTTCCTTTGCCGTTGGTTCACCCTCCAGTTTCGCTGTGGCTGGTGTGCTACAGCCGGCGCACCACGCTGATCTGAAGCCAGGAGCCAGGTGCTTCTCCTGGTCTCCCATGGGGTGCAGGGCCCAAGCACTTGGGCCATCCTCCACTGCCCTCCCGGGCCACAGCAGAGAGCTGGCCTGGAAGAGGGGCAACTGGGACAGAATCCAGCGCCCCGACCGGGACTAGAACCCGGTGTGCCGGTGCCGCAGGAGGAGGATTAGCCTAGTGAGCCGCAGCGCCAGCTCTACACATTTTCTAAGATTCAGCTTTAAAGAGGAAGATGTCCCTATGGCCAATAGGGAGAGGAAGAGTATCTGTTTGCTCACTGACAAAGGTAGCGAGCAAATGCTCTGCCTGCTACCTGCTGTGCACTGCTGCAGTCGGGTCACTCGGCAGAGGGGGCGTCCCCGAGCCAGGCAGCCAGGCTGCTCTGCGTCCAGCACAGCTGTGTCCTCTGAGAAGCCTGGCAACAGGGGCAGATCTCACAGGTGCCTGCCCGAGATGGGGGAGCCCCCCACCCCACCCTGAGCACAGATTCCATAACCCCGCCCTTTCTCACCTCCCTCTAGTGCCTGCTGTGGCTCCAGTCAACATCGAAGGCGGTGGCGGGAGCCGCTCTGAGCTCGTCGTCACCTGGGAGGTGAGTCCATGTGCAACCGAGTTATTGTGAAGGAAGGGGACTGAGCTGGCCGGGAAGAACATAGGAAACACTCACCTGAGGTGGCCGCTGGTGGGAATCCGCAGGCGCCTACGATGCGCGGTCCTGGTGCTGAGCCCGAGAGCAGGCGCCGGAAGCCGTCCGTCTGTCCTGGAGTGAGGGGCAGCCTCAGCCAGCCGGGCTTTGTCCGGGAGGCCTTCAGAGCCGCCTCCCGTCTTCCCAGTAGAGAGCTCTGCTTTCTCTCTGTCCCTGCTTATGTCTGTCCCTGCCCTCTAACACTACACCACTCCACGTTCACACACGAGCCCTGTAAGCTGTCGGCTCCACCGGTGCTACAGAGATACGCAGAGACACACAGAGCTGTAACGGCACAGTGCACAGACTCTGCACCCACAGTACTGACCCAGTGGCTCCCTGGGAAACAAATGGCACATCGCAAAAAAGCAAATTCCATTGATTTTTAAATACAAGTTTCTTGTAATCAGGTGCGATGTCTGCCTACATGAAAGCACAAATTCACTTTGATTGGCTTCGTTTATGTGGTTATTTACATTTTGTAACTGCCTCAGAGCTCTGGTGGAATGTGTATGTAATCCTATTTTTTAAGTTTTGCTAATTTTTAAAACGTGAATGTCTATTACAGAGTTGCCCTTGCTGGGGTCACCAGCGGAGAGGGCGTGTCTTGGCGGCCCCTGGCTGGGCTGCGCAGCTCCGAGCACCTGCTGTTCCAGCAAAGTGCTTCAGCCACATGCCACACAGCGCGGCTGGGCAGCCTCGAAATACACAGTTAACAAGTCAATGTTGTCGGAGTGAAAAAATCATCAAAATCTGGCTCAGATTTTATCAAACTCTTGCAATCTTCTGAACCATTTTATTACACTGTATGAATGATCAAGGGAAAAGATACAAATGGGCAGAGCCCATGTTCTATTTCTACCTGAAACCTTCAGCTGTTTTCTGAGTCCTTTCAACAGTCATTTTCCTAATTGACATTCCAAATAAGAGTACTTTACTACTTCATTAAACAGGATACATTTGTGCAGAGGGATGCCAACTTATCCATAAACAGTATCACAGCTCAGTAAGACTTTTCAAGACCTGAGTGGCTGACTGACCACCCTCTCCCAGCCCATTGCAGAAGAGCTACAGAGTGGAGACGGATTTGGGTACCTGGTCATGTTCCGGCCATTGGGCTCGACAGCCTGGACCAAGGCCAGTGTGGCGTCCGTGGAATCCTCCAGGTTTGTCTACAGGAACGAGAGCATCACCCCCTTGTCTCCCTTTGAAGTCAAAGTGGGCGTGTACAACAACCAGGGGGAAGGGTCGCTGAGCCCCGTGTCCATCATCTACTCCGGGGAGGACGGTGAGTTTTCTGGGGCTTGGGCTGGGTTTCCGTCTCTGTACCTGTGTGTGCTGAAGACGGCCATGTCTTTCTCTGGAGGTAGAACCTCAGCTGGCCCCTCGGGGAACTTCTGTCCAAAGCTTTTCGGCTTCTGAAGTGGAGGTTTCCTGGAACGCTATTGCCTGGAACAGAAACACGGGAAGAGTGCTGGGCTACGAGGTAACACCCCAGCTTTGCGGTCCTGCTGCTGGCCTGGGACCGTGCATGTCTGTGTGCACCGCAGGAGAGGGGCACGAGGAGAAGGTCTTCCTGAGGGGTCTTGGGAAAGCAAATTCACAAATGACAGCCCCTTCAGCGTGCAGTGTCTGAGCGGTGCGGTTCCCTGTCCCGCTGTGGTCGGCAGCCCTGCAGTGTCCTGCACGTGGGTGCTTGCTCAGATCACGTCACCTGACGTGTTCTCACCACAATACGATGGTGAAGGGAGCAGCAGATTATGGTCATTTTGTTCTTGGAGAGATAGAGTCTAACTCTCCCCCACCTCACCACACACTGGAGAACTGCACAGGCAAACCTGCTCTGGGACCTGGACCACCCTGCAAAAAGCAGTCAAGTGGTTTTTTGAAAAACCAGAAGACAAAGCAGGTTCTCCTAAATCCACTCCGAGGCAACTCACATTTGTAGGCCTGGGAAGGCTATCAGTGGCTCCATGCTTTAGAAATTCCAAGTTCCCCAAGTCATAAAGTGGATGCCGTGGTGTGGTTTCCTCTGGACTGGGCCTGCCTTGGGTTGTAGCCAGTTAAGCCACCACCTGCAACACCAGCATCCTATATGGGGTGCCAGGTGAGAGTCCCGGCTCTTCCGCTTCTGATCCAGCTCCCTGCTGATGCACCTGGGGAAGCAGTGGAGGACAGCCCAGGTCGCTGTGCCCCTGCACTCAGGTGGGACACCTGCATGAAGCTCCTGGCTTCAGCCTGACCCAGCCCTGGCCCTGGAGGCCACTGGGGAAGTGAAGCAGCAGACAGAAGAGTACTTCTTCTCTAACTCTGCCCTTCAAATAAACACAATAAACAGGTTTAAAATGTGCCTAATTCCACCTATCAGATTTCTTCCTGTACTTTTTCTAAAGGAAGCTCCTGGTCCAGGCAGCAAGTCCTGCTCACGTGTGGGCGTCTTTGGGCAGTCTTGCTCCTGTCCAAGCACTACTCCCTTCTCAGAGCAGGTCTGCGACCCTCCCACCCTGCCCGGTCCCAGGTGGCCTCCCTCACACTCCCTGACCACTCTTCCTCCGCCACTTCTCTGCGGTATACCTGTGCTTGCTCTTCCCATGCGGGACGGTACTGCGGGAGGTTTGTGGAAAACTGAAAGAAAAGATGCTTAGTTTTGTACAGAACGTTGAAACCTGAATGTTTCATCATACACATGTTCTACGAACCTTAGGAAGATCCTTCACATGCGTGAATTTCAAAAGGTTTTGCACAAAAATAAGCTTTAACTCCACATTCCCCCTTCTTCAGTAGACTGTAAAGGACTTGACATGTCTGCTGAATTTAATTCTCGCGCCTTTTCTGATCTACCTGGAACACTGCTACTGCACGAGAAGGGGTCGTGTGAGTTGATTGATTCATCAGCCACGATTCAAACGGTTCTGGAAGAAACGGCAGCAGCACAGCAGCACGGCCGGAATCCCTGACTGAGCTGCGAAAGCTGCGGCCTGACTCCCACGCCCGTGCTAGAGCTCAGGCCTTCAGCTGCCCATGGAGTACTTCCTCTACTGTCCACTGAGAATGTCTGGCACATATTGTGTTGCATTTTACTGCTCATAAATATTAGACTGTTTTTTTTACTGTTGTGTAACCATTCTGTGCAGAAACACATGTTGTCCTCTGTGCTGCTGCCTTGTCCCTCAGTCTTTGTTTTTGATGATCAGGTCTTGTACTGGACGCAAGACTCCAGAGAGCCCATGATTGGCAAAGCTAGAGTGAGTGGAAACATCACCACCAAGAACATCACTGGACTGAAGGCTAACACCATCTACTTTGCTTCCGTGAGAGCCTACAACACAGGTGGGACAGGGCCCTCCAGCCCCCCGGTCAACGTCACCACCAAGAAGTCTCGTAAGTATGGCTGCGCTCTGGGGAGGGCGACGCGGTATGGCTGCCACATTCCGGTGCTCACTGTCCCTTTCCTTCCCTTGCCTCACCACGTACCAGCTGCTTGGCTCGGTTAAATGATTTTTCTCTTACATAAGGATAACTAGCCAGCGCTGCGGCTCAATAGGCTAATCCTCCACCTTGCGCAAGCGCCAGCACACTGGGTTCTAGTCTCGGTTAGGGAGATGGATTCTGTCCCGGTTGCCCCTCTTCCAGGCCAGCTCTCTGCTATGGCCAGGGAGTGCAGTGGAGGATGGCCCAAGTGCTTGGGCCCTGCACCCCATGGGAGACCAGGAGAAGCACCTGGCTCCTGGCCTCCAACAGTGTGGTGCACCGGCCACAGTGCTCTGGCAGCAGCGGCCATTGGAGGGTGAACCAACGGCAAGAAGGAAGACCTTTCTCTCTCTCTCTCACTGTCCACTCTGCCTGTCAAAAATAAAAAAAGAAAAGGATAACTGTTGACCCTCTGCTAACCATCAAACAGCCCACCTGGATCTTTCCTGTGCCTATCCGATGGCAGGAGCCAGGTGTTTCCTCCTGGTCTCCCATGCAGGTGCAGGGCCCAAGCACTTGGGCCATCCACCATTGCCCTCCCGGGCCACAGCAGAGAGCTGGACTGGAAGAGGAGCACCCGGGACTAGAACCCGGGGTGCTGGCGCCACAGGTGGAGGATTAGCCTAGTGAGCCACAGCGCTGGTACCAACCTGAACTCTTGAAAGGGAGATGAAGAAAGAAAAGTAGGGGCCTCTCAGCAGCAGAGCAGGTGCAGCCCTACCTAGATGTCTGCTGTTGATGCTGCTGATGGCGGTGGCATGTCGTTCTCACATAGACATCGGTGATGCCACCACAAGCGCCGCAGCCCGGTGGAAGCGATGTTCCCCAAGACAGCCGAGAGGCTCTGCGCAGACACCAGAATCCACAGAGGCACCACTCAGGAAGAGAGAGACAGGAGAAACACATCACTGCTTCTACAGAAAAAAGTACCAGACATAGTAACTGCGACTGTGTGCAGCTCCTGCCTTAATTTGGCGCCTGGTGTTGACTGTCACTCTGCACTAGATTCCTGCTTGCTGTAAATATGCAATCAATCCACATTTAGACATAAAAGGAGCACTAGGCTTTGATTGTGCCTTACACTCACGTTCCTTCTCGCCTGCCCAAGTGTCAGCCCCATGCTGTTTCTCAGAAGTCTCACACAGGAGCTTGCTTCTGAATTGAGTTCACAGCGGGCACCGCGGTTGAATACAAATGCCGTCTACAGGGAACCTGATTACAGGGACCCATCCGAGCCGCCCAGGGCCAGTGTGCGCTGCTCTGTCATTGAGCAGAGAACAACTGAGTCTTTGGAAACTGACTGGAAGGACACAAACTCACGAAACTGTTTTCGAGTTTTCCCCTGACACATCCGGTACAGGCATGGTGACGTGGCTGTCGTATTATCCATGTGACTATGTTCTGGTTGTTCAAGAAAACGGAAGTGTTAATTCCACAGCAGACATTTGCGATCTCATCAAGCCAAAAGTGTTAATAGAGCTGATATTTAGGTGAAGGCCCTTACAATGCAGCTTTCAGAGGCTTTTAAAAACCTTGATTTAATAAATACACATTTTGAAAGTACAACTTTTGAATTATAGCAGCTTCCCCCCCCATAACCCCCCTCCCACCGGCAAACATCCCATCTCCCACTCCCATCCCATTCTTCCCCATGTATACAGGAGATCAACTCAGTACAGACTAAGTAAAGATTTCAACAGACTGCACATACACAGACACATATAGAATACTGTTTGAGTAGCAGTTTTACCATTAATCCTCATAGTACAACACATAAGGACAGAGATCCTACAAGGGGAGCAGGTGCCTAGTGACTCCCGTTGTTGATTTAACAACTGACACTCTTATTTATGACATCAGTGATCACCCGAGGCTCTTGTCCTGAGCTGCCAAGGCTATGGAAGCCTCTTGAGTTCACAAACTCTGATCTTATTTAGACAAGGCCATGTTCAAAGTGGAAGTTCTCTCCTCCCTTCAGAGAAAGGGACCTCCTTCTTTGATGGCCCGTTCTTTCCGCTGAGATCTCATTCACAGAGATCTTCCATTTAGATTAATTTTTTTTTTTTTGCTACAATGTCTTGGTTTTCCATGCCTGAAAAACTCTCATGGGCTTTTTAGCCAGATACAAATGCTGATTCTGAGGCCAGAGTGCTGTTTAGGGCATTTGTCATTCTCTGAGTCTGCTGTGTATCCTGCTTCCCATGAGGGATCATTCTCTCCTTTTTAATTCTATCAGAGGCTTTTTAAATAGGGCACGAGGGCACTGGCATGCGAGAGAAGAGCATGGATACAAATAAGAAAGCCTGTGCACAATGAGATCTCTCAGCTGAAGCTCCAATTTCATCTCCCTGCAGAAGGCATACAGAATCCCAGTAAAAGCAGTATACTGAAGGGGCAGTCTTGAATCTAGGCTGACTGTACTAATAAATGAAATCATTTACTAGGAACAAACCATTTGAACAGAGTTGGAAAACTGATTATGTGCTAATGTCACAGAGGAGAACTTCTGTTCTCAGGAAGTGGACAGTTCCTGAGTGAGGACAGTTTCATATTTTTGTCTCACTTCCAAAACGGGAAACCTGGGTCCCTGGAAAAGACTGACTGGATCTGCCTGACATGGAAGCTCTAGTCCTTCCACCTTGTAGCTGTCAGAGCAGCAACTCTAAAGAACCAACGCTGCTCCTGAGACAGCAGACGCCCGACTTAGTAGAGGTGCAGCAGCTGCGTCTCAGCTCTGAAACAAAGGTTTCCATCGGTAATGAGTGAACTATGACATTCATCCGTCTCACAAACTAAAAGAAAGCTGCCCAGAATATCTTACTGGGCAGTTTTATCTTTGCTTCTGCTTTCCAGATGAATTATTTTTAATCTTTTCAGTTTCTTAAAATTTCAAAAACAGTCTGCTGGACTGGCATTGTGAGAGCAGAGAAACACCAGGCTGGAAGGCAGTGCACCACGACTCAGATCCAGCTCTGTCACTCACTCACTCACACACACACACACACACACAGAGTCCTGACCTGCACTCTGGAAGCCATGCCTGCAAAATCTGAGAAAGGATTAATATCCAGAATATGTAAGATCTCAAGAAGCTCTACAACACCACCACAACCTGGTTAAGCAATGGGCTAGCGGTGCGGGTTCTGTGGCTTGGTGGATAAAGCTGTTCCCTGTGACACGGGTGTCCCATATGGGTGCCGGTTTGTGTCCCGGCTGCTCCACTTCTGCTTCAGCTCCCCACTAATGGCCTGGGAAAAGCAGCAGAAGGTGACCCAAGTGCTTGGACCCCTGCCACCCACGCGGGAGATCTATATGAAATGCCTGGCTTCACCTTGGCCCTGTGCCATTGGGGGAATAAATCAGCAGATAAAGATTCTCGCGCTCTCCTTCTCTGTCACTCTTTCAAATAAATACATATTTTTTTTAAATAAAAGCCATGTGCTAAAAATGTGAATAGGCATTTTTCAAATGAGGCATTGCAAATAGCCAACAGATACATGGAAAGATGCAAAGATGCTCAGGATCACTAGTCCTCAAGGAAATGCAAATAAAACCACCCTGGTTAGAACTGCTGTCACACACAAATCGAAAAATAACACATGCTGGCAAGGATGTGACTAAAAGCTGCCCTAATACTCTGCTGGGAATGGAAACTAGCACAACCACTGTGGGAGACAGTCTATCCCTCCTGGGAACGTTCCCAAAGGACATTAAATCAGCATATGAAAGCGTTAGCTATGCCCCATGTTACAGCAGCTCATCTCGCATCAGACGACGTATGGCATGCACCCAGAAGTCCATCAGCTGATGGCTGGATAGAGTGTGGCGTATAAACATGAGGGAACACTACTTAGCCATAAAAACAATGAAATCCCATCTTCTGCAGCAAAATGGATGCAGCTGGAGACCATTATGCTTAGTGAAATAAGCCAGTCCCCCAAAAGACAGAAAACATGTTTTCCCTGATGTGTGCTTACTATAGAGTACAAAAAATGTAAGTGAGTGAAAGTGACACCTTGAGGTTTGATGACTGTTTACAGCTCTTGTCCATATTCCTGAAGGATCATGCTCTTTCTACTTGTTGAATTCTGTATTTAGTGGAGGCTTGTGAGTACAAGGTACATTGAGAGTATGTCATCACAAAAATTCAAATAAGAAAGCAAAGAGGAGGGAACAAAAAAGTGTGGGGAAAAGCATTATGTACTGAAAAGTGTACATAAGACACCAAGTCTCTTCCCTCTACTTAAATATAAAGATTCTCTAGCTGCACACATCCTCTACTTCCAATGGCGTATTCTAAGTCCTTCCTCGCCATTCTCTCTCCGTTCATGTCAGAGAACGAGAAGCCTGTCTGGATTTGGAGTGGGCATCTTTGGGATGACTGATAGTTGGTGTTCATTTTCCCCAGCAGCTCTCTGTATATTAAATGGCCTGTATCTTTCCTAAGACACATTCACATTTGATTGGGCTAAGGTAGACATATGGCCAACTGTGTCAATCCTCAACTGTCCCCTGGGAATTGCAGAGTGGACTGCCTCTGGGGAGAGGAGCTGTCACTCAGCAGGTGTGGTGGCAGACATGATGCCTGCCGTGGGCACCATGGAAGCAGAAGGGCCCTTCCTGGTGTAGGACGCTGTCTCCACCTCTTCTGAGCCGCTGCTGCCTCTGCCACGAGTTCTAGCAGATTCTCCCAAATCCTTCACTCAGGTTTCTCGTGACATGTCTTGATCTGGAGGTGTTCGCTGTATCTAAGAATCCTGACTACTGCAGTGTCGAGGCATGAACACCCGCTGCCTGAGCTAGATGGAGTGATGCACAGTGCACGTCTCCTGCACCCTGACTGGAATCCAGTGGAGCACAGAATGGCTCCTCCACCCACTGCTGTGCCACACAGTACACAAGCTCACCAGCAACGATTAATACTGCACATTTAGCAAGTCATTCCTAATTCCTAAGTCTGCATGAAGGCATTCTTAAATGACCAGAATCTGAATAAATTTGCTTGCTCTGATTAGAATTAATATGTTATTTCAAATAACTGAAAACGTTTCAGCTCCTTCTACAGTAACACTGAGGACTTGTTTTTCCTTTTCATGTGGATGCATCACACAGTGACCGTGAGCTGATTAATATTCATTTGCATCTTTGATTATCTTTTTCAAGCTCCAAGCCAACCACCAGCAAACATTGCCTGGAAGCTCTCAAATTCTAAACTGTGCTTGAATTGGGAGCATGTGAAAACCATGGAAAATGAGTCGGAAGTGTTAGGCTATAAGGTGAGTATTCCTTCTTTTAAATACAGCCGTGCAATTACTCAAGAACTAGGTTTGTCACAGCAAATAGAAGGCAGATTTTATGCATATGGAAATCAGAATCCTTACCAAATGGCATCACAGATACCAATCACTGCTGATCCCAGAGTGCTCACGGAAGAGGGTTTAGAGATAAGTCCAGTAATGTGCCCTCTAGCGTCATGAAGTGAAATCGGGCAGATGCCACTCTGGCCCCCCTCCCACAGATGGTAGTACACCTGATGGCAGATGGGCAGTGAGGATGAGGTCAGAGACGAGGATTCGCCTCTCAGTGCAGATGGAGTTTCTAGCGGCACTAAGACAGGGATCTAGGAAGAGTGGAGAGCAGACATCTCCACTGGAGGTGACGGATGTCACCTCTTGTCAGGCGCATGCATGGGGACATCTGAGCAGAGTCCAAACCAAGTAATCACTTCCGCAGCAAGCCAAAGATAAGGGCCTCAGCTATTCACTTAATAGAGAGGAATCAGCTTTCACGCCAGAGTCCTTGGCCAAGTAGGCAACCTTGTCCCTAGCAGGAACAATCAGGTCTCCATCCAGGAGGCCTCGTCTGCCCCTGGAAGAGCCACGTGCTTGTGCTAATAGAACGTCACCATCTCAGATTCTCTACAGGCAAAGCAGACAGAGTAAGATGCACATTCTGGAAACCAACAACACCTCGGCAGAGCTGCTGGTTCCCTTCGAAGAGGATTACCTGATAGAAATAAGAACTGTGAGCGACGGTGGAGACGGGAGCAGCAGCCAGGAGATCAGGATCCCCAGAATGTCCAGTGAGTGCAGCCCCGCGGCCTCTGCAGGTTTCTAATCCACACTGCTGCCCTGGGAGCTGTCAGACTGTTTACATGTGGGGTGACGACGTTAGAGGACCAGGTCTCCAGGTGCAGTGTGGGTAGGAGGCGGTGACCTGCTCCCCTAACTGACCCGTCAGATGTGCACCGTGTACACAGCCAGTGTTCTGTGTCTTCACTGAAACTCTGAGGGACTCCACTGTGGGTCCTTGGAGCACTGTGACTCCTGTCAGCACTGGCACAGGCAGCCTCCCCGGGCAGGGATGGGGGGCCCTACAGCCACTGTGCACGGGCCCCTGCCGCACTCCTGGCTCCCGGCGGTCACTCAGCCCACTCCAGCTCCCCCGTCCTCCTGAGCGTGCCTGCACCCGCGGTGAGAGCGGGCGTACAGAGGTAACCGCTGCATCTGCCGTGGAGCAGTCACTCGGCAGCCTGAGGCTGTGCCTGCAGGTCACGGGCCGTGCCCGTCAGGCCGGCTGTGCCGATGCCGGCATTGTGCATTTGCATTGTTAGACTGGAAACAGATAGCAAAGGACAGAGGGTCAGGCACTTCCTAAAATTGAATAAAATGCCAATGAAACAGGTGCAACAGGATGAGTTCCTGGAGAGCATGTAACAAGCAACTTGACTTTCCCTCAAGAGGATCTTGTTTCATTTTCCTGTTCCGCAGGTTTGAGTTCCAGAGGAGTTCGGGTCTTGGGCTCCAGTGCCCAGCTCCTGCCCGCCGTGCTGGTCTCTGCTGTCTCCCTGTTCAGCCGCTTCTCTCACGAATGAACCACAAATCTGCACTTGGGAAGCAGTTAACTCTGACTCATTCTTAACACGGACTTGTTTGGAAAGGAACTGTATATTATTAAGATCTTGTAAATATCTGTGGCACATTAATAAACAGATTTTAAACATGTTTGGATTCTGATCACATACATGTGAAGGAGCCACATGACCTGAGGAGCTGTGGCTGCTGGTCTTGAGGGTAACCAGCCTGGGGGGGTGGTGTCAGTGTCCCCTGATGATGGCGGTGATGGAAACTCAGTCTCCAGTCACCACTGCTGGGGGTGCATCCCCCGTGCTGCAGCCGAGTCACCTCAATGCCTGAAAGGTGCACCCTACGCAAACATACAATGTAACTCTTTGTTTACAGTTGAGATTATTTAAAAATGTAAGCCTGCTAACACACCATGAGCTTCCACCTTTGAGCTGAGCTGCAGCAAGGTAACTGCCGGTAGCCCATCACGGTGCAATGTCCGTCTGAACCAGCTTCCGGGAGTTGCAGAGGGAGTGAGGAGAAACAGGCTCCTCCCGGAGACTCCCCCAAGACTTGGGCACGGCGGCCATTTCTCACTGCAAAGCTCAGCTTTCCACTGACCCCACGCACTCCCGACTTACAAGAAGCATGGATGTGTCTCAGGCAATTATTAAGAACTGACAGCAGAGTGTCTGGCCTCGTTGTATGAACCAAAGATGTCTGGGAGAAGTATTGGACCAGGTTTGCTATGCTTTGGTCTGAATATCTTTGTGCAGCTATAAAATAATAGACAATAACAGCGAGAGCTTAGGGTTTTGTGACTTGGTTCTGTCCAGGGATAACCTTGAGTGTTCAGGATCACACACTCTGGAGAAGGTCCAGACAAGGCCACTTTGTGGCCACCATCTTCCTTCCCAGTACCTCAGGGCATGGGTCCTGCTCTGCTGCCCGCACAGCCAGCTTTGCTGTCCTGGGTATCGGGTAAGAAGTAGGCTCACTAGTGGTGCTTTCTTAGCATGGTGCAAATTTCAGTTATGAGGAAAACACCTGAACCGTACCCACGGCCCACAGATCACACAGTTCTCAACACTGGAATCTGTCCTCTCTCCTTCTAAATTATCCACAACTTGTGAACCACCAGGACATGCTCCTCGTCTGAATGGCACGGCAAACACACAGCACAAGTTCCCATGCCTGCCTCTCCCCAGTGCTGCAAACTAAGAAGCAACAGCAAACACTCGTGTTAACAGCTGCTGTCTGTCCCACACTCAGGATATCCTGAGTCCAGGCAGTGTCCATACGTGGTGAGAGACAGGATTTGTGTCTTGCTCCCCGTGACTATACGTTAGGGGCACAGGCAGGTGTGCGTGGCTCTGACAGCTGCCATGGTTCTTACTCATAACTCTTAGTGTCTGCAGAGTGCGCTTTGCTTCATGAGTTGTGAATTCTTAAGTCTACTCACTATCTGCAATATTCCTGATATGTCAATTCACTCTCAGCTTCTCAGGATGTCACCTGGCATACACATTCAGCAGGATGTGCTGGGCTCGTTTCAGACCTCTACAGTTAGCAAGACCAGGGGCAGGTCCATGAATCTCTTCATTTCACTGATACTGGGATTGCAGTGCACCAAGCAGGGCGATGGACGTTGTCTAAACAGAGCTGCTGTCCTCTGCTGCTCTGAATGAAAGCCCTGATTTTTTCAACTTACTGTGTTTCTTTGATGTCTAATATAATCTAAAACAAATTCAATATTTCATCTTAATGTCAAAATCTTTACATGGCAAAATAGTTTCTATAAAAATATAAAAGTGGGGACCGGACCAAGATGGCAGAGTAGGCAGGGATCTTACTTGTCTAGCCCAGGAGAAGATAGTTTTAAAAATGTGGAGATAGTGTATTCTCAGGGAAGAGTTAGGGAGAAAACGGCAGAGGAAACTCTAGCGAAATTAGAGGGGCCCAGTAGACCTACGTGGAGGGCATGGGCGCCCACGACTCAGGACTCCAACAGCCAAGAGCCTACACACCAGCATTGGAAAGTGAGGTGAGACCAAACCCCAGCATCCCAAGCCACTGCTAAGAAAGCTGCAGGAAGAGCCGAGAGGGAACCCAGCTTGGAGCCTCACGGAGGGACATGTACCAGCCAAACTAGAGGAGGAAAAACAGAAAAACATAGGACAGACATGTTACTCTCTAATCACTGGACAGTGGTGGGCGCCATTTTGGACATATGTAACAGCTGCGCCAGCCCGTGTCTGTGCCCAGCAACCAGCCAAGACTCCTGACTCTGGTGGGGAGAACAAACAGGGGGCTGGGAGCCTGTGTGAGGCTTCTGTACTGGATCTGTGAAAATCCGAGGGTGTGTGGGAAGACTCATGGTGTGGCTGGCATTTTGGGCAGTCTCAGTGGGAGATGCCACAAGCAAGGGGTTCCTGGCTACTTGGTAAAAGACATTGCTGGGGAAATGAACTTACATGGAGGACTGCACAGATCCTTTGTGTGGTACTTGAGACAGAGCGGATGAGTATTATACCCATCGGGGCTGTCACTCAAGCACTGGTCTCCACTGAGGAGAGGAGCTCAGCTGAGCAGAATAAATTTCCCTTCTGATTAAAAAAAGAAGATTGACCACGCCAAATCTGAGTGTGTCACCCTAGGCACACCCTTAACCCTGCAGAACTGAGCAGAGCTCTCTGGCCACACCCACTACAAGCCTCTAGAGATTCAATGAAAGCAGACATTCCACTTATCTACAGTCCTAGTACAATGATAAAAGCAGCCACAGGGGGGAGAAAAAAAGAAACCGAGTATCTCTGTCTGTGCAAATGCCAAACAACAAACACCAATTCAAGAAACAAGAATAAGAAAGCCAATGTGATGCCCTAAAAGAACATGACACCTCAATACTTGATTGTGAAGTTGATGAGATTGAAGAAAAGCAAGAAATGGAATTCTAAAAGTTCCTAAGATTGCACAGAAGTACTCAGAAGCAAATGCACAAACGACTGAAATCCATACAGGACATGAAAGAAAATTTTCTCCCATGAAATTGAGATCTTAAAGAGAAAGCAAAATGAAACAAAGAATTCAAAAGAACAAATAAAAAATACAGTGGAGAGCCTTAACAACAGAATTGGCCAAAGCAGAAGAAAATCGGACTTAGAAGACAAAGCACAGGAAAGTAGAGAGTTAAAACGAAAGACAAGGAGAGGACACTATACAACTGGAAAACAGTGTTGGGAATCTACAGGATACCTTAAAAAGACAAACATACGGGTTCCAGGAGTTCCTGAGGCATGGAGAGAGAAAAGATTAGAAGGCCTTTTTAGTGAAATAATAGCAGACAACTTTCCTGGTTGGGACAAAGAAAGGGACATCCAACTACAGGAAGCACACAGAACTCCTAATAGACATGACCAGAAAAGATCTTTGCCACAACACACTCTAATCAAACTCACCACAGTAAAACATAGAGAAGATTCTAAAATGTTCACCAGAGAAACACCAGATTACTTTCAGAGGATCTCCAATCAGATTCACAGTGATTTCTCATCAGAAACCCTACAGGCTAGGAGAGAATTGTGAGTCATAGTCCAAGTCTTAAGAGAAAAAAACTGTCATCTCAGAATATTATACCCTGCAAGGCTCTTATTTGCGAATAAAGGTGAAATAAAGAGCTTCCATAACAAACAGTAATTGAAAGAATTTGTCACCATTTGACTAGCCCTACAAAAGATGCTTAAGGATATATTGCACACAGAAACATGGTTATCAGTACAAAAGAAGATAAAGGAAGAAAATCTCTCAGTAAAATTTCAAAGGAAATTAAAAGTAAAAAATGGGAATATTTTTGGAAAAATGACAGAGCGAAGTCAATACTTGTCAATAGTCACCTTGAATGTGAATGGCCTCAGCTCGCCAGTAAAAAGATAGACTGGAAGAAGAGATTAAAAAACAAAACCCATCTATTTGCTGCTTACAAGAAACACATCTCACCAACAAAGATGCATGCAAACTGAAAGTGAAAGGATGGAAAAAGATAATCCACGCCAACAGAAATCAAAAACGAGTTAGTGTAAAAATCCTAATATCAGACAAAATAGACTTCAACACAGAAACTGTTAAAAGAGACAAAGAAGGGCACTATATAATGATTAAGGGATCTATTCAAGAGGAAGATGGAACTATTATAAATGTATATGCACCTAATTACAGGGCACCTGGCTATTTAAAAGAAATGTTGAAGGATTTAAAGGGACACTTAGACTCTAATACAATAGTATTGGGAGACTTCAATACTCCACTTTTAGCAATGGACAGATCAACCAGACAGAAACCCAATGAGGAAACAGTAGATTTAATCAACAATATAGACCAAATGGATCTAACAGATATCTATAGAACTTTTCATCCTACACTTGAAGAATACACATTCTACTCAGCATTGCATGGACCTTTTTCTACGATTGACCACATACTAGGCCATAAAGCAAGTCTCAGCAAATTCAAAATCATCGAAATCATACCATACACCTTCTCAGACCACAATGGAATGAAGCTGGAAATCAACAACTCGGGAATCCCTAGAGTATATGCAAACACATGGAACTAAACAGCATGCTCCTGAATGAACCGTGGGTCATAAAAGAAATCAAAAGAGAAATCGAAAACTTTCTGGAAACAAATGAGGTTGACAACATATCAAAACTTACAGGATACAGCAAAAGCAGTGTTAAGAGGAAAGTTTATTGTAACAGGTGCCTACGTCAAGAAACTGGAAAATCACCATATAAATGAGCTATCAGTGCATCTCAGCAAGATAGAAAAATAGCAGCAAACCAATCCTAAAACTAGTAGGAGCAAAGGAATAGTGAAAATTAGAGAAGAAATCAACAAAATTGTATCCAAAAAAACAACACAAAAGATTAGCAAAATGAAGAGCTGCTTTTTTGAAAAACAAACAAACAAACAAACAAAACTGACACGCCATTGGCCCAACTAACCAAACAAAAAGAAGACCCAAATCAATGAAAAAGGAAATGTAACAACAGACACCACAGAAATAAAGAGTCATCAGAAATTATTACAAAGAGTTGTATCCGCCTTGCGGCGCCGGCACACCGGGTTCTAGTCCCGGTCGGGGCACCGGATTCTGTCCCGGTTGCCCCTCTTCCAGGCCAGCCCTCTGCTGTGGCCCAGGAGTGCAGTGGAGGATGGCCCAGGTGCTTGGGCCCTGCACCCCATGGGGAGACCAGGAAAAGCACCTGGCTCCTGGCTCCTGCCATCGGACGAGCGCGGTGCACTGGCCGCAGCGCGCCGTCCACGGCGGCCATTGGAGGGTGAACCAACGGCAAAGGAAGACCTTTCTCTCTGTCTCTCTCTCTCACTGTCCACTCTGCCTGTAAAAAAAAAAAAAAAAAAAAGTTGTATGCCAACAAACTGGGAAACATGGAAGAAATGGCTAGATTGCCAGACACATACAACCTACCTAAATAGAGCCATGAACACATAGAAAACCTAAACAGACATATAACCAATACGGAAATTGAATCAGTAATAAAGGCCCTTCCAACAAAGAAAAGCCCAGGACCGGATGGATTCACTGCTGAATTCTACAAGACATTTAAAGAAGAACCAACTCTTCTTCTTCTCAAGCTATTCAAAACAATTGAAACAGAGGGAATCCTCCCAAATTCTTTCTTCGAAGCCAGCTTCACCTTAATTCCTAAACCTGAAAAAGATGCAACAGAGAAAGAAAATTACAGACCAATTTATCTGATGAGCATAGACACTAAAATCCTCAATAAAATTCTAGCCAATTGAATCTAACAAAATATCAGAAAGATCATCCACCCAGACCATGTGGGATGTAGCTCAGGAAAGCAGGAATGGTTCAACATTTGCAAATCAATCAATGGGATACATCATATTAACAAACTGCTTAAGAAAACCATATGATTATCTCAATAGATGCAGAGAAACCATTTGATAAAATACAACACCCTTTCATGATTAAAACTCTAAGCAAATTGGGTATAGAAGGAACGTTCCTCAACACAATCAAGGCGATTTATGACAATCTCACAGCTAGCTTCATACTGAATGGGGAAAAGTTGGAAGCATTCCCAATGAGAATGTACCAGTACCAGAGAGGGATGCCCACTCTCACCACTGCTATTCTATATAGTCCTGGAAGTTTTAGCCAGAGCCATTAGGCAAGAAAAATAAATCAAAGGGATACAAATGGGGAAGGAGGAAATCAAACTATCCCTAGTTACAGACGACATGATTCTATATAGAGGGGATCCAAATTCACTACTGGAATTGACTACTGGAATTCATAGAAGACTTTGGTAAAATGGCAGAATACAAAGACAATACACAAAAATCAACAGCCTTTGTATACACAGACAATTCCATGGCCGGGAAAGAACTTTTAAGATCAGTTTCATTCACAATAGTTACAAAAAAGAATCAAACACTTTGGAATAAATGTAACCAAGGATGTCAAAGATCTCTACAATGAAAATTATAAAACATTAAAGAAAGCAACAGAAGAATATACAAAAAATGAAAAAATCTCCCATGTTCATGGGTTAGAATAATCAGTATCATCAAAATGGCCATTCTTCCAAAAGCAATTTGCAGATTCAATGGGATACCAATCAAATTGCCAAAGACATTTTTCTTAGATCTATAAAAAATGATGCTGAAATTCATATGGAGGCATAGGAGACCTCGAATATCTAAAACAATCTTCTACAACAAAAACAGAGCCCGAGGCATCACAATACGAGATTTCAATACATACCACAGAGCAGTTATAATCAAAACAGCATGGTACTGGTACAGAAACAGATGGACAGGTGAGTGGAACAGAACAGAAACACCAGAAAATCAATCTAAACAGCTGCAACCAACGTATATTTGATCAAGGAGCTAATAACAATCCTTGGACCAATGATAATCTATTCAACAAATGGTGCTGGGAAAACTGGATTTCCCCCACCTTACACCTTATACAAAAATCCACTCACATAGATTAAAGATCTAAATCTACAACCCAACATCTTCAAATTATCAGAGAAAATCAAGAAACCCTGCGAGGCATAGGCAAAGACTTCTTGGAAAAGACCTCAGAGGCACAGGCAGTGAAAGCCAAAATTAACAATTGAGATTACATCAAATTGAGAAGTTTCTGTATGGCAAAAGAAACAGGAAAGTGAAGAGGCAAATGACAGATGGAGGAAGTTATTTTCAAATCATGCAATTGATAAAGGATTAATAACCAGAATCTACAAAGTGATCAAGAAACTCCACAACAACAAAACAAACAACCCACTTAAGAGATGGGCCAAGGACTTTAACAGACATTTTTCAAAAGAGGAAATCCAAATGGCCAACACATGAAAAAATGTTCAGAATAGCTAGCAATCAGGGAAATGCAAATCAAAATCACAATTAGGCTTCACCTCACCCGTTAGAATGGCTTTCACAAAGAAATCAACAAACAACACATGCTGGCGAGAATGTGGGGGAAAAGGTACCCTAATCCACTGTTGGTGGGAATGCAAACTGGTAAAGCCACTATGGAAGACAGTTTGGAGATAACTCAGAAATCTGAATATAGTCCTACCACATAACCCACCCATCCCATTCCTCGGAATTTACCCAAGGGAAATTGGCAAATAAAAGAGCTATCTACACCTCCATGTTTATTGCAGATCAATTCATAATAGCTAAGACATGAAATCAACCTAAATACCCATCAACTTTACTGGAAAAAGAAATTATGGGATATGCACTCTATGGAATACTACACAGCCGTAAAAAAAAATGAAATCTGGTCATTTGCCGCAAAATGGATGGACCTTGAAAACATCATACTTAATGGAATAAGCCAGTCCCAAAGGGTCAAATATCATATGTCCTCCCTGATCTGTGACAACTGAGCACCTAAAAGGAAACCTGTAGAAGTGAAATGGACACTATAAGAAACAGTGACTTGATCAGCCCTTGTCTTGACTGTCAAGAAACAGCTTACTATATTATTCTTTTTAGTATTTTCTTTTTCTACTTAATACCATTGGTTGAACTCTTTACTTAACACAAAATTATTCTTAAGTGTTTAAATCCAATTGCAAATTGATCCCTGTTACAAATAAGAGTGGGAATAAGAGAGGGAGGAGATGTACAGTATGGCACACATTCCTGTGGACTTACCCCTAAGGGTAAAGCTAAAAACTTGCCATAGCATTCCAAATCCCATTAAGTTGTCAGGTACCAAGGCCATCTTACTAGTTAAAGTGATCACTTTGAGTGCATAGCTGATCATATAGATAGGAGTAAGTGTCAAAGGGATCACATAAATAAGACCAAGTGTCTGCTAATAGCAATCGATAGACTTAAAAAGGAGAGAACAATCAACATGGGAAGCCGGCCACACAGCAGACTCACGAAATGACAAATGCTCTAAACAGCACTCTGACCTCAGATCAGCCCTTAAGGCATTCGGATCTTGCTAAGAAGCCCACGAGAGTAATCAGGCGTGGAAAGCGAAGACACTGTGGCAAAAAATGATCTACATTAAGGATCTCTGTGAATGAGCACCCGGTGGAAAGAATGGCCATCAAAGAAGGAGGTACCTTTCTCTGAAGGGAGGAGAGAACTTCCACTTTGCTTATGGCCCTTTCTAAATACTGACAACATCTGTGGATTCAAAAGGCTTCCATAGCCTTGGCAGCTCATGACAAGGGCCTCCAGTGATCACTGACCTCATAAATAAGAGTGTCAATTGTTAAATCAACAGCAGGAGTCACTTACTCCCCATGTAGGACCTCAGTCCTTATTGAGCTGCACTATGAGAATCAATGGTCAAACCTGTCTTCAAACAGTGCTTTCTACTGTGTGTGTCTGTGTGGGTGCAAACTGTTGAAATCTTCACTGAGTACAGAGTTGGTATTCTGTACATAAAGATAATTAAAAGTGAATCTTAATGAAGAATGGGATGGAAGAGGGAGTAGGAGGTGGGACAGGAGTTGGGGTAGGAGGGCAGGTATGGGTGGAAGAACCACTGTATTCCTAAAGATGTACCTATGAAATTTATATTTATTAAATACAAGCTTTATAAAAAATATAAAAGCATTTCTCCCACTGCTTTTAAAAGGTGTAAGATTTCCATGATCAGAAAAGAAACAAGAGAGTCGCTATATTTTTAAAACCCTGTGTTAGCGCACTCTACACAGTCCTGGGGACAGAGAACAGGCTTCCAACACATCTGCTTTCTGGACTGCCTTATTTAGCCAACTGGGCACCGTTTGCTTTCCCTTGGTTTCCTGTTTTCCCGAGGAAGTAAGTTTCTTTCTTAGGCCGGACTGAAAGATAAGCTAACCGAAGTGGCAGGTTTCGCTTGGGAAGTAACATATCCTTGGAACAAATGAAAAAATAAAATTCTGGGAATATAGCAGTTTTTGAGAAAACACCAGAAATGCCAAGTGATTTTGGTTTTTGATGCCATGCACATCAAAATCTTCTTTGCAATGCCTTAGAAGGTGCTCACTGAGCTTAGATTGAGGGCGACAGAGAAGAAAGCACGGTGCCTGGAGAGGCTGTGCAGAGGCCTGGGCCCTGCAATGCCAGGCACTGCCCGAGCCTGCTGGCTGGGGTACCTGCAGCCTCGTCCCATTATTCCTGGAGCAGAGTGGCCTACGGGGCAGGGTCCTGGCTCGTAGAGATCAACTGATACTTATAAGTCAGTATGAAGATGAAAAGCCGAACATCAATTCTAGTGATTATGATTTTCCCCACAAGAATGCTGACTTCTGCACTGGCCCCATGGGAAGTGTGCTTCCGTGAGTGAAGCCAGGCGCCGAGCCTGCAGGAAGCGGACCTGGCTCAAGTCAAAGGCCAGCGTTTGGAGGCTATGAAGACCCAGATGAATTCCTAACAGGCCGCCCAGGGCAATGGTTTTCCTTCCAACTTCAAGTACCATCGCCTGCTTGTGACGAGTGCTCTCCACGTCACTAAGAACAGCAGCGACAGATGGTTCCCTACATGACACACAGGCGTAACAGCCCCGGCTGCTCACAGGGACTGCAGAGCACCGCCGTGACGTGAGGAAGCCCAGCCTGCTTTGTCTGCTTTGTCTGGGAGCGGAGCACACCGAGTGCATCCAGTCTTCTAAATCAGGTCATTTTTCCTCCCTGCTGTCATCTAAATTAGTGTATTTCTGCCACCCAATGCCCACGGTGCTGTTTCCGGACTCTGAGTCCTTAGGAGAGTACAGTGTAGCAGGCTATCGAGAGACCCCTGCACATGGACGCAGCTCAGCTGGCTCCGGCAATGTCCGCAACCACTTAAAGTTTCAAGCTGACCGTAGCTGAAGCATGCTGCGACCAAAGACAATTCAGATTCCCATAACTTGTCAGCAGACCAACACATGTGAACGTTTGTAACAGTTAACAAAATGGGTTTGTCTGGCATCAGCGTCCTTTGTCAGGAAGCTCCGTGCATGGAGGTCCCATCTCACATGGCAGTGACCGGGGCATGGCTGAGCCTGCGAGTTCATCTCCCATCTCACCCAGAACAGGAGTCCTATTCGTCCCTGCATCCTTCACTCCCAGGGCAGGGTGGCAGCAGTGCCTGCCGACAGCATGGTTCTTACTGAAAAGCAGCCAGAGGGAGAGCTCTGCATAAAACCAGAGACTCTGCTCCACCCTGCGAGTCAGGGGAGAGCTCTGCATAAAACCAGAGACTCTCTGCTCTGCCCTGCGAGTCAGGGGCTACCTGAGGAGCGCGGCTTCTGCGATGGAACTTCACCACTTCATGTGATGCGCACTTGGTGCTTTCCTGTCTCTATTTTAATTCTTTAAAACCTTATAAATTAAAGTGAATTTTAAGGGCAACTTTAAAAACAGAAAACACTATGTAATATATAAAAGCATCTTCTGCAAGATTTTTATCACACAAACTGTTCAGAACTTCTTGGAGAGAAACAAGACATCAACCTGCCGCACAGCAGCTCCCCGGGGTCGGAAGCCTGGTGCATCCTCTCCAGCTTTTCCTGCAGCACATCAGCTAAAATCTACGCAATACGAACGGAACGTGCATGCGTCAACCACGAACGGAATGCGCATGCGTCAACGACGAACGGAACGTGCATGCGTCAATGTCAAGTCCACCACACAGTCAGTCTGGAGAGTACTTTCAGTTGGCGGTTGTAACACAGAGCTCTGCCTGCCTGTTCATGGCACTGCTTCCCTAAGTTATACCACAAGATTTAGACAGTTTTATTTTTAAAAGCTGAAACTAGCTGATGAACTTAACAATGTCAGACACAAAGAGTTTTTCAGCGTTTGAGAAGATGAAACTTTTAGCCCTGTGCCAGAACCTGCAGAGCCAAGGTAGAAGTCACCAGTGTGTGTGTGTGCACGTGTGTATGTGTGTGAAGATGGAACGTCTCGGAGTCTGGGTGCACCTTGCACACCATCCCACCTGCCCACATGGCCCTCACCCAGGGGGCTGGGGATCCTCTTCCCTGCACCATCGCCCCGAGCTTTCATAGACCATTCAGGAAGCTGGCCCCTGTACTCACCGGAGTCCTGACTCTCCGTCGTGTGTCGTGTAGTGTATTCAGACAACAACATTTTTTATGGCAGAAAGGCCACTGGAATAGCAAACCCTTACTCAGTTACCTTAAGCACGATCCGTATTTGTTCTGCACTTGAGTTCTTCATCTCTGAGTGAGGCTCACACGCCTTCCTCCATAATACTTCATAGCACTGTCCTAGGGGAAACACAAAATAAAGTCTAAGTGGTTTTGATAAATACTTAGATACAAACTTAGATACATACTTTGATACATACTAAGCACAGAGTTTGCACCGAGTGGGCTGAGCCAGCACTTGGGACATGACGTGCTGGGAAGGCAATGGATGACCGCCCAAGTGTTGGGGACCTTGATAGCCACAAGGAGATCAGAATGGAGACTGGTTCCTGGCTCTGGCCTGGCCTAGACCTGGGGGTTGTGGGCATTTCAGGATGAAGCAGTGAATGAAACACGCTTGTTCTCACTCTCTCTCTCTCACTCTTGCTTGGTTACTATTTCTTGCAAAGAAATAAATAAGTTGGTGGGTTTTTAAAAAGAGCAAGTGTAATGGCTACAAGTTCCTTCCAATCCACTGTTCCAGATGAAGTGTGGTGATGGGGAGAAGCCCTGTGGTGACTTTCCAAAAAGATTCTGTTGCCACTTTAATCATGTAAATACTTAATTTTTTTTACTCTTTGTTTCCAAAAGCCCAGTAATAAACACTGCCAAAACATTCCTTGTTTACCACGTTCTATACGCTGTGCGTGGCTCAGTAAAAAACTGAAAGAGGAGAAACGTGCTGCTGAGATGGGAACAAGTCATGGCCCAGCCAACGCCGTCACCATCATCAAGGAATTCGGAGCCTGCAGTGGGTACAGGGGAACCAGCGTTGCACGGCTGGGGATCCCTGCAAGAGGTTTGGGAGGCATGAATGGAAAAGCCAGAGCTATCCACAAGAGGCCGGGGACACCGCTGGATGGGGGACTGAAGCTTTCTCTCAGCACCCTGGTGGGCTGGGGTACATGTCAGGGGTCAGCTCCCCAGAAGTGGGGTTGGGCCATCCATTCCCTCAGGGGCTCTGGCTCCTTTATCAATGGAGAGCAAGTGACCTGGCCTCTGAGTGGACCACTGCCATGATGTACTTCATCTCTCAAGTCTCAGGTTGCTTCCATATAATGCACTGTTTTGTCTGGCAAACTCTAAGCAACTTGGTGTGATGTAAGTTGTGTAAATGATGGACATCGCTGTTCTAAGATAAGAACCTGCAAATACTGCAAGAGCCTGCATCAGCCATCAGAACAATTCCAAGTGTTCTCTCTCTCTTACTTTATTTTATTTACTTTATTCTCTTTCTTACTTTATCCAGCTTAAACACGGTTGTCACCTGTGAGATGCTCAGAAACATCTGACATGCATGATAGAAAACCACTTAGCCATATCACAGACAGCGATCCTGTAACTCGTGACAACATGGGTGAAGCTGGAGGAACCGTGTTCAGCAAAACACGGGAGGCACAGGAAGACAAGCACTGCACGATCTCACACACACGTGGACTTAAAACATGACCTCAGAGAGGCAGAGTGAACAGGGGGTGCCAGAGGCTGGGGCGGTGTGGGCAGGACAAAGGACACAAAGGGTCAGCTGGAAAGGAAAAGGAGCTGTAGAATCCAGTGACTGCATTACGGAGATGTGGCATTGCTAGGCAGGGATAAGGCAGCAGTTGTTCAGTGTCCTCCCCACAAAATTCCCAATCATCTGAAGTAACCCATGGATGACTTAACCAGGTTCAGCCTTTCCACACTGAAATATTCTTTAAAACACCACCTTCTACACGACGAATACACACAGTTTGCTATGTCAATTAAATAATGTAAAAGAGATAATATAAAGTGGGAAGCTCTCAGTAAATGGGCTTTGCTCACATACAAATGAGAAACAAACAATCACAAATATCCAACAGTAGATCTACGACATCGTTGCAAGCTCAGGGGCCACTCAGGGAGCCAGTGACCAGCACTTGCTCCTTGTCTTCAAGACCTCGCTGCACAAGACTCAGTGAAGGCTTCTGCTGACTGATCTCCAGAACAAGCAGACACCTTGTCTAGCGGTGTGTCATTTTTACAGTACAGAAAACAGTGTAAACTAAGAGCAGTTTTCACTTCATGTTACTGAAACGCCCCTTTCCGCACTGTCACTTACAACGCACTGCTGTTTCTAGCCTGGTGCGGCAGACGTCCATCAGCTGCCCTGCAACTCAACCTGCACCCGTTACCAGAGTGCGTCTCAGCACGGCGCTGTAGGCAAGGGTCCCCGACTCGCTCAGGCCAGTGCAGAGGGTGCGGACGCACAGCCCCGGCAAGACGTGCAGAAGGCCCCTCCTTGAGTTTGCAGCGAGAAAAAATGCAGCAGGGAAACACGGTGGGGACCCACGTCCTGACTGTTCTCATGGCTCTGGTTGCGTCCACACAGCAAGAATAGCTTTAAAATGGTTCTAAAGCTGTGTCATCCGAAGACTGCACGGGCCGGCATGTGGCGCAGTGGGCTCAGCCGCTCGCTGTGTGCCACGTCTCTGCCCGTATCAGAGCACTTGTGCAGGCCCTGGCCATTCTGCTTCTGACCCAGCTCCTGACAGTATGCCCGAGATGGCAGCAGACGGCCGCCCAAGGACTTGGGCCCTGCCACCCTAAGATCCAGATGGAGTTCCTGGCTCCTGCTTTGACATGGCACAGAACTGGCAGCTGCAACCATTTGCAAGATGGAAGATCTCTATCTCTGTGTCTCCTTGTCTCTTGTCTCTGTCGCTCTGCCTTCCAAACAAATATAGCAAATGAAGGTTTCACAAAGCCTCTTTGGCTTCATCTCTTTCTTCTGAGCGTGCACTTGGGAGAGGCAACAGGAAGTCTTAGGACAGAGCTGGTGGTGGGTCACCCTGATGGTACCTGTGGCCCACACAGAACCTGGGGATGTCTTGTCTTTCATGGCCAAAGGGATGTTAACAATGTGGTTCAATGGGGGTCTTGCTGTGGGAAGTGTGCCCACTATAGTCTCTAGAGTCTTCAGAGGGGGACACGGGAGGTGGCAGCCAGGGCTGTCCCTGGCTCTGCAGGTTGAGGAAGGGGACACAGCCCAAGGACGAAAAGGATGAGTAACAATTTCCTCTGCAGTCTTGGGCGGATGCAGCCTCAGCCTTGACTTACCCAGGGAAATCCACTGTGTGTTTTAAAAAGAAAACTTTGATTGACTGATTGATTGACTGAAAGTGACAGAGAGGGAAAGAGAGAGAGAGGGCATGCTTCTACCCACTGGTTCACTCCCCAAATGACTGCAAAATCGGGGCTGGTCTAGGCCGAAAGCAGAGCCCAGGAGCTTCCTCTGGTCTCCTACGTGGGTGCAGGGGCCCAAAGCACTGGGGCCATCTTCCGCTGCTTCCCAGGCCACAGCAGGGAGCTGGATTGGAGGTGCAGTGGCAGGACCCAAACTGGCTCTCCTATGAGGGATGCCAGCACAGGAGCCGCTGCGCCAGTCCCCACTTTGTGCTTTTGTAAGCTACCACGCTGTGGGCCCAGCAGGGGTGTGGTAAGTTGCCAGCTTCACACAGGGCTGGGCTAGTCAGAAACAAAATGCCGGCTGAGAACACAGTTTATCTGACTGCCAGTGTCAACACAACCAAAACTGTACACACATGGCTATGTTTACATAGCACAGCACAGATACACACATGCACAGGGCCACGTCACATACACCTGGGGCTGTATCACATACGCATAATGCACATTTGTTTACACATGGATATGCCACTGCCAAGGTTTGATCATTTGAAACCAGCACTCTATGGTAATGGAAGATCATACGTAACACTTGGAATCAAAGTGGTACAAAGCACGGTTTACACAGCCTGTTCTAAAATGCACCGCCCAGAGTAACAAAGATCAACACTAGCGGTGCCAGTGTGGCCCTCAGCTCGTCAGCTGATCACGGTTCAAGAACTTACCTCACCTCGTGTGTGCACACGCGTGTGTGTCTTCCTGGAAAGCAGTGGGAATGCTTATTTCTCACTGTTCCTAGTGACTGCTGCTGAAGTCTTCATGATATGGACTCCCTGACAAGAGGTGTAGAGAAACAGGAGGAGGGGCCGGTGCTGTGGCCCCTGAAATGCCGGCATCCCATATGGGCGCTGGTTCTAGTCCCGGCTGCTCCAAGTACCATCCAGCTCTCTGCTGTGGCCTGGGAAAGCAGAAGATGGCCCCTGCACCCGGGTGGGAGACCTGGAAGAAGCTGCTGGCTCTAGATTGGTGCAGCTCCAGCCGTTGCGGCCAATTGGGGAATGAATCATCGGATGGAAGACCTCTCTTACTCTGCCTCTTCCCCCTCTGTGTAATTGTGACTTTCAAATAAATGAATAAATAAATCTTAAAAAGAAAGAAACAGGAGGAGCACCCATGAGTGGCGACCATAATGGGAGATCCAGCACGCTGTGCTGAAAGCCAGGATTCAAGGCGACCTGGAGGACAGGCGAGCGCACAGCAGTGACGACGAGGCCCTCTCACACGTGACTCAGAAACACTCGGGGTGGATAAGGTGTCCAAGGCTGACCACACATGCAGAGAGATGCACAGCCAAGGCCCACTGGTCAGGTATCCATGCCCAGCAGAGCCAGGGCCCCAGGGACCCTGGGCTTCTGAGCAGATGGCCTTGGTGGGGATAATCAACTCAGAGGTGCCAGTTCCAGCCTGTATTACCTGCATTTGTCAAACCTCTGTTTCAGTGAAATGCCACACCTGTGAAATGACTACTAAGTGACAAGTCTTCCGCACAGATACACATGTCAATACTCCCCTCCCCACAAACGCAGGAGCAAAGACTCGGACTTCTTGGTGTATTGCAGGTCTTTTTTTTTTTTTTTTTTTTTTTTTTTTTTTTTTGACAGGCAGAGTGGACAGTGAGAGAGACAGAGAGAAAGGTCTTCCTTTTGCCATTGGTTCACCCTCCAATGGCTGCGGTGGCCGGTGCGCCGCGGCCGGCGCACCACGCTCATTGGAGGCAGGAGCCAGGTGCCAGGTGCTTTTCCTGGTCTCCCCATGGGGTGCAGGTCTTACAACGGCAGGCATCAGAATCATCTTCCAAGTCTAATGCAGTTGACCTCAAAAGAGGTGGCAGTACCTGCACAGCCCATCACCTAGGTAGGCGGCCACGACAGGGTTTTCAGGGGCTGGGAGCCACCGAGCAGGTGCAGGACACGGAGCTGGGTGGGTGAAGCGGTGGGGGATGACTGGCCACCTAAGTTTGGTTCATATAGTATGGGTGTGGGTCGGGGGGCCCATTCCTGTCTGTCACAGTGTCCACTGGGAGGGAGGGTGAGGCAAACTGTTCACACAGCGCTTGCAGAGGTGTAGGTCTGTGGGGATGCAGTGTGCATGCTCATGTCGTGAACAGCGTGTGCTTGGTGGCACATCTGAGGGGACCGTGAGGCCATCTGTGCGGTGCACTCAATGCACTGGAAATTTCCACACAGCCTGAAAACCGGCAGTGCCATCACAGAGCCAGAGGCCAGAGAAGTGAGGAGGCAACCACCACAGCCTGCACAAAGTGAGGGCGACCACCTCAGCCTGCACACGGCACACGTGAGGGCGACCACCACAGCCTGCACAAAGTGAGGGCGACCACCTCAGCCTGCACACGCCACACGTGAGGGCGACCACCACAGCCTGCACAAAGTGAGGGCGACCACCTCAGCCTGCACACGGCACACGTGAGGGCGACCACCTCAGGCTGCACACGACACACGTGAGGGCGACCACCTCAGCCTGCACACGCCACACGTGAGGGCGACCACCTCAGCCTGCACACGACACACGTGACGGCGACCACCTCAGCCTGCACACGGCACACGTGAGGGCGACCACCTCAGCCTGCACACGCCACACGTGAGGGCGACCACCTCAGCCTGCACACGGCACACGTGAGGGCGACCACCTCAGCCTGCACACGGCACACGTGAGGGCGACCACCACAGCCTGCACACACATGAGGGCGACCACCTCAGCCTGCACACGGCACACGTGAGGGCGACCACCTCAGCCTGCACACACATGAGGGCGACCACCTCAGCCTGCACACGGCACACGTGAGGGCGACCACCACAGCCTGCACACACGTGAGGACGACCACCTCAGCCTGCACACGGCACACGTGAGGGCGACCACCTCAGCCTGCACACGGCACACGTGAGGGCGACCACCTCAGCCTGCATGAAGTGAGGGCGACCACCTCAGCCTGCACACACGTGAGGGCGACCACCTCAGCCTGCACACGGCACACGTGAGGGCGACCACCTCAGCCTGCACACACGTGAGGACGACCACCTCAGCCTGCACACGGCACACGTGAGGGCGACCACCTCAGCCTGCACACGCCACACGTGAGGGCGACCACCTCAGCCTGCACACACGTGAGGGCGACCACCTCAGCCTGCACACACCACACGTGAGGGCGACCACCTCAGCCTGCACACGCCACACGTGAGGGCGACCACCTCAGCCTGCACACGCCACACGTGAGGGCGACCACCTCAGCCTGCACACGCCACACGTGAGGGCGACCACCTCAGCCTGCACACGACACACATGAGGGCGACCACCTCAGCCTGCAGACGACACACGTGAGGCGACCACCTCAGCCTGCACACGACACACTGAGGGCGACCACCTCAGCCTGCACACACCACACGTGAGGACGACCACCTCAGCCTGCACACGGCACACGTGAGGGCGACCACCTCAGCCTGCACACGGCACACGTGAGGGCGACCACCTCAGCCTGCATGAAGTGAGGGCGACCACCTCAGCCTGCACACACGTGAGGCGACCACCTCAGCCTGCACACGCACACGTGAGGGCGACCACCTCAGCCTGCACACGGCACACGTGAGGGCGACCACCTCAGCCTGCACACGCCACACGTGAGGGCGACCACCTCAGCCTGCACCAAGTGAGGGCGACCATCTCAGCCTGCACACGCACACGTGAGGGCGACCACCTCAGCCTGCACACGGCACACGTGAGGGCGACCACCTCAGCCTGCACACACGTGAGGGCGACCACCTCAGCCTGCACACGGCACACGTGAGGACGACCACCTCAGCCTGCACATGGCACACGTGAGGGCGACCACCTCAGCCTGCACACACCACACGTGAGGGCGACCACCTCAGCCTGCACACACGTGAGGACGACCACCACAGCCTGCACACGCACACGTGAGGGCGACCACCTCAGCCTGCACACGCCACACGTGAGGACGACCACCTCAGTCTGCACACGGCACACGTGAGGGCGACCACCTCAGTCTGCACACGAACACGTGAGGGCGACCACCTCAGCCTGCACACGGCACACGTGAGGGCGACCACCTCAGCCTGCACACGCACACGTGAGGGCGACCACCTCAGCCTGCACACAGCACACGTGAGGGCAACCACCTCAGCCTGCACACGCCACACGTGAGGGCGACCACCTCAGCCTGCACACGGCACACATGAGGGCGACCACCTCAGCCTGCACACGGCACACGTGAGGACGACCACCTCAGCCTGCACACACGTGAGGGCGACCACCACAGCCTGCACACGGCACACGTGAGGGCGACCATCTCAGCCTGCACACGGCACACGTGAGGGCGACCACCTCAGCCTGCACACACGTGAGGACGACCACCTCAGCCTGCACACGACACACGTGAGGGCGACCACCTCAGCCTGCACACGCACACGTGAGGGCGACCACCTCAGCCTGCACACGCCACACGTGAGGGCGACCACCTCAGCCTGCACACGCCACACGTGAGGGAGACCACCTCAGCCTGCACACACGTGAGGGCGACCACCTCAGCCTGCACACGGCACACGTGAGGGCGACCACCTCAGCCTGCACACGCCACACGTGAGGATGACCACCTCAGCCTGCACACGCCACACGTGAGGGCGACCACCTCAGCCTGCACACGCACACGTGAGGGCGACCACCTCAGCCTGCACACGGCACTCGTGAGGACGACCACCTCAGCCTGCACACAGCACACGGGAGGGCGACCACCTCAGCCTGCACACGCACACGTGAGGGCGACCACCACAGCCTGCACACGTGAGGGGGACCACCTCAGCCTGCACACGACACACGTGAGGGCGACCACCTCAGCCTTAACACGGCACACGTGAGGGCGACCACCTCAGCCTGCACACGGCAAACGTGAGGACGACCACCTCAGCCTGCACACGCACACGTGAGGACGACCACCTCAGCCTGCACACGACACACGTGAGGGCGACCACCTCAGCCTGCACACGGCACACGTGAGGACGACCACCACAGCCTGCACACGTGAGGGCGACCACCTCAGCATGCACACGCACACGTGAGGACGACCACCTCAGCCTGCACACGACACACGTGAGGGCGACCAACTCAGCCTGCACACGGCACACGTGAGGACGACCACCTCAGCCTGCACACGGCACACGTGAGGACGACCACCTCAGCCTGCACACAGCACACGTGAGGGCGACCACCTCAGCCTGCACACACGTGAGGACGACCACCACAGCCTGCACACGCACACGTGAGGGCGACCACCTCAGCCTGCACACGGCACACGTGAGGACGACCACCTCAGCCTGCACACGACACACGTGAGGGCGACCACCTCAGCCTGCACACACGTGAGGGCGACCACCTCAGCCTGCACACGACACACGTGAGGGCGACCACCTCAGCCTGCACACGACACACGTGAGGGCGACCACCTCAGCCTGCACACGCACACGTGAGGGCGACTACCTCAGCCTGCACACGCACACGTGAGGGCGACCACCTCAGCCTGCACACGCCACACGTGAGGGCGACCACCTCAGCCTGCACACGGCACACGTGAGGACGACCACCTCAGCCTGCACACGGCACACGTGAGGGCGACCACCTCAGCCGGCACACACGTGAGGACGACCACCACAGCCTGCACACGGCACACGTGAGGGCGACCACCTCAGCCTGCACACGCCACACGTGAGGGCGACCACCTCAGCCTGCACACACGTGAGGGCGACCATCTCAGCCTGCACACGGCACACGTGAGGGCGACCAACTCAGCCTGCACACGGCACACGTGAGGGCGACCACCTCAGCCTGCACACGGCACACGTGAGGGCGACCACCTCAGCCTGCACACAGCACACGTGAGGGCGATCACCTCAGCCTGCACACACGTGAGGAGGACCACCTCAGCCTGCACACACGTGAGGACGACCACCACAGCCTGCACACACGTGAGGGCGACCACCTCAGCCTGCACACACCACACGTGAGGACGACCACCTCAGCCTGCACACGCACACGTGAGGGCGACCACCTCAGCCTGCACACGCCACACGTGAGGGCGACCACCTCAGCCTGCACACGGCACACGTGAGGGCGACCACCTCAGCCTGCACACAGCACACGTGAGGGCGACCACCTCAGCCTGCACACACGTGAGGACGACCACCACAGCCTGCACACGGCACACGTGAGGGCGACCACCTCAGCATGCACACGCACACGTGAGGGCGACCACCTCAGCCTGCACACAGCACACGTGAGGGCGACCACCTCAGCCTGCACACGGCACACGTGAGGGCGACCACCTCAGCCTGCACACGGCACACGTGAGGGCGACCACCTCAGCATGCACACGCACACGTGAGGGCGACCACCTCAGCCTGCACATGGCACACGTAAGGGCGACCACCTCAGCCTGCACACGCACACGTGAGGGCGACCACCTCAGCCTGCACACGGCACACGTGAGGGCGACTACCTCAGCCTGCACACGGCACACGTGAGGGCGACCACCTCAGCCTGCACACGCCACACGTGAGGGCGACCACCTCAGCCTGCACACGCACACGTGAGGGCGACCACCTCAGCCTGCACACAACACACGTGAGGGCGACAACCTCAGCCTGCACACGCACACGTGAGGGCGACCACCTCAGCCTGCACACGCACACGTGAGGGCGACCACCTCAGCCTGCACACGCACACGTGAGGGCGACCACCTCAGCCTGCACACGGCCCACGTGAGGACGACCACCTCAGCCTGCACACGGCACACGTGAGGGCGACCACCTCAGCCTGCACACGACACACGTGAGGGCGACCACCTCAGCCTGCACACGCCACACGTGAGGGCGACCACCTCAGCCTGCACACGGCACACGTGAGGGCGACCACCTCAGCCTGCACACGCACACGTGAGGGCGACCACCTCAGCCTGCACACACGTGAGGACGACCACCTCAGCCTGCACACGGCACACGTGAGGGCGACCACCTCAGCCTGCACACAGCACACGTGAGGGCGACCACCTCAGCCTGCACACACGTGAAGACGACCACCACAGCCTGCACACACGTGAGGGCGACCACCTCAGCCTGCACACGCCACACGTGAGGGCGACCACCTCAGCCTGCACACGGCACACGTGAGGACGACCACCACAGCCTGCACACGGCACACGTGATGGCGACCAACTCAGCCTGCACACACCACACGTGAGGGCGACCACCTCAGCCTGCACACACGTGAGGACGACCACCACAGCCTGCACACGGCACACGTGAGGGCGACCACCTCAGCCTGCACACGCCACACGTGAGGGCGACCACCTCAGCCTGCACACACGTGAGGGCGACCACCTCAGCCTGCACACACCACACGTGAGGGCGACCACCTCAGCCTGCACACGACACACGTGAGGGCGACCACCTCAGCCTGCACACACACACGTGAGGGCGACCACCTCAGCCTGCACACGGCACACGTGAGGACGACCACCTCAGCCTGCACACGACACACGTGAGGACGACCACCTCAGCCTGCACATAGCACACGTGAGGGCGAACACCTCAGCCTGCACACGGCACACGTGAGGGCGACCACCTCAGCCTGCACACGCCACACGTGAGGACGACCACCTCAGCCTGTACACGGCACACGTGAGGACGACCACCACAGCCTGCACACGTGAGGGCGACCACCTCAGCCTGCACACGACACACGTGAGGGCGACCACCTCAGCCTGCACACGGCACACGTGAGGGCGACCACCTCAGCCTGCACAAGCCACACGTGAGGATGACCACCTCAGCCTGCACACGCCACACGTGAGGTGACCACCTCAGCCTGCACGAAGTGAGGGCGACCACCTCAGCCTGCACACGGCACACGTGAGGGCGACCACCTCAGCCTGCACACACGTGAGGACGACCACCTCAGCCTGCACACACGTGAGGACGACCACCACAGCCTGCACACACGTGAGGGCGACCACCTCAGCCTGCACACGGCACACGTGAGGGCGACTACCTCAGCCTGCACACGCACAGGTGAGGGCGACCACCTCAGCCTGCACACGCACACGTGAGGGCGACCACCTCAGCCTGCACACGCACACGTGAGGGCGACCACCTCAGCCTGCACACGGCACACGTGAGGACGACCACCTCAGCCTGCACACGGCACACGTGAGGGCGACCAATTCAGCCTGCACACGACACACGTGAGGGCGACCACCTCAGCCTGCACACACCACACGTGAGGGCGACCACCTCAGCCTGCACACACGTGAGGACGACCACCACAGCCTGCACACGACACACGTGAGGGCGACCACCTCAGCCTGCACACGACACACGTGAGGGCGACCACCTCAGCCTGCACACGGCACACGTGAGGACGACCACCACAGCCTGCACACGGCACACGTGAGGGCGACCACCTCAGCCTGCACACACCACACGTGAGGGCGACCACCTCAGCCTGCACACACGTGAGGACGACCACCTCAGCCTGCACACACGTGAGGGCGACCACCTCAGCCTGCACACACCACACGTGAGGGCGACCACCTCAGCCTGCACACGACACACGTGAGGGCGACCACCTCAGCCTGCACACACATACGTGAGGGCGACCACCTCAGCCTGCACACGCACACGTGAGGGCGACTACCTCAGCCTGCACACGGCACACGTGAGGACGACCACCTCAGCCTGCACACGACACACGTGAGGACGACCACCTCAGCCTGCACACGGCACACGTGAGGGCGAACACCTCAGCCTGCACACGGCACACGTGAGGGCGACCACCTCAGCCTGCACACGCCACACGTGAGGAATACCACCACAGCCTGCACACGTGAGGGCGACCACCTCAGCCTGCACACGACACACGTGAGGGCGACCACCTCAGCCTGCACACGGCACACGTGAGGGCGACCACCTCAGCCTGCACAAGCCACACGTGAGGATGACCACCTCAGCCTGCACACGCCACACGTGAGGTGACCACCTCAGCCTGCACGAAGTGAGGGCGACCACCTCAGCCTGCACACGACACACGTGAGGGCGACCACCTCAGCCTGCACACACGTGAGGACGACCACCTCAGCCTGCACACGGCACACGTGAGGGCGACCACCTCAGCCTGCACACACCACACGTGAGGGCGACCACCTCAGCCTGCACACGGCACACGTGAGGGCGACTACCTCAGCCTGCACACGCACAGGTGAGGGCGACCACCTCAGCCTGCACACGCACACGTGAGGGCGACCACCTCAGCCTGCACACGCACACGTGAGGGCGACCATCTCAGCCTGCACACGGCACACGTGAGGGCGACCACCTCAGCCTGCACACGGCACACGTGAGGGCGACCACCTCAGCCTGCACACACCACACGTGAGGGCGACCACCTCAGCCTGCACACGGCACACGTGAGGGCGACTACCTCAGCCTGCACACGCACAGGTGAGGGCGACCACCTCAGCCTGCACACACCACACGTGAGGGCGACCACCTCAGCCTGCACACGCACACGTGAGGGCGACCATCTCAGCCTGCACACGGCACACGTGAGGGCGACCACCTCAGCCTGCACACGGCACACGTGAGGGCGACCACCTCAGCCTGCACACGGCACACGTGAGGGCGACCACCTCAGCCTGCACACACCACACGTGAGGGCGACCACCTCAGCCTGCACACATGTGAGGACGACCACCTCAGCCTGCACACACGTGAGGACGACCACCACAGCCTGCACACACGTGAGGGCGACCACCTCAGCCTGCACACACCACACGTGAGGACGACCACCTCAGCCTGCACACGCACACGTGAGGGCGATCACCTCAGCCTGCACACGCACACGTGAGGGCGACCACCTCAGCCTGCACACGGCACACGTGAGGGCGACCACCTCAGCCTGCACACGGCACACGTGAGGGCGACCACCTCAGCCTGCACACACGTGAGGGCGACCACCTCAGCCTGCACACGACACACGTGAGGGCGACCACCTCAGCCTGCACACGCACACGTGAGGACGACCACCTCAGCCTGCACACGCACACGTGAGGGCGACCACCTCAGCCTGCACACGTACACGTGAGGGCGACCACCTCAGCCTGCACACGGCACACGTGAGGACGACCACCTCAGCCTGCACACGGCACACGTGAGGGCGACCACCTCAGCCTGCACACGACACACGTGAGGGCGACCACCTCAGCCTGCACACGCACACGTGAGGGCGACCACCTCAGCCTGCACACGCCACACGTGAGGGCGACCACCTCAGCCTGCACACTCACACGTGAGGGCGACCACCTCAGCCTGCACACACGTGAGGACGACCACCTCAGCCTGCACACGGCACACGTGAGGGCGACCACCTCAGCCTGCACACACGTGAGGACGACCACCTCAGCCTGCACACACCACACGTGAGGGCGACCACCTCAGCCTGCACACACGTGAGGACGACCACCACAGCCTGCACACACGTGAGGGCGACCACCTCAGCCTGCACACGACACACGTGAGGGCGACCACCTCAGCCTGCACACACCACACGTGAGGGCGACCACCTCAGCCTGCACACGCCACACGTGAGGGCGACCACCTCAGCCTGCACACGGCACACGTGAGGGCGACCACCTCAGCCTGCACACACCACACGTGAGGGCGACCACCTCAGCCTGCACACACGTGAGGGCGACCACCTCAGCCTGCACACGCCACACGTGAGGATGACCACCTCAGCCTGCACACGCCACACGTGAGGTGACCACCTCAGCCTGCACGAAGTGAGGGCGACCACCACAGCCTGCACACGACACACGTGAGGGCGACCACCTCAGCCTGCACACGCCACACGTGAGGGCGACCACCTCAGCCTGCACACACGTGAGGGCGACCACCTCAGCCTGCTCACGACACAAGTGAGGCCGTGGCCTGCACACAACAGCAAGCCTCCTCAGAGCCCGAGCATCTGACTCAGGACATGAGCTTTGCAGGCAAAGACGGTGCTGAACAAAGCAAAGGGAAGAAAGAGGACGGGGCTGATCGGTGCACAGATGCACTGGCTTAAACACCAAGCAGCACCCTCCCGGTTAAAGGCTCAAGGCAGTGTCGATTCTCTAGAAGAAGGTCATGATTTTCCCAGTGCCTTCACTGTTCCAACTCACTCAACTGCAGCAACTGCAGGGTCTGGCATTTGGCACTGGAACAGAAAAACTATTTTAATGACTCCATCACCGAGGGGCCACGTGGATCCCTGGAGCCCAGCCTAGCAGAGGCACAGAAGCTACCTACTTCCCCTTGAGTGCAAGGGGCAAGGGCAGCATCGTCCCTTTGGAAACAGTAATGGAAAAACCGCCTTTAGGTCTCTGTGCCATGAGTAAAGCACTTCTTGTGCCACTGGACCGTTTCTGAAAGCAAAAGATTAAGAGCGAATGGCCCTTCTTGCAGAAGCATCACACAATGATGCCCACAGTCAGGAGAGGAATAAATGATTCATTATTTTTCTGAGAGAAAAATCAAAGGGCTGATTGTGCAATATCAGACGCTTCACAGCAGCAGGCACTGTGGCCCATGTCCACTGGAGTGCTTCCTTCACTGGATTCACAGCACAGCTCTCCAACTCGGGGTGCTGCCTGGCGCCAAGGACCAGGCCTTTGTGGGTCTCGTGAATGTCCTGGGTCTTACTGTGGGATTCCAGGCCTGGAGGTCATTCTCAAGATTTCCCTAAGCGCCCTGAGTTGCACTGTGAGCACCATCATTTTTCTAAGATTTAGCAAAGAGTTATGGGACTTAAATTAGATGCTCCCCCACCTCCACCTCAGTGACCCTTACCATGCAGGTAATCCTCCTCCTCCTCCTCCCCCTCCTCCTCCTCATCCTCATCATCATCATCATCACAGCTAACAAACTGAGAAGTGACTACGTCATGGATGCCGTTCAAGCATGAATTCACAAATGACAGAGTTACCCATTCAGGATTTCTTCCTCTCTTGGCCGGGAAAGCCAGGGCAATCTCTGCACTTAATCACTTCCACAGCCCAGCTCTGACTCACCTGCTGTGTGGTGCCCGGAAAACACCACAATGAGTACAATCAAATCCACATTTCTTACTGCAGGGTGCATGTTTAGGCAGCAAAACACCTGAAGCCACGTGAACTGACCCGGCAGGCAGCTCTGTGTCCAGCGGGTCCAGGCCTCAGTGCTGTCGCTGGGTTTGTTTACCAGGACTCAGCCCTCAGGAATGTGCTCTGTTTGCCTAATCCTGAAAATGCCAGCAGGTCTACTGTCTACTTAATTAACAGGGGTGGTGGCGTGGATCTCACGGAAGGATGATCCCAAATACTGTGCAAATGCAGCTATCAGAATTTCCCTAGGAACCTGACAATGGATAGGACGACGCTGCTTGCTTCAAAGGTTCATGGGGCCAGCACTGTGGTATAGCGGGCCAGGCCTTTGCCTGCAGTGCCGGCATCCCACAGCAGCGCCGGTTCAAGTCCTAACTGCTCAACTTCTGATCCAGCTACCTGCTATGGCCTGGGAAAGCGGTGGGAGTCGGCCCAAGTGCTTGGACCCCTGAACCCACACAGGAGAATGGAAGAAGCTCCTGGCTTCTAGCTTTGGTTCAGCTCAGCTCTGGCAGTTGCAGCCATTTGAGGAGTGAACCAGCAGTGCCTCTGTCTCTCCATAACTGTGCCTTTCAAGTAAATAAATAAATACATAAATAATTGTGTTTTTTTTTAAAGTTCATAGCCATTGAAAAGTCATCTGGGAGGAATAAGGTACCTATGTGGTACCTCAGAGAGAATGGTGGCAGACAGTCCAGGGTCAGCACACAGCCCCTGGCTGGATCAGCAGCGTTTCTAAGGACACACAGCCCTGCAGTGCTCTCTGCCTGGGGTCCCCTCATGGACAAGAGATTTGTGGGGTCGTGGAACACTGGCTAGTTATCGAACCTTGTTCCTGCAACACAGCCCCAGAGAACCTCAAGATGAGCGTGGGCATCCATCGGCCCCACCCACGCAGGTGTTTAGCTCCTGGAGCCAAATCCAAGACTTCCAGCCTGGCTCAGCTGCTCTCTCCATCACCAATCGTCTGTCTGACAACTTTTCTCTTTTTCGTAGGCCTCTCTCTGTTTCTTAAAGTATAGCTCATGTCTAAACTTGAAAGTCCCTGTCCTTGCCTACATTTCATGTAATCCAGGTAGAAACAGCGAGAACGGTTTGTAGCTGGATTTACCCTGCGGCTGCCCTGTGCTCTGACGGGAGAGCAGGAGGGGGCGCTGACCACCTCCGTCCCACACAGTCCTCTCCTCCTGCCTTCCGGGGTACACCTGTGGTTCCAGCTCTGACAGCATTTCTTCTTAGACACCTCAACGCCACAGTCCTGGGACAACGCCAGGTCAGGGCTGCTGGTGCTCACCACACCCTGCCTGGCCTCGCTGTTCATCTGTCTGAGGTGTTGCAGGTCCCAAAGTCTGTGTCCAAGCAAAACACTTTCTGTGTGGCCAGCGCTGTGGCGTAGCAGGTAAAGCTGCTGCCTGCAGTACCAGCATCCCATGTGGGTGCCGTTTCAAATCCCCACTGCTCCACTTCCAACCCCAGCTCTCTGCTATGTCCTGGGAAAGCAGCAGAAGATGGCCCAAGTCCTTGAGCCCCTGCACCTGAGTGGGAGACCTGGAGGAAGCTCCTGGCTCCTGGCTTCAGATAGGCACAGCTCAGGCCATTGTGGCCATCTGGGGAGTGAACCAGCAGATGGAAGACCTCTCTCTCTGTCTCTCTCTGCCTCTCCTTCTCTCTATGTGTAACTCTGATTTTCAAATAAAAATAAATAAATAAAAATGAAAAAATAAACCACTTTCTGTGAATATCACAGAGGAAGAAAATTACAGTAAAATTCTCACAGCTGTTGCTGGAGATCAGATGTGAACAGGGTTGGAATGAGATACAAAGATCCTGTCTCAGCTAGTGCAGGCACTGCACACGGCACGACCGTGAGTTCTCGCAGAGTCAGAGTACACAGATGTGTCATACGATGAACAGGGCTCTAGCTACAATGAGAACACAACTCCTACCCCCAGGGAAGGCTCACCTGCCTGCGGGTCCACATGGCAGCGCACCAACCGAGAGCCAGTGAAGTCCAAGACTTCTGCGACCCAGGAGCCCCAGGCGGTCCCAGGGGACCCCAAGACCCGTTAGCTCCACCTGCCGCTTCCTTACTACCCACTCACAAGGACCTGAATGGCTGAAATCTGACGTCAGCAAGTGAATGACTATTCCTTGCTTGGTAGAAAAGTTAATTTACGGCCTCAGGGAGATAAAACTAAGAGTGTGAAAAACCCATTTCTTATGAATTTGATTTTTAAAATTTTAGCATCATGTATGCTATGAAATATTAAATATTTAAATATTGTGGGAGATTCTTCTTAGATGTGAGATTTGAAATGGTCAGAACATTTTTAGCTTATTTTTTCTGTTGCGTAACCCTCTTTATGCTCTCCTTGTAAACTGCACTGTGAATTAAGAGATTAGTGCTTAGTGTCATTGCCTTAGTGGAGATTAGCATTTACAACAATGGTTGCAGAGTGACTGGAGAATTAACTCCAGCGACTTCAGCAATTAAAATACTGCAGGTGTTTGAGGTTTGGAAAGCATAGGCTGCTAAGGGGAACCCAAATACTCCAGCGTGGCTGCTGCTGACACATCCTCTTCAGGAAACAACTATCTCCCACCAACAAGGATTTGGGAATGGCTGTGGTTTAATTAGCAGCTCAGTGCAGATTTATGGAAATGAGTCCTCTCCCCAGACGCCTGGCTCCCAACCCTCTTTCCAGCTCTCACAACCATGACAGTTCATTATGGTTTATACAGGATTATTCATGAAATAGCCCCAGACTAATTGGTGACATAGTGTGAATCTCCCCCCTCCCCCAGCACTTGCTCTGCTTCTCCTGTCGCCTCCTTCTCCGAGAGCCCACCTCTTAGGAAAGCCCACCCAAGTCACCTGAGGCCCCAGCCTCATTCTGCCCCAAGAACTGCCGCTGACCCAACTATGGAAGCCCCCAACTTCTTCCTTGAACGGAAAGTGACGAGGACGTAGCCAGGCAGGTGGGGCTTTTCAGTCCTAAGCCCAGGTGACTGTGCACCCCACTGAGCAGCATGGATGCCACGGGTACACAGACTCCAAGCTCTGCAGCTCCAGGGCTCACCCTGCTCAGCTCTCTGAGCGCTACAATGTATCAACTTCACAAAATGATTAAAGAATAATACTACTAACTGTGACTTATTTCAGACAGTAGAAGAAAGTGACTGCTATGTCTGCCGATGAGATCAGTATACAGAAAACAAAGGACTGTGTACTCTGTATGCTTAACACAAATGTCATGCACAGCACTTTGCCACATACCCCACATATAACAATGGATAATTACAGAAATATCCCTATGACATATGTTCCATTAAAATACACTTTGAAACTACAGTAAGAATACTAAGAACTACTGATGACCACAGACACAACAATCCACTAAACTATAAGCTTATCTAGTCCACAGTTGTTTATGAGTATAACCAAGTGGAATGCAAGTTTGGGTTAATACTCAAAGTCAATTAATGCAATCACCCTATTAACTTAGGAGCAAAAATCAGATCAAGCCACTAGTTGGGGAGAAAGCATCTGATAAAATTCTGCACTTATTCACAGTCAATAAATACACTCAGCAAGCAAAATATAGACCAGCTTTCAAAGCATCTACAGATATCCTAATGCTAGTATCACACATAATGTTGAAATATTAAATTTTTTCCCAAAAAAAGGCAAAGATGTATTCTCATAAAAATATATTAAGCATTGTGATGCAAGTCCTGGATAATATAAAAGCAAATACAAATATCAGTTACACAGGGAGACAGCAGGATTGTATACATTAAAACTAATCTAAAGAAACTGACAAACCTAATGAGCAAATTTCATATGTACATATAATAGTCACACGGTCAATGTACTACACACACAATGTACTACACCCACAATTTATTACACAGTCAATATACTATACACACAGTCAACATACTACACAGTCAATGTACTACACACACAGTCAATGTACTACACACACAATGTACTACACACACAAAGAAAATCACACAGTCAATGTAATAGACACACAGTCAACATACTACACACAGCCAACAAACTACACACAAAAACACTACCATACCATCAATGTAATACACAAAGACAACCACACACAGCTAATGTAATAGACAACACTATAAAACACAATGTACTATACACACAATATACTACACAGTTGACTTACTACACACATACATACAATCAACAAATGAAAAACGAGATTTTTAAGATACCATTTACAGCAGCAAAAAAAATGAAGCAAGTGTAGTGGGAATAAAAACAATGAAAAATGTGCAAGAAGACATTATACCAAAAGCTACAAAAATATTAATGATAGAAGAACAAAACACTTGCAGAATTGACCTGGCATAACTCACAAGGCTCAATACTGAGACACCAATTCTCCTTAAGTGGATCTGCAGAACCGGTGTGACCAATAAAAATCCCAAAAGGCCTTCCTAAAATTGGAATGAACAAGCACACTGTCACAACTATATGCAAGGCCGAAGTGCCGGGAACATGTGAGGCATGCTGCAGCCAGGCTACCAAACTGAGGCCCTGCTGTAGCTGCTGGGCCCCAGGGCACTGGGCAGGGGGTGCCTGTGCGATGATGCACACGTCATTGTGGGCACATAAAGCTGACACAAGACAGCCCCCAGGGTGAGCTGATTCTGTTCTAAGCATCAAGGCCAACATCATAGATCAATGAAACGTTCTGTTGACACTTGACACCCCAGGAACATATATTTTGGAGAAAATATGAATCTTCTCACCATTCAAAAATAATTTTAGATCAATCATAGACCTCAACATGAAAGCTAAGCCCAGGACGCTTCCAGAAGCAAACAGATGCTCACAGCTTTAGCATGGGCAAAGAATATTTAAATTTTTGCTTCAACAACAGCCATAGAAGAGAGTCGATGCATCCCATAGCAGCAAATGGAACTGTTGCTTATCACAAACCCAACTTGGGAGAATGAAGGGCAGACCCTACGCAGGGCAGGAAGCACCTGTAACACAACCACGCAACTTCAACAGTGGGTGAGGCTCTGTGAGCAGAGCCACCCCAAGCCTGCACAGCCCCGTGAGCCCTGCTCTCCGGCCGTGAGCTCTGCCAGTCTCAGGGTCAGAGAGGAGCAAAGCTTCTAGGCACTCCCCGTGCAGAGGCTCATCCTGTGACAGGAGAGAATGTCAGATTACGTGTGTGCAAACAGACAAGTAACTGAGACACAGACACAAATCACTTGGGAATTACACGTTTCAGAATGGTGGTGCAAAGCCAGGTGGAAGTGTGTGTTTGCACGTGTGTGTGCAAGTGCTGACTCTCACCTCATCCTCACCCCTGGGCTGCCACCTTTCCTTGGGCTGGATTCCATAGCTGCGCTCACTGCAGCTGCAGACACCTGAGCTGCTCTCCCAACGCCAAAGCAGAACAACACTAGTCCCTCACGGTGTTTTAGTAATTGACACCATTAATTTGTGTTCTGCCATGGCTCACTAGGTTAATCCTCCGCCTGTGGCACCGGCACCCCGGGTTCTAGTCCCGGACGGGGCACCGGATTCTGTCCCGGTTACTCCTATTCCAGTCCAGCTCTCTGCTGTGGCCCAGGAGTGCAGTGGAGGATGGCCCAAGTGCTTGGGCCCTGCACCCGCATGGGAGACCAGGAGAGGCACCTGGCTCCTGCCTTCCGATCAGCGCAGTGCGCTGGCCACAGCGCACGCGGCGGCCATTGGAGGGTGAACCAACAGCAAAGGAAGACCTTTCTCTCTGTCTCTCTCTCTCACTGTCCACTCTGCTGTCAAAAAAATGTAGCTTTACTTACAGTGCAAAGGCCAAGCTAAAACCCAAGGGGACATCACTTCATGTCCCCTAGCACATTAATAATAACAAAGCCTAACAAATGTGAGTCCTGGTGAGGATGTGGGGAACTGGGTGTTTCAGAGAAGACAGATGGGGTGTAGGACGATGCACCCATAACAGAAAACCTGTTTACAGCTTCTGACAGAAACAGCATCTTAGGATCCAGAAACTGTACCTGTACATGGGTCCCTAGGGAATACTGAACGTTCCTTCCATAAAAGATGTGCGTAAGACTGTTGCCATGAGAGCTTCACGGGACTGCCATCCTGAATTCCCATCAGTGCAGTGCGTGAATGAAGTATCTACAAAACAGAGTACGACTCAGGAGCAAAAGGAGCACCCTGCTCACTGTGCAACATGGACTCACTTCTTCAGCAGGTTAAAGCCAAAGTAGCTAGAGCAAATCAGTGCACACACTAATGGCCCACAGGAACACAGAAAATTAATCAAGAGCAGGAGAATCGAAGTTCGGGGGGGGGGGGGACTCTGCAGGGTAGCAGGAGCAGCAAGCAGGGCTGGCGGTGTTCTCGAGCTTGACTTTGGTCATGGGAACAGCCAGGGCATGTGTGCGCACACGCGCCAACATACATGCACACTCCTGTTCACACACAAGTAGGGGCTCAAAAGGTTCATGGAAAATGCTTGTTATGAAAACATCTGTGCATGAATTTCAACTTTTTCTGTGTTGAAAAAAACCACTCATGTTTTAGTTCCAAGTTTCCATAAGACGCCTGGAGTTCCCTCGTAGACACCAGGCCTCACTGAGGACGACCCTTCCGGTCTCTGTGTTTTTGTCTGTCTCAGGTACGAGAGAGAATAAACCTGTCTGCAGATGCTGATGCCATTTCAGTCAACAGGGTTAGCAGCAGGAAGGCACTTTCCTGGCAAATGTCTTTGTTAGCGCAGTACAGGAAAACGACAGGTAAGGAACTTAAACACAGGAGGCAGGAAGACGCACGTTTCCAGGCACGCTCACTGCACAGCTGGACTCTCTGGACTACGGCAGGTCCCAGAGCTAGCCCAAAACAACCATGCTTTATTTTATTTTATTTTTTTGACAGGCAAAGTTAGTGAGAGAGAGAAGAAGAAAGGTTTTCCTTTTTCCATTGGTTCACCCCCCAAAGGCTGCCACAGCCGGCACACTGCACGGATTCAAAGCCAGGAGCCAGGTGCTTCCTCCTGGTCTCCCATGCAGGTGCAGGGCCCAAGCACTTGGGCCATCCTCCACTGCCTTTCCGGGCCACAACAGAGAGCTGGACTGGAAGAGGGGCAACCGGGACAGAATCCGGCACCCCGACTGGGACTAGAACCCGGTGTGCCAGTGCCGCAGGCGGAGGATTAGCCTAGCGAGCAGCAGCGCTGGCCATCAACCATGCTTTCTGTCGTCACAGAAACACTACACGCTCCTCAGTAACCCAGCTGATGTGCTAGGGGTGAGGGGTCAACATTGGCAATGATGACCGCTATCATGGGAATCAATTATAAAGAGCATGGCACATTGAAAACAGAGGCCAGTGCCACACAGCAGGGAGGCTCGTTGGTGAATGGGCCGCAGGTGCCTGGGCAGTGAGCGCTACCCATACTCACTAGATGATCAGAACAAGGCTGCAAGATCTTGACGAAAATACGTTCCCCTCTGTATCTATACTCCAGAAGATTAATAAGTATCCCCAATGTCTAGTTTTACTCATCTCTCAATATCACGGGAAATCAAGCAAAGCATACTGAGGATGGCTTGTTTTTGAAATTCAAATTTATAAACCTTGAGTGTAAAAAGAGAAACCTGTTTTTGTTGAGAGCAAACGCAGCTCCAATTCAAGTTGTCATGTTAAGTGCCCACCCTCCCCACAGTGGAATAAGCACTCTGTACTTTAGGGAACAGGTCTACTCAGAACCCATGCGCATGCAAGCACGCAGGTGCACGTGTGCACACACACGCATTCCAGAATGCTCTGGGTTAGCACCAAGGTCATAATGAAAATGTCATTTTCAAACATGCAACCCCCAAATCCTTTTGTGTTTATGTGTCAACTACTTGTCTGATCACACGCATACTCTTTATAATCTGAACATATCTAGGGGCCGGCACTGTGACCCAGCGGGTTAAGCTGCTGCCTGTGATGCTGCTGTCTCATCTGGGCAAGTGCCAGTTCAAGCTCTGGCTGCTCCAGTTTCCTTCTAGCTTCCTGCTAATGCATCTGGGTAAACAGATTTGCCAAACTGCCTGGGCCCCTGCACCTAAGTGGGAGACCCAGGGGAAAGTCCTGGCTCCTGACTTCAACCGCTGCAGGTATTGCAGGAGCAAACCAGTGGACGAAAGATCCCGCTCCCTCGCTCCCTCCCTCCCTCCCTCTCCTTCTCTCTGTAACTCTTTCAAATAAATAAGTCAATCTTAAAAAAGAAAATGATTTCTTTGAAATTTAAAGCTCTGATATTATCATATGTATCGCTGTGCTAAAGAGACATGTTTTTACTTAACACTAAATGGGTATATCTCTTTTCAAGTGGGTGCCCTTCTTTGAAAATTACCACTGCTTTAGAAATCAATGCAGGTGCAGAAGAGTTAGTCTGCTGTGTAGCTGTGGGGTGCTCCCTGTCCCCCTCTGTAGCTGTGGGCTCTCCCTGATCCCCTCTGTAGCTGTGGGGTGCTCCCTGTCCCCCACTGTAGCTGTGGGCTCTCCCTGACCCCCTGTGTAGCTGTGGGCTCTCCCTGATCCCCTCTGTAGCTGTGGGCTCTCCCTGACCCCCTGTGTAGCTGTGGGCTCTCCCTGACCCCCTGTGTAGCTGTGGGCTCTCCCTGACCCCCTGTGTAGCTGTGGGCTCTCCCTGACCCCCTGTGTAGCTGTGGGCTCTCCCTGACCCCCTGTGTAGCTGTGGGCTCTCCCTGACCCCCTGTGTAGCTGTGGGCTCTCCCTGACCCCCTGTGTAGCTGTGGGCTCTCCCTGACCCCCTGTGTAGCTGTGGGCTCTCCCTGACCCCCTGTGTAGCTGTGGGCTCTCCCTGACCCCCTGTGTAGCTGTGGGCTCTCCCTGATCCCCTGTGTAGCTGTGGGCTCTCCCTGACCCCCTGTGTAGCTGTGGGCTCTCCCTGACCCCCTGTGTAGCTGGTGTCCCCAGCAGAAGGACCTGGAAAGATGAGTGGTGGCCGGGCCTCTTCTACCAGATTTGCGTGACCAACATCAGATGAAAAGGAGAGAGGGGACCCTTCAGGGAGCTGACGGGCTGCCCAGGGTGTGAAAGGCACAGGTGCCCACTGTGTGAGTGAGTGCTGGCACTGGCCACAACATCCACGCCATGGTGTCAGTCCTGATCCCGGGGGGCCTGTGCTTCCCCCTGACTATTCACAGCTTAGCCACTGCTGTCCACAGTGCAATGCCCATTCTTCAGCCTGAAAGGGCAGCAGGAGCACCAATCCCCTTCACGGTATTCTCAGCTTTGGTGACAAGGCCCTGGGTTCCCACCGATGTACGCAATGCAGAAAAGCCAAACTGGCTCCTGAGAGCCGGCCCCGAGTCCTGGAGGGGCTGCATCTTCCAGGGCAGGAGCAAGGGCAGAGCTGCTGCCCACTGTCACCTCCTGTACTCGGTGCCAACCCCGTTCCAGAGAGACAGGTCAAGGCCCATTGCATTATTCTAGAGTGTGAAGCCCGTGGCCGGGGGTGGAGGAGCTGGGGCAGCAGTGACCCCTGCTCACAAGGAGAGGCGTTCCTGCCCTCCCCACTGCCCTCCAGGAAGGCCACGGGCCCTGGTGCACACACCAGACCCCACTGACCCCCCTGTGTTTCCAACTCCCAACCAGCACCCTGGGCCAGGCCCCATGGAGGATTCTGGTGTCACAGGGACAGCCCTACACCTGTCTGCTCCTGAGGGCTCCTGCCTGATCCTCGGTTCCCAGGCTCTGGCTGGGTCTGACAGGGAATACAGGAGCTGAGCCCAGGCTGGCTTCCCTTTGAAATGTGCACCTGAGCCCCGTGTGCCCCCCGGATTCCTCCAGACTCCCCACCTGGCCAGTGCACTCAGAGCAGCATGGATCGTCAGTCTGGGGACAAGGCAAGAGAGAGGCTGTGGCTCAGCTTCTCCCTCTGTGCCCTGCCTCACCCTGTGGTCGTTGCTCTGCACACACTCGCCACTGCCAACCACCCAGACACCACACTGATGGGGCCACCTATCCTGAACTGTGAACCCAAAAACGTAAGCCCGAATAAACCTTTTTTTTCCTAAAAAAGTTCCTCCAGATACATTAACGTAATGAGCAGCTGACTAATGCAATGACTAGAGTTCAAAGAGCAGGAACGAAAAACATTGAGGAAGCCAAAAGGATGAATTTCCTGACTCCCCTCCCCCCACAGCAGTGGCGCTGGTGAACAAACAGGCGCATCAGTGGGTCAGGCCCTCAGCAGCTGCTGACCAAGGCCCACCCTGGGGCTGCGGGAGGTGGCGCTAAGGCAATGGGGGCAGCGTCCCCAGTGGGGCAGCGTCCCCTGTCCCCACCTGCGTGTGCTCACAGCCAGCTTTTTTACTCATTCAATTGTTGGGTGGAAGATATTTGCTGTGAATTTTATAACAGTAGTCAGCTAAGCACCTTCAAGAACAGATCGATTGGAAAAGGTGTCTGTTAAAGTCAACGCAGACCACTGGAGGACAACGCTGGTGTCCACCGCCAAAGGCAACATGGCTCAGAGCCTACGAAGAGGCCATTTACATTCCAACACTCTGGCGAAACAGCATGATTTTCCTGTAATCACAGACACTAGAGACTCCTAAGTCCTTAGGACGCCAATGCTTCAGGGGAGTAATGACAGTCCTCCCGGCTGCCCCTCATTTTTGAGGTGAACGGTGAGCACGGGAAACCCAATTCTGCTGTTCTGCTTTAGTCTAGAGTTCTTCACAACTGCTTGTTAGGCTAAGCAGAGTCCTTTCATATTGTGCAACAGAACTTTGTATTTTAATCCAGAGTTTGAAGTAAAATCTAAAGGAAGGATTTAGTGAACACAGTGGGCGGAAGACAGAAAAATCATCGGGGATGTGGCCAAACTCCAGGATCACACAACTCAGAACTGTTAGAGAGCCCCGGAGCAGCAGCCCAGAGTCTCCATTTTCACCCACTTCTCTGGGTCTGACAAACTCCTGGTGACAGGTGAACAAGGCGTTTTTTTCCCAAGACACTGCATTTCAAGAAAGAATGAGAGGTAACTGGGATGAGGTTGTGAGTTCACAGCCACAATGGCAGAGATGAGAAGACACAGGAGCCATGGTTGTTGGAGTCCCCAGGAGGGCCAGGTCTCACCTGCATCCGCACAGAGGCAGAGCAAGCACAGGGCTGGCAGACACGGAACGTGCGCACTTGGGCGAGGTGAACATTCTTCCGACCTCCACCCTGCAATCTCTAAGAAGCCTCCTGGGGGATGAGGCGGAACCGCCTGTGCCGAGTGCTGAGCCCGGTGCCCTCCAGCATCTCCCGCCGAGCGACCTGACACTGGCACTGGTCCACCTCCCTCCCCGAGCTCCTGAACTTCTCTGGCTGCACGGCGTGCGCTCCTGCACGAGGTTGCCCTGGCCCAGCCCTGGACACTCCCGGGGCAGAAGTCCGTCCTGGGCAGGGTCTGCTCCGAGGGCTGTAGCTCCTCCGCAGCTCTGCTGTGCAGCCGGTCAGGTTTGGGGATGACCACCTTTCCCGGTACCGCTCTAGGAGCACACTGAGCGCCAGCATGGCAACCAGACCGCTCTCTCACTCCTGTTTTCGCTCCCTCATCCTTTCTCAGTGAAGACTGTAGAAATCAGTGACACTTGGTGGTTTGGGTCAGCACAGAAGTTCCTCACCCTGCTATATGCAACAGCAAACAGAAGCAGAATTCTCTGAGGAATGTACTTAAGGCAGCTGCTGAAACACTGAGACACAGAACGAAGCCCCATGCTAAGGCCAAACACGCCCCTCTCTGAGTCTGCAGGAGGTGGCCTGCTCCTCCATCCTGCGGGGTAACTGGGGAGGGCCTCTCACACTCGCTGAAGAACACAGCACTGTCAGCCTACCCATTCCCCTCCCCCCTTCTTTGTCCTTTCCTTCTCTGAGCCTCTTCTTCTTTCACTATGCAATGGGGCTTCCCCTCCAGGTGAGGAAGAAAGAATTTCCAGGGACCGGCGCTGTGGTGCAGTGGGTAAAGCCAATGCCTGCAGTGCCGGCATCCTTAATGGGCACTGGTTCAAGTCCCGGCTGTTCCTCTTCTGATCCAGCTCTCTGCTATGGCCTGAGAAAGCACTAGAAGATGGCCCAAGTCCTTGGGTCCCTGCACCCTCACAGGAGACCTGGAAGAAGCTCCTGGCTCCTGGCTTTGGGTCAGCTCAGCTCTAGCCATTGTGGGCATTTGGGGAGTGAACCAGCAGATGGAGGACCTCTCTCTCTGCCTCTGTCTCTCTCTGCCTCTCTGTAAATCTGCATTTTAAATAAATAAATAAATCTTTAAAAAAAGAATTCCCAAGTGGGGCCCATGAGAGGCGCTGGGCATGGTAGAACCCAGGGACCAGGGGCCCACAGGCACCAGAGGACCCAGTGTGTCCATGGCCTTCCTGGATGGGTTGTGACTGCTTTCCTGAGGAATACTAACTACTTATTTTCCATCAGAGAAAACAGCAATGGCACAGGGATCAACCCTTTCCTGTTCACCTCCCCTTCAACCTCATGCCTGCCCTCGCTGACCGCCCTCAGACAGTCAGACAGCGCGTCTCCGTCACACAGCTGCCTGGGAGGTAAAACACGGCCACCTGGACTTGACCAAAACCCAGGGCTGTGCTGGACGTGGTCTCCTGGACACCCACAGGGTCAGACTCACCTGGGAGTAGTGCTTGGTGCATGGCTGTTCCTTCTGCACCCTCTGCATGCGATCAAAATCAAGCTAAATTATCCTATAAGAATCTTTTTCCCACTATTACACGAATGTATTTGACCATAGAAATGCAGCTATGTTTTCTCAAAGTCTTTTTATTCATTTGCTTGAAAGGCAGAGTGACAGCAAAAGAGGAAGAAACACACACACACAGAGAGCGAGAGACAGGTTCACTCCAGAAATGCCCACAACGGCCAGCACTGGGCCAGGCTGAACCGAGGAGCCAGGAGTCTCTGCGAGCCGCAGGGACCTGATCCAGCAGAGGCTGGATCAGAAGTGGGGGGAGGACCTTGTCCCAGGGACTCTGATATGCGACGTGGGCATGCCAAGTGGCAACTGGACCCACGGTACAATGCCCACCCCAGCTCTGACTGACATTTCACAGAAGCAAACTTTCTCACACAGTCAGGGAAAATGCTCATTTACTCACTTCCAAAGTCCCTGGTAATTCTCACTCTGCTGTGAGAAGATGGCGGTGAGCATGCTGGCCTTCTGAGACAAGAGACCGCGTAAGAAGTGTGAGCACTCAACGCTGCAACGACACATGTCGACTATCAACTCCGGAAACCCCACGGGGATTACAGTTTTATTAATTAACAGGTCCCCATACCACCACAGTGCGGAACAGCCCTTCCTCCCAGTGATCTCTGCATTTACAGCGGTGGCCTCCACACACGTGGTGTGCTTTTGTGTGAACATGTACATGTGTTTACATATGTGTGTTTGTTGTGTATGCATGTAAATGTGTTTCTGTGAGTGTGTGCTCTGTGTGGCTGTTACTATATGCATGTGTCTTTGTGTGTGCACTGTTAGCATGTGCAACGAGTACAAGTGTGCCTTGTGTGTACAAATGTTAGTGTGTGCATGGCTGCTTCTATGTGCCTTCTGTGTGTCTGCATGTGTGCAGGCCTGTGTGACAGTGTGAAATCTGCCTGCGTGTGTGCATGTGCATTCATGTGTCAATGTATACATGTGTGCATGTGCTTCATTATGTGTCTGCACTCACATGTCTTCATGTGTTTGTGTGTCAGCACGTCCTTGTCTCCACTTGTTTCAGTGTGAGTGCACCTTGAGTATGAGTGTGCATATGTGTGCATGAACATGTGAGCATGTGCCTGTTAGTGTGTGCATGTGTGGCTGTGTCTGTGAGAGTGTGAGCGTGTGACTATGTGTGGGAGTGCCTGGCCATGTCCACCCTTGCTGTCTCCATCCACTCACCAGGATGTCCTGGCTGGACAAGCACATTCTGCTGCAGCCTCAACAGCAGTGCCCTGCTCCGTCCTTACCAGGGGAAGGACAGAATGTGTCCCTCACCTGGTGTCCATGGAGTCACCCAAACCGAGTTAATCTTCAGACCGGCGCTACTCCCTGCGCACCTCCCTGGAGCTGCCAGAACTCAGGCTCCGGGGTACCATCTCCCCCTCTCCAGGCCCAGGGGCTGTGCACCGTGTGTGCATTGCCCCAATGCCCTTCCTGCTCTCCCTTGACCACGGTGGACACCAGCTCTGTCCCACATGTTGACCACAAACACGGGGACTGAATTCAATCTACCTAGGTCTCCTTCTTCTTCACCTGCTCCAGTAAAAGAAGTGGGAATAAAGCAGGCATGGGCGTTGAATTCCCACCTCAGCAGTCCAGCCAAGGTGCAGCGACAGAGGTCAGCGCCCCTTCTTGAACTAGAGGAGTGGAGATGCTCCCGGGCCCACTGATTATCACGTGCAGCCATGCACAGCATGCATCCCAACCACAGCTGTGTTCCAAGGAGCCAGTAAACAACAGCTTGGTGCCCTGTACGAATCAACCCAGCAGGCTTTCACAGTGTTTCATTCTTTTGCCTTACAAAGGAACAAAAAATACATATTTCAGAGAGAAGAAGCAGAATTTAGGGTGTTTTCTTCCATTTTCTTCCTTGAAAATAATCTATTTGATTTCTTTCGAAGACAAGTGGACGTTTGGCATTTACAAGTTTGTAGAATTGTAAAGTCCTGTGTCTCCAATAACAAAACCTAGTGCTCTATTTCTGAATAAATAAATGGATTCTTCCTTGAATTAAAATTACTTACAAAGACTGTAATAAATCATTCTTAGTCCTCGGATTCCCTGTTTAAGGTCAGATATCTCAATCATGTTTTTAAATGCAGGTTCCATTTTGTAGCTATGCTTTATAACCTGTCTGATTTCTGGCTGAGTCGATCAGTCCTGGGAGAATCTGGACTAGGTCCACCAGAAGGGACAACACGATGGCTACCTGCCGGCTCCGTGCTCAGAAGTTGCAATCACTCTAGCAGAGAAGCATGGCCATGTTTACCTGAGGTGCAGCCACTCCAAGGACATCCTGCAGACGCCCTTGCTGGGGAGATGTCTGATGGGGAGGGAAGAGGCCCGGGCGGCACTTCTCAGGGGAATGTGGAAGAGCTGCAGGCTCCAGGTCATCGCACTGGGGGCAGACTAGTTGCAATAGAGGTGCTGTGTACCTGCGCAGTAGGCAGAGTCTCGCGTGGAGCAGGGAGCAGGGAGCAGTGGAGGAAGCACACAGAACGTTCTGTGTTGATTTCTGGATGAATTCAGTGTGTGTTCACTTCAGCTGTGGAGTTTCATCCTGGTCCAGGGTGAACATGTGGCCCTGGGGAGCTTCCTCCTGCTTAGCTCCTGGTGTGGGTGTTCAGGCAGATGAAATTCTTCATAACTGGCTCCACAGAACCCAGTTCCGAATGCTCACTCAGTATTCCTTAGGTAGACATGAAGTGGACCCTGATAATGCCTAAGGCGAGGAGGCTAAGGTGGAGTGCTGACAGTGACTGCTGCTCGACTGTGCACCTGGACAGGAGAAGGCTTACAGGAGCTCAACTCAGAAGAACTGAGACACAGAGTCAACACAGGTGTCCATTAACCAATGACTGATAAAGACAATGTGGTAACATACACGATGGGATACTACTCAGCCATAAAAGACAAGAATGAAATCCTGTCTTTGACACCAAAATAAATGCGAATGGATACCATTATGCCTAGTGCAATGAGCCAGTCCCACAAAGAAAAATACTGTATATTTTCTTTGCTGTAGCTAACAGACGGAGAATGGAAAATGTAATGTATATGAGTGAAGCTACCATCTTGAGATGTGACTACTGTTTGTAGCCCCTGTTGATACTTCTGAGAACAGAGGCCTTCCTACTTCCTACATGAATTCTTTATTTAGTTGAATTCTTTTTTCTTCTTCTTCTTTTTTTTTTTTTTTGACAGGCAGAGTGGACAGTGAGAGAGAGAGAGAGAGAGAGAGAGAGAGAAAGGTCTTCCTTTACTGTTGGTTCACCCTCCAATGGCCGCCACAGCCAGCACGCTGTGGCCAGCGCACCGCGCTGATCCAAAACCAGGAGCCAGGTACTTATCCTGGTCTCCCATGGGGTGCAGGGCCCAAGCACTTGGGCCATCCTCCACTGCACTCCCTGGCCACAGCAGAGGGCTGGCCTGGAAGAGGGGCAACCGGGACAGAATCTGGTGCCCGAGCTGGACTAGAACCCAGTGTGCCGGCGCCGCAAGGTGGAGGATTAGCCTATTGAGCCGTGGCACCGGCCTATTTAGTTGAATTCTTTATTAAGCCTGTGACTAGTAAATTGAAAGGATGTCACTATAAAAATTAAAAGCAGAAAAGAAAGGAAGGAGGAGAGAGGGCAGGGGGCCTAAGACTGTATCTATGAAGTATGTTAAGTCTGTTCCCGCTACACAAATAAAAATGGAAACCCAGTGACTGCCCGGCCTTCATACTCTTCCCTCCTCTCCTACATCAGCTGACGGGACGGGAGAAGCGGCTGTGATGTCAGTGCCTCCGTGAGTCCTCTGGAGCGACTCAGCAATGAGAGTCTGCGATATAACTGTTTGTGAGCCGGGCTTCTTCATGTGTTGGAGACTGCACACGTGGACCACGTGTGACGATGTGTTCCTCAGTCGATTCCCGTTCAACTGTTCATATCTTGACCTTGAAGGTTTTGCTTATCAGCAGAATCTGCCGTGGGGTTCTCTGTCTTGCCACAAAGCCCCTGCCCCATGTCTCTGCCTGCCATGGCCCAGGTCTCTTGCACTGAGGGTGCAGAGAACGGAGTCTGTCCAGCATCTCTGAGATGCCCCTTGTACCCAAGGAGAGGGCCAGCGAAGTCACCCCAGTCCCAGGTCACGTGGGGTCATCCGGACGAAAGATGGCCCAGGAGATTCTCTGTCCCCGTCCTGTGCTGTTGGTGTTCACTGCGCCAGCACAACGCTGCACAGGTGTGTCTGAGAGCACACAGCTGGAGCGCTCTCTCAGGAGTAGAGGGAAGGGGGCAGCACCACTCACGAGTGCAGAATCCATCACGGGGCTGGCGGCAAATCCTAATGACAAGACATCCAAGCTCTCCCCATTCAGGCTCCAGCAGATGCACAGCCGTGGTGGTGGAGTTTATCTTCTCGTACTGTCTGCAGGAGACGGCTGCTCTGCAGTGGCTGCTGCCATGACGGGTGTGCACGGGAGCAGATCCACCTACAGGCCGCTACTCACTCCAGCCATGTCCGTGTCCGTGTCCGTGTGGAAGCTGATTCCAGGGCCCTTTGGAAAGCGCGTCGGGTGAGAGGCAGCACTCCGGGAAGAGGAAATGACCCAGAGCCCTGTGCAGGAAGAGCCTGCAGGGCAGGGGTCCTGCCCGCACAGCACGGCCTTCCCTCGAGAGCAGGCTCTGCGGCAGCCGTTCCAGGCTCGAACGTGCCATCACCGCCCTGGGGCCTGCCCTCCTGCCTGCAGAGGCTCTGGGTGCAGGGGCGATGTCTGGCAGCCCTGAGTTCCTGCGCCAGTCCCGTCTCTCCTTGCACCATCTTCTGTGTGTCAGAACACCATGTCCAGGCTCTCTCTCAGACACAGAAGACAGGTCTGGTTCCGGGCAGAGCCAGGGAGCTGCTTCAGCCCCGCGCTGTCCACAGTTGTCCCATGTATGGTGGTGATGGCTCCAGCAGCGCTTGGGCCAGAAGCGAAGCCACTGAGTTGCTGCTTGTACATCCTTCCCACTGACCCGGGAACCCTCAGCCCTGCCTGCGCACGAAGCACCCCTGGCGGCCCACTCGGAGACTTCCCCCGAGGCTTGCTGAGCGAATTCCAGGTTGCCAGGGCTCAGAACAGCTGACCTGCACCCACGCAGTATCAGCAGAGGCTCACTTCCCCAACATGCTGACTGGACTCAGACATGTCCCACACAGACGAACGCCACAGTCTCAGCTCCCACACCCTCGTCCTCCACTCTCTGCTTTCTGCCAAACTCTGTCTCAACTGCGCAGGGGGGTGCTCCAGACAACCCCACTGAGCCTGCTGTGGCCTCTCTGCTCCTCACTCCTGTGTCTGCTGCACCCTGCCCCGGGTTCATGTCCCTGACCGCTCTGTGTGCCTTGGAGTGGGGGTACGGCACACAGAGGTGCTTCCTGCCAATGGCTGATGGGTGGAGGGTGGAGGGTGGAGCTGGCTCTGCACCTGGCTGCTGTGGGCTGCGGGGAGTGCACGGGGCAGGTTCCCATGAGACGGAAGCATGTGTGGAGCTCAGGTTTGTCCGCGCTGCTCTCACTCTGCTTCCCAACTCAGCCGTGTACATCCCCCTGCATTCCTGCGAGCAGCCTCATGGGTGCTGTTTCAGGGCTGCTGGCCCTGAAGCGTAACCGTCAACTGCAGGCTGAGGGGCCTTTCCTCCCCAGAGCTCCGCTCAGCGACCTCGGCTAGAGGACCTAGAGGACGGAAACCACGAGCAGCACGAGCGGCCTGATCCGCAGCCACTGAGACCACTGTGCTCCTGACTCACACAGTGCTTCCCCACTCCCTCTGGGGGGCTTTGACTCTGCAACTTATAGCTGCTTATGTGCTGGGGTGACTGCATTTTCCTATCTCCACGCACGGTAGACAATGCTGGAAACATCTCTAGTCTGTCTTGTCCTGTGAGAGAGATGGAGAGTGGAAAAGATGCCAACAGAAATCCTCGTGGCCCTCGGTGTCCCCGATTCCTTATTTATCATCCAGCTGTCTCCTCTCACCTGACGTGTGCCATCCCCTCAGTCCCAGGGTCAGCTCTGCCACGGCCACCTCTTGCCCTCGGCTCCAGCCATTTCTCCCTGCCAACCATGAAGTGCACAGTCCCCCTCGCCCGGTCCTCCATGCACGCCCAAACCTGCCTCCGGCTAAGGTCTTAACCCTGGCCCTCTAATCTCTTGCCATATCAACTGCAGCCCTCACGTTGGCAGGGCCTCACGGAGGAGGACCGAGTGCGTGAATCTGGCTTCAGCCACTCACGTCCCATTCTCTGCTGCGGCGGTATGTACCAGGCGGTATGTACCAGGGTCATGCACGGCCTGGGCTGGAGAATTTTCTTTGGATGGGAACCTGCACACGAATCAGAGCCACATGCAGGTAGCCATCCTGCATCCCGAGGAGAAGCTGTGAAAACAGGGACGAGAGGCGGAGGCAGAAGTGCAGCCAGGGAGAGTCCTGGGCCTGCTGTGTGCGAATCGCCTGCTGTTCGGTTTTCCTAGGCCCATTTCAGCATTTCAGCCAGCTGAAGGGTAGTCCCTGTATCTCGAAGCCCTGAGACCCAGCCAGTGCTCACATGGCACATCCACCCACGAGCGCTAACTAAGAAATCATCAGAACACTGCCATTCAACCCCCAAGAAAGGGGACCTCTGTATAGGTTACACTCGGCCAGCATATCTGGGCCAAGCTCACTACACCTGTTTCTCAACTTCTGCTTCTTGTCTTGGCCTAGAATTACAGGATAAAACTAAGTGACAAGAAGTTGTGGAATACGAGGGATCTTCAAATGTTTATGGGAAAAGGATTATAAGACAAATTTATTTTGGTACCAAGAAAACAGAAGTAAACCCATGCACACAAGAAGTCTTCAGAAAGTTCATGCAAATGCATCTGTGCATAGATTTCAAAATTTCTCATCCCCAAATTAGCTTAAATTTCCATTCCATTTTCCACGAACTTTCTGAAGTCCCCTGGAATACCTGGCCACTAGGACCAGAGAGGCACCCGTGTCCCTCTGCGCCGCTGTGAGTCCCGTGCTGCAGGGGTCCTGGCTCCTCATCTGCTCTGACTTTGCAAAGCAGGACATGGGGTTGCTCTCCCCAAAACAATTAACTGTATGTCAGGAAAGCCAACGACGGCTCAGAACGAAGATCAGAGATAAAGCGGGTAAGGAGAAGCTGACATGTCCGGATCGCGCTCCTTATCTCTGAGACACCCTGAGTCCTTTCCGGTATTTGTAAAAGCAGCAGGAAAATCGATGGGAATTAGTTGGTGGAAACGACCCCTTAGACCACTGCTGGTAGATCCTGTCTTGTGGTGGCTCAGGACCGCCTCAGAGTGGCCGTGAGCCCCTGGCATCCCTCGTGGTGCCTGGGGAGGCCGCGGTCTGCTCCAGCATCCCTCCACGTGTTGGCAAGTGCAGTGGAGGGAGGCGGCTGACACGCCAGGCACAGGGAGAAGCTCAGGGGCACTCGGGCCTGAGCCTCCACCCCTGGGATCCTGGAGGACGGAAGCCCCTGGCAGAGGGGCGGCTACCGGAACCACCGGGCCAGCAGCTCATGCGGAGGGGCCGCGCTGCAGAGGAGGAGGAGGAGGTGAAGGAGGGCCTCTGAGCTGCCCTGGGAGCAATGCCCCTGCTCATGTCTCTGAGGTGTGCCTCCAGGACTGCTGTCTCCTGTGGGCTGCACAATGGTCACGCTGCCACACTGTACTCACACACCCTCTGCATACCAACAACACCACGTGTGGGTCATGCACAATTACCCACATCGGCCTGCTGCGGATGGACTGAACTTCAAGTCCTGCCCGCGGTTGCCTTGACAGGGCCAGACCCAGCAGTTTCCCTGTCCTTACCCACTCCCACCCCTGCCCCAACGTGACTGCCACGCTCTCTGCTGTTCACACTCCTTCCACCAGGAGGAGGGCTGCACACCTGGGAGGGCCCTGGTCCTGGGGCTGGGCTGGGCTCCCCCCTTTCGTGTGGGTGTTCAGGGCTTAGCCACTGCAGCTCCTAGCCTGGATGCAGCCAGCAGTTCTGCCACTGACTTTCCTAAGCCACAGCCTCAGCTCTTCCTGCAAACAGAGGGCGGGGCCTGGTTCTGCACCACGTCAGCACGCACTGAAGTGACCAGAACAGACGGCTGGTCGGGCTACATGACACTCACCATAAATTCAGTGGTGCCGAACTTCACATTTTTCATAATAAAACATGGGAAAAACAAACAAGATGGGCTCCCTGCCCCCAATAGTATATCCTTCTTCCCCTGTCTGGAATGTGGACAGAGAAATGCAAACTCCAGTCAGTGCATCAGGGAGTGAGCAGTATAAAACACTGGCCAAACTGAGACGTTAAATGATTATTTCAGAAAATGCTGCCATGTTGCATCCTTACACATTCCGCTATCACTGTGACCCATGTACTAAGCCAGTCATTTCTGCATGTTATCTGATTCTTTCTATGTTGCTCTAAAGAGCGGCCATTCTCATCACAATCCACTTACCGGGAATTGGTGGGGCTCAGGGAGAGTGAAGGCCCTCCCCACCCCCACGAGACGTGCAGGGCCCAACCCTACCCCAGCACTGTGCTGAGCCCCTCTGCAGGTGCGGCAAGCAGGAACACTCCCAGGATCCCACAGGGATCCCGCTGGGTCGTGCCAGCAAGCATCTCCTTCCCAGCTCCATCTCCATCTCAACTCTGCCCACAGCCACGGAGTTCACACCCCAGGCCGCTGCCCAGTGGCGCTGTCTCTGCCTAGAGCCCAGACCGGAAGGCAACGACAGGCGCAGCACGCTGGCCCTCAGAGCCTCCCTTGGCCGGGGCTCAGCCCGGGCTCGCGCACAAAAGCAGCCGCAACAGGAAGCAGGAGTGTCCTCCGTGCAAGGCGTCACGCCAGCACCACGGGTGTTCCCGTGGTTCCAGCCGAAGGCGGCAGAAGTGCTGGAAGGGGCCAGGTCGGAGCTGCCGTCCACTTCCTCGGCCAGGACCTATCTGGGGCTGGGGGGCAGCACTGTCAGCAGCACACTCACGGGGACATACATACATACACACATGTATACACATACGGGGACACACACAGGGGCACGTGTGCACACACATGGGACACACAGGGACACATGTGCACCACATGGTGACACACATGGGGACACACGCACACACATGTATACACACGGGGACACACGCAGACATACACAGGCACATGTGCACGCACATGGGGACACACACATGGGCACACACAAGGACACACGGGCACATATGCGTACACACATGGGCACACACATGCACACAGGGACACATATACAAACACGGGCACATGTGTGCACACACATGGGGGCATACATACACACACGGGCACATGTGTGCACACACGGGGGCACACATGCACACAGGGACACACACATGGGCACATGTGTGCACACAGACAGGGACAGACATGCACACACGGGCACACACATGAGGACACATATGCATACACACAGGGACACACATACACAGACATGCATATACACACGGGCACATGTGCACACACATGGGCACACACACGAGGACACACATGCATACATACAGGGACACGGGCACACAAACATGGGCACATGGGCACACACACGATGACATGCACACTCACATGGGCACACACACGAGGACACACACGCATACATACAGGGACACACACATGGGAACATGCATACACACAGGCACATGGGCACACACGAAGACACACATGCATACATACAGGGACACACAGGACACATATGCACACAAGGCACATGTTAACACACAGGCATATGGGCACACACACATGGGCACACGGGGACACACATGCATTCACACACACTCTTGTGTGTGAAGGAGAATAAGCGGAGAGACCCAGGTCTCATCACTGCAGAGACCTGGGAAGAGGAGGGCAGGGGACCCTTGGGACTGCTGCTTCCCTCTCATCATCTCAGGCACACGCATGCAGTACTTCATGTTGAATACGCATGCAGTACTTCATGTTCCAAATCCTCAAAGAAGAACCACAGCTCCTCAGCCCAGCTGGCTGCAGGTGCAGGGGCTGTTTCAGAGCCCCTGCTGTGCCTGCCTCTCCTCGCTCTGCTCTGGCACGTTCCGACCCAGCCCAGGTCGCGCAGGGAGGCAGGGAGTGGCCGCAAGCCAGTCACTCATGGCTCTTGGTCCAGCCGGGTTTGGCTGCGGCGGCACAGACTGAGCAATGCGGAATCGAGTAGGGATTCTCCTCGTGCCAACCACAGCAGGGCTGGGGTGTACTGCTCAGGTGCTGCTCTGTCTGGGGACCTGGTTACAGAGTGCAAGGCTCTGTCCAGTCCTCATGGCAGTGCTACCATGGCACAGCAACACCACACCACACCAGAAGCTGCCTTAGGAGGCAAACGTGGAGGACGTCTGGTACTACCATTCTGCACCCTGACAAACATCTAGGATCGCAGCATCTCAACAGCCCCGGCCTTTCTCATGTCCCTGCTTTTTCACTGGGCCATGAGGCTCCCCTCCTGGGTGCTGGCAGCATGGGCTCTGTGCTGTCTGCACACTTCCCTGCAGGGAGAGCTGAGCCCACAGGGCAGCCTGCCGGCAAGCAGTGCATCGCGTGGAACACTGGCAACAATGACGCTTCCTTGGGGAAGGGACTGTACGGTCCCACTCCCCTGGAGCACAGAGTCTCACACACAACCAGAAGGCACCAAACAAGCACACACTCACGGGATGTTCACTGGCCTTCACGGAGCCCGGGGGTGGTCACATTCTTTGTCCCTAAGACACAGCCTCTCATTTCTGAATTAACTCCTGGGGAATTCCTCATCATCTCAGGCAGGCATCTGTGTCACTGGACCTCTCTGCCATGCAGTGTGACCTGAAAGGGAAGAGGGTGTTACCTCTAACCCAGGCCGACTGTCAATACGAGAGCAGTGTCCTGCAGGAAAGGCACGGCCTCGCAAGGCCAGTGCCAGGATGTTCTCATCCGTGGTGCATGCACCCTAGTCCCACTGTCCTCTACTAACCTGTGTACCTCTACTGTGTCCTCTACCTGTGTCCTCTACCTGTGTGCCTCTATTGTGTCCTCTACTGTGCCCTCTACTGTGTCCTCTACTGTGCCCTCTACTGTGCCCTCTACTGTGCCCTCTACTGTGCCCTCTACTGTGTCCTCTACTGTGCCCTCTACTGTGCCCTCTACTGTGTCCTCTACTGTGCCCTCTACTGTGGCCTCTACTGTGCCCTCTACTGTGTCCTCTACTGTGCCCTCTACTGTGGCCTCTACTGTGTCCTCTACCTGTGTGCCTCTATTGTGTCCTCTACTGTGCCCTCTACTGTGTCCTCTACTGTGCCCTCTACTGTGCCCTCTACTGTGCCCTCTACTGTGGCCTCTACTGTGTCCTCTACTGTGTCATCTACTGTGTCCTCTACTGTGCCCTCTACTGTGTCCTCTACTGTGCCCTCTACTGTGCCCTCTACTGTGTCCTCTACTGTGCCCTCTACTGTGGCCTCTACTGTGCCCTCTACTGTGTCCTCTACTGTGCCCTCTACTGTGGCCTCTACTGTGTCCTCTACCTGTGTGCCTCTATTGTGTCCTCTACTGTGCCCTCTACTGTGCCCTCTACTGTGCCCTCTACTGTGTCCTCTACTGTGCCCTCTACTGTGCCCTCTACTGTGTCCTCTACTGTGTCCTCTACTGTGCCCTCTACTGTGCCCTCTACTGTGTCCTCTACTGTGCCCTCTACTGTGCCCTCTACTGTGTCCTCTACTGTGTCCTCTACTGTGCCCTCTACTGTGTCCTCTACTGTGTCCTCTACTGTGTCCTCTACTAGCCTCTGTGCCTCTACTGTGTCCTCTACTGTGTCCTCTACTAGCCTCTGTGCCTCTACTGTGTCCTCTACTGTGTCCTCTACTAGCCTCTGTGCCTCTACTGTGTCCTCTACTGTGTCCTCTACTGTGTGCCTCTATTGTGCCCTCTACTGTGCCCTCTACTGTGTCCTCTATTGTGTCCTCTACTGTGTCCTCTACTGTGTCCTCTACTGTGCCCTCTACTGTGGCCTCTACTAGCCTCTGTGCCTCTACTGTGTCCTCTACTGTGTCCTCTACTAGCCTCTGTGCCTCTACTGTGTCCTCTACTGTGTCCTCTACTGTGTGCCTCTATTGTGCCCTCTACTGTGCCCTCTACTGTGTCCTCTATTGTGCCCTCTACTGTGTCCTCTACCTGTGTCCTCTATTGTGCCCTCTACTGTGCCCTCTACTGTGTCCTCTACTGTGTGCCTTTACTGTGTCCTCTACTGTGTCCTCTACTGTGCCCTCTACTGTGTCCTCTACTAGCCTGTGTCCTCTACTGTGCCCTCTACTGTGCCCTCTACTGCGCCCTCTACTGCGTCCTCTACTGCGTCCTCTACTGCGTCCTCTACTGTGTGCCTCTTTTGTGTCCTCTACTGTGTCCTCTACTGTGCCCTCTACTGTGCCCTCTACTGCGTCCTCTACTGCGTCCTCTACTGTGTGCCTCTTTTGTGTCCTCTACTGTGCCCTCTACTGTGTCCTCTACTGTGTCCTCTACTGTGTCCTCTACTAGCCTGTATTCCCGACTGTTCCTATGAGAAGGCACAGGAGAACACTCAGCCCACAGCCCATCTTCTGCAGAAGGAAGGGCCCACCCAGAGCACCTGGAGCAGATCGAAGGGCAGTTGGGTTCAGCAGCACTGTCCCCAACCCAAGACGTGGACCACCCAGTCCCAGAGGGGTGCACAGCACCTCTCCCCTGGACGTTTTTCTACACGTGAAGGCTCGGGCCAACGCCTGCCACACAACACACAACCTGCTCTTCGCTGGGCTGACCGCACTCCAGTTTCGGCTTCAGGTATATCTGCTCTAACCTAGCAAGGAAGCTGGATGCACCTGCATGCAGAGCATGCTGGGTAGTGGGCCTCGGAATCAAGATGGAGCGTTTCTGAATCTATTGCCCCAAAAGGGCTCTCTCCTATTTTCTATAAGAACAGAGTAAAGCAAGAAGGTTTTATGTCTATTTATGGGTCATGTGATCTGTTAAGAAATACCAAGGAGCTCCAGAATTATAGGAACCAGACACTGGGATGACAGAACTTGTGTTACAAAATTCATTCAAGTAATTCCAGGTTCAGTATATCCCTTCGGCTTTTAAATTCCATAATATGATGGTCAAAGATGGTCAAGTATTTAGCTTCATTCATTACCTGTTTGAGTTGAAATTATGGGAGACTGTTAACTATCCAGGAATTCCTCCTTGCCTCCTTTCTCATTTTAATGAACCTCAAGACTTACTGCCAGTCTCACTCATGTTCCAGGGAGAGCAGGGGTGGGAGTGGTCTTCATTCCCTTAGTGAGGCTCCTTCCCGGGGTTCCTTAGCTGGGAATTCTTTCCTATCAGATCAAGGGCAAGAAGAGATCCTGCAGGCGGTTTGCCGTGAGCAGCAACCTGCACCTCTTTCCTGGGCATGGTCCATGTGCCACAGAAACTGCTGGCAGCAGGTCTCCATTGCCTTCTCCCAAGATTTCCGTCTTGCTGAGCCCTGGTTTGGTGCCCCAGCCAGTGAGAGACAATCTGACACAGGTGACATTGCACGGAGGTGCCTCTGGCCACATTGACTTCACCTGGTATTCATGCTGTTTCCACACAGTTCTCATAATCATAAAAGAGTGGCGACTTTAATAATTGAACACGTGCTTAATATTTAAACAGCCAGACCCTTCTAGCAGTTAAACTAATATTAAGTCACTGGAGGCGGCTCACCTGCCGGCGACTGCCCCCCTGAACGCCTTCTGCAGTTGGCAACAGAACCTCCCCATGCACCCAACACAGCACCCAACACAGCACCCAACAACCAGCTCCCCCTCGGTAATTACAGCCCTGCGCAGAACCTCCGTGGAAAACCACGCCGTGACCAATGATTTCTTAAATCCCTTCTATTTTTTCCCCTTCTTGGTGTCTATTCATTGCAGACCTAATTTTCCTGATAATTACAAAGAAAATAGAAGGATGTTTACATCAGATCATGCATTGGGAATTACTTCACTTCTAAATGACCTTCACATTACAAAGGAAGGGCAGGCATGTGGTGCCGTGGGTAAGACACGGCTTGGGATGCCTGCAGGCCAGACCCTTCATTCAAGAGCTGCATTGCAGAAAAGGCCTGAGGAGGAGAAATGGGAGGGGGCAGGGGTCGGCAGAGACCCGCAGGCCCCAAGTCTGTGACTCCAAGGCAGGCTGTCCCTGAGAAGGCGAGTGCCCCCGTGCTCCGGTCTGACCACCTCTGGCCAGTCCACCGGGGCATCCCTGAGCCCCGTGCACTCGAGGGGACACTGCTGAGGCAGGAGGCACTGTCAGGCTGCAGCAGCCCCAAGCTGTGCGTGCACAAGGCACAGGGTCTTCAGAGACCCCGAGGTGCCCACCCTGGTTAGCTGGGCACACCCCCTAACCCACCCTGCAGAACTCACTCTGTGTCCAGATGGGGAGCCCACCCTCCCAGAGCAGGAAGGTAACGAGAAGCTTTTCGCCAGACAGACTCAGGAGGGGACATGACACAGGACCCCCAGGACTCCTGAGTCTGGGGAGCCGGGAGGGAGCAGCTCAGGCCCTGGCAGGTGTTGAGGTGAGGCTGCAGCAGCAGGAGCTGCACCGGGCGTCTGCAGCCTCGGTTCTCCCGCTTTCGGTGAGGGAAGCCCCGTAACAGCTTTTTTCGTTTTGCCTTGTAGCAGAGATGTCTTCCTCCAGACAACACTGAAACATTCGTCAGTTCTACTCTGGGGAGTCCCAGGGCACCTGAAACAGCTTCCGGCTCCAGCTGGGCAGGGAGGGGTGGTGTACGGGGCACAGACAACATGGGTCCCCCACCCCAGGGGCACATGTGGCCTGGTGGGACTGCATGGACCTCCTCTCCAGGGCCACTGGTGGACACTGGTGACTCAGTCACCCGAGGAGGAGGCAGGCGGCCTCCTGGTGAAGTACTGGCATTGTCTGTCTTCATGGCAAACCGCCCCCACAGACATGGAGCTGTCGCAGTGCTCAGCACGCAGGGACTGTCCTCTCCCTGAGCAGCCTTCGGGAGCTGTGGGCTATGTTCCATCCCCACCAGGCCTGCGTTTGACCTTCACGGTGTTTTCAAGGAGGACACTGGCTTCCTACCCCTGCTCATGTGAATGGAAGTGGGGCAGCCAGGCCCACGGAATGGGACACGCACCCAGGGCGGGCCTCCACTACGCTTCTGTTTCTGGCCTGTTCTTGCCACTTGTGTCCCAAAGTCATGCCCTGAGGGGCTGCTTTGCCCCTTCTCCCAGTTCTCACAGCCTAATTCTATTTGGAGTGAGTCAAACGTCAAGGACGACGTCCCCAGAGCACCTGTGCTGCAGACCCTGTGCAACACGCCAGGCTAACGCTGGAGCTCCTCTGTGCCCAGGCCCCACTCACACATTCCAACTGAGGGTGCACAGCCCTCTCTGTCCTCAGAGAAGAAACCCTGAGATTAGTGTCTAATGATAGCTTTCAGTGTTACAAAACCATGCAGAAGGAAGCAAACCCACACGCCCCCTTGTTTTTAGAAAGATAAGGTCAGTCTCTTGTGCATATGTTGGCATTACGGTTGCCACTGGCAACCAAGGAACTGCTGCCGAACTTTCACAAGGCTGAGACACCCGGAGCCAGGTACGCTGCCTTCTCAGTCCCCAACTTAATTTTCCCTTCATCCCCACTTTAGCATCAAATCCTGGGACTCGGCGGTTCAGACACCTTGGCAGGTGCTGCACATAACTAACCTTTCAGCAAGATTAAGTGCCAGACTGTGACATTTGATGTGCGATAATGCAGGGCACTGTGAATTTTAAATGATTCTGCAGATGAAGCCGAGATACAGTGAAGGCTTTGTAAGACATAATTTAAGGACCAGCCACTGGAAAGTTTTAATTCCAGGAACTTTTAAAAGACAGAAGCACCAAGGGTTAATCTGCAGAGGCCACGTTTCTCAGGGCATCCCAAAGGAGAAGACTCTAAGATGGGCTACCTTCAACTGCCGTCCCCGCCATGGCACACTCCGAACTGAGTACCCGAGGAGCCAAGCAGCCGCACCCGGGTACATCCCTGAGACACATGGCTTCCCGGGAAACCCTGGCTCATCCCGGGATGCATGGCTTTAAATTCCCACTACAGATCACGAGGAACAATGAACTCGTTACTTCCAAGCAGGAAAAAGGAGTAATTCCCAGGATTATCCCCTTGTTTGAATTTGCCCAACAGAAGAATTTCAGAGAATCCAGCTCAGTAAGGACAAAGTTTGTCTGTTATTTGCTGCAAACGAGGCGCAGAGAGGAAAATGAGGCCATCAACACCATGTGGGCATGTGGGGAATGTGGCCCCTGCCACATCAAACACCCCCCCCCCCCACCGCTGCCTAGTGGTCACCTGCGTCCGGGCACAGAACAGGCAGGCACTGCCAGGTTCGTTTAGGCAAAGCACTAGAAATGCTAATGTTTCTGGGTTTAAAAGAGCAAATAAACAAAACCCCCATGATGGAGGATCCCACTCCCAGCAGTGGGAGAACTTCTGGTGGGAAGGTTTATGAGAAAAACAGGAATTTGCAGGACATATTCCTTAATAAGAATGACAACATCAAAAAGCTGAAGGCAGATTTACGTGGAAATTAAAATAGCCAGTCATGCAGGAGCCTTCTGGGACAGGGGGGCAGACGGCGCCACGCGGGTGCTCTTCCCAACTGTGTGTTCTGTGCACAGAAGTCAGCCCACGGCTGGTGTTCTTTCGAACTGTGTGCTCCAGGTGTGTCCTGCACCAAGCACAAAACCGTGAAGTCATCTCAGCCCATTTTGTAAATGGACAGAAAGGTTCAGTTAATTTTTTAAAAATTTATTTGAAAGGCAGAATTAATGAAAGATAGAGAAACAAAGAGAGAGAAACAGAGAAACAAAGAGACAGAGAGAGAGAGAGAGAGATAGACAGACAGACAGACAGACAGAAAGAGGAAGGAAGGCAGGCAGCAGGAGCCAGGAACTCTATCCTGGTCTCTGATGTGTGTGCAGGGGCCCAAGCAATTGGACCATCCTCTGCTGCTTTCCCAGACACATTAACACGGAGCTGCATCACAGGCAGAGCAGCCAGAGCCTGAACCAGTGCCCAGAGGGGATGCTGGCGCTGCAGGCAGCACCTACTCACTATGCCACACGCTGGCCTTACAGCGAACTCTGTAATTAATAGCTCGGTCAGTCGTTCCCCTGTTTTAATTTGTGCCACAGAAGAATGGACTTTTGTCATCAAAAATACACTTTTTGTTGACAGGTAATCAACTTACTATAAAATCACCCTTCTGAAGTGTACAATTCAGTGGAAAGTATCTTTTTTTTAATGTTTAAGTGTTTACTTTTCACCTACTTGGGAGGTGGAGTGACTGACAGGGAGACAGAGAGAGACTGATTTTCCATCTGCTAGTTCACTCCCCAAATGCTTGGGAAAATATCTTCAAGTAAAACAAACCACCTATTCACACCTTTTCATGTGTCTCACTGTATGCCACACCACTAGTTTTAGTGTTTTCATTGCATCCCATTGACTGTATAACAATATTTAGGTAAACCCATTCTTAAAGACGCTTAGGATTTAATGAATCTCTGTATGGCATTATCATTCTGTCATATCCATTACTATTTCTTTAATGTACATTTTTTCATACAAACTCTTTCTGAGAAAGCAGGTAAGTTGCTCAGCCTAGGAGACAAAAATGTGAAGTTTCAGATTTTACTCTCCAGACTGCCGAGGGAGAGAGGAGAGACCAAGAGTGAAGTGAGATCCGAGCAGGTGTCAGGTCTGGATCTGGCTGTTCCACAGCAGGTGGAGAGCCGTTCCCTAGGAGCACAGCTGGTACACACGGTTGGGCTGTGGTGCCTGAAGCCACCTGGGTCACATAGAGTCGCCTGCTCTGAGTAAACTCGGGTGTTGTCAAAGAGGCTTACGAAGAATCCAAGGGACACCCTCTCATTCCCATCCTCAGCAAATTCCTGTTTTAGGAGCTCTGTGCTGGAACTGGGGAAGCGTATGTCCCATCAACACATGGCATCGTAACAAATAAACCCAGGGTTTGAGCAGATGAGAGCACAGCATTAATGTCGCTGCCTCCCATGGGGTGGGCAGCTGTCCCTGACCCTGGGTGCCCTGCACAGGCTTCTCTTTCCCCCGGGAGCTGCTTTAGCGTGGCTGTGCTGAGTGCTCACCCTAGACCTTGCCACATGGTCCACTGACAAACAAGCAGACGTTTCCTGTACATCCTAATGACACAGTGACACAGGTGCCTGAGGGGACCCCAGGGGGCCACAGAGGGTCTCATGACAAATTCATGGGTTACTCCATGCCACTGAGGCCACTGGCCAGAACACCTTCACAGGGGCCTGGTCCTGAGCCAGGCAGGATCAGTCAGCCCCCAAACCCCAAGCTGCAACCCAGGCCCTACTGGTTTATCAAATATGTGCTGCGTTCATGAATGAGCACGAGGTGTTCCATGAAATGATTTACCAAGCTGACGTACTCAGACTGTGAAAGGCTGCCTGAAGGGCCCGTTCTCCGATGCCCACAGCCCACAGGGGGAGGGTGCAGGGCTTGCTCAGACGCCCTCCCGAACGGCGGCCCCAACAGGCAACGGCATCTCACGGCCCAGAGCAGGGGCTGCGTGGTTGTGGAAACCCTGACGATCACCTGGAACCCCAGAGGCTACGGCAAGGTGCATTACCCGGCCGTGTTACAACAGCTCTAAGACTGATGCAAAGACTTTAAGGCCTGCATCTGGACTGTGAGTGAGATTATGTACCATTTGCTATATGACAAGATTAAACTGCTTTATCACTTCTAGGGCAAGTTCTATTAAACCATAAAGACGTGACAACAAACACATCAACTATTTCTTCTCAATGAAATCATGAAGTCCTGGTTTGTGTAAGCTCCTGTTTTATTTGCTCTGCTTTGGGACGAGAAGCACAGTGTCTCTGAGGACAGAGCTCCTCACAGAAAACGACAGCCGGTGGCTGCCCCTCCAGTCTGCTGGAGGCCCCAGAAGAGCGGACTCCGGGTCTGTAGAGAAGAACCCTGGGTCACCTGCCCTGAGTCTCAGCTCCGGAGGATTCCGAGCAGTGCAGCCCCACCCAGGCCTATGAAAGGTGCAGGTTTTACAGCACGTTGGCTTTTTGTAAGGCAATGCCAGAGCAGCTTGTGGGGAACCACAGGCCAGGCCGGCCGCCTGTGGGGACCTCCTCATTGCAATCTGCCTTAACCTGCTGAGCATAACAAAGTCAAGGAAGTACTGACCACAAGAGATACACCTTCAACCTGAGGATATGCGTGCCTTTTGATCTGATTGATGGACTGCTTGCCCTAGCCCTAGGGGACCAGGGATGGATAAAAGACCGGGATAGGGGCGGGAACTCGGGGCAGCCTCTTCAGTCTTTCTTTCTCTCGGCTGCTTCCCTCTCTTTCTCTCCTTTCCTTCTTCTATCACTATAAATAAAGGTTCTTTGAGAATCGATCAAACAGTGGTCGTGTCGTGCGTGAATCCGTGGGTCGGACCCTTGCTGGCGAGGGTTCCCGATACAGCTTAACTCCCATCACACAAAATCCAACGACTGGGCAGTGATGAGATATTTGTCATGAATCTCATACAAATGCATGTTGACCATGAAACTTTTAAACGGGCTGAATGATCACTCTGTAAGACAGACCGACCCATTTCATTTGAGCACTGCTTAGGGAAAGTCAACGCAGACGTTGCCAATATGAGCAACTGCATGCTAATGGAACTTGTACAGCGCAAGTGGCTGCAGAACTGGCTCTTCCCTAACTGCCAAGGACTACATTCCAGAGAGGCACTCCACCCTGTGTGTCCTGGGAAACGCTGGTGCTATTCTCTGCCAACAGGAGAGAGGGTGGTGGGTGAGAAGTGCTGGAGGCACTCACAGCCTCCAAGGAGAGGCAGGGTCACGGGAGAGAGCGCTCAGGTCTCTGCTCTGCCCTGGGACTGCCTTTCACCACGGAGCGGGCACCCCAGTCAGGGATACGGTTCCTACCCAACAACTCACTGCCCTTGGACAATTTCTTACCAGAGATATTAGAGGGCCCATGTGTGCCCTAAATCCAAAATATCTTACTGGAATTCCATAGTGTTTCCATCCAATGAGGTGCACAGATTAACACTCAAGAATCGCTGGCCTGAACTCGTTTCACTGCTTCAGAGGCTGATACGGACTCTCACGCTGGGCTCTAATACGGAATGTATGTCAAGGAAAGCGGAAAAACTGGATCTGCAATCAAACACAACAAACTCTAAAACCAGGAATAAGGCCTTTCCATGTGCTGGTGGCCTCACAGAGCAGAAGAAAACAAATCTGCCATTCTGTGTGTAATGCTGTAAAAGGAGCATTTTGGCAGAAAAGACAACGACTCCACAACTAATCATAACACAAATCACAATTTATATTCTCAGATGAGAAGACAGAGGCTGAGTCCTACAAAAACAGAGACTCGGGGTGGGCTGGAGGCACAGCAAGTTAAGCTGTAACTTGGACTCTCTCTGCCTTTCAAATAAAAATGAAGTTTAACACATAAAAGTCACTCTCTTATTTGAAAGATTAAAGTAATACATTTAAAACCTTGCTTTCAATTGTGGACTTACTAGTTCACAAATGGCAAAACCAAACACTGTGTTTGTTCCCACATGTAAGTGCAAACACTCAAAGCGTGTGGAACTGTGTGATTATTAAATTCCTGGAGAAGTGCTGAAGGCCACAAGGGCTCCCAGAAAGGCTAAACCTGAGATTCCTCTCTGCACCAGCAGATGCCTGAGGAGTCCAGCTCCTCTCACCCCAGGGCTGCTTGCTGACTTCTGTCTCTGTTTCTCTGACCAGTATTTGTCAAGCCGTAGCTGATTAGGGCACAGGAACTCGAGGAGGTCCCTTATTCATACTGAGCATAAAATGCAAACTCACTCGGAGAGGTGCTGAGTTACAGCATAGTAACCCGCATTGATATCTTCTATTTAGATTTGTTATTGCATTGCCGACAATGAATTTATAATTAAAACACCTTTCGGTACAAATGCAGAGACACAATGTCTATGCAGTGAATCACGGGAGTTAATTGCCTGACCTGAAGTTCATGGAACAGGGCTGGGAAGGGTCAGAAGGAGTCATGTGACCTTTACGACTGGGGAGAACACAGCCACACGTGTGGAACTGGCACGAGCAGACAGTGGTTCCTGGGAGGACAGGCTGTAGCTGACCGCACTCCCTCCCGAGCACCACTCTGCTCAGGTCAGCTCTTCCAACCGGCCCAGCTGCTGAGGGCCCCGCACTGCCAGCCAAGCTCCCCCACACCTGTGCACCTCCAGGTCCTTCTCTTCGGCCTACGGCAGAGAGAGTGGACGGGTGCCAAGTATCCGTTTTTTTCTGTCAGGATAAGCATGTGATTCCAGTATAAAGCAGATAACCCAGCCCCTAATTAAGAAGCTGTGCAGGGAGCTTATGTCAACGTTATTCAACTACACAATCTCCCTCCTGATCGAGGGCAAACGTCCTGTGACCGGGGTAGAACTGGCTTTGTTTGGGTGCAGACACTGCACACAACAGCCCCACTCTGACTCTAAACACTATTCTCAGGAAATTACACATGGAAAAGCAACAGGGTATGCCTGGGCTTTTACTCCAATAACTACTGCAATTCTCTGACTTCCATCAGCACAGTATGGAGGCAAAATTATGATTATTTGGATGAAGGGAAACGTATGAAGCTATCACATCACATGTTTTTAAAAATAGTTTGAGACTTGATAATATTCAATTAAAGTGTGAAAAACAATTGGATCCAAATTTTTAAAAATAAAACTCTGCCTCTGAGTGTGGAAATAGACATGCCTACATTTAAATTCAATTCTTTTCTGAAAAACATACGCAGCTGGCATGGCACAAGGTCATTCCAATCTTATTTTCATTAACTTTGAGAACTGGCTACTCTTGCAGAAGGATGATGTCATGCTATCAGCAGGGATTACTCCATCAGAGAGCGGAGGTGTGGGCTGGCACAGCGGACTTCTTGGAAACACGAAGGTCCTGCACACACCGGGCGGTGCTCCTGACACACTCACTGTCCACTGCCAGAGAGAGCACTAGAGAGTGAACGGAGGTTAAATGTCAGCACATGCTCTGGAACAAAGGGAGTCAGGACGCCCCAGCAATTCTCTCCTGCATCAAATTCCTAGTTGCTGGTTCCCCAGAGGACAAGACAAAGATGCATCCCAGGTGGTGAACAGCCAATGACACTCCAACCGAAACTGGAGAAGACTACCACTTAGCTGTACCCCCGGCCGGACCAGGAGCAGAGCAGGATTCCGGTCAGGGGCCCTGGCCTGCACTGCCCATGTGGTACCCCACGCGGAGGTCAGGAAGTGGGGCCTGGCGGACCTCACTAAAAACAAAGTCGTTGTTTTGAATCAACGTACCCCAATGCATCCTGGTTACACTTTCTTTGCTAAATGGAACTCTCGGCTGGCGCCATGGCTCAACAGGCTAATCCTCCGCCTTGCGGCACTGGCACACCGGGTTCTAGTCCCGGTCGGGGCGCCGGATTCTGTCCCGGTTGCCCCTCTTCCAGGCCAGCCCTCTGCTGTGGCCCAGGAGTGCAGTGGAGGATGGCCCAAGTGCTTGGGCCCTGCACACCATGGGAGACCAGGAAAAAGCACCTAGCACCTGGCTCCTGCCATCGGATGAGCGCGGTGCGCCGGCCGCAGCGCGCCGACCGCGGCAGCCATTGGAGGGTGAACCAACGGCAACGGAAGACCTTTCTCTCTGTCTCTCTCTCTCACTGTCCACTCTGCCTGTCAAAAATAAATAAATAAAATAAATAAATAAATAAATAAATAAATAAATGGAACTCTCGCAGTCAGCTGGTTGTGTCAAGATGCCCTGGTTCTCCAAACTCTCTAACTGTTACGGTAAGAACTTGACCTGTCCCTAGGAAGTGGACCCAAGGCTGTTTACGGTGCTGACCAGCTCTGTGGAGGCCCCTGAGCTGTGCTTTCATTTTGACGTCTTTTCTGTTTTGTTAGAATAGCTTTAACAACATTTTCTCTTTTTTCAAGATTTATTTTATTTATATGAAAGACAGAGTTACAGAGAGAGGAGAGGCAGAGAGAGAGAGATCTTCCATCTGCTGGTTCACTCCCCAGATGGCTGCAACAGCCGGAGCTGCACCGATCCGAAGACAGGAGTCAGGAGCTTCCTCCAGGTCTCCCACATGCGTGCAGGGGCCCAAGGACTTGGGCCATCCTCTACTGCCTTCCCAAGACATAGCAAAGATCTGGATCAGAAGAGGAGCAGCCGGGACTAGAACCGGCGCCCATATGGGATGCCGGAATTTCAGGAGAGGGCTTTAACTCTCTGCACCACAGCGCCGGCCCCAACAACATTTTCTAATCCAAACATAAATACATCATCCTTAGCATGTGAGCAAATGAATTGAAACAGTAAGCCTACATAAAAGCCTGCATGGAAGCAGCAGGCATTGTGGGCCAGCAGGTTCAGTAGCTGGTGATGCTAACGTCCCTTCCAGGAGCAATAGGGATCAGCACTCCTCCCAGTTCCAATCCAGCTTCCTGCTAATGGGCACCCTGAGAGGCAGCAGTGACGCAGGACCTTGGCTGACTGCCACCTACATGGGAGACCCTGATACAGTCTGGCTCCCAGCTTCAGCCTGGCCCTGCCTCTGCTGTTCTGGCCATCTGGAGTGAACTAGCAGATATAACTCTATTTGTCTGCCTTTCAAATAAAATGAAACTTTTTAAATAAGGAGAAAACCCCACATAAACTGTGGATGTCAGTTACATCAGTACAGGCCCATTAATTACAACCTCTTACAGACTGACACAGACGTTAAGAATAGGAGCACTTTCAGAAGACGGGCTACATTCCTGTCCCACACCTCGGTCCGATCCGCAATTCCGCTGTGGCTCAGAGCGCTTCCCTCCCTGGACGCTTGCCTTACCACTGTGCTGCACTGCACGGTTCCTCCCCGGCTCCTCCACGCCTCACATCACAGGATTAACACTGCCTTAGGGATCTTCATTTCGAGAATGACTTACAAATATCCGATTGTGTCTGGTGAACAAAATAGGAGTGTTCTTGAATGTAACCCACTCTGGAGCTTGTGGGATCAAGCTGCTTTGGAACTGGTCGCTTGTCCCATGTCAGCAGCGAGGACTGGCTGGACCAAGGTGTCACACGTTGGAAACAGCCAGGCAGACGACGGCTCCCAAGTAGTCGACCGATGGCTGAAATCACAATTCATTCTCTCTTACCCAAAACCCTCTTCACGTCCCTTTCGCTGGAGCACTAAGAAGTGCCCTAATTAGGAGCAGAGCTGACTCAGCGGAAATCCAGCCTGCATGAGGCTCAACAGGCCCCAGGGCCTAGCCAGCAGGGCCCAAGGGGGACGCTTCATGTGCTTCCCCAGTCAGGCCCAGTGTGCAGCTGTGCCGTGCCCAGGCGCTGCGGCTGCTGGCGTGAGCCCGTCCTGCCTGTGTCCTGCTCCCGCCACCTCCCAGCCATGGGCTGAGAAAGCTCAGCTTCTCCCTGTGCTCTCAGGCAGAGGGGTGACCACGACATCCTGGAACGGGCCAGGCCACTGGAAGCCACGCAGCAGTGAGCACCTGTCCTTAGCCAGCCTTGGAGTCCTGGAACCTTGCCCCAAGGGCAGGGCACGGGGACTAGACCAGGCACACTGCAGGCCTCTGAGGAGGTCCCCGCTCCCTGGGGTTCCGGGACAGAATTCCCTGCAGCTTCAGTTCTTCCCCGAGGTCAAAGTCACCCCAGGCTGAGGAGCTGTTACCTGGAACCCGTGGGACCAGACGTGTTCAGGGTTTCACATGCTTCAGGGTTTGGGGATGTCTGCGTACCAGATCATGGAGAAGCGCATTTACGCTCCATGCACACCTTTCCACACAGCTGGGAGGTGATCTGAAGCCGTGTTCTGACTGTGACCCATCCCATGAAGCAGGTGTGGAAGTTTCCCCTCGTGGTGTCATGCTGCTGTTTAAAGAGATCCGACTGTCAGGGCGTTTTGGATTAGGGTGCTCACCCAGTCTCCAGCAGGTGTTGACTCTGTCTCCCAGACCACTCCCCTCAAGCCTGACCAGAGCTGCTGCCTCTGCCTGCCTCTGCTCCGAGATGGCAGAGCTACCAGCCGGCCCACAAAGCCGCAAGCGTTAATTACCAGCTGCTCTGGGGAGGGTGCCCGGGCCAGGGTCCAGTGTGGGCAGGTGACCCAGAGAACAGGCTCTGCTGGGAAGAGCCCTGCAGGTGTGAGGCTGAGGGGGCACAGGGGTGTGGGGAAGCCTTTGTGCTGAAGCTTCACCCAACTGTGGCTCACAGGCCGCAGTCTGGGCCTTCCTAAGATTTGGGGCACTGCCTTGTCCCTGGAAAAGGCCCCCGTACCCGGTAACAGGCAACCCCCACTGCACCCCAGCCCATCCCAACCCCACACAGCCACTCATTTCCTTGCCGTCTCTGTCAACGTGGCAGAGACATTTGGGTGTTTCACAGGAGGGGTTTCTCCACCTGTCACTGAGCACGCTCTCAGGCCCACCCCTGCTGGAGCACGGTCAGCACTGACAGCCAGTGTTCCATCACGAGAGGTGCCATGCTCTGTGCACTCCATTGTGACAGACATCTCTCCCAACCGGGGCCCTCGAATGACCCTTCACGGTCATGTTTTCATGTAAGCACAGTGCGTTTCCACTTGTCCCAGGAGGAAACCATGTGCTAAGTATGTGCATGAATTTCCGAGGGATCCACCATTCACATGGCTCTTCCCAAGGGGCCGACCACTGGTGCCCCCATCGAGGTGTGAGTGCTGCCAGTCCTCCACATCCCCACGCACACAGGTCATCCGTCATTCTGCGTTTACCATTCAAGTGGGTGTGAGTTGCTAACTGACTGTTTTAATCTGCATTGCCTTATTAAGAACCACAGGTGCTTCACTAGATGCAAACGCACTGTCCCATTCACAGATGCTGCTGCGGGGCCTTCCCAGCCACACCCTGGAGGAGACAGTGTCACGCTTTGAGGTCAGCTTCCCTGGGTTCAGATTTTACCCTTGCATACCAACTGCAGAGACCTGGAGTGAGCTGAGGGTCAAAGATTAATTTCCTTCTCCATGTGAGATGTGAATGAGCAAGTTTATGTAAGTAAATCCCATGGAAATGGATAAACAAAACACCTCTGCTACCTATTTTATCTTTGGGAAAAGAACATACCTAAAATGGAGAATGTGACCCTGTGATGGGTGCTGTCCAGTTTCTTGGGCACAGTCGAGGCCCAGAAGGCCCTTGGGGGACCCAGAGCTAAGCAAAGTTCAGCCCTGTGTGGGATGGAGCCCCCAGGAGGTGTCCAAGGCTGGCCCCAGGGCAAATGGCACCCCTGTTCATTTCTTCTTCTTGGCTACAAGATGAAGCTTTTACACAGGGTAAAGTGAGTTCACAGGCTAAGTGCGTTTTCTGGACGGATATTCTGCTGTCTACCCACTGACGAAGAGCGACTCTAGGCCACCACAGCAAATGAGGGCATTCTCAGGAGGATTCATCCACTGCAGTAACAGTGCCGAAACAGTTCAACTGCAAGATTCAGAACCACTTCTGAGGGATCTGCAAGTAGTTCCTACGAGGAGTAGGTTCTAACCATGTGTAGAAGATTCCACCCTTTTCCGCTTCACTGCAATGATGGAGCTGTGCAGTCGGCCAGAAAGAGGAGAAAGCACCACTTCTGTTTGGTGGGAGGCTGGGAGACGGGAAGACGCACTGCCCTCCTGACACCCCAAACACCGTGACACCGCACGATGGTCCAGCTGTGCACGAGCTCTGTACGGAGGACAGCAGGGCAGCGACGTGGGCAGGTGCTGCGGCAGACACTCAGAATCCTCCTGCACCCTTTCCCCATCTTGCCCCTTCCTGAGGGTCTGCATCCGGGGATCACTCGGTCGGACTCTGTGTCATAAAGAGGAGGACTGCAATTTCATCACGGAGAGTAACAGGCTGGAGGGCGTGCAGTCCTGGAGGGATGGGGCAAAGGACAACAGCAGAGCGGCAGCAAAGACAGTCACCTGGTGGGGGGAGTTTGCTCTTTCTCCACAAAGTCCCGGAAGCAATTCCTGTCTTCACCTCCCCTCAGGAGAATCTGAAACTTAGGCACAAAATGGGGCACCCATGGAAGCCAGGGGCAATGCGAGATGTGCAGGATGACCTAGGGCACTTAGTATTAATTGCTATCATTTATTATCATCAGTAACAGAGGCAAAACTGAAAACTTGCTTGGGAGGGTAATATTTGAAAAATACGTACATCACCAAATTATGATAAAGGAAAGTTCACACTTCACGTGTGGTTTCTCATTTCTCTTTAGCACAGACAGCACCTTGTATGACAGCATCCTACACAGAGCCACCACTGTCCTGAGCCGAGATAACGCCGTGTTGTGTGACAACATCCTAACACTCAGTGTTGCCCTTAGCATCGATAACACCATGTTGTACACTGCCACTGCCCTACACAGAGCCGAGACAACGCCGTGTTGTGTGACAACATCCTAACACTCAGTGTTGCCCTTAGCACAGATAACACCACGTTGTACACTGCCACTGCCCTACACAGAGCTGGTACTGCTGTCCAGGCATCACTCCTGAGAAGTCAACATTGTTAGCACATACTGCAAAGAGAAAGACACAGAGATGAGCATCAGAAACAAAGCAAAGCAGCAGAAGACCAAAAACACTTCCAGTGGAGACTGAGACAAGACATTGCTATGGGAGATTATCTATGAAGGTCAGTGGGAAGCTGAGAATTCACCTCTCCCCCAGAAGAAGGTGCAGCTCTGAGGGTCCTTCCCTTGGTTGCTCTGGGTCCAATGAGCTTGTGGCTGCCAGGGTTTCCATGTGGGCACAGACACAGTAGGAGTCAAGCCTGCAGCCCACCTAGAGAAGAGAAATGGTAGGACAACCCGCACTTGACCCACTGAAGCCGGTGTGTCTTGAGATAAATCAGAGCTGCTACACAACAAGAGACTTGCAAACACAGAGATCCAGCTCAAAGGCCTTGCCCATGTCACATGTGAGGTCAGTCACCCTTCCCCTCCTCTCCCACCGTACTTGTACCACCACATTGACCTCCTGTCCACTCCGCTATCATTTACAGGCTGTGTTTATGGCATTCTGATGTCCCCTGCCTGGGTTTTGCTTCCTTCCCCACTGACCACACACACCCATTTTCACCTGGTATACAGGGCCCCCTGTCACACAGGGGTAGCAGCACTGGCGCTGACACATAGTGATCAGGACTCCCAGGTTGGCTCCCTGTGCAGATGTCAGGTGAGAGCCACAGGTGAGTGTGCTGGACGATTCCCCCAGGTTTCTGAGTTCTGCTTCCTGTTCTGTGAACTGAGAGAGAAGGTCCCCACTGAACCAGGTGATGCAGGGAGACCTGGGGTTGACCTGCCCTCCTCTGCTGTTGGGGTAGAAATACAACGCGACTCATCTTGGGCAAGACAATATGCAGAGGGAGAGGTGGCATCAGGAGGGGCGGGAACCAAGAAAGCTCCTGGATCCGGGAACGCTGAGATCCCAGGAGTCCTCAGGTTTGTCTGATGTCAGCTCCGAGTCCCTCGTTTCTGCACTGTTTAAATGTCTGCTTTTATCTCGTGAGACACTGCACATGTCAGGGAAAGCACTCTCCAAGAAAAGGACTAGGGACTGCAGCAGAGAACTCTCAACACAGGAGTCTGTCTCATCAAGGCTCATGTGCCCACACCTGCCCGCACTAGGTCCCCACCCAGCGAGACGGAAGCGACTCTGGGCAGACAACCGTGGCTGCCGAAGGCACTCTGCACCAGGCCTAGCACACTGCTCTCAGAGTAGGTGTCTGATAAATGATCTTGTGACAAGCACTGCTCGTGGGGGCACAGTGCCTGCAGTGCTACCATCCCATAAGAACACCAGTCTGGGTCCTGGCTGCTCCACTTCCAATCCAGCTCCCTTCTATGGCTTGGGAAAGGAGCAGAGGATGGCCCACATGCTTGGGCCCCTGCACCCGGAAGAAGCTCCTGGCTCCTGGTTCAGCCTAGTCTAGCCCCAGCCATTGCAGCATGTGAGGAATGAATTACCAGATAGAACGTCTCTTTCTCTGTCTTTCCCTCTCTCTGTGTAACTCTTTCAAATAAGTAAATAAATCTTAAAAAAAAAAAAAAGCAAAAAAGAAAGAAAAATATTGTTCATGAACCACGAGTGAACTCCATATGAAGAACAACTCTACTCCCCACAGCGGCCTGTGGGAAGACTTGCACCCTGTTTCTACCGATGTAGCTGAGAATGTGGCTGGTGCCTGCCCTGCCCAGCCATGGGGATCTAGAGTGATCTGTCTCCCAGCACGGGTGCCTGCTCCAGGTCTCTGCACACCACAGACACAGGGCCACACAGAGCCACTGAGCCCTCATGGTGCTGAAAAGCCTGGAACAGAAATGCCACCAAACCACTGTCATCTCCGTGGCTGTCCTCTACGGTAACCAGAGCAATCTTCTTAGCCTGTGTCTGTGGGAATCCTGTGACTGGGCAACAGGCCAAGAAAACGACAAGGGCAGGGGTTTGGCTGATCTTTGGGTACTTACTGAGCCCAATTCCAGAAGCTCAGAATTCCCTGAGTTCTGGGGACAGACCTCACAGAGGGCTCCACGCTCACACTAAGGAGCACACAGATTCCTTGTCCAAATATGTCCCCGAGTGACTGGGGGTGCTGAAAGAGACAGGTTCACCTCGGCACAGAGACGGGCGGAGGTAGCGATCCCAAAAGCCATGGCAATTCCCTCTCCCCTATCAACTGCAGAAGAGATCTACCACACATAGTTTGGGTGTTATTCTGGGCTTTCGTCCCACGCACAAACACGAACCAGAGCTCCCTGGCCCTAGCCAGCACACACGCACTTCCAAGAACAGAGGTTTCAGAGGAGGTATCAACAAGTGTTTCTCTCCATGCATACAAATGAGCATGGAAATATTAACAAAGGAAGGCAAATTACGCCCCCAAAGAGACAAAGTACTTCAATATCAGACTGTGAAGATAACACTGACAAAATACCTGACACAGAACTCAAAAGAATGGTTTGTAAGATTACTCAAAAACACACAGAAGCAACTGCACGAGCTAGAGAAATCAGTGAATGACATGGATAAGAGATCCTGCCTGGAACTGGAAATATGAAACAAAGATCAAACTGCAATACTAGAAATGAAGACTTCAATATGTTAAACAAATACAATGCACTACCTAAACAGCAGACTCAGTGAGGCAGAACAAAGACTATCTGAGGTGGAGGATGAAGCTTTGTAACATCTCAGGAGGAGAAGGGGGACGAAGAAGAAAAGGAGGAAGAGGAGGAGGAGGAGGAGGATCAGCAGAAGCATTAAGAACATTACAGACAGTGCCCAGACCCCCAGGATATCAGGACATGACAAACACATGCATATTAGGCATCCTGAAGGAACGGAAAAGCAGACTTAGAAACTGCACTGTGTGAAACACCGTAGACACTGTGGACAGAGCTATGGACGTCCAAGTGCAGGAATCACACAGAGCCCAGATGGACCCGATCTCGGAGTATGTTCACTGCACACATTCTATTCAAACTTCCTAAAGTAAAACACAAAGAAAAGACCTGAAAATGGACAAGAGACACAGGCCAGATTACCTTTACAGGGTCTCCAATTAGACTGGTGGCAGATTCCTCATCAGAAACCCTATAAGCCAGGAGAGAATCGAAAGATATAGTCCAAGTACTTAAGAAAAAAAAAAGCCCAGATTACTGTACCCAGCAAAGCTCTAATTATAAATGAAGGTGAAATAAAGATCTTCCAAAACAAACACAAATACAAAGAATTTGTCACCACTTGGCCAGCCCTGCAAATGATACCTAAGGATATACTACACAGAAACAGAGAAAGGGAACCGCATTGTGAAAGAAGGTGGAAGGCAGAAAACCTCTTCATAAAATCCAAAGGAGATCCAAAACAAACAACTGAAATATTTACAGAAACATGGCGAGAGCAGTTCATTACTTACCAATAAAATCCTTGAAAGTAAATGGACTAAAATCTCCAGTTAAAGGATACAGACTGGCTGAATGGTTTAAAAAGCAAGACCCACCTATCTGCTGCCTACAAGAAACACACCTCATCAACAAAGATAACACAGGCTGAATGTCACCGATGGAAGAAGATATTCCACGCAAATGGAAATGAAAAACGAGCAGGAGCGGCTCTCCCAGTGTCAGGGAGGGAGGGAAGTGTGCTTACCTTCTTAGATTATACCTACGAAACACATGAAATCCACTCTCTTTAACTAAAATTTACAAAAAGAGCAGAGCAAAGCTACATAATCACTGGTTCACTTAAAATGAGGATCTGCTCAGTGCCATGAGAGCGCAGTCCAAGGCCGCACACAAACCCACGGCACCCCCGTGCCACCAGGACACCCACAGCCTTCTGTGCTGCTGGGCCAGGACAGCCCTTTGTCCTGACCAGCGATCTCCTGGCCAAGGGCCCCCATCCGTTTCTCCCTCCAGGCCTTTGAATGGCTGCCCCTTTGCATTCTCTGCCACTAGTAAAGCACACAGCCTGGCCAGGCGCTCCTTCCACGCCACGGCTCACAGAGCACCTCCACCCGCTGCCATCCCCCAACCACAACATAAGCTCGCCGCAGCAAGCACAGCCGCCGTCTTGCTCACTCCTTTATCCCCAGGGCTGAACCGGAGGAGGGACACAGGGGTGACCTGCAGTAAGGGACAAAGCATGACAGAAGCAGAAGAGAAGGGGAATGACAGCTCCTGACCCCCACAGTGACAGATGCTGGGCATGGGGGGAAGACTCCGTCACTACAGGGCTCTGCCGCAAGGCTGGGCCCCTGCCGAATCCCCACCTCGAAGTGAGACATGGGGTGGGGAGCAGAGGAGTGGTAACCTCATGACGTGCTGAGAGACCGGAGCCCAAATGGGGTACTGCTGATGAGCGGCAGAAAAATCAGTGTCAGACAGGGGACTCGGGGGCCTCTCCGGGGTTTGTACGGCATGCAAACAGCACAGCGTGAACTAGGACTGGGCTCCCGGGAAAGCCCAGGACACGGCAACCTTGCTTCCTCCAACCCGGGAAAAACACGTCAGGAATGGCACTTGAAGGCTGGGTGCGCGGCACAGGGGCTGGGCTGGCACTCTGCTGCCCGCATCTGGTACCCGAGTGCCAGTTCAAGTTCCGGTTACCACACTCCCAGTCCGGAACCCTGCGAAGCCATCTGGGGAGCAGTGGGTCCAAGGGCGGCACAAGGACGGGGTTCCTGGCACCTGGGTTTGGCCTGGCCCAGCCCCGGCCGCCGTGCTCACCGAGGGAGTGAACCAGGGAGCAGCACATCTTTCTCTCTTGCTTCTACTGTCTCTCCATCATGCTGCCATTCAAATACAACAAATCTTCAAAAAATGGCGTTTCAGGGAAGCAATAACCGTTAACAGTTCATCACCACACAAGCATAGATTAATAATAAATAATGATAAAAGTTTCAATTTAGCAAGAAGAAATTGCAAGTTTAAATAAAACATGAAATTCCTGCAACTCAGTTAAAAGAAAAAAGGTCCTATGACATTCAGTTTGTTGAGCAAATTGGTTTTGTAAGAAACAGTCAGGAAGCAGTAAATTATAGAAGCCCTCCACCTTCAGCAGTTAGAAGGCGCAGGCATAATCTGGATGAATTAGAGGAACAATGCAGCAGACACTGCAACACAGTATCCAACAGATTTTGGAAGTTATTCTAGTTAGAGCAATCTGATTTAAAATTCTTTAAAAAGTGCATATAAACACTTAATTTTTAAGCCTAAACATAGATTTCCACAATTTGTCAGTAAAGTATATGGCTATGAACTAAATCCCAGGGACTATCTAGTACACACTGCAAAATGAAGAGAGTGGTAAATAATTCGTTCCTCTACCTTGCTCTGTCACTTAGCAGCGCTGGATGTAAGAAAACCCCTTCCTGTCTCTGAGTCAGACTGCTCAGCTCTACCACAGAGAAGTCACTGAGGTGAACGCCACTTGAAAGTCCTGCGGAAACTGTCATGTGCGTCCATGTTTCTGGCACCATACGTGTGTGTCTGTGTTGCTGTTTGTATGTCTATTTGTGCTTATGTGTATTACTGTGTTGCTCTCTGTGTCTGTGTGTTTATCTGTGTGTCTGTCTCCCTGTGTCTGTGTTGCTCTTTGTGTATCTCTGTGTATGCTTGTGTCACTGTCTCTGTATCACTGTGTGTCTCTGTGTGTTTGTGCAAGTCATTTTGTGTCTGTGTATCTGTATTGCTGTGCGTCTGTGTGTTTATGTGTCTCTGCTTCTGTGTCACTGTGTATGTGTTACTCTTTGTTTCTGTGTGTCTCTTTGTGTCTATGTCATTATTTGTGTGTCTGTGTGTGTCTCCATGTGTGCTTGTGTGTCACAATGTGCTTCTGTATTGCTGTGTTTGTGTGTGCAGGCCACTTGTTTGTCTATGTGTGTGTGTGTGTGTCTGTGTGTATCTGTGTCACTCTGTGTATGTGTCCATCTCTGTGTCTCTTTGTGTGTATCTGTGCATCTGTGGGTGTGTCCGTGTCGCTGTGTGTGTGTGTGTGTGTGTGTGTGTGTGATAAGCGAGCATTGAGAACCACTGTACCTCCCAGTGCTCCACTAGGGCAGGGGTGGGAGAACTTCCTGCTGGCAAGTGGATATTGATAGCAGCATCTGCAGGACACATGTAGCTATAAATGTAAAACTCAGCCAGCGGCAGATTCACTGAACTTCGAGTCCCATCTGTGGCTGCGTGGACAGGGCCCGACCAAGTGATCTCAGAGGTTCCCCACCCCCACACGAGGGGATGACGTCATCAGGTATGGAGCAGTGGGGCAGTCCAGAATCTGCTCGGATGATGTATGAGTCAACACGCCAACAGCACAGCACTGGCCAACTCAACACCAAGACTCGAGGGGATGAATCCTTCGGATGTAATAAACAGAGTCCATTACCTAGCAAAGCGCAAGCCTCCAGGGATGAAACCTCAGGAACGTAACTGGACAGCCCCGCACCCGTCAGCAGGATACCCAGGACCAAGAAAACAAGGCTGACCACATCTTCAGCTGTGGGCTCTGAACTTCCCTTACAAGAATGTGGTCAGAGAACAGCCGCCGTACCAGGCATCTCTGTGCTTTTACCCCGGAGCTGTCGGGGGAACAGCAAACTCCGGGTTACATCGTGTGGCTGCAGTCACCCTTCTCAGCAAGCAGGGGCACAGAGTCACTGCCAATGACCCAGGAGCTGCTCCCTCACAGCACAGGACTCTCAGTCTACTCAGCAGCTATAAAGGCTTATCTTTTCTCATTTTTACCTAAGAAAATCAAAACATCCAGTGTCCTGGGTGCTGGGGAGGCCTCCTCTGCTCCTCACTGTCCTCCGACCCAGTCCTGTGCTTCCTTCCCTGTGCCTGGGAGGGGCTGAGTGCTGCAGAGAAGCAAGTGTGGCCAGGGGAACGTGGCAGTGGTCCTGAACACCACACATAGCCACACTGAGAGTCTGTCTCACAATACAAGCAGGTAACTTACGCACAGCTTGCAGTGGGTTTCCTGTGCGCTGCCTTACACAATGGGCCTGTGAACTCCTGTGTGTCCCACTTCACAGGGGCTGAAAATGCAGAGAGCGGAGAGGGCACGAGGTCTGCCTGCCACCCAGCACAGCTCGCAGCAGACCCAAGTCAAACTCCGGGGTTTCCGAGTCAAAACCTGGCTCTTTCCATTCTGACATTCTGCCAATCCCTCGCACATGGATGTCCCCTCGTGTGGGTCCTGGATACGTGAGGCTGGGTCAATTCACATGCAATATGCAGTTTGTTTCCAAACTGTTTCTGACCCAAGCGTGAACACCCTATCAATCACCTTACTATCTGTTGGTGCCTGGCAGACACGGCACATAGGGAATGATACTAGGAAGCAGAATGTCAATGACTCCCTTCACAAGACTGGGTGGGTCTCCCCCACATCTTATTACCAAGGGGCAGTGGCCAGCGGGAGTTCTCGAGTGCTGAGCTGCAACATCAGATGGCAAAATCCTCAGCTGCAGCAAGGGGAGTGCCGATGGTGAAAACGTGTGATTCTCTATAAGGTTCATGCTGGCGTATTTGTGGGTTCTAACTAAAATGACTGATAGACCCTTCCTGCACCAGGCCTAAAAGCCATTTTCCCACCACAAGACACATTTAATGAGAATTTAGAACCATCAGCCATGTACAAAGAGATATTTCAGATGGCAGATGAGTGCAAACACCAACATATGTTCAGTTCAGCTACAAACATTAGTGAACAGACCTTCTTGGGATTCCACTGTGGAATCCCAAAGGGCACAGACTGAAAACAATGGCACTGAGTCAGCTCAGCCAACAACCGGCACGGAAAGGAGGAAGCGAGGCTCACGATTTCCACATCAGGATGCTGCCTTTAGCATTCTTAAATACTCTAGCACTGTCTTGTTCATGATATAGAAACGTGAAAATCTAATTCACATAAATAAAAGAATTCAGAAAACAGTAGCCTTCCTTGGGGCTGGTGCAGTGGCGTACCTGGCCACAGCACCAGCACTGGTTCAAGGCCCAGCTGCTACACTTCCAATCCAGCTCTCTGCTATGGCCTGGGAAAGCAGTAGAAGATGGCCCAGGTCCTTGGGCCCCTGCATCCATATGAGAGACCTGGAAGAAGCTCCTGGTTTTGAATAGGATAGGCTAGGCTTGGCTCGGGCCACTGTAGCCATCTGGAGAGTAAACCAGTGGATGGAAGACCTCTCTCTCTTTCTGTCTCTGTCTCTCTCTCTGTAACTCTTTCAAATACATAAATCTTTTTTTTAAAGAAAGTAGCCTTCTCAATCCCATCGTGGTAAACAGAAAGAATGGCATGCTCCCTGTGGTGGTTTCCATTATAACTGACTGAAACTGAGGGCAAACTCAAACAGTATTAAAAAAAAGAAGAAGAAGAAAAGACATGCCTGCACCTTACCACTTTTACATTGAACAGCTCATATTTTTTATCCATGCCAGTTATATTTTCGAAATGAAAAATTATGATCAAGGCCGGCGCCGTGGCTCAACAGGCTAATCCTCCGCCTTGCGGCGCCGGCACACCAGGTTCTAGTCCCGGTCGGGGCGCCGGATTCTGTCCCGGTTGCCCCTCTTCCAGGCCAGCCCTCTGCTGTGGCCCAGGAGTGCAGTGGAGGATGGCCCAGGTGCTTGGGCCCTGCACCCCATGGGAGACCAGGATAAGCACCTAGCACCTGGCTCCTGCCATCGGATGAGCGCGGTGCGCCGGCCGCAGCGCGCTGTCCGTGGCAGCCATTGGAGGGTGCACCAACGGCAAAGGAAGACCTTTCTCTCTGTCTCTCTCTCTCCCTGTCCACTCTGCCTGTCAAAAAAAAAAAAAAAAAAGAAAAATTATGATCAAAACATGAGTGCTATGTAAAAAGATACCATCTATTTTCTTCTTTTTTTTAAAGATTTATTTATTTGCAAGTCAGAGTTACACAGAGAGAGGAGAGGCAGAGAGAGAGAGAGAGAGAGAGAGAGAGAGAGAGAGAGGTCTTCCATCCGATGGTTCACTCTCCAATTGGCTGCAACGTCTGGAGCTGTGCCAATTTGAAGCCAGGAGCTAGGAGCTTCTTCTGGGTCTCCCACATGGGTGTAGGGGCTTAAACCCTTGGGCCATCTTCTACTGCTTTCCCAGACCACAGCAGAGAGCTGGATCAGAAGTGGAGCAGCCAGGTGTCAAATCGGCGCCCACATGGGATGCCAGCGCTTCAGGCCAGGGTGTTAACCCGCTGCACCACAGCGCCAGCCCCTCTTCTTCTTCTTCTTTTTTTTTTTTTAAATATGGAGAAGTGAAAAACAACATATAAAATGAAAAAGAACAATTGATTGTGAAAGCCATCAGAGAGCTGCTTTAATGATACACAATCTGCGGGGTAACCAGAGACGGTAAACAGACTAATATTTCAAGAAATACATGCTGATTCACACATCCAGAGCAATGAAGAGAAAATGAAGAAACTTGGAGTTCTAGGAGGATGCACTGCACACAGGTAGTCATCAGTATTTGTTTATCATGTCAGCCTGAGCGGTAATTCTGGTAGCTAATTTGTATTCTCCACAGTTAATTCCACTGTTCCTGCTTGAGCATTTTGCTCCAGAAGGTTTGCTGCACAGCTGTTTAATGGAGCCATCAAGAGCTCAGAAGCCATGGTCCCTGGAGATGGGAAGGCTCTGTGGAGCAAGGTGTCACATCACAGACGATGGAGCCCATGGGTGCAGACACAGACAGGCCTGCTCTGTGGGGCATGGAGTCTCATCACAGACCACAGAGCCCATGGGTGCTCACACAGACAGGCCTGCTCTGTGGGGCATGGAGTCTCATCACAGACGATGGAGCCCATGGGTGCAGACACAGACAGGCCTGCTCTGTGGGGCATGGAGTCTCATCACAGACGACGGAGCCCATGGGTGCAGACACAGACAGGCCTGCTCTGTGGTGCATGGAATCTCATCACAGACGACGGAGCCCATGGGTGCTCACACAGACAGGCCTGCTCTGTGGGGCATGGAGTCTCATCACAGACCATGGAGCCCATGGGTGCTCACACAGACAGGCCTGCTCTGTGGGGCATGGAGTCTCATCACAGACGACGGAACCCATGGGTGCTCACACAGACAGGCCTGCTCTGTGGGGCATGGAGTCTCATCACAGACGACGGAGCCCATGGGTGCTCACACAGACAGGCCTGCTCTGTGGGGCATGGAGTCTCATCACAGACGACGGAGCCCATGGGTGCTCACACAGACAGGCCTGCTCTGTGGGGCATGGAGTCTCATCACAGACCATGGAGCCCATGGGTGCTCACACAGACAAGCCTGCTCTGTGGGGCATGGAGTCTCATCACAGACGATGGAGCCCATGGGTACAGACACAGACAGGCCTGCTCTGTGGGGCATGGAGTCTCATCACAGACGACGGAGCCCATGGGTGCTCACACAGACAGGCCTGCTCTGTGGGGCATGGAGTCTCATCACAGACGATGGAGCCCATGGGTGCAGACACAGACAGGCCTGCTCTGTGGGGCATGGAGTCTCATCACAGACGACGGAGCCCATGGGTGCAGACACAGACAGGCCTGCTCTGTGGGGCATGGAGTCTCATCACAGACCATGGAGCCCATGGGTGCTCACACAGACAGGCCTGCTCTGTGGGGCGTGGAGTCTCATCACAGACCATGGAGCCCATGGGTGCTCACACAGACAGGCCTGCTCTGTGGGGCATGGAGTCTCATCACAGATGACGGAGCCCATGGGTGCAGACACAGACAGGCCTGCTCTGTGGGGCATGGAGTCTCATCACAGACCATGGAGCCCATGGGTGCAGACATAGACAGGCCTGCTCTGTGGGGCATGGAGTCTCATCGCAGACCATGGAGCCCATGGGTGCAGACACAGACAGGCCTGCTCTGTGGGGCATGGAGTCTCATCACAGACCATGGAGCCCATGGGTGCTCACACAGACAGGCCTGCTCTGTGGGGCATGGAGTCTCATCACAGACGACGGAGCCCATGGGTGCTCACACAGACAGGCCTGCTCTGTGGGGCATGGAGTCTCATCACAGACCATGGAGCCCATGGGTGCTCACACAGACAGGCCTGCTCAGGCTAGAAGCAAACTGACTACTAGTTCAAGTAATCCAATGATCACTATTCCTTTTTTCTTTTTGCCATTGCACACGTTTTTACGCAGTTAGTTTAGCTTAGTTTACTTCAGTGACATCACTGTCAGTATAAGGAGCTACAGACATAAAACCATGTTTTGTGCAGGCAAGCTCTATTCAGAGACTGGGCTTAGGTAGCCCAGAGCCTCAGGAGCAGGCCCTGTGTTGACACACGTGCCAGTGTTGAAGCGGAAGTCTGCACACACTCAGAGACCAGAGAGCGGCGCGTTCCTGTCTCTGCACCCAAGGCCATGCTTTTCTGTCTGTGATTTCTCCCCTACAGACATGAGCCACATTTGCATAATGCCTCCTGAAACTTCATATGGAAATGAAATCCTTAACTCAGCTTGAAACTCAGACAAGAAAATGACAAAGCGGACTTCCACCTCGGGGCACTGCTTAAAGAGGGGCGAAATGGGCTAACTCCCGTGTTGAGAAGGCCCCCGGAAAGACCTCTTGCGATTCCAGTCCCACAGGTATCTGCTACAGACCTAGCGGCCAGGCCATCTGCAGTCCTGCTGATCCCTGTCCGCTGCAGGGGAGCTAGCGGCTGTCTGCTGGTGCATTTAGTCTCACGGAATGAGCAAGGAAGCTATCTTGTTAAAAGCTGAACAAAACCAAATGCTCGTAACCAAACCCTCTCTAGATTTCAAAGTCACACAGAAAGGTCACTAAGGCAGTCACCAAGAGCTGATCTGTCTCCAAACAAGTGAAGTTCTACATACAGTAACTCCATGTTCTCCTGAGTTCTACATATGAGAACTCCATGTTATCATGAAGGTCTACATAGGATAACTCCATGTTCTCCTGAGTTCTACATATGAGAACTCCATGTTATCATGAAGGTCTACATAGGATAACTCCATGTTCTCCTGAGTTCTACATATGAGAACTCCATGTTATCATGAAGGTCTACATAGGATAACTCCACGTTATCATGAAGGTCTACATAGGATAACTCCATGCTCTCCTGAAGTTCTATGTATGGTAATCCGTTGTCCTCCTCCAGAACGTATTTCATGTACCATTTCCTCTTTCCATTCTCTTTATACTGCACTGAATTAGTGGCCTGCTCTTGTAAGCAAGAAATGATTTGCTTTCAAACTGCATGTAATTTGCATACACAGAACATGTAGTAGTAACTTGTTAAAAAAATACACTCCCAACTCAGCTGCTGATTGTGTTTTTAGGGGCAGGTTTTCTAAATAAAAATTAAAAAAAAATGTTCTTTAAAAGCTCAGTTGAGAAAATGGAGTTTTTCATTCCATGGGTTACTAAACAGTACCAGCAATTAAACCGAGTGTTGTTTTTTATCATTTGCCAGATAAATAGAGAGGTGCTGGGCATTGTTCAGAATCAATCCCGTGACTGTGAGGAGGATCTGAAAGGATGTCTCCCGGCTCACTCTGCTCTTCTAGTAATCAGTGGGTTCTGTAATTTCGAGTTTGCAGTACCATGAAGTGAACTTCTAGTTTACCTGAAGGACTAAAGTTGTATGACTTAGAAAATTGCCTCTCTGAGGTAAATGATGCAATGCATAATTAAATAACAAAAAACATCCTTTACAGGAAAAGCACACGTTTCACACTGGCTTGATACACAGAGGATAAAACAATTTATTTTACCCAAAAAACATTAATATTAGAATTTTTTTAAACAACCAACCCATGTGTCCATCAATGGGACAGGCCCGTTGCTCAGCGATGCCAACAGCAGCAGCAGCTGTGCAGTCTGCTCCGGGTCTGCCCCTCGGAACCACTCTGATGTGGACTGCTTCCTCCCTGAACCTCCACTGGGGCCTCAGCAGAAAGCATGGCAGCAACACAGCATCGACACACACATAGCAGGAACAACACACTTCCGGCCCTAAGAACTCCACCACCTGTGTGACAGCCAGACAACAGTGGGACTGCCGTTCTCCTGTAGACTTTAAGTGAAGGCTCCACAGTTATGACATCTGTAACTTGATCAACACAGCTGGACAACCCACGTGGTGGCATAACTTGTAGGTGGAGTGAAAAAAAAACCTCAGTTATGTCAAGAGAAGTACAAACAGCACTTAGTTCTTTCTTGCTAAGGATACGTTGTCAAATTCAGAACTGCTGGAAAATGCAGTTAATTAGACGTAAGGAGCTTTATAAAACTGTTCTTAACATTATATTGTTTATTTATATTTACTTAAAAGGCACACATGGAAGAGAGAAAGACAGGAATGACTCATGCCCCCAAATGCCCACAACAACCAGGGTTGAGCCAGCTGGAAGCTAGGAGCCTGAGCATCCACATGGGTCTCTCACTTGGGTGGCAGGCCCTGGAGCCATCTGCGGCTGCGGCTCGGGGTGCACCTTGGCAGGAAGCTGAACTGGAAGCAGAGCCGTCACCCAGACTCAGGCACTCTAACGAGGAAGCAGGTCTCACAAGCGTCACCTCCGCGGCTGCACCAGCTACCTTCCCCCAACATCTCTTTCATACTCACAGTCAGTTCTAAGGGTCACAGAGAGATGGCCTCACTCAGGGAAGCTGACTTCTACCTGTGTTATTTAACGGAAGAACACCGAAAAATTTAAAGGAGCTTCACCACAAGAAATTCAGTGAATCTTTGGATCCCTGTGTCACTCGTGCTTGAACCAAATTCAGCAAAGGAACACATGGCCTGATACGGCACTATGTGAGGTAGGTACTGGAAATACAGCACTTAGAACTTGTCCCACTAACTGGGTAAACTTAAACAGGATTCAAATCCCATGAGAAGCCAGAGTGAAACACAGAGCACTGTTTCAGTTTACACTGCAGAAACTTTCAAATGAACACAGACAGAAGGAAAGCCGTAGATACCTTGCCTACTTGTTGTCTATTACAGTTACCGATGCCTGGAAGTTCTTGTTTTACTTCCTTCTTGCGCTGACTTGCTTCACAGGAAAAACCAGGCAAAGTAGCATTTCATCCAGGGAGAATTAAATATGTGAAGTTAAATGTGACTTCTCTTATTTTTTAAAGATTCATTTAGTTGAAAAGCAGAATATAGGAAGAGGCCAGGGGGAGGGGGAGTGAGAGAGGGAGGAGGGATGGGAAAGAGATGTTTCACTCACTGGCTGACTCCCCGAATGTCTGAAACTGCGGGGATGAGCCAAGCCAAATGCAGGAACCCGGACTCCTTCCCTAGTTCCCACATGGGTGTCACGAGTCACCATCTGATGCCTTCTCAGGAGCACTATTTGCAAGCTGCACCACACGGGGAGGAGCCAGGACTCAAACGTGCACCGTGACATGGGAGCAGGCACCCAAGCAGAGGCCCAGTCCACCCAGTCAAAAGAGCCACCTGAGTCACTGCTCAGAAAGGGCGGTGCCTAACACTTAACAAGTACAACTCCATCCTTCCCTTCCCATCAGTGGATGTTACAGCAGTGTTCCCAGCTCCCTGCTGTACAAAACAATCTTGCTGTAGTTTATCCAACCCAGATGGACATAGGTTCCTCCTCTTTATTTAACAGGATCTGTCCTAGCATTTCATATGAAAGTCCTTAACCTAAGATGATGAAAAAAGTACAGCAAACACTTACCACCTTGCTAACAAGGTTTTATGCGTGTTATATCATACATCTATCCACAGACCTAGCCCTCCATTCAATCAATCATCTGTCTTAATTTTTGAACCTTCCCAAAAGCAGGTGACTAGAAGGCAGGTCAAGTGAGAGGACCACCAGAGACAGTGGCCGTGGAGCAGCCTGCTGTCCTGCTGGGATGTATGGACTTCACTCCATCTTCTCAATGGGAGACAGAAAGGAAACTGCATGAACAAGTCCACCAGGCAGTCTCTTACAGAGTGATGGGTTAAGGAGTGAGCGGTAGGAGCAGTTGGCAGGCAGCAAAATTTACAATTTTATACAGGATGGCGGCTCAGTCTCACTAAGCTGGTGACCACTGAAGACAGACCCAAGAGAAGGTGAATGAGGAAGCCCCACAGGCACCTGGGGTTAGGAGTCCCAAGGTGCGGGACAGCGAGCAGAGGCAGGAAGCTGGAACAAATGGGCACTTGTTTCACCTCTGTAATAAGTGTAATTCCATCACGCCACGAGGATACCGTATTAGCGAAAGGATCAGAGTCACTCCAATTTGCCTCCGCTGGAAGCCAGTTATTGTCATGTTCTATTCTCTAGTCTTTTGTGATTTTAAGTACACATCTTCACCTAAAATTAGATTTGTGAATAAAAGTACACACCAAATAGTTCATTTCATCTATTAATTCACTGTAAATCTCCATATTACTATGTAGTTTAAATATATTATTTTAGAAGCTACCTAGTAGTCATCAAATCAAACAACATGGACTCATTTACACAGCAATTCTCCTGTTGCTAAATATTTACGATGTGTACTTGTGTACTTTTTCCCTTAGAAGCACAGCAGTATCTTTATAGAGTTAATTTCTATTTGCAAAACATAATAAACAGATACAGAGAGAGAGAAAGAGAGAGAGAGAAAATTACTCTAGTGAAGCAAATTAATGCATCCATGGTCTCACACAATCACTTCTTTGTTTTTGTTTTGTTTTTGTGATAAGCGCAGCTAGAATCTCACTTAACTATAATCTTTCAAATATTTACTTAAGAAAAATGCAACATTGGAGTTATGTATCAAAGAATCTAAGGGAAATTCTTTAAGAGTCATTTTACTTTATTTGAAACAGAGAGACACAGAAGAGGTAAAGCCAGAGAGAGAGAGGTCTTCCATTCCGCTGCTTCACTCCCCAAATGACTGCAACAGCCAGAGCTGAGCTGATCCAAAGCCAGGACCTGGGAGCTTCTTCCATGTCTCCCACGTGAGTGCAAGCAGCACAGACCTTGGGCCATCTTCCACTACTTTCCCAGGCCATAGCAGAGAGCTGGATTGGAAGAGGAGCATTTGGGACTCAAACCGGCTCCATATGGGATGCTTGCACTGCAGGCTCAGGCTTTAACCCACTGTGCCACAGCGCTGGCCCTGGGGAGTTCTTTTTGAATTGTACTTCCAACCAACACCACCCAGTTATGTGTGCTTCAGAAACAGAAATATACAAGGTACACTGCTGGTGGGAATGAAAACTACTACAACCATTATGGAAGGCAGTATGGAGATACCTCGGAAATCAGAAATACATCTACCAGCTGACCCAGCCTTCCCACTACCAGAAATTTATCCAAATGAAATGAAATCGGCATACAAAAGAGCTATCTGTACCCCCATATTTATAGCAGCTCAATTCTCAATGGCTAAGATATGGAATCAACCAGATGTCCATCAATGGATGACGATTGGATAAAGACAACATGGTATGTATATATATATACACACTATGGAATCATTACTCAGCAAGAAAATGAATGAAATCCTGTCTTTCACAACAAAATGGATGCAACTGGAAACCATCATGTTTAGTTAAATAAGCCAATCTCAAAAAGATAAATATGTTGTCTTTGACATGTGGCAGTTAATGCAGAGCAAAAAAACGGACAGGCATGAACTGCACAATTGTGATAAGAGTGCTGTTTTTAGCCCTTGTTCATACTCCTGTGGAACTGTGGTCTTCCTACTGTTTCCTAGTTGAATATCATGGTTAGTGTGCACTAAGTCTGTAATTACAGAGGGAAGTGAAACTATTTCTTTGCAAAAATTAAAGAAAAACAAGAAAGGAAGGAGGGAGGGGGATTAAAAGTGAAAGACAGGATGGGAGAGGGAGGGAAGCACAATTATAGTCTTAGAAGTTTCCTACGAAATATATGAAATTTGTTTTCATATTAACAAAAATTTTTAAAGCAATGGGGCCAGTACTGTGGCAAGGTGGGTAAAGCTGCCGCCTACAGTGCCGGCACCCCATCTGGCTACCCATTTAAGACCCAGCTGCTCCACTTCCAATCCAGCTCTCTGCTATGGCCTGGGAAAGCAGTGGAAGATGGCTCAAGTCCTTGGGCCCCTGCACCCATGTGGGAGCCCTGGAAGATGCTCCTGGCTCCTGGCTTCAGATCTGTGCAGCTCTGGCCGTTGCAGCCAATGGGGGAATGAACCAGTGGATGGAAGACCTCTCTCTCTCTCTCTCTCTCTCTCTCTCAGCCTCTCCTTCTCTCTGTGTAACTCTTTCAAATAAATAAATCTTTTTTTTAAAAAAAATAAACAAGAGTCAGATGATGTATCTTGATAATTTAAGTTACAAAACATATTTTGCTGTCTTATTTTGCATTTCTATTAGAAACTTTAATCTGTACCGTGTGTTCGACCATTGTATCTGTTAACAGATAGGATGAATTTAGTTTTCTGCATTTTTTAAGTGCTATTTTCCAGGAAAAATGGTAGGAGGATATACCCACTGTCTTCTCTGATTTACTTTTGGAAAATAAAAAGAATGTATAAAATATATATGAACATTTAAATGGCTACTACTAAATTATTCAAATGCTTTCATGTTTCTTATAAAAGAAATACATTGTAGTTTTTCCGGCTGTTCGTAGAAACTTGAAAGGAGGAAGACATCGGCTCTCTTCATCAGTGTGAGCGAGTCCTCTGCCAGCATCCACACCGGAGAGCACAGGCAGGGGCAGCGCCTCGGGGCTCAGGGTTTGTTAATATCCTCCTGGGTGGAGCCAGGGTCAGCCTGAGCACAGTGCATCCTACACAGCAGGCTCCAGCATGCAACACACTACAGGCAATCCAGGAACAGGGTGAGACACAATAACCCCCACATGCTCCCAGAGAATCTGAGACCACTGTGGCACAGCGGGCCGTCCCAGTCTAGGACAAACACATCCCGTGCTGGAGAGCCTGGGACCTAGCTCCACCTCTTGTACCAAACTAGCTTCCTGCAGCACTTCCTGGGCCCCTGCGGCTCACGTGGGAAACCTGGCTGGGGCTCCAGACTCCTGGTGTTTGCAGGGCCTAGCCCTGGCTGTGACGGACATTTGGACAATGAAGGACCTTTTCCTCTTCCTGTCACTCTGGCTTTCAAATAATGAATATTGGAAAAAGGAAAAGGAGTCGTTCACTGGGTAAACTGAGTTTGGACAGACACTCAGGCATTACTTCCAGGGCTGGCACAAGGGCAGCTGTCTCTGGCTCTCTGGTTTAGTCTCCGCAGGGCATGGGCACGGGGGCTCTCACGGATTTCATGGCAGCCCTCCTCAGACCATGCCCCGCCAGTTCTGTGTGTGCTGTGCGGGAGTCGCACCCACAGCTCCTCCCGTGCCAGTCCACGGCAAGCTTCTCTGCTCTGGACGCAGGTTTCCATCACCATCCTTGTGTCTTCCCCGGCATTCCAGGGTTTGGCCTCTTCCGGTACACCTTCCATGGAGACCACCGTGCCTCCGCTTCCCTGGGGCCTGTGTGTCCCTCATTTCCATCGTCTTCAAAGGCATCCTGGGGGCACACAGGAAGGGTGCACGGGGGCTGCTGGGAGCTCCCACTGAGCTGCTGATGTGCTGGGTCTCCTGAGTGCCTTGGACCTGCACAAGGCACTGCATTTAGCTGCTCGTGCCGTTTGCTTCTGTGCCTGGGGCTGCAGGACACCCCCTACCCCTGAAATTCTTCATTTAGAGACATTCTCCCACCTTTGTGGCCTCGCGCACTTTTTTTCTTAAACAACAACAAAGTGGCATTTTTGCTTCCGGCCACACTATAACCATTCCTGAACATTGATCTGACTTCAAAAACAGGGGCGAATGCGCCGAGCTTTTGAAGTCACACATCCGGAGAGAGTGCCGTTGCTCAAAAGGCATGTGCTGCGGAGCACTTTCAAATTTTCTTTTATTTCTATTTTTCTTTAAAAAGATTTTTTTTCAGTCACTATTCTCTTTCAGGTTTGGTTCTGCCTTGTTTCTCAAAAGGGGAACTTTTTATCTTGAAGTTTTGTTTTTCTGCATTTATTCCAACATTTCTTTTTACCCTGTTTCCCAGGCATTTCGCCGCTGCCTTCCCAGGGTGTTTTGAAGGGGAAGCCTTCAGTGCTGTGGGTTTCACACAGATTCCACGCGGACTCCGCAAGGTGGCCCTGCAGAGGGTCTTGCGCCCTGCCTCTGGGTCCACACTTCTGACTGTGAAAGCCTAAAAGGGGACTGCGTTAGGTGGACCCAGAACGGTGAGGCTGAACCCGCAGGGAGGGGGCACTGTACCCACGGGAGGCAGCCGCGGCAGAGGGCACGGGGCACGCAGCTCCTGCCCCCTTGGGACGTCACCAGGGTGTCCTGGCGGCGACTGCCACCCTCTGATGGGGAAGCAGCCAGCAAGCAACGCTCAGAGTCATTCACAAAGGGCTATTTGCTGGTAGACTCTGGTCAGTGAGTAGTAATTGGACATCTTCTTGAAAGCTTCTCTTTTCTCCCTGCTTTGCCAGGGGCAGTCTCAGCAGTACGGGCAAGTAGCCAGCGTCTGCGCTTTACCTCCGAGATGGAAGCTCAAATACTTCAAGTCTGAAAATTGACAGCAGTAGGTTAATCCTCTGCCTGTGGCACCGGCATCCCACATGGGCACCACTTCTAGTCCCGGCTCCTCCTCTTCCCATCCAGCTCTCTGCTGTGGCCTAGAAAAGCAGCAGAAGATGGCCCAACTCCCTGGGCCCCTGCACCCATGTGGGAGACCAGAAAGAAGTGCCTGGCTCCTGGCTTCGGATCAGTGCAACTCCAGCCATTGCAGCCATTTGGGGAGTGAACCAGTGGAAGGAAGACCTTTCTCTCTGTCTCTCCCTCTCATTGTCTGTAACTCTACCTCTCAAATAAAATCTTTAAAAAAAGAAAATTTACACAGCCAGTAATCACTCAGGTTAGAGCTTTATTCGCAGATTCTAAATCCAGGGTTTTTTTCTATTATGTATACCTTTTCCTGTTGAGCTTATGGTAGCCAAAAAAAGCAAAAAAAAAAAAAAGTCAGAAATTTCTTTTATTTATTTATTTATTTATTTATTTAGACAGGCAGAGTGGACAGGGAGAGAGAGAGACAGAGAGAAAGGTCTTCCTTTGCCGTTGGTGCACCCTCCAATGGCTGCCACGGACAGCGCGCTGCGGCCGGCGCACCGCGCTCATCCGATGGCAGGAGCCAGGTGCTAGGTGCTTTTTCCTGGTCTCCCATGGGGTGCAGGGCCCAAGCACTTGGGCCATCCTCCACTGCACTCCTGGGCCACAGCAGAGGGCTGGCCTGGAAGAGGGGCAACCGGGACAGAATCCGGTGCCCCGACCGGGACTAGAACCCGGTGTGCCGGCGCCGCAAGGCGGAGGATTAGCCTGTTGAGCCACGGCGCCGGCCCAAAAGTCAGAAATTTCATTGGGTGCCTCCTAGAAACACAGACATGGAGGGAATTACAGCACATGCTGCTCTTGAGACGGATATGAGCAGTCACCGCCTGTGTTCTCATTTCACAACCGAAAAGTTTGTCCAGAACAGCGTATACTCAAGATGCCTACCCTAACCCAGCCTGTTCTGTCTGGCTGTCCTCGGTTTAACTTTTTCCCAGCTTTGTGGTCCTTGAGTCAACAGAAAATGAGAAAAGCTCTTTCTATTGCAACACACACACACACACTTTCACACAGGGGCACACACGCACACACACTTTCACAGGGGGCACACATGCACACATGTGTGTATACAGGAGCACCCCACAAGCTCGAGGAATGCACACTTCCTGACCTGCACACTGCACATGGCAGCCATGGGCTTCCCAGTGGGGCCCCAGCGATGTCTGCACGGTGCTCTCGAGGTAGCATGCTCCATCCTTGCCCTCAAAAATCAGTGCTCTTTTAACTTTGCCATAAAAAAAATGGAATTAAAAAATAAATGAACTTTGGTGCAGAAGTATTTTGATATCCCTGAATGGGTTTTTCATAATACACATTTTCCACCAACTTTTAAATCCAGATCATGTGTGTGTGTGTGTGTGAATGGGTGAGCTGTGTGCACATTCCTTTCAAAGACTTCTGATGTCTAAATACTTATCTTTCAAATGTTCCATCTAAAGGACACGAGAAATACAGGATGGAACACTACTATTCCCATTGTGAGTTACCTGTGATTAATTTCCTAAGCACAGAAGTAGAACACATTGATCCATGTAGTATCAAAGGTCAGGGAAATGTGTATTTCTTAACCACTGTGATATGAGGCACTCTGAGTAACTTTTTAACTTCACTTTACTACCACGTCTGAGTCCAGATCAAGAAGGTGGACTGAGGTCATACAGGAAGTCCTCTCTTTACTAAACAGCGACTGCTAGGTGTTCACGCTGCATCCCGTTCTTTCCGCCCTGGCCCATGCTTCTGAAAGGGTCACTCCGAGCAGGGTCACAGAGCAGCGTCAACTCTGCACCTTGCTCTACCTTCCAGGCACACTGCGGGGCTGCTCCCAGCAAGAGCAAGGGAAGCCCACCTGGCCCTGCTGTTGAGACTCCGCACAACCAGACCGCCTCACACCTGTGGCCCTTTCTTCCTGGTGGGCATGCTCCTTGGCCACCATCCAGGCAAGCCTGAGTCCAGCATCCATCCCTGGATCTGACCCTGGCTCTCAGCTTCCCCCCTCTCCAGTCAAGCATGAGTCTAGCATCCATCCCTGGATCTGACCCTGGCTCTCAGCTGCCCCCCTCCAGGCAAGCCTGAGTCCAGCATCCATCCCTGGATCTGACCCTGGCTCTCAGCTTCCCCCCTCTCCAGTCAAGCATGAGTCCAGCATCCATCCCTGGATCTGACCCTGGCTCTCAGCCGCCCCCCTCCAGGCAAGCCTGAGTCCAGCATCCATCCCTGGATCTGACCCTGGCTCTCAGCCGCCCCCCTCCAGGCAAGCATGAGTCCAGCATCCATCCCTGGATCTGACCCTGACTCTCAGAGCTGTCCTCCTGAATGCAGCCCCTTGTGTCTCAGCCACCTGTGTCCTTGCACCTGCCATTGGAGGGGCTGCAGAGTACCCTGGGGAGTGTGCTTGGTCACATCAGAGAGTGGCAGCCGCCAGCAAACAACTGGACAGAGTGGAGGAAGAGCCCGGGAGCACACAGACTGCTTGGCTCTCACACTGCATCCTCACCAGTTCTGGAAGAGCAGGCCTCAAGTTCACCACCTGTAAAGTGGGTACATGATAGTGCCCAAGCTCCAGGACTCAGGGAGGCCACTAGTGCACGTGTAAAGTGCAACAGAGACCATTTGGTACCTAACGTTCAATAAGTATTACCTACTTAATAATATTCTTTATGACACAGTTTATTTCATTAAGTTGATTCTCTTTTCTTGATATGCTAATGATTTCCTGGAGCGATGTGGTCTAAGTTCATGCACTGTGTTAGCAGCGTTGGAGGTAAACACAGACCCCGAAGCACCCAGGGATCTCATCAGAGAACAGCCCCCACCGAACTTCCCCAGAGGTCCAGGTGCTTCTGAGGGTGTGCCTGGGCTAAGGGGATGCAAACAGGGCCTGTGTTCAGGACCTGCACTATCGCCTTGTTGCAGCTCGACACTAGGGATGCCGACAGGTCACAGTGATTTACAGCATGCACACTACCAATCCGGCAGAACTCGGCTCTGTGTATGTTGGAAAGGGACCATGCTTTTGTGAATAGGAAAGCGAAAGAATTCCTGAGAGACAGCGTCCTGCAGTGGTCAGACACCAGGGCAATGCAGTTTCCTGTGTGTACTGTTTCCAGGACACCTGTCGTCAGTGTGGTTGTAGTTGGGGGTGCAGCGTGTGCCAATCTAATCCATCATGCACGACTGAGGCGAGCGGGCTGCATGCTGACTGTGAGCTGAGAGGCAGGCGTGACGCCCACCGCCAACGAGTGAGTTACACGTCTGTTTCGGTGCTAGCTCCTGCCATCTGCACGGTAGCAGGGAAGCTGAACTGCAGGCCTCCATTTATTTAACGACCATATTTAACTTCCACATTGTTCCCAGGATGCAATAAAAGTGTATTAATGATTACAAGGAAAACATTAATAAGGAAGCAAATCAGAAAGCTCCTGGGCTCAGCCAAAATGAACTTCCCCATCCACGCCTGCCCAAGGGAATACGAATTTGATTCTCAGGTTAAGTTTTCTTTATCTCATTTCTTCCTTGACAAAGCCGCGTGAATACTAATGGAGGAACAGCGGCATGATGAGAAAACAGGATTATGACGACACAGCAAACACCATGGTCGGATGTTGACAAGTGTTTAAACCACTGAGTCTAGGTGCGGGCTGCTCCTCACAGCTGAGCAGGACTTAGCTAACGCTCTGAGAGGAGTGGCGTGGAGACAGCGGACTGCAGTGCCACACAGCTCTGTGGGCTGCTGCAGCTCCCTGCTGGCCCCTGCGCTGACCTCCAGGTCTGCGAGCGGTGGGGGCTGGGGTCAGGTTCACTGGGACGGAGCAGACAGCCAGGGTTCTCTGCAGCTACTCTCATCACTGAGTTTTAGGGAAGCGGGGGGCTATTTTCCGGGGGATGTCCAAGCTGTATTCTGAGGATGTAAATGGATATCAGGGGCTTTGTGTTAGGCACTTGGGGAAATGAAAAGTAAATGGCACGGAACTGGCGCCCATCAGGGAATCGAACCATTAGGGTGCTTGGCTGTGACAGGCAGTGTTGACAAGGGGACCCTCAAGGTCTGAGCCTGGGGTACTGGAGTCTGACTGCAGCACGCTGAGCTGCACTGTACACAGGAACAAGGAAACCTAACATGCAGGATGAATCTGAACATAAACAACTGTCTAGATGACACCGCAAGCCAAGAAAACACACCATGCATCGTGCCCATCACCTGTGAGCTTCTCAAGAGCTACAGGTCCAATATACTGATAACTGAGCTCTGGAATGTTTAAGGACAAGCTAAACTGCTGAGACCAAAACATCTCACAACACCATGGTGCCAACAAGTCACCAGGATGGGTGGTGTATAGACAAGTTGCCAGAGTGGGTGGTGTACGGACATGTCACTAGGGTGGGCGGTGTGCGGACAGGTCACTAGGGTGGGTGGTGTACCGACAGGTCGCCAGGGTGGGTGGTGTATAGACAGGTCGCTGGGGTGGGCGGTGTACAGACAGGTCGCCAGGGTGGGTGGTGTATGGACGGGTCGCTGGGGTGGGCGGTGTACAGACAGGTCGCCGGGGTGGGCAGTAAACGGACAGGTCACTAGGGTGGGCGGTGTACGGACACGTCACCAGGGTGGATAGTGTACGGACAGGTCGCCGGGGTGGGCGGTGTACAGACAGGTCGCCGGGGTGGGCAGTAAACGGACAGGTCACTAGGGTGGGTGGTGTACGGACACGTCTCCAGGGTGGGTGGTGTACGGACAGGTCGCCAGGGTGGGTGGTGTATGGACAAGTCGCAGGGGTGGACGGTGTACTGACACGTCTCCAGGGTGGGTGGTGTACAGACAGGTCGCCGGGGTGGGTGGTGTATGGACAGGTCGCCGGGGTGGGCGGTATACAGACTGCTCCCAGAAGTCCTGTGGAGCCCCAGCAAGCAAGCGGCTCCTGTTCCAATTCTAACAGACGAGTGCACCCCAGCAGACATGGCTCAGAGGCAGCTGGAGGCTGTCCCATACACTGTGCTGTTTGCTGGTGGTAGCTGACGCATACACATGGCCCCACAAGGCCAAGGGGCATGGGAAGCTTACCACCTGCTGACCATTCACTTAGGCACCAGGAACACACAAACCTTTCCACAGTTACATAGCGGTCTTGAGGTTGAATCTTGGAAATTTATTTCTGCTTGTAGTTGAATGCTAGGTCTCGTCTGAGCTACAAATCTTCTGAGCTCCTGATACCACACTCCTCTGCCTCACTTCAAACCTCCTCTTATGTTCTCAAGCACTCACACCTAACAAGCAGTGCTCTTTCCTGACCACCACACGGCTGTCCAGCAGGAGCTCCCCACGCCCTGGGGCAGCCAGGCAACCCAGACCCAGTGGCATCGCTTTGCCCATTTCCACGCTCTCGCCCCTCGTCCTGAAACCTCACCTTCTAAACACAGTAAGAACTCAGCTGCACCCCAGACCCTCCCCTGCACAGATTCGAGCAGTGCCATCCTCCCGGCCTGCTCCGAGGTCCACCTCCAGAGCCGTCCTGTCCACTCTCCAGGCCTCTGCCACAGCTGATGCTGTGAAAGCAGCTTTGTTCTGTTTTCCACTCTGAAAAATCCACTGCTATACCTCCACCTGAAACTTCCCCAGTGACTCCCTAACATGCGGCCCCTCCCTCCCATGCTGCTCCCCTCCCCTGCTCCTGCCACTCTGCGGCCACTCTCCAGGGATGTCCCCCGAGTCCCCGCTGTCTTCCACTGCTGCCTTCTCATGCCTGGTGTTCTCTGCACACAGTCACGCCTGTCCAGCATGGACAATCTAGAGCAAATGTTGACTCCTACAGGCAGCCGTCTCTAGGCTTCTTGATGCTGTCAAATTTCCCTCTTACATGTACCAAGACACTGAGAACAAGTCATTCCAGGTAGACGCTCGCTTGTCTGATTACTGGCTGAATGTCGCTCTACCCCTGGAGCGAGCTCGGTGCAGGCGCACGGACATGTTTCTCTCTGGTGAACACTAATGTCCAACACGGCATGTAGTCCATAATAAACATTCAACAGGCATTATGAGAAGTATTATTAAAGCAGGAATTTGACTTCAAAACCCAAACATTCCTCACTTATTTCAAAAGAGCAGTAAAAACGACTACATCACGAATTGCAAGATAGGGAAATGGCATCAGATGTGAAGTTATAAAGGAAGACCTCATCAAGAGCGCAGCTTTTAAGGAACACTAATCAACCACCAAACACTGTGTGGAAGAGAACACGTGAAGACTTCTGAAACAAGGGGAGCATGAACCAGCACACAATGAAGGACATTACTCGAGTGAGGGCTGCGTGTGCACTGGGCTGATCACAGGAGGGAGCGACCGCTAGTAAACTCATGAGCGTGAAGACCTGGGTCAGAATCCAGGATGCTACTTGATCAAGCACACGGAAGAGCAGGAACACATCTGGAGTGGAGATGGAAGAGCAGGAAGCCGCGCGGGAAGGCACTCGGGTCATTTCAGAGCAAAGCTGGGAGCGCAGACGAGGCCCCCTGTGGAGGGGACTTCAGAGTGGCCTCGAGTTGGAGGTGTCTCCAGAGTGCCTGGGACATGAAAGGGGAGCCCAGGAGTCACCACAGAGTGACTATGGAGTCACTGAAGTCTCCACAGAGAGCCAACACCAGAGCCATGCAAGTCCCCCACAGGCACAAGGAGGCTGAGAGGCACAGGACCAAGCCAGCCACTTAGGAACAATACCTCGGGGACACGAGCCGGTGCTGAGACACAGCAAGGCGGTGTGAGGCACACAGAGAGCACGGCGAGCCTGGACATGCACCTGTGAGGTGCAGGCTTCCTCTGCGTGGCGGGCCCGTCAGGACTGCGTTGGCCACAGACAGCTGCTCTGGTCCCACTGCGGCAGTCCCAGGGGCTGTGTCAGACTGTGACCGAGCAAGGCAGGATGTCCACGTCTGACATCGCTGCTGGACACCACAAACCTCACTCCAGGGGCTGCTGCGCTCTGGCCGTGGGACACTCACTGCACCTCAGCACCTGCTTCCTCCTGCTCCCCTTCCCTTCACAGCTGTTCAGCCACAGGACATCTCCCACCCCAGCACCTCAGCGGGTGCTCCCTGAGAGCCCCACCTGTGACAGGGCTGAGAGAGGCAAGCTTCCAGGAAGTATTTCCCAGAAATCACACGGATCAAAACAGACCTTGACAATCCTCAAATGACATTCGCTTGAGTTCTTTTTCTTCTCCCTGAGACCTTGTGAAGTTACCTAGTCACTTTAGGAAATCAAGGCTGGGGCATTGTTCCATTAAGACACTTGGCTGCTTGGACATGTGAACCTGAAACCCGAAGCAGAGGAGATCAGGAGTCACCCAGCTACTCTCCCTGGGAGCCACACACGGCAGGACCAGGACCAGCAGTGTGGCCTGCGTCTTTACAGCTCCCCCCGAGGGCACCCGGAAGCCCGGCATCAGCAGATGCCAGAGCTGTAGGGGAGATGGCGGCGATGGGCAGGGCCGCCATCTGCTGAAGGCTGTGAGGGAACGCCTGGACTCTGTGAAGGCTGTGAGAGAACGCCTGGGCTCTGTGAAGGCTGTGAGGGAACGCCTGGGCTCTGAAGGCTGTGAGGGAACGCCTGGACTCTGTGAAACGCGTCGGCACACCCTGAGCTTCCTGAACCTGCTGTGGAAACTTCATTTCCATAGAGCGACAGGTGCCCCACCACGCGGCACACAGAAAGTCACCGACTATAAATGTGGTGCAGCAGACGAGCACACAGATGCATCTTCTGTCCACTCAACTAACACGTGGCAAGGAGTCTGGATGGAACCTCCCAGCAGATCCAACAACACAGGGCCTTCCGGGGTCCTGGATGCCCAAGTCGAGTCCATCAGAAGGTGGTGATTTCTGAGTAAGTTTCCTATCACCTCAGAACATTTGAGAGGCACATTTCACAATGAATAATTGTAGGCTTTAATTAATCAGCTGAAATTAAATCAAGAGAGTTCTGAATGTCATGCACTTGAAGGAAAGCACTGAGAAGCCTGTTTGTAAGATGAGCAGTGGTTTTCAACCAAAAGACCAAGCAGAGGTCTAAGTACACAGCACTGGGGTGGATGACAGTCTCCCTTCTTATCCTGATCCTATCATCCACAGCTATTTCTGCTGTAAACAACAAAGCCCACACTCAGCACTACAGAACAGGAACGTGATTATCACACACCACAGGAGACGCAATGGCGGGGGAAGCCTCCGGGTGGACTCATCATGGCTAATGATGCTTTCCGTCTAGACACTCGGCTGTAGCCACACTTGGCTTCACCCGCAGCTGCTGTCTTTTGGATGGCAGGACGGTTGCCCGTGGCTATGGGAGCCACACGCTTCACCGTCCATGTCCAGCAGGAGCATGTCGGCCACAGAGAAAGCAGTCTGAGCACAGACCTCCTCGACGCGCCCTGGCCATTCTAACGAGCAGGAGATGATGGGTCCTAAGAACCTCAGTTCTCCTCCTGCCCAGCCAGCCCAGCCACGGGGGAGCTGGCTGGTAACAGAGATGCCAACAGAGCCAAGGTAGAGAGGAGGCACACCAGGTGTGCAGCCCACAGCAGTCCTGGGTGCACGTCTGTGCCACGCCGGCCAAATTCCCTTGCGGATATTCCCTCCTCTATCCTTGAATCTGGAAACATCGATCTCGGTTTGTCACTGGCTCGCTTGAAGACTGGCATCTGCTGTCGTGTATCTTAGTTCATCCCTGGCTCAGGCTTGCTCGGCAGCTGTCTTCTGCGTGGGCAGGGTGTGGCACCCAAGGGCTCACTGCGAGTCAGGCAGCTGGGCTCGTGCTCCTGGGGTAGGTCACACACATCCTTGTTGATGTGTGCCCACACCAGCCACAGCCCAGCTCCTCACTAGCTTGTGAATTTACATTCACAGGAGTCTGCTCAGTCCCAGTATTTCAAAGGGTTTATGTATCACTGACAAAAAAATAAAAAACCAAACAGCAACATTTGCTTAAATCTTTTCACTCCTGGTATCCTACTTAAAATTCAGCTGGGTATTTAAATCACTTTTACAGCTCAGGGCCTTCCAGTGGAGACTTCTAATTAGAACCTGGGGAGCCTCCGAAGTCCTCCGAGAAGCTCCCACTTCTTTCTTTTCTTTTTTAAATTTATTTTATTTGTTTGAAAGTCAGTTACAGAAGGAGACACACAGTGAGAGGGAGAGAACTTCCATCTGCTGCTCCACTCTCCAAATGGCCACGAGCCTCTTCTGGGTCTCCCGTGTATGTGCAGGGGCCCAAGCACTCGGGCCATCTTCTGCTACTTTCCTAGGCACATTAGCAGGGAGCTGGACGGGACTTCAAGCAGCGTCCTCCTGGACACTGGCACTGCAGGCGGTGGCTTCACCTGTCTACCACCGCCTGCCTGAAGCTCTCAGTTCTGAAGCAGACACCCCAGGAAGCAGAAGTGTGTCCACACCATGGGTCTCCAGACAGTGCCTCAGGCACATTCTCTGCCTGCGTGGCTCTCCCACACACACCTGGATGCTCCCTCGTGGCCTCTGAAGTTTGGGACCTCCTGAATTGGGCAGTTTTGCAGTGGACAGTATCAGCAGTGGCAGCCCCGTGCCGTAGAGGCCGGGCTCACCTGGAGAAGCAGGCGTGACGAGGGGGCAGTGGTGCCAGGTGAGCATCTCAGACAGCCTCGCTAATGCTGCAGTGACACGACCTTTTCTGGTTCACAAGACCCTGATTTCCTAAGAGCTGGGAGCAACACACAGGTACAGAAGACACCACCTCCGTGGAGTGAAGGGAAGAGCACACAAGACAGGCAGCTAAACACCACAGGTGCAGAAATCTACAATCTCCTCTATGGTGGATTTTCTTTTCTCCATAGTAACATCTGTCTTTTTTAAAGAAGACAAATGACAAGACAGCAGCGAAGGTCTCTGACATCACGCCTTAGCCATCATGGCCTCCACTGCCATTCGGACGCTGTCCAGGGCCCAGAGTGTGCTCTTGGCAAGGGGGCTGGCTGCCACACGTGCATGTCTGCTGGGTGCTGGGGCTGCGCTCACCCAGAACTAAACACACAGGTGTCTCCTGGAGGTGGACCCTTCAGTGCGGCTGGTGCACTCTCACACTGCCCCATATTCATGTCCTACACAAAGGGCAAAAGCAATGGTCCTCATTAAGATGCTGAATAGGTATGGGACACAGGAGAAGGACTCCTTCCCCAGGGAAGGAGGCAAAAAATAAAATTAAAAGATCCCTTTGGTCAAAGTTTTCTGCAGAGTTAAATTTGTCGGGCTTGAGGAAGTGCCTTGGGTTCCCAATTACGCGTTGGCAGCTTTTAGTGGGCAGAAGTGTCAGAACAGCTTATTTTACAATATTAGCTCATGACGTCTAGGTCTGCAAACCACTCCTAGGAAACACGAAGATTTCCTGACTCCAACAGGCACCCTTAGGCCATGCCAGACCCCATGCCGCCCACCAGCTCCTGGTGTGAGTGGGGAACCCAGCGGGACGTGTTCTGGAGGCCACCATGGCTCGTGTGGTTTTCTGTGTTCGTACACTCCCCCGCAGGGCTGCTACTTTCAAACGGTGATGGTGGTGATGATGACCAGGATGGTGGCGATTTAACACACTTGGTCCAACGTCCTGGAACACTCTGGAACACGCTCCTGTTGCACACAGCTGGGAAGCGTCTGTGGGGCGAATGGTAGCTGTTCTACCCCTGTGACTCCAGCTACAGTATTCCTGAGTGATACACCAAGTACCATACATGATGCAACCAAATGCCATCTCGGTATCATCTTTACAAAGCTCAGTTTCGGACTATGTTCCTGTGTTTTTCATTGGTGCACATACACTTGGCAAGACGTCAAGTCCCTCTAGGGCAGAGTCTCTCATATTTACTTTGCATCAGCCAGAGAGTCCATCTTGGGGCCGTTTACATCATTTGAGCTAAGGAACCACTTGTGCTCTGTTTACCAATGTGCTTGATGTCACAGAAGCTCACAGAGGGTCCAAAGATGTGGTGCCCTTAACCTAGCTGTGACAAGAAACACATCAGAGGCTTTGTAGGTGCACATTTCTTTCTCAAAGACTGAAATGGAGTGGGAGAGCCATGACAACAGGAAAACCAGTCTGGGTTTAATTTCCCAATTGTCAATGGTGTATAGAAGATGTAAACTGCAGTTTGGCTTCTAAATCTTAGAGTAGGAAGCTGTAGTATTAATATCATATTTAAAGAGCAGGACAACACTACCATGCATGTGACAGCCTAGTAAATAAGCCAAGCCCCATTCCGCAGACCCTTGTGAGCACGGTGGGTTTTACTGTGTGCGGCGTGTGGAACTGCAGTACAAGTAAGAGAACTGATTTCATTGTCGAAATTTCTCCTCATTCCAGATATTTTCACACAACCCAAGCTACCCACAGCATGACATTTACTGGTTCTTTTTTCTCCATATAATGAGTCATTTTCTCTTCAACCACTGTGGGATTTGTCGTTGACCATCTGCACGGCCCTTAGCAGAGCCCGGAGGAGCCTCGTGCTGGTGCGGTCCACTGCGGCTGTTCTGTAGGGGCTCCCTCTCTCTGCTCTTGGAACTTTTTGAGGCATTCATTATGTCAAGTTTTCATAACTGACTTTGAAAACACAGCCTGCATTTTCACAGGTGTACTAATATGCATATTAGCCTCTGGACTACTTTCCTGCATTTGGGAATGATCACTCAAGTAGTCTTGCGTCCAACAGCTGATCTATATGTGCCATGATATGCTGTGTGCTACAGATTTTACCCTGTGTGGCCACTCTGTCAACACGGGTGTATCCAATGTGGCCACTCTGTCAGCACGAGTGTATCCTGAGTGGCCATTCTGTCAACATGAGTGCAAAGAGCCCCGTGGACTGACCCACACAAGCTGCCTCCTCCCCGGCCTGTGGACACGGTGCTCTCCACAACGCCACAGGGTGAGGCCGCCACATCTCTATTCATTTCCATAGTTTCCTTATCTTCTCTGCCGCAGGAATCCATTCGTCTTTGCCAGCTTCACCTTCGGTTTCCACGGCAGGAGTCTGCTGCCTCCTCTAAGACCCCCCCAACCCACCGTTTGTCAGAGAACTCCGACCTCCAGGAAGGAAAGCGAAACCTCGGAGATCCCCGAGAGCCGGGATTTGATCACGTCTGTTACAGCATGAGCCTGCTGGGGATGTCCTTGGCGACAGGTGTAGTTTCCCAGTTACATCCTGGTAAGCAACCGCGTAAGTGCACGGCCATGAAATGTGAGTGGACTCCACGGAGGATCCTGGTCTCGAGGGGTTCTGTGGACAGGGCCGCCAAGTATCTGACATTCTCTGCAAACCTGCGTTTTTTAGACAACGGAACGTGCCCAAGGCATTCATGCTTTTCACCAGCAAAGAAACTGGGTGCCTGTGTCACCCTCAGTAAATCAGCACTCTCATTCCTCTTGGTGGCTTACCAGCTCCTGAACACTGAGAACATTTACCAAGGAGACACTTTTTTTTTTTTCTGTAGACTTCTAAGTTGTTTTTCTTTTCCTTTGTGAATTGTACTTTGCAGAAAAGTACTGTATCGTTAGTTGTTTTTAAACATTTTGTTTCACTGATCATTTGAAACAGCTCTTCATTCAAGAACCGCCCATGTACTCTAAAACATGAACAGCAAGGTCAGCATTGTGCTGCAGCAAGGAAAGACACTGTTGGAGATGCCGGCATCCCATCCAGGTGCCAGTTAGTCTCCTGGCTGCTCCTCTTCCCATCCAGCTCTCTACTAATGGCCTGGAAAAGCAGTGGAGGACAGCCCAAGTGTTTGGGCCACTGTCTTTCTTGTGGAAGACCCTGGCAAAGCTCCTGGCTCCTGGCTTCAGCCTGGCCCAGCCCTGGCCATTGCAGCCATCTGGGGAGTGAACCAGCAGACGGAAGATCGATCTCTCTCTCTCTCTCTCTCTCTCTCTGTGACTCTTTAAAATAATAAATAAGTATTTGGTAAAATAAAATAAAAATGTAAATAGTATAGCTGCTGGTTCTTTCTAAATTAGAACATAACCAGTCCGGTCCAGCTGGCTACCAAGTCCATCATCTAAACACATCAGCTTCCCTGAGACATAAATGTCCATCTTGCCAAGAAAGGAAAACAGTGGACACTGTGAGCTGCAGCAGGTGTGGGGTCCCCAGCTGGGCCTCACACTGAGGAGAGGTTTACAATGAAAACAAGAACATCCACCAGACAGCCTAGGGAATGAGGCACAAGCTCACCAACTCAACAGTGGAGATCTCTCTATAATCAGGCCGACAAGAGTGGGATTTCATGGCTGGCTAACAAGCACAGGCTCACCAGAGCAGGTAGGAGGTGTGAGAGAAACCAGGAGCTCAAGTGACAGGCGCGAGTCAGATGAAGATCCAGGAAGAGCAGCGGGAGTCAGGGAACTCCAGCAGCCAGTGAGCTCTGTCTGGGTTAAGCTGAAGACGCCGTCTGTCTGCGGCACCGTGTGTGAGAGATCAGATGAGTCTGGTGAGCTGGCCTTGCAACTCCTTGAGCAAAGCTGCAGCGACCCTCCTGGCATTCTCCTTTGCAAAGTGATCCAGTCGGTCTCGAGGAATCATTTAGAGACAGAGATTCCTTCTGCAAACACTGCTTGCCTAAACTGGCAGGCAGCCTTCACCTAGTCCCAGACTTCCACGGGAGCTCATGTGTCTGCCGGGCAGCGTGTGCTACCCTGTTCTGGTCTTTGCAGGAGTCAGGCCTCATGGAGTTTCTGCTTTTCAGCTGCGACTTCAGAGTCCCTACAAGTGCACGCTCCTCTCATGGCAGCAGCCACGCGCCTCACAATCCACGGCAGGAGCCTGGGCGGGGACGCTGCTGCTCCTGAATGTGGATTTGTTATATCCTAGGATACTGGAATGGTAACATGTAACACTGAAAGCGAAAGACCACGGAGAGGCTGGGAGCAGGACAAGGGGTTTGCTGAACATGCAAACATCCACCTGAGCCCACCCCATAGACCACGCAGACGTCTGGAACCAGCCCCTCTTCCACCCACGGTCCTCTCTCCACAGGGTGGCGCTGTGCACACCCCCCCCCCTCACATCTGCTCCTCAAGTCCCAGTTTCATTTCACCAACAACATTGCCGTATTTGGGCCCATCCAGCAGATATTAGTCTTTCACAATGATTTATGATAGTTTGTGTATTTGGGACAAAGAGAGAGAGAGAGATAGAGGGAAAGAGGGAGAGAGAGAGAGTGAGCATGCACACACTTCCCCACTCCCATCTGCTGGTCTGCTTTCCAAGTACCTCAATGGCTGGGGTCCCAGCCGGGAACCAGGAAGTCAGTCCAGATACTTGGGCCATCACCTTTGCCTCCCAGGGTGCACACTGCAGGAAGCTGGTGTCAGAGAAGCCTGGGGGAGGAATTCCAGCCAGGCACTGCAGTGAACGCATGCTTCCTAACTGCTTCCTCAAAAGCGGTCAAGCAGAGACCCTGCTGTCCACACCCTGCTGTCCACACCAGGGACTCCCTGAGCTGCAGCTGGATAAGGCATCTCCCTCTGGAGCTTGCTCTCAGAGTAGGGCAGGGCAGCTCCCTGAACTGAGTGCTGGCTGTTTATCACTGTCGGATGTCAACCCCCTTCACATGTACGTGTGCGTGTGTGTGTGTGAAATCCACCAAAAAGTTCAAATTCTGCAGAATCAACAATGCCCCGACTTCCCAGTGCCATCCTGTATAATGCCTGTCCCCAGACACACAAGCCATCAGTCCGGGTGTGCTGGACATGAGCGTGGCCCTTGACGCGGGTACAGGAGTGGGGCCCCGCCCAGCAGAGCCGGTCAGCTGGTACGGGTGTACTGTACATGAATGTGGTCAGACATGGGTACAGGAGTGGGGCCCCGCCCAGCAGAGCCGGTCAGCTGGTATGGGTATGCTGGATGTGAGCGTGGTCACAGACGTGGGTACAGGAGTGGGGCTCCGCCCAGCAGAGCTGGTCAGCTGGTACGGGTATGCTGGACGTGAGTGTGGTCACAGACGTGGGTACAGGAGTGGGGCCTCGCCCAGCAGAGCGGGCCAGCTGGTACTGGTGTACTGGACGTGAGTGTGGTCAGACATGGGTACAGGAGTGGGGCCCGCCCAGCAAAGCCGGTCAGCTGGTATGGGTGTGCTGGACGTGAGCATGGTCACAGACGCGGGTACAGGAGCGGGGCCATGCCCAGCAGAGCCGGTCAGCCACCTGACTCTTCTCACTGCCTAGAGGCTGAGGACAGGTTTGACACTTTCCATGACTGTAGTGTAGTTAGGTAACTCACATAGCAACCTCAATGCTGTATATTGATCCGCAAACCTTAAGCAGTTAGCACCTGCCCAGGGGAACAGTTTGCCAATCGTTGATTGAATGAGCTGATTTCCAATGACTTTACTGGATATGTAGTAACATGTCTTATGGATATTTCTGTGAAACACCCACATTCTTTCTGTAACTTGGCTAATTATTGTACAAACCATTCATCCACTGCTGGAACCTAAGATGTTGTCCTCTCTCTGGTCTAACAGATCATGTTGAAATCTCCACACTGCAAAGCTGCCTTTGCCTGTACATGTCAAGTATTTGCACATGAACATTTTCTATTAATTTTATAAACAATGCACCAATAAACTTTAGTAACTTTACTGATGTCAGAGACTATTGGTTTATCACCTTACGGTCATTATTTAAATTCTATAAGAAATACAGTAAAATTAACAAGTGAGGAATTGTCTTCTGTAACTGATCATAACCAGAAAATGTTTAATGAGCCCAATAATAAATCAATCATTTGATTTCAAAGCTTAAAAGCATTGGGCTTGGGGCCAGCACTGTGACGTAACAGGTAAAGCCACCACCTGCAGTGACAGCATCCCATATGGGCACCAGTTCTAGTCCCAGCTGCTCCACTTCTGATCCAGCTCTCTGTTGTGGCCTGGGAAAGCAGTAGAAGATGGCCCAAGTCCTTGGGCCACTACACCCACGTGGGAGACCCGGAAGAAGCTCCTGGCTTTGGATCGGTGCAGCTGTGGCCACTGCAGCCTTCTGGGGAGTGAGCCAGTGGATGGAGGACCTCTATCTCTCTGCCTCTGCTCTCTGTAACTCTGACTTTCAAGTAAACAAAATCTTCAAAAAAAAAAAAAAAAGCATCAGGCTCATTGAGTACAAGCTTCCATCTACAGAGCAGGAAATGTCTCAGGAAGGCTCTGCCGTACTAGCGGCTGCTCCTTCTGCTGAGAAGGTTCTGTGTGGTCCTCTGCCGCTGGCACACTGCAAACACCACCATCTGCTGCGCGAGCCGGCACTGGCCTGAGCTGCACCCTCGGTGGTGCAGGATTAGAGGAACACAGGAATAAAGTGGAATGCATTTCAAGAAATGGGCTTATTATGTAACAAAGAGGAAGTCGCATTACTCAGACTCTCAGACACACCTGTTTCAGCCAGTATTCAGATACTGCAGTTAGTACCCGGGGAGCACAGGATTAGTTTAAAGAGACCAACTGCTTTTTCAGCCTGCGGCCCCAGGCTGTCCCTGTAGAACACCAGAGCGCATGCTCTAAGGATACTTACTGACCACATGCAAGTAACTTAATGGGTGCCACAGAAAAGAACTGGACACATCTACTTTGTTTAAAGGCCGCCATTTTCAAATGTGCAGGGCCTCACCTCTCCCTCAGGGGCTGCCAAGAAGCAGGCATCTGGGCCCCACTCCCCAGCCCCCACCAGGGCTCCAGGTCCAGCAGCTTGACAACTTTGGGGTGTGAACATGGGCAGCCTCACACTCATCCCTCGGTTTCCATTTCTGGATGAGGTCCCAAGTGTATGAGGAGGTAAGGGAGTCACAGCCATGGTGGACAGTCTGCAAAGAGCACTGATGTCCAAGGAATTCACAGTGCAATTAGAGCCCAGAGAGTGGTCATTCAGGGCCACAGTACAGACCTCACAGGGGCAATGCCCCGTGCAGCCATGGGACAAGACTCCTCTAAGACCCCAGACACACAGAGCCACCTGGAGGAGCTTCAGGCTGCAGACTCCACCGGAGAGCTGTGGTGTGGGCTGTGCCCTGGGCCCTGACCTGGCCCCAGAGTGTCCAGAAGGTGGCACACAGAGGCCAGGTGATCCCAGGCTCAAGGTACAATGTGGTGTGCCCTGGGTGGTTTCAGGTCAGCCAGGACCTGGGACTGCTTCCTGCTGGCCTACGGCTCCTTTCTGGATAGAATGCCTGCTTAATGCTGGTCCCACAACTGCACGTTGAAAGCACACGATGTGTTTGATTCCATGGCTCAGAGCTGAGGGGCCTCTGTCTCAGGGCCTGGTCCAGACCTGATCTACACAACGTCAAGGTGAGACATGGACACAGACTCCAAAGTCAACGTTGGGTTGACTCAGGGCTCTGCTAGGCAGTAGCTGCACTTTCTGTGTGAGCATGTGTGCTGTGGGCAGGAGGACACATGAATCCGCTCGGGAGGTGACCCCGTCGTGGCCGACGCCCTCATCACCCCCTCAGGGAGGGAGCACTCACAGAGGCACGCCTGCCTGCAGCTGGGCTGTCTCGCCCGCCTCCACACGTACGAGGAGTGAACTCGCTATCAACGAAAGCTGCACGTGCACAAGCAGCAGAAAACAAAGCAGGGCAGTACCTTGGGGGTCTCGACCACAGCCTTGAGGCCTCAAGCAGCTTCCACTTGACTGAGAGAGACAGGGGAGGGAGGGCGACTCCCACGAGCATGGCGGCTTCAGTCACACCCACAGGTCCAGCACCTGCGGCCCAGCCCATGGACCTGGGACCTGCTTGTCCTGCGGCAGGACTGTGCAAACAGGCTCCTTGTGAAAAGCCTCTGATAGACATGGCAGCCAGGCGGGTGCCGTCACAGGCCCGGGCACACTCAGGGGCTCTGCTGCTCTGCAGCTTCTGCACCAAAGGACAGACGGGGGCAGGGAGTCCCCTGGACAACAGCCACAGTGAGGACTTCCCACGCCAGGCTCTGTCCACTGCGTGCGCAGCGCAAACACACACAGCTGGGCGGCACTCTCAGCACACAGACCCTGCTCCTCCTCCCATCCCAGGCACAAAGTGCACCAAGGACCCAGCAGCAGGGCAGGATGGGTGAGCCTAGACACACCCTTCCTGAAAACACACAGCATGTTCTGAGATACACGCCAACACCACCTAGACATGTACACACACACACACACCAACACTACCTAGATGAGTAAGCACACACACAGAGATACGCACACACAGAGAGATACACACACCAACACCACCTAGATGAGTACGCACACACACAGATACGCACACGAACACCACCTAGATGAGTACACACACACAGAGATACGCACAGAGAGATACACACACCAACACCACCTAGATGAGTATGCACACACACAGATACGCACACGAACACCACCTAGATGAGTACACACACACACAGGGATACGCACACACAGAGAGATACACACACCAACACCACCTAGATGAGTATGCACACACACAGATACGCACACGAACACCACCTAGATGAGTACACACACACACAGGGATACGCACACACACAGAGAGATACACACACCAACACCACCTAGATGAGTACACACACACACAGAGATACGCACAGAGAGATACACACACCAACACCACCTAGATGAGTATGCACACACACAGATACGCACACGAACACCACCTAGATGAGTACACACACACACAGGGATACGCACACACACAGAGAGATACACACACCAACACCACCTAGACATGTACGCACACACACACACCAACACTACCTAGATGAGTAAGCACACACACAGAGATACGCACACACAGAGATACACACACCAACACCACCTAGACATGTACGCACACACACACACCAACACCACCTAGATGAGTACACACACACAGAGATACGCACACACAGAGAGATACACACACCAACACCACCTAGATGAGTACGCACACACACAGATACGCACACGAACACCACCTAGATGAGTACACACACACACACAGGGATACGCACACACACAGAGAGATACACACACCAACACCACCTAGACATGTACGCACACACACACACCAACACTACCTAGATGAGTAAGCACACACACAGGGATACGCACACACACAGAGAGATACACACACCAACACCACCTAGATGAGTACGCACACACACACACCAACACTACCTAGATGAGTAAGCACACACACAGAGATACACACACACAGAGAGATACACACACCAACACCACCTAGATGAGTACGCACACACACAGATACGCACACGAACACCACCTAGATGAGTACACACACACAGAGATACGCACACACAGAGAGATACACACACCAACACCACCTAGACATGTACGCACACACACAGATACGTACACGAACACCACCTAGATGAGTACACACACACAGAGATACGCACACACAGAGAGATACACACACCAACACCACCTAGACATGTACGCACACACACAGATACGTACACAAACACCACCTAGATGAGTACACACACACACAGGGATACGCACACACACAGAGAGATACACACACCAACACCACCTAGACATGTACGCACACACACACACCAACACTACCTAGATGAGTAAGCACACACACAGAGATACACACACACAGAGAGATACACACACCAACACCACCTAGATGAGTACGCACACACACACACGAACACTACCTAGATGAGTAAGCACACACACAGGGATACGCACACACACAGAGAGATACACACACCAACACCACCTAGATGAGTACGCACACACACAGAGATACGCACACACAGAGAGATACACACACCAACACCACCTAGATGAGTACGCACACACACAGGGATATGCACACACACAGAGATATGCACACCAACACCTAGATGTGTACGCACACACAGAGATATGGACACGAACACCACCTAGAGGAGTATGCACACAGACAGATACGCAGAGATATGCACATGAACACCACCTAGATGTGTACGCACATACACACAGATACACACACACACACCACCTAGATGTATACACACACAGATACGCACACCAACACCACCTAGATGTTTATGCACACACACAAAGAGGAATTTATTTATTAGCAACTTTTTACATTAGATTATCTGGAAACCACTTTTCAGCTCCCATCTCTGTGGCACAGAAGCGGCAGCTGGCTTGACTACCTTTCATTTTATGCTTTCCTCCTCCACCCTCATAAAGTACTCCTTCGATGGCTTGTTTTGTAAAGAGTCTTAGTTTTTTAAACAAGAGTGTTTGGCTCCCTAGTGGCTTGGATAAATGTTAACATTTTAATTTTTTTTGTAAGAACACAGATTATATGTCTCCTATCGTGGGACAAGCTCGAGAGGAGAACTGATATAATCAAATATTCAGACACTGTTCCTTTTCCAGAATGATTTGAAGTCTCTGCAAACATTCCATGTGCTGTGGGAGTGCCGTTCTAGGGTGTGTGTCTGCAGATGTGAGGGCTTCCAGGCCTGAAACACCACAGCCCATTGTCGGCTGTGTCCTGTCTGCCCTCGGTCTGGATGGGCGCCAGGCCTGAGGGTGAACAGCGGCTGCAGGAGGTGCACAGACTCCTCTGTGGCTCTTCGTTAGCCTAACTGCTTGACAGATAGTTCCTGACGACCGCTCCCAGAACGACAGATGGCCAACACAGCAGCAAGTGTGCTCTGCCCTCCCCTGTGATCTCCTGGTTGATCTCACATTTCTAACATTTTACAAATAAGAAAGCTTCTTCATTTATGGGAATGAATGCATTATGCTACATAATCAAGGCAAGAAAAACTTCAGAATGAAAATGAACTCTAATTTAAAAATAGGGTAATGAAGGCCAAATTAACCTTAAAGGCTCACGTGTTGAAGGGCTGTGTTCAGAATCCACCGGCCTTCGCTGGCACCGAGGGCAATGGTAATCAGCACGGTGCAGGGTGCAGTGGCGGGGTGGCTGTGGTGAGTGACAGGTGTCAATTCAAGCTACTTTCCAGGGTTTTCATGTGTGTAATTTCACATGGACCCAAGCAAGGGAAAATAAATGATGGATAACGTTTGACTATTTTCATGTTTAAAACCACATGAAAGAAGTTTAAAACTCAGAAAAATGCTGCCCTGGAAATTTCACAAACACCATTTAGAAAAGAGTCTTACAATGCAGACTGATCTAGTGGCTCCCATGCTGACCCAGGTATTGCAGGCTGAGCTCACAGCTACCTGCAGGGTTCAGCGGCACCTAGTCCAAATGCCATTAGCTTCCATCTCGACTCTTCTGCGCTCAAGTTAAAGAACAAGGGAAAAGTGAGCGTGAGCTGGGCTTCACCCTTCTTACCCCATGTATGTCATCCTCATCTCAGCCCATTGGGAAGGGACCGTGAGGGCCCCCTCAGAGGCCGGGAGCCTGGGCACAGGTCTCTCGTGGCATCCCCTCCTGGCCATGCTGCTGCTCTGTGCAGAGCGGTGAGAAGTCGGCTGGAGGTGACTTGTCACTTGGACACCCAGGAGCTGGCTCTCTTCCCCAGCTCCACGGCCCCCACCAGAGCCTGCACCTCAATACCTGGAGTGAGGCTGAGTGCCCTCTACTGGGGGCATCGTTTTTATCCACCTGAACCTTCTCACCTTACAGGTGAGGACAGCAGAGGTGAGGTCACTGAGTGACAGCACTCAGTCCCTGGGCTCTCCAAGGGCAGCCCTCCCAGTTTCCTGCCATCGTCCACCGGCATGGTGGTTTCCTGCATCCTCGGAGCCATCAGTCTGCACCTGGGCTTCAAGCACAGCCGTTCTACAACACTCAGAATAGGTCTAAGGAATACCCTGGCAGCCCCACTGGTGTTAAGAAGAGAGAATTCGTCATGTCTCTTGGTACTCAGTTCATGTTACAGCAGGTGCTCTGGGAGCTGAGCCAGCGTGGAGCAGTGCAAGGACTGCAACGCTCAGAGAGTGGCTTCATCATTCCCATTTCAAGAGAACATCACCCCCGTGCCGTCTGCACCCATGTTCAGCGTCTAAGACTGTGTTGCTGGTGTCAAAGGGAGCATTTTCCACTCAGACAAGCTCTCGGCATACACCTGCCCCGTGGCTTCCTTTCACGGAGTAATTCAAGAGAAGACGCTGTCCGTCTTTTCCTGCCCCAGTTACTCCCACATAGCTGCTGGTGACCTGGTCTCTCAGTCTGTCTCTGTCACTACAGATCTCAGTCAAGTTAGTTTAAGAAAAATCTGCACTGGAGACAAGAATCACATGGTTTCTCTGGCATTTATTGTATCTTCCTGAGACTGTCAAGTCTGTAAGTTGTAAATACTCCCTTTTATCCGCAGTCTCACAATAAAATACACTGGTCCAGCTATCCCACTTCTGAGAGCATGTCCCAAGGAAATGAAGCCAGCACACAGAAGACATATCTGCACCCCCATGCTTACCGCAACGCTACTACAGTAACAAAGGTAAAGCATCAACTGGACGTCTGTGGGTGGACGAATGGGTGAAGGAAGCATGGAAATGGGTAAAGGAAGCACACACACACACATGAACACACATACACACATAGACATGATCACACACACACATGGACATACACACAGACACGAGTGCACACACATAGACGTGAGAACACACACATGAACACACACATAAACATGAGCACACACATATGAACATACACACAGACATGAGCGCACACAGACATGAACACACATACACACAGAGACATGAGCACACACACACAGACACACAAGGGAGTGTTACCCAGTCATAGCAATCAGCGGATGCACACACATATACATAAGTACACACACACATATACATGAGCGCACACACACAGGCGAATGTTACCAAGTCACAGAAAACAGTGGTTGTACACACATATACATGAACGCACACACAGAGAGACACACACATAAACACATATGCACAGCGACACAGAGGGGAATGTTAGTTAGTCAGTCATGGAAGACAGTGGGTGTGCACACTTAGACATAAGCACACATGCACACATACATGAGCACACACAGGGGAGTGTAACCCAGTCACAGAAGGCAGTGCTGCTCTGGCATCTGCATCAAAATGAACAGAACTGGGGCCAGTGCTATGGGGTAGCAGGTAGGTCACACTTGCCATGTCGGCATCCCACATCAGAGCACTGGTGTGAGCCCCAGATGCTCTTGTTTCTGATCCAGCTCCCTGCGAATAGACTTGGGGGAGCAGGAGAAGATGGCCCAATGCCTTGGGTCCCTGCCAGCCACATGGGAGACACAGATGGAGTTCTGGACTCCTGGCTTCAGCGCACACCAGCCCTGGCTGGTGGAGTGAACCAGCAGACAGAACATCTTTCTCTCTGTCACTCTGCCATCCAAATAAACAAACAGATCTTAAAAACAAAAGAAGGAATGGAATTCGAGATCTTTATGCCAAGTAAAACGCACCAAATTACACATTTTCTTTCCTGTGTGGAAGTTTACACACACACACACACACACACACACACACTGAATATTCTACTCTTCCTTCCCATTTTATGAACTGTGTCACGAATTCCATGTTCCTTGATGTTATTAGATCCCTCTCTGCTTTTAATCTGTTTGCATTTCCCTGACGTAAATTTAATCCTCAAACCTCTTTATTTGGATGCTTCTGTTAGAGGTAGCAATGCACTGGGTTTGCTGTGTGGCTCAATCTGAAAGCCATTGTATCACGATAGAAGCATAATTTTATTAAAAAATTAAATTCAAAAGTAAGGAAAATATTACATTATTTTAATAGGACAAAAACTCAGAGTGAAGATGCACAGTGAGGTAATAATGTACTGAACAGCTTTACCAACAAACCAGTTGCTAGCACTGAAACCCGTCAAGTCAGACAGTCCCTGTCACTTGTGTCCTCCGCTGGAGGTCACAGCATTGTTACCGTGCCACGGTGGGTTTGCCTGGGCCACAGGAAACATTGCAAGGTCTCAGTGACGACCCTGATCAGGAAGCAAACCCCCGGTGTATCCAAGCAACTTCTCCCAACTGCTATGCCTGTGACTGATGGCGCCTGTGCCCCAAATTTCCTAATGAGCTAACGTTTCAGAGAACTGAGGTTCATACAGCTGCACGCTTGCAGAAGCTCGTGAAAGCCCACGTGATCTCACCAACAGTGTAACTCACAGCCTGGCCCTAACCCGAGTCGCTTCGGGCACTGACAGGGGATCCGGACGGTCCAGGCCAAGCCCACAAGGAACTGGGCCAGCGCCCCTCCCCCGAGCCTTTCTGAGGACATGTCAGGTCGCACACCAACACCCAGACACAAACTCTGACCTTCTCACTGAGGAATTCTCAGTTTTTGAAAGATTCTCGGCTTTGCCTTCACTCTAGAGAACACAACACTCCTGAGAACTCAGAGGAGTTCACCGCCTTCCCACAGGTGCACCTGCAGAGCCAGGGCCTGGATGTGGGTGGCGGTGGCATCCAGCAAGTCTGTGTGCTGCTCTGCCCGTCTGAGCTGCCAGACATGCATGGCAGCTGGAGCACGGGATTCCACCAGCCAGGACGATACTCTCTTAAGTGAATGAGACGTGTGCATCCCCAGTGTTCTAGCAGAATAAATTATTTTTGGAATTACATTTTGACTACTTTATTCATTCTGCAAATAAGATGCTGAACCTTGGAGATACGAATAAAACGTGCTCCTCCATTCTAAAGCAATCAGCCAGGAAAAGCAGCAGACACACCTACCTGCTCACGGCGCTCAGGCGAGTCCTTGGAGGGGAACGGGCCTGGATGGAAGGCCTACTGTCAGGGGGGCAGCTGCAGTCTCCAGGGCTCAAAGCTGAAAAATAAGTTTGAGTGTGAAGGTGAACAGGATGGAGAGGAGGACAGGAGAGGCGAGCGGAGGCAGGAAGGGCATTCCTGTGTCAGGAGAGACAGCAGTGTGGGGGGACAGGCAGCAGTACGGGCATCAACTCCTGCACACGTGGGTGTCGCCTCACATGCAGCTCTGGGGACCAGGGCAGTCACCCCCAGGGGCACACGTGGGTGTCTCCACACATACCCAGCTCTTGGAATCAAGGACAGTCACCACCGGGAGGCACATATGGGTGTCTCCACACACACCCAGCTCTGGGGACCAGGGGCAGTCACCCCAGGGGCACACATGGGTGTCTCCACACATACTCAGCTCTGGGAACCAAGGACAGTCACCCCTGGGAGGCACACATGGGTGTCTCCACACACACCCAGCTCTGAGGATCAGGGGCAGTCACCCCTGGGAGCACACATGGGTGTCTCCACACACACAAGCTCTGGGAACCAGGAGCAGTCATAACCTGGGGGCACACGTGGGTGTCTCCACACACACCCAGCTCTGGGGACCAGGGCAGTCACCCCGGGGGCACACGTGGGTGATCCACACACACCCAGCTCTGGGAACCAAGGACAGTCACTCCCGGGGGGCACACATGGGTGATCCACACACACCCAGCTCTAAGGACCAGGGGCAGTCACCCCTGGGGGCACATGTGGGTGTCTCCACACACACCCAGCTCTGGGGACCAGGGCAGTTACCCCCAGGGGCACACATGGGTGGATCCTCACACACCCAACTCTAGGGACCAGGGCAGTCATCCCAGGGGCACACGTGGGTGTCTCCACACACATCCAGCTCTGGGGACCTGGGCAGTCACCCCCAGGGGCACACGTGGGTGGATCCCCACACACCCAGCTCTGGGGATCAGGGCAGTCACCCCCGGGAGGTACACGTGGGTGTCTCCACACACACCCAGCTCTGGGAATCAAGGACAGTCACCCCCGGGAGGCACACATGGATGTCTCCACACACACCCAGCTCTGGGGACCAGGGGCAGTCACCCCCAGGGGCACACGTGGGTGGATCCTCACACACCCAGTTCTGGGGACCAAGGACAGTCAGCCCCAAGAGGCAATGGAAGGTCTCAGTACCCACGATACTGGGGTGGGGGGGTCTCCTTTTCTGATCACTGCAGCTACAGGAATTCGGCATATTCATTAGTCAGTCAATTATATGTAAACTTCCTTGTCCCATTCTAAAAGTTTGTTTCGATGTCTTAAGCTGCAAGTTTGCTTTTCACATACTGCGTTAGTCTACTTTTTATTGCTTTAACTAACATACCCCAGAGGAAATTCTTGGGGAAAAAAAGTGGCTTCTGCTTCTGGTTTGGAAGCTGTACAGTGTTGAGGGTCACACAGCCCCACAGCCCTGTATCTGAGACAGCTGCCCCGGGAGGTACAGGAAAACCATCTGATGGTTTGCAGGAAGAGGACAAAGTGGATCCACAGTACTTGAGCTCAAGTAATTAAGCCTCTCTCAAGAACAGGCCTCCAACGACCCACCCCAATGTCCAACAGCTCCCAAGAGACCCACCTCTCATAACTAGAGCAAATCTCCACCTTGAATCCATCAACCGTGAACACCAAGACATCAGGGTTCACACATCTGAGTTTTGGGCAGAGATGTCCTACTCAATCGGTGGCAGGGTATACAGTCGACACCACGCATGTCCTGCAGTGTGCACACACCTCACAGTCACACCTGCCACTCACAATTACCTCCATGACAGACTGGATTTTGTCCCCCCCCCAAAAAAAAAACGATAAGGTGGAGTCCTAACCCCCAGCACCTCAGTGTGTGGCCAGATTGCAAGATGTGTTCTTTACAGACCTTGTTACAAACCAATCACAATGAGATCCCCAGGGTGGGCCTAACCCAATATGCCCACGTGCATAACAAAGGGGGAGACTGCACACAGAGAAACGCACTGTGGGAATGAAGAGATGGGACAGAGAGCCCCTGCCACCCTGCCAGCCCAGGGCAGTCAGGGGTCTGACCGCAGACCCCTCCCGCAGCTCAGAGAGAGCTGAGTCTGCAGATGCCCAGTCCCACCGCCCCGCCTCCAAGGCCTGGGCAGTGGATTCCTGGCGTCAAAGCCGTGTGGTGCTGGCAAGCTGACACACCCTCCAACAGGACTCCGCAATCCCATTACTTCCTCCAGGGCTCCATTCCCGGTCTCCCCAGGTGGTAGAAGCAGTGGGCTCTGACAGACACTGATCCACATCTCCACACAGGAAGTTGCTTAAGTACATGCAAAGGTTATTTGTCAGTCAACTGCCAGTTGCCAATCATTTGTCAATTACCCATGTATGAATTATTCAGAGCTGGTCTAATCTCAGGCTGATTTCTCTTTGCCTCCAAGCACACATGTGATCTCACTCTCTGTTCCAGCAACTGATGCGTTTAGGGAATGCAGGCTGATTTTAATATCAGCCCCAGCAAACACTTAAAAGGCTCAATCTGTTTCTAAAAGAAATTAATGCATTCCCACAGACAAATATGTGCCATCTTTGCATTATCAGGTGTTTTGGATTATTTAATGCCAAGGCTCATTTCCTTGATAATCAACGGAATGATAATCCTTGTGCTTAGACTGTTTATAACTTCAGGTTATAATTCTTCCTCGTCAGTCGGGTGATTTCATTTCCGTTCTCTTAGCACTGAAGACCGCATTGCAGAGCAGGCTGGTGTGGGCTAACCCACGGGCACACGGGCAAGATTCTACCCTGCAGCCGTACCTGCACAGCACAGGGAACCTGACCGTGTTCTGAAGCAGCCACTCCCCTGTGGTCCACCTTGGGTTGGAGGGTTGTTCTTGAGAGAGGCATCTGCCATCTGCCCAACTCTGTCTCTGGTCCACGCATGGAGAACTGATCCAAGGCCGATTCTTCCCTAAGAATCTGGAGCTGGGGCTCAGAGGGTGGTCTACCCCCTGAGCTGCTTGCGGTCACGCTGTGAGTTCAGAACCTGTGTACTGAATGTCTGCAGCTGTGGTTTGCTTTCTTTCAGCCACGACTTCTCTGTGTGCCTATACATTTCATCCGTTTGATAAGATCACAGACAATTTACCTACAACTAATACAGAAAGGTCACGGCCAAACCTCATCTTTCACAGACAAAAACATTGAAGTCCTAGGGAGTCTAGGTCTAGGTTACAGAAGAATTAGCATTCAGATTAGGAAAAGTCACACGCCTGCAGATTCCCCAGACAATGGTCCACCTAAGGACCATTCCATTAACTCTGTCCTTGACAGTAATGGGTAGACTGGTCACTTAATAAAATGATGCACCACGTGCACTCTAGGCCCTGGAGCGTAGCAGTGGACAAGACAAGTGAAGCCCTGAAGCTGGCACTCCGCCATCAACATAGCCTCGGTCCTGGCGTCTCCTGGTGTGGAAGAGTGTGCACCAAGGTATCTCCGCCGGGTCCTCCCTGAGACAACGTTCGTGAATACACACAACAGCTGCTCAGCTGGGAAGCCAGCTGCCCCAGGACACACGAGGGGTGGGAGACACAGGGCAAGGCATGCCTGGCGCATCCCGTTTGTGCCACTGGCTCAGCAGTGTCTGACTGACAGCACCAAGAACGCTTCAGGGGTGTAGTGTCTTAGAGAAAACGGAGGTTGCAAAGAAGCACTTGGCTGCTGGCCCTCTGTTCAGCTTTTGTCCTGTCTGCCACTAACCGCTCCAGGCCTCCTGGCAATGCTGGACTGACATCCAAGGCCTGGCACTGAGGCTCCTCAGGCATGAAGCTCCCGAAGGCACATGTGCAGGCACACCACCTCCACCCTGGGCCCCTTGCTGGGCTTCTCCCGTGATCTGGCCGCAGGTTACTCAGATGTGACCACAGGGCCGTAACTGGGAACGGGAAGAAGAAAATCGCGTGTCCCACTGTTGTCCTTTGAACCACACACATTGAGGTCACACTAAGACACGTTTGCTGCAGACCATCCCAGCAGGACCTGCCTCGTGGGCCTGGCACTGAAGGCAGCCCCATTATGGCTGCTCCACCTCTGTCCCTGGAGTGCGACCCAGGTAGGGAAGCGGCATCGTCTTTCTCACTGGAGTCTTTCCCGTGTGACCCTGCCCTGGCCAACACGCTGTCAGCAGAGAAGTTCCTCCCGGGAGAAAATGTACAAAGGAAGCCCCGTGCCTGCCTCCCGGGCTTAGCTGCAGGACAGGGTAAGGAGGTGTGTGTCTCCCGTAGCCCACTGGCTGCCCTGAGAGAGGGCAGGACCAGCTCAGAGAAACTTATCGCCCCCAGCCCTCATGACCGAACTCCACAACCAGTGCAGGTGCCACCGCTCCAGACATTTCCTTTGTTGGTGAAAGCGACTTTCACGGAGCATCACGGCTCTTGGATCAAACCCGTGCTGACTGGGGCAGGCTGCAGGGGCTGCACTGGACTGCGTGTTTAGCCCTCATGCCTCACACTTAGGTTCTCCACGGATAACTCACACCACACACAGCCCACTGTGGACGCTGTTCTCCCTGCAGTGAGCAAGATGCCCCTGCAGACTGATGGGCAGTGAGGGCAGGGCCAGCATTCAGCTGTGGCCTCTCTCGGACAATCAGCCAGAAGCTGGCAATTTTTTAACGAACCTTATTTTTAATAAGGCTGCATTTCCATAGGTTCCTCTTTCACAAACAGCCCTATGGCCAGAAAACTATGCTTGTGTTGCTCACGTGAACCCTTGTTGGCCACCAGTTTCCACTGACCACCTAAACAGCTTTCCTATGGAAACTGCCCTGTCCATCATGGGTGTGGAACAACCAGCCCATGGTTCCACAAGGCCTGTGGAATCATTTGGTCTGGCACTGGCAAAGGAAAATGCAGGCAGGACTCAAAATTTAATAAACATACAACAGACTAGTCCATAACCGATAATTTTGTATGGCCTGTGAATAATGTCGTAAGTGTCCAGACGGCACTTGGCAGTAAAACGGTTCCCCACCCCTGCTGTGAACGGGCCACACAGCAGGGCAGTCCGTAGCTTTTCTTGGGTTACGTAAAGAGCAGGTGCCTTAGAGCTCATGTGCAGTACACTGTGGTACGAGCCAGGATGGCAGGGTCACAGTGAATGGGAAAACCCCTGTATTTGTCTCTCTCCCCATTATCTGCAGCCAAGCAAGTATCAACAAAGACTCCAAGAACACACAGGAGACAGGACCTCCTCAACAGCAGCCCTGGGAAGCTGGATGTCCACAGGCAGAAGAACGGAACCAGACCCATCTCTCACGGATATGCAAGTCAACTGGAAGTGGATGCAAGACTTAGGTGTGAGAACTGAAACAGCCAACCTACCCGAGGAAAACACAGGGAAAATGCGTCAGGATATTGATCCAGGCAAAGATGTTTTGGACATGATCCCCAAAGCAAGACAAGCAAAGCAAATGTTGACAACCTGGATTACAACAAACCAAAACCATCTGCACAGCAAAGGGTTCAAGAGTTAAGACAAGGGGCTAGTATGCACAATATGTAAGGAACTGAATCCAACTGCAGGGTCGGGGGACGTTTTTTGATTTAAAAATGAGCAAATGATGTGAAATGATCTGTCCCAAAAGAAGGCACACAAATGCCTACCAAGTACGTAAAATAATGCTAAGTAGCTCTAATCAGGGAAATGCAAATCAAAACTACAGTGAGATACTGTCTCACCACAGCTAAAAATGGCTATTATTAAAATCACAAAAAATAACAGATGCTGGAAAGGGCAGGGAGAAAGGGGGCCATGAGACACCACTGGAGAAGTAATTAGTGCAAGACTTATGGAAACCAGTGTGCAGTTTTCTAGACAACACAAAACAGGACCTGGGACCACCCCAAGAGGAAGCATCAGCAGTCACACGACCGGGCAGATGTCGACCAGAAAGGAACCCAGGCTGCTGATGCCGGTCCTCCCTTGTCCACCGAGCAGCGTCTTCAGCTGCTAAAGCACAGAACCAGCCCAGGTGCCCATCTGCGGGCAACAATGCAGAAAGCCTGTGCACGTGTACAGCAGAACATCATTTATCTCAGACACAGAACACAAACAGAAATCCCCAAACACAGGAACACCCCTTGCAGCAGCATGGAGAGAACTGGAGGGTACTGTGCTAAGTGCAACGGGCCAAGCACAGGAGGACAAATGCTGTATGTTCTCACACACACGTGAAAGCTTAAGACACTGATGTCGCAGACGTGCAGAGTGCAACAGGATTCACGGAGGCTGGAAAGCAGGGGAGGGAGAAGATGAGGGGAGAGCATGGCTAGGGAGTGCAGTGCAGGGGAGGAACCACGTCTAATGGCCTGCAGCACAGTAGGGTAATAAGGGCTCACAACAGTTCATTATATAGCTCAAAATAGCTGAGTGTTCTCAGCACAAAGGGCTAATACACACTTGAGGTGATGGATGTGTTAATTTTCCTGATTATACGTAGTTTACATGTATTAAAATATCACACTGTACCCCATGAATACATGCAGTTCTTACTGTCTTTAAATGTATTAAGAAAAAGAAAGAACACTACACTCAGCCCTCAACTCCACATCAGCTTTCGGCCCAGGCCACTGTCACCCAGATGACGGTCACAGCACCCAGGCCACGGAAACAGCACCCAGGTCACAGTCACAGCACCCATGTGCCAGTTACAGCACCCATGTTATGGTCATAGCTCCCAGTTCATGGTCACAGCACCCAGGTCACTCTCACAGCACCCATGTCCAGGTCATGGTCACAGCACCCAGGTCACGGTCACAGCACCCAGGACACAGTCACAGCAACCATGCCCAGGTCAGGGTCACAGCACCCAGGACAGTCACAGCAGCCAGTTCATGGTCACAGTACAATGTCACAGTACCAGCACCCATGCGATGGTCACAGCACCCATGTCACATTCACAGCACCCATGCCCAGGTCTGGTCACAGCACGCAGTTCACAGTCACAACAGCCAGGCCCAGGTCAGGGTCACAGCTCCCAGGTCAGGGTCAGAGTACCCAGGTCACGGTCACAGCACCCATGCCCAGGTCAGGGTCACAGCTCCCAGGTCATGGTCACAGCACCCAGGTCAGGGTCACAGCTCCAAGGCCATGGTCATAGCTCCCAGGTCAGGGTCACAGCTCCCAGGCCATGGTCACAGCTCCCAGGTCAGGGTCACAGCTCCCAGGTCAGGGTCAGCTCCCAGGTCAGGGTCTCAGCAACCATGCCCAGGTCAGGGTCACAGCTCCCAGGTCAGGGTCACAACTCCCAGGTCAGGGTCAGCTCCCAGGTCAGGGTCTCAGCAACCATGCCCAGGTCAGGGTCACAGCTCCCAGGTCAGGGTCACAGCTCCCAGGTCAGGGTCACAGCGCCCAGGTCAGGGTCTCAGCACTCATGCCCAGGTCAGGGTCAGCTCCCAGGTCAGGGTCTCAGCAACCATGCCCAGGTCAGGGTCACAGCTCCAGGTCAGGGTCACAGCGCCCAGGTCAAGGTCACAGCTCCCAGGTCAAGGTCACAGCTCCCAGGTCATGGTCACAGCACCCAGGTCAGGGTCACAGCTCCCAGGACAGGGTCACAGCACTCAGGTCATGGTCACAGCTCCCAGATCAGGGTCACAGCGCCCAGGTCAGGGTCACAGCACCCTGGTCAGAGTCACAGCTTCCAGGTCAGGGTCACAGCTCCCAGGTCAGGGTCACAGCGCCCAGGTCTGGGTCATAGCACCGAGGTCAGGGTCACAGCTCCCAAGTCAGGGTCATAGCTCCCACGCCACGTGCCCAGCAGGGCTGTTCTGGACCTGCTCTTCTTCCTCGACAGCTTGCTGTGACCACCTGCCTTGGCCAATGGCAAGAAGCTGGCTATGACCTCAGACTCGAGCACAGATGCTCAACGTACTCCCACGAATGAAGGATGACAGCAAGTCCACGAGCACACGCTCACACGAATGAAGCATGACAGCAAGTCCACGAACATGCACTCACATGAATGAAGCATGACGGCAAGTCCACGAACACGCACTCACACGAATGAAGTATGGCAGCAAGTCCACGAACATGCACTCACACGAATGAAGGATGACAGCAAGTCCACAAACACGCTCTCACATGAATGAAGTGTGGCAGGAAGTCCACGAACACAGATGTGGTGGAGAGGATCAGAGGCAGGTGGGACCGCCGCATTCTTGAGAGTTCTGATGCAGACGCGTTCTCATGCCTCACCTGTCCTCCCCCATGCCCTGACATCTGTACTGAAGTGAAACATCCGTTTCTAGCAACATAAGAATGCTTAATTATGCCCAGCACAATTTCTTCCCAGCCTTAATCTCTGGGGTTCAGCCCAAGTTCCAGTCGTGACGGCCTCTTACAGCCAATCCCAGCGATCTCCTGGCTCTACCACTTCCTGGGCTCCCCGCCCCCTTTCTGTGGCCCACTACACTGAGTTGTATCTGTGCGCTGCCAGCTGCGCTCACAGGCGTGATGCGTCTTCGGGAAGGTTTTTACTTCACAAACCACCCAGCCATCCCAGACGCGTGCTGTGGGATACCTGCGACATTTTTATCTGTGACAGAAATCCAGCTGTGAGGGAGACAGCGGAAGATGGATGTGACGGTCAGCTCTTGGCTCCTGCCACTGTGCCTGGGGAATAAGCCATGGCAGCATGCACACTTGGAGACAAAACCTCTTTCCTACAGTGGTGCAATGGCACAGAACGCGGGGGCACTGGGCTCCAGGGCCGAGCCCACAGCTCCCACCTGTGCAGCTCTACCACTGACAGCAAGAAGTCACACGGGCCCTCACAGTACCTCGTGCATTACTGGGTGGAGCCCGTGAGCCCTCCTCCATAGGAGCCGTGCCAGGGTCCTGCCTCAGAGGACTTCACACTCGTCCCTGTCCTCCAGCTGGGGACCACTGCTCAGCTGACTTTAGGCCGAGGGGCCAGCCCAAGCTGGGTGGGAATGCTGAGATGCTGCCCCAGGTGGAGTTGACAGGGACAGGTGGCCCAGGCTGTGCCTTTGGCAATGGCCTTCTCACCTGGTGCAGCAGCTGTACATTTGGAAAATGTCACTGTAATGCAGGCACCTCCTCCATTCTGCCTCTGTCTCTACGGCTCATGCATGGCGCCATTCTTACTCTTCCTTGATTTTGTCCCTTGCAATGAATACACTATTCATGAGGCTAAAGACCTCTGGAAACGAGAGTGGGGCCTGGCAGGTAGCAGGGACCCGCTGTATGTGGAGAATGAAAGAGTATTTCCTCACTAGTACTATGAACAGTCAGCATAACCAGTAGGGAGCTGAGCCTGCAGTACAGAGCTATGAACTCCTGACGCTGTTCACACACCTGCCTGCAAACTGTGTCCAGATGTCCGGAGGTGTGATTAGCACACCACACCCTGCTGCGACTCATGTGCGTGGCCATGTGTATACAGTCACGCTCTCCATAATCACAATCATGCACATGGCAGCCACACCCCAGAACTGCCGCCTTCCACTGTCACCAACTTCCCCTCCCTTACCAGACAAACGCTGCTGGTTCCTGTCACCAAAGTTCACTTTTCCTTTCTGAAATATCACGTAAAGAGAACCACAGGGTATATGCTTGTCTGTAGCAGGATTTTCTACACTCAACATGCTTATTTCAGTCCACTCAAGGTACTGCATAGATGGTTCATTCATGCTTGCTGCTAAGTCACATCCTAATAAATGAAGAAACCACAATTCTTTCACCCATGCTCTGTGGGTGGACAGAGGGGCTCCTGTTTCAACCACTGACGTGAGGCTGCTGTGGCATTCATCTGCAGGTCTCTGTATGGACATGCGCTTAATTCTGAGGGTTAAGAATTAGCAGAATGGCTGTGTCATTTGGCATAAATATCATTCAAGTTCTGAGCCCCTATCAAGTCACTTTCCAAACAGTGAGATCTGTTTATATGCCCACCAACACAGTCCGAGAGTCCCAGTTCTTCCATGTCTCCGTCAGCACTTGCTGCGGCCCACTTAGCTGGCAAAACGCAGGTTCCCGTGGTTTCAGCTGTATTTGCCTCATGACAAGTGATGCTGGGAAAGGTTTAATGCACTATTTTTCATCTGTATCTCTTCTTCAGTGCAGTCTCTACTGTTTCTCTTTTTATTCTTTGCTGGTAGAAGTCCTTGATGTGCTACACTTACGAGTCTGTTTACAAAAACTGCTAGCAGACCACAGCATGTCTTTTCATTTTTTTACCAGTATGTTTAACAAAAAGGTTTTAACAACATAATGAAGGGGCCTGTGCTGTGGCGCAGCTGGTTAACCCCCTGGTCAGAAGCGCTGTGCAGGCATCCCATATGAATGCTGGTTCTAGACCCGGCTGCTCCTCTTCTGATCCAGCTCTCTGCTATAGCCTGGGAAGGCAGTGGAAGATGGCCCAAGTCCTTGGGCCCCTGCACCCACAAGGGAGACCCAGAGGAAGCTCCTGGCTTTGGATTCATGCAGCTCCGGTCGTTGCAGCCATCTGGGGAGTGAACTGGCAGATGGAAGACCTCTCTCTGCACTGAAACTTTTTTTTTTTGCACAGGCAGATTGAGAGAGAGAGAGAGAGAGAGAGAGAGAGAGAGAGAGAGAGAAAGGTCTTCCTTTTCCATTGGTTCACCCCCTAAATGGCCGCTACAGCCAGCGTGCTGCAGCCAGAGCGCTACACAGATCTGAAGCCAGGAGCCAGGTGCTTCCTCCTGGTCTCCCATGTGGGTGCAGGGCCCAAGCACTTGGGCCATCCTCCACTGCCCTCCTGGGCCATAGCAGAGAGCTGGACAGGAAGAGGAGCAACCGGGACAGAATCCAGCGCCCAACCGGGACTAGAACCGGGGGTGCCGGTGCCGCAGGCGGAGGATTAGCCAAGTGAGCCGCGGCGCCGGCCTACTCTTTCAAATAAATAAAATTAATCTTTAAAAAAAAACATAATGAAGTCAAACGCATGACTTTCTTCACTTTGTTCTGCTGGTGTCATGTTTAAGAGGTCTTTGCCAAACCCAATCAATACGAAGTTTCTCTGACATTTCTTCTACTCACACTCTGTGAGCTGGCACACACAGAGCTGATATCTCCGTCCTGCTCTGGGTGGTGTGGTTTTACTCTGCACACGACGTGGACTGAGTTCTGTGCACGGCTGAGTGTCTGGTGGTAAACAGCTACCAGGATGTTCAGCACTTAGCTGAGACGATGATCACTGCCCCACTGACTTCCCTTAGTGTGGTGATCAGAATCAAGCAGCCGCAGGGGCATGGCTCTAACTGTGACTTCCTGAACCCATTCTGTTTCTTTACCTGCTCATCATTTTACTGCACCACTGCCCAGCTCCCTGTCGTTTTCATGAGCCTTAAAATCCACTCCTCTAAGGTTTTCAACTGTTTTGTTTCTCAAGTTTTGTCAGCCTTTCCATTTCCATGTAAAGTTTGGAATACTTTCATAATTTTTACAAGAAATCTAGGAGATTCCTTAAAAAACCTATACATAGATTCACCATGGGATCCAGCTAACCCACTTCTGGGACGACATCCAAAGGACATGAAGTCAGCCTATGAGAGCCGGCTGCACTGCCGTGTTTCTTGGAGCCCAATTCACAACAGCCAAAACATGCAATCACCTAGATGTCCATAAAGTGATGGCTAAAGAAAAACGTGATTATGTTCATTTTCATTGTTATGACTGAGCTACATATATGTGTGTGTATATATATACGCATATTTATACATTCCCTGTATATGTACCAATGTCTTAGTCATAAAAATGGCATCCTGACATTTACAAAAAAACAAATGAAACTGCATACCATTATGCTAAGTGAAATAATCCAGATACAGCAAGACAAAGTCCACGTTATTTTCTCGTATGTGGAAGCTAATACACAGAATATAAAAGTGGGCAGATGTCCTACTATCTGGTATTCAGGTAGTCATAATGTTGTCCTCTCTGAATTACACCCTCTACACAATAAACTTTCTGTCCTCACCTTAGGATCCTCATATGAATTCCACATTATGTGATATTAACAGCTCAACTTTGAGAACATACAGTATGTATATGTCAGGTATATACTATTTACTTATGGTGCAAATATGGCAAAATGTTAAAACTGTGGAATTTAAAAATGAATAAATAAATATTTTTAAAAATCCGGTTGATGATTTAGAAGAATTTCATCAACGCCATGATTGGCCTAGGAGGAAGGAAATTCTGGCCATGCGGAGTCCTCTGATTGTACACATCCACGCAGACCTCATTTCTGTACTCAGAACAATGGCTTGAGCTCTCACTGTCCAGATCCGTCCATGCTGTCAAATCGTTCATCATTTCATGTTCCTGATGCTATTAAATGATATTCCCTCATTAAACAGAATTAGCGTTGGTGAGACCCAAGCATTCATCTTTGTGATCTTACTCGTTTTCTTCTCTGCTTGAATGATCTCTGCTCTGACCACACTGTTACCTTTCATCTACTGCTGGAGCTAGAATTTGCTCTGCCTACTCCAGCTATGTAAGGTGGATAGTGGGGTCATCCGTGTGAAACTAATTTTACTACTTAACATAGGAGTTTAGAACTATAAATGCCCTTTAAACACTACTTTATTTGTATTCCACTAATTTCGAAAGGCAGCTTTTTCCTTTTCATTCAAATCACAAATTCTAACTTCCTTTGGGTTTGCTTGAACCTATTTATGGAAATTAGTTCCTCAGTTTACAGATATTTGAAGGTACTGGTTTCTCATTTCATTCAATACTGTTTTAAGACTACTGTGTGTGATAGGATAAAATAAAACACATTGATTCTTGTTCCTCAGGGAGGATACTCCCTATAATAATAAATGGTTTGTGCAAACCGGAAAGCTGAGAACGCACAGGCAAAGCAGTTCACTGTGTGTTCCCATTGTAGCAAGTATTAAGGTCACAGTACTGAGGACAGTACTCCCAGTGCACTGAGTCCACAGTCACAGCACTCATTCTGCACAGCACTGCCAGTGCACTGAGTCCCACACAGTACTCACTGTACATAGTACTCCTAGTATACTGAGTCCACAGTCACAGTTCTCACTGTGCACAGTGCTCCCAGTGCACTGAGTCCCACAGTCACAGCACTCATTGTACACAGTACTCCCAATACACTGAGTCCCACAGTCACAGCACTCACTGTGCACAGTGCTCCCAGTGTAGTGATTAGTACATCCACAGCACTCCCTGTACACAGTACCCCCAGTGCACTGAGTCCACAGCCACAGCACTCACTGTGCACAGTACTCCAAGAGCACTGAGTCCCACAGTCACAGCACTCACTGTGCAGTGTACTCCCAGTGCACTGAGTCCACAGTCACAGCACTCACTGTGCACAGTACTCCAAGAGCACTGAGTCCTACAGCCACAGCACTCCCTGTACACAGTACCCCCAGTGCACTGAGTCCACAGTCACAGCACTCACTGAACAGTGCTCCCAGTGTAGTGATTGGTACAGCCACAGCACTCACTGTACACAGTACCCTAGTGCACTGAGTCCTACAGTCCCAGCACTCACTGAGAACAGCACACCCAGTGCATTGAGTCCACAGTCACAGCACTCACTGCACAGAGTGCTCCTAGTAAACTGAGTCCACAGTCACAGAACTCACTGTACACTGAGTCCACAGTCACAGCACTCACTGTGCAGAGTACTCCAGTGTAATGATTAGTATAGTCACAGCACTCACTGTGCAGAGTGCTCCCAGTACACTGAGTCACAGTCACAGCACTCACTGTGCAGAGTACTCCCAGTGTAGTGATTAGTATAGTCACAGCACTCACTGTACACAGTGCTCCCAGTACACTGAGTCCACAGTCACAGCACTCACTGTGCAGAGTACTCCCAGTGTAGTGATTAGTATAGTCACAGCACTCACTGTTCACAGTGCTCCCAGGGCACTGAGTCCTATAACCCTTGTTGTCACTGTAGACAGTGTCTGTGTTTCCAGTGCAGTAAGCACTACTGTCACAGAGCCTCACTGCAGAAATTCTTTCCAGTGAGTAGATGATGCAGGAACTACAGCAGAACCTGGTAGACTCCCTGAATACTGGGAATGGGGTCATAAACAGCAGGGGTTCAAGTAAGAGCTTGATACTTTGGCAAACGCATGAACACTGATACACACACACACATACATACACACACGCTATTATAATGAAACAAAGGAGAATGCAAAATGATACTGAATAAACAGAATGTCAGGGATGTGCTTCTCTTTAATGATGTTAAGTACAAACAAACCACAAAATTAAAAAAAAAACTCAAGCTCAAATACAGAGGACTACTGCCCTGCTACACCAATCAAACTTCTGGGAGTCAGTGATACAGTGATGATCTTAGCTCTGAGGAAAAGAAGAACAAGATGTGTCTCCTTCAAGGAAAAGAGATGCAAGTGGTTGCAGGGTCCCTGTAAGAAACAAAACCAGGAGGCAGGGAAACCACATTTGCAAGGTACAGAGAAACAGTTTACTGATCAAGAATGCTGTGCAGAGCAGAACTATGTGTCAATAATGAAAACCAAACATAGCTTCTGTGAGCACCCTGCAGGAGCAGTCATCATGAGCGGTCCTACGCCTAAGTAAAGTCTACAGAAAATCTTGCAGGCAGAGATGTGATGTCATATAGAATTCTGGATCTCACAGAGGCATGAAAAAATGCAAACAGGAAATTTTTACTGTAATGCAGACATATTTTTCTCTCTTTGAAAATTCTCTTAAAATATGACTCTTTTTTGAAGGAAGAATAATACAATACCAATATATATTATAGTTTCTAACATGTATACTCACAGAAGTAAAATATGAAAACAAGAATACAAATGATGGGAAAGGAAATGTACCACTGTACTCTTGAAAAATAAGCTTAAAGTGGCACACTATTCTGTATAGACATATTAATGCTGCATCTTACAAACTCCAAAGCAACTGAAAATGCATAATTAACACACCAAAAAAATAAATAAAACAGAATCACAAAAACTATAATTGATTGTGAAGGCAATAACAGAGGGAGAGTGGATTAATCATACATCACAAACAGAAAATAAATGGTAAGATACTGAAACCAATCCAAACCAATATTCCCAGTAAATGTAAATGGTCAAAATACTTCAATTAAAAAGACAGTGACTGTCCCAATATTTCTTGAATCAAGATCCAACCACAGATCTCCCTCAACTTATGATGTACTTGTGCCCCCAATAAACCCATGGTAGGTGGAAATTATTCTAAGCCAAAGGTAATTTTGTAAGCCAAAATACTGCAAGTCGAAATTCAATACAGCTCCACAGTGGACATCCTAGCTTGGTGACCCTGTCCTTCCTGCCTGGTGACTGCAGCATGGCTCATGACTACTGCTTGGCATTGTGAATGAGAACCTGGCCTCCAATGCCAGTCCAAGTGTTAACACAGTTTCTACTGACAACATACCCCTTTAATTCCATTGTGAAGTTCAAAAGTAAAAGTCAGATCATTCTGTGCTGGGGGCCATCTGAATACACTGCCTGTAGTTTACTTAGTTAACTTATTCCTTCTATACATTCAAGTATGCAAACATAAGTACCAACCATACAACAATAAAACATAAAAAATCCTGCTCAACAGATTGGGAATTTGCAAGAGGGTCTGTCTATAAAACTAATGAACTGAAGAGGAAATAGTGTTTCTGCAAAATTGTGTAAAATCCATCTGAAACAGCAATAGGAAACTGAGAAAGCTTCGGATCCTCAGTTTCCCTGCGCACTCAGCCTCTTTCCCGCAGATTTTCCCTGCAGCCCTCCCCGGCCCCGCCCACCATTCTCAGCCCTCTGCTGCCTTTGCCTGGAGCTCCCTTTCCTACACCAGGCATGCCCTGCCACCAGGGTCTGGCCCAGAAGGCATCTCCTTTCAAAGCCCCTTCTGAGTTCAGGTGTTTGACTTCTATTTACAAGATAATAATATTGCATGGCACCTATCTGAAAAAAACATCCTCCTAACCCTTGATGCAAATCCTGAGTAAGGCATTACTTTTTCCAGCTATGAAAGACACCTGAGATGAAAAAGCAGATGAATTACCCAAAATGTCATGTAACACACGACAGAATCAGGACTTGAACTGCAGACAGCAATAACCCTGGGTGAACCTGGGGTGCTACAGTGGTATACAGCATGCACGCAGCCTCGGCACTCTTTCTCACTGAAGTACTCACACAACTAAACTGATGAGAATCCTCTGGTAAGCTCTGACAATGCAGACTCTGCAAAGAACCAATGTCCACTCCAATCTCCTTTGAAGCAGATTAAATGAGGTAACGTGTGTGAATATATACCGACACTTTTACACAATTTAAAGGCTTTCATTAGTAAGTCCCAATCACTGCTTAATTCTATCATTTTTCCTACATCCGGGAAAGAAACAAGCAATTGTAATGATGGGATTCCAAGTGGCTAGGTTAGCCAGTGGTACTGCAAGGGCTCGCTGAGGAGACACCTTAGTGTCCCCTGACAAATGAGATAGCTCAGCTCCTGGCTTGCACAGAGTGACCCAATCAGTGTAGCTCATCCATGTTCTGTCTCTTCAGGAGCAATGCTGCTGTGGTACAGGATTTCTCTCTCATCCTGGTTTCCATCATCTAACATGAGACGACAGCTGTGACAGTGGTGTTTCCTGCTGCCATAGGGATCGAAGTAGCTTAGGTGTGGAACAGGACCTACCAGGAGCCTCAGGCAAAAAGCTGGAGAGGAAAGGGAGGAGCAGACAGCACAGAACCAAGAGATCCACACTGGCCATAGCATCGGTCCTCTCCAAAGATGCTGATGAGTGGGCCAGGCTCCATTTTCCAATTGGACAAAACGTGGGTCCAGTTTCAACTCTGTGGCTCCTCCAGGGGATAAAGACAGCAAAAGAGCTGTGTGTTGACTATGACAAGCCCAGCAACCACGCTGTGATGGACAGGTGGTTGGGTTGGATGAAGACAGGATTCTGCTCAACACTTAGGAACACAGGGGAGGCCGTCTCTGACAGGCAGCTTCCCGGCAGGTGCACTGTAGGCTGTGTGTTAAGAGCCTCATTTCTTGATAGTTTGAAGCTCCTCTTTTTCCACTCTGGGTCCTAAATGGGTCTAATGGAGCAGAGACTGAAGGCCCTATGATTTATTTATGCTGCATGGCTAAATATAATGTCAAGCCTAGGCAAAATTCTAAGTGAAGACAGTCTCCTGCTATTCTCTTTCAAACCAGACGACAGCAATAAAAAAAATTAAAAAAAGAAAGCTATGAAACATAGATGAGATTTTCATGAACTAGAAAATCAAAATCATGTTCAATCACTGTGAGGAAAAGGCTAAAATCATTCAGAAGTGAAGACGCGACTATGTGTGTAAATTCTCAGAGCAATGACTCGGAGTTGTCCCAACCGTGTCTTTCACATCCTGCGCAGGTAAAGAAAGCTCTTTCTTTGAACACAAGGTGCTGTACACCCCCCTTGCTGACGGCTTCACTTTCCATGGTTTAGTTACCTGCAGTCAACCATAGCCTGAACATATCCGATGGAACACTCCAAAAATCTAAAAAGTGCCTAAGATTAACCACATGCTTTTTGAGCAGTGTCATGAAATCTCGTGCCGCACCACTCTGGCTGCCTGCTGTGTGTGACTTCCCTCCGTGTGGAGCACCCACCCCTCTGTGGACATCTCCTGCCCAGCAGTCAGTCAGCAGCCCTTGGCTATCACAGAGCCTGTGTTCAAACAATACTTGGTTAACTCCGTGATAGCCTGAGGAGCAGATTCTCACTACAGCACATTGTCACATGGGCCTGTTTTACTGTAAGTCATTGCAGTCGTCTTCCTATGCCCAAGTAACAGATTAAGACACCATGGGCATGGGTCTATCGGGAGCAGCAGATGCACAGAGCTTGGCACTGCCTGTGGTTTCAGGCATCCAATGGGGATGCATCCTCCACAGAGGAGGAGACGCTGTGAGGGAACTGCCAGACCCTGCCTGAGCTCAACCCTCCCCAAAGCCAGAGCCCCACTGCAGGACCAGGAAGGCCATGTGGTGGCGTGATGGCTAAGAGTGTATGGGAACCACTGAGAAGGGTCTTTGACAAAGCAGATCTCACTCGAGAGAAGGCCACAGCAGCTACACGTAAGGGAGCACATTGTGAGGCTCTGATCTGCAACTTCGGAGCAATCCACAACGCTGGATGCTCCACTGCACGGTCCTGCGTCTCCCTGCACCACGACACCACATGCTCTAGACACCACGCAAGCTGCTTCTGCACAAGAAACAGGAGGCCTGGAGAGAGCAGGGAGGGCAGCCATCAAACCATAAAAGCACCCGGCAAAGAGTACTGTAATGTAAGTTATGGCAAAACGACATTTAAAAGATCTAAGAGCTATCGAATATGAGAATTCCAATGTTCCAAGGAGTCCAAAGAAGATAGGAAAAAGAAAACAGAAGTATAAAAAAAAAAAAGGCTGAGAGTGCTCAGTGAAGAAATGAAAGAGAGAAACAATAACACTTTGAGAGCAAAAGTTACTTTGAAAGAAACAACGCAGGGGGCAGTCACTCTGTAAAACACAGCAGGGCAAACGCAATGAATGTGAATGTCAGGGAAATGGAGGCAAATCAAATCAAAAATGTCATGCTCAAGAAGTCAGGGGTAACAGAAAAGAAGATGTCAGAGACTCAGGCACCAAGAGTGGAGTAATCCAGCAGGGGTGATCGAGGAAAACACTCAGCTAGCAGCGTGGACGAGACACGGACAGCGCAAAGCCCACCCCTGCCCCAGGCTGCGGTGGGGTGAGGGAGGGCAGGGCACGCAGAGGACAGACACTGAGTCCTCCACCACCCCAGGGGCACTCGGAGAAATACGTCACAGGGACGTCTGCCTGTCCCTGTCTCTGTCTCAACCTACTTCTCTTCATCTCTGTCGCTGTCTGTTTCTCTCTGTCTCATTTTCTGTCTCTTGTTGCTTGTGTCTCTGTCCCTTTGTCTCCTCCCACCGTGGGAGAGTTACTGTCTGGACGTGGCCATCTGCCTTGGCAGGGAGTGGGGTGGGGCTGGAGAGCTGTCTGTGGAAGACAAGCCTCTGTCCCTGGTGCTGAAGCCTGGAGGGGGGAGGGGCACAGGCAGATGGCTCAGACCGGGGCCCTGAGGATGGATGGAGCCCATCGTCTATACCCTCAAGCTTCCAGCTTTGGAGAAGTGGGGGTGCCCTGCAGGAGGTACTGGTGTCCTTCAGCTCAGAGCTGAACACACGCACCCAGGGTTCAGAGAAGTCAAAGGAGGGCCCTGGCAGGAAGTGAAGGAACTGACAGCCAGCTTCTGACCCGCCCCACAGCATGAGGATGGAAGACCAGGAAGGAGGCCTGATGGCTGCTGCTTCAGCTTCCACCTCACACCTGCTGCGAATGCCCTGGGGCCTGATGCTGGTCCGGGGCCTCGCAGGGGTCAGGATCCTGGGAAGCCCATCCCTCACTGGCTCAGACACCACGTGAACCCCATGTAACTACCACAGCCAATCCACCCCATCCACCCACACCTCACACATTCCAGGGAGAACACACTTCATGCTAAATTCCACAAACTACCAAGACAGGCAGATGTAGTTCCAAAATGTCCAGAAAACCTTTCCAACCACCAGGAGCTGGAGAAATTGTCTGTCTCTCTCATCATTCTGCCTCTGTCCGCCCGTCTCTCTCACACACACATACACAGACGCACCTTTAATTCTGAACATACAGTACACTCCAAGGAGGGTAGGAGTGTAAGTCAGATTGAGCAGAGCTAGATTCCTGCCTCTTTCTCCTAGTATTTATGCACCGGGAGTCCAGCTACTCAATCCCTCCCAACTCCATCTGCCCACACCTGACTCGGGGGACAGTGAGGACAGCATCATCTTCCTCAGAGTGAGAGGCAGTGGGTAAGCACGTGGCACTAAGTCAGTCTTTGGATCCGTTTTCTTGCTAAGCTGCTGGAAACTTTTACCAGAACCACTGCGCAGTGCACTTTAGGGAGGGGCACACACAGGCCACTGCAGCGGGCAGGCTCTTCTGGAAGCAGGGGCTCTGCACTGGGCTCGGCGGTGTGGCTGAGCTCCCTACACCTGTTTCAGACAGAGAGAACTATGGATGATAAAAGATGTGCCAAGAAAGTGCACAGTGAGGAATCAGAAAACTGCTGAGGCCGGTGCCGTGCACAACAAGGTGGGCCCAAGGGAAAGGAGTCCCTCCAGGACCACAGCAATCCTCACTCCCCTGGGGAACCATCGCCATCAATGCATGCGGTGCTGGATCTCTGTTCTGGTTTTGCAGTCACAGGCCCCCACATCTCCCCACTGTGGCAGAAACAGCTCGTGTGCCAGCTGCAGCAGGGGAGTTGAATACAGCAAGGCAGTGAGCGGGATGCACAAAGAGGGCGTCTGCCTGTGAGCGTGAAACAAGCTCGGATGTGGCTTTCAATCCTAACAAGCATTTTGGCAGCATTTATGAAACCGCTCTGGTTACTCCTTCTGGAGTACAAACTTTTTCCTCCAAGAAACAAGTGCAGGTAACATAAGGACACTCAATGTCCACCAGGGAAAGCCATACGGAGCAGCACGTCTCCTGCACTCAGACGTCTGGGTGCACTGTGTCGGGGCGGCGTTACCAGTGTTTCTAGACCTCACTACATGTATTTAGAAAGCTTAACTGGAGCTTCACCTTATTGTGCGCAATCCATGCTGTATCAGGGGATCTTGCAGGTCAGGGCCTTCCATTTAATGCTTCTGTTTTCCTGTAAAGCTTGACCAGTGAAAGCTCTGAATGAATTGATCCAACAGGGATCCAATACTTCTGAAGATCTATCTGCAGTGACATACAGTACACATGACAATAAAGCAAAGAGTTCACACAAAGCCATGAACTTCCTCTCTATCTACACAATTTTAATTAGAAATGTTTAATTAGTCCTGGCTAACACGTTTAATGATGACTGCAGCATGTGTGTCCGAGCCTTGTATCCACCAGGACACAAATGCCCTTAAGTGCAATGCGTAGCAGCTCTGAGTTGGGGGGGGGGGGGGTCTCATGGATACATCCTTGTCAAAAGGATCTTTTATCACAAAATTTATTGGAAAACAAAGTCCTCTCAGGGTTTATTAGTTATTAAGCTTTGCTATTTTGATTGTTATAATAAATGAGATAGCTTTTTAATGTATTCACTGCATTTTTATATTATGACATACTTTATGGCAGGCAATAAATGTGTTTGATGTGCTTGATACTGCTTTACCACTGGGTTTCCTTAACTTTCATTATCATGAGCATTTCTGTGTGACATGAATTAAAATGACATGCAAATGTGCAAGCTCATTTCACTGAAGCAAAATTGCTAAACTGCCGAATTCATAGTCTTTTAATCTTAGGGAGCAAACATTGTTTTCAAATAAATCTGATAGAACTCAACCAATTGTTTTAAGTAGTTCTCTTTTATTTCTGATATTCCACTATGATTTATGTGTAGAAAATATGCAAATCCAGTAGTTTCTTACCTAAAATAAACGACAAGCCCGGTCTCCTAGGCTGTGTATATGAGGCACTGCCCCATGCGCCCAGCTTTAGAAACGCGACTACCACAGGAGGCCAATCCTTTCTTGCTTACCCAACACTTGTCAACACATCCGTAAGTGTGAGTATTACTGCATGTGTGCGTTTCAAACTGAATATAATAATAAAGACAAACAGCTGAATCGCACGTTTTGTAACCGCACACCTGTGCTGTCCCTTTCCTCTAGGTTGTGGACACGCACTGACGTTTAAGCCGCACAGCAGCTGTTTGGGCAGTGGTAAGCAGCAGCTCATTAGCATTTTTTAAAGACTCAAGATGTCCCCAAGACAGACTTGTAAGACTGAAAACTATGAAACAGCTAAAAGAAAACACAGGGAAAATACTCCAAGACACTGGTGTCAGGGATAGTTTTGGGGGCTGAGATCCTGAGAACAGAGGTCACAGAATGTGAAGGAGATAAACAGGGTTACAGCAGACTCAGACTGCTGCACAGCAAAGGCAACGACCAAGAGAGGGAAGAGACACCAAGAGCACGGGTGAGCTGCCCGCAGCCACCTCCCCAACAGAGGGTGGTGTCAGACAACTCAACCACGACAGAAGCAGCCACGAGATGCACGTGGGCCCTGCACAGTTCTCAGAAGGATAAACACATGTGGCCAGCAGATGTATGAAAGCATTCTCAACAGCGCAGCCAGCGAGGAAATGCAAATCAAGACTACAACGCAGGAGGACCTCAGCACAGACAGAAAAGCTGTTACAGAAAAGACGGAGAGTAACAGAGAATAATGGAGAGCAACAGACACTGGCAAGGATGAGAGAAAGTGGATACTCTACCACGGTGCTGGGCACACACCAGCACGGCCCCCACGCTCTACCACTGTGCTGGGCACACACCGGCACGGCCCCCACGCTCTACCACTGTGCTGGGCACACACCGGCACGGCCCCCACGCTCTACCACTGTGCTGGGCACACACCGGCACGGCCCCCACGCTCTACCACTGTGCTGGGCACACACCGGCACGGCCCCCACGCTCTACCACTGTGCTGGGCACACACCGGCACGGCCCCCACGCTCTACCACTGTGCTGGGCACACACCGGCACGGCCCCCACGCTCTACCACTGTGCTGGGCACACACCGGCACGGCCCCCACGCTCTACCACTGTGCTGGGCACACACCGGCACGGCCCCCACGCTCTACCACTGTGCTGGGCACACACCGGCACGGCCCCCACGCTCTACCACTGTGCTGGGCACACACCGGCACGGCCCCCACGCTCTACCACTGTGCCGGGCACACACCGGCACGGCCCCCACGCTCTACCACTGTGCCGGGCACACACCGGCACGGCCCCCACGCTCTACCACTGTGCCGGGCACACACCGGCACGGCCCCCACGCTCTACCACTGTGCCGGGCACACACCGGCACGGCCCCCACGCTCTACCACTGTGCCGGGCACACACCGGCACGGCCCCCACGCTCTACCACTGTGCCGGGCACACACCGGCACGGCCCCCACGCTCTACCACTGTGCCGGGCACACACCGGCACGGCCCCCACGCTCTACCACTGTGCCGGGCACACACCGGCACGGCCCCCACGCTCTACCACTGTGCCGGGCACACACCGGCACGGCCGCCACGCTCTACCACTGTGCTGGGTACACACACACAAAACTGTGCTGCTGATCTTACAGTGTATCAGATGCAATTTTTATGACAGGACGAAGAAGGGGTAAAGAATGAAGGTGCTTAAGAATAAAGTTTTATTTAGATCTATTTATTGATTTTAAAGGCAGAATAACAGAGAGAAAAGGAGACAGAGCTTTTCCATCTGCTGACTCACTCTCCAAATTCCACAACGGCTGCAGCTGGCCAGGCCAAAGCCAGGAGCCGGGAGCTCTGTCCCAGTCTCCAACATGGGTCGCAGGGGCCCAAGTACTCAGGCATCCTCTGCTGCTTCCCACGTGTATTAGCAGGGAGCTGGATTAGAAACAGACAAGTCCAGACTTGCACCGAGCTCAAATGGGATGGCGGTATCACAGGAGATAGTCTGACCCACTGTGCCACAACCGTGACCCCAAGAATCAAGTTTATACATTATTTCAGTCAAATTGGTACTAATCAAAACAAGATTTCTATAAATTGAAGGGTACAATTAAGTAACAAATTAATATAGTAAAAGAACTTCCACTTTGACTATGACCTTGTCTAAATAAGATCAAAGTCAGTGAACTCAAAATGCTTCCATGGCCTTGGCAACTCATGACAAGAGCCTAGGGAAATTACTGACGCCATAAACAAGAGTCAATTTGTTAAGTCAACAACAGGAGTCACTGTGCACTTACTCCTCATGTAGGATCTCTGTCCTTAATGTGTTGTACTATGTGAATAAATGCTACAACTAGTATTCAAACAGTATTTTACACTTTATGTTCTGGGTGGGTACAAACTGTTGAAATCTTTACTTAATATATACTAAATTGATCTTCTGTATATGAAAATAATTGAAAATGAATCTTGATGCGAATGGAATGGGAGAGGGAGCGGGAGATGGGAGGGGTGTGGGTGGGAGGGAAGTTATGGGGGGGGCAGTGTAATCCATAAACTGTATTTTGGAAATACCTAGAATCAGAATGTATCACTCAATAAATGACTCTCAAGTCACTCTGGAAAAAAGAAGAAATGTCATACATGAGAAAGTCATACAGAACATAAATACTGAGTAGCACATGTGAAATCCTGACCGTTCAGTAATTATATTAAATGTAAATGAGAAAACACTCCAGTACCAATTCAGGGTGGCAATGAAAAAAACCAGCCATCTCCATACTGTCTGCGGAACTGATATTTGAGATTTAAAAATACAAATAACTTGGAAGTAGAAAGATGAGAAAAAGAGACGTCAAGGAAACAGAACCCCCAAATAGCAGAGCAGCTGCATTCCATTCAGACAAAAATATTTGCTTAATGATACTGCTATGATTTGATAACACAAACAGTGACCAACTCAATGACGAGGGAGCCAAGATGGCGGAACAGCGAGGGTGTGCACTGAGAGTCAGGAAAAGGGAGTTTAATAAAAGCCGAGATACTGTAGTTTCAGGGAAAGGTTCGGGAAAAAAACTGCAGAGGAAACTCTTCCAGAACTGGTGGGACACGGTGGACCTACATGGAGGACAAGGGCGCCCATGGCTCAGGAGCCCAGCCCATGAGTCGTCTTCATGCCTTGTCAGACTCAGGCTTACAGCTATTAGGGCTGTCAAAGTGAAGCAAAAAAAAAAAAATACTATACACATGAAAGCATGCTTGTGCAGTGTGCAGCATATACAACTGTATGGCATCACTATATGCAATGTTACATAGCTGGCAATTAGGACAGACTGAATACATCTAGTAATATGTAAACTATTACTTACAAATCTAATGTTACATAACTTGTTGTTTTTACTCAACAGTAATGGAAATCAAGTCCTAGAAACACTTTATAAGCTGTGCAAAGTCACTCATCTCCCATGTGGCCAGGCCTGACCTTAACCAGAAACTCCAGGGCAGCACCTCCCCAGGAGGTGGTAGTGGCTCCACATTCAGCCTCTCATACACTCACAACCAGATCTCACAAACCTAAGGTTTCCATGGAATAATCCAAATATGGATATGAAACAGTACACACACATCTCTTCATTCACTCTGTGTGAAGACATCCACGCAAGAGTGTGTGTGTGTGTACACACGTGTTTACATGAACGGCACCCACAGTGTGTGTGTACACACGTGTTTACACCAACGGCACCACGTCTCATCCCCAAAGCACCCACAGCATGCCATGCAACAGCTCCTGCCAAGCCTCCATGAGGCTGGGGAAAGGAATGCATCCTGCCACGGCCTGCTTACACTGTGACCTCTGAAATATGGCACTGTGCCCATAAACCACGCAGGCGCTTGATGCTAACGCAAAACTAAGCAACTAATAAAAAGAAATATCAACCAAAGACGTGAGTTAATCACTGGTCCTGATGCTGGCCTGGCCCTGCTTCTTTCCCAGTGTGCACACTGCAAACTAAGATGAGAATTCTCTGCTTGTCGTGAACTTGGCTGTTCTGATAACTAAGGATGGGCAAGGGAGCCCTGGCTAGGATTCCTGTCTTTCTTTCTTTTTATATCAACAATGGCCATTTGGAGGGAAGGAAATAAATGGAGGGCCTTGAATACAGAAGGTTCAAGTTACTCTTCCATACACTCGTACATCCACTCATTTTCCAAACACTTGGTGAACACGTATTTTATCAGATATGCCTCAGGTGGGCAGGGGAAGTTAGCAGGGAGGGACTCAGGCTGCAACCGGGGTGGTACAATGAGGAGATAAACGTGGGTGACTCCTTGATGACATTGCACACGGGACATGCACGCATTTGAGATGAGCTTGGGAGCTCAACACAGCAAGACCCCTGGATTATTGCTGCACTGTGTGTGTTCTTTTCTTTTTTTTTTTTTTTTTATTTGACAGGTAGAGTTATAGTCAGTGAGAGAGAGACAAAGGTCTTCCTTCCACTGGTTCACTCCCCAAATGGCCGCCACGGCCGGTGCTGCGCCAATCCGAAGCCAGAAGCCAGGTGCTTCCTCCTGGTCTCCCATGTGGGTGCAGGGCCCAAGCACTTGGGCCATCCTCCACTGCCCTCCTGGGCCACAGCAGAGAGCTGGACAGGAAGAGGGGCAACCAGGACAGAATCCGGTGCCCATACGGGATGCTGGTGCCGCAGGCAGAGGATTAGCCAAGTGAGCCACAGCGCTGGCCATGTTTCTACTATTTTATACCTTCTTCCTATGATGGTTTTGTTTAAAATATGCTCAATCCCATGTCTATTATAAATACATATATAAATATATATAATCCCATGTCTATTATAAATATGTTATTTGTTCTCCTTTGCTGTACTGCTTGTGGATATTTTAGTGATAATAGATTTCAGTAAATTTATTTAATCTGCATCAAAGTCCTTGTTCATTGTCAACCTAATGGGACTTACTTTGCAGACTTTTTACTTTCATAATCCTAGAACACAAATTGGAAAAGAATGAGACATCCTGATTTTGGAAATTGTTGGCTAGACAGAACTTTCATTCTGTCATGAACAACACTGGCTGATGATTCCCAATGTACTGCAAAGTAACAGAAAATAAGTCAATGCCATTAGTGACTCTGTTTTCTACTAGATTTTAAACTCCTTGAATAGACAGAGGAAGACACGTTTGCAGTTCAGATCTATACAGTAACACCCATGGGATCAAGGATGCCATGTCGCTGAGTCTGGAAAGATCACTGATATAGGCTGCAATTCATGCTTTTTTAATCACACATATACATGGACAAAATCATAATATCTACAATAGAAACATATATGCTTGCTCATTTTAATATTTATTTGAAAGATGGAATGGCAGAGAGTGACTGAGAGAGATTTTCTATCCATGTTTCACTCCTCAAATGGTTATAATAGATGAGGCAGAGCCAGGCCAAAGCTAGGAGCCAGGAACTTCCTCTGGGTCCCCCATGTGGATGGCAAGGGCCCAGCACTTGGGCCATCACAGACTTCCTTCCCAGGTGCATTCTCAGGAAGCTAGGAAACAGCGCAGCCAGGACTCGAGCCGGTGCTCCGATACTGGAGGCAGTTCTTACAAGCAGCGACTTAGCCAGCTACACCGCAACGCTGACCCCACTGCTCGCCTATTCCTAAGATTATTTCATCTTATGCTTTGCTCATATACAGATGATTAGAGTATAAAACAGGATGAAATACATTTAAATAAGGGAACTTGCGTTTTTAGAGGGAAACTTCAATTACTGCATCCAGCTTCTACATAAAGAAGAGCTGTAAGTGGTCTGTTTCTCAAAGCACAGGGACAGAGAGCAGAAACCACAGCACAGAGTTCCCCACCCCTCCCGAGGACACACTCAGAATATCAGGTGTGAAGTCTGTGCTCAGCTCGCAGTGTGAAGCCATCAACTGCATGCCAGCTTTCTCAGCTTCTGTAGCCCGGATATGTTATTCTATGCGTCTTCATTTACCATGAAAGTTAAGTGTCACATTTTACACAGATAAAAATTATTAAAATTCGACAGCTAGCAAATTAAGCTAACATCCGGTAATAAATCATCCTTGGCAGCTCAAGAGTACACTTCTTATGGCATAGCTATTCATATTATACACTGCAAAGTGCAAACATCAGAGCTCCTGACTGGCGTATTCCCTCACTTGATCAAAGGAATGCTCCCTTTGCCTTTACGCCATCTTTCCACATCTGAGCTCTCAAGTGGCTTGGAACCGAATAACTGGAAACATGGGTGGCACCACGCAGTGCCACCAGCTAAAAAGAGAACTGGAAATTTCTGAATTTGGGATGACATGACAATACACATGCAGGATGTAGGGAGAACAGACAAAGTGTGAGAGCAGACTGTTGGCACGGCTAAGAACAGCGAGTTCCCTGGCTGGCGCGGGTTGGTTCTCGTGGTTCGGGTGACTGACAGCGGCAGGGAGGAGGTCCCGGCTGGCACTTTATCAACCAGCAAGCTCCGGGACCCTGCAAGCAGGGACTTCACCTCTGGCCCCGGTGCCCGGTGCTAGGACACGCAGATCCTCTTCAAGTGGGGAAGGGAAATTGTTTCTATTTCAACAGCAACTGTTTCTGTCTGGAAACCACTGTCATTCACTTACAGGTATTATCATAAAAAGAGCATGAGGGACCAGAGCTCTGGCACAGCGGGGAAAGCCACCACCTGCAGTGCCGGCATCCTGTATGGCTGCGGGTCCTGCTCTGGCTGCTCCACTTCTGATCCAGCCCTCTGCTGGATGGCTGGGAAAGCAGCAGAAGGTGACCCTTGTCCTTGGGGCCCTACACCTGCGTGGGAGACCTGGAAGTAGCTCCTGGATGCTGGCTTTGGTTCAGCACAGCTCTGTCTGTTGTGGCCATCTGGAGAGTGAACCAGCGGATGGAGGATGTCTCTCCTCTCTCCACCTCTGCCTCTCTGTAACTCTTTCAAATCAATAAATAAATAAACCTTTTTTAAAAAAAAAAAAGAACATGAGATACTTATATATATAAGTAAAATCGTCACTGGAAATTAGATTCTATCCACGAGAAAGACTGCAACAGGACCGGGGTGTGGTGCCACACGATGCGTGTCAGCCACTGACTCCCAGGGGCAGTTTTCATACTGTGAACACAGGAGATGCAGGACACTATCTCCACGGTCATCACAGCTCCTAACTCAACCTGTTCCAGTGTTGCATCAATGACAGCTGAACCTGGAAAGTTTAGCCAACCATGAACTTGCTGTATGATTAGATTGGAGACTTACTCACATTTTCACCTATATATGTCACCAAAGTCACAGAAGCTGAACTATTAACATCTCCATATTTTCATATGGGTGAAATTTTATGAGGAAGTACCGTTTCCCAGACAATGTCTATTAACAGTTTTCTGTTCTGAACAAGACTCCAGGTACGAAATGTCATCTAAAACAACTGCTTCATACATAAACAACCTTAGAAAGCCCCCTGTGTTTTGCTTCATGGTGGGATGTCAGACCACGAAGTTGAGGATTCTAAAAATAAGCAGGGATCAGAATGCGTCTGCTTTGCCACCTTCATGGGCGATTTATGGACGGCTTTTCAGTTCTCTAGCACCACATCGTCAATTCACTTTCAAATACGTGAAGTGTCATTTGGTGTGTATGGTGGCTCTTGATGAAATTCTCCACATCATATCTTTTAAATGCTTCAGGGGTGCATTTGTCAAACTTGGTAAGGATTCCAGAGTAACTCTGCTACACTCTCATATTCTACAAAGTGAAATCAAACTGCGTACTGTTCTTTGCAAAGGGTTTGTTTGAGTTTTACACCACGTTGCTTGGTTGTAGTAACTGATATCTAGCTCCTAAATGAAATGTCCCAAGAAAATACTACACTGTCAGCTTTCACAATTTTAGCAAGAACTATTTGAGTAAAAATATCATCTAGTTAGTGGTCATTTTTCATTGTTGGCAGTTGTTCTCTTTATTGTCTGCTTTTTGGAACATTAGAGATTTACAGAAGGCATATCAAAAGATAGTATGTTCTCGTCACTTTTGAGTGCTGTTTAATAGGACAGTGACTCCTCAGAGCTCATCCCTGCACACTGAAAATAAGCTTCAGGATAGAGGGTTAGAGATCATACAATAAAGTTCATTTAAATTGACTGATTATTTCCTCAAAATAGCACTTCCTCTGAAAGGTCTTCTGTGATGTATTCAGGAGGTCACCAGGGTCAGCTGCTCCCTGGACACTGGGGGCTGCTCCTACATCCAACACTGGGTCACACCTGGACACTGGGGGCTGCTTCTACATCCAACACTGGGTCACAGCTCGACACTGGGGGCTGCTCCTACATCCAACACTGGGGCCACACCCCGGGCACTGGGGGCTATTCCTACATGCAACAGTGGGTCACATCCTGGACACTGGGGGCTGCTCCTACATCCAACACTGGGGCCATTCCCTGGACACTGGGGGCTATTCCTACATGCAACAGTGGGGCCATTCTCTGGACACTGGGGGCTGCTCCTATATCCAACAATGGGTCACACCCTGGGCACTGGGGCTATTCCTACATGCAACAGTGGGGCCATTCCCTGGACACTGGGGGCTGCTCCTACATCCAACGCTCTGAAGGAGGACACTGCCTTTGCTCCACCTTGAAGACATCTGTGAGTGCTGCCTGTTCCTTGCCTGGGCCGCGCCAAGGAGCTTCCTTGCATCAGCACAGTAAGACAGGCAGGACAGTGAGCCGACTATGAGCCTGGACTTTCCCAGGTGCACCTCAGCTACCTCCCTGTGGGTCCAGGATGCAGACTCACATCATACACCGCTGTCTCGATAGTGGCAATGCCAGTGCTATGTGCTGAGATCTGGGAGAAGCCTGCTGGCCACAACGCTAATCCATCTTGAAGCCCTGGCTGGAAGGGGAGCCTGGGTGCTAGAGAGCATCAGTCCTCCTGTTCTGACGACTTAGGAGGCATTTCCTCTGCCCCTCAGTCCAGATTTTACACTCTGGCCATCAGCACATCTGGGAACCAAGGCAGCTGAGTCCTTCCTCGTCCATGTATGCTTAGTTTTTGTTTCTTATCCCACTGTGTCACGAGGACACTGAGCACGACACCGACAGGAGTGCCACCTTGCTCCAGTTCTCAGCAGAGAGGCTGACGTTTTTCTCTCTGGCATGGGACACTGTCTGTGGGTTTTACATGCACCTACCTCCACCGTCAAAATGAAAGAGTCCTCATCTATCCATCACGAATGTGTGCTGGATCCTATTAGGTTTTCCCAATATCTATTGATGTGACTACCTGATTTTTAGTTTACTGATGTGACAGATTACATTGATTGACCCTCAAATGTTCAAAAAGCCTTGCAAATCCAGGATAAATCTCTCTCAATTTTGGTGCCTAACTATTTTTACAGGTTGTCAGATTCAATTTGTTAATATTTTATGTAGCAATTTTTCATCTACTTTCATTACAGACACTGGTCTGTAGTTTTCTAATCTTATAATGTCTTTTTAAATTATTTTATCTTATCCATCTTATTTTATTTTACAGGTAAACAGACACTTATACAAAGACCTTTCTGGGCTGTTTGATTCCAAACGCCCTGACAACCCTCAGGGCTGGGTCGGGATAAAGCTGAGTACCAGGAACTAACACCAGGTCTCCCGCGTGGGTGACAGGGACCCAGCTGTAGAAGGAAGCTGGAATCAGGAGTAGGGTAGGGAGTCGACCCCACAACCCTCAGAGGGGGGATGCAGGCAGTGCCTTCAGCACTGCACCCATCTCCACACCTCTGTCATGTTAACTGGCTTTGCTATGCAGTATGCCCAGCTTCTCAGAGACTGGCCCATTTCACTAAAAAGGCGGCAGAGAACTGACACTTCTCTTCCTTGGTATTAGACGCAATTCACCAGTGAACTCAGCTGGGCTTGGTGCTTTCTCTCTTCATTTGGAGGTTATTAATCTTTGATTCAATTTCTTAAGACCTGTTAAGATTATCTGTTTCACCTCTGTGAATCTTTGAAGTAATTGGACCAATTCATCTAAGTTATCAAATTTGTGTGGATAAAGTTGTTCATAATATTCCTTATTTTCATGCAATGAGGAGTGACAGTCCTATATCATATGAGTAATTGCATCCTTCTCTTTGTTATATTAGGTGGCTACAGGCATATCAATTTCATTGCTACTTTAAAACAAAGAATCAGTTTTTGGTTCATTGATTTTTTCTATTGTTTTCCTGTTTAAACTTCATTTCTACAATAATCTTTAAAGTACTTATTTATTGAGAGGTAGAGACAGAGACACAAACATGCACATGCGCACACACAGCGAGAGAGAGACAAACTCCCATTTGCGCAAATGTCCATAACACACGGCCAGCTAAGAGTGCAAGCCGTGAGCTCTGAATGCAATCCAGGTCTCCCACACGGGTGGGGGCATTCAGATTATTCACCCCTCACTGATGCCTCCTCGGATCCACATGAGCAAAACCCTGCATATGGAGTTAGTGCCAGAAGTCGATGCCTGTTACTCCAACGTGGGATGCACACTTCTCATCTGCTAGGTTAAATACATGCTACAGACTTTTGCTAAGTTTTTGTTACCAATTTTTTTCTGGTTGCTTCAAGTTTATACACTTCTTCAGCCTCCCAAGGTGGAAATTTAGAGAGTTTAGATGTTTCTTCTTCTCTAATACATTTCTTTTGCCATATCCTACAAACTTTGGTAAACTGTATTTTGATTTTCAAAATATTTTTCATTTCTTATGAAACTTCTTTTTTGACCAGTGTTATTTAGTATTATGTTGTAGTCTCCAATATTTTGTCAGTTCCAAGTATATTTATGTGATTAATATTACTTTTATGATTTCCATCATGCCTTAATGATTTCTATCAAGTTTTTTAAAGTGCATTTTAGGGCTCAAAAAAATGGTCTACCCTGGTGATGCCCCACATGAACCTGTAAAGAACCTGCACTGCTTGTAGCATGGGCTCCTCTTGCATGGGATGCACGGCTCATCTCTCACTGCCTTCGGCACCTTCTCCTCGTGTGACAGTCAGTGTTCTCCCTGGGATGTGTCTGTATCTCTGTGCACGTTGCTGTTTCCTGACTACGCAGGCAACTGTTCGTCAATGAACTTGGTAATTTTTCCAACATCACTTCCTTGGTAGGGTTTTTGGGCCCCATAACCTGTCTTCTCAACTTCTCGTGCACCTGTGTGTATGTTGCTGAGCTCAGTGGCTTCCCATGTTTATTTGTCTGAGATTCTGCTCATTTTTTCCTCTCTGTTCTTCAACTTCCATTATCTGTATTAATGCATTTTCAAGGTTGCTAATATTTTCTTCTGCTCAGTTCAAATCTATGGTGAGCCATTCTGATTTTAAATTTAGGGGCTGGCGCTGTGCCGTAGCAGGTAAAGCCTCTGCCTGCAGTGCCGGCATCCCATATGGGTGCTGGTTTAAGGCCAGGCTGTTCCATTTCTGATGCAGCTCTCTGCTATGACCTGGGAAAGCAGAAGAAGATGGCCCAAGAGCTTGGGACCCTGCATCCACGTGGGAGACCTGGAAGAAGCTCCTGGCTTCCGGCTTCGGATCGGCACAGCTCCAGCAGTTGCGGCCAACTGGGGAGTGAACAAGCAGATTGAACCTCGCTCGCGCTCGCTCGCTCGCTCTCTCTCTCTCTCTCTCTGCCTCTCCTTCTCTCTGTATTACCCTGGCTTTCAAATAAATAAAATAAATCTTTTAAAAAAAGGAATTTAGTTACTGTGCACATCAACACCAGAATTCCCACCTGTTGTTCTACAAGACTTCTCCTTCTCCTTATTGCTACTGCAGTTCTGATGCAACATTACCACTGTCCTGGACCGTACTTCCCTTCCTTCTGAGAACACACTGACACACATGGTCTGAAGCCTGTTTCTGTTAAATGTGACACCCAGGCACTCTCCCTGGCAATCTTTCTTGCCTACTCCCTGTTGCGGTTTTTATTGCTTTCCAGTATATGCATCATACTGTCCTCCCTCTGTGCATGTCTCACCACTGTAATTTTACATAATATATGGTGGCAGCCCTGAGTCCAGGTAAGGCCTCACTTCCCACCCCAGTCTCAGGCTTGTTTTTTGGTTTTAGCTTAAACAACAGAAGCACATTTTTTGCTCAGTTCTGGAGTGTGCAAGTCTGACATCTCGATCGGGTGCCCGCAGGCTGGGTTTCTCCTGTGGCCTCTCCAGGTGTGTCAGCCACTTCTTGCAGCGTCCACACAGGCCTTCGCCTGCACGTCTCTACCCTGCACGTCTCTACCTGTCTGTCTCTGTGCTCTGACCGCTGGTTCCTTGCTTCTCCTGGTGACTGCCTGGATTATAAGGGCCACCCCCCCATACACACACACACACACACACACACACACAGTGAAGCCTCGGTGGTGCTTCGCAGGGAAACACAACCCTGGGAACACCCGGCTTGCCCTGGCTTGGCAGTGGTTTAGATGGAATCCTCCTTTCCTGGACACACCCAGCTGCTCAACTTCATGGTGAGTCGACTGACTATTCTATTATTTTCAATAATGTGCAGAGACATAAACTGTCTACAATTAAGTCCCATCACATTGTGGCTCCCTTGAAGGCACAGTTGCTAAGGTCAGTGCATTTTCTTTGCTTGGACAGGAGGAGGGCGCTCTCACCTGTCCTAGTCCCTGGTTCTCACCTGCAGAGCAGCCAGAAGGCAGTTTAGGCTGTACCTTAAGCCCATCAATCTCTTCCCAATCCCCTCCACCACATCTGGACTCTCAGAGTGCCATCATGCTTGCCTGAAACTGTCGGCATTTTGTTGCATATTTTTTCTAGTGAAGAGATTAGGAGCCATCTCTTTTAAATCAGAGTTTTTCCAGACAAAATCCACGAGGCAGAGCTCTGGAGCAGGGGAAGGGTCAACAGCAGGCTTACATCTGAAGGCCTTGAATGACCAGAGCCGAGTTCACGGTGCAGGAGAGAACCTGCAGCCAGGTGAGATGCTCCGGCCCGGATTCATTGCTTCACCAGCCAGGCCTTGCCTGAGGAGCCCACCACGCTCAGCACACTTCACCCAAGACAGAGCCTTCATCCAGAGCGTGGGCTTCGGGCAGAGCTAGGGCACCTCACCTGAGCTCACAGTCCCCAGGACTCATCAACCATGAGCCAGGGCAGGACGAGAACTGCAGTTCTGCTCCTCCCAGGACAGAGGCCACTGGCTGGGGTGGGGGGAAGACACCCAGGTCTCGGCTGCACTCTCCCTGAACAGAGCCCAGCTCGAGCTGTGGGAGCTGCAGTCTTGGCTCTGGACTTCAGATTCTCTACTCTCAATGTTCTCACTAATGTTAATAGCTCTTCATGGAGAGATTTTTTTTTTCTCTCACCAGGACCTATTCACTATCCTCAGTTGAGAACATGTCAGCAAAGCTCCTCATGCTGGAAGTTCCTCTACTTTCTACAGACACGGGGGACGTCGGCAGACATGTGGGTACATACAGGCTAGCGTATGCATGACTATTGCCACGCCGTCAGCTGAGATGGTGCTGAGCGGTAACTCTCCGCTAACAGCACAAAGCACTCCTCGCACCTGTCCCCTGCGTTCTGAGCCATTCTGTACGGAAAGGAACAACTGAAAATGGTCAATTCTGGGAACGGGGTAGAAAATACTAAGATGAGCCTCGATCCTTTTGTAGGACCACAAACTAAGAGTCTTCAAAACATACACATGGGGCTGGCACTGTGGTGGAGCAGGCTAAGCCTCCACCCTTGGCTCCCACATCCCATTTGGACCGCAGTGCGTATTCCAGTAGCTTCTCTTCCATTCCAACTCTTCTCTAAGGCCTAGGAAAGCACAGGAAGATGACCCACATCCTTGGAAGAAACTCCTGGCTCCTAGCTTCATATTAGCCCAGTTCCAGCCACTGTGACCATTTTGGGAGTGAACGAGTGGATAGAAGACCTTTCCATGTCTCTTGCTGTCTCTATCAGTAACTCTTAACTCTCAAATAAATAAATAAATCTTTAAAGAAACATACACGGGCCAGTGCTGTGGCATAGTGTGTTAATGCCCTGGCCTGAAGCACTGCCATCCCATATGGGCACTGGTTCTAGTCCCAGCTGCTCTACTACCAATCCAGCTCTCTGCTATGACCTGGGAAAGCAGTGGAAGATGGCCCAAGTCCTTGAGCCCCTGCACCCACATGGGAGACCTAGAAGAAGCTCCTGGCTCCTGGCTTCGGATCATCGCAGCTCTGGGAGTGAACTAGTGAATGGAAGATCTCCTTTCTCTCTTGGCTCTCCTCTCTCTGTGTAACTCTGACTTTCAAATAAATAAATAAATCTTTTTTAAAAAGAGAAAACATGCACATGTGCACATGCAGACACACACACACAATTTAAGTAACTGTGCGATATCCAAGGGGCACTGGAGCTAAATAGAACAGGCTCCAATGGACAAAGATAAGACAATGGACAAACAGGCCCAAATGGACCAATCAAACACTTTAACACTCAACTAACTGTAACCCAAACTAGAAAGCAAGTAGGCATGAGTTCAGTATAAATACATGACTGCATGAACACATGTAGGAGCATCCCCCATGCACAAGAAGTCCAAAGCATCTGTGTGGACACAGCACTCACAGAGCGGTGCGCGCTTCCCCACTCACTGTGTGTGGGCCACACGAGGCACCTTCCTTCCAGAGTGCACACCGTGCACCCAGGGACTCCCATCTCTGTGACTGCAAGAGGAGCCGTTAGTGGGCTTCTGGCTGATGCACTTGGAATACATTGCAAGGAAGGACCGGAGCAAGGGTGCACACAGACAGCACGTGAGACCGCCAGTCACTGGCAGGCACAGCGAGACGTATCAAACTCGCTAGGTCTGTGGAGAGCAGAGCTGGGACAACCTTCTGATTGGCCATGTATCAGGGGTGATTCAGTGGGTGACGCAGACATTTGGGGTACCTGCAAGGACAGGGCCATGGGGGTCCGAGCCTGGGCAGCACAGCCTGAGGATCCCCCTCTGCCAAGGATGACGCATTGCCAGCACCTGTGATGTTCTTGGAACCCCTGACACTATCCTTCTAGGGTAAAGGTCCCCTCAGCCAGTCCCCATGTGACAAAGGTGAGGCGCTCTCCCGCCACAGCACCTTGGGGAGGGCAGCCCAGGAGGCAGCTGTGAGGCTCGCAGCAGAGCCTGCCCTCCTCTGCACACTCTGCACACTCTGCACACCCCCATGGGCAATGCTGGGACTGCATCGCTTTCACCGACACATCGCCGGAGGGCAGACTCAGTGGGGAGGGCAGACCCTAAGGGCTAACAGCAAAACCCACTGCTCTCTGGATGAACTGTCCTCCTAAATGGAGACCAGGGATCTCCAGGCGCCCATGAGTGACCGATTCCAGGCCGCACTGCTCAGCCCCATGTGATCAGAGTCCCCCAGGCTTCAGTGAACAGCCTGAGGAGCTCAGGAAGGGGTGTGACTTTGCTTACAGAATCAGCCGTTCATTAGAGCACAGATTATACCAAAAGAAAAGAGAGAAGAGGGAGGCAGGGAGAAAACTGAGTTTAAACCACGCAGCTCGGTACATCTGCCCTGTCTCCTCAGCTCTCCCCAGAGGCCTGCCCCCCTTTAATGGGCCTGCCCTTGCCTGCACGGCTCCAGGACAGGGGCCAGCACCACTCTCCAGGCTGCCTCCCCCGGTGCTCTGCCAGGTCTCCGGCTGCCTGTTTCCAGGCTCACGAGCATTGTGCACGCCACTCCCCTGTGGACGCCTGCACCAGCTCCAGCACACGCGCCATGAGCGCGTGATTGAACTGTCACAGCTTCTCTTCAGGGCCCCAGATGTGTCCATGCATGTCTACAATAAAGACAAAAATATTTTTAGATCCTGGAACAGTCTGACAGGGGAAATGTACTTGACTTTCCTCCTGGGATGTTTGCCCAGAAGCCTTGCTGGCGTGTGCCATTCACTCTCTGCGGGGCATCAGATGTGGTTTTAATTTAGGCAACTCTGGATGAAACCAGAGCAACAGCACACATTTGGAGAGGACTCACGGGGCACCCCGAGCTGCCGCGTGTGCCCAGCCTGTGGGGCAGCTCGCTGCCGGGTGTTCAGGGATGGCAGCAGCCGGGCCAACACTGCTGTGCTCACAGCTGCTTCTGCTAACACCCAAAGCCGCAAACCACAGAGATGGCTCCCAGGGGTGACAGGATGAGGAGAACCAAGCTACCAGGCATAGTGGAGTGCACAAAGTGCTCCATATTCTGCCAGAGCAGGGCTGTGCCTCCCAACCTCGTAAAGAGGACCTGGGAAAGGCAAAATGCAGATTCGGATGCCCAAGTGGAAAGTGGGACAAACACTCAACCCAGGATACGGAAAGGCAAAAGCCCAGAGTGTGGGGCCTCTGCAGCTCCAAGAGAGAAAAATGGAGAGCGGAGAGAGGAGAGGAGAAGGGAGGAGGGGGAAGGAGGAGGGAGGCGGGAGGAGGGAGGCGGGAGGAGGGAGGCGGGAGGAGAGGGGAGGGAGGAGGGAGGCGGCGAGAGGCGAGAGGTAAGAGGAGGGAGGAGAGAGGAGGAAGGAGAGAAGAGGGAGGTGAGAGGAGGGGGAGGGAGGAGGGGGGAGGCGAGAGGCGAGAGCAGAGAGCAGAGAGCAGAGAGCAGAGAGGACAGAGTCCCCTTCTCAGCAGAGGAGAGACGCGGATGTTCCTGCAGCTCCAGATCACCTTGCATGCAACCCTGAGGTACAAGTGCAGAGCACCTGCAGGATGCCCGGCTACCCCGGGGCACACCTCTGCTTCTCCTAATCTCCTGGCTGCAGACTGCAGAGTGGGGGCGCAAATCAAATCACCCCTGCAGATTAAACGAAGCAACCTAACGATCTGTCAAAAGAACAGAGGTAATTTTTTTTTATTTTATTTAAGGAATATAAACTTCATGTATTTCATATACACAAATTTATGACCATAGTGATTCTTCCCACCACACTAAAGGGGTCACAGTTTCCTGAACTGACTCAGCTAGCCTGGGGCCATCTGCCAGGGATCGAGACGCTTCCCAGGGGGTGCTCCACAGCAGTGCCTCCAGGTTCACTGCTTGCCAGCTTCCATTTCTGAACCGCCAGCAGCCTGCTTTAGTTCTGACCTGATGGTCTAAGGAGAACTATTTTAACGTTAAAAACCTATGGTTATGAAAGTTTCCTTTCACTAAGTGCAGCTTTGTTTTTGAGCCAAGACACGGCCTTCCGTGTATCTACACGGATGCAGCCAGGAGCTCACTGGCTTGTGCTGCGCTCCAGACATGGTGCTGGACACTGGACATACAGCAGAAATGCACAGAAACTTACAGCCCCAGAATCACAGTGCCATCTGCATAGAAGTCAGGAAGGGAAACACAGAATGTGGAGGATTCAAATACTGGATTGTCTGTGGAGGGTGAGCTTGGCCATGTGTTCCTCAAAGACAGAGCAGGAGAAAAGATGGCTTCTGCATCCTGTGTGCGACGTCGAGAGGCACTTCCAGTCTTTTTTTTTTTTAAGGTTTATTTATTTTATCTGAGTCAGAGTTAGAGGTGAGCAAGAATGAGACAGAGAGAGAGAGAGAGAGAGACATCTTCCATCCTCTGGTTCATTCCCCAAATGGCCACAAAAGCAAAGGCTGGGTCAGGGTGAAGCCAGGAGCTTCTTCCAGGTCCCGCCAGGGGTTCAGGGCTCCAAGCACTCGGGCCATCCTCCCATGCACATTAGCTGGAAGCTGGAATGCAAGTGGAGTAGCCGGGACTGGCACGTATATGGGATGCTGGTGTCGCAGACAGGGGCCGTAACTGCTATGCCACAGTGCCAGCCCCATACAGTCTTTTTTTTTTTATTATTTTTATTTTTGACAGGCAGAGTGGACGGTGAGAGAGAGAGACAGAGAGAAAGGTCTTCCTTTGCTGTTGGTTCACCCTCCAATGGCCGCCGCGGCTGGCGCGCTGCGGCCAGCACATCGTGCTGCGGCCAGCGTATCGCGCTGATCCGATGGCAGGAGCCAGGTGCTTCTCCTGGTCTCCCATGGGGTGCAGGGCCCAAGCACTTGGGCCATCCTCCACTGCACTCCCGGCCATAGCAGAGAGCTGGCCTGGAAGAGGGGCAACCAGGACAGAAGCCAGTGCCCCGACCGGGACTAGAACCCGGGGTGCCGGCGCCGCAGGCGGAGGATTAGCCTGTTGAGCCGCGGTGCTGGCCCCATCCAGTCTTCACCTGGGCTTTCAACCTCTCCTGGGCTGACAAAGCAGCGCCACTGGCTAGCAAAGGTCGCGTCCTGGTGCATGCTGCCTTTTGTGAACAGTTCCCTCCCTGGCCAGCGCTCAGGCCTCCTGCTCTGTGGCCCAAGCACATGTCTTCAGTGTACACAGTCCCAGTACTGAAGGACAGGCAATGGCATCGTCCATTTGCCGTCGTTACTCAGTCCTAACGGTAAGAACAGAAATCACTGCAGGAAGCTGGGGAGATTCCACACTGAACAGCCCTGCTTCTGCGGACATAAGCACGTGCACCTGCCCCCAGGTCACTAACAGGGCAGAGCTGCCTCCGAGCTCAGCTGCTGATAAAGTCACAGCAGGAAGGAAGGCACAGCGCCAGGCTAACTTTCCCTGACCACATGGCTCGCAGCAGCAGACAGCAGAGTCATTTCTAACTTTTTTTCTTTCCTATAGGATTCCCCCACACCCAAGAAGCGCATTCCTAAGAAGAAGGGAAAACAAAGAAAAGGATGACACTTTCAACAGATTTCCCAGAGAAACTGAGCCGAATCTGCCATTTGCTGGGATAATATTTTCTTGCACTGAAATGCTCCTGGCACATGTCCTCATGAGACCAACAGTACGACCCAGGTGAGGGAGGACACAGGGGACGGGTCCTCCCTGTTTGTAAGAGATTTCCTTCGGTAAGAAGGCAGTTGGCAAATCCACCACGCAAGCCAGTAACGCCACTGTGTGTTCGCACGTCCGCCACAGTCGGCCAGCTGAACAGTGTCCTCGCCTGCAGGGTCCCTGCCTGCCACTGTCCAGAGATAACTCAGCAAGCTCATAGCTGTGACATGGTCTGCACTCCCCAGGGTGCACTGCGGGAAAGTCTCCCAGGATTCGCAGAGCCACCCCACTTACGGCACGGACGGAATAGGTCCGTGCTGCATGTCCCAGGGAGGAGATGTGGCCCCTCGGTCCCCCGACCCTCACTTGAAGGAGTCTTCAGGGTTCCACTTCATCAGGCCGTGCCCCTCACCTGCACACACTTGCAGCTGCAGTCTGCTGTTAATTTTTTAAAAGTTTCTTTCAGATCACCATTTGCTCTTCTTCTCCATAATTTCTTAAAATGCTGATCTTCCCTTTACCTACAGATTGCTTTGGCAGGATGCCACACTGCAGCTCTGAGACGGTTCCCTGTGCGATGCTTACACACCCTCTGGCCTCTCCTACTGCTCTGCTCCAGGGGCGCCTGGACGTGAGGTCTTCATCTTCCTGGCCCTGGATGCATCCTGCCTGGGAGGTGGAGCACTTTTCCAATCGTTAACTAGTGCACCTGGCAGGTTCCAGCTAACTCCCAGGCCACCTCATCCATGCCCACAAGCGACTGTTCCCCAAGGCCCCGGGCAGCCAGAGCTCAATATCAGATGTGGTTTTGAGTCTATGCCTGCTGTTCTCAACCAGAGAGAGCTGAGACTCTCACCGCCAGCTACCCCAGGTGCAGTTTTACCTGGGCTGTGGCCAACTGCACAGCCTTCTCTCCTTCTTGCTTTCACGCTCCAAGTTCACTGCCCATGGAACAGATGCCTCCGAAAACCAAGCCTGCAGGGCTCCCGGGGGCTGACGACAGCCTTCTGAGGGACAGCAGCTCAGCCCCTACCTGTGGATTTTCAGCTTGCCTTTTCTTGTTAAAGATGTTTTTGTGACTTTTTAATTTTCATTTACATCCCTGACTTTTGAAATAATGATTTTCTGGACGTAGGAAATGAAAACTCCTGGGTGCCTTGTGGTGGGTCTGAGCTCCATGCCACCACCATTTCTCTTTTACTCTTCTGGCTACATTTTACTCAAGGGGAAGGGGGTGGGTATAAAATAATTACTGCTCCTTATGGTTTAGTATTAAAATCTCAGTAAGATCTTTTAAAAGCAGAATAAACTGCACAGAGTACTGCTCTCCCCACCTCTCTTTAGAGCTGCACAAGAAGCTCACACTGCACGGTCAGCTCCGCCCTCAGTGCGTCTGGAAAAGGCTGAGACGAGGAACCTCTGCGTTTGGGAACTAAAATCGAGTAGTTCACCTCACTATGGCTTCCAGTGAGTGACCTCTGATTCTCCATGTGAATACGAGCAGCACAGAGCTCAGAGGCAACGTCTCGGGAACCGACTGCTCTGTCCCCAATGGCCCACACGTTCACTCGTGAGGCCCCCCCGGATACGGGCCTGCGGCCGATGGCCTCTGAGAACTCTGGAGTCTCGGCCCCTGCCGGGGTGTCTGCACCGTGTGACCAGTCCCCTCTGTGCAGCACTGGCCTGCTGCTCCAGGAGTCCTGCCTCATTCAGAGAACATCACAGAAGGAGGCGGCCCAGCAGTGACCTGTGCTGCCTGAACTCTGGACCGACCTGAGCTGAAATGGGACGTCTATTTACTGAATGCCAGATATGTGGCAAACCGTGCAATGCCTTCCGTGGCTATGGTTATACCTTTAGTCTCAAGGCATTTTGGTGCTGATGGTATGGTAAATATGGATGTGTTTGTCTCCTGGAGATAGAATGCAAAACTTGTGACAACTTCCCCCCAGGCACTGTCCCCACCACCCTCCCCCAGCTCAGTGTCCCAGGCTCTGTCCCCACCACCCTTCCCCGGTTCAGGGTCCCAGGCTCTGTCCCCACCACCCTCCCCCCAGCTCAGTGTCGCAGGCACTGTCCTCACCACCCTTCCCCCAGCTCAGTGTTCCAGGCACTGTCCCCACCACCCTTCCCCAGCTCAGTGTCCCAGGCATTGTCCCCACCACCCTTCCCCAGCTCAGTGTCACAGGCACTGTCCTCACCACCCTTCCCCCAGCTCAGTGTTCCAGGCACTGTCCCCACCACCCTTCCCCATTTCAGGGTCCCAAGCACTGTCCCCACCACCCTTCCCCAGCTCAGTGTTCCAGGCACTGTCCTCACCACCCTTCCCCAGCTCAGTGTACCAGCACTGTCCCCACCACCCTTCCCCAGCTCAGTGTTCCAGGCACTGTCCCCACCACCCTTCCCCATTTCAGGGTCCCAAGCACTGTCCCCACCACCCTTCCCCAGCTCAGTGTTCCAGGCACTGTCCTCACCACCCTTCCCCAGCTCAGTGTACCAGCACTGTCCCCACCACCCTTCCCCAGCTCAGTGTCCCAGGCACTGTCCTCACCACCCTTCCCCAGCTCAGTGTACCAGCACTGTCCCCACCACCCTTCCCCCAGCTCAGTGTCCCAGGCACTGTCCTCACCACCTGTACCCCAGCTCAGTGTCCCAGGCATTGTCCTCACCACCTGTACCCCAGCTCAGTGTCCCAGGCACTGTCCCCACCACCCTTCCCCAGTTCAGGGTCCCAGGCACTGTCCCCACCACCCTTCCCCAGGTCAGGGTCCCAGGCACTGTCCCCACCACCCTTCCCCAGCTCAGTGTCCCAGGCTCTGTCCCCACCACCCTTCCCCAGCTCAGGGTCCCAGGCACTGTCCCCACCACCCTTCCCCAGCTCAGGGTCCCAGACACTGTCCCCACCACCCTTCCCCAGCTCAGGGTCCCAGGCACTGTCCCCACCACCCTTCCCCAGCTCAGTGTCCCAGGCACTGTCCCCACCACCCTTCCCCAGTTCAGGGTCCCAGGCACTGTCCCCACCACCCTTCCCCAGGTCAGGGTCCCAGGCACTGTCCCCACCACCCTTTCCCAGCTCAGTGTCCCAGGCTCTGTCCCCACCACCCTTCCCCAGGTCAGTGTCCCAGGCACTGTCCCCACCACCTGTACCCCAGCTCAGTGTCTCAGGCACTGTCCTCACCACTCTTCCCCAGCTCAGTGTTCCAGGCACTGTCCTCACCACCCTTCCCCATTTCAGGGTCCCAGGCACTGTCCTCACCACCCTTCCCAGCTCAGTGTTCCAGGCACTGTCCCCACCACCCTTCCCCAGCTCAGTGTCCCAGGGCACTCTCCCCACCACCCTTCCTGTATTCTTTAGTGTCACAAGGCAGGGCTCCCTGTAGAGCAGCCATCATACTTGCTGACTTGCATTTTGTCCACACTGCACCTTACTAATCCTACTGGACCATTACACAAATTAGAAACTGCACTTTCCAACCTACTTAAGGTACCTCTTTCTCATACTGGACCCCCATCACAGTCATTTACTTAATGTAAAGAAAATTTATATAATTATCTTCTTTTTCAGTGTTGCTGTTGGTCAAATGAAATCTTTTCCCGGACTTTGATCATCTCCTGGGAAGTATCTGCTGCAGAACAGATTGTCAAATCTGCAAGTGACACCGCAGTCTAGCCTAACAGGGGATGCCTGTTATCAACTGCCCTTTCTTGGTAGCTCCACAGCATGCAAATCCCGTGAGGAAGGACGGAGTTTGATTCTGGGAAGTCTTCCTCCTTGCCCTGCCAGCTCATCAGAGGGAAGAGTTGATCTCTGCAGACTATCCCTGCCCTTGCATGACACAGTGCCGTGGAGAGGAGTGTGGTGGGAAGAACAGGACTAGGATCGGTGCAGACGGAGAGCTGCCAACTGCACTCCCCACTCTGTGTGAAGAAGAGATCGTGCAGACTGACGGGACAGATTGCACATAGTTTTTAGTGACTGATACTGATTCAGTTGCTTTTCTAAGATGGTTGTAGAGATAGCTATCTGTGAGTGCCAAACTGGGTAATTATCCTGTACATATACTTGATTTTATCTTTAGAAAATAATTTTTAAAATATTTTCAAGTATATCACTATCTTCCAAAATTCTCTAAATTAAAACATACATAAAACTTAAGTTTTACAATAAAGTCGTGTTCCTAGTAAACATGAAATATACATGTATGTTTTAAAACTTTTAATGATTTCTGAGTCAGCACAGCCCATACCTACTGTACTCGCTGTGAATTTGCTCGATTTACTGTGAAATCCAGCAACCACACCATCTGAGGACACACAGATCATTGGTCCTGACTTTCACCTTCAATCAAAAGTACATCTAAGCATGTACTACATCAAATTTACTAAGTTTATGCCTATTTGTTTCTCATTTTGAAGAACAAAAGACTCAATACATTTGAATTAGAGTTCAGAGATGTATATGCTAAAATTAAGACTACAGGCACTGGAATACGTAAGTGTTCATAAACAGATGTCAGTGTATATGTTTTTAATGACATATTCAACAATCAGTACCATCGGATGAAAATCCAAGTGGACACAAAATTTCTAAAGCAAATCTCTTTCCTTGTATAACATGCCTACAGGTATGTGGCAGCCTGGGATGTACTAGGTGAGTGACTTCCTAGAGCAGGTATCACTGTTCTTCTCCAGTGAGGGGAAAACATATTCACAGACATATGCAAACATTTTACTTTTATATCTATAAAAAATCTATGTAGCGAACAGTATTTCCAACTCAGCTGTTTCCAATTCTTATCTGAAAACACTGTTGGAAACAGAGATGCCTCAAGGACGTCTTCTCTGCCATCTCCACCCAGCCACCTTCCCAACACAGCCCTGGGCAAGTCCCTCCGTCCTCACAGTACCCACTGACCACTGGATGCTTTCAAAAGCACTGTCCAGGGCTTAGCAGCTGGAACTTAACCAAGTGACGTTAGTTCTTGGGAAGATGACAAAATAAATTACTATGGTTTCATTCCACTTGTTCCGAGTGGTATCCAGTTCTTGAGAATGAGACTTACTGGGGTAACTCGGAGATGAAGACTGACAAATGAACAGAGCTCTATGACACTAAGTCGCCAGTTGGGTACACTGGCCCCATCATTCTGTTACAGGCATTTTGGAAGAAAGTCACTGTCGCTGCCAAGGAGAGGGGCCTAGGGCCGGATGTGACACAGAAAAGAACCTGCATTGATTGTGAAAGGATCAGCAGGCATCAAGGAGGAAAACCCAATCATCGCTAACACACGCACGGAACAGAAGAAATGAACGAGTAAATTGCTCAGAGACCCCAGAGCCATCATAACCAGCCCAACAGAGTGAACCAGGGAACGAGGCCTTCCAGTAAACCTCTGCTCATTCTCCTGCAGGCCAGTGGCAACCTTCAGTGAAGCTCCTCAGGTGGAAAACTGTGTATAGGAAATGTTTCTCTTCATCATTTCACACTAACATACAGGAGCAATCTGGGCTAACAGAAATTAAGAAAAGAAAATGGGGCCAAGTGCCCGCCCATTCAAGACGATGAAAGACTTGTCAGATTCATTTATGAGAGCAGCCAGAGATGATACTGGGTAAAACTTCAAATGATCAATGTTCTTCCAGTTCCATTTTATCTGTACCTACGGCCCTCCCACTCTCTCTCTCTCTGCGCAGTGTTCTCACGGTGCACACACACGTGTGGACGTTGTCTCTGCCCCTCCCCACTCTCTCTGTACTCTCTCTCATGGGGCACACACACGTGTGGACGTTGTCTCTGCCCCTCGCCACTCTCTCTGTACTCTCTCTTATGGGGCACACATATGTATGGATACACCTCTGCCCCTCCCACTCTCTGTGCAGTGTTCTCACAGTGCACACACACATGTGTGGATACACCTCTGCCCCTCCCACTCTCTGTGCAGTGTTCTCACAGTGCACACACACATGTGTGGATACACCTCTGCCCCTCCCACTCTCTGTGCAGTGTTCTCACGGTGCACACACATGTGTGGATATACCTCTGCCCCTCCCACTCTCTGTGCAGTGTTCTCATGGGGCACACACACATGTGTGGATATACCTCTGCCCCCCCACACTCTGTGCAGTGTTCTCACGGTACACACACATGTGTGGATACACCTCTGCCCCTCCCACTCTCTGTGCAGTGTTCTCATGGGGCACACACATGTATGGATACACCTCTGCCCCTCCCACTCTCTGTGCAGTGTTCTCACAGTGCACACACACATGTGTGGATACACCTCTGCCCTTCCCACTTTCTGTGCAGTGTTCTCACGGTGCACACACATGTGTGGATACACCTCTGCCCCTCCCACTCTCTGTGCAGTGTTCTCATGGGGTACACACACACGTGTGGATACACCTCTGCCCCTCCCACTCTCTGTGCAGTGTTCTCATGGGGTATACACACATGTGTGGATACACCTCTGCCCCTCCCACTCTCTGTGCAGTGTTCTCACGGTGCACACACACGTGTGGATACACCTCTGCCCCTCCCACTCTCTGTGCAGTGTTCTCACGGTGCACACACACGTGTGGATACACCTCTGCCCCTCCCACTCTCTGTGCAGTGTTCTCATGGGGCACACACACATGTGTGGCTACACCTCTGCCCCTCCCACTCTCTGTGCAGTGTTCTCATGGGGCACACACATGTGTGGACATGTCTCTGCCCCTCCCACTCTTGCTTGCTTGTGGGAAACACCACTTTAACATCTCATTTTCACTCAGCCACAGAGGAGACACTCAGAGGCCTCTAATTCTTGCCAAATGGCTGCTTTTGCCACAAAGGGAATACTCATTGAACCTGACCTGGCAAATGAGGCTTCTACTCCACCCAAAATGCACAGCAGCTCCGGAGGGAGGGGAGGAAGCTTCCTCCCAGGTTTGATCTGGAGCTGATTTTCTAGGATATGGAGCTGGACTGAAAAGAGCATTTTAATCGCTGTGTTCTGTCATCTCTTCAGCTTCCTGCAGCTGATCCCACAGAGCCCGTCCAGAGGAATCAACGAGGCCGTTCTGCAGCTGCACGATGCGCGCTTTCATAACTTCCAGTAGGAGACACAGAGCTATTTACTGGCCTCTGGAACTTAAACATTTAAAAGGAGCCTACTGCTGTATTTATCATCCTCTGCAGGAAATGCAAGCTCTTCACGACAGACAATGAACAGACAGGCTCATAAAAGACACTGCAAATTTAATAAGCTACGCCACCCTTTGCTGATTCCTATTTACTATTCATGAAAATGGGATTGAGTGGCTCCTCTTTTTACATTTCGTAAAGAGAATTTCAAGAGAATGAACGAGGATATAGCAATACAAGCTTCATGTCCCAAGAAATTATAGTTTTAAATTAATTTTCACTCTCCTTTTATGTTGTCTTCTTAAGAATCGTAACTCCTGTAGGTGTCTGGGGAATAACCACATTTTAACTGTCAGAAAATCACACGAGTGTGTGTTTGTGTGTGTGTGCATACATTTGTGGTTGTGCCATGTGGAACACAATAGTTATGTACATATATAGGCCTTTAAATGCATAGCATTACCTTTATAAGATATATGATATGCACATATGAAACATGACACACACATACATATACGTGACACATGGTATACATATAGTGCATATAAAGTAAGACATGCATGTATATATAATATGCATATACATGGTGCATGAAAGACATATGTGATACATGTATCTAATTCATGTTCCTATTTGATACATGATACAGTACATACAAGTATACAAATGTAATATGCCTATATTATACATGACACACATGATACATGTATGATATATACATACATATATGATGCATGTTATGTACACACACTTTTTTTTCCCCAGAAGAGTGACAACACCTAAATCTCTGATGTTGGATCCAGCGTTATAGACATTGATGTTTTCAGGTGTTTATGGCTCCCTAGTTGTCATCTTTGGAACTTGGGATTTGCAATCAGTTTCCAGATAGGAACTTGGATTCGGAACGCCAGTGAACAACTCCCCCACACACCTCTTTTTGGGAATTTGGGGCATGCCAACGCACCTTCCTGTGAAAGCTTCCTCTACACAGGGGCACCTCAGACCCTCTCTGACATGTGTCATTCCTGTCCCTTAGTCATGTCGCAGAGCCTATCACTTACATACATACACACATACATACACTTACAGACCTAAGTTCTGACGTAACTTCTGATGAAACGTTAAATTTTTTTTCTTAGCAGTCTTTCTCATTTTAAACATTCAAAACTATTATAGTCATGTTGCTGTTCACTGTTAACATCACATTCATTATAAAATAATGTCCCCAAATTAAATCAGCTGCCATTTCAAATTTCTCTAAAATGATCAATTAAGCTATCACCACTAAAAATGATGGTCATGCTATAATGTTTTTAAAGTTTATAATCTAGTCTCTCAGTCACTCCCACTATGCCTCCTGGAATATAAATCAATCCAGTACGTGGCCAACTGACGCCAATATAACACCTTGCATTTCAGCCTTGTACACAGCTTGAGTATGCAGTTTGAGGCAGAAAGTTGAAAATAAGTCAAGTTCACATTTGCCAAATGGCGCAAAGGGCTTTCTGTACATGTTCACATAGCAACATGTGCGGCTTTGTGCAGTCACCAAGGATGACTCCACTCAAACCAGAGAGCCAGGGACAGGGGACAGAAATTTCAGGATCTGGCCCGTGGCGCACAGAGACTTCCACAAAGCAGCAGAGGCAGATCTCGGGAGTCACATGGCACTCAGCAGCACTGCAGCTCACGTGGCACGCGCTGCTCACAGCTGCCCACTGGGAGATGTTTCAGCCCGCCACAGCAATGCTGCAAGGACCGATGTTAAGTCGGTGCTAAGGAAGGTCCATGTAAAGCATCTGCGTGGTGTGAGACATGTGCCACACACAGGCACAGCGGGTACAGAGGCCGACTGCACGATGTGAGTTACTCCCCAGGACAGGCAGGAGCTGTCCAGCTGTTTCCCACAGGACAGGAGGAAGGATGGCGAGACGTTAACCACAATCAGAAACAAGAGTGATCACGTGACACCGAGAGCCATCAAGCCACCCAACAGTGGAATATGTCCTCTTACTCCACTGATAATCGACGTGAGCCTCTGACACATCCTATCACAGCCTAAGAATTCTTTCTGCGGATCCCGCATCTCAGTCCTCTCGCTATCACAGAATACCTAGGACCAGGGATTCATAATGAACAGAAATGCCTCTCCTGGCTGGGAGCTACAGAGCGCCAGCAGCGGGTGCGGCCCTCCATGCTCTGACATCCCGTGGCAAGCAGGGGAAGGACATTCAAGGGCAGCAGAGGGACGGCAGGAGAGGCTGCAGTCACACCCACACCAGCCGCAGTGGCCTCAGGGGCGTCCTTTCTGCTGCAGGCCCTGTCCCCCAAGAGAGATTCCCCGTGAAGGCCCCCTCCCTCCCTCCCTCCCTCCTCTCTCTCTCCTCTCCTCTCCCCTCCCCTCTTTCTCCTCTCTCTCTCCCCCCGTCCTCTCCTCTCCCCTCCCCTCTCCTTCTCTATCTCTCTCCTCTTTCCCCTCTCTCCTCTCTCTCCCCTCTCTCTCTCTCCTCTCTGTCCTCTCCTCTTCTCTCTGTCCTCCCCTCTCCTCTCCCCTCCCCTCTCTCTCCCCCTTCTCTCTTCCCTCTCTCTCTCTCCTCTCTGTCCTCTCCTCTTCTCTGTCCTCCCCTCTCCTCTCCCCTCCCCTCTCTCCCCCTTCTCTCTCTCCTCTCTCTCTCTCCTCTCTCCTTCCCTCTCCTCCTCTCTCCCCTCTCTCTCATTCCTCTCCTCTCCCCTCGCCTTCTCTCTCTCTCTCCTCTCTGTCCTCTCCTCTCCCCTCTCCTCCCCTCCCCTTCTCTCTCCTCTCTCTCTCCCCCCTCTGTCCTCTCCTCTCCCCTCTCCTCTCTCTCCTCTCCCCTCCCCTTGCCTTCTCTCTCTCTCTGCTCTCTGTCCTCTCCTCTCCCCTCTCCTCCCCTCCCCTTCTCTCTCCTCTCTCACTCCCCCCTCTGTCCTCTCCTCTCCCCTCCCCTCTCCTTCTCTCTCTCCCCTCTCTCCTCTCTCGCACTCCTCTCCTCTCCCCTCTCCTCCCCTCCCCTTCTCTCTTTCTCTCTCCTCTCTGTCCTCTCCACTCCCCTCTCCTTCTCTCTCTCTCCCCTCTCTCTGCTCTCTGTCCTCTCCTCCCCCCTCCCCTCCCCTCCCCTCCCCTTCTCTCTCTCTCTCCCCCCTCTCTCTCCTCTCTCTCCTCTCCTCCTCTCCCCTCCCCTCTCCGCTCCTCTTCTCTTCCCTCCCTCCCTCCCTCCCTCCCTCCATCCTCTCAGAAAAGGGTTCATTTAACAGTGAGAGGATAAACACAGATGAGTGTGCGTAGGCCCACAGGAAGAAGTCCCAGTCGTGAGTAGTGCAGACGGTTGTCCACGAAGGAGAAAATGACAGCAGTGCCTACAAGTGTGCTGTGTGGTAAAGAGCCCCCTCCCCTGCTTTCGGCCTCCTTGTGATGTTGGTCTGAGTCTTCAACAGGTGATGGACACTTACAGAGAGGATCTGAGCTCCAAGTTCCTCTCCCTCCCTCCCCTTCCCTCTCCCTCCTGTGCCTTCTTCATCCCCACCTCCCCTCCTCCTCCTCCTCCTGCCCCTGTCTCCCTCCCTCCCCCCTCTTCTTCTGCACCCCCTTCCTCCATCTAAGAGCTGACAATATCGAGGAAATTTGATTTCTCCTTTGATTTTTATTGTAATCTAAAGTAATGCTGCATTGACAAAAGAAGGTAGAAATCTTTTAATATCCCCACAGGAAGTGTTTACATTTCTGAAGAAATGTTGTACTTCACAGAGCTTATTTAGTCTGTGTTTAATTTGTACAGGGATAAACACAAGTGTCAAGGGTGTCACTGCCTCAATTACATGCACATCTAGCAACAAAGCAAGAGTCTGAGCCACCTCAGAGGGGAGCAGGGATTTTACATGGAATTTGTACCCAGAAATCCCCTCCTTTACGCGGACTGCCCTGCGATTTTCAAATGAAGGCACAGAGGAAAGGAGCGTCTAAATGGAAGCAGCAGAGTTCCAGGATGGCAGGACAGCAACAGGGGGTCTCATTCATGCGGGGAGAAATTCACATAAAAAAGTAGAGAGAGTGCACCCTAGAGCAAAGCCGCAAGGGAAAATGCAGCGGGACTCCCTGCGAAAGCAGTGGGAATGGCCAGAATCAGGAACAGCGAGAAGACCTGAGCACCCAGCAACTAGGATCCCGGTAGGGGCGCACCTGCCCGCCCTGGAAATCCAGGTGAGGTCAGACTCCAGGAACTGAGCCCAACAGGCAAAGCTTGGTGGACTGTACCCCTTCCAGTCCACCCGGATCCTGCGGGACAGCAGAGCAACCGCTCACCCAGAGGTGGGGAGGGAAGGGAAAAAGGCACAGCCGTCTCTCTCCTTCCCCTCCTCCCTCCTGCAACAGGGACCTGCAGCCAGTCTTGGGAGGGCCCGCGCATTTTTGGACTTAGGCATGCAGTGGCCACCATAGGTATGTGCACACACCCAGCAATTCTTGGGGCTACACTACAGTAGTGTAGGGGCCACCAACTGAGGTGGCCGCAACTGGGCAGGGGCACTCACTAGGCAATGGGGAGGAGGGGAACCATCCCTATTGGGGGGGGGGCAGCACAGCCCACGAGGCTTCATCCAGCCTAGCACTGTGCACACCTGTGACCCAGAGACCTTGCCAGAGAAAGAAACCACGAACCCCACTGGCAGTCCATCCAGCGGGTTGGAACCCATGCAGACAGGGCCCTGGGAGCGCTGCAGTCCCTTGCTGTCAGATGGGCTAGTGGGGCAGTGTGGATCCACCTGCTCTCCCTGACACCAAGGGCCCTGGGAGCTGAGACTGAGAAGACACTGTGACAGCCTGAGAGGAGGCAGAGTGTGCTCGGTTCTGGAATTCCCAGAGCTCCTGGGTGCCCTAGAGCTGCTCATAGGAGAGGGAGCAGTGCTCACAGGAGGGGCCAGGGAGATCACATGCGTATCCATGTGGATGAGTGCTGACCCCTGGTTACCCCTCAGCCTGGAGGAGAAGGAGTGGCCACACCAGCAGAGGTGGCCGTTCCCTTCCGTCCAGTTAACCAGAGGAAAACTACTACACCCAACCTGGGTGTTATCCCAGATACTCGCCCCATCCTGGAGAACTGACCAGAACTTCCTGGCCACGACCACCACACACCTCTTGGTGTTCACTGAAAGTGTAGACACCCCACCAAACCACAGAGGCAAGGTTCAAAAATTAAAAAAAAAAAATAGAGGAAAACAATATTTTACAAATGCCTAAAAATAAATGCAAAACCCCAAGAAACAAGAATAAGGAAGACACTGTGACCTCCACAAAGGAGTTTCAAAACATTCACTATTACCATGTGGAGATTAAGAGACTGAGGAAATGCCAGAGATGGAATTCAAACAACTCATCACAGGACTAATCAGAAGCAAAGCCATGAGCTAAAGAAGACCATGTATGACATGAACGGAAACTTCTCACATCAAAATGAATTTTTAAAAGACAAATCAAATTGAAATACTAGAATTGAAGAATTCAACAGAACAAATAAAAAACACAGTGGAACCCCTCAGCAACAGAGTTCCTGAGGCGGAAGAAAGAATATCTGGAAATGTTACAGTCAGACCAAAAACAGGAGGAAGAAATTAGAAAACTTAAAAAGCATGTTGGAGACATATGGCATACTATCAAATGATCCAGCATATGGGTCTTCGGAGTGTCTGAAGGAGTGGAAAGAGAGAGTGTTCTAGAAAGCTTACTTGGTGAAATAATTACAGAAAACTTCCCAACCTTGGAGGAAGAAAGGAGGGTCCAAGCACAGGAAGCTCACAGAACTGCCAACAGATAAGACCAGGGTCTTCACCATGACACATTGTAGCCAAACTCTCCACAGTAAGCATCAAAAAAAGATTCTACACTGTGCACAGAGAAACGCCAGATTACATGCAGAGGATCTGCAATTAGACTCAAGCTGACTTCTCATCAGAAACCCTACAGGCTAGAAGACAATGTAAGATACAGTCCAAGTCTTCAGGGAAGAAAATTGTCAGCCCAGAATACTGTACCCTGAAAAACTCTCATTTTTGAATGAACATGAAATAAAGACCTTCCTTAACAAACAGAATTTCAAAGAATTTGTCACCACATGTCCAGCCTTACAAAAGACGCTAAAGGATGTGCTGCACACAGAAAAACAAAAAGAAACCCACCATCATGAAAGAATGCAAAGCTATGAAGTTCCCCATAAAAGTACAAAGGAAATCCACAGTAAATGACAGGAATAGTCATGGAAAAACAGCAGGTCCAAGTCATTACCTATCACTAGTTACCTTGAATGTAAATGGCTCCAACTCTCCAGTTAAGACACAGACTGACAGAACGGATGAAAAAACAAGACCCACCTATCTGCTGCCTACCAGAAACACAACTCACCAACAAAGATGAGAGACTGAAAGTGAAAGGAAAGAAAGGATGGAAAAAGATATTCCATGAGAACGGAAAAAAAAAAGTGCAGGTGTAGCCATCCTAATATCAGGCAAAATATAACACAAAAATTCTTAGAAGAGACAAAGGACACGATGTAATGATTAAAGGATCAATACAACAGGAAGATGTGACTATAATAAATGTATATGCACCCAATCACAGGGCACCTGGCTATTTAAAAGATCTGTTAATGAATCTAAAAGGGGAGGGAGGGAGGGAGGGAGAGGGGGAAGGGGGAGGGGGAAAGGAGGGGAGAAGGAGGGGAGAGGGAGGAGGAGGGAGGGGAGAGTGAGGGGAGAGTGGGAGGGGGAGAAGGAGAGGGAGGGAAGGGGAGGGGAGGGGGAGGGAAGAGGTGGAGGGGAAGAGGGGACACTCCCCTGTCTGCTGATCCCCAACCCAGCACTGTGGTGTCCCCCTAGTACACAGCGGGGTCAGGGGTGACCATGGAGGCCCCAGACGCTGCATGAGGGAGTCCCCTCGCAGGTGTCAGAGGGCGCACAGTGCCCATCGCGACCTCCAGAACAGTGAGAGACCAGCTCCCATGGTTTCAGCCCCCATCTGCAGCTGCTGGTTTTGCTGCTGTAGTCCCAGGAGGCTGTCCAGCCAGGCCACTATCCAATGTCACCCTGGTTATCATACCATAAGGTGAATGGGATCCAGATCCCTTGAAATCAAACCCATTTCATCAGCCTAACTAAGGCTTGGCTATGAAAACAGAAATACGACTCTTAGCCTTATCACTGTCCCTCACACTCACCTGCTGAGCCCCTGCCATGTGCCTAGGGCCTGGTCAGCAGCCAGCATGCTAGTGCCCAGCTCACTCGATGCTGGACAGCCGCCTGCACTGCACTGCTTCCCTGAGAAACTTCTCTGGATGCTGCTCATGGCTGGAGCCCACGTGGGTTCAGTCCTGAAGGGCGTCAGCCCACAAGAGGGGAGATGTGGTCAGGTGAACAGATACCCGGCGGCCTGGCCCCTCTGAGCACATGCACACTGCAGCCCCGTTCCTTCTCAGCTGCAGCCTCAATGGAATGCCCACACTCTCCAGAATTCCCTGGAAGACAGGACAGTGGATGCTTCACCTCATGGAAGTGCTCACCTTTGGGGAGGTATGCTCACCATGACTGTAAATGCAACATAGCACAATGTACAGGTGTACAGAAACATCACACGGCATCCTGGAAGTATGATTTTCATATGTTGACTAAAATGTTTAAATAAAAAGTAGCTGGTCATTAGTGTACTAGAATTACTTTCCTTTCATGTCTACTTATTTTTTTCTGATTTTTTAACTTGTACATATTTACGGGGTGCCCTGTTATGTTTCAATCCAAGTGTGCATTGTGTAACATCCCTATCAGAGTAAACATAATTATGCCCTCAAACATCCATTGCTTCTCTTTTTTTTTTTATTTTTGACAGGCAGAGTGGACGGTGAGAGAGAGAGACAGAGAGAAAGGTCTTCCTTTTGCCGTTGGTTCACCCTCCAATGGCCGCCGTGGCCGGCACGCTGCGGCCGGTGCACCGCGCTGATCCGAGGGCAGGAGCCAGGTGCTTCTCCTGGTCTCCCATGGGGTGCAGGGCCCAAGCACTTGGGCCATCCTCCACTGCACTCCCAGACCATAGCAGAGAGCTGGCCTGGAAGAGGGGCAACCGGGACAAGAATCCGGCACCCTGACTGGGACTAGAACCCAGTGTGCAGGCGCCACAAGGCGGAGGATTAGCCTGTTGAGCCACGGTGCCAGCCCCATCCATCACTTCTTTATGGTAGAACCATTCAGAATCCTTTCTTCTAGATTTCTTTCTTGTTTTTAAGGGAAATGTCCAGGCCTTTATCATCATCTACAGTCACCGTACTCCGTAACAGAACACACAGCTTCTGACCTTCATCTATCTTCCTCCATCACTGACTCAGCCTCTGGTACCCACTGTTCCACTCTCAACTTCCAGACGCAGACTCACAGGTGAATTAGACCAGAGGGTGCCCGTCTTTCTGCATCTGGATTAGTTCCCTCTAACCCTGGCGCTGCCATGCTGGGGCCTCTGCACTCCCAGGGAGCTCAGCGTCACTGGGAACTGAGAGGCCAGTGTGCAGGGGCTCCTCAGAAGGCTTTTGTCTTGTTTTCCCACACGCAACAGGGAGTTACGGGATAGTTCTGGCAATGGAGGAACACAGTATAATCTACATTTTAACTCACTCTTAGCACTGTAGAGTGGTCAGGGTAGAAGTGGGGAAAGAAGACTCAGTTACCATGAGAGACGCTATGGACCTATTCCACCAGGGCTGCCACCAACACAGAGGAGAGGAGACTCACACACAGTTCTCACGAATGTGCACCACACTAAGCTCAACACCTTCAAATCCCGTGATGCTTTCGTAATCACACACATATATCGCAGGCCTGGTTTTTCTTTTTTTTTTTTTTTTGATTATTTATTTTGACAGAGTTACAGATAGTGAGAGACAGACAGACAGAAAGGTCTTCCTTCCATTGGTTCACTCCCCAAATGGCCTCTATGGCTGGCGCTGTGCCGATCCGAAGCCAGGAGCCAGGAGCTTTCTCCTGGTCTCCCATGGGGGTGCAGGAGCCCAACCACTTGGGCCATCCTCCACTGTCCTCCTGGGCCACAGCAGAGAGCTGGCCTGGAAGAGGAGCAACCAGGACTAGAACCCGGTGCCCATATGGGATGCCGGCACCACAGGCAGAGGATTAACCAGGTGAGCCATGGCACCAGCCCACTAGGCCTGTTTTTATATTATGTGAGGATCTATGTCCTTCCTTGTAGCAACTTATTTTGATGCTTTTGGGACTCTATACTGAAGGTTTCTGGGTGGAGTTAAGAGGATGTGGAGTAAAAGTAATGAATCAGAAGTCATTGCCAAATTTCTAGCTTCTGTGGTCAGAGAAGACAGATGAAGAAAGGCAAAGAGAATGGTGGCAGCATGTAGACAGGTTGCACAGGTGAGTTCCAGCTCTGCCCACATCACCTGCAGCAGCTGATGGAGACAGCTGATGGAGACACACAGGGGTTCCATTCCTGAGGGCTGAGGAGGCTGCCATGGCATTCTCTCTTACTTACCACGAAGCTGTAGGAAGTGCCACCAAGAATCCCGAGGAGACTGGAGAATGCCAAGCAGCCACCTGAGCAGCCATCACACACAGCAACCAGCCATAGAGAAACAGTGTCCATGAGGCCATGAAAGCCAGAGCTGGATTCTGGCCTTGATGGGGAGAGATTGCAAGGACATCGTGGCCTTGCAAGGAGGATCACACTGTCCTTGGGTTTCTGTGCAAGGGGCAGCTGCTGGCTTGGCAAGTACAGTCACCAAAGGGTTGCATGGCCACTGAGTGACTGGTATGATGCAGGCTCTTCCTAGGCAGGGTACTAACCATCACTGAGCATTCACTACGTGGTGGTACTACCCACAGAGCGTTCACTACGTGGTGGTACTACCCACTGAGCATTCACTACATGGTGGTACTACCCACTGAGCATTCACTACGTGGTGGTACTACCCACTGAGTGTTCACTACATGGTAGTACTACCCATTGAGTGTTCACTACGTGGTGGTAATAACCACCACTGAGCGTTCACTACGTGGTGGTACTACCCACTGAGTGTTCAATACGTGGGGGTACCACCCATTGAGCGTTCACTACGTGGTGGTACCACCCATTGAGCGTTCACTACGTGGTGGTACCACTCACTGAGCGTTCAATACGTGGGGGTACTACCCACTGAGCATTCACTACATGGTGGTATTAACCACTGAGTGTTCACTACGTGGTGGTACTACCCACTGAGCATTCACTATGTGGTGGTACTACCCACTGAGCGTTCACTACGTGGGGGTACCACCCACTGAGCGTTCACTACGTGGTGGTACCACCCATTGAGCGTTCACTACGTGGGGGTACCACCCATTGAGCGTTCACTACGTGGTGGTACTACCCACTGAGCATTCACTACATGGTGGTATTAACCACTGAGTGTTCACTACGTGGTGGTACTACCCACTGAGTGTTCACTACGTGGTGGTACTACCCACTGAGTGTTCACTACATGGTAGTAATACCCATTGAGTGTTCACTACATGGTGGTAATAACCACCACTGAGTGTTCACTACGTGGTGGTACTACCCACTGAGCGTTCACTACGCGGGGGTACTACCCACTGAGCGTTCACTACGCGGTGGTACTACCCACTGAGCGTTCACTACGTGGTGGTACTACCCACTGAGCGTTCACTACGTGGTGGTACTACGCACTGAGTGTTCACTACGTGGTGGTACTACCCACTGAGCGTTCACTACATGGTGGTACTACCCACTGAGCGTTCACTACATGGTGGTACTACCCACTGAGCATTCACTACGTGGTGGTACTACCCACTGAGTGTTCACTACGTGGTAGTACTACCCATTGAGAGTTCACTACGTGGTGGTAATAACCACCACTGAGCATTCACTATGTGGTGGTACTACCCACTGAGTGTTCACTATGTGGGGGTACCACCCACTGAGCGTTCACTACGTGGTGGTACCACCCACTGAGCATTCACTACGTGGTGGTACCACCCACTGAGCGTTCACTACGTGGTGGTACTACCCACTGAGCGTTCACTACATGGTGGTATTAACCACTGAGTGTTCACTACGTGGTGGTACTACCCACTGAGTGTTCACTACGTGGTGGCACTACCCCCTGAGTGTTCACTACATGGTAGTACTACCCATTGAGTGTTCACTACGTGGTGGTAATAACCACCACTGAGCGTTCACTACGTGGTGGTACTACCCACTGAGTGTTCACTACGTGGTGGTACTACCCACTGAGTGTTCACTACGTGGGGGTACTACCCATTGAGTGTTCACTACGTGGTGGTAATAGCCACCACTGAGCGTTCACTATGTGGGGGTACTACCCACTGAGCGTTCACTACGTGGGGGTACTACCCACTGAGCGTTCACTACGTGGGGGTACTACCCACTGAGCATTCACTACGTGGGGGTACTACCCACTGAGCGTTCACTACATGGGGTACTACCCACTGAGCGTTCACTACGCGGTAGTACTACCCACTGAGCGTTCACTACGTGGTGGTACTACCCACTGAGTATTTACTACATGGTAGGTACCGCCCACTGAGTATTTACTACATGGCAGGTACCACCCACTGAGTGTTTAATACATGGCAGTTACCACCCACTGAGCGTTCACTACGTGGTGGTACTACCCACTGAGTATTTACTTCATGGCAGGTGCTGCCCACTGAGTATTTACTACATGGCAGGTACTGCCCACTGTGCGTTCACTGCATGGCAGGTACCATGTGCTGAGCAGTTCCTGTAGATCAGACGCCACCTACTGAGAATTTACTATGGATCAGGGACTCTGTTGCCTACTTGGGTGGGTGTATGGCAGTTCGCATAAAACGAAGAGCTAAGTGACAAATGAAAACAGCCATGTTTCCCACTCACTTCTTTCCAAAGGTTCAGATAAAACAGCTTCCGAATTACCATGAAAAAGGTAGACTCACAATTGACTTTGGACCCAGCATTTTGTCTCCTGTCACCTCTTTGTGAATGGTATTAGCTGGTGGCCAAGGCAGATTGCTGACCCCAGGACCACTGCATACTTTCTGAGTGACCCCTTTAGTCTCTTCACTTCTCTGCAAGTCCCCTGTGGAGTTGCCCTCTCTGCCACTCCTGCCTCATCTGCATCACGCCCTACTTTACTGTCATCGGCAGGATCGCGAACCCACACAAAAGGTTCCTTCCATGGTTTATGAAACTGGTGCTCCCCACACAGTATTTACTCTACATGGCCAGGAACCAAGTGTTTCAGCAGACAACCCTACTACAGTGCAGGTCTGTTAATAACATACGAAATTCCACAAAGTAAGTGCTTTAAAGGTTGAAATACCTAAGCACAACTCCAAGTTCCAGCTTCTGTTTCCACATCCCGGGAATATTAGAAATCACTGTTTGACCCTGAACTCAGTGCTGCCCTCTCAAAGCCGCTTGTGCGACCTCTTCCTGGAACACACCGGCCCTGTGCAGAGCAGTCCCTGCTGCTCATCTGCTGGGCTAACTATGACGTTCTCCATCCACCCATTCTTCCCAGCTGATTCCCGAGGCCCAGTTACGAGCTACAACGCCAGTGGCCCGCCCTGCACAGTATGTACTGTACTGCGACTTCACATTGCATGGACAACCCCATCGCCTCCACCACCCGTCGGGGCAGGCCCCTTACGCACAGCCACTTCCTGTCCTGCCTGCATGTTTCCTCCTCTTAGAACCTGTCTCGTGCCCTTCACAACATCACTGCCTCACCCAGCGCCCTCTCCTGTTCACTAGGCAAGATCACCGAAGCTTCTGCCATGTGGGGGAATTACGCCTTAGCCTTTCTGATAGTCTTTCTCCTACTTAGACTCTGAGTTGCAAAGTACTGAAATAATAACCCTGTCCTCCAATTCCCAGTGGAACAACTGCTTTTCTGGTAGCACTGAATCAGGCAGACACCAGAGTGCACAGGAGCAGGCCCGGAGCTCCAGCTGCCTGGGCCAAAGTCCCAGCAGCAGCAATGATGAGCTGTGTGACTGTGTGTGAATGACTTCCCCTCTTGTAGCTCAATTCCCTCTTCTGAGCTTGGTACCACTGGGTCACCACTGGTCTCTGAATACATTCTGTCTCCAGTACTCTGAGAGGTGTCCCAAAGAAATCACCAATGCACACCAACTGTTATGAATAACACACACTGAAAGGATCATTGCATAAATGCCTGGAGATCTGGTCTAATTAAAAACCAACAGTGGTCTCAATCTACCTGCCTCATGAATGTGCGACTCTCAAAAGTATTCCAAGAATGAATGTGAAGGAGTCACGTGGCATTTTCATGACATAACACGGCTGAGCGCGTCTGAGCCCGTTGTGAACACAAGGCGTCCCGGGCTGTGACACGGACGTTCTGTGAGAAGAAGCAGGGACCTTTATTTATCACTCATCTCTTCACAGCTCACAGCTTGTGGTGATTTGAACCAACAAGGTATCCATGATCAGCGTGTGCACAGGCACACAGTGAGTGTGAAGAGATTCCAGCATTCAAGTCGCCCTTCCCTGCGCTGCTCATAACTGCGCTCTTTCTCAAGAGGAGCCTGCAGTGGTCTGAACAAAGATCTCGGCATAAAAGTAAATTAGGGACGTACCCCAGGGTGCCTCTCCTCTTTCACACATACAGAAGGCTCTGAAGTATCCCTGCTGGATGTCACTAGGCAGGATCCTGCAGGGAGCAGTGGCCTGCTGGGGAGGAAGACAACTCCTCCTCCTTGGGTATCACTCATTAGTTCTTCCAATCATGACTTCAGACAATGCTATCAACAAGCCATCCAAGGAAGTGGGGAGGAGAGAGGAAGATAAAGGGTTGTAATTCCAGCCCCTCCCTCAGGTCCTCTTGACCCACGGCCCCACTGGGGTCACTCCCACTCTGAAACACCCCCTCTCCAAGATGCTGCCTATCACAATCATGCAGAGAACTCTGTAAAATGCCAGTGACCGAGACCCACATGTTTACCCTATTTCACTATTCTCCAGGTCCCTCCAAAGCTCTGACTTGTAACCGGGATCCAGGCTACCACACAAAACCCTCAGGCACACACAAGGAGTGCCACCTGCTCAAGGCAACTGGACCATGGGGCACAGGCAGCTGTGGGACCAGACCCCTTGCAGACAGAGGTTTTCCAGGGCAGCAGCATTCAGCACAGACTGGGGCAGCCCATCCTGAGACAAGGGCCCTGAAGCACAGAGCAGAGCTTCAAGCCCACGAAGGACTGTGGGGAACGAGCGCCTGGCCAGTGGCTGGACAACGCACTCTGCCCTCCGAAATACGAAGAACTTAAGAGAGGTCAGAAGAGGAAGCAAGCACAAACATAAAAATGAAACTCAAACATAATAATAACTCCAAACAGGAACAGAGACAGAATCCAGGAAATCCAATGGAAGTGCATAAGTGCTAAGACAAGAACTTGAGCTAATCTGGACAGAAAGCTCTCTGAGCCAGCTGAGGGCTTTCTATCCCCAAATCATTTATTCTCAGGGTTTCAGAACTGCAGACTTGGCAGGCAGACAAAGGTTCTGAAAAGACTTTGCCACATCTATTTCCTTAAATAATTCTGCAGCAAAAATATCCACATAACTGAGTGTATTTTAGCCTACACATACTGGCGGGCCACCTGTTGGCATGAAGTGAAGAGCAGATCCTCCACGGCAAGGAATCAGTTCTTACTGGATCCACGGCGAGGCCTGGCTTGCCTGTGCTCGTGGTGTCAGGATCAAGCAGATCCCTGAGGAACGCACGGTGGCGTCACTGAAGAACCAGCCTCAGGTTTCTACAATGACTGACACAGCTCATGGCTTTGGAGGTTTGCAGATGTGGTCCGGCGGCCACAGTGGTCTCGCATATGAAGGTGGAGGGCGGCGCAGCACTGGCAGAGGAAGGGTCCCGGGAGATCCAGGCAGCACTGAGGAAGCCAACTCCAGCTGAGGCTTTTACAGGTCACCTCCCAGGGTGTTTCCTACCAAGAGCAGGTCCCAGGGACCACAGGACATGACTGGAGGCCACCTCCTGATCCCACTGTTGGATCAGGTCTCCACCCTCCCTGTACTGCTCATACCAAATGTCTGAGAATATAGTAATTTAGAATCCTACAGAGAAAAAAAAAAGGCAGAATTGTCTTCTACAAAGAAAGTAGGCAGAGACAGGAAATTTGGTGAAAATGATCAAACCTAGAGAGAAACTAGGCTCTCTGAAGGATTTATTAGCAAGTCTTCAGCCAGAGTAAAAGAAACAAGCAGATGGAGCCAGTGCTATGGCATAGTGGGCAGACCCACCACCTGCAGTGCAGGTATCCCATATCGGTACAGGTTCAAGTCCTGGCTGCTCCACTTCCAATCCAGCTCCCTGCTAACGCACCTGGCAAACCAGCAGAAGATGGCCCAGGTTCTTGGGCCCCTGCACCCATGTAGGAGACCTGGAGACAGCTCCTGGCCCCTGGCTCCAGATCAGCCCAGCTCCAGTCACGTGACCATTTGGGGAGTGAACCAGGGGAGAGCAGATCTCTCTATCTCTCTGCCTCTTCCTCTCTGTAACACTGCCTTTCAAATAGATAAATATTTTTAAAAAATGAAAAAAAGAAACAAGGAGAACTAAGAAGGAGTGAAAAAGTGAGAATATATAAATACCAGAGGAATTTAGAAAATCATGACAATGAGTATTGTCATACGACTATGATAACACTATCGTGGGAAACAGTGAAGACTGGCCAACAGTGAGCAAGACATACTAAGGGACACAATAGCATCCACCAATGAACACAACGTTCACCTTGAAGATGTAAGGGACATTGTGACAACTCCCCCTACGAACACACAGCATTCATTTTGAAGGCACTGAGGAAGGAAACCCAGACCCCCAGGCTATACACACTCTTTAGGCCATACAAGAAGATGCCAGGATCCCAAGTTCATTTCACAGCGAGTAAGGACCCACAAGCACATAAAGCAAAGAAAGGACAAAACAAAGACACGCGTGGGCCGACCTGACAGATGGACATGCGTGAGCAATCTCACTAGGATACCCGTGAGAACGTTCCAGCAGAACCTGAAAACAACAGCACACCAGCTCCAGGCATCGCAAGGCCTGTCCGGCACCAGAAAATCTGTCCAGTGAATTCGCCATGTTGAGGGGACATGGGCATGTTCAACAGCTATTTTATAAAATTCATTAGCAAATTAGGATAAAAAATAAGTAAAGCTCTCAACACGGAGGAACAGAAAGACACACCCTTGCCAGGGACCGCACAGCTGTGGGGGACCAGTGTCCTCCAAAGCCAGCAGCCAGTGAAGCATCCTCGCTGTGCTGTTGCTCCCCAGCACAGCACCACAGCCCCTCGTGAATCGAACAAGCCTTAGATCAAAAGCAGTATGCATAAATCTTGGAAAGAAGTAATGAGAAATAATAAATTGTATAAACACTGGAAAAGAAGAAGAAATTATCATTTGTTTCAGAAAACAAACAGCAAAGATGAAATTTTCCATGGCTTCATTATATACTAGCAATGATAGAGCATACAACAGCTGGTAAGATCTGTATCATCATAGCCACAAAACCATAAAATGCATAAAGTAACCCTAATAAAAATAAGTACAAGTTCCATATGAGGAAAACTATAAAATTTTACTAAAGGACATAAAAGAAGATTTGAATAAAAGGTGAACTAAACTACATTATGAATGGGATGCCTTAATGTTATACAGATAATAGTCCCTCAAATTAGCCCATAAATGCTGATATACCACAATGTAATAATAATCCTGAAATTACTTATGGAATTCAACATGTTCCTTAGACTTTTTATTTAGAAAGGGAAGTACACCAAGAGAATCTCGTTTAAGATACGTGGCGAAGAAAGATTGTGTCATATTTCACAACTTGCAAAAATAGAATAATTGAGAAAATGCAACACGAGTGTGAGGAAGAAGAAGGCAGTGTTGGTCCCATGACCGATCCGCAGGGATTCAGAGCAGGGAAGCAGCGTTCCAAGCTGAAGGGAAGGAACGTGGACAGTGCCCAGTAAAGAACCTTGGATCTGTATTCCCCAATCTCAGGTACTTAGACACCAAAACGTAAGACACAGCAAGAGACAGAAACACAGGTTATTATGATTGACTTTTGAATTAGCAAAAGCCTTTCTCAAATAAAACATAGAAGTTGTGAGGCATGGAGCACTAAGCTGAGGGCAAGACAGTGACACATTCTGCAGTGAGAGCCACCAGCGTGCACAATTCGTGTAAGGGACTTGAGCACGCATGCTTGTGGGGTGTGTGGTGGGTTCTGGAAACAGTCCCTATGGGACAGCACAGTCTTCTCATAAAATGCTTTTCTGCATGACTTTTTGAAGATGACCCTGACATGTGTGGATTTCATACTTTGGTGCACCAAAATAAATTTCTTTGAATTCTATTTTCCATGCATTTATGGATGCAAAATCATAGATTATGTCTATTTAACCTGTAAATATGTGTGTCTCTGTGTGTCTATATATATATATATATATATATATATATATATATAATATGTTTTATATATAACAATATATATCATATATAACAATAAAAGCTACATAAAAACCCAAGAGAATTATGGGCAAAACATATGAATATACAAATCAAACAATCAATAAAGCAAAACAAAAGATGATTAACTTCACTACAAATCAGGAAAACAAAAATTAAACCAACATAAAGATGAGAGATCCATGATTTTGCCTTCCAAATGAGAAAACATTAGAAGGTTATTCCCATATTTTGTCGAAGATGTGTGGAAACATTTCCATTTAAAGAAACTCTGAAGCCAATATACTAAAATCTCACTGTGGAATCTCATTTCCTGATAAAGTATCACAGAGACACACTCACATACATGAACACAGAAGTGCACATGTGCTCACAGAAGCACTGTCTGCAAGAGAGAGATAGTGAGTAGAACATAACACTGCAGTTTACGAAAGGCACAGGTCAAAAACACATCATCAACCACTAGGTTTGCAGAACAATGTGCACTGCAAGCATTGCAGGGGTTTATATTTATCTAGATAGCTATTAGAGTTAGCATAGCAGATAAGGTACCAGCTGGAAGGCCCACATGCTGCATCAGAGGGCATGGGTTCAAGTCCCTGTCCTGCTCACAATCCCAGCTTCCATCTAATGCACACCCTGGGGTCCTTGGTACCCACTGGGGTAACGAACCAGAAGAGGGGTGTGCTTTTCTCTCTCCCTCCCTTTCAAATAAGAAAAATAAATAAATAATGTGCAGAGTCACTATTACCAATTTAGCCTGAAACACAGCTATCCTTGTATTTTCCTGTGAGATATATTTTTAATAATTAATTATTCACTGACTGCCTCTTTGGACCAGACTTTAGGTTCAAAATCTGGAATTTCAACAATTCCATCATGCTCGGTACACAGAACAGCAGTTGACTCCCAGGAGGCTCACCAAGTATCTTTCCAATAAACACAACGCTAATTAATTAAATGATTATACAGCCTCAAGTAAATACAAAGAGTCACACAGCATTCATTCACTGATTACACAGCTGCTGGGTAATCAGGGTTGTTGACACTGCTCATATAATCCAGTACCTATTAGCATGAACCTGCTCTTTACCATATGTTTCCACATCAGAATTTATAAATTCACACCAGGTTCTCAGTGGTCACTGGAACTTGCATTGGCCTTGAACTTGAATAACAGCATCCCTATCTCTGCTTGACATTTTGATTCTCAAAATGCATTTTATATAAAGAATACAGACTGAGCCAAATGCTTCAAGTTATCAAAACACAAGAAGGTGATCCATTTATTCCTAATAAAACAAAAATTATGGAAAATGTATAAGGTAACAAAATTATAGTATTCATAGAATTCTAAAAGAATTTTATTTTCTGAAAATTTTCAGGCACAAGGAAGTTGACATCAAATTAAGATCCAGCGTTATCATCTGTCCCTCTGAAGAAATGCAAACACATTGATGACAGCTGCATTCTAACTCTGAGCAGCCTGGGGCCACGGAAGGCAGAGCCCAAGAATGAACACACTCCACATGATTTTCAGGTTCCGGGACCTTCCTTTCTCACAGCTCCCTCTGTGGATTCTATTTCCTTTTGCCACTCTGCATCTGAAACCTGACACACCTTCTACGCAAACCACATGCTTTCAGAGTATGACAGGGCTTCAGAACGGATAATGGGTGCTTCACAAGAATGACAGAGCCCCACGATCTGGGATGGAGGCGCTAACGTGGAGCCAAGAGGGATCTGAATTCCGGCTGCACAGCCTTCTGTCTGTGTCCATCATTTCCTCGGTTTGTATTCTGCTCAGTGAAATGACAAGTACAATGAACTGACCACCGAGACTGGTGCTGAGCATTCTAGAAAGTACGCCAGCGGTCCCTGTGAGAGGACACGTAGAGATCACGCAGCAAGGACAGTGAAAGAGTGACCGTGAGACGCTGGGGCACAGGCATTCCTGATCAACATGCAGACATGAGGCATGAAGTCACTAACTGCAGAAATCCAGGCCAAATGTTGGGAGACACAGAGGGAATGGAGAGCTAGGTCCCCGCCCTCTCCAGTCCCCATGATGACTAGGTCAAGCACACAGTCCAGAGGCGAGTGGGAGCCTGGCTCGGTCCTGAGCTTCCAGGTGCAGGCTAGGAAAGAGGGTTAACGAGGTGGCAAACAACACATGAAAACAAAGGGCCCCTTCGGGGGGTAGCTAGTTAGAAAGTTCTCAGGAAATCGAAGTGAATGAATAAGAAAAAAGGTTATTCCGTAAAAGTGACTTTGAAACACAATTCAACAGTTGAAAGAAACTTTGGTGGACAAATCTTCTTTCTCATCACCCAGATTTTACTCACCGCCACACAGAGACAGTGTGGACTGAACAACAGCAGGTGGATCTGCTCATCCCCTTCATGCAAGTTGCTAAGGAGAAGCAAGAAACCCTCCTTCCAGCCACTGGAGGCAATGGGAGAGGGCACAGTCACTTGGGAGCCCAGTCAACTACCCGCAGCATCTCCTCACGCTCCCTGCACTTGCCTGGAGGCTGGAGCCCCCCACCTCTTCTCTGGAGGTGCTGCCCTGCAGCCACTGTGGCAGCCTGAGGCTCTAGCCATGTGCAAGCTCTGGGTAAGCTGAGCTTGTGACACTGCCCGTGTCCCTTACAGAGCCACATCACTGCCGGGGGACTGTGACGGGTAAGCTGAGCTTGCCTGACACTGCCCGTGTCCCCTACAGAGCCACATCACTGCCGGGGGACTCTGACGTCTCCCACCAGTTCTGCAGCGCAGCGGCTGGGGCTCACGCAGCATATAGACCTGGCAACGTCCCTGGGGAGGCTTTGGAGAAGCCAGAACAAGAACTGCCTCTCCTCCAACTTCACTGGCCACACTCCTGCCATCTGAGTGCACTTCACCACAGTATCTGCACTGCACGGCCAGTCAGCAGAGTGCACGCACACATCCTGGCCCAGGGGCTCAGTCAGCCAATGTGGCCTCCTGGTGCTTAAAGGGTCGCAGGAAACACAAGCCCTAGGTGGCTGCCGCTGGTCTAACAGGGCAGGCTGCTTAGAGCTAACAGCAAAGGCTAAGAATCCAAAGTGCAGCATAGCACATACATAAAACCAGTACCATAGTTTATTATCAAGTGCTAAGCACTATTCATATTGTGCCTGTGCTGATCTTAAATTTTTTTTTGACAGGCAGAGTTAGTGAGAGAGAGAGAGAGACAGAAAGAAAGGTCTTCCCTCCGCTGGTTCACCCCTGAAATGGTTGCCACAGCCGGCGCGCTGCGCTGATCCAAAGCCTGGACAAGGGGCTTCCTTCTGGTCTCCCATGTGGGTGCAGGGCCCAAGCACCTGGACCATCCTCCACTGCCTTCCCAGGCCACAGCAGAGAGCTGGACTGAAAGAGGAACAACCGGGACTAGAACCCAGGGTACCGGTGCCGCAGGTGGAGGATTAGCAAGTGAGCCACAGCGCCAGCCAAAAAAAATTTTATTTGCCTATTTTCATTTTATTTGAAATACAGACACAGAGAATGAGCCAGAGACAGCAGAATCAGAAACTGTGGAGTCGGGACTTGAACCTGGTACTCTTACATGGGAAGCAGGCACCCCAAGTAATTGAGCCACTGTCTTGAATGCCTGCCCCTCTGCTACAGTTTTCTGTGACTGGCAATGTGGGAGACTTGTGCATGTGATGCACACGCACACACACATACACGAGGGGTGCTTGCACTGACATGACCATGAGCCACCACTTTACAGACTAGGGTGAGCTTTGCATCATCACCCAAGGCAGGTCACCACAGTCCCCATATCATCACGGCTTTGATTCCCCTCTTAACTCATGGTAATTGATCTGAGTCATTGCCCACCAGGGTCATGTTTTTCCAGAACAGACCCTTGGAACACTATCTCCTGCACATTGCATTTATGAGAATGTTGTCTCCCTTTCGCATGCTCTAATGGCATCTTGGCCAGACCTAAGGGTTCCGGCTGTGACATTCTTCTGCCAGACTTGCTAGGCAGTGTCCGTCTCTGCCCAGTGTGGATTGGGCTGCGGGAGGAGCCTCAGGGAGCAGTCTGACTTCCCTTCTGGATGGCTGTCTTTTCTGCCCAGACAGCAACCAAAACAACTCTGGTTTCCAACTGTCTGTTCACAGTTTCCCTTGTTTGGTTGCCTGGGGTTGAATTCTAGTTAGCTTCTTTTTTTTTTTCACTATTGTATTTTATGACTAAGGACATATATAGTAAATATATGTCTTATATGCCCAATTTTATACATACTTACTATCAATTTAAAGTACAGTTCAGGAATTTTACAGACAGAGCATTGCATTACAAACACCGATGAGAGCCCACTGATTCCAACATCCAGCAGCCAGGTGCAACTGCACGTCATCCCACACGACACCTCTCAGCCCCAAGTCTCCGGAATGAACAGTGCCGGCTTGATGGATCTGCACTTCCCTCAAGGAAAGCTTAGCCACTGTTCAGGTTTAAGAGGGTTTGCATTTATTTTTCTAGAATAATGGTTGTTCTTTATCCTTTTTTACTGAATATTTTCTTTTTTATACGTAGGAATTGTTAGAGACTGAACAAATTAATTAGCTTTGTTTTCTTATAAAATAGTTCCCCTTTTATCAGTTGTCTATCATCTTCTACACAGTATTTTGTTACATACATTCTTTTCATACTAAATTTTATCAATAATTATTATGTCTTCTAGTACTTTTGTCTTGGCTAGGAAAGGTATTATAACATTTTCTTACTTCTTAAGTATTTTTACAGTTTCATGTGAGACCACAGCCATTGATCTCACATTTCTGTGTTTCAATTTCCTCGTCTAAAATGTGGGGGTAGTATCAACAACACTCAATTCCTATAATTTTGTGCATTGCATTTAAGACAGAGGCGTCACTGCGTGCTGCTCGGGCCGTCTGTTTTCACAGGTGGTGACATTCCTTGGAGTTGTTGCAGCTCCCTCCCCATGCTCTCTCTGGCAAACCGGTGGCAAGTTGGCCACACTCCTAGGACATGCTCCTACCGTGGCTCTGAGCATTCTATTTTCTACCTATTGTTTATTTCTCTGAATGGTTATCATATAACCTCTCTGAAGAGAGGACTGTACTGATTTCTTCTATGTCTACCCACTGAGTATACACTGACATTATACACTGATAGGAAATATTTTAATCATTCAGATTTATGCAGGTAAAATTTAACAATATAATTCTTTTTTAAAAATATTTATTCATTTATTTGAAAGTCAGAGTTACACAGAAGGAGGATAGGCAGAGAAAGAGAGAGGTCTTCCATCCAATGGTTCACTCCCCAGTTGGCCACAACTAGCTGCAATGGCCAGAACTGTGCTGATCCAAAGCCAGGAGCCAGTAGCTTCCTCTTTGTCTCCCACACGAGTGCAGGGGCCCAAGAACTTGGGTCATCTTCTGCTGCTTTCCCAGGCCATAGCAGAGAACTGGATGGGAAGTGGAGCAGCCAGGTCTCGAACCAGCGCCCATAAGGGATGCTGGCACTTCAGGTCAGGGTGTTAACCCACTGCTCCACAGCACAGGCCCCAACAAAATAATTCTTATAAATATTTTAATTGTGTTGCATGCTCAAATTTTTATTTAGTTTGCACATTTTGTATCTCAAGAAATCATTAACCAAAGGTCACAAAATTTTTCTACTTTAAATTCTTCTGGGTGTTCTTGTTTTGGTCTACTTAATATTCAAGACCTATTTAGTATATGTCAGGTAAGGCTGACATACCTTTTATTTTTGGCATACTGCTTTCAAATTATTCCAACACCCTTTTTTAAAAAAAAATCCTTTTCCTAATCAATACCTTGGATATATAAGTAAACTACTCATCATGCAAATTACTGATTTCAGATCTTCACGTTTGTAAAACATGTGAAAACACATTCAATTAAAATTATTTTTAAGTGGAGATAAGTACTTTCTGAATTAACTTTACATTCCTAGGATTTTCTCATTGTCTTTTAGCTGTTTTAGTTCAGCTATTTACACTTAGGACGACTCACAAGCTGGCATGAGATTTCACAGGAGGAAGACACACACTGAAATCACGACTTAGGGTCACTCTGTGGGCTCTTCCTGTAGTTCCCTGGAGCTACAGTCTCCTAAATTACAAAATGCAGATAATTCCCATTTCCTAAAGTTGGGAAAACGTGGGCTGGGGTACGCGCTGACTACACTTCTTAAATGGGTGTCTCGGTTTCCCAAGATACAGGGTCCTGCCATGGCTTTGAGACATTTTTCACCAACATTACGCATGGATCCAATCTACAGTTTTTCAACCATTTAAAGAAATTATCAATGAGAATTTGCTTCTCCTGTATTGTTAAGTTGTTTTGCTTTGCCTTGACCTAACTGTGGCATCGGTGCTGACATGATGATGGGGCTCACGCCATCTCATCTGTTGCTGCCAGACATGGAACAGACGATGGGCAGAGCTCCCGACCTCAGGTCATTACATGGCCCACATGCATCTGCAAATTGTTCAGTGTACACACACACTGGAGAGGATCACGGACAAGTAACACAAAACAGACTGAAACAAAAGTAACGCTTGCATCACACCATGTCTCCCCAGAGGCTCTGCTGGCAGAGCCCAGGACCCAGGGTTTACAGATTGCTCGGGGCAGAAAAGAAAGCTCAGAGCTGGCATTGAATTCTCAAGGCAGCCTCTCTGCCAGTGCTCTGGGGCTGGTTCACAGCGAACCGGTCAGCTGATTGAGTCTGCAGATCAGAGTGACGGGGTCTGCAGAAAGCCCATCGCAAGAGGAAGCCTACATCCTAACGTGACATCTGATTGTCACCGGCCCATTCAGCTCCCTCTTCCATGGAAAACAGGGAAGTCCGTCAGGACTACTGCACAGCCCGAGAGACGATGCGTAAGTTCATGGCCATGGATCCGCCACTAGCCCTTCAAGAGGACACACTTGCTGCTTGGTCCTCACAGGGGTCTTCTCAGCTAGGACCTCTCTACAGTTGGGCTTTGCCAGAAGAGAAAATGGCTTCTCACTAATACTAGTACTCTTGGAAGGACACCTATGCCAGACTTCAATGGCATCAAGATCTGGAGGAATCCAGGCTAAACACTTACTAGTGGGGTACAGAGATGTTAAGAGAATGCTGGCATTCTTATTATGAAACAGGAGCCACAGAGCATCCATAGGGGAACACATCTATGGAAAAGACTGCAGGAACTCCTTAGAAGGAATTTTTATGTAATTAGATTTTTGAAGATCTATGTAAATTCACGTATGGTAATAAATACTACAAAGTGGCCCCACAAGCCCTGGTTATTCATAGAAGAAACAGAAAGAGCCCTCCCTCCCCAGCCGACTAACAGGCACCCCCAGGACCAGCCGACATCACACTGCACAGGGAAACCTGCACACCCCAGCCCCGCCCCTCACCTCGGGAAAATTCTTAACACAGACTGCAAATTCTAAATACCTGCTGTAAGTAGTAAGGGAAGATGAGTGCATTCGTAAAGAAGTAAAACTGTTTGTTGATGACAAGATTTTGTGTACAGGGGATCCTTAGTACACACACACACACACACACACACACACACAGAGTGACCATACATAACTACAGCAAAGCTGCGTGATGTAGGATCAATACATAAAAATCAATTGTAATTCTATACTACCAATGACAATTTGAAAATGAATTTTAAGAAGACAGTTCTTTTGCAAATAGCAAAACACTCCGCAATGCATTTGAAAAAGAAGCACAAAACTTTTATTATGAAAACTACAAAATGTGGTTGAAAGAAATGAAAAATGTAAGTAATTAGAGAAGCATCCAAGATTCAGCACTGCTGAAACGGTGGAATTCCCCAACTGGGCTGCGCATCCAATGTGGTTCCCCTCAGAACCAACCGACCTCTCTGAAGAAAAGATCAGCACACATATTCTAAAACACTGAGAATTGTAGGGGCCTAGAACAGTTGACACAGTCCTGAAATGGAACAAAATGGGGGAATGCAGACTTCCTGACTTCAAAAATTACCCTAAAATATGCTCCTGATTCAGAACACTAATCAAGACAGTGTGGTGCCAGCACAACAGGTGGACAGATCCCTGGAGCAGAATCAGAGGTCTAGAAAAACCACACACATACGGCAAGTGATTTTCAACAAGTGCACAAGACCACCCACACAGGCAGAAAGAACAGCCCCTTCAACAGATGATGCTGGGAAAATGGAGGGCCAGCAGCAAGGAAGCAAGGTGGGCTCTTCCCTCCCAGCACACAGAAAACTAAGTCAAAATGGATCAAGACCGACACCGGAAAGCTAAAATTATTACATATTCAGTGTAAAAGCACCTGGAATCAATCAAATACTTCTTAGGTATGAAGCAGAAGCATAGTGACAAAAGAAAAAAATCACATTAACTTCAGCTTCATAAAAATTTAAAATGTATATGATGCAAATAATATCTAGCAAAGAGAAAAGAAACCCCAGGAAATACTTGTGAACAGTATCTCTGATACTATCCTATATATATAAAGTATGCTTTAAACTTGACAACAAAAGATAAACAAAACAATGATGAAGTTGGGAAAGATTCTGAATACGCATTTCTCCCAAGAAGACATGTGGACAGCAAGCAAGTATAAAAATTCACAACATCATAAGTCATCAGAAAAAGGAAGTCAACAACAGTGAAACCACCCTGTGTCTACCAGGATACTCAGCAGAGGAATGACATCACCAAAACTGGGACCACCCTGCATCCACCAGGAAACTCAGCAGAGGAATGACAGCACCAACAGTGAGACCACCCTGCGTCCATTGAACAGTCAGGAATGACATCACCAACACTGAGACCACCCTGCGTCCACCGTGACACTCAGCAGAGGACTTACATCACCAAAACTGGGACAACCCTGCATCCACCATAACACTCAGCAGAGGAATGACATCACCAACACTGAGACCACCCTGCATCCATGAGAACACTCAGAGAGGAATGACATCACCAACACTGAGACCACCACGCGTCCACCATGACACTCAGCAGAGGAATGACGTCACCAACACTGAGACCACCCTGTGTCCATGAGAACACTCAGCAGAGGAGTGACATCACCAAAAATGAAACCACCCTCATCCACCAGGACACTCAGCAGAGAAAGAGAGCTGTCATTCAAAAAACCTGCAGACATTTCTATTTTCCTTCTTTACACACACACAGAACTGTCATGGAAACTTCACCGGGGCAGGCACGCCCCTCCTAGGACTTGAGCAATCCCGTTCCGTGGGGACCAACTATTCTAGAACACTGAGACCACCCTGCGTCCATTAGGACACTCAGCAGAGGAATGACATCATGAAAACTGAGACCACCCTGCATCCATGAGAACGGTCAGCAAAGGATTGACATCACCAAAACTGGGACCACCCTGTGTCCACCAGGAAACTCAGCAGAGGAATGACGTCACCAACACTGAGACCACCCTGCGTTCATGAAAACACTCAGAGAGGAATGGCGTCACCAACAGTGAGACCACCCTGCGTCCATGAGAACACTCAGCAGAGGACTAACGTCCCCAACACTGAGACCACCCTGCGTCCATGAGAACACTCAGCAGAGGACTAACGTCCCCAACAGTGAGACCACCCTGCGTTCACCAGGAAACTCAGCAGAGGAATGATGTCACCAACACTGAGACCACCCTGTGTTCATTAGGACACTCAGCACAGGAATGACATCACCAACACTGAGACCACCTGCGTCCATGAGAACACTCAGAGAGGAATGACATCACCAACAGTGAGACCACCCTGCATCCATGAGAACACTCAGCAGAGGACTAACGTCCCCAACACTGAGACCACCCTGCATCCATGAGAACACTCAGAGAGGAATGACGTCACCAACACTGAGACCACCTGCGTCCATGTGAACACTCAGAGAGGAATGATGTCACCAACACTGAGACCACCTGCGTCCATGAGAACACTCAGAGAGGAATGACACTACCAACACTGAGACCACCCTGCATCCATGAGAACACTCAGCAGAGGACTAATGTCCCCAACACTGAGACCACCCTGTTTCCATGAGAAAACTCAGAGAGGAATGATGTCACCAACACTGAGACCACCCTGCATCCATGAGAACACTCAGAGAGGAATGACATCACCAACAATGAGACCACCCTGCGTCCATGAGAACACTCAGCAGAGGACTAATGTCCCCAACACTGAGACCACCCTGTGTCCATGAGAAAACTCAGCAGAGGACTAATGTCCCCAACACTGAGACCACCCTGTGTCCATGAGAACACTCAGAGAGGAATGACATCACCAACACTGAGACCACCCTGCATCCATGAGAACACTCAGAGAGGAATGACATCACCAACAGTGAGACCACCCTGCATCCATGAGAACACTCAGCAGAGGACTAACGTCCCCAACACTGAGACCACCCTGCATCCATGAGAACACTCAGAGAGGAATGACGTCACCAACACTGAGACCACCTGCGTCCATGTGAACACTCAGAGAGGAATGATGTCACCAACACTGAGACCACCTGCGTCCATGAGAACACTCAGAGAGGAATGACACTACCAACACTGAGACCACCCTGCATCCATGAGAACACTCAGCAGAGGACTAATGTCCCCAACACTGAGACCACCCTGTTTCCATGAGAAAACTCAGAGAGGAATGATGTCACCAACACTGAGACCACCCTGCATCCATGAGAACACTCAGCAGAGGACTAATGTCCCCAACAGTGAGACCACCCTGTGTCCATGAGAAAACTCAGAGAGGAATGATGTCACCAACACTGAGACCACCCTGCATCCATGAGAACACTCAGAGAGGAATGACATCACCAACAATGAGACCACTCTGCGTCCATGAGAACACTCAGCAGAGGACTAATGTCCCCAACACTGAGACCACCCTGTGTCCATGAGAAAACTCAGCAGAGGACTAATGTCCTCAACACTGAGACCACCCTGTGTCCATGAGAACACTCAGAGAGGAATGATGTCACCAACACTGAGACCACCCTGCATCCATGAGAACACTCAGAGAGGAATGACATCACCAACACTGAGACCACCACGCGTCCACCATGACACTCAGCAGAGGAATGACGTCACCAACACTGAGACCACCCTGTGTCCATGAGAACACTCAGCAGAGGAGTGACATCACCAAAACTGGGACAACCCTGCATCCACCATAACACTCAGCAGAGGAATGACATCACCAACACTGAGACCACCCTGCATCCATGAGAACACTCAGAGAGGAATGACATCACCAACACTGAGACCACCACGCGTCCACCATGACACTCAGCAGAGGAATGACGTCACCAACACCGAGACCACCCTGTGTCCATGAAAACACTCAGAGAGGACTGACAAAACCAAAACTGGTACCATGTCACCTCCACCCTGGAGAACACTGAGCAGAAGAAACCAAATCAGTAACACTGGGCCCCCCTCGCACTGGTGAGAGTGATGGTGATGAAGAAGATGAGGAATGACATGGGTAGTTGAGGACTGGTGGAGACGATGACCTTGATGCATTGCTGTCCCAGATGGACGGAGGAGCACTGATCTGGAAAACCAGTGAGCAACTGCTGTGCAGCTGAAGAGTGTGACCATACAACCTCACCCGTCCACCCGTAGACACACTGAGAATGGAGACCATAACTGTACAGGAATGCTCATAGCACAGTTGTCTCAACACAAAACAAAGGGCACAAAGCCCAAGTACATATCAGCTGGAAGCAGAAAAGCAAAGTGTGTTCATATAAACTGTAGGAAGCATAAAAGAACTCAACCCACTGCATCCCACAGCATGTCTGAATCCCACACACACCCCATGTGACAGAATCCAGACCCGGGTGGCCGCCTGTGCAGATTCTACTCACAGGAAACATGAAGAGCAGGAAGCCAGCACAGTGCTTGCTAGAGGCAGGGAAGCCCAGTGGGTCAGCCCTCGCCCAGGGCAGGGGAGCAGCACAGGTTGTGGGACTGCCAGAGCTATGTGTTTCCTTCTACACGCGACACACGTGTCTCAGCACTGATTGTGGTGGTCTCACAGCCCTGACAATGTATTAACTAGAACAGAACAGTACACCTTAAAGGTCTATGAATTATACCCCAGGAAAGCTGCTACTGAAGGTAGAACAAAGTAGAAATAATAGTTCAGTTAAACATGTTTGTATGGGAAGTACATCTTTAATGAACATGTGTTTTTATTTTGTCCAGTGGTTTTCAGCGTTTTTCCTTCTCCACATTATCTACCTATACAATAAGCTTCTGTAACATTTCCCATTTTCTACAGGGTGTAAAGCATTGATTTAGTCTATCTTATACCATAAATCAAGATAGGAAATTATGTACCAATTGTCTTATTAATATTACACAGATAATTTTTACTCTAAGTGGCAAGATCCTTGAGGCATATTTTGTCTAGAATTATAGAAATGGCAAATTAATTTTTTAACTTGATCTTATATCTGAACTTAACATAGTATTCATAAAATTCTGAAAATCGATGAATAAGGTGACAAAACATCATCTTGTCCAGCGAAAATCTTCCTTCTCAGATTTCAAGCTCAGCACATGCAGAGCTGTGCAGCATCGTGCAACAGGACATCCCTCTCTGGACAGTGACCTTGCAGAAGCAGGTGGGCAAGCATCATCCTACAGCCAGGAAGATGTTACAAAGGGCATGTGCTTATCTGTAGAAAGCACACCTCAGAGAAGCTGCGTGGATTCCGATGGTGCCGGGTTGGTTCTACTTTCTTTGTTAATTGTAAACCTCAGCTTATCAGCAACTTCAACACTCTGACAATTTTTGTATTGCTTAGAAAAATAAAGCTAAGTCATCACAGAATATTGAACATTTGGTATAAATGCAGCAAACATGGCCTGGCTGATAAGAAGCAGGCAAGTCTAGTTGAGAGGGACCATCCCCAGGGGCAGGAAGGGCCTACCACCTTCAGTGGTTCAGCGGATGCTTTTGTTTGTTTTATGTCTAATGCAGCTTTTTAATACTACCATTGTATGTTGTACCAACCATGTCTAGTGGGTGAAGAATAATTCCCATCAAACTTTCTAAGTGAGTCGCGTCCTGGATTTGTTTTTGTCAATTGATGCTTCTATTGTAAATATCAGTTTACTGAGAGTGGAAGAATCCGATTTGCCTAGGAGATGCTTCACTCCCCTAAGATGCACTGCCTACAGCCCAAGGCCACGACTATCAGTCTGATTTCTTCAGCACGTGGCCACTTAGTGTACTGCGGCACCAAGGAGCTCAATGAGCACAGTAAGTCGATTACTTTCATTGAATCCAGATGCAAATTCAGTTATGAAAGAATTTCCAGTTTCTTCTCCTGGGGCCCAGAACACCTGCAGATTCTGCATCAGCCTAGCAGGCACAGCTTGGGCACAGCTGCCGTGGGAACGGGGCGGGGACAAGATCATTGCCACAGGAACTGCCGTGGGAACTGCCGTGGGAATGGGGCGGGGAGAAGATCACTGCCAGGGGAATGGGGCGGGGAGAAGATCACTGCCACGGGAACTGCTGTGGGAATGGGGCGGGGAGAAGATCACTGCCACGGGAACGGGGCGGGGAGAGGATCACTGCTGTGGGAACTGCTGTGGGAATGGGGCGGGGAGAGGATCACTGCCGTGGGAATGGGGCGGGGAGAGGATCACTGCTGTGGGAACTGCTGTGGGAACTGCCATGGGAACGGGGCGGGGAGAGGATCACTGCTGTGGGAACGGGGCGGGGAGAGGATCACTGCTGTGGGAATGGGGCGGGGACAAGATCACTGCTGTGGGAACTGCTGTGGGAATGGGGTGGGGAGAAGATCACTGCTGTGGGAACGGGGCGGGGAGAGGATCACTGCTGTGGGAATGGGGCGGGGAGATCACTGCCACGGGAATGGGGCGGGGAGCCTGAAGCAGTCTGTGGCCCCACCTCACCCACTGCCTGTGGCCACTGGACTAGGCCACTCACCTGATCTAAGGCAGGGCATCAGATTCACCCCGGATGTGGAAAGGACAATGGGCACCAGAGCCAATGACACAGCAGACAGAAGGGACAGAGGCTGCCTGGGCTGAGTCCAGAGAGAGAGAAGACAAGCAGCAAAGTGCACAGAGTCAAAAGTCAATCAGGACAGCAGCCGTGTTATGGTGCAAGAGGTTAGGCTGCTGCCATGATGCTGCCATGCCACATGGTCACCGGCTCACATCCTGGGTGCTCCACGTCTGACCCAGCTCCTGTTAAAGGCCTGGGAAGGCAGTGGCAGATGGCCCAAGTACCATGTGGCAGACTTGGATTCAGCCTGCTCCATTCTGGCTGCTGCAGCCATTCAGGGAGTGAACCAGAGGATGGAGGATCTCTCTCTCTCTCTCTCTCTCTCTCTCTCTCTCTCTGACTCCAGCTTTCAAATAAATAAATCTTAAAAAAAAAAAAAAACCTGGAGCAGGACAGAGGCACAGGCGCAGCTACGAATGAGACACTGTTTGGGGAAACAGCACGTCACCTTGGGGCTGTTCCTTCCCAGTGGCATCATCTGTGCTTGCTCCCCTATGAAAACTGAGGACAGAGCTCCCCACATTCTCTACCAGAGATGCTTTTTGTGGGTTTCTGTCCCTTGTCACTTGACACTATCTGTGGACTAAATGTTGAAGAGAGCTGTCATTCAAAAAACCTGCAGACATTTCTATTTTCCTTCTTTACACACACACAGAACTGTCATGGAAACTTCACCGGGGTAGGCACGCCCCTCCTAGGACTCAAGCAGTCCCGTTCCGTGGGGACCAACTATTCTAGAAACCCTGTGCCGTTGGAGTGACCCTGAGGCTCTGGCAGTGCTGTTTCACAGAGAAGGGTGACACTGGGCGCTGGGCATGGTCCCATCACGACAGAGCCGCAGTTTGCTTCTGCGCACTGGGTGCTGACGCTCACAGTTTCCCCACCAACACGCCCTGGGCCCAGAACCACAAGGAAGGGCTACCCTCTCCCCCACTGAAGGAGCACGGCCACTCCCAGGGTAGATCCAGGCCCAGGCCCTGTCCTGTGCCCTCCATCTGCCTCTCTGTCCTCACATCGCAAACTCAGAGTAACAGGGAATCCTGAACCTAAGTCAGGAAATCCCCCAAACTTGTTCTCTTCCAGAAAAAACATTTAGGCTGCTGTGTTTTTCATTCCTTAGAATATCTTAAAATTAGCTTACCATGCTCCCCCTCCACTCCTCTCAAACAAGACCTGCCAGACCGCACCTGAGGCTGCTCAGGGTAGTGGACTCCCAATCCCCGCAGAGGCCCTGGCGTCCTCAGTGTGAGTCTACAACCTGTCCACCAGGTTTCTTTCTCTTTTGGGGTTGGGTTTCATTTGTACATTTCAATGTACAAAACCTAACATTTTGCTGAATTTGAGTGTTTTTATTAGAGTGCTTTTAAATCAGTAAATACACTGCTTATAAATAGAAGCCCAGCTTCTTGCACACGTTGGTCACATACCCTGTCTGGTGCCTTCCTGTATGAGCTGTTTCTCACCCTCGATCCAGCGATCTAGAAATGGAAAAGCTGCTGCTTCTTTCCCTCCGTCTGCCTGTGAACCTCTGCCCCAGCCCCCTGCAGCCCCAGCTCTCTTATCCTGGATCCTAAGTGGCCCACCACAAGGTGACAGGAGGTGGCGGGAACGCACATCCTTGTTTCGCACCCAGTCAGAGGGGAGAAGTGCGGACTTCTGCCACTGAAGTGTGGGTCTCTGCCTGTGTCACACCGGAGCTGGGCAGAGGTCCTGCAGGAGCACATGGCATTCCCCTGCCATGCCACGCTAGGGCAACCCTGAGTCCACCATCACCATCGGTGTTCAAATGCTAAACTCACTCTGCAGCCCTGGGGGCAAGCAAATACCACTGCCCCCAACAGCGCATTTGTAATGGACGCTGGTGCCCACTGCCTTGTCTCACACAGGACTCCCGCACCTTCATCCTGAGGAGTACTGAACCATGGCCCTCTTGTTGATGTCTGGTTTCTGTACAGAAAAAGAAATTAAGACTGTTTCCTTTCTTTGAAAGACAGAGCAATAGAAAGATAAGAGACACAGAGATAGACAGAAATCACCCGTCGCTAGTTCACTCCTCAAATGTCCGCAACAGCCAAGGCTGGACCAGGCCAAACCCAGGAGCCCGGACTCCATCCTGGCATCCGACGTGGGTGGCAGGGCCCCAGCACGTAGGGCACCGGCAGGGAGCTGGGTCAAACCCCAGCAGCTGGGACTCGACTCAGCTATCACAGGGAATGCAGGTCCCACAAGTGCAAGTGGCCACTCAACCCTCTGCACCACAAGGACAGCCACACCAGTTCCTCAAAGATCCCTTCCTTCATTCAGTTAAATTTCTTTAGAAGAAAGGATTTTTCTGGTGGAAACATGACAGCAAATACGAAAGAAATCATTTCACAGAAACAGGAGCCCTAACTATTTCAGTCTAACAAATTGAGAGTTTTTATGCTTGCTAGTTCGAAATGGGTATCAAAAGGGGAGGGAGGTGAAGGGGTACCAGATCTTTCCTAATCAGTATGAGTTTTTAGCCTAAGTCTTTACAACGCCATCTGCTGTGTGCACACAGCTGCATGCCACTCAGAGAACCTGTTGCCAGGCGATTCCGCCATGGTACGAACTGACAGCAACCTGGCTGGCACACAGGCTACAGCATGGGAGCAGAGCGGCACAAGGCAAAGCGAGCACAGGGGGAACCGTGTCATCGGTTTACACAACCTACTGCTGACAGACCTGTGATGAGACAGCACGCACGCATCCATCTTCACCTTCTGGAAGCTCTCCAGCTGACACTACCAGCGGCTCCTGTGCCCCCAGGGAGCTGGGAGATTTCATGCCCTGTGACCTGTCTGAAGTGTGCACAGGCATCCTAACTGCGGGCTCTTCCAACGGGAGCTCATGCAGCAGCGGTCAGTGCCTGGGCAGAGGCCCTGACCACAGGGGTTGGGGTAGCACCCCTCAGCCTCAGAAAGACACCTACTGGGGATTGTGGCGCTCCCACTGGACACGGCTCATGCCACGGCAAGCAGCAGAGACTGGGGAGGACTGCCGCTTTTTGTACAATCCAGCTACTGCATACTTTTAGTTGGCATTAGTACAAAGAGAAAAACAGCCAGCGAGCTGCACCCCAGGACTATTCCCTCAGGGCTCTGGGGGTGCACTCCCTGCTGCCCACAGGCTCAACTCCAGGCAGGCCTGAGATTCCGAGGGCTGGCTGCTGGTCAGGGGACCTGTATTTAGAGAAGTGCACCCTTAAGTTCTTCATTACCTTGAGTGCTGCAAAGTTCCCGCGAAAAATCCCAGACTAACAACTTCACTGCTGTAGATTTATAGACTGGACTTCCCCACTCTGCATAAAGAACTGATAAGTGATCGATGATTCTCCACAACATACGGCGTAATCAATATGACATTTGGGAACGGAGGGAGAGACATTAATAATGCACATTTTATATACAGGCCCGTTCTTAAAGATTAAGAGCTCTCTACATCATGCTGGAGCTGAGCTGCAGCTACAACAGGAAGAGACTCGCTGTAGGGTCAAAGCAGCATTCAATCTAAGGACGATAAAAGTGTTTACACATTTCAGGTCGCTCTAAACAGAGCCAAAAATACTTGTTAGTTCTTCATTTCATGATGTCGTTCTGAAGAATGATGAATGCGGTATCTGCCCAGTCGTTCTGCTAATCACTTTATTACTAATTCCAAGGGAAGTTTTATGTGTGTAAGTCACTCTGATGGCTTGCAGAAGAAAGGGGAAATCTTAGCCGTGGCCTACAGCACACAGCTCGGATGCTTCCTTCCCCGTGATGATTCCACCTGGCCCTCCCGACCCTGACTGCTGAGAGGTCAAAGCTGTAAATAGGCCCTTATCTCTTAGCGTGAGATGTGTGCACTGCAGCTTACTTCCAGAGGTAGCTCCTGGGATCTCCCCTCGATAGCTGGGCAGGGAGAGCCTGAGGCATCAGCTGCCAGCTCCTCCCTAGACTGGGAGCTCTGGCCGCACCCGGCCGCTCCCCCACAGCAGCACTGCCTGCTGCACCGCTCCTCTGAGCCGTGTAGACCTGTGCTGTTCTTGACCTCAGAAGGAGCTTCTCTGCCAAGACCCACGGGACTCCTTCCTTACAGTAGCAGGAAAAGCTGATCTTCTTCAAGAAATGATTTGTGCTTCTTCTAAAACACACCCTGTCCTTCACCGATAAACTGCATTCATGGTTTATCAATAATAATGATATGAGCAGAAATTATTCTGTAAAATGGATTTTGGACTTTAACCTTTCCTCTAGATTTATGCTCTTCACTCGTAATTCCACTGAATCTGCAAATATTTTTAAGATACACTTCATTTCTTGAATGATTCTTAGTACAACTAAATGAGAACTTTGTTTTCTTTTTATGAGCTATGGCTTGTAGAAGTATAGTTTCAGTCTGCAGTGAGCAGTTAAAGATCTGCTACTGTGCATCAATTGTTACAGTGAGTGACTGAAATTCCTCGCTCGGAAGTCTTCATGGGCTTCCACACTCAGTGAGATAAATGCCCCATGGTAATGGACTCAGAACATCTGGTTTAAAATTTCATCTAGGTAGCAATATACACATTCAGCTCTTCTATACATTTTGTTAAAATACTGACAGTGACACATGAAAAAAAACAAGTTCACACAGAACATGTGGTCAGAGACATTAGAGGAATGTGGGCTCTTCTTCTGAGTTAACGGAGGTCTACACTCCAGAGTTCCTGCTTCCCCTGAGCTGTGTGGCCCACGCCCTGCACCATTATGAAACCGCACAACTGGAGCACTACAACGTGTAGGCGCTTCGCTCAGTGAACGACCACCGGGTCCAGAGGAAACACAAAGCTTCACCTGTGGCACCGGCACAGTGGCGTAGCTGGTTAAGTCACTGCCTGCAGTGCTGCCCTCTCATGTGAGCGCTGGTTCTCATCCCGGCTGCTCCTCTTCCGATCCAGTTCTCTGCCATGGCCTGGGAAAGCAGAAGATGGCCCAAGACCTTGGGCCCCTGCACCCACGTGGGAGACCCAGAGGAAGCTCCTGGCTCCTGGCTCCTGGCTTCGGAATGGTGCAGCTGTGGCCATTGCAGCCATTTGAGGAGTGAACCAGTGGATGGAAGACCTCTCTCTCTCTCTTTCTCTCTCCTTCTGCCTCTCTGTAACTGTGCCTTTCAAATAAATCAATCAAAAAAAAAAAAAAAAAAAAAAGCTCCACCTGTATGTGCTACGCCTGAAAGGACTTCTCAGTCCTAAGGGCAAACGTCTGTGGCTTTCATGCAGCTGGCAAAGCACAGTCCACAGAAGTAAAGCTAAGTGTGCAGCAGTGCACCTGACCAACAGCAGTGCCAGGACTGGCACGTGGCACAGGTTAATCCTCCGCCTGCAGCGCCGGCATCCCATATGAGCACCAGTGCTAGTCCCGGCTGCTCCTCTTCTGATCCAGCTCTCTGCTGTGGCCTGGGAAAGCAGTAGAAGATGGCCCAAGTCCTTGGGCCCCTGCACCCACATGGGAGACCGGGAAGAAGCACCTGGCTTCTGGCTTTGGATTGGCACAGCTCCGGTTATTGTGGCCTTGTGGGGATTGAACAAATGGAAGGAAGTCCTTCCTCTCTGTCTCTCCCTCTCATTGCCTGTAACTCTACCTCTCCAATCAACACAAAGAACCTAAAAAAAACTAAACAACAAAAAACAGCAGTACCTACAGAGAGCGATGCAGACGGGGCAGATGATGTGGGGAAAGTCTTCAGAACAGGACTGGGAAGAAGTGTGGACGGCACTCTGCGAAGAAGCGCGAGAACCTGTGCCGTGAGGCAAACCCAGCTCCGTTCTCTTTGCCAACACTGAGTTCAGAAAAGTTGTTTCCTTTGTTTTTCTTTCTACAATATATATGAATAAAAACAACAACAACAAAAATAAAATTACCATGATTTTGGTAAAAGCAGTAAAAAAATAAAAGGAAACATTAGATTCAAAATATTCAGATACTGAAAAAGACTTCTAATTTAGGAATCCAAAAGAAAAGATTCTAATATTGGGAAACAAATGCATGAAATGAGTGAAAAATTCAGTAAGAAAAGAGCTGGTGAAAAACAACAAAACATGGAGAAGGAAGCATGACACCTCCAAAAGAACAAGTGGTTCCCAGGAACAGATCTCGGTCTGAAACGTACGAAAAAGAATTCAAAATAATCATCCTAGGGAAACTCAGTGATATCAAGAAAATTAAGCATCTAATGTATGACATGAATGAGGAATTCACCAAAGAGAGCAACCATTAAAAAGAACTCCTCAGAAATGTTGGTGCTGAAAATGTCAATCAATGAAATAAAAAAAAAATACAACTTAGAGCTTCAACAAAACAGACCAAGCAGAACAAAGAACTTCTGAGGCTGAGGACAAGACTTTTTAAATAATTCCATCAGACAAAACTAAAGAAAAAAAGTAATTAAGGAGAATGAAAAAGTCTATGAGATACATGGGATACAAATATTCATGTCCCAGGGATACCAGAGTAGAAGAGAAGAAAAACGCCATTCAGAATGTATTCAGTGAAATAATGTTTGAAAATCCCCCAAGGTCTTGACCTAGACATGAGCATCCACAAACGGGAACGCAATGACCCAGCTAGACTCAACCGTGAAAGACCCTCCGAGAGGCCCAACACAGTCCAGAGCTAAGGAAAAGAGGGAAACCTGAAGAATCCTTCAAAATGCCGTGTGACGTGGGAAGAGCAATCCACTCAACGAACAGCAGACTCCTCAGCAGAAACCTACAGGCCAGGAGAAAATGCGATGACATAAGCAACGTCTTGAAAGAAGAAAACTTCCAACGAAGACGCTTATCACCACTAGACCAGCCCTGCAGGAAATACTGAAAGGAGTCCCACATGACAATCAAGTGAACATGAAAGCACGTGGCAGTACAGAATGCATTAGAGGAGCAGATACAGAGAGAAATACAAGAGCCCAAACACAACATAAAGCCACCCAAGGAGAACGGAAACAGACCCAAACAGGCCATGCGACAAGTGCCGACAGAACGAGACACCAAGGAAATCCCCGAAACTAGCGGGCAGCTGCACGTCTCCACTTCTGTCCCTGAGAGAGAGCTGCGGTAAACAACAATTTGATTAGTTCATTTTTACACTTCAACAGTCCCCAACCCCAGGTCCTCAAAACAAACTCACTGCAGCACCCTTGAACTCTGGTGCAAATTTGTTTGGACACTATAATGTCTTTTTATGAATCTTTCACTATCTTTCCAAAACATCAACTGGCAGTAATTTCTGTATCTGATAACGTGCAACAAACACACATTTTTTGAGAACCTCTGATGTGCGCTGAGATTCCTCATTACGCATCAAAGAACAGCTGAGCCCCACGATTTTTACTCTCAGTCGTCTGCGTCTTACACCCTGAGTGTGGAGAGGCTATGCCTCCCGACTCGTCTGTGTAGCAGGCTCTCGCTACAAAGCCCAGAATCCTCTACAGGAGTATGTTTCATATAAATGCTCAAACGGCGGCGTCGCCCCAGGCTGTCTCATGTGGACCCCTAACTTTGTGTGTCCACCGAGCACAGGATGGAGGAAGGAGGAAGCAGAGCAGTGAGTGCATCCTCGAGCTCCGCCCTGGCCCCTCCAGGCACAGGCACCACCAGAGCTGCCCAGGCTGCATCACTCCAGCAGCTGACCACAGCAGCGCTTCAACCGCCTGCAGTTTTAATAGAGTGGAAAAGCAGAGAACTTATCACCTATGGAGAGAACCATGAGAATGTATTTCAAAGAAGGGCTATCCCCAAAGAAACGTGCACTGTAAGCTTAACATCGAACACTCGTCCTGATGCCGAAACCCCCAAGATGAATCCCACGCCACAAAAAAAGTAAAAAACTGAAATTCTCCAGCACACGGACCTGTTAATATTCTCTGGTATAAATGACTATGCTAATCTTCATTAAAGATGTTTAACTTTAAAACAGTGGAAGAGCGCATCTGTACCATGGAATAATCATGTCTGAAACAGTGGACAGCTGAAGTCATTGGGAATAAAATTGTTTGGCTTGATTTCCCTTGTCTCTGGGACCAGGGAGGAGAAGTGCTAGCTAAATGATCTCTCTCAAAATTCAACACATGGAAATCAGATACATTCAGTTGTCGGAAATGTAAAAATGGAAATTCTGAGTATCTGACACCCTCAGGAATTCTGATGCTATCAAGTTTTGTTGAATAAACACAGAAATTTATTCCAAGTATTTAAATATATTCATTAAAGTGCTCAGTAGGATAAAAAGAATACTGAGACTCTCCTGTGGTTTCTGTTTTCTTTAAATGTTAATAGTTATCACAGTTTATATCCTGCCTACTGCCAGTATGAAGCCTTCCAATCACTCCCTGGAATATCACAAACCAGCGGATCAAAGCACTCTGAGAGTTTTATGTGGACTGCAGTGCACTTCATAACGTGTGACTGGTTCTATCACTAAATTAAAATAATACAGCACCACTAACTGTAAGAATAATTATATGAACAGCAGCTGCAATTACTGATCTGTGCCTTAAGATTCTGGATGAAGCCTTCCACGTGCACTGCAAAGAGACTTTGAACATCACATATAGGTTGTTATCCTGTAGCTGCCATGGCAAGTGACCATGACATCAGTGGCACAAAATAGCACAAATCTGCTTTCTTACCAGTCTGACACTCAGATGCCTGAAACCGAACTCACAGGGCTTTAGTCAAGGTGTAGCTCTACCAGGAGACTGTGGGCCGCCTTCCCCCGGAGGGTGCCCGACACCCTTTGTGCACCGTCAGAGCTGTGGGGCTCAGTGCTGCCCAAGCTGCTCCCTCTCTCTGGTTCTCTGTGGGCTCATCTGCCTCCAAGACGCTGACAGAGCCTGTGGCCCCAGGGTCCCGCAGCTCAGCAGTTGGCTGATGAGCCTCCTCCCTGCCGCCTGCGAGGGATCTCCATCTCTTCTCTAGCAAGTACCACAGACGGTAATCTGGATAGAATTTAGGGTTATTTAGTGGACACTTCTGGCGGCTTGGAGGTCCAGAGTCAAGGGGCCCTATCTGAGGCCTACGTGCTGATGGAGGCAGGACACGCCATGGCCAGAGGGGCGCAACCTAGAGACAGACAGGGTCAGTGCGACTTGACTTCTGTTGCACACTCCTTTTATCGGTAACTCACTGACCCAATGATCAACAAATCCATTCATGAGGAGAGGCCCCCATTGTAGCTGTGGATTCATTCTGAGAGGAAGAGAACTAATAACATCTTAAAGGTCTTAATGCTTCACAGTGGGGATTAAACTTTAACTTCAGCTTGGGTGGGTACACTCACACCTCAGCACCATGTAACCTAACATGCTCACACCACAGAATCGCAAACCCTAAAATACTCGTACCTCAGCAACACGTAACCTAACATACTCACCGTATAACCTAGCACATTCACACCACAGAATCACATATGCTAACATACTCGTACCTCAGCAACACGTAACCTAACATGCTCACACCACAGAATCACATACCCTAACAGACTCATACCTCAGTACCTCATAAACTAACGTGCTCACCATATAACCTAGCATATTCACACCACAGAATCCTGTCCCCTAATGTACTCACATGTCAGTGCCACATAACTAATGTGCTCACCATGTGACCTACCACATTCACACCAGATTCATCCACCTTAACATAACACAGCACCACATAACCTAACATGCTCCTCATATAACCTAGCACATTCACACCGTAGATTCATGTACCCTAACATAACAGCACCACATAACCTGACATGCTCCGCATATACCCCATAATACCTAACACATTCACACCACAGATTCATGTACCCTAACATACTTATAACACAGTACCATATAACCTAACATGCTCACACCACAGAATCTCATAGCATAACCTATTCACAGGTTGTGGGAACTAGGCATGAGGTCAGGTTGGGAGTACTGAGACCACAGCAGCACACAACCTAATAATACTCTCACAGGAATCAGGGACGAGGATGTGGGCATCCATGGGAGCCATTATTATGGACACCACAGCACAAGGGAAGGAGAGGCCCTAGCAAAAAGGGATCAGGGAGCGCTGTGGCGCAGTGGACAGAGCAGCCACTTGGGACCCTGCATCTCCTATTGCAGCGCCTCAGTCTGAGCTCCCTATCTGCTTCTGATCCAGCCTACCACTAAGGCACACCCTGTGACTTCTGCTTGACCTATATCTGGCTGTTGGTGACATTGGGGAGTAAATTAGTGGATTGAAGAACTCTGTCTCTGACTCTCTGCATTCTCTCGCGCACTCGCTCTGCCTTTCAGATGCATAAAATAAAACGGGATCATTATGAGTTCTAAGACAAACAGCAAGTGAGTGGTCATGGCAATTCATAGCCAGCTCATTCTAACCTTATCAACTAACCCTCTGCATCAACAAACTAAGCTGGCTATTTCCACAATATGCACTTTTAAGAGGATATCACACATTCATAGACTTCAAAGATTCTGCACCAAAATAAATGTATCTTTGCATTCCTTTTGCCATGAGTTTTTCAAGTTCTCTCATATATCACAATATGTAGTTTGTCACAAGTCCCCTGACACAATTTAGTACCATACAAACACCACTCGGAATATTTTGCAAATATAAAGCTCCTTTTTAGACACACAATAAACCAAGTGAGTGCAGTCTGCACTGGTCAGTAGCAGTACTGACTCGCTCAGTCCAGGAACTCCTCCATGGCTTCAGTTCCAGCCCAGTCTCCCAGGAAAAGATGTGGCTGCCACAGCAGACAGAGCAGCTGCACTGACGCAGCACTGCCATCTCTACACTGCCACTTGGGGGCACCTGTCCCAGCTCACTGCCCCAGGGGCTCACCACAGCTGTCTTCCGGCCATGGCTTTGGGCTTCACCTCTCCCAGGTTGCATGCAAACTCTCAGAGCCCGTGAGAATTACCATGGGGACAACCCGGTGCACTTGCTCCCACAATGAAGAAACACCAGGCACTGAGAAATCGTTCTCCACTCGTGTCTGCCGGCTTGGGGCTTCCTAGAGCCTTTACCAATGTGAATCAACCTTGCTGACTATGAGGTGACAGGTGGCCCACAGTTCAATATTCCATGATCCAAACCACTGTTTTTCACATAGGAAAAGTCTTTTCCTAACAGTGTTCTGGAAGCCAGCTTCCACTTCCATGTGCTCACGACCAGGAAGGATGTTGGCAGGAGCAATGGCCTGGGTTGCCACTCACCCCCTTTCTCCATGACTTCGTCCACGCAAAGGCAGGACTCACAGCAGGGTGGGGCAGGAGAACAGCGGAGCACGCCTGGCTCTGCTGCTCCTCGCTCCTTCCTCATGGTCTGAGCACTGGGAGCACTCCAGCCCTCCTTAGCTGCATGGTCAGCTCGCTAGGTAAGTGCCACTCGTAAGGGGGAAGTGACGGTCCTCCAGGACCTCTGTATCTGAACAGACTGCCCCATGTGAGGCAGGGGCGTTTGCTGTGCCCTCCATCAGCCAGCAGAGCTGACAGTGGCCTCCATTCCTCTGCCCCTGTGTACTCTCTCCCAGCTGCCCCAGACCTGGGCAGCAGAGGGATCACATGGAATACATCTCTCCACGCACTCCTCAAAATAATTTTTAAAAATGCCTTGTTGGCCGGCGCCGTGGCTCAACAGGCTAATCCTCCGCCTTGCGGCGCCGGCACACCGGGTTCTAGTCCCGGTCGGGGCGCCGGATTCTGTCCCGGTTGCCCCTCTTCCAGGCCAGCCCTCTGCTGTGGCCCAGGAGTGCAGTGGAGGATGGCCCAAGTGCTTGGGCCCTGCACCCCATGGGAGACCAGGAGAAGCACCTAGCACCTGGCTCCTGCCATCGGATGAGCGCGGTGTGCCGGCCGCAGCGCACCAACCGCGGCAGCCATTGGAGGGTGAACCAACGGCAACGGAAGACCTTTCTCTCTGTCTCTCTCTCTCACTGTCCACTCTGCCTGTCAAAAAAAAAAATTAAAAAAAAAAATTAAAAATGCCTTGTTGTATACTCTAAATACATGTTTTTTATTCTTAAAGCAAAAAATACCTCGTCACTATTGCTTCTACCATTTTAACAGTTTTCTCTCCTGCAGGAACGTCTTACATGTCTTAGAGAAAAGTAAGCCATGTACACACATCATACTTGGCCACAAGCTGTGTGTGCATACAGCGTGTGCATGCATGTATCATGTGTATCCTATGTGTGTATGTTTATATAAGGGCACTTCCAAAACTTAACGGAAATGTGCAAGCGAAAGATAAGTGTAGGGGTGGGTTTGACACAGCAGTTAAGCTGGCATTTGGAATACCCACAGCCCATACCGGCGCACCTGGGACTGAGTCACACCTCTGCTTCCTATTCAGCTTCCTGTCGCTGTCCACACTAAGAGGCAGCAGACCACAACTCAAGTATTTGGGTCCAAGTAACCCATGTGCAAGACCCAGGTGGAGTTCCTGTCTCCTGGCCTCAGTCTGGCTCAGTGCTGGTTGTTATGGGCATTTGGAAAGTGAACCAGCAGGAAGGTTTTGCTTTCTCTTTATCTCTCTAGCTCTATCTTTAACATAAATAAAAATATATAAATAAAATTGGAGGAGATGGCTAGTTTTGGTACAAAAACAACTTTTCAATACCATGCATATTTTTGTATGTGCAATTCTCATGAACTGTTTGAAGACTCCCACTATGCATATATTTCAAAATTATTTCTGTACCAAAGTCAAGCCATCTTTTCATAGATTTTCCCACAACCTTTTTGAGGTATTCTCATTTCATGTTCCGCTGTAACATAATATAATGCTACATGGTAATTTAATTCTAAGCATCAAGAGAAGGGAGGCAATGTTCCTTGATTCAAATACTTTATATCTTCCCTGTTTTTCCACTATTTTCTTGTTTTATCCTAAAGGAATTTTCCCAAAGTTTTCTAAACTGAAATATTGTCTCATCCATAATTTTTCACACAGTGCTGCAAGTATGGCCACATTCCATATAAAAATGAAATGTGCTTATTAGTACAAACCCCTCTGAAATAACCACTGCACAAAGAAAGCAATTAGTCACTGTCACCACTTGCTACCTGCAATTATACTCCTGAGAACGCAAGCCCCTTGTGCTGGCACACCGTGCTGAGCTCCCCACAGTCTGACATAGGCAAGACCAGTCTGCGTATCGCAAGGACTCAGCCGAGAGAGGCAGGAAACCCGCAGGTGGAGGGCAGTGAGGAATCGCAGACTTCTGGAGCTCACTGCTCTCTGCCACACGAGCTGTGATCTAGCTTCCTCTCCCCAGACCATGCTTCTTGTCCACGAACAGCACTGAAGGAAGAGCTGGCATTTCACAACCCTCTGGGGCCTCTCCGTGCCTCTCCCTCCACACTGTCTTTGCAGACAGGGTACCAGGTGCCCCAACCTAGGTTTGACTTACAGTTGTTGAGGAACTTGGCCTAGTTTCCCATCCTCTGCCCTCATTTTAGACCTGGAGGAAGCTGACTAAGCACTGAGCCCCTGACAAGTGAGGATCATGAGCTGTGGACTGAGGTCTCCAGCACAGAACCCACACACAGCCGGGGGCTCTGGGCATCGAGCGTCTCCACGAGGACCCCAGGAGGCCCTGGTGTAGACCCCACACACAGCCGGGGGCTCTGGGCATCGAGCGTCTCCACGAGGACCCCAGGAGGCCCTGGTATAGACCCCACACACAGCCGGGGGCTCTGGGCATCGAGTGTCTCCACGAGGACCCCAGGAGGCCCTGGTGTAGACCCCACACACAGCCGGGGGCTCTGGGCATCGAGCGTCTCCACGAGGACCCCAGGAGGCCCTGGTGTAGACCCCACACACAGCCGGGGGCTCTGGGCATCGAGTGTCTCCACGAGGACCCCAGGAGGCCCTGGTGTAGACCCCACACACAGCCGGGGGCTCTGGGCATCGAGCGTCTCCACGAGGACCCCAGGAGGCCCTGGTGTAGACCCCACACACAGCCGGGGGCTCTGGGCACCGAGCATCTCCACGAGGACCCCAGGAGGCCCTGGCACAGCGGGTGTGGACTTACAGAGGCCTGTACCCTCACCAAGCCCCAGCTCCGTCAGACATAACTGGGGTTGTTACATGGGATATCGTCTTCCCAGGGCCTTCACGTGGATGCACTGAAGGAATCTTTTCTATATCCTTTTCAGATTTGTTTATTCAGATTTCTCCTATCCCCACACCCTACTCAAAGTTATAGTACATTTTCAAAATGAAAAGATTAAGGAATGCATATTTGTGTTTATCTACAGATATAATTTCAAAGTCTGCAAAGGGCCACGCTGGACTTAACAGAGAGGAAGAAACTGAACCTAAGGCTTGAACTGAGATGATCCACGGACAGCTGGAGAAGCTGAGGCTACCCGCAACACAGCAGAGACAAACACGGGAGGAGGGTGTGCACAGGTCACCAGAGGCCAGCTTCTGTGGGCGGAGGTATGTGCAGGACCTAGAACCACTGAGCTCGGCTCCTGCTCTGAAGCCAGCAATAGCCCACAGAACAGAGGGGAATCCTCGGTAGAAACCGAGCCAGGAGAAGGGCTGGGGTGGGCTCAGCAGCGGTGTTGCACATGCCCGTCAATGGCCAAGGCAGGCGGAGAGCCGAGATCCACGCTGGGAGGCGGGAGGGGAGAACAGACGGCTCCAAGCGCAATGTGTGTGTTGACAGAGGGCGATGTGTGTGCTAACCCTGCAGAGAACACCAAAAATAAAAGTATCTAAAACTACACATTTTTCACACCTTCCTCAGAGGACAGCCACTCCTGCTCTCCATAAGCTATGCTATAGCACTGTTTCAATGTCTGGATACAATACCGCATATTTATCCTTGGATCTGGGGCACAGAACTCCCTTCTACACTATTAACTTTGTACAGAGTTTATAAACAATAACATTTCATATAAAATTTAATTTTGATGGTTTCTTTGTGCCCAATTATGTGATCTTTCATTATTTATGAGTTCACAGGAAATGCATAATATGAAAAACTATTCATAGATTTCACTTTTTAACCAAATAATTTTATCTTTTAATTCTATTTTTATAAGCTTTTTGAAGTACCCTAATACTTCTTTCCTAATTGTTTGATGAGTTTAAATGAGGAGTGTACATACTACATGTAATAACAACACAAAGACACGTTTCATACATGATCGTGAATATAACATATTGATTATCCACATTTTATCCAAATCATTGTGGGTATATATTCTTGCTTTCTTAGGTGCTTGATCTTCCAATTTCTGAAAGGTATGGGTTACAAAATTCCTAATCATTAAGTAAAAATTAAGTAAACTTTGAACACTGGATTATTTATCAAAGTAATCATGAATACATAATTGTGTACCATCACCATATATTATACAATATATGATATATGGTTGCATAATAACTGAGTATATTATATGTAAATAGTCACACCCTAATATAATGTAATAAGGAGTAGCCAGTAACAAAGTTAACAGGGATGGTCTACGGACAGATAACGTGAGAAATGTAACGGCACATCTCCATGCCTTTTGTTTCGGGAAATGCAGGACAGGCGCACGCATGGTTGCACAGTTACACGGATAAACTCGGAAGGACGTGCCCTAGAACGCTAACCACGGTGACCTCGGATTCGGAAACAAACCTTCATCAGTTTTTCTTGGTACTCATCGTAGTTTGACATTAATAAACATATTATACTGTATAATCAAACAAATTCAATGTAACTACTTTCATTCTGAAATCACTAGAAAAAGTAGTAATCAAAATCATCTATCAGAAAAGATAATTACTTCTGATGATTGCTCTTGTGTGTCCAAAGCTTCAAACACACAACACAGAATTAAATATGAAAGAGGATAAAAACAATCGAAGCACATACCCTACAGGTGGTCGACCACCCAGCACACAGTCAACCATGGTCAGTAACCAAGGTGTTCCTCCCTCCCATTCTCACTCCACACGCTGGCAGCCATGCAGGTGCCATCTCCCACCAGGTCTGCAGTGGACACCACCTGGCTGTCCTCTCATTCAACTCAACTCCATGGTGTCCACCTGGGCAGGGCATCGGGTGCCCCCAGACAGAGCTGGGTCCTACGAGAACACCCACTCCTGATGGCCACTGCCAGGCCCCAGGGATTTACCTGGCACCGTCTCACGACCTATAAATGTCTGCTCAGAGGTTTTCTAGGAAAGCTCACAGAACTCAGGGAAGCACGTTAACTAATTTGTTGTGAAGGGTACGACAAAGGGTGCAGACAAACAGCACACGGAAGAAAGACATCGGGCAAGACGAGGGGCAGACATATGGAGCTGCCACCCTCTCTGGGTGGACACCACCCAGGTGCCTGCCTGCTGTGTTCTGCTGTCCTGGGGCTGGAGACTTCAGGACACACGCACAGCTGCTTACACGCTGTCTGACGTGGTCAGCCCACCCTTCAGCTGCTCTCCTCTCCTCAAGCACGCGGTCCTGATCAACTCCGCCCTGACCTCGGGGTGAGCAGACCCATCCTGAAACCCCGCAGGGCCCTAACCACCAGCCATGCCACTACCAAACAAGACATTCTTACCCACCAAAAGAACCCGAGGGCCGGGAACCAGGGGCAAAGGCCAAGTGCAAACCTCACACTGTATCATAAACAACCACCAACACCCAAGAGCTCTGTGAAGGCCTGCTGCAACCCTCCACTTCTTGCAAAGCACTCGTGTTCTTCAATGATCCAGTGTACACATTCTCCAGCCGTAGCTTTGCTTATGTTTTCTCCAAACACAGGCTCCCAAGCGCTCAAATATCTTTACAGTTCTATCTGCCAGGTTGACCCTTGAAAATTCGTTTTTCTTTTCCACCACCTAAAAGGCATTAGAGACTGTAGGTATTTTGAGATAACTTTTGCCTTGCTTATGTGGGTATTACTTGATGCAATACATTTCTGCACTCTTTTCACAGAGGGATTTTAATTCTATAAAGTTCTTTACTTTGGGATAAAGATTGATTGTGCCATGCAAGTGTACACAAGCTTAGCTATAGCATTTTTGATGACAAATCATGTAACAAATTATATTATTCATATGATTTTTATTTTCATACAATGAAAAATTTAATACAAAATCTGGTCATGGACTTTATTTCACAACTGAGGCTATATTACCTACTGGAATGGAGTTAAGATATATGTTTTTAATTTAGTTTTCTGAGCTGCTGATGGTGAATGTTTTCTAACTTTTCCCCGACATATATCAGATCAAAACTTACTATTCCCATTCCATCTACTAAATGAGCCCAAGCCACATGGTCTCTATGCCTGGTCTGATTGCCACATAACATGACAATTTCATCTATTTTTTTCTTTCAGATTTTAATTATTTACTGGAGAGAGTGAAGGAGAGCGAGAGAGCGAGAGAGAGGAATGTCTAGGCATCTTCCATCACTACTTTATTCCCCAAATGCCTACAATAGATAGTGGTAGGCCACGATAAAGCAGGGACAGATCTCAATCCAGCCAACACAGGTTTCCCAAGTGGGTGGCAGGGACCACCCCCATGAGCCGTCGCCCCTGCCTCACACGGTCTGCCCTGGCAGGAAGCTGGAGTCAGGAGCTGCAGCAGACACACTGACCACTAGGCCAACCACTGCGCCCTTTTCATTTCTTCTTCAGCTCTCACCCCAAACACCAAGAACTCTGGACTCTGGGCATGTATGGTCTTGTAGCATGAAGGGGCCAAGGCTATTCTGTCAAGTTTTATTCAGTCTGAGAATATAGGTTTCCAAACAGTAAATCAAAAAGACCTGTGACTGATTTTGAAATGTCAATAACCACATGTCCTCAAGAAGAGAGGACTATTTTAGTGCACTTAGTTAACTTACACTAGCATATAAAACAACTTACTAAGAGTGAGGTTTCATCATGAGAACTGCGCCAAAGCCCTAAGTCCATAGTCCTAAGGGGATCACAGTCTGAAGTGGTACACAGAGCTCCAAACTCAGGCTCTGGTCCCGACAGCTTCTGCAGGGGATTCACTAGGATGTGTAGTGACTGAGTATCTTCTTGCTATCCACTTCTGGGAAGATTAACTTCATATAAATGAGTCCTCTTTCTCAATTATTTCAAATAATTCACTACACGGTCTCGGTTTATGTTTAAGTAACCCAAGAAATTATTTCATGTGGAAAATAAAGAAACCTACACTTGAAAGTTCACTGTCATGAAGCTTCCTTCTGGAGCAGCTGAATGGCAGGGTGTGAGTGCAGACGTCAGCAGCAGTGGGCGGGGCCAGATGCAGGCATGGGTGCGCAAGCTGCTGCAGGGAGAGCTGAGGCCGAAACCTCGGACTCGTGCATCTTCCACTCGCTGATCTGTTTGCAGCAGTGAGTTCTACAGTGCCTATTCCAGATCACCTCATCAAAGACGAGTCCAAATCCTCTACATAAATGGATACATTTGATAAAGAATCTGATTGTTATCCCTATCTATCAAGTCAAGAACACACAGAGAATCCAGCCAAGCCAGGTCCCAGGATGGACACATGCTGGTGCTTCGTAAACCATCTGGGTCAGCTGAGAGGTCTGAAATGTTGGTGACTGAGGTACTGTCACTGACCACACTTAGTGATACTTCTGACTTTGCATGTTATAGTTAATTGCACACTACATAAACTTACATTTTAGCCGTCACATGCATGTACAGTGGCAGTACGTGTGCTTGGAGACACTGCCACCATCCATCTCCACAACTCCTCCCATCTCGGCTGCAATGCCGCAGCCGCTACCCCATCCCTCCACACCCTCTCCTCACCCAGCCTTTGGTGGCCACTGATCTACTCTTCGTCGTCTTGAACTGGATTACTCTAAACCCCATTCAAGAGGACGCCCACAAAGTTCAACTTCTGTGACTGGCTTATTTCATGAGCCTCGTTCATCTGTGCTGTGGAGTATGTTGGAATATCCTTCCTTTCTAAGGCTGACTAGCACTCCACGCACACATCAATGGGCAACAGGACACTCCTGAATCCTCACTACAACGCTATCAACATGGTGCACAGGTGATCGCCTGTCTGCACTTTCAGTTCTTTGGCTATATACTTCTGGGCCACTTGGTGATCTAGGATTAACATTCTGCGGAAACGCTAAACGGCTGTGCTGTTTGACATTTCTACCAGTAACGCACAAGGCATCCAGCTCCTCACTAACGCTTGCTGTCTGCTGCCTGTGGCTTGCTGATTTAGTATCAGACCTCTGAAAGGGGTGGAGGGTGTCGCAGTCCTTCATGGAAGCAGAGCCTGGTGGAAGCACACCTGGGGCCTTGGCACCACGCCCAAGAATGGTTCCTGCAGTCTCCATTACACGGAGCGGGTGAGGCAGCCCAGACTCATGTAACAGATGCTAGGGGTCTCCTGAACCTCTGCCTTCCAAACAGAGTGGTAGGGGCATTCCCATTTCTCAGCCTTATGCCAGACTGTAGGGAGGGCCTTAGGGTCCAGCAGAGGAGACGGACAAGAAAGCAGTCAAAGCTGTCATGGTAGACAGGGAACATGGGGCCAGCAGGTGGTAATCGCAGGCCTGAGGGAAGTCACCAAGAAGGGAGGGGGTCCCAGAAACAGTCCAGGTGTTGGATGCCAAGTCTGAAACTGCCTTTGACCTTTCCTGGTAGATTCCAGCAGCTCAGGGTTAACGCGGCTCGAGAGAAAAAACCCAGTGGCACACCCAGGTAAAGGAGATTCACAGCAACGTGCACGGCCCTGCTGAAATCCACGTGCTACCTGTGACCTTCGACCTCTGTGGCCCAGGAGGGACACGCCCACATGTGGACTTCCTGCTCCCTCTGCAGCACACAATAGGGTGGCCCTCACTGAAACGTTTCCCCAAGCACACATTGCACCAGAAACAGGGTCCTGTGTCCACCATCTGCCTTCAACCTGGATTTCCAGGACAAAGATCACAGGTCCTAGGGCAGAGATGTGTCAGGTGCAGAGGTAGAAACAGGTGCGCGTTCAAGTGCCTCTGAAAGACGAGTGCCGGCTGTCACTCACATGCCCCACACAGGGACCAGGCACTGTGAACACAGCCTGGAAAGTTCTGGAAATAAAACCCAGCCTGACCGTGTTTCGGTCCCCTCGGGCTCTGTGTCGGCGGCTTTGGCTAACGCACTCACTTTCTCGAGTCCGGGAGGCTGCAGGCCCAACACCAAGGCATCTGCAGAGCAAACACAGGCCCTAAGGAGAGGCCATGTTGCCTCGTCCTGGTCTGATACTCCTCGGCTTGTGACAGGCTGCCGGGTCTCTGCCTCCACCATCAGTCTGCCGTCTTCTCTCTGCCTGTCTCCAAACACTCAGCTGAGGAAACCAGTTCCCTGCCCCCACAGAGCACGACCCCAACCCCTAATATCATCTGCAGCAATCCTATTCCCAAACACAGTCACGTTCTGAGGATCCACGTGGGAATTCAAACTGGAGAACAAACAGGGATGGACAGTGCTGAAAACCCAAAGAACAGAAACGAGACTGGGAAGCTTCACTGAGGGTAAACGCGAGACACTGTCTGGGGTCTGATGTCAAATGATGTGACGTGTGAACATCTTCAGAGGTTATCCCAGCTCTGCAGGACAAGATTTAAATTCAGGCATCTGTTGCAAATGAGTCTTAGGTCAGATGCTGTGTGAAAAGCTAACAGAAAGCTGGGTTTGTGCCCTTCGTGTTTTAGGCATTTCTACCAAGACGCAAACAGATTTCATCTGCACTAACTCGGAATTCACTAAAAATTCTACTGCCAAGCTACAGAATTTTCCATGCAGAGAAATAGCAGACATACCATCGTTATTCACTTTTTTAGCTTCTCCTTTAATAAATATGTCCCAAGTGCCTGTAACTTGTTGATCAGTGTACTGTGCATTGAGGGTGCAGCAATGAGAACAACACAGAGCTGGACGTACAGTCCAATGTACCTTCAGTAACTGTTACCAAACAGTCACAAAAACTGGATACGTGACTCCAATCAGGGACAGGTGCTGTGAAGACCAAGGTGCCTACCGTTGCAAGCGTATGCACTCTGTGTGACTCGTGGCGCTGTCTCACCGGGGGCATCAGACAAGAAGGCTGGCTGCAGGTTAGCGTGACTGCAGTAGGCAGGCTTATTCTGAGTGTCTGCGACACCTCTCCACAGTCCTTCAGACAAACGCAAATCTAGCGCTGCTAGGCAAGATGCTGAAGACGTCACCACTATCTCAAGCTGGCTGACCATAAACTGCACAGACTTTCTGGACAGTCTGATCCAGGCAGTTAGCCCCTGTACAAGCAGAGTTTTCTCTGTTTAGCACCAAAGCAGAAGTCAAAGAGATCAGAAGTGTGTGCTACCGGAATGCTCTGACCCAAGGCCACTGCTCTAGAGGTGAGATGTGCAGGTGATTTCTAGGTAAAAACAGTCCCAGGTCACCAAATTCTGAATTCTAAGGACAATCTGAATGCACTTCCCCAAAGCCTCCAGGTAGGAGTCCCTCTGATCAGACCTTGATTTCAGCCTTGCTGGACCCTAAGCACAGAACCCAGCTGGGACCAAGCTGCACTTCTGACTCACGGGCACTGAGATAAGCAATGCACTGTGTCTTACAGCTCCAGTGTGCAATCATTGGCTGTTCAGCACAAAAAGGTCATTCAGCAGGTATGGGAAAGGACGTGGACCCTGGATAATCACCCCAAAGCATCGGTGTGCTGACTCATCTCGGGAGCTAAGAGCAGCAGTGCTGCACAGCCCCAGCAGACCTTGAAGAATCTGTATCCCCAACGGGGACTCACTAAAAGCAAATTTACCCATTTCAAGATGCCACAACCATCAACCTCTTCCTTATGACGAGTTGACACCTACTTCCTTGTACTTTCCAGCACTAGATCCATCTTCTAAGCTGGAACATAGCTTGAGATGTAGACCCAGAGAGGCTGTGGACCAAACAGACCACTGCTTGCAGGAAATGGGGTTCATACCATCTGCAGACCACCACAAGGTCAGGATGGCACCTGCATTTGGACGCTAACTCACGCGGGCACCTTCCCATGAACCGAGCCATCTGGTCCTTTGAGACACAAGCGTCCACCTTAGACATGAGAAGCACCCAAGTGGGAAGGGCTAGCAGGGCTCCCAGCACCACATCGCTACTAAGTGGTGGGGACAGAACGCAAAGCGCACTTGAATTGCCTGTTCCTGCACTTGTCCTTCCAGACAAGGTCAGAGCCCCCTGGTTGCGCAGTCTGGAGGGAACCAGATGAAGTGGTCCATTTAGTCACTGACTGCAATTCCTGGGGAGAGGGATCAGTGTTAGAGGGTGCTGTTGTTTCTGTATTAGCATTTTCACCCAGGGAGAACTTGTGCTCTGATCTCAGGAGGGTGCGCACATTTCCATAGGGGTTAGGTCACTCTCTAGAGGTTCACGGGACACAGCATTTCCAAGTCAGCAATTCCCAGGCAGAAGCAGCTGGGAGCCATTTAATATACTCATTCTCTCCAGTGAAGAGCCAGGAATGCGTTTGGTTGCATGCACAGTGTTGATCCCCTAACTGCTCACTTAACTGCCCAGCGGCAGGAGTGCACAGGGGACCGTGCTGTGCACAGGGTCCGATCTCCTCCTCGTCATTATCTGCTCTCTTAACAGCTTTACTAGGCCTACCAGGAAGCCTGCAGCTTGCTGTTTGGCCAGGTCCTTCTACTGCAGACACCGTGCACATTCATCTGTGTTTTCTTTCTTTGAGATGCACAGCAACCATGTTTAAGAATCATTATTTACCTGGGGATTTTGAAAAATGGAAACTCACTCATCAAACGTAGTGATTTCAGCTTCTAGTTAAGCACACATAAAATGTCCAATAATTAGCTTTCAAATTTACGTACGTGGGGTGTTTGGATCCCACAGAATAGAAACGGAAGGAAGCATCATCAGATCTGCTGGACTTGCCAGACCGCGTCCCCTCTAGACACAAAGCTTGCATCAGTGAGGCTCCCGGGACAATGACGTCTACAGAGGACACTCACCCTCCTTTGTGAAGAAGGCTCTGTGTCCCTCCCTCGGACTGGCCCTGGGAGGACACGGGACTTCTTCTGATGCTGGCTCCTACCAGGGGACTACATGCAGCTCCCTCATTGCAAATTCCAAGGTCCTCCAAAGAGAAGAGGGCCATGGTCGGATGCCACGGGCTTGGTGGACATGGGGGAAGTGCTGGTACACACACCATGTGCCCGTGGTCTGTCCTTTTCACCACCCTTCCTGGGAGGAGGAAGTGGGGTGTGGGTGTTGTGAAGACACACTCCAGTTATCTTCCGATTTCTCTTGTTAGGCTGAGACTGGGAGAGCACTATGTCTTAACTGTGCATATTGGGATAAATGAATACCAGAGACTAACTTATTAAGAATAACGACTTCCGGTGCTGAAGACTCAAGTTCTCGATCAGCCAGTGCCTCCGGGGAGGGCTCCCTTGCTGGTGGGGACTCTGTGCATGGCCATGGTAAGACAAAGCAAGCAGCGCCAGATAATCCACCAACAAAGCATCTCCCTTGTGAGGGCACAGCCGTCAGGAAACAAAGACCTCTGCACGACTCCGCAAGTCCTGCCTCCTAGGACTTCCCAGAGGGAACCAGTGCTGGCAGAGATTTCCAAACCACGCACCTCCACAGTGAAGTCTGCAAACTCAGACACACTGACTAGTTTTCCTCCTCACGCCCTGTACGGTAAGTACTGCTGCTATTTACTTCACAAATAGGGAAGCCACGCACAGAGCTCAGGTAGCCGGCTCAGCTTAATGGGCCAGAATCCAACACAACTGAGATCAGAGCCCACACCGCACAAGGCTAGCCCTGCATTACTCCACTAGGGCATTACCGATGTTCAGCCAAGTACTCAATTATCTTATCAAAAGGCAAAAATAATACAAGGTCAAACTGATTTTAAATTTGATTTTGGTTCCGCCTTGCGGCGCCGGCACACCGGGTTCTAGTCCCGGTCGGGGCGCCGGATTCTGTCCCGGTTGCCCCTCTTCCAGGCCAGCCCTCTGCTGTGGCCCGGGAGTGCAGTGGAGGATGGCCCAGGTACTTGGGCCCTGCACCCCGTGGGAGACCAGGAAAAAGCACCTAGCACCTGGCTCCTGCCATCGGATGAGCGCGGTGCGCCGGCCGCAGCGCGCTGTCCGCGGCAGCCATTGGAGGGTGAACCAACGGCAAAGGAAGACCTTTCTCTCTGTCTCTCTCTCACTGTCCACTCTGCCTGTCAAAAAAAAAAAAATTGATTTTGGTGATAACACCATTTTAAATCTATGCTGTTGTTCAGTTTAAAAACAATGGCCACCACTTCCTGGAATGTTCTGCCTCAGAACTGCTGTGGAGGCTGATGCCATAGTTACCCTCTGCCTACTAAGGCCAGCATCTCACCCTTAGACAGAAGAACTGGCTCTGTGATGGCCAGCATCTCACCCTTGGACGGAAGAACTGGCTCCGTGATGGCCAGCATCTCACCCTTGGACGGAAGAACTGGCTCCGTGATGGCCAGCATCTCACCCTTGGACGGAAGAACTGGCTTCTTGATGAGCCATGACACCAAGATGCCCCCTCTGCTGACACAGTTCATTAAGGGCTGCTTGTTCTTGATATTTGATGTCTCTGTGGCCCAGTTTCCAAAATGAGAAGGTCTTTATGATCCGTGGATTTTCGGGTTTATTTAATCTTTACTTAAGATCCTATAAAGAACCATTTAAGATGCATCAAAATATAATTAAATTTTCCCTTAATTTGAGAATTTTTATCAAAATTACTGAAGACTGTGTGTCCCACTGGGCTATTTGCAAACCCCCATGCCTGCCATTACATGGCATTTAAACCACTTTCCCCAGTCTCTACCCCAAAATGCCACTACAGCTTTATCAGAGTCCAGGTAAAAGTGACAGAATTAAGTCCCGCAGCTTTTGCATGTCAGCAATTGTGACCCTGCTGAAATTCCTGTTCGCTACAGGAGACAGAAAGTGAGGTCTGTCTTACCAATCTCAGCTGCACCCTGGGTTGACAGACTCCAACACCCACAGTCACACAATGACAAGTCCATGTACACAGCAGAGGGCATCACAGAGTTAAACCTTATTTCCATCTTTTTCTCCCAGTGGCAAAGGAATGTGGAAAAGTTCCAGGCTTTAGGGTATTTGTCAGGTTATACGTATCAGACTTTTTGGATTGTGGGTTTTATAGAAATATATCTGCTCCTGAAGAGTAAGTATAAGTAGCCACTTCTAAGATAGGAAGCTCACAGAACGCATTATAAATTAGGAGAGATGACAGTCTATTAAACACAGCACAGTAATGCTTACGCCTTGAAAAATAAATAGCATTTCTAGGTTAACGTTGCTTGAAGTGTCAAGAGTTCACTGTTCTGACACATGTGTTGCTGATCTTTCTGAAAATCAACAAACATCAAGGACAAGCAGGGGGAGAATTCAGGCCCCACTCTCTCATTCAAGGAGAGCTTTTAGATGTTCTGGCACTCCGGGAAGACACACAGCTCTCCTTGGAGGAACGGGGAGCCTCATCCTACAAAGCAGATCACGTGATACTGGGGCACCTGCACCCCACCCAGCAGCCCCTGCTGACGAGGGCTTTGCAACTGCATCACCTCATCCACTCATCCCAGTGACCATGAGGCAGGTTCTGGGGATTTCTGCTCAACTCAGTGAACAAGTCTCTTCACAAGCCAGCGAGTCACTTGTCCATAACTGGGGTGGGAGCCCAGCTCTAGATGCACACAGGGCCCCAACTCCAGTCTCAGCCACTGTGCACTGTTCTCCTTCCTACCTCATCCTCAGCTCCTCTGCCTCCAGAGGAAGAAATTCTTAAAGGTCTCAGAGCTGGAGAACACGGCCCAGGGGAGGACCAGAAAACCACACAGCAAAGGACGAGTAGAAAGGGCAGGGGGCAGACTGTGGGCAAACGCAGGCTGCTGCGCGGTGCCTGGGAGGTGCCTGCGGGTTTGTGACGAGGGGCCGTGTGAAGTACAGAACAGTACAGGCAAAAACCACCCAAGGAAGGGAGTGAATCTCCGAATGGACAGTGGCCTTGGTCTTGACCACTGAATTTTGGGGGAAGCGATCAGGAAGAAGGCTAAAGCTGGAGGGGACAGTTTGTGTAGACAGAAGCCAGTGAGTGGCCCACGGGGAACGACAGACAGTGAGGGTGAGCTCAGCACTCCTTTGGGGAGCACAGACAAAAGGCAGCTGGAGAGGAGCCAAGTGTGCGGGGGCCAGGGGCTCTCGTGTGCTCCCACCCTGATATATCTGTTCCCACAGAGAAGTAACCACGAAGCATAGATGAAGGCTGGCCCAGTGATGGCCACAGAGTCAGGACCTGTTCTGAACAGGAAACTTTTCACCCAAACTGTCCCCTCCAATCCAGATTCAGCTGTCAAAGGAAGCCAGAGTTGAACGGCAATTAAAATAGCAAAAACCAATTTTATTTCCACTGAGGGAACACCTCCGTATACCATGGGGCTCGATTTGAAAGTCCACATGGATGAGTGGGGGTCTGCAGGTAAGGTAAGGAGCAAGGTGGGGGTCAAGGAATGGGAGAACCACACTAAGAGGCAACGTCAGGGCAGGAGAGGGGAGCACGGGAGATAAGCTGTTTTTTCTACTAGATCATGGGATACTTTAAATTTCTGAAGCCTCTTGCAGACAGGCAAACAAATTCAGAAAATCACCTACACAGGACTGGCCTGAAAAATGCTTCCCCCAACAGTAAGACAGCAGGCAAAGGCAGGGAGGGTCTGTGACCTTGCCCACCCACCAGTCACAGTCTTAGGAAGCTCCCTCCGACTTCCTCCCTCTGCCTCCCCCAAAGACCCTCCTGTGCCAGGCATCCTGCCCGTAATCAGAGGGGATGAGCATCCCACGTGGGAGCACACAGGCCTGCCTCCCTCCTCCAGCCCTCCACGCACACTGCTACCGCAGGGCTCAGGCACCAACCTGGTGCACAGCAGCGTCCCCCGGGCCCTGAGGTCTCCGTTTCTAAAGGCTCCTCCTCACGTACAAGCTATAGTAAACAAACTGAATTTTCCTTGTTAATTTCTCTTTAGCTCTGCAAGGCATGAACGTTACAGACAGAGAGGAAAACATCTTAATTTTCCAGGAGCAGTTTCTGGGCCCTGGGATCAACAGCTCCATGCCTACCACAGAGCCACATGCCAGCAGCTGCCACAAAACACCCTGGAATGTTTGCCAGCATGTTCCCTTTTCTTTCTTATTTGGTGAAATCAAAAGTTATGTCTGGAGTTAATGGCTCGCTGTACAAATGACACTATTTTATATACAGCACACATTCTATCTACACAATCGAATGTCTCAGCATCACACAAATACATCACATTCATTGTGTCAGGTATTAGAATCAGTGAGCTCATTTCCAATGTATTTCTTAATATAGATCCAACTGTTTTTACATAAAGTCATTTTAAAAATCTATCTTGGGCCAGCACTGTGCTTAGCGGGTAAAGCAGCCATCTGCAGTGCCAGCAGCCCATATGAGCGCCGGTTTGAGTCCTGGTTGCTCCACTTTTGATCCAGTTCTCTGCTGTGGCCTGGGAAAGCAGTAGAGGATGGCTCAAGTTCTTGGGCCCCTGCCCCATATGAGAGACCTGGAAGAAGCTCCTGGCTCCTGGCTTCAGATCGGCTCAGCTCCGGCTGTTGTGGTCAATTGAGGAATGAACCAGTGGATGTAAGATTCTCTCTGCCTGACTCTTTCTCTCTTTCTCTCTTTCTCCCTCTCTCTCCCTCCCTCCCTCCCTCCGCCTGTCCTTCTCTAACTCTGACTTTCAAATAAATGAATACATCATTAAAAAACCCTATTCTCATAATTCTCTAGCAGATTTATGTAATATTTTAGATTTTTGTCTGTTGTTATAAGAAAATCACTATTTGACTAAAGTTTGTGATCCTACATTCTAGATAAATCAATCATCCAAGTGTTGAAGAGGGTAACAAGGAATACGGCCATTGGTGACCTGGGCTACAGTGGAAAAGGAACCGTGGCACCATCCATGGTCAGTGTCATGGAATGGCACTCAGTATCAGGCATCTATGCCAAAACAGCACTGAGCAACAGAAGCAGGTCCCCGGCTCCTGTGTAGATCCTGAGAACCAGGACTGCAAATGCACGTTTCCATCTACACAGTCTTGAGCCTGAAACTGTGCCTAACATGGAGCCAGAGCAGATAAATCTTTAGGAACTAATGAGACTAGAGACAATGGGACATGAGGACAATCCAACTGCAAATGAGAAACACTTCCACAGATGACTGAAGCAAAGATGGTGTTTATAGGCAATCACGAGCCCACCAGAGGAGACATGTGGGCACCAAACCATGCATGGAAACTAGGCACCAGAGACTCCTAGCACTGGCAGAACAACCCCGCAGAGACAAAGGCCTGAATCATGGCCTCGCAGACGACGCTGTACTGCACAGTCCACGGCAGCCATCACCAGAACTGCACGCCGCCATCCACATCTCCCCCTGCTGTCACCGGCCCGCCCTTCTGCTACACTGCATCTCCATGTACGGGCCAGGTGGGTCGGGCTGAGGCTGAGCCTGATCACAGCCCTATCACGCATGCACGCGGGATCTTACCAGACACCTTCCTGTGTCCGCTGAGATGAGCACACAGCTTTCGTTCCTGACTCTGCTGACCTGATTTTGAGAGGTTCTGATTTGCAAGTGTCAACCACGGCTGCATCTCTGGGACAAATCCCACCTGATCGTGCCTTACGATCGTTTTGATGTGGTGCGGCATTCTGTTTGCGAGCATTCTGCTGAGAATTTTGCACGTCTACTCATCAAGGATCTTGGTCTAGTGTTTTCTGTGACGGCTACGTCTTCATCTGTTTTGGTGTCAAAGTGATGATCTCCATTAACAACAGTCTGGCGGTATACCAACCTTCCAGTAACTTGGAACATTCCGAAAAAGTACTGTAGTTAGTTCCTCTTTAATGTTGTGTAGAGTTCAGTAGTAAAGCCATCAGGTCCTAGGCTTTTCTTTGATGGCAGACTTTTAATTATTGGTTCAATTTCATTACTCCCATGTTTCTATTTAATTAATTATTAATTCTATTGAATTAACCTTGGTAGGTTATGTGTGTTCAGCATTATCTCTTCAAGGTTTCTGAACCAGTTGTGCACAGTGGCGTCTTACAGTCCTTTGTATCTCTGTAGCATCCGTGATGATGTTTCCTTTTTCATGTCCAACTTCAGTTATTAGAGTTTGGTTTTTTTATTAATCTGGATAAATGTTTTGTTTACCTTCTCACAAAAATGAGCTTTTGTCTTATGGATATTTTGTATTTTTAGTGGAATTCCATTTACTCCTGCTCTAATTTTTATTTATTGCTTACTGCTGTTCTTATTTTTCAATATCCTTGAGAGGCATCAACAGATCATTCATTTGAGATCCATTTTTTCATGTGAGTACTTGCTGCTGTAAACTTCCCTCTAATTACTGCTTTTGTCGTGCCCCAAAGGTTTGGGTTTGCTGTGTTCCTATAGCAGGAGGAGGAATACTTTCCACTGAGAATTCCTTTAGGAATTCCCAAAATACCAGAGAGATAGGAAGAGTTAAAAAAAATCCACGTGGGGACTGGTGTTGTGGCACAACAGGTCAAGTCCCTGCCTACGACACTGGCATCCCATATGGGTGCCGGCTCCTGCACCAGCTGCTCTGCTTCCAGTTCAGCTCCCTACTAAGGCCCTGGGAAAAACAGCAGAAGAGGGCCCAAGGGTTTAGCCCCTGCCACAAACATGGGAGACTCTGAAGTTCCTGGCTTTGCCACGGCTTAGCCACAGCCACTGCAGGAATTTGGGGAATGAACTAGCAGATGGAAGATCAGTCTCTTTAAGTCTCTCTCTGACCCTCTCTCTCTATAACTCTGAATTCCAAATAAATAAATCTTTTAGAAAATCGATGTATAATGTACAATTTTTTCTTTATATCTGCATTATATCTCTTTTTTATTTTTTGACAGAGAGAGAGAGAGAGAAAGGTCTTCCTTCCATTTGTTCACCCACCAAATGGCTGCCACGGCGGGCACGCTGCGCCGATCCGAAGCCAGGAGCCAGGTGCTGCCCCCAGTCTCCCATGCGGGTGCAGGGCCCAAGCACTTGAGCCATCCTCCACTGCCTTCCCGGGCCACAGCAGAGAGCTGGGCTGGAAGAGGAGCAACCGGGACCAGAACCCAGGGTGCCGGCACCGCAGGCGGAGGATTAGCCCAGTGAGCCGCGGCATCGGCCTAGATCTCTTTTTAAGAACGAAAATTCCGGGATGTGGCCGGTTTTCAATGGCAAGTTCTGTGGCAGCCGTGCCTCCCAGGACCTGTACGGGACTCGCAAGGGCAGGGCTCACGCGCAGCTCATTTCAGCACCCGGGACCATCCAGGGCACAACCGCCTTGGACTTCAGGGCCGGGCACAAAGGCCGCCTGGAAGCCTGCAGCTGCACAGTAAGCCTCACAGTTGGCAAAGTTCTGGGGCTGCAGCAACTCAGACAAAACCCAGTGTGAAGGGGCTAGACACGTCCACCCACAGCCCTGGCGGGGGGAGCTGCAGCATCCCAGGTGGAGTCTCAATCTTTAGTTCCTCCCTGTTTGCTCCTGGTGCTTCCGAAATCATGGTGGCGCATCACACTGGCACGCTAACACCCACCTTCCCAGGGGACATCCTTTTCTCTCCTAAATGTGTCAAAGATGTTTTCCATGACTGCTTCCCCACTGAATACCCCTTCTGTTTCCTACTCTTTGCTGCTTGGTAAAACATCAATTCCAAGATGATGGAGGAGGAGGCCAAGGCATGAGAAGATTCCCCAAGCTTTTCTAAAGGGATAAAAAGACATGGAGGAGACACGGTCACAAAGACTGTAGCAAGGGGTACTCGAGGGTCACAGGCACAGACGCAAAACAAGGGATCCCCAGGGGTCACAGCCACACAGGATACAGCAGGGGGTACAGAGAAGACACAGCCACACGGGCTCTAGGTTGGGTACAACCAGGAATGCACACTTCAGAGTCACCTGGAAGAGGTTTTACAAACATTTCTGCTGGAGGGCTACCCATTCTCAGTTCTATTAGACAAGGAAGCAGAGTTCAGGTACTTTGCAACAAAATCCCCAAGAGAGTCTTAGAGCTCATTAACATTTGCGATGCAGTTCTCCCAAGTCAGATGTGTTGTATCTTAAGCTGAGTCCTTGGGCCACACACACTAGCGTTCCACTCTAGAACCTGCCCCTCCTCTGAGACTCTGGGTACTCACGATGTGCACCTCACATCCTGTTCAGCCTGGGAAGTGCGGGCTCTTGTGCAGGTCGCAACTGCGTGATGAGTGACAGTCTCATGCTGTCGTCATCTCAATTTTGGCATCATTATTGACTGTGAGAAAGTTCCATTTTCCTTCCGGGGAAAATTTTCTCACGTAAAACAATAAATGAATGATTCTTTCATAGGCCCCTGGTCTGCTGAATTTCATTATTTCAAATTATCTTCAAATTATTTTTCTATCATCACAGAAACAGGTTATTTCTCTGCATGGACTATGATAAGGATTATAAATAGCAAAGGAAGTGTGTGACATTTCCTTCCCTTGAGGTATCGCTGAAGGTTTTAGTTGTTTGGCTCTGTTCTGAAACACATGTTTACACATCTGCAATGTCTAAGTGCAACTGGACAGAATGAAAAAGGGAAAGCGGCAGTTTCTATGTATATTAGTCTGATTTCCCAGAACATAATCTGCATCTATGTGTACACACATGTGCACAATCACACACAATGCACGAACATGCACAGACATGTGAGCAATGCACATATATATGTATGCAAACATGCACACACGCACAGTCAGGAATCAGCAGAAGTGGCTGTTACACATGCCAGCAAGTTCCATTATGGGCAGTCACCAGGATGGGGGCCCAGCAGAGCCAGGGATGCAGGCAAACCAGCGGCCAGGGCCTGAGACCCAGAAGAGCTCACACATAGGTCCAGTTGGGATCCAAGGATCTGAACCCCAGGGGAGCCCATGGTGCAAGTCCAGTCAGTGCCCAAGGCCTAAGAGCCGGGAGATCTCACGGCCGAGTCAGTGGTGTCTCCAAGGAATATTAACTGCCTTCCATCCATGAGGCCCCTGCTGCCAGCATGGAGAACAAGGCAGGCAAGGTTCCCATCTCAGTGAGAGCCAAACAGACCCAAGTTCAGCTCACAACTGTCAGGCAGAGAACGATTCCCCCTCCCTCCACACTCCCGCTCTGCTCAGGCCTCCAACAATCTGCTCTGGAAATTAGCAGCGAACTCACCAGGAAATACTCTCATGGACACACCCAGAAGCAATTTTTGACCAAAAGCCCACACTGCACCTAACACCAACCCTCACACTCTATGGTGTCATTCAACACTACTCCTCTAGGAACTTTTCACATCTCGAACACTTGCACACAAAGATGTGCTAAGTTCACGGCACATGTGTTATAGTTTTCTTCACTTGTGTCTGTTCTCAGAGAACTTTCCTAGTATTGAAAACATTTTGTCCCAAAGGGAGCAGCGATACTGTGTTTTCCCATAGTGCTGCATTTCCTACACCATGGGTTACGGACATTCATCAGTAACGTGTTCTGGCTACTGGTAACTGTCTTACTATTTATTGCTTTGCTGACCATGTTCTGAATATTGTGTTGGACTTTTCAAACATACACATCACATGATGACCGGAAGTTTGCCTCCCTCATCCCCGAGCATGCGACATGGGCCTCGTGGCTGAGAGGCAGTTAGCGCTAAAGAATAATGTAACTTTCCAGCTCTGTGACTAGGAGCCCATTTAAGCATTTCGAAAACCGTCCTGTCTCTATGCTGACAGCCAACACTGACTGCTGATGAGCACAGTGCTGTTCCTGGGGACGGGGCAGCGGGCGGCAGCGACACAGCCCTGCCCCTGACATGTGAGTCTTGGGCCTCAGGCAGGCTCTCTCTCGCCTACGCTGTTACAGGTGGTGGCCAGGTCAAGAGACAAAGTGGACACATGCAGGCCCTCTGAGGTTCCAGGTTCTGGAATGGCACACTGAGCCCCCAACACTTTTGTGGCTAAAGCCAGTCTGATGATCCAGCCCCACCCCAAGTACAACTAGGTCAGGGCAGTGGCATGCAAAAAGGAGAGCAGGCACCCCGGGAGCACTCCAGCCTGCAACACCTGCCTGAGTAGCAGAGGTGAGAACAGCTCCCGGCTGCCAGGTCACAGAATGGGCAGGCCTTGGGGTGCAGGTGTGGCCCCACCATGATGACCACAGTGCTCCCAACCCCTCATTGTGCTGTGTTCAGGAGCCCAAAGGGAGGCCACTGCTGCTTAACTTGGTAAACACACACCATTTTTCTATGTTGAGTTGAGTACCAAAAAACAACTAAACTGATGGGGCCAACACTATAGCAATATCAGGTAAAGTTGCCGCCTGCTGCACCGGCATATGGCATGGGTGCCAGTTCAAGTCTCGGCTGCACCACTTTCAATCCAGCTCCCTCCTAATGCTCATGGGAAAGCAGCCGAACACGGCTCAAGTGCTGGGGCCTCTGTTCCCACAAGGGAAACCAGGAAGAAGCTTCTGGCTCCTGGCTTCGGATCTGCCCAATTCCAGCTATTGCGACTGTCAGGGGAATGAACCAGTGGATAGAAGATCTCCCTCTCTCCCTCCTTCCCTCCCTCCCTCTCTCTGTAGCTCTTTTAAATAAAAGTTTAAAAATAAAAATAAAAAATAACTAATTTGAAACACAATACATTTATCACCTTGCTGAGTCTGGGGATCTTTAAGCTGCAAAGGACTTAATTACAAGTTGATGATTTAATGGGCAGCTTCCATCTACCGTGTACTCTGGGGGGTGAGATTCAATTTACAATCAGGTTTCTGATTTCACTTTGGAACAGCATTCTTATCAGTGGCTGGCAGAAAAGGCCCCAAAGGAGCCAGACTTGTCCCTGAGCAGGGAGCACTGAACCAGACAGCAGGAGCTACTCAGAGTTAAAATGCAAAGATGTTTTGGGCCACTTGTTTCGGGAGGTCTGGGCATTTGGTTATAGACATGTAATTGTGTATTCTCACCCATTTTCCCATGACAATTGTTCCTAGGACATTCACGTCTTTGGACAGACAGGGCCTGCACTCCTTTTAAATAGCATCAACCTTTCTTGAAGCAACAAAACATTTGCTAACAAAATACTGCAAAGCTAAAAACCCTCCCAGTGAGAGAAGACGCCATCTCTCAGGAAGAGCAGGGTCACCCTGCTGGGTTACAAATCTCAACGCATCACGAGGTGAGGACCCGAGCCAGTGCTGGTCTGCACGGACTGTGGACTGAGGACACCTCCTCCTCTGCACTCGCTGCCTAGCCGACGCAAGCATGCCCAGCACTCCACACTCCGCTGCCAGCCCTCAGGGGAACTATAGAACCCCTCGTCCAGCTCTGGACCTACAGACTGACCATGGGACACCCCTAAAATGCAAAGGATCCGGGCTTATGGATTGAAATCTGTGGAACTGTATTCCTCCCTAAGGATGAAAGACACAGTGAACACACCATGTCAGCTTCGGGGTATTGTGTGGGGGACCCACGTTACAGCACAGTTCCATCTACACAGCAGTCACCACTGTGTTAAATATGGGCTTCGTTTTCCTTGTAATTCAACTTTGCACAGCATTAAAAGCATTGGTTTTCTACAAACGGAACCTCCCTAGTTTGATTGCCAGAAAAATGTGCATGTTATATTAGAGGCAAAAGATGAAGATTACGTCCTTCAACAACAGGCCAGTGGAAGTGCCCAGCTCTGATGCGTCCATTTTCGAAGGCTGAGCGATGACTTCTGTTGGCCTCGGTGTGCCCTGCTCACTGGGCCACACCATCAGTGGCAAAGATGAAAATCAGGTTTTCTCTTTTTTTAAGATTTACATACATTCAAGAGGTCCTTGCCTAGGCCAATGTGCCCCAGTGTTTCCCCTAGGTCTTCCTCCAGCAATCAGAAGGTTTCCGGTCTTAGGTCTAGACCCTTGAGATCCACTGTGAGCTGATTTTCATACAGGGTAAAAGGAAGGGGTCCTGTTTTGTACTTCTGCAATGGAGAGTCTCCACTTTTCACCTGTAGAGCTCTGTGTTTACAGGAGCACTGAGCTTAGGACTATGAAGTAACAAAGTTTACTGTCACCTAAAATTGAAAGAAAAAAAGGAAGAGGAAGAGGGTAGGGGAAAGTGCCACTGTATTCTTGGAATCATACCTTTGAAACTCATGACATTGGTTCTCTATAAATTAATAGATCAAACAAATGTAATAAAACAGATTCCTGATTTCCAAGATTGGCGTTCATACTTGTAAGTCTCTCCAGATGAAGCAGCTTTAATGCGTGAAATCACAGAAAACCAAAAGGGTTTTATTTTTTTTTTTATTTTTTTTTTCATTTTTAATTATCTATATACAGAAGATTGATTCAGTATATACTAAGTAAAGATTTCATCAGTTTGCACCCACACAGAAACACAAAGTGTAAAATACTGTTTCAGTGCTAGTTATAGCATTACAAAAGGGTTTTATGAGTTGTCCTCAGTGAGGCAGACTCAAATTGCCCTGACCTTGCTCATACAATCCCACGGTCACTTGCCGTGCTGGGGCCTACAGTCTGAATTCCCCAGCTGGCTTCCAGGCCCCTGGTGTGAGCACCAGAGCATGGCATCGCCAGTGCATCTCAAAATACAGTCAGCCTTTCACAGCCACCAATTTCACTGTATCTTAAAGGAAAAAGAGTCTGCCACATTGCAGGAGGAATAGTAATAAAGCCAATAGCCAGAAAAATGTCCAGAAAAGACACACAGTTGGGAATGCAGAAGGAATGGCTGAATCAAACAATTCAGAAACAAGCTCAAAACTTGCTTCTGCCTCTTACGGGCCAGCCCCTGCGTGGTGCATCCTGGGAGCGAGCACCGACTGTTCACTCACTGTACTCGCCTGTTCAGGGTGAATTCCAGGTGTTTTCTCCTGTATGCCACTCAGTGGCCCCACAGGGTAGGTATCAATGTGTCCCTCGCTGTGGCAATAGACACACAGCACAAACAAGGAGGCCACTTCACTCTCCACACAGCACTGACGGTGCTTTCTTCTGAGGACTGAGGGAGGCTCGGAGCCAGGGCCCTCTCCCGGCGCCTGGTGGCCTCCCCTCCCTTGTTTGCTGCTTGCTCAGAGTGTTCTCCCTGCGCCCTCATACCATCCCCTGTGCTTGTCTCTGTGTCCAGTGTGTCCCAGGTTGGACAAGGGCCACTCTGATGACCGCATGCAAACAAGGTCGCACTCACGCATGCTGGGTTAGGACGTCAGCATCCTCTGAGTACAGCACAAACGAACCCGTGACAGAGGGTAGGGATTGAAGCTGAAGCTTCCGATTGATTAATCACTGAACGGGAGGCAGGGAAAAACGAACGACATCCATGGGAACATGCACTCCAGTGCTCACAGGGCAGTGACTGCCAGCTGAGCTGTCTATGAACAGCAGGATCAATCAGAGGTGGCACAGTCCCACAACAGGAAACCATACAAACTGCAGACCACGCCTGCTTTTGTACATGGAGTTTCATGAGCACGCGGCTACTGTGTCTGCCATTTCTGTGCTACCCACGGCTGCTTGTCCCCCCGAAAGGGCTGCGCTGTCGTGATGATGACGACATGGCTCACAAAGCGGGATGTATTTATCACCCATCTCCCTTTCCAAAGCTGGTGTGCTGATCCCTGTGAGGCAGCCGCAAGAACTGAGCACAGGCCAACGTGAACAGGATCAAGAAGCAATCTTAGAGACAGACTCTCAGGAAACAAGAAGTTCAGCACAGACGATAACATGTGAACCTTTGACAAACAAACAAAGGAAGTACAACTTGTCTGTTTCCACACACCCGTGGCACCTGCACGTGCCAGAACGCAGTGGCTGGACATGGGGTCCCGGCGCTGGCAGGGCCATCCAGAGCACAGGGACTAGCGTTCGGCACTTTGCACTCTGTCTCAGCATGTGAAACTCATGGACATTCACACTCATACTCAATGCTCTATCTGAACACACCGAGTGATAGTAAAACATTTAAAAATTAACCCACGTTAAAAACAAGTTTAAAATAAAGAAAAGCCCAAGTGACACGGAGCTGCGCAGTCAGGGCCCCTGCCCAGTCCAGTGACTGCTGCCAAAGCACATCTGGGGAACACACGGGACACTGCTATGCGGCCAGAGGGCGTATAAAGCTTCACTTGATTTAGTGAGCCAATGATTGTAATTAATCTATAAACTGGATTGGCTTCCTTTGTCCACGTGGGGTAGTGGCCAGAGGGCTGGAGGACCCCACTCCACCTCCTGAGCCCCTGCGCGTGTATCCTCAGCCCTTCCTGGGCTTCTCTGTCCAGAACATGTGGCAGCTCTCATGGCCCCGTCTGCACGCTCACAGTGTTTGCAGGAAGCCTGAAGTCACGGTCCTTACTCGCGCAGGCTTTGCTGTGGCAGTGCCTGCACAAAAGCAGGGGTTACACGGCCCTCACACAGCTCACTTGGGGATTGTCTTGCCGACTACAACCTTTTAAAGCTTTGCTTTAATGTTGTAGACCTGAGCAGATGTGGGAAGGAGACAAAATCACTTCCGAAATCAGCTGTCCCTCAAATGCCACGGATCTGCTGGGAGGCACCTCCCTCTGGTACTGAGAAAATACCAGACACTATCCATCAAGCACAAAGTTACAATGCTCAGGCAGGCAAAATCAATTCCGAAGTCTAGGCTCCCAGCAAGCAATCTACATCAAATTCACTTTTCAGGACATTTGGTAGGTGTTTTAATGCCATTTTTTAGACATTCATGTTCTCAAAATATACACAGTAATCATAAAATAATTCAAATATCATTTCTAATATATCATAAGCTTTTTATAAATTTTTAATAATTTTTTAAACTGTTTATAAATTATAACATTTTATGTATAACTTTTTATAACTTTATAAACTTAAATATAAATTTATAAACTTTTTATAAATAACTTTTTATAAATTTATAAACTTTATAAATTATAAAATTTATAAAAACAAGCAAAAAGAGTCATCCAAATTTGGAAGAGCTACAATAATCACATTGCTATCTGTGTTTACTACTTAGGAATTATCAGCTCAAACATACATTTCAGATTTAGGAAGGTTTTCAAACAAAAAATAAAGTTTAGATCAGGATAATTTACTAAATGATTATCTGCCTAGAATTCAAACAAATATTTAAGCAAGCAGAACTAGCACTGGAAGATTCTTTTGTCTGTGAGATTAAGGCAACAGACAAGGAAAAGCCAGCAATCAACATGGATATTTCTAGACAAATTAACTCTTACTTAATATTCCAGAAATTATCAGTGTTGTACAGCTGCAAGGTGGGGGTCCTTTTTCTGATTCTCTCAGATCTAAGCATCCTCCAGGGAAGAGGGCTGAGACGCTGCTCTGGAAAGCTCCTCTACAGGGTCTCTATTTTAAAGACCAGCTCCTCCTTCCTGTGGTGCCCACGGTGCTGAGATCAGGGCGTCCCACCAACCCATGGGCCTGATCCACATCCACATGCTCCTGGATGCGGCGGTGTGTGCACTGTCCACCTGTATCACAGGTGCACATCTGCGGCTACAGGTGGCTGGTGATGCGTCCCTGTCTGTTTAGCTGGGGTGGAAACAGGTGAAGAAGCACTGGTAACAGTGGCATTTCATCCATGGAAAGGGCTTCCTCAGTGAAGGCGAGCATTTTCTAGCATCAGCTTGAGATTTCCTGGCTGCATCTTCAAGTTGCCTTGGGTGGAACGAGCACATGCAACTGGGCCTCTGTGTGTAAACCACAGCCCGTCCCCTTTCACTCTGTAACTACTCTTCCACGGGGGACCACCCAAGGAATTCTGCCGAGCACCATGGAGCAAGGGCACAGGCCCAAGGTGCACTGTGTGAACCCAGGGCTGCTGAGAGGGTGATGCACCGGCAAGCCAATCCCGACGCCCAGGATTCCAGGGTAGTTTCCCACAGGTTCTTAGAGCCTCACAGAGCCAAGGCAGGAGTCACGTGCAAGGGATACGTTCCACCACCCTCACTGGTGCTTCATCCTGTGGGTAACACCAACCCTACCAGCACTATTTTCTGCTTACATATCCCTGCCTATGATGAAGTTTGATTTATAAAGTAGGTACATAAAAGAATATCCATAATAATAAAATAATTATAATAATACACTGTAATACGAGTTACTCAAAACTTGAGTTGTTAGTATCGCGATTTTCCCATGTAGTAACACTTTACCCACATTGACTGCAGGCAACTAGAAGCCCAGGATGTGAAGATGAGATCAGGGGTTGAAGGAGAAAGGGAGTACCTACTGCAGAACGTGGTGAACTCCTACCTGCCTAAAAGTTCCACATGCACACCTCTGATACCGACTCAGTCCCCTCCTGACTTCTGACGAGATACTTTACTCACCATCTGCATGTCTGGGAGGACTTGAGAAAACTCCTAAGGGACAAGGTAACCAAGAATGGGACAGAGGCCCAGGCCTGTGTGGTACTTAAGATGAAGTCACACTGTCACAGCCTGTGTATAATAACAGTGAGGTCACAGTGTCCAGTACAAGTAGACATAGCCTCTCTGGGGCACCCACAGTGAGGTCATGCTGTCCACCACAAGGCGGGGCACACACTGTGAGTGAACAGTGTCCATTACAGTCACAGGTGCTCTGTGTGCTGTGAACACACTGTGAGTGAACAGTGTCCATTACAGTCACAGGCACTCTGTGTGCTGTGAACACACTGTGAGTGAACAGTGTCCACTACAGTCACAGGCGCTCTGTGTGCTGTGAACACACTGTGAGTGAACAGTGTCAACTACAGACAGTCACAGGCGCTCTGTGTGCTGTGAACACACTGTGAGTGAACCGTGTCCATTACAGTCACAGGCGCTCTGTGTGCTGTGAACACACTGTGAGTGAACCGTGTCCATTACAGTCACAGGCACTCTGTGTGCTGTGAACACACTGTGAGTGAACCGTGTCCATTACAGACAGTCAAAGGCACTCTGTGTGCTGTGAACACACTGTGAGTGAACAGTGTCCATTACAGTCACAGGCGCTCTGTGTGCTGTGAACACACTGTGAGTGAACAGTGTCCATTACAGTCACAGGCGCTCTGTGTGCTGTGAACACACTGTGAGTGAACCGTGTCCATTACAGTCACAGGCGCTCTGTGTGCTGTGAACACACTGTGAGTGAACCGTGTCCATTACAGTCACAGGCGCTCTGTGTGCTGTGAACACACTGTGAGTGAACCGTGTCCATTACAGTCACAGGCGCTCTGTGTGCTGTGACCACACTGTGAGTGAACAGTGTCAACTACAGACAGTCACAGGCGCTCTGTGTGCTGTGACCACACTGTGAGTGAACAGTGTCAACTACAGACAGTCACAGGCGCTCTGTGTGCTGTGAACACACTGTGAGTGAACAGTGTCAACTACAGACAGTCACAGGCGCTCTGTGTGCTGTGAACACACTGTGAGTGAACAGTGTCCATTACAGTCACAGGCGCTCTGTGTGCTGTGAACACACTGTGAGTGAACAGTGTCCATTACAGTCACAGGCGCTCTGTGTGCTGTGAACACACTGTGAGTGAACCGTGTCCATTACAGTCACAGGCGCTCTGTGTGCTGTGAACACACTGTGAGTGAACCGTGTCCATTACAGTCACAGGCGCTCTGTGTGCTGTGAACACACTGTGAGTGAACCGTGTCCATTACAGTCACAGGCGCTCTGTGTGCTGTGAACACACTGTGAGTGAACCGTGTCCATTACAGTCACAGGTGCTCTGTGTGCTGTGACCACACTGTGAGTGAACAGTGTCAACTACAGACAGTCACAGGCGCTCTGTGTGCTGTGACCACACTGTGAGTGAACCGTGTCAACTACAGACAGTCACAGGCGCTCTGTGTGCTGTGAACACACTGTGAGTGAACAGTGTCCATTACAGTCACAGGCGCTCTGTGTGCTGTGAACACACTGTGAGTGAACAGTGTCCATTACAGTCACAGGCGCTCTGTGTGCTGTGAACACACTGTGAGTGAACCGTGTCCATTACAGTCAAAGGCGCTCTGTGTGCTGTGAACACACTGTGAGTGAACAGTGTCCATTACAGTCACAGGCGCTCTGTGTGCTGTGAACACACTGTGAGTGAACAGTGTCCATTACAGTCACAGGCGCTCTGTGTGCTGTGAACACACTGTGAGTGAACAGTGTCCATTACAGTCACAGGCGCTCTGTGTGCTGTGAACACATTGTGAGTGAACAGTGTCCATTACAGACAGTCACAGGCGCTCTGTGTGCTGTGAACACACTGTGAGTGAACAGTGTCAACTATAGTCACAGGCGCTCTGTGTGCTGTGAACACACTGTGAGTGAACAGTGTCCATTACAGTCACAGGCGCTCTGTGTGCTGTGAACACACTGTGAGTGAACAGTGTCCATTACAGTCACAGGCAATCTGTGTGCTGTGAACACACTGTGAGTGAACAGTGTCCATTACAGTCACAGGCGCTCTGTGTGCTGTGAACACACTGTGAGTGAACAGTGTCCATTACAGTCACAGGCGCTCTGTGTGCTGTGAACACACTGTGAGTGAACAGTGTCCATTACAGTCACAGGCGCTCTGTGTGCTGTGAACACACTGTGAGTGAACCGTGTCCATTTCAGACAGTCACATGCGCTCTGTGTGCTGTGAACACACTGTGAGTGAACAGTGTCAACTACAGACAGTCACAGGCGCTCTGTGTGCTGTGAACACACTGTGAGTGAATAGTGTCCACTACAGACAGTCACAGGCGCTCTGTGTGCTGTGAACACACTGTGAGTGAACCGTGTACATTACAGTCACAGGCACTCTGTGTGCTGTGAACACACTGTGAGTGAACAGTGTCAACTATAGTCACAGGCGCTCTGTGTGCTGTGAACACACTGTGAGTGAACAGTGTCCATTACAGTCACAGGCACTCTGTGTGCTGTGAACACACTGTGAGTGAACAGTGTCCATTACAGTCGCAGGCACTCTGTGTGCTATGAACACACTGTGAGTGAACAGTGTCCACTACAGACAGTCACAGGCGCTCTGTGTGCTGTGAACACACTGTGAGTGAATAGTGTCCACTACAGACAGTCACAGGCGCTCTGTGTGCTGTGAACACACTGTGAGTGAACCGTGTACATTACAGTCACAGGCACTCTGTGTGCTGTGAACACACTGTGAGTGAACAGTGTCAACTACAGTCACAGGCGCTCTGTGTGCTGTGAACACACTGTGAGTGAACAGTGTCAACTACAGACAGTCACAGGCGCTCTGTGTGCTGTGAACACACTGTGAGTGAACAGTGTCAACTACAGACAGTCACAGGCGCTCTGTGTGCTGTGAACACACTGTGAGTGAACAGTGTCAACTACAGACAGTCACAGGCGCTCTGTGTGCTGTGAACACACTGTGAGTGAACAGTGTCCATTACAGTCACAGGCGCTCTGTGTGCTGTGAACACACTGTGAGTGAACCGTGTACATTACAGTCACAGGCACTCTGTGTGCTGTGAACACACTGTGAGTGAACAGTGTCAACTACAGACAGTCACAGGCGCTCTGTGTGCTATGAACACACTGTGAGTGAACAGTGTCAACTACAGACAGTCACAGGCGCTCTGTGTGCTGTGAACACACTGTGAGTGAATAGTGTCCACTACAGACAGTCACAGGCGCTCTGTGTGCTATGAACACACTGTGAGTGAATAGTGTCCACTACAGACAGTCACAGGCGCTCTGTGTGCTGTGAACACACTGTGAGTGAACCGTGTACATTACAGTCACAGGCACTCTGTGTGCTGTGAACACACTGTGAGTGAACAGTGTCAACTACAGTCACAGGCGCTCTGTGTGCTGTGAACACACTGTGAGTGAACAGTGTCAACTACAGTCACAGGCGCTCTGTGTGCTGTGAACACACTGTGAGTGAACAGTGTCAACTACAGTCACAGGCGCTCTGTGTGCTGTGAGCCTAAAGCACTCCCTCCAGAGAGAACTCCAAGCTTTGCTGTCCCATGTGCCATCCCCTCAGCCGCACCCACTCTAGTGCCAGGAAGATATGCCTGCTCCATTTCCCCCACTGCAGCTCAGCTGCGGATTCTCGTTGTCGTGCGACCCTTCACTTTCTTGATACCTTATTTTTGTGACACTCATTTTCTTGATATCTTACTTTCGTTATATTTTAGGTATTCAATATGTTTTATGTATCATTTTTGGTCATTTTTTCTGTAAACATTAGATTTTTATTTCATACAAATTAGGAACTCTCTTGGTAGCTGAATATTAAAAGTGATTTTTATCTAATATATGTACAAGTTATTGTGGGCCATTCAGTTTTTTCTGCTTATCTCTATCGTCTTCATCCTCAGGAAGCAAGGTGTGACTGCGTCGTGTTTACCCACACCCTTTCACAGCACTGGGATCACAGCGGCAGGCAGTGCAGGGCACTGATAAGAAAACCTCCACCGCAGACAGCCAGGCCAGTGGAGAAACCCATGGCCAACAGGAAGCTTGTCACTGTGCACGAAGTCTTTGTCGCTTCTGGTAAGGGCAGTTGTGAATTATTTATATAACTACCACATGACAACTCATCGACTCCAAGACTGTAAAGCACTCCATTAATGTTTTCAGGGTTTCCCTTTATTCTAACATGTGTAAATTATTTAGGCAATGTGAAAATGTTTTATGTTTTGAGTAACAAGCAGAGAAAGTGTACGTCATATTTCATTTTAATTGGCTGTTTACCTTATCCGAAGAAATCATACATTTATTATTTCCGACATAATTAACCATGTGTGTGCTCCCTGATGGGCCCCCGTGCCACTGCTACATTTGATCTAGTCATGAAGACACATGACTGTGAGATAACTGTTACCTGGAAAATGTCACTGTCTTCAACAAGCTGCATTTCTACCCAGAGGCAGGCCAAGCATTTGCTGCTTCTCTTTCCTCCATCTCATTCATTTGGCCCCAGATAAGTGAACCCCATGTCATGGGTTTCTTGTCACTTTACCTCTGTCCACAAGGACAAGTTCATAGGTCAAGGTCATCAGTGAGAAACTGCCCAGTCTGGCCACATGCTCTGTGACTGCATGCACACCACAGACGAGGAAGGGTTCAAGAGCAGCACCTGGGAGCATCCTCATGGCTCCTCTGAGACCCACCCTGGGGCTAACAGGCCTGGGCAGGCACAGGAGGGCAGGCCTCTCTCAGAGTCCTACTGGGGAAACATGAAACGGAAGCTCCCAGAATGCCCTCGGATACGTACGTGGCCCCTCCAGGTCAACGGCACTGCCTTTGGGAGACTGGACCCGATGAGTCATCACTGCCATGTGAAGCCTCTGTGCAGACGTCCAGTGAGGTCAGAGGTGCTGGGCCCGGCTTCCCAGAGTCAAAGTCATCACCACCAGTACTGTGAGGTAGGAGGTGCTGGGCCCGGCCTCCCCGTGCCAAAGTCATCACCACCATACAGTGAGGTCAGAGGGGCTGGGCCCAGCTTCCCGGAGTCAAAGACATCACCACAGTACAGTCTATGTGCAATGGTTGTTCTTTCTTTCTTACATGGAAAACACCCCCTCTCGTTGTGGAAATAGCAAACGTTTGAAATAAGCATCACTCAAAGGGAAAAGCATTGGGTATACTACAATGGGATCTGATATTCAAACTAAACAGGCAAGAGTCTTATTTAAAATTTTTCACAATTAAATTTCTTAAAAACAAAAACAAAAAAACACTGCACACTCATACCCCTTGGTGTTGACCCAAATAAGCAGAAAAAGTTTGTGCCAACAGACACCTTCCCCTGAGAGTTCACAGCAGCACTACTGGCATTGCCAACACCTGGAAGCAGACATGACACCCTTCAGCAGGTGAGCAGAAAGCCACAGTGTGTGGTCTGATGGTGGACATGCGCCACTGTCCAGCATGAGCCTCGAGTATGTCGTGGACTATGGGTGGCAAGGGGCCAGTGCAGCACCGTGTCTGCTGCCGAGGGAGAGGAGGCCGTGCAGGTGTGAGGTGCCAAATTTATGTAACTCTGTACTTGGCAGAATTTTGCTGTGAACTTAAAACTGCTCCAAAGGTAAACTCTGCTTAAAAGGAAATACATGCTGTGATCACCCACGAGAAGGCACGCTCTATGGCTTTCAACCTATACCTACAGCGTCTACAGGAACTGGTGTCTGTCTAACCCTGGGAGACAGCTGTCTGCCTTCCCTCTCTTTTTTTTTTTTTTTTTTGGATAGGCAGTTAGACAGTGAGAGAGAGACAGAGAGAAAGGTCTTCCTTTTTCCATTGGTTCACCCCCCAAGTGGCCGCTACGGCCAGCGCTTGCAGCCGGTATACTGCGCCGATCCGAAGCCAGGAGCCAGGTGCTTCCTCCTGGTCTCCAGTGTGGGTGCAGGGCCCAAGCACTTGGGCCATCCTCCACTGCCTGCCCAGGCCACAGCAGAGAGCTGGACTGGAAGAGGAGCAACCAGGACAGAATCCGGTGCCCCGATCAGGACTAGAACCTGGGGTGCCAGCGCCACAGGTGGAGGATTAGCGTAGTGAGCCGCGACGCTGGCCTCTCGCTTTTTTTTACTTAACAGGCAACAGTTACTATAGAAATAGCTTACAGGATTTTACAAACAACTTATCTTCTAGGAGTAAACTAGAGTGGTTCTGAAGAACTACACAAGGTTTCAGATTCTTTCCAGGTGCTCAAGGGTCACCAGGCTGCCTAAGGAGAAAATGTTTTATTTTTCAAAAGTAACAAAAAATATTACTTACTGTATCTGGTTAGGGAGAATACATCCCTGTGTTAAATTGAATTTAGCTTTGTCAGAACTTTGTGCTCACAGCTGACCCAGACCTGAACCGGGCATTCACCCAGAGACACTGGAAGGGAGGCTACTTCCTGACCACAGAGGCCTCTGGGCCTGCTGCTCACAGAATGAAAATCCAGTTTTGAAACAGAATGAGCTCTGAAGGAGGCACGGATGTTGGAATGGAAGGCAGAGAGAGCACAGGAATCACACGGCTCCAAACTCAGCTCCCCTGGCCTCCACTGTAACCCTGGCCCGCACGAGAGCCATGGGGCATACCACGCAAGTCGTCCTGCGCTGGCATGGCAAGGCCTTGAGAAGAGGTGCTTCCCACACAAGGGTAAAACTGGAGGCTGGGCCGCGGGCCCAGTGCTCAAACAACCATATTGGTACTGAAACGGCTAAAGACACAGGGAAGGATCCCTTTAAACTTGAGATTTCTGTCTTGTTTCATTTCTTGGGGAATATTCCACGTGACATTCTGGTTTAATCTGAGGAGTATACAACATGCAATTCCATCATTATAAAAATGACTGTTTACTTGTTCAGTGCTTACATTTAGCTTTCTATAAGCAATTTAAATGACAGTTACATCCCTTTTCCACATGCACTACATGTAAGTTTTATATGTCTCTGTTGATATTTACATGGTAACACAGGCTTAAAGGAATGCATCTTACCCAATTTCTGGTTAACTCCTGAATTTTCATTAAGGAACTGCAGTTACTGACACACTGCAGGCACATTTGCCACATGAGGTCACCACTCAGTTTATAGTATTGCACCTAAAAATGCGATCCATTTCCCTATTTTCTTCCAAGGGAATTCCCATGTCGTGGTGGTAGCTGGCTCCTTAACTGTTCTGGAGACTTGGCTACCGATACTGCTGTATAGATTTTATACTCACATCTTCGCAGATGCACAGGACAGGGGCCTCTGGCATCGGCCCCCTCCATGATGCGTGCTGCCAATGTGGCGCTCGCTCCTGGGAGCTCCACTCACACTCCTCATGCTGTGCTGAGAATCACTGGGGGAGCGCAGACATTAGAGTCCTGACAGTGATCATCGACCCGAGATGTCTCCAGGAGTCAGATACCCGCAATGTATGTAACACACTATGTCACATACACCTACAACATGCAACTAAAACTCTACTTCTTACATCCAGATACGCACACACAAAAAGCTCTGGCAGTTCTAGTCTGACACGTTTTGTGGATAACAATGCTTGTGTGTATAATTTTGAGGCTGTCACTTCAGATTTTGTTTTCTAGGAAGTCATAAATCTTCAAAATTAAGACCATATGCCAACACGTATTTTCAACCGTAACTTATATTCAATGTCTTGTTGTATAGTCTTATGTTTCTCTCTTCGTTTCTGGTTTATGAGTTTTTCATTTTCTTCTTGATTCGCTTTGCCTGCAGAATGCTTTCCTCTGCTGTTTCTATTCATGCCGTCGCTGAGTCTGCCCATCCCCCAGCGAGTCGGCGTTAGATTCAGCAACACCACTTTTCATAGAGAAAGGACAGATTCAGGCGTCAGCAACATTTTTTTTTTCTGTTTAAATCTTGTTTTCTTACTTCTTGAGCTGAATGCTTTATTTTTCATTCTTCTTTAACAATGAGAGCATTTAAATCCACAAGCAGTCTTCTGAACAGAATTTTGGCTACAGTCCTCTATTTTCATAGCTGTTTTCCCCAATATTACTATTTTAAGAGATTATATTATTTGAATTTGGAAAATTTTCTGTTCACTTCTGCATCCTCAGCTACCAGCAGAAACCTTATAACTTTGTAACATTAGAGCAAATATTTAAGATGAATGAATTTCAATTTGGTCACTGTACAAGTTCATGTATACAAACAATTCCAAAGCACTGGCAAATAAACAAACCAACACATGAAGAAATGAGATGCTGATGCATGGGAAGACTTTTTTAACTAAGGAAAACATTAAAAACGATGACTAGTATCCACTGATCCCACATACATGGAAATATATAATATAAACATGACTATATTTAAATAGTATTTAAATATACCGAGCATAAAATGGATACTTCAACAAAGTCCATGCTGTGTGTCTGGTGTGTTGAGGCTGCTATAAAAGAACACCAACGCCGAGACCTATTTCTCACGGTTCTGCACCACAGGCGCCAACATGTGGGGCCTTGGTGACGATGCTCTTTCAGTCACTCACACACATGGGACAGGGTGAATGGGCCCCGGAGCCACTTTGTGAGGCTGATCCTATCTATGAAGGCTCTGTTCTCAGAACCCAGTCACCTCCCCAAAGACCCCACCTCCTAACAGGATCATCTTCAGGTTAGGATTTCAACACATCAAGTCAGGGGAAGGGAAGCAAAAGCAGCGCACAAAACTCCTTGACAAGGTTGTATGTGAGTGGGGCCACTCATTGTGTAGCACCTTTTTTTTTTTTAATAAAGATTTATTTGTTTTATTTGAAATAGTTACACAGAGAGGAGAGGCAGAGAGAGAGAGAGAGAGAGAGAGAGAGAGAGAGAGAGAGAGGTTTTCCATCCAATGGTTCACTCCCCAATTGGCCGCAATGGCAGGAACTGCACCAATCCAAAGCCAGGAGCCAGGATCTTCTTCCAGGTCTCCCACGTGGGTGCAGGGGTCCAAGAATTTGGGCCATCCTCCACTGCTCTCCCAGGCCATAGCAGAGAGCTGTGTGGGAACTGGAGCAGCCAGGACTCGAACCAGCGCCCATATGGGATGCTGGTGCTCCAGGCCAGGGTGTTAACCTGCTGCACCACAATGTCGATGTACCATTTTTATGAATAAAAGGTTACTTTCTAAATTTCTATTTTTCAAAGGAAAGCATCCTCCTTTAAATGTTTATTTATCCATTTTCATTTATCCGAAGGGCAAAAGAAACAGATTTTCCGTCTTCTGTTTGGTTCATTTTTCAAATGCCTGCAACAGTGAGGGTTGGCCAAACCAGGAGTCAAGGACTTCTTGGGGCCTCCTACATTGGTGCAGGGACTCAAGTGCTTGAGCCATCATCTGCTGCCTCCTCACGCTGCCCATTAGTAGGAAGCTGGATTGGAAGTCGAGTAACTCTGTCCTGACCTAAGTATTCTGTTCAACATGGATGAAGGCAGCCCAAGCAAGTGTTCAGTGACTGTGCCATACACTCACCTCAGACATTCTACTTTGAATAGTGTATCTTCTAATATTTTAGCAACATCTTTGAATCACAAAACAAATGCTAACTTTGTAGGCAGAAGTTATGGAAAATGATTGGAGCGTTACCCATGCGTTACTGGCCACCAAACACACAGGCAAGGAAACAGACTTAGAGGCTGGAGGCAGGGGAGCGCACGCGGAGGGAGGCTGCCTTCACGGACTCTCGGGTACAACACCAAGCTCACCACATTTTATGGACCCTGAAATCCCAATGTGAAGAATCAGCTTCAAAGCTAGTGAATCAAAAGCATGATTCCCAAAGGGCTTTGAAAACTCAACGTCTGCCGTGAGATTTGAGATAAATGATTTTAAGTAGATCCGCCAACTGAATGTGAGCCCGTCAGAAGTCATAAGACTGTGTGTGCCTCTGGGGGCAGCTCAGGCAGCCAGGACCCTACCACCTCCACGCCAGCCGGGTCCATCTGACAACTGTTCAGAGAAAGCACAGCAGTTTTACTCTATCGTAGAATTTAAATCTTATAATAACAGTGCCCAGGGGCTTTCTCTAGAAGACACGCCAGCAACCCTTTGCTGCAGAGCCAGGAAGCAAATGCTCCCAGCACTGCTGACTGTGTGATCTCTCCCAAAGCTATGACATGGACGCAAACAGCAGTGCAAACTGGCAATATGCAAATGAATGATGTGGCTGTGTTTCAATAAAACTTTATTTAAATACAAAGCAGTGAGTCACAATTGGCCCCTAAGCTACAGTATACTACCCTCTGCTTTCTGGCACTGTTGGGTTTTATTCACAAGCAAATTCAACTGTAACTGGAATAGCTGTGGTCAAGCCTAGGATTGTGGGAAAATAAGAGTGTCCTGCTTATCTCTTTCAATGTTCCTTCTCCCTACGTCAGGCATCAGGGGCCTGTGAGGGACGTTGGGGAGGCGGTGCCTCTGCAGGCACCTCCATGTGATCAGAAGCAGAGACTGTACAAAGCCAATCTGCCAGTCTTTCTGCTGCACTCTACATAAATACAGAATGGGTTCCCCAGAGTGCTTCTAACTTTGAGCATATTCCAATAATATTTAAATATTTCTCCTGAGACACTTCAGGCGATTTATACAGCTCACCCGTGTTTATTTGGTCCTTTTTACTACCAGCTGTTGCTACATGAAAAGTACATAGTTAAATCTGCCTTACCTAATCTCTACGTTGTTGAGAGGTAATTACTTATGCCTTAGCTACCTATAACTCCCTGGAAAGTTCTGAGCCCCTCCTAACAGCCCTCACCTTCTACTACCTTAAACACTTTATCTCTGAAAACAAGCAATAGGGACCCTTCACAGACTAAAAATAAAAACTTCAGTGTAGGCACTAACATCAGAGTGCTCACGTTCAAACACGAACGCGAGCTCCATCATCTACAAGATGTGCAAATGCCAGCAAGACGCTCACGTCCCCGTGCCTTAACGTCCCTGACCTCCCTGGCAATGACGACAGCACGTGCTTCAGTGTGTGGCTCTGGGACTTGACTGGAAACATGTCTCATTTTCTTTGAACAACGTCAGGTCTTCTAGTAAGTGCTTAATAAACACCAGATATCACTTTTCTTCTTAACCAAGACAGCTAGTTTGCATAGTGCAGGAAAACACTAGGTATACAAGTTACTGTTTTTCCCAGTTAAAAAATACTCTGGAGGGGACCGGTGCTGTGGTGCAGTGGGCTAAGCCACTGCAGTGCCAGCATCCCATATGTGTGCAGGTTCCAGTTCCAGATGCTCCACTTCCGACCCAGGCCCCTGCTAATGCTCCTGGGAAAGCAGTGGAGGATGGCCCACGTCCTTGGGCCCCTGCCCCCATGTGGGAGACCCAGAGGAATCTTCTGGCTCCTGGCTTTAGCCTGCCCCAGTCCCAGCTGCTGTGGCTACTTGGGAAGTGAACAAGCAGATTTAGGGTCTTTCTCTGTCTCTCCTTCTCGAACTCTTTCAAATAAACAAATACATCTTCAAAAAATCCTTTGCAGAAAACGGACATTCACTGATGCACCGAACAAGCATTTCTTTCTTTTTTCTATGATAGGACATCAGTGGGATGTGCAGAGCAAGGCACTAAGCAGATGCCCCTGTGCGGCGCTCGGCAGACAGGATGCAGTCCAGGGTCAGCTGACTCTGAGTGAGGGAGAGCAGAGTACAGACGAAGGGTGGGCCCGACTCACACAACTGAAGAGCGGTGTGAGCCGTCCATGAAGAAACGGAAGTGCCGAGTGGATGGCAGGGTCAGCCCTCCCCAAGAATCAGGCACTTCGGACATGGCTGGAAGTCCCTACTTCCTGTACTGCCTGCAGGTAAGCTTTCATTGTGCCTTTCTGACTGGCCCTCCACCTCAGGCTCAACACGGACTGACTGGACACACCAGTCTGGAGTCACAGGAGGAGACCGGCCTGAGACAGCAAGCTGGGCCTTGAGCGCACACACAGCTCAGCTCTATCTCGAGACTGGATGGGAGCCCTGAGTGAGAAGCAAGCTAGAGAGCAAAAGCTGAGGACGGGAGAGAAGAGCCAAGGAGAAACCACCAGGGCGTCTGAGGAGCAGCCAGATCCGGGGAAATCAGCCCAGGAAAAGGGGGCCACTGCCTCGGAGAGGAAGCAATGTGAAAGGAACAATGGCTACGTGGAAAATGGGCAGATTTCATTGGGTCACACACGCGTTTCTTCTTCCAGATGGGAAACCCATCACGGCCACGCAAACCATCTGAAGGAAGACATGTTCACCATCTGAAACCAAAGCCCATGGAACACATGTAAGTCAGGTCTCACCGGTACCACCACCGGCAGGAAAAAGGTCAAACGAATGACTGTCTAAACAGGAGACTGTATGTGAAGAGATGTCCATGCTGCAGCATCAGAGAACAAGGATTAAAACAACTGTGAAACGCAGCTTCAGAGCCATCCCACTGGAAACCAGGAGAGTGCGAGGTCAGGTGGAACCAGGAATGTCTGGGGCCCTGGAGCTAAGAGCTGACGTGGACAAGCTTGCCGGGGGCACTAACCCAATCCACTGCCCGATTACTCCCCAACACCCAGCTTGGCAGCCTGGATAACACCGTGCAGGGCTCCACAGGGTCACAGGCCAAGGGTGGGATTGCTGGACTCTGTACAGGTGATAGCAAAAACCCAGTGGACTCTTCGTGGGCAACACAGAGCAGCAGAGACACAGAATGACAGTGACAACAAAATGAACAAGCCGAAAGGCAAGGGCTAGTGGGAAAACAGGGTTTCAACCTGCAGGAGGAAAGCCACAGCTCATGTTTAAGGAGACCCACAGGTCCCAGGCCATGTGCTACCCACTTTCTAGTGCCTTCCTGTGTGAGTGAGATGGATGTAGGGAAAGAGAATGGTCTTTAAACACAGAGGAAACTAACTTGGCACAAACAGTGGTGACAGCTTCTCCTGAGGTTCCGCCTATCCGAGGTTAACAATGTTTAGGGGATTTCTTTAACACACACACCCGCAATCACCATACCAACAACTCTTCAGTGCACCTGGGTTTCCTTCATCCCCCAGTGTCCCTGCCTTGAAAAGAAACCATGTTTTTCTTCCTCTCTGTCCAGGGAGTCTAGAAACCCGTCCCAGGTGCCCCCTTTGGGGACGCATGTTCACTCTGAGCAGTATAAGCAGCCTTTCTAACTGAAGCTCTCCCTAAAGAAGTGACTCCATCCGGTACACTGAAGACCCTCTCAATGACAAAGCAGGAGAAGCATGCATTTTCCTGCCCCCACATAGTATCAAATGGCAATGCCTAAATGCCTCTCTGTATTTGAACTGACCAAATAATTCATGGTTCCAAGTAGCATATAAAGTTGGTAAGGGCAAAGACGAGACTACAGAACTGTGCTGCCATAATGCACTACCATGCTGGGTTTCCTGTAAGGAATGCACTCAACACAAAATGCAGTCCTTCTAACAGCGGACCAAACCAGAAAACTGCCGGGACACTCTTTCCCTGACGACCTCCACGCCTGTTGCTAAGCCCATTTGATTTGCATCAACTAAAATCCACTTAGTCTACTGGCCTTCTCTGGGAGCTGTGTCACCACTAGGGGGATTTCCTGTCGCCACAGCTGACAGGGTAACACGACAATATAGTCTAGACCAGGGGACCCCAGAAGCTGACAGATGGGTGGCACTGAAATAACAGTGCTGAAATAACAGGAAGCAGGCAACCTTCCTTGGACATTTCATCTGCAAACACGGTACACGAAGGCAGTGAAGTGGGAGGGGCGCTGCCGTGTGGCAGCCACCTGACTGTCAAAGGGAAGGCAAGAAAGACAGGGTTGAGGCCCGTGGGACAGTTCAGGCAGAACCACCAAGCTGCAGGTACGCGGAGCCTGACCTCACTGCCTTCGAGCAGCTGGGATGTGAGAGGCTGACAATGCAGCTGGGGAATCTGACTGTGGACCCATGTTCTCCTGAGGTGTATCCAGGGGTGAGACTCCCTAACCTGTGCACCCAGACGACAGAGCCTGGAGCCAGGCACGTTGTGGGACGCAAGGTTGAATGTCAGCTGACACACTGGATCCTGCAACTGGTGAGTCCCTCCTCCTCTCCTAGTCCTCCTTTAGGAGTGGGGACATCGGGCCTGTGCCTGCCGGACTCACAGAAGCACTAACTGGGTTCACTTCGTGAGCTCACAGCTGGAGTAACTGGCCACAGGATGAGTCACTCCTTGAGACTCATCCATGTCTGACTTAGGTGCTGTTAGGATGAAACTGTGGGCATTTGAGTTGTTGCAGGAACATGTTAAGACCTAGGGGGTTCTTGGAACTTAAGGAATATAGCGTGCATACAGAAAAGACAGTGGGGAGGAGCAGGAGAGGAATATAATAAACTGAACTTCCACAGCAAATATCAAAATGCCCCCAAAACTCAAACACCCAACGTGAGTGAGACGCAAGCTAGGAAGGGAGTCCATGAATAAATACGTTTCCAATGGCTCCTTGTCGCCAGCCCTGTACCCCAACTCCACCCCCTGCATGCCAGTTCAACACACTCTCCCATGATGCACCCAAGCCTCCTGGTGCCATGAAGACACCATGATGAACACTTGTAACTGAGCTCCATGTGCAGACGCCATGAAAACCTTCCCAGAGAACATCACCCACACCGACCCTGCCCAAACCCCCACCCCATTCTTAGACTCAGTTAAGACAAAGAGCCACATTCTCGCATCAATCAGATTCAAGACAGCCTCTTGCACAATGTGACTTGTCACAAGGGTCCCCTGAAACCCCTTCTGACCTGGGACCGGCAGAGCAGGAGCAGTGCCAGCCTGCAGCCGATGGCCAGCGACCTCTCACTCTCCAAGGTGTGTGACCTGTGTGTGCACTGCATGTTTCCCGAAGTCTTCATGATGCCACACAATGCAAGCCTGAATCACATCGCTGTCAATTCTGACTCAGGGAAAAGAAGATCCTGTTCAGGTATCAGGACTGAAAACTAGGTTCCTGACCCTGGGGGTTGTTACTTGTTCCCCACAGCTGGCAAAACAGATGATACAAAACTGGGGACTTAGAACACTAGAAATAAATTGCACCCTGAGTTCTCACAGCTGGCAGGAGAGCACCCAAGCATCCATCTGACTTCTGGAGGGCAGGGTCTGCTCTCTGCCTTCGCTAGCTTCCAAGGCTGCTCTGGCATCCTGACTGGCTCTAGGCCCTTCTCTGTGGTCATTCTGTGTCCCCTTCTCTGCCTCTTCCTCTTCTCTCAGTCTCCAATCTTCTGATTTTTCCTTACAAAGAAACATTCCTTTGGATTTAGGGTATACCAAAATCTGGATCCCCTCATCACTCAATTCCTACTTATATCTGCAAAGACCTTTTATGCAAATAAGGTAACAGTCACAAGTACCTGAAATTAAAACATGGCCATACCATTCATCCTCCTTCAGTGCACTGCTCTCTGGAACCCCAACACTGATGCTTATGCCACCTGTAAGCTCCTCTCATTCTGTCCACTGATCCTCCAAAGTCTCACCCATCATAGCATCGACAGTAAGTCCCGAGTTTCATCTGTATATCAACAGCTCAAAACTCTGCCCTATTATCATCTAAATGATCCAGATAAGCTGTGGCTGAGGACCTGTCCTGTGACAAGACTCCCCACCATCCAGGGACGTTAGCTGCTTCCAAGAGACCCGCGGGATGGGGGATCTGGAATGCAAACAGGGATGAGCAGTCCCTAGCAAGGCAAATCATGATGGGCTGAAGGTGACAATACCCCCACTGTTCTGCCTCTGGGCCCCCCGACTCTGCCAGCAACATCTGCCCTGGCAGCAGAACTCTCACCATCATTCTATCTATTTCTTGAAAGGAATCTATGTTTGAAGGCATGTCAGCCCTCCATGTTCACAGGTTCAGCATCCTCAGATTAAATCAGCAGAGTAAAGAAATACTTGAAACTGAAGCTGAACCAAACATATATGGATTATTTATTCTTTTTTAAAAACAGCTATGTTTGTTTGTATGAAAGGCGGGGAGCAGGGTGGGAGTGGGGGGGTGGATGGGGAGATCTTCCATCTACTAGTTCATTTAGTTCCCCAACTGGCCACATTAGCTGGGTCTGGGCCAGGTCAAAACCAGGAGCTACGAACCCAAGCAAGGTCTCCCATGTGGGTGGTAGGGGCCTGAGTACTTGGGCCATCACCTGCTGCCTTGCTGAGCACTTTGGAAGGAAACTAGATTGCCAGCATAGTAGGCAGGGCTCGAACTGGCACTGCAATGGAAAGCCAGTGTCGCAAGCAGTGGCTTAATCCAGTGTACCCTAGTGATGACCCCAAGACTATTTATCTTGATATTATTCCTCAAAGGGTACAATGCAGCGACTGCTGACCCAACAATCAAGCGATATTAGGCAGTACCAGTCATCCGGAGATGACTGGAGCAGGCAGGGGAATGTGTGCAGATTCTATGCAAATACTTGTCACTGGATGCAAGGGACTTGAGCAGTCCCATGGGGGTTGCTGAGGGACAACTGTACATCTCTAAGGCCTCAGGCCATTCAAGGGGTCTCTCCACAGGTATGTTCTACTATTTCTCTGTATGGAAGTACCACTTTCATAGGTCTAAAGCGGTCAAGTGGGAGCAATCTCACAGGACGCAGCTCATAAAATCTGAGCCCACTGTAAGCCATTTATACTTCCCATATTAATAAACAACTCTAGGAATTTCCAACTTATCATTTTATCAAAAAATAATAACATAAGCTACAAGTGTCATGAAAGACAGAATATGGCTTGTTTTCACCATGACTAGACTGCCTGGTGAGTTAAATACAATGCCTTGCCCAAGCTCTGTGCACTTTCTCAAGGCCATCTAGGTCAACAGCTGTCTGACAGCTGAAACACCAGATACAGATACATTTTTTACCACTTTGTATGTTCAGGGCATTCTTGAAATCATGGCCAATGTGTCAATAGGGAGATTTGACCCTCAAAAACAAATACAGAAAAGTGTCAAGTGTTACAGCCAAAGTCAAGAAATAAAACTACCTAAAATGGCATGTTTTTCCTAAGATTTATTTATTTGTTTGAAAGGCAGAGTCAGAGAGAAAGAGAAAGAGGGAGAGGGGGAAGGAGAGGGGGAGAAGGGGAGGGGGAGAAGGTGAGGGGAAGAAGGGGGGAGGGGAGGGGGAGGGAAAAAGACAGAGAAAGAAGTCTTTCCTGTGTTGATTCACTTCCCAAAAGGCTGGTACAGCCAGGTCTGGGCCAAGCCAAAGCCAAGAGCTTCTTCCAGGTCAAATGAATGGCACTTGGGTCATCTTCCATTGCTTTCCCAGATGTATTAGCAGGGAATTGGATTGGAAGTGCGGCAACAAATGGTCACTTACATGGGATCCCAGCACTGCAGGTAGTAGCTTAACCTGCTAAGCCACAACACTGGCCATCTAAAAGGGTATTCTTTGGAAAAGAATGGTATAAGGAACTCAAACAGAGCATCCCGTGCTTGAATTCAAAACATGAATTTTTAAATTTGTGGGTGTGTGTTCTGTCCCACATGTCATCAACAAATACATCAGCACACAGATCCTGGGAGGAGAAAACACTAAAGGGTTAGTAATTCAGTTGAGTTGTAAAGACTCTGGAAAAATTATTGTCCAAAAGTAAATATAATGTCATTATAATGACAGACTTGAAACTCAATATAATCAATAAAGTGAGTTTAAATAACATGAAAACCGTTTTTACTGTTTCTTTTTACTTACAGATTTATTTATTTGAAAGGTAGAGTTAGAGAGAGAGAAAGAGAGACAAAGATCGTCTATACACTGTTTCACTCCCCAAATGGCTGCAATGGCCAACGCTGGGCCAGTCCAAAGCTAAGAGCCAGAAGCTTCTTCCAAGTCTCCCATGTTGGGTAGGGGTCCAAGGACTTGGGCCATCCTCTGCTTCCTTCCCAGGCACAGTAGCAGGGATCTGATCAGAAGTGGAACAGCCAGGACTCAAAGCAGAACCCATATGGAATGCCAGCACTGCAGGTAAAGGTAAAGCTGCCACACCACTATTTCATAAGGCTTCATAATAACATTTTTTCACAAATTTACCAAGGTGCTTAAACTAATTATATGACCAGTGTCATGACACATGTATGTACCGTTGCATAACCATAAATGTATATAGCCCTGATAAATCTCCATAAAAAGGTCTGTTTCCCTCCTCCAATTAGTATAAAATGTCAAACACACATTTGTTTTCTCTGATGGACAGCTCCAATTTTAGATACAGATTCTAACTAATGTAATAAAAATTGCAATAAATGCATCAATTACAACTGCTCAATTGTCTATTTAGTAAAGTGAGAACAGTTTAAACTGTATATGATTGCACTGTGCATGTATCATTTTATCTTAGCCAAAAATGCTACCATTAAATCTGGTTTTAATGAGGCCCTTATCTGCGTTACATAGCCCTAACCAATTGTATTTCCCATCTACTGTTGCTTGTGGAAGAAATGTATCTTTATTAATAATCCAATGTCTTCCTTCTTGCAGCTGCCAAGAGACTGTATTTAGGACTGAATGGGGTCTCTCACAAACAGCATATGGGCCATGTCTGCGTCTTGTGGGCCACAGCTATGCTATGTCGGCCATGTCTCTGTCCTAAGGGCCATAGCTATGACATATGTGCTGTGTCATGTGGGCCACAGCTACAACCTGTGTACCACAACTGTGTCATGTGGGCCATGTCTGCGTTTTGTGGACCACAGTTCTGACATGTGGTCCATGTCTGTGCCTTGTGGATCATAGCTACAACATGCGTGCCATGTCTGTGTTGTATGCACCATGTCTGCATCATCTGGACCACAGTTCTGACATGTGTCATGCCTGCATCTTGTGGATCATATCTATTACATGTGTGCCACGTGGGCCATAGCTACAGCATATGTACTATGTCTACATCATGTGGGCATAGCTATGACATGTGGGCCACACCTATGTTATGCGGACTATGTCTGTGTCATGTGGGTTGTGTCTACAGACACAAATAATATTAAAAAGAAAAGGAAGTAGGCTGGCACCATAGCTCAACAGGCTAATCCTCCACCTAGTGGCGCCAGCACACCGGGTTCTAGTCCCAGTCAGGGCACACTGGATTCTGTCCCGGTTGCCCCTCTTCCAGGCCAGCTCCCTGCTATGGCCCGGGAGTGCAGTGGAGGATGGCCCAGGTCCTTGGGCCCTGCACCCAGCCGCGGCGGCCATTGGAGGGTGAACCAAAGGCAAAGGAAGACCTTTCTCTCTCTCTCACTGTCCACTCTGCCTGCCAAAAAAAAAAAAGAAAGAAAAGGAAGTAAAGTAGGGATAGTCTGTTAAGTTAACACCCAATAAGGTGCTCCCAAACATCCCATTTTGGTCTATTCCAAATTCACGGACACCGCCATTTTTCATCCTAGATGGCAGTTTTAAAGCAACTAAAGTGAGTAGACAGTTTACATTCTTCCATGTGTCTCACTGCTCACGCCAACCACTATGACCTGGACACGGCCAAGGATGATGTTAACAAAGCCTGCCACAGCGTCCACTCCCTGAACAGCAGCTCAGAAGCTGGCCTGGCCCGAGCATTCACCTGCAGACTCTCAAAATCCTTCACTGCTTGAGTTGCCCTGCAGCCAAGGGAGCCACCATGAGCACAACGATCAATGCCATGAATTGATACTCACGTGGCAGTTCAGAAAGAGGAAGGACCTCGTGAGTGCCACTAATAACAACAGGGTCAGGGGTTCCCAGATATGCACTCAAAGTGCGCTGCTCCAATCCACAGCCTGTGACCCGTACCAAACTGCCCTTTCCTGCACAGAGTAAACCAGAAACTCGGGGACGCTCTCTGCACTCTACATACTGTTCTTCAATCTGTTACTCCTCATTTGGAGTGGAAGGCTGACCTACACAGCCATTTTTAAAAATGAAATAAGGTAGTTCCGGATGTTATGGTTTATACTTTGCATTCTAGTGTACAATCCCCAAATCTCTTCAGGAAATGCTCAGAAATCCATTCCTACCTACCTACGTGAAGTTTGCTTTGCCTAGGCTAAGTGATTTTTCTTATCCAAAGTGACACATAGTATGCCATTTAAAAGGAAGCTGCATTGCTGAGCTGCTATCACCAAGATTCAGAAAGATCCACTGGCCACTTCTGGTTTTCATACTGCAATATCTAAAACAATTTGCAAGACCGTAACTAACCAACATACTCATCATCTGTAGGGAAAGCCAGACATCTTTTTGAAAATCAGTACTCGTCATCAGACATTCAAAGGGACCTAAAAACCCTAGTTGTCATGCAACATGTGGGAAACCATCACACAAACGTGCAGTCACACATCCTATGGATGTGCCCAATGACCCTGTTAGGTAGGAAGTCAGAAATGAGCTTCTGTGTGTGTGAGAAAGGCCTAAGGAATTGACACCTACAGTGGCCCAGCATCCACATCTCAAAGTCATCCCAGTAACCCTGCAGGCGCAGCTCAGTATCTGCACTTCAAAGTCCCACCCGGATCCTGATGATCTGATAAACATCCTTCCTCTAAGGTGGGGCCACACCAGCCAGGCTTCCCCTGCCTGGTAATTTTAATGCGAAAAACTCAGAAAGGAATTTTTCATATTTACATCCAACAAGTCCTTTGTTACCAGAGAAGAAGGAGAGGGGGAGGGAAGGCAAGACCCATCCCCTTAACAACCGCAGCCTAAATGTGAACCTCACACTCTCTCAGGCTCTGTCTGGAGAGGTGCCCGTCCGTCCTTACGGGTGTCCCTTCCCTGATACACCTTGCTGGGTTGCTTTCCCCTGCTCTCTGTCTCACGCCTGAAGACAAGGACCCTTTGCTTCTCCAGTAACAACCCTACTAAAAGCAAGGGCACAGAGCGCCACAGCTTCCCCAGCAACAGCAGAAGGAACTCGCGGAGACAAGCCGGCTGCCCTGGACAGTCAGCACTGTAGAGACCACCCACAGAGTATCTCACCACGTCTCACACTGCACCCAACAACCTGTATTTTTGCCACATTTTTAGTGAGTTTCATGGTCCTTCCAAAGGCATGAAAATAGATGAGCATCTAAATGGGGAGGTTATTAAAATACTTTAAAATATTTTCATGCATTCCTATCATCATTTTTGTTCACTTCTGTTAATGTAAATTACCATCCAAGTAGAAAACTAAACAGCGGCTTTATTTTTGATTGGCTACATAACTTATGACACTAAAGCAGCATCTGCTTGCAGTGGACATGTGTTCACGTTATGCAAAAGCATTCATTATGTCAGCCAGCTCTACTCATCATCTAGCCATCCATTCATTTATTCAGCCATCTACGGGTATTTAAGAGCAGGAACGGAGGCTCAGAAACCATCCTTAACAATAGAAAGGGCAAACAGAAGTAAAAATGCTCATTCTCAAAGGAATTCACAACCCAGCAGATGGAGACAGAAATGAACGCAAGCACTGTGAGGCAATGAACTTCATCAGCAGGAATAAAGTGGGGTGGGGGGTATAGCAGTTATCAGCAGGATGTGTCCCTGCTCACAGGGAGGACAAGGTAAGTCTTCCTAAGAGGCTGATTTGGGGAGAGACCTGAATGCCACCAGGGAAGTTTCTGCCGAAACTATGAAATGAAATACCATCGCAGCATGCTTCTGCCCGTCAGCTTAATGCAGCATCTACAAGATATCCAACAATTAAGGTGGCTTTGGTTTGTTTCTGCTTACTAGTTGAATGACCTGCAATTCTGAGATTCTATAGACTGCAAACTGAGATTGGGTGCTTTGAGTCTCTAAACTTCCACACTATATAGTTTATTCAGATTAAACAAATAAAAAAACTGTAACAACATCATTTTGGGTCATCACATGCCATAGACTGCATGCAGTGAACACATGGCTATCAATGCATGACTATATTCCATTTTTGGAAGGGCCACTGGGCACGACCTCCGGACAACACACCGCCCCTGCAGCTGCAGTGGCCACTTGATCTTCCTTCACAATAACATAGGCACAGGTTTATATCATAAAAGACTCCAGTTAGGGGGCCGGCACTGTGGCATAGCAGGTAAAGCTGCTGCCTCCCAAGGCGGCATCCCATATGGGCACCAGTTTAAGTCTCGGCTGCTCCATATCTCTGATCCAGCTTCCTGCTAATGAGCCTGGGAAAGCAGCAGAGGATGGACCAAGTGCTTGACCTCTGCACCACTGTGGGAAACCCAGAAGAAGCTCCTGGCTCCTGGCTTTGGACTGGCACATTTGGGAGTAAACCAGCAGATGGAAGATCTCTGCTCCTCTCCCCCTCTCTGTAACTCTGCCTTTCAGATTGATAAATCTTTCAACAAAAAAGGAATATACTCAGTCAAATTTTTGTTTGTTTGTTTAAAAAAAGAACCCAGTTAGTTTTTGAACAGCTTCACTAACTAAAACACTATTCCTTAGATTCAACTGAAAGCTATTTCTCTGCAGTGGGGAGAACACTCAACCTCTGGATTTACAGAAACATGAGCCTGCTGACTTGGCTGAGAAATGCTCACCGCAGGCCTGCGTGGGAGCCGCTGCCCCTCCAGGAACAGCACGGGCCATCGCCTCAACTTCAAGTTCCGTGACAGCTCACAACAGGTCCATCCTGACACCACCCCACAGGTCAGCCTTCAGGGCTAACGACGTGGGCTAAAACACTAGTAGGTCCACCCCGGTCATGGCAGAGCACTTGAAAAGGTCGCAGTTGGGCATATTTTCCCTGCCCTCTTGATCCCAGTACCAACAGAAGTCACCTGGCTCAGCTGTGAACCTCATGTTCCTCTCCCTCCCTTGTACAACCAGCTGAGCCCAGGCGATGAGAAGCCAGTAAGGCTGTATGCTTAACCTTCCCAATGCCTAAGCAGCTGACAAATACAGGGACATACTCTACAACCTTACGGCTGGGTCCCATAAAACATGATTTAAAATGTCTATTTTTTTTTAAATTTCAATCTCTTCTATAATCACAAGCCTAACTAACCATAACATTCAACAAGTCAAACTTAGAAGACCACATTTCCACAGAATAAACAAGGGTTAAAAACACAATCATATCACAAGATGCCAATTTTAATCCTATACATCTTTTTGTAGTTTACATTAACTGCCACAGATCAGAAAGAACACACATTTCTCTAATGGTTTCCAGTTGCATCCGTTCTGCAGAAGACAGGATTTCATGTTTTTCCTTATGCCAGAGTAGTATGAACAGCATTTTAAGATGCAGCTCATGAGCAAGCTCCTCCCTTCACTCACTGTAAGGGTGTCATTGTGGAGTCACTCTGGGCACCCTGCGGGGAGGCTCTATCTACGGAGTCCCACTCTGTCACCCAGCTCTGCCACCTGTGCTCTTATGCTGGAGGGACAGTGAGCTCCTCACCCCTGGAGGCGTTCTCAGTACTCAGTGAAACCACTGGAAGAAACACAGGATGCCTGGTGTCACCGTTGTCAGGGACGATGGCATGCACTGTCTCTGAGACACAGTTTCCACTGGCAGGAGGAGGAGGGCCCCTGCTCACACTGCCTCTGTGATACCCTCTGTTCTCCCAAACACTTAATTATGCTTAAAACCTATTTCCCTGGTTCCCTGGCTGGGCTTCATTAGGCTGAGACTGCCTGCGCAAACAGAAGCCGATCTGGTCGCAGGTTGCAAATCGTGGGGAACAGTCTGTACACATTATCATAATGCCTTTCATCCGTGATTGACACACATCACAGGAATTACATCCGTTGATTTCTTGGCAAATATTCATTCACATCTCTGCCTGTCCAGCTCACGCATTGCAACCATTATTCTCAGGAAAGTGAGTAGCACCGATGGTACCTGTCAGTCCCAAAACATGGAGGTATGCCTAACAAAAACCAGCCCAAGCTAAAATAATTACCAACGTTAGTGCTTCTTCGATACAAACTCTCAGAAACTAATTCGGAAGAAAAATGAGTAATGGGATCTTTAGTGCACAAATAGAAACTGCTCTGTGTGTTTCTATGTCAGCACAATGTGGGAATTTATAGCTCTGTTTTCAGGAAAGATCACAGAAAGAATAAGCAAGAAATGTTTTCCAGAAATGGTAGGTATTGTTCCCACTTTGATTTTCCATGGTAATGACTAACATAACTTTTAATCATAGATTTTTCCAGCCAGTCATACTGACAAGAATATCCTCGCATGTTCAATTCTGCAAAGCAGAATGTAGGCTGTTCTATATGCTAACAAGGCAGCAAAAGCCCGGTGAGCAAGATCAAAAACAGAGGTAACCAAGTTCCACGATCAACATGATGAATCTGTGCTACAAATCTCTGATTAGATGGCCTGTAGAGCCGGTAGGACTCTGAGAGAGCAGTGAGTGAATATTCAGGACAGGTTCCAGTCTGAGTGATAAAGAAAAAAGCAAGGGCATCAGCCTAGGCCATGAGCCCAGGCACCTTTGGCTGGCCACACTGGGATTAGATGTCTCTTGGCCAAGTGATTTAGATGCCTCTCCAAAACCAAGGCCATAATGCACCAGTCGCCAGCTTCTCCCTGGGAAACCACTGGACAGCAGCAAGCAGAGCCATCCACCCGGGACGGTGCTCTGATGACCACCTGGAGCTGGGGTCTCCATAAGGAGACTCTACCCAAGGGAAAGCAGGGCTCCTTGAATGTGACCAAAGCAAGTGAGGGTGAGCAAAGGAGGGCTGCATTCTAAATTGTGTCGAAAGCAGAGAGGGAGGTGATGGGAGCCACTCAGCACAGACTGCACAGGTGCAGGTACAGTGACAGTGACATATCCGATGTGCAGCAACAGGAAGAACAAGGGCAGGGGAGTGGACGAGTGACTTCTCTAGAGCTGAACAGAAGCTGTCCACTGGTCAGGGTTCTTGTGCTGCCTTTCCTTCTTGGCCAAATCATCCTCCCACCCACTGTCCCCATCAGTTATGTATGAAAACCTGGTCTAACCTGTATATTAACCTGTCTGCACACGCTGCTGTTGTCTGTGTCTTGCGAAGTTGTCAATAAAAGTGATGTTTGCGTGTTAAATGTAAAAAAAAAAAGAAAAAGAAAAAGAAAACCTGGTCTAAAACAAAGCCGCTTTGGGCTTCAATCCTGGGAGCCACTGTAGGTGCACATTTTCCAACGATGAGCAGAGATGGGACATGTGCGGGACAGGGAGAATGTGAGCACTTTCAGAAATGAGTGCTACAGCAGGCTGTGCTGCCCTGGAGGTGGAGCAGGTGTCACCCGAAAACAGGGCAGACTGACTCAGATGAGGCCGATCTGTGGCACAGCCCCAAGGTCTCGCCTGGATACTGTATCCGGCATGCTACCTGCCAAGACCACAGGTCAGTTTCCAAAGTCTCCGAGCCTCAGCTTCCTCATCTGTAACCGCCGTGGTTTGCAAACATGAAACGCCATATGGGTACCATTTCATAAACTGCTTGCCCATCTTAAATTCTCAATCAGCAACAGGTCCCAGCAGTGCTGGTGACAGCTAGAGAAGAGGACGTTTGTCCCCGGGGAGACAGTCGATTGCTCTGGTGCTGCACACCCAGGACCCAGTGGAGGAAGAGTAGGGCTGAACGTGCACACGAGTGGGGCAGACTGCAAGGCTGCACTGCACAGCTGTCAGACCACTGCATTGAGAAAAGGACATCCAGGGCTGTGCCCTCAGCATCAGGACGCCCGCACCAGCTGCCAGCCCACGTACCAGACGCCTGTGCCACTGCCACCAGCAGACCAGAGGTCAATCTAAGAACAAGGGTTGTCATTCTGACAGAACTTACCACAAACTCATATACGTGTGCAAAGTAAAGGTAGTAATCTGATGCTATTCATATGTCACCCAACAAAATAAAGAAAAATGCTGGGTTGTCTCCATGTAATCCAATGGCTGCTGTTTCACCAGCATCAGATACGTTGAGACTGCAGACTCCATGGCCTTTGTTACTACCTGATTTTTTTCTTAATAAACGTACACCCCACTTGTGTTTGTCTTTGCTGTAACTGTATGCATGGTATTCTCTCCACTTCTGCAGTGAATTAAATATAGCATCATCAAAAAATCGGCTTAGCTTTGTGTATCTCATGAATCAGGACGCACAGAGAAGCAGGCAGCTGCTGTCTTCATTGTCGGACACTTGCACACCACATCCCAGCCTATCTGCTTCCCTTTCACATGGGCCACACTTGTCCTGTGCTGGGAGGGCTGCAGCAAAGCAGGAAGCTGCGTCTGCTTCCTCAGGCAGCCTGGGGAGGGAGTCAGTCACACGGACTGCCATCTTCATGTCTGCATCGCTGTTTAAGAGGCAGCCCTGAAATTCAGGTAGTGGAGGAAAAACCTGCCACTGAAGACTAAGCTCTCCATCGGGAGAGTATGGGATTCACGCCATGTGCAAGGTTAAGGGTGTGCCGAGTATGAGATAAATGTAGATAGTAAGGGGTGGGCCTCACACGCAGTGTAACTTGTACACAAACTTAAAGAAAACGAATGTGGTCTCTGACACAGAAGCTCTGCATCCTGAAAGAGCTCAAGTTTAAGACAGCAAAGGCGAGACACTGCGAGACAGGCAGGAAGGCACGCTGGCTTTGTAGATGGTCACAGCACGGTCCATCAGCAGAGCTTCAATGAAATACCAAGAAAAACAGCTGAACCCGCCTGTCACAGACACATCTCTCTGATCTCAGCATCCCCTCTGCTCAGCCCACCTCAGCTTCACGGAATCCCACCCTGCATAGGGGTTCATGAGGCCTGGCTTCAATGCTTTTCCCCAGCATGGAGATCCACTCTCTGAACTGGTGGCTTTCAGGAAATAATTACCTCCTGTATTTCACAGTGCACATTCTGGGTTGCTCTTGGTATCTGTTTTCCATGGCTGCCATAGCCGCTTACACAGCGTCAAGTGTGCAACAACACAAACGTGTCAACCCACAGTCTGGGTGGGCAGAGACTGCAGTGGTTCTCGCTGAGCTCAACTCCAGGTGTCTGGGCACCATCACTTCTGTTTCTCTGGCTTCTAAAGCCCACTGGACTCCTCTGGCACAGAGCCCTGCATCTCCAGAGGCCGCCAGGCCCTCTGGGCTCTCCCAGCACATAACCCTCACACTGATTGCTAGGCCACCCCTCCAGGCTCAGGGCCCCTTGTGATATGTTAAGACTATCTGCAGAATTCCGGACAACTGCCTTCTCTTAGGGTCAGCTGCTCCACAACATTCATCTCATCTACAATCCAATGGCCTAGCTATGGAACACAGAAAATGCACAGGAGAGAGATGGGCCACGGGCATCATGGGGAGCCAATCCTCCACGTCGTGCACTGCTCCACATGGCACGTCCAGTACTTCCCCCACTGCACCACTTACTGTTCTCCCAGGAACTGCACAGATTAGGCCTAATGCTCCATCTTCAAAGCAACCTATGGGACATATGAAGCTAACTCTCATGTCTCCTAAGAATTTTTAAGCAAATTCTCTATTTTAATCACTTCATGGTGTGGTTTTGCATCTTCTAACAGTCAAGGAAAACCTAGTAAGAAGGTAAGTGCTGGTGACTGGACAGTGTGCCAGGGTGTGTAGATACACTGACTCATCTGCATATAATTCCTATTTAACTATCAGAACATGAATTAGGCGCACCTGTTGTCTCCATCCATAACCTGAAATCATCTGTGCCTGCCTTGGAGCATTTCCATCACATGCCAAAGATTAAGCAGACAGCAAAGACTGGAGGTGCAACTCCAGCCCCCCAGATGACGACAGAAGCCGTCCATGTAGCCAGTTCCATTCTGAGGATGGTAACTACTTGGACAATGTTATTCTTAATTTATGGCTTGCAGCACTGAATGTCATGCTGCTGCAATTTGCCCTATGAAAATATTATGAAATTATTATGTCCTGGTTAGGCCAACAAGCTACTGAACTCAATGTGAACAGCAGTAAGAGAAATGGAGTTGGCATTCATCACAAACATCTCTGCCAAGAGAAATAATGCCAGAATCACCTGAACACCAAGGGCGCTCACAGAGTGTGCAAAGACAGAAATGCTCTTCAACACTTACCTTGAGTAAACTGAAACGTAACTATCCTTTCAGCAATATTGTATGCATCTATTTTAGTTGAACATCTCTAAATGCTGAGTTTGTCTAACATATATAAGACTGTAAAACAGTATCAAAGAATCAGCCTGAATAAGACCCAAAGAACTTAAAACATTAAAGTTATGTTCGCATGGGAGACCTGGAGGAGGCTCCTGGCTTCTTCAGATCTGCGCAGCTCCAGCCATCGTGGCCAACTGGGAAGTGAACCAGAAGATGGAAGACTTCCCTCTCTGCCTCTCCTTCTCTCTGTGTAACTGTGACTTTCAAATAAATACACAAATATTTAAGAAAAAATTTTGCCCAAATGGATTTGCACTGGGGACCGCAAATTCATCCCAGCTAACTCTTCTCCATTTTTTCAGAGCAGAAACAAAGCATGCATTTATTTCACCTTGTGTGGACTCCCATGCTGTCAGAGACCTGGGAATCAGGGGGCTCTGCTTCCTGATGCTCTTAGTCAAGCGGAAAGACAGGTGCAGAAGAGGTTTTTCCATATCTTTTTTGAGGATTGCATAAAAAATAAATGTAGATAGTAAGGGGTGGGCCTCACATGCAGTGTAACTTGTACACAAATTTAAAGGAAACGAATGTGGTCTCTGACACAGAAGCTCTGCATCCTGAAAGAGCTCAAGTTTAAGACAGCAAAGGCGAGACACTGCGAGATGGCTGAACAGGGAAAAGAGAAGAGCTGACTCTGACAGGGGAAGATAGCAGGGGAGAAGTGCAGGAAGTGCACTCCCAGAGGGAGAGCTGGAAGCAACTTACAACAGAAATTCTCAGGAAAGAAGAGGGAGCTGTGGTGCCTGTGCAAAGTGCAGACCCCAGCAGTGAGTGGGGACACCGACCACGACTCCCAGAGCCAGGGCTGGGGAGACACAGCTTCTGAGAGCAGCCTGTGCCGCAGGTCATGTCCCTGAGGAAGACCCTTACAGACACACTGATGCTGGGTCTGGCCTGCAGCCCTAGCAGGGCCAGGGTACCCACCTAACCCACACTTCTTTTTCCTCAGCCCCCTAAAAGGGCACCAGTGACTGGCAGGGTGAAGACACCACCCTGACCCCAGGAGAGGGTAGAGCAGCTCTCATGCACACAGAACCAGGGGGTTTCACCAGAGGGAAAGCCCATGCTCCCCACCGACTCCGAGTCCAGCTAGCAGGGTCAGCAGGGGCTGGGCACCCACTCAGGACTGGGAGGCATGCTGATCCCCAGGCTACCACAGGCTCTGAGGCTTAAACTGCCAAAGCAAGCACTCACAGGCAGGGCTCTGCAAATATCTGTACAGGGCAGGATCACAGGGCTGAGGGTGGATCACCTGCACCTCCGTTACAACGGCTGTCAGCCCAAAATCAGAAAACAACACATGCTGGCGAGGATGTAAGAAAAGGTACCTAATTTACTACTGATGGGCATGTAAACTAGTCCAATCATTAAGGAAGACAGTACGGAGATACCTCAGAATTCTGAACATAGATCTACCATATGACCAAGCCATGTCACTCCTGGGAATCCACCCAAAGGAAATGAAATCAGCACATGAAAATGTCATTTATACCCCCATGTTTATTGTAGCTCAATTCACAACAGCTAAAATAGGAGTCAACCCAGAAGTCCATCAACTCATGAGTGGATAAAGACAGTGTGGTATATATGTATATATACACAATGGACTACATCTCAGCCACAACAAAGAATGAAATCCTCTCGTTTGTGGAAAAAAAAAATGGATGCAATTGGAAACCATTATGTTTAGTGAAATAAGTCAGTCTCAAAAAACCAAAAATATATTTTCTCTGACATGTGGCAGCTAACATAGAATACCAAAAATAAAGAAAGAATAAAAAAATAAAGAAAGAAAGAAAATTGTCACTTTGGATACGATTGTTATTTTTGACTCATGCTTATACTCTTGTGGAACTGCGGTCTTCCTATGTTTTACTTGTTGAATATTATTATTAGTGGCAAATTAAGCATGTGAATATAGAGTGGATTAAAATTATGTCCTTGCAAAAACAGAGGAGGAGAGGGGAGGGAAGGAATGGGTGGGGAGCAGGGGAGTGAGGGAGTATGGCTCTCTTCTTGGAACCGTATCTGTAATACACATGAAATCTGTTCTCTTTACATTAATAAAACACTGTAAAAATCATGTCAGTAATGGCATCAGCAGCCCTCTCAAAAGTCTTTCCTCTCAATAAATCTCACGCAGACGCACTGCCTTCCTGTGGTCACTCATCTAAAGACCAGTGTGTCACGCACTGTGCTAGCGCTGGTGATCTAACAGCAGAGTTTTAAGGACACGATCTTCTACCAATAAGGAGAGTACCCACTGGTGAATGGTGCCTGAGGGCCACAAGGAAAGGCAAACACTTGGTTAGAATCAACACAAGGTTCAAGGGCCATCAGTATGTATCTGTGGGTCACATCACGTGGGCATCCAGGTAGGAGATTCCTATTACAATATCAAGAAGCAAGGTGACATCAAGCATCATTGAGAGGAGCGGCACAAGTCAATGGAAGGGATGCGTGAGCTCCTCTCTGGGATAGTCTAACACCTACTAGACTCCAAGTTATGCTGCACAGTAGGCAGCTGACATGAGAATCTGAAGTTCAAAGAAACGTCCAATGTAAGTTACAAGAGTGATATTGCTAAGGTTACATGAACAGCTGGTATTGAAAGCCAACTAGATGTCTTAATAAAGAGGGATTTAATGGCCGGCGCTGCGGTTCACTAGGCTATTCCTCCACCTGCGGCGCCAGCACTCCAGGTTCTAGTCCTGGCCTGGGGCACCAGATTCTGTCCCGGTTGCTCCTCTTCCAGTCCAGCTCTCTGCTGTGGCCCGGGATTACAGTGGAGGATGGCCCAAGTGCGTGGGCCCTGCACCCCATGGGAGACCAGGAGGAAGCACCTGGCTCCTGGCTTTGTGCCAGCTGTAGTGGCCATTTGGGGGGTGAACCAATGGAAGGAAGACCTTTCTCTCTGACTCTCTCTCACTGTCTAACTATGCCTGTCAAAAAATAAGAAAGAGGGATTTATTTACCTCAGATCCTAGATGTTGTGCTGAAAATAAGACAAAGCAGAAAACAAGGCCTACCGGGAACAGTCCGAGAGTTAGGACAAGGTGAGCAAAGTGAAGGTCACGGTGAACCCCTGTGAAACGTGACGGAAGCAAAGGCTCTCAGCGGCATCCATGCACAGGACACGAGTGCTGGAGGCAGGACAGGGTGCTGTGCTTCAATGGTGGCAGCCACGTTCAACTGGAGGGGTCTGGGAAAATACTCAGGCAAGCATGGGAAGCAATATTTCTCAGCGTTCCATAAAAGAGAAGGGTAGAGAAATTGTCTTGGATGACAAAGCAAGGTCAGACAGCTGCTGCTTAAGTTTACTCTTTAAAACCATCTATTTAAGTTTATTTAAATAAGAGCTATAACTATATACTCAAATGAAGAATGGAAATTTAAAGATGCAGTAGAGCATAGAAAGATTTTCTGTCTTCACAACTGGCAATGAGGGGACGTGGCCTGGCCAGCAGGAGGGGTGGTACACCCACCATTCCAGGAACCGAGGCCTGGACGCAGACAGCAGCACAGGGGAGGAGGCAGAGGTAACCGCCGGTGTAAGCTGAAGACGGTCCCCGCTGGCAGTTTTTATCCTCTCAGCATTAGGGAGAGCCAAGTAATTAGATGGAGGCTGAAGAGAGAGGAGCAGAGGAGTCTAAGTGGACGGAGTCAGGATTGCGGCATACCTGTCGTTCTTGAAGATACCCACTTCGGGTTAACGGTCACACACTTAACGTGGTAAGGGTTTGGATGTTCTGTTCTGTTCTATACTCTTCTTCACCTGCATGGGTGCAGGGTGCAATCAAAGCAGATGGGATTCACCATGAGTGATAAAGCAAGGAAAAACTCAAACGAAATTTACTGTAAGTCAAGGTTTGAACCTGGGGCCAATGCTGTTGACACAGCTGCTTATTAGAACCTGTCAATTTTCTGGATGGAAAATAATTCATTCTAGTAATCCCTGATCTGTCTGCTAGAGGAAATCTAACTTTTGAAGGCTGGGCCTTCAACAAGAGAGCAGCTCAGCTACTCTGAAACATCTTCCTCTTCCTTAAAAGGAAGCAAAGAGGAATCCTTAACAGAAGGGTCTCTGGAACGCACTAGTGAACAGGAGTGAGCTGCAATCACAGTGCAGAGCGAGCAGCAAGCAACGAGGCTGGGCTAACTCAGGGCAGAGCCACGGCAACAGGGCAGCTGCAGAACAAGCCGTGGACAAGCACAGGCGAATCTGGGCCAGAGATAATGTGATGTCCAGGGAGAGATTCAGGTATTTGGTTGAAATTTTTATTTTAAGAAGCAGGGTAAAGATTTTAAAGCTAACCACTAAAAAGACATAGAATATACAATTTTCAAAACCATGGATAAAGAGTCAAAAAGAATAGAGATAATCAAACAATAACTTAAGGCAAAGACAATAAAGAGCAAAAAGTAAGAGTAGCCTCCATGTTCTTTTTTTTCTGTATTGAGGGGTTCTGAGGTCTGGGGCCTCAATGCTGCTGGAGGATATGCACCTCCCAGGGTCGGTCACGTCCCAGACAGATGTCAACAACTCACTGAGGAAGGTGTGTTTCAAATGCAAACCTACTACAGCACACACACTGAGCACCTCCTACATGGGGTGCGTACTGACAGAGGGCCCCGGTACACCTGCACTCAGCACCCAGGCCCAGCCCCAGAGGACCAGGGACAGCCCCTGGGTCCAAGAGCCACTGAGCCTCTTCAAACAGCCAGCCCTAAATCCTTTTACTCTGCCACAATCACTCCTTCTTTCTCAGGCAAACCACCATACAAGGCCATCCTTACAACTCTGCTCTCCCCTCTCACGTACAGCAACCTGTCTCTCAGGGATAGCTCCTCCGGAACTGTTTTAGAAACAAATCGAGGTACATGAGGGACAGTAGTTTAGTAACTGGATGAAAAGTTTAACACATGGACAGATGAATAAAAGAGACATAACTCTTGCTGTGTGTTCACTGTGACCAGTCCCTTCAAAAGAATCAGAATGTGGTACACTCAACAGAAAAAAAAATGAAATGCAAAAACAATTCCAGGCAAATATTACCCCAGAGGAACGGAAGATAGCACAGAGGATTGGAGAACACTGGTTCTGTCTCCCTGAAGAGCCTTAAGACCATCAGAAGCTTGGAGCTACCTAAAGAAAGAATCATCAGAGGCCGGCGCCGTGGCTCAACAGGCTAATCCTCCGCCTTGCAGCGCCGGCACACCGGGTTCTAGTCCCGGTCGGGGCGCCGGATTCTGTCCCGGTTGCCCCTCTTCCAGGCCAGCCCTCTGCTGTGGCCCAGGAGGGCAGTGGAGGATGGCCCAAGTGCTTGGGCCCTGCACCCCATGGGAGACCAGAATAAGCACCTAGCACCTGGTTCCTGCCATCGGATGAGCGCGCTGTGCCGGCCGCAGCGCGCTGTCTGTGGCAGCCATTGGAGGGTGAACCAACGGCAAAGGAAGACCTTTCTCTCTGTCTCTCTCACTGTCCACTCTGCCTGTCAAAAAAATAAAAAAAAATAAAAAATAAAATAAAAAAATAAAAAATAAAAAAAAGAAAGAATCATCAGAAGCAATAAGTGGGGGTAAATAAAAGGTTATTTTTCTTATTCTTAAATGATCAACCAGATAATAGTTTTTCAGGATCCTAACAGCACTGTATTTCATGTCTGACCTTTATCTATGTGAAATGAATGACAAAGGGGAGGAAAAGGATCCCTCATTATCATCAAGGATTCGGACTACCTGTGAAGCAGTAAAGTGCTTACACTAACTGTGGGCTTACACTCGCTGCAAATTTATGTTGAAAAGTCTATGCAAAAAATCATTTTTAAAAGGTTTTAAGAAAAGAAATATAACTGAAATGTTATGAAAGGAGATAAATGCAAGCATATAAAATGCTAAATTTAAATCACAAATGGCAGAAAAAAGAGTAGAAGATAAAACAAGAATGAAGAATAAGAGCAATGAATAAAAAATGATGAAGATGGTAGGTAGTGGGAGCCGGCAATGTGACAGAGCAGGTAAAGCTGCCACTGTGACACCGGCATCCCATATGGCACTGGTCTGTGTCCAGTTGATACATTTCTGATCCAGTTCTCTGCTAACACACTTGGGAAAGCAGAAGATGGCCCAACTGCTTGGGCCCATCCTACGTATGTAGGAGACCAGAAGATCTTGGCTCCTCGCTCCCAGCCCTGTCCATTGAGGCCATCTGAACAGTGTACCAGTGGATGGTAGATCGATCAATCAATCTCTCTCTCTCTCTCTCTCTCTCTCTCTCTCTCTCTCTCTCTCCCCCTCTTCAACATCCCCCCATAACTCTTTCAAATAAATGTTTGAAACAAAAAGAAATAGTATGTAGTAATCTAATAATATTAATAACCAGTTTTTAAAGGGACAGAGGTAGATACAGAGAGAGTCACACACAGAGAGATCTTCCAGCTGCTGGTTCACCCCTCAAACAGCTACAACAACCGGGACTGGGACAAGCCAAAGCCAGGAGCCTCCAACTCCACCTGCTAGCCCACATGGCTGCAGGGGCCCAAGGACTTGGTTCATCTTCTGCTGCATCCATCTTCCCCTGCTGTCCCAGGCACATGAGCAGCGAGCTGGTAGTGCAGCAGCTGGGACTCAGACTGGCACCACGTGGGATGCTGGCATCTCAGGGGGCAGTTTAACCTGCTGCACCACATTAGCCCTTAGTAAGTACTTTAATGTTTTTAAGATTTATTTGTTACACAGAGACAGAAAGAGAGGCAGAGACATAGAGAGAGCTCTTCCATAAGCTGGTTCATTCCCCAGTTGGCAGCAATGGCCAGAGCTGCGCTGATCTGAAGCAAGGAGCCAGGAGCTTCCTCTGGGTTTCCCACTCGGGTGCAGGGGCCGCACGACATGGACCATCTTCTACTGCTTTCCCAGGCCATAGCAGAGAGCTGGATCAGAAGTAGAGCAGTCGGGACTTGAACTGGCACACATACGGGATGCTGGCACTGCAGGAGGTGGCTTTATGCACTACACCACAGTGCCAGACAAGTACTTTAAATTTTTAAAATTTTTTTATTTATATTTTTTCCACTGCTTTCCCAGGCCATAGCAGAGAGCTGCATTGGAAGAGGAACAGCCAGGATTAGACCTGGGGTCCATATAGGATGCCAATGCCACAGGCAGAGAATTAATCATACTGTGCCACAGTGGCAGCCCCAATAAGTACTTTAAATGTATATGGTTTTGGGGCCGGCACTGTGGCGTAGAGAGTAAAGCTGCCACCTGCAGTGCCAGCATCCCATATGGGCACCGGTTCCAGTCTCGGCTGTTCCACTTCCAATCCAGCTCTCCGATGTGGCCTGGGAAAGCAGTAGAAGATAGCCTAAGTGCTTGGACCCCTGCATCAGTACGGGAGACCCAGAAGAAGCTCCAGGCTCCTGGCTACGGATCGGCACAGCTCCAGCCATTGCAGCCTACTGGAGAGTGAAGCAGCACATACAGTGCATGGAAGACCTCTCTCAGCTTCTCCTTCTCTGTGTGTAACTCTTTCAAATAAATAAATATTTTTTAAAATGTATATGTTTCATTACACCAATTAAATAAAGAAACTGCTAGGGCTATTGTTGTGGCACGGCTGGCTAAGCCACTGCCTACGACCCTGGCATCAGATATGTTTACTGGTTCCAATCCCAGCTGTCCCACTTAGATCCAGCTCCCTATTAATGTGCCTGGAAAAACAGCCAAAGCCCAAGTGCCCTGTCTCCTGCCACCCAACTCAGAGACCTGGATGGAGTTCTAGGCTCTTGGCTTTTGTCTGGCCCAACCCAAGCCATTGTAGCCATTTGGGATGAGAACCAGCAGATAGAAGATATGTCTCTCTCTCTCCCTCCCATCCTCTCTCCCACAATGTCACTCTAACTTTCAAATATGTAAATAAGTAAATCTGTTAAAAAGAAAGACATTGTGAAAAAGACCCAACTATATATTACCTACAGTAAATCTACTCTAAATAAGAAGACATACACATATATTAAAGGTAGAGATATGTAGAAAGACATACCATGCAGGCACTAACAAAAGAAACTGAGAACACCTGAATGAATGTCACACTGAGTAGGCTTCAGAGAAGAGTCAGCAGGAATGAAAAGGAGGTAATGCAGAACATCAAAGGGGTTGCTGGTCATGAAAGACACAACCATCATTAATACAACTGCAATAATTCCAGAAGAAATATAGTACCCTACTGCTTTACTTGCAGACCTTCATCTTTCGGTTCATCTTCTGGACGGGTCTGACAGAACACCAGTAAGGACAGTGTTGCTCTATACAGCATCAGCAATTGAGTGAGTATCACTGAATCTACGGAATGCACTACCCAACAACAGACCACACGTTCTTCTCATGCCAAGATAGACTACAATCTACACCATAGTACACACTAATACACATTTAAATGAAGAGAAATCATTCAATATATGCTGTTACCACAGTGAAAATAAATCAGAAACCAACAATAAAAAAATCATTAATTCCATTCCAGTTCTTGGATATTAAATAAAAAGCTTCTAAATAACACAGAGGTCAAAGAAGAAACATCAAGACAAAGTTTTCAAACGCTTTGAACTAATGAAAATGAAAATACAACTCTCAAAATTTTTGGAATGTAGCAAAAGCAATACTTACTGGAAATTTACAACAATTAAAGCACATGTTAGAAAAGAAGAAAGATCTAAAATCAATTATCTAAGCTTTTACTTTTGGAAACTAGAAAAAGAGCAAATTCCATCCAAATTTTTCTTAAGAACTACTGCATATTTTGGGAGAAATCAATGAAATTCCAAATGTGTAATCAACAAAGAAAACCAGTAAATCAAAAGCTACTTTTTTGAAACTATCAATGAATAAATTAATAATAATAAAAACTGGTGATCCTATAGATAAGCTAAGAAAAAGGGGGAAGACACAAATTGCTAACACCAGAAACAAAAAATGGGGTATCACTACAGACCTATCAACACTAACAGGAAATAACAGGAGTCTATGAACAACTCTGTATCTACCAATTGGGTAACTTAGATGAAATGGACCAATTCCTTGAGAGAAACAATCTTACAAACCTCATACAAAATTAAAAAAAAAAGTTACTAAAAGCCCTACACCTTACTGAGTCAATTGCTAACAACCTTTGAAAATAGAACTAAATAGGCCCAGATGGATCCGCTGGAGAATCCTATCACACATTTGATGAAAATATCATACCCCGTTTCTTCATCCTCTCCTAGAGTATAGAAGCAGATGGATCACTTTAATTAATTCTGTGAAACCAGCACTACCTTAGTACAAAACCAAACACACTGTAAGAAATGAAAGCTACAGACCATCATTTCTCATGGATATTCAGGTAAATATCCACAACAAGATATTCGCATATGTAAGCCAACAACTCCAGGTATGTAAGGCTGGTTTACCTTTGAAGAATCCATAAATGCAATGCATAACTGCAATAAATAAATAAAAGAAAGCAAAAAGAAAAATCACATGATCATTTCAATAGATGTAGAAAATGCACTCACAAAACTTAACCCCTTTTCATAATATTAAAGAAAAGGTGTCAGAAAACTAGGGGGAAATGAACTTCCTTCACTTGATAAAGATCATTTACAGAAAGCCCACAGTTAACAGCAAACTAATTATGAAAAAGTAGAAGCAAAGTAGTCCCTGCTCACCACTTGTTTTCACCATTGTAACAGAGTTCATAGCTAATGCAAGACGGTGGAACAGGGCAATACCTGGCATACAGCCTGGGGTGAGAGTGTGGCCACCCGGCTGGATGCCAGTTCCAACACCCACATGTGATATCAGACAGACTGGGCTGAGTCACGGCTCCACCCCTGGCTCCAGCTTCCTGCTGAGAAGCAGGTGATGGTCCCTGCCAACCACACTGGAAACCTGAAGTGGCCTGGACCAACCTTGGTTGTTGAGGGCATTTTGAGAATTAGACAGCAAGGTGAAAAACCAGTCAATCCATTTCTCCCCCTCTTTCCCTCCCTCCCTCACTCCTTCCCTCACAAATTAAAAAATAAATACAGAGTACACCGTCTGGAAACAAGAAAACTCAAATGTCTTTCTTGGTGGATGATATGATTGTCTAAGTAGAAAATCTGAAGGAATAGGTAACAATAAAATACCCTGGAACCAAGTAACAATTGTAGCAAGGTTCCAGGATGCAAGGTTAATACATAAAAGTCAATCACATTCCTGTACACTGCCAATAAACAACTGGAATTTGAAATAATAAAAAAAAAAAACATTATGTACATTAACCCCTCTAAAAGACTCAGTATGAATCTAACAAAATATGTACAAGATCTATAGGAACATGAACTACAACATTCTGAGGAAGAAATCAAAGCACCAAATAAATAAAGACAATATTCTACGTTTATGATCAAGAAGACTGAATTCTGTCATGCCAGTTCTTTGCAACTGGATCTGTAGATTCAGTATAATCCCAGTCACAATATAAGCAAATTATTTCATCCATACCAAAAATGTATTTATGGATAAGCAAAGGGTCAAGAACAACTAACGCAATACTGAAGAAGAACAAAGATGAAGAACTGAGACCACCCAACTTCCAAATTGAATTTACAATGATCAAGTCTGGCACTGGCCAAAGAGGAAACAAACAAATCCACAGAAGAGACTCACATGTACGTTGCCAACTGATGTCTGACCATGGAACCAAGGTCATGCAATGAAAATGAGATAGTCTTCCCAACACATGGAATCTAGTCACAGGCATTACACCCTTCACAGAATTGAGCTGTGTAAGTTGTGAGCTCATACAAACCATAGCGGATAACGAGGAAGAAAATCCAGATGACTTAAGCATGGCAATCATTTTTCAGACATAACACCTCAGCACAACTTAGGAAAGAATTGATGAGTTTGAATTCATTAAAACTACATGTTCTACTCTGGAAAAGAAGCTGTGAAAAAATATGAAGGCAAGTCAGAGATCAGGATAAAATATTTTAGAAATACATATCATGAAAGACTGCTATATGAAAATACAAAGAACTATTAAAATTCATTCATAGAAGGCCGGCGCCGTGGCTCAACAGGCTAATCCTCCGCCTTGCGGCGCCGGCACACCAGGTTCTAGTCCCGGTTGGGGCGCCGGATTCTGTCCCGGTTGCCCCTCTTCCAGGCCAGCCCTCTGCTGTGGCCCGGGAGGGCAGTGGAGGATGGCCCAAGTGCTTGGGCCCTGCACCCCATGGGAGACCAGGAATGAGCGCGGTGCGCCGGCCGCAGCGCACCGTCCATGGCAGCCATTGGAGGGTGAACCAACGGCAAAAGGAAGACCTTTCTCTCTCTCACTCTCTCTCTCTCTCTCTCTCTCACTGTCCACTCTGCCTGTCAAAAAAAAAAAAAAAAAATTCATTCATAGAAAATAAACAACCCTACTAGAGTGTGAATGTCTGTGTGCCCCCAATTCACACTCTGACAAAGCAGTCACTCACACAGTGGTAACAGGAGGGAGCCCTTGGGAGGCAACCAGGTTATGCGGGCCTCCATGAGTTCTGGCTCAAGAACGAGAGCACAGAGCATGCCTGGGTCCCTCTGGCCACTCGAGGACACAGCAAGAAGGCAACACTCCAGGGACCAGGAAGCAGACCCTCAACACACACCAACTACAGCATCACTTCGATCTTGGACTCATCAACATCCAGAACTTTTAGAATTAAATGTCTAGTTTTATAAGCTATCCAGTTTATGGTATTTTGTTAGAGCAGCCCACATGGGCTAAGACAAACTCAATTAAAATACAGGCAAAGACCTAAACAGACACCTCACCAAAGGAAGATACTCAGATGACAAAGAGCACATGAAAAGCTCAAAATCATGTCCTCAGAGAAGTGCAAACCAGAACAACAATGAGGTAACACTACACATCCCAAAATACTGACAATACCCGATACTGACACGGGTGGATCAGCAGCAACTGACATTCACTGCTGGTGGGGGATGCAAAAGCCACTGAGAATGACCGTGCTTCATTGCCCACATGGGTGAAAACTTCCATCCACACAGAGAGCTGCACAATGGGTGCTACGCAGCTGTGTGTGTACAGGCCAAAATACAAAACAACAGAGCATCCTGGAGAAGGAAAAATAACTGGGTGTATCCAGATAATGCACCATTAATCAGCTAAGAATGACACAAGCTATCAAACACAAAATGACATCAAAGTACCTTGGATGCATATTGCCGAGTCATAGAAGCCAATATGAAAAAGGTCATACTGTATGACCTCACTTGTGGGACATTCTGGAAATGGCAAACTATAGAGACAGAAAATCCAGGGGTTAGGAGGGCTGACAACAGAGGCCGTTGGATATATGGAAGGAAAAGTGTTTATAGGAAGAGACTCAACACTCCACATCAATTTTCTGGTGAACTTAAAAGTCCTCCAAGAAAGAGTCTATTAAAACATCTTGTGTAAACACAATCAACTTCTATCTTTTAAAAATGTGTTATCAGCAGACGAAATGGGAACTATGCTCATTGTTCAAATAAAGAAACTAGGAAATGGAAAAGATAGAATGCTATAGCTAGGAAAGCAGTGCTCTTTAAAATCAAGGATAATGCTAACTTGTACATCTCCTATTCGAAGCTCTTACAGGTGACCTCGTTCTCTTTACCATATTTCATTAACTCTATCTATGAGATACCCAAGTAATTAAACGCCATTCAGTTAAATCAAGGCAAAGAAAAGGAGGCTTAGGGGCCGACTGAGGTACACGCGTACTAAATTTTTTTAGCTCTCCAAGGTGAAGCCAGATGGCAGCTCAGATGCTCCAGGGACCATCTCCCCACAGAGAAGCTGTGTGCACAGCAACAAGTCACCTTTACAGAGCACAGACGCCAGCTGAGGGACAACTGCACCTGGGTTACCCAGGTGATACGAGAAGACGCATGAGGAAAGCAGGAAGAGCTGCCTGTGGCCCCTCGCCCACAGCCCACAGACAGGCTCCCACGTGGAAGACGCAGAAGGATTTATGTCTGGTCCCTAGACTTAACTGCTAGTGCCAGAGTTTCTACGACACGGACTCTCAGCTCCTGATCCTAGGCCTGCAACTGCAGACTAAACGCCTGGACCCTCGTTAGCCAGGGAGCCAAGGGACGGCCTCTGGCACCCTTCTCCCAATTTTCTGCAGAAAGCAGAGCAAGGTTTCTGTCACTGGATGAAGAGTAGAAGGAATGGGGATTTCGGACTGCACTCAGAGCCAGCCCACTGCCACAAGACCCAGCAGAGACAAACCCAAAGGCTGCCACCCCCAGTCCAGCGCTTGCAGAAGAGACTCTAGACTTGCCCTGGCAGAAGGACTCCCTTCAGTGGGTATCACGGCCAGGCTGCAGGGGGCCTGAGGTGCAACTCTGTGACTCTGCAGGGCCCAATGGCAGTGATACTGTAAGCCAGCTTAGTAACAGCCTTGCTGGCTACAGGGATGCCTCCATCAGCCCTTCCTCAACCTTGGGCAGACAGCAAGGAATCACAGGACTGTGGGCTGGACTCTGTCAGGCTGGTAACATGTAGCATGGGACTCTCCCAACAGTTCCTATCCCTATGCCAGGGCCTGAGACAGAGCCTGGGACTTGCTCCAGTATCAGAGGAGACCTGTACCCTGGTGCGACAGACCTGCTTCAGTGTATATTACTGCCAGCCCGAGGACCTGGCCTTCACCCACAAGACTGCACAGAGCCTGGCGACCATGGGGCTTGCGTGTGACTCACCTAGCACCTTCTTCCTAGGAAGCTAAGGGTCTGCCTCTCTCCACCTTCTTCCAATCTTGGGCAGACAGCGAGAAACCACAGGACTATACTAGGACTCAGGGCCAGACCGATAAAACCCAACATTGACCGGATCCCAAATGTCCTTCTCCCAAGGACAGAGCCCTGCTTGCTAAACATTCCTGTCAGTGGTGCATTAAGCCTGCGATTATAAAGTAAACTGCAGAAGTATGTTATTAGGAAAATTAAAAGAAAACAAAAGGCAGGATGGATGGAGGGGCTTGAGAGAGGGAAGAAGGGAGGAAAATATGGTTCATCTTAGAATTGTATCTACGAAATACATGAAAGCCGTTCTCATTGTATTAATAAAAATTTAAAAATACATAATAAACAACAAAAAAGACATAATTTATCTCTCTAAGGTTGAAGATGGAGGAACCACAAACCTGTAAGAAGACAGAAACACAGAACACATAGAGAGGGCCCAATTCACCCCATGTCAGGCTACTCAGCAGAACCTCACAGTAAGGCATGAGACTTTTATTTTTTTAAGATTCATTTATTTATTTGAAATACAGAGTTAGAGAGTGAGAGTAAAAGCCGGGGGCGGGGGGGAGAGAGATCTTCCATCTGTTAATTCACTCCCCAAATTGCTGCTATGGCCGGGCTAGGCAAAGTCAAAACCAGGAACTCCATCAGGGTCTCCCACATGGGTGCAGGGGCCCAAGCATTTGGGCCATCATCCACTGCTTTCCCAGGCACAACAGCACGGAGCTGGACCTGAAGTGGAGCAGCTGGGTCTCAAACCCGTGTCCATATGGGAATGCCAGCACCACAGCGGGTGGCTTTATCCAGTAACCCACAACACCAGCCCCAGCATGAGACTTTTAAAGTAAGGGGGGGAATAAACAAAAAAAAAAAAAAAAACAAAGAACAGAATGGCAGCCAGGCATACTGTACCCAGCAAAGCTATCCTTCAGACACAAGAGAGAGAGATATTTGCCAACAAAAGCTGGGAAAAGTTATTACCAGAAATATAAAAGGTATTTCTTCAAGCTGAAAAAAAAGATACACTAATGAATACGAAGAAAACAACAGCAGGTAGAAAACTCAGTGGTAAGAGTGACTATATAATTTCAGAATGCTCTAACATTGTAAACAGTATACATAAAATATTCATGTATTTAGTATGAAGAATAAAAAAAAGAAACAGTTAAAACTAATAATAAAATTACACAGAAATGTTAAGAAGCAGGCAATACAGAAAGAGGTACAATGGGACATCAAAAATTCAAAATACGAAGAGTACAGTGTGATCATACAGTTCTTTTTAAGTATTTCTTACATTGTTCTTGTTTTTTTACGTAAATCCATGTCAAGTTGCTATTATTTCAAAATAGCTTGATATTACCAAAAGATATTTTTGCAAGCTTCATTGTAACCACAAAGCATAAGTGCATAACAGACTTACTAAAAATAAGCAAAAAAATAAAACACATTAGCACAAAAAATTCCTTCTCTACCAAGATAACCTATGAGACAGCAAGAGAGAAACCACAGTGAAACTCTCAAACCAGCATGCAAGAGCAGTGCCAAGATCCTGCCTGTGACTAAATATCTTAAATGCAAATCAATTAATCTATCCAATTAAAAGATAAACAGTGATAAAAGTAGATAAAAAAATAAAGCCCAACTATACACTGCTTAGAAGAAACTCACTTCACATCTAAAGTCATTCATAGATGGAAAATGAATGGACAGAATAAGATAGTCCATGAAAATGGACCCCAAAGGAAGTTTCTATCAGATCAAGTTGATTCTAAATCAAAAACAGAAACAGGTGACAAGGAAGATCATGGTATAATGATAAAGAACAGGAAACACAATGCACCTGTATCAGTAGATCCAAAGGGACAAAGGCATTTCAATACACCCATGGCTAAGGATTTTAAACCTCCTCTAAAATGTGCAGACACTCAAGCAAACAGTCGTTCAGGAAGAACCCTATCGTATCATACCCCAGATCAATCGGACCTGACAGATACCTAGAGAACATCCCCTCTAGGAGCGGCTGACTACACACCCTTCACAAAGCCTCCCAGATCATTCTGCAAGGTAGATCCCACAGTAGGTCACCAAACAAGTCTCTATAACTGTGTTCAAATATATTATCTTTTCTGACCATAACGCAACAAAACTAGAAATCAGTAACAAGAAAAATTTAGTTATATGTAGCAAAGTTACATGTAACTCAACCTGCTCCTGAACAACCCAGGACTCGAGTAAGAAATGCAGAACACAAAAGGAAACACAGCATACAGAAATCTACGGGCAGAGACGCGCTGTGGTGCAGCATGTGAAGCCACTGCCTGCAAGGCCTGCGTCCCCTGTGAGTGCTAGTGTGAGTCCCAGCTTCTCCACTCTCCGTCTGGCTCCCTGTTAATGCACCTGAGGAAGAAGAGGAAGATGGTCTCAGTACCTGGGTCCCTGCCATCCAAGTGGGAGACTGAGACGGAGTCAGCTCCTGACTTCCACCTGGCCCAGCCTTGCTGCTTCAGCCATTTGGGAAGTGAACCAGTGGATGAAAGATCTCTGTCACTCCCTCTCCAACTCTGCCTTTCAAATAAATAAATCAATCTAAAAGAAAAAGGAAAAGAAAATTATGGAGTACACTGAAAGCAGTAATAAGAGGAAAGTTTATACTTTACACAAACAATACAGAAAGATTGCAAACAACTTATCATTGACCTTGTAGAACTAGATAACTCAAATCCAAATTTAGAATGAAAGAAATAATAAAACTCAGAACATAGACATAGAATTTTAAAAAAATCAGTAAGACAAAAAGCTTTGTCTTTGAAAATATCTACAAAATTAACACTTAGCTCAATCAAGAAAAAAAAGCAGTAAAATTCAAATACATCAAATCAGATATTAAAAGGGAAATACCACAGCTGACACCACAGAAACGCAAAGAATCATTAGCCATTACCAAGGACATTCACAGGGAAACAAACCAGACAGCCTAGAAAAATGAAAACATACACCATTAGACGACTAAACCACGAAGAAACAGAACACCCAGCAGGTCAATAATACATAGTCAAACTGAATCAGGAACTAAACGTCTCCCAGCAAAGAAAATTCCAGGACCATACGTCCTTCCTGCTGATTTTTTTTTTTCTTTCAAGCTTCTTGAAGACCCCTTGTATATTAAAATTTAATGTTTTGAGGTTTTTTAAATTACAAAAGTTAAAGATTTCAACTCATTGACATTCAAGCAGCAGAGAAGTATGAGGCTTCTTTCCTGCTCTTTCATCCACATGTCTGATGTTACATATAATGTGTGTATTTTTAATTATTCCAAAAAATAGAAGAGGAAGGAAGTCTCCCAAATTGATTATACAACTCCAGCACTACCTTGATACTGAAACAAGACAAGGACACAACAAAATAAAAACCTACCAGCCAAGACCCTTGATAATCATGCATGTAAGATATCCTCAATACCAGCAACCAGAATCAACATTAAAGAGATTATTCATCATGATCAAGCAGCATTTATGCAAGGATGCAAAGATGGTTCAACATCGGAGAATCATTCAGTGTGATACACTACTCTAACAGAATGAGGGACAAAAATCACATCCTTATTTCAACAGATACACAAAAGGCATGTGATAAAATCTGTTACCTCTTCATTATTAAATCTAGTATCCCATCATGGTAAAAACACTGAACAAATTAGCTAGAAGGTAACTGTACCTCAAAGTAATAAAGGGCTTCAATAACAAGCCAACAGCAGGTAGCATACTGAATTGGGAAAAGCTGAAGGCTTTCTCTCTAAGATTTAGAGCAAGACAAAGAAGCCTACTTTCAACACTTTTTTTTCAACATAGTACAAAAATTTTAGCCAAATAAGGAAAGAGAAAAATAAAAGAGCATTCAACTTCGAAAGGTGGAAGTCAAGTTACACTGTCTGTACACGGTATGATCTTGTAATACAGCAAACACCAAAGACTCCACCAAAAAGCAAATGGAATGAAGAAATTCACCAAAGCTGTAGGATACAACATCAATGAGCAAAGTTCAGGACCACTGTTCTACATCAAAAGCAAATTATCTGAATAAGAAATCAGGAAAGCATTTAGTTTCCAAAAGCTACAAAAAATATACCTGGGAATAAAGTTAACCAAAGAGGTGAAAAGTCTCTATAGTAAAAAAGACCAATCATTTAAGAAGGAAATTGAAGAGGACACAAAGAAATGGTAAGTGTCCGGTGTGAATGGACTGAAGAACCAGTGTCATTAACACGTCCATGCTAACAAAGTCACTTACAGAGTCACTGTAACTCCTATCAAAATCCCAATGACACTCTTCACAGAACTGGAGAAATAAAACACTACTGAAATGCTTATGGAACCACAAAAAACTGCAAAGAAGAAGCAGCAGCATTACACTACTTGACTTTAAAATACATTAGAATGCAGTAGTAATGACAACAGTCTAATATGGGCACAGAACAGACTGGGTGACTCGAGGAACAGAAAGCAGACTCTGGAAGCAAACTCACTGATCTACAGCCAACTAATATTTAATAAAGGCATCAAAACATGCGTTGGATAAATAACCATCTTTGGGGGGCTGGCCCTGAGACACAGCAGGATGCCAGCACCCCATATCAGAACACATTCGAGTCCAGACTGTCCTGCTTCGGATCCAGGTCCCTGCTCATGCTCCTGCCAAGGCAGTGGAAGATGGCCCAAGGGCTTGAGCCCCTGACATCCACACGGGAGACCTGGATAGAGGTACTGACTCCTGGCTTCAGCCTGGTCCAGCCCTGGCCATTGTGGCCGTCAGGGAGCAAACCAGTGAATGAAAGATCCCCCTTCCCTCACTCGGCCTTTCACATAAATAAACAGATAACTATTTTTTAAGTAACATTCTTTGCAAAAATGGTGCCAGTAAAACTGGTTATCCACATGCAGAGGAATATAACTAGACCCATGTCTCTCAGCATAAACAAAAATAAACTTTAAGTGGATTAAAGTCCTCAAAATAAAAACTGGAACTTTGGAATTTCTAGAGAAACAATTAGAAGAAATGTTTCACAACACTGGAATGGGCAAGGGTTTTCCAGATCCATCCCCCAAAATGATAGGAAACAAAAGCAAAAATAGATACATGGGGTCACAGCAAACTGAAGTGCTTTTTCACAACAAACCAGTCAACAGAGGGAAGAGACAATCCACAGGACAGGCAAAAATATTCACAAGTCACAAAACTGACAGAGGGTTAATACCAGAACATACAAGGAACTCAAACAACCCAGTAGGAAAACAAAACAAATAAAAACAATCCAACTTTAAAAGGGTCAGCAGACATTTATCAAAGGAATACATTTATATCATTGCATCATTTATATATACATGCATATCATTATCAAAGGAAGGCATCTGCCAGTCAACTGTCACAAGAAAGAATGCCCCACATCAGACATCATCAAGGAAACACAAAGAAAACCACAGGAGATAGCCCTCGCCCCAGGTGGAACAGCTATTCCCAGAAAGCCAAAGGACAAGAAGCGATGTGGAGCAAAGGGTACACTTGCACACTGCTGGCAGGAAGGCAATCTAGTTTGTCACTGAGGAGAACAGCATGGAGGGTCCATGAGAATCTAAAAGCAGACTGTATGATCCACGAAAATCACCACTGGGGAAATGTGCAAGGAAAATGATAGCAGTCTGTTGAAGAGACATCTGCATTCTCATATTTACTGTAGCACTATTTATAATCCAGGAAATACAATCAGCCTAAGTGTTCACTGATGAATGGATTTTTTAAATGTACACATATACAATGGAATATTATTCATCCATAAAAGAGGAAATGCCATTTGCAACAATACGGACAGAACGGAAGGTCTTTATGCTAAGTGAAGGAAGCCAAGTGTCCTATGATCTCACTCATGTGCAGAATGTAAAAGCAGGTGATATCCTAGAAGTTAAAAGCAAGATATAGTTACCAGAGGCGGAGAAGGCAAGGGCCGAGGGAGGGAAGTGTGTGTGGTGGGGGTGGGGTGGGGTTCAGTGTTGAATAATGGCTTTAATTATAGTGAACTAGAAGGAGGGAGTTCTGTGGTTCTTTCACACAGAAGCGTGACTACAGATGATTTTATACATGTTCACTTTTCTACTTAAGAAAGTCCCACAATATAGATTTTCATGTTTTTCCATAACTACTGTTAAATACTTGAGGAGATAGATATATCTACCCTGATTGGACATTACATAATGTATACATGTATGCAAACTTCACATACTATCTCACTAATATGTATAATTTTCATGTGTATGTTAAAAAGTGTAATTGTTCATTACAATATGCCTTCTATAAAAGAACCCATCACTTTAAAATTATTTCAGTTATACTCGTTTAGGACTTGCTAGGTTGTAGGATGCCTGGTCAATTTGGGCAACAGCAAAAAGATCCTGAGGGCAGCACCACGGTTTTCCCCCGATCCTGAGGATAGCACCATGGTTTTCCACTGAGATCCTGAGGATAGCACCATGGTTTTCCACTGAGATCCTGAGGGTAGCACCATGGTTTTCCCCTGAGATCCTGAGGATAACACCATGGTTTTCCACTGAGATCCTGAGGGCAGCACCATGGTTTTCCACTGAGATCCTGAGGGTAGCACCATGGTTTTCCACTGAGATCCTGAGGATAGCACCATGGTTTTCCCCTGAGATCCTGAGGGCAGCACCATGGTTTTCCACTGAGATCCTGAGGATAACACCATGGTTTTCCCCTGAGATCCTGAGGGTAGCACCATGGTTTTCCACTGAGATCCTGAGGGTAGCACCATGGCTTTCCACTGAGATCCTGAGGGTAGCACCATGGTTTTCCACGGAGATCCTGAGGATAACACCATGGTTTTCCACTGAGATCCTGAGGGCAGCACCATGGTTTTCCCCCGATCCTGAGGATAACACCATGGTTTTCCACTGAGATCCTGAGGGTAGCACCATGGTTTTCCACTGAGATCCTGAGGGTAGCACCATGGTTTTCCACTGAGATCCTGAGGATAACACCATGGTTTTCCACTGAGATCCTGAGGATAACACCATGGTTTTCCACGGAGATCCTGAGGGTAGCACCATGGTTTTCCACTGAGATCCTGAGGATAACACCATGGTTTTCCACTGAGATCCTGAGGATAACACCATGGTTTTCCATGGAGATCCTGAGGGTAGCACCATGGTTTTCCACTGAGATCCTGAGGATAACACCATGGTTTTCCACTGAGATCCTGAGGATAACACCATGGTTTTCCACTGAGATCCTGAGGATAACACCATGATTTCCCCCTGAGATCCTGAGGATAACACCATGGTTTTCCATGGAGATCCTGAGGGCAGCACCATGGTTTTCCATGGAGATCCTGAGGGTAGCACCATGGTTTTCCACTGAGATCCTGAGGATAACACCATGGTTTTCCACTGAGATCCTGAGGAAAACACCATGGTTTTCCACTGAGATCCTGGGGAGACAGCACCATGGTTTTCCACTGAGATTCCGCCAGGTCGACTCTGATGCTCACCACGCCTGGCCAGGGACATCTGAGCTGACAAGACCATCAGTGTGCACTGCTGACCCCAATACACACCTGCCCAGGTCCAATTTATCACCGTGGATGTGGTCTCAGAGAAGACACAACCCTCTCCCAAGCAAAGAGCCTAATAGGACACTGCCCGCCACCCGAGGGCTGAACCCTCACTTCTGCCTCCCAGCCCACTCTCTGGGTGGGCTACAATCCCACCTTGTACTCTGCTGTCCTGTCCTTTCTTCAATACTTTTCTGCTTTAGTTGGCTGTCTCCTCGCCTTCTTTGAACCCTAAAATCCAAAAACCTAAGATATTCACATTTACTAGTGAGGCCAGTGAGTTACCAACTATACACTAATGTCAAGTGAGTATGTGGATGTTCTTGCTAAGAAAGGAGTAACTTTGTGAAATAAGGCCTGAACTTAACTTTTTTTTCTGAATTTACTTTGAAGTCATATACTGGAAGCACAATGGTAACACCGAGTATTTAGCAGTGAGCTAGCAGCTCATGAATTCTCGGTCTGATTCATTAATCTCCAGTCTGGCATTCATCAGACGCCTCCATTTCTGCTCTATAAAATGACAAGGTTGGAACTAAATGATCTTGAAATTTCCTTCCAGCTCAAAAATCCTGATTCTACGTACATCTGGCACAATATTTTAAAGGACATATGCCTCCTATGAAGTGAAATAAAGGGAATAATCACACAGAAATGGCACAATGATTAACTTCACTGAGAGCCGAAAGTCGCTGCGCACTCGCCTCCCAGATGAGAAGTTCACCTAATGAATCAAGCCTGCAGGATCCATCAGCACGCAGCTGTTTGACAGAGAACATGCACTGTGAAATTGCTGATTTTATCTAGTGATTCTTGTTCTAAGGGTCACACACAGAAAAAAGGGAGGGGTCAGTGAGTTTCTCATTACTACGCATCAGCTTTGACAATGCAGTTTCTTCTGATGTTGCAATAAGCTATATGAGTCTTAATGAGTGCTACTGCTGAAGTAGCCATGCAAATTAGCATTTCCCTTGTGCCACAGCTTGAACTAAATTTGGTCTAAATGAAATAAAGCAATGGACCTAAGAGACATCTGATCATTTCTACCTCTCAGTCACTTTACCTTTGGTTAAGTTTTCTTGGAAATCAATGCTTGCTTTGAAACCAACACTCTGGCTGGGTCTATCCTGGATTGTATTCACAAAGCTCACAATTCAATTTATGAGTTAGATTAAGATAACAGGAATGGTTCTGAAATCAGAGTATCTTCAATCCATGACACTGCTAACTAGAATTTCAATTATCATAGGTATGGCAAGAAGGGTTTGGTGACAAGGGAGGCCAGTGGTAAACTCAAGGAACTTGCTTAAAGACAGTACACCACAAGCCAATGCCTGCATAATAATCTGGTTCTAACTACGTGAAAGGATGCATGTATCAGCAGATACATTCTGATGATACATTAACCACATTCTACAGGGCAACTGTCAGCATTGGTGAGTTTGGTGGACACGTGCAACCCTGCAAAGATCCAGGTGGTCGAGTGAGTAAACACGCGAAAAGTAAGAGCACTTGCCAGCTGTTCTCCGTGCGGGCCCAGATGACACCCGAGGGCCAGGTAATGCACTGCAGGATGGGGGTGAATGTGCAGTGCAGGAGGCTCTGCAGTGCCCCGACCCCATGCACGAGACGACAGCAGTACTACCACTTCTAACCACTTTGGTCTGCAAGACCAAAAATGTCTCCAGACGTGGCCAGCTGCACTGAAACTGAGCAAAATCACCTCCAGATGAGAACCACTTGGCGTCGTGAACATTTGCCCTAAGAGACAGCTTCTTGCTGGTTACGTTTCAATTAGACAAAGAAGCATGGCGAAATCCATGGGAGGGGGTCACTAACAGTAGTGACTAAGAGAGAGCAATCGAATGCCTGGTGCACTTGTGCCTGCTGTCACTTGTTCCAAGCCCTAGCATTACAAACGAGAGTGGTGGCTTTATTTATTTTGAATTTGCCTTTGTTTTGACATCATCCATAAAAAACTACTGGGGAGAGCCTTAGAATTTCAGCCCGGTGGCTCTCACTTGCATGTCTAACAGATTGGGGCAATATATAATGTGGAGCAGCTCACTGCACAGCCAAGGAGGCATAGCCCAGCGAGAAGGGGCACAGCATGCCGCACCAGGACTCTAAGGATCAACAGTATAAATCCTTCCTCACCACAATTCCCCAACAGGACAAACATACAGACAAGAAAGAAAGGGCGAGCTGCCAATTCCTGAGCTGTGTGAACCTTTGTAAGCCCTCAGCAATTTACCAAACACTACCCCACGCACTCCAGAACTATATGGAATGGGGCATGGATTTCCAAGCATATACTCACACATCAGACAGAAAAGAGAGGGAAAGGCCATCAGTTTTATGGATGAAAACCTGTTTGCAGTAGGCACCCTGGAGTAAGTGCCATGTCTACACTGGCTTCGCATGATGAAGTAATTCAGCTTAAACAATACTGGATCTAATAAGGGTGTGTAGAGTGAAAGATGCAAGTGTGCCAATGATACTAAGTTCTTCCTGGTAGTGAAAAGCAGATGACGGCAGAGGTGGAAGGAATACACAAGAGCAATGAGGGGCTTGGAAACGCCAATGAGCCACAGTGACTACAGCTGCCAAGGGGTATACGGAACAGGAAACCTACTAACTCATATGAATAATAAAATGATGCTGGGTTACCCATCTTTAACTCCAGAGAACTGAAGAGATTGTTGGAATTTGAAATTATTGGACCAATTATTTTCAAAGGCAGGAGACATCAAGAGATATTTTTAAGTGAAATAAAATATGACAATAACAAAACACCAATTAAAAACAACATTCTCCTATTCTCCACCTGAGTTACGGTAAATCTGATCCTATAAGGTCCCTCAGAAAGAGATAAGCTGCAATGTTTTTTGTATCAAGCAATAAATGTGCTCAAGAAATTAAAGTGTATACACACACACCACACACACACACACACACACATATTCATATTCTCCCCATCTGGCACAGAAAGAGATGCTTGTCATTTATAAGAGCAATTTAAAAAAAACACAGAAAAAAAGAACTTAAATTATATTTATTTTGAACCAAGTTGCCCATCACCAGATGAATAGATAAAGGAAATGTGGTATACATACACAATGGAATATAATCAGCAATAAAAAAGAATGAGGGGCTGGTGGCTGTGGCATAGTGGGCTAGACCTCTGCCTGCCACATTGGCATCCCATGAGGATGCTGGTTCGTGTCCCAGCTGTTCTTCTTCTGATCCACCTCTCAAATACAGCCTGCAGAGCAGTGGAGGATGGCTCAAATGCTTAGGTTCCTGCTCCCACTTGGGAGACCCAGACAAAGTTCCTGGGCCCTGCCTTCAGATGGGCATAGCTCTGGCTCTTGTGGCCATCTGGGGAGCGAACCAGTAGATGGAAGACCTTTCTGTCTCTCCCTCTGTCTGTAACTCTATCTCTTAAATAAATACTTTTTTTGAAAAAAAGAAATAAATTCTAGCATTTGCAGTAAAAAGCAAAATGGATACAACTGGAGGACATGATGTGTTGTGAAATAACCTGGACCAGAAAAACAAACACTGCATCTTCTCCCTTATATGCGGGAGCTAAAAATTAAAAAAGCAAAAAGAGAAAAAGAAAAGTCTGTGGTATCAGTATTGCTTCAAATACAGTTTTGTAAAACGTCTATGTCTTTGCCAAACCAGTGGTTAAGAATGCTATACTACTATATACTTAATGATGTGTGATTACTTTGAAATTTACTACACATGGTGAAAAGGTACTTTTTGCATTCAATTATTGTTTATAGCCATTGTCCCACTAAACTAGGCTTTTTGTTTTTTACTTTTTAAACTTATTTGGTGAGTCATTAAGTTTTTTTACTGTAATGTAAATTTAAAATGTGTTATCTCAAAAACTAAAAAAAAGAAAGGAAGAAGGGTGGGAGAGGGGGAGTAAGGAAAGGAGTATCCTTTTATACTTAGAGTTCTATCTACTAATCACAATGAATCTGTTAAAAACTAATAAAAAATTAAAATTCAAAAAAGCTTATTTTGGTGATAACTGAAATCCATGTATTTGAGCAATCTCCAAAAAGTTCTTAGAAAATACACATCATGGAAGTGCTACTCTGTGATTTCAGTTCTTTTTCTACATCAACATAAGTTGAAGTGAAAACAGCCCTAGTCAGTGTCTGTCTGAGGTACCCTGGCGTGACGCGGCTGCAGGCCGTCAGCACCGCCGTGGGGTTTCCAGCAAAGCCCAGGTTAAGGGGAGCATGTGCCCTGCCACCCGAGGGCATCACCCAGGGAAAGTGCACCCCATCTCACAGGACCCCTGACACACTGCAGAGTCTGAAGGAGCCTGCAGGGCTCCACCTCGTGTAATTCTGCTTGCTGTGCTGTTCATATTGGCAGTTAGAGTTGGAGTATCCATGAACACACTGAATTTATTAAGGAGAATCATTCTGCTTTGACATAGAACAAACATGAGAGAGGCAGCCTACCTGCACTCAGGGCCCAGAACTTGCCTGTTCTACCTGATGGTCCTTCCCCAAGACACCCACTTAGGGGCTCTCCCCCCCAAGGGGTGAGTGTGTGCCAACTACTTTCGCGCCCAGTGGACAAGAGCAACATGATGCAGAATGCTTATCTTCCTAGGCTTTGCTTGGAATCCTTCCGCCAGCATGAGAAGAGGCTGGGGCTAGCCGGCTGAGAGGCAACACAGCCTTGCCACCTGCATCCCACAGCAACCAACAACTGCAAGACACAGGAGACTCCCAGACCTCACAAGTGGCCCGTACGCACCAAGAGTCTCCACTGGACTTTTTGCTTCTTATAACAGTTTCCTACCTAGAGTGAGGTAGCTGCATAAAAAGGTAGAAGCCTCTTGAACGTTAACTTGTTCAGAGGGTCTGGCACTGTGGCATACCAGGTTAAGAATCAGCCTGTGGTGCTGGTATCCCACACGGGTGCTAGTATGAGACCCAGCTACTCCACTCCCAATCCAGCTCCCTGCTGTGGCCTGGAAAAGCAGTAGAAGATGCCCAAGTGCTTGGGCCCTTGCACTCACGTGGGAGACCTGGAGGAAGCTCCTGGTTCCTGGCTTCAGCCTGGCCCAGCACTGGCCATTGCAGCCATCTGGGGAGTAAACCAGTAGATGGAAGATCTCTTCCCCTTTCTGTCTCTTCATGAGGCCTCTCAAGTAAATAAATACATCTTTAAAAAAATAAAACTTGTGGAGAAGAATTCTGCCTTCTGAAAAGCCAACTCCACGGCACCTGGTGAGGAGTCAGCAGGGTGGCAGAGGAGAGTGTGCCAAGTGGAAAGGCAAACCTGCAGGCCATGCGCCTGCAGTGCAGCTGCCTCTGCTCCTTCCCAACTAAACACAAGCCCTGTCTCCAGAAATAACATCACAAAGAGATGCCTAAAAGGGAGAAAAACAATCTGTACTGCACAGGCATCTCAAGATATTTTCCTGGATGTCCATGTGTTACACTGGGCACTAGAGAAGGCTGCCATCTGGAACTACCAAAAAGCGTGTTCTCTCCAACCAAGGAGCTCGAAGGGGAAGTCTGGATACCCTGCTGGGAGCATAAGACAGGACAAGACACTCACACTCTCCAGCCATGAGCACAGCATCCCCACACCATAGCTCAAGGCAGCACTTTCCACTCCCAGGAGACACCTGTGACCCCCCCCCCCAGGAGCTCAAGCTGAGCAGCACAATCAGTAGACCAGGCAAGCAGTGCAGGGCTCAGCAAAGCCACGCTCTCACCAGGACACAGTCCTGAAAAGGCCTTAACCTACACACTAATCCTAAAAAGAAATTCTCTACTGAGATAAAAGATCAAAATGGCATTAAGAGTCCTCTGATCTAATATTTAAAGTGTCCAAAATACAATGAAAACTCATTCATTATACCCAGAATCAAGAAAAGACTAGCTTGAATGAGAACAAAGTTACCAGGTAAAGGCAATGCTGAGGAACCAAAAGGAGAAAGTATCTGACATAAATTTTAAAGCATCTATCATTAAAAAGTTTCAACAAGTAAACAAACATCTCTGAGACAAATGAAAACACAGAAAATGGAAACAAGACTGGAAATGGCAAAAATGAACCAAGCAGGAATTAAAGAACAATTATATCAGCAAAATATGAAACTCACAATATAGGCTTAATGGCAAAGTGAAATTAAATGAATAAAGAATCAAAGAGACATTAGGACAGGTCAATGTAACTTACTCAATCTGAACAACCAGGAGAAAATAAAAATGCACACCCTCCCACCGCCAGCAGCCCCACCAGCAAATTGAACAGAACGTCATAAAACTGGTATAATAAGAAAAGAGCAACTATGCACATTACCGCAGTTGGGGGATAAACAGGAATTTAAAGAAATAATTTCTAAAACTTTCCAAATCTTTTAAAGATTTATTCACTTATTTGAAAGTCAGAATTACAGAAGGAGTAGGAAGGGAGAGGGAGAGGCGAGAGACAGAGAAGAGAGGGTGCAGGGGCCCAAGCATTCGGGCCACCTTCCACTGCTTTCCCAGGCCATAGCACATAGCTGGTTCAGAAGAGGAACAGCTGGGACTCGATTTGGTGCCTACATGGGATGTTGGTGCTGCAGGCAGTGGTTTTACCCCCTACACCACAACAACGGCCCAAGAACTTCCCAAATTTGACTGAACACATAAGTCTAAAGATTCAAAGAACAAAACAGAATCGACTGCAAGACACAGTGTAACTGAGCTTCTGACAAGGAAAGCCAGATGAAATGAGCACATTCCTCTTCTCAAAGTGTGGAGGCTTGCAAGGGGTGGTGTGACGGGTCTCACGGGCAGACAGAGAAGAAGTGCTAACGCCGATGCTGTCCCTGGAAAAACCAGGTTAGGAACGAAGGGGGACTAGGAGGATCTGCTGCAAACAGACAGACCTTGAAGAATGCGCAGAAAAGTTCTCCAAACAGAAGGGAAATGGTGACAGAAGGCAGGGACCTTCGGCCAGTAGAGCAGACCACTGGAGTGGTGGGGGCAGCCGTGAGTGTCACAGACTCTTCTCTTGCTGGGTCTCTGAAACGACTGTGACAACTGAAGCAGCAAACACCACACGTCCACCGCTCCACAGTGCGTGCAGACGAGCTGCACGGATCCACCGCAGCTTTCAGAGTGGCAAAGTGAGGAGACTTGAATGCTGCTAAGTTTTCAGTTCCGCACATAAAGGGTAAAGGACAACACCAGCTCTTACTGACAATTCACACTTGCGAATTCAGTGCCCAGAAAACTAAGCAACTAGATAAAGCAATACATCCAAATGTACTACAAATAAATTCAAGGGAAAGCCTAACTCACATTCGGACAACACGTGGGAATCCAGGGGACAGGGAGGAAAGACAGAGCAAAGTGAGGGCAGAGCATGGGGAGAGCAGGTGGCCATGGACATCACCCAGATGGGCCAGCCCCTCTGCAGCTCACAGCAATGCAAATCTTCTCTGGCTTCAGTTTGGCTCTACAATTTAAATGATTTTTGGTGATTTACAAAGTATACTCCTTTTGGTAAAAATATTCACTCATTTAGCCACAAGTGAAAATTATTGGTGGAACATTATCTAACAAAACTTAATTAACATCTACACAGAAGGACACAATAGACAGTTTTCAGGTTTCAGGCACGTACACAGTCAGCCTCCACATTCTTGTGCCCCACACCAGCAGATTAAAACCAACATTAACTGAAAGCGTGTGTGTGCATGTGTGTGTGTGTGTGTGTACACAACTGCTTTTTCACTGCTTTGGAAGTGGGTGTTTGGTCTACTGACTGGGATGCCTGCATCCCCTGTGGGGATCCACACCTGCTGCAGCCTCTGCAGACAGAGATGATGGCTCCAGTGACTGGATTCCTGCTGCCCACATGGATGACCTGGACTCAGTTCTCAGCTCTTAGCTTTAGCGCAGTATTTGGAAAATAAACCAGTGAATGGGAGCGCCCCCTCGCTCGCTTTCTCTCTCATCAAATAAACACCTAACAATTTTTACATAAAATATCTGCATGTTTTGAACAATCATATACTATTGACCTTGCCATTATTCCTGTACAATGTATTGTAGCTACTATTTACTTGTCATTTGTATCAGGCATGATCCTCGATCTAGAAACTGTGTAACGTGTTTGGCAGGATGTACACACTGTATGCCATGTAGAGTCATTTTCTACAGGAGACATCAGCATCACGGATTCCGAGATCCATGTCAGGTGTTGGACCTAGTCTCTCCTGGATGCACAGGACAACGTGATGGTAATATTTACATGATTTTAGGCTCAGTCCTGTGAAGAAGGGTAATTTTAAAAAGAAAATATGACAAAATACCTGCAATAAACAGGTACACATTTAAAAGCCTGATAATAGCAATGGCCACAAGGGTTTGGTGGTACAGAGACTCTCCCACGGCCAGAGAAGAGGTCCACTACCCATCAAGATTCCAAACTTGCAGATCCTGAGAGCCAACTTCCCCACTGCTCATACATCCCAGAATGATAAGCATCTGCAGCGCACACACACACACACACACACACTGCAGAACTGTTCACAAACAGGCATTCTGAAACAACCAGAATGTTTCTGACGAACCGGTGGCCACTATGTCATTTTGTTTAAAGGAACATATGTACACTCCCCGGATAACATCACTGGTGAGCATCTCTACTCACAGAAATGCAATGACAGTAGAGTATATAAAGCAAAAGGCAGGGAAAATGGACAACGGATTACAACTTACATTTTTAAAATACATCAAAAGTAATGTATTTCTTTTAAACTGTAAGTAGATAATCTCATCTTGAACAGTCAGGAATGAGAAAGGCCAAGCTGAAACAGCCAGTGACTGACGCGGTGGAAACATTGCCTCATTGCTAACACACTCGTCCCTGTCCATTGTCACTTCCCGTGATTCCTGTGACCTGCATTCAAGTGCAATCCAAAATACTACATAGAAAGTTCTAGAAATTAACAATTTGGAAGTTTAAATTGTGTGGGGTTAGGAGTAGTACCATGAGGACTCCCAAACTCTCCATGACACAACTCCCTCCTTTGTCAGGTACGCATTCTCTAACTGCTCCCCACCCGCCGGTCACTCAGTAGCCGTCTCCATGGACACTGATGGAACTGCAGTCAGAGCGCTCAAGGCACCCTCATGTCACGCCAGCGCCACCTCACAGCATCCGTGTCCCTCACTTCCCCTCACAACGTCAGCACTGGACCCTCTCACATCAGCCTGAGAAGAGCTAGAGTGCAGTGTGGTGAGACTGGCGCCACACCCACATAACTCTTATTACAGTGGAACTTACTAGTTATTGTTCATCTCTCACTGTGCCGGATTCCTACACTGACCTTCGTCACAGAGGTGTGTGTGGACAGTCACTTGTTAGGTGATTTTCCTGTGGGGCTGGCATCACAGGGGCACTTCACAATCTGGACAGCCAAAACAGCACTGCAAACATGGTGCAGCCGTGACTGCAATGCCGTGACACACACAAGACAGGAAAAACCCTGTCCATAGGGCCTGGCAGCATCCACAGTGTCAGGCGTCCCCTGGGAGCCTTGGACTGCATCCTCCACAGATGGGGGACTCCCGTGTGTCATTTCATTCAAGGAGAATGTTTCTGTATATAATTTGTGCATTTTTAAGAATGTGTGCAGATACAACACAGGTAACTCTTAAATGTATGACAGACACATTACAAACTCTGAAGCTCTGCAACCAGAACTGCCATGTAAGGCCGGCTCTGAGTACTTTAAAGCCCTCTATTGTTTCCAGCTTCTGTCCTCTGAGAGCAGACCACCTGGAGGCTGCAGGCAGGACCAGGATGCATCCAGCAAGTCTCCGTCACAGCCTCAAGGGTCACCAAGGGTAGAGGAGGTGAGGCCAACCTAGAAAAGTAGTAGCAGCTGGCCCTTGTGTAAAGGCTCTGCTTGAAAGAATACAATTTAAAAAAGGCTTTGAGTCTCAAGTCGGAAGTCAGGCACAGGAAGCCCAGGAACAGACTCCAAGGGAGAGAGGGAGTGCCTGGGCAAGGAGCAGACACAGGAGCGACGCCAGAACCACGTGGAGCTGCGGTTCCCTCACGGACGCAGAGGTGCATGGCACACTAAAGTTACAGCACAGCCTCCCGGCTGGTGAGCAGAGTGAGTTAACTGAAGACTTTGTTCCTGGCTTCATCATTTACTTTCTCTGCAAACTCTTTGGCTTTTCATTCTAACTTTAACACTCTGAAATTGCATAGACAGACAGAGACACTTCAAACCAATCGATTTCAACTTTTAATTTTTTTTGCTTTTGTAAATACTGCTCATCCCATATCTCTCTGCTCACAGAATATCCTCCACTGTCTCTTCAAATACTGGTTACTCCTCATTACCCACTATTCTTTTGAAAGTCCATTTAGATCATGGTCTAGAAATGCTGGATCCCTTTCTAGTCTTCACTCTCCAGTTCTCTAAGTCACTCTACTGCCATGCCACATTTCCATGCTGCCATACACATGTCAGCAATATTATTTTCTCTTTTTATGGTCCAGATGATTCTTCTTTATATCCACCTAGTCTTGTCACTGAACAAAATATCCTATCACACTAAAAATATGATTTCTAATTATTTCACAATCTTGTTCTCTCATCTTCATGCTCATCTGTAACACTTGTTGCATCTCCCTCCTGCATGGTGGCACCACCCGGCAAGTATAAGGAGGAGTTGTGCGACCAGCTCATCGGAGACTCCCTACTGGACTTCTACTCTGTGCACAACTCTCCAGCTCCAACCATGCTTTAAATTTCTGCATTTTCAGTGAGAACAGCTAAGATGCAGGCACAGCCTCTAGGAGCAGCCGTGAGTCTATGTTTGCAAACTCTCCTGAGCTTTGCTGCCTGCCCCGAGAGGCACACAGCCAGCTCCAACTACTGGGCTGCTCTGTTGAGCCTGGACACTGCTCCTGGGCCTCCTGCTCCTATGCAAGGGCATCAACACCCTTTGTGCAGCAGCACTATCCCTACGATCTGCCGTGCTGCAGTTGCCCTGTCCAGTTTCTATTTGCCAGTGATTTCTCAGTTTCTACCGACCACTGAGCGCTCGTAACTGCTTTGGTTTAGGACGGGGTTCTGTGCTGCCACCAGGTGGAGTATTTTGCCACCTTGTAATGAAAACCTGTCCTCTAATCTCTGTTGTGGATGAGCTAGGGAGGCCAGTGGGGAGAAGGGGCTCAGCTTTTCACAGTAATGGCTCCTCCAAGGGCCATGTGAAAGCACTTAAAACAATGCCTTTGTATGCGCTAAAATTTCAAACAGACCTAACTTCTGACTCAGCATTTTCCCTTCCAGGAATCTAACCAATATTGTTAATGATACCATTAAGCTGAGATGCTTACTTAAGGACATTCATCTCAATATTCTTAGAAATAGCAAAATAAGGGAAGCCATTTGGAAATTCTTCAAAACAGCTGAACACATTTTGGTCCATTTGTATTATGGAATATTATGCAGCTACTACAATGAGAAAGAATGTGCACCGATTTTTCAGGTTTATCACTGATTTATTTACAAATGAAAATATCAAGTAGTCAATGAGAGACTCGGTGTGAGAACAGACGATGGCCAGAATACATGTGTGTGTGCAAGTAAGAAATCTGACTCTCACCTACAGCGATCAGCCCAGAAAACCAACCTACAATATGGCAGACAGACTGCTGTCCATAAACCCGACTGGAAGGAAGTCAGGGTGTAGCTCTAGCTATCGGTCCAATAGCCAGCAACAATCTCTGTAACAATCATCCCCAAATACCCTGACCAGTAATGGACAACTTCCCTCATTTTGTCCCTACTTGCAAAGTAAGTAAGATCACCCAGAAAAAGCCAACTGTTCCCGGTAACCAATCCCATGAAGCACCCTGAGTGTAGCTAGCACACCTTGAGTTTTCCCACACCTCCAGACTCCATCACATACAACTGAAACTGCTTCTCTCCTCTGACTGCCATTCCGTCACTGCCAGGACAAAGTGCTGAACAGCCTTTACTCGTTCTAATTTGGATACTTATTGACTTCTAGATCTATAAGGCACAAAGCTGTTTATCAACAGTATACACACAATTTAATCAAAACAACAGAAACAAAGGCTACACATGTGATTGTTAAGGAATAGCAGATACATCTATTTGTTTTATAATTCAAGTAACTAAAATAAAAGATACAATAATACATTAATTGGCCTACTCATACATACAGCTATTTCACATGATAATTCTAGTTATCTGACTTAACATGGAGATTTATGAAGATACTCCATATATTGAATACTGGGTGCAACTATTTTAAGAGCAAACTAACAATTTCTCTCTTACGTGAATTAGAGTTCAAATCTAGGTCCCTAAAATGACTAGAAAATACTTTTGAACTACAAATATTTAGCTTAGTGAGAAAAACATTTTAAAATTATTTCCTGCTGTGCTTTTCAATATCTGTCCCATGTTTTATCATCCTGTAGGCCTGGACACACTGTAAATTGTACTCTAGTTTTATGTCAAGTGTTGTCATAGCCAAGAGAACAAAGAATCTCTCTTATCAGCCCCCTCCTGCTGGACTTGCTGATGCACTCGATTCCCAGCTATTAACCCAGCGGACCTACACTCCGCTCACCATCACTCGGAGCTTCTTAATGCCTACAGGGTTAGCTGTGCACAGACGTTCTGACAAGAAGTGTTGCTTCTTTTGTATTGAACAATGTTTGCCAATATTCCCGTGTCTCACCAAAGGATGACAAGAAGATGATCCGGTTAAACCAGAGGAACTTTCGACATTGCTGGAAGCACCGTTTACTTAGGCAGAGGGGAAACCACCCTGAGAATGTGGATTTCCACAGTGCTTTGTAGACTTTTGTTAGGAGAGGGGGGAAAGAGTACCTATCTTTTAGTCAACCATTAAGTCTTACATCACTTGGAAAAATTTTTCAACAGCCGCTGATAAATGAAAAATCTATAACTGCAACAGAATAACCGCAATCGACGAAAGTAGCCATCAATTCTCAGTGAATTATTTAAGGAAATTCTTAAGTTCAATAGCTTCCACAAACTCTTTACTGTCTTCACATTAAGAATTATAATTTTTATTGGCCGGTGCCGTGGCTCACTAGGCTAATCCTCAGTCTTGCGACACCGGCACACTGGGTTCTAGTCCTGGTCAGGGTGCCGGAGTCTGTCCCGGTTGCCCCTCTTCCAGGCCAGCTCTCTGCTGTGGCCCGGGAGTGCAGTGCAGGATGGCCCAAGTGCTTGTGCCCTGTACCCCATGGGAGACCAGGAGAAGCACCTGGCTTCTGCCATCAGATCAGCGCGGTGCGCTGGCCGCAGCGCGCCGCCCTGGCCGCAGCGGGCCGCCCGTGGCAGCCATTAGAGGGTGAACCAACGGCAAAAAGGGAGACCTTTCTCTCTGTGTCTCTCTCACTGTCCACTCTGCCTGTCAAAAAAGCAAAAAGCAAAAAAAAGAGTTCTATAGGTTTTGTTGAACTACTGTGTCTTAAAGATTTTCTTAAGGTGTTCTGGTCATTTTAGGTAAATAAACTCTGAATTCATAAGCTCCTTTGCATGTGTTCAATATTCCATCAAGTGTTCTATTTTCTCTATGGAGATAAAAGATTCTATCTCTTCCTATAAAATATAGGAAATCTGCTTGGTCACAGAATTCTGATACCAATTTTTTCCTTGTCGAAAAATGATGAAGAAATCTACACAAAATCAAACCGTAACTCATCGTACCTGCTCTGTTGGATCCCAACATTGCCTGCCTGTCTGCCTTCCCCCACACCTTCCTGCCTTCTCTGCCTCTCTCTGGAACACACTGGCGTTTGGAATGACTGACAGTTTTGAAGATGGCACGGACAGAAGTAGTTGTCTGAAACGAAGGTGTTGCATATTCTGAGTTTGTGTTTGATTCCATTTCAATTTATTCCCCACATTCCTATGTCATTTATTGCTATGGCAACTGGATACTCATCTAAAATAACATCTGAATGTGAATGGGGAAAATAAAATATTTAACTGAATATAAACTCATAATGTGATGGGAAATTTTCTACTGATGAATGGTATTTACAAAAGCATCCATATCTGCTGTAATAAAACCAACAAACTAACATCGCTGATGGCATGGGCTATTAGGTTCCTCTGTTCCCATAACCACTGCTGTGGATTTTTATATACACACACACACACACATACATATATATACACATATCTATGTGTGTCTATGTGGCATGACTACTTCAAAAGAGAGAATGAATATGTAGCCTATGATAAATTTGGAAAATATGAATGCATAATGAAGAAAATGTGCCAATATGAGCTAACAGCTAAGTAAGAGACTGCCCAGCCATTTGGGATTGCTTCTTTCATAACCCAAAGACTAGCTACTGAAGAGAACTCAGGAATTAATCGTAAATGCCTCATTTGAATCCTGCCTGATCAACAAAATCATGATGAATATCCTAATGTTCCTATGACAGGTGTTAAATATTATCCAAAAGGAATTCTATGGTTTGTAGAGGTTGAGGTAAGAAATTAAATTGGTGAATTTTTCTGTATCACAGCAAACTGTCCCCGTCTTTAAGACGATGAGCAACCACATTCTCTACAGACAGACATGCAGCTGCAGGGCACTCTGTGGCAGTGGACTGGGAAATGCACTGTTTGAAAAATCGTTAGCCTAAGTCATTACATTCATGTTCTACATTTCATTGATTTTTAGGAGATTATTTAACATATGTGCTAAATTTTGCTATCTATTATTTAACATATGAACTAAATATTGCTATCTAGAGAAATCAGAAAGAAACTCCTTTAAAACTATTTCTTTGAGGCACAACTGACAAGGCCAAGTACGTCCAAGTGAAGGCTCAGCACCCTCAGGTGGCCAACGTATTGGGCAACTGCCTCCACTGAGCTCCAAGTGGCCTTTCCCACTTCTAAGCTGCCCTGCTCCTCTCAAGCAGTTTCTCTCCACACCCGTCACCCAGCAGACCTTGCGGGCACTGACGGCACGTTGTGTCTATCCATGTATTTGGGTACTTCACATAAGTGCAATCATACAATACATGACTTCAGTATCCGGTTTCCTTCCCACAGCACAATGCTTTGAAGGTCATCTGTGAATGGCACTTGGTCTGACTCTTTTGTACTATAGCCTGACTATCCCTGACTGCAAATGCATGGGCCAAAATCATTTCAGAACACAGAGTTTTAGCATTTTGGAGTATCTGCATGTATATGATGAAATATCCTGAGAAGGGGTCAGGACCCAAGTCTATACATGAAATTCATTTATGTTTCATACATACTTTAAAAACACAGCCCAAAAGTAACAATATCTTCAGTGCACCTCCAGTTTGACTGTAACTCATCAAACAAGGCTGGGGTGAAATTTTCTATTTATGTTGTCAATGTCACTGCTCAAGAAGTTTCAGACTTTGAGCAGTTCAGACACTGGACTAGGGTTACTCAACCAGCATGGCAGAAAGTGCTGCTTCTAACAAGTATGCACATGTATTTCTGTGAGTACCAGTTTTCCAATCTTCTGGGTATACACCTAGTAAGTAGACGCTAATGCCATATAATACTGTTTAACTTTCTGAGAAATGCCAAATGTGCTTAACAGTGGCTGGGGCCTTCCACATTGCCACAAGCAGTGCACAGGGTCCCAGTTTGTCCACGCCCTTGCCAACACTTGTATTGTCTGACTTCATTACTATCACTTCATTGTTATTATAGCTGTCCCAGTAGGCAAGAGGTGGTACCTCCTGTTTGGATTTGCATAGTCATAAGGATTAATGATGTTGAGCATCTTTTCATGTGCTTGCTAGCCATCTGTGTATCTTCTGTGGAGAAATGTTGACTCAAGTGTTTTGCCTGTTTCTCTGATTGGGTTGTTTATGTTTTGTTGCTAAGTTGTAAGGGTTATTTATATATTCAGGGTATTAGAAGTTACCTTGTCAGTTGCTTTACAAATGTCCTTTGATGCAACAAAGTTTTATATTTAGATAAAGCCCAATTTGTTTTTCCTTTTGTTGTTTATACTTTAGGTGTACAAGTATTTTTTAACAACACACATGCCAAATACACAAGTGGAAAGAAGGCTGTTACTCCATATCCATGGAAAAGTTTTCACAGTATCAGGATGAAAGTATAATCAGATTTGCTTTTATTTTGCTTGAATGGACACTCTTCATTAACTGAATAAGACAAATTATTGCTGTTTTACTTTTCCATAAAAATGAAGTGAGAAGAATATATATCATCTTTCTTAAGGTAGAATATGAAATGTAACATTCTTTCGTTTGTTCATAAATGGCTCTGAGTGCTATAATATACATTCTAGACCATGGGGCCCTCCCTCACTGAGCATGCCTGCAGGTCAATGAAGGGCCATGAGGAAATGCAGGCAAAATGTTGTCTAGGGTGACCAGGCAAGGGCTGCAAAAGACAGGACCACAGAAGTGAGATGGGACTTACAATGAGGGAGCAGAGGGCGAAGGAAGCCAGCATCCCAGCCTGAAGAAATCAGAAATGCAAAGCTTCTCACAGGGACGCAGACACTGGGTTTTTCAGTCGTGGAAGAAGGGCCACTCTGGGTCATGGAGAATGTAGACATGATATGAGGAAGCACCTGCCTGAGGCTGGTCACTGGAGTTCTCCAACAGACCTAGACTGGACGTGAGGCTGGGCATTAAACAATGACACTCCCCCAGGATGAAGAAGAAAACTGGGATGGGGAGTAGTTCTGAGAGCTGTCAACATAAAAATGATGCTGCCTTCATCTCCACCGAATTGTGGTCTTGCAAGGATTCTCTAAAAACCCAGGAAATCATGCTAAAGGTGGGGGAAAGGTCCACTGGGTATGGGGCTAAGCAGGGAAGTTTCCTCACCTTGCATTAAGTATCTATAAACACAGAGAAGCAAAGGCCCAGAGAGGGAGGGAGCAAGGCCCATCTGGGCAGCTGTGCACTGCAGATCAAGGTAGTCAGGACTCCCCAGGGCTAAACAGACAACGGATGGAACCCAGGCAATGGTGCACTGCAGGTCAAGGTAGTCAGGACTCTCCAGGGCTAAACAGACAACAGATGGAACCCGGGCAATGGTGCACTGCAGATCAAGGTAGTCAGGACTCCCCAGGGCTAAACAGACAACAGATGGAACCCAGGCAATGGTGCACTGCAGGTCAAGGTAGTCAGGACTCTCCAGGGCTAAACAGACAACAGATGGAACCCGGGCAATGGTGCACTGCAGATCAAGGTAGTCAGGACTCCCCAGGGCTAAACAGACAACGGATGGAACCCAGGCAATGGTGCACTGCAGGTCAAGGTAGTCAGGACTCTCCAGGGCTAAACAGACAATGGATGGAACCCAGGCAGCGGTGCACTGCAGGTCAAGGTAGTCAGGACTCCCCAGGGCTAAACAAACAACGGATGGAACCCAGGCAATGGTGCACTGCAGGTCAAGGTAGTCAGGACTCCCCAGGGCTAAAGACACAATGGATGGAATCTGGCACCTACAGGTTGTCAGGCTTTTCAACTAAAAGAGGCAGAGCTCATGCATTCCCTGTATCCACACAGAATCCAATTCTGAAGCTGAGATTTACTTGACAACCTTCTCAGAAGGTCATCCACCAAGACGAGCTGAGGGCCAGTGAGGCTTTCAGTGCCATGAACCTTATGGCCACAAAGAACCACTGTTTCCAAATGATCTCTAGTGACCCCAACTCTCAAGTTTAGAGTGCATGCTCTTGTCCACCAGGATTGTAATTCTACCATCAGCCTGAGCCCAGGTAAGTTTGAATGTGTGAAGGCAGGGTTCTCACACACTCAAGGCCCCCACTCACCCCAAGTGTGCATATGTGGCATGCCCTTGACATGAACAGGCATGGAACCCGTGACTGTGCCATGATGCTCTCCCTAGATCACGTCACAGAGCATGGCATACAGCAATGGTACAGACGCTACTGTGAGTGCAATGTGGGACCTGACTCCCACTATGGGCCACAGAGAAGACACAGCTATGCTGCTGCTAGCCTGTGGAGTCAAACATCCATGCTGGTGGTGGGCCAGGTAGCAAGAACCTGAGAATAAAACCAACTGGGTCTGGGGCACCCAGCATCAAGGGCAGAACTGCTAGCAGTCAGAGCCACCTGGTGGGTCCCTAAATCTCCTGTAGAAGACACCAAGACACCTGCCCCTGTTAGACACCTGGACTCCAGCTAGAGGTTGGGAGTGCAATGCTGCATTTGTCCCTCTAAGTTTCTGTACAAGGTCTCAAGTCTTTCCTTCCATCCATGTCCTGTATGAAGAGCTGTGAGCTGAGCTGTGTCCCCCAGACTCTTATGGTAAAGTCCTACCCCTTAGTAGCTAACCACATGGCTCTATTCAGAATCAGGGCTGAGAGGAGACTAAGATAAAGTGACGTTAACACTGTGGGCCCCAACTCAGTAGGACGAGTGTCCCCAGAAGAGCTGTTCCGGGTGCTGGGACACAGACACACATGGGGAAAATTATGAGGACACAGGATTACCAGCCCAGGACAGGGGCTTCAGGACAGAACAAACCCGCATACTCCTTGACCTCAGACTTCCACACTCCACGACTGTGAGAAAATGAATTTCTGTGGTTCCAGCTCGCCATCTGTGGTGTTTTCTGAGGACAAGCCTAGTGAGCTGACTCACTGGGCGACTGTTAGACCAAGCATCCCTCTGCTTGACCCTGAGCACCTGAGCACACATGCAGAGGTCGACATGCTGGAAAGCTACGGAACTCGGTCCCTGTCACATAAATCCTACCACACAGGTGGAATCACTTCATTTTGAAGTAAAGTAAGCACATAATCTATTGTCCTGATGGGCAGTCTTCAGAATGTATGTGGCAACATTAATAATTATAGAGGGACAAGGAGTGTGCAGCAGTTCACATAGCCATGGAGGCTCCCTGGAAAAGGAAGCCCTCTCTGCTCGGCAGGCCCTCCCTGAAACACGCCAATGAGACCGCAACCTGGCCAAGTCGCACTGCCTCCTTCTGAGCACTCACAGGGAAGCTGCACCTACAAGAATGCGAATTCCCAGAGCCAGCGGCAGGTCTTCCTGTGAAGGGAACAGAACCTGTGCCTGACTTTGTCTCCCCTGCAGGAGGGGATGCTTGGCCCAAGGTGCCACAGGGCACGTTCTTGATCTCATTCCTTTTCTGTTTTCTTTCCCCCTCTATCTTTGGCTTTGTTTATGCTGTGTCTTAGGTATCCATCTTCTGGAAGAAGGTCAGTTACATAAGTCAACCAAGGGCAAGATGGCCCCTCTGTGGGTACAGTCACACTCTGCTCCACGCCTCAGTGCCAGTCCCAGTCCTCCCCAGGGCTGGTCAGCTTACAGCGCACAGGTCACCGAGCCTGTGTGAAGCTGGGCAAGCTTCTGGGGTCAGGGAGTGCAAGAACTGACAACCACCTGGAGGGCCCCTATCAGCCTGGGAGTCTCAGATTCTTGAGTGGAACTGAAGGAAAAGTTAGTTTCCTTCTCCAACAGTAAAACTGTGTAATTGCATGATTTCAAAAAAAGTAATCACAGAACATTTTCTAAACCACAGCAACACTATAGGTTGTCTGTAATTATAATGTGCCACTTTACTGAAATTAGCCTAGATCAAAAAGAGTAATCCCAGGTTGATTACAGTGTATGGTATGTACCATTACTAAATATGGGAGTTCACACTTCTACTCCTGGTGAGACGAGGGCAGTCCACGCACAGGAACTCAGTGGGGATCTTGCTCTGTGATTCTCGGTGCAGTTTTCAGACACTTAGGGGGAACACAGCCCTTTCATTCCTCTCCTCAAGGGCACATGGAAACAGTGCATCTCGGTGGGTTTGGTTCTCTCCATGTGCATCTACAGATACTCCCTTTTTCCTACTTCAGGTAGACCATGGATGAGAAATGAAGTCTGCTACAGCTCTTCCTTCTCAGCAACACTACACTGGTTCTGAGATGCTCCTACATTCTGCTCATCTGAGTGTAAATTTCACTAATAGCAAAATCATGTGCAGCATTGTGTTCCCACAAAATTCCTAATGTGAAACCCTCACAAGGTTAAATCTATGAAGTTGGGGAAAAATGTATGTCATGAAAAAGCATGCAGAGGTTTTGGCAAAGTTTTTTGCACCACAATAAACTTACCATCTAATTTCATTTTTCCACCACCCTGGAAGTGGCCTTATGTGTGGAGATACAGCCACGCAGAGGTAACTGATGCTATTGAGATCACAGGAACGGGACCCCAGCTCTTCCTCGGAAGAGGAGGGGACTGCAGGGATGACCCCGGGCAGAGAAGAGACCCAGGGGCGCACAGAGAAAGCGGCCATCTACATTCCAGGGTAGTGTCCGTCTATCCTGAGCAGACTCACCCAGGAGACCAGCGAGGGACATACACACACCAACCTTGACTTCATCTAGCACTCTGCAAGTCAGACCTGCATCACATGTTCCCAGATCACGTCCCACCCGAGAACATGGAAGTAGAGGTGGGCATCCTCACATGATACAATTAAAGGTAAGTTTATTTTGGTGCAAAAAATCAAAATCCACACTTGGCTTTTCACAATATGAAGTTTGCAAAGCTCCCGTGAACTCAGGAGAGGAGCTCATCCTTTGTGGGGCTCCCCTGCCAGCACTCCTGCCAGCTGATGTGCAGCCCTGCCTGCACGGAACACGCCAGGTTTTATGCATCTGTGTGTGGCTTTGCAGACTCTTCCTCTACAAGCCAAACAAAAGCACCGGCAATGGAAAACCACCTCAGCACCGGTGCTGCCTGAGGAGGCAGATTCCAAGCAAACACCACCGCAAGACCACACTGCCTTGGTGATGTCGCAGACCTGAGGACCGCAGAGCGCTCTGGAAATCACAGTGTCGAGTCCCTGCAATGGAGCTCAGCAGTCCAAGTTCCATTTGTGTGACAGATGCAAGACAAAGAGACACAGCAGTCCATGCAGAAACACCAGCTGCCACAGAGGAACGCTACTTCACTGCAGCCCTCTGGGTGTGCCACCACAACTGATTCAAAACCAGTCAATGACACAACCATCCTTTCAGAGCTGTCGTGCAGGCCCAGCCGCTGGCGACGCTGGTCATGGAGGCTGCTGCTGGAGAGACTTTTCCGTGCACTGTAGAGAGTGGGACCCTGGCCCAGAGCAGCAGGGAGCCAGTCCTGAGCAGGCAGTTTCCTTACAGGCAGCTCCACACCTTAGGACCGTCTCAAGGAGCTCCCAGCAGAGGAAACAGCTCCACCCAATTCAGAATGAGAGAGATGGCTGTCCTGTGTGGTGCCTACTGTGGGTTACATCACAAAAGAGGAGGCTTTTCTTTAATGGGTCATAAGAGATTATCTACATTTTGAAAAACACACTTGCATGATGAAGCCTTGATCAATATCCTTTCCCCTCTTTGGGTTCCCCTGGGTGGACCTAATTAGAAAACTAGCACCTATAGCCATCTGTGACACCCGCTGCCCAGCCCTACATCCATTCTAGCCAGGAATCTGCCTGCTTTCTAGTTTCACTGCCAGTTACCTGGGCTTCTGCAGTAGCAACCAACTGGTCTCCCTACTTCTCCCCTGTTTCCACCTGAAACTATTACCTGAATAAAAGCAGATTACAACACCAACCTGGCCTCTTCACCCCAAGAGAACTTTGCCAAGGATCCAAACTGCTCTTCAGAAAAATGGGGAAATCCTTCACACAAGCCTCCTGCTCTCCCACTCTCTGCACTATAGCCACCTGGTTTTCCTCAGGCTTTGGTTAACCTCATTTCCTTCTGTCCTGGACCACAACCCATTTGATTCCTGCTCTAAAAATACTACTTAGAGTCCCTTCTCCAAACCCAGACGCCCCTTAGATTCCACCTCCATTCAGCGATCCTCACCTGAAGGAATTTTGTATGCAGACAACTGCTTCTCTGTCACCTCACCTTCCACAGTCACGTTGTGCACACAGGCTCTATGAGACGTATCCACGCACACCACTCAGCCACAGTGTGCACACAGGTTCTATGAGGTGCATCCATGCACACCACTCAGCCACGGTGTCCACACAGGCTCTATGAAGCGTATCCATGCACACCACTAAGCCATGGTGTGCACACATAGCTCTATGAGGCGTATCCATGGACACCACTCGGCCACGGTGTGCACGCAGGCTCCATGAGGCATATCCATGCAAACCACTCGGCCCTGGTGTGTACACACAGCTGTATGAGGCGTATCCATGCACACCACTCGGCCATGGTGTGCACGCAGGCTCTATGAGGCGTATCCATGCATACCACTCGGCCATGGTGTGTACACACGGCTGTATAAGGCATATCCATGCACACCACCACTCGGCCACGGTGTGCACGCAGGCTCTATGAGGTGTATCCATGCACACCACTCAGCCACGGTGTGCTCACACGGCTGTATGAGGCGTATCCATGCACACCACTCGGCCACAGTGTGCACACAGGACTGCATCACGCATGTCTGTCTATGCTACCCAGCTCCAGTGTTGCATTTTCTTCTGAATGTGGAACTCACACTACTGGGGTCAGTAATTCCAGAATCATCAGAGGGTACACTGCAGACACACCCTGTGCTCACATGCATTAACTGAAGTTCACTGCCGCTTTCAGCCGGGCCACAGTCGACAGTAAAACGGCCGACACCTCAATGCAGTCAGGCGACCACCCACTGGGTGACTCCAGCTAAGTCCCAGATCAGCCACAGACAGGACACAGCTATGACCAGGCAGGGGTCTGCACTGCAGGCAGTGACTATTCCACTGGACACTTTGTTTCCAGTCACCTGAACACTGTGTCCTTCCAATGCACACATAATGCCCCTATTCCCAGTCTTAAGCCGAGAGTGTTTGCTGTTTTTCACTCTAGAGGCACACATGCTCTCAAGTAGTAGGTGCTACCATCATCATTCCATAAATTATGCAAATGGATTGATTTTCATCTGTGCCAGGTGTCATCTGGCAATTCCTAAGCTTGGCATGCTGGACCTCCCGGCACCTGATCGTCACCTCACTCCCCTGGGCCACTGGGAGGCAGAACTGGGCTCAGGCCATCAGGACATCTCCCCTGATCTATGCTTGTCCTTAGCAGCACCTGACCACTACTCCTTTCCATTACTCCTCACTCCATCTGTAAAACAGCAGCTTAAAATGTCTGTGTGGTTCTCTAATTTCTGTAAGTTTTTTTTATTATTTTTTTTTGTGACAGGCAGAGTGGACAGTGAGAGAGAGACAGAGAGAAAGGTCTTCCTTTGCCGTTGGTTCACCCTCCAATGGCCGCCACGGCAGGCACGCTGCGGCCGGCGCATCTCGCTGATCCGATGGCAGGAGCCAGGTGCTTCTCCTGGTCTCCCATGGGGTGCAGGACCCAAGCACTTGGGCCATCCTCCACTGCACTCCCTGGCCACAGCAGAGAGCTGGCATGGAAGAGGGGCAACCGGGACAGAATCTGGCGCCCCGACCGGGACTAGAACCCGGTGTGCCGGTGCTGCAGGTGGAGGATTAGCCTAGTGAGCTGCGGCGCCGGCCTTTTTTTTTTTTTTTTTTTACAGGCAGAGTGGACAGTGAGAGAGAGAGACAGAGAGAAAGGTCTTCCTTTTTGCCGTTGGTTCACCCTCCAATGGCCGCCATGGCCAGCGCGCTGCGGCCGGCGCACCGTGCTCATCCAATGGCAGGAGCCAGGAGCCAGGTGCTTTTCCTGGTCTCCCCATGGGGTGCAGGGCCCAAGCACCTGGGCCATCCTCCACTGCACTCCCGGGCCACAGCAGAGAGCTGGCCTGGAAGAGGGGCAACCGGGACAGAATCCGGTGCCCCGACCGGGACTAGAACCCGGTGTGCCGGCGCCGCAAGGCGGAGGATTAGCCTGTTGAGCCACGGCGCCGGCCACTGTGGACATTTCTTTCCCTCGTTCTCCTCCCAGGGTCTTTTGCTCCTGGAGGTGGGAACCGTGCCAGAGCATGGGGGGGGGGGCAGCCCAGGGCACCGGGTAGCACGGGCAGCGCGGGCAGCAGGAACCCAGAGGCGGGAACGCCTTTCCCACGGGACACCGAGGGGCCACGGACTGGAGATGCTTTTGGACCTGGTGGCCTGAGCCCTGATCTGCAGACTGCGGCTTCTCCTACCCCACCCCCACCCCACGCTGTCTGAGGGCAGGGCTGCTCCCTGCTTCAGGGGACACGAGAGACAGCGGTGGCAAATTTCAGCTTTTTTTTTTTTTTTTTTTTTTTTTTTTTTTTTGACAGGCAGAGTAGACAGTGAGAGAGAGAGACAGAGAGAAAGGTCCTCCTTTACCGTTGGTTCACCCTCCAATGGCCGCTGCGGCCGGCACACCGCTCTCATCTGATGGCAGGAGCCAGGTGCTTCTCCTGGTCTCCCATGGGGTGCAGGGCCCAAGCACTTGGGCCATCCTCCACTGCACTCCCGGGCCACAGCAGAGAGCTGGCCTGGAAGAGGGGCAACCGGGACAGAATCTGGCGCCCCAACCGGGACTAGAACCCGGTGTGCCGGCGCCGCAAGGTGAAGGATTAGCCTGTTGAGCCACGGCGCCGGCCTGATTTCTGTAAGTTCTACGGGCATTTCTGTATCACCCAGGCTGTGCTATCATATTCTCTAATTCTACCTCCTTTCAGAAAGCGCTTCGTGCCCTCCATCTCTGCTCCTCACCCACCTGCCTTCGAACCATGCACGTAGGCCAAGGCTGCGGCTGCACTGTCCCCAGTGCTATCAGAGACAAAGGTCAAGCTGACTCTAAATTAGCTTGGAAAACATCCTATCTACAGGCCATTTAAAAGAAGCACCAATATTTCTGCTTGAAGAACAGAACCAGGTCACTTGTTATATTAGTGCGTCCCAGGCAATTTTTCTTTGACTCACTGAAAAGGGGGAAGCAAGCCAGAGGCACTAGAAATGTAGGAGGCTCTATGATTAGCCTGCGTCTGAGAAAGGAAAACCAACGTGGCCCTCTGGAGGGAGTGGCCTGGGAAGCATCAGGGCAGACTGTGCAGATGCACCTTAGTTCTGCTCCCTGAACATCAGCATGAAGGCTATGGACTTTACCAGGCCAGGGCATCGGAGCACAAACAATCCCCTAGGCTCAGAATGCTGCCTCTGGAGCCAGCACGTGTTTCATGAGAACCCAGGAAAGGAACGCATGGGCCTCTCAGCTCCATCACTGAGGCAATGCTGACCACAGACTGTGCAAGCGCTCATGGCATTCACAGAAATATCTTCCAGCAGTTTGGGTTACGTTCCAGGCCTTGGCATACGCCAAGCACTGAGTGTAATGTGGCTTCTGCCTAGTAAATTCTGGGAGTCTCCTCTGCCATCATGGGGAGCCTAGGTGTGGGGGGAGCCCCACCTTCATTACCTTCACAGGGGAAGGAGTGGCCAGCGTAAAGCTGAGAGCATGCTAATTTATCACCAAGACAACTAGGAAGGAATCTTGTCAAGGTAAAGCTGTTTAAGAACAGCTGGGGGACCGGCATAGCAGGTAAAGCCTGCAATGTCAGCATCCCATATGGGCGTCAGTTTGAGACCTGGTTGCTCCACTTCTAATCCAGCTCTCTGCTGTGGCCTGGGAAAGAAGCAGAGGATGGCCCGGGTCCTTGGGCCCCTGCAGCCGCATGGGAGACCTGGAGGAAGCTCCTGGCTTCAGATGGGCACAGCTCCAGCCACTGAGGCCAGTTAGGCAGTGGACCTGTGGATAGAAGACCTTGCTCTCTTTGTCTCTCTCTCTCTCTCTGTGTGTAACTCTTTCAAATAAATCTTAAAAAAAAAAAAAGAAAGAACTTTTTCCTGAGAGAACCAAGACCCAAACTTCCCTGGAAAAACACAACACAACCCAATAGGAGTCCCCAGTTAGAGGAATAATGGCCTGAAGATGTGTAGGAGGAAAAGACAAACAAATGGCCACTTACACAAATGCCAGTCACCAGAAAACGACAGAACTCAAACAAAGAACATGAAACTAGAAGAAAAGCTTACCATTTTGAAATGAATTGCTAGATAACACTTTACGGGATAAGATGAATTAATGTTCCCCATGGTCAGATCACTGACCTGATCACATGGTCAGATCACTGCTTTAGTAAGGGTTCAGTGAACACATCAGTGAATGAATGAATGCTTAATCTACAGACTATTCACTCGAATACATGCCATGTCTTCAGATAAAAAAGTCTCATTTTCAAAACTGTGTATATGCTACTGCTTTTCCAAACCTTTTCCAGAACAAACAAACCAGGGATTGTTAGTATTTGCAGCAGAGAGTTTGTATTTTTGTTCATTAAATAAGAAGGGGAGGGAGGAGATCTGGTGGTAAGCACGCAAGGTCATAGGGAATGCCTAGTGGGTGTGAGGACAGGGCTGGCTCTCAAGCCCACCTGGGCATCAGACTTTGCCACTGCGGACTCCAGGTGCCCAGGAAGGAGGCAGACACTGTGCAAGGTGTCTCCTGCTCACTTCTGCTAGAAGGTGTGACGGCTTCCTTCACACATCCCATAGCAGTTGATGATCAGTCAGTAAATCAGAGTGAGACCAAACCAAAACAGACAAGCAAACAAGCTCATCCCATCTACAACCTTCCCACTTCCTCTTCAACCTCACAGAGCTCACAAATCTTCAGCACAGTTCACCTTGACTGAGCCTGACGACTCCTTCTTGGTGACAGGGACTCCAGCACAGGTGTGCCCAGGACGGAGGGAGGGGTTGAAGGCACCAGCAGAACAATTATAATTCTGTGAGCAAATCAGGTGGGGCTGCTAAGGTAAGTGAGTGAAAGCAGGTGGAGCAGCCCTGGTGGAGAGCAGGCACGCAGTGAACGTCACCACAGTATTCACAGTCAGCATCAGACACTGAAATAGGGGGGCCTCTGTTCTAAGTGTCTTCTCACTCTCTCTGTGGTGTCCTGGAGGCAGGGAGGCTGACAGGCAGCAGCCCAGCACTACACACACTGCTGTGAACCCTGGCTCAACTTATCTGCATGACCTTGGGTGAGTCCTTCAACCTCTCTGAACCTCAGTCTTCTAACTAAAACTGGGGTTGGAACAATTACCTTCAAATACGGTACCTGTCAGATGACTGGAGGGGGCAGGCATCTGATCAAGCAGATAGGGTTCTAGGTTAGCATGTCACATCCCCCATCAGAGTTCCTGGGGTCAAGTCCTGCCTAACGCACAGCTGGGGGGCAGCAGGCGACTGCTCAAGTAGCTGAGTGTCTGTCCTTCATGCAGGAGACCCAGGTGGAGCTCCTGGTTCCTGGCTAGACTGGCCCAGGCCTGGTGGTGCAGGCGTTTGGGAAGTGAACTTGCGGATGGGAATGCTCTTGCTTGCTTCTCTTTCTCCTTCCCCCACCCCCATGAAACGCTCTTGTGTTTCTCCAATTTAATTACCATTTTTTCTCTAATAGGCATAAAACTCCAAGAGTGATTGCTGAAAACAGAAAATGAAATACTGTCTATCTGGATCTGTCTCTCTCCTTTTTCTGACTCGCTGTCTCTCCAACTCTCAAAGAAATATTTTCTAAATAAGCAAATGAAATGTTAATACCTGTGTGAATAAATAAACTCAAATTCAATAGACGACACAGGTAAACTCTTCCTACATTTATATTTTCACTGTTTCTCAAATGCCCGTGTGTGACAGAACTCTCTTATTTGCCAGGTTTAGTTTGACAGAGACGAGGAAACAGAAGACCTGACCACAGCTCTCAGTCATGCTGTTCTCCCATAGATGTGCCAGTTTCTTGTCACTTTCAGAGCTGCCTAATTGCAACAGGTAATCCAGCAAAGACATCTCAAACTGTAGGAAAATGTCTCATAGATTTACACATATTTTTCCTCTTTTGCATTGACAAAGAGTCTAATCTAACAAAATCTATCCCATGGCCTTGTAATAATATATGTGTAAAATGAGTACCACATAGCCATTCATTTTAGGGTATGAAGTAAACATACTGCTGGTACCTGCAGAGTAAATTGATGTTTTTCTTAATGCTACGCTTTTGTTACTTTCTCTGGGGAATTCAAAGGTGGTACTTTAATACAATGATGCTAACCAAAATATAAACGTAAATAACAAACACAAAGCACAGCCCAAGTGCATGCATACAGTTTCCTACTGCAGGGTCCCGCAGCCTTCCCCCAAAGTGCTGGCATCTCCCCACAAATCTCTCTGCTATGCAAAGAAATGAGATGCACTGAAAGATGGAGGTTATCCCTCATATGGCACAGACAAGATGCTCTGACTTCAACACCATCCTCACAAAGGACACACACACACACACGTGCACACAACTGAACACTCGGGAGACTAAGGACAATTTACTCTACATGTCATTCTCACAGCTGCTGTTTGCTATTCCTTATGAAACCAGTGCTTAAGCATCTGAGACAAAGCCCACTTATCCAAGTACCGCACCCGTATGTTCAGCTGTACGTGGAAATGCTGTGTTTCACACATTAATTACCATTTTTCCTAATAAGGCATAAAGCTCCAACAGTCACTGCTGAAAACAGAAAATGTAACACTCTCAGTCTAGTGCCGATTCTAGATACCAGAGACTGCAAAAACACATCTGGTTTGAGTCGACAGGATGAACAGGCAGGAAAGACTGGAACTCACAACAGGACAGAGACGCGGGACGTGAAACTGCCAACAGCGGGGCTGCAGAAAGGGAAGACCTCTGCCCTTGTCCTCCTTCCTGTGGTCGCTGGGAACACAAAGCACACACTCAGCCGCAGACCTTGCTCTCTCCCACACAGACTCAGCACCACAGGCCTGTCACGCACTCTTTGCCATGCTGACTTACTCAACACTGTGTTCTGAGACATGCGAGGTGCTGGGCACAGTTGCAGAGCAGTGAGCCAGGCAGGTGGAGGCCTCCTTCCCCTGCCCTGTGCTCCCAGGATGAAGGGTCCCCACAAAGTGCATGGAAAGTGCATGTTACAACAGAACTATGCATGCATCTCAAAAATTCCTGCACCAAAACAATGCTCTTTCATAGGAATGCTCACAAGTCCCCTTGTCCTTGCCCTCCCCAAGGTCATCCTCAGCCCCTCTCTGTGGCCCCAAGCTCCTGTCCAGGGCAGCAGCATCCACCTGCTCACTCGGTCTCCAACTTCTCTTCTCAGAAGACGCCCTGAGTTTCACCTGCGGTCCCAGCCCCTACCCCATGACGACTCCACTGTCAGCTGCATCTGCACCTCTGTAACAACATTTTCCCCTAAGCTAAACTTCCAGAGAGGTTTTCATTTCCATTATTTTTCTAAATACACAGTTTAGTGACATGTCTGCCATGGGCCATCACCCGCCATGGCTTGGGTCTACACCTGCAACAACTCCCGGATCCATTCTCATCTTCTAGCCCCAATTTTACCTTTACTAATGCAATAACCCTCCAAGTAGCTTTCCTGTCTAAAGCTGCTCATTCTTCCAGTACAACCTATGCTCTTTACCCACCAAATTTCAGGCTTTCTCACCAGCCTCCAGCTGCTTCTCCAAACCAGTCACATCAACGGCCGGTCACCCTGAATAATCTAGACTTTCTGCCACACTTTCTTTATAGTTTTCCTAACTTCCACATCCCGCAGTTGGTGGCACACAAAGGCTGCCTTGCAATCCACCCAGGGGTGCCTGCTCCGTTCTTCACATTGGGCCCCAACACGGAGCACCACACTGTGCAGGCAGTCACTAAAATCATCCCTGATTCTTCCCACACCCACTCCATCATCTCCCCCAATCACGAGTCATACTCTCTTAAGCCCACAATGCCTAAGGAACCTATGTAAGTTTTAGAATAAACCATGTCTCTAACTGGGCTACAGGCACACACCACCACTTGAAAGGGGGATCTATCAATGGATCTGGAGAGTGAAGAAAAAAAATTGTGCAGTAAATAAAAAGAAAGAAAATGTGAGTACCAGAAGTCAGGACCTCATTAAGATTATACCAAAAATTCCTTTTTTTTTTCTTCTTGTCTGGGCCTGATGCTACTACGCTCATGTGTCAAGACTTGAAATAGTGGCAAGATGGCCTAATACATCTGAGACCAAATAAATTTGTGAATTAAGCTTCTTGCACAGATATAATCAGAAGCCATGGCATTGCTCATAGTTCTAAATGCACACACTTGAACAACAGAGTGACAGTGTCAAGGTATGATTCTAAGAAAAAGTCCTTCTATTCTCTATTGTTGTTACATGTGGATACACACACACACACACACACACACTCAAATATATATTATACATTTATCCACAGTTAGATAATTCAAAATATACATGTAAGTATTTCTAAAAATATGTTCCAACAATACCGGCTAACAGAGACCCTGACATATTCTCCTATCAAACTATAATAGTATCTGGATCTCAATTGGTATTTCTAGTGCATGAAAATCTACAGCAGAGTCAATTATTAATGGACATTTAGGAGGCTTTCATTTTCCTTTAAAAGATTATTTTTTGAAAGCTGGCCTTTTTGAACACGTCTGTGATCACCACTGCCCACACAGGAATCTGACCATGAGTGAACCTTGCACGTTTTAAAGAGATTTCACAATGTTTACATTACAAATCACCTGGCAATAATCCTGTGGTCTGCCAACAGACACAATCTAACGTGCTCACTGACCCCCTCGTATAACTGCATTTCCCAGTGAGTGGTCATGTGCTGACTGGGGAGTCCTGTTCTACCCGCTGTGTAACCACATTTCCCAGTGAGTGGTCATGTGCTGACTGGGGAGTCCTCTTCTACCCGCTGTGTAACCGCATTTCCCAGTGAGTGGTCCTGTGCTGACTGGGGAGTCCTCTTCTACCCCCTGTATAACCGCATTTCCCAGTGAGTGGTCGTGTGCTGACTGGGGAGTCCTCTTCTACCCCCTGTATAACCGCATTTCCCAGTGAGTGGTCATGTGCTGACTGGGGAGTCCTCTTCTACCCGCTGTATAACCGCATTTCCCAGTGAGTGGTCATGTGCTGACTGGGGAGTCCTCTTCTACCCCCTGTATAACCGCATTTCCCAGTGAGTGGTCATGTGCTGACTGGGGAGTCCTCTTCTACCACTGTGTAACCACATTTCCCAGTGAGTGGTCGTGTGCTGACTGGGGAGTCCTCTTCTACCCGCTGTGTAACCGCATTTCCCAGTGAGTGGTCGTGTGCTGACTGGGGAGTCCTCTTCTACCCGCTGTGTAACCGCATTTCCCAGTGAGTGGTCGTGTGCTGACTGGGGAGTCCTCTTCTACCCGCTGTGTAACCGCATTTCCCAGTGAGTGGTCGTGTGCTGACTGGGGAGTCCTCTTCTACCCGCTGTGTAACCGCATTTCCCAGTGAGTGGTCCTGTGCTGACTGGGGAGTCCTCTTCTACCCACTGTGTAACCGCATTTCCCAGTGAGTGGTCGTGTGCTGACTCGGGAGTCCTCTTCTACCCCCTGTGTAACCGCATTTCCCAGTGAGTGGTCCTGTGCTGACTGGGGAGTCCTCTTCTACCCGCTGTATAACCGCATTTCCCAGTGAGTGGTCGTGTGCTGACTGGGGAGTCCTCTTCTACCCGCTGTGTAACCGCATTTCCCAGTGAGTGGTCGTGTGCTGACTGGGGAGTCCTCTTCTACTCCCTGTGTAACCGCATTTCCCAGTGAGTGGTCATGTGCTGACTGGGGAGTCCTCTTCTACTCCCTGTGTAACCGCATTTCCCAGTGAGTGGTCATGTGCTGACTGGGGAGTCCTCTTCTACCCACTGTGTAACCGCATTTCCCAGTGAGTGGTTGTGTGCTGACTGGGGAGTCCTCTTCTACCCACTGTGTAACCGCCTTTCCCAATGAGTGGTCGTGTGCTGACTGGGGAGTCCTCTTCTACCCGCTGTGTAACCGCATTTCCCAGTGAGTGGTCGTGTGCTGACTGGGGAGTCCTCTTCCACCCCCTGTGTAACCGCATTTCCCAGTGAGTGGTCGTGTGCTGACTGGGGAGTCCTCTTCTACCCACTGTGTAACCGCATTTCCCAGTGAGTGGTCATGTGGTGACTGGGGAGTCCTCTTCTACCCGCTGTGTAACCGCATTTCCCAGTGAGTGGTCGTGTGCTGACTGGGAGTCCTGTTCTACCCGCTGTGTAACCGCATTTCCCAGTGAGTGGTCGTGTGCTGACTGGGGAGTCCTCTTCTGTGCCCTGATTTCTAAAAGCTCTCTTTAAATTCATTTAGAGACACAGTTTGTCTCCATGTGCTGTGTCCACCACTGAGGAAGGACGCGGGTGCTGCTAGATGCGGCCTCTGGGTCTCACCTCAGGGACTGCTCTTGTGGAACTGCCCGCAGATACTGTCCCAGTCACCAACTGCACAGAAGAAGTCACCTGTATCTCCCCTGGGAGCACATTGGAGTCACTTTGGAATAAAATGAATTGACTTATATTTCTGCTCAGATGGTCAGCCAATTGCCCTACACGGTACACTAATCTAATATTTATCCTTTTGGTTAAAAAAAAACTTCAATGTTTTTAAATTTTTTTTTTTTTTGGACAGGCAGAGTGGACAGTGAGAGAGAGAGACAGAGAGAAAGGTCTTCCTTTTGCTGTTGGTTCACCCTCCAATGGCTGCCGCGGACAGCGCGCTGCGGCCGGCACACCGCGCTCATATGGTGGCAGGAGCCAGGTGCTAGGTGCTTTATCCTGGTCTCCCATGGGGTGCAGGGCCCAAGCACTTGGGCCATCCTCCACTGCACTCCCTGGCCACAGCAGAGAGCTGGCCTGGAAGAGGGGTAACCGGGACACAATCTGGTGCCCCGACAGCGACTAGAACCCGGTGTGCCCGCGCTGCAAGGTGGAGGATTAACCTATTGAGCCATGGTGCCGGCCAGCTCATCTTCTTTTGACAAGCATCCCATTGTATCCTATTTTTTCCAGATACATCCTCAGCGTCTCAGACTGAGAGCTGATTATTTACCACCTACGAGCAGATTTGTTTCTCAAGACCCCACATCCACCAGAGCCATACTATTGACCAAAATGCCATTTGAGTAAAGTCCAATAAAACTTACAGGCAGAGATATTAGAATATCCAACATTATTTGAACAGTAGATTCTCTTAAGTCCATTATTTACTTACAATAAGAAATTCTCATTTTAATTATCTAAATCTCACTCTTTTTTAAAAAGTCCTACTTGGGAAAGTAAATTATAATTGGAAAATTTCCTAGTGAATTAGAAGCTCATGATATAACTTCATGAAGTAGTTAACTGTATCAGAGTTAAACTGATATATCCATTACACAGCCCAGGAAGTCCTGGCCATGGGGCCGGAGCCCTGGAGCATGGCCTGCTGTCCCCTGGACATGGACACTGCTCACTGCTCGGGTGGCACGGGTCTTCTGCATCTATGCTGGCTTACCTGGTTCTAGGGGGCTCACTCCTCAGACAGCCTGGTCTTGCTGTTCCAGGGCCTGTCCTCTTTGTTGGGTTTTATTCCTGCAAGATGAAGCCCAGTGCACTCAACATGATCTACAGACCAGCGCTTGTTACAAACAGGAGCTTCTGGACCCCATCCAGTGCCACTGAATCCAAACCCCAGTGTACCTGTAATTCCTGACACATGGAAGGCTGAGGAACATGGACGAGCCCACTATACGCCCCTGTTACAGCCTGACATCCAAACAACAATCAGGAGGCTGGGAACAGACCTGCAGCAGCACCTTCACGTTCTAACAACACTGCGTTACAGAGGTGATCCACAAATCACCAAGGCAGTGCCTCTTATCAAAGGGTCAAAATGCAAACATGCATCTGCTCAGAAAATGGCCACAGGCCCCTATAGACACCCTCTGAGGCTATAGAACACACAGCGAAACTCAAGGAAGTGACCAACGCACCGCGGTTCCATGGGCATTAACTGTGTTTCCTATCATCATGGAAAGCAGTTTTGGCCTCACCGTGCAGGCTTCCTCAGCTCCATGTGCCTAATCCAACAAGTGTGACAACACTGCCTCTGCTGAGTAGATTCTTAACTCTTAGTAAAAGAAGAAAACGGCTGAAGAAATAAGTCTTCTAAGGAAGCAAATCACGTGATTCCTGAACAAGGCCATGCTACAGTAAACTCCGTGTTATTGAGCGGATCAGGGACTTTGAAACTCTCCCAGGGAATTCTCTGTATCTCTAACTCCCTTGGTTGGCTTTCAGAAACACTAACAAAGGACCAGGCTGTCAGAGCCTGTCAGTCTTTCCAGGGGGAAAACAGAGGGAGAGTGGGCTGAATGGGGCCTCTGCCCTGGGATGACTGTGGACGTTTACGGACCACTTGTGTCATTCATTCCTTATTTCAGGAAGCTCCTGTATGGTGTATGAGCTAAAAGCCAAAGCTACTTAGAAGTATTTGGTGGCAGGCATGGGGGGACAAGAGCAATCGCCTAGAGGGGGTCTGTAGTGAAGCTATTTCCAGCTTTGTCAAGTAAATTGCATTATTTCAAAATGTTCTGGAAATACAAGCATTGTGGACAGTTTTGTAAAAATATAATCCTACTACTAAGAAGCTTTTACAAACTCATGCTTGGAACTATCAAAGCAAACATCTACTCAGCAAATCCCGTGTGCTCCCATGATTGCAAGTGGACCCAGCGCTCAAGAGAAATCTGGGTGTCTTGGGATCTTTCCTGCTGCTGCAACAGAACACCATACGGTGGGCAATGCACAATGGGCAGGAACGCTCTCGGCTCCCACAGGCCAGCAAATGCAAGAGCCTGTGAGGGCCCTCATGCTATGTCAGAAAGTGAGGGGGGAAAGCTAGAGGGAGTCAACCCATTTTTATAAAAACCACTCTCCCAAAAACTTACTTCACAGCAACTAATCCACTCCTGTGACAGAAACATTAATACCCCACGAAAGCAGAGTTGCCCTCCTGACCTGATTCCTGTACTAGGCATCTCTCAACACCGCTCCATTTCCCAATACATGTACTTCTGAAATGTTTTTATTTTATTTGAAAGACAGAGACAGAGAAAGGAACAGGAATAGGGTCAGAAAGAGAAAGATCTTCCATCCTTTGGACTACTCCCCAAAAGCCTCCTACAGCCAGGACTAGGACAGATGGAAGCCATGAGCGGTCAACTCAATCCAGGTCTCGCACATGACCAGTAGGGACCCGAGCACCTGAGCCATCCCCTGCTGCCTCTGAGGGCATGCATCAGCAGGAATCTGGAATTCTGAAGGGAGCCAGGACACGGCCCAGCCACTCGGACACAGGGGACAGGCATCCCAGACACCGCACAGCTACTCTGACACAGGAAAGGCATCCCAGACACGGCCCAGCCACTCATACACAGAGGACAGGCATCCCAGACACGGCCCAGCCACTCATACACAGGGGACAGGCATCCCGACACGGCCCAGCCACTCATACACAGGGGACAGGCATCCCAGACACGGCCCAGCCACCTGGACACAGGGGACAGGCATCCCAGACACGGCCCAGCCACTCATACACAGGGGACAGGCATCCCAGACACGGCCCAGCCACTCATACACAGGGGACAGGCATCCCAGACACGGCCCAGCCACTCATACACAGGGGACAGGCATCCCGACACGGCCCAGCCACTCATACACAGGGGACAGGCATCCCAAACACCGCACAGCTACTCTGACACAAGGGAAGGCATCCCAGACACGGCCCAGCCACTCATACACAGGGGACAGGCATCCCAGACACGGCCCAGCCACTCATACACAGGGGACAGGCATCCCAGACACGGCCCAGCCACTCATACACAGGGGACAGGCATCCCCGACACGGCCCAGCCACTCGTACACAGGGGACAGGCATCCCGACACGGCCCAGCCACTCATACACAGGGGACAGGCATCCCAGACACGGCCCAGCCACTCATACACAGGGGACAGGCATCCCAGACACGGCCCAGCCACTCATACACAGGGGACAGGCATCCCAGACACGGCCCAGCCACTCATACACAGGGGACAGGCATCCCCGACACGGCCCAGCCACTCGTACACAGGGGACAGGCATCCCGACACGGCCCAGCCACTCGTACACAGGGGACAGGCATCCCGACACGGCCCAGCCACTCACACACAGGGGACAGGCATCCCAGACACCGCACAGCTACTCTGACACAAGGGAAGGCATCCCAGACATGGCCTAGACACTCTGACACAGGAGAAGGCATTCCAGACCCGGCCCAGCCACTCATACACAGGGGACAGGCATCCCGACACGGCCCAGCCACTCATACACAGGGGACAGGCATCCCAGACACCGCACAGCTACTCTGACACAAGGGAAGGCATCCCAGACATGGCCTAGACACTCTGACACAGGAGAAGGCATCCCAGACACGGCCCAGCCACTCGTACACAGGGGACAGGCATCCCAGACACGGCCCAGCCACTCATACACAGGGGACAGGCATCCCAAACACCGCACAGCTACTCTGACACAGGGAAGGCATCCCAGACATGGCCTAGACACTCTGACACAGGAGAAGGCATTCCAGACACAGCCCAGCCACTCATACACAGGGGACAGGCATCCCAGACACGGCCCAGCCACTCATACACAGGGGACAGGCATCCCAGACACCGCACAGCTACTCTGACACAAGGGAAGGCATCCCAGACACGGTCCAGCCACTCATACACAGGGGACAGGCATCCCAGACACCGCACAGCTACTCTGACACAAGGGAAGGCATCCCAGACATGGCCTAGACACTCTGACACAGGAGAAGGCATCCCAGACACGGCCCAGCCACCTGGACACAGGGGACAGGCATCCCGACACGGCCCAGCCACTCATACACAGGGGACAGGCATCCCAAACACCGCACAGCTACTCTGACACAAGGGAAGGCATCCCAGACATGGCCTAGACACTCTGACACAGGAGAAGGCATTCCAGACACAGCCCAGCCACTCATACACAGGGGACAGGCATCCCAGACACGGCCCAGCCACCTGGACACAGGGGACAGGCATCCCAGACACGGCCCAGCCACCTGGACACAGGGGACAGGCATCCCAGACACGGCCCAGCCACTCATACACAGGGGACAGGCATCCCAAACACCGCACAGCTACTCTGACACAAGGGAAGGCATCCCAGACATGGCCTAGACACTCTGACACAGGAGAAGGCATTCCAGACACAGCCCAGCCACTCATACACAGGGGACAGGCATCCCAGACACGGCCCAGCCACCTGGACACAGGGGACAGGCATCCCAGACACGGCCCAGCCACCTGGACACAGGGGACAGGCATCCCAGACACGGCCCAGCCACTCATACACAGGGGACAGGCATCCCGACACGGCCCAGCCACCTGGACACAGGGGACAGGCATCCCAGACACGGCCCAGCCACTCACACACAGGGGACAGGCATCCCAGACACAGCCCAGCCACTCATACACAGGGGACAGGCATCCCAGACACAGCCCAGCCACTCATACACAGGGGACAGGCATCCCAGACACGGCCCAGCCACTCGTACACAGGGGACAGGCATCCCGACACGGCCCAGCCACTCGTACACAGGGGACAGGCATCCCGACACGGCCCAGCCACTCGTACACAGGGGACAGGTATCCCGACACGGCCCAGCCACTCGTACACAGGGGACAGGCATCCCAGGTGGCACCTTAACACTGCACTAAACACCTGCCCTGAGCACGCAGACTCTGTGGCCAGGTTCACACCCAAGGGCATCTATGGAGTCACAACAGGACTTCAGGGTGTGTCTCCTGGCAATCAGATCCCTCTGAGTTTGTCCACATCAGCGACCACACCTAACCCAAGCTCAGTATCCCCCTCTACTCAGCCCAGTGACTTGTACACTGTAACGTGAAATCATTGCTTGCAGGAAGTGGAGACAAAGGGATGTGGAAGGAAGCAGTTAACATTCTATCTGAAGCATCTGAGTGCTCTTTGTGAAGCTAGAACGTCACTTCAATTTCCAAGACTGTTCTTTGTTGCAGATGCAAAGAACCTCTCTTCAGTTATTACTGACAATACGGAGAATCACAGGAAAACGTATTGAGATCATGAGGCTCAGAAATGTGAAATAGGTCAAATGCATTCCAAAAATCAAAATTTGCAAACAAGGGGCCAGCACTGTGATGTACAGGGTAAAGCCACCAGCTGTGCTGCCGGCAGCCTGCATCAGCACCGGTTCAAGTCCTGGCTGCTCCACTTCTGATTTAGCTCCCTGCTAATGTAACTGGGAAAGCAGCAGAAGATGGCCCAAGTGCTTGGGCCTCTACACTCATTTGGCAGACTCAGAAGAAGCTCCTAGGTCCTGGCTTCAAGTTGGCCCAGCCCTGGCCATTGTGGACGTTTGAGGAGTGAACCAGCAGATGGAAGACCTCTCTTTCTCTCTCTCTGACTCTGCCTTTCCCTCTCTGTAACTCTGACTTCCAAATAAATATATATTAAAAAAAAGAAAATTTACACAGAGCTGCATGAGACCAGGTGATCTCCACAGTGCACTTCAGTTCCCACAGGGCCCCTTCTTCCTGCCCATTAGCTGGGCATGCTTACAGCATGGAGAGGACCAGGGTACAGACGTGAACTTGGCTCTGAGTCGAGAAACTTTCTCTGAAGCCTCAGTTGATACCATCTTCTTCCCATGTATTCTTGACATGTAATGTCACCCAGAACCTTCTGTCAAGGCTGCAAAGTACCTGAGATATGTGGGCTCTCTCGTTGCCTTAGTATTTAGCAGAGGTACTACTGTACCCTCATACCCAGGATGACAGAGACAATTTTAAAAATACAGAAATAAAGATATAGTTAACATAACCAGGGAAAAAAACATACATCTAACACTAGCCATGGAAAGTGACAGTCCAAATGTGATAACGCTAAATGAACTTGCCAATAGCAAGTAAAGTAACCAACAAACTACACTAAAGTGAAGTTAGTGACGGGAGTAGAAGAGGTACGAATGAAGGGGAGACCCTCCCCCTGTGAATACTGACATGCCTAACATCCTTTTTCCAGAGTTTATCTTCTTTTTAAGATTCACTTATTTTTTTAAGAGGTGAAGTTACAGAGAGGGATGTGCTTCCCGTGCACATGGAGAGACAACACGTATGCTACAAAAGCTGGTTAATCCTATGTTCATTTTTGTACCATACCCATGCAACAGCCACCTGTGCTAACAGAACATTTTATATACACAGACATGCATACATGTGCACACACACGTCTGTGTGCCACACGACGCCACAGCATGGTCTATTGAGTGCTACAGGCCTACAGTCCTCTACAAAGTAATGGCCAGGATTCCCGGAAGTCCATCCTAACAGAACACAACTTTCCCGTTATTTCAGGCAAATGACTGTCCCTTTGGCTTATTTCTAGGCTCTCTGTCATTGTGTTAGTCTGCTCAACTTAGAAGAATCCTGGGCATGGCAATACTCCAGGATATTCCAATTAGCCAACTGCCGTGAGTTCTTCTCCTTTGTCCAAGTAAGAACTCTGGGTTCAGTAACTCGCAGATCAACGTTGTGGCCGAGTCTGTGCTGCAGTCATGTGCTCTACTGCAAGGACGGTCACCCCAGCAACTACGGCAGTCCTTGTCCAGCTTCTGTGCCAGCAGTCAGGGGCTCCCTGCGGCTGTGGCAGCACGGTAGGCTGGTTCTGGGAACATTCACGTTTCACTCACAGCCCCCTAGTGTCACGTTAGCAGTACGTTCCCTGAGAAGCAGGGGGCTGGCAAGAATCCCCTGTGTGTCCTGGAGGGCACCCAGGGTCTTTGTCTCTCACAGGGCACTCTAAGATGAGGTCACCATTTACCATGTGACCCTGGGGTGTTCTTTGTTTCTAAACCATAACCTAAAAGAAGTGGCAATCAACAATGTCCAGTAACAAGCTTCCTTGTCCTTTGCCCATGGCTAAATTGATTCTTATGATTGGGAGTGGTGTTACGGGTATGCTGGGGGTGAATACAACAGCTGCCAAAGGTGCTTTTGAAGAATAGCCTAACTACTATTGATCGGAAAGAGGAAAAATCGCCCACAAAGTCTTGCTCCCTCCAGGTACAGCAAGGCCATTCATTCCCAAGAAAGAGCAACAACTCAGGCCTTTATCCCTTCAGGACGAGTTGATTTCACAGCCTACAGGAGAGCTGCTGAGAACCTGGGCAGAGCAGTCCCACAGTGCCTTTGTATCCTCTGTTCCAGCCTCACACATTGCTGGAGCTCAAAGCAAAGCACAGAAAAGAAGACTTGATCGTACCCTATGCAAGCAGAAAATGTTACAGGCATAAGATGGCAGAGGTGGACACACCTGAAAACACATCCCTTTAACAGCTAGAAAATCGTCCTCCTCTGAGTCTGGCCCTACAGCACTTTCAGTACTGAGCATTTCGTCCCACAGCTGGTCTTAGTCTACACTTACAAGGACCCTGGATTTACTCTCTGTGATAGGCAGAATAATGGGCCCCCAAAGAGTCCCATGTCCCTGTGCCAGAACCTGCAAATATGTCAAGCTAAAAAACAAAAACCATGTAGCAGATGGCATCAGATAAAGGAGCATGCCACAGGAGATCGCCCAGGACATGTGAACCCAGTCCGACCACACAGGTCCCTAAACCCGCAGAAGCTCTCCTGGCTGTGGTCAGAAGAGGTGTGACTACTGAAAATGCAACCCTGTTGCCCTGAGGAGGGGAGAGGGCGGCTATGAGACAAGCAACACGGGCGGTCTCCAGGTTCAGGAAGGAAGCCGGCCTCTGCTGTCTTAATTTTAGGCCAGTGAGACCCCTGCCTAACTCTAACATACAGAGATCTGAGACAGCAGGGCTGAGCTGTTCACAGACACTAAGCATGTGGTAGTTGGTTTTGTCAGCGACAGAAAACCAACACATTTGCCAACAGTTGCCAACACTCTGGCCAACAGTTAAGAGCAGTAGTTACTCTCACTTGAAAACATGATCTTTTGGGCTACCTATTTTGATGAGCTGTCGCCTTTCGGCAATCAGATTCCAGTTCGCCAGGTGTCCAAAGCCTGTGTCTGGAGATTCTGTTTTGCTTTCCCTGTCGCACCACACTGAGTCTGACTTGCAATACAAAACCAGGCATGCATGAGGGACTTCATCCACAGACACCTCCAGGAATTAACAGCACATGGCCCCCATGTAGAGAACAAAGATCTGATGATGGCTGAGTGCTTTCACTATGAGCCAGCTCCACAGGTCAGCAAATGAAGGGAGAGTGATGACCCACAGCTTCCAGCCCTGCTGTTACCCTGTGCCCCTGGCCGTGCTGTTAACCTCTTCCCTGGCCCTGCTATTACCCCCCCCCCCCCCATACTCTGCTGTTACCCTCCCCCCTACCCTGCTGTTACCCACTTCCCTACCCTGCTGTTACCCTCCCCCCTACCCTGCTGTTACCCTCTTCTCTGGCCCTGCTGTTACCTTCCTTCTACCCTGCTGTTTCTCTCTTCCCTGGCCCTCCTGTTACCCTCCTTCTACCCTGCTGTTACTCTCTTTCCTACCCTGCTGTTACCCTCTTCTCCTGGCCCTCCTGTTACCCTCTTCCCTGGCCTGCTGTTACCCTTGTCCCTACCCAGCTGTTACCCTCTTCCCTACTCTGCTGTTACCCACTTCCCTTTATTTTGGAAAATAAATAATTTTCCAAAAACTACTTCTTGGTACATCTTGCCCATGCAGGGGAAACTAGAATTCTCCATTAACGTAAAACTTCAGAGGTCTTTGTCCTATTTTCCACAATCATCTAGTCTACAACCAGGAACCACGGACCTTGCAATACAACAAACACACCCACCCTAGAAACCTGTGGACAAAATGCCTAATTGCTCCCAGAGACAGACTACCCCAATATCAGGATAGCTCTGCTAATGGTACTTGGGACACACATTTTCTATTTTGTTTTTTATTTTTTATATATTTAAGAAGAAGAGGGATGGCCAGTGCCACAGCTCAATAGGCTAATCCTCCCCCTGCAGCGCCTGCGCCCCAGGTTCTAGTCCCGGTGGCTCCTCTTCCTGTCCAGCTCTCTGCTGTGCCCCGGGAGTGCAGTGGAGGATGGCCCAAGTCCTTGGGTCCTGCACCCGCATAGGAGACCAGGAGAAGCACCTGGCTCCTGGCTTCAGACCAGCGTGGTACGCCGGCCACAACAGCCATTGGAGGGTGAACCAACGGAAAAGGAAGACCTTTCTCTCTCTCTCTCTCTCACTGTCCACTCTGCTCTCAAAAAAAAAAAAAAAAAAAAAAAAGAGGGATATGGAGAAGATAAAGAAAAGGATAGAAAGGAAGAGATGGGGGAGAGAGGGGTAGAGAAGAATAGAGAGATGAATGAGAAAGGGACAAGGAGAAAGGGAGAGAAAGAGAAAGAAGGATGATCAGGCTGGGTCAGGCTTAAGCCAGGAGCCAGAAACTTAATCCAGGTCCCCTCATGGGGGACAGGGACGTGGCCACTTGAACCACTGCCTGTTGCCTCCTAGGGTGTACATCAGCAGGAAGCTAGAATTGGGAGCGGAGCCAGACTTGAGTCGCACATCCCAATAGGGGACGTGGGTGACCCAAGTGGTATTTTAACCACTAGGACAAACATCCGCCCCAAATATTTGGACATTTCATAATGGAAAGTCAAACATCGGTGCTATGAGGAGTAAAATCAAACCAACAGACTCCTCTGATAGGCAGCCTTGTGATTTGATCCACACATCATGTTCTCACTGTGGAGTACAATGGCTGCCAAGTCTTTGCAGATAAACACATTAGTGAGATGGCAAAAACACCAAGTTAGGGGATCACTCTCCTTGGCCTTGTGGTGGGGCCCAGAAGCTCCTATCCCCTGCTCGTCCACTGTATCCATCTCACACCACTCTTGCAATTCCAGCTACAGAACAACAATACCTTTGCTAGTTAGGGCAGGCTGTATTTTGTATTTTTTAATATTATGATCTGATTAAGTACTATGGAAGAAAGCCGAGTTTGATAATCAGAACACACACACACACAAAAGAGACAGACATAAGGACACAGGCAGGCTGTGAGCAAGCTCTGCATTTCTATAAATCAGAGCCACTGGAAACTTTCCTTCCATTGTGGTGTCTAGACAGGGGGCAAATGTATAAGCAGGTGTAGGGATGGCCTTTGGAACTAGGTGCCTAGAGAATGAAGTTATTAATTCAATAAACCAAAAATCTTGCAAAAATGAAAACACAGGGGTACTCTTGTAAAGTACATGGAAAGATGGAACTAAAAGAGAATCCCTACGTTCTATCAACTTTCTGAAGTTACATGTTTGGCAAGCTGGCCCAAAGGTTTCGAGTTTGAATCTTGATACCACCACCTCCAAGCCACGTGACTCTGGGAAACTTAACTCATCGGTATGAGCTTTCATGATTTCCTCTATAGATAAAGAACTGACCCACCATGGGGTTGTGTGATATGGAATGCACTGGCATGAGGACACGTTACAAAGCACACAGCAGTCACTTAATTGGATGTAGGACTGGGTATCTCATTGTGGGAGTGGAAGGGGCACTGCAGTCCATGTACACTTCCCTGTGAGCTGCGCAGTTGGACAAGGCGGCCTGGAGATGACGTGAGACAGCCAGGGTCACGCTCATCTGCCCATGCAGATGCAAAAGGCACAATCCCTGCTGTTACCAGCAGCAAAAAGATCATCATCCTACTCAATTTACGGGGACAGTGTGGCCCTAGGAACAAAAACAAACAAGCAGAAGAAACATGAGAAAACGACAGTATCCTCTTTGAACAAGGACTCAAAGTCCTGAACAAAACATTAGCAAACCAAACCCAGCAATATTTCAAGAGGATGCAACCACCAAGCGGGATTCACATGAGCAATGCTAAGTTGGTTCAACACATGTCAGACAATCCATGTCAGTCCCCACATTAATGCGGGGAAAAGCATGGGGCCATGCCAACACACCCAGGAACACAAGTTGGCAGAATTCAGGCCTCCACAGGACAACAACCCTCAGGAGACTAGGAACAAGTGTGATGTTTAATTCTGTGTGTCATGCTGACGGGATCACAACGCCCACTTACATGATCCAAGGGATCCTGACTGTTTCTGTGAGGGTGTTCACTGTATATGAAGCTACCATTAGAATAGGCAGGCTCTGGATAAAGCAGTTTATAAAGCGGGGGAGGGGCTCAACTAAGAAAACAACTTCACAAAGCCTGACCCTCCCCTGGACGACAGGAACCTGCAAGGACAGCCTGTGGCCCTGGAACTCAACACCACCACCTCTCCTTCCCCAGGTCTCCAGCTCCTCGGTCACCCCACACTCTGACTTACAAATGTCCTCATCACGTGAGCCAATCCTCCAAAACCAGCTCTATCCCCTCTCCTTCGTCTGTCTCTCTCTCTCTCTCACACAGGCACACAGGCACACACACACACATACACACACACCACTGTCTCTGTTTCTCTATAGAACATTAGCACAGGGAAACCCTCCTAGACTAACAAAAACGCTGACTGGAGATGGACGGTGAGCATCCTACCGGCAGCAGAGAATGAACACATTTTCAGGAACTGGGAACAAGGTGGCCCTGTCCTTCCTCACTGGTCAGCATCACAACAGAAGGCCTGGCGAGGACAACGTGACGAAAAAAATACATGGAAGTTGAGGAAGAATAAAATATTCTCTCAGATGATGTGACTGTCCTAGTAGAAAACATTTTAAAATATCTGTAAAATTTGATTCTAAAATTCCTATGCCAAAGGAAAGAACCTAATGAAGACAGGATGGCATCACCTGAAGAGAAACAACGGGTGAGAGACCGGCACTCCCTGACAGGACCCAGTCCTCACAGGACCCAGCCCCAGCGGTGATGCCCCAGGGGTGCTGATGACAGGACCCAGTCCTCACAGGACCCAGCCCCAGCGGAGATGCCCCAGGGGTGCTGATGACAGGACCAAGTCCTCACAGGACCCAGCCCCAGCGGTGATGCCCCAGGGGTGCTGATGACAGGACCCAGTCCTCACAGGACCCAGCCCCAGCGGAGATGCCCCAGGGGTGCTGATGACAGGACCCAGTCCTCACAGGACCCAGCCCCAGCGGTGATGCCCCAGGGGTGCTGATGACAGGACCAAGTCCTCACAGGACCCAGCCCCAGCGGTGATGCCCCAGGGGTGCTGATGACAGGACCAAGTCCTTACAGGACCCAGCCCCAGCGGTGATGCCCCAGGGGTGCTGATGACAGGACCCAGTCCTCACAGGACCCAGCCCCAGCGGTGATGCCCCAGGGGTGCTGATCGCAGACGAAACAGAGACGCATGAATCCACAGCACCCAAGCATGGGACCACGCGAACAGTCAACTGATTTTTGACAAAAACACCCAATGTGACTGACAGAGAATGGACAGTCTTCTCAACCAGTATTGCTGGATCTACACAATGTCTTTGTGTTTAAAAAGAAAATGAACCTAGACACAGCACATAGCTTTCCTAAAAATGAACTTAAAATGAATCATAGACTTTAACACACAATCACAGACTTAAACATACAAATAGGAAGAAAGAAGTACTAAGTCTCCCTGACCTTGGCTTGGTGATTAGTAAATACAATTAGAAAGCAACAACTAATAACTTTAACTTTATTAAAGTTAAAAGCTTTTATTCCATCAAAGACATTGTCATTAAAATGAAAGTCAAGTCATAAATTATAAAGAAATATTTTAAAATCATACATTTGAAAAAGAAATTTGATCCAAAAAATAAAAATAACCCTTAAACTCAGCAATAAAAAATTTCAATTTTTTAAGTCGGCAAATATTTGAACAGACACCTCAGGAACACCACTGGACATGGCAACCAGCCCTTGGGGGTCAGAGCAGCCATGCTCCTCGAGCAGGGGTGCTCACAGAGGGAGACTCTGCCTGACTGCAGGCAGGGTCGTCAGCACTCTGAACACTCCAGCACGTCTGCTGGGGGCCTGCAACTGCTCAAAAAACAAAAGCGTTTTTCTTTCTTTCCTTTTTTTTTTTTTTTTGGTCTGTTTTTAAGTAAACTTAACATCACTTGTATTAAGGAAATTCAGATCAAACCAACAATGGAATATCCCTAAACAACTATTAGAATGGGTAAATTATGGTCAATCAACCAATCAATAAAACAGCTTTACCAAGTTGGCAGGGCTGCAGAGCAGCGGGGTTCCCAACTATTGCCAATGGCTCTAAGAGTGTTCAGCTGACCAGGAAGGTGTGTCACACTTCCTTGGAACACTAAAATGCACTCATCATACCATCTCACCATTTACTCTACATGGTCACCCAACTGACGTGAGAACTCGCAAATACACAAAAATCCATACACAGTATTTATAGCAGCTTTGTTTATAATCACTGAAAACCAGAAGCAACGAAGATGCCATAGGACAACGGACATGCCAACTGTGGATATCCAAGCAGCAGAATGAGCCAGCAGGCCATGCAAAAAAACATGAACACACAGGGGAAAGTAAAAAACTCATGCTGCAAGCTAATTTTTTTAAGATTTACATATTTATTTGAAAGACAGAGTTACAAAGAGGCATAGACAGAGAGAGAGAGAGAGAGAGAGAGAGAGACCAAGAGAGGCAGAGTGAGTCAGTCTTCCATCGGCTGGTTCACTCCCCGAATGGCCACAACAGCTGGAGAGGGCCAATTCAAAGCCAGGAACCAGGAATGTCTTCCAGGTCTCCCACATGGGTGCAGGATCCCAAGGAATTGAGCCATCTTCTACTGCTTTCCTAGGCCATAACAGAGAGCTGGATCAGAAGTGGAACAGGTGGGACTTGAAGCTGTGCCCATATGGGATGCTGGCACTGCAGACATTGGCTTTACCCACTATGCCACAGTGCCAGGCCCAAGCTAACCAACACATGGCCTATGCATGTGAGATTCAGTGTCAGGGTTCCTGGCAGGAGAAGGGCTAGAGAGGCTATTACGTGGCCTAACACTCTCATGGTGCACAGAGGACACACCCCATTTTTTAAAATCAGCAGAACTAACAGCATAAAGCATGAAATTTCAAGAAAAGCACTTAGTTTGTCAGGGATCCCAGAATGGATGTAAAGTGTGAGCAAACAAACAAGGGTACTGCAACAAGTTTGTAAGAAATGGAATTAAGAGGGAGTTTACTTTGGTGTAAAAACGTTTAAAACACAGGCATAGTTTGTTTTGTTTTGTAATACACATTTTCCATGGACTCTGAAGCACCCTCATATCCAGCACAGCCTCAGTGAGGAGGAGGCAGCGACAGTGCTGACTGAAGACACACTGACATGAATGCAGCACCGAGGTCTGGGAGTGGAAATCCAGAGACTGAGGGTGGCTGTGGGAGAGGGGCCTCTCCGTGTTGGAGAGGGAGCTCCAGGTAAGCAAGAAGCTCCAGTGCCCCACGTGGAACTGGGTCCAAGTCTGCAGGTCTGTGCAGTCTCTCATGGACTTCCTGAAGGCACATACGGAAACAATACAGAAGTCCTTACAGAGCTGTGTGTGTGTGTGCGTGCATATGTGCACACATGTGTTCCCAGAGACAGGATCTGCAGGCACTCATGTGCTTCCTTGCCCTGTTGGCCAAAAGCACCTAGCAACAGCCACACGTGAGGAGCAAGAACTTGCCTACCTGGCTCGGCATTTGCTGTCCAACACAGTGAGAGGCCCCGGGCTCTCTGGGGAGAGGTCTGACTCTAGGGCCCAAGCAGTGGTATACAGCCTGAGTCTGGACTATTTCGCAGTACTAGGAAGTAAAGGTGTGTCAACACACGTGCACATACACACATGCACACACGAGCGATGTGTGACAGGGACACAGGAACCAATTCCAAGAGCTCCCCATTGCCAAAGTTCCCCATGGAACAATACAAGCAACAGAATAAAAATCTAACATTACTTTATAACCCAAAATACCAAATAAATGCCTCTAAGTCCATATTGATACAAATAAATGACTGAATAAACACATAAATGGGGGAGAACAGGCAAATTTCCCACCCATAATTCGACCTCCAGGAGTTGGGCATGAGCCCTGGTACAGTGTAGTGTACTGCTAGTACAGTGCCTTGTGTGCTTGTGTAGCCTGAGCTGGGTGACTTCCCTGCAAGGGAAACTAAACAGAACCCTACACAGGAAAAGTCTCACACAGTACAGCAGTTGGCCAGGTTCCTGGTGAGTCACGTGGGAGGTGCAGGCATAACAACATGAGATTTGAATGGCACTCTACCCCAAAAGCATTCCTTTAGAACCATCTACCCATCAAACCCAAGGAAAATACTGGAAAACCCACAGTGAAGTGCACTGCGCAGGATCTGTCCAGTATCCCTCACAACCATTCATATCCTGATTCATACTTTGTGTGTTCCCATCTGACAGACAAATGTACAGAGAGAAGAATCAGTATTCCAGAACCTCATTCCACAAGTATTTACTATGAAACTACCAGCACCGTGCACTGTGATGGGTGCCAGGTACGCTTTGCTAAGTATCCCTCCTGCATACCCCCAGCCCCGTTCTCCCTGGAAACCTCAACTCCAGAACGTCTTCATTATTGGAAGCCCAGTGAATGGCCTTTGCCCGCCCAGCCAGCTACTGCTGCAGCTCAGGCACAGGTTCCAGGAGAGGCCTCTGCCTCCAAAGATTGTAGACACTAGCATTAACCCTCTGCAGCATGGTGGAAAACCCAGGGCCACGTCCAGGAAACCTGACTTTCCATACCTGCTCCCCAGTCTCTCTCCTCTCTATTCACAAATCCTTGCAGCCCCCAGGCTCAGGGTTAAAAGGGAGAAAAGGATTTTTCTTCTTTGTTTTCTATCATATAAAACCATACCAGGGGCTGGCACCATGGTACAGTAGGCTAAGCCTCTGCCTGTGGTGCTGGCATCCCGTATTGGTGATGGTTCATGTCCAAGCTGTTGTTATTCCAATCCAGCTCTCTGCTTAAGGCCTGGGAAAGCAGTGGAGGATGTCCCAAGTGCTTGGGCCCCTGCCACCTGTGTGGGAGACCTGGAAAGAAGTTGCTGGCTCCCGCCTTCAGATTGGTTCAGCTCCAGCCACTGTGGCCATTTGGGGAGTCAACCAGCAGATGGAAGACCTTTCTGTCTTTCCCTCGCTGTGTTTGTAACTCTACCTCTCAAATAATAAAATCTTTAAAAATGTTTAAAACACACACACACACACACACACACGACAAGCCAGGTTTCTCACAAGCTTCACAGAGTGGTTCATTTCCCCTCTATAATTTTACTATCTCCTTTTTGCAATGAAGATTACATCTTTTACTCAATGATGTAGATGCATTATTTACAAAGGACTGACTCTGCCAGAGTTGACAAATAGCCAGCCAATAGCAAGCTGACAGAACGCCACCTCCATCCTCTTCAACCCTGAGATGAAGGAGAACAAAGGTGTTCACTAACAAGAACACCTTCTTCATTGCGGTGTTGGAAGCTCCCAATTTCCATTGGGGAGCTTGTATGAAAACTGTAGCAAATCATTTGAGCTTTCAAATAAACATTTCAGAACAACAGATGTACACCTGGTAAAGAGCTGGCCTTTGCATCCATGTCTATATTCACAGAGACTGGAAAGATCCTGACAGAGTGCAGGTGCTGTAAAGCATCCTTTAGTCTGTGCACTATTCCAAATAGCTGGTTTGATTGCCTTCATTTATACTGGACTGGCCAATTCACTCAAATGCTACACCTATTCCTGGTGTGCAAGCAGGCAACGTTGTCATGGGTTAGTTTGGGTGTACAAGTACGTGACAGACAACAAAGACAGCTTCTTGTCCCTTCCAGGGGTTGGGAATCAAATGCCAGACAGGAGGGGCAGTTTGAACTCAAAACACAGCCAAGCAAAAAATGCGTTTTGATTTCTAAGTGCAAAGTCCAAGTCTGTTTTGAGTTTGCCTTGAAACCTTTTAGAATTTTCCTCCTAAAACCCTCCTTTCCCCTGGGATCATCCTGAACAATGTTCTGACATCTTAGTCATTTCCATAACAACATAGTACAGAAACAGACAAGCAGTCCACACGCCTGTGACCGGCACCAGAGTGTGGAGAGCGTTGATCCCCCGCTGCACTGCAGACAGGCAGCAGGAGGAAGCACAGCTGTGCTCCTACAGAAACCCCACCAGCCTTCTCTGCAAACACTGCATCTCCATACACGTCCAGACGCCTTTCCCACCCATCCTCTCTCTTACTGCCCGCCCAGCCCCTTGGGGTGAGGGCCGCTCTGCCAGGTGGGAGGTGAGGACCAGAGTATCCACACTGCTGTGCCAGCATCACCCAGAGAGGAAAGCTGCCAAGCATTCATTCCGGCAACGATCACCTCCACAAGAACTGAGCCTGGAAGCAAGCACTACCACCAGCACAGCATCACCCAGGCACTAGGGGAACTACAGTTGCAAATGAATTCCCTGGAGGATGGCTGTATCAGTCACGCAGGCTGACCCGGCTCAGGTGTGCACGCAGCCTCAATGGTTTTCCCTACTGGGAAGCACCTCGGCTCCCAAGAGCAGCAGAGCTGCCCCAGAACTGAAAGTACCCCTGCACACATTAACAATGTCACTGCTAACAAGGAGATAACGTCTGCTTCCAAGGTCAATCAGGAACTGTTAAATCAACAGTTGGAGAAGCCTTGAACTTTACCACTCATCAGTTCCCATGTGTAAAATTCTCACCTTGGCCAACTTAAAGCTACCACACAATGCCAGTGATGAGATGCTGGAAAGAGATGTACAAAATTGGCTCTCAAGGGCCAAGATGAACCTTCTGCAACAAAGAAGGCTGTCAGACTGGTCAAATGAGAAACTGACCTTTATGAACCTGGCACAGTAACAGACACCTGATACATAGGTCTTGTTAAAAAATCAGCCCAACCATAAGCCCAACCACAATTAGCCTCTCCTCCCTGACCAAAAGGCAGTAAGGAGGCCCTGACCATCACTGGAGCTCGGCATCATGGCTACCCACGGGACCATACTGACCTGGGGTAGCCTCATCCCCTTGTAGCCAAAGTGATTTTACTTCCTGTTTCCACGCAGGGCAGGACCTGGTAGGCATCAGTGTCCAAAGCAGGGGTCCTAGATGATGGCGACCTGCTCAGTGCAGACCACTGCTGTGGCAGAGGAATCCGAACAGCGAAGTCACAGCCGGCGCCTGACAGCTCATATACGTCACGCCAGCAGGGAAAGACTTCCTTGCACACAGAACTAGTGAGTGAGGGGTCAAATTATACCAACTACTGGGAGATCGTAAGCCAGAGCTCTGTTAGGGGAAGAAATGGAAATGCATACAAACGTGTACGCCTGTTCTTCTCTCTGCCTTCCAGTGTGCATAGTGAATCATGTATCAAGTCAGTGAAGGCAAAGGGAAATTTACATATACCCCAGGTATTGTCATCTGTGGGAAATAATACTGATTGAACTGTGTCTGAAAAAAAAAATCAAGGATTATAACCTCTTAGAATATATGTAATTTTCTCTGAATGAAAAAAGGAAGATTCTAAGTCACAGATAATCACACTGAAATAAAATCTGCAAAGACTCATCCATTGGATGCAATTCTGTCCTACTTATAAGCACGGCTTTATTTCTGGCTACTATTGTTGTTAGAGCATAACTGGTAAGGTCTCTCTTTCCTAAGGAATTTGGCTCCAAATGTATTTACAGATTTATCTTAGTCATCTCTCATCTACTTCTATATGAGTTGGAAAACACACACACACACATACACACACACACACACACTTTCAAAACTACTTACTGAGCCACAGACTTAAGCTGAGAAAATGAAAAGCCAACTCACACTCACATCACTAAATTCTATGAAGTCTATTAAATCAAAAACAGAGGCTATATTAGGAAATGAGTTGAAAACCCACTTTTCTATTTGGACCTAAAGAGGAAGATACAACTATGAATGCAAGAGCTGTTTTGTTTTTTTCTTTCTGATCAAGTTTGTGTTCCATAAACGTACAGAAGAAAAAGTTCATTTTAAAGAAAATAAATTCATTTTAATTTCTAATTCTCCTCTTAACCTTCATAGGCCAATCTCAGTCCTCATATCTGAAAAGATCTAAGTCAAATATTCACTTATACCAAAAACACAAAGGAAAAAAGAAAAGAGATACAATGCTCTGGTAAGGAAAATGCAGGGCGAGATGGTGGGTAAGACATAATCGCGGGGCAGCAGGAACTTGCCACCCAGAGGAGCAAGGGAGGACATCCCGCACAGGGTTCCAGGAGCGCTAACACACAGCTGTGTGGTCAGGGAATGGAAGCACGGAGGTCTTGTGGAATCTGGCTGGGCTTTTCAGAGAACTGACTGTGGCTGGGTCATAAAAAACAAAAGGATGGGGTCTTGAGAGATGACAAGAGGAGAGCAGAGCACAGCTGGAGGATGTAACACAAGAGAATGTCTAGGCATGGAATAGCAGAATTTTTGCAGAATAAGAGCAGACTCCAAATCAGATCATACTCCAAGAGTGGCGCGAGACAGTGAGTGCTAGGTTGACAATTCAATAAACAATTAACCTCAAGCTCCGGAGACAGGCGGCATGTAGCGTGAATGATGTACAAAAAGAAGCCTGCCTACCACTTCCCAAACCCCAAGCTGTACATGTCCATCTTGTTCCCAGCCCTCTAACAAGTAGGTCAAGGGCTTCAGAAGGCGTAAACCTAAGTAAGTCCATTGTTCACTGAATGTAACCCTGGCATACACTGTCTGCAGGAAGTAATGAGAACCTCCTTCCCCAATTATCATTCTTCTCCCCATGTGAGAAAGCTTTCTTCCTCCTTGCCTGAAGCCTGCACTGCTGATGGAGTTTCCAACAGTGTCAAACAGCAAGGCATAATTCCATTACTCCTGCAACTATTCTTACGTATTTATCCCTGCTGGTATCTGTGATCTGGAAAGCTACTTTGAATACAGATGAGACTGTATGGTATGAATACAGGTTTTGTTTTCTATTATTTGACTACAATAAATTCTAACACACACACCAAAATTCCATTTGAACATGTTATATTCAAACACAGATTCTGTCTGGTTATCATGTACTCTGGAGCATGTTGCTCATACACAGGTATAAACCATTAATTATCTTGTGCCTTCGTAAATCCCGAGCATGGGAGGATAATCTAGTTAGATAAGCATAAGATATTTAAGAGTTTTGTAAAATGTTAAAAATCCGTCCCTAGCAACAGGCTTGACTGAGCAAAAGTTTTTCAAGTTATTACCTATTGTAATAAAATATATTCAGTGTGAAAATTTCAAATGAGAATTGTAAAATTTTATTTTCTGTACGCATATATCAGAATTTGTTCAATAAAAGTCCACAGCTTTCTCAGATTCACACAACCAAGTGTGTTCAAAACTAAGACCTGACCCTTACTCCTACCTTGAAAATCTGACCTGATTCATACAGGGCGAGTGCGAATGCTTGGGGGAGAAATGCTTCCGACTTTGAAGTATCTGCATGTCCATCAGGAACACTGTGCGGCAGGACTGGAGCCTGGACATGAATTCATTTATGTTCCACACGCACTTTTACACAAAGCCTGTCATCTCATACAATGTTTCAGTAACTACAGATCAAACAGTTGTACAGTGTGGAATTTTCCACTTGCGATCATGGTTGCATTAAAAACATTTCAAATTTGGGGAATCTTGGATTGGTTTTAGGGACTGCTTACAAAACCCCATTTCCCTTGCCTTCTCCAGGCACAAGCCCTACCACGCCAGCTACCAAAACACCAAGTGAGTAAATTCATCCAGCAAAGCACCATTAAAGCAAAGCTGATCACACCACACACTTCAAAAGTTTCAAAATGAACTTCAAACACTGGCTGCTGAATTCACCTGACAATCAGCATACACCTCTCAGTCTGCAGGTCACAACATTCCATTTACCCTCTGAATGTTCTATAGAACTTCATAAAACTCTCATCACCTACGGCCCAATATTCCTATACAACAGTGCTACTACTGGGAGAAGTTCAATTGTTTCCATTTTATTTGATGCTACCAAGGCATCAACCTCACATTTATCGTCACATGAATCTTGTCATTTTTAAATATTATTCAAGGGAAAACATGTCTTTTCTGGCAAATGTGTTTTCATGACTAAAAATAGCAAAATTCAGCTTCAGAATTTCCTTCACAACCAAACTTTTAGGCTCAACTGAAAGCATAAACTCTATATGTGTTCCACGTCCAAACTTTTATCCCTAAGATTAAAATGGTTAAAGCAGTTTCTTTCACTTTAAAAGTGAATAAACAAAAAGAATTAAAACTTTTCTTCATTAAATTATGAAATCTATACTGACAATAAATAGCTTGAAAAAATGATCATAGAAAAATATTTTTCTTTTTTTTTTAACTTTTATTTAGTAAATATAAATTTCCAAAGTACAGTTTATGGATTACAATGACTCTCCCCCAATAACTTCCCTCCCACTCACACCCCTCCCATCTCCAGCTCCCTCTCCCATTCCATTCACATCAAGATTCATTTTCAATTATCTTTATATACAGAAGATCGATTTAGTATATATTAAGCAAAGATTTCAACAGTTTGCACCCACACAGAACAAAGTGCAAAATACTGTTTGAGTACTAGTTATAGCATTAATTCACATTGAACAACACATTAAGGACACAGAAATATTACAATGATTTTATTATATAATAGTATTTCACAATGCTTATAAGAAATATATGATGGGACACTAGAAATATAAAAAGAGATATGGTTACCATTTATAAAGAGCAAAAATAATGTAAAACCAGTTACTTAAGGAAAAGTATTCACATGTATACTATACCTTTTAATTATGAAAAAGAATTTCCAAAAATAGTTAATAAGAAAATAATTGCTATAGATATGATAGCATAAGATTTTGAGGCAAGGAAAATATAAAATTAGACATAAACACAGAAAATGCACACATAATGAAAAAAAGCCACCTATGATCCCATAGAGGACCCACTCTTCCACTGCTCTGCTTCTCAGTCATCTACAGGAGCCCTCTGAGGACTCCAAACACAAGTCTCGCACCCAGACAATGTCTCTATCTCTGTGTTCACTCTCTGGATGACAATTTCAATTTGATGAGGTTCAACTTATCCATTCTTTGGGGGCTATGCTGTTAGCATCCTGCTGAAGAAACACCTGCCCACTGTCCACAGTAGTGCTGTTCACTAGCCCTGTGGGTCTGCTGAGCACAGGCATGGGTTCAACCAAAGGGAACTGAGCATGGAGTGTAGGACAACACTGCAAACTGTGAAGACTTGGGCCAAGGTAAGAACACCAGCCATGACAAGTGAATTTTATAGTCACTAAGTGTTGGTAACATCTTGGCTATTAGGGTTGGTACTGCAGCACAGCAGGTGAAGCTGCCGCCTGCAACCCTGGCAGCCCATATGGCAGGTTCGCGTTCCAGCTGCTCCACTGCTAATGCACGTGGGAAAGCACGCTTGGGACCCCGCCACCCACATGGGAGACCAGGATGTTGTTCTGAAGGAATATTAAAACTAAGCAGGACCCCCCCTTTCTCTTCTGACCCTTGCCAGATTGACTTTTGACCTACTTTCTGGATTCCTGACTCGGGGAGGGGTTGAGGCCTGTCTTTACTAAATAGACATGGTGATGCCGGGGCAGGAAGAGATAATACCGGAATGTGGCCTTGTAAAATTAGGGGAATGGCCCACCGAAACTAGGACCCAGACCAACCTGTTCACCTTGACAGGCACCCAGCTGATGAACTTAGGGTTTTATTTAACCTTAGGAAATGTATGGTGAAAGTGACCCTCACCTGTTGTAAATCTTGTCAATAGCTGATGTTATCTGTACCCTGGATATGTACACTTTGTGCTCACGAGATTCCCCTGTTCCCTCGGTTCCCATGTGAAATATGTTCTACAGATTCTTCAAAGCTTTTCTGTGACTATAAAAAGCTGATGCGATTTGTACTCGGGGTCGCTCGCTCCCATTTGTGACGCTGCGACCCCAGCATGCTGGTCAATAAAATACTCTTCTTGCGTTTTGCATAAGAGACTGCCTCTTGGTGTATTCTTTACTCCAGCACGGCCGTAACAGTTCCTGGCTCCTGGATTTTGCATGGCTGAGCGGTGGCCAATACCATCACTTGGGGAGTGAACCAGCAGAGGTAAGATGGATATTCTCTCTAACTATGGCTTTCAAATAAACACAATGTTTTTAAAAATATGTTGGCTATTAAATTTAATGAAATATATTAATAAACAGTTTAGCGTACCTATGTTTTACTGGAGCTACTGTAAAATTTTCACTTTCACGTGCAAATTCATGACTTGTACTGCAAATGGACAATGCCTTTCAGGAAGTGACCTCATTTCAGGTTCCCCATGTGGGTTTACTAAACCATTAGAATTTATTTTTACATATATCATGAGCACTGTAAAGTCACCTATTCCTCAGAGAACTGCAGTGAAACTGACAACTAAGGAACTCCAGCAGGTGAGCTTCTGTCCCTGTCTGTCCTCCCACTGGTTAACACAGCTTGATGACTGAAGCTAGGTACTGTGTCTTCTATTCCATAGAGCAAACCCTTCCAATTTATATTCTTAGTCAAAATTGTGTAAGTCATGACAAACCATTTCCATTTTGTTAGGTAGGAAGTCAGTTACAAACTTATGTGTGTGTAACATAAAGGCCTAAAGAGAAGACATCTATGTCCAACATATGCTGCATTTCAAGGTCAACCCGATGGTTTTCAGGGGCAGCCCTGTATTCACATCCTGCCCTGCCCAGCCCCCTTCTACCTGAAAACCTGCCAGGTGGAGGTCCCCACCCCTTCTGCCTGACAATCTTCCACAATCTCCCAGGTGCAGCCCAGTATTTGCATCTCAAACACTCTGCTCCATTCCTCCTATCTGATATAATATTTGCATCCATAAAAGTCCTTTGTTTCAGACCTTCAAGGGAGAAGTTTTTCTATTTACATCCAAAAAGCCCTTTGTTCCAAGAGGAGCAGAGGTGGGGAAGCAAGACCCATCTCCTTAAAAACCCCCAGCCTCAACTGGACTGCGGGCTCAGCCCTCTGCCTCTCTGCTGGGCCGCCCTCCTGACCTGGTCAGGTGTAATCTCTTTACTCAACCATGTAACCTCACTCCCCCCCAGTCTCTCAGGCTCTGTCTGGAGAGGTGCCCATCCGTCCTTACGGATGTCCCTTCCCTAATAAACCTCCCACTACTCTCTGTCTCACGCCTGAATTCTTTCTTGCGTGAAGACAAGAACCCTACAAATTTCTCCGGTAACAATTGGACATGTTGATTAAATTTTCTATCTGCTTACTGATTTTTAATTTTTAAAATTTATATAAGGTGAGCAAATTTCAAAATTTCATATATACAGATTTAGAAGCAGAGTGAACTTGTTGTAACAATCATGATGGTAAGCTCGCAAAGCAGTTTCTCCACTATGCTATCTAACCTTTGTGTTAAATTTATTTGAAAGTCAGAGCTACACAGAGGTGGGGGGCAGGGAGGAGGATTCCAGAGGGAAGGGGAGGGGAGGGGAGGGGAGAGAGAAAGGAGGGGAGGGAAGGAGAGCAGAGAGGGAAGGGAAGGGGAGGGGAGGCAGAGAGAGAGGTCTTCCATCTGCTGGTTCACTCTCCAAATGACCACAATGTCCAAGGCTGAGCCAGGCCAAAGCCAGGAGTCAGGAGTTACATCAGGGTGCCCCACATGGGTGGCAGGGGCCCAAGTACTTGGGCCATCTTCCTCTGCTTCCTCTAGCCATTAGGAGGGATCTAGATTGGAAGTGGAACAGTTAAGACTCAAACTGCCACCTGTATGGTGCTCACTTGCTAGGCCACACGCACCCTCCCCATTTGTGTTTTCTGGGATAATCACTGGGACAACATGGAATGTTCACTGCCCTTCTGTACTGTCCATCTGCCATCAGAATATATTTTCAGTAGAAAAGTCTCTTCAGTCTCCCTTCATGACAGGAAGGCACTCCCACTTCTTTCATATGGAACCCTTACCTGTCCCTCAGCTGTGGTTCTGTGTAGCTCTCTCAGGTTCATTCTGCTTCTGCTCAGGGTTCTTGGACTCGCTGGCAGTATCTGTAATTAGATCTGGATGACTCTGAACACAGTGTCCATTTCTTTACTGTGCTCTACACTTGTCTTCTGTTCTGTTTATTCCCTTTCCTTTTTCCTCCGTGTAATTTGGACCATGTCTACCACCACGTCCAAGTTGACTCATGTATTTTCCCTCAGATTCTGCTGCCAGATACCACACTTTTAACTTGTATGATTTGGTCATTTATAATAAATAAATATTTTCTCTAATTCTGTTCAACTCTTCTAGGCATATTTTAAAGATTTATTTATTTGAAAAGCAGAGCTACAAAGGTAGAGAGAAAGGAAAGGAGAGGGAGGGACAGAGAGAGAGATTAGGAGATCTTCCATCAGCTGGTTCACTCCACAAATGGCTGCAACAGCTGGGTCTTGGTCAGGCTGAAGCCAGGAGTCAGAAACTCCATCTGGGCCTTCCATGTGGGTAGCAGGGGCCTGAGTACTTCAGTCATCTTCCATTTCCTTCCCAAGTGCATCAGCAGAGAGCAGGGTCAGAAGTGAAGCAACGAGGTCTCACAAGCAGCTGCTTAACCTGCTCATCCCCGGCGCCAGCTCCTATGCCTGTGTTTATCATCACACGCGTAACTGTTTCAAATCCCTTGCTTGCTATATATTCCACTATCAGTTTCACTTGAATTCATTTGGAATATATTTCTAAAGTTTCTGCTATTTCTTGATAGTTACACTTACATCTCTTTTCATATCTTGACGTTTGTAAAATTATATGTTATACATAATGCATAAATCAATCACAAAGGCTTCATACGTTATCTTCCACCAACGAGGAACCCAACTTTCCTCTGGGTCACTTGAATGCCCTAAGGATGGGACTGGCTGCAGCTGGTCTCTGAGACCCAGTCCAATGTTGTTCTGTCCGCTGGGTGTGGCGGTGCTGTGGACCACGAGCCTGGAGCTTCTTCTCCTGCCGAGCTCTAACTCAAAGCTGCCTTCACAGGTCCAGCGGCACTCTTGTCTCCCACCCCATTTCATTTGTGGAAAGCCTCTGCCCTCTACAGGAACCTTTCTCCAAGTAGTGAGATACAACAGCAACTGCTAGCCTGCCTTCCTGTGGCCTGGCCTCCCAGAATTTATCACGTTCTTGCTGAAGTAACTAGCCCTATGTTTAGGTCCCTCACATCTTCTCAGTCAAGCTAGCAGCCTCCTGCTGTTTGCTCTTGTCCCTGGTACGGCCCCTCTTCATACCCAATTCGTTCTCATGCAGTCTCCCAGCCAGCGTATGCCAAGCAAAAGCTGCTGCTTATTCCACTTACTTGTGAATGTTTTCCCTCCAGATTTTCTGCCCCACACAGGGCGTTCCATATGTCTGGGTCCCTGAACGTGAGAGACTTGACTGTCAGGACCACCCAGGCGGGCCCAACCCAACCACGCAAGTCCTTGAACATCACAGAGCTGCAGAACAGAAGCCACAGGCCTGGGAGGAGGCAGACCTCTCCTGTTGTGAACCTGCCCACAGACCAGGGGGCCTCCAGGAGATCAGAGTGGTCTCCAGGCCATAGCCCCAGGAGAACTCAGACTTGCACTGCACAGCCATGAGAAAATTAACTGTGCCAACAACCAATGAGCTTGCTACAGTGTCCAGAGCCAAAGAAAAAAACTGCAAACCAAACTGACAGCCTGATTTCAGTCTTGAAAGACTCCATCCAGGCAAAGCACTTGGCCAGGCTGGGTACAGACGTCCAAGTCACAGAACCACGCTAATAAATGGCGTGATTACCAACCACTGAGTTTGAGATGGTGACTCTACACCATCACAGTAAACTAGTAAAGGTTAACTTACTATTCATTCTTTCTAATTTAGCTCTTTAGCGCCTTTAAGCACTCACACATAGACACACACACACATTTTAATGCATCTGCTGCTATCAACCACATTTTATTCAAAACCCCATCTCTTTTACTCAAGGCTTGTAAAAAGAGGTCCAAGTCTATTTCTCAAATACTATCCACCAAACAATATACATCTAAATTAAACTCAGAAAAGGCAGAATTATGCCAACTGCTTAGCCTATCTTGGTAGGGTTTTATCATGCTTAGGTAAGTACAGATTTGTAGATGGGTAAGTGATGAAAACACTTATACACAAAAAAAGTTAACAAAAAAATGGGGGAAATTATCATACAGGTGAATCTGAAGGTTTATAAACAAATTATTAGAATATATAAAAACCAAATGACCTAAGCTGACCATGCCTACATGACTTTGTGTTACACAGAAATATCAAAGCAAGAATACAAATCTTTGCTCACTTAAGAGTAAATACAAAAGTACACACACACACACATACACCCACTTGAATAGATGTTTAAGAGGAGTAAGGCTTTTCAGGTTCACCTGAAATGATATAAATTTCAAGCTATCAGGAAATTGAGCACCCTGTATTTTTACAATTAACTTTACACTAATTAAGACAGAAAGTATTAGGGAAAGTCATTGCCACAGTATATTTCTCTGTCAAGAAAATGTTGATTGCTTGCATGAAAATGACATAAAATCCTTTACCAATTGATTTGTCTAAAGTCTTACTTCAAGGAATAGTGGTTATGACTGTATTAGAAACAGCCATGGCTGTTATGCATTGTTGATAGTATGACCTTGGGTAGATTTTATGTTGTTGTTGACATGCTAACAATGACATACCTGCCTATGTGTTCACGGTTTTACAGTGGAGAAGGGTACAAATATTAGCTGTAATTAAAGGGAATCCCTTTCAATAAACCACTCTTAGTCTTACCTAGCCCAGAAGTTAGTCCGCCCGCTGACATCTGCTGGGTCCTCCTGCATGGAGAGCACCTACCTGAGCTGCAGCTTCCAAAACTGAGCCAAGTCCACAATTCTTGTCCTTGAGGACAACTCAGCACGTGGGTGCTAGCAATCAGCCGGTTACCACAAACAGCAAAAGCAAGTACAGAAGTATGACACAGCGGAAGTTCAGGGTACAATGTGAACTCCAACCAAGGAACCTAACTGCATCTGAGAGTTCCAGAGGCTTCCCTGAGCAAGTCAGAGCTTAAGCTGAAATGTCAAGGACAAATGCCATTATCCAAAGACAGCGGGACAACCACGCCAGGCAGAGGGAGTGGCATGCTGGAGTAGGGGAGTCCTTCAAAGAATGAGATCACCCTGAAGCAGGCCCGCTCACCCTAAAACGGCATCACCAGGCAGCGCAATACGCGCAGCAATGAGGAACAAGCACGGAAGAAGCCGCATGGCAAATTGGCACACTGGCTTCATGGCCACTGTAACTCAGGAGAACACAGGGAAGTCAGGCTTTTTTTACCTATTCAGAACACTTTCTCTCCTAATCAATCCTGGGGGATTTATAAAATTATAAGCCATAATGCATAAATCTTTTTTAACTAGTCCTAAATCATATGCCATTTGAAAAGCACTGCCTTAAGGAAACCTAGCTGTCCAGGTGATGTTGACAGAACTAAGCTGGTTAGATGAACTATAAATTGATAGTGGTGAGTGAGAACCAAATTGCTTACCCAGAAGGTACCTTCTAATTTTAAGACAATTTTCAGTTTATAAAATGCAAATATTTTTGACCTTCACAAAAACCTGGTGAGGCTGACAGGGTCCACATTTGATCTCAGGCCACCCAGGTAGAACATGACAGACTCTACCATATTGGTTTCTTAACAACTAAGGACTTGTGTAGATGACTCAGCCTGCTCATTCACATGATCAATTCTCATTCTATCCATCCAAACTCTTCAGGAGTTGCTAACAAGCTGTGATGTGAGGTACATCCTTTCTTTCCCAAGTTGATCCTTGTCAGCATGCTAGGGAGGGATCTCAGATGTGCTACAGGGCTGCACTACAGAGGAGGAGGAGGAGGGAGCTGAACAATGAGCACCCACATAATTGAGAACTGACAGCACAAATCTGTCTTCTGCTCCTTCTGGAGCAAAAATCCCACAGTCTGATTTATAGACAAAAGCCACGTCCTTGATCAGCAACCAAGAGATCTAATTGTTAGCTGTTTTAATATAGTACAGCAATTATATTTTATGTCTCCAAGGATGTGAAATTGGGGAACTTCCATACTTTATCTGCACAGAAGCCCTGATGTAAATCCTTTACACACTGCTTGATTAACAACTACAGAGATGTATTACATTTGGGGAATCCCAATAACACTTGAACTTTATCCCACGGTTAATACTACAACTCCCTGGCATCTTGTTAAAAAGAATGAAGGAAAACAAGCCAATTTAGCTACATAGAAACATGACAAACCAAGGATATAAAAACAGGTAGAGTGGGACACTCCCGAGACTTAAACCAATTCACCAATGTTTAGAATGAATAAATCAAGGTAAACTAGAGCCCAAACACAGGGATTTCTCCAATTACAAGTGCTTACTTTAGAAAAAATTGCACAAATACTGGCTAACAGATCAGTAGCCAAGAGGGCATTCTATAGGATGTGACATTAGAGGCAAGAAGGCATTGTGTAGCATGAGAAAGTAGCTGCCAAAAGATAATTCTGTACAATAAAACAGTCGTAGCAAACAGGTCATTCTGCGGATGAGACAGTAGTCACCACAGCATCAGCCTGAGGATGAGACAGTGTTAGCCCACAGGACACTCTGTAGGATGAGACGGTGTTAGCACACAGGACACTCTGTAGGATGAGACAGTGTTAGTCCACAGGACACTCTGCAGGATGAGACGGTGTTAGCCCACAGGACACTCTGTAGGATGAGACGGTGTTAGTCCACAGGACACTCTGTAGGATGAGACGGTGTTAGCACACAGGACACTGCAGGATGAGATGGTGTTAGCACACAGGACACTCTGTAGGATGAGACAGTGTTAGTCCACAGGACACTCTGCAGGATGAGACGGTGTTAGTCCACAGGACACTCTGCAGGATGAGACGGTGTTAGCCCACAGGACACTCTGCAGGATGAGACGGTGTTAGCCCACAGGACACTCTGCAGGATGAGACGGTGTTAGCCCACAGGACACTCTGCAGGATGAGACGGTGTTAGCCCACAGGACACTCTGCAGGATGAGACGGTGTTAGCCCACAGGACACTCTGCAGGATGAGACGGTGTTAGTCCACAGGACACTCTGTAGGATGAGATGGTGTTAGCACACAGGACACTCTGTAGGATGAGACGGTGTTAGCCCACAGGACACTCTGCAGGATGAGATGGTGTTAGCCCACAGGACACTCTGCAGGATGAGACGGTGTTAGCCCACAGGACACTCTGCAGGATGAGACGGTGTTAGCCCACAGGACACTCTGCAGGATGGCGGAGTGGCAGTCAAGGATCTATAGGGTTTGACAGAGATGACTTCATCACCTTTCACTTGCTAAACATACAAACTCAGGAAAACTGTTATTTTTCTATAAGCCTTTTAGTCAGATTATCATGACTATAATGAAATCCCCGAGGTAGGCCACAAATAAAAGCAGTCATTTAGGTCACCTTTTGGAGGCTCACTCAGCTCTGGAGGGGCCCTCTTGGCTTCCTCCTGCCAGGGTGCCTGGCAGTGTTGAAACCAAGTAACTGTACTGTCAGGGGGAGGCCTGAGAACTGGCTGAGGACAGCCTCTCTCCAGAACTCCCAACGGCTCCAGTGAGAACTCCTTAATCCTTTTCAAAGGCAACACCCCCAAGGATCAAAGGATCTCCCAGCAGGCCCTTATTTTCCTAAACGTTCCACACCAGAAACCTGAGGATGCACACCACATCCAAAACCGACCAACTTAATTTTGTGTTCATGAAACACAGAGTAACAGCACAATGAAACCAGGTCAGGCACAGAAGTATTTGTTATAGCTAACACAATGAGAGTATACAGTAACATTAACATTGTTGCTATGGTTATCATCTCCTTATTTCAAGAATTTATCATGTTTTCATGAAAAAAAAAATCCTAGTTTCTAACATTTTTATATCCTTGAGATCAGGAGACTTCTTACATCCAATGGTATGTCATAATTCAACTGGAAGATTTTCCTTTTCTTAGAGCTACATAAATGACACAAACCCATAGTATTATAATTACTTGGAAACCATGTTAAACCTATTTTAGGCTTGTAGGTATTGAGAAGAACCCTTAAGCACAATATAATTAGATAGCACTTTAGTTGCTTAAAACTTGGTAACATGTTTTAAAATTTACAGCTTACTTTCCACTTGCTAACGTTTAGTCTGCACTAAAGTGACAAGGGCATGTTTTCTCATCATGAACTAAGTGATGTTTGATAAGCACCTAATGAGTCTCACTGCTTTCTAGACATTGTGAAGACTGGGAAATACAGGGCAGGCTTTCTGCCCTTCAGGAACATTACAAGCAGACACATCAAGTAAAATAGTTCTACAATCACAAGAGGAACTGGACAGTTTTTCCCAAGCTAACAAAGAAGAAAATTACAAACACAGGTAAGGAACACTGAAAAATCGTACGCACAGGTCTGCATGCTCGGTAGGGTCAGAGTCGTAAAGCCAGGAGAGACACCAGAGAGCAGACAGTTCACGAAGGCAACGTGACAATCACCAGGTCTGGTCACCACACTTGAAGGTGAGGATTCCAAGCCCAAGAGGACTTGGGGCGATTCACAGTGTCACCTGGCTGGGACTGAAAGCTCAGAGCGCACATTCGTCTTCTGATTCTCAATCCGTAGCAAACACACAACCTCCTGAGAGTCAAGCAGCACACAGTGGAAATGATTTGTATGTTAGATGCCTTGCTAGTGGCAGAACAGACCATCACTGACCATACAGTTTCCAATTCTATGAACTAAAAGGAACAGAAGATAAGGAAAGAACGTTAGGAATTGGCTGTATACAGGGACTCTGGGGTACTGTCAGAGGAAAATCGGAGTGTCATTTGTTTAAAGTACATGAAATTATGGACTTTCATATAGAAAGAGTGGCTGAACACTGATGACTTTCTGGAAGAACCTACCACACTGGTACACACAGAAAACAACAGAGAAAACCAAAAGGATCTGCCAGCACTTTGTCCCTCATCTGATGTCATCTCATTTAGTTTTTGTTTGGGATCTCTATGACCAATGCAGGTAGAAGCAGAAGCTGAAGGAGGCAGCCCCATGGATGACTCTATTAATGACAGAAGAGAGGAGAGTCTAGACTGCCAGTCCTGATGACGACACAGGCTGCAGAACACAGTGGGCAGCTCTGTTTCGCTGCATGGAACCAACAGGACGAAGCTCTGAGCAGACACATGAGGTTCTCTTCCCGGGCTGTAGTAGCAGCAGAACCAAGCGGCTTGCAATAGAGAAGACTCTAAAATGGCAATCTGAAGTAGAAGGCTAACTGAGGCCAATTCCAGGAGATCAAGGATGAACAGGGACCTTGCCATGGTGTCATTTCCTTCAACTGCTTTAGGGAGCCGAGACATCACACTTGGACTACCCCACCTCTGCTGACACAAACCACATTCACTCTGTTTCTGGCTCTCCTGGTGTCTGTCTGTCTGTCTCTCTCTCTCTCTCTCACACAACTCACACACACACACACACACACACACACACACACTACTCACGCAAGACAGAAAAGAGTCACACACAAATATTGGCATTGGTTTTCTGTCACTGGTGAGATTATCAGTTTCAGTTCCTCTGCTTGCTAGAGTCTTCTAGTGATTAGCTGTATTAAATACACATATAAACATTTGAAGAGTTCTATCTATCACAGGAATTTGTATTGTGAAATACAAAGGTTACAGGGTACAGACTATCCTAGCACTTGAATCTCAGTTCAGATCTGCATGCCGCTGTACCCCAATAGCATGGAGCTAGGCTACCACACCTGCCGGGCACTCCTGCTGGTACTGCTGATATATGCTCTTCATGCTCATCTGCACGAGCATTGTCACCACTGCATCTCACAAATGATGTTACCTGTGTTAACGCTGAGCTGAGATCTAAGAACATGGAAACTACCTGAGTTGTTCATGGTTTCTTCTTCAACGCAGCTTTTGGTGCTTTATGAAGATCTCAGTTACGTTTATTTCAGCAGTTATTACACGTAAAGATGGTGAAGTGCATGAAAGCCAGTTAGACACTCTGTTCCAGGCACAGAGCGCTTGCATCCCTAGTACGCTTACTACACCAGGTACAGAGCGCTTGCATCCCTAGTATGCTTACTACACCACCACCACGGCCAGCTACCTCATGAAGGACCATCCACTTACTCAACAACTACGTGCAATGAGCACCTGCTGTGTGCAAGCAATGGCCTTAATTGTAAAACGTTTATACTTACATGGATTATAGCCATACAGAGTAATGAGAAGTACAACACGATACTAGTTAATAACAGTCCAACTAGTTTCAAATACTAGCTTCATCATTTACAGATAATGTATGACTTGAACAAAGTACTGAGACTCTACAAGCTCAGTTTTCCTATCTGTAAAGTCAGGATACTAATATTAACCAGATGATGGGTTGTTATGGGGAAATGGTAAAATTACATGCCTTATATAAACTGAAGGCTATATTCTTGTGTTTCATAAAACGTATTAGATTTTTGTCAAAATCCTATACAGAGCTACCTTATCCAGAATACTGGTGATTAGAGAAATGAATTTAGAGAGTCACGGCCTGTAAGAGCTGGAAGAAAACTTAAACTCATCATTGTGCAACTCAGAAAACAAGGGCACAAGTACAGCAGCACACAACTGTTGCTTCTGAGCCTGATTTAATCCCAGTTATGTCGGCCTCATCAGCATTCTTTGAGTTGATGCCAACAACATGTACATGCAGTCACTCCACTAGCATTTATTCCACAGCATTTCCATGTGTGCTTAATGTGGATGAACACCAGCAAAGACAGTCACTTGTTCCCCAGAGCCCACAGTCCACTGGAGCAAACAAGTGAATGCAACAGTCAGTCACAGAGTGACATAACACAAAAGTGCACTGACAGCAAGACAACATGATGAAGGCAGTACAATGGAGACAGTGGACAATTTCACCGAGGAATTGTAGCAGGATGGACACAAGAGGTGGTTTTGTGAATGCTGAATGGGGATGCAAAGAGCAGAGGCACGTGTCTATAGCATTAGATAAGAGGAACAGATTCAGTAGAAGCTAAGTCCAAATGCAGGGAGTGACCAAAGATGAAAGGCCTTGCATTTCACCAGGTAGTGTCTTGTTTTTACTCCAAACTAATCAAGGGGTAGTAAAATAAATGAAGAACAAATAATTATTCAAAGAAATGATGGAAGAGACGATATCTTCTAAAGAACAATGAACCTGGAGCCAGTGCTGCGGCATAGTGGGTGAAGCCTCTGCCTGCAGTGCTGGCATTGCCGGCTCGAGTCCTGGCTGCTCTATTTCCAATCCAGCTCTCTGCTATGGCCTGAGAAAGCCGTAGAAGAAGGCTCAGGTGCTTGGGCCCCTGCACCCATGTGGGAGACCTGGAGGAAGCTCCTGGCTTTAGACAGGCACAGCTCCAGCCATTGTGGCCATCTGTGAAGTGAACCATCAGATAAAAGATTTCTCTCTCTACCTCTGCATCTCTGTAATTCTGCCTTTCAAATAAATAAATCTTTCTTTAAAAAGTGAAGAATGAACTTGAGTTCAGACTAAAAGAATTCTGTTTTGATTTAGGATACTGTGAGGGTAGAATGAGAAAACAGACAATTTAAATATTATGTTATGGTAAGGATGTCAAACAGTATCCTAGATACATTACATAGAGCAAACTCAAAGCATGTACGGCTGGGGCCAGCATTGTGGTGCAATGGGTTAAGCCACCACTGTGGTGACCACATCCCATACTGGACTGTTAGTTCCACTCCTAACTGCTCTGCTTCCAATCCAGCTCTCCGTTAATGCACCTGGGAAAGCAGAAGATGATGGCACAATACTGGGGCCCCGTCACTCACGTCGAAGAACAGGGTGAAGTTTCAGGCTCTGGGCTGTGGTCAGGCCCAGCCCTGATTGTTCCAGCCACGTGGGGAGAGTATCAGCAGATGGAAGCTCACTCCCACTCTTTCCCTCTCCCTCTGTCACTCTTTCAAATAAATAAATAATTTTAAAGAAAAACCTAAGATTACTAAAATAATAATAAAGAATGGATTACATGATTCTAAACCTATACAACAGTATGGCTACCAAACTAGAGGCGAGATCAGTAAAAAGCCCCAGGTAAGAGGGTATCATCGACAAATACACTAAAGCACAGGGTTTACCTTAAAGTCTGAAGGCAGCCCAAGAACGTTGAATATGTAAAAACTCAGCAATATCATAAGGGGCACTCCTGAAAGACCTCCCAATGGCAAACTTCAAGTGATCCAAAAACTGGCAGCTCAACCAAACTGAAGCAGAGAGAAGGACACTTGGAGGGACAGGTGAGTCCAAGAGTTCATCGAAAGTTATTAGGAAAAACTATGGATTTACATTGTTCAAAGATTTATTTATTTATTTGAAAGGCAGAGTTACAGAGAAGCAGAGGCAGAGAGGGGTCGTCCATCCCAGTTCATTCTCCATATGACCACAATGGCCAAGACTGTGCATATCCGAAGCCAAGGGTATCTTCCGGGTCTCCCACGAGGGTGCAAGGGCCCAAGGACTTGGGCCATCTTGCACTGCTTTCCCAGGCCACAGCAGAGAGCTGGATCAGAAGTGGAGCAGCCAGGTCTTGAACTGGCTCCCATATGGGATGCCGGCACTGCAGGCAGCAGCTTTACCTGCTACGCCACAGTGCCAACCCCACCAAATTAATCTTATGTTTCTGTATTATTGATTGATTGATTTGTTGATTTATTGAGAGGGAGAGAGAGCAGTAAGCTCCCAGCTACAGGTTCACTTCGCAAATGTCTAAAGCTACAAACCAGTAACAGCCCAGGTTTCCCACAAGGACAACAGGGACCCAACCGCCTGAGCCCTTGTCACTGCCTCCCAAGTGCTGCAGCAGAGCCAGGGCTGAAGCTCAGGCACCTGAATATGGGATGCAGGATTTTTTTTTTTTTTTTTGACAGGCAGAGTGGACAGTGAGAGAGAGACAGAGAGAAAGGTCTTCCTTTGGCGTTGGTTCACCCTCCAATGGCTGCCACGGACTGCGCGCTGCGGCTGGCGCACCGCGCTCATCCAATGGCAGGAGCCAGGTGCTAGGTGCTTTTCCTGGTCTCCCATGGGGTGCAGGGCCCAAGCACTTGGGCCATCCTCCACTGCACTCCTGGGCCACAGCAGAGGGCTGGCCTGGAAGAGGGGCAACCGGGACAGAATCCGGTGCCCCAACCGGGACTAGAACCCAGTGTGCTGGCACTGCAAGGCGGAGGATTAGCCTGTTGAGCCACGGCGCCGGCCGGGATGTAGGCTTTCTACTGACACCTTAGCCAAAAGGCCAAAGAGCCACCTTTAACAAACATAGCTTTTAATTTTACTTTTCCACTTCATAATATTAACTCATAACCAAGACCACCACTAAACAAATAAGATGCATCTGAACTGATTGCTTATTCTCATAAAGATAACTAGGAGCCAGGCAGTAGCTCTCCAAGAAGAGCAGAGCTGCACACACAGGGTCTTGGGAAGCCTCAACTTCAGTGACTGGTGGATTTTCCCAAGAGTAAGTGTGCGGACAGAGCCTGTCAGAGCCTGGCTCCTTGCGTGAGACTGAGTAGTGTGGTTTTTTTTTTTTTTTTTTGGTTGTTTTTTGTTTCTTCTTTAAAGATTTATTTATTTATTTGAAAGCATTACAACAGAGGTAGGAGAGGCAGAGAGAGAGAGACAGAGATCTTCTATCCACTGGTTCACTTCCCAAGTGGCTGCAACGGCCAGAGTTGCACCAATCGGAAGCCAGGAGTCAGGAGCTTCTTCCGGGTCTCCGACACGAGTGCAGGGTCCCAAGGACTTGGGCCATCTTCTACTGCTTCCCCAGGCCATAACAGAGAGCTGGATTGGAAGAGGAGCAGCTGGGGCTCGAACCGGCACCCATATGGGATGCTGGCACTGCAGGTGGCAGTATAAGGCACTACACTACAGTGCCAGCCCTTGAATCATTCTTTATTGGCTGGCTTCTGTTAGCAATGTCGGTCGCATAGGGTTTTATTGGGTGACTTATAAATGCCAATGATAAACTGAACAGTTTGAAAACTCATTCTCATGCTCCTTGTACCATGACTACCATGGAATTCAAATTTCCTAATTTGGGAAAACATTTTCCTGTCTACCAAGATATCAAAAAGACACAAATTATATTGAAAATTTTTAAAATTTCAAGAAACTTTATTATTCAGGAAACACGATGACATACCAAAACCAATTATTTTACTTTAATTGGTAAAGGGAGAAACACTGTTACTAAAGAAAATTATTCAGAGCAGTAGGGGAGCTCTCTAACTGGGAACAGGAAGATTTTGTTGTTAATCAGGTGGCCATTAATTATTAATATGTATAAGTTATGCACATAATATTAAAATAAACTGTCAAAAGCTACTGACATACAATGCAGCAGAGACTGTGGAGGACACAACTCTTGAGAGAGAAATCCTGCCTTAACCAGCCTCCTCCTGAACAATGTCCCCGTTTCACTGAGATGAACAGCAAGCAGCTTTATGGGCTGAAATGATCAAGACGCAGATTCTGGGTCCCCAGAGTGGCAGGGACCTGGAGCAATTCCTGAAAAGGAGGGAAGCACAAAGGAAACCTCAAACTATGTGAACAGCCTCGAACCCTTGAACAACATTTAAAAATCTGTACGAAAATGACGGGCCCAGGAAGCCTGGAGCAAGTAGTCTAGACGCCCAGACCTGAGCAGCAGCTGGGTGCGATCGGGCAGTGCACCAGGTCTGTCCAGCCAGCACAGCATTGGCTAACACTATCCACAGGCTTCACCTTGACCTCTCAGCAGGGAACTAAGAGATATGCCCCCTAAGATGCAGAGTCAGGCTCAGATACCCCCATCTTACTGAAGCCTGCAAGCAAGCCTGTGTAAATTCAAGGAGATGTAACAGTAATTTAACTACCTTTCTGCAACAAAAATACATCATCTTAGAAGCAGAGAAGCAGAGTCTCCACAATGTATCACACCCAATGTTCACTATGCAGCACAAAATTCACACACAAAGCTTAAGAAACTTATGATCTTGAACCTAAAGAAGAAATATTCAGTAGGTCAACAGGTGTCCTACAAATACAACTAGCTGCTACTACAAATGCTTAAAAATTACTAAAGAGGAGTACAGAATTGATAAAGTAAGTCAGTATTAGAGAAATGACACTATATAAAATAAAATGAAGGGTCCACACTGTGGCACAGCAGGTCAAACCACTGTTTGAGACATGGGCATCCCACAATGGAATGCCATCCAGTTCAAGTCCCAGCTGCTCCACTTCTGATCCACTCCCTGTTACTACACCTGGAAAAGCAGTAGGAAACAGTGCAAGTGCTATGGTCCCTGTCACCTACGTGGGAGACCAGGACGACGCAGCTGGGCTCTTGGCTTCAGTCCAGATCAGCCTGAGTCACTGCAGCCATTGGAGGAGTGAATCAGTGGACAGAGCTGATCTCTCTTCCACGTGTGTGCGCTCATCTCTGTCACTCCGTCTTCCAAACAAATACTTCAAAATACAAGTATTCTAGAGTTAAAACTAAACACAATATTTTAAATGGTGTTGGGTGGACATCAGAAATCATAAAAGCTAAAAATTAGAAGTGTACCTAACATCAGTGACATGTGGGAGAGTATCGCACAATCCAACATATTAGTAACTGAATTGAAACAGCAGAAGAGGAAAGAATGAGACAGAAAAAATATTTCTCAATTTCAATGAAAAACAAAGATTCATGAAGTACAGCAAACTCCAATTAGGAGAATCAAAAAGAAAAACAAAGTCCATGAATTGTAAAAATACCGAAAAACAAAAACAAAATGTTAAAAGCAGCCAGGAAAAGTAGAAATGTTCCTATTTCTTTGGTCCTATTCCCACAGGGATGGGATTAACGATTATCTTGTCATCAGAAGCAGGGACGTCCAGAAGACAGCACACTGACATCAGTAATCCGCCGGCCTGGCTTCCTTATCTACAAGGACACCCTGAAAGGAAACCTGAAGCCATATACTGGGAGATCAAGGCTCACAGAACCTGCACTCATGTAAAAGTTATACGCCCAGGAAACAGCAAACGCTGAGATAACCAAGATACCAGGTATCAAATCACATCTATGGAGGAAATGAAAACATATAGAAGCTTCAAAACTAATTATTTACTTTCTTAACTTGAAATCGTCCTATTAAATTAGAAGTATACATGGAGAGTCTTAAAAAGTTAATAGAAAATGCACATTATGAAAAAGCTACTCATAGGTTTAAAATAAATCTGTACCAAAATAAACCTATCGTAATTATTTTTCAAGCATTTTAAGTACATTTATATAAGTAAATTTATACTTATATATTACAAATTATATATTACAAGTTATCAAAAACAGAAATGGCACAAAGGAAAAAGTAAACAATAATTATGTAAAATAATTCCATTATATAAATTATATAATTCACAATAGTCTTGAGAAATTAGGGCTAAGTGAAGCTACATGCCCTAAAACACAGAGAACAGTTTAAAAGCCTGTGGAGAAATCTGACACTCTTAAGAAACGCTCAGTTCCCCCAAAGCAGCAAGTGGCACACACCCAGAAACCGCACTGCTCTTCAGAAAGACTTCATCTGAGTGCCAGCAAGCTGCTATCAAGAGGCAGGATGGCCAGAGGCACAGGAAGAGCTCCATCCAAATACCTGCAGACAGACGCTGGAGGTCGCAGATGAGGGAAGCAAGCAAAGTCCACTCCAGGACTGGGAACACCCTGCGCTGAAGAGAAGCCTTTCCTGAGGATCAAGCAGAGCTTCAACAAGAATCATACCCCACACACACACACACACACACACACGCTCACAGGTACACACGTTTATATCTAACTTGTAATAGCACACCTAGCAAATGACAAAATATAAACTGTAGGAAAACAGCATGTTTCCAAATAAATACCTTTTGTGATGACAAAAATGGCATATTTTCATTTCTCATACACACAAATCCAGATATTAGGAAATAACATACTTCTAAATGCCAATTAGAGCCAATCAAGTTTTATAAAGGAATTATAGAGAGGTCAAATTAAAATCACACTGAAATACTATTCCCCAGTCACCATAATGGCAAAAGTAAAGATTGCCAACAAGCAATGTTAAATCCATAAGTCAGTAATTCTGAAATTCTCTAACTTCAGAGCCACTTCACATTCTTAAACGTTTTCATAACACTATTCATATCACTATTTACCGTATTATAAACAAAAAGATCAAAATTAAACATATTTTGCATTTTCCAAAATAAAAAAAATATACTTTGGTGACAAGAATGACATACTTTTCCATTTTTATAAATCTTTTAATGTACGGTTTAATACAGTGAGATTTCTACATTATTTCTTCTATCTATTGAGATAGAAACATTGGCTGAGGTCACAGAAAACAATCTGCCTCAAACAGATAGGCACTTGGAAAAGGGAGTGCATTTAAAAGCCTTTTCACCTAATTCGTTTATCCTTCTTTTATACTCTTATCAACATTTCAAGAATAGTTAATACCCCAAAGACAAATCTCAGCACGGACTGTGAAGCTGTACCACAGGGCGCCGAACGATGCTGCCCCACGTAGAGACGCACGCATGCCCTTGTCCCTGGAACTCTGCCTAGTGCTTCGTACTGCAAAAGATCGAACTGATGCAAGGTCCTGAGAGGCGCTTAGCGTGGGTGACCCGAGTGAGCCCCAAATGCAGTCCTCACTGAGAGAGTCTCAGGGAGTCTGGAGGCCCAGAGGTGAAGGCCACAAACCAAGGAAGGCCTGCAGCCTCGAGAAGCGGGAAAAGGGCGCGTTCTGTTCAAAGTCGCTCGTTAGGGTGCAGCCGTGCCAACACCTGACTGCAGACCCCAGGCTTCCACCACAGGGACATTTCAGTTATTTACATCATAAAGTTTATGTAATTTCTACAGCAGTTCCAGGCAATAACACACATTTTGATAAACTGTTTACTTTCTGTTAACATTAATCTCCACTGCTTTGTCTTTAACCTTGAATAGACCTTTTGCTCAACTATGGTTTTATAACATCATACACAATTTACCTGCAAAATATTGGTTTGGGGTGTCAAGTGATTTTTTGCTTTTACCAACACTGAAACATTTCACCATCCAGTATCAAAAGCACCCTCTATTAATACCACTACCAATGTTTTCAGTTATATCTTTCAATACTGGGAAGCTAGAGAACACAAGATTTTTAAAATTCAAATTTTTGTTTAAGAGCTCTACTTTTATTACTAGTACCACATTTAGGCAGGTTCTTTCCTTGGAGGGGACAGACTCACTTAGTTAACTTTTGAAAAGTGTGTAATAGATACCCAATATGACTAACCACCAACAACCCATCTGTGACATAAAAATGATATTCCATGAAAAGTGGCCAGCGTCACTCACAATTAAGTGTTTTGGTGTAAGAACTGTGACTGTGATTTTCATTGTGTCACTAAGAATTTTAAACTACAGTACACTCAGGCATGCCAATTTCAAAATTTGTATTTGCTGCTTTATCAAGACACTTGTCCACAACCCCGACATGTTTATTTTCATCCCTTTGTTCTTACATGTGGGGCATGGCTAGAAGAAGTCAGGACCATCAGCATGCCTGGCACGCCACCGTGATTAGCCTGGATGCCAGTCGACTTCTCTCCACCCCCACTGCTTTTGCTGTGTGACCACAAACGTCAATGTAGAATAGCCTCTTGGGTCTTCATGATACAGACTGTGACCTTGCTGACCCTACAAGCTTTTCAGGAGCCCCCAGAAATGCACATACCCCACCTTCAGTAACTGCTGAAGTACAGCAACTGCTTCCATGGTGGGTGGAAATGAAAATGCTAACACAAACTTGAAAATTGTGTGGCAACTTCTGTCATGGGGTGGCTTGGTCCAGTTCTTACCTCCAATGCCAGAAAGACTCCCACTAAGCAGGGAGTGCAGGCGTGCTCCAAGGAGAGCTGCACTCAGCGAGGTGCAGGGCTACCCTTTACTGAACTGGAGCTTCAAAACTAATTATTTACTTTCTTAACTTGAAATCGTACTATTAAATTAGAAGTATACATGGAGAGTCTTAAAAAGCTAATAGAAAATGCACATTATGAAAAAGCTACTCATAGGTTTAAAATAAATCTGTACCAAAATAAACCTATCTTAATTCCTTTTTTCAAGCATTTTAAGTACATTTATATAAGTACACTTATACTTATATATTACAAATTATATATTACAAGTTATCAAAAACAGAAATGGCACAAAGGAAAAAGAAGTAAAGGGAGGGGTAGAGGACGGTATCCACCGAGGAGTCTAACCGAATACTCTTAAGAGGCAGAGTTTGGGGTTGGGCTTGAACATTGCCAATTTCCTTGCCCTTTTGTTGACTCTCATTAGTATCATGGCAGCAGGTTTATGATGGGACTAGGATTAACAGCCCTGGTAAATGATAATGACTTTACAATTTCCTAAAGACCATCCTGGCTACACAGCCAGCAGCTCTCTGTTGGTTATATTTGGTTCTAAGCAATAAAACCACAAAATCTGCTGGTTTCTGCTACACAGAAATGGGGAGAGGGGCTTCGGTGGTGCACACACAGCTACAGTGCAGGTGAGGCTGCACAGAGGGGCTGGCGACACCAGCTACTTCTTGCTGGCATCTTGCTGATCTGTATCAATTCCACTCTGAGAAATAAGAAATGAGTGCATTTGCACAAAAAAGATGTGTGTAAGGATAATCATCATTAATTCAAACTGGAAGCAACCAAGCATCCACCAATAGAATAAGCTCAAATACAGCATTATATGGATACAATACCATGATCTCAAAAACTCACTGAGAAAAGCAGTACGATAGCTGCATCCTGAAAACACTATGTAGAATAAACAAGCCAGCTACATATGGGTATGCTAGGTGTGGCTCTATTTGAATGAAGGGGCAGAATTCCTCTGTGACTGTGAAATCCGAACAGCAGTTCTTCCAGGAGCTGTAGTAACTGGCATGGAGCACAAAAGGGAAGTTCCTACTCGGAGGCAAATGCTGTCCATCCTCACTGGCACACTGGCCACACAACACAGTCACCAAACCGTGCAGGACAGAATGTGTTTCACTGTATGTAAATCATACTTTAATATAGTTCTTAATTTTCAAAACATTCCAAGATGTACACATTTTAATATATACATAAATGAACTACATACTGTCTATAAGATAAGCCAAAGTGGCCTAGAAAGACTAGAAAGGATGACCAAATCTGTACAAAAAAAAAAAAAAAAGTAAAGCATAGACTTTACAGTAACATTAAAGCAGATTTCAAAGTAATATTTAAGGGCTGGCGCTGCGGCTCAATAGGCTAATCCTCCGCCTTTCAGCGCTGGCACACCAGGTTCTAGTCCTGGTCGGGGTGCAAGATTCTGTCCCAGTTGCCCCTCTTCCAGGCCAGCTCTCTGCTATGGCCCGGGAGTGCAGTGCAGGATGGCCCAAGTGCTTGGGCCCTGCACCCCACGGGAGACCAGGAGAAGCACCTGGCTCCTGCCTTTGGATCAGCGCAGTGTGCCGGCCGCAGCGCACCGACCACGGCGGCCATTGGAGGGTGAACCAACGGCAAAGGAAGACCTTTCTCTCTCTGTCTCTCTCTCTCTCTCACTGTCCACTCTGCCTGTCAAAAAAAAAGTAATATTTAAGCAGATGAAGATGCTGCCTTTATGAAACACAATGCAGGGCAGGCGCCGTGGCTCACTTGGTTAATCCTCCACTGCGGCGCTGGCATCCCATATGGGCGCCAGGTTCTAGTCCCAGTTACTCTTCTTCCAGTCCAGCGATCATGTGGCCAGGGAAGGCAGTGGAGGATGGCCCAAGTGCTTGGGCCCTGCACCCACATGGAAGATCAGGAGAAGCACCTGGCTCCTGGATTCGGATCAGCGTAGCTCCAGCCAAAGCGGCCATTTGGGGGGTGAACCAATGGAAGGAAGACCTTTCTCTCTGTCTCTCTCTCTCACTGTCTAACTCTATCTGTAAAATAAAGGAAACAAACAATGCATAGCACACATGTAACATGACTGCAGTCACAGGCAGCCTAATATCTATACACAGAAATTAAATATCTAGACACAGAAGTTTACACAGAAACATAGTCATAGGATCTTTTAGCATACACCTCAAGCCTCATGGATTAAAACAGGATAAAATTATAAAAATCAACCATACATATAGTTCATATGCAGAGATATGGGGAAAAAATAAGCTATATTACATAAAAAACAGAAATAGCAATCATCTTTTAGCATTTAACCTAGGATTCTAATGTTTGAAACTCATGCTTGGGGCCGGCACTGTGGCATAGGAGGTGAAGCCGCCGCCTGCAGTGCCAGCATCCCATATGGGCGCCAGTTCGAGTTCCAGCTTCTCCACTTCAGTTCTGGCTCTCTGCTATGGCCTGGAAAAGCAGTAGAAGATGGCCCAAGTCCTTGGGCCCCTGCACCCATGTGGGAGACCTGGAGGAAGCTCCTGGCTCCTGGCTTCGGATTGGCACAGCTCCAGCCGTTGCGGCCATCTGGGGAGTGAAGCAGATGAAAGACTTCTCTCTCTCTCTCTCTGCCTCTCCTCCTCTCTCTGTATAACTCTTTCAAGTAAATAAATAAATCTTTTTAAAAAAGGGAAAGAAACTCATACTTGTCAACCGACAGCCAGACACACAAATTGAATTGAAGAATTTCAACACAATCTTTGATAGAGCAAGCAAACAAAAATGGGTCTGAGTAATATATTAACAGGGTTTATTTTATGCATAACTCTATTTCAAATCCTAAATCCTGTATTAAGGATTGCTCCTTCTTCTCAAGACCCAACGGAGCATTTAAAAGGATTGCTCATATATCAAGCCATAAAGAAAACAGCAATAAATCCCTAAAAGTAGAAATAAATCCAGCCACATTCACCACAATTTACTACTATACAACTGCAAACTAATAACAAAAGTTATACCCTAACCTGATTTATTTTAAGAGCTATGCCTTCACAGCCACTTCCTAACTAAGAACATGCTCCCGCTTCTCTGCACTGCAGTTGTCGCCCAAGTCAAGACACAAACCTCGAAAAAAGTGTCCCAGAGACTTCTGCATGTGGGCCCACATGTCAGAAGGCGACCCTCACATGGCCACGCAGGGACACAGTGAGGGCACCGGCTGTCCTAGGAGCTGCTGCAAGGCTCTCTGGCTGCCTGTCTCCCCATGTGGTTTGTCACTCCTGCACATTCTCCTGCCTGTGGAGGCCATCCACCAGGCGATCCTCCCCAGGGCACAACTGATGCCAGCGCCAGCCCCAGAACCTCTACAACTGAGAGGTAAACCAAAATCTCTTCTCGATAAAGCAGTCTTCCTCAGGCCCTGGTCAAAGCAGAAAACACAGAAACACAAGGTTTGATTCACGAAAGAACAGATACTCATCATTAACATTAGAATCATCTGGTTAAAGCCCTGGCATCCCATATGGGCAGCAGCTCGAGTCCTGGCTGCTCCACTTCTATTTCAGCTCTCTGCTATGGTGTGGAAAAGCAGTAGAAGATGGCCCAAGTGCTTGGGCCCCTGCACCCACGTGGGAGACCTGGAGGAAGCTCCTGGCTCCTGGCCTCGGATCCGCCCAGCTCCAGCCATTGCGGCCATCTAGGAAGTGAACTAGCAGATGGAAGACCTCTCTGTCTCGACCTCTCTCTGTAACTCTTTCAAATAAGTAAAATAAATCTTTTTTTTAAAAAAAGAATCATCTTACTTTCTCTAAATTGAACCTTGCTTTTCCCAAAAGTTGATTTTACAATTGATGACATCTTTACAAATGAAAATAAAGAAACGATCCAGCTAAAATGGTAGGACCACCTGATTCTGACGACTTCGCTAACAAATTTTTGACTAACGCATCTTGAAAATACTGAAAACATCTCAATTATTAAAACACTAACCCAGGAAGTCAGTGTATTGCAGGACTGATCGGTTCCAAGTCCACAATTCTCACGGGTCTAGGACAGAGGGTACAGTATATTCACTGATGAGCTGCAGACGTGACGATGGCCTCAAAGACGTGAAGGCTCTCCTGCCTTCCTTCCCTAACTTCCTGAGCTTAAAGAATAAGCATACACATAATCTCCACCAACAGGCACAGAGCTTTACCTGTGGTCTCCCAGTGCAAAAACACTGGTGTGAAACAGCCAGAGCACTCCTAGGGCACTGAGTGACTCAACACTGACATCGACCTAAAAATAACAGCAAGGAGAAGACATCTGTGGCAGCGTTTTGAATACTTGGAAGTGCTACCTGGCAACCAGAACGGCTGGGCTGCTTGAAGGCAGAGTTTACAAGCCCACCTCCTCGGCGTGCATCCGAAGCTGGGAAAAGCCCAGCACACTCCCAAGTCTCCCTTCGGCAGACTGTCCCTCCGTGCCAAGCACAGCGTCCCTGAATATGGCAGCAAACAAGGTGGAAACACACAGAAGGAAGCCCCGTGGCAGTGATTTCCCAAAGGAGCACAAGCGTAGATGAAACTCAGACCTGGGGCTAGGGCTCTGGCGTAGTGGGTTAGGCCACCCCCTGAAATGCCGGCATCCCAAATGGCCGCCGGTTCAAGTTCCAGCTGCACCACTTCTGATCCAGCTTCCTGCTAATGCTCCGGGAAAGCAGTGGAGGATGGCTCAAGTCCTTGGGTCCCTGCACCTAAGTGGGAAACCAGGAAGAGGGTTCTGGCTCCTGGCTTCAGCCTGGCCTTGCCCCACTCACTGCTGCCATCTGAGTGTACCAACGGATGGAAGATAGCTCTTTCTGTCCCTGTCTCTCCCTTTCTCCATGTAACTCCAACTTTGAGGGGAAAAACAAAAAGGAACTCAGACCTGCTTTTGACTGCAGGTGCAGTCTGTAGGTCCTACCAAGGAATACCAGCAAGGATTTTCAGACAGGAGGATGTGATGAAATGTGGCACAGCCGTCAAAGTTTCCAGACAGAGGAGCTATGCAATACTAGCACTGGAACTGGAAGCAGAACGAAATAAAACTAACAGTGTGGAAAGTAAAATGAGCAATTTGAAGAAGCACCTTGAAATGAACCATCAGAATGCAGGCAATTCAAAGATTTAGCACAAGTACTCATTAAAAATAAGAGAATGGTATCAAATATGAATGACAGATAACAGCATTAAAATGCAGTGTATTTATTCCCCAGAAAAAAAGGAAAAGAACAATTGAAAAACAAATACTAATAAACAGTATCTTCCAAGAAAACCTACAGGTGCTGATGAAAGGCCCTAAGTCAGAGATTAACATGAATCAATTTATGACGAAAATTCTTTCTAAACAAATAAAATCAGAATTTTCAAATTGTCTTGGTTTTGCTTTCAAACTTCACATTTTTAAAAATTAGAAGTGCCAAAAATGCTACAATTTTCACCTACTGTCAGCAACTGTTAACCTTCGCATTCGTCCTCTGTAGTCCCCGCTCCCTCGCCCTCCTGTCTCTTCCCTCCTCCAAGAACAGGCCATTCATTCTCTCACATCACCTAAGTAGCAATAACCAAACTCGAGAAATGTGCCGACAATACTAAGACCCTTATTCAGTCTCACCAGCTGCCTCACAGGACGTTTCCAGCCACTTGTGACCTCATCTAAGATCCATGCCCAGCACTTACACCGCCCTGGATTTTTGGTCTTTCATCTGAAGAGTTTATCACTGTCTTTTTCTAATTCCTGACACTGACATTTGAAGATCGCAGCTCCACTGTTTTGCAGAAGGTGCGCCACTGTCAGTCCACACACCTCCTGTCATCATGGTCAGGTGGCTGACTTTCACCGCAACACTGCAGAACTGGGTGCCTCTTCAGTACAGTGTAAGGATGTGAATGGTACCAGTTACTCTCATACTAGGAACATGAACTTGGGTCTCCTGGGCCTCCGAGGAACAGTCTACGAGGTATCTCAACTTTTCATACCATTTTCTTTACATGAGGCATAAGCAATCTGTACACAGATATGTGAGACCATATAAACTATCTCTCAACTAAAATTAAAATGCTTTCCAAGCTTTCAGCATCTAATCAAGCCTGGCCTGTAATCATTATTATGATGGCTGCAAAATGTGTGTTTATAATTTCATCTTTGTCCCTACCTTTACTGTTGTCACGTTCTATAAAAATTATGTCCCCCCAACATCGACTTTCTCTACTTAGTGATTTATAATTTAAGTCAAATTGAATTTAATTTAACACCTTAGTCTTCCAATCCATTGTCATGGTGTATCTACTCATTTCTTTACATCTTACTTCCTTTCAGCAGGTAAGGACACTGAGAGCACACACATTTTGGCAAGCGCATTCCAATACAGGTAGCATCTAAAACAGCATGCCCTTTCTTGCAACCTCAGCTGAGCCACTGCAGGACTCGTGCTCCTCCACTCCCCTTGGGCCTTCTAGCCCAGCACAGGCAGATGCCACGCAGAGACTGGGGTCTTCCTTCCTGTCTGCGTTCCAGCGCCCCCTTCTGATCTGAGGAAGAAGGGATTACTCCCAACACTGACTCCGGTTCCTCTGCCACAAACCTCGACTGGCTGCACATCACGAACTCTAAAAACTTGCCCTGTGCTTCCTACAGACAAGCCCCCTTAGGACCCCACTGCGTCTGCTCACACAGCTGCCTTGTCTGCAGCTCACGGGGTCCTCACTGGCTACCTTGGCTTCGCTAGCTATGATTCTCTACCTACAAAGGGTGTATGGAGTGCACGAGGTAATTAACCACAAGTGACAATAAAGCCAGCGTCCTCTAGCTGTCCTGCTACAAAACAACTGCCTAATGGAGTGCCAGGCCTGTGATAAAGTAAAGGAGAAGTATGTCATCCAAAAGAATTCTAAGAGAAAAGAAAGGAAGGGAGGAAGGAAGGAGAAGGGAGGGAGAGAGCAAAGTATTCTATGTTCTTAGAATTCTATCTGTGAAATGCATGAAACCTGTTTTCTCTGTATTAATAAAAAAGTCTTAAGAAGATCTAAAAATTTTTGGAGATTCACGATGTCTCCTGCGTGCGGTGGTGACAGACATGGACGCTGAAATGTACCCAGCACTGTGCATTTAGGAAGAAAGGGGCCAGCACACCACCAAAGCTCTCGAGGCCCGGCTTGCCACCTGTGGTTCTCAGAATGAATGCAGACTCTCAGCCCCACCCCAGAACTCCCAGTTTAAAAAGACCTCGGAACACTTCACATGCACTTTAAATGTGAGAAGCACATCTCTGGCCTTCTGGGTCGTACCATATCACTTTTTAAATATTATCATTTACTTACCCAATTTAAATGTAATGTCACATGAACAGAATATAAAGATGATGAACAAAGATATTCCTTGATAAAATATTTCTAGGAGAATTTAAAAATGATGCCAGGATTGGGGTAGATGATGCACCTGTCATCAGTGAGCTTTCCGTACAGAAGCTCTCCCAGCAGGCTGAGGTAACTGCTGGACACAGAGGAGTGGCCACAACGTAACATCTCAATGCCAGAAACAGGCGGCAAGTACAGAAGAAAGTATCAGATGGAAATAACAGCTTTCACTGGAAAGCGATTTTCCTCCGCCTTTCTTCATATTTATCTGTACTTTCCAAATACCCATGCATTTTGAAATAAGATAAAATAACTCAGTAACTCAACCTGTGTCAGGAAACTTACAGAATGGTTATCTGTGTTTCTTTATGCAACTTACTTCGTGGAGATTACACCACGTTGCCTCTGATGCAGCCCAAAGGCACAGTACACGGCACAGTCAATCTTCTGGGAACTAATCAGTGAGAGCCCGACTAAAGCCACGCCAGGTTGCTGCTGCTTTGGGACACAGCGGGGTCGCCACCACTCTGTGCAGGGATTTTCATGTTCAGGTGCCATACAGTTTGACGCACACAATACAAACACCTTCCAAAAATGAATGCACCCAGGACCCAGTAAAACCTCCAAACTAGAAAATGGAAAAGAATTGCATAAAAAAAAAAAAAAAACTACAGTAACAGGATGTCATAAGTCACAATGTTCCTAAAATTTTCCTTTAGTTTTATTTTTTAAATCTCTCAAAACCGAGGATAAATCTGCGCTCTACCACGGGGAGCATGCAATGACTCACCCCTTACCCAGGGGTTTAGAGTCGAGGGCCTGTCATTAAGGATTTGACTTACAAAGTCTGCGTCTGAGCTCGGTTTTCTAACCTACTTTCTGAGCGTGTGTGGTGCTAATTTTTCCTGTGCCCACAGACACAGCCTGAGCCCTTCCTGCAGGCTTCTCTTCTCTCCTTCCAGGCATCGAAGCCACCAATTACAGCCCACTCCACTGTCAGTTACAATTACTGCTTGTTGCTATTCACTACAAATGATCTAATTGTCATCAATTTGCAGTGCTAATTACCTGGCCATCTCCTTGCCTTGAGGTACCTCATCTCCCTGGCAGCTGAGCCAGTGGTAGGGAGGGAGAATTCTACAATTTTTCTTCATATAAATACAAAGTGATGAATGACTGCTACTGGATGTCATTCATGTTAGTCCCAACTGTTCCAGAGCCCCCGTGAAGCCCTTCAATGTTTCCGCAATAAAACCAAAACCCTACATCCATCCCGAGGAGGTTTCCGGCCCTTTCTGTGGACACTGACCCTACCATGGCCCAGTCCATTCCCAAGGGCGCCCGTACCACTCAGTGCTGAACACAGCCAGCGGTCCCCCCGGCATCAGGCAGACCCGAGTTACATGGCGGCACTTCCGCTCCCTGGCTCTGTGACCTCGAAAATCCATCAACCTCTCTGCGCCTCCGCAGCGTACCCCGACACCCTACCCGAACGCCGAGACCGCTCCTGTCTGGTTACTCGGATCACCACCCCCGGGCGCCTCTTCAGACTCGGTTCCCCGAGAAGCCCCTCACGTTGGCTTCCTGCACACCCACCGCACCCTCCCCTGGCTAGTCCACTGTGAGCTCTCTGCGGAAACAGAAGGATTTCCAGGCACAGAGGGGCAGGGCAAAGGGTCTGAGGAGTGACTCACATGAACTCCAGGGGCTGCTGGGTCCAGACGCACAGCGCGGTCCGGCTGCAGGCCCAGGAGAGCCCCAGGTCCCGGCGAAGTTCGAGGCCAGAACGTCCTGCTCGGAGCTCCCCGGGCCCAGGGCGGCCCCCTGGTCTCCTCAGGCCATCAGTCTGGACAGTCTGCTCTTCTAAAAGGTCACCCGTGTGAACGCTAATCCCGCGTGCAAACACCTTCCCTGGACCTGCGAACGAACCGGCACCGCGCCGTCTGCACGTCTTCCGTCTCGGAACCTCTGAGCGGCGCCTCGAAGAATCCTGCGGAGCCACTCTCGCCACCTGCACCAGGAAAACGGGCACGCCGCGTGTCTGCGCCGCCCGACCGGCCCGTGCGGTCCCGTGCGCTGGTTCCCCTCAGCACACACCACGCCGCCATCTGCGAGAGGGTGCAGCTGCGGCCGCTCCCACGAGCAGCCCTGACCCGGCGCCGGCCTCCCAGGCTCGGCACGGCCACGCGGCGCGGAGCGGGCTGTGCAGGGCCCGGGCGAGGGCTCGGCTTCCTCTGCGTCGTCCTCCCGCGGGGGCGGGCGATGCCCCGTGACACCTGCAGGCCCGAGGCCGCCGCTCCCGCCGCCCCGTCTGGGGTCCCAACGGCCCCGGCCGTCGACAGAAGCCGGGGCGTTCTTGGTCTCGTTCGGCGGTTTCTTCCCCTTCACACCAACGTGGCCCGGGGGCCGCCAAGGGGCCTGGCATCCGCGCGCCAAGGGCTGCTGCAGGCCAGTCCGCGACGCCCGCGCCCTGCTGGGCGCCCGGCTATGACCTCATCCGCACGCGCCCCGTCCCCTCGCGCCTAGAGCGCGCGTGGCTCCCCAGTGCTGGCGGGAACTGGGCATGCGCCCTTGCTTTGCGTCACCTGGCAGAGCGGCCCCGGGCGCTGCTGGGAGATGAGGGCCGCTGGTTCTGCACCTGCGCCGCGTTGAGACGCGAGGCGTGCAGCAGGTGCGTCTGGCCCGGGGGCGGGCCCACGGTGATTCCTATTGCTGGTGTGGTAGACGCTCGAAAACCGTTTTGACAGAAGACATATGAAAGAATTGTGCGCGTTTCATGCTATCGCTGTGTGCTGCGCGCTTTGAAACCTCTCTCCAGGGGCGTCTGGCCTGGAGGGTCACCTGTGCGTCAGGCCGCCCCACAGACGTCAGGGTGGCGCCGGCCTGGATGCTGATTTAAGAATGACTTTCTCGAATGCAAGCTTTTCTGTCGGAAAAGGTCTTTGCGTCTTGTTTCCAGCCCATCTGCTTGCTGTGGTGGAGCACAAGCTCGCCTGCAAACTCCTGGCAGAAATCCACCTGTGGTCTCTGTGCTTATCAAATACCATCTCCCGGGAAAGCACTTTAGCGTTTACCTAGAGAGTCTCTGGCTCATTTGCTCCTCACTGTCAAGTACTAATGTTTCCCACGTTTGCTGGATGAGAGAAAGGGTGGCCTACAGAAGGGAGGAGCGGGCAGTGTCTACAAACAGCAGAACCAAAGATGCTGCGGAGCCCGGGGAGCAGGGGCGGAAGACGAGGTTCCGAAACAGCACAGCACCGTGACAAGCCCCTCGCTCCTCCACACTCCATGTTCCGGAGAGGGCTGGGGACTCCAGGTGCAGGGCTGCAGAGAAAGGCCACAGCTCCCCAGTTCCTCCTCTTTCTCCTCCTGGTGGGAGATGCGACGAAAGGAGAGTGGGATCGGCTTCAGGGACCAAGGGAGCCCCTGCTGAGTGGGGACGGAGACCTGCATGCTCGCAGTCCCCCGAGTCCCTGGATTCTTGGCTGGGTCCCAGGGGCAAGGCGCTCGGGCTTGGCACACACTCTCCCGAGCCTCAGTGTCAAGGGGGAGCAGTAGAATGATTTCCAGCTGCCCAAGAAGAAGAAAATGCTGGAGGGCTTACAAACCCTCGCCAACGATCCTGCAGCCCAGCTGTGGCTGCGGACATGAAGCCTCCTGTGAATGAGAGGAACCTGTGTGGGGGAGAAACCACAGCGAATTCTCTGCCCCTGCACCCACCCAGCGCTCCCCACTGCATTACAAATCATAGAGTGCTGCGCCCCAGCCCCTCCCTGGGAACCCCGGGTGTCAGGTGCGCTGGGCTGCCTGCAAGCCCCCACAGGTGCGCACAGCCATTTTTTGCTACTCAGTCCTGTGGCAAGGGAGGGATATTCCAAAATTAACTTCAGGCTGCCACTGACCTTGTATCCCCTGCTGCTTTCCTTCTCGTGAATTTAATTAAGTAGTTTCAGGAGTGGTTTTTTAATGACTCATTCTCTCTCAAATTGGGGGAAATATTAAGGCGTCCTGCTCTCCACTCTGGCCTTAGCACAGGGCCTGGGAACACCTCACTGTTGGGTAAATACTTGTCAGTGAGCCTGTATACGCACAGGGCAACGTGCACCCCTAGCTGTAACACAGATTTAGCTGTGGTGCATAAACTCCACATCCACTCACTGATCACACGCGGCGTTGGCAAGTCATTTCCTTTTTAGAACCTGAGCTTCCTATTGACCGAATAGAAGGGCTAGATTAAATCAGCGGTTTATGAAGCGTGGTTTCTCTGGAGATATTCTGAGAACTCGACTGGATTGGGGGAAATGTGAGCTTAAGGATGAGTGCAACCTCTGCTTCAGAAAGAACAGTTTACATAGTTTGCATGTTGGGCTCAGCACCTGACGACTGCCTGGTTCTCCCTCTTGGATAATACGCCCAAGCCCCCAACATCTTGTGGGACATACGTGCTAGTACATAACCAGAACACGCAGCTCTCATCTCAACTTTGTGGGGGATGACTGAAAGCCTGCAAGGAATGTGAAGAATCTAGATCTAGATTTCCGAGCCAAGAATTAGTAGGAAATGAATTTTACCTGGGGAATTGCAGTAGCGAAGTGTCCTCCATTGTTCAGTCCGCAGAAACTTCATGTATTAATACTGCTCAGGCAAAAACGGCACGCACACACAGACACACACCCTATGGGGGGAAGGGGAAAGGGGGGAGGGGGAGACAGAGACCCCCCTAACTCTGGTCACTCCTCAAACTCTGACGCCTTAGCTCTGGTTTACTCCCCAAATGCCCACAGCGCCGGAGGCTGAGCTGGGAGCCAGAAGCCCCCAGGGCCAGGAACTCAATGCCCGTGTCCCCCCTGGGGTGTCAGGCCTACCTGAGTCCTCGCCTGCTGCCTGTCGGGTGCACATTAACAGGAAGCAGGCACCCACGGATCCAGCACCACGGGTTATAGTGCCAATTGGGGTGCCGGATTCTGTCCCGGTTGCTCCTCTTCCAGTCCAGTTCTCTGCTGTGGCCCGGGAGTGCAGTGGAGGATGGCTCAAGTGCTTGGGCCCTGCACCCCATGGGAGACCAGGAGGAAGCACCTGGCTCCTGGCTTCAGATCAGCACAGCGCACCTGCTGTGGCGCCCATTTTGGGGGGGGAACCAAAGGAAGGAAGACCTTTCTCTCTCTCTCTCTCACTGTCTAAACCTGCCTGTCAAAATAAATAAATAAATAAAAATAAATTAGCATCCAGTGGCATTAGTGGAGGGAGGAAAAAGTAGATTAAATGGATAGGGAGCCAAGAAGAATGTGTGAATATGCAAGAACCGGGCGTAGCACAGGAGACACCGAAAGAAATAAGAATATGCAAAACAAGGACTCCTCAGTGCGGCTAGGAAAAGCGGCTGTTTTTACAGATAAAAGAAAAATAAAACTACATTCTGGTATTGTACCATACGCAAATATAAACTGTGGAGATAAAAAGCCTACACTGGAAACTTTAAAACTTTCCAAGGAAAATATAAAAATGTAATTTATGACAACCACATATGAAAAAGACAAGAAATTTGACTATATTAAAATTAAAGGTATCAAAAGATATATAAGTACATGCTAGAAAAGATCTGTGTCACATAAACATGAGATAATTTAGAGCAAGAATAATGATAAAAAACAATAAACAAATGAAAGTGACCCAGCAGAAATAGGAGTATAGGATAATCCATGAAAAGCTAACCTGATCACTCATTTACAACCAAAGCCAGATTTACAAAACTAAAATGTTTGTTAGAATGTAGGGCAGAGGGAAGCTGAGGCGGCCACTGATGTGGTAATTTATGGGACCACGTGATGCTGCCAGGGGAGCTGAAGACGCATTCACACAGCAGCCACAATGCCAGTGTCCAGGGATCTGCCCTTCAGCGAGTCCTGCACAAGAGCTTGAAGCAACACAGGAAAAAAGAAAAGTGCATTTTAGCACCTGTGTAGTATCCAGATACAACCCAAAGTCAACAAGAGGCAAGTAAACAGTAGTTTAGTCAAATGATTGGAAAACACACAGAAACTGAAATAAGTGAGCGAGATCCTACAAATTAAAATGTATAAAACTCAAAAACTTAACGAGATGAAATGCAAGTTACAAAATGTGTTCAGTATGATTTCATGTCTGTAATTTTAAAAAACCTTAAACCTTACATTGATTATGTACATGGGCACATGTGTGTGAAAATGGTACTCCAAGGACACAGTAGGTTAAAAAGCAGGAAACAGCATCTTAAATTTCATTATAGCTTAAAATACTTTGAATATGCAATCACAAATATGATTAAGTATTCAGAGTGCGGGCATCAAAATAGAGAAGAGTTGCATAGTTTTTAAGAAAAACCATAAAGAAGGCATCCATGACCAGACCCATTGTTGCAGAAAAGTCTAGGTTTGGGAAATTAGGATAAAAAAAGATCAGGGAGCCGGTGCTGTGGCATAGCAGATAAAGCCACTGCCTGCAGTGCTGGCATCCGGTATGATCGCAGGTTCAAGTCCCGGCTGCTCCACTTCCCATCCAGCTCTCTGCTATGGCCTGGGAAAGCAGAGTAGGATGACCCAAATCCTTGGGCCCCTGCACCCGCATGGGAGACCAGGAGGAAGCACCTAGCTTCGGATTGGTGCAGCTCCAGCCATTGCAGCCAACTGGGGAGTGAACCAGAGGATGGAAGACCTCTCTCTCTCTCTGGCTCTTCTTCTCTCTCTGTGTAACTCTGACTTTCAAATAAAAAATACATCTTAAAAAAAAAAAGATGATGGCATGACATCACGGGGGGGACATGAAATATACACAGGTCCGTACTTCAGGGAATGCCTCATGGAAGGTCAGAAGTTTCTAAAAATCAAGGACGGTGGAAGGAAGTTAATGGAGAAATCTTTTATATTTTGTCAAATTCAGAATAGATGCAGTGGGACTTTGGCCTGCAACCCCAGCCACACACAATCCCAGAATCCCCTGCACAGCATGCTCCTCGGGAACGGGGCTGGGCAAAATCTTTGATTCCCAGCCCTACAGTAACAATGCTTGGACCCCAGACACAAACACTTTGAGAAGGACATTTGTCAACCTCGATTGGGCCACGAGGCAGCCAGATGGACCGACTGATACTGTGTGAGCATGGCTGGCACGCTGTCCTGTGCAGGTGGCCCACATGCTCTGTCCTGTGCGGCCGGTCTTGGTTGAGGCACTCATTACTCCTCCTGCGTTTTGTGTTACAGTGATAACCAATCACCCGCAGGAATGCTCTCTGCCAGTCCACGTAAGGTGTTTCTCTGATAAAAGCAGAGAAAAAGCATTCTCTTTAGATGATCAAAAGACACACACATCACGCACACACACACATGCACACACACAAAGTGGTTTGAATCCAGTGCTGTCCACAGTCTCAATATGGATAGTCACTGAAGGTAAAGTTCAGGTAAGCGTCAGCACTGCTGTGTGCACTGGGGTTGCCTGCCCAGCACCCGCCTCTTCCACCTCCAGTTCAACTCTTAGCAGGTTAAACACCAGGCCTCAGGGCAGCCAGTACCAACTCCAGCCCCGCCCTCACCTCCAGCCTCACATGCAGCCCGACTGGTCCCAGGGTGCTTGGTCCCAGTCATTCATCCATTTTCTGTAGCAGGGGAGAAAAGAAGGCGACAGATGACATTTCTCAGAGTATGGAGCAGCTGGTGTAGCCACAAAGGGCACTGGATGTGATACCAGTAGGCAATCAGACCAGCACTGTGGCACAGTAGGCTAATCCTCCACCTTTGGCACTGGCATCCCATATGGACTCTGGTTCTAGTGCTGGCTGCTCCTCTCCCAATCCAGCTCTCTGCTATGGCCTGGGAAAGCAGTAGAAGATGGCCCAAGTCCTTGGGCCCCTGCACCTGTGTGGGAGACCTGGAGGAAGCTCCTGGCTCCTGGCTTCGGATTGACTCGGCTCCGGCTGTTACCATCATTCGGGGAGTGAACCAGCAGATGGAAGACCTTTTTCCCTGTCTCTCCCTCTCACTGTCTGTAACTCTATCTCTCAATTAAATAAATGAAATCTTAAAAAAAAAAAAAAGGCAATCGAATGAAAAGATATTATCTTCCTGCTCCTGGGTCTTACAAAGGGGTCAACAGCCAGAGTCTGCTGGTCTCCGTGGATTCCCACAGGCGAGTGCCCAGAGACTCCCAGCTCCTCACTCAGAGATAGAGCAGCAGACACGCCTAGAGGCACGCCACTTGTCCCTTGGTGTTTGGGCCAGTGCCCAGGTGACAGCTGCTTCAAGCATTACTGACCCCTAGGTGACTCTGCCCCCATTTCTCGTTCTTCCTGTGTGACATTGATTTCTCTCTGCAGTGCATTGGTTGATGCTATGTGTAATCTCACCCTACCGTGAGTGACAGGTACAAGCTTAGGTCCATTTTGTGCCTTCTCTCTCTCTCTCTCTCTCTCTGTCTCTCTCTCTGTCTCTCTCTCTGTCTCTCTCAATTCTGTCAAGCATACAGATGGCCAACAGGTACAGGAAACAATGCTCAACATGACTAATCATCAGGGAAATACAAATCAAAACCACAATGAGTTATTATCCCCTCCAGTTAAATTGGCTATTATCAAAAAGACAAAAGATTACAAGTGCTGGGCAGAATTGGAGAAAATGGAGCCCTAGCACAAGGCAACACTCTAAGAATCAATGTGTTCATCTGAAAATGGAGAAAATAACAGTATCTACTTGGTAGGAATGCTGTGAGTATGAAATAACATAATCTGCCCAAAGTGCTTTAAATAGTATCCATCCTTTTGCAAAGTTAGTATTGAACATATCTTACCTACTATTATCATCTATCAACGTTGTGAACTTCTCAAGGGTGCAAAGTGTTAGGCTCGTTTTCTGTCCCCTCTCCTCACCTCGGAGCCCACAGGGAGTAGGGTGAATAAAAGGATGGGTGGATAGATGGATGGGTGGCTTCGTAACGTACCCAGGGCAAGCCTTTAAGAACTGGCCTAGGTCCTCTGCTCCATGTCTGAACGCCTGACATTGTATTTCAGTAGGAGAGTTCTTTCCCCATTAATCAACTATTACAGTGGAAAATGACTCTGCCTTCAGAGACCGCTTGTGGGGAAGAATGTTAACAGACCTTCCAGTGGCTGCAGTCTCCTTGGTGCCCGCTGATGGATCCAGAGCTAATTCCCAAACCATTTTCAAGCCAGCCTGGTAAGTACATAATATTTACTCAAGCGACACTAAGCCATTTGGCACGGTTTCGACAGAGACGACTTGAGGTCCAAACAGGGCTGACTCATGATGGTGGGGGTGATGGGCCTGTGTTTTTCTCCTGACAGGGGGGTGGGGCTTGGTCTGCAGAGCTAGTTCTGCTCGGTGTTTTCCTCATCCTCTCTGAAGAGCTAGCACAATTTAGTGTTTCTCTTTTTCTCTCTGCCATTCTGCTTTCTGATCTGACAGCAAAATCACACAGAACAAAGTGTGGGCCCAGCAGAGAGGGGTCAGAGATGAGGGCACCCTATGGGGAAAGCAAATGAATTCTGCTCACCCAGAAACCAAATGCTCACCCTGCAAGACAGTGACCACTTTGTTTTCCCAAACAGCATAAGGTTTTCAGAAGGACTTGTAGTCCAGGCTGATTCTGAATCCATTTTCCTGCACTCCTGGAGGAGGGAGCTGAGAAATAGAGTGCTCCGAATTTTAAATCCATCCTCTGGCAGGTGCAAGATTGCACCTCCTGGTTTAGATCATTTGGCACTGCCACCACAGAATACCTAGGCCGGGGTGATGTGTGAGGAGTTCATTGTGGCCCAGAGCTCCGGGGACAGGGAGATGCAGCTCAGCCCAGCCTGCACCGGGCTTCTGGGGAGGCCCTTGCTGCTTCCACTCATGACACACAGCAGTGGGGCAAGGAAGCAGGTGCAGAGCAGCCTCTCCCACTGTGCCTGACCCACACCAGTAAGAGCAAGAATCCACTCAGGATTGCACGGATTCACCCAGGCCAGCACCCAAGGCCCCTCTAACAACCCAGTCACCTCTGAAGCTGCCGTCCAGCAACACCGTGCACTGGGAACTGGGGCTGCAGCACAGAACTTCTCAGGGCACGTGTTCAAGCCAGAGCGCCTCTCTCAGGCATCCACGAAAGTTAGAACCTCCTTTTTCCGGTTTGCAGAGCAAGGAAATTGCTTTAAATGACAATTCTCTTGACTGCAAACACGTTCCTACAGAGCCTGTTGGGAAGCAGAGTTGTGCTGGTTTACCGGTCACACCACAACGATTCCAGTGGTGCAGGTGACCCAACGGAGGGGCCATCGCCAAAATGGCCATGGCACTGAGCTGCGAGAATAAAAGGAGTTCAGGCATGGGAGGTCCCGAGACCCTTTGAGAACGCATCTCTGCAAGGTCAGCACTTTCTAAAATAACAGACTCATAACAATAATATCAGACCTAAATGAAACGGTCATTCCAAGTGTTCTCAGTTGTCTAATAAAGTACTTGGGCCCCTGCTACATATATGGGAGACCAGGATGGAGTTTCCAGCTCCTTGCTTTGGCCTGCCCCAGCCCTGGCTCCGATGGGCATTTGGGGAATGAACCAGTGGATGGCAAACATCTTTGTTTTCTTTCTATCTGTCCCTCTCTCTCTCTTATTCTGCCATTTAAGTGGAAGAAACAGAAACATAAAAAAATGTTGCAGAACCAAAGAGTCAATGTCACAAATAATCCTCACCAGAATGGCGTTCATGTTCTCTGCTTTTCCCCTCCTGCGACCTCCACGTCAGCTCTTCTCTGCTCTCCACACTGAGAGCAAAGGAGCCCGTCACCCTGTGCTCCAGGCCACAGCACACGAGCCCTTCCGAGCCTGCAGCCCCCGTCTGTGTCCAAACGGACCTTTGTGTGTTCTCCACAGCTCCTAGGGGGTCCCAGAGCAACTCCAAGGAGGGACCCAAGGCCCACATCTTCCTCTCTCCAGGAACCACACCCTCGCCATCACAGAGCAAACACTCAGTGGATGGCTTTTGTTACTGATTAAAATCACAGCGAATGCCAATCCTTGTCGGCAGATTTAAAGATTAAGGAAGAAAGGCCCCGGGAATAATGGAGCAAGGGTAGCATCTTTGCTTGTGTGTAGGCTCTCTCCACACAGGCTCCTGTGTGACCTCATGCAGACCCTGCGTGTCTGGAGTGCAGGGCACTCTCATTTGTGCAGAGATGTGAGTCCTTGTGGCCCTGTGCGCTGCGGTCTTCTAAGGTGTTTGAATAAATCAACTCCACACTTAGCCTTTGCACCAAGGACTCCCCGAATGCCCACAACAGCCAAGCGTAGGCCAGGCTGAAGCCAGGAGCCAGGCGTTCCGTCCTGATCTCCCAATACCTGAGCCATCACTGTGCCTTTCAGGGTGTGTGTCAGCAGGAAGCTGGAATCCAGAGCGCAGTCAGGTCTCTGAGCTGGGATGCAGGTGTCCCAATCTGTGTCTTACCGTGCCAAATGCCTACCCACTGTTCCACCCTGGTAGGGACAGTAGTTTGGAACAGGTGCTGTCAGAGCGACACTGCCTTCACCTTCCCCAATTCCCTAATGCTGTGTTCTGCAGTCACAGTCTGTCCAGAAAACTCAGTTGCATTCTTCAGGAAGGGATGGAAGTGCCAGGGGACCCATGTCCCCAGGGGCAACCACCAACCAGTGACACAGGGGACACTGTGGACATTAGTGCAGTCTTGTGCCTCTGTGGGGCAATTCTGTGAGCCTCCCCTGGGTGCCTGTGGGAGGAGTGCTCAGAATCTCCCCAGGCCTGGACGACCGTTCCTTCCCCACGCCCAGTGCAGCCTCTGAGAGTAGCTCCTGATGAAACTGCAGCATCATGGTCTCATCTCAAGAGCAGCTTTGGGGAGCCAGCGCTGTGGCACAGAGGGTTAATGCCCTGGCATGAAGTGCCGACATCCCATATGGGCGCTGGTTCTAGTCCCATCTACTCCTCTTCCCATCCAGCTCTTGGCAATGGCTTGGGAAAGCAGTAGAAAATGGCCCAAGTCCTTGGGCCCCTGCACCCATGGGGGAGACCCGGAAGAAGCTCTTGGCTCCTCGTTTCAGATTGGCGCAGCTCTGGCCATTGTGGCATCTGGGGAGTGAACCAGAGGATGGAAGACCTCTCTCTCTGTCTCTACCTCTCTCTGTAACTCTTTCAAATAAATAAAATAAATCTTTAAAAGAAGAAAGAGCAGCTTTGGGGCAAACTTGAACATGGGTGATGGGTCTCAGCTGTTCTAACTGAATCCTCTCAGATGGCTGAAACAGTGCTCCCGGGACTGACTCACTGAGATGTGAACATCATAAGCTTTTCAAGCCAGCATCAGCCTCCGACTGTGATTCCCTCCGTAACTTTTCTAGGTCAGTTTAAAATTGATTCATTTTTTATATAGCTGAAACGTGGTCAAATTATGCACGGAATCGCATTGCGACATGATGGCAAGACATTTTTCTAACAAGTATTTAGCACTGTATTTTTAACACTTGTGTTACATAGGATGGTGTTGCATCCCAGCTTTGAGGCCACTGCACTGCGGTGTGAATAGCAAACATGCCTTCTCCACCACCAGCCCATGGCACACAGCTGAGAAGTGTTCCGAGAAAATCTGTAGCATTTTTGACAAGGCATTTCCCTTGGGGTGTTCGAGAAGTCTACATTTCTTGTTGAGCGATTCTGTCCAGAAAGAAACTGCCCATTCTGAGTTATGAGCATCTACCCAGCAGGGCCACACCTGGCAGGTTGCTCTCGCAACATCCAGCAAGTGGCACCAAAAGCAAGCCAAGGAAATTCATTAAGAACGTGCTAAGGAGGCCAGCACCTTGGCAGGGACGTTTGAACCTCCACCTGCAGTGTTAGCATCCCATGTGGGTGCCAGTTTGAGTCTTGGTGGCTCCACATCTGATCGAGCTCCCTACTAATGCACCTGGGAAAGCAATGGAGGACGGCCAAGTGCTTGGGCCCCTGCTCCTGGCTCCTGTCTTTGGCCTGGTCCAGTCCCAGCTGTTGCAGCCATTTGAGAAGTGAACCAGTAGATGGAAGATCTCTCTCTCTCCCTTTCTCTCTCTATATCTCTGCTCTGCCTTTCAAAGAGATAAATAAACTATATATATAAACAATGTGGGCCGGCGCCGTGGCTCAACAGGCTAATCCTCCGCCTTGCAGCGCCGGCACACCGGGTTCTAGTCCCGGTCGGGGAGCCGGATTCTGTCCCGGTTGGCCCTCTTCCAGGCCAGCCCTCTGCTGTGGCCCGGGAGTGCAGTGGAGGATGGCCCAGGTGCTTGGGCCCTGCACCCCATGGGGAGACCAGGAAAAGCACCTGGCTCCTGGCTCCTGCCATTGGATGAGCGCGGTGCGCCGGCCGCAGCGCGCCGTCTGCGGCGGCCATTGGAGGGTGAACCAACGGCAACGGAAGACCTTTCTCTCTGTCTCTCTCTCTCACTGTCCACTCCGCCTGTCAAAAAAAATAAATAAATAAATAAAATAAACAATGTGTTAAGACTCAGAAAGACAGAGAACACAGGGGCTGCTGCTGTGGCATAGTAGGCTAAGCTTCTACCTGCAATGCCAGAATCCTGTATGGTGTCCCATTTCTGATCCAGCTCCCTGCTAAGGTGCCTGGGAAAGCAGCGGAGGATGGCCCAAGTGCTTGGGCCTCTGCTCCCACGTGGGAGACCCAGATGAAGCTCCTGGCTCCTGCCTTCAGATCAACTCAACTCTGGCCATTGCAGCCATTTAGGGAATGAACCAGCAGATGAAAGATCTTTCTCTTTGTCTTGCCCCCTCTGTCTGGAACTCTCTGTCTCAAATAAATAAATCTTAAAAAAGAAGAGAATGCAGATATTGGGGTTCAAAATAAAAGAATACATTTTCTTCTGCTGTTATCTAGCAAATATATTTTCTTTTTTTGGAAGGAGTATTTTGTGTTTGAAAAGATACTGTCCCTCAAAACACAACTCAGAACTCAAAGTTCATAAAAATTTTTTACATAAACTAATTAGAATTTCACTCCCTTTTTAGACACTTCAAATTTCTTTTAAGTGACAAATTTTGTTTTCCAGGAATTTGTTATTACTAATTTGTGAACCAAATGTTGCTTGTTATCAACAAATCTAATTGATCTAATTCATGAAACACACTCTGATGAGTGTGTGTGTGTGTGTGAGAGAGAGAGAGAGAGAATGAGATCCACCTTATAGAGTTTCCATAGAGGTCACTGTGCGGGTCTAGACAAGCACAGACAGCATATGAAATTGTATGGATTATGAATATCTCTAGTTGATTAAAATGGAATGGAAATACATTTTCTTTTTCATATTGGAAGAGCCTCAACATTAAAAAACTAATCTTTTCTGAGATAAAGTTCATTAGCACAATGATGATTCATTTGGCTTTCATAATGATGTTGCTGCTTAATCGCCAGAACACTGCTTCCTGCGCGCAGCAGGACCCAGCAGGAGGCAGGGGACCAGTAAGTCCCTGCTGCAGTGATTGCGGGGCCAGGATTCTAGCGCTCCTGTCTCCAACGTACAGCGCCTTCCTGCTCGCGAGTCTAAGCCCTTGGCCAGCAGCTTGAGCCTTTTAAAACACAGAATGGAGCTGTATAACCCTGATGGCTAAATCTCTGCCTCAGGCCATTTCTCCCCAGGATCACGCACAATTTCTCAAGGTGGTGGCAGGGATGTCGTTATACATGAAAACTTGATCTAGGGAGCTGCAGATACTACCCGTCAATGGAGTCACTCATCAAAGACGTGAGGAAAACGGGACCACGCTGTAGCCTCTGTGGCGGATGCTCCACCCGCGGGACCACACTGTGGCCTCTGTGGCAGACGCTCCACCCGCGGGACCACACTGTGGCCTCTGTGGCGGACGCTCCACCCGCGGGACCACACTGTGGCCTCTGTGACGGACGCTCCACCCGCGGGACCACACTGTAGTCTCTGTGACAGACACTCCACCCGCGGGACCACACTGTAGCCTCTGTGGTGGACGCTCCACCCGCGGGACCACACTGTAGCCTCTGTGACAGACACTCCACCTGCAGGACCACACTGTAGCCTCTGTGGCGGACACTCCACTCGCGGGACCACACTGTAGTCTCTGTGACAGACACTCCACCCGTAGGACCACACTGTAGCCTCTGTGACAGACACTCTACCCGCGGGACCACACTGTAGCTTCTGTGACAGACACTCCACCCGCGGGACCACACTGTAGCCTCTGTGGTGGACACTCCACCCACGGGACCATGCTATAGCCTCTGTGACAGACACTCCACCCACGGGACCACACTATAGCCTCTGTGACGGACGGACACTCCACCTGTAGGACCACACTGTAGTCTCTGTGGTGGACGCTCCACCTGCGGGACCACACTATAGCCTCTGTGCGGACACTCCACCCACGGGACCACGCTGTAGCCTCTGTGGCGGACGCTCCACCCGCGGGACCACACTGTGGCCTCTGTGGCAGACGCTCCACCCGCGGGACCACACTGTAGCCTCTGTGGTGGACGCTCCACCCGCGGGACCACACTGTAGCCTCTGTGACAGACACTCCACCTGCAGGACCACACTGTAGCCTCTGTGGCGGACACTCCACTCGCGGGACCACACTGTAGTCTCTGTGACAGACACTCCACCCGTAGGACCACACTGTAGCCTCTGTGACAGACACTCTACCCGCGGGACCACACTGTAGCTTCTGTGACAGACACTCCACCCGCGGGACCACACTGTAGCCTCTGTGGTGGACACTCCACCCACGGGACCATGCTATAGCCTCTGTGACAGACACTCCACCCACGGGACCACACTATAGCCTCTGTGCGGACACTCCACCCACGGGACCACGCTGTAGCCTCTGTGACGGACGCTCCACCCGCGGTGTCTCCCACCATCTGCAGAGAAGGCTCCGTGCTGTGGAACCAGAAGACAGAGTAACCATGGGACGTCCTAAGGAGAGACAAAGGATACACTTTTTAAAAATGATTCATTCACGATTCTTTTGGATGTCTGAACTGATAAACGGCTCCTTGCAGGAAGCTAAATTATCAAGAAGGTGCAAATGCATAATTACCCATTAACAGGTTCTGCATAGTGGAGCACAGAAGTCAGGGGTTTGAGTTCCACGCGGAAACAACTTTGGATGATCTAAGCAGACAATGAGTGCACCGACTGCCATTAAGTGCTTCACAAAATCATCCAGTGACTCAGCTTGAAAAGCTGGCCAGGAGCAAAGAATGTCAGCAGTGGTTAGGGCCAACACGCCAAACCACTTGAAAGTGAGGACAGTGTTTTCACGGAACACTGGACTTCCCAGATCACACTGGACACCCATGACAACCGCCCTAGCAATGTAACTTGACTGCCAGTATGGCCGTCGCAGCCTCCAGAATTGGCCCTCTAATGCCCCTGGCTCCCCGGCTGCAGAGCTGGAGAGCCCCTCGCTGAGCGAGGCACCTGCTGGCCAGGCCCTCACAGTAAGAGACTGGTTTGTCCGAACTCCCAGGATGGAGAGGTCGGAGCCTGGTGAGACAACAGGTGCCCCATCTCCACATTCCTCCCTAGGATGACCCAGACACAGTGACGAGTTCAGAATGAGGAGATGCTTCCAAGTTGTCTGCATGGCTGAGGGCCTCGTCTCGATCTGCCTTCCACTGCTGGTAACACATACAACAGACCGGTTAAATGACTGAGAAAAGGGGTTTGTCTTGGCTCCTAGTTCTGGGGCAACAAGGGTGAGGGGTCACATTTGGTGATGGCATTCCTGCTGGCAGGGTCCTTAGGCAGCACACGGCATCACACCATGGGAGACAGGAACTGTGCCACAGTGTGCAGGTACATGACCCCCTGTCTTGCTCCTTCTGCTCACAAAGTCCCTGGAACTCCTCAAAGGGGGCTCCACTCAGATGACCTCATCAAAGCCAAGTGTCCTCCCAGGCCCAGCCCTGCCCACCACAGGTGGGTGGAGGCACACCCTGAGTGTTTCACAGCGGGAATCTGATCTCAATCCCTGGAACCTTGTTGCACACTCGGACCTCATCCAATCCACAGCAGGCCTAGTATTCATTCCATCACATTAATCAAAGCTTGGTGTGCAAACCCCCACACGGCACAACTTGCTGGCCCTGAGACCGGCCACACGTTTGCATCTATGATAGAGAGCACTCCTTCAGATCTCTTCCGGCCTGCTCCAATTTGCCCGCAGCGGTAGAAATAATGATGGAAGAGGAGAGATGCAGGTAGCACAGGGACTTGTGACAGGGCGTGTCCTGGGCCTAGGCTGGCATCTGCAATGTTAACACCCCAACAAGAGGGACGTTTGAGAAGGAGGCCTCAAGGAAGGGGCAGAGGTCCCTGAGGTGTGCTGATCCCCACTGGATCTTGTCCGTGGGACCACCATGATCTGCAGATTCATAAAGAAGCTTGGCACCAGGGGAGTGCAGTTTCATTACCACGTTCTGTTTCATTAGTTTGCAAAGCCCTGGTGAACAAATCTAACTCCCACAGAGATGAGATCTGAAGAACTCACACGGAGACACCAGCACACGGGCTGCAAATCAGAGAGGTCACTGATAGAATGTGAGAAGCTGTGTTTTGACATTTGTCAAATGTTAACAAAAACAACCCTCATTAATCTTATGCGTGTGGACTGTAAAAGGCAACATCAGGAGCAAATGGGACGTGGATAATCCAAAGCATGAGCTAATACACAATTAATTCATATTTGATTAGCGGACACATTTGTAATTTTTGCAGCATTTATTTGCTCTTGTGTTTTTTCTGCTTATGCTATAATTGGGTTCAGCTCTCTGTGCACAACCTAGCTGGGGGATGATAGGCAATTAAACTTTTTCAGTGAATAATGGTTCACAACTGTCCCACAAGAAGCAGACATGCAGGTACAGGTGCTTCAGAGCACAGACTGCTAAAACCAGAGACAGTCTCTAGAAATCGTTTCTTCAGGGACCTCTCTGAAGTGGACAGCAGCAGTGCCGGAAGCACTGTGCGTCAGCAGGCTTAGAGGGTCATATTTAGTGCTAGGAAACTACACTTCGCAGGGACTGTAACGGGGAATTTCAGGATGCTGTCTGGTTAGGGACACAGCCCCCGCACTAGTCTGAACAAGAGCTGAGAGCAGAAAGCGGAGCCCAGCCTGTGGCCAGACTGCAGCACAGCGGACCTGGTGTCCAATGACCATGGAGCAAAGCGAGGAAGGCGAGGAGGCCTCCCTCACAGCCAGACACCCAGGGCACGGGAAGTGGATGCTCCCAACACCCGCGTTCACAGACTGGCCCCTCCAGCACTGGCCGATCCCACCTGCTCTCCCGTTACTGGAAACTCCCTGTGTCAACACTCTCCACCATGGGTTTCCGCCCCATAATTTCACATGGCTGAACTTCAATAACGCTCTGTCCTGCACCTTGGAATCAGGAGCTCAGCCCCACAGTCTGCTCTGAACTCCATGTGGAAGGCAGGAAGGACCCCAGGCCACGGCACCTCACCTTTCTCCCACTTTCCTCATTTGCATAGTGAACAGTCAGGGGAGACAGTGGCACCAAAGATCAACCTCATCTACTATGATTCCCTCATTTAGGAGGATGATGCATTATTTTCTATTTATTTATTTATTTAATCCAAAAAGTAAAGCTAGAAAGACAGAAACAGAGAGTGAGAAACAGACAGAGATCTCTCATCTGCTGGTTCACTCCCCAGATGTCCACAATGGCCAGGGCTGGGCCAGGCCATGGCCAGGAGCCAGGAGCTCCATCCAGGTCTCCCAACTACTTGGGCCATCACCTGCTGCCTCCCAGAGTGCAGAGCAGCAGGAAGCTGTCATCAGCACCAGAAAGGAAAAATCTCAGCCATCAGACTGGAAACCTGCTGTGTACAAAACCCACCCAAGCCACAGACAAGTCCAGAGAAGCCCAGAGCCTCACAGAAAAAGACAGTGGGGATTCAAGTCGTGGTCTCCTGACTCCTTCCAGCTGAGCCTGACGGGAGCTGCCCTGGGTTCCTGCCACACGTCACGGACAGTGTATGCAGCAGGTGGCTCGGGCCTCAGGCCTCTCCTGATGAAGGAGGCCTTGCACGACTGCCCTGCTCTCCCTCCAGGCTCCTTCCTTCCTCCGAGTCTGTGAACTGTTCTCTTCTCTGCACTGTCCTCAATGACTAGCAGAGCGATCGATACCCAGGATCCACCTCATCGACAACTGCTGACGAAATAAATGTATGGACGAGTGAACTGAGTAATGCGTATGAATTTCTTGGTGTGGATGAAATGTACTACAGTATTTGCACTAAAATAATATGTGAAGCTGTGATTCCAAGGTAGCTGGATTATTTCCAGTTCTCTTAGACCTCTACAATAAGCATTGGCTACTTATCTGATCGAAAGGCTGAGAGGCAGGCATTTGGCCTAGCGGCTAGGAGGCTGTTTAGGATGCCTGCATCTCACGTCTGGGCGCTGGCTTCTGACTCCAGCTTCCTGCTAATGCAGACCATGGGTGGCAGCAGTGAGAGCACAGATGAGTCCCTTCTTGTCGCCCACATGGGGACCCGCATTGAGTTCCAGGCTTCTTTTCCCAAACCAGCCCCAGCCATTGCAGGCAACGGGGAGTAAATCAGCACATGGCAGCGAGGTTTCTCTTTCTATATGTTTTGATTCAAAAAGCATAATGAATCTCCTATCCTTGTACGACAGAGAATAAAACACAGCCACACTTGTTCAATTGCTAATCACTTCCAGAGAAGACAGCTCCGGCATCTCCACCAGAGTGGCCTATCACAGCACTCCACGCTGCTTGTCACAAGGACATCCTCTTCTGGCACCTATGACTGTTCTGTGTTATTAGCCATACAGACCCACTCTTTGGCTTTTGATAACAGGAATAAGCCCATCACAAGACAGGCCTCCAAGCATGATTCCAAAAACTGTTGGCGGAGTATGAGACATGGCTAAGTGAAATGACACCATGGTCCACGGCAGGGAGGGGTGAGCAGAATGAGGGGAAATGTTTTAACTCGGGGGCAAGTATTATGTGCATGCAGCCAGCACAGCTCCTTCTTGAGTTCTGTGAAGTGACAAGGCAGAAGAATTGCTCTATATGTTCATGGATAAAACATGTCCTAGAATTCACTTCGCAGCACAGATGTGTATACATTTATAAAATAGAAACAGGATGATGGCTACATATTGGATTCTACCTTTAAGGAAGATAATGGAGATAGTTCATAATACTACTTTATTTTAGGCAGAACAGGGATATTAGCTAATTATCCAATTACCGTGTTTTTGCCAATTACTTTTCTAAAGAGGTGACAGCTAGAGTTTGAATTATACATACATTCAAATCAAAACAAACTAATTAATGGTGAAAGAGGTTGCACCCCCTTTTTTAAATTTCATTTTAACTGGTATATTCCTCATGGAATTGGATAAATCACATAGGAAGAATGAATACATATATATAATATCTGTGTGATTTTAATCTTATAATCTTTAGATCCACCGTTGGTCTCCAAGATCCACATTAGCTTTCTAAGAAGAAACAGCACAGTTGACAAACACACAAAGATTGTGGTATTATTTTCTTCAGTGTCTCAATCAAGTGGCACAAAATATTGCCAGTTCAGTCATTAGAACACACAGTGAATAAGTGTTAGCAGACAGACACGGGAAATTGTATGATTATATGTAAACGGTTGATATTGCTAAACTCTAAACTCAGTGATTTCACACTGTGCTAAGCCTAACTATCTAAGTAAATAACAGAGACTCCACGGTGGAGTCTAATGCAAATTATCCATGATGCTTTTTGATTTTGTATTAAAAATCTGAACTGTGTGAGTCCAACTTTTAAATTAGCAAAATTTTTCTCCAACATTCACATATAATAGCCAAAATTATTCAACAGTCTTGTAAATTATTTACACTTGAATGAGCTACTAGAAAACCCTATTCCTACCCAGTGGATGCTTACGACTCCGTCCTTTATCTTTTCTTTTGCTGACAGGTTTTACAAATAAGAGCTGGATGGGTGACAATATTCCCACTGAATAATCATAATTCAGATTCACAACTGCATCTTGGCCTTTTGGTTAAGATTCAGCAAAGATTTGCAAATGGCTTCCCAAAATACTGATTTCCACTGAGCCAGACCACGGACAACACAGTTTTTACCTTCTTAAACGTGGTCTTTCATAGCTCTGTCACGATGACATGTGCATTTTTTCCCGTGTGGCAGCAGAGGACGGACAGTGTTGACTTGTGAGCGCTGGAGGACGCTCCCAGTGACTCATCACACTGATGTCATAGGAGTTGAGCTAGATCCCCACCTGGCCTGTACTAGCTGAGGGGCAGCTGGCCGTGCCACCTTCCTCTGACGCTAGTTCCATGCCTCGTGGATGGTGGACAACCAGCAACGTCTACTGTGGCCACTGCCATGTCCCGCAGAACAGCACAGGCAAACCAGCAGTCACTCAAAAACAGTTCTAATCCTTGCTTCACCCAAACCTTTTCTCCAGTCACACTTGTTAGTGATGGATCTTGGCCAAATTTCTCAAACTCCACTTTAATACAACATCATTGGGCATTTGGGAGATTTCTCAACTGGAGCAGAACTTCGTGACTGTATGGTTATTATTTGTATTTTTATAGATTTTCTCTTCTTTTTCAGTCCCTTGCACATGCTCAGTGAACACACATTCCTCCAGCCAGATGGCCTGAAACACTATGCATCATAGGCGTGCATCAGCACAGATCTGTTTTAGCTTCCAGAGATGCCATGCACGTGTGCAAACTGTGTGAGCACACTGCATACACATGTATGTCAATATGTGCTGCTACATCATTTAACTCATTCAACATGCGCTTATTAGGTTGGTATGTTGAGACCTATACCCTCTGGGGCCAAATCCTGGATTTGGGCTGACATTAGGTCACCGCTCTTTTCCAGTTTTGTCATCTACAAAATGAGACTAAGACAGTACCTATCTCCAAGGGCTGCTGTGAGAAATCAATGCACTGATGCATGTGAGGCACTAAGGGACACATGTGACCGCACGTGTGTGTGTGTGTGTGTGTTAGACACCCCTGTCAGTATGAGCATTAGCATCATAACCTTCTAATACGTTCAGAGTTTCCCACCTGTCAAGCAAAACCCACAAAAAATCCCTGCTCAGGTGCAGCGTGCAGTTCAGTGGGTGGGGAAGGGAACGATAAATCTGAACAAGTAAGAAAATGTGAGATGGCAATGAATGCCACAAGGGGAAATCAAACGTCAAGCAATGGTGCCAGTGAGCTGCCCTGGGTCTCGGGGTCAGCCAAGGCTGCTCTGAGAGGCTGACACATGGCCTGAGTTGTGCAGGACACCAACAGTCGGGCAGAGAAAGACACAGATTCAAGAGTCCTACAGCAGGCGCAGCTCTCAGGGTCCAGGCTCTGGAAGTGACACTATCCTGGCTGCATCAAGTAAGCAAAGGATGAACTTTGGGGAAGGGTCTGGGGCGTGGAGTGACAGGCAAGCCAGGTGAGAGGCTTAACTGGTAGGTGGAATCCGTCCTGTGCTGGCATCTACATACTCGTAACTAGCGTTTCCCTGCAGTGGAAATCTTGTGTTAAACAGGACCCAGGGTAGAGATGTGAGGCAATAAGACCCTGGGACAATGAGGTTCCTGCAAGTATTAATGCCCCCAGCTGTGCTACGCCATGGGGTGAGCTGTCCAGGATACTGACAGTGGCTCTTCAGATGCAAAGACAAACATCTTCCAGAAAAGCCTCCCAGGGTCTTCCGACACCACAGTGAAAATGTGACTTCCATTCTACTTCCAGACTCAGAGACTGACAGTGGTCACTGTCAGCCCCTCAGGGTGCAGGCCGCGGGAGAAAATGACAATAGCATTAAACATATTGCTAGTATCAGTATTAATAGCTCTAATATCACCTACCTGACGACTTCAGCGCTGAAGCACCTGGGGCTAATGAGAAGTAATGAGCTAAGATGATCACAAAGCCCTTTTCAAATATTGCAGACAATGCCACATGGTTCCCAGCGGCAGTGTTGATGTGGCACCGTCCCTGCCAGGAGGAACGCAGCATCCGCTTTCAGAGTGACTCTGGGGGTCCTGGGTCTCCCTGAGTTTTAATTTCAAAAACCAGTGCTGCTGACTCCATGTCAGACGATGGAACCGGAATCATCTCCCTGGGGGAAGGAAGTGAGGAGACACCGTCATTCTAGACCTGAGCAATGCCTTCCTGGGTTCTCTAACTACTCTGACTGTCCACAGCAACTCCTTCCTCCCACCCAGCACAGCGCCCAGGCATCAGCTCCAGACTCAGATGGGCCTGTGGCCACCAGCTCAGCAGGCAGGCCCTAAATGTGCAGCAAACAGACCCTGACGGACAGACAGGAACAGAAGCCCCTCACTGCCCGGCAGGGGCCTGAGACACCTTCAGTCTGCAGGCTCTGTCCACGGAGAAGCAATCCTAGCGGTGGTGACACTCTGATACTCTGCAAAATGAAACCAGTGAGACTGACGAAACCCTTGACCTTCGGAGTAAAACCAGCAGTTAGTGCACATAGAAACCTCCTAATTAGTCAGCTTCCCAGTGTTTTATATCAAGACTGTTTAGGCAGAGCACAGCACTTGAGAGTGGGGTCTGAGGACCCACGCTGTCCATGACTCTGACGCCACTGTCCAGTGGACGAGCTCGGCGACACAGACCAAGTCACAAAACTCCAGCCCACTGGACTCTGAGGCCTTGACGGAACACACAGCACCCAGAACGCCCAGGTCTGGCCTGCATCAAGCGGGGGAAAACTGCTGCAGCTATGAAAACACTGGGACACCAGCACCCCATTCAAAGCCCCTGGTTCAAGTCCTCACCTTGCTCTCCACTCCAGCTTCCTGTAGTTACACACTTGGGGAGCAACAGCACGTGACGGCTGAAGTACCGAGTTCCAGGTGGGAGACTGGGAATGAGGGCCCAGTCCTGGTGACCATGGGCATTTGGGGAGAGACCCAGTGCCTGGGAGATCCCTGTCTCTCCCTCTCCTTCCGCCCCTCTACTTTGCAGATGTAACACGTGGCTGCTGTCCTCAGTGGTGGTACACTCTGGTGTCCTGAGACAGTGGGGATGCACACCTAGGGTGGGGGCCTCCGTGGCCCCCAGAAAGAGCTCTCAGTGAACAGCAGAGGAGCTCGAGTCTGGGGAGGCATCAGAAGTCCAAGCACTCCCAGAAGCACTCACTCATCTGGCGGAACCCAAGAGTCCCATCTCCAAGCACCGGTGATTCTGCACATCAACAGCATGATGCAGACCCCACCTCAGCCCCTCGTCCTTCTCAGTCCCCCAGAGCTGAAACCATGCGGGCAGGAGGGTACCGGACGGAGCGCAAGCGGCGTCCTCGCTGTGCACGCCAGACGGGTCACCCAGGTGTTTCTGCAGCGTGTGCACATCATCAGCTTGTAGCTGCCGTCACCAGGGAACAAACCAGCCACGCTGAAAGCCCTTGGAAGCTTTCTGAAGACAGCACCTCTGGCTCATCAGAGGTAAAACGTGCTGGCTCCTCGGCAAAAAGAACTGGGAGACAAGCAAGAGGAGCACACATTCGTGTGTTTTATTTTACGAAACAGAGACTGAAAGTTTTGGATTTTAGCTTCTCATTTTCTTCACCCATCCAGCTTGGGGCTTTGCTTTGGGGAGGGGAGAGACCTGCATATAGAAATCACCCAGATGGAGTTGCCAAGGCTTGGCCACGGCGGACAGCAGTCATGGAAGACAGCAGCTATGGCGGACAGTGGCCACAGCAGACAGTGGCCACAGCAGATGAGGCCACAGCTTTACTTTGCTCAGCCCTAACTGGCCACGGCCCCAAATCTCTCACAGTGCTTTTTTATTCTGCAGCCATTAAGCATACTTGGGATCGGAATATGTTGGCATTGTCCAGGGTTCAGGTCAAAGTTTTACCTTTTTTGTTCAATTGAAGCTCACAGGGGTGTGCCTTGGACGCATCTTTTTCCAGCACATTTAATTTCAGGTCTGCAGCAGGGATGTGCTGAACAGGCTCACCAGCCAGAGGCAGGGTGAGCTGAGGGCTTGGACTCAGCAGATGCAGCATGCGTTGTGCCACTTGGCCTCGCCAGTCTCTTGCTCTCTGAGCCATGGGACTCGCACGTCCAAGGCTCCGCCATGAACTCATCCAGGTGTCAGGCTAACCGAGCTGGCTGTGGAGCTGGACGGATGAAGGTGGCATCCTGACCATGCCTCTCATGGCCACCTGACCAAGAAAGAGCAAGACACATAGGTCTCAGGGGCACACCTGCAAACACAACAATGATGCTTCAGATTCCTGGGACGATTGTAAGGATTAATGAAGATGTGGTGAACACCTTCACACTCCTCCTAGCAGTGTCGTGAGTAGAGGAGGACCCACAGCGCTCAGCATCCAGAGGGCTCATTAAAAGCGTGGCTTCTGGAGCTCCCAGCAGACAAAAGTAAGGAGCCTTGGGAGTGATTTCCATGAACATTGCACTGGAGGTCACCTGATCTGTAATGTTCTGTTCCGGCAAATCAGCTCTGCTTAGATTAGTGCTTGGCATAGAGCATGCACTCAAGAACTCAGAGAAGATGGTACCCGGGTGCTAACAGGTAATCATACTAGACATACCACATTTTAGACGAGAATCCAGATATTGGATCCAGCTTTGTGCCACAGTGGGTTAAGCTGCCACTTGCAATGCCAGCATCCTGGATCTGAATTCCAGCTACTCCACTTCCACTCCATCTTCCTGCTAATGTACCTAGGAAGGCAGGTACATGAATAATAATATCCGAGCACTGAGGACCCTGCCACCAAGAAAGAGACCCGAATTTAGTTCCTGGCTCCTGGTTTTATGTGGTTCAGCCCTGGTTGCTGCAGCCATTTGGAATGAACCTGTGAATGCTAGATCTTTCTCTGTCCCTTTCCCTGTCACTGCCTTTCAAACAAAGGAGTCGAGGGGTCTTTGTGTGTACATCCAGCGTGCCCTAGCAGGGACCGGGGCTGTGTCCTCCCCACTTATCTCCCTTACAACCACCCAGAGCCTGGGAGACAATGCTCCAGTCATCTTGCTCCATGCACAGAGATCCAGGGCTTGGGATAAAAGGTTCATGAAGGTCCCTGCTGGGATTCTCACCCAAGCACCCTCTGTGGCACCTATGTCCTCAATCACAATTCAGTATCACCTCCATCCATGGTTCACCCTTAGAATGAGATAATTTTCAAGGCCAAAACCCAGGCACTCCCAGGACAGATCCACCTGCTGTCAGGTTGTTTGCAAGAAGCATCACTGTGCACTGAGCCACCCACAGATCTGTTTAACGGGCACGCAAAAGGCCCTGCTGGCACTGTACATGTCACACCAGGTTCTCTTCACAGAAGTTGGCTGTGAGGGACAGGCAGGTGGCATTGATGGATGGCCATTTATTAGCACTTTTTGTGGACAGTGTCAAATGATGGCACTGTGCCACCTTCATTTTGCAGAAAATTTATCAAGAATCCAATAGTCCCTGAGAAACTAGTACAACACAAAGCGATGGGTCACTCCACTCTTGCCCTCTGTGGCCCTGGGGTCAGCCACTCCTCCAGGGACCCCTGGCTTCATTTAGGAAACATGGCTACAGGCTTTCGGGAGACTCATGGCTATGTGTATCTCCAGGTCTCCCAGGACACACACACACACACACACACACACACACTACACATGTATGCATATTTACTTCTCATACCAATCTATGAGGGGGCTTCAAAACTACACAGAAAATAGAATTCAAATAGAAGTTAATTTCAAACACTTATTTTCATCTACTTGAAAGGCAGGGAGAGAGAGAGAGAGAAAGAGAGAGAGAGAGAATCTTCCATCCATGAGTCACTGCCCAAACGCCCACAGCAGCCAGAGCTGGACTGTGCGTGAGCGGAGGCCCAGAACTCCCTCCGAGGCTCTCATGTTGGTAGCAGAGGCACAAGCACTTGAGCCATCACTGGCTGCCTCCTTGGGTGAATGAGCAGGAAGCTGGACAGGAAGTAGAGCAAGCTGGACTTGAACTGGCGACTCCAACATGGGATGTCAGTGTCCCAGGCAGCAGCCACACCCATCCCCAAAGATAAACTGATTCTGATACCAACATTTCTGAAACCCAGGCACAGATTTCATGTTTTCCATGAGCTTTTTAATGACCCCATCATACCTGTACTGAAAACAGTAATTCTCATCCCTACTTTCAACCCAACAAACTCGTTCCAGCTTTTTCCATGCCTTCATCTGTATTTTCCGGCTCCATTGGCAGCTACCCATCAATGTATGATGGCCTAGCTCAGGCCCTGGCAGGGAGCCAGCCCCAGCCACGTCTCCGCAAGTCGTGACCACCAGACTGCCGCTCCTCACCATGTCCACATCCTGCAGCCTGTGATTGATAAGAAACACACACGGAGACTCCAGACAGCCAAACCAAATCCCGGGCACCGGCCTCTGCCCAGCTAGTGAGTCCCCGGCCGTCACGAGTCCTTCTGCGCCGCCAATGGTGACCTTGAACCCGGAGTGGCAGACCCTGTGCATGAGCGACCCTGGAGACCAAGGACACTCCCGGAGTGTCAGCACAGCAGTGCGGTGGGAAAGAAAGCAGGCTCCCGTCGCTCGTCTGCTTACAGACACCTTGTTTTCCTTCTCTGATTTTTTTTTTTTAATAAAACAAGGAGCTCTGGATTGAAAGGAACCAGACAGCTCCCAGGTGCGCTGGTCTCCCGAGAGAGGGGAGACAAGACTCCTCTAGAAAATGAAAATGTTTCACTCAGCCTCCCTTTCATCTTGAGGAAGGTTGCTTTGCCAAGTTAACTCTAAAAGAGAAACAGATGTGTCCAGGAATTACGTATTCAGGAGAAAAGACGAGGTGTCCTTTCAAAGTAGGGACCTCGGGGGAGCGGCGCCGGCCAGAGTCTGCGGGGGCCAGTGGGAGGGAGGACCTCTGCAGGGCTCTACTGGGCCTGGGTTTGCACCCTGTTGATGCTGGCAGACCTGTGTGGCCCACACACCTGGCTCTCAGCGGCAGGCCTCTCAGGGCAGGCTCACCGACCCTGTGGTCAGACGGCCAAATACACCTTCCTTGTGTTCTGCAGGTGTTTCCCGATGCGGGGCCAACCTCCCCTGGAAAGTCAGACCCCAAGTTTCACTGGAAAATTAGATCTCTTTCCAGTGAGATACTTCGCATCTCATTTTAGAGTATACATATACATATGTGACAGAGCGATGAGAAAAGCCCATGCTTCAAGGTTGGGAGCATTTGCATAAAGCTGCTGTGACCGCATCCCGCGGCCTCGGCTACACTTGCCTCTGCCGTAGGCGCTCCCCTGTACCCCTCCTTCTCTCCGTCTCCTGGGGTCCTGCTGTTCCACAGCCTCCTTCCACACCCGAGCCCACTGCCATTCTCTGGCTTCCCACTGCACGCTGCTCATTTCTGCGGTGCGGAGTCCTGACACCAGCGCCAGCCTCCTCTGTCTCCTGTGTTCACCGAGCACGGAAGCCCCCAGGTCAAGGGTGTTTTTCTTGCTGTCTCCTGTCCATTGAGTCTCACTGCCCTTGCCCAGGGCACAGCTCCAGGTATCTCAGGAATACCTACATCTCCTCTGTCCCATTTCTACCGTGTACCTGTGGGGTATCAGTGCAGCCACGCGCTTCAGCTGTGCCACCAGGTTCCTAGCATGAAAGGGCCCATTACAGCCCTCTCTGGGCTGTGAGAATTCAGCAGCTGCTGGAGACCATCTGCCTGTGGAGTGTGGAGTCCGTGGTTCCAGAATCATCTCCCTGTTGCCACGTCATCTCGCTTAGTGTTGTTTTTCCCAAGATGATTAATGTGGCTGTTTTCTCCAGCCGCCCAAAGCACTGTACTTTGATGCCAAGGTGGGACCACACCCCTCTGCCTTTCTGGACACAACCCAGCCTGTACCTCCTAGCACCTCGCAGCTCAGCACCAACGAGCAAGCAGCATGGCTGCACGTTTGTTCCCCCACTTGCCTCCAGCTCCCCTCCCTCCTCTGCTGACACTGATTTCAGCCTCCAGCTCAGAGGTGATTCCCACAGGACTTCCCTACCCCCTCGTTTTTCCGTATTACTGAAATGCATAGATTAAGCCTTTTCTGTACTTTCCTAATATTAGATAGAATTTGGTGCCATATAAAAGTCAAACATGATGATGTCATGGAATGACACGCAGCATCTCCTACTCGGTTCAGATTCTTAGAGGAAGCAATCTCATCTCATTCCCTGAGCTGTGAGCCACAGAACTTTGCACAAACAGGCACTCAGAAATAGTCCCTGAGTCACTATGGCTTAAGATTTCTCCAGAACTAGAATGTATTTTCAAATACGGCATTATGATCATGGATCATACCTAGCTCATCTTTCCAACCGTAGGGAAACGTGAAACAAAGACATTTTCAACAGAATTAAGGGAATTGCTTTGTGGTTTTAGCATTTTCATTGTAGTTACAACTAATATTTATTGAATGCTTAAAATATGCCAGGCACATCCTAAGTACTTTTCATGTTTATGTAATTAAAATGTGAACCTTAGTTCAACAACTGGGAAGCAAATAAAAAGCTATGTGAAGCTTCGCCACAGTGTGTCTGGAAAAAATGTGAAAGGGAAAGTGTATTTACAAAGGAAGCCAACACGCAGAGGTCTCGTTTCTCCCCCAGCCTCACCCTCAGTATCTCACACAAGCCCTGGAGATGCTGCCGACATGTTCTCCCTGCAGACCAGGCTCTGAGACCATCTCCCAAGCCAGCTCAGGCCAGCTGCATCCTTGACCTCACCTCCTTCTGTCGTCTGGGTGATTGCTGGCAGGTCTCTCCTACACACTGCAGCTTGAAGTCTGTCTGGGGGTGGGGGGATGGCCCCCAGGAGTGCTTAGCTAAGAACCGAGCTGCAAGGAGGCAGCCCTTGCATGGATGAGCCTAGGTGTGGGTTCTCAGGGACAGCCAGGTGGGCAGTGTCAGCGTCAAGTGGCCGTGCTTCGGGAGCTCTAAGTCGGGGCCTCTGTGCTGTAATTTTTCAGGGCCATTCTTCCTCTATCACAGGTGTGTGCCTCTGCTTTGGGCACTCTGTCCATCTCTAGGGGACAGGAAGGGAAGCAATTGTGCTGGTAACGACTGCAAAAACACCCCCAGTCTCAGCAGATGTCCACTTACACCTTGTCATCCTCCAGAGCTGCTGCCAGGGAAGCCCATGTGGTCAGTAGTTCCCCCAGGAACACTGGGGTGTGTTAACGAGAATGGGACAATGGGTAGACGAGTCATAGTGTCCCCACATCACCTCCAGGGCAGACTCTAGGGCACATGAGCAAGCACAGTGGCAGCGTGTACAATGCATCCTCTCGTCTCTCCTGGCCCTGGGGCCCAGTTTTCTGCCACAAGTAATTTCTACTTTTCTAATCATAGACGCCTAGCCTGTCTTCTGGCAACCCTCCCTTCTTAAGTAGTAGGCACTGGGCCAGGAGTGCAAAGGCTATGGTACAAGACCCCCGCTAGGAGGGCCTAAAGGGACTTTCGAAATTCATGCCGCTCCTGCCCATACCCAAAGGAAGAAAAGTGGACTTGGAACTGTGCATGTAAAACGCTTGTGTGTTTAATACCTCCAGCCTACAGCTCAGAGTTAAAATCTGCCCTTCCCCAGGGCAAGGTGAGGGAAGGGTGTGAAGGGGCAGCGTATTGAGGTCATCCTCTTGCTTCCAAACTTTGAAACTAAAAGCTCTTGAAGCCCATAATTAATAAGCACTATGTTAATTAGGGCACGTCCAGCTCAGAGACTCCCCTTCTGCAGTGCGAGCCAATCTCTGCTGTGCGGATCAGGGGAATTCTTCTTCATTCTTCTTTATTGGAAATTCCAGTTCAGCAAAACAAGTGTCTGCTGGTACACACGCGCTCACTGCTCAGCCGCCCTCCATTACCAGAATGGCACTTTCTGGGGCCTCAGCTGAGAAGCAACCTCCTGTCTTTTTCCCACGTGGGCCCTCTTGGTTCAGCACTGACCTCACACCAGCATCCCCTGGACAAATGCTTCCATTGCTCCCAGGATCACCCTTGTGCCTCTTGCTAAAAGCATGCTTGTCCTGCGATCCACTGAAATACCCTGACACACATTTATTACTGGATTCATGTAACTGGGTTTCCAGCTCATTCCTCAGACCAAAGGCCTGCCCCAGAAAGAGGTCCAGCAATGGGGTCATCTTGGGTATTCTTCCCATTAGTGAGTCACGGTTTTGTCAACCTGCCATGAAATTAGTTTAGTATCCGTATTCTGTTCTTTGAGACTGGGACTGGTGTTTATGGTGCAGCCGTGGAGTGGAGCCCAGCCAGCTAGCCCAGCCCTGCCACCTGCTGCCGGATGTCTCAGAGGCTGAGGGTTGGCCAGGAGACGTCCTGGTTGGCTTTGACAAACTCATCAGTCCATTGTGAACAAAATTAAAAACTGGGTACATGCAGAGACAATGGTTTAAAAAAACAGACAGCTAAAAATCCCAGGTTACAGATTCAGAAGAGGAGAGGCATTGCCTTCCTCTGCAGGCATTTCCTGAAACCAAACACAGAGAGAGAGAACACAAATGGCACAAGGCCAGGGTGATGAGGCAGGTGTTGTCCTGAGACAGGGACACAGGTGGACTAGGAAATGGGGTGAAGACGCACTTGGTTCCAGAAGCATAAACATGCATCACAAGGTTCTGGAACAATCAGCACTAAACGGCATCCACACATGAGCATGCAGGAAAGCATGGTGGGTTTGGGGGGTCAAGCATGGATCACTGAGTAGCTCCCAGACAGGACACAGTGGAAGTCCTTCAAGAATGGCCCAACAGGAGCACAGCAAGAAGACTTGGTGGAACACATGGGAGGGCAGAAGAAGAGAGAGATAAGAGACAGTGCACGTTGGTCCAACTCCCGCGTAGCTGCAATCTCAACACAGGGAGAAGAGAGACTTTGCAAGTAACAGCCGAGACTATTCCAGACACAATGAAAGTCAGCAGAACCTCAGTGAAACGCAAGCAGGATCCACCTAAAACAGACCCCGGCCAACACAGCTGAGACCCACTGCCTAGCCCGAGGGGTGGAGGGAACCCAGCCTGGGAACCACAGGGGCAGGCGCCATTTCCCGGGACAGACTGCGGAAACACAGCATTACAGCAGGAGCATTTCAGAATACTCAAAGAAATGTGCCAACCCAAAGAGTCTGTATCACCAAACCAAAGCAAAACACACAGCAGAGCCCCAGAACGGCAGGTAGACTGACAGGTGCAGGTGCACATAGTCATGGGCAGCAGAGGTTGGCCAAATTCTGCACAGTAGCTGAGAAGTGAATGTGGAACCTCTGGTGCCAACAGGTGTGTGTGATAGTGACCAGGGACGCACACATACAGGGCTTCACTGTTTTCTTTGTCCTCTGGGCTGCACACAAAATACCTGGGACTGAGTGCTTTGTAAAGAACCGAGACTCAGTCATCACCCTCTGGAACTGGGAAATCCAAGATCAAGGCACCAGGAGACGCAAGGAGCCGCACTCTCAGAGAAGCCCCATGCTGTGTCTCACGCTGTGCAAGGCAGGACAGCGGCCAGCGGCTGGTGCAGCCTCTCTTACACAGCCTTAGTCTCATCTGTAAGGGAGGTGCCTAACCTCCTGGCCTAACCCCCTACTGGAGGTCCCACCCGTCGGTGCTGTATTGGGCACACCTGAGATTCAGAAGGAACACTGCCAGCCACAGCAGCTACTGCCCAAACTTAGGCAGCAGAGCAGGTGGCGTCCCATAGTTTCCCACCCCTCATTTCGAGAAATGATAACAATGTGGTTGGGCTGACGATGGGTAAAGATAAAATGTGTGAGAAAGAAGCAGGGAGAAGGTGGGATGCAGTATCACAGCTAAACCGCCATGATGACTCGCTTCGCTCAAGACTGCGACGAGCGGAAGCGGTGGCCTGCAATGCCTTGGGAAGCAGAGATGTCCACCAGCTTGCTCATCAGGAGGCACAGTAACGCAGTGCTGGCTAGGGAGGGAGGAAGAATGCAGGAGGGGAGACGGGCACGCCCACTTTCACTGTACAAACCTTACTGACGTCACAGCTCTAGCCATGGCTCTTTGGTCAGTGGGTCTGGAGGGCCTAAACGGATGTCTGTGAGGTCCCTTCCCTGCCCACAGTCACCTGAGGAGTTGTCTGGGTCTGAATGGGGTGGACTGGCCTCCTCTTACCTCAGTGGGTCAGAGCCCAGCAGGTTCATGGGCAGGGAGAAGAGTGGCTGTCCGCCCCATGGGACCTCTCCTGTTCCAAGCAGTCTGTCCCCTTCTTCACACACTGGCCTCAGGATCTAAGGGAGTAGCCACGGGGCAGCAGCCAGCACATAACCACTTTCAGTTTCCATGGGATGAAAGGTGCCACATTCCAACTGACTAAAACCAAAATAACTTTACAAAAATCAAATTTAATTTTTAAAATTATTTTGAATGTAAATTACTGAACTTAAACATGACAAAAAGAATGCAAAAATCTTGGTAGTAGTTTTAAACCATTGGTATTTATGTGACTGGTGCGCATTATCCAACCATGAAACTGCCTAGGATTGACCGTGTGTATTCCATGTATTTACTTGTGTGGCTCCGACTAAAAGAAGTATGTAGTCATGTAAGATGCTCATAAGAAACATTCTACACCTTGAAAAGGTGGAAGGAGAATGGGAAAATTTAAACCCAATTGAGAATTGTTGCAGTAGCCAAATCATTCAAATAATGACCCACCAAACAGAAAAGACTAAAACAGACTAAAAGGATACTGAAAGAAGCACAAAAATGTTAATAACTGAGATCATTAGAGTGAAAGAACCAACAAACCGGAATATCAAAAGGACTTAAACATCAAGACACAAAGGACTGGCCTTTGGTTTAATGCTTACGCCAGTGGTTAACATGCCTGCCTCTGGTTTCTGAATTCAGCTTCCTGCTAATGCAGACTCTATGAGGTAGTGGTAATGACTCAGATAGTCAGTTTCCTGACACCCATAAGGGAGACCTGGATTAATTTCCTGGCTCCCAGCTTCTCAAATAATGAAACTACTATTTGCAGTCCTGAACAGTGCAGGTATATGGGTAACGATTCTGTGGATGAGAGTTCTCTATCTCTGTCTCTCTCTGCCTCTGTCTCTCAAATAAATAAATGTATTGAACTATAGTAACAGCCACTGAAACAAAGCAAAACATACAAGCAACATGCAAGATACACGACACGTACCCATGAGATAGAACTGATATCAACTGTTTTAAATGAAGAGAGGAAGCAGAAATATACCAATAAGAAATGGCAAAGAGAAACAACATTTTGACACAGAGGAAATTTAAGAATCTCCGAGAGATTGCTTTCCACATCACTGCTCACACACATTGGGAAACCTACAAGGAATGTATGATGTGTTAGGAAAACAGTTTAACTTCTCCGTAGAACCAGAGATGGCACCTATGCTATGCTTGTACAAATTCTTACAGGATGATGAATAAGAGGGAAAATAACTTCTTTTTATGAAGCCACTATGATATTAACTTGAAAACTTGATAAATACCCAAAACAGGAAGCCATGGGTTAAAATGACTTATGAAAAATAAATCCAGGTAGTAAATGAAATGTCACCTTGGCTTGGAGAACATATTAAGTAAATATTACACAATGACCACATTGGTTTTATATCAGAAATACAAATATAGTTCAATACTAGGGAATTTCTTGATATAATTCACAAAATCAGTAGATCTACTGAGGAAATGTAGATTTATCTTCATACATGATGAAAAATACTTAGATAAAATAACACACTTACTAGTAACAAAAACTCTTGAGAAAATATGGTTGGATATATCCACAAGATAATCAAATATGCATGTACTAGTTATCAGATGCCCATATGTATGGCATGCATGTTATATATAATAGGCACACACACAACATGACAAATATCTGATTCAATCTGAGGACACCGCTGTCATTCCCACTGAAGTCGGGGTGAAGGAACGGGAAAGTTGGGCATCGCATTCCCTACTATTTCCTACTAGCAAAATGGTCAATTTAACAGGAAGAGAGCAAAATCCTGAATGTGTATGCACCCAACAATATAAAGGTACTTCAGAAATTTCATAGAAAATGAGCATCATATTTTAAGTCCATTTTACCACAATTTTTTTCAAGCACTGTCATAAATTTGAAGGATTTGTAAATGCCAACAACTTGAAAACAGATACACTCTGGAAGAAAACAAATGGGATTCAAACATGTAGAGTTGAAAGGACAGAGAGAAGAATGCACAGTCATGGTTGGGGATTTTAACTTCCCTTTCTGCACTACTGATAAAGACATGAAGACAAAAATATCTGCAAGGATTTAAAACACATGAGCAACAGGACTAACCCAGCGGACCGCCACAGCCCCGGGAGGAACACCACCCCTGGCAGCGGACCGCCACAGCCCTGGGAGGAACACCACCCCCGGCAGCGGACTGCCACAGCCCCGGGAGGAACACCACCCCCGGCAGCGGACTGCCACAGCCCTGGGAGGAACACCACCCCTGGCAGCTGACTGCCACAGCCCCGGGAGGAACACCACCCCCGGCAGCGGACCGCCACAGCCCTGGGTGGAACACCACCCCCTGCAGCTGCAGGACACCTGCTTCTCCCAGAGCTCAGGGGAACTCAGCCACGTGCACCACCTTCTTGTGTGCAGGGCAAGCATCAAGAACTTTGCAAACACTGAAATCACCCAGTGTGTACTCTCCCGACACCAGGCACGGTGCTGGACTCGGTCACAGACAGATGTCTCAGAGTCCTATAAGGTTTGACAATTAAGCAACACACTTGTAAATAACCCACGATTCGTGGCAGGAAGCACAACGCAAATATGAAAGTATTTAGAGAAGAAAAGTAATGAAAACATGATTCATGAAAACGTGGAATGTATCTAAAGCCAGGCATAGAGGAGAGTGTATAGCTTTGAAGGCAAATATTCAGAAAGAAGAAAATAACAATTCGGGAACCTCAGACTCCAACTCATAGAGCTAGGAGAGGACAGCAAATTAAACCCAAAGAATGTAGAAAGTGGGAAAATAGTACGGATTTAAGAGCACACTTCCATGAAAGAGAAAATACTTGTATGATGGATAAAAGCAATGACATCAAAAGTTAGCTCTTTGAAAAGACTGTAAATTGCCATTCCCTACACAAGAGTGACGAGAGAGAGAGAGGACATAAACCACACATCACCATCGCTGTACTGACTGAGAAGAGAGAGAGAGCAGGTGAAACACCAGGGAGTGGCGGGAGGGGATGTCCTGGCACTGCTACTACCTGGTGTGAACAGAATCACCCGGTGTAGAAATCCATCCAGTCTGTGTTAACTCAGCTGTGTATACCTCTGTCCAGCAGCGGCTTCAGCCTGGGTAATGTGGAGAACGAAGGACCTTGGAAGACGCGCTTGGCCCACAGAGTGCGACTTTGTCATGTAACCTGCTGAGCGGCTGCTGTGTGCTGTGGGCTTCTGGGTCTCACAGCACACCTGCCTGGCTACCCACTCTCCAGGGTCCGTCATAGAGACTTGCTGAGCTTCTCACGGCCTCACCAGGTTCACCGCGAAGGCGGCACTCCTTGAGCCATTCCTCCCTGCACAGCCAGAGACAGGTGTCCTGACGGGTTTGCTGAAGAGTCGTAGACCACCCTGGCAGCCCGCGTTCTGCGGGTCTCAGCTGCAGCCCCTAATCTTTCTTTTTCTCCTCTCAGATTTTCCAGTGATTCTTCTCTTTTGCCAAATTTGGAAGCAGTGCCCTAGGTGGTGCGATTAATTACTGCTGTGATTAATCACCATGCCTGAGTCGTCCCTCTCCTCGCCTCCCTGTCTGACTCGGTCTACCGGGCTTCCTCCTGGATTTCAACACTGCAAGTTTGTAAAGAGGTCAGAGGAAACATTCAAGACACTTTCATGTCAAAATTTGGTTTCAGCGAGGAATCTGTGGGGCAGCCGCCACTAATGGAGTCAAAGCTCTGACAGGAAGAGGTAGAAACCGCTGATGATTTTTGCACTAAGAAAAAAAATTAATATGCATATTACACACTTAGCATACTACTGAAGACTGAATGTACTCTTTGTTCTCGGCACTGCAGACCCGCTGCCACCACCATTCTGCCTTCGGCTGTGCAGTGGTGTCGTGTGTTAGTACGGGGTCTCGTGGCTTCCTGGATGTCTTCAGTGAGTAGGGAGGTACCTGTTTTTCCACTTCTTCATTTTCACGTAGAAATGAAAGATGGAAAACAGGGGAATCCCAGGTAAGACTGAACCAGGTTGCTCTGTTTTGTTAAGGATATGTATTGTCCATCGCTGCACGTCCACACCTGCTGTGACGAAGGCACCGGCAGGCTGCAGGTCCCCGGTGGTCAATCCCTCTCTCACCGAATCCCCACTCGAAGTCCCTGACTAGCGGAGAATAGAGACTTTTCCAAGGTTCCATATTTTAATACCCACACAGAAGATTATATTGGAGGGATCCAGATACTATAAGGAAATGTTTAATGAAAGGCAGTGGGCTGATTTAGGGTCAGTTAGGGTTCTCCCTGGAAGGGCCCCTTGGACCATATATTTTCCCTCTGCTTTGTACTTCATTGTTTTCCCAAATAAATGAGTAGGTCCCATTTTTTTTTCTCAAGGAATTTCAGGAAGAAAAAAGGAAGCCGAGGCCTTTGGTGACAGGTGAGATTCGATATTTCCACGTCCAAGGACAACCTGCAGGGCCTAAGTGCTCAGTTCACTGTAGCAGAGCAGCCCGGCCAGCTCTCCTCTTCCTTCTCTTAGAAATGATGCTCAAGCAGAGTGGGCCCCTCTGCAGAGGGCCCATGGAAACAGACACAGGGACTTTAAGACACAGAGTGAGCAGATTTCATAGGCAAATGTGGGTTGTATTTTTCATTGTGCCAGCTCTGTTGAGCATACATGACCAGAGAACATCAGAAGTAGCTAGCCAGACAGTGGCATCATTGTCTGTGCGTGAGTTGGGCAGCTGAGTTACACTCAGCATTTCCAATTAGGCACAATGCTGCTTTAAAACTTCTATGTCCAGGCTGGCGCTGTGGTGTAGTGGGTGAAGCTGCCGTCTGCAGTACCGGCATCCCATGCGGGCGCCCGCTCAAGTCCCGGCTGCTCCACTTCTATTCCAGCTCTCTGCTATGGTCTGGGAAAGCAGTAGAATATGGCCCAAGTCCTTGGGCCCCTGCACCTGCATGGGAGACCCAGAGGAGGCTCCTGGCTGCTGGCTTTGGATCAGCACAGCTCTGGCATTGCGGCCATCTGGGAAGTAAACTAGCAGATGGAAGACCCCTCTCCTCCTCTCTTTCTGCCTCTGTTTCTCTGTGACTTTGCCTTTCAAATAAAATAAATAAATCTTTTTAAAAAATTTCTATGTCTAGGGCCAGACTTATGGTGTAATACGTTGAGTCACAGCTTACTGGCGTCCAATATCAGGGCACTGGATTGAGTCCTGGCTGCTGCATTTCTAATCCAGCTCCCTGCTGCACCTGGGAAGGCAGCGGGAAATGACCTAAGTGCCTAGGACCCTGGAACCCACATAGGACACCAGGTTGGGGTTCTGGGCTCCTGGCTTCAGTCTGAGCCATCGCAGCTGTTGCAGCCCTTTGGGGGAGTGAACCAGCTGATAGAGGTCTCTCTCTCTCTCTCTCTCTTTCTCTTTTCTCTCTAACTCTTTCTGCATTTCAAATAAAAACAAATCTTTAAAAAGTATAACTATCTCTGTAAGTAATATTCAGGCAGAAATAAAAGCTCACGAATATTTTCTCATGGGCAGGTGCCACTGTCCCATTTTATCAAGTGTTTGGAGGCAGATCATTCATCCACCCAAGATCTATGCACGTTTTTGGTAGCTATCAATTCCAGTCAGGATTCCGTTTTTAACTACCATTTCTATCCAAAGAAACTTATATCCAAACACAACATTTTCTGGGGTAAAAGAAGAATTGACTGGCGCCGCGGCTCACTAGGCTAATCCTCTGCCTGTGGCGCCGGCACCCCCGTTTCTAGTCCTGGTCAGGGCGCCAGATTCTGTCCCGGTTGCCCCTCTTCCAGGCCAGCCCTCTGCTGTGGCCCGAGAGTGCAGTGGAGGATGGCCCAAGTGCTTGGGCCCTGCACCCCATGGGAGACCAGGAGAAGCACCTGGCTCCTGGCTCCTGGCTTCAGATCAGCACGGTGCCCCGGCTGCAGTGCACTGGCCGCAGCGGCCATTGGAGGGTGAACCAACGGAAAAGGAAGACCTTTCTCTCTCTCTCTCTCTCTCTGTCCACTCTGTCTGTCAAAAAAGAAGAAGAATGTACCCTTTTAGCCTGAATTTAAGTTCCAAAGGTAAAGCTCTAGCAAGAGTTAGGATGTAGACCAGGTCTGCACTCTCGTCTCAGTTTTCAGGACAAGGGCAAGTTCAGACTGAGCAGCTGCTGCCACCCAGGCGAGGAAGCTGAGCGGCAAAGCCCAGTCCCACCCTGTAAAGGAGCCGCACAACCCAGGTTGCTGCTCGATCCCTGGGGCCACACGTGAGGGGTGAAGTACTGGGAACGCAACAGGCCTCAGTCCCTGCCACCACAGAGCTTAGCTCTGTGTCTGAGATGCACACGTTTCAGGAATGGGGTGCACATTACAGAGGAGCTGGGTGACTCAGTGACGGGTGCTATGAGGGAAGGCCAATCATAGGGGTGGCACTTGATGAAGTCTTTGACAAGTAGGAAGGGAAACTGCGTGAAAGCCGGCAGGAAAGTGTCTGTGCACTTGCCCAGACTGTGAATCAGGGCGGCGCTCTATAGGGGAGCCCTGACATCAAGGTGAAGGGGGAGCCATGCACCTCCAAACACAGCCCACAGGACCCTTGAGCACGGCACCTCACACGACACAAGCCTCACATGGCTCGCGCACATCGCAAGCAAGAGCTGGGACGACCGTGGGGAACATGTCAGGGAAGGCGTGTACCCCATGGCACCCCACGGCCTGCACCATGCATGGCCAGCACCAGCACAGCGCCACCACCACCCTTTCTCCAAGAAGGTGTAAAACGAAAAAACAGAAAAGGGAGAGCTTGCTCTACAAGCTATTAAAATCCATGGCAACCAGGATTTTAAAAAAACAGGCAATATTTGTTGCTCAAGTTCTTGGAAATAGTTTGTTCTCATGAATAAGTTATAAACTCTTCCAAATATGTAATTTATACTTTCAAAAGTATTACTTGGCTTTTTGTTCCCGCTCTCCGTGCCTGCCACATGGCTCCTCCCCCTCTATTCTGCACTCCCTTGCCGCCCCCCCCCCCCCGCCCCAGGATTCTGTCCAGCGCTGCCTCCTGGCTGCTGTCAGGACTAGGGGCAGCCAGGACAGTCTCCATGCACAGCAGTTTCCGGGCGGCAGTTCCTGCTGCCGCTCCCAGGCCTGCCGGGAACACTGCTCCACGCCTGTCCTTCCGAACGCACAAAGCACTTTTTTATCTGCAAAAGGTAAACACGGGCTTGCTCTCAACCAAGCTGCGATGCTGTTCTAGTGAGCTGCGTCCAAATTGGCCACCTCTTCCTCTCTCCCTGCTTTCCTGCCTGGCTCTGCCTTTCTGAGCAAACACCAATGGTGCCAATGTCTTGAACGGTGTCAAGCTCCACTGAGCTGGTTCCAACTGCCTTAATATCGTCACCAAATGTCTTACCAGTTAATTAATGATGCTGTGAATAATAAAGAACGCGTGTTGATAAACCAGCACAGAGCAGTAGGCGGCAATGGCAGCAGTGGCTCCTGTGTACCAGAATGGCTGTCACTCGGTGCCAAGAAAGAGAGCAGGGAGTTAGAGATAACAGGCCACTGCCCCCGCCTGGCTGAGTTCTTTGAGGGCGGGTGCTCTGGCTGGGAGAGCGGACCTGGTGCACTCTGTGACCTGGTGAGGGAGCCCTGGCTCCTCCCGGGTTTTCCGCAAGCCCCTCTGAGCAGGGGGAGCGGTGTAATTCATGGGACAGGCCACAAGATGAATGGGCTGCCCGGCGTGGCCCATCAGCTCCATGATGCTGCGCCGAGGGCAGGAGAAGAATGAGTCTTCAGGCCAGAATGGAGTGAGCAGAGAGGGAGCAGCGAGGGAGCTCTGTCGAAGGCACTGCCCCAGAGCTGTGAGCAGCAGGCGTTCTTCCTTCCCACTGCTGCCTGGGAGACAGATGTGGCTTCGGTGATGGATGTGGTTCCTTGAAGACCGCAACATCACCTCCCTCCAAGGCCCCTCCCGCGTCTGGATTACTTTGTTCACTCAGCGGCTCCTGGCCGTGCCTGTCTTGCCTCAGACTCAGCAGACAGGTGCACGGGTCAGGGAATCCGCACTGCTCGACACAGCCCCTGTCCGAGCCTCCCCACACACACCCTGGAGCTGCAGAGCACAGCAGTGCCTTCCAGGGTGGCCGGCTTCCCTCTGGCCACATGGCGGGCGTGTGGCAGGGGCAGCAGGATTGGGGAATGTTGCTGGAACATCTCTGGTTTTCCGGGAAAAGGCACAATGCCATGTGTTTACATTTATTACTTTTAATTTAAGCCTTGCAGTAATTCTCTGAAGCAGGCATTCTTTTCTCCCCCACTGTACAGATAAAACGTAAGGGTCAGAAATGCTCATCAATTTGCCAAAGGATGATCCATTCCCAGTAACCAAACTCCGAACTCCACCAACATGGGGCTCTTGCCCGATGCACTCCCCATTCTGCCCCCAAGGTCTAGTCCGGTGTGTGGCACCCCACAGGCACCTATGAAAGATTAATGCATTGATAAATAAATGAGCAAATGGAGGAGCCAAACCAGTGTTTATACCCAGAGCTCGAATTCCAGAGCTCATGAGACTGGTAAATCCACAGCACCTGTTGTGGCTGAAAAAGCAGACACAACAGTCAATTATGTAAGACCATCCACGTACGTCGTGGCGGGAGGGACGCGGAAGTCACTGGGAGCTGGCCCCTGGGGTGACCTCCTCAGGTTTTCTGCTTCTGCGTTGTGCAGACGCAGGCGTCACTGTTGAGCTTTTGCTCTGCAGGGTCTGGGCTGGTGGACATCTGGGCGGAAGAGTCTAGCTGATGTTGTAGCAAAGCTCTTAAATTAAAACTTCGAATATCTCCTCAACTTATAATTAAATGTACCATATGGCTCTGTTTTACTGAAAGTTGGGGCCTAATTTAATGTTTTCCTTTTTCAGCAACAAATTTTATTGGCTTGTTCTCAATCATTTTTATATCACAAAATCAATTACTGCCAAGGCAATATTTTGAGATTAGTAGACAGAAATAATCTCTTACCTGGGGATGAAAATATTGTTTTTGGTGTAGCTGAATCATGACTGAAGCTCATCTGGGAATAAAAAACAATAGTTTCTCAGCTTAGACACTGTGTCCTTGTAGGAAAGGCTAACACTCTCCAAGTTTCGCCATCTTACTCCACTTAATTTGAATGCAATCTGAGACAAAACGCTGATTCTTGCACATTTAAACAGAAATGGTTGAGCACCATTTGGGGTGTCTTAAAAATGTCCAGTAAGCAAGTTCCAAACAAGAGGCTGACTTTCATCATCTGGAAAAGTTCCCAACTTCCTGACAACTTTCACAAAAAGAACATGCATGCAGAGTGCTAATTAATATTTAAAGAGAATAGCCTTTAAAAGAGACAATTCCAGTCTTCTCTCAACCTTGTTTCTGCGTCTGTAGACACGTTCACAGCCTGCAGTTGACTTAGCAGTGCTTAGTCAGGCCATGCAGTTCAAACCAGGAAGTCCCACCCAGTACAGTGTTTGCACGATCGGTCCTCCGGACAGAACATCACCAACCGTGTGAGGATGTCTCAACTCCTCTGTGGCCTGAACTCAGCACTTCTCCATTTTCTGTGGTAAACGGCCTTTGGCTCCCTTTCAATCATAGAAATGAGCCACTCTCTCTGCCCTTCAGAAACCCGCAATCCAAGGCCAACGATGGGACGAGAATGTTCCTGGGGCACATTAGTGGCCTCAGCTCCAGGTTCACAGCCGATGTCTCATCAGAAACTCTACAGGTTAGGAAAGAACAGAGAGACATAGTCCAAGATGTTCACATATAAAGTTTCATGAAAATGTGATCATTGAACCTGATAAAAGCTAGGCTTTAGAACGGTTGTCATTCATTTTACCTCCACACTGCAGAAGCTGTGGAGATGCGTGGAATAAATGAGGTGGACCAAAGTGCTGGTGCTAAGCTTCGATGGCCACCAAAACATACGAAGAGCAAAAGGCAAGTAAATTCAGTCAGCAAACACTGAAGGAATGAAGACAGAACTGACACCAGAGCTTCAAAAAGTTCACGGAAAATGGAATTGAGATATTAATTTATTTTGGTGCAGAAATATTAGAAAAGAATGCATGGGTTTCCTGTAAAAACACTTTTACTGACATTTTTGAAAATGCTGCATTTGCATGGGTTTTTAAAAATTTTTGCACTAAAGTAACATCATTAAAATGCATTTTCCATGAACTTTTTAACAAAGATTTATATTATTTATTGAAAGGCAGAATTAAGAGAGAGATCTTCCATCAGCTGATTCACTGCCCAAAAGGCCAAAATACCCAAGGCTGGGCCAGGCCAAATTCAGGAACCAGGCTTCTTCTGGGTCTCCCTTATGTTTTCAGGAGTCTAAGTACTTAGGCCATCTTCAAAACTGCTGTCCCAGGGGCATTAGCAGGGAGCTGGATTGGAAGCGAAACACCTGGGACTCAAATCAGCATTGAAATGGGTTGCAGGTGACACGGACTGTGGCTTAATCCACTTGACCACAATGCCGGCCCCTCCACGAACATTGTTGAGGTACCCAGTGCTTCTCTGATGTCTGGATCTGTCAGCAATATCAGCCCTGCTCCCTGGACTCTGGTGCAATCTGATTTACGTCAGAAAGCATAAAGCACAGAGACCTGGGCACCTGTGCGTGCACCTGGTCACATGACTGAGAAGAGACCCAGGCAGGATGCACACTGTGCAACCAAGTGTTTGCTGCTGGCCCCCAAAGCAGGAGCGATGAGGTCAAAGGAAAAAACTGGAATCACCTTAGCTTTGTACATCACTGTTGTTAAAATGTCTTAGAATGAGAACATGTGTATGATGTAGTTGTTTTAAAATAATAAGGATAAAGTACGGCAGAAATGAAAATATACACAGAGAAGAGACATTTTGTATGCAGGGAACAATTTGGATGGCGGCTTGAGCAGCTGGTCAGGTCACGAGGATGCATTCTGGGACTTCCCATCATCCCAGACCTGCCAGCATAGTTAAGTTGTCCCAAATCAGTTTCCCGTGCAGAGCCACACACACTATCCGCAGAGTGGGTGTCATATCCCTAGCCTGATGCCACTTCTGTGTTTATAGCTTTTTATGTCTCACTTGATGGAGCTTAAAACAAAGCAGCAGGGAGAGTCCCATCTGGAGACAGCGAAAACACAGGCGTTGAAAAAGGCGCCCGTGGAGCTGAACCAGGACACGGCTGTGAGGCTGCTGGCCACGTTGCCGCTGGATCCCTAACAGCCATTGCAGGTCGGCCTTGAGAGGGTGTGTGCCTGGACAATGACACGGACTCCACCCCGGGGGTCAGTCTGTCGTGGTGGAAGTGCAAGTGTCTCGTCTGCCAGCCGTGAGTCGGCGCTTAGACAAGAACAAGGCAGGGTTGCGTCTCAGTAAGGTGCATCACCCCTGAGTCAGAGGCCTTGTGAGTAGCGCTGCAGGGCCCGGTGGCAGCAGCAGCCAGGCAGGTGCAATCCATCCACAGCCCCATGCAAACACAGGCTGTGAGATGCAGGCCCACACCAGACATCCAGGCCAGGACCCTGCCCCACGCCGTGTCCCTCCTGCTGCTCCCCTCACCCTGTGTGAGCCATCACTGAGGGGAAGCCTACACAGAAGCTTAAATGGCAGAGGTCAGCTCTGGCACCTGATTAAAGCAGGCCCTTTCGCAGAAGACTGCGGCCTGGAGCTGGAGCCACAGCCACCGAGAGGGTCGTGGAGCAGTCCCCCCATACTCAGGCAGAACCGTACCAGCGTGCACTGTCCAGTGCTGTGACAGCAGGCGTGCTGGCAGCCTGGGTGCCTCCTGAGGCTCACCCAGGACACAGAACACTGAGATCCACACTGAGGGGAGTCACCTTGCATGCAGAGTGTGTCACAGAAGCACGCAGTGAAAACGTGTTTGTAGATGTCTTCTGTCCAAAGCAAGCCACTGGAACGCTTTCCTGAAGCTCAGGGTCACACTGGAGCCTCTTTGGTGACCTGTGGTGGAATGAGAAGGTGAGAAGGTCATGCCAAGATGGTCGCTGACAACAGAAACTGCCTGGCAACAGGCCATGATTGGATGGCTTCAGAAACCACATGACAACAGAGCCTGACTGACAACAGGTTGTGATTGGATGGTTTCAGAAACTGCCTGGCAACAGAGTCTGCCTGGCAACAGGGTGTGATTGGATGACTTTGGAAACTGCCTGGCAACAGGCTGTGATTGGTTAGGGCATAGACCGCCCCTTGACTGGATTGGCTGGTCTTGGCTGTATAAGCTGTTGTGCTAACTGAAATAAAGGAGTCTGCTGGCTGCTCGCCTCAGGCCCGCCTTCACCTGATTCCCGGGTCTGTGTGGTGACTCTGCGCCTCTTGCCCCCACCATGCGCCTCCTCTCAGGAACAATTCAACAGTGACCTCCCTCTACCGGGTCGGAACCTGACCGCAGCACAGCCACTTTGTCTCAAGATTCTTGAGAGGCTGCGTTTGGAAGGGTGAGGTGTCTAGTCTTTTAAAAACTGATTTTTACACTAGTATCCAGCAGATGAGGGGGCTTAGAGAACTTCGTGGAAATGGCATTAAAAGACAGGTTCAACTTGATGCCAGAAAAAAAAAAGTTCCTAAATGCAGGCCCCGTTTTCTCGCAGTACAGGTGAGGACCCCCGCTGCCAGGGAATCTGAAACTGCAGACGTGCGGGAAAGCTCTGCAGAGCGTTCGAGGGCGGAGTGCTCCTTCGGGCGGTGTCGGGACACGCCGCGCTCTGCACCTCACGGGTTTCCCCGGGTTCTCCCCACAGGCCGGCAGCGGTCCAGGACCCCAAGTCCGCCCTTTGCCGGCAGCGGGCCCGGGGTGTGCAGCCCCCGCCCCCCGGAGCTGCGGCCTGCGCGCTGAGCTGCCTGAGGGTCCGTGTGCAAACCCGCAGGGGCGCAGGGCCGGCTTCCGGGGTCGGGCCCTCACGCACCGGGTCGCCCTCAGCTGGCCTCCCCGCACGGTGGCCGCGGGCTGAGGAGAAGGTGGCCCGACAGCGCCCGGGCTGCCTGCGCGCCAGTGGCGCCCGCCCGGGGTCCGTGCGCAAACCCGCAGGGGCGCAGGGCCGGCCTCCGGGGTCGGGCCCTCACGCACCGGGTCGCCCTCAGCTGGCCTCCCCGCACCGGAGCGCGCGGGAGTGCCCTCAGCAAACGGCCGGCGTGGCTCCTGCCCGCCTCAGCGCGTGAGGAGGACGCCGCGCTGCGCGAATCCACGCGTGCTCCTGGTCCGCGCCGCGACACGCACAGGGAGTCCAGAAACCGAAGCTCCGGGTCCTCCGCCGGCGGTAAGAGCCGCGGCCGCGCGGTGCTGCAGGGCGGAGCACAGGGCCGCGCCTGGGCGGGAAACGCCCGCCTGTCCCGGGTGGGCGCGTTCCTGGGGGCAGGAACCAACCGATCCCGGTCGTCGCTGAAAACATTCTCATAAAGGAGCGGTGATCTGAACCCCGAAAGTCTTCATTCGCAGCCCAGCCGAGAAATCCGAGTCTCTAAAAACGACAGTATTCCTGCAGGGCGAGCTGGCGTTTGCACTGCCAGAGAACCCTCCCCAGCCCGGCGGCGCGGCCGCGGGTAACACAGGGGGCGCAGGCGGCAGGAGGGTCTCCAGCCTCCGTGTGTAGCCATCTCCTGCCACACGCCCTTCTCTTATTTAGTTACATTTCGACTTATTTGAAAGGGGGAGACACACACACACACACACACACACACACACACAGAAAGAGAGAGAAAGGGAGAGAGAGAGAGCCTTCATCTACTAGTTTATCCCATACAGGGCTGGGCCAGGCCAAAGCCAGAACTGGAACTCAGTTCGAGTCTCCCACATGGGTGGCAGAGACCCGACTACTTGAGCCATCATCACCGATGCCCACCTGAGGGGTAGGGGAAAAGCTGGACTTGGGAGCCGGAGCCCGGACTTGAACCCAGGAACCCCGATGTCTTAATGGCTATGCCAGACTCCCACCCCTCACATGGGCTTCAGACTTAACTTAATCATTACCCAATAACTGTTTGTCAAGGGACGATTGTGCATAATTTAAGCTTTAGATAGGTTCCCTTTTAACACACACAAAGTTTTCCACACTTGACATGGGGCAGTCAGGTGTGCTGGCGAGAGGCTTCCAGGCACACTGGGCAACACCAGTTAAAGCGCCTGGTGTGTGGGACGCCATGCTAAGTATGGGAGCAGCAGCTGCAAACATGAATACGACCCAGCATCAGCCCGGAAATAAAGAGTGTTTTCAAATGAGATGGTGCAGAGAAGGATCGCAGCGGCTGCAAAGTAGAGTTTGAAAAAGTAAATTCAATTTCCTTTAAGCTGCGTGCTTGCTTAACAATTTGTGCAGAACCCTGCTAGTTCTGTAGCTTGTTAGCGAACTTTCTTGAAATTAAGACTTTTTTCAAAGAAGCACATCTGTGCCGTCTTTAGTCCTAGCAGTGTGCCCCAAGATCTAGGGGGTGAAGGTATTAATACAGCGGCCGTGGTGATTGATTGATTCAGTGCTGATATTTTTGAGCCCCTACTGTGTTCCTGGAACAGGGGATTCGGTTTTCAATTAAGTCGTTTGCAACCTGGACTCTCTCTGCCACTAATTAACTGTTTGAAATTAAAAATGAATCAGCGCACACAGGATATCCTGTTCTTGCTGGCTGTATTCTCTTCAAATTAATGAACATTTGAACATAGCTGGATTTTATTAAATAATAGATTCTAGTTCTTGTGCTACTGCAAATTGTACCATTTGATGAAAAATCCTTGGTGGGAAGGGAGGTGAATTAGATTAAATTGCATCTGTTTGCAGTAAGAGGCTCAAGGTTATTTGAATAAATTATTAATATTGTTTCTGATCAAATAATCCCAGTGATTACACGGGGCAGTTGGAATTGTTCTGGTAGTATCTTATCTGCTTTACTTTGTCCAAGTCTAGTTACGATCCAGTATTTCCCTGTACTAAGCTGTGGGATGTCTGTCCCCTGTTTTTCAGAACGCGTTTCTCCCCTATGTGCACATGGCCTGAGGATCAATTCTGTTAATCAAGCCGCTTTCCCATTTTACCTGCTTGACTAAATCATCATGAAGTGCGCCATTTTCCTCTGGGACCAAGACCCATTTCTGAAGTCTTTTCCCTCAACATACTAAATCTCTAAAATAGTCACCTCCTTGTGATTTCCTAAGCTGTATTTTTTCTGAAAGCTATTTTCTTTTCCTTAAGGAATTCCATAATGATCCAGCCAGTGCTTCCTGTAGGTGAGGTCAGATCGCTAACAATGCCATCTCCTTGATTTATTACCTGCACTGACAGAAACACTCCAAGAACTCCCCTCTTTGGTTTTCTTTGTCACCACGGGCAGTATCTGCACTGTGGAAACTTCCCCACAATCTGCCGATAGGTCAGCTGCTTGACTTATGGTGGGCGTCATACACTACCTCTCTCTCTGGTGACCATCTTGCTTGCAAAATGGTCAAGAGCTTGTCTGGTGTTTGCTGATGCAGTGGTGGAGTGATATGAACCCGCGGCTTGCCGAAGTCACCATGTTCTACTAGGAAAGAAAGGAAAATGGCAGGCAGCAGTGTAGACAGAAGCAGATCCATTTCATTTCTGAAGTGGGGCAGAGTGGCTTGTTTGCTTATGGATCCCGTTTCCTAAGCTTTGTTTACATAAGCCTAATTGATGAATCCTTGCACAAACACGCACACCACCACAAACAAAACAAATCTGTTATGTCAGGCAGAAAGCTTGAACAAAGCCATGCTGAATTATGCATCAGCACCATGAAATCTTTTTTGTGTCCCATATTCATAGACATTTCTTTTACTAAGGAGAGAGAATAACCTGATGGCTTCAATGGTAGAAATGCTTTCTGTTGCCACTGCAGAGTCAGCAGCACATGCAGCTGGAAATGTGATTTGTGCACGTGGAGACCTCAGTTGTAATTTTATTTGATTTTAATAAATTCCCATTTAATGGTCCTGTGTGGCTATTTGGCTACTGGATTGGATACTGTATTGGATTTTCTTTTCTTTTTTTTTTTTTTAAGATTTATTTATTTATTTAGAAGTCAGAGTTACACAGAGAGAGAAGGAGAGGCAGAGAGAGATAGAGGTCTTCTGTCTGCTGGTTCACTCCCCAGGTGACCACAATGGCTGATCCGAAGCCAGGAGCCAGGAGCTTCCTCCAGTTTTCCCATGAGTGTGCAGGGGCCCAAGAACTTGGGCCATCTTCTACTTCTTTCCCAGGCCATAGCAGAGAGCTGTATCAGAAGTGGAGCAGCCAGGACTCAAACTGGCACCCACATGGGATGCTGGCACTGCAGACAGCATTATGCCACAGCACCGGCCCTGGATTTTGCTTTTCTTATGGAGAGGTATTCTGCTAACCATCTTTTAAGACATTCACAGTAATCCCTTTATTCCTAACATTATTATATTTCTTTAAAAGGTCCAAGGCTTAAGCATTTATAAGATCAGAGCTGGAGTATTTCATTAAATTCTCACAACAACCCTCTAAGAGAAGTTTTTCTTTAACCTTGTCAAAGGACAAAACCACAAGAATTTAAAGATCTTAATTGGCTTTATTTCTGATTCTGGAATCATTTATCACTGCATTTGCTGTAGTAGTACAAGTTTTCCAAGGAGCCGAGCAGAGGAGAGTGGTCATCCCAAAGTGATTCTCCTTGAGTGGGGCCAGGAGGGCAGAGCAGCAGGACAAGAGTGGACTAAGGTGTCGCCTAGGGCTGCCTCTGTGTGTGAGGCTGAGGAGCATGTGGCTGCACTCTCCCTCCTCACTGGAATAAGCTGTTCTCTCTGAGCCCGCATTTCTTTTCTTTTTTTTTTTTTAAGATTTTTATTCATTTCTTTGAAAGTCAGAGTTACACAGAGAGAGAAAGAGAGGCAGAGAGAGACAGAGAGACAGAGAGAAAGGTCCTCTATCCACTGGTTCACTTCCCAAATGGCTGCATGGCCAGAGCTGAGCCAATCTGAAGCCAAGAGCCAGGAGCTTTTCCAGGTCTCCTACATGGGTGCAGGAGCCCAAGGACTTGGGCCATCTTCTACTGCTTTTCCAGGCCACAGCAGAGAGCTGGATCAGAAGTGGGGCATCTGGGACTTGAACCAGCGCCCATATGGGATGCTGGCACTGCAGGCAGTGGCTTTATCCACTACACCACAGTGCTGGGCCCAAGCCCTCATTTCTACACTGGTCAGAGCAGCAGCTGAGTTTTGGTTTGGTGAGGAGGAGCATTAGCTTGAGTGACTCCACTGAGTTCACACTGTCGGGGCCCAGCACAAGGGTCAGAAGCAAGGCACCATGGTGCCTCCTGGGATTGCTGTTCAATGAGTCTTTGTTACAGCTGAGAAAACAGTGCATCAGGGAAGTGATTCTCCTAAAGTCACAGCTACAACACTGCAGGACCTGTGTGGAATCCTCCTATCTCCGATGGCACATGTGCACTTAACACATCTGACGTGTCTTTAATTCATGGCACTTTAACTCGTGGTGAGTTTAACTCACTTTAACTCACCAGCTCTAACTCTGCTGTGTGATGTTTCTGTTGGTTCTCGCTAGGTGTGGCTGGTGTCCCCGATTGCTTTGCAGACATCAACAGAATGCAAATAAAAGCAGAAATTCTCCAAACACAGAGGAGAGACAAAATGTAAATACAGCTACAATATGTAAATATAGCTGCAGTTCCTTTATAGTAAATTCATCCCAAGGTCTAGACATGAACACAAACTCAACATGAACACACATAGACTCAAAGTCTAAAAGGCAAGCTTTTTGTTTTTAGGATTTCATTCTTGCAAAACCTTTCTTGGTTCAAAATGCTTAAACCTGTTCTTTTAGAAGAGTCTGAAATTGCTGTAAGTGCATGCATGAGACAGCAAGAAAGAAGGGAGGATCCCCTACTGCTCCAGAAGACAAAATTGGTAGGCAGGGCTGGCATGCTCCCTTTGCTCCACTGTGCAGTGCCACAGTTCCCTGTCAGCAGCCTTGCTCTTCAAGGGAGGTCCAGGCTGGCAGCTCACTAAAAACAAACAAATAAAATCTCAGCCCTTAGTGAGGATCTGCATTTTAAGAGGACCCCTAGGGCAGTGGATTAGCTGAGGCCTGGTGGAGCCTTCTGGGGATGGCAGGAGACAAAGCCAAGTGTCCCACAGATGCTAAGCCAGGTTGAGATTTGAACTCAGACTGGGAACCTCAAGTCCAGAGCCACTGTCAAAGGCGGCCCCAGGAAAAGCCACCACTGAAACCAGAATGTTCTAGGAACCTTCGGGTCTTGGCCTTGGTGAGGACAGGAAGGTTGGGGATTGGGTGGTCTTTGCTGAAGCTTCAGGGAAGGAAAACCCCAAGCGGCTTTAGAGCCAGAATCCCCATCAGAGATCTGCTCCAGAGATCTCAGAGCAGCCAGTTCATCTCATGTTGGCTTCCTGGGGACAAGAGAATGATATCAGGAACAAGGAGACAGGAGGACGGGGTTGAAACTCTGCTTAGAAAAGAATTCTGAGAAATGCAGGTACAGGTTCTTAGTGCCTGGAGAAGGCTGATGGAGGGGAGCAGCAAAGTTTAAATGCAGGCCTCACACATTTCCCACACATGGGTTCCTCTGGACAAAACCCACAACTTAACAAAAGGGAAAAAGGAAGGAAGGAAGGAAGGAAAGGAGGTAGGAGAGAGGGGGAAGAAGGAAAACGCCAGCCACACCTAGCAAAAACCAGCAGAAGCACCGCACACTGGAGTCAGAGCCCTGAGACCACAGCCTGGAATTGTTGGTTACATGAAAGATGACTTTTAAGAAAATAGTGGATTAAATTAATACATCAGTTATAATAACAGTAAAAAAGATATCTAGGTTAGTGATAATTTTGAAGTTCTTGCAATTTCGAGGATATATTTACAAAAAACCCATTTGTGTAAATATATTGAAGAAGGCAAAGATTGAGACATCACACCTTCACTATACTTAATATTCAATATTTTAAAATTCAGTTATATATCCCAGTAACATCAATTTAAGTCAAAATGCATTTTTCATGAAAAAGTTGTTAGACTTATAAGAGGCCAAAATTAATGAGGGCAATTATTTTAAAGAAAACTTAGAAGGTGAAGCGATTTGCCCAATCAAATCAAGACATTTTATAAAGCTGCAAACAATTAGCCTGTGTGGTATTCATGCAGGGAAATGCAAATTGACCAGCTGAGCAAAATAAAGGCTCCAGAAATAGACAAATACAGATCTGGAAACTGAGCAAAATCAGATATGAGGTTGAAGGTCTGTAGGAAGGACAGGGCTGAGCAAGAAGCCAGGCATGGGAGAGAGGAGTTGAATCGTCAGTTCAGCCACACACAAAATCAATCTCAGACAACTTACATCTCTTAAATGTAAAAGGCCTCAGCAAAATATGAAGAAAACCTTGATGATACGGAGCTAAAGAAAGACGTGTGTTATAAACAGTAGTAAAAATTATAGATGGATTTGAAAATATTTTACTTCATCAAAGCACTCTGTTCTTTCTACAAAAATATCATAATTTTTACAGTTATGAGGAGACATTCACATATACCTAAGCCACAAAGATTTGGAATTTGGTGCATGTAAAGGACTGCTGCAAATTATTAAGAACAACACAGTCTGATAGAAAGACGGGCAAATGCCAGTTGCGGAAGGGGCACACATGGCGGGTGGGACCTTGCAACAGCTCGTTCATGATTGTGGAAACACAGACTCTCCATGAGCTATCACTTCATGGGCCCTGCGTTAGCAGGAAAGAAGTCTGACTGTAGAAAGTGGGGGCCAGGACGTTGATGGGTGGTGGCTGTGTTGCTGGAGGGGATGCCAGCTGGTACAACCATGTTGTGGAACAATTTAGCCTCGGATTATGACGTAGAACTCTCACATTCCTCAGGGACTTTCCACTCATTGCCCTGTGCTGAAGAGGACACTGTCCCTGTCTGTCTCCTTTGAGATTATTATGGGTACTGTGCAAATTATTAGCATCCTGAAAGCCAAAGTTTGTAGCCCATTTAAGTTAAGTGGTGACTTTGGGAAAATAGTCGCATCTCCACTGCACAGATATGGACCATGTTTATTTACCTCCTCTGAACTCCCTGTTCTGCCATGATACAGACAGAAAGCTTTCTAGAGTCATAAACACAGTCACTTTGTAATTCAACTTGTAAGTTAAAAAAAAAGTGATACTGAGTTCCAGAAAGTTCTTCCAGAAAACACATGTGAGAGAAGATGAGTGGTTGAGATAGGGGAGGAAAAGTAAGAAATGTTGATGATTGTGATTTTGTCAGTGGCTCCAGAGATCTCAGAGCAGCCAGTTCATCTCATGTTGGCTTCCTGGGGACAAGAGAATGATATCAGGAACAAGGAGACAGGAGGACGGGGTTGAGAACAGCCCCCGCTGGAGGCATCGCTTGAACTGGAGGGGGTGGCAATGTGGACACCCAGTGTGACTCATGCCCATACCACCTGAATGCAGTGGAGCCATGTGACTGTGTTTGTTTAGTTTTTTTTGGTTTTTTTTGCTCCTCTTTATAAAAGAAAACAAAATAATCTTGGGTGTTGAGGCATTTGAAGCCTGTAGTTTGACAAGACTGAGCTCTATGGGTGGTGCACTCTTCCTCACCCAAAACACAGTGACCCAGGTAGCCTCCAATGTAATGAACTTGAATACAAACTTATGTGCAGCTGAGAGTAGAAAAGCAAGCATGAGAGGGACGCAGACTGCTCTAAAGACCTTGGTTACCACTGGGGTGTCTGGAAGAGAGGGTTTTCAAACTTGTAACATGACCTCAGGGGCTATGTAAGCGTGGAGCATACACAGGCAGAAGGTAGGGAAGAGGGAAGATAAATAGAACAAGGAAAGGAGGAATCGAGGGAGAGAAGGAAGGGTACCGTCAGATGGAGGAAAACATGTCCACTTACAAGAAAACAGAAGTTCTAGAGAAGGCTGAGAGGCATTGTATTTATAAAATTTATTTTGGCAGTTTTATTTATTTATATTTATTTGTAAAGGATAGAGATACAGATTGAGATCTCCTTTCTGCCGGTTCACTACCCAAATGCCCACAGCAGCTGGGTCTGGGCTAAGCTGAAGTCAGGTGAGCTAAGCTAGAAACTCAGGCAGATCTCCCATGTGAGTGGCAGGGACTCAGGCACTTGGGCCAGCACCTGCTTCCTTCCAGGGTACTCAGGAGCAGGAAGCTGGGATCGGAAGTGGAGCCAGGACATCAAACCAGGCACTCCCACGTGGGATGCGGGTGTCACAGAGGTGGCTTAGCCACTGCACCAAACGCTTGCCCCTGAGGGATATTTTAGAGTGATCTAAGAAACAGTAGATTGGTTCCTATTACAGTTATGTTTCTTGACTTTCTAGAAATGAATATCAATGAAGAGTAGATGTTTACATTCAGCGCAATACAATAAGTAATAAAAAGATGGCGGCACTTGGGAGCTTCTTTGGAGGTTCCAGCAGGGGAGCAGCTCCTCGTAGTCCCTGAACTGAAGACTGGCCCTCCTGTAGTGGGGAGGTTCCTCCCCTGCCTCCGAGAGCAGCTTCAGGAGGGACGAACATGGGCAGGGAGAAGGAAGTGGAGGCCTGCCTAGCCAGCCCGATGGGCCAGATCAGCCCTGGGGATCAGCAGCCAGGTCCCCTTCACATCCCACGTCCCATGGTTCCGCTTGGAAGACTGAGTGGCCCAAACGTTTACCCACTGCCTCTCTGAAATGCCCTGAGTGCCACGTCTCCTCCCCAGGTAATCCAGCAACTCTGCTGACCTCATAGAGTCCATCGCCTTCGTCACCTCCGTAAGTCCACGTGCCCCTCTCTCGAAAACAAAATAAAATGACCAAGTTGCAGCCTTGAAGAAAAGCTTTCTCCTGTCCTGTGAACATTAGGAATGATTTGCAATATTAGTAGGATTCAGTCGAAAAAACTTGTCTTGTTTCCAGAGAAATACCATGCGACTTTGTGCTGTGAGGTTTTCCCCTCTCTAAGTTCAGTTGTTAGTTACTATCTTTATCGTAATTGCTATATCTTTCTGTGTAGTTTTCAATCTTGAGAGTAATCAGATAGTTTAGATATAGTAATTGGGTATTCCTTGACCTTTGCACACTGATTGGTAACATTTCCCTCCCGTTTAATCTGATTCAGATTTCCACATGTCAGAGCAGAGTGACATTTCTGTGGCCACTTACTGATGTCTATTAACATCTACCATGCTATTGATCTTAGGCAATCATGGCACAGAGACTTCCTTGCTGTTGCTTCGACTGTGTTACAGTTCTGGTGGGTTTTAGATTCACTATTTGTGAGTCACCTTCCTTCATATATGGGCTCATACAGTGTGTGGTACTCTTGGAGCTCTGAACCAAAAGCCAAACTCCCAAGTTCTCTCAGCTCTTTGGTAAGAGGTGCATCATTTGGGGCTGGCATTGAGGCAAAGCAGGTAAGGCCACTACCTACAATGCCTGCGTCCCATCTGAGTGCTAGTTCATGTCCTGGCCACTTCTCTTCCAATCGAGATCTATGCTATTGGCCAGGGAAAAGCAGCAGAAGATGGTTCAAGTGCTTGGGCCCCTGCGACCCATGTGGGAGACCTGGAGAAAGCTCCTGGCCCCTAGCTTCAGTCTGGCCCAGTCTTGGCAGTTAAGGCCATCTTGGGAGTTGAACCAGTGGATGGAAGATTCTCTCCCTCTCTCTTTCTCTGCCTCCCCTTTCTCTAACTCTGACTTTCAAACAAATAAATAAATCTTAAAAAAAAAAAACACATCTTGATTATCTGCTGCAAACATACAGGAAACATATAGTCATATGAAAAAAGTTTTCCAACGTGTATATTAATAAAACAATAAAAACAGTACAGCAGTTTAAAAAACAGAAAAAAATGAGGTGTGTAATTCCACTGACTTTAACTTTTGCATAGTGGAACTGAGGGCTTCTTACCTATAGCCTACTAGCTGTGTTATTCAATATAACTAAGATTTGGAATTCATAAAGTGAAATTGGAATATTGCTTGGTCTTTCTGAAGACCCCAATTTAATATTCTGTTGAGAACTCTGCACCATGGCTCCTGGCAGCACTATGAACAGAAAGTAGTAGAATTCTACTGCTCTGGAGTATGCTTTTTTATGATGCTATCTCAAATTACTTGATGTTTTCATTTTCTATTATTCTTGATTCTTCACTCTATATCATTAAATACATTGTCAATCAACTTAGTTTTCTATGATTTTTTTTAAGCAATCCCCCTAAGAGTCACTTTACACATCACCACTAACAGGACAGTCGGCATTTCATTTCCTAGTCATTGCCCTTTAAAGCATCTCACACATTGCGGTTCAGAATAGAGATTATCCATGTCAGGTGTCTGGAGCAGGGGCCGGTGCAATGCCACCTCTCTTTCCGGAGTGCTTGGGTGGAGATAGGTCACTGTACTCTGATACTCTGCAATGCCAATGCAATTGCAAGGTAAGCATAATAACAGTACTGGGCTGTTTGCCTTATAGGCTTACTATGTATGCATAAGTGTATATTCTTTACTTATCACAATGTAGAGGGGCTCTGTAATGTTTCTAGCATGAAATTTACAATAATTGCTTGCTCTTCTCCAGTTCTGGCTATGCAGGAGACAGTTTTTCCATGGAAAGCTCCCAAGAGCTTCTATTCTAAGGTAGAAATGATGAAAAATAATTTCCAATTTCTACATATGAAATCACAAGAAGGCGCCATGCTTCAGGACATGGCCTGAGCTCAAGTTGCTCTCATCCATTCAGGGGCCACTCCACGGAATGGCACTGCTGATTTAAGTTCACCTCGGTCAGAGGAGCCTTACTTCTTATTATGACTACATTGATTTTGCATTTGAAGGACTTGGAAATGTAACTTATTAAATGCACTTACTACACGGTAAAACTACCTTTTTATGGAGTTTCTTAATTAGGTCAGATGTGGCAAATAAAAGTAGTAGTTTGATTTTACCCACATGAATGAGAACTAATGATTTATTGGGTGAGTTTGTTTGTCTTTTGCACATTATTGACATATTCTGAATATATACATGTATCCTAAGGAATTTAAGGCAGAAATTAAAAAAAAAAGATTAATTAATTAATTAATTAATTTGAGAGGCAGAGAGAGGGAGAAGCAGAGGCAGAGAGGGAAAAGTCTTCCATCCACTGGTTTACTCCCCAAATGGCTGCAACTGTCAGGGCTAGGCCAGGCTGAAGCCAGGAGCCGGGAGCCAGGAACTTTATCCAGGTCTCGCATGTGGGTGCCAGGGCCCAAGTACTTGGGCCATTTTCTGCTGCTTTCCCAGGCGTGTTAGCAGGGAGCTGGATCAGAAGTGGAGCAGCCAGGACTTGAGCAGGCTCACATATAGATGCTGGCACTGCCAGTAATAGCCTAACCCACTTTGCCACAGTGCAAGCCCCAAGGTAGAATCTTTTTAAAAAAAATACAATCCAAACACGATAGGATCCCTTTCTTTGTGCAAATGGAAATCACAGATCCACCAGGGCCTTAGTAAAGGGGGGTAATCCATTTGCTCATTCACCCAGAAAAGGAGTATCAGAGACTTTCTTAGCACTGCAGCTTAGTCTCAATCTTCAAATGAAAATGAGAGAAAGGAAGACACAGCATCCCACTGAGACATGCATTTCCACCCTGGTGCGTTCCACCAATTAATGCTAATTGGCTTCATTAAAATCCTCTGTGGTCGGCTTCTCAAACTCTGGTGTGTGTCTCCTAGAGAGCTTGTTAATACGGATTCCTGAGCCCCAACCCCAGCAATTCTGAAGGTCTGGAGAGAAGCTCTAAGCTGTACCTCTGACAAGCTCCCAGACCACGCTGGTGCCACAGGTGTGAGGACCACATAACGAAACAGATGTTTGTAAGAGATGCTGGCTGCAGGCATGTGAAACAACATGGTCATTAGCGCAATGTGGTGGCTGGTATCAAAGATGTCACTCATCGTAACTCAACAGCAAGAGACAGCCGCTTGCAGGTGTGTGAGCTAGTAAGCACCCACCAGTTCTCACTGGAATGTCTAAAATAACCTTTTTCTGTGCACATGCTTTCAGTGTATCCCAGCATGGAACATCTGTGGTGGCTTTTGGGAGGGGCAACATGTCGTGTCTTTTCTATGATGGGATAAGTGGAGAGAAGTAGATTAATTAACTAAAATTTAGAAATAATTTGTAAATGCAATGCTATTTCTTAAGGGAAAAGAAACATGAATCCCCAGATATTAAACAGTGGCCCTGGAATCTACGTCACATTTTTCCTGGAACATGGCACGGAGAGCAGCCTCCCCAGTGCTGTAAGGGATTTAAAATTTGCAGGCGGAAGGAAAGAGCGCCCCCTGCTGAGCAGGGCACACCGTGGCTGCACTTACCTGCCTGCCACCCACAAAACACCCAGGAACAGGAGCCGCTTGGGATTAGAGCTTTGAGGTCTAAAGGACTGTAAGTTGTTCGTCTGCTTGAACCATTGTCAGGCAGTTACGTGTTGTAATTTCTGAGCGACGTGGGGGTGCCCTGCCTGTTGTGTCCAAGACCAGCTTCACTTGGAGCTTGAAAAGCCTTGACGCAATTCTGAACCTGCAGAAGCCAAGCTTGGAGAAAGCACCAGGACAAAACCAGCCTTGTGCCTTTTCCGCTTAAAATTGCAGAACTGCCCATTCTTAAGAAGAGGAGGCTTTGTAGTACTCCGTACAAGTTGAAACCAATTAAGGCTCTCAAACCTTCCAAATCATTCATCAATTTCTGGGATTCAGTAAAAGCAAAGGCTTTGTCGAAAACTCAGTTTCAAAGTCTATCCAAGGCAGGGTGGAATGGCCCCTACGACTGCACATTTTGGGAATGAGCACAAGACCAGTGCTCAGGACCTGCCCGGCTGTTCACACCTCAACTTGTCAACATGTTAAACACGGGTGGTGAACTCACAGAGTTATTGTAAGGACAATGAGAAAACATGAGAGTGCCTGTGTCTCTGCCCTTTGCTGGCAATCTCCCCCATTCTGTAACATGAGACCCCGAGGACTTGGAACTCAAAGAGCAGCTGGAATCACCCTCAGGTGTGATCCAGCTTCCAAAATAGAACAAAACTTGCAAAAGCCTTTCTCTACGCCTTGCCTGTAGTCCCTGATGCTATGTACACTGCTCTCTTCACACAAACTTGGGAAACATTGGGGAAGCATGAATCATTTAACATGCTCATTTTATTTGGTCAGAAATTAACTTAAGTGGTTTGTTCCCCAAATAGATCCTGCACAGGTGTGCTCTTTCCTTCAAACACTGCTAACTGGATGACCTAATTATATGTTGTGCTCCAATTTCTATGTTTTCTTGCATTGTGGGGGGTTTTGCTTTGTTTCAGATTCAATTATGCCATATAATTTTTCTGCCCTCTTAATCAGATTTCAGCCGAAAATTCATTAGATAAATTATAGGAATTACTTTACTATTTCGTAAACAATCACATGCAGAAATGGAGAAATAAATTTTACAGTGGAAGTTTTAGGCTTCGACATAAATAATTGCTGGCTGCCAACAACCCATGTGTTCCAAAAATGCAACATCCAGAGACAAACATGATAGCAGTTAAGACAAGCGCTCGTTTCCAAGAGACCATGTGTGAATCGCTGTGCCTTCTGACTGATTTATTCTGTTTCATCTGTGTGGGGGGATAGACTGTGAGTGTTCATTTTCGCCTAGTCCTGAAAACAGTGCTACCCAGATGAGAAATAGTCTCAGGTGGTTGCTAACATGTCCAAGGGCCCCTCCAAGGAAAAGGCAGACACAAGAGGGAGACAGCCAAGTATAGTTTGTGTCACTATCATGTTAATTAGCATTAAGGGTGTTCATGGTGGCTTGTCATTGGTTAAGCTGCTAGAATTCGCCTGTGTGGCTGTCTGGAAGTGCTGTAGAGGCCGAGTCTTCCCAGGGAGAGGCAGGGAGGTGGGTGCAGCCCCCGATGCAGGAATGCTGGTTGTGAGAGATTGTGTTAGCCGGCTGTGAGAAGACACACAGTGAACACAGTGCCTCACAAGGCATGGCTAGGACATCTAAGTGCACCTCCCGGCCCTCGCCCTGTCCATCACACAGCTTAGCTCTGAAGCTGTTGCAGCTCAGTTGGAAGCATCAGTTCCTCCCCAGGAGAAACACTTGGGGTGACCGTTGGAGACTTGTCACCTGTCTCCAGCTATCATAGATGTGGATGTGCACCAATGAGAACTTGGTATTTATGAATTACCAAAACGGATAAGGTCAATTAGCAACAGTTAATTACATGTCCCAGTGTGCAACTATTTAAACTACGTTCTTGGAGGAGTTTCAATAACATGGATAATTTTTTCATAATTGAATTCTTACTTACTAAGTGGAACTGGAAATCTGATAGGCAGTTTTAGTTCTGAGCATTGTGCAAAGTCTACATTGACGTTTTAATTTGAGGAGAGAAGAGGGTAGGTTTTTAATCATATGTTCTTTGATCTGGGTTGATTGAGTTTACTGCCAAGATCTTTGAATTTTAATGTATTCTTGATTTTATTCAGATTTTGAGTTTCACTTTCTGTTTTGTTTTATGTATCTTATTTATTTGAAAGTAGAGTTACAGAAAGAGAAAAAGAGAGTGAGATCTTTCATCTGCTGATTCACTCCCTAAGTTGCCATAATGGCCTGGGCTAGGCTGGCCTGAAGCCAGGAGTCTGGAGCTTATCCCAGGTTTCCTGCAAGGGTACAGGGGCCCAAGCACTTGTACCATCCTCTGCTGCTTTCCCAGGCACATTAGCAGGGAGCAGAACTGGAAATACAGCAGCCAGGACTCAAACCAGTGTGCATATGGGTGCCAGCACTGTAGCCCTAACCTGCTCACCACAGTGCCAGCCCCAAGCTTCACCTTCTGAAGGATGAAATGCTTCCGCGGCTTCTGCTCCAAGTCTTCACTGAAGATTCTTCCCACCTTTCTGTCGAGTGTTTGCTCATCGTTTGCCTTTTGACCTAAACAAATGAACAACACTAATGGAGGGAAGAAGGAGGGGAGACTGTGAGAGAGACAGAAACCTGAGAAGCATGGCAGGTGTCACTTTAATAAACACACACACACACACACACACACACACCAGATGCACAGCTTGGTCTTCCACCTGTCACTTGGTGGCTATTTAGGAACATGAACACTACTGATTCGAAAAAGAGAAAAAGCATCTTTAGATACTTTCACCTGTCACATTACACTTTGGGATATTGAAGTGTTTGTTTTTACTGAGGAGGCCGTGTGTTCCCTGGAGCTGCCTTCTGTTGAGGTTGGGAGAAATCAGTGAATGGGCTTAGCGGTGACGTGGACATGCTGATGGGATGGACATGCCAGTGAAGCTTCTACAGCATCGGTCCTTGTGCTAAGGCCATGAAGAGTTAACAGGGAAGGGACATAGCACTGGAATGTCCACAGAGCTGGTCCTGATGCTGATTCTGTTCACGATGCATGGACAGCCTCATTCTTGTGTAACACACCGCTCTTCTCTATTGCAAATGGTTGTATCTACCACTCATTCCCAGAGGTTGTGACTCTTTTCCTGGGACCACAGAGTCTCTTCAAACACAGATTTCACAATAGTGACCCGGAGCGGTGCTGCTTAATGGTAGCGTTTTTAGGTGTTGGTGTTTCAAGATTGGGTTGGAAACCTGGGAAGTTTCTCAGGGTACCCCTCCCTCCTGCTTCTTGAGTGCTTTCCTGTGAGAAGCACAACGGGATTTCATTACATGGTTGTAAAGGCACCGCATGCAGGCTGCTGATCCCTGGAGATAGGCGCCTGCATCCAGAAAGCACTTCCCCTCTCAGAGCCCCAGTGCCGTGCTTCACCTGCTTGGCGCTCACCTCTGTGGCTGGGCTGACTTTGCTGCTTCTCCTCAGCAGCCTCGGGTGGAGCGGCCCTGAAGGTTCAGTTAAGAGTGGAGGCCTTGGAGACAGGCTGCGGGGCACCGGCCCCCGAAGAGGAGCCCAGGAGACGGCCCCGCCCGCCGCGCGCACTCTCCCTCTGCGTCCCTTGATGCCAGGCCCTCTGCATCGCCGCCTTCTCGTCCGTAACAAGGATAAAGCCAGACACGCACTCCGCAGAGACGCTTCTAGATACGGTTCCAGGTAAGGAGAAGAATGGAGGGAGGGAAAGGCAAGGCAAGCCACTCAGTGAGGTGCTGAGAGCATCCCGCCAGCGTGTGTGTCGGGGTCTAACTGATGTTAGCTGGGGACAGGCTCCTGCAGCCGTCCCCTGCTGTGTCCTCGTTTCCCACAGACCTTATCTCCTCAACTGCCTGCGATCCGGGTGTGCTCATCTTCTCCAACAGACAGCAGTTGAGCACAACTCAAAGTGAGTTAGACTGCAGGAGACACGCGGCTCCTTCAACTGGTGCCTCCAGGCCACTGCTGCCAGGGAAAGGGAATTCTTTGAAAATCTGTTTATTTTCATGTTTATTTTCTTTTAAACAATCCAATCACATACTGAGAGGAATGTTGTGCCAACAGCATCAATGAAATGGGCAAGTGCCTTGAAGATGGGAAGAATGGTGTTGCTGGTGTGGGTGGCGGCCTGCTGTGTTGGGTGCAAAGGTTCAGGCCTGCTCTTGGCTGCTCTCCCCCTGAGCCACTTTACTTTCCTCATTGGGAAAATGGAGACAACAGTAGCAGTTATCTGTGTGCAGATTTCATTGTGACGGGGTGCAGCAAGCATAGCCCTTAGCACAGGGCCTAGGACTCTGCAGGTAGTCCATGTGTGGCTGGGACCACATCCCAGGGAAAACTGATTCACAGGAAGTGAGATGCACCATCTGTCCCCAGCACCAATCCATTCACAAATCAACTAAATAAGTAGTTAAGTAAAAGGGTAGGCATTCAGTCTAGCAGATATGATGCCTGTACCCCAGAATATAGTACCTGGATGCAGTACCCAAATGTGACTCCCGATCCTGATTCTTGTCAGGGCACACCCTGGAGGCAGTAGTAATGGTCCAAGTAGATGGGTTCATGCCCCTCAATCTGGACCTGGGTGCGGTTTCCTGCTCCCAGCTTTGACCTAGCCTAGTCTAGCCACTGTGAGCATGTAAGGGGTGAAATAACAGATGGAAGATGTGTGTGTGTGTGTGTGTGTGTGTGTGTTTCTCTCTGCCTGTCAGGTAAATAAAATCTAAAAAGAAAAGGGAAACAGAATCTCTAAGGGCAGAGATAAATGCCTCATAGTTCTACAACTCCAGCCTGAACAGAAGCAGAAGGCCCAGGCCTCCTTGCCCCGTGGTCCGTGTGAGCACGTGTAGGTCCTGTGTGGCTGTCCCATGGCCTGTAGGAGCACAGGTGGGTCATGCGTGGAGCACAGCCTCCCCTGTTTACACCAAGCTGTGTGGACTGTCAGACAGGACCCAGACTATGAGACTGAACAATAGTTGTTAGACATAGACTGACTTAATAACAGAAGGAGAGAGAGATCTGAACTTCTAATTTGGTTTTTCCAATTTTAAAAGTCAGAAAACCTGTCCTGAATCTTTCTTGTATGTTCTTAATTATGATGACTTTTCAAAATTTGCAGAATCATAGTATGGTTACCACACTGTGATGGTTTTGTAGAAGGTTCCAGGATGCAGTCCCTAGAGTCTGACAGAAGGGATTCAGACTCCACACAGCTGTAGGGTCCAGAGCTGTGCTGTCCAGTGCGGCAATGACCAGTCACAGGCTTTTAAGTTTAAGTGCAAATCAATCAAATTATTTTTTAAGATTGATTTATTTATTTGAAAGCCAGAGTTACAGAGAAAGACAGAGAGATCTTCAACCCACTGGTTCAGTCCCCAAATGGCCGCAACAGCCAACACTGGGCCAAGCCGAAGCCAAGACTTTCATCTAGGTCTGCCACATGGGTGCAGGGGCCCAAACACTTGGACTATCTTTTGCTGCCTGTTCCAGGGCATTAGTAGGGTGCTGGATCAGAAGTGGAGCAGCTGGGACTCAAACAAGCACCTATATGGGTTGCGCCATTGAAGGTGGCAGCTTTACCCACTACACCATTGTCTGGCCCCTGAAATACTTACAAGTTAAAAAGTGAAGCCTCATTGTGCTGGCCACACACTGAGCACCCGGCAGCCACGTGTGTCTCATGGCTGCCACATCCGACCCTGCAAATGCACATATCCACCGTCATCGCCTTGTAGGGACAACGGCTGCTCTGTGCAGGTGAGAAGTCCTCGGAGCTCATTCAGAGAGCAGTGGCCAGAAGCACCAGGCACAGGTGTTTCCACAAAACTCAGAAGGGCTCTGCGTGGATGATAAAGAAGAACACAGCCTGTGCCCTGGAGAACGGCACCACACAAGGATGAGGCCGTCACCTGTGATGAGGGGAGGGTCCCCCAGACTAACAGAGCGTGGCACAGGCACACCCACGACCTGCTGAGGGAGGCTATCCTGGCCATCTCATTGACCCACAGGCCCCTTGAAGTGGTTTTCACGTTCAGAGTCACATCAGCTTTTCCAATCAGTGTGCATGTTGTCAGCGTAACCCTGGGACAACAGGTGACAGGCTCCAGCAGGAGCAGACGAGGAAGATGGAGATGACCCCGCAGGCTCGTCGTTGAGTCTGTCCGTGCACAATGTCATGTGACTCATGCAGTCCATCGCCATGATGACGCTTACACAGAAGAAACACTCTGTATGCCTAGATTTATTTTGGCAGTAAAACCACTAACGATTATTCAATTTGGCCTGAACTATGAAACATCATTAGGAGCTCTGCTTGCACGAGTGCCTTCAAATTCAGCCCATGATAAAAATAAGAGGCTGGGGGCCAGCACTGTGGCACAGCGGGTTAAAGCTCTGGCCTGAAGCACCAGCATCCCATATGGGTACTGGTTCAAGAACCGGCTGCTCCACTTCCATCCAGCTCTTTTCTAATGGCCTGGAAAAGCATTGGAGGATGGCCCATGTGCTAGGGCCCCTGTGCCCACCTGGGACACCTGGAAGAAGTTCCTGGATCCTGGCTTCCTTTCAGCACAGCCCTGGCCATTAAGGCCTTTGGTGAGTGAACCAGCAGATGGAAGATTCTCTCTCTCTCTCTTTCTCTCTCTGACTCTGCCTCTCTCTCTAACTCTGTCTTTCGAATGAATAAAATAGATCTTAAAAAAACAAAAGTAAGAGGCTGTTAACACAGAGCACTTGTTGCGGGATATGTGGGAACCCTCAGGACAACCGATGCAGTTTTTCTGTCAGTTGAGAAACTCTTCTAAAATAAATGTTTATTTTCAAAAAATTAGTCAGGGGACATATCCACAGTCTCCTGAGGTTTTGGGAATGGGAAGGGGTTTCCAGCCCAGGTTGTGATTCTTTCTCTGATGATCCTATGTGGTGGGTCTGTGGAGCCATGGCCACCTCCTCTGCCTACGTGTCCGGTTGGGGCACAGCCATGCCCGCTCTTGGACTTATCCTGGCTGCCTTTATGTCAGCACCAGGAGAGGAGAGGAAAGGCAAGAGTGGCCATGTGGCCACCAAGCCTGAAATACGCGCTGCCCGCCCCTTACAGCAAAGTTCACCAAGTGCTGGAGTGTCGGTTCCTACCGAGGGCTGACCGCGTGCCCAGCACTCTTCGCTCCGTGTAGTGAAAGTCAGAGTGACAGAGAGGGAGGAAGAGACGGGGCAGCCGAGACAAAACCTGCCCCTGAGGAGACGTCAGAAAAACGAGATCCTAACAGAACCCACAGCAAACCTGCAACAGGCGCCTCCACGGGCTGCACCGAAGGAGCTATAGATGCTGGGTGAGGGCAGCTCCTCACTGGCCGCTCGAGGGCGCTCTCTCCATGACGGGCGCTCTCTCCAAGACGGGCCCTCTCTCCATGACGGGCCCTCTCTTCATGACGGGCCCTCTCTCCATGACGGGCCCTCTCTCCATGACGGGCCCCCTCTCCATGACGGGCCCTCTCTCCAAAACGGGCCCCCTCTCCATGACGGGCCCTCTCTTCATGACGGGCCCTCTCTCCATGACGGACCCTCTCTCCATGACGGGCGCTCTCTCCAAGACTGGTCCTCTCTCCATGACTGGCCCTCTCTCCATGACGGGCGCTCTCTCCAAGACGGGCCCTCTCTCCATGACTGGCCCTCTCTCCATGACGGGCGCTCTCTCCATGACGGGCCCTGGTGACCAGAAGGAGCCAGCAGGAGGACCCGGGGACCAGTGACCCTGGAGAGCACCAGGCGTGCAGAGGCTACATGCCAGGGGCAGCTCCACGTTGAGAGCCAGGGGGAATTTAAGCCTTTGGATCAAAAGCTTGATCTCCAAACCCTACAGACCTCGATGGCTGACTTCCTGTGTTCTGACTGTGCCTCCATAAAGGGCTGAGGCTTGACTGCCCAGATACCAGCTGTGATAGTGTCCATGCCCTGTGCCTGCCGGGTGCAGAGGGAGGCAGGAGAGCATCACCCAAAGGGCAGTGCATGCAGCGGTGGCCTGAGTGTCCTTCTCAGGTGTCCCCTGGGGAGCGGAGTCCAGCGCTGCCCAGAGGCTCCCCTGTGAGTTGTGTCTGGACAGCTGAAGCTTGGGAGGCCAGAAACAGCTGGCGGGGTGGGACCCTTTCTCTGCACAGGACCCTTTGGATAATTACGGCAGCATTCGTGGGCTGTGCAAAATCATCAGCTCAAACATTACCCTGCTAGGGATCTACTGAATTTCGATTTCCGCCTGCAGTGGCCTTCCTGGAGCTAGACCAAGCGATTTCACCGGCCTGCATGGCCTGTGGGCTGCAGATTCCCCACCCTGACAGGCAGGCTCTGAAGGACGTGCTTCCGTCCACGATGCTTCTGACGTGACCTTGGCTCCTTGGAATCTGGCACTGTTTTTAATGTCGTTCCTGTTTACAAACAAATGCAGTCTGTGTGTTGTCAAATCCCAGAAACGTATTTTCTGAAAATAAGACCGAGCATCCACGTTCTTTAAAAATCGAGCAATAAATACATGAATATGACCGAGAAGGCTTCACAGCTGGTTGCGGGGCCTAACTCCATGGACAGAGGCAGAGTCTGAGAGTCTGAGAATCTGGGTCCCTAACAAGCTCCCATGTGGGGGGTGGCACCTTTCAGTTTCATGTTCCCAAGAAAAGTCAGGGTCAGAACACGTGTGTGAGTTGCTTTGAGTGAACCACGCAGGGGGAGTGGGCAGTCGGTGACCCTGCAGGGCAGCGTCCTCACTTCGGGGGCACAAACCTACTCCTCCCTCACCCTCGGAACCACGGCAGCCACGGCCCAGGGAGGCCCCAGTGTCTCTCAGATGGGCACTGCTGTCTCCAGACCACACGCAGCCCAGGTGTGGGAACCACAGAGGCGAGGGGCTGCCGGCCCCACCACAGCAACCCAGTCAGCAGCCCCAGCTGTGCCCTTTGCCGCTTTCTGCTGTGGTGTAGGCACCACACAGCTCCACATGCACACGCCAGCACTTCAGAACGTCTACAGGAAATGCACACCATGCACAAATACACACACCTGTCACAATTCCTCACGCCAAAATTATTTTAATTCCATATTCCATGAATTTTCTGAAGTACCCACCTAATACTAATGACTAACCTATGCGCATTTGAGGATATTTTTAAAATACAGAAAAATATAAATAAAACAAAACACCACCAAAATCCTCACAAATTAAAATCACCTGTAGCCCCCAAACTTACGTATAACTGCAGTTAACATTTTTGGTGCATTCCTGTCTAATTAGCTTTTTATCTGAAATATGTGAATTTTTTGTCTATGGACATTTTCTGTTTCTTTTAGAAATAGCCTCTGTTGCCCTTTGTCTACTTTTTTTCTATTAAGATATTACTATATTTATCTTAATTATAAGTCAGTCAAGGCAATGTAAATTTTGAGTTTCCCATTGATTAAAATTTCTCCCCATTTACTGAGGGGTCAACAAAAATAGTGACGTCGTAGCGCTCCGTGCGATTTTGAGCTGTTTTCTGTTGGGTGTGAAGCTGAGGAAGCTTCCCTGTGGAACTTAGCTGTGTGTCTCCTCTGTGGCCCTCCCCCGTTGTCATAGTTAGTCCTGCCCAGCCGCTGCGGTGTGAATACTATTTATGTGGTTCCCTATGTCCTGAGTTACCGGAAGCAAGAAGGTGGACCCTGATCTCATTGTGATGTCTGCCTAGGGCGCCCGTAGAAAAGCCCACATGAGGGAGGACCAGCTCTCTCTGCTTCCAGGATCACCCTGGGGCCCTTCCTCCACCTGCTCCACCCTCACCACCAGCTGCCCTCATCAGAGGCCAAACCAATGGACCTGACTCTTAAATACCACGAACCAAATCAACCCTTTCTATTTATAAAGTTAGTGTCCTCCCGTATTCCATTAGACACAAATGAAAGGCTAATGCGCCCTCCAAGGTCATTTAAATGTCTGCTTTTATGGTCTTTGTTTTGTTTCATTATCGCTTTTATATGTAGCCAAATCCATCCATCCAGTGAACACTAACTTGACATTTTTATCAAAATGTATTCTTCTCCTTCATGCCATTTATTGAATATTCTATATCTCCCCAGTCAGTGTGTTATGCTTGTTTTAGGATATCATATATTTCGACCTTCTGTAGTTTATTAAGGTCTTAGCCATGTTAACATTTATTTCAGTTCTGTGCTCTACCATTTATGGTTTTATATTTTGTGCCTATCACAATGCTTACTTTAATTATGAAAGCTTTATAATGCTGTAATTTGTCAGCTCTGAGATGTTAACATTTTATAATATGTGCATGATTCTTACAACGTGACAAAAGATAGAAGTTTTTTCCTTCTTTTTAGTGATCCATAAAACATTGGTATGTATCACAGTCAATGATTTTTATATTCATTGAAATACAGAATATTTTAATATTTGGTAGGACAAGATGTCTCTCATTATTCCTTTTCAAGCCGTACCTAGTTTTATTCAGAATTGTATTCTTTCTCCTGTACTGTAGATTTTCCAGAAGTTTCTCTTTATTGCTATGAGAAGGTGTTTTCTCCTCTTTGGTGATGGTTTTGCTTTCTGTTTCATAAAAGTGGTTTCCCATTGCTGTGCTCTTGTGCATCGCTGGATGAATTGTTCTGATTTTTATTTTTAATATTTTGGTGTGCATTTATCATGATTGTTTTTTGTGTGTAGTAAGTTATAGATTGGTGTGCAGATCAAATCTAATGTTCTTTATCTTTTAATATGAGTTTAATCTTTCATGTTTTATTTCGTAAGTGATTTTGCTTTCTGATTTCTGGAATTTCCTCTGTTTTCTGTTTTATATAGAACAAATTTGTTTTGCTCATCTTAGGATTTGGAAGTAATTCCTTCAGTTTTACACTCAATATTTAATCAATCTGCATTTTATTAAATAATTTCATTTTATTCCTTTATTTTCTGTTCACAGAATTGTGAAATTTAGCAAGATGGTGCTTTTCTGCCTTTTAAACTGACTCCTGTTCATTTGAGATTGGGTTTTAGACCCAATTATTGTTGTTATTGCATGGGACCCTCATTTTATCAACTATTTTGACATTTCAGCATTTGAGATAAGCATGTAGATGGTTAAACCTGCCAGCTCTTGTCAGTTGTGATCTGTACTCTTGTGTTCCCAGCTGTGGCCCATACATAAAATGCTTCAGAGAAAGAGCTATACAGGGGCTTCATCAGAAAACGGAACTAAAAGATGAGTTTATTTTGGTGCAAAGAATTTTAATCCATGCATAGTCTTTTCATAATAAACATTATCCCTGAACGTTTGAAGACTTTTCCTATACATGGTGCCCAGTTTAAGTTTTTCCATGTCTAAGAATGTCTTCCTGTCGCCTAAGTTCATGGAGAAATATTTGGTTCACAATTCTTTTTAAAGATTTATTTGTTTTATTTGAAAAGCAGAGTTACAGAGAGGCAGAGGCAGAGAGAGATATTTTTCCATCCACTGGTTCACTGGTTCACTGGCTGTTTCTGCAACAGCCAGAGCTGTGAAATTCGAAGAAGCCAGGAGCTTCTTCTGGGTCTCCCACATGGGTGCAGAGGCCCAAGGAGTTGGGCCACCTTCCACTGCTTTCCCAGGTCATAGCAGAGAGCTGGATCGAAAGAGGAGCAACCGGCTCTCGAACCGGTGCCCATATGGGATGCTGGCACTTCAGGAGGCGGCTTTACCTGCTAGGCCATAGCACCGGCCTAGTTCACAATTTTAGTTCTCAAGTTTCCCACACCAACACCCCTTCAACACTGCCCAGCGTCCACTGGGCAGTTAGTGTTGCAGCGGGGGAGTTGGAGACCAGTTCAAGAGGTCTCTGGGAAGGCTGCCCTCGGCCTGGGTCACTGAGTGCCTGCCCTGATGGGGTTCCTTTCAGTTTTAGGTGCGGGGAACGTGGTGGAACATTCTTATTTGAAGCCTGTTACTCTGTCAGCTACGCACTCCCCCTGTCCCTGGCTGCTTCCATCCCCACTGCTCTGGTTTCCTCCTTGAGAAAACCCCAGGTTCCCCAGATTTTCCACCCCCTAACCTCCATACACTGAACTTTTCATTTCTTCTTTTTCAAATTGTTTTGTCTTTGAATGACAATTCAATTTTGTGTAACACCTGAGTGGTTTTATTTGCGGCAATCTGCAGATCTTACCCTTGCTGTCTCTGATGCAAATCTTGACGATGCCTCTGCAGTTTGATTTACTGTGTCCACTACCTTACCTGCAGCACTGCTTTGGCTTCTCGGCCGTTGGTCTATGTATTGTCTCATCCGATTTATATTAGGCTGTTCTCCTCCCTTTCATGCCTGGGCTTGTTCACCCTCAACGTTTGCTGCCCATGTACGTTGTTGTTTGCTGCACTTGTGCTTAATTCAAGCTGGACTCTTCCAGCACATTCTCCTGGTTTCTTCCATGAGCCATTCTTTGAACGTGTTCTTTAGATGACCCGTAGGACAGTGCTGGCTGGCTGTCCTTGCGTGGGAATCAGACGCTGAGGAGACATGTGTTGGCTCTCCCTCTGGTGCGAGTGCAGATCTGCCCCTTTGGCCCAGCCGTTCTCCATTTGGTGATAAATCAGATCCGTTCTTCAGATCCCTGTGTGAAAAGTTAACGGTGTCAGTTCTTGGCCCAGATCCCAGGGTCTTTCTGTTGAAGTGAGAGGGTGCCTTCGGTGCTGTTCCCTGGGGTTCTGTCTCAGGAGCAGGAAGAGGCAGCAAGAAGAGCAGTGGTGTGCCCACCTTGCCCACCTTGCCCAGCATGGGAGGCTGGTGTCCAGCGCAGAGCTCCATCCTCCTGTCCCACTCCCATCCCTGCGGCTTTTTCTCGGGGAGATTCCTCCCCTCTGCAGTAGGGGCAGTGTGCCCATCCCTCTGAGCCTGATGCCGAGTCTGCCCCGAGTCTGCCCGGGGTCGGCTGCCCTGGCCCCTACAGTGGAGGCTGTAGCTCAGTTACACACACAGCGAAGACGGCGTCCTTGTGGATTCTCCCACACTGGGCCAACCCACGCCATATCAGGGTCAAACACTGAGATATAGAAATTATGCCAAATCCTCGATTCAGAATATAAATTCCTAAAAATCACATTTTGCATTGATTTAAGATTATTTTGTGTTTTACAGTTTAGAATAATATTGACTCAAATTTGATATTTTGTAGACTAACTTAGATGGTAAAAATTTATATTATTGCTATTAGATTTGGAGGTTTTTTTTTTATCCCTTTATCATGTCAATACAACTCGATTTTATTCCACTTTATATCATCTTCCACACAGTTAAAGATGCCCCATGGCAGAGGTTGTAAAACTATTTTATAAGTAATTTTCACAGGAAGTGCTCATCAAAACATTCAAATTCCCAGGGTCGCCCCAGGCTGTAGATGGAGTGGGACCACGGACTTCATCACTTACAGGTGCGGGCCAGGGCACTGGTGTGGGGTCCAGTACAGTGGAGAAGGCTGCTGACCATCCCGGGGAATAAGGCTGAGATTCCTCTGTTCCCATTCCCCTTCATACCCACGGTTTCAGACAGGTGCAACTGGACATCGTCTGCAGAGAATACTCGGTCCTAAACCGCAAGGACAATCTGACGATCACATCAAGAATTCATAAAATCACAGGCTCAGCTGTCTCCTGCTTGGCAAGATTTAATGCAGTTTTTTCTCACTGGAACAAAAGACTTTCCATAACACTCCCCGGTGAGACTATTGACTGTCAGGGTTGAGCATGTAAAGATGCTCATTGACCACAGAAAATGATGAAGTAGAAGGGACTGAAGGGTCACAACTAAGTTGAGGTCCTGCGAAGAAACCTGAACCCATCGTCCAGTTCAGGCCTCACTTCCTGCATCTGTCAGTGAAGGCCGATCCCTCCTGCTTTACAGACTCACGTTAGACACTGCACCCGTGAGATCACTGCGCAAAAGGAAAATACTTCCCTCCCGTACTACATCAGCTGAGGTTTCAGCAGTTCTGTTATTACATTGCAAACCAAAGAAGCAACTTGATTTATTGAGGATTACACCAAGGATGGTGTCCAGGTACTTGACACAGAGTGAAGAACTGTCTTGATTGCTGTGGCAGTTCTCAGCCAAATAGGTGGTCACCTAATAGTCCACAGTATACGACGCGTTTTCCTAGAACTTACAATGTGGCGCTGCTTGGACATGTGCACGGTGACCTTGTTAGTCTAATAGAGTGCCGCAGGTGGTGGCTGTCTCCTGGTGACTGCACTCATACCCAGGCGCCGTATCTCCTCTCACTGCTTCTTCAGTGACTGGTAGACTTTTGCTCAGGTGCTCCCTGATTAAGTGCATGTGTAATAGCTATAGTTTTCATTAGCAAATCATTCTTAGTTCAGACTTTAGGCTGATGGTTGTTTCTTAATTGCTGAAAAATTTTTTTATTTAATTAGCTCTAAATGGAAGAACAGATGGCCTGTGAATTCGCCGGTGCTGTATCGGTGTGATGAGATGCTTTGGTTCTGTCTAATGAGGTGGCGGCTCTTTACATTTTCCCATTAAACTACACTCTTAGTTTCTCATTTTATTTTTTTTTTAATTTGTGTCAGGGGTAATGTGAAATAAAAATGAATTTTTAAATTTTTTCTAATTGTTTTCATCTTAGCCAAACTCAGAATCAAATGTGATAGATTTCAGTCAGATATATTTAGATTCCTGTGCATACTTACGGTCATGTGTATCCATTAGTATTAACTCAGGACTAGAAGAATCTTCCCTTGACCACTGTGACACCATCGGCCATTTCCTAACGCATGTAGGTAGGGACCTAACAGCTCTACAGTCCAGTCAGTGTCTTGTGCTGTGTTCTCGAGGGACATGCAGGGAGGGCCAGACACTAAACCAGCTGCACTACTGGTCATACAGTCTTACACTGTCATAAAGGGTCTGAAGGAATGAATATCACCGGTGGATAAGGAAGCCGAAACGGTGAGAAATCCTCAGAGGAGACATCTTCACTGAAGCCGTGTGGAGTTGACAGATGCGAAGTGCATGCCATAGCAGGGCTGGTGAGGATGGGCAGAGAGTGTCCTGGACGCAGACAGCTGTGTGCAGGAGGAGACGACAGCGTGAGTGTGCGCCTGGGACAGTGAGGCTCAGCATGGACACTGTAGACTCTTGGACGTTTCCTGCTTGGTGACCGTGTAGCCCATCGCACCAGCATATAGCAGAGTTCGTAGAGTGTTTGAAACAAGGATGGTACCACCATAGTTGCTATGAAAAGATAACTTGGTTGATTTCAACATGGAAATTGAGCTGATGTACCCACTTCTACAGATGTTCAAAGATGTTGAGCAGATACACAGCAAACTCCTGAAAAGGAAAGCAAAGAAAGGAGTCTGTCCAAGAGCCAGGAAAGAAAAAAAATTTCCCCGTAGATTCCTAAGAGCAAAAACAGCTCAGCCGGGAACTTCAAGGAATCCCAGCAAAGCGTGCACCCAGGGATGGGGGAGCCACACGGAAGGAGGTGCCACCTTCCATGTAAAAAGGCCTGGAGGCGCTCTAATATCTGGCCAACTTACAATGAAAATATAAAGCCACTTACCAGAGACCCTGTCATAAATAGCCTGGAATACAGCAGTTTCATCGTAAAAGATAGACCAACTTAAATTTGAATGCTGAACCTTTCATGGTAAACTGGATGATAAGAATTTATATAATAGGAGCTGAGCACCGTGGCCTAGAGGATTAAGTCACCCTCTGAAACACTGGCATCCCATAAGGGCACCAGTTGAAGTCTCACTGCTCCACTTCCAATCCAGCTCCCTACTAATGGCCTGGGAAAGCAGTGTTGTTAATAACAACACTAATAATAGTGATGGACAGTAATTGAGTGCTTAATGTGACTTCGGTATGTTTATTGTAAAAATAAATATTATCTATTTTCTTTGTAGACAAGGAAAGTGAAACTTGGGGAAATGTAAGCTCAGTGTGAAATGAGAACATTAGGGTCAGGAGCCACTGTGTATATGAAAGCAGCACAGCTGGTTCCTCTATGGAGATGGGAGTAAGTGTGGCTGACAGGCGGACTCTGGGGGCAGGGACCCTGAACGGCTTCCCCTTGTGGTGTTGTCACAGAGCACACATTCCAGCTAATCTCCCCTTTTCTGCAGAGCTCCTGAGCACAGCAGGATTTTTTTCCACACCAAACAGGGGGAAAGCTGTATGGAAACAGCCTTGGTTCTGCGTGTAAGGGTTCAGCTCTATTAGCAATGCTTCCCGGAACACTAAATGGGATTCTGCCTCACTTGAGTAATCCTTAGTGTTTTTACATGCCCTGATAGATCATGAAAATATCTCAAGATAATTCTTCCCCATGCACAAAGGCATGACGCTGTGACGTTTCTTATTTATCTGAAATGGGCCCCAAGTTATGGCATCGTCAGAAATTACTTTTCCCAACTTGATTCAGGGAAAAATCACGTTTTCCTTTTCCTTGTCCTGCTGAAAACAGCCTCTGTTCCTAGGAACTCTTAGCAAAACTGCTGAGCAGAGGCAGCTTATAGATCAGTGAGCTCCACGAGAAACACAGAAAGCAGCCACCAGTGATCAGCAGCCTCGCCTGGGCTTTGTGCTGTCTGCTCCAAGCCTCACCTCAGTGTGCCTAATCCCACATCAGCAGGTCTCCCCAGCCAGGGCTAATGGAAGAATTTATCCTAAGTCCATCAAAGCGGATGGTAAAGGAGTCGGTTTTTGGTTTTCTCAACCCTGCGAAGCACTTTATTCTTATTACCTCTGTAAAAATGGCTTTATGCTTTTCTTCTTTGAGCTCTGTAGAAGGGATGACCATTATCCAGGTGAGACAACAGCAGGAGTCAGGGCCCAGCCATGTGCTCCACAGATATCCGAGTGACTGGGGTTGACCAGAGAGGGGTTGATTCTTCCCCAGCCACTACTTCCCTCCCAGGTTTTCCAGAAACTGAAAACCTCTACGATAATATTTTCTATGGAGGAAATGATCTCATTTAAGGGTGACTTATTGTGAAAATCCAGTAACATTATTATGGTTCCATTTTAATATTTTTGAAAATTTAATAACTTTAATTACATTTTATATTTTTAATAAATGCATAATGGGTTCTAGCATAGGGAAAATGGGCATATTGTTGTCTAAAATGGGGGAAAACTCATTTGGAAAGATCATAATTTAGGAAACTGCTTATAATCCAATTTCTAGATAGAAATTTTTAATCTTATAATTGTTTTTCTTTCAATTATTGCTTGAAGATTTGCTCATTGTGGGATATTGAAACCATAACAGTAACTCTAAGAACAACCCAGGGGCTGTGGGAATTCTTCCTTATTCCGTGGTGGATATCCAAAGTACATAAACAAAGCAAAAACAAGAAATAGAATACCATGTGAATTACCACATTATTTATTTTGTTGTGCCAATACATTTTACTGTATTGAGAAGTAAGCTTTCAAGGTGCAATGACAGTATGTCTAAATATCCAAAAATTTCAAATGTTATTATGTAACAGATGGATTCCATTATTTTTTCAAATTGCAGATAAATTTGTTTTGTTTCTCCCAGTGGAGATTTTTGAGTATTTAATTAAAGGCCTCATTGCCCCATCATTAAATTCAAAGAAGCATATCTAATGTGAGCACTTAAATGTAATGTCACTCATTAGTCTTTAATGAAGAGAAGCTTATTCTTTCTCTAAAGAACAGCTGTAAAAATAGTATCTGTCACCTACAAATTATGTATTCCCAAGATTATTAATGTGCACTTAATGACTTTGACACGCGGCTTTGCAACAGGCACGCAGCATGCCTCTTTCCTCTGGCTCACCTGTCGGAGAGGCGACTGGGGTCGGGAGGCCTGAACCTCTCCTGCCTGCAGGACGTGGGCTCGGGCGGAGGCCGACCTTTCCCAGACACCTGCAGTGGCTTTGGCAGGAAGCTCTTGGCTTCCTACATCCCAGGTTCTCCTGCTGGTCCTGTGTCTGAGTAGCAGTCCCTGCCATGCCTGAGCCATAGAACCTGTCCTTAGACGGTAGAAGTCCCGCTGGAGCTCTTTTCCCTGGGATATAGTCAACATGATAATCGGTTTTAATGTCAGATCCGTTTTTTTTTTTTTTTGACAGGCAGAGTGGACAGTGAGAGAGAGAGACAGAGAGAAAGGTCTTCCTTTGCCGTTGGTTCACCCTCCAATGGCCGCCGCAGCTGGCGCGCTGCGGCCGGCGCACCGCGCTCATCTGATGGCAGGAGCCAGGTGACAGGTGCTTCTCCTGGTCTCCCATGGGGTGCAGGGCCCAAGCACCTGGGCCATCCTCCACTGCACTCCCGGGCCACAGCAGAGAGCTGGCCTGGAAGAGGGGCAACCGGGACAGAATCCGGCGCCCCGACCAGGACTAGAACTGGTGTGCCGGCGCCGCAAGGTGGAGGATTAGCCTGTTGAGCCACGGCGCTGGCCCAGATCCGTTTTTCTGATTCTGCAAGATGCAACAGAGAACTTAGCATGGACTGCAAGTGCTGCCCCAGTGTCTGTGTCCTCATCAGCTCCAGCACCACAGGCACCACTCACACTGTCCTTCCCGAAAAGAGTATCTAGACCTTCCGTACACTGGGTCCTGGCCCTGTGTGTGACCACTCGGCCCAAGCAGCCCTCTAAGTCTACTGCTTTCAAAAAACCAACCCAAGAAAGCAAAAGTGCTAATGGATTCTGCTGGTTTTCGGCAGTCCACTCAGACATTTTTCTGAAAGTTCATTGATCATCCACACCCAGCTAGATATCTAGACGTCTGGTGCTGGCCCATGGTACCTCTGTGATTTTGATGGAACCTTTAGGTTTTGCCTAGATCAGCGTCAGTTGGGTTAAGCTTTGTTATGGTCCCGGATATATGAACATTTTGTTGAAACAGTTTGTCATCAAGCAAAACTCAAGGTCAAGTGCCTCTTTAAAGTGCATCCAACATGCTTTTACAATGGTGGGACCCAAGTTATTTCATCCGAGGCATAACTGCAAGAATGAAAGAGTATCGTTATTCCACTTGCTTTATGCATCCCACCTGCATTTACTGAGTGTCTCTTCTGATAGGCATGGTGCTTTGTGTAGAGCTACAGGGTCTCACATTTGTGCATATAAATGCAGAAATCTCATGAGTCTAATCAGGTACTTCTCTCTAATTTGGGAAAATGTTACTCTTTTTTTCAGAAAGATGTATTTATTTATTTGAGAGGCAGAGTTACAGAGAAAGAGAGAGAGAGAGAGAGAGAGAGAGGTCTTCCATCTGCTAGTTCACTCCCCAAACAGCCACAACAACTGAAGCTGGGCTGATCTGAAGCCAGGAGCCAGGACCTTCTTCAGGGTCTCGGAAATGGGTGGATGCAGGGGTCCAAGCACTTGGGCCGTCTTCCACTGCTTTCCCAGGGCATGAGCAGAGAGCTGGCTTGGAACAGGAGCATCTGGGACATGAACCGGCACCCATATGGGATACTGGCGCCCCAGGTGGAGGCTTAACCTACTATGCCACAGTGCGGCCCTAAAACATTCCTCTTTGTATTCTAAATACTGCATCCTTTTGCTTACAATAGGAGTGTGAATGACAGTAACATAAGGTATGTGTGTTACTTCTCCAATAACCACCATTCAGCAAAGGTTGGCGCCTGTGTCTTAGTTGGCTTTTATAATCCAGACACCCCATCCCCGTGCACCAGGGTGGCTACAAATGCAATTACTGTCTCACTGGGAGAATAAAGGGAAAAGAAGATCCTTAATTCTTAAAATAATTTGATTTTTCTTACTTTTTTAAAGAAATCATGTATTTATTTAAGAGTTAGTGTGACAGAGAGAGCTCCCATTCACTGGTTCACTTACCAAATGTCTACAGTGGCTGGGGCTGGGCCAGGGCTGAAGTCCAGAGCCAGGAACTGCATCCCGGGAGCTGACTGACACCCAGGATCCGCGATGGCAGGAATGTGGAGTCAGGAACTGGAGCTGGCATTCCATGTGGCCTTGTAAGAGGCAGGTGTCCTAACTACTTAGCTGAATGCCTGCTCTCTTGTGCTTTTCTTAAATCCACTTAAAGGCACAGACGTCTCCCAGAGAGAGTTGAAAATTGTTCCTGTGGGTCTGGTTTCACTTAACTTATCAGATGTGTTTACACTTGGGTTCTGTGATGTGCTGCCATCCCACTGTATTCCCCACCTTCCTAGCTGAGCCAACTCACACCCTGCGGCCAGTGTCCTGTCCTTCCAGGCTCAGCCCACCTACACCCTACGGCTGCTGTCTTGTCCTTCCAGGCTCAGCCTACCTACACCTTACGGCCAGTGTCCTGTTCTTCCAGGCTTTCCCAGATGTGAGCCCCCTCAATGTTGCTAAGACTTTGCTCTGTTTGGCTTCTTCACTGCATCTTGTTTTCATTTCTATCAAAATAACACTTTTATTCTATTATATCTATTTGTTTATAGTTATGGCCTTTATAAAGGCAAGGTGACCTCCTTTGCCTCAAGTATAGTTGTACTGAAAACATAATCCTATACTCAAAAAAATAAAATTAATTCACATCAATACTCAGTCTCCTGTGGGAAGTATCAGAAGAAAAATTATATTTCAAAATTACACAAAATTTTAAATAAATCTTTTGTCACAATCATTGTCATAGTCAATGTGTTACATACAGAACTGACAAATCATTGATTTGTTCACAAGTCAAATAAATAGGGCACTCCAGGTTTCTGGAAGTGATGAGAACATAGTTGAAATGATTGACAGCAGAACATACAGGTGTTTGACAGACAGGAAGAGTCTGCACTGTCAGAGGCCAGGCGCTGCAGGGTCCTGCACCCCAGGGCTCTTTGTTTTCAGAGAATTCGTCAGCCTGGGGCAGTCTTTTTTTTTTTTTTAATTTTATTTAATGAACATAAATTTCCAAAGTACAGCTTATGGATTACAATAGCTTACCCCCTCCCCCATGACTTCCCTCCCAACCACAACACTCCCCTCTCCCACTCCCTCTCCCCTTCCATTCACATCAAGATTAATTTTCAATTATCTTTATATACAGATCAATTTAGCATATATAAGTAAAGATTTCAACAGTTTGCATCCACACAGATACACAAAGTATAAAATACTATTTGAGTACTAGTTATAGCATCAATTCACAATGTACAACACATTAAGGACAGAGATCATACATGAGGTATAAGAGCACAGTGACTCCTGTTGTTGATTTAACAAATTGACACTCTTATTTATTACATCAGTAATCAACCTAGGGTCTTGTCATGAGTTGCCAAGGCTATGGAGGCCTTTTGAGTTTGCCGACTCTGATCTTATTTAGACAAGGTCACAGTCAAAGTGGAAGTTCTCTCCTCCTTTCAGAGAAAGGTACCTCCTTCTTTGATGACTCATTCTTTCCACTTGGGATCTCACTCATAGAGATCTTTCATATAGGTGTTTTTTTGTTTTTTTGTTTTGTTTTGTTTTGTTTTGTTTTTACGTGCCTAAAATACTCTCATGGGCTTTTTAGCCAGATCCAAGTGCCTTAAGGGCTGATTCTGAGGCCAGAGTCTGGGGCAGTCTTGAGGCCTGGCTGGATCCAGATGGTCAAACAAGGTCGTCCAGAATCCTGTGCTGGTCTGAGGCTCAGCATGGCTCCCACAGCAGCCCCCTCGCCCCAGTCCTGTATTCTTCCAGCTTACCCACCCCAGCAGGAGCCAAATTTCTTTCCCCAGAGTCACAGAACACTGGTGCAGGGCTCTTATTCACCAATCTCGGGACACTCACATGAGGAGTCAGAGTAGACCTGAGAGTCCTAGGAGGTGGGGGTTTGGTCAGCCCCACTAGACCTGCAGGGCCAAGGGTCATGAACACGTGGCTGGCTAGGCACCCGAACTCACCAGACAATTCCTTCTCAAAGTTGTGAGTTAACAGACTCTCAGGGTGCAACTCTCATCCAACTCTGATGTCTAGAAGATGGGCCTGCTGGGAAGGTGTTAGGAACCAAAGGCCATGTCCTGGGAAGGCAGTTGCCATGAGAGGGCTGCTCTAAAAACTGAATAGGAGAGGCTGGCGCTATGGCACAGCGGGTTAACGCCCTGGCCTGAAGCACTGACATCCCATATGGGCGCCGGTTCGAGACCCAGCTGCTCCACTTCCAGTCCAGCTCTCTGCTGTGGCCTGGGAAAGCAGTAGAAGATGGCCCAAGTCCTTGGACCCTGAATCCATGTGGGAGACCTGGAAGAAGCTCCTGGCTCCTGGCTTCGGATCAGCTCAGCTCCTGCCGTTGTGGCCAACTGGGGAGTAAACCAATGGATGGAAGACCTCTCTCTCTCTGCCTCTCCTATCTCTGTGTAACTCTGACTTTCAAATAAATAAAAAAATTAATTAAAAAAAAACTGAATTGGACTCAGCTCGCTCTCTGCTTCCTGGTTTGCCATGAAATCCCTCTTCTTGCAATGCCCCGGCCATCCCCCAGCCTCATCTGTTATATATTAATGTCAGCTGTCACAAAACACACTGAACACGGAGTACGGAAAGGGTTTATTGGGGAACACCCAACAGACTGGAGTGAAGGGGCAGCGAAGGGAAAGAGAGAGAAAGAGAGTCTAAGAGAGAAACAGAGGAGAGGAGCTAGCAAGGAGAGAAGAGAGATGAGAGGAGCCAAGAGAGAGGAGAGGGCAGAGAGGAGCTGAGAGAAAGCCAAGGTGTTGCCGGAGAATGGCAGGGTTCTTGTCTTCACGCAAGAAAGAATTCAGGCGTGAGACAGAGTAATGGAAAGTAAAAAGCAGCAAAGTTTATTAGGGTAGGGACATCCGCAAGAACGGATGGGCACCTCTCCAGACAGGACCTGAGAGAGAGTGCGTAGACGCTAGGACTTGGGGCGGGGGGGCGAGGTTACATGGTTGAGTGGAGAGAGTACACCTGGCCAGGCAGGCAGGTGGCTCAGCAGAGAGGCAGAGGGCTGAGTGCGCAGTCCGGTTGAGGCGGGGGGTGGGGGTGAGGTGGAGTTTTAAGGAAATGGGTCTCTGTTTTCACACATCTCCTCCTGAAACAAAGGATTTTATGGATGTAAATATTAAGAAGCTCCTATCTGAGTTTTCCCTTGAAGGTATCAGACAGGAGGAAGCCTCGCTGGCGCCATCCTGGGTTCAGAGGAAGGGTGAGCAGGACCCCCTAAGAATGGGGATCCAGAGCAGGGTGTTTGAAATGCAGATACTGGGCTGCATCTGGGAGATTGTGGAAGATTTGTCAGGCAGAAGGGGCGGGGACCCCTACCTGGCAGGTTATCAGGTAGAAGAGGGCTGGGCAGGATACGGGTACCGGGCTACCCCTGAAACATTATCGGATGGCTTTGAGATGCAGCATATGCTGGACATAGAAGTCTTCTCTTTAGGCCTGTTAGACACACATAAGCTCATATCTAACTTCCTACCTAACAAAGGGACCAGAGGAGGCTAGAGAGCAGAACCAAGAGAGTGCGTGTTCAGGAACAGGCCCTTTTAAAACTTTGCCCGAGGGCGGGCAGGGAAGCAGGAGCAGTGAATCCCATTAGGATGGGGGTGGAGCTTGACCACCGAGGTTGGGCCATGTGGCCACCCGGCTAAAACTGCGCCAGTTTCCTATCATAATCAGATGGTGAAACTGGTGGGGCTGCCCAGTCTTGGACTCTGAGCCCCCACAACCGTGAGCCAAAAACAACCCACTTCCAGTATAAGCAGCCTGTGTCAGGTGTTATTACTGCAGGATGTCAGGAGTTGTCCCAGAGGGCGTGACGGAGGCCCCTGGAGCAAGAGAGCAAGTGTGTGTTGCACCCCGCACGCAGTGCAACCCCACAGACAGATGTGCGTGTCCTACAGAGATCTGCTTGGGAAATCCCAAACGGAGCCACAAATGAGACCCCTCAATCACCCACGGAAACATCACACCTCAAGTTCTCATTCGGCATCCCTCAGTTAGTTTTCCTATCAATGTCTTGAAGTCCATCTCTCTAGAGCTAAGTTGCCTTGCTCTGTTGACTAAAAAGAGCAAATAACTCATGCGGAATAGCCTTTCTCTGTCTTCCTGTGCTCCATGTGTGCCTGTAGATCAAGTGCACAGCACACTGCAGTTCTCCGAGCGCCCACGACGGATGGCGCCTACACACGCATCACTTAACAGCTCCATAAATGTGTTGAACTTCTCATGTGCCTTAATGCGTTTTTCCAGCCTTACTTGCTCAGTGCCATCCCGAGGAAGAGTGGGTATGCACGTGGAGCCTTTCTGTAGACGGTCCCCAAGACTCCTCTTGGAAGGGGGACCTGCATCGCATCTGTAGTTGTTTCCTCCTCTCCTGCTCGCTCCCGGCTCTGCCCGACAGGCTCAGAGATAACCTTGAGGCTTTGGCATTGGCGAGTGGGCTCCGATCCAGCCCCGTTCTTTGTCAGTTCACCATTAGTCCTTTGTTCTCACAGCTTCAGTTCTTGTTAGGTGTAACCCAATCTCCGTCTCTGTGTTATCTGTCTGTGACCAGAGTGCCTTGCAATCTGGCTGTGAACTCACCACAGCCAAGGCCTAGATAAGAGTGTAAGAGTTCTCACAAAGAACCACTTGCCATGCCTCCAGCTCTGAGACAGTTAACCTTGTATCCAGTAGAACAACCAGCATTAAGATGACAAACTGCAACCAGCATGAATGTAACTACAGCTAGCATCAGCATTGTAAAAAACACAGTAACCAGCATTAATGTTCTGACAGCTACAACTGGCACCAACTTCATAGTAATACAGCAACTAGCATTAATGTTACAGCAGTTACAACCAGTATCCTTGTTGCAAGAACCAAAATGAATGGAACACAGGTGCCAGGCTCCTTGCTAAGTGTTTTTTACAAGAATTATCTCTTATCTTGTTTAATTGGAACCACAGTCCCTAGGCAATAGGCCCCATTTTTAGTCTCCTGAGAAAATGAACAGTGCAAAGTTTGAAGCGAGCTGCCCCAGGCTAAGTCTGGGTCTCTGTCCCCTTCCCTCAGGGCTTGTGTTTCCTCCCCTTCCATTCTCTCAAAGTCTTCTTCTTCCAATGTGCCCTCCGGCTTTGCCTTCTCAAGAAGCTGTGTCTTGGACATCAGCAGTGATAGAAAATCACCCAGCCCAGTGCTTATTCTCTGCCTGGCTGCCTATGCCTGCAATAACAATGAAATCTGCCATCTATCGGGGGAGCTGGCCGCCTGTTAGACGTGGCCTGCACTTAGCCATAATCCCTGAGCGCAGGTTCCTTCTCGTTGAATGCCCAGCCCAGCCGCAGCATCCTCCTCTGATGACGCTCTCGCCCGTTTCAGGTGAGAGAGATTCAAAACTGCATCCAAAGGTTCTACCACATCAGCACAGGGAGAAGGGGATGGGACAGTTCCCACTCAGGAAAACCTGGCTTTCTCTTCCCAACACAACACACTGACCATTGAGGCAAACAGCAGTGGACAGCCCAAATGACAGGTGGCATCTTGACATAAATATGGCAGTTGCAGTGAGTGGCTGAAAAGTCTGTGGAAATCATGATTGTACCACATCCGGGCTGGGGGAGGGGTGGAAGCAATGCGAGTGAATCTACCTGGCGTCCTGGGACTGCCCAGGAGGGACCCCAGGCAGCCATTGCCCCTCTGCTGTTCAGGATCCTGCCAGTCACTCCCCTGCCCTTACCTCGTGTTGGTCACGCAGTTCTTGCAATTCTGTCTGGAACGTCTGCTTGGGTCAGCAGGAGTCTTGCCCTCAAGGTTTCTTTGTGCTGTTTTTTCATACTGAGCTCCTTGAATTATAATACTTGAATATTCCTCAATTTGCATTTTACTTCTCTGGCTTCCTGGCCCACTGCCAACGGCAATCCCTGGTCAGTGCACCTTCCGCCTTTCCAGCAGGCCAGAACCCTGCTCTGTCTTGGGTCTGAACTCCCTGTGTCGCCTTCTGCCCGATACCTGTGTGGTCCAAAGGGGATTCCAACTGTAGGGGCCCTCGCCCTCTGGAGCTCCTGTTGAAGGCTCTGGGGTTAAAAACACATCTCAGGACACATGCAGCGCAGTCCTGAATGTGTGCAGAGGCGGCCCATTACCAGAACACCGCACTCTTCTCGCTGGAACCCAAGCCCCACCACACACTCAGATCTCCAGCACTCTGCTGCAGGGGCTGGCTTTCAGGAGTGCAGCAGCTTCATGATATGGGCAGCTGTGATCGCATTTCCTAGCGGGGCAGATGCCGGCTCGCTCTTCTGTTTCGTAGCGGACTCTTCTGGCGCTCCGTTGGCTGAAGTTCCTGCCCTTTGTTTCATCCCCACTGATGTCCTGTTTCCCGAGTTCCTCTAGAGTTATGTCTGACAGCTGTTTGTACTGGAAAACACCCTCCTCTACACCATCTGATTTTAAACCTGGTCTGTGGGAACTTTTCTGTAGTTGGGAGAACATATCTTCATGGCCATTTCTTATGCAAGCCCTAGAATGCAGATCTACTTAATGGACAGTGATATCCCATGGTCCATAAATACTGATAGGAGTCCATTAGGCTGCAATGCACTCATTTGCAAATATTTTTAAAGAATATAAATGCTAATTTATTTTTGCATTAGAGGATGTATTCGTGGCATTTGGAATCAATTCTGCTTAATTGGTATCAGCGAGTCTCACAGAAACAAGTGGATAAGTGGAACTCCAATTGCTACCCAGTGACAAAATTGAAGCTGAGGTCCGGCACGGTACTGGAACTCATAACTGGCTACTGACTCACCGCCATGCAGTTAATGAGCTGAACGCTTTTGGTTGACACCCATGTCTCTGATGTAGAAGCAGAGACAGAAAGCAGGAAGCTTGCTTGTTCCAGAAAGTATCTCATTAGATATAATTAAGATACACAGAAAGGGAGCGCTCAAATTCTGTAGCTCTTGCCAATGGAATAGCTCAGCCATTCACAGATAAATGTGAGTCCTTGGCTATGCGGACTCACGGGCCAGTGTAGTGCCATCGGGATCCTGCTGGCTTAGCAGCTGGGAGCGCACAGAAAGCTTCTGAAGTGAGAGTGAAATAAACCATACCAGAAAGTATTGGATTCATCATCTTTAGAGTACATTGCATGCAGGGAGTATCTGGCTAACTATTTGACAAAACAATAAATTTAATAGCCACATGGTAGAGAGAGTTGGAAACATTCAACAGCATGGACTTGGGCTCAGAATTCAGTGCAGCTGTGGCACAAGGATCGGTGGAGTTTGATCCTCCCCAAATGTCAGTCCTGCGGTCCCTAACTTTGTTAGGAAAACTCCAGCTCCATTGCCAGGCCTGCGCCTGCTCTTCACTTTAATCTCCAGTGGTTCTCTCTGAGAGTCTCCCTTTATTTCTCTTCTCCACCTCCCACTACTGACCCAGAGGGTACAGACTTTCGAGGAAACCACTCTGTTAGCTGTTTGCCAGGATTGGTGGACTGATGAGTGACGACAAGGAGCTTTATGAAAACAGAATAAATTCGGTGTGGGTTTCTCTGACCTACAGCATCTGTGCACAGTGAGGATGTCCTCTGAGCTACAGCACGCACGCGTCATCTTCTTTATGCCTGTGTTAGCCCAGGTGGCTGCCCTCTGCCAGTCCTGTCTCACCAGCATGGACACCTGGTCTCAGAGAGGTTGTACAGTGTGCCAGGGAGTGCCAGGCAGGCACGCCAGGTGCTGGAGCCAAAAGACTGGCTGCCAGTGAACCCCTCTCAGTTTCCATGTAGGCTCCGGGTCCCGGTGTCAGTAAACAGATTCGCTTGAGTCAGGTTGTAACAGTGAACCAACAGCCGATTGCTGCATCCAAAGTGGAGAAACACATTTCCTGCACCCTTCCATGTCTTCAGATTTCACAAGGGGGCCGGCGCTGTGGCATAGTGGGCTAAGCTTCCACCTGCAGCTCCGGCATTCTGTTAGGGCACTGGTTTGAGTGCTGACTGCTCCACTTCCAATCCAGCTCTCTGCTGTGGTCTGGGAAAGCGGTATAAGATGGCCCAAGTGCTTGGGCCCCTAAACCCACATGGGAGACCTGGAAGAAGCTCCTGGCTCCTGGCTCCTGGCTCCTGGCTTCCAATCGGCCCAGTTCCTGCCATTTTTCTCTCTCCCTCTCTTAGTCTGTAACTCTACCTCTCAAATAAATAAATAAAATCTGGAAAGAAAAAAAAAAAGATTTCACAAGGAGAAAAATAACTTCCAAAGCTAAGCTTGGGGAATAGGCAAAACTAACGTTCCTTTCAGGTTTCTTTCCTTGCTAAATGGTTTTTCTGCCAGCGGGGAGGCCTCAGCCTCTCACAGGGTGGGCGCTGCGGGACTGCTGCTCGCTCCTGTCCTGTCTTTGCTTCCCCTGCGCCTCCGTGTGGTGTGGCCACTGAGCACTGACCGTAAATGTCTTGCTTCTCATGGGAAGAGGCAGTCCACCCACTCCTTCCTTTTCCCTGCGTGTTCTTAGAAGCCACTTCGGATGGCCAAGCTGGAAGATATGGAAGTGCCCACAACGCCTGCAAGTGCAGTTCAGGAAAAACTCTGCTGTAGAAGTGGCTGAGCCTTGGGGGCCATTACACTGCCAAGGGCCCGGGCTCATCTGCGTAACACAGGAGTGCAGCTGCAGGCAGAGACATCCACCCACCCACAGTCTTCCTGGAGGCCTCCCACCCTGGGAGGCGGCCTTTGTGCCCTGTGCAACCAAGAGCCGCAAGGCCACCGCCAGTCGCTTCCCAATGCCAGCCTCAGCATCGCCTGCTCTCGGCACGTGGAATGGGGCTGCTGGGTCTGAGCAGGGGAAGGGGCCCACGTTCGGCATGGCCTTCAGCACATCGGGGACCAATGCCGACATGCACCCATGATGTCGCAGCAGCATGCGTGTATCTCCATCCGTCAAGCGTGTCCCTGTGTGTTGCAGTCCTGAGATGCTGCACTGATCTCTTCCAGAGTCCCAGGAAACCAGGCATTTTTTTTTAGAACCTACGGCAAGGACAGAATGCCGACTGAAAGGAGAGGAGTGCTGGCGTCGTGGATGCTGTCACTTCCGTGACAGCCGGGCCACAGCACTCTCACGGGTCCGCATCGCGGCTGATATTTAAGCAGATCTGTGCTGTCCACTCCCCTGAGATGCATCGGAATCAGACGTGTGGGTGTCCCAGGAAAATGTCCGAGGCCCGTCTCTGGGGATTCACGTTAGAACCTGGGAATTTGTTAGAAAAATCTGAGAAAACCAAGCCCCTGCCTCTTACTTTTCCTTTATTTACATTTTACTTTTTTTGTTCAGGTTTTTTTTTTTTTTTTTGGTAAAGAGTTATTTGAGAGGCAGAGAGAGAGAGAGAGAGAGAGAGAGATTTCATCTGCTGGATCCCTCTCCAAGCGGCCGCAACAACCAGAGCTGGGCTGATCCGAAGTCATGAGCCAGGGGCTTTCCCAACACAGGGGCAGGGGCCCAAGCACTTGGGCCATCTTCCAATGCTTTCCCAGATCATAGCAGAGAGCTGGATCGGAAGTGGAGTAGCCGGGACTCGAACCAGCGCCCAAATGGGATGATGGTGCTGAGGGCAAGGGCTGCACGCCACAGTGCCGGCCCCCTTATGTATTTGCTTTTACCTGGCACACGGACCGTGCATTGTTATGGGGTATCGTGCAACATTTCTGTCCCTGCACATGAAAATACTCAACACCCCTTCTATGTATTTTCAGAGAAATACAGTATGTTATCACTGTCTGTAGTCACCCCACCATGTAATAGGTAGGTAAGAAGGTAGAATGGCTTGCTCCTCTCTGATTGTAACTTGGTACCCATTAATCAGCCTTTCCTCTCTGCTTCTTCAGTGTCTGAAGACTCAGAATCATGTCTCCCACTCCCCCATCAAAAAGAACACCTAAAAGTCTCAACTCGGGAGATTTCTGAGCAACTCAGACTTCAGACTTGAAGGAAATATTCATTGCCAACAGCCACAGTGTCACCACTCTGAGGTCCTTTATTCTGAGAATTTATCGCCCTGCTTCTCCGATCCTCTCCAGTCCCCGCCTGCTTGCAGATCCTCAGAAGTGCATTCTCGTTTGCTCTCGGTGCTCCACGGAGAACAAACAGATGGGGCTGGAAAACCCAGAAATACAAATGGGGTAGAAGCTGCCTCTGGCTTTAGAACGGAGCCACAGTCGGTTGTAATTTTTTCTCTGTTTGACAAACAAACCTCCTGGAACACAAACCTCAAGACAGTTTCACGAGCAGGCTCCAACACATCTTATTGTGCTTTGTTTCTCTGGGAATACAAAGCTAATTTTAAGTTTTTTTTTTTAAATTCTGATGTGTGAATGATCAATGATTGGTATTTGAGAAGTATATTAAATTTGGGTGTGGGGTCTGGGCAAGCCATTAGGACATATGGATCCCTTTCTTTCATCTGGGAAGGACTTCAAGGGCGCTAATCCCGTTAATTAAATCGCTTCCAAATAAAGGCCATGTCCGTTGACAAAGACAAATTACGCCCAGGATAGGTTTCAGCTTCCCTGCACGGGTTTGCCCTTTGCGTGTGGATGTCCGTGCACCGGAGTCCAAGGCAGACAATATTTTGATTCCACTGCTCTGTCTTTACCAGCTTTCTGTGGCAGAACTTGCTCAGAGAGTTTCAGGTTCGGGATGCAGAGTGGAAAAGCAAAGAACTGTAGAGCCTAAATGTGGCTGCCCAAGGGGGCACAGGGTGCGGTGATGCAGGTCACACCCGGCACCCGGTGCTGGGCCAAGCGGCTGAATCCAGCCCGAGCTCTGCTCCCCAGGCCCGCAGCCTCAGCGTGCACCAAGAAGTTCTCGAGCAACCCCAGCCAGACACAGCACATTTCTCTGCTTCACACATAGGTGCCAGGATCCCTCCCAGAGGCCTGGCTGTTCTGCGTGAAACAAGGGGAAGCTGTGTTTGTGAAAATCTCCACCCCCAAGGTCATCAATCATTGTGCCGAGGCCTGGTCATCTGAGGCCAACTTAGGCGGTTTGGCTGCTCTGGCCAGCGACCTACAGTGAAGGAAGGTGGGCTGACAGGCACGCAGAATAATGAGCAGGGCCGCCTTTAACTTAAAGTCAGTGATAAAAAGTCGTGGTGAGGCCACAAGATCTGGTTTGGCCAACGTGTGCTCAGACCCTAGCCCTGGGCCAGGTGTGTGCAGGAAGCTGTTTGCCACATGATCTTAACACCTGCCTCCCAGAGCTGTTCTGTGATGGTTGACACTGAAGGGCCCTAGCTTCCCAGCCCCAGGTTCTGTGTCTTCAGCCCACGCGTGAACTCTGACTCGTGCGTGGGCACAGGTGACCTGCACCTGCACACAGTAAGCTGTGTAGGCGTCTTTCCTTGCCCAACTCACCTGAAAGGCAAGCACACTGAGGCCGTTATTAGCACAGTCCTAGCGAGAATCACTAGTACCTGCTTCATGGCGACCACAGCAGTTGCAGATCAGCAGTCATTGTGTGGCAACTCACTGACAGGGAGATGTTGCAGTGGTTCCCCAAGCAGGGCGCTTGCTCCTGACCAACAGAATCGCCCGAGGGAGGCTCTTGACCTCCTCAGGTCTGGTTCCTGAGGGACCAGATGAGAATGGGGAGCTGGCCGTTTAGGGATCGTTCTTGACGCCTTTCACAAGGGATTCCAGTGCAGCCTTGATTCACAGACGCTGCCCCGAGACAGACCGCCCAGACCTGCCCTCTGTTTCTGTAGGAGGGGTAAGCCCGGGCCGGAGGCTCCCGGCGTCTCCTGCACCAACCCACACTCTGAGGGGCTCTGTCATTTAAAAGACGCAAAGAACTTTATCCTACACAGCATGGGGAGATGACTCAGATGAAGGCAGGTTTTCCGACGAGAGCATTCTTCACTCTTCAGTTTTCTTGTTAGCATCCAACCACACTGAGCCTGGCCACGCTGCTGCTCACTTCTGAGCTCGCCGAAGCTCATCCGCCCACGGGCCTTCCTCCAGGACCTTTCCTGATGGGGTTTGTGCACAGGACAGCGTGACAGGGGACAGTGAAACAGGCAAGCAAGACTGGCCAGCTGCTCCAGCTGGGGTTGTCTTAGTGACTGGTGTCGCCTCAGCCTTCCCAAATGCAAAGGACAGGTGGCTTTCCTGAGCCTAACAGAGGAGGAGGGGTCGATGCTGTGAGATTCTGCCGGGCGATGTTTCAGCTCTGCACTGGGGCAGGACGGGCTGTGCTGGGTGTGGAGTGCTGTGCAGAGGGCCCTCAGGATCTGAGACTTAATCATTCCTCCTGCGCGGAACCAGTCATCGTTCTGCCAGCTGAAAGACATAGCTTGGAAAGCCGCTATAGAGATCACCGACAAATTCCTTAATTATGCAGGGGAGCAAACCCAGGCCCTGAACCCTCGAATGGTGCAGGCCCAGTCCGAGTGCAGTACCCTGGCAGAGCTGGGACCCGCTTTTCTCAGACGTGACTCCAGACATCCTGCGTTCACTGGTCACTAGCAGGGCACTAGATGCAGATGGAGCTCCAGGAGGGTGTGTGCCTCACTGCGCCTGTGACCACTGGGCTCCTGTTCCCGACCATGCTGCTCGCGCCCCATCTTTCCAGCACACTGGTTAAAGTCCAGTCAAGTTATTGGAATCAGCTTGATTTTGAACCACACATTTGGGCTTACTGAGGCTTCAAGGAAGGCTTTGTTGCCAAGCTGTTGGATTTCAACAAATGAAGACTCACTGGGCTCATGAAGCCAGGGGAGGAGACTTCCACCCAAATGTCAGAGCTGTCACTCGGGTGGTTCACGGGCAGACCCACAGGAAGTTTGGGACCAATGTGCAGCATCGCTTCTCCTGGGAACAGAAGGCAGAAGAGATGAGGATGCCCCTAAATGGCTGGATTTATTTATAGCAAAGGCCTTTGATAACGAGGCAGGTGGGGCCCGGACTCCGATGTGTGGAGAGTGACAGGCTGACAGGAAGAGCAGGCCCGAGGGCGGTGGTGGAAGCCGGGAAGGCGCTGCAGCAAGCACTTAGGTGAGGGCACCTTCGGAAGCTCGTGCCGTTTGGTGCAAAAGGTTTCAAAATCCACTCATAATGTTTTTCTCAATAGGGGTTTTTCCCCACAGACTTTTTGAGGCCCCTTCCTAAGTGTGGACTTCAACACCCCGCACACCTGCACAGAGGTATCTCAGAGTTATTTCCCACGAAGTTTTTGCAGTCCTCTTACACGCTTGCAGAGGAGACCATGAGGGAAACCTGTTTCCTTCCTCACACGGGAGGACAGCCCCTGTGCACCTGCTGCTTTGCACACGCAGTGGAGAGGAGCGCTAACTCAGACCTACTGCAAGGTGCCTGCCGAACTCTGCTGCAGCTGATGCTGCTGGGTGGGCAAGACAACACCAGCAGTGGACAGTGAAGGTCAGCACAGCCCAGCCAATGCAGGCGAGGTTCAGGCCTGATTCTCCCATGGGTTAGGGTGCCTGTGACTGCTGTTGCTGGGATTTATTGCCATTGAAATGACGACATGCTCTAAAGGTGAAGAGTACGCAGGTCTCCGAGCTAACCTCTAACTGGCCCAGGCTTGTAACCGCGGTTACACAGTGAGTTGCGTGGCTGGAGCCCTCCTGCCATGATGTCAGCCACCTGTGATTCCCGGGGAGATGGAGGTGAAGGGGGAATTCCCCACAGCGGGAGTGAGCCGTTCAACACCCGCAGGTGTGAAAGTGAAGAGTGCGTGGGATGCTGCAGGGAGCTGCCACCGCAGGCGTGGATGGTGTGTGGGCGGGGAGCACACACAGGGCTTTGAAGCTGGGTTGGAGCCCATCCATTCAGCCATCTGTGTATTTGTGAGCAAGGAGATTCAAAGTTCTTTCCCCGCTACATTAGGATGGAAACCTGAACGATTTCTCTCTGTGATAAGTGCTAAAAGAGCCACAGGGGATGAAAAGTTGGGAGGAGACAGGCACAACCCTCTTGCTCAGAAGTGAGTTCCTTCCACCTGCGGGGAAGCCACCGGTCGCCCTCCCTTCCGCTGCCCTCCTGACTGCCCAGCGCTTTCCCGGCGGCTGCCGCTGTGCTACTGCATCACTACCTCAGAACCTCTCCTGCCCAGCTCCTCCACTGCAGGGGCCGGGAGGCAGGCAGAGGAGGTATGGGTCGCATTCTACACGGTGGCGAGGCACCAGCCGTCTGCCCCGAGTGGCTGCACAAGCCTCATGGCTACAGTGTGAGAGGAAGCCCAGCAGCAGCCAGATGGGGTGAGAGACAGGACAACACAGAATCAGCAGCACCATTTCAAACAAAATGGAATGAGCTGAACTCATCAGTCACAGGCAGATATAGATGGAAGAAGGGAGTTAAAGGGTTAATGAGGCATTCCCAATGTAGAGGAAAAGATATCTTAAAAGCATTGCAAGAGGAAAACAAAATACTAAAAATACCCCAGCTTTTTGTCCTAAATAGACTTCCAGGAAGAATGAAGTAACAGAAACGTGAGACTAAGATAACCTGAAGTCACAGGTATAGGTGCACTCAGTCCCCCGTCAGTGGGTGCTACGTGTGTAGCTTCAACCAAGAGTGGGGTCAAGAATAGCTGGGGAATGGGCTGGCGCTGTGGCTCAGCGGGTTAACTCCTTGGCCTGAAGCGCCGGCATCCCATATGGGCGCTGGTTCGAGACCTGGCTGCTCCACTTCCAGTCTGGCTCTCTGCTATGGCCTGAGAAAGCAGTGGAAGATGGCCCATCTCCTTTGTCCCCTGCGCCCACGTGGGAGACCCAGAGGAGGCTCCTGGCTTCAGATTGGCACAGCTCCGGCCGTTGAGGGAGTGAACCAGCAGATGGAAGACCTCTCTCTCTCTGCCTCTCCTCTTCTCTCTGTGTAACTCTGACTTTCAAATAAATAAATAAATAAATCTATTTAAAAAAGTAGCTGGGGACAATACTGTGCCCATACCTACCAGCTGTAGACATCATTTCTCGTCATGATTCCCTAAACAGTACATCTGATTGTGTGGTATTTGCATTGTGTTAGGGACTGCAAGCCGTCCGGGGAGCTGTGAAGCCTGCAGCGGTGCAGGGTTCCATGCAGGGCTGCAGTGTCTGTGGAGTTTGGTTTCTGCAGGGGGTCCTGGATGTCAGCCTCGGATACTGAGGGGTGACTGTACTTTGTCGGTGAGATCAAACAAACATCGCTAGGAAAGTAAAGGTTCAGTGGACGGTTACTGCAGTTAGGAGTTGACCTTTGGAAGAGGGACAGGTGCTTTTCTAGAACACAGGAAGAGAGTCAGGCCCAGACCTGACCACAGAGAACCTGTGCAAAACCCCGGGCTGGGCATCCTAACCCATGCAGGGGCGACAGGAACCGAACTGCGCCTGAGCACGGAACACTTCCCTCAGCCTTCCCTGGGTCCTCCTGAGGAGCGCCAGTGAATGTTAGCGTCTAAACGCAGCAGGTACTGACTGAGGCGAGACTGAAGGAACAGAAATCTCAAAGCCAGTCCCCTATGTACGTTGACCTGGACTGAGCTTCTAGCCGCTGTAGGCATTTGGGCAGCGAATCAGCTCATGGGAGCTCCCTTTGTTTCTATCTCTGCAATAACAAAAATTAAATCATTTTAAAAAGCAATTTCCTATTTGAAGAGACACAAACATTTAGACTACCGAATGAGGGAACTTCAAAAAGATAATGGGAAATGGAATTAAAAGACAAGTTTATTTTTGTGAAAAAAATTTAAAATCCATTTTTTTTTGACAGGCAGAGTTAGTGAGAGAGAGAGAGAGACAGAGACAGAGAGAAAGGGCTTCCTTCCATTGGTTCACCCCCTAAATGGCTGCTATGGCTGGCACGCGGCGCTGATCCGAAGCCAGGAGCCAGGTGCTTCCTCCTGGTCTCCCTTGCGGGTGCAGGGCCCAAGCACTTGGGCCATCCTCTACTGCCCTCCCAGGCCACAGCAGAGAGCTGAGCTGGAAGAGGGGCAACCGGGATAGAACTGGTGACCGGCGTCCCAACCGGGACTAGAACCCGGGGTGCTGGCACCGCATGCAAATGATTAGCCTAGTGAGCCATGGCACTGGACTAAAATCCATGTCTTTATGTAATACTAATGTACCATTTTCTTTCTGAAGATCCTTTATGTAATAACATAAAGTAATATATGACAGCATTAAAATTAACTTTAAAAACCAAAATAATATATGAGCTAGCAGAAAATGTAAGTTTCTCTTACGTCATGTTTTCCAGGCATATCTAAACACAAAAGAAATTGCAGACAAAACTTACTAGCTTCGACTGTGAAGTAATGCACCAGTCTCTCCTGTCCCTGAACAAACAGACACTTTGAAGGAACTGTCTGTGATTTCCAGGCTTGGCTTCCTCTGTACTCTGTCTCCACTGGGTCTCTGCCCCAGTGAATTCAGTCGTCAACCATCAATAGCCTCGTGGTGATCGGGAGACGGCACAGTCTCCTGTGGGCTCCCTGACACTCGGCGCTCTCCTGTGCCCTCCCCAAGCTTTCGGTGGTTTCAGTGACCAGGCACTCACCTGGTCCCTTCCCTGTTAGAACCTCAGCAGGTGCACGTGGAGCCTCGTGGAAGTGTGGCGCATGGGACAGGGCCTGCCAGGGCACGCTGTGCGGGGCACGGGCACTTGTTCACTCACCGCTTTGGCAAACGCCCTGCTCAGCTGTGTGTCCCGGCCAGTCTCATGTCTCTTTTGGCCCACTCTCTTCTGCAGATTTTTCATGAAGCTACTTGGTTCTACAGTGATATTTAATAATCACAATGTTTTCAATATAAGGTTTCTTTTCTGACTCTTAGGCACACATGAAACGCAGCACGTCGGGGACTTCATTGCAGTGAAAGGACAGCTTCTAAATCGCAGCAGCCTTGAAAGTACGACAGAGACAAGGTAACTGGGAAGACTGACAGGTAGGAGAAAGGGGTGCGTGCGCTGGAGTGCTCCCGTTTCCTGGTGGGAAGCCAGCGGACATCGTGTGAAGGGAAGAAGGGCTCAGCGGTACTCCAGGGAGGTGGGATGTTAACCTCCAGGTGGAAAGCAGCCTGCAAGGAACACTGGGCGCAGCGGTTGCTATGGGGAAGAAAACAGGGGGCCGGAGCGGGAGTGAGAGTTTGGCCTTTTGTCTTCTGCTGCTGTATAGTGCTTTTTAACCTTGCATCAATCCCATAAGACAATGCAGTGCTTATATACCGTGCTCACACCTGTTAAGTGAAGAGCAAAGAAAGGAGATTAGGTCCATGGCCTTGGAGCCCTTTTATCTGGGAAGCCTGTGTTTTGTGATCAGAGATGTGGGTAGGGAGTTGAGTCTTGTGGCAGTGGATTGCCAAGGAGATGGAACTGGAGAAGCCAATGACAAGGTTATCAAAGAAGGAAGGTAGGGAAGTATCGAGCATCGGATGGAGGTGTGAGCACTGGGAAAACAGCCTTGTATGCAGGTAGCACACCTGTGGCCTGGAGGTGGATCGGGTAGGCGTGTGGGGTCAGAGAGAAGGAGGTGGGAATGGAGAGACTTGCTGGTAACTGAAACGGGGGAGCTAGGAGTTAGCTGAAATGACAGAGCCAGAGTCGAGGGCATAGTCCAAGGCCAGGCCATGGCCAGCAGAGAGAGACTGTAAGCAGAAGAAGCCTTGTAGTCTTTGTGGACGCCACAGAGAGCTTGGTGGTGGGTGCAAGAGAGGTAGGCGGAAAGAGTGTGTGGTTTAGCGAGGGGCAGAGCACAGCCCAGCTCTCCTGCGGGGAGGGCTGGAGACTGTGCCTGGTGGGTGCCATTACTTGTAGTTGGGTGTGCTCTGAGTTAAGGCCACCAAAACAGAAGAAAGCAGAAAAAGATTCTGTTGATAGAGGAAACGGAAGGCATTGAGGGTGGACCCAGTTCTCCCACTCGCTGCTTAGTGTTGGTCGTACCACGTGAAACACAACGAGTAAGCAGTGTCTCCCGGGGAAGGCCTGGCTGACACTGCTTAGCTTACAAATGTAATTGCTCCTGGAGCGTTATCTGGTAGTGTTAGGAATATGCTCCTTAGGCAAACAGATGATTATGAAAGTGCATAGATACATTTGTAACTGTTACCCTTTCATAGCTTCCACAATTGCAAGAACTGAATTTCCTAGTTTCCTGGGAGTAAATTAGACTATCTCTGGGGGACATGAATTCGCAGCCATCTACTTGATTTGGATTTTTAAAAATATTTGTACCGGCGTCTCTCTATTACACAGATTTAAGTTTTTTAAAAATACATCATTTTAAGAGTTAATTTAAAATATGGAAATAAGGGAAGATCATTGCAGCTCTATTCCAAGTGAAAAGCAACATATCCATGAGGAGCCCAGTCCTGTGTTGTCTGGAAAGCACAGGTCACGTGGATCAGGGTGGGGGTTGGGGGCCGCACGCTCCTCGCAGGTGCACCCGTTGGCAGGTAAATGAGGGAGCTGCCCCTGTTGTCCCGAGAGTGCCCTGTGTCTGCTGAGCTGCTTGCCACAGCCAACGGGGAGCGATGCTGGAGGATGGAGTCTGCACGCCCACCCAAGGGAAAGGAGTGGAACTGCTCGGGCGAATAGTTCAGCATGTTGCCACAGTCACCAGCAGAGCATCAGAGCCCACACGTGGGATTCACCTGTCTCTTCCTATGAGCCGTCCAGGCTGTGTGACATCTTAGGCTGAGGCACACAAAGTTCCGTAAGAACCCAGTGTGGCTCCTCATGGATCAGTTGCCTGTGACTGAACGGGTGACCTGTCTGCACCCCTCATGGCATGCATGTGCATGTGTGTGCAGACACACATACCCCAAACATGTGCACACATACCCCAAACACGTGTGCGCACATACCCCGAACACGTGTGAACATATACCCTGAACACGTGTGCACACATACACACACACACCAAACAGATAAGCAGCAGCCAGGCACCCATAGCAAAGTCCCTTGGAACAGGGAGAACAGGAGACACACACACAGAATCTCAAAGTCCTGCATGCGACATCTGCTTGGCAGGGATCCATTTTTTTTTTTTTTAATTTTTATTTGACAGGTAGAGTTATAGAAAGTGAGAGAGAGAGAGAGAGAGACAGAGAGAAAGGTCTTCCTTCCATTGGTTCACTCCCCAAATGGCCGCCACAGCTGGTGCTGCGCTGATCTGAAGCCAGGAGCCAGGTGCTTATCCTGGTCTCCCATGGAGGTGCAGGGGCCCAAGCAGTTGGGCCATCTTCCACTGCCTTCCCGGGCCGCAGCAGAAAGCTGGACTGGAAGAGGAGCAACCGGGACAGAATCCAGAGCCCATATGGGATGCCGGCACCGCAGGCAGAGGATTAACCAAGTGAGCCACGGTGCTGGCCCGGCAGGGGATCCATTTCTCAGCAAGGTTCTGATTTTGCTTTCTTGGAGCCAGAGGCGAGGCTATCACTTCCTCTGTCCGCCGACTCTGCTTCTTGCTGATTTTTCACGTTGTTTTGCTTGGCCTCCCCGTGCTCTTCTCAGGCCGCAGATCCACTGTGCTTTCTGCCCAGGACCCTCAGGATTCGGGAGTCAGGTGTGTGCCGTTCATCTGAGGTTTGTGGTTTGTTGAAGATGCATTTCCTTCCAAGTCTCGGTGGCTGTCTGCATTACTTGTTGTAGGCAGTTCCATGTTCTGATCTCCAGATAGATGCTTGGTTTTCAAGTGCGTGTTTTCCGCTTCTTCTTCCGCACGCGTGTCTCTTGCAGAGAAGTTGGCTGTCCTAGGCCTTCTGGTTTCATTAACTGCCCACCCCAATAGGCCTTCCCTGCAAGGCTGAGTGCAAACCCAACTTTGTATTTGCATTGGCCGATGCGAGGGGAAGATGCTGACTTAGCTCACCGTTCAGTAGGCTCAGGAGACTGCTTCTAGCACTGGCGTGGCTCTGGTGGGGACCTCGTGGCTGGATGATGCCACAAAGCTGGCAGTGCATTTGGGCAGAACAAGTGACATTGACACACAGGAAGCCAGCATGTGGTCCAGACGTTGGGCTGGCTGCTTCTTGAGAGAACTCAGGAATCCCACAAAAACTCCTTAATCCCTCAAAGGCAGCTCTCGGTTAACTTCCTGACCTCCCCAGGCCACACCTCTTAAAAGGCTCTGCCATCCCCCAACACAAGCACAGGACTCTTTGGGAGACTCAATCCACACCTAAACCATGGCAGTCACTCACAGACTTTTCTGTCCTATTCTCTGTTTGGCGTCTAGAACTATCACCGTGTCAGCATCACGCAGGACTTCCGATTTCTGCACACTTGTTCGGTGTAAGCAGCAGGTTATGATTGCTCAGCCTGACTTGTGTCTTCCAATACCATGATTTGCTCAAGAGGTTGCAACCAAGAGTCACCAGCAGCACCATTTCTCAACCACTGTTCTTATAGCCAAGGGGTTTGAATGTGTGTTAACCGCCGTCCATGCTCTCACAGACAACATTTTGCCTCTGGAAAATGGCTGGAAATGGCTCCGCTTTCCATCTTTGTTGCCTATGATGTTGATCTTTTTGCCACCCACTCCATTCACTTTTAAGCAAAAGGCAGCCGTGGATGGGATATTCTGCGGTCTGCCAGGGACCCTGGCTGTCTGCGGGAGGTGACACCCATGCCTGCTTCTTGTCCCTTCATTTCCATAGTGGTCGCTGATAGAGGCCTCGGTGACTTAATGCATAATAGTTGCTGATAGAAGCCTCGGTGGCTTCGTGCATTAGAAGCTGATGCCTTGCCTGTGCACAGTGTAAGTGGGCAGGAGGACACATTCATCCCAAGATGACCCAAGGCGTTGTCAGTCAGCAGGCAGCTTAGGAAAGGATGAGATAGGCAGTGTGTGGCCAGGCCGGAACATATCCACCCGCCATCCCCACCTTTTGCTACATTCCATTGATTAGAATTGGTTCTGCAGACCAAAGTCCCTTCAAGGGAGGCTGGAACCATGGTGCGGTTGTGTTCTCCTTAGAGGAAGTGGGGGAAAGAAGCAGCCTCGGCCACAGATGCTGAATGATCGCTCTGGTAGAACAGTGGTATTGGGTCTGAGCTTCCCAACTACGAGGGTGAAAGCGAAGAACGTTACTAAGAAAAGCACATGGTTCCTCAGGGCAGGACAGGGCAGCACTGGAAATCATTCCAAAAATGGGCTTTGTCCCCAACGTGCAAACTGGCAGGGGACGGGGAGATGACAGAACCGGCCATGCTTTTGAAAAGGGCCTTAAAATCGGTTTAATAGGGCTTCTCGTGTATTTCCTAAGGCACTAAGCAGTCATTTGAGAAGAGATTTTCCCTCATTACTGAGCCAGGGTCCCCATTTCGGGTTTTAGGAAGGGTGTGCCGTGCTCTGTGGTGGTTCCGTTGGTGTCGGAGAGTGACCTTCCCTTAGGTTTTCTCCTCTTATCACTGAGAGAATGGAATGGTTAATGTTTTCTACTGGAAAGCAAAATACAAAGATTTCCTTGAGCCTCCTCTGGTCAGATTGATCACAGCCACCATTCTGAGATAAACAGCTTCCCGTCATGCCACCGGGCACCCTGTGTGCATAAAGAAGCAGGCGTCCCTCACCCTGACTCCATCCACTGGGTGTGAAGAGGCATGGACAGGACTGCTCTGCAGCTGCAAGGAGCCAGCAGAGCAGAAGCAGGTGCGTCGTGGCAGAGTGGGACCTGCACTTCGGAGTCCCAGAGCTGGAAACTGAGCTCTGTTCAGACAGAGTCTTGCAATTTGGGCAGCCAACTCCGTTTCTCCAAAGACCAGGTTTCTCATCCTTTGAGATGGAGACGAGGGAAGAAGGCTGTCCTTCAAGACCATGAGGATCCCAGGAGTCCGTGCACGCATGAGACAGCCCAACGCTGAGGATTCAAGGAGTCCGTGCACACACGTGACTCAGCCCGACGCTTGGCCGAGAGAAGGCCTCTCAGTGCAGATGAGCCAGGGCCCCTGTTGTTGGCTACTTATTGTGTAAGCAGTGCACAGCATTTGGATATCCCAGCTGCTGAACGATGGTAGCCCCCTTTTATGCCACGGCTCCCCTGATGGTGAGCCACGTTCACTCGTATCTGCGTCCACGAGGTAGCCTCATCCACAATGCGCTTGTGCCGCCACACCAGAATTTAGAAGGTGGAAAACAAGCAGGAGATTGCGCTCCATCTAGAGCATGAGTTTCCGAGGAGCCGAGATGTCTAAATTCTTACAAACAGAAGCGAAGGCGTTGCTGTGTCTTCAGAGTTCATGGAGGAGATGGCGACCGCTGTTACATAAGCTGAGCTCACCAGTGGCTGCTACAAACGCACTTCCCAGAATAGTCATAGGTGATTCTTTCAGAATCTCATGCTCTTTGGGAGACAGCTCCTTGGTATAATAAGATCCGCATTCTTGGTCCAGCACATGATTTTATTCTCCCGTGACTTTCTGTGGAACTAACACTCGTATTCTATTTTTTCCTATCGGAGTCAGTTGGATTAATCCCACTGTTCCTGCATTTCTTAGACAAGTCAAATGAGAGCAGACATATGACAAACAAACACTTACCATGTGCAGTACCCAATCACTAGGCCACATGCCGTGTTCCAGGGATGTATCAGGAATTTCGGTTATGGCCGTGGATGATGTATCTATTATCTATTATTATTATTTATTTATCTATTATTTTATCTATTATCTATTATTATTTATTTATTATTTATTATTCTGCTTTTTAATTACTTTAGTGTATTTATTGCTGATTTATTTTTCTATTTCACTAACATGAGACTTCCTAACTCCCTTTCTGCTGTGCGCTTTCCAGAAACACAGTGAAAATAATCAAAGTGGCAAGGACAGTTGCACTCCAGCTGGTCGTGTCCCCTAGCTTTTCCAGTATTCTTTTGTGATATTATGGCCTGAGTGGTGTCTTGTCCATTGTTCGTGAGTTACAAGTTCCTCCCCAAGGCAGGCCGCAGGGTCTCTAACTGTGCCCATTCTTGCACCGAGTTAACATTCTGCCTTTGGGAAGGGACCCAGCCGCACACCGTGGAGGGGGCTGGGGAAGCCTGCACAGGCTCTGGGGGCCTCCATGCCCATGATGAGCGCTGTCCTGCCCCTCTGCTCCAGTCTTCTTCCCACCATTCTTGCACCGAGTTAACATTCTGCCTTTGGGAAGGGGCCCAGCCGCACACCGTGGAGGGGGCTGGGGAAGCCTGCACAGGCTCTGGGGGCCTCCATGCCCACAATGAGCGCTGTCCTGCCCCTCTGCTCCAGTCTTCTTCCCACCCATTGTCCATGCTTCAATCCTGCCCAGCCATGAAGTCTCCATAAAGTCCCAAAGGGACAGGCTTGGGGGGCATTCTGGAGAGCTGAACACATGGAGGATCATGGAGGGAGGGGTCCAGAGGGCATGGGCTCTCCAGTCCTCCCCCCCACGTGCCTGGCCCTGTGTGTGTCCTCATCTGTATCCTTGACAACAAACCAAGGAAGCAGCATTGCCCTGAGTCCTGTGAGTTGGCCAAAGGAATTGCACTCAGGTGGGGGCTGTGGGAACCCAGTGGGTTGGGGGCTGTGGCTGCTTCTCAAGTTGGGGCAGTCTTGTGGACTGAACCCCCAACCTGTGGGACCTGATGTATCTCCAGGCAGACGGAGCCAGAACTGAACCATGACTGTAAGAGGTCATTAGCTGAAGAATTAGAGAAAAAAGTACCTTTATTGGCCTGTTGTGGCTCACTAGCATGAGATAGTAAATCATCAAAAGATTTGTAAAGGTCATGGTTAAGAGAAAGACCCTAAAATGAAACAGCTTTTGGGTGGAAATGCAGTCTGGCTATGAAACCTTGAGTGATGCTGGTGATTGACCCAGGGGCTCTGAGCTCCATCTCCTGCCTGAAATACAGGGAAGCCACGCCGCCAAGGCAGAGCAGATATTTTTTTAAGATTTATTTATTTTTGTTTGAAATTCAGAGTTAGAGAAGGAGAGGCGGGGGCGGGGGAGAGAGAGAGGTCCTCCATCTGCTGGTTCACTCCCCAACTGGCTGCTACGGCTGGAGCTGCACCCATCTGAAGCCAGGAGTGTTTTCTGGGTCTCCCACGTAGGTGCAGGGGCCAAGGACTTGGGCCATCTTCTACTGCTTTCCCAGGCCATAGCAGGAAGCTGGATTGGCAGTGAAGCAGCCAGGACTGGAACCGTTGACCTCATGGCATGCCGGCACTGCACGCGGCAGCTTTACCTGCTATGCAACAGTCCTGCCTCAGTAGAGCAGATTTGCTGACAACACCCCAGAGCTCTGCCATAACTTCTGCCCTGCGCACAAGCAGAGCTCCCTTGGGTTACAGCGCTAGAGAGCAGGTGACAACTCTCCAGATGTTGGGACCCAAGTGGTGGCATCACTGAGCCAGCGCAGCCTGTGTTCCCGAGTCACAGCATGCCGGGAGTGCCGTGGTGTTTGCCCTGGGATCTGGAGGTGTCGGTGACCATGTCGTAGAGAAACAGTCGATCCTGTAGGTGGGCTTGAGGATAGGAAAACAACAACCAGAAGTAGTGTCGCTACGCCTGTGCGGTGTGAACCTGGTGAGGGACCTCAGGGGGCACGGTGTAGCTGTGCCCTGGGTCTCAGGATGACCCTGTGCAGCGACCAGAAGTAGTGTCGCTACGCCTGTGTGGTGTGCACCTGCTGAGGGACCTCAGGTGGGCATGGCATTGCTGTGCCCTGGGTCTCACGATGACCCTGTGCAGCGACCAGAAGTAGAGGTCAGCGCCAGAGTACATGGGGGCTCCTTCCTTAGCACTTCGTCCCTGATGCCCTTGACTGAGCGTGAGGAGTGGGCACCAGAGCCAGGGGCTGTGCCTCCTGAGTGCTGTTTTCCTGCCGCCACCACAGTCGGAGCTTTCAGGCATCCAAAATTAACTTCCGGCACGTCTGGCTCTGTCTCCACGCTCATGTTGGCTATCAGCAGACCAGAATATCTAAGCAGAGAAAATGCTCAACACAGCTCTTGTGTGGCAACTGGGAGAGGCCTCTAATTAATGACCGAGTTAACATTCTTGCACAGTACCAGGTCTCCTCTCCATCAAATCTGCCATCCAGAGACTTATTAAAGCATATTTTGTTTTGAGTTCCAAATATTGTCGTGGGCTTTAGGCAGAGTGTTTACCGCGGTGCGTTTCCCCCACTGTTAGCTCAGGCACTCTTTCCTTGGAGTGCCTCTCCCTGGACAGCGTGTCTGGGTCAGAGCAGTTACAATGCTTAATTGCAGATGAAGAGCCCTTTTGGCGTCTGAGTGGCTTCTGAGCAGTCCCTGCTCTAGGTGGTGGGAGCTCAGACATGCTGATGCTGCCGGCTGCATTGTCCCCGGCCGTTATTTTTGGTCCACCAAATAGCAGCTGCTGCATATGGTAGCTGTTGAGTTTCTTGCTAAAGACCCACTTACTGGCACACGCAGTAATGTTTGCCTGTGCTATTTTGGTCCATCCCCTGTGAGGCTCCGTTTCCACATTTAAATACAGATCACATATGGCGACTGGAAACCACTGTTTGTATGTAAAGCATATGTCCAATGAGTAAACCACAGGGCGTAGTCTGGCTCTGCCGTGTTCCATGTGCCTTCTGGAAGGGTTGCAGGTTAGTGGGAAATGATGTGACCAGAACTGCAGGTGGGAACGTTGGGTGTCTCCGTCAGAAATCCAGTGACTGGCAGTAGTACAACAGACAGGACGTACAATAGAGGTTGTCGCTCCAACTGTAATTACTGTAAGAACTGTATGAAACTGTACCACAAACACAATAAGAGTAAAATACAGCATTAAAATACTGCAGCAGTTGAATTCGTAACAGTGATAAAGTTGAGAAACCAGTAGCTCTCCTAAAGCCCGGCTTCATTTTACAAAGCATAGTACAGTCGGCACATTTAGGTGCCGGTGACACTGATACCGTGTGAACAGGCACTGTGGAGGTGGGTCCAGGATTCAGGGGACTCATGGTGCAGTGGGGTCGACATGACGTGCTGACAGGAGACTGGCGAGGAAGGGCAGGTGTGTGAGAGTCGTGTGCAGCACTCTGGGGTTCACCAGCCAGCAACCAGCTGAGCTCTGCCGGTAAGCGTCCCGTCTAGCGAATCTGGTTCCTTCCTGGGCAAAGTTTTGTCCTTTGTGGAGTTAGTGAGTTCGGTGGATGAACTGTGTCTCCCCACATCCGTATGTTGAAGCCCTGCCCCTGGGCATGTTTGGAAGTGATTAGGGTTAGCTGTGGACATGAGGGTCTGACCCCATGATGGGATTAGTGGGTTCATGAGAAGAGGGGGGGAGGTCTGAGCTCTCGCCCACTCCACCATGGGAGGACCTGGTGAGAAGCTTCCCGTGCAGGCCACAGGAGGCCTCACGGGGGCCTGAGCCAGCTGGGACCTGGGTCTTGGACTCCCCAACCTGCCGAATCACAGGGGAGAGATTTCTGTTGGTTAGCCGGGTCCCCGGTCCCCCGTCTCGGCCGCCCGCGGTGGCCGAGTCACGGAGCTCAGGTGTGGGTGCTTTCCCTCGCTGACAGCTTTCTGCCATGACACTCCATCATGAGATCCTGCCAGTGAATCCAAATGAAATGATGTTCCATTCCGGGGTTTATTATTTTTTTTACTATGTTTTATTTTTAATTTGTTTTCAAATGCTTTCAAGTTGAAAGCCGTGCACAGTTTATGTGGTTTATGTGATAACTGAGCACAATAGAATATTTAATTAAACAGAACTCCTCATTCCCCAGCAACAGAGGATTTACTTGTAATTTAGTGATTTAAATCCTACCGGTATCTCACAGCTGCCCTGTGAAGTAAGAACGTCTTAATACTCTTCTCTCTCGCATTCAAATCCATGAAGCTGTGACTAGCTGAGGTTATAGCTTCATTGTTTACAAAATTTTCAGGCTGAAGTAGTTATTTCAAAAAGGTTGGTACAGTTAAAATAAACATTCTTCAACGCAGTGCCCATTTGCAAGATGCCTTAGTTAAACAGAGCTTCCTACACCTAACAACAAGCTTGCGTGTGAATGCTGTTCTCAGTGCCTGTGGGCAGCAGCTCACTTAACAGTGCACACCCTCCCCATGGGTTAGAAACGATGAATATTTGTCACCAGACTTGCTCATTCTCATAACCTGCTAAATACCTCAACTAAAGTTGGATAAAGTCCACCCACACGCTAATGCCCAAGCCTCCGTTTGGACATCTGATTGCTATGCTCTTGAAGGGCTGGGCCACAGTTATGTCTGGCACATTCCCGTTGGTGGCTGTCTGGGTTTCTTCCAGCCTCGTTCTACTGAATACAAAGCTCAACTGACATTCTTACATACGAATCTTTGCTAGCTGATGTGAGTGTATACTTATTTTGCATAAATTTCTAGATGATTTGCTGGGTCAAATCAACATGGAGTGATGCTGAAACTGAGACATTAGGAAGAGACTACGTGACGTTATTTTTCAGCCGCTGAGGACTTGGCTCACGAGCCACCCTTTTCAGAGAGCACTGGCCAACCTTGTCGAAAGCTTAGTCCCTTTGCGTCAGTACTGAGTTCAGAAAATCCCTGCTCTTGCTTGTCCTGCACAGGCCATGTAGGTCCTCAGGTGGCCGCAAGAGGGCGCTGCCACCCTCCGGCCACTGCTCCTCCTGTGCCTGTGACCCCAGCCGCCTCTGGGGCAGTGACTGCTCAGGCTCAGGCCACCAGCCCTGTTCCTCTGAACCGCAGGGCGAAACTTAACACTTCTCTCTCTTATTTTCCAAGTGTTTGCTTTTTATATCAACCTTTTCTTTTTCAGATTTTGAATCAGTTTTCAGCAGATTCAATATGGGTTGTGGATACGATTCTAAGAACATAGTGATCGCTTTTTCACCTGGTGGCCTCCTGCCCGTTTCTGTGCCAGTCACTGTGGGCTCCGGGCCTGTCTGACAGCGTGGCCGGCCGGAGAGCCTGCTGCTGTTTGTGCTGTCCGTCCTGGCTCCCTGGTGCCCAGGTTGGTGCTGGGTGCAGAGTCCTGTTTCCCGTGGTGGAATCTCACTCGTGTGGGCGGGCAGAAGATGATCCGCTGTGTGTCCTCCAGGGTCCGTGGCTTATGGTGCATATCCGTTCCCACGTCACAGCCTTCTCTTGGTATTTTTACACCCCACACTTTGGAGCTCTCTGAGACCAATGGTTGCAAGAGGGTTGTGCTTTGAAATCTCCAGGTGTGGTTTTAATGCGTAGGGAGGAATCTGCTCCAAAGAGCTCCGTTTTTGTCTCTTTTTCATGGAATAAATGTTGGATAATGGTCTGGGAGTTAAAAACTCTTGCAGAGTTCTTGGGTGGTTACCTCAGAAAGTTATTTTCCTGTTCGGTGTTTACTTGAGAATTACACTGTAAGTAAATCACATATACGTTTGACAAATGAACTTCGTTTCTAAAGTCAACGGTTGAGAAATGAAGCACACTGTGGCCGTGCGGGGATGTGCGCCTCACGGACTTAGGGGTGGATTTGTCCCACCTTTGAGAACTTTACTCGGAGGTTCCTGGATCACGGGAAGGAGAGCGGGCGGCTGCCCAGGATCTGGGAAGTTTATACAGAATGTGCTGTGGATGCATCCCTCTTGTAAGAACCGTTATTCCTACTTACTAGTTTCTAGAGTCCGCTTTATCTGGAACTCTGTCTGAGCCTTTGTCATACGCTACTGGGTAAGCAGTCAGTGATCGCAGCAGGCCGTGCAGCAGGGAGCTGACCATTTATCAAGTGACCCCCCGTCTCCCCACTCACCAGTGTGTCACCCACTCACAGTGGCTCTGTGATCGGCCTGCTGACGGGCGGTAAACAACAGCACATGTGTATGTGCCACCGGAGAGTGGGGCGATGGCGGACTGGAGAATTCATTACAGGCAAATCCAATGGTGTTGTGGCAGACCCCTTAAATGAAGAGAAAATTCGTGCAGGGTGATTGAGTGCCTTGAAGTCCAGAAGATGCGGAGGAGTTCTTGGGGAAGTTTCTGAGAACCCTGGGCTGCCCACGGTCATTTCTCAAAGGCAAGGCCATCTCGTCGGGCTCGCTGCATGAGAGCAGAGGGTCACGCTGTGTTATCCGTGTTGCCTTTGGAAAACTTCCGTGGGGGACAAAAGGAACTGACAGTCGATAAGGTGTTTGCTGTCCCTAAGAAATTAGCACATAATTGAATTTAGAATCTACATTTTACTCAATCAGAAAAAACGCATCTGTTTTCATGAATTTTAGCTTTCCTGTTCAAGATGAGGTCTCGGTCACACTGTTTCACCCCCAGAAATCAATGAAGTATTGATCTGCATCCTAAATAGATTTCATTCTGGGCCATTTCTCCAGGGCCGATTTCGGTAGCTTATTTCTGTGGCCACCAAGCTATCTCCTGCCCCCAGAATCCCTCTCCTGTGTGTCTGCAGCCATTGCCGGGCGCAGGGCATGCCTCGCCCAGGAAGTGGGAAGTGAGAGTGAAGAGTGGGAGTGGCGTTTTTTGATCGAGGTCAAGGCTGGGCTCCCGGTAGTATGCACCCCTCCGAGTGCCTGATACACTTCCACACGCAGGTGGCATGCAGGTGTGTTCACGCCAGCCTTGGCACACACACGAGGAGAGTGCTGTGCTCTGACTGATGAGGGCCTTGTGTTGCGTCAGCTGTGGCAGGGCCTTCTCTCTCCTGTACAAGCTGATGGCCCTTTGGGGGACAGGTAGCTGAGTGGTGATCAGAACCTGGCCACGTGGTGCCTGGCTGCGCCTTCCACAGGACCAGGCTTAGCAGGCACTTGCTGTGGGCTGCATCAGGCATCCTCACCCACAGAGCATGTGGCACTTGTGGGTCCACTCCCCTATTTTGTAAAAAAAAAAAAAATTTGAACACTTTGTGTCCCCTAATTTCATGGAGACGTGGTAAGATTGAACATGACGTTGGATGTGAAATCGTGAACAGGTACTGAATGGGCAATGCATTGAGGTGGTTTTAGTCCTGCTGGCGTCACGTGTGGTATGTGTGTGTGTGTGCTCGTGTGCATGCATAGAGCACACGCATGGAGGCCCTGGATCACAGATCTCTGCAGAACTCCCCCAGTGGCCGGGGAGGCGGCAGTGTGCTTCCTCCAGGCACCCTGTGCGATTCCTGGGCCTCATTCTCTTGGTCTCTCCGCCAGTTTGTCACTTGCCTTCTGCAGGAGAAGCAGGAGAGTGTTGATGCCCCAATCCACGCAGACAGCTGTGCGTCACCCAGCTCCAGGATGGGCACACGTCTGTAGAGCAAACGGGGACGAGGAATGCAGCGAGCTTTGAGTCCCTCATCCCAGTCAACACAAGTAACTAAATTCTGACCAATGTGATGGCAAGGTACAGGAAGAATCTAGATTCCTGGTAGAACCACGACGTGGCTGCCAGTGTTTGCACGTGTCATGCCCACGGTGCAGTGTCATTCCGGGTCTTGCTATGGGAGAAGGTACCGAACCTGCTGTTCCACTGAGGGGCCTCTCTTCCCCAGATGCTAAGTCCTGTTGCGTCTGCTTGAGAATAGTTGAAGGGAGCTCTTGGGGAGAAGGGAGTTTTTACAGACTCACCTGTTATGTCACAGTGGGAGGGGACCAGCTCCTGCCCTGTGAACCTTGGCCTGGAAGCTCCTGGGGCTGGAGCCACGGCGGCTGTTATGAATCCCCTGTTCTTGCTGGTACACATGGTGGCAGCACTGGGAGGCCATGGCTGTCCTTGTCCCTGCCCTGCCCTGTCCCTGCCCTGCCCTGTCCCTGTCCCTGTCCCTGTCCCTCTCCTGTACTGAGAGACTCGGCGGGGGGGGGGGTGCACCAGAACGTAAGCCACAGCGCAGCTGTTGGGACGGTGAGGAAGCAGGGGTTCTGGGTGAGTCCTGGCTTGCTCCGCGCTACCACAGGGTTCTCAGATAAAGTACAAGGTGTCACTTACACTGGGATTTCAGATAAAGGACCAATTGTTGAGTGCAATTCCCACTTAGTGCGTAACACAGAAACTTATCCTGACCATTTATGCAGCCTGAATGGCTTTGTCCAGTCCTGTAGCAAAGGGGAGAGAGACAGAGCCACACTGGGGTGGATGCCAGGGCAGGAGGGGAAGACCACATGACCATAGCACTGTGTTTGCTGTTTGTAAAAAGATTGATCTATTTATTTTAAAGACAGAGTTACAGAACAAAGGTACAGGCAGGGAGGGAGATTTTTCCACCTGCTGGTTCATTCTCCAAATGGCCACAACATCTGAGGCTGCGGCAGGCTGGAGCCAGGAGCTTGGAGCTTCATCTGGGTCTCCCACATGCGTGGCAGGAGCCCAAACACTTGGACCAATATCTGCTGCCTTCCAAGGCTTATTATTAGGGAGCTGGATGAGAGGTGGAGCAGCCAGGACCTGTACCAAGACCCGTGTGGGATGCTGGCATGATGGGCAGTGGGTTAACCTGCGACACCACCGCAGCCCCTTTGTTTCAGCATTGAGCTCCTCAGGGCTGGAATCCAGCATCTTAGAGACAGCGGGAGACAGAGCCCTATCTTCTGTGTTCTGTGTTGAGGAAAGAGTCCCTGCCTTGTGGGAGATTTAGATATCAGAGGAAAACTTCCAAGTTCCTAAGGGCTGAGAGCTGGGAATAAACTGCCTAAAGTTTAGCAGAGGTGAGGGCGCAGTAAGGCTGTCTGGTCATGTGTCCCGAATACTGTGCAGGACATAGTCATGTCCAAAAAACAATACATAAGTCCCCGTTAACCTGGAATTCAGGTTGAACCGGGCGTCTGCTGAACCCAGCGGACATAGGCAGCGTGGTGTGGAGCCAGCAGGCTGTCCTTACAGCTCCTGAGCTCCTCCCTGGAACGTCAGATGTGTTCCTTCAGAGCTTGGTGAACAGCCACCATCTCCCCACACTGCCTCTGTTGCCAATGGTTCCTATAGCTACACCGCTCTGTGCATCCGTGGTGCACCTCTGTGCAGAGAGAGAGGTGCTGCCGGGGAGGAGCCCCACGCACGACTTCCACTGTTTGCCCCCAGCCTTTCTGCATTCTGGGACTCATACACGAGGTCAGCACTGCTGGAGCCAAGGGACGGTATTAGTTACGCTGTTGTTCAACCACGGCCTGGCGTACCTTAATTGTGAGAGAGCCTGGCTGAAAAAGAAAGAAATCTTGTGCGGAGTGACACAGACCCCACACTGAATGGCCCGCACAGGAGGAAACGCTCATCAGAGACATGGGTGTGGCAGCAAGACTGATTCACAGTTGGAGCAACAACGTGTCACTCGTGTCTTGTTGCCGATGTACCAATGGTAATTTGGTTTTTTTTCCAAATGCTTTTCAGCACCTGCCTAGGTGACAAGATAATTTTACCCTTTGAGCTCTTGTCAAGCTCAATGCATTTGCTAACATTAAACCATCCTTGCATTCCTGGGATAATACTTACTTGATTATAATGTAGTTCTGTCTTAGTGAACTGTTCATTTGCAGTCATAAATGTTTTAGCCTGGCTTTTTAATCAAGCTTCATCTGTTTTTTTTTTTTTTTTTTTTGTCAGTGGCACATGTGGTGTATAAACAGATCCTTCACACTCAGCCTTGTTTTGCATATGGTGCAGTAAACGGAATGTGACTATGATGACTTAAACAGCTGGCCACAACCGCTGTGTAGGCACCTGGACCCTTTGTTTTTTTTCTCCCTCAGTGAACCTCGTGCAAGTCTGTCTCTGCTTTCAGCTCAGCTCCAATATCAAGTCTTCCTGGAGAAATACCAAGATGCCCTAAGACCTGTTGTTCCTCCATGGCCCTGTCTCCTTGAATGATTTTTCCTCCCATAAGATAATTAATCAGTCAGTGTTAAACTTCTGGAAAGAAAGAAATAAGCACTTGTTTGAGATGGTTAAAATGTTCTTATTCTAAAAAGATTTGGTTTATTTTTTTTTTTGAAACACAGAGTGAAAGAGGAAAAGAGAGAGAGAGAGAGTGGGAGAGTGAGATAGAAAGAGATTTATCTTCTATCTGTTGCTTCACTCCCCAAATGGCTGCAACAGCCAGGACTGGGCGAGGTCAGGAGCCAGGAGCTGTCTCCCACGTAGCTGCCAGGAGCTGTCTCCCACGTAGCTGCCAGGAGCATAGGCCCTTGGACCATCATCCATTGCCTTTGCAGGTGCATGGCTGAATGGGATGTAGGGGAGCTGGCACCCACATTGGTGCCTGTGTGTGGGATTGTGGGACGCGGGGACTCACTGGTACCCAGGTGTGGGGTGTGGGACGCAGGGACTCACTCTGGTACCGGGTGTTGGGGTGTGGGACATGGAAGCTCACACTGGCACCCAGGTGTGGGACTGTGGGGTGTGGGGACTCACTCTGGTACCCAGGTGTGGGGTGTGGGATGCAGGGACTCACTCTGGTACCCAGGTGTGGGGTGTGGGATGTGGGGACTCACGCTGGTACCCAGGTGTGGGGTGTGGGACGCAGGGACTCACTCTGGTACCTGGGTGTTGGGGTATGGGACGTGGAAGCTCACACTGGTACCCAGGTGTGGGACTGTGGGATGTGGGGACTCAATCTGGTACCCAGGTGTGGGACTGTGGGATGCGGGGACTCACGCCGGTACCCAGGTGTGGGGGTGTGGGATGTGGGGACTCACTCTGGTACCCAGGTGTGGGGTGTGGGACGCAGGGACTCACTCTGGTACCCAGGTGTGGGGTGTGGGACGCAGGGACTCACTCTGGTACCCAGGTGTGGGGTGTGGGATGCAGGGACTCACTCTGGTACCCAGGTGTGGGGTGTGGGATGCGGGGACTCACGCCGGTACCCGGGTGTGGGACTGTGGGACGCCAGGATCACAAGCAGCAGGGTCACGTGTTGTCCCACGGCGCTGACCGACCCTTGGGACATTCTTTGATCCCAGTGAAACTGAGAAGTAAAGTTTGGTTTCTTTTCACAACTACAGTTACACATTCACCTAGTAATATTTAGAGCCTGGATTTTTCAGACTAGAAGAGATCATTGAGTCCAATTCATTTACTTGAAAGTCAACACAGCTTCTCTGCAGAGGAACTAACGCACTTCTCAAAAATGAAACTGCACATATTAACAGAGCACGATAAGCGTGATATTTCAGTGGAAGAAGCATTTTTTTTTTTTTTTGACAGGCAGAGTGGACAGAGAGAGAGAGACAGAGAGAAAGGTCTTCCTTTTTCTGTTGGTTCACCCCCTAATTGCCACTGTGGCTGGCATGCTATGGCCAGCGCACTGCACTGATCCAAAGCCAGAAGCCAGGTGCTTCTCCTGGTCTCCCATGAGGGTGCAGGGCCCAAGGACTTGGGCCAACCTCCACTGCCCTCCCAGGCCACAGCAGAGGGCTGGCCTGGAAGAGGGGCAGCGGGGACAGAATCCAGCGCCCCAACCAGGACTGGAACCCGATGTGCCGGCGCTGCAGGCAGAAGATTAGCCTAGTGAGCTGCGGCGCCGGCCCAGAAGCACATTTCTTAATACCTAAACCCACTGCTTCATCTGGAAAACAGAAGAGCAGTTCATCAGCCCCGCATGAGGACAGTTTTCCAGCTCCTACCGCTTTTCCTGAGGCCCTGAGCTGCCGACCCCAGCCTTGACCTCCGAGCTTCCCTCCAGCAGGGGGTGGTGCAGGGGGTCGGAGAGGGGTGCGGCATTGTGCCCAGAAGATGCACTGATGGAGTCCGTGCTCTCAGGAAACGCTCACTCTCCCCACCGGTGCTGCTGGAGAGCACAGGTGGGATTTGTGGATTAGCTGCTTAAATATTTATGAAGCTATTTAGGCATATTTTATTTATTGCAAAATGTTTATACTGAGATTATTTCAGGAATTAAGTTGCCACATGCTATCAGGGCTTAAACTAAAACCTAATTCTTCCCCGTCACAGCCGGGTAAGGCGGGGGCGGCTGTGAGTGCAAGAGGGGGAGGAGCACTCTTGGTGTCTGCTGCCACAGCCCCGCCAGGCGCCTGCAAGGACCGTCAACAACCTGTGATGAATGTCAGAGCAGGACCAGCATGTCAGAGCAGGGCCAGGATGTCAGAGCAGGACCAAGATGTCAGAGCAGGGCTGGGATTTCAGAGCAGGGCCGGGATGTCAGAGCAGGACCGGGATGTCAGAGCAGGGCCGGGATGTCAGAGCAGGGCTGGGATGTCAGAGCAGGACTGGGATGTCAGAGCAGGACCGGGATGTCAGAGCAGGGCCGGGATGTCAGAGCAGGACTGGGATGTCAGAGCAGGGCCGGGATGTCAGAGCAGGGCTGGGATGTCAGAGCAGGACCGGGATGTCAGAGCAGGACCGGGATGTCAGAGCAGGGCCGGGATGTCAGAGCAGGACTGGGATGTCAGAGCAGGACCGAGATGTCAGAGCAGGACTGGGATGTCAGAGCAGGGCCGGGATGTCAGAGCAGGGCCGGGATGTCAGAGCAGGACTGGGATGTCAGAGCAGGACCGAGATGTCAGAGCAGGACCGGGATGTCAGAGCAGGGCTGGGATGTCAGAGCAGTGCCGAGACCCGGTCCCTGATGCACGCACGGGAAGAGGGAACTGCAGAGCCGATGACTAAATGCAAAGAAGTCAGATGTGGACAGAGTAGTGACCAGGGGAGCACATTCAGCTCTCGAGGGCCTACTCTGCAGCTCACGTTTTCAAAACCTTCATTCGTTAGAAACGTTAAATAATCAGCAATCTCACCTAAATTTCCAGATTCTGGAGTTCTCATGAAACAAACGAGAAAACTCAAAGATGGGGCTGCTCGTGTCACATCCCGGGGCTGCCACCTGCTGGGTCTAAGCACCTTTATCTGTAAGGGATGAGAATTCGCCCTCGCTGGCCCCCAGCCCTACTCCCCCCGGGTGCTCCCCGGCTCCAGGAGTCAGCTGTGCTCCACCCACCTTGTCTCCTCCTCACTGCTGTGTCCGTGAGCCTCTGTGGCTCTGTTGGGAGCAAGTGCCTAGCTATGATGGTGGCTACTGGGCAGGTGACTGGGACTCACCGCCGCACTGTCACTGTCCACGTCCACAGCCTGGAGTTAGGACTCGCAGGTGTCACTTTTGGCTACCATGCTTGCCTTTCATCTGAGCACATCCAGTGTCTGTGACTTTCTCTCCATGTTAAGTGTGCTATTGGATTGCAGGCTTATTTGTTTCCAGTGAAGGGCTTGGACACCATCCAGTCATTTTGGAGCAGATTAGATAAAAATTAAAGACGTTAAAAGGAATCCCAGCTGCCAATGTTTTTGATCATCAGTGAAGCCATCTTCCAACAAGACCTGGGGCGCTTTCCTGCCTCGCTTTTGCTTGGCTTTTTCCTTTTGACGTCAAGTAGAGAAGCTCTGGAAAAAGAAAAAAAAGAGGCCCCTCCGCCAACCACTGGGCCCACGGGAGCTCTGCTGTGTGGAGGTGGCAGCCTAGGCGGGGTGGGCTTCTCTGTACGTGCACACGGGCGCTGCTCTGCACGCGCACGGCGCACACTCTTCTCTACACACGCATGGCGCATGCTCCTCGTCCCTGCACATGCATGGCGCATGCTCCTCCTCTCTGCACATGCACTACGAGTGGGCAAAGTGAGGAGAGCTTGGCCCACAAGCTTCCTGTGGTCGGGAAGTCCTGCTGGGCGCCAGCCCCACGGCCCTGTGACGCTGCAGGGACCATTTCTCCGCGCACGGGCTCTCGGGTGGTCTTCTCGGGGCCCCGAGTGGTGGCTGTTTGGCTCATAGAGTTGGGTCCTAGAGCAGGCGAGAACAGGGCGCAGGCCCCAGCAGGGGCTTCTGTGGCCTTACAACATTGCGGTGCTTTTCTCTCTTGCTCTTTTTTGCTCCCCTTGGTGTTTACATTTAGCACCATCGAGACAGAAAATGTGCCTTTCAGAGACCACAGCGTGTGGGAACTCCCCAGAGGGAAAAGGCTGGCGAGGCAGGCACCCGGCTCCTGCTGGAGGTGCAAGTGGTGCGCTGGAGCCCTCCCGCCGCCCAAGCAACTTGGAAGTGCTCCGCGGGAGGTGAAAATGCGATTTCCAGCAATGTGGTAATAGTTGCTACAGAGCACACAGAAAATACTGCTGAAAATTTGCCATTTCGCACTACAAACATTAGAAAATTGAAAATTGGACCTTGCCATAGAAGACACAATTGATAGCGATATTTGAAGCTTTTGTCAAAATTAAATCAGAATGATCTGGATAGGAGGTTCTGCCCTCACGCCCCTTGCTCAGCAAGGTCCCCTGGGGCTCCCAGGAGGGTGGAGCCACCTTCACCAGGGTGGGAGGACTCTGGGCCCCACCACAGCCAGCCCAGGTCGCTGAGAATCAGTTTGTAAAGAGCCCACGTGATTCTGGTTTCAATCAGGCTCGTGGACTCGTGAGAGGAGGAGGTGTTGTAAGTATAGAAACAGGGGAAGTGTAGTTTCTTTCTGAAACACAGGGAGTGCACAGGCAGGAGAGACGTCACTTTGTTCCCCTTAGAAGGTAGAAAACCTGGAGAGAATTATGCTTTATATTAAATTCTCATCACCGAACAAACATCGTCTGGCAGAGGCCGTAGTCGATCAGCAGATCTAGATAGGGGATGCAGGCGGTATACATAGCGATGTAGAGAGTAGCATTGCAGGTTTACTCCTGTGCGTGGAAGTCTGTGTGTGGATCTGCAGCAGCGTCTCGCGCCGTGACTGTGCATGGTGTAGCATTCGGCTGTGCCACCAGCTCCTGGTGAGAAGGTGGGGAGTCCTCCTGCTCTTACCAGCAATGATTCCGAGGCCAGGAGAGCCCAGCGGCCTCCCGTGACACATGCTCGAGCTCGAGCCCAGGAAGAGTCCACTGTCCTGGTGGAGAGCCTGGATATCATAAACCAAGTCTGCTTGTCTTTAAGGGCTGCTGGCCTTGGGGTGGTGCTGGCTCTGGACTTGTGGGCCTCTATGTGTTCCAGTAACAGCTCTCTCAAAAGTGCCTGCGGGTAGATGGAGATGGGGGGTGAACGATGGATGGCAAAGAGTCCTGAGCCCAGCAGAGACCCCCTTCCATGGTCCCTTGGTTGTGGGAGGAGTTAACTTTCTGAAAGCAGGATGGCTTGCTTTTAGACAAACAACAGAGTGAGAGAGGTCGTGGGATCTCCTGTTGCAGACTCTACCTGGTGCGCGGCCTGCGCATCTGACTTGACCCTGGATGAGCGTACTCCCATTAACAGAGGAAGGGTCCGACACAAGCCTTGTGTGGCCTGAGGGTTGTGTTCTTTCAAGAATTCTAAAGGGGCAACAAAACCCAAAATGAGACAAAAGCTTGTTTGAGGGCGTGACATACTGAGTTCTAAGGTTGGCCGGGCCGCCGTCTGGCTCCGACACCCGTGAGGAGCCCTCTCCACCTCTCCCACGCTCAGGTCTTCACTGTCCCATGTGGCTCCCACCTCTGCGAGGCTTAGAACGTGGCATTTGTTCACACAGCGCAGCAGGCTGTGGCTGTCATCTGCCGCCCCTAACGTGCCCCAGGGTGCCCAGTTGTTCTGCAGTGACCCTGCACCCCCACCTCAGCCACACATGCTGCACCATGGTGATTCGTGGCCTGGGACCACCCCTAGAGGCTACCACAAGGACCGGCTTCTCCTCGTCCGTCGAAGGGGAGCTGTTTTTGGAGTTGCTGGACTATGGGCAGTGGCCTTGGCTGTACCTGCTGCTGCCTGTCTGACCACTTGGAGGAGCTGAGTGTCCAGCAGAGGGGTGTGCAAAGTGGCACCTGCCGATCGTGTTTGGATCCCAAAGGGAAGGCTGCCCTAGGATTTTCAGTGGTAGGAGCCATGATTTCCTTTTTGGCTTGAGTTATTTGGGTTTTCTTGTCTGTCGCTTGGAACCAAGCATGCTCTCACTGATATTAGACCCCCAGGCATCCTCTGTTGCCAAACAGAGGGACACTTGGGCAATGTACAAGACAGAACATGGGGTGATTATTATGGGCTAGATCTTGGGAGCCTTTGTGACAAAGGGCTCGATGTAATCTGTTCCAGCAGAGCAGATGACTCACCAGAAAGCCTGGGGTAGTGAGAGGAAGAATGTCTCGTTCAGATGGGGTTGAGCAGTGGAGCCAGTGAATGGCACAGTGACTGCAAGGACCAGCGCCTCCCAGGATCAGGAAGATGAGAGGCGTCACAAAGGGCTGATTGACTGCTACTTCTGCTGCATGCTTCACAGTGGTTTCATCTCGGCGCCCTCACTGAGGGGTCACCAGTGGCAGTGAGAGCCACAGCCGCCTGTGCCCTCGTCCCATTCAGCGTCTGCTCTGAGCTCGTGGGCCCTCCCTGGTTCCCGTGCCCTGGCCTGTACCTGTGCCTGTGGGGGCTGGATGTGCTCCGGAACCAGGATCACAAAGGTGAGGCCACAGCGAGAGGGTTGGGCCACTGCTGACAAGGATGCTACCACCATGAAGATGGGGGGTGGGGCACTGAGCATGAAACCCACCAACATCAGCTTCAGCTTGGAATGAACCCACAGTCACAGCAGATCAGCTACAGATGGAAGAGACGTGGGCCACGTATCTGTGATCTCTGTGCCCAGTGGATTCCTTTACAGTTCTCCGCAGCCTGGAGTGTAGCAGGACCATGTGAAGCAAGTGATGTGGAATGGAATGAGGGCCACTGACTGGGGGGTCTGACCATTGCGTGTCACTGGGCTGCCCCCAGACCCTGCTGTGAAGCCTGCACTTGCTGATGGACAGCACGCAGTGGGAAGGGGACTCTGAACGTAGAGAAGCCAGCCTCTCCCTGGAATGAGGGTTTCTGAGACACTGGCATGGGTTTGTTTCAATAAAGTGTGTGGAGCCTCACTGTTATGTGCCATTTTCAGTTCTCCTTGAGCATTCACTCAGTAAAGATGTCATTGTTCCCCTGTGTGCCGGCGACCAGGCTGTTCATGAGGTCACAGCAGCGAGTCCTTGGCCCAAAGTCGGCCTTCACCCTGCAGAGGGATCTCGTTGACTCTTACCAGGGTCCTGTGCCCTCGGTCATTGTACCATGCAACATCCTCGTTGCACAGCCAGGCTCTGGGTGAGCTAAGGGAAAGGCGCTCAGAACTGACAGGCTCTGGGGAGCGAGGGCCGGGGAAGGAAGCAGCAGGTGTCCCATGGCTCAGCTGAGAATCTGGCCACTTTGCAGGAGCCTGAGCTCTCGCAACACCCATTCGTGTCTCGCAACAAATGCTGAGTCTCTGGAATTCACAGTATTGACCTAAGACAGCAGCTGGCCACTGGCTGAGTCTGGGTGACACAGGGGCCCAGAGGGAGAACCTGGCCCTGTCAGATCCTAAAGGACAGAGGGGACCTTCCATCCCAAATGAGTGTCCTGTGAGTGTGACTGCGTGCCAGGAGTGAGTGGGTGAGCACACAGGGCAGCCATGCTCTGAGCAGTGCCGGGCCAAGGCATCTCCTCCATTCCATGGGCAGAGAAACAGACAACACGGTGGGATGTGTCCCAAGCCTCTTTCTCCGCCTACTCGCCAAGAGTTAACAAGGCAGCCCTGGGTCGTGGTTGGCACTGGTCTGCAATGCACATCGTGTCCAAAACACATGGCCTATTGCTGCTTGGTTTCTCTCTGCATGTTTTTCTCTATTTTTAAACTTCCTGTAATCACCAGTCATAACCAAGACTCAGTTGGATTCAGCAGATCATTGCGAAGTTCTCTTCACTTCTTGCCTTCATGTAGCTTTGCCTTGTAAGGGTTTACAAGGGCCATGTGAGGCGTTAACCACTAGGGTTGCCAAGTATTTAGCGAACTCAGTCTGAGCTGATCCACAAGACAAGGATCTGATCCAGTGTGGGCGCCTCTTGTGAGACACTGAACTTCCAGTCCTGATTCAGAAGCATTTCCTTATTCCTGCTTTCTGTGAGAACTCGTGTAGTGTGTCTGCCTCTGTAACTGATGCTATGAATGTGGTGAATTTCTTTAGAAATGTGGTTGCTGATGAAATAAACCCAACCCATATTAGCTTAAGCAAATTATGTAAGAAATTGAAAGCTGAACGTTTTGAGAAATTTAACCAAACAGCAAAAATGGAGACAGCATTAGGACATCTTCACACCATTGCCTCCAACACTTCGGACTTCCCTTATCTCAACTTCTCCCCACCCTTCCCACCCCTTTCCTCCCTCCCTCCCTCTCTAACTTTCTCTCTCTCTTTTTAAAAGATAGACTTAGTTATGTATTTGAAAGCCAGAGTTACAGAGAGAGGGACACACACACACAGATAGAAAGAGAGAGAGAAAGAAAGAGAGAGAGAGAGAGAGAGAGAGAGACTACATCTGCTTGTTCACTCTCTAAATGGCCAGGGCTAGGCCAGGATGAAGCCAGGAGACAGGAGCTTTATCCAAGTCTCCCACATGGGTGCAGGGGCTAAGCACTTGGGCCATCTTCCACTGCTTTCACAGGTGCATTAGCAGGGAGCTGGATCAGAAGTGGAGCAGCCAGGACTTGAAACAGGGCCCGTCTGGGATGCTGGCACTGCAGATTGTGGCTTAACCTGTTGTGCCACAGCATCAGCCCCTCTACCGTTCTTTTATAAAAAGATTTATTTTATCTATTTGAAGGGCTGAGTTACAGAGATAGAAGAAAAAAAGAGAGAAAAATCTTCTATCTGCTAGTTCGTGCCCCAAATGGCAACAACAGCCAGGGCGGGTTCAGGCAAAAAGCATGAGCAAGATTTTTCGAGGTTTCCCACGTGGGTGCAGGTGCCAGGCACTTGGGCCATTTTCCGCTGTTTTTCCCGGGCCATTAGCAGGGAGCTGGATCAGAAGTAGAGCAGGTGGGACTCAAACTGGCACCCATACATGACGCCTGCATCACAGGCAGCAACTTTATGTGCTACAGCAGGGGCTGAAGGTTCCACCACAGGTCTCCGGGATGCGGGTGAGTGTGGAAGCGAAGTGTCAGCCTTCGTCTGGGCTCTGCAGAGGCCGCTGCTGTGAGTATCGTTTATTCTGGTGCATCTTCCTGGACAGGAGCCCGTGTGGACGAGTTGGGCTGTTCATGGCAGTGAAAGGAGTCATCAGAATGCATTTTTAAGCCAACTGCATCTCATGGGATCATTTTCTGGAGACAGGGTCTTAATGACACAAACCAACCCAGAATCTCCCGCTGTGTCTGGAGTCCGGGGAGAGCACCGAGACTCCAGGTGTATGTTCTTGTCCATCCCTGAACCGAGACGAGCAGGACTGTACTGTGGCAGCTTGATCTGCTCGCCAGGTTTTCCACTTGAAGGAAGAGTTCAGATGTGTTTGATGGAAAGTCTGTGTTCTCATCGTCTGCACAAGAACTTTGCTTGTTCTTGGAAAATCATCTGTGAAGGACTGAGCTACCCCGGCCCTTCCCTCCTGGACCAGGCCGGTCCCCTGCTGATGTATCCATCAGCTGACTTAGGCTGTGGCGTCCCCCTTGGGTTTTCACCTCAGCCACGTGGAAGCCTGAGATGGTAAATCAAGTCACCCAGCATCCTCGAGGAAGAAGGGAGAATAGCACCCTTGGTCCTGCGGCTCAGAGACAGAATTCCGGGGCTGCAGGGCTCCTGCAGGCTGTGGACAAGCGTGGTGAACACAGCCTGCAGGTCCTGGGTGGAGGTCGTGAGGGTGACCACGGCCTTGAAGATAAATAAGGTAGCCTGTGGGCACTTCCTAGACCGCTGAGCTCCATGGGAAGACAGGGCCGAGAGGCATCTGAGCTCTCAGCGGGCGTCACAGGTGACTGCTGGGGACACCAGTGTCACACAGGCTTGCAGGCATCTGACTGTCATCACCTGTTGAGATCAATGTTCACCCCGAGTTGTTCAGCAGGAAACGTAAATGAAGACGACTCATGAGTTTACCAAGTGTGGTGTTGGTAACACTGCTAAGTCAAATCCAGACTTAAAAACAGCCGAGTCTGCTACATGCACACGAGGAAAATGATGCTCAAGAACAACGTCAGTGGTGCTGGTTTTCTTTCCAGAGGTCGAATGAAGAACAGAATTTGTTCCTGAACTTCATGATCAACAATTTGGGGAATAAAACGACTAGGGTACGTGAGACACAGAATCAGAGTCATTTGAATATATAATCTGTATATGAGCATCATTAACATTCACACTGGTGCTTGCCAAGGAATTATGAATTGTTGTCTTAAGATCGTTCCCCAAGCGTGTTGCACAAACAAGCAGCCCAGGAGGTGGAGGAGAGGAGAGGGACCAGAGTAAAGAACTCGTGTCCAATGGCGCCAGAGTGCCTTGAAGCCACAGCTTTGCAGCCAGGTGATCCAAGTCAAGGATCTGAAAACCAGCCCCTCTGGGGAGCAAACGTGGGAGAAAGAAGTCACCCCCTGCTGCTCGTGCCCAGTGCAGGGCCTGCCAAGGGCAGGAGAGCCAGACGTGTCCATCTCCTGACGTCGTGGCCTTCCTGAAATGGGAAATGACTGAGTGACAAGAATGATTGACTCTGGCCTCAGAATCAGCCCTTAAGGCATTCAGATCTGGCTCAAGAGCCCATGAGAATATTCTAGGCATGGAAAGCCAAGACACTCTGGAAAAAAAAGAAGACCTAAATGAAAGATCTCTGTGTGTGAGATCCCAGTGGAACGAATGGGGCCATCAAAGAAGGAGGTACCTTTCTCTGAAGGGAGGAGAGAACCTCCACTTTGACTATGACCCTGTCCGAATAAGATTGAAGTCAGCTAACCCTAAAGGCTTCCATAGCCTTGGCAACTCATGACTAGTGCCTAGGGAGATTACTGACGCCATAAACAAGAGTGTCAAATTGTTAAATCAACATCAGGAGTCACTGTGTACTTACGTCTCATGTGGGATCTGTCCTTAATGTGTTGTCCAATGTGAAGTAATGCTATAACTAGTACTGAAACAGTATTTTACACTTTGTGTTTCTGTGTGGGTGCAAACTGATGAAATCTTTACTTAGTATATACTGAATCAATCTTCTGTATATAGATAATTAAAAATGAAAAAAAAATCTTGGTGTTAAATTGGAAATTGCCTAGAAAATTAATCAATTTTTTAAAAAAATATAGCATGTAGAATCTCTGTCCTTAATGTGCTATACATTGTGAATTAATACTATAACTAGTACTCCAACAGTATTTTTCACTTTGTGTTGCTATGTGAGGGCATACTGTTGAAATCTTTACTTAATATATAGTAAACTGATTTTCTGTATATAAAGAGAATTGAAAATGAATCTTGATGTGAAGCAAGGGGAGAGGGAGTGGGAAAGGGGAGGGTTGCGGGTGGGGGGTAAGTTATGGGGGGGAAGCCATTGTAATCTATAAGCTGTATTTTGGAAATTTATATTCTTTAAATAAAAGCGTTATAAAAAAAAAAAAGAATGATTGACCGTCGACCAACAAAGGGCAGCGCTGTCAGGATTCCTGGGACACATACTTTCATGTAGACCAGGTCTCAACTCAGCTTGAGCTGAGTTGAGTGTACTCTGATCTGCGACTCCTCCCACCTGCTCTGGTGTGGGGCTGCAGGGAGCTATGGGTGGGTCCTGCCTGGGGAGCGGGGTCCAGGCTCCCCACTGACTCAGAGCTTTGGGATGGCCCCAGTGTGTGGGCCAGTGGACCCATGTGGGAGACCCGGATGAAGCTCCAGGCTCCTAGCAAAGGCCTGGCCATTGCAGCCACTTGGGGTGAGCCAGCAGGTGGAAGATATGTCCATGTCCCTCTCCCTCCCCTCCCGTGCCCCTCTCCTTCTTCCTCCTCCTTCCCCTCCCCTTTCCCCCCTCCACCTCATGCCCCCCCCACAACTCTGTTTTTCAAACAAGTAAAAAAAGTATTTAAAATAAAAATGCAGTTATCGATGATGGAGGTGAAAAGCAGCATTCAGGTAGTTAGCATGGGAAGGCTGTGGACACCAGACAAGGGTCATCCACACAGTAACAGGCTGCGCAAGGCCACTAGGGCTCAGTGCTCTGTCACTAGTAAGGAGGAGCAAACATGCATGTGTGCTCACCTCTCTGAAGAGCAAACACATGTGTGTCTTTTCATCATTTCCAGAGAATGTAAGGGACACTGAGCAAAGTTAGGGTTTTATGCTCCTAATCAGGGTCAATCTTTTAGCACTGGGGGGCGGCGCCTGCAGTGCCAGCATCCCATATGGGTGCTGGTTTGAGTGTGGCTGCTACACTTCTGATCCAGCTCTCTGCTATGGCTTGGGAAAGCAGTAGAAGATGGCCCAAGTCCTTGGACTCCTGCACCCATGTGGGAGACCTGGAAGAAGCTCCTGGCTCCTAGCTCCTGGCTTTGGATTGGCCCAACTCTGCCATTTGGGGAGTGAACCAGCAGATGCAGGACCTCTCTCTCTCTCTCTCTCTCTCTCTGACTCTGCATCACTGTAACTCTGCCTTTCAAACAAATAAATATTTCTAAAAAAGCTTTTAAACAATGAATCAGCTGCTAACACACAGCAAATGGCCCTGCGGCAATACCATGAGTTAAAAATGTGGGATTCTTCCAAGCTGTACAATTTCCAAACAAAGACATGATGTTGAAATTGTGTTCTGAGCTTCAATTACCAAGCCCTGGTAGCAAATGCTTCTAGCCAAGGCCGTTTCATGATATCTAGGGTCTAGGGTTATATATTTCTTAAAAAGAAGGTTTCTGATATACACATCTCAATTTCTTTATTTCTTTCTTTGCCTTTTTTTTTTTTTTTTGCAATAAAGAGTGCCCTTTCTCATTGACCTAAAAAGGGACAAGATTGTTATTAAATAAGACGCTAAAACTAGCTTGGCACATGGACTGCTTTGACTTGTAGATGTTCAGTAACCTTAATTTGAGAGGTTTTAGGAAATTCAATTAAAAGCCAAGAGACTGTATTTTCAGAACCCAGTGAGTGCCCTAATGTAACCAGATGCTGTTTTCCATTGTGAGGACATATCTGAAGCTGGGGGCTCTTCTGTGTGCACTCTCGCAGGATGGGCGAGAAGGAGGCTGCGCCTACGGGGACCCCAGGCAGAGGAGGCCAGACCAGAGTCACGGCAGCCTCCTGGGCTACACCTCCTTGGCTTTGAAGCCAAAAGGAGTCTCATGAGGAACATGTGGGTCATCGCTCACACTGGGTGCAGGCGTGAGCATTTGGTGCAGCAGTTCAGACGGCTCGGGGGCTACCCACGTGCCGTGGTGCAGTGCCTGGGTCTGTGCCAGCTCCACTTCCCATCCAGCTTTCTGAGAGTGTGCACGCTGGGAGCAGCAGGTCTCTGCTACCAGTGGGGGCCTCAACTCACTTCTGGGTCCCTGGCTTTGGACTGGCCCAGTCTCAGAAGTTGCAGCATTCGAGGAGTGAACCAGTGAACAAAAGATCTGTGTCTTTCTCTTTCTCTCTCTTTTAAATAAAAATCTTTAAAAATGAAAATTTTAAAATGGCTCTTGTTTTCATGGTGGTGTTTCTCATCCTAGATAACCATGAGTGTAAACCACCATTAACAACCTCAGTCATTGGACTGGCATGGTGCTGCAGCAGGATAGACCACTACCGGTGACTCCGTCCATACAAGCCCACTTCCTGTCCAGCTCCCTGCTAATGTCCCTGGGAAGGCAGTGGAAAATGGCCCAAGTGCTTGGGCCCTGCCACCTGTGTGGGAGACCCCTATGGTGTTTCAGGCTCTTGGCTTCAACTTGTTCCAGCCCCAGCTGTTGCAGACAGTTAACTATGAGGACAGCAGATCTCTCTCTCTCTCTCTCTCTCTCTCTCTCTCTCTCTCTCTATTTCTGCAGCCCCTTGAAGCTGCAGAAGAGGTGTGGTTTCTCCCTGGCTCCAGCAAGGGTCCGACTTCAGAGCTCACCCACCTGGCGTGCTGCATAAAATGGAAAAAATAATTTTATAACCTTGCTTTTGCAGTTGTGTGGCTGTGAGAAACTTGCTTAATGTATTGATTATGATTTCTCAGCAATCACAATGCATATTCAAGAATTCTTGCCAAGTGAGAAGAGTCTAATTCACACCACGCTTTCACAGGCGATGAAATGTTCAGGGATGGTGAAGCTGACAGAATATGTTTCGCAGGCATCCAGTCAAATATTTATTAATTTATATTGTTAGTTTCTTTTTTTATTTCTTGGGATGGTGTCTCAGTTCCTGTGAAGGTGCGGTGTTTCTTCCACTCCTACTTTGAGAACAGAGAACGCTGAACCGTCTCGCACCCTACACAGCTGCCCAGGAAGGGGCGTTTGGCGTCGGCAGACCACAGATGTAAAACTTTTTAGCCGAGTAAACGTGGAACCCTAGTAGCATAAGCCCCCATTTTGAGAAGAGGGTGCAAGAAATCAGAAGTATGAAACCGTTTAAGAAAGAAATCAGCTTATTTTTTGGGAGATTTATAAAGCTATCACCTGGACATTCCATTTATTCAGAGCCAACACAATGAACTGCTCTGCCTAGAATATGCAAATAATCTCTGGGACTGGAGTGCCAGCAGATAAATTACTTGGGCTATTTTTTAAAAATCCAATTCAGATTTATTCTGCCGCAAGATGCTGCTTCCCCGGAGATTTCAGCTCCCGGAGTCCCCTGACATCTGAGGTCTGAGCATCCGAGTCTGATCTGAGGGGAGGATGAGGCCCACTGCTATCTCTGCAAGAATGAAATTAGTCCATCTATTCTATTAGAGCTAATTCTCTAACCCCTCTTTGTAGGCAAGAAAAGCTGTGAAATAAATCTCCAATAATTGGAGAACTGAGTCGCCGGCTCACCAGGATGACTGAGTTCCTAGTCGCTTCTCGGAGAGGCAGTGCGTGATTCAGGGGGCTGAGCACTGCGCAGAGTAGGCGCACATCAGAGCAGCAGCCCGGAGCCCACACACCCGTCACAGACACTGGGTGTAGAACTGCGAGGTGCCGGATTTCATGTGGTCCTTAGAGATCTGAATGGCTTCCCAGTGGACGCCGCCTCCTCCTCCTTGTGGCTGAGATCTCTAGAACTCTGTGCCACACCTAAGATCTGCAGGGAAACTCGAAATGCAGGTGCAGGAGCGCTTGTCTGAAATGTTCCTGCGAGAAGGTCAGGACCCCCTCCCCTGAGGGACACTTCTTTTGGCTGTTGTAGCTAACCACACAGTAACCTGCGTTCAGAGGGAGCAGGCGCCCCAGGAAGTGAACCAGGCAGCCGAGGCGGGCAGGGGAGGGGGCCCCGCATGGTGGGTGCCCTGGGACCCCAGAAGGATCTGAAGCCTCCACTGGGAGGGAGGGGACTCTGCTCCCATTCCACACAGACCGCTCGGTTCCCCTTGAGCTGACACAGGTCTGCGAGGGACGCCGCCTCCCTAGTGCCGCGTGTGCACCGGACTTACCTGAGGACACATCCTGGCTAGCTGAGGACAGAGGCCGGGTCCAGGAGACAGACATGGGTGCTAAGAGCTCCAGAATGGCTGGAGAGTGAGGGCAGCGGTCGACCCCTGGAAACAGCTACGAACTAGGCTTCAGTGCAACTAAAGTGGGCAGCCCATAAATGTCTTCTCAAATGACAACGCTCCTCAGAGGAAAGATCACAAAATAGATACTGCTCACATGCACCTCCCACCGTGTCCAGCACAGAAGAAACATCCTAGTTCTGCAAAGGAGTTGAACTTCACAACTGAGCATCACCACCTGTATCCCGGAGGACCAGGTGCCCCTGGAGACGCAGGCAGGGTCAGGGGCAGGGGCTTCCCTGGGGGCAGGCAGGGGCAGGGGCTTCCCTGGGGGCAGGAAGGGGCAGGGGCAGGGGGCAGGGGCTTCCCTGGGAGCAGGCAGGGGCAGGGGCTTCCCTGGGGGCAGGCAGGGGCAGGGGCTTCCCTGGGGGCAGGCAGGGGCAGGCAGGGGCAGGGGCTTCCCTGGGGGCAGGCAGGGGCAGGCAGGGTCAGGGGCAGGGGCTTTCCTGGGAGCAGGCAGGGGCAGGGGCTTCCCTGGGGGCAGGGAGGGGCAGGCAGGGGCAGGGGCAGGGGCTTCCCTGAGAGCAGGCAGGGGCAGGGGCTTCCCTGGGGGCAGGAAGGGGCAGGGGCTTCCCTGGGAGTAGGCAGGGGCAGGGGCTTCCCTGGGGGCAGGCAGGGGCAGGGGCAGGGCCTTCCCTGGGGGCAGGCAGGGGCAGGGGCAGGGGCTTCCCTGGGAGTAGGCAGGGGCAGGGGCTTCCCTGGGGGCAGGCAGGGGCAGGGCCTTCCCTGGGGGCAGGCAGGGGCAGGCAGGGTCAGGGGCTTCCCTGGGAGCAGGCAGGGGCAGGGGCTTCCCTGGGAGCAGGAAGGGCAGGGGGCAGGGGCTTCCCTGGGAGCAGGAAGGGGCAGGGGCTTCCCTGGGGGCAGGCAGGGGCAGGGGCTTCCCTGGGGGCAGGCAGGGGCAGGCAGGGTCAGGGGCTTCCCTGGGAGCAGGCAGGGGCAGGGGCTTCCCTGGGAGCAGGAAGGGCAGGGGGCAGGGGCTTCCCTGGGAGCAGGAAGGGGCAGGGGCTGCCCTGGGGGCAGGCAGGGGCAGGGGCAGGGCCTTCCCTGGGGGCAGGCAGGGGCAGGGGCAGGGGCTTCCCTGGGAGTAGGCAGGGGCAGGGGCTTCCCTGGGGGCAGGCAGGGGCAGGGGCAGGGCCTTCCCTGGGGGCAGGCAGGGTCAGGGGCAGGGGCTTCCCTGGGGGCTGGCAGGGTCAGGGGCAGGGCCTTCCCTGGGGGCAGGCAGGGGCAGGGGCAGGGGCTTCCCTGGGAGTAGGCAGGGGCAGGGGGCAGGGGGCAGGGGCTTCCCTGGGGGCAGGCAGGGGCAGGGGCAGGGGCTTCCCTGGGAGCAGGCAGGGGCAGGGGGCAGGGGCTTCCCTGGGAGCAGGCAGGGGCAGGGGGCAGGGGGCAGGGGCTTCCCTGGGGGCAGGCAGGGGCAGGGGGCAGGGGCTTCCCTGAGAGTAGGCAGGGGCTTCCCTGGGGGCAGGCAGGGGCAGGGGCAGGGCCTTCCCTGGGGCAGGCAAGAGCAGGCGCAGGCACCCTTGCCCAGGTGGTGACATCACGCACAGGCACGGGGGACATGGAGACTTTCACGACAAAATGGAAAGTGTTGAGAAGAATGCAACAGGAAGCCCCGAATGAAAACGCAGTAGCAAAAATGTGGACTCACTGGATCTGCTTAACAGATCACTGGACACAGAGACAAGGAGGGTGAACTCACAGCCGGCCCAGGAGAAATTACTTGAATTTGGCCCAGCAATTCGGACCACAGTTGAAACCCACGGCCTGTATCAGAAGCCGTGGTTTGAGGCCGGCTCCTCCACTTCCAGTTCAGCCTCCTGCTGACGCACCCTGGAGACAACAATGACGTCTCAAGTGCTTAGGCCCTTGCCACCTGCCTGGGAGACTGGGATTGGGCTCCCAACTCCTGGCTTTGGCCCGGCCCGGCCCTGGCTGCTGTTGTGGGTGGTGGTGCTGGTGATGGGGCGGGAATGATCTTGTGCACGGGTGCTGCCTCTGTGTCTCTCCATTTTCTCGCTCTCTGGCTCCATCTCTCTGCCTCACACATACGTAAGTGAATGTTAAAAATACATAAATAAGAGCGCATGAGACAGCACCCGTTTGACAGAAATCCAGCACGCTGACATCATCACATGGTGCTGAGGCCATGGAGCCACAGGAACCCTCCTCGGCACTGGTGGGGACGCAGGGCAGCACAGCCGCCCAGGAGGGCAGCTTGGCAGCTTGTCTCAGAGCTAAACATAGCTCGGCCTATGTGCAGACTTTCCACAGCCACAGGCTGACAGTCGGTGGTGAGCTGCCTTGCCCTCAAATGCTGTGGCAATGTTCACGGGTGCCGAGGTTCAGAAGCAACCAAGCTGGGCTTGGACAGGGGAGCGGATCAACCCTGCGGTGCTCAGCGGTGAGCTGCTGGGGCAGGGAGGGCCAGGGCGCCAGAGCAGGGCGGCCAGGCTCTTGTGTGCGGCTTCCTCCCAGAAACTGGGGAAGCAAAGACAAGGTCACGGGCTGAGAAAAGTCGCCCAGAAGTGCAAACTGAGCGGGAAGCGGCCGTCGGCCCTGGAGGCACGAAGCCTTCTCCAGGGAAATGGGTTGGCAGCATTTGCTCTCAGGAGACCCACATTACAAGGAATTTTTCTTTCAGACAGAAATAAAATCATCCAAGAAACCTCCAAGAAGATGTGTTAAATATTAGACTTCAAACATAACGTTTATAAGAACCTTGTCTGTTGAAGTAATTATAAAAACAGCCAGTGGAAGATGTAAAATGAAATAGGAAGAAACACCCAACCCAAATAAAGGAGGAAGAGGGGAACCAACACAGAGAAGATGGGTCCAACAGGAAACAAGAGGGGAGGGGCGCCTGATAGTAAACCGGACAGCCCAGCAACTGGGTTAGCCTGCAAGTGAAAGGCATGTGCAGTCGGCTGTGAGCCTGAGGGGGTGAGCGCCTCCACCCCCAGGCCAGGCCAAGGACAGGCCCAGACCCTCCCCCAGGACTCTAGTCTGTTCACTGGGGCTCTGCCATGAGCCCAGGGAGCCTCTGGCCCTGCCTAAGCTGTGGTGCTCCTCCTGCCCCTGGCACTGCAGTGCTGGTCCAGTGTGGCTCTGGTTCTTTCTCAGAGATGTTCCTGGGAGCAGCAGAGTTCTACTCCTGACAATGCACGTGCCTTCTGTGCGTCTGAGCCCTCTCTGCTGTCCTGCTCTGCACAGAGCCCTGCTTTGTCCACTCTGGGTAAAGGCGTTTGTGGGCTATTTTTAAAGAAAGTGAGGGTGCTAGTCTAGTCCGGGTTTCACAGATCTTCCTGAAACCGCTGGGTTTTTCTTTTTCCAAACTTGGAACTTTTTTTCTGTTTATGCAAGACATTTTAAACAATTTTAATAAGGCATTTAAACATCTCTTTCCTAAAATACATGTCTCTTTAATAATTGGAAAGAAACCATTACTTTTTTTTGTCACCATTTCAGGTTCAAAGCTAGATAATGAGCTTAAGCAAGTACTATGTTCTTCTGTTAAGAGTTCTACATAGATGATCCTTTAGCTTGCAATTAAAATTTCTCTGCCTTTTTTTGCGTGGGAAAACTTCAGGGATTTTTTTATAATTGCTAAGATCGACTTTTCCCAGGCTTTGAATTCAAAGTCTTCCTTTGCAATTAAAATAATTTAAGTTACATTTGTGGTTCACATTTAAAGTCCTGTAGTGTACATTTTCCCATTAAGAAGTATGTACTGATTTTCTTTAGAAGCATTTAGAAATCTTGACCATAAAAGTGAATAGCTGGGGCTGGCACTGTGGCGCAGTGGGTTAACGCCCTGACCTGAAGCGCCGGCATCTCATATGGGTGCTGGTTCTAGTCTGGGCGGCTGCCCCTTTTCCAATCCAGCTCTCTGCTATGGCCTGGGAAAGCAGTAGAAGATGGCCCAAGTCCTTGGTTCCCTGCAGACACGTGGGATACCTGGAGGAAGCTCCTGTCTCCTGGCTTCGGATCGGCACAGCTCCGGCCATTGTGGCCATCTGGGGAGTGAACCATTGGACTAAGACTTCTCTCTCTCTGGCTCTCCTCTCTCTGTGTAACTTTGACTTTCTAATAAATAAATAAATCGTTAAAAAAAGTTTATAGTTGCTATTGTCAGTTTTTTAAAAAATATATGAATAAGCTACATGTTTAATATGAGAGGCTTCACTGGAGAATTTATACCAGCCTGAACTTCTAGTTTGTCTAAATAAGGTTCCCAAAATATCTGTGGTTTTGAATAGTTTGAAAAGAGAGAAGCAGCCTGGCGTTACAGCATGTCCAGTCAGGGTACTGGCTCCGCTGCCGGTGTTCACGACAGCTGGTGGCCTGGTGTGTCTCAGCTGCCCCTCGCACTGCAGTGCTGGTTCCAGTGTGGCTCTGGTTCTTCTCAGAGATGTTCCTGGGAGCAGCAGAGTTCTACTCCTGATGATGCACCTGCCTTCTGTGCGTCTGAGCCCTCTCTGCTGTCCTGCTGTGCACAGAGGCTCTCAAACTACATGTTCAGGACAGTGACTTGGAGATACTCGTTAAACAGCAGGCTCTGGGGTCCCATTCCTACGGGTGCACATTAATGGGTGGGGTGGGAGTCAGTTTATGAATTTGTAGGCATTACTCTGGAGAGATCTGATTCAGTGGACCCTGATATAAAAGACAGAAAGCTAAGTGCTTTTATCTTTCAAGTAAGCTCTGACTGTTTTCCAACCGAGAGAAATCTGTAGCCTATTCTATGCCAGTAGATAGGGGAAGGATTGGGTTGATTTCAGGCACACGCGTACTCACAACCTCTACTCAGCAGGGCTGTCGATTTCTTCCTTAGGTGAATGAGGAAATGGAGAGAACCAGGATGAAGACTGGGATCTTAGCGGGGGCACCCTGAGGGGAGGTGAGTCCTTTCATTCTGAGGGAGACTAGGGGAGGAGAGCAAGTGGGGAGTGGGTTGGGAGAATGAGCAAGATAACCTATTAGTATGGATTGTTTTTGTCCCCTTGAATCTTCCAGGATTTTTCCTTAAGGTAAATGAACAAACGTGTCCAGTTCTGAGATGTTAGAAACCAGAGGGGATTTGAATCATGGTACTGTCTGAACCAGACATTAAGTAAGATTATTACATGCAACCCTGATAAGATTAGGAAACTTGTTATGGTATGTGATAGAATTGAAAACACAGTTGGAGTTAGAGTATGAAAACAGATTAGATACAGCTGGAGAGAACATTGATAAATTGAAATACAGATCAGAAGAAAATACCAGATTAAGCATGAAAAGCCAGAAGAAAATAAATAGAATATAGAGGAGAGGGCAGCATGCATGGGCAGTAGAGTGAGACGGCCTCACAGTGGGTCGTTGGTGCTGAGGGGAGAGCAGAGAAGAGTTAGGCAGAAGACATGAGCATTTCACAAATCATTAAAAGATTGCGTTACCAGTACAAAACACCAATGATGTTTTGTCAATAAATGAGATTGGGAAAAAACTGATCAGAAATTCCTTCCATCCTTGAATGAAAACTGCTCTGCAGTCGCCCCCGTGCTTCCCCTCACAGGAAGTGGAGTGCAGGACTTCCTCACCTTGGATCTCCCCGGAGCCTGTGATGGCTCTTGACAGGCAGAACGTGGAAGTGCAGAGAGGGGCATGCTTTCTGGGCAGAGGTCTTGGACTTGGGCTCCTTTGTTCTCATTGGCCATAGACGTGTGTGTGTGTATGTGGACGTGTGTGTGAACATGTGAGAAACCAGCAGAGATAGGGCCTGGTGACAGCCAACACTGGCAGTGGGACAGGGGACTCTCAGCCCTAGCTAGCAGCCAGACTTAGCAGCTCTATAAAACCCTGCAGGGAAGACAAACAAGAGATGCCCCCTCCCACCACTGCTAGCTGAACCCAGCCCCAGTTGTGAACCCACAGAAAATCATGCACAGATAAAATGCCTGTTGGTTAAGGCACTAAATGTTCAGATAGTTCGTCAAGCAACACCATGTAAGTGATGCAGAAATTGGTATCTAAAGTTCAGTTGTGCCTGTAATAAAAATGAGATCTGTGCTGGTGACTGTGGGATTTGGTATGGAGTGAAGGCGGGATGTTGTGCAGGGCCTTACAGAGGGATCAGAAAGAGCCATAAGGAAACACCTATGGGAGGTGGGAAGCTGTGCTCCTCGGTGGCAGGTGGGGCTGTGACCTGGGGTAAGTGGAAGTACTGAAAACATTCTTAGTGAGCCTGTGGCTCTAGCCAGGGCAGTGTCAGGCAGAAGGTGGCCTGTGTCGGCTTGAAAGCAGACCTCAGAGGAAAGACACAGGGCCTGGAACTCTCTGGCTCATGAAGTCACCTGCTGTGCCCCCAGCCTTCCGAACACCCTCAGAGTGAGGACTGGTTACAGCGATGGTGAGGTCGCGGGTGTGGCTCCAGGGAGCCCTCAGATAATGTAAGAGGGGGACTAACGGGGGCAGTGTTGTGGCACAGCGGGTTAAGCTGCCATCTACAATGCCGGCATCTGATATGGGCACTTGTTCGTGTCCTAGCTGCTCCTCTTCCAATCCAACTCTCTGCTTATGGCCTGGGAAATCAGCAGAAGATGGCTCAATTGCACCCACATGGGAGACCTGGAAGAAGCTCCTGGCTCCTGGCTTTGGCATGGCCCAGTCTCTATCACTGTGGCCATTTGGGGAGTGAACCAGCAGATAGATCTCTCTCTCTCTTTCTCTTTCTTTTTCTCTCTCTAACTTTGACTTTCAAATGAATAAATAAATTATTCTTTTTAAAAAAGACAAAGTGGAAGAGGGCCATGGAGTCTCAGCCAAGGAACAGAATTTAAGAGTTGCTTCCAAGATGCTGACTTGACCAAAGTGGAGAGAGCCCGGTCTTTAAAACACGGGTGCTCCTGGACTTACGATGGGGCTGGGTCTTGATAGTCCCACAGTAATCGGGGAACAACATAAGGTGACAAAGCACTGGTACATCTGACTTCTGCCCATCGCAGCTCAGCACACAGATGCACACGGTGGTTCCCCCTTGTGGTCACAAGGCTGCCTGGGGGCTGCCGGTGCCCAGCCTCGCCAGAGAGCACCCTGCTGCGTCTCTATCCCAGGAAAAGACCCCAACTGAAAATCCAAAGAACAGTTGCTACTGAGTAGTGTGTCACTTTTGCCCCTTCACAGTGTGGAAATCCTAAATTGAGTCTTTGTAAGTCAGGGAATTTGTGTGATGTGAACATGGCTTTGGAGACTTGGAGAGTCACCCAACAGGGCATAAAGGAAATCCAAAGTATTTCAGACAAGTATATGGAAAATAAAACAGAAGACAGGTCAGCTCTGAGCCTGTAACTTGGAGAAGAAACGCTGAGAGAGAAAGTTAGCTGTAAAGGCAACAGGAGCAGATGTTCAGAGGGTGGGGCTCACAGCCTCAGACGTCAGCGCACGAGGAAGTGTCCCAAGGGGCTCAGAGGCCATGGCCACAGAGTGTTCTCTGCGCCTGGAGGAGAAGCTAAGGAGATGCATTTGCTTCTGTCTCAGAAAACCCCACTGAGCCATGATGGCTGTGTCCTGGTCTCGTGCTTTCGGACAGGGGTTGCCGTGAGGGTCCTGATTCTTGCCTCACCACTGTATCTGGGGATGTGGGGCACTGGACTGGGCTTTGTGTTCGGAAGACGTGGACTCTGGAAGCCCTGTTGCCCCCTCTGGATGGGGTCCCAAACTGGAGCCTGAGGCTTCAGCCGGCCGAGAGCTTCGAGAGTCCTGGAGCCCAGGAGCGCGCTCTGCAGGAGAGAGGGTGTGAGGAGTCGTGCCCAGGCGCACACTGCGGGGCATCGGCTCAGGGAGCTGCAGATGCCTGCCCTTGCGCACCTGCCTCCTCATCCCGCTCCTGTCCCTGGGAGGTCGCGCTTCTATCTCCATCATTTTGAGGCAGGGCCTGCCAGGTGATGTGCCTTGACCAAGAACGTGTAACAGAGCTGAGGTTTCTGTTCAGAGTCTTGGTGGATTTGCTGCGCAGAAGCAAGTGAGAAGCCCTTTCAGGCCACGTGTATTTCACGTAGGAAAACACAGCCGTGCACACCCACCCCATACCCTCCTCCCAGAGGCCCGCAAAGGTAGGGATGTAGAACACAGGGCGACAGCACCAACTCAGTGCACACCAGTGAGTATTTCTCATCTCTTTCACAGTCCAAATAAAAATATCAGCAATAATTTTTAACAGGACAAAATCATTCTAGTATTTATTTGTATCAGTCAACTGAAAAAAAATAAATTTACAGTGCAGGAAGAATCAGAAAGTTTACTCATCGTAACAAATGTAAAAACACATTGTATATGTAACAGTGATTTTGGTAAAAATGAAGTTAGGATGTCTGTACAAGAATGTAATGAGTAAATCATTGAGATGTGTATTTAAATGCATACTGCATTTTAACAAATAATAAATTAGTGTTCATTTCTGATTTTTTAAAAAACTGAACTGCTAAAAAAAATAGGATAATGTGCCCGGATGCTACCTTTGTCCCAGCGGTGACAGTCTTGTCACTGACCCCCTCCTACGTGTGCTGCCAGCCAGCCCTCGCAGTGTGGCCATGCCCTCAGCCTGCTGGGGGCAGTCTTCTCTCCCAAGAGTCCTCACCTTTTCATTTCAAACTCACTCTTCTTCAAGCAGGATTATCCAATAAAATGATTCCTGCCAAAGGTGCATATGTGTGTGTGTGTGTGAATATATGTAGTCACATATATATGATTTATTTATTTATTGAAAGTCAGAGAGATCAATCTTCCATCTGCTGGTTCACTCCCCAAGTGGCAACAATGACCAGGGCTGTCCAGGCCTGATGCCAGGGGCCCCGTATGCCATCTGGATCTCCCATGTGGGTGGCAGAGGCCCCAATATTTGCGAGTTTTTCCTCGGGTTTCCCAGGTTCATGAGCAGTGAGCTGGACTGGGAGTGGAGCAGCTGGACTCACACCAGGACCCTGATATGGGAAGCAGATGTCCCAGGCTCCCTGTGACGCAACTTCGGCCCCTAAACGGTTTATCTTGATGAGTAACTGTCTTCTTTTTAATCAGCATCTTTTTTTTTTTTCATAGAGCTTAAAAAGGCATCCTATTTTTAAAAAAAATAAAAGTAGAGTTGTTAAGATTATGGCTGAACTGCCACATACAATGAGGTTGGCACAACTGGAGAACTCTGGGGTAAACAAATCTGCCATGAAGCAGAATTAATGCTGAGAGTTAAAGACAAATGTTTAAAAATAAAGGCCTGGGTACAGTAAGAGAACACTGAAGTGTCTGTGAACGGAGTTCTGTTGGGGACAGCTTTGTTGAGACGCAGTCCTGGTCTTTGGGAACTTCTCTTGGTTAGGCAGCCGCAGCAGGTACTCCCGTACCTGTCACTCTCTCTGCCTTGAGCCTGAGTGACCACTGATCCTTCTGTCCCCACGGCCTTCTCTGCTCCTCATACTCCATGTGAACAGGCTCAGCCCTGGCAGCTGGAAGCTTGCAAGGCCACGCATCTGTCCTGCATCGTTCATTCATCCCGTGTGGCACGTGAGACGCCGTGCTATGGCGGCCACGCGGGGCGGATTGCTCTCTGTGGCATGTGGGCACGCCCACTCTGGCTGCCATGCAGTGTGGCCCTCGCAGTGTGGCTGCTCTGAGCTTCCGCACGGTTCATTGCCGGGATTGTGGTTTCCAAGCCCAGAATTCCACTTGGTTCTTTCAGAAATAGTTCCTCTGTCTCGACTGACATTCTCAACTTAGGGCAGAATGACAGTTTGCTTCTTTAATTACTCGTTCCTTTAGTTCTTTGAACATAGCCTCACGGTGACTTTGAAGTCTTTTCTGTGAAGTCTGACATCCTAGTGGTGTCTGTTGCCCATTTCTGTGTGTGTCTCGTGAGCAGTCTTTCCTGTCTGCCTGCACGCCTCATCGCCTTCTATGTGGAGCAGGGGGTTCAGCTCGCTAATGCTGTGACTGAGGAGTTCCTGCTGCCTCAGGTGCTCAGCGAGTCCACCTCTCTCGCGATGCACAGGGTCAGACAGTCATGGAGGTGCAGGCAGGCTGGTGGGCATCCCAGGGCCCCGGGGGCTGCAGCTCACTGGGACTCTGTCTCCCTGACTGCACCCACTGTCAGCTCCCTCATGGCCAACGGATGGAGTTAATGGGCTTTTGAAAGAGTTATTGACTGATTTTGAAAGGCAGAGAGGGAGGGAGGAGAGCGAATGTGACTTCGAAGACAAAGAATACGACATCATATGACATCCAAGACAAATGTAAAGAAAAAGGAATAAAGTTGATGATATAAAATGTAAAAAAAAAAGTGTGTTTCTGAATTTAGATGGCAAGCAGGAAGAAATAGTAACCACAGAAATTAGTATCTTAAATAAAAATTCGGCAAGCCTCTAGGATAAAGATGAGCACTCAATAAACACAAGAACAAATAACACAAAAGGGCAATTCATCAGATGCACAGACACATTAACATACAGGAAATTTAAAGGAGAGTGAGAAACACTTGATGTGCGTAAATTAAACACGATGTAAATAAAACCATAGAATCTAGGCAAACATGCTGTGATGAGAGAGCAAAGTGACTCAAACCCTGGCAAAATGAATAAACACCATATGAAAGCATGGGGAAGTCTTCCCTGGAGCACGTGATTTATTTAGGGTGGTGTAGGGTGTGAGTCTGCCGGTTAACTCAGGAGGACTTGCTCCTGAGGTGGGTGCTTAGCTGCTGCAAACCTCTGTCGGAAACCCACTTGGGGTTCACTTTACTTGCCCTCAGTGGTGGACGCTTGTGGGAGGGGAGCAGAGAGCGGTGCTCCTGACGCTGGCTGCAGGGTGGGGGCTGCTCTGGCCAAGCTGGGTGTGCACATTCCATGGGCCCAGGGGGCTTTGCTCTGACACAGGTGCCGGGGCTGCAGATTCCTGTCAGCTCTGAGGAGGCTGTCACTCACCCAGCTGAGACTCCCAGCACCCCTGGCCCAGCAGAGCCTCTGCACCTGCGTCTGCTTGGTCTCTGGTTGGACGAGCCAAGGGGCTGGGCCGGGACATCCCTGGCTCGCATGTGAATAGCCCTATGTTCATGGCTCCTGTGTCTTACTCATGCAGCATTTAGCCACAAATCTTCTTTTATTACAAATCACGGTGTCAGTCTGAAATTGCTGGGAGTGGGACCAGAGCCCTCACCTACCTCTAACGGTCGAAGACCACAGATATCTACTAATTAATAATTAGCAAAATGACAATATTTCTGGAGCTGGTAATTCAAATTCTAGGACTTTAACCTAAGGGAATAATAGAGTGTGTTTAAAATTTAACTTCAGGATACTTATGAGAGTTGTTTATTATGGCAGAACGACAAATTAAGTGGTTGACAATTTGTAGACATTAATGGAGTATGAAGCTGCTTGCAAAAGTTAGGGCACAGATAACTATTTAGTTATCTGAGGATCTCAGGCAGAAGAGAGTTTTAAGGGGTAGGCGACGTGGGGCAGTGGGTTAAGCTGCCACTTGGATGCTCACAATTCCAAGTCCGAGGGCCGCATCCTCCACTTCCAGTCCAGCTTCCCTCCCCAGAACAGTGAGAGCCGCAGTGATGGGTGCCTGGGTCTCTGCCACCCACTGGGAAGGCCCTGGTCAAGGCTCCTGGCTTAAGCCTGGCTCAATCCTGCTGCTGTGGGCATCTGGGGAGCAAATCAGCAGACAGAAGATTCTCTCTTGCTCTTGCTCTCTATATCACTCTTTCAAATAAATGAAAAATAATCATTTAAAAAAATTCAGGCTATACAGCATGTGCAGAAAATGATAATGAAACAGTATGTTCAAGCTGAGATGTTTTAGAAAATAATAACTGTGAACATAGTATCAATTGTTTATGATAAAGTTGAATAATAAGAGGCATTATTACAGCTGGTGCCGCGGCTCACTTGGCTAATCCTCTGCCTGCGGCACCCCAGGTTCTAGTCCCAGTTGGGATGCTGGTTCTGTCCTGGTTGCCCCTCTTCCAGTCTAGCTCTCTGCTGTGGTCTGGGAAGGCAGTGGAGGATGGACCAAGTGGTTAGGCCCTGCACCTGCATGGGAGACCGGGAGGAAGCACCTGGCTCCTGGCTTCGGATCAGTGCAGCGGCCATTTGGGGGGTGAACCAACAGAAAAGGAAGACCTTTCCCTCTATTTCTCTCTCTCACTGTCTAACTCTGCCTGTCAAAAAGAAAAAAAAAAGGTGTCATTAAAATCCAAGGATACTGCATATTATGAAGAGCTATGCATAATTTTAAACATTTTTATATTATTTATTTAAGAAGCAGTTACAGAGAGAGAAGGTGAGACGGAGAAAGAGATCTTCCATCCTCTATTTCACCCCCAAATGGTGGTAATGGCCAGGGCTGGCCAGTAGCCTGGAACTCCATCTAGGTCAAAGACGTGAGTGCAGGGTTCAAGCACTTGTGCCATCCTCCACTGCCCTTCCAGGCGCATTAGCAGGGAGCTGGACTGTAAGTGGAGCAGCCAGGATTCGAACTGGCACTTATATGGGATGCTGGTGCCTGGGTGCCCAGCACCCACACCACAACACTGGTCCCTGAATTTCAAACTTTTTCTGCACCAAAATTAATTTATTTTAATTGTATTTTCCATGAACTTTATGAAATACCCTCAAATATGATTGCATATTTTTTTTCTAATTTCTTTGTCATTGTTTTTTTTTTCCCTCAAATATCAGTGTTTCAACAACGTGGCCTCTGAACCTGCATCAAAGCTGCTTGGTTGGTTTGTAAAATGCATGAATCCAAATCCCACCCCAGATGCATTGGACCGAAATACCCTGCAGGATGTGACCACTGTGCATTGTTCTGGAAAGAATTACCGCGGAACTCAAGAACACAAACCAGCACTAGCTCCTGGGTGTGGGGTGCTGGGAATCTGCACCGCTGAGCACTTCCTGGGGTGCTCTGAGTGGGGCTTGCACCTGCCGTTTCCATGAAGGTGGGGCCAGTGACCCCCACCTCGGGCTCCATGGGGCCTGCAGAGCCTGCTTCCAGGGTCCTGCTGCAGCTGCGGGTGAGCCTCAGACTTTCTGCTTCTGCACCCGAGCACAGGAATGCTGGGAGCCCTTGGCTGCCTGCTGCGAGCCGTTTGCTGGCTGACTGTCTCCCCACATGTGGCTGCTCACTACACAGAGGGCCACAGGCTGTCTGGGTCAGAAGCCACTGTAGCCTTCTCTTGACTGTGATGTCCCTTGTGCCAGTGAGACACTACATCTAGCCAGCCTTGAAAGGAGAAGGAATTAACTAGGACTCTGGAGTCTGATATTTGACGATTCCTGCACAAGCCCCTTGCCTTCACTCCTGTTAACAGAGCGGAAACTGCGATGGGGGATCTGACGGTCGCGTTCCAGCCCAGGGCTCCAGCACTGTCGCTGCTGGTTTCTCAGCCAAGGCTGTGCTGCCGGGGGGGGGGGGGGGGGGCAGACCAGAGCTCCAGCTTTCCCCAGTCCCTGAGAAGACACACTTTCAGTTCACTGTCTCTCTGCACCTGCACTCCAGCTCTTGGAGCTATCCTACATGTGAGCAGCTATAATCTCAGAGACAACAGCCAAACCACCCAAACCCATCTTGGAAATAAACACAAAGCAGCTCTGGTCTGTAAGAAAAGTCCCATGTGACTGCAGCACCCAACTTATTTGAAGAAGCTGGCAAAAGTCAGGGTCCACCTGACCCTTCTGTCTAAGGCAGCGTAGTCCTCAAATGACTGTGTGCAGTGGTTGCTGAGCTTCGCGGATCAAAGGAGATGGATTTGTAAAGCTGCCCACTTGCTGGAATTCAAGTGTGACCTGAGGTAAGTGCTACAGGCCCTCGGGTCTACTCTTGCAGACACACAGAGAGCTGATGAAGATTCTATTTGCCCACCACGCCGAGGTCACACAAGGAGCGGCTCTGCCGTCTTCTTTTGGTTCTCACACTGCAGAGGTTCCTCCTGTTTGCAGTATATTTAGATCCACGTCTTAGTAATTTGTGTGGGCTTTATCTGTTCATGAGTTTGCAGTTTAAAGTACCCCAGGCGCAGCGCAGAAGCACTGTCCAGAGTTTCTGAGCACAGGGAGACACAGTGTGCCTTCTGGAGAATGGTCTGTGTGTTGCATCAGCTTGGCTGGGCCCTAGCCTCCTGCTGCTGGCCGTGGGTTCAAGGTTAACCACTTAGCCGTGCATAGTAAGTAAGGCCCCTGATGAGAAGCACACAGAAGCCAGGTTAGTGTTGATCGGCTGATGGATACGTCTTCCCAGTGGCCTTTGGGGACCTGGCACTCTCCCTCCCCTAGAGTGATTCAGTGTTTTCAGCGAATTTATAAAACACTGCTGAGAAACCCACAATGAACTGTGGCTGCTTCTGCAGGGGAAGATGTCTGGAGCTCTTGTTTCCGAGTTTTGCCTAAGGAAGGTGGTCCAGTCTGGGGGAGGTGTGGAGGGCAGGACAGTGGCAGCGGACCACCTCCTGCGTCTACCTTTCCTGGCCTGACTCTGGGTGGAGGCTCACAGCCGTGTTTACAGAGGAATCCTGGCTGGGGGGTCAGGCTCCAGTGCCTGTCACAGCCTTTACGGCAATCCGCCCTGAGCCGCTGTGTGCTGATCATCGCTAGCCCACTGTGCGTGTTGGAAGCCCAGGCTCAATCCGTCACTAAAACAATGGCACGGGAGGCAGCTGGTGGCAGGCTGCTCTGAAAATCCTACCTGGGCTCCACTGTGCTGCAGCCCATTCCAGACTGAGCAGCAGTCCCCGGCTTGATCCCAGCAATTTGAACTACATCTTAAAAATGGGGAGCAGGGCTGTCTTTGGGGTGCTGCAGGTTAAGCCACCACTTGCAACACCCCCATTTGCACAGGGAGCAGCAGTTTGGGCCTGGGATGCTCTGTTTCCAATCCAGCTCCCTGCTAATACACCTAAGGAGGCAGCATGGCGCTTGGGCCCCTGCCACCCGCGTGGGAGACCAGGAAGGAGCTCCCGGCTGCAGCCTGGCCCAGCCCTGGCTCTTGGGGGCATTTGGGGAGTGAACCAGCAGATGGAAGATCTCCCTCTCAGTGCTCTGCTTTTCAGATAGATAGATAGATAGATAGATAAAATTTTAAAGCCCATCCCCTCAGGAGGTGCATGACGGGTGGGCGGGGCAGAGGAGTGTCCTGGAGTGAGTGGCACCTGTGCAATGCATTCTGCCCCTGTGTCCAAAAAGTCAAAAGCGTTCCCCAGGTTGACTCCCCTTGAGAGTGAGCAGACCTCCTTGAGACTGGTTTAACAACTGTGTGCAGCGTGACCTCGTGTCCAAATGGACTCCTGCATAAGGAGATGCGGAGGTGGAACTTGCTCGTGGGTGGACGCTGCCATAGGAGGAGGCCTGGCGGAGAATTGTGTCCCTGCTACTCCTGGCGCCCCCTGAGGATCGCCCACCGGATACCGCAGCCACTGTGATGGCCGCCCAGCCTGCCCGGATCTGTCTGGAATGTTCGCTGCGGGCAGCCCAGACCCTCACTCCCTCACACAAGGAGTCTTCTAGCAGAGGCTGCCGCTCTGATTCCCGCAGCCAGGAGAAGCCGCGGTCCATCCGGACATGCCGTGGCGGCGCTGGCGGGGGCTTGTCCGTGGGCGCGGCAGGGAGGCTGACGCCCAGTGCCACGACCGGGTCCAGTCCTGCTGCCACCGCTGCTGTGGACCGCGCAGACCCGAGCCCAGGGCTGGGGCACCCGACCCCGGATCCAGGTGAGAGAGAGGCACACCCACATAACCGGATGACGATGAGGCGGGGGTTACCGGGGCGCCGCCAGGAACGTGGAGACCCCCCTGACCTGTGGTGCCCAGGAGAAGGACACAGGCTGAGCTTTGGTCTCAGAGGCTCTGTGCGCTCAGAGGGCGCCCGCATCCACTTCTGCTGCTGTTCTTGTTTACTTTGTAAACATTTATTTGAAAGGCAGGCTTAGAGGGAGAGAGGTCTTTGATCTGCTGGTTTGCTCCCGGATGGCTGCAATGGCCAGGGCTGGGCCAGACCAAAGCCAGGAGCCACCAGCATCATCTGGTCTCCCTCATGGGTAGCAGGGGCTCTAGGACTTGGGCCATCTTCCGTTGCTTTCCCAGGCCATTAGCAGGGAGCTGGACTGCAAGTGCACTCTGCGCCCATGTGGGATGCTGGCGTTGCAGGCACGGCTTTACCTGCTAAGCCACAGCATTGGCCCCTGAATACAGTTCCTTTAAATAATAAAATAAATAAAAACAACAGACAAATCCCCAATCCAACACTGAGCGAACAAGACTGCTGCACTCGCAGGCAGGAGCTGCAGGGTTGCACGCGGCGCACGCGGTCAGCGGCCGCTGCAGCTCTGGGTGCGCAGATGCGGGCCCAGCAAACCCTCAGGAGAAACGCGGCTCCACCCAGCGCGCGCAGCCTTGCCCCGCGCCTCGCCACGGCCCCTCCAGCGCAGCGACTCCGCCTGAGCACTGACAGGTAAAAAGTCCCTCTTCCGGCTTCTCCAGTTCCGCCCCGCCGCCCGCCCCCAGCCCCGGCTCCTCCTGAAGATGCGCCCGAGGTTTGGGTGTACGGGCAGGTCGCGCCTCCTTGCGCCCCGGTGCTCAGCGACGTCGCCTCGGACACACCTCTGGCCTGCAGCCCCCACGTCCTGCCCGGGAGCCAGGGCGAAGGTCTCCGCGGGCCTGGGGACCAGCGAGGCGTCGCTACCAGTTCTCGCGCAGTGGTCCAGGCGCGCCTCCCCGGCAGTCCATCTGCCCCCCCTCCCCCCAAGCTCCCCCCGCAGGTGCGTCGCCTCGGCGCGCGCCTCCTCCGGCAGTGTTCTGAGCATGCCCAGCTCGGCCGCGCGCCGCATCCCAGCCACGCGCGGGCGCCTCCCCGCTCCCCGCCCCTCTCCACTCCCAGCGCGCCCCTCCTCTCCGCGGCTGCGGAGCCGGCAGCCCGAACTCCGGCGCGCCGGGTTTTTGGAGCGGCCGCGAGCGTGAGGAGGACGTAGAGCGCGGCACCAGGCAGCTCCAGGTCCACACCAGGATTGGCCGCAAGTGGGAAGGTTCGCTCTGCACGGGGACCCCGGCCGGTGCCGACGCCGCGCGCGGATCCTGCCCACACCGCGCTCAGGTGCGGCTCAGGTGAGAGATGCGCGCTCTGCTCCCGGCTCCCTGGAGCGCGGATTTGGGGAAAAACAGGGTTCCTGCGGGCTGGAGGATGGAGAGGAGCTGCCCGCGGCTCTCACTCGTACAGGGCTGGACCGGCCCGAGCGGGGCGGCCCTCAGAGTCTGGCCGCGGGCGCTGAGCGCCGAGAGCCCAGGAGGAGGCAGGGCCGCGGCGACCCTTCTCCCTTTCCGCCAGAACATAAGTTTGTTGTGCTGCGAAGCGAGCTCCGAGCCGGGAATGCTGGGGGACCCTTGAAATCCGCTCCGCCAGCCATCCAGCTCAGGCCATGCCCCTGGCGCGCAGATGACGGGCCCGGTCGCTGGCGGGGTTCCCTCTGAGGGCCGGAGGTGAGGAGGGCGGACGTGGGCTGTAGGTGGCAGGGCCGCTGGAACAGGAGCCGCGGCCGCGGCCGGAAAACCGCGGAGACAGAGACCGGCGTGCGGGGCACTGCCGAGCGCCGGGCTCGGGGCCAGGCGTCTGGGCAGCGGCGAGCAGTGGCCGCGTCCCTGCTCGGGCGGACCGCTCCTGGCTTCCCAGCTTCTACCAGGGCGCCCTTAGGGGCGGCACTCATTTCCAGCAACTTTTCGGGGGTCTCCAGGAGCTGGTGAGGTACGTGGGCTACCACCTTGTCCGCTCGCTGAACCCAGACAGCGGCGAGAGGCGCGCCCGGCCCCCGCGCGCTCTCCTAAGACAGAGGGCGCAAACCCGTGGCTGCGTGCGTTTCCCGTCTGTGCGCCTCGGAGCCGGTGTCTGACTCCTAATGGGAGGCGTGGAGGTGAGGGCGGGAGGACGGGGCTCCCCGGTGGCCTCGCTCGGTTGCGCCCGCCGGCACAGCCGGCCGCGGGGTTGCGGGCTCGCGGGGTCTGGCGCACCGAGGCTGCCGGAGGTCGCGCGACGCGCGTCGGGGCCCAGCGCTCTGGCTGCGCGGCCAGCGCGGGGAGAGGCGAGGGCCTGCGTGGCGGGCTTGGCCGGTCTGGGCGACGTGCGGGGAGTCGGGCTCCGGGAACTTTCTCTGGTTTTCCCGCTAGGATCGACACGGGGGCGGGAAGAGTGTCTTCTAATTGCATGGGAGCGCCCAGGGCGCCGGTGGCGGGAGTCGGGTGTTTTCAGGGCAGAACGCCACTGGGCTGGCGGCTGGGACACCCGCGGGAACCCCATGTCTGTTTTTTTGAGGGGGTCGTTTCTTCAGGGACTGAGGCGGGGACGCGGGGGAGGTCGGCACCTTTGCGCCCCGGGCGTCCCAGTCAGCTTTCCTCTCCTGGGTGGGAGTGAAGCGCTCTGCGGTGATTTCGCCTTCGATGCAGCCTTGCTGGCTCCTCGGGATCCGGGACTGCGCGCCTCCTCCGCGGTCCGGGAGCAGACGAGGACGAGGGCTCAGGGCTTCCAGAGAACGTCGGTTTTGCTGCTGGTCTCTGCCGATCGCAGCTGCACCTCTTGGCGGAGGCTGAACGTTAAACTTCGTTCTGTCCACTCTGGGCCCTGCCAGGGCGCCGCGCGCGCGGGAGAACTCCTCTTTACCACTGGGGCTGAGATTCTTAGGAAAGAGAGAGATTATCTATTTGAAAGGAGGGGAGGGGAGAGCGAGCGCCCGGTAGTGTTCGACCACTGCTTCACTCCCCAAATGGACTCAACAGCCAGGTTTAGGCTAGGCTGAAGCCGGAGCTCCTCCGGCTCTCCCACGTGGGTGCAGGGCCCAAGGACCTGGGCCATCTTCTAATGCCGGCCCAGGTGCAGAAGCAGGGAGCCGGATGGTAGCAGCGCAGCCGGTTCGCCAACTGGCGCTCCACCTGCGCCTCCCAGGCAGGGGCTTTAGCAGCGGCACCACAGGCGGGCTCTAGAGGCTGAGCATCTGAGAGGCGCCTGTGTGCGGGGCTGCTGGGCGTGGGCGGAGGTAAAGCCAGGTGGGCGGTGATGAGGTGACTACAGAGCGCCCTCCACAGTGCGGCTGGCGGCTGGCTTGGTTCCTGGGGGCTTTGCCTGTGGCTCTCAGCTCATCCTCCTGTAAGCACAGAACACCGTGACTGCACACGCTCCTGAAGACTCAGGGGCACCTGTTACTCCAGTCGAGGTGCAAGGGTGAGCACAACCGATAGCACTCTCAGAGAGGCTTCTGCACCCGTTTCGTCTGATAGTTAATGCTTTTCACGTGCGCACTCTGCCGTTCCTGCCCTAGACACAAAAATTAGTTCCCATCTCCTCGAGGAACACATCTTCTGTGAGAACTTGGGTTCCTAAGATTGTGATTAAACGACTGTTTTTCTTGTGATAGGCAGGTGTGAGGGTGTAGGGAATTCTTTTTTTCTGTTTTGTTTTGTTTTTATCCACAAAGCAGTGTTTGAAGGAGGAGGGAGGCAGGCCAGAGTTTGTACCTGATGTAGCGGCCTTTGTTTTTTTAACAATGACTTTCAGAAGGAACCTTGACCACACACCGCTGAAGTGTGTGCCTTGGTAGCAGACATTGTTCCACCATCTGCTGCTGATAAATGCACGCAAAGCAGAGCTGCAGGGTGGCAGGAGGTCTGGTGTCCTGCCCTGGGGTGCAGGAGGTCTGGTGTCCTGGCCCCCAGGGTCTCAGGGTGTGGGAAGTCTGGTGTCCTGCCCTGGGAGGTGCGGGAGGTCTGGTGTCCTGCCCTGGGGTGCGGGAGCTCTGGTGTCCTGCCCTGGGGTGTGGGAGGTCTGGTGTCCTGGGGGGGGGTGTGGGAGGTCTGGTATCCTGCCCTGGGGTGCAGGAGCTCTGGTGTCCCTCCCCAGGGTGGTGGTGGTCTGGTGTCTTGGCCTGGGGTGTGGGAGGTCTGGTGTCCTGCCCTGGGGTGCGGGAGGTCTGGTGTCCTGCCCTGGGGTATGAGAGGTCTGGTGTCCCAGCCCCGGGGGTGCGGGAGGTCTGGTGTCCTGCCCTGGGTGCAGGAGGTCTGGTGTCCCAGCCCCCCAGGGTACGGGAGGTCTGATGTCCTGCCTCAGGTGTGGGAGGTCTGATGTCCCAGCCCCCCAAGTTGCAGGAGGTTTGGTATCCCGGCCCCCAGGGTCTCAAGGAGTGGGAGGTCTGGTGTCCCTCCTGGGGTGCAGGCCCACTGCGAGGCCTCTGCTGCCCTGACTTCTTGCCCTTTCTCTCCTCGCCTCTGCTCCGCTGTTGCTGCAAACATCCTGCAGTGGAAGTCAAGCTGTTAGAGGTTGAGTGCAGCTGGAGTCAGGAGCGGATACAGGGAGACAGACCATGTCCTTCCCCCCCCCCCCCACTTTGGATAGGCAAGCGGGAGGGCTTGGGGTATCAGCTGGGGGAGGTGGAGCCCCGAGGGCAGAGGAGCCCTCCTCCCCTCGCAGCCATTGCCCAGGCTTCAGGCTGCTCACAGCTAACACTGCTTCTCCTGGCCTCTCTGTTGCTCTTCGTTCTCCTCCCCAGAACTGTGAAAGGAGCCCCTCCTGGTACCCGAGCTCCCCAGTCCTTGCTGGCATGGTCTGCAGGGCCACAGGACCGGGCCCTATAGTTGGGGCGCCCTCAGCCAGAGCTGAGTCCCCCATCCCATCTCTCTCCCGAGTCTCTGCCTTTTACCAAAGGGTTCCTGGCACCTGTGGCTCCCGGTGGCCGGGGTGAAAATGTGGAGTGGACAGACAGGGCGTGGCCCCCCTCCCCACCTCAGAGTCATTCCTGTGGCTTCCTCATGGTGATGGTGTCCTGCCCTCTGAAGACCCATTGCCCACACGCCCTGCTCATTGCCTGCCGCCGTGCCCTGACCCCCAGGTCCCAGGGTGTCTGTTGTACAATTCTGTAAACTCTTCTTCCCTCCAGTTTTCCTCTTTTCCGTGCTGTTGGTGTACACTTGTGTGCGTGGTACATGTGTGCCCCTCAAGAGTTCCCGTGATAGAATCTCAGTCGCAGCACTTGGAGGCAGGCCTTTGGGGGGTGAGGGTTAGGTGGGCTCAAGAGGGTGGAGGCCCTGTTGGTGACAGTACAAGGAGAGGGAGACTGGAGCCAGCATGTGTGCTGTGTTTCACTGTGTGTTGCGTGTGCCACCCGGCGAGGGCCCTGAATGGACCCCAGTGCCATCTCCTGGGAGCCAAGTGAACCCCATTGTTGAAAACAACCCAGCCTGTGGAATTTGAGCCACAGGAAGATGACTGAGATGGTGTGTGTGTGTGTGTGTGTCCACCCAAGCTCCCCCTGCCCCCGTGTGGTTTAGCTGGTAAGAGGGCGGAGCAGCCCTCCGGGGCTCACTGCCATGTGTCAGGCCCCAGGGCCTGGTGACAAGGTGGCATGGGCTGCAGTAGTAAGCTCCACCCTTGCAGGACTTTGAACAGCTTTTCCATCCTGCCCAGGTGAGGTTGTCCAGTGTCCATAGCTATGGTCCTGACTGAGCTCCTCTCCCTGGGGTCATGGCAGGGCCAGACCCTCATTGTCCTGTGGCCTGTGTCCTAGAACACTCATCTTCAGCTTGGGCTGGGTGCGAGCAGATATGGGGTGTGGGGACATGTCAGGAGGCTGCCCTGGGCCGGTGGGCGGACACAGGCGCAGGGCGTTCCTCTCTGCAGGGTGGCTGAGTGTAGCTGAAGCTGTGGAGGAGGAGGAGGAGAGGGGAGGCAGCAGGCAGCTCTGGTCCACTGCTTTTCCAGCTGGACTCCATGCCTGTCCTGATCTGACCCCTGTGACAACCAAGAGACTGGGACCAGAAGGATGTCCCCTGCGCTGCAGCCATCTTGCTGCCACAGAGAGCCGAGCTGCAGGACCCCAGGTGCCCTAGGAGGAGGCCAGAGATGGGAGGTCCCCTTGCTCTGAGCCCCCCAGTCCAGCTGGGCCGGCTCTGGGCCTCCTGGGTGGTGCCAGCTCCGTCCTGGCTCCCGGCCAGCCCTTTGGCTGAGGTTGCTTTGGGCTGGGTTTTCACCTGAGGTCTACACTGAGGAGTAGGCGAGAACAGAGGAGGAAAGGATTTGGGATAAAGATGGGGTCCTGTTGGCTTGCGCCGCTGGGTGCACTTGGCGTGTCTTCCGGGCTGAGTGCCTGACCACAGGCCCTCTCCTGCAGGGAGAGCGTCCAGGGCAGAGCCACACACAGCGGTGCCCCTGCCCCTGGATTGCTCCCGGAACCCTACACCTGATGCTCCTCAAACCCGACCTCTCCTCATGGAGTTATGGGAGGGAAGTGGGGCCCAAGCCACACCCCGGGTGCAATGGCCTCTTTTGGGGGGATTCTGGGCCCTGCTGGGCGGAGCTTTCCCTGCCCTTCCCTGTAGGCCCCAGCCCAGGGGAGCAGCCTCCACACCATGCTTGACCTGCGCGTGGGGTGCTCGTGGTCTGTGTCTGCCTGGTCTTGCGTCCAGTCTCCTCTCGCGGTCCCTTCCCTCTGTGCTCTCTCAGGTTGCTCAGTGCCCGGCTGCAGCAGAACCCAGCTCCAGGAGCGCTCCCTCTGCTGGACACAGTCCCCTTGGCCTTGTTCTGACCCCAGAGGAGGCCATCCCCGGGCCCACCAGGCCCCTGTTTCCCCCAGGACTGATGGGTTTCCAGGATGCCTGACAGTCCTCTTTCACAGCTGTACTGGGATGTAACTGGTACGTGTTCCACACGCACTGCACATACTTAATGCGCACAGTTGGGTGAGCTCGGATGTGGCTTTGCTTATGTGACCATTATGACAGTCAAGGAAATACACACACCCTTCACTGCAGAAAGCTTCATTGCTGACCCTCGGGTAGTTTCTAATGATTGATTAACTTGAAAGTCAGAGTTACATAGATAGAGGAAGAGACAGAGAAAGGAAGGAAGGAAGGAAGGAAGGAGGGTAGGAAGGAAGGTCTTCTCTCTGTTGGGTCACTCCCCTGATGGCCACAACAGCCAGGGTTGGGCCAGGCTGAGGCCAGGAGCTTCTTCCAGGTCTGACATGTGGGTGCAGGAGCCCAAGCACTTGGGCCATCCTCCACTGCTTTCCCCGACCATTAGAAGTAGAGCAGCCGAGTCTTGAACAGGTGCCCACATGAGATGATGGCACTGCAGGCAGTGGCTTTACCGGCTATGCCACAGCGCTGGCCCTGACATTGACATCAGAGCGAGGAAATCTCCAGATACGCTGGGATGGGTGAGTTGCCTGACTCCAACACGGTAATCCCGCTCATGTCAGGTGTGTACTGTGTACTCCCGTGTCAGGTTTCATTGCTGCGAGTGTCTGGGGACAGTGGGTGAGAGCTTGGGATTCTTATCAGTCCTTGATCCCCAACAAGTACTGTGCCTTTCCTAGGATTAGGTACATCACCCGCAGTAGGGTGGTAGTAGGTAACGTGGAGGGACATCCAGCCGATTAAGGGCCACTTAGTTCAGTGACAGCTGCGTGTGAGTTGTCACCAAGTACCCAAGGCCACAGGAGTTTTGTGAAGATTTTGTGCAGTGCCATGTGCCACACCAAGTAGAACATCGCCCCAGTCCTGGTGAGCTCCCAGTGAGCAGGTGATCGTTGTTTGCCTTTAAGAAATTCTTGCCTAGAACGTGGCGGGTGCCCCAAATGCGATTAAACTCAGAATCCACATTCACAGAGCATTAGTGATAGAACCAGGAGTCTGTGCTAAGTGGGGTTAGGGTTAGGGTTAGGGTTAGTCCGTGGGAGTGATAGGAATTACTGGCAGTGGTTATTTGGTCTTTGAAAAAGCAGCAGTGGATGGCAGTATTCCTTCCTTTAAGAGTAGGTTTGGTTTTTCTTGCTCATTTAAGCCACAGTCAATACCATTCAAGGTCCGGAAAGGGAAAATATTTTCCATTGTGTAGGCAGGGACAGTTTCAGCTCGTAATCTTATTTTTATTTTTAAGATTTATTTATTTTAAAGTCAGAGTTACCCAGAGAAGCAGAGGCAGAGAGAGAGAGAGAGGTCTTCTACCTGCTCATTCACTCCCTAGATGGCCACAATAGCTGGAGCTGTGCCGATTTGAAGTCAGGAGCTAGGAGCTTCTTCCGAGTCTCCCACACAGGTACATGGGCCTAAGGATTTGAGCTATCTTCTGCTTTCGCAGGCCATAGCAGAGAGATGGATAGGAAGTGGAGCAGCCGGGACTCAAACCGGCGCCCATAATGGGATGCTGGCACTACAGGTGGTGGCTTTACTTGCTACACCACAGTGCCGGCTCCTCATAATCTTAAAATGTTAATCTTTACTAATTAATTAGAGGTGGTACATTTTGGCGGATGGAGTTTGGTTCATGACAAATGAAGGCTGGGACAGCAGAACCGTAGCTGATTCTGTAATTATCTTGGAAAGCCAGCATGGAAAGTCTCCTGTGTCCGTAACACAGTACAGCAGCCTCTCTGGTTTCAACTGGATCTTGTCTGTGAAAATACGTTGTTGGCTGCACGCTTGCAGTTCTGTGGGTGCGGAGCAGTCGTGTTGTCTGTGGCATTCGGGTTTCTCGTGAAGTTTCCCGTGGGCCCAGGTGTTGCACACGCGCTATCCTGAGAAGGGTTCAGTTTAGACAAGGAGGGATGTGGCATAACCTAAGACTGGCTTCTCGGCACACTGCCGTCACTCTCGGCTGTACAGTGTGCGTCGTCCTCTGTGTCGTGAAGGCTCTTCAGCTATCAGTTACAAATAGGAATATTTTCGTCTTCAGTGATTCATTTGATTAGCTATTAGCTAGCTATTGATTCCCACTCCTTGCACATTAGCAAGTTAATGGGGGTGTCCGGGCACCATTTTTACTGTATTTAATTGGGTGGGTGACATGCTTGCAGAGGTAACGATTGCTTACGTCACATACCTGATTCCTGGTAGAAATCACAGTGCATACATGGTTTTCTAGAACCCATGGATCTGATGATCTTTGTTCTGAATAACAATGGCATTTTAAGGGCAGCCCTGTAACAGGTAAGGAAGCGTCCTGATGACACAGGACGTCCATGGCACACGCACGCTAGAGCAGCCTGGACCGCACACCAGGGCTGGCATCCTCGCCCTGCCTCCTGCCAGCTGTGTAAGCCCAGACCCATGCGAACTCCTCCCAGGGAGCTGAGCCTCCTCCCCTGCTCGAGTGTGGTCTCCCTGCAGACATAGTCGGGGTTCTGTGCAGCCATGGGTGACCTCCCTGGAACGTGTTGTATGGCCACTCCTGTGGCAGCCGGGCTTCTGGTGCCCCGAGGTGCTGGTTTCCTGCCACACTGTGGTGCATCCTCATGGCTGGCCCCTGGCTTCTGTGGCTCTCTTGCTGTTTCTTGGCGTTTGCACACTGGGAGTGCCCACAGGCAGACTGCTCACACTGCCCAGTGAGAGTGAACAGGTTCCAGTGAGGCTCCGAAGGCCTTGCTCTGTTTCTCTCTTCCTTTGTTATCGAGAGGGCACAGTCTCAGCTCCGCTGTCTGCTCTTGCTGGCTCCTGTTCTGAGAGGCAGAGGCGGGGAGGACCTGTGGCTCAGAGCAGTGTCTGGCATGCTGTGGTTGGAACTGAGTGCTGTAACTGCATCGAGAACCTTCTTTTAATCCATACTCGTGTTCAGAGCAGAGTGGGTGCCTGTTCTTCCAAATTAATGAACTTCCACAGATGTTAGTAGGTTTCAGGATGTGGCTCCTCAAATCAACAAGTCTTCAGAGAGGGAATGTCTAACTTAGCCCATTCCTGGGAACGGCAAACCCCAGGTTCCAGGCTGGAGGGGAAGCCTCTCCTTTGCAGGCAGACCTAGTGGCTGAAGTTTCTCTGACTGCGTCCTGTCTGTGACATCGGGCCAAGTCCTGTAGCCCCTCCTGGCCTCACTGTCCTGTACACAGGAGGGAAGCCATCCTGCGGGGCTGTGAAGACTAAACGAGCTAAGTGTTGCAGTGACAGGCGGTGCCGGCCACAGAATTAGGGCGTGCCTAAGAACGCCGAGCGTCCCTGGGGCTCCAGTGTGACACCTGTGATGTGGTGAAATCCGTGAACGTTACAACCTTCACCCTTGCGTTTCTGTTCTACTCAGATGGGCGCTGGGGCGGGCGATGCTTGCTGCTGTGTCTTCAGGTCCAGGGTGGGCGGTGCCTTCTCCCCGCCAGCCGTGTGGCCGTGTTTTATGGCTGGGGCTGACGGAAGCTGCTGCATCCGAACCGAGATGAGATGAGCACGGCTTGAGGCTTCATTCTGGAGCGGTGGCTCTGGCTGTGGTCAAGAGTCTGATTTATTAAAAAGGATGAATTAGGGAGCCGGTGCTCATCTGTATTCCGTGTGCCTCGGCTCCTGCCCACCCTGCAAAGGAAATGCTGACGTGTGACCGAGTGGAAATCTAAAAATGTTTCGGGTTGCTTTCAGTCAAATGTGATTGAAATTTTCTAAAAAGATTTACACGTTTTTATTTGCAGTGCTGACAGTATTGGGAAATAAATTTCTGTTTCTTCTGGAAAATAGCAGCCACTCTGTGGGTGCTTGGAATTTTAAAACTTAGCGGGCGTAGCAGTCCTGGCGGTGTGTTATTAAAATGCATGTGCTGATTGGAAGAGAACCGAGTTGAGGTGATTTTCCCTCTGTGTTTTATGTTCTTTTAAGAATGAAGTGGTGGTAGTAAGCTTGCTGAGATAGCTCTGTTCCGTCCCGGTGGGCAGGGTCACTGCCGATGATTGTGCAACTAAAAGGATGCGTCTGTCACAGGTTGTTTCAAGTTCGTCATTTAAGCTCATTGCTTGGATGTCTTAGTGACTTTTCTGTGCTTCTCTGTTTCTGACCAGTACAGTGAGAATTTGACACTTTCCCTTACGCTTTCCATGCTACCCAGTGGCCCAGCTAACGGCCGCCTGAAGCTGTGTTTCTTGACAGACTTGCGTCTGTGAGTCTCGGTTTGGGCTCGGCTGTGGCAAGTGCTTCCGTGCGGCCTCGGCGTCGTCCACTGGCTGTGCTGTCTGCGTCGGGAGACTTCCAGGATGCGCCTGCCTGGTTCCTCTGGGCCCGGCGCACGCGAGAGTCCTGAGCTGTGGGAAGTCTTCAGTGGGAAGGATGTGTGAATCCATCCTCTCTGCTACCCCAGGGCTTTGCATGTCCCAGAGCTGCAGAGCGGTTGTCACGCCAAGGGGTGTCACCACTCCCGATCGCCTCACTGACGTGGGCTGATCAGGCGCAGTGGGTGGAAGTGTTAGAAGTTTCTGGAATGTGTGTAGAACAGCAGCAGAAAGCTGCGTGGATTTTTTTTTTTTTTTGCACTAAAGTAACACTCCAGTTAATTCCGTTTCCCACAAGCCTTTTGAAGTGACCTTGCATCTGAGTGTCATAGGATGACTGACCCGTCAGCAGGGCTCTTCGGCAGTTGCTGTTGCTCCTTGCATCTCAGTGCCTGAAACATGCGTCTGGCTGGGCCCGAGAGCAGTCTGTAGGCTCAGGACAGAAATCGCTTGCAGGAGGCGTTGGTCCCTGGCCTCGTGTCACTGAGTTCACAGATGGGCCTCTCCTAGGGTTGGTGAGTAATGCGGAGCCTCAGGTGCACCCCAGCACTACTGCATCGGACCCACATTGTAGCAGGCGATCTCTGTGCATGTCATTAGAGGTGATAGACAATACTTTTCATAACATTCTTGACCACATCAGCTGGTGCCCACCTACGAGACCTAAATGTCAAGCATATACTCTGCGCACTCAACCGTAGAGCAAGGCCCCTGCACTATAAAATAAAAAGGAGGTGCAGCCGATCAGGTGCGAATTGAGCATGCGCAGTTGAATAGCCAGGGCCTGATACAAGGAGATCGGAGGTGAGTGCAGTCGATGAAGCCTGTATTCAACACACTCAGCTGGTTAGGCAGGACCCAGCCTACAGAGTTAAAGGTAGGTACAATAAATGACGCATATGTGCACCTGCGTACGGTGACCCAGTACTGTATAATTCAAACAGGTACAGTAGGTCAAGTATAGGGCAACACGCTCTGCTGTAGAGCAAGGACTCAGAACTACAGAGTTAGACAGGTGCACTGGATGAGCTTGTGCTCAGCATGTTTTGTGTGCGTGTTGCAGAGCAAGGAGTCAGTACTGTAAAACTGAAGCGAAGTACAACAGACCCAGCCTGTGCTCCGCGTGCTCGGTTGTACAGCAAGGAGCCAGTATTAGCAAATTAAAGACAGAGACGGTGGAGTCTGACCAGCCCTGCTTTAGAGACGATGGATAATCTAAGGTGTGCAAGCAGAAACATTTTCAAGACGACAGGGTAGAGTGAAGGTGGCAGTGCTGTGGGAACTGCTGTGGGAGGCTTTGTGCTCTTCTGGGAACGTGTGGCCGTCGCTGTCTGCTGGAAGCCCTTAGCATGGAGCTTCTCAAGCTGTTCTTTCGTGCCCTGGGGTCAGGAGCCCTGAGCAACACATCTGCCATCTCACCCGTCTGTGTGGGCTCCAACACATCTGCCAACTCACCCGTCTGTGTGGGCTCCAGCGCAGCCCAGCTCTGAGCACAGACTCCCGGCACCAAGATCTGGGAAGCCGTGCTACCCGTGTCTTCTTGGTGTGAGAAGACGACCCCGATTACCACGTGGCGTGGGGCGTGATGGAGGCAGCTGCACAGAGATGGTGGTGAGCAGCTGATGGGGAAGGTAACTGGGGAAGAGGTGCAGGGTTTTCGGCTGTGTGCGGAAGGAGCACTTAAGAACGAGAGTGTAGGGCACACAGTGGCGGTGGCGTCCTGGGGGTAACGGCTGTGCAGTAGGTGGCATGGGTGTGAGTGGACATCAGGGATGTGGCAGGGTGCAGGGACACGGAGGAACACAATTCCAGAGACCAGAACGTGGGTGCTGCCCCTGGGTTGGGCAGAGAGAAGGCCATGGCTGTGCCTTTGCTGTTTCTTGGAGCTGTGCAAAGCCACGTTCCTGGGTGGGAGGAGATGGGGCAGTGTGAGGACTGGGGAGCTCTGTGAGACCACAGACAGGTGCTGTGAGATCCTGAAGGGCTGGGGAGCATTGGAGTATTACATTTGCAAGATCCACTCAATTTCAGTGGAGCCTGGATTCTGGGCTTGGGAGGGTACGTGCAGACGCATCCATCACCTGTGTAAGCTTCGAGACAGGTGCCTGACCTGCCGTTAGTTCCTGCTTCCTGTTCTGGCTCATTTTAATTATGTAAGATAGCAGTAAACAGGGTCCAAAAGAACATTTGCATTTTATATATGAAAAATTTATTCCTGTTAAATGTATTTCGTATTTAAATCCGATATGCATAGGGATCAACAAGTAATTAGAGGCTTAAAATAGAGAACTAGGAAAATGAGCAAACAACAAAGTTTATTATGAAATGGAAAAAAAAAGCATCTCACAGGGTAGTGTTGTGATCTTGCATTGCAGCGTGAGAAGCATTGTTCACGGCTGCAGGTTTCAGAGTGGGCAATTTCACTTGAATACAGGGCGGACTTCCTGCCTGGTCAGAGGTGCACATGGGCAGGTGTCCCGTGCCCGTGTGCCATCTTCACTGCTCGGTTCTGCATTGCCTGAGGTGCACCCATTCCTTTGCTGATAACTTTCGATGCCCGTAGATGTTACAGAGAAACAGAGGCTGTTTGATGACATGCAACAGCAGTGAACTGTTTTTTGTAATTGACAGGAACAAGTGTGTTTTCCTAGCAGCACAACCTCTTCCACTTCTGTGATCCTGCTGGGTGACAGCTCCTGAGCCCCCCCCCCACTGTGACATGATCGGGGTTCAGCTGCAGCTTCCCCAGTCAGGCTCTCTCTGGAGAGGTGCACACGTGTGGCCGTGCTACCAGCGTGCGATGAGGAGACCCTTTCCTCCAGTGTAGAATCTGAGCTCAGTAGCTCGAGGAGGAAGTCTGTAGGGTTTCTTCTTCTAACCAGGCCAGGGTCCTGGCCACATGCTTCCGTGGAGCCTGTTCCGGGTGTTTGTGAGGGTGCTTGGTCCTCTGGCTATTTCTCCGACCCCAAATGCTGCCTGTGTCCTCTCTGTGCCATCTTACTTTGCCGAGGCCCCAGAGTTGGATGTTCTTGATTGCAGCCACGTTTGCCCCTCCCACCTTTCTTAGGCCTTGTGCACAGTGAAGCATTCAGGATGCCTCTTCAGAATGCATCCCTGATTCGCTTGAAGCCACACAGGGTGTTGGAGGCTCCTCTAGTTGGGACACATGTACCAGTCTGTAGTGAGCATTGTCATCTGGTGTTGTCCAGGGCAGGGGAGATGCCTGGAGATGTGGCACACACACCCCAGTTCTCCCAGCTCTCTGCCTTCTCCAGTTGCCGTGTAGATGTCAGAACATCTCAGAGGCCCACGCTGCCTCCTGCCACTTCCTCCAGGCAGCACGTCCGTCGTGCCGCCTTGGTCTGGACCACAGATTGCTCTTGCCTGTTTGATGCGGCTCAGCCCCTGCACGATGGCTCTCGGGCCCATGTCAACGCCACATGTTCTATTCTTGGTGTGGATCAGACATTCGTTGCCTCTGTGGTCTAGGACCGACTTCTGTGTGTTGCTGTCCTGGTCTAGCCAGCACTCACTTCTTGTCTGCAAGTTTTTCTGGAAATTGTTGTCCCGGTAGACAGCAGGAGTGGCGCTGTGTCAACCACAGACTCACCTTTGATCTCTCTGGGAGCAGGAGTCTTGGGGTTTGTGCACTGACTTTTTTTTTTTTTTTTAAAGATTCATTTATTTGAGAGGCAGAGTTACGGACACAGAGAGGGAGGGAGAACAGTCCTCAGTCTACTGATTCACTCCCCAAATGGCCACGACGGCCAGAGCTGGGCCCATTGGAAGTGAGGAGACACAGGCCTCTCTCGGGTCTCCCCCAGGAGTGCGGGGGCCCGAATACCTGGGCCATCCTCCACTGGCTGCCCAGGCCATAGCAGAGAGCTGGATCAGAAGAGGAGCAGCTGGGACACGAGCTGGTGCCCATAAGGGATGCTGGCACTGCAGGTGGAGGCCTACCCACTGCGCCACAGCTCCAGCCCCTGTGCGCTGCATATTTTCCCAGTGTTTCTCATCACAGCTTGAGCACAAGACACTGTCGTGTAATATGGGCCTGGCAGTCATAACTGCAATGGGTCCCAGTCACAATGGTCCCCCAGTGTTCTGGGGCATTCTCCACCAGACCTTGCTGAGCTGTTGTTGGGAGCTGGGTGTCACAGGAGGCCTGATGGGGGCGCAAGACCACTCCTGTCCTCAGCTGGGAAGCAGGACGAGAGGAGGGCCATGCTCAGAAGACTGTAAATTCTCCAGGGTAAGATCCCAAGATGAGTCTTGGAGCTTGAGAAGAAAAATCTAGAGCCATTGGCTGCTGGACCAGTCTCTGGGGTGAGTTGAGGGGCCACATGTTGAATGAGGTCCCAGTGGGAGTGACACTCAGCCACGCGTGGGGATCAGAATGTGCCACATGGAGCTTGAGTTCCTCTAGTCATAAATAAGACTCCCTGTAAAACGTTTTCTGAACTGAAATGAGCCTAGAAAATTCTGGATTTACAACAGCTTCTCTTGTATTCTGGCTTTTTAGGATCCTAACGTGCGTGGTAAAACATGTGGTTTCACAAGTTATTTCACTGTGGACCCACCCCTCTCCTCCGTCCACCTCCCACCTGCCCGGCAGACCTGGCTCCCAGTGCTAAATTTGCTCTTGGCCCTGGGTTCCATCAGAGGCGTTTAGTTTTGGGGGCGGGTGGCTGGTTCTGGAAGCCGGGGCAGATCACGGCTTCCCAGGGTGTGGACCATGAATTTAGTGGAATAGTCTTTGGAACGAATTCTGGGACATCTGGTCACCCAGCTTTTATTGGTTCCAGCCATCAGGTGGTGCTACTATGTATTGTCACAGTTTTTAGGGTTTGTTTTCCTTTATCTTTTGGGGGTTCTGTTTATAACAACTCCTTTTTAGGAAGAGGCCATCACCAGTCATTAGAGATGCTGTGTTGTCTCCGTGAGATTTAATCCTAATGAGGAATGCATATTTACAGCACACTTAGAACACGCTGGGCTTGTTGCTAAGCACTGGAGCTACGTCAGCTCTTGTGAACCTGAGCAGTCCTTTGACATTGGTGCTGTGATGGGCCCTGGGTCCCAGACAAGAAAACCGAGGGTCAGAGAAACGGAGCTGCCTGCCTCCGTCTCTGCAGCGGCCGGACCCCAGGCACCCTCCTGCAGCTCAGCCTTCCCCTACAGCAATCCTGGAAGGCAGGGCCTTCTGTGTTTAGTGCTGGCGCGAGAGCCCCTCGGTGCCCCTCGGTGCTCCGTGCACACATTGCTTTCAGAACCACACTTCAGTTCAAGCAGCGTGGCTCCCCCGAACCACACGGGATGAGCAGGCCATCCAGATGTCAAGAACCACGTCAAAATAGAAAGGTTTTCAGCGCAGTGTTGGCATGTGAATGTAAACTCGAGTTCTGGAAGTCACAGTGGGTGGTAATTTGTGCTTGTAAATTATATGCTGTATTACTCACTGATCCATGTGCATTTGAATACTTAAAATTCATTATGGGAAAATATTTTTTTCAACAGGCTTCCAAGTATTGCTATGCTTGTAGAATATATTGAGTTTGATGATTTATTATTATTGTTATTATTAGGATTACTTTGGCCACAAATTTAAACTGAAAGAAAGGAACTGGGATGGGTGCTGTGGGAAGGTGCACAGGGGCCCGCTCTGTTCCAGACACGCGGCTTCCCTTCCAAAGCACGTGCTTTCACATGTTACGACATTTAGAACAAGGCCTCAGTTGCCCGTTTTTAATTTTTCCAGAGAAGATAAATTGAGTCATCTGTGGATGACATTCCAGGCTCCCAGTGTGTCGGCTAATTTTGCTCGTCGACTTGTTGGAGCCGCAGTATCCAGATCCTTGGTCAGGCGTGTCTGTGTGGTGCTGGGAAGATATTTTTAAAGTGAGACTAACATTTAGATCACTGGACTTTGAGTAAGGCCAGTTTGCAGAGTGGGTGGGCTGTCGTCACTCAGCTCCAGGCTTTTAAATAAAGTCTGCCCACTCTTGATGAAGAGAGAATTCCACCTGCAGACGCTGCCTGGCTCGGCCCTGGCTGCAGCCTGCAGTTTTGGTCCTCGCCAGCCTCCGTGGCCGTGTGTGCCCATCTCTGGTGTGCCTCCTCTCTGCTGCCCGGTAGGCAGTGTTCCTGGGAGAGTGCTCCAGCCGCACCGGGATTCTCCATGCTTGGCCATCAAGGTCCTCCCACCGTTTCCAGAGATTCCACTAGAACATCTTAATGCAACATCCTCATTGGCAGAGGCACCGAGTCCCGCCGTCGGCTTCCCAGCTGCTGCAGAGGAGCAGCAACACCAAGGTTCAAATGCCAAGTGCTGCTCCCCATCCCTGGGTCCCGGTTTCTAGGTGTGGCTTTGCCTTCCAGTGCGAAGGGAGAATGAGAGAAACGTGAATGGATTCTCCCAGGGTTGACTCGCTCTTCTACTCACCCTACAGTTGGCACACGCTGGCCCTCCAGACAGCACACATGGGCCCTCCAGACAGCACACGCAGACCTACAGACAGCACACACGGGCCCTGCAGACAGCACACACGGGCTCTCCAGACAGCACACATGGGCCCTGCAGACAGCACACGCGGGCCCTGCAGACAGCACATGCAGACCTACAGACAGCACACGCGGGCTCTGCAGACAGCACATGCAGTCCCTGCAGACAGCACACACGGGCCCTGCAGACAGCACACGCGGGCCCTGCAGACAGCACACGCGGGCCCTGCAGACAGCACACGCGGGCTCTGCAGAAGCACATGTGGGCTCTGCAGACAGCTGCAGCGTGAGGGCCAGGGCAGTCCAGGTCCTGTGGTGGAGAGCAGAAGTTGGGCCTGAAAGATGCCAACATGGGGCTCAGAGCACCGTCAATCCCTAAATATAAATAAAGTGTCAGGTGCCACTCAGGAGAGAGGCTGGGGGCGGAGGTGGGGAGTGATGTGGGTGGATTCTTGGTCACAGTAAGATTTGTGGCCCTGAGTCTACGGAAACCCACGTCCAGTAAGTGGAGAGGAGAGCCTGGAGCAAAGACAGCAACCAGGAAATGGAGCAGCGAGTCAGAGTGGGGTCCACGACCTGGCTGAGGCTGCTGTGTGTAAACCTGGCCCCGGAGGCCTGAGACGGAGCCCCGAGTGCCACGGTGTGGGGGAGCAGACGAAACCCCTGAGTGCCACGGCGTGGGGGAGCAGATGGAGCCCCCGAGTGCCATGGTGTGGGGGAGCAGACGGAGCCCCCGAGTGCCACGGCATGGGGGCGAGAAGATGGAGCCCCCGAGTGCCACGGTGTGGGGCAAGCAGATGGAGCCCCCGAGTGCCACGGTGTGGGGCGAGCAGATGAAACCCCTGAGTGCCACGGCATGGGGGAGCTGATGGAGCTCCTGAGTGCCATGGCGTGGGGGAGCTGATGGAGCTCCTGAGTGCCATGGCGTGGGGGAGCTGATGGAGCTCCTGAGTGCCATGGCGTGGGCGAGCAGACGGAGCCCCGAGTGCCATGGCGTGGGCGAGCAGATGGAGCCCCGAGTGCCATGGCGTGGGCGAGCAGACGGAGCCCCTGAGTGCCATGGCGTGGGCGAGCAGACGGAGTCCCCAAGTGCCACGGTGTGGGGGAGCAGACGAAACCCCTGAGTGCCACAGCGTGGGGGCAAGCAGATGGAGCCCCCGAGTGCCACAGCGTGGGGGCGAGCACTTGGAGCCCACGAGTGCCATGGTGTAGGGGAGCAGACGACACCCTTGAGTGCCATGGCGTGGGGGAGCAGATGGAGTCCCCGAGTGCCGTGGCGTGGGGGAGCAGACGGAGCCCCTGAGTGCCACGGCGTGGGGGCGAGAAGATGGAGCCCCCGAGTGCCATGGCGTGGGGGAGCAGACGGATCCCCCGAGTGCCACGGTGTGGGGTGAGCAGACGAAACCCCTGAGTGCCACGGCGTGGGGGAGCTGATGGAGCCCTCGAGTGCCATGGTGTGGGGGAGCTGATGGAGCTCCTGAGTGCCATGGCGTGGGGGAGCAGACGGAGCCCCCGAGTGCCACGGCGTGGGGGAGCTGATGGAGCTCCTGAGTGCCATGGCGTGGGGGAGCAGACAAAACCCCCGAGTGCCATGGCGTGGGGGAGCAGACGGAGCCCCGAGTGCCATGGCGTGGGCGAGCAGACGGAGCCCCGAGTGCCACGGCGTGGGGGAGCAGACGAAACCCCTGAGTGCCACGGTGTGGGGGAGCAGACGGAGCCCCGAGTGCGATGGCGTGGGGGTGCAGACGGAGCCCCCAAGTGCGATGGCGTGGGGGAGCAGAGCCGCTGGAAATGCGAGGAGAGCTCAGCAGGACCCCGCCTGAGGGTGAAGCCTCAGATCCTTTCTTCCTGCAGGTGTCTGTGAGCTCATTTATCTTCTATGTTATTTCAGCCATAGTGCAGGGCATTTAGGTAACAGACGAATCCGAGCTGGCGGAGGCTGGCTGTTGGGAGTGTGGGTTCCTGTCTCATGCTAGCTGGACCAGACGTGCCCAGATGTGGGGAATGTGTCATTTCTGGTAAAGGTTGGGGCCCAGAAGCTGTGTCCTCCAGTGCCCTGGCCACCCCAGAACTTTGAAAGAGCAAAAGCACGTGTCAGACTCTGGGTTTCCCAGCTTGAAGACCTCAAGTCCACACCGCTGTCTGTGGTGCTGAAATGAAGAGGAGGTACTCGGGACGCAAGGTGAGCATAACCACTGTTGCAGAGGGGGGTCTGGGGCCTCAATCCCTTCAGCCGTTAATGCCTTTTACTGTCCTGGGGGCCGGGTTGCCTTTGTATGTAAATTATTTTTCTGTAAAGACTGCGAGTCTGTGAGTGTGCATTTTAGCTGTGTGAAAGAATCCCTGGTCAAAGCCAAGTCTCCTTCTTGTCTCCCTCCCCCTGCTCTCCCCTAGAGGCAGCACTGCAGGCGTTGCTGGTCTGTTCCCATAGCTGCTCTCACGAATGGGCGCAGACATGTTCCCATACAGCGCCAGTGCCGAGTGGGAATGGGGAGGTGGAGCCTCCCTTTGTGAAGATGGTCCCAGGTATCCATGGCAGTGGCTTGTGTGTGGCTCACTCTTGCTCCCGAGGACGGCCCCGTGCCCATCTCCTGCCACCATGGCCATGGTGTAGACCCCTGCTTCTCATCCCTAGACCTTTACTCATCATCTGGGGCCTTTGATGCTGCACACAGCATTTTTGTGTCTGAGTTCATCTGTAGGATGAAATTCTGAAGGCTCAATGGGGAGTCCCCAGTGAAAGGGTAGTGTGCTTGACATTTTTAACTTTGGAGGTTATGTCTAGGTTGCCTTTCTTGAAGGGCGCTTATCTCTTTGAAATTACGTCCCCATATCTCTGGGAGAGCCAGTGGTCACTCGGCAGTCTGTGGACATCTGCGGGTCTTACCACGCCTGAGGGGTGGTCGACTGCCTACCCAGGGAGGAGAAGAGCTTGGGGCACTGAGTGTGGTGAGAGCCGAGCTCAGGTTGCCAGGCTCTGTTGCAAGTATTGGGTGCTGGAGGTGAGACCCCGGCGTATCTGGACAGGCACACTTGATCTTTGGGTTCCACGGCATGGAAGTCATGGACATGTGTGCTTGGCTCAGGGCAACGCCAGGGTGTGATACCAAAGTAATGACCCCACTGACCTTTTGGGAGCCTGTGGTCGGGCGCAGTGGAGTTGACCATGAATAGTGACCATGAATGGCACCTGGACCTACAGTATTTCTAGTTTCTGCAGCACTCTGCAAGGTGGAAATTATTGCTGTCACTGTGCAGCTGTGGAAGTTTAATACCACTGTGCAGCTCAGTTCCCAGTAGCTAAGACATGGAGTCAACCCAGATGTCCATCAGCTGATGACTGGTTACAGGAAGTGTGGTATATACACTGTGTTGTAGTGCTCAGCCATAAAAAATGAAATCTTGTCTTTTGCAACTAAATGGATGCAACTGGAAACCATTATGCTTGGTGAAATAAGCCAGTCCCCAGAAGACAAATATTAGTTGTCACATATCAGAAAAAAACATATAGGATACAAAAAATGTTTAGGAATGAAGCGGACATCTGGTGATTGGATTGTTTTTAGCTCTTGTTTGTACTCCTGTGGAACTGTGGTCCTACTTTTTACTTGTTGAATATTCTGGTTAGTAGTGAATTAAGCCTGTGATTGTAGAGTGGATTGATAAAACAAGGATGTCTGCAGGCCCCTGAGTTGGCTCGATCCAGCTTTGCCCATGGCTGCTCAAGGGAGGTTTGTTTCCAACAGAGCTGGGCCCCACACTACGTACACTCTACTGTTTATTAGGATGGGGTGTTTGACTGCTATTAGTTGCTGACTTGTGATGATTTTGTTTTTGGAGGTTTCCTTAGGCACATACTTTGTATTTGGGAGCTGAGAGATGGGCATTGGCAATCCAAGTTGTTCTGGTCTTGCATAACACAGCAAACCTATGTCTGGGATAACCAGGCAGCATGGCCCATAGCACAGGCTATCTTGACTCTTAAGTGAGGCTGTAATGTGTAGCAAATTAGTGGCTCTGGCAATGGGTACTTGGCATCTTGAAGTCCTCTTGATCAGACCCTGGGGAATTTTACAAAAATAAGCAGATGAGAATAATTTAAGATGTGTAGTAGTCAAAGCCAAGAGTCCAGAAGAACTTCAGATAATTCCATAAAAACAGAGAAGCCAGAAAACAAACCACTAGGCCCCCACTGGACAGAGACCCTGAGGCCAACCTGTCCCCTAGAATGAAGACTGGGAGAATCACTTACTGCAACTGCGTCCCCTGTGCATGCCAGAGGACAGAGATTTGGGAGAGGTGGTTTGGGGAGGGGAAAGGTGGTCCCAGAAGCACAAACAAGTTAGCAGTGAGAGAAGAGACCAGCATCAACTCAGCATCGCGTTTTCTCACCCCCAAAGCCACTCCCCTAAGGCCTGCTCAGTGTGTGTGTGCTGTCCTAATATGTGACAGTGTGAGGGGTTGCTGATGGTTCTGGTGGACAGAGGCCTCTCTGCTCTTGTAGGCTGTCCATTTCTGAAGCCTCTGTCAGCATAGGTTTATTGACACATTGTTGAGGCACAAAGATGTGCAGACTTGCTGTGTGCAGCTCGGTGAGTTTGAGCACTGGCATATGCCCGTGAGGCCGGCACCACAGTGAAGGTGGTCAGTATGTCCACCCCGCCCCAGGATTGCTCTTCAGCAGTGCCAGTTTGCAGAGAACTCTTGAGGTCCAGGAGCTTAGGAAAGGTTTAAGAGCAGGAGCCAGTGTTAACCAGGGGCACTGCTCTGTGCATTCGTTTTGCAGAGAATCTGTTTTGGCACAGAGCTAGCTTTGAGCTCCCTGCACCTGTTGAAGGCAACTCTCCCTGCACTGTGCTTCTCTGAGTGGCTGTTGAAGGAGTCCTGCAAGTGGAGTCCCTGGGAGTTCAACTGACCATAGTGTGATGCCCTCCAGGTTTGTCCCTGTTGGGATGCACATGGTGGGATTTCTGCCTTCGTGGCTGAGTAATATTTCCAGTGTACCCCATGTTCTGTATTTGTTGATCAGCCAGTGAGCATTCATGTCGTCTTAGCTGTTGTAGACAACGCGGCAGTGGACATGGGAGTGCGGATCTCTCTCTCTGTCCCTGTCTCTAGATGCTGATTTCACTTCGGGGCAGAAGGTTTCCTGGAGATTTCTACGTCCCTCTGTTTGTGTTCTGGTTTATGTATGTGTGTGTTGACGTTAAAATCCCTGTCACTTTAACTCCTCATGGTTGATCACGTGACTGTCACGCTAGGAGCCCTTTGTACCGTGCATCTTAATTGCAAGTGGTCCCTGGACAGGAAGCCCTGTTTGTCACAGTCTTGTGAATGTATTTATGCAGCGTCTTCTGCTGCACACAGCTTTTCCTTCAGAGCACATGGATCCCTGTGCACTCTGATGGGACAGGATGGGAAGTGAAGCAATTCTTCCCGGGTGTCAGTAGTGCCGCTTTCTCAGCCGTGCCTGCATCAGCCCAGGCTCCCAGAGGTGAGTGTTGGTTCCTGCTCCCCCCCTCCCTGCCCCTGTGCACATGTGTGACGGTGCGTGGTAAACCTACGAAAGAGTTCTGACTCCTTACGTTGGTCCTTTCCTTAGACTTCCTGGGCGACAAGAAGTAGAGGTGTGAATTCCTAGTAGATTTATGCCTTATAATTAAGACCTATCGATTTCATAATTCTTTGTCCTGTGGACTTTATTTGATCACTAACTAATAAGATTTATTGAGCGCCTTACTTTTCTCTTGCCTGGTACTTGATGGTGTTAGCTCCTTAACACACACTTGTTTGAGTGGGAAGAGAATTTAGGGTAATTGGGTCTAAAAACCTAAGAGTTGTGCCTGGCCAGGCTGGGAGGGGAAGAGTTGGATGCAGCTGTAGCCCATGGCAGGAAACTGAGCCAGGAGGATCTTCCTCTGGGTGTGCTTGGGCCTCCCTGGGGAGGAGCGACAGGCTCATTCGGTGGCAGTGAGGACCGAGCTCTATGGAAGGTGAAGTGCAGGAGGAGAGGTGAGAGGAATAGCTTCCCTGGGGAAGGTTCTGACGGGTGTTCAGGGAGGCTGCACGGCCTGGTTATCGGTGTGACCGAGATGGCAGGGGCTGGGCCTGAAGCCTCTTGGTGATGGGACTGTTTGGTGACTGTCCTGTGGGAGGGCTGAAAGTCACAGGTGTGTCTTCCACTCCTGTGTACGTCATCTGCCACCTCCGTGTTCTTTCTCACCTTCCTTTGTGCTTCTCTTCTTTGTCAGTGAATTACTTGTGCTTTTTTCAGTAGGAGACCTGGTCAATTAAGTCCCCACCTCCCCAGTGTGTGCACAGGGCCCTTGCTGGGCCCCCATAGACTGCAGATGGGGCGCCCCTGCCCCCTTCCCATCACGGTCCATGTGCTGGGCTGAGGGGGTGTTCACAGGTAGGAGGTGCAGCAGTGCCTTCCTGGGTGTCATTCTTCAGTCTAGTGGATGTCTGCTTCTTTTAAAATTTAGAAGGGGACTCAGTATTGATCAGCCTAAGTGGAGGGAGGGAGCAGGGAGTCCCCTCACGGAAATATGGTGGAAGATCCGGGCTCGTGTCACTTGGGGGCTGCTTCGTACATCTGAGAACAAGCACCGTGATTGAAACTGGTGTTGCTTCCCCCTTTCCTTTTTCAATTGCTTGTTAGAAATCAAGAACATTCCTAAAATATCAAAGAAATTGCGTGAGAGATAATTTGAGTCTCGTCACGTTTCATATCCCTGCCAAGATTCTCTGCAACCCCACCGATTACGGAATCCACACTGGGAATAAATGCCGACTTCAGTTCAGCTGCTGGGGACCAAGAATCCCTGCACCTACACGATGGGTGCTAGGGGCTGGGGTTGAGTAGAGCCACGTGCACCTCTGTTGGAGGACTGTGCCAGTGTTTAAAAGGAGCTACAGGGAGCTCCGTGTCGCTGACCCAGTTAAAAGATTGCAGGCTCGAAGCCGAGTGACCTCAGAGCAGTGGTAGAAGAGAATTGACACTAATTTGTTCACCTTCACATGCAGCAGAGCAGGGCCGAGGTGAGGTCCCGCTGCTCCAAGATGCGCCGCTCACCCTGCGCTTCCCCACCTACTGCAGGATTCTGCTGTGTGCTTCCCTGGGCGGGGGTGGTGAACAGGGCCAGGACAGTGGAGTCTGCTTGCTCTTGATGGTGCAGTAGGGCTCTGTCTCCTCGCAGAGAATCCAGGGCTTATTCTTAATCCTCCACTGGTTTCTTGTCTCACTGTTGTGTTTACCTGCTGATTGCAGTCCTGAGCCGATCAGTCTCCACTGGGCGCTTGGTGAATTCACTTTTTTAAATTGGCTGGAAGAAAATACGTTTTCCCCCGCGTGGATGTATTGATACTGGCTAATATTTATTGGAGAGTTACTGTGCTGCAGACTGAACGGCTAGCTTTAGCCGTTCAGATACCTCGTGATGGGAAGCGCTGTTGTTCCTGCTGTGTGACAGATGGGTGGAGCAAACTTGAAAGGTGGCTCCCGTGGGGTGGGGACAACGGTGCAGCAGATTCAGCTGTGGCTTCAGACGTCTGCATCCTATATCAGAGTGCAGAGCCTAGCTTCTCCACTTCCTGCTGAGGAAGGTTGATGGCCCAGTACTTGGGCCCTCTCACCCACATGAGAGACCTGGATGGGGTTCTTGGCTCCTGGCTTTGGCCTGTCCAAGCCCAGGTTGTTGTAGACAGATGGAAAATCTGCTTGCCTGCCTGTCTCTGCCTCTCTCTCTGCCATCTCCTTTTTAAATGAATGAAACAGTGAATGAGTAAATAATTTCAAAGTTAGCTTTCTTTTCAAGATCTGGAAGACAGCAAAAGGCAGGGCCAGGGTTTGGGCCAGAACCTCGTCAGTACTCGCTCCGTGCCCACACCTGATTGCAGCCGGAGGACTGCGGGCAGCACTCTGAAAGGCTTTGTCTGAATCACTGTGTCATGACTGGTCAACTGGATGACAGCACCCATACCGACTGCACGTGGTGGGGTCACCTGGTATCAGCACACACACCAGTGTTGGTGGGGTCAGCTGGTGTCAGCACACACACCAGTGTTGGTGGGGTCAGCTGGTGTCAGCACACACACCAGTGTTGGTGGGGTCAGCTGGTGTCAGCACACACACCAGTGTTGGTGGGGTCAGCTGGTGTCAGCACACACACTGGCTGTTGTTGGGGTCAGCTGGTATCAGCACACACACGGGCTGTTGGTGGGGTCAGCTGGTGTCAGCACACTCACCAGTGTTGGTGGGGTCAGCTGGTGTCAGCACACACACCAGTGTTGGTGGGGTCAGCTGGTGTCAGCACACACACTGGCTGTTGTTGGGGTCAGCTGGTATCAGCACACACACGGGCTGTTGGTGGGGTCAGCTGGTGTCAGCACACTCACCAGTGTTGGTGGGGTCAGCTGGTATCAGCACACACGCCGGCTGTTGGTGGGGTCAGCTGGTATCAGCGCACACACTGGCTGTTGGTGGGGTCAGCTGGGTGTTGCTGCACACACACCTCAGCCTGCAGAAATACAGGCTGTTGGGCTTGTGAGATAGGTATTCAGCGGGGAATGCAGAGATGTCTCCGCCTGTACGAAAGCTGTTCATGGACGGAGGACGCAGTCTGCTTCGTGTTGGCAGAGCTGGGATCTGAGATGCCCCAAGTGCAGGTGAGGGAATGACCCGAGGATGAAGGTGGTGCCGTGGTGGGCAGAGTTCCTTGTCATGGGAAAAGCATGCTAGGTTTTGGTTCTACAGGAATTTTCTGAGGGTGGGTTAGGGTTTATTGTAGAGAATAATTAGCAAACACAGACCGCAGAACCCAGAGAAATAGACTGGTATTTTTGAATTGCCAGCAGGCAGCCTTGCTCGAGTATTTGGGCATCGCAGGCAAGTAGTAAAATGCAGGAGACCAAGCCAGGTGGCACCCACTTCACTCATACGTACGCCCTGTCTGTTTAACAGCACAGAGCCGTTCCTCCCTGTGAGCACAGGGGCCCCGGAATATCAGTAAAGGCAGGTGCCTCCTGGGGTTGGGAGCCAGGGGTTGTCACGAGGCTGGTGGCAGAGTTGAGAGTCCACGGTTCTGTATGGCACAGGTGCGGGGTGGGGCCGGCTGTTCCCAGGTACCACCTTGATTCCCCTACGATTCGCAGAGGCAGTCGAGTTGATGGTATTCAGGGTTCTTCAGCGTGCGCACAAAGTCGCATGTCTGAATTTTGATTTTAATTTCTTAAAGCAGCCTTTATCTCCCTGAGCCTGTTTCTGCTTACTGAAAAACATGCTCTGAGAAATTTGTGAAATCCAGAGGTCCCAGAGACTGCAGGGGAGCCCCTCACCCCGCTGTCGGAGTTAGGTTGTGTTCATCAGGTGGCCTTCGGTGGCATCTGCTTGGTGGCCCCCCGTGACCCGGGGACACTTTGTCACCTCCCTCCCTGGTAAACGAGCCTGGACGTTGAGATTACGTTCCATGTGTCAGGGCTGACGTGGAGAGAGAGAATCTTTGCAGCAGGTTCACTGGTGCTGCTGTGAATGGGCCTTGGATATGGGCGGTCACACATGTGTTCTGAAATGACGGCTTGCAAACTGGGGTTGAGTGTGCAGTGACTTTAGCACTTGCTCGCTCCCAAAGAAGTGATTCACAGCACATTGTAAGGAGTCTTTTTTTTTTTTTTAGATTTTTTTTTTTTTGAGGATATAAAGAGCTGCATGGGTGAGTGGCATCACTCAGCTTCCTTATCGTTCGTCTCAGGGCTCTTCTGACTTGAATTGTAATCTCTGTTTCTACTGCATGAGCATTTGAGTGTGTTTTGCCTCAATGTCCTGTGTTAATTTCAAACCAGAGCCTCGGAACCTTTCCTCTGTGCCAGGTTCAACCCTGGGAGGAGATGAGCTGCCGCGTGGTGTGGCTGTGGGGTGCTGGGAGCTGCCGTGACTGTCTATGAGTGTGCCCCCTCCGGCTTACCCACGGTGGCATGGCTGTGGGGTGCTGGGAGCTGCCGTGACTGTGTTTGACTGTGCCCCCTCCAACTTACCCACGGTGGCGTGGCTGTGGGGTGCTGGGAGCTGCTGTGACTGTCTGTGAGTGTGCCCCCTCCGGCTTACCCACGGTGGCATGGCTGTGGGGTGCTGGGAGCTGCTGTGACTGTCTGTGAGTGTGCCCCCTCCGGCCTACCCATGGTGGCGTAGCTGTGGGGTGCTGTGACTGTGTCTGACTGTGCCCCCTCCGGCCTACCCATGGTGGCGTAGCTGTGGGGTGCTGTGACTGTGTCTGACTGTGCCCCCTCCGGCCTACCCATGGTGGCGTAGCTGTGGGGTGCTGGGAGCTGCTGTGACTGTGTCTGACTGTGTCCCCTCCGGCTTACCCACAGTGGCGTGGCTGTGGGGTGCTGGGAGCTGCTGTGACTGTGTCTGACTGTGCCCCCTCCGGCTTACCCACGGTGGCGTGGCTGTGGGGTGCTGGGAGCTGCTGTGACTGTGTCTGTGAGTGTGCCCCCTCCGGCTTACCCACGGTGGTGTGGCTGTGGGGTGCTGGGAGCTGCTGTGACTGTCTGTGAGTGTGCCCCCTCCGGCCTACCCATGGTGGTGTAGCTGTGGGGTGCTGGGAGCTGCTGTGACTGTGCCCCCTCCGGCTTACCCACGGTGGCATGGCTGTGGGGTGCTGGGAGCTGCTGTGACTGTGTCTGACTGTGTCCCCTCTGGCTTACCCACAGTGGCGTGGCTGTGGGGTGCTGGGAGCTGCTGTGATTGTGTCTGTGAATGTGCCCCCTCTGGCTTACCCACAGTGGCATGGCTGTGGGGTGCTGGGAACTGCTGTGACTGTGTCTGACTGTGCCCTCTCCGGCTTACCCACGGTGGCGTGGCTGTGGGGTGCTGGGAGCTGCTGTGACTGTGTCTGTGAGTGTGCCCCCTCCGGCTTACCCACGTGACTCTCAGCCTGGAGAAGCCTGCAAGCAGGACACCAGTGGCATTTCCTCGCGGTAACAAAGTACGCATCCTAACACACTCTGAGTGAAAGGGTCGAAGACGGAGTTCTGGTTTCATGTCTTCACCAGAAGTAGGGTGTTTGTGGAGTAGCTTGTCAAATTGTAAATTCGTTCCTTTGGCATAGTTTGCGCACGTGAGCAGTGATGGTTCAGGAAGAAAAGGTTGTTACTGCACTGGGCTCTGGCAGTAACTTCCAGGCTGTGATAGACACCCCTTGTTATGTGGGAGCACCCTGCGACCCCCACAGCCTCTGCACCCAGGGCAGGTGTGCTCAGGGCTAAGTAACAGTGGCTCACAGGGCTGCTGCCTCCCTCCAGAGCCCATAGCTCATGAGTTACAGAGGCGTAGCAGGTGCCCTGACTGTGCCCTGCGGCAGGTGGTGGGCCCTGGGCCACACCCAGGCAGGCTGAGCCAGAGGTGCTTGGGTGGGTGGATGGACCTCAGGGATTGTGGAACATGACCTTGGTTTTTCAGCTTTTGGAGTGTTAGAACTGCAGGTCACAGACCTGTAACAATGAACTAGTGAGCTGACTGAGCTCCCTCCAGACCAGACGTGGGGCTTCACTCCTCTGTGTCCCGGATCTCTGCGTGTCGTTGGGGAGGTGAGTACTGATTGCATTTTGCACACGGGGTAGTTCCAGATGTCAGGAAACTTGCCCAGGGTGCTTCTTCCTCAGCTGAGGCAGACCCGGAGCTGGAGTGAGGAATCCTCCCTGTGTCCTGGCCTCACGTTAGAGGAAGGCTGTCGGGATCCGAGTGGCGGGTCTGGGGACGACATGGATCTGTGCAGCAGTGAGCATCCGGGGTGTTGCTATGAGAATACATGTGCTCAAGCATCGCCCACTCTTCCTAAGATTCAGATAATAAAGAGAATGAGAAAAAGGGAGGGAGAGGGAGAAAGCGAGAGCGAGAGCGCATGTTGCCCTTCGCCCTGGGGGAACAGGTGTCAGGACTGCAGTGTGGGTAGAGCCGAGCTCCTGAAGGAGGCCCGACTGCTGTCGGTAGGAGAAGGTGTGGTGGGTGTGGGGCAGCGCCCTGGTGGGTGAGTAATTAGGTACAGATGAAGTGAACGGGATGAAAAGTTTGCCTTTTACGTTTGTAAGTTTGCCACCTGCCTAGCACGGGCTGGGAGTGGGATCTCACTCTAATTTCCTGTCTTGGTTTGGGTGATTTCTGGGTCTTGGATCTCGGACAGAGACTCCAGGAGCCTGTGTCTTACTTGTGATTCTGCAAGCTACAGGGCTTCTCCCAAATTTCCCAGGGCCGTTGTGGCAGCCGGGCCGGCCCTGGGGAGTTCGCGCCCGCGCCGCCGTCTCCCACTCCAGAACCTGTGCAGGGGCCCTGCCTGACCCCAGTGGCTGAGTCTCCAAGACCCTGTGGAATCCACCACGCTGTCTGCGTATTCATGATGGTGAAAGCCATGCAAGAAGTCTGTGGGGGCACAAGCTCACCTTGTGCAGGACGGCCAACTCCTGCCCGGTGCACAGCAGACGTTTGAATCTCCCTGGACATCCCCATCTAACCAGCATGCCGGACACAGCAGTCTGAAGGGCATCTGATGAAAACCACGAGGCAGAGCCGAGGGCCAGCTGCCCCGCCGAGCCCTGACCCCTGGCAGCGATCTAGGGCCTCGATGGGCCTGGGTGTTGTCGCACAGCAGCGAGCACACGGGAGCAGGTTTGCAGAGAGGGAGAAGGGAGCTGTGGGTTTCCTGAGGCCAGCTGCCACCACACCACAGCTGTTGCGACTGTCCTGAAACCAGAACCCCTAGCTTGTCATCTGCCGTTGTGACGAGGTCCCTGGGACGAGCTGGCGGCGGTGTCATTGGTGGTGTCATGGGCGTCTTTCTTCCAGAGAGCCAGATTCGCGGAACCTCGTGCTTTTCTTCCTCAGAGTGACGTTTTCGCAAGGAGCAAGCTTCCCTGGAAATTGCGGATTGCGTACAGTCTCTGATTTAGCGCTGTGATGGGTTTTGGTTCTGGACGTGAGGCCCCCTTCTTCCGTGTGCGTGGATTCTGTCTTTGGGAATTGCAGGGGTGACGTGTGGTGGATTTAGGGGCAGTGCTACAGGAGTCATAGAAGAGTTGTCCCTGGGCCAGCGATGGGGACAGGCGCCAGAGTGTGTCACCAGGAACGGTGCTTCGGTGGTGCCACGGGCTGGACACGAGGCAGAGAGCAGAAGGAGGAGGGCCAATGATGTCGGACACCGGGGCAGGTGGCGGTGGTGAGGGTGGGGAGAGAGGCGCCCAGGGCCTGGCCGGGCCTCTGCGTGTACCATGGTTCACCCCTCCTGTTCACGGCTGGTGCGCGTTGCTTGGTTGGTTCTCTCTGGAGGAAAGCAGTGGCCTGGGCTCGATGCTGTCTTACGGCTGTTCGCTGTCAGAGGACGTCTTCTGCAGCAGCTGTTCCCTCACCAGATCCTGTAGATTTCTTGGATGTGTTGTTCTCAGGAAACTCAGAGCCCCGTGCGGTTCACGACGTGGGCAGAGGACTGCCGGGCATGGTGTTTCACAGACAGCGAAGGAGAGCTGACCGCACGTCCCCGCATCAGCTGCTCTGGGGAGGGGCGGCTCAGGGTTCGTCCACAGCTTCGGGAAACGCTCCTGACTTTTGCATTTTTCCAGGTTGCATCTAGATTTCATGTTGAGGAAAATTTTACCCAGTAGCATTATCCTTCCTATTTCCTGATTGGCTGTGGAGTTTTAAACTGGACGATGAAAGCCCACGAGGATGAGGCATTTGTGTTCCCAGGAGCACGTAGAGCCACGTGCTGAGCTTGGATTACTGTGAGGGCATTTTCGGACGTTCCTGTGTGCCTGAGTCTGGGATTATTGAATTTAGGGTTACTTCCCTGGCTAGATCCTTCAGCAATCCTTTTGGTTTATTAAGAGTCACTTTCCAGAATTAGACTTGAAGCCGACTGTTGTCTTAGGATTTTCTTGTGAAAACTGAGTTTGTTTCTTAGAAAATCTGCATTTGTTTTCTGTGACTTCACCTCTTTCTCACTTATGAACGATGACCGACTTAGGACAGAGGAGCTGGGTTCACCTGGAGGAGGAGCCGTGTGTTGCCATCTTGGCACAAGGGCTGTGAGTGGGGGCGGGGCACCTGCTGCTGTGTGCACCGCAGGGGGCGGGGCGCTGCCTGCACCAGGAGGTGTGTGTGCCCACTGCTTCCCAACCCGTGCTGTGATTTTAGGAAACTGAGCTCCCACTGGGGCTGTGTAGCAGAATCACTTATGCAACATTTTACAAGTAGCGATTCCTCAGCCCCACAGTGTGGGTTGTCCACTCAGGATCCCCAGGGCACTGGTGTGTGCAGGAGCCTCACAGGTGAGCTGGACTCAAGGGTGGAGTGCAGGTCACAGCACTCCTAAGATGGGCTGGACAGGGGACAGCTGGGCGGGCCTGACCTGAGCATGGTAAAGCTACGAAAGAGAACAGGGGAGATTGGGCACTGTGGCTGGTGGTGCAGTCTTCGGTCAGGTTTCCAGGACAGTGTCCTGTCCCCAGGTGGCCTCACGGTGTCTCCAGGTAGCTGCTAGCACCGGGGCCCTCTGGACGGTGTCTTTCCCCAGGGGACACTGGCAGCGGCTGTAACTTCACGGGAGCTGCAGAGGCCCACATGCCGCCTGATGCCCAGTGTGTGCGGGGTGGCTGTGTAGTGGCCAGAATTCTCCACGGAGGCTGTGTGGTGGAACAGGCCCCTGGACTGCAACAAGTTTCCTCTTGATCAGACTCTTGATCTGCTTAGATCTCCTGTGACTGGGTGAGATGCAGCCACGTGACAGACGATTTTCTGCTTTGCTCTGTCTCATGTCAAACACCACGCTCGTCCAAAATACCTTTGCAGACACTCCCACACTCGTCCAAAATACCTTTGCAGCCACTCCCAGAATCCCCTTTGCTGAAATGGCTGGAGGCACCCTGTGGCCCAGACGAGTGACACATGAAGTCAGCCACCGCAGTCCCCGCAGCAAAGAGCCATCTGCCCTGAGACATCCGCAGGGCCATCCTCGAGCAGCCTGTTCCGGGGCCAGGCGGGGATTGCCACTCTGGGCTGGGCGATCAGGCTGCCATCAAGGCAGGCCAGATGGAGGCCAGGGCATGGACGGCCTTGGGAACTTGGAAAGAAGCAAGTTCAGTGCACAAGTATTTTTCCTAGAGGTGTGACATAAAATACGGGCACCCTGCCGTCTGACAGTCTGAGAAAATGGGACGCGTTACCTTCAGCCGAGAGCAGCGCGCTCTGTCTCTTCCTTGGGATGCAGTGATTGTTCTTGAACTTAGGAAACTGGAAAGGCAAGGCGATGTGTACAGCTGTACACAGAGAAGGGCCTGGCTCGACTGCGTGCAGAGAGGGGCCTGGAGCCAGCTGTATACAGAGAGGGCCTGGAGCCAGCTGTATACAGAGAAGGGCTTGGTGCCGACTGCGTGCAGAGAGGGGCCTGTTTAGCTCAGAGCTGGGGGAGTCCCAGTCCAGGGTGGGGCAGCCCCACTGGTTTGGCCTCCTTTCTTCTTGGTTGTTAGTGAATTCTGTTCTTAGGGCAGCCTGAGCTGGGCATTATTATCCAGGGCTGGTGGATGTCCTCTGGCCGCCCACGATTGCTGACCTGCCAAAAACTGTTCCGAAATAGGGCGTTTGTGACATAACAAATTAGAATCTGGGGAAAGAAAAATATTTCCACAGTGTCTGAAGCCACTGCATCAAAATAATTGTGGGGATCAGTCTCCAGTGCAGATATAACCGGGATGGATTCTGCAGTGGTGCCCCCCGCCCGCTGGGAAGGAGGGCTCGGGCCCTCGCTCAAGGGGCGCTTTGAGACTGAGGTCATCTAGCTGTGTCTAAAAGGGACAGGAAGTGTCAGTTTCACACGATATAGTGGCACATTTCATATTGCTCTACTTAAGGTTATGTCAGCCTGCCCCATAAAAAGCGAATGATTTAGGTCCCACTGAGTGAACACAGCAGAGCAGTCGGCATCAGCATGGCGTTGCCACTGCGGAGGGAGCAGCGGAGGGGTGGCGGGGCCTCATCCCGCGCCGAGCCCGCAGCCCGACGTTTCCCAAGCAGAGTCTTCTCTGTTTAGTGGGATTCTGTTCCTTGTGGGAGAGCATTTGTTTCCTGTGGGTGCATTTTGGGAGGGATGCTGACCTTGGGGTGAGCATCGCCCCCTGCAGGGATGCAGTTGGTTGGGAGATTCTCTCACTGGGGGAGCATTTGAACCTTGTGTAAAGGAAGGTGGCGTCTGGGAACAGAGCTGATCCTGGCTTTCCACAAGGATGGAAAAGTACTGCTGAGAGCTTAGGCAGAAACAAAGGTGTTTTTGGGGAGGGCAGGTTGTGAGTCTGGCAGGGAGGCTGGAGAGGCAGCCTCAGAGGGTGGCAAGGGGAGTGGAGGCCAGGCAGGTGTCCCCTGGCTGCACCCACGCCAGGTGGGCAGTGTCCCATGCACCTGCAGCACTCAGCTGAATCCAGATGTGGGACGTGACCACCGGCCCTGGTGCTGCTGTGTGGACTCTCTGCTCTCTGCCTCCAGTCTCAACAGCATCCTGAACGGTGCTTCTTGCTGGCAGAGTTGAGCACGTGTCAGATGTGGGTACAATCACGGCCAAGAGCTTGGGAAGCCAGGGGCCCACTCCTATGCCTCTGCCCTGGGGATCTGTGCCTCCCGGAGCCTCCTGGAGGGCAGGGCATCTTCCCAAAGCAGAAGGAGGATTCAAGCGCTTGCCCTCTGAGCTTATTTTAGGTGTCAACATGGCTGCACCACCGGCTTCTGGGCTCAGTGTGGTCTCAGAGGTCTGTGAGGGTCTGGGTGAGGTCAGCCCTGGGGTCCCCCGACTCTGCAGAGCGGATGCACCCCTCCCACCCCCTTCTGCTGGGCATTCTCAGATCCCATCCCCTGATGTCTGAGGGCTGAACAGAACCAGGGGCAGGAGGAGGAGGCATTCGTGGGCCTTCCCGCCTGCCTGACGGATCTGGGGCATCTGTCTCCTCCAGCCCAGGGACTGGGATTGCCTCTGGGCCTGTCCTGGCTCTGTGGCCTGGGGCTCTGGACTGGCGCACACCATGGGCTCTGCCCTGGGTTCCAGCCTCCGGCACAGGGTGGCCCCTCTGAGGCTGTGTAACCACAGGAGCCGATTCCTGCAAGTACAGCTGCCTGCCCGTCTGCCGTCTCTGTGTCCCTGGTCCCATTTCTCTGGTGAGCTCTGGCACAGCAGGGGCAGCTGTGACATCTGGAAATCTGGAGAAGGACTGCTCTAGGATAAGTGGGTAGAGCAGCTTTGCTCTCTGATAGATGAGGGAGGGTGCTGGACTTCTGGGTCTCAGGTGGGACTGAAGCCAAGAGAGGCAGGTTTTGAACAGAAGGTTCTAGACCCCAGTTCTGAACTGTCTGGTTGCCAGGCCCAGTTGCCCACAGTGTCCTTCGGGAAGTGGTGAGGCTGAGTAAGCGGTGAGTATTTGTGTTCGATCATAATTGGAGAAGATGCATGCCATTTGGAAAAGTACTCAGAAATTGAAAGAAAATACTTCGGTTCTGCTCCCTAAATCACCACCATCACTTCCTAATGGAGCAGACGCCCTGCTGGGCTCAGGATGACTCCTTGAACGCTGCCGTTGGATTGGACGCTGCCGGCCCAGGGCCTGTCCGTGCTGATTCCGAGCGGCACATGTTATCCCTGCCACGGCTGGGAGCCCAGCTCTGCGAAGATGCGGCATAATCAGGAGGAATGCGGTGTGATCTCAGCCGGGGCTGTGGTGCACCCCGAGCTCCCTGATCCATCAGCACAGCTCTGCAGCCCTGGACCTAGGCTGTCCATGAAGCCCAGTGGGACTAGGGTGGCACTCTCGCAAGACGGTGCATCTGGGGAGGGATGCGGGGGCCGGGGGCTTCCACAGCCAAGGTGCAGGTGCAGCTCCAGCTCCCCACCCCACAGACCAGCTGCTTCTGTCCCGCGGGGCACTCACCACGGAAGTGCGCAGTTTTCCTTTGCAACCCACATAGCACACAGCGGCATGTTAGCTGTGTCTGCGTCCCCGGGCAGGTGAGCATGCGGTCCCCAGCCCTGCTGTGGCTGCAGCTCCAGCGGTGAAGCCCGAAACGCTCGGCATCCCAGCCGTCGGCGTCTCCAGACCCCAGGCTGCTGCCACCCCTGAGCTGAGCCTGAGCCTGAGCCTTCTGCCACCGTCAGCGTTGTTCCTCCTGATCCATCCCCACTTGGGGGCACCTGGACAGCTTCTGCCGTAGGCATGTTAGCTGTTCACACACAAGCCTGCTGGACGGGGGCTGTGTGGACTGGCCGTGCAGCCAAAGCAGGGAGCAGTGTGCAAGCAGAGTGCGTGTTGACGTCTTCCCAGTATTGCGGAAGCCATCTGTGTATGATTCCCACCAACAACCTATTTTCATAAATATATTTGTAAAATCTTTCCAAATATATACCATCTGCCTTTTTTTAAGATCTAGGGCTCATGTCCACTTTCTTGCCTTTTGATACTCCTTAATTTCTCCCTCTAGTATTCCTTTCTTATTCTACTTTATTTGAAAGGCGGAGAGACACAGAGGAAGACAGATAAGAGGGAGAAAGAGAGGGAGAGATTTGCTATCTACTGATTCATCTCCCAGATGGCTGCACCAGCCAGTTATGATCCAGGCCAGGATGAAACCAGGAGCCGGGGACCCAACTACTTGAGCCATTAGTTGCCACCTGCAAAGGTGCACATTAGCAGGAGCTGGGAAAAGGAGTGGAGCCTGGAATCAAACCTGACATGGGCTGTAGGCCTCAAGAGCAGGAACCTAACCGGGCAGCAAGCCACATGAGCTGAGCTTAGAGACCCTCCCCTCTACCCCTGGGTAGGCCCTCGCTCACCAGTGCCTTTGTGTGGGGCAGTGAGGAGGAGCAGAGAGGTGTGCCAGACCTGGGGGCTCTGCTGCAGGCTGGCTTGTGAGATCCCAAGGGAACTGGGAGTGTGCGATCACCTGGCTTCCCGAGTGTTTTCGGCTGCCTGCACTTGCCAGTGCTGTTCTGAGTGAACCACCGGGTGCTCTGCTGAGCTCTGGTCTGGACTTCAGTGCACTGGGTGCTGCCTCGTGCCTTCTCTCGCACCACGCTCACCCCGCCGAGCATCTCACCAATGTGGGGGGAGGTCGTGTCCATTTATAGACTGGACCTTTTTTCATAGGTTCCTTCCATTTTCTTTGTAACTTGGAATTAACCATGGGTAAATTAATTCATAGCATAGTCCTGTTTGATTTATTTGTGTGCTGTTTCATGGTGACATTCACTGCTATTTTGGCCGCTAACAAGGTTAAACCACAGTTTGTCACATCTGATTTTGCATAAAGCATCTGCCCACGCTGTGTAGGGTTCAGTGATGTGCGCATTCTCGTTTATTTGTCACATGACTGGGAAGGAGACATAGGCCGCCCCACCACCGCTGCTCTGCTCTGAATGTCCCTGGCAGAGTGCAGTTATGAGCTCAGGTGGCCACCACCTCAGTGCTCACTCCCTTGCTACACAGTCTGCTAGGTCGTCAATAACTGGCATTTGCTAGGTGCATGGTACATGCCGAGGGCTGTACGGCTCCAGTACTTACAGCCTCGACTCTGGGTGTGAGAGATGTCGAGTGTAGATGCACACACACACACACACAGACACACGTGTGTATAAGATCTGGCACACTGGAGCTATAGCATCTCCAATGTGCAGGTGAGGAGAGCGAGGGGGGAGTTCCCTGGGCAGCATCAGTGAGTGACGAGTGTGCAGATCGCACGGGGCTGCGCGCTCACACTGGGAAGGCCTTGGTTGTGCAGGTGCTGACGGAAGGCGTCTCTGACGTTAAGGGGGAGCACAGGTTGGAGAAGAGGGTGGCTGTCGTACTGTTCTGGCTGCTTGTAGTCCTGCGTAGGTACTCACACACGCTGAACCGCAGGCGTACGTGGGTTCTGAGCCTGCCGCAGTTACAGCAGCGATGTTGAACACACTTCTCGGCCCCAGAAATTCAGGTTTCTGTGCATTTTGCAAGTCGGATTTTCAGGTTAGGGAGGCTCAGCCAGTAACATGTAGGTGGATTTTATATAACAGAAAGAGCCTGGCATCCAGCAGTCGGGGAACACACAAGCTGTAGGTACAGAGACAAGAAGACAAAGTGAAATCAGACCAGAGGAGGGCCCAGGGCCTTTGCTCGTCAGCTGTGAGTAGGCGGTGACCTGTCTCTAGGGCCTGTGGGCTTGGGACATCTGCAGCCCCTGGGAAGTTCATGAGTTCTCTGTGCTCCTTCTCTGTGGCTTTGACCACAGCTCACACAAGGCCCCGGGATTCTCCTGCAAAAAGGGGCTTCTCGTCTCCAGCGTTAAATTTATTCTTTGACTTCTAGGTCACTAAAGTATGAGTCTCTTTACTGGAAAACAGTTGTGTGCATGGTGTCCTATCTGCACTCCAGCTGGCAGATGGCAGAGCCTCTGGGTCTACCTTCTGGGGTGAGGCGAGACCTCATTGTGGTGGTTGTTTTTTTTTTTTTTTTTTTTTTGGATTTCTTTGATGTCTGGTGACTCTGAGCATCGTTCCCTGTGGTTGTGGCCATTTTTTCATCCTTTTTAAGATGCCTGTTTATCCTTTGCCCATTGCTTTTTTTTTTTTAGAAAGCAACATATTTATTGAATGATCTAGTAGACTGTATATACAGTTCAAAAATAAAGTTTGGGAATGAACAAACAAATATCCTATTTTATAGATGATACAGGAAACATGCATTAGAGCAAAATGAAATATACTGTGTTCATCCTAATCCTTATGCTTTGTCTTTCTGTACTATAAATGCATGCATTAAAAACTGAAGAAATTTTCAAATAATATATTACATTCTAAAAATAGATTAAGTGATTAGGGCCAATATATGATTAGCCATACAAAAGTCATTTTATATACCAATAACATTTTATATACCAGTAACAAATAGCTATAAAAATACATCACTTTGAAGAGATAAAATTTAAGATGTCAACAAAAATATGAGGTACACAAGAATCTAAAACATTTATAAAGCCTTTTCAGAAGTCAATTTAAAAATTTGGAGATCTCTATCAAATAAATGGAAGACTCAATCATGTTTATAGATAAGAAGAAGATAAATCAAAGATTCTTAAATTAATTTCTAGGTCAATTATAGTTCCAGTTGGGATCCCAAGACAGATTACTGTGGAACTTGGCAAACAATACTAAAATACATAATGATGACAAGTGTCCAAGCATTAACTGAAGACAAATGACCAAAACCAACTCTTAGAATTTGCCATGAATAGGTATTAGTGATTTGACATATTTGTTAATTTTTTAAAGTTGTACAAGTTTCATGCACTTCATATTTGCAGATTTAGGAACAGAGTAACACTTCCCCTCCCCCACACTTCCATCCCACCCATGGTCCCACCCTTCCCCCCTCCCTCTTGCATTCCTATTCTTATTTTTTATGAAGATCTATTTTCAGTTTACTTAATGATCGTATAGTTAACCCTACTCTAAGTAAAAGAGTTCAACAAATAGTATGACGAAGGGAAAGAAACACTGTTCCTCAATGGAAGAGACAAGGGCTATAAGCAATCATGGGATCTCAGAATCTATTTCACTCCAACTCATTCCATTTCCGGTACTCTCTTAATTACCTCCAATTGGGGAAACATTTAATATCTGTTATTTTAGGACTGCCTGTGCCCACTTCTTAACAAATTGTTTGTTTATTTGTTAGGTTTCTTGAGCTGCTTATGTATTCTGGATATTAATCCTTTATCAGTTGCATAGGTTGCAAGTATTTCTCCCATTCGATTGGTTACCTCTCCACTTGGTCATTCATTTGCTTTACTGTACAGATGCTTCTTAGCTTGAGCTAATCTGATTTATTTTTGCTTTTATTCTCCATGCTCCTGGAATCTTATGCAAGAACTCTGTCTATGCCAATATATTACAGTGTTTCCACTACGTTTCCCCTCTAGTAATTTGATTGGTTCAGGTCTTAGATTTAGATCCTTGTTCATTATGAGTTGATTTTCGTATAAAGTGTCAGGTATGAGTCTTACGGAAATCCAGATTTCCCAGCACCATTTGTTGAAGAGACTGTCCTTTCTCAGGGAATGATCTTAACTCATTTGTCAAAGATTAATTGGTTGTAGATGTATGGATTAAATTTTGAGGTTTCCAATCTGTTCCGTTGGTCCACATATCTATGTTAGGCCAGTACCCAGCTGTTTTGATTATAACTGCCCTGAGTTTGTCTTGATTCTGGTATTGTGTTGCCTTCAACTTTGTTTTTATTGTTCAAGGTTGCTGCAGCTATTTGGGGTATTCTGAGTTCCCATATAAATTTTAGGATTGTTTCTTTTCTAGGTCTGAGAAGAATGTCCGTGGAATTTTGACTGATACCACAGTGAAACCATAAATTGCTCTGGGTAGTATGGACTTCGTGATCATATTGATTATTCTAATCCATGAACATGGAAGGTTTTTTTTCTTTTTGTTGTGTTTTCTTCTATTTCTTGGATTAACATTTTGTAATTTTCACTGTGGAGATTTTTCACATCCTTGATTAAATTTATATCAAGTTATTTAAGGTTCTTTTGTAGCTATCATCATTGAAACTGATCTTATAAGTTCTTTCATAGTATTTCATTCATTGTTATTGCCTATTCAGGCTTTCTATGTCTTTCTGCCTCACTGTTGGTAAATTATATGTGTCCAGAAATCTATCCGTTTCTCCTAAGTTTTCCGATTTGTTGACATATAGCTGTTTGTAAAAATTTCTAATGATTTATTTGTATTTCACTTGTATCAGTTGTATCATCTCTTAATCATATCTGATTTTATTAATTTTACACTTCTTTGTTTTTCCTTGGTAAGTTGAGCTAATGGCTTTTTTTTTTACATTTACAAAAATCCAACTCTTTATTTCAATTATCTTTTGTTTAGTCATTTACATTTCTTTTTCATTTATTTCCTTTCTAATTTTTATTTCTTTCCTCCTCCTAATTTGACGTTTTGTTTATTCTTGTTTTTCTAGGTCCTTGAATGCATTGTGGGATCATTTATTTGATAGCCTTCCAGTTTTTTATATAGGCAGTTATTACTATAAACTATGTTCTTAGCACTGCTTTTGTAGTATCTCATACAAGTTCTGACATAGGGGTTTTTATTTTCATTTGTTTGAAGGAATTTTTTAATTTCCTTTTTTACTTCTTCTGTCACCCACTGTTTGTTCAGGAGCATGTTGTTCAGTCTCCATGTTTATTCATATTTCCTAGTTTCTCTTTGTTGTTAATTTCTACCTTCATTCCATGTGGTCAGAAAAAAGTTCCATGATATGATTTCAGTTTTGTTATTTGTTGTTGTTGAGACTTGTTTTGTAGTCTGTATACGGTCTCAGTTGGGGAATGTTCTGTGAACTGATACCATGTGGGATGAAGTAGTCGATGGATATTTGTTAGGTCCATTTGGTCTATGCTGCAGATTAGCTCTTGTTCCTTTGTTGACTTTTTGTCTGGTTGATCTGTCCATTGATGAAAGTGGGGTGTAGAAGTCCCTCCTTATTGTATTGGATCTTATGTCTCCCTTAGATCCTAGATCTCTTCTATCTTTATAAAACCAGGTGCCCTTGTGTGGGGTGCATTTATATTTAATATAGTTATATCTTTTTCTTGAAGATTTAACTATAATTATTACATAGTGATCTTTTTCCTCTCAAAACAGTTTTTGTCGTTTTTTAAAATTCCCATTTGCGTAGAATGTCCTTTTCCAGGCCATGCCTTTAAATTTGTGTGTATTCTTAGTGATGAAGTGTGTTTTGTGTAGGCAGCATATAGATGGGTCATTGTTTTAAAATCCATTTATCCAGGCTGTATCTTTCAGTTGTAGAATTTAGTCCATTTACATTCAAGGTTATTATTGGCAAGTAATGACCTGTTCCTACCATTTTCCCATAAATATTCCTACTGTTTGTTGGGAAAATCTTCTGTTTTTTTTACTAAGAGATTTTCTGCCTTCACATTATTTCGTGGTTCTGGTTGTCTTTCTCTGTGCAGTCCGTACTTAAGTATCATTTGTAAGGCTGGCCTGGTAGTGAGAAATTCTCTTAGGTTTTGTTTGTTTTGGAAGGTCTTCATTTCACCTCATTCATTCGTGAGAGCTTTGCTGGATGAAGTATTCTGGATTGGCAGTTTTGTTTTTCTTTTAAAACTTGACCTATATCTCTCCGTTCTTTCCTGGACTGAAGGGTTTCTCTTAAGAAATCTGTGAATCTAACAGGAATTCCTGTGGAGTGATCTGGGGTTTCTCTCTTGCAAGTTTCAGGGTATTCTCTTGATGTTTTCCTTTTGTCAGTTTGACTGTAATGTGTCGTGGTGACGATCTTTGCTGATCATGCCTGCTTTGGGTTCTAGGCACTTCCTGTATGTAGATGCTTTTATCTCTCTCCAAGTTGGGGCATTTTCTGCTGTTATTTCACTGAGTGGGTTTTCTAAGTCACTCTTCCCCCCCGTCCATAGTTTCAGGAATTTCTAAGACTGATACATTTGTCGTTGGATGGCATTCCTGAACACTGTTTTCAGTCTTTGTAATTTTTTTTTTTCTGAGATGTTTCACAAGACCTGTCACCCGGAGCAGGTACTTTTTCTTCTGCCTCACCAGGTGTGTTGTTAGAGTTCCACTGTGTGTTCATTCAGCTTATTGAAGACTCCACTTACAATATTTCTGCTTGGATTTTCATTAGTGTCTCTGCTGAATTTCTTGTCCGTGTCATGCAATGACTTCCTAGTTTCCATAAACAGTTCCTGTGTATTTCTGAGTGACCTTGCAATCATTTAGATTTTGTTTGTTGTTTTGGCATTTGGTCAGCCTCCCCCCTTCACATTCCAGTCGTAACGCATGATTGTGTTCCTTTGGAGCAAACGTTGCCTTCCTTGGTCATGTGTGTGAGTGTGCGTGTGTGTGTGTGTGTGTGTATGTGTGTATTTCATACATTAATCTTCCTGCAGCTGGCAGAATCTCTTGTTACTGTCTCCAGGGTCTGGAGGATTTATTATTTTAATAGAAGGTTTTATTCCCTGGAATTGTGCCTCTCGGGCTTTGTGGAGGGCCTGAGGCTGGCACTTCAGTTCCAGGGGTTGTGCCAGCTCGGGCGAGGGAGCTCTGTGCATCTTTTACAGGTGGAGCAGGAGTCCGGGGTGACGCCATGTTGGGGGTGCTAGAGCTCCTTTGGCAGCCATCAGTAGGAGGAGGGCACGTTGGAGCTTGCTGGTACGTTCACATCCTAGACCTCTGTGCCAGCGAGAGCCAGCCGATTCACAGGCTAGAGTGAGCTCCTGCTGCCTGCACAGCCCACGCACCCAGGCACCTGCGCCATACAGAACACTGACCAACTACACAGTGTGTCCTCGACCCCTCCACCAAACTCGTCCACAGTGTGCAGGGAGCTCTCGGTCTCCGCAGTCAGACCAGAGGGTACACAGGAACCGAGGTACAGCCCACAGCCCTCTCTGCTTCTGGCTTCAACTCAGAACCGTCAGAGTCATCGTGGGGAGGGAGTGTCTGCTGTTCTGACTTTGATGGCCTTTGCTGGTGGGGGGACTGTCCACTGGCCCCCCACTCAGGACAGAGTTCAGCTGCAGGTCCACCTCAGCCGACGGACTCTGGTGCTTTGGTGGGGAAGGGGATGGAGGTGAAGTGGTCTCTCTTCATGGAGCCAAGTAGTCACCCAGACCCCCACTGGCTCCCCAGGCCAGACGTGAAGCCCGTGCAGACTGTGGAATTCCTCAGCCAGAGCCTTCAGTGTGGGGTGTGGCGCCTCCTCTCACCTCGCCCTGGGAAGCTCCAGCTGAGCCAGCGGAGATGCAGGGGCTGCTGGAGGCTTGTCTGTCCCCTCTCCCCTCTGCCCATGGAGTCTGCATGCTGTGTGCTCTCGTCTGGAACTCTCTCTCAGTCAGTCCTGCGGGAACATGGTCGTCCCTTTGCTTTTCTGGGGTTTGTCTGCATCTGAGGCTAGTGTGCTTTATCCTGGGTCTCGCTCGGGAAGCTCTTCGTGCTGCAGCCACTCTCCCGTCGCAGGGTGGAGGGTCAGGTGCCTTTGGCGACACTGGGGCTGGGCAGCCCTGGCCCTGTCACCTCGCTTCTCTGTCTGCCCCGTGCTGCCTTTGGTCCCACAGAGCTGGGACTCTGAGCTCTGCCGCCGAGGGCCTTGGGAGCGGACGTGGAAAAGCTGTGCATGGGGCCAGGGGCGAGGGAGCTTTAGTTTGTTCTGCTAACAGCGAGCAGCAAGGTGCTGAGGAGGCACACGTGGCAGAGAATCAGGAAAACTGATAAAGGACTTGTGAAACTTTGGCTGTCACAGTCCCTTGGCTTTCTGCTCGGTCTGATTGCTTGAAACAGATTGAAGGCAACAACAGGCTCTGACATCAGTGAATCACTGCCGACCATTCAGTAGGTAATGGGATCTGAGTCGCATCCTCGTGTTTGCCAAGCACGTGGCTGTCTCCCATGCGCGTACACGCTGCTCCCCCCACCACCTTGCAAAACACAGTGAGTGATGGTAGCACTCACGACCATCCCGCCTGCTGTCAGCGAGAGGACATGGGACCGTTGACGGTGGGCCGAGTCCACTGCACCGTGACTCCAGTGTGTACTGCTCTGGGTTCATTTTTCACGTAAAAAACACAGTATTGGCGTTTCTCTCATTAATGCTGATACTTATGCTAGGAAATGGAAAGTTAATGGTTTTAAGAAGGTATTTAAATACACATTTAGAAGTCATCTGAAAATTGGTAAAGTGGATAAATTATTTGATATGTCTGTTTTGTTGAAGAAAAACACTAAATTTTATCTGTATTTGAAGTGTTTCTAGGGATCTGAGACTAATACACTAGTACTACTGGTTCTTTTTCCTGATTTTTTGAGGAATAATCTAATTGACTTTTTTATCCACTCAGTCATCATATGCGCACCCAGAATACTGCCATTGCAGTTGTGGGGTAGGGTCGAGTTTTCATTTCTCTAAAGTGAACTGAGGCATAGCCACAGGAATTTCGTGTGAGGATCTGGCGGAACGGTAGCTCCCTACCTTGTGTTGCGTTGCTTACAATGGAAGCGGGTTTTACACCCTGCAAGTGAACGCTCGCTTAGCCGTGCACCACTCCTTACCCTGTGAGTGAGAACTCCCAGCATTGCGTCCTATCCTGGTGCAGGGTGTGGGACTCCCCACTCCTGCTGGGGGCCACCTCTGGCCATGGGTGCTTTGGTCAAGTGCGGTGGAGAGGGGGAGACAGGGCGGTAGCTTTTCCATCCGTCGAGCCTGGTTTGGTGCCTACCCTGGAATGTGTCATTTAGGGGGCCGGACCTGTAGCATGGTGGTAGCTGGTGCTTCCCAAGGAGGCCGTGGGCCTGCTGGACACATTCAGCAAAGGGCAGCGCCTTTGTCTGGAGTCCACCCTTCACCCAGAGTGCCGTGGGCCACGTCCACCTGTCTGAGCACCTGTCGCTCTCTAGTAGTGCGTTCATCCTTGGGGGGAGACTGGCTGACTGTCTTGGCTAAATATAATAAACTAAAAACAACAGTGAAAACCTCCTGTGGTCGTTCCAACAGGCCGGCTCGAAGCACTCCAGAAGTGAGAGTGGCACCTGGGGGCTCATTGATTTTCATGCCTCGTAAATGAAAATGACTGCTTGGATTTGCTAATTATTTTTTGTGAGCACACATTTTCACCCCCTACTCTCTAACCTTCCGGGCCCTCCGTGCACAGCACAGGGAGGCCTTTCCCAGCCAGAGCCGCAGCCCCACCTGTCTCACCACAGTGGCACTCCCTGGCTCCCTGCGGCTTTAAAATTCCCCACAGGCCCTGGCCAGAGCCAGGCCTCAGAGGTGCATTTGAGCTGGCCCCAGGGACTTCTTCCTGTGGGTTTTCCTGTGGCTCACAGCTACTGTGAGGACAAGACAAGCCTCCTCCCCAGTTTCCGTCTGTATCCTCCCTTATGCGTCGGCCCTGCCTGGAAGACCTGCCCGCAGGCCACAGTGCACAGTGCCACTCTGCCGCTGTGGCCAAGTCCCTGCCAGGGCTCCTGTACCTGTGGCTCTCCTGTGGGTTCTCCGTGGCTTCCACATGAGCCCCGGCAGCAGTGGTGTCACACATTGTCCAGGAACGGAGGTTCTGTGCCCAGTGGGGACTGTGTCTTGGCTCCCAGACAGCTCATGGAGGAGGGCGTAGGTCCCAGAAGGGAGTTTGGGGAAACAGTAGAGTGACTGCAGCTCTGTAGCTGTGGCTGTGCCCACAGGCTGGCCTGTCCTCACAGCCTTAGGCACACGCTCGCACGGTCTTTACAGTCCTTGGCATGAGTTCGCCCATCTTGGGCCATGATGGCAATGGCCTTGCACATAGGCTCGTGCTGTTCTGGGCTGTGGTAGTCAGAGAAATGTGTTCAGTTTGTGTAAATCTTATGATGTAAGAATACTCAGAACAGATGTAGGGGGACTGGGCTGATGCTAATTTTATAACTTTTGGCTTTCAATGCACTCTGTTTCTTGGGCCGTGACAGTAGGGTGGAATTACCCAGTTTGTGTAAATCTTATGAGGCTTGATAAATGGACTTAATAATTATCAGATGATGACGAAATTAAATGAGTCGGTGAATGTTAATGTGTTTCTCCTTCTGTCTAGCTCGATGCTTTGGGACGGTTCCAATATGTGGCATTTCTATTGTATTATGATGTGTTAATAATGTGGGTCAGAGACGAGCAGAAGTCAAGGACAGATGTAATTTTCTGTGAAATGTGCATTTAATACTTTGTAACATTTAGCTGAATTACCTTTGGATGTCAGACATTACGCCCTCATCCTCCCATGATTGTGTGTGTGTGTGGGTGTATGTGTATGTGTGTATGTATGTGTGTGTGTGTGTGAGAGAGACGTCTATTGAGTTGAATCGATCAGCTTCCCTATTGTTCTCTGAAATAGTAAAATACAATGGATTTTCTTTAATTGAGTTTTATATATGTTACTGATCTTTAATCGCAGATTTTTTTTTTTTTAATTTAGAGCATACCAGACTAAGGTTACAGTGTAAGAAACCTTTGGGTCAACTAGTAAGTTATGTTGTTGTTTTAAAAATGTCCTGTCTGCAGCCTTTAGAATTGGTGGACAATGCTGGGCACGTGAAGACTGTAGAGGCCCCACGTGGCAGCACACGGCTTTGGTCTGCTTCGGGGTGTGCGCTTCTCTTGGGCTCTGTGTTGTTAGACTACAGATGCACACAGGGGGAGTGGAACGACCGAGGTACACATGGAGAAATGTGTCGCTGGCCGTCATTTATCCGTGTGGGATTAATGCCCACTTCAGAGGGCCCTGGCTCACTGCTGTGCCTGCCGGGCCCAGAAAAACCTCCCAGGCTGTATCGCGAGGATGGAGCCCTTCATGTCTGGAAATAGTACCCAGTGGTGGCTGAGTCCTCATGATTGCCACTGTGCAGCCATACGTGTTTTTATCCATGCTTAAATCCAGTATTAAAGCTCCGGATTTTTAGGAGTAGTAAAATTTACATTTATGTCGGTGAATGCAGTAAGTTTCCCCGCAATAAAAATTAATGAACTGATTAATAAAAGGGCCTGCCTTGCGGATTCCAAGGTTGACTTGTGCTTTCCACTTCCTTACGCTCTGAACATAACCAGAGCCTGGCCCAGGCTGATGGAGCAACCACACAGGAGCACCGTGAGGCTGTGGGCAGCCCCCTGTGGGCCAGGGCCATTCCCCACCGCAGTGCACACCAGATGAGGGCTGGGGCTAAAGGTAACAGTAGTGTGCACAGTGCTGGGGACCATTCCTGCCACCTTCCAGACGCTCAGCGACTGGGCTCTATCCCTTAGGTAGCCCCTGCCTGTGAGCTCAGCACTGTGTTCCCTGGGGCTGAACCCTGGGGGTGGGCTGCGGGTCTGCAGACAAGTGCAGCAGCAGTGTCTGCTTCCCCATCTGCCACACGGGCCTCGAGTACTTCCTACGGGTGCTGGGGATGATCCACGGCCTTCAGAACAGCGGTTCGGCTGTACAGAACTCGTAATGTGTTCTCCAACTATGGAATTCTTCACATGAATTCTTGTGTGCTTCTTCTCGCTCTTGGGAGCCAGTGTCTGTTTTCTGGCCTCCTTGGGTACTTGAAGCTGTCTGCGGCTCTGCCTGGAGCAGGACCTGTGCCTTCCTGCTGTGGCGCTTGGTGCAGGTTTGCTTTTGTGTTCCCCTGAGGCAGTCGGTGCACTCCCAAGGGGCTGTCAGTGCATTTCCACGCTCTCATCGCTGGACCGTGGAACAACTTGCTTATCTGCTGCGTGTGTGTTTTCTCATTGAGGAAGTGAGTCTACATGCTGGGGGCCCAGAAATGGAGTTGTCTGGACGTGGCCTCTTGACGTGGTTCTCAGGCCTGTTGCCGTGGAGGACTGGGGTTCCCTGGTGACACGGTCCATCTTCCCTCACGAGTCCTCAACGCTGATCCTCCGTTCCACATGGTCACCGCTTTCCTTCCTGCTGCCCACACCTCGGAGGACGTTCTGCACGTCAAGAATGTGTGTCAGTCCTCGGCTGTGCTGGGATCTGTCCTAGAGGGGTCCCAGACCGTGACGGGTGTGTGCGTGGTCTGGGTGGGAACGGTGTCAAGGACTGGATGTGTCTGTGGCCCTCCCTGTTCTTGGAGGTGGCTTTGAGGGACATAGACTGGGCCGGTGGCAGAGAGACTGGTTGGTGGAATCATGGAGTAAGCTGGGAGACGCATCTGATGATGCGCACACGGTGCTGGTGGAAAGGGTGGGCTTTGTTAGATCACAGCTGTGTCTGTAAGGTTTCTCAAGTGCAGCATGGGAGAAACGGCAGTGGGGGCTGCGTGCGGCCGGGTTGGGCTCTGTAAGGGCAGGCAGTGCAGTGCATCCCACCCTGATGTGGGCATCACGCATGGCAGTAGGGCAGGGGGCTGAGGTGTGCCCCCAGGCCGCTCCCTGCGTCTTGTGACTCCTCCGATCATGAGAAGAGCCACCCGGGCTAAGCAGAGCCTGAGCTGCCGATGAGCCCAGCATGGTCATGGCGCTCGCAGTGAGGGTTCAGGTCGAGGAGCTCTGGGCCAGTCTGGGATGCAGCAGCTTTGTGGTCATAAACCGCAGAGGATCTGGGCAGTGAGGGAAACGAGTCGGACAGAAGAGTCCGGAGTCAGACTGCTGGGTGTAGGTGGATGGTCGGAGTTGTTGGCACACCTGGAGTTCAAAACCCGCGGATGAAATGACGACGGTAGGCGGGAGGCGGGAGGGAAGCTGCCTGAGGGGTGTTTCTGCACCACTGAGGTGTCTGGGAGTGGACAGGCAGCGAGGAGAAGGAAGCAGACTGCCCTTCAGACGAGGAGGACAAGCAACATCCAGGAGGCAGAGCTCTGGGCTGGGGCACAGCGACTGCAGAGAATTGTTCCTTGAGTGTGGTCACCTGGTCATTGTTGACCTTGGTGAAGTGCAGTTTGGGGGGAGGGCTGCAGACAGAGCCTGGCAGGAGTGTCTGACCATGAATGTAGCCAGCGAGTAGAGAGAGACAGGGACCAACGGAGCTTTTAGAGGTGTTCTGTAGGAAGGGTTTGGAGAGGGATTCAACAGTGGCCAGGTCGCAGAGCGAGGTGGAGGGTGGTGCTTCTCTGAGGTGGGCTCACTCGGTTTCTCCTCGGGTCCCCGTGAGCCTCTTGTGGCAGAGAGACGGAAGCATGGGACCTTGAGCTGAATGAATGTGAGGGTTTTTGTGATCTCATGAAAACTGCATGTGTAGAAGATTTTTCTTGAAACTTCTTTCCAGCTGGACGTAATCTTATAGAAATCATGCCTGTTTGGAGCAAGATGATGCTGTGTGTGTGAAATCATTAAAAGCTATGTTCTGCCATGTTTTTAGAGTGGTAGTTCCTGTTGTCTTTGTGAAAGTGTAGACCGATCGCCTCTCCTTCCAGTCCCGCTGTGAACGCTTTGCCTCTCCGTCAGCCTGTTTGGCTCCAGTGAGGTGGAGGTGGTGTCTGGTGCAATGCCCCAGCCAGGTCTCCTGCTGAGGAATGCGTCTGGAGGGGAAGCAGCTTCCCAATCTTCGGCTGGGATGGGATGAAGTGGCCACAGCGCGGCCTTGTGCTGCCTTGGGTCTTGGGTCTGTACGTCCTGGAGAATAGCGTCTACAGAAATGACGGATAGAAAAGGTTGCCAAGCGTGCTTTTGCGTGGACTTGAATGGCCATGATCTGTTCTGCTCTTAGAACATGTCCAGGAGTTCCCATGGGAACCACTCCCCCCCTCCTGGGAAAACTCAAACTTAAAAAACAACACAGAAAAGCCACTTCATCATCCCCGTGTGATCGGTGACAGTGCTGGGACCGTGCAGGAGATGCAGTGGCCAAGCCTCGTCTACGTGGGGCTGCCCAGAGGAACACATCGCTGCTCCCGGAACGTGGACATGATGGATGTGCTACATCTGACAGTAACAAAGGCTGGCCCGTCATCCGTCTCCTCCTCTGCCCAGATGCCTTTTCAAAACCTAAATGTTTTTGTCTCAGGCTTTGGCATTTTGCCATTTTCATTTAACTATTTTCCTCTGAAAGATGTGTTTCCAGAAGAGAAGCCGGGGGTTGTGGCACAGCGAGCCTGACACATAATCTTCTCATTATGTTCAGCACGTTTTCATCCTGAGTGCCTGTCTGTGTGCAGTCTGCTGCTTAGCCGCCTGCCTTAATGGACCCTGTGCCACTGCAGACACAGGGCCACTCAGTCCTCAGCCTGCGGGCTCTGGGGCCTGGTGCCCGTCGTGCAAACCCTGATCCTCTGACCAGCGGAGATAACGTCGCCACGCAGACACAGGGGTGTGTTCCTGGGTTCCGAGGACACCCACACTCTCCACGTTGAGGACGCGGCCCCTTACTCTCCATAGCTCCTGTGGGCCGGGAGTCCAGGGGATGGTCACGCAGAGTGACTGGTGCTGTGGCCAAGCTCCCGGGTGCAGGCTCCGGGCTCATCTGGCTGTCCCTGTCACTGCTCCATGCTGGCCCACTCACACCTATGGAGCACCTGACCAAGTGCGCCGCACGCAGTCAGACCCCTGCCTTCCAAGTGAGGAGGGCCAGTGTGGTCAAGGCCGCCGGGTACCCCTGCCGGGCCTCGCTGAGAGGATTCCCTGAGAGAAGGCCGGGAGCCCGGCTGCCTCAGGCGCTGAGCCATGGCCGCCCGCATGCGGCCATGCGGGGAATCCAGCCCCGGAGCCTCACAGGCATTGGCAGCCCAGGGGCCAGGCACCAAGCGTCATGCTGCGCCTGCAGGGAAGTGGTCTTCCTTAAATGACGTCGGCCATGCCCGAGGGCGTGAGGCCAGAGCCACTACCTTTCTGGAAGTGGCCAAGGTCAGAGGTCACTGTGTGGGAGCACTCCCGGCCCCTTCTGCCTCAGGTCCAGGGCAAGAGGCTGGGGCCGGGATCTGCAGGGGTCTTGGGGTCTCTGAGGCCAACAGCGTGAGGAAGGCAGAGTCCTGGCCGGGACCCTGGCTGTTGGCTCTGACGCCTGGTTAACGTCTGCCCCTCTCTCTGCTAGATGTGGCTGTCATTCAGCCAAAAAGAGAGGCTCTGGTTTCCAATCTGAAATTAGGGTCCCTTGTGTGCAAAAATGGGAGAAAATATTTAGAAAGCGAAGTAAGGTAAGCTCGTGTTAGCAGAGTGAAACAGAGCACAGTACGGTCTGATGCCAACCTGAGTGGGAATTGGGGGACTGACGCACGGATTCTTGGAGGAGGGGTTTTAGAGATGAGTGACAGGAGCAGGGTGGAGATCAGCCCTGGGCAGAATGAGGCAGGGCGGGACACTACACCTGTGATTACTGGGCCGTGGAGAACAGTTGGTTCAAAGCGAAGGATCCTGCAGAATGAGCTGAGAATAAGAGGGCTTAGGGAAAGAGACCCTGGAGTCAGTGGGCCCTTAACCTGATAAAGGGAAGTAAATATAAAAAAGAGAGGTGAGCATCCGTTCTAGCCATTACAATGCCCACATCCCACGTCCAATGCCTGGGTTTGGTTCCTGGCTGTGTCCCTGGGAAGCACCAGTGATGGCTCAGGTTCCTGCCACCCCTGGAGAGACCTGTACCGAGTTCCCTGCTCTGGCTGTTGCCCCCTACACACCAGCCACGCCAGGAACCTGGACAGTGAACCCCTGGATGGGATACTTCTCTGTGCATCTCTCTCTCAAATTCTTCAGTAAGTTTAAAGTCATGAAAACAACTCTAGAGTAACTTCTGCATTTCCAGATCTGACTGCAGCGTAATACCCGAGTGACTTTTGATGGTGACTTTCGTTTAAGATCTGAGTGTCTGTCCTCATCCGTTAAGAAATGGAGTATTATTCAGCAGAAATGAATGAAATCTGGTTGTTTGCAGTAAGATGTATAGAACGGGGGGTTGCTGTGTTACGTCAGCTAAGCCAGGCACAGACAGCATCATGAACCTATTCCCATGTGGATCTGCAGAAGCTGAGCTCAGAGGCAGAGTGCAGTGGTCCTTGTCAGAGCGGGGGCGGGGGGAGTGTGGGGAGACGGGGGGAGGCTGGTGGAGGTTCAGGACTGCAGTCAGAGGGAGGGACCAGGTCCTGGTGTCAGGAGCATGGGAGACTGACTGCGGTTAACGAGGATCTGCTGTGTACTAAAGCAATGGAGATTGGAGTGGGACTGTTTCCAACACAGATGCTATTTGAGGTGATGGGTCTACATGACCATAAACTTGATCTGATCGTCACAAATTGTGTACGTGTGTCGAAGTATCACACAATACCCTTTAGCTGTGGACCACTATTATGTGCTAATTAAAAATGATATTTGTTTGTGAAAAGCATCGATTTTGGGTGAGGATCAAGTGAAGTACCTTATGAAGAATTTTGGCTTAAAGGAAGTTTCCATAGAATGGACGCTTTAAGTAAAATAGTCTCATTTCATGTCCAATAGATGTCAGTTTGTATCTAAAAACACACTCTTTTCAAACTGTCCTGACTTGGCTAGCTATAGTTTTGCAAATTTGTGGTTTATCTTGAATAATTTACTTCCTGGCTTATAAACGTTCCCCTCTGGATTCTTAGAAATTAATTGTCTCCCGTAAGCAGGTGCAGAATAATTCTCTGTTTTCCTTCAAGAAACACGATATACAAGCACAGGCTGTGTGCAGTAATTTTGAGGAGTTGATCAGAATGACTGAGAAGTCTGAATGAGGGAGCGGATTCACTGAGTCTGAAGCTTGCGTGGAGCCTCAGCTTCACACCCTGAGTTACAGACACCAGAGTCTGGATCCGGTTGAGTAGATGTTGCCAGAGTTCCAGTCACTGTCGCTTAGTCTGGAACAGCTGCATATGGGAAAGGCAAAGTGTCCCGATGCCTTTTAACACCTTGGTCAGCAGATCAGAGTGACCGCGTTCCCACCAGTGTTGTGTTCCAGAGAGTGCAGTTCCGGGGTGGGGTGGGGGGTTTCTCCAGCCACAAGAGCTTTGCTTGATCTCCTGGGTCCACCACCATTCGTCAGCGTGCCCATTAGGATTGCAGCACACTCAGTACTTCCTAAAGCACATTTCATGAATAATTTAGAGATGAAAGCTTTTCTTTAACAAGTTGTTACCATGCTAATGTGATTGCCCCATCAGCCACTGTTAAAAAGTTCACAGGGCGCACCCCGGTGCGTCTCGGAGGGCAGCAAGTGGCAGGTGAACTCTCGCTTGCTCCGGAAGTGAACACTCCACACCCCCAGGGTTGCAAAGAACCACAGGCAGCCCAGACGTGAGCACCAGATGGAGAACTCAGAGCTTGTGAGCTGCTGAGCTGCAGAGATGTCTGGGAAACACAGGCTGTGCCGGCCGGCGACACGGCTGTTATTACACCGGGAATGTGCACCATTGCCCCTCCATTTTCAGCTTCTCAAGCCCAGAGGGGCTGCCGTTGGGGTTCAGCAGGGCCAGCCAACACTTGTGGCACCGGCATCCCATAGCAGAGCCCTGGTTCCAGTCCCAGCCGCTCTGTTTCCAGTCCAGCTCCCTGCTAATGTGCCTGGGAAGGCGGCTGAAGATGCCCAAGTGGGAGACAGACTGGCATGGAGTTGCTGCTCCCGGCTTCGACCTGGCCAGACCTTGCTGTTGCAGCCATTTGAGGACTGAAACAGTGAATGGAAGATCTTTTTCTGTCACTCTGCCTTTCATTCATAAATAAATATTGTTTTTTTAGAGAAGACTGGAATTGTCAGTTTTTCTTTGTTTTTTCTTCCTCTTTGTTGGGGGGGGGGAGATATTTTTACTACTTTATGGAAGGTTGTTAAAATGCTGGTAACTGTTCCTTTTTTAAAAAATATTTATTTATTTATTTGAGAGGTAGAGTTATAGATAGTGAGAGGGAGAGATGGAGAGAAAGGTCTTCTGTCCTCTGGTCCACTCCCCAAATGGCCTCAATGGCCGGAGCTGCGCCAATCTGAAGCCAGGAGCCAGGAGCCTCCTCTGGGTCTCCCACAGGGGTGTAGGGGCCCAAGGGCCTGGGCTGTCCTCCACTGCCCTCCCAGGCCATAGCAGAGAGCTGGATGGAACAAGGAGCAGCCAGGACTAGAACCAGCACCCACATGGGGTGCCGGCACCACAGGCGGAGGATCAACCTACTGTGCCACAGCACTGGCCCCAATTGAATGTTCTTTTAAAAGTAGAATTAGGGCTGGCGCCGTGGCTCTCTAGGCTAATCCTCTGCCTGCGGCGCTAGCACCCTGGGTTCTAGTCCTGGTTGCTCCTCTTCCAGTCCAGCTCTCTGCTGTGGCCCAGGAGTACAGTGGAGGATGGCCCAAGTGCTTAGGCCCTACACCCGCATAGGAGACCAGGAGGAAGCACCTGGCTCCTGGCTTCAGATTGGTGCAGCGCCGGCTGTAGCGGCCACTTGCGGGGTGAACGAATGGAAAAAGGAAGACCTTTCTCTCTGTCTTTCTCTAACACTGTCTGTCAAAAAAAAAAAAAAAAAAAAAGGCGGAGTTGGGCCTGGGGACTGGTGGTCTCAGGGGGCATGTGTGGGAGACACATGTGGCCACAGGCATGCAGGTCACAGCCCTGGGCCCTGATGTGTGGACTTGGGTTCCTGAGGTGCAGAGAGAGCGGGGACAGAAGCTCCCACTGCCATCGGTTCTGCAGCCTCCTGCCGGTGGCGTTTCCTGGGGGTACACTCAGCATTAGGACAGGACAGCGTGGCTGTGGGGGACAGCTGTGGTGACTGCCGCTCCAGAGTCACACGGCCCACTGCCCACCTGGGTCTTCTGCTGAAACTTGCCCACTTGAGAAGGAACACACGTCTCCCATGAGGTGGAAAATGCCCTTCTGTCCTTTTCAAAGAAAATAGTGATTGTCGACACACCCTCAAAGCTTGCGTCTCTGTGCCTCTCACTCTTCCTTAGGAATCTGAATATTTTAAGAATTGAATACCAAGTGAGAAGACACACCTGTGCCGTCTTGGTGTCGTCCTAACCCGGCCTGTCTTGCGTATTTCCTCCTGGGTGGCACACGGTAAGGCCAGAAGGTGCTACCTGAGCCCTGGGAGGGGGCTGCAGGGCCCTGGCCCGGGAAGGTGCCCAGGTGTGGGAGGCGGCTTCGAGACAATCCTAGTGAAAAGCGCCTTGAGTTCCTGACCTGTGGATTTCAGAGTGGTGCAGCGCCGGCCGTAGCGGCCACTTGCTGGGGGGTTTTCTGTCAGTGTGAGCTTGCCCTATGAGGGCGTTCATTGAGGCTAGTGCACATTTGTGTCTTGTGAGTGGGATATTTTTTTGCAGATAATTTTTGTTGAACTCTTTACTTAATATAGAGTTAATCTTATGTGTATGAAGTTAATTGAAAATAGATCTTAGGAAAAAATCAGAATGGAAATTGGAGAGAGGAGGAGGAAGAAGGCTGGGAAGACAGGTACCGTGGGAAGAATCACTGTGTTCCTAAAGTTGGATTTATGAAATGCATGAAGTTTGTATTCCTTAAATAAAAGACTTCTGGGGAAAAAATAATTTGCAGACTGTGAGGTCTACTTGTTTAAAGCTATGTTCCAGTGTGTGTGTCCCGCAGCACCCTTGATTTATAAGAACAATAATGAGGTCGCTTTGCCGCAGCCTGATTTTTCCCTTTTTGACATTAGTTTTAATTCTTTGACCAACCTTGTCCTCATTTGTGTTTGACCTTGGGCCACCTGCCTTGTCAGGTTATGCAATTTGCAAATTAGGAAATGAAACGTCTGTTTCCTTTTCCACAGGATTGAGCGCACAAGATTCTCCTTCTTTGCTTCCCTCCCAGCCTCCTAATTTCTTGTCTGCATTAATAAACGCGTCTGAGAAGTAATGGCCTGGCACAGTTACCTGATTTGTTTATGGAAACGCTGAAGTAGCGCGGGAAGGACACGCTGCTAAATTGTAATTTTAAATTCGTTGTCACCAAATGTCAGTCTCAGCCTGTACCTTTTGGGACTCTATAAATATGCATTCTGTTGAGGCGTGGGTGGACGACAGTTTGGCGGTCACTGGAACAGACATCGTCCTTTCAGTGCGACGGCAGTGCTGAGCCCACGATGGGAGGCAGCTTGGCCAAGGCTGTGCAGGTGCTGTGGCAAGACCAGGAGCTGGCATTGCCGGGGTGGGGAACATCCAGGCTGCAGCCAGACAGAACTGAGCTGGGATCCCCGCTGGCTGCGTGTTAACTGCTTCTATGTAAGTTCAGACCCGAGGCCCAACGGCTTTTCAGTGGACGTTGTCACAGCCATCACCGTTGTCCTTGGAGAGGGACACGTGCTGGGGTCCACACAGTGTCTGACGCTCCGCCGTGTCTGTAGTTGTTCCTGGAGCCACTGTCTATGCTGTCTTTGCGTTTGGATCTCTGGCCTGGGTTCGTCTCATCAGCGGTCCCTGTGGTTCTTTCAGACCCTTCTCAGGATTGCTCGAGGTCTGTCCAGCTTTCTCTACCAGTGCCGGGCACCGTGGTCACTAGTTGAGGGCCTCTCGGGTGTGTGTTGTTAGGGGGTGACTCGACCTGCTTCCTCTTCTGCATGTGTGCTCATCAGTGCTGTGAGCGTGGAGCGCCTGCCTTCTGTGGCCACGGCGGAGTGCACGGGCGGATGAGAAGGCACAGGCCTACATACTGGGGGCTCCCGTTCCACCTGCAGCAGTAGAAGCCGAACGGCGAATGCGACTTGGTGAGTGTGCTGAGCGGTGCGTGGGTGCCCAGGGCTGCGAGGGAGTGATGAGATGCAGGCTACAGGATGGGGGTCTCGGGGAAGCAGATGGAGCTGCAACTTGCTGCTTTGAAGGGGTCTTGTCTGTGGAAGCACAGGAAGGGGACACGTGGGAGTTCTAGCAGGGGATCCCAAATCCGTCAGAGTGAGGCCAGGGGATGCTGGCGATGAGGGTGGAGAGGAAAGAGGGCTCAGACACGGATTTTTAGGGCACGTCGAGTCGTATGAGGAACGGGGTTGCTGAAAGGTCGTGAGCAGAAAAGTGGGGAACGGCGTCTTGGGGAAAGGTCATGTAATGCTCTCTGCGGACTGGGAGGGAGAACAGGACCAGAGATCAAGTTGCTCGGAGTGGAGGGAGCTGTGCTAGCTGTGTGGTGGTGGTGGCATCCCTGCGACCTTGGGAACTGACTGCCGTGTCCTCTGGGGCCAAGAGAAGAGAGGAAGGACCGCACTTCCCATGCGTGAGCTCAGGATTCCTGAAGGTTGGGGAAGACTGACCTGTGCGCTGAGCCGTGACTTGGTGGTGGTCAGAGTGGAGTCTGTGGTCCCGTGGGCTAGTGTCTGGGAATCCGTGGTCAGACAGTCCATAGTCAAACATCTCCTGGGAGCTAAAGCCAGAGGAACATCTGGGTCTGGAAACAGCCCGACTGAAGTGAGAAGGAATGCAGGGAGCCCCAGGTCCTCCAGGTGAGGACGACAGACGTGGGCAGGAGAGAGGTTCGCCCCGGAGCCGGCCCCACTAAGTTGTGAGGCATGCGTGTGTCAGGGCTGAGGAAGTACTGTTTTGGTGGCCAAATGCTCTCCGATGACGGTAATCAGATAAATGCACCAGTCCCACTGAATTCATTACTTTAAAGTAGAAATCTGGAATAATCTGTGTGATTTCTTTGTGAATTGATTAATTGGCATGGTTGCATTCTGAAATTAATTTAAAGTTACATTTGTATGAAAATGTTTCAGATAGTTACAATTTGCTTAGTTTTTTTGTGTTTCAGTGAGAATTGGAGTTTCAGAGAATAAAGTAAAATACCCATCTTATTCATTTCGGATGTTATGGGTTCAGCGTGATTAGAACATGAATTATTCATTTTTGTGTATCACCAAAGTATCCATCTGATCAAGAATTAAGCATTTTATGTTCAGAGTTCGGTTCATTGCATTTACAAATACCCATTTTGAATGACCATGTTATTGTACACATTCAAAAAATAAAAGGATTCTGTCAACGTGAACAAATTCACAGGTGAGTCTGAGGCGATGGAAGCAGGTTTTGTTTGTTTTTGCTTTGTACAGCTCCCTGTCAAGTAATGTAAGAGGAAAACTCCACAGCTGGAAAATCTGCAGGGGCCCCTCGTTCTCCCTGATGTCCTGAGGAGTGACCAAGGCCACCGTGGTGCAGAGAGAGGGTGGTGAGCTGCTCAGACTGGGCTGCTGACGCTAGTGTGGTCACACTTGGGCAGTAGAGGGGGTGCTCATGCTGCTGCTGGCCGCCAGGCCCATTGAGGCCCTGGACACTGGAGGTGCTCATGCTGCCGCTGGCCGCCAGGCCCATTGAGGCCCCGGACACTGGAGGTGCTCATGCTGCCGCTGGCCGCCAGGCCCATTGAGGCCCTGGACACCGGGGACGCTTGAGCTGCTGCTGGCCGCCAGGCCCGTAGAGGCTCCGGACAACAGATTAGAGGAGACGTGAACTTGAGTAAAGAAAGGACCCAGGCAGACACTAAGCCCAGGTTTTCCTCAGACTCGGGGATACTGCACGATCTAAGTAAACAGATAAATAAATAAATGGAGGCATAAAAAGCAGAAGTTACTTGGGAGCACAGTGGAGGGATTGCCAGGGGAGGCCAGCCAGCAGCAAGTGCACACCCCAGCAGTGCCGGCACAGCTCAGGGGCGGCTGCTGGAAGCCACTGGAGTTAACCTGAAGCTGAAGGACTCGGCACGACCAGGAGTCGAGAGGCGAGGGGTGAGGTAGGGACGGGGTTTGTTCTCCGGTTAATATGCCCGCGGCTCACCGTGGAGCTGCCGGGACACCGATGGCAGAAGTCGCTGGCTTCCTGCACCTGACTCGGGAGACCTGGCTCCTGGCTTTGGGTGGGCCCTTTGCCCACGGGGCCAGCATTTGGGCAGTGACCCAGTGGATGGGAGATCCGGCTGCTGTTCCTCTGAATCTCAATAAATAACTTTTAAAAAGACTTAAGACATGCGGGGTGGTGCTGGGGCTCAGCTCAGAGCCCCTGATAGGAGTTTCAGAAACAGCGGCTGTGAGGAGCAAGGAAAGGGATTAGATTACCTTTCTCCTTAGCTGAACTAACTCTTAGCATCTTCTCCTGAATGAACGCAGCACAGGAAGCAAAGGATGGATGAACTCAGAAGCTTTCAGACCTGTCCTGGTGCAGTTTCTGAGTTGCAAGGCTGAAGAGACACCTCATACTAAAAACAGGCAGAGAGACATGTGGGCTGCCCGCAGAGGAAGGGGGATCTCGCGTCCCCGGGTTCCGCATCGCGGCCTGCACTGTCGCACACAGATCCGGCAGCCCAGGCACTCCGGGAGGTGTGGGCGGCAATCCCGTTCGCTCACCGATGTCCTTTGCTCCCATCGGCAGGGGGGGGGGTGCACACCCTGATCCTGAAGGGACTCTGAGGTGTGGCCTGGTGAAGAAGGAGGAGGAGCCAGCGACTCGCACAAGCCCAGCTGGGACAGGCAGGTGCGGCCCGAGGCAGCCACAGCCAGGTGCGCTGTGAGGCCGAGGGTCCCATGTGCTGCCCTGGACCTCATAGGAACCGCCCACGGACCCTTCCCCAGCATCACTGGAGCGCATTTGACAAATATGAACTGCGTGTTCAGGGTGTACACCATGGTATTTACCGATAGGTATCCGTTAACCGTAGCCGAGTCACCACCTCCCTTACCAACCCAGCTGCCTGTGTGCTGGGGACACCCGGGGGCCACTCTCCTGGCAAACATTGAGGACTTCATAGATGGCTGTTAGCTATGGCACCCCGCTGGCCACCAGGTCTCTGGAGGTCACATCTACTCCCTCTGCTGGTCTTGTCCCGACTTCCGCATTCTCCCACCCCTGGAATCACCTCTAGTCTCGATCCCCATGAGTTTCACTTATTTATTCATTTATTTTATTTGAATGGCAGAGTTACAGAGACAGGGATACACACACAGACAGATTGATTGATCTTCTGTCTGCTGGTTCATTCCCCAGTGGCCACAATGGCTGGAGCTGGGCCAGGTTGAAGCCAGGAGCTTGGAGCTCCTTCCAGGGTTCTCATGTGGTATAGGGCCCAGGCACTCGGACCCTCCTCTGCTGCTTTCACAGGCACATTATCCAGGAGTTGGGTCAGAAGTGGAGCGGTGGGACACAAACCGGTGCCCTTACAGAATGCATCCAGGGTGGGGATTTAAGCCACTGTGCCACATGCAGGCTTTTTAGATTCCATAATGGGCGAGGTGTGTGGCATTGGTCCTGTGGTGACCAGCTTATTCCACCAGGCACGTCTATACTGTAGCAGTGTGAGTACCCCTGTCGTTCTGGCGGAATCATGGTCCTGGGAAAGTGCTTTGTGTCCATTCTTCATCAGCAGAGTTTCCGTTTGTTGGCACTGGTGTGTAATTTGGAAATAGGGTCCAGCAGTCTGTAGCGTATTCTTTTAAAAATATTTATTTATTTGAAGGCAAAGGCAGAGATAGAGAGAGAGAGAGAGAGAGAGAGAGAGAGAGAGAAAGGGAAAGAAAGAGAGGAAAGAAAGGAACTCTGCTGATTCACTCCCCAGATGGACACAACAACCGGAGTGGCACCGATCTGGAGCCAGGAGCTTCCTCCAGGTCTCCTACTTGGTGCAGGGGCCCAAACACTTGGGCCATCTTCTGCTTTCCCAGGCCACATCGGAGAGATGGATCAGAAGTGGAGCAGCCAGGACTCGAACCGGTGCCCACATGTGATGCTGGCACTGTAGGTGGTGGCTTTACCCGCTACACCACGGTGCTGGCCCCACCAGTCTGTAGTCTTAATAAGCTCTGCAGGAGGCTGACAGGTGGCCAGACCTGCTGATCTAGGAGTAATAAGGCCAATAAAATGCATAAATAAATCATTGCTGATAAGGTAGCATGAAATATTACTGAAATGATTCAGAAAGGATCCTCAATGGCATAACAGAAGGCAAAGGATCCTGTGGCATAACGGGGAAAGCCACTACCTGTGACTCTGGCATTTCCCACAGGTGCCAGTTCATATCCTGACTGCTCCATTTCTGATCCAGCTCCCTGCCAATGGCCTGGGAAAGCAATGGAAGATGGCCCAAATGTTTGGGCCCCTGCCACCCATGTGGGAGACCCAGATGAAGCTCCTGGCTTTGTCCTGTCCCACATCTGATCTTTGTAGCTATCTGGAGAGTGAACTAGTGGATGGAAGGTCTCTCTCTGTCTCTCAACTCTTTAAAATAAATAAATTGAGTTTTAAAAAAATCCACATTAATAAAAAAATGAGAAATAGAATTGTGTCAGTGCCTAACTTGTTCCTGAAGGAGGAGATTTTAGTTTATTTATTGAGGATGATAGAGAAATATACATTGCATATATTTAATATTTAACGACAAGTAAAAATATAGATAGGATGGGGCTCTCCTTATTGACTGGAGAATAATAGAGAAGTAGAAAGAGAAAGCTTGAGTAGTGGAGTAAAATTTGTGGGAAGGAAACAGGAAAATACAAACAATCAAGGAACAGAAACAGTGTAACTTTACTGCAGTAATTATTTCACTGTGGGTATCAAAATCTCACGTGTATCTCCTCCTATATGGATACAATGTATATGGACTATGTATAAGCTGGAACTGAGGTGAGAAAACTGGATCTTAATTGCACAGGTGTCCTTTCATTAGGGTACCAGGCATCCCCCAGTTACTCTAGAAAAGATGCATCTTAGGAGAGCAGCTCTCGGCAGGGGGAGCCCTCGCTGGACAGCAGCCCTGCAGGCTCAGCACCAGGATGGGCCCCGACGCACGGAGCAGAGCCCATGAGAAGCTTCAGCGGAGCCTCTGTCACCACCCCCAAAACCCAGCGTTTCCAGTACCGACATGAAAACACTCCCGGGTTGGGCGTGTGGCACAGCGGGTTAAGCTGCCTCTTGGGGCCCCTGGTTCCAGTATCAGAGGCCGGAGACTGCGTCCCACCCCTGCTTCTGCGCCAACTCCTTGCTAACATGCCGGAGGCAGCAGGTGCTGGCCAAGTACTGGGGTCCCTGCAGGCCACATGGGAGAGTTGGGTGGAGTTCCAGGCTCCTGGCTTTAGCCTGGCCCAGTCTCAGCTGCAGAGTGAACCATACGACGAAAGATCTCTGTCTCTTTCTTTCTCTCTGTTAATCTACTATTCAGATAAATAAATTACGATTTTTGGCGTCTTTAAAAAATGCACTTCCAAATAAACAACTGTTAGCTGTTAAATACATTACATTCTGATGCAGTGAAAATATGCATTAAATCATGATAATATAAAACTCCAATGGAAAATTAGCAAAACTGTTATCAGGTCGAGAAATTTTAACACATTTCTCAGCATTGGACTAGTAAAAAAAGTACAAAGAATGATGTCATGTTTTCTACAATTTGAAGCTCATATTGCCTTTTAAAAATACTTACATTGTTATTTTCATCTACTTGAAAGGCAGAGCATAACAGAGATGGAGATAAAGACACACACACACATATACACATACACATGCACAGGGCGGGGGCAGCTTTTCTCTGCTGGTTCACTTCCCTGTCACAGCTGGGCCTGGGCGATGCCAGGAACTTAGAACTCCATGCAGGTCTCACGTGGGTGCCAGCACTTGAGCCCTTACCAGCTGCCTCCCAGGACACGTTAGCAGGAAGCTGGATCAGAAGCAGAGGAGCCGGGACTGGAAGTGGCACTCGGGCGTCTCAGGCAGTGGCCTCACCCTCTGTGCCACAACACCTACCCCACCGCCCCTTTCATAGACATAAACCTATCACTTTTCCCTTTAGCATCATTTTGATTTTTCAGTCATTTTTAAAGCAATGATGTCATTTCAATTTTTTTTCAGTATGGTAACTAAAACCAAACTGAAACACTAGGATAAAATACTTGGTTGTACTCCTAGCTGTGTGCTCTGGCTTCTAATGTGTATCCCCCTCTAATGTAATGTCTCCTTAATTGAATAAGATACAATTGAGATTTATTTTAAAATGCTTTTTTATGTCCTACAAATTTTTGTGGAATGTTTATGAAAACTGATAATGTAAAGTCTAAAGGAAAATTCAGGTAACAAAAATCAGAAATCTTACAGGTTATGTTCCCAAATTAGAGAGGAATAAACTCTCACAGTAGGAAAAGTGTAAAAATTGACAATTGAATTAAAAAATACTTCTGGATGACTTTTGGTCATTTCCTTAAGTATAGACTAAAAGAGCCATAGAAAATACTTACAATATCCTGATATGTAGTGACATGTATGCTTTGTCAGGGAAGTGTTTACAAGCTGCTTCTTGAAAGATTGAAATTAAATGAACTAAACGTAGCTGAAGAGGCTAGAAAACAGATATTATATACCAAAATATATTTGTAAATAGTAGTTATTTTCAAAAGCAGAAGTTAGTTGTTGACACGTAAGATACGCAGCATTAGGAGCATCCCATTGCCAAGAAGACTGGTAAAAGGAGAAGTCCACAGTTAATATGAACGTTAAAGGAGGCAGGACCACAGATAACACATTTTCACAAGAACACTGATCTTTTGGGCAGAGACTCAGGCAGAATTAAAGGAAAGGAAAACTTCTGGTGAAATGAATTACCAGAGGAAAGCAAAATGAAAAATGCTTCAGGTCCACCTGCCGTTCTGTAAGACACGCGTTCAGATGGTTTCACCAGGTATTGTAGAATGTTCCTGGATTTGAAAATCACCGGCAGACGGGAGCACTTTCTCATTTAGAGTCCGTGTTTTGAGTGACCTCTTGGTATAACAGTCGGCACTGCCTGGGCTGCCCGTGTTCCACATGGCAGTGCCTGGGTGGAGACCTGACTCTGCTCCTGGGAGGCAGCCCGTGGAGGCGCTGGTCCTCTGGTCCCTGTCACTCACACGGGATTCCCGGTTTCAGCCTGGCAGAGCTGCAGGTGCTGCAGGTTCTTGGGGAGTGAACCAGCAGATGGAAGATCTGTCTCTCTGCTTTTAAATAAATAAAAATAAATTCCACACTTTGAGACGCAAACGTGATCAAATTTGAGAAAAACTGCACCAAATAACAATAGCAAAAATTGTAGGCCAGTTTCTTTGTGTTTGCTGATGTGAATATTGTTGAATGAAAGCCAGCATTACATTAAAATAATGATTAAACTTATCGAATGTGTTCATCCTAAAAACATGAGCAGGGTTCATCTCAGGAGTATGTTAATGTAATTCTTTGCAGTACATTAAAAAGGCCCATTTGTCCATCTTGGCTCATGTTTTGAACTGAATTTGGATTGAATTAAATAGACACCCACCCCCACCCCACCCATTCAGAATCAGACAAAAGACAGAAAGTTTCCTTATCAGAGCGCTTTGTCCCCAATTCTGTGATGCTCAGTTGTAAAATGAAATAAATTTAAGAATAAATAATAGCAAAGGGAAAATTATTATTGTGTTCAATAATGATAATCCTTTGACAATTTCTTACAAACTTTCGGAACGAATGAGCTAAGTAGCATGGCTAGCTTTAACAGAAACAGAATTGTTAGCACACCTGTAAGAATCAGAGTGTCATGGAAATAATACATTCACAGGAAAAACAAATATAAAAAATTAGACGTGCACTGGTGCTGCAGACGTGCATGAAAAGGTATCACTCTTAAGGAATCCTGTAAGAAGCGCCTGGCAGGGGAGGGAGGCGCCTGGCACGTGGCAGTCTTGTCGTTCTGAGGACGTCGGGGTTGGCCGGGTTCAGTGTAGGTTTAATGGAGCACAAATGCAAATTGTTTCTTTTTCTTGTATAATATAAGGGCAAAACTTCAGCAGTGAAGCTGTTTCTCACCCAGAGGCAAAAACACTAGAAATGTCCAGGGAACTTAGAAACAGGACAGAAAGGGAACCAGGGCTTATTAGACGTGAACGTAAAGCTAAATCCCCGAGTGTTTCCAAACGATTTGATAGTGAAAATATGCAGTTATGGATAGCTCTGTAGAGAGAAGAAGAGAGCTACAGTTGGAAATTCAAGTGTATATGAAATATGCCATGAAAATGACCAGTAGTGTAGGCTGATAACTCAGCAAATCATGAAAAAATTTAATAGTTCGACCATATTGAGTAGTATTCCATAGTGTATATATTAATTTCATGAAGATGTATTCCTTAAACAAAATTAAAAATTAAAATAAATCATGCTGAAATATGAAATGTTTTTAACTTTTGGAGGAGGATTTTGTTCGCATGTTCCAAATGTGAGAACTATAGAAGTGGAGAAATATGTTAAATTTCCTCACACATTTGAATCTTTAAGGCAGGAATTCTAAAACACCAAGGCATAGACAAATGAGTGTTCATTGTAGTCGTTTTTATTACATCAAAAAAACTTGGAGCCTAAATGTCTGCTAGGAAATGGAAAGATAAACAGAAATAGTTCTTAACAAAAAGTTTGAGAACAACTAAATAATGACTGGTGCCTTTTATGCAGTTAGACTTGGAAGAGTGTTCATTATGGTTTTTTAAGGGGAAAGGCTGGTTATACAATAGGGTGAATTATGAAGTCTGTTTTTTGTAGTCTGCGTCTTTGTGCTTGTGTCTGTCCTTGGCGTGTAGAAAAAGGAGAGTAGAAAATTAAAAGCAAACACTCAGGAACTCAGGCTGAGGAGTGCCGGTTTTAAACTTTTTATATATGCTAAATTATGTGATATTTATGACAAGCAGTGATTGCTTTAATGATTGGTAAAAGTAGAACCATTTCTGATCTCAGGAGCAGAGTCGGTGGGGCTGTATAACCTCTGTTCCACCTGTGGGGTGAAGCGAGGTCCCAAGCCAGGCTGAGGGTCTTGGGGGCGCCCATGCTCGCTGTGGCCATCTGCTCATGGCCAGGAAGAAGCTGGCCTCCGCCCGCAGAAGGCAAAGGGCAGGAAGGGATGGTTTGTAGGGGCACTTGCCCGAGTTGTTCATTGACCAGCGTGCTCGGAGCTGTGGATGGGTTTGCAGTGCTGTGCCCTGTGACCCTCTAGTCCTGGCCCTCGGCCCTTGGACCTGAGCCACCTGGGAACCCGTGAGGCATACAGATTCTCAGGCTGCACCAGACACAGTCCTGGACCCCACCCCCAGAACCCGTTTTCTGCTTGTACTCTGGGAGGCACTGACGACACAGACCTTGAGCCCAGTGGTGCCCAGCATCCAGGGCAGAGCTGGTCCTGGGGTCGAGGTCACACTGCCTTCCCCAGCAGAGCACATCAGAGTTCATGCAGGAGGGCTAGGAAGCCAGTTGCTAGTAGCCCAGCTTGAGAGAAGCCTTCAGTCCTTGGCTAAGTCCCTTGAAGTGTTCTTGGTTTTGAGGAGGGCGGGGGCGTGCTCAGTGCTGCTCCTCAGACTGCCTGTGTTGTCTGATGGGTGGGGGGTGATGGGGTACTGCCCCTCAGCTGCAGAGACAAGCGTGGGGCTCTAGAACAGACGCAGTCTCCAGTAGGAGGCAGCAGAATCCAGGATGCAAGTAGAGGAAATGGGATTGGGAGAGAGGTGAGACGGGAGAGAGGAGGAGGGAGGTGAGAGAGACAGAGATCATGGAAGTGGGCGCAGGACTTGGACCCTGACCGCCTGGAGGGGCCCAGGAAGCAGGGTGCCAGGGGTGGCATCTCGGCTCTGGCAGAGGGGGTGTGTGCTCTGTGGTCAGAATGGCTGGCTGTGACCTGCTGGACTGTGTGGTGGCAGTCATGATACGAGTGGATCATTTGTTTGGATGTCGTAAATGGGGCTTTGCGTTCATCAGGCGGATGGTTAAAATTCTGAATGATTAGCATTGGAACAAAAGAACACACACACACACAGTTTAGGGCCTCGCCATACTCAGGAAGTAAGATTCCACGGGGCTAAAGGCTCCCAGTAAAGACCCAGTGACCAACTGAGCACACGGTCTTGGTGTGTCCAGGTGCACCCCTGTGTCTCGGTGTGTCCAGGTGCACCCCCATGTCTCAGTGCCTCCAGGCATGTCCCCGTGTCTCTGTGCCTCCAGGCTGCTGTGACAGCGCCCATCAAGGGGCGGCTCCCGGTCCTCAGAGCCGATTCCCCACGGTGCTCAGACTGGGGACCCCTGACCCAGTGAATCGTTTCCTGGTGGAAGAGTCCAGGGTGTGGGTGGGATACCCGTACAAGGGCACGGAGCCCATTCAAGGGGCGCCTCTCTCCTGGTCACCACCAGGGCCTCACCTGGTGGAAGAGTCCAGGGTGTGGGTGGGGTCCCCATACAAGGGCACGGAGCCCATTCAAGGGGGCACCTCCCTCCTGGTCACCCACGGGGGGACCTTGATGCTGGAGGTTAGGATTTCGCCTGCATTTGTGGGCAGGGCACAGCTTGTTGGTCTCTAGCAACATGCATAGGTCATTTATGAAATGTATAGAAAAAGCTGTATCTTGGTGGGTCCTGCCTAGTACCTGTCCTGTTGTGGCAAACGCCCATTGGTGTCCTGAGCCTTGGCTGATGTGTGCTTTGCCTCCGTGGCCTCGACTTCCTGTGCAGGGCTAGCGTTCTGGAATGGGGAGGCCATGGGCCCTTGGTGATGCTGGTAGTCCCTCTGCTGTGAGTGAGGTTGGGGATTCTGTAGCACTTCAGCCCCTAGCGCGGCGTGCCGTGCAGACGGCCTGGTGCGTGCTTGTGGGCGCAGCAAGCTGTATCTCTGCGTACCCCCACGTAGCCCCCTCAGCGTACCCCACGTCCACTGCAAACCCACCTGCAGTCGCCGCCTTTATCCTTGTGTGTGTGTGCTTGTGGCTCAGCGGCTGGGAGCCGGCAGCACTCTGCAAGCAGTGTCACAGCAGAGTCGAGGCTGGGTGCTTCCGGACAGTGGCGCCACGCAAGTCAGCCTCACCCAGGCGGTGCTTGCCTCTCCCGCTCTGTGCCTCCCCGTCCTCACCAGTTACAGGCTGTGAACCCTGTAAGAGGAAGGTGAGCAGACGCACTAGAATACTGGAGAAAGCCTTGAGGCTGGGGCCAGAGGCGGGGCTGCAGAGGCCGAGCAGGGAGTCACACCTGGTGGTGCAGGGCGATCCCACTCGCCCGTGGGTCAGTGAGCCGGGGTGGCCTCTGTCCCCAGGGCTGTGAGGTTTCAGAAGAGACCTGCAGGTGCTCTCCACAGCGCATGGTGGGTATGCACGGTGTAGCACTAACCTGGTCTCCTAGGAGGACATGGCTGTTTGTGCTGCCTCACAGCTCCGTGCTGAGGACTTGTCCCGCTTCACACGCACCAGCCCTCTGGCAGTGACAGCCGTGTGCACGGACAGACCTCCCCACGCAGGGAGACGTTGGCTTGCTGTGCTGTCTTTGTGGTGATGCCGGTAAGGGATGGCAGACTCGGAGATACCCGAGGTTCACTTACCAACCCCGTTGTCGTGCTAAGTGGGACACAGGTACTGCTTGGTGGTGCTGTGTTGATTTGGTGGGGTATGGAAGGTTGGCATTTGTTTAAACTTAAGTAACGGTGAGAATGTGTGTCAGGAAAATAACAACCCTCACAGGAAATCCGTGGTTTCTCAGATTCTGTTGATGAGGACCAGTGGAGAATACGTCTTTCAAGGGAGGATTGAAACAGGAATTTGGAAACAGTGTTGGCAGCCTGCGCCTGTGGGCAACAGTGGGGGTGTTTGCTCCTGTCCGCAGTTGGTGCAAAGCTTCTTCAAGAAAAAGGTAGCAGGTTAGCGTGATAGGTCACGGGCACAGTGGACCAAAATGAGCGTTTTCACTTTTGCTTTCTGAATTCAGTGGGTGTATTAAGAGATGTTTCATGCAGTTTGGAAGCGGCACGGCCTTAAACTGCAGGTCAAATATGAGAGAAACGATTCTCTATTAGGACAAGTACTGTAAGAAATAAACGTTACTGCATGGGTGATAACAGGGCACTGGAGCCCTTTCTGACTTTGTAAGGAAGCTTTGAGACTTACTCTGTGTCTGCTAGGAGCCAGTAGTAGAGTTACCACAGGAGCAAGAACCCAGGAGAACCTGAAGACACAGATGGTACTTGGAAAACGTAGTAGAAAATGGAATTAAAGATTTGTTTCACTGCAAAGCACTTCCGAACCTGTGCAGTTTTTTTCATAGTATGCATTTTGGTGAACTTTTAAAGGAAGACACGTTGTGTAGCAGAATGCAAAAATGTGAATTAAAAAGTCCTGATCAGGAGCCAGAGGGGAAGGTTTCCCCATGAAGGGCACCAGACGCCTGTCTGCTTGGTGTAAGTCAAGTGGGCGACAGCAGAGTCGTGGGTGACGCGGGGGTGGCTGTGTCTGTTCAGGGATGGCAAAAACAGGACGTGTGAAGCCAGAGTGGCCGAGCAAGGGTGTTGCCCCAGGAGCTGTTCACTCAGAGGGGCGGAGAAGTGGGGCTTCCCCAGCTCGCCCCGCTTATCTGTTCACAGACGTGCAGGAATCTCCCTGACTCCTAGCCCCCTCAGCGTACCCCACGTCCACTGCAAACCCACCTGCAGTCGCCGCCTTTATCCTTGTGTGTGTGTGCTTGTGGCTCAGCGGCTGGGAGCCGGCAGCACTCTGCAAGCAGTGTCACAGCAGAGTCGAGGCTGGGTGCTTCCGGACAGTGGCGCCACGCAAGTCAGCCTCACCCAGGCGGTGCTTGCCTCTCCCGCTCTGTGCCTCCCCGTCCTCACCAGCCACTTCAAAGCCTGCAGACATGATCAGCCCCGTGGAGTCCTCACCGCTCCCTCCAGCCTGGAATGGAGCCTCTGAGGGATTCTTGGCAGGTGCACCAGTTGCCTGGCATGGGCTCCATGCAGCCTGAGTGCAAGGCCTTTGTGTCAGGTGCTTGTGCGCTGTGAGGGATTTGGGCTTCTCAGGAATCAGGGCAGGATGCACACGATTTGGAGACTGGAGCTTGGAACAAAACACCCACCAACAGAGGTGCTTGCAATTTTCTGTTTGGTTTTTGAGTGCTGTTTTTAGCCATTGATAATCTGAGAATTACGGCAGCACTTAGAGTGGCAGTGCGGCATGACGAGCGTTTCCAAATGTGATCGGCGTTCTGCCGGAGACGCAGTGCTTGTCTTAGTGGACGTGTGTGAATGTTCGCGCGATGCAGAGAAGATGAAAACGGACTTCCAGTTGATGAAGCCCCAGGCGTCGATGGTTAGAGACCTCAATCAGTTAGTAACCAGGTAGTCCAGGGTCAAGATTCGTGATTGGATGAGAAGGATTTGGTTTGTGAAAAGTTAACTTTGGGCGATCCTGGACTTGCCGTCTGGGTGAGCTCAGGGCTCTTCGCCTCTCTGGGCATCCGTGTCCTTTGACACACGTGTTCTGCTGGCTTCCAGCTCCGGAGCTGTATGTGCCACTCACATGTCTGTCTGTGCAGCCAGGCCACAGCACAGATGTGTGTGTGAAGACAGTCTGTGACAGGAGGGCTTGCCCCGAGCAGGCGGTGTGTGTCTGGATCAAGGACCACAAGCCCACTCCCAGCAGGGACAGAGCACCTGTTAGCATGGCCCTGAGACTTCGCAGGTTCACGTGTGCCTTATGCTCACCGTGTGACCATGCAGTTGGAGGCACGTCCCTGGCCCTCCCTCGTCCCACTTGGGTTTCTACTGTTCCACGTGATCCAAGGTAACTGTGATCGCTTGCAGTTATCAATGTCCTGTTATCAGTTATTTTCAGTCCACCAGTCACCATCTGATTATCCTGACAGAGCTGCACTGCCGTGGTAATTATGTTGAGAGTAATTGTCGTGTGATTCACATGGTTATCTGCACCTTATTTAGTGCTCACACGATTAAAATATTTCTGGTCAAATACAAATTACCCATGAGACTTATTTTTTTTTTTGAAGATAACAAATGTTGCTTCCTTGACCTCTATCCTTGGGCATCTCGTGGGCACTGCTCTGATGACCCGGGAAGGATGAGCTGGGGAGGAGGAGAGAAGCTCGGGGTTCCTGGAGAATGTTCGTCACACGTCCTTTGATGCTGAGGTCATAAACCTCAGCTGTGAGCATGGGCGAGTGCTCCCCCTGTAGTAGCTTTAACGAAGAACATGACCCGTGTAAGCATGGCACTGTGGACGTCGCTGAGGAAGCTGTGTTGCTCATGTTTAGCACCATTGGCAGGTTTACCCAGAACTTTGATTTTTCTCGAAGTGCTTTCCCTTTAGAAATCTTGGTATTCACCTTCTCACACTCAGTGTGTCCTCTAAAGTCCAGAGCAACGTGTAGGGGTCAGGGTCCACAAGCACAGTTCTAGAAGCTTCTCCCAGACTTGCTTCTGTCTGTCCCCTGGAAAAAAACTATCAGGACAGATTAGTCCTCTAGAAAAGAGTCTGTGGGCCTCACGCCCAAATCTGATATTTCCTGTACGCATGAAAAACGGCAGGAACTGGGTAAAAGTAGTTTTAGTAACATATTTTATTTAACACAATTATTAATTCAGAGATATTTTATGTAAAATTATTAATTAAATATTTTACACATTCTGCACAGAGCCCTAGAAATCTAGGGTGTATTTTACATGTGTCACATCTCACTTCAAAGTAGCCGCGTTCAAGGGGCTGAGAGTCATACATAGCTTTCAGCTGCTGAGTTAGCAGGTGCAGGTAGACTGATCATATCTGTATCTATATATATCATAGCAAAATGGGAGTCCACTTAATATGTTGCTTTCTGAGATAGGATTAAGTGTCAAAGGGATCTCATAAATAAAAGCAGTGTCTGTTAATAATTAATATAATTAAAAAAGAGAAAATGACCCAACATGGCAAGCGGGATACACAGCAGACTCATAGAATGACAACTGGCCCTGAACAGCACTCTGGCCTGGAATCAGCCCTTAAGGCATTTGGATCTGGCTAAAAAGCCCATGAGAGTATTTCAGGCATGGAAAGCCAAGACATTGTGGCAAAAAAGAATGACATACATGAAAGATCTCTGTGAGTGAGATCCCAGTGGAAAGAACGGGCCATCAAAGAAGGAGGTACCTTTCTCTGAAGGGAGGAGAGAACTTCCACTTTGAATATGGCCTTGTCTAAACAAGGTCAGAGATTGTGAACTCAAGAGGCTTCCATAGAGTCAGCTCATGACAAGAGCCCTGGGTGATCACTGTCATAAATTAGAGTGTCAATTGTCAAATCACCAACATGAGTAACTACATACTTACTCCCCATGTAGGACCTTTGTCCTTAATGAATTGTACTGTGAGAATTAATGGTAAAGCTAGTATTCAAACAGTATCCTATATGTGTCTGTGTGGGTGTGAACTGTTGAAATCTTTATTTAGTCTATACTAAGTTGATCTTCTGTATACAAGGATAATTAAAAATGAATCTTGATGAAGAATGAAATGGGAGAGGGAGTGGGAGATGGGATGGTTTGTGGGTGGGAGGGTGGTTATGGGGGGAAAATCTGCTATAATCTAAAAGTTATAGTTTCGAAATTTACATTTATTAAATAAGAGTTTTCTAAAAAAATAAAAAAGTATTGTCTTCAAAGCATGAAAAAATATTTTGCTTTCTGGTTTTATAGATTTCCATGAGCTGATATTCCTCCTCTGCTAGCAAACACACCACACTGTCCTAAGGAAAGCTGCACTGTGTAGAAATGAAGCTTTTCTCCAGGGACAGAGATGGAGCTGGCGTCTGTGGGCAGCTTGATGACCTTTCTGACGCGGCTTCCTCTTGGAGGCGGTGCAGGAGTGTGATGTGTGTCCTCACGTCACAGCTCCGAGGCCGAGCCTGTCACAGCTGCGTGTGAACAGAAGCAGGACCCACAGGTGCTCCCTGTGCAGCTGATTTTATGTCATACCTTTCAGACAAGCTCCCTGATGGTTCTAGAAAGAGGATTCTGAAGCAATCATAGCTCCCTACATATGCAGGAGTGAGCTTGGTTGGAGGAAAGGTGTTGCCAGTTGGATCCGTAGGGCTACTGTTGACCTGTTGACCTTTATACCCATTGAACTGAGGACCCCCATTCAACTTCCTTGACTTAGATTTTCCTGGTAGCTCCTTCCCGCAGAGGTACCTCAGTACAGAGGAAATTGTCCTCCGGTCGCATTTAAACTGCAAGTCTGTTGACTGTCACGCTCGCTCCCAGAAAGACGACCTCCGGGGGTAGCTCGGTGGCACCCAGTGATGCCTTAGCAACCATCTGATTGGAGTGACAGGGGAAATTAACTTTCCCTGAAGAACCCCATGTCCCTGTGACTGACAGTGTCCATAAAACAACTGAGGTCAGTCCCAGAGTGAACTGTGTGGCTGTAAGCTCTGTGTCGCATCATGGAGCCATCTGGTGTGGCTCGTGGAGAGGCTGGCCTCACCGTGTTAACATCTTACTGAGGGCAGCTGCCCGGGAGGCGTGTTTGCTTTTTGCTTTGTCAGAGAAATGTGCTTATCTCCTAATGCACAGTGAAGGATTCTGCCCACAGTGACCTCCTAACCATCAGCAACGGCCCCAGCCTGACCTTCACAAACACCTTGTTTGGGAGATGGTCGTAATTACGTCATGGTTTCCTGTTTTCAGTGTGACTGAAGAAATCTCTCGGGCTCTGAGCAGGGCACTCATGAACTGGTGCGCGATCGCCGAGCAGTGATGGGGAAAGGCCTTGGCCCGACCACGGTGTCAGAGCCCCAGCGCTTGATCCTGTCAGCCAGTCTCTGTACCGGGCAAGTGAGGCCAGGCACGCAGGGGTGGGTGCCTGGGGGGCTCGGGAAGCTGTCGTTCACTGGGCAGAATCAAACACCAGGCATGGTCGGTGTGGAGTTCTGTCAGTGTATCGTGTTTCCACAGGAAGGAGGAGAAGACGGAGGTGACAAGGATTGTCCTTTGTCACAGTGTGCTTGGCCGGAGGCCCCTGGCCTGCTGGCTGACCGTCCAGTGCTGGCTCTGCTGAGTCCATGCTACCTTTAAGAATGGCTGCTTCTTAGATGCAGCGACTGTTTGGCTGACCCGCTGACTGGCTAAGAAGGCTGAGGGATCAGGAATTTGTATTGTGCTTTCAACTACTTGATTGTTGCTTTAAAAAAATTACTTATTTGAAAGAGCAAAAAACAGAGAGAGAGAGAGAGAGAGACAGAGAGATGTTCCATCTGCTCATCCACTCGCTCACTCCAAAAATGCCTTACACCGCCAGGGCTGGGCCAGGTCAGAGCCAGGAAGGGCATCTGGTCTCCTGTGTAGGGGGCAGGGGTCCAGGTGCTTGGGCTGTCACCCACCACCTTCCCAGCACATCAGCAAGGAGCCAGGCACGTACCAGTGCTGCAACACGGGAGGCTGGCATCGCAGTGGTCGCTCACCCCACGGCGGCCCCAAAACCGTCCTTTCCACCGCCGGACTATGAAAAACTTCCTTCTGTTGTTGAACACAGGTCGTGTGAACAAGTGGGGGTGTGGCCAAGCACACATTCAAGTCAGCAAAAGCAGCGCTGGTCCTGGCTCTGCTGGTCTGATGGTTCCGACTCCGTGTGCCACAGCAGGTGGTGGGGGCCAGTCCAGTGGTTCTTCTGCAAAAATGGGCGTTGGTGCCTCTGGCCATTTGCAGTGACCATGGTGAGTCTGTTCCCACAGTGATGGATCCTGAGGAAACAGTGTGATGGAAGCCGTACGTAGGTTGTAGCCACGGGTGTCCTTGGTCACCCATCACGGGATGTTCCACCGCCTTAACCATTGAGCTTCCCCTGTCACGGGCAGCAGAGTGGAGGTCGGAATTCTCCGGTGTGTCCCTCTGGGGGCAGCCGGTGGTGGCCACTTGTAAGTGGAAAAATCTGTACCCACTGTGCTCTCTTTCCTGGGCGCTTGCTCCCTCTGTCTCTCCGCCTCCCTCCCCCTTCCCCTCCCCCTCTCCCCCTTCCTCCTTCTCTCTGCCTTTAGTTACTCACAGGAAAGATTCACAATATCACAACTCAATGGAGATGATTTAAGATTGTTAATCATCTTTAATAAAGCCCAGATATATAACATCCCTTGTGTCTGGTTTATTCCTTTATCACTGGACAGTTATGTTTTTAGATATGTGTTTTTATCTTTCTGTTAATATGCAGCCAATATGCAATGTTGATCACTCATAGACAATAGGAACAGTGTGCATTAGTGCTTAAAATTATGGGCTGTCCAGCCAAAAGAGGTCACTGGGCATGCAGCTTGTTGTATATGTCCTGGATTATCAGAGTTAGTGCTTAAAATTGTGGGTCAATCAGCCAAGGCGCTGTTGAATATGTAACTCTTGGGAATATTAATAGGACAGAATGTGTCTTCATATAATCCAGTTATCGGTAATGTGGGAGCTCTTTTCTGAGCAAAACTCCTTGCAGCTTTGTTTTTGTCTTGGTTGAGAGCTGGCGGTTTTGAGATAAAGCTACCAGCTCAGCATGTGTTGCTTTTTTTTCCTCCTGAATGATTTCGTTCAACTCTAAATGACTATTCCTAACAGCACGCCCTGTCTTCTTTGTGTCAGATTACAGGCAACACAATTTTGGAGCTCACCAGCACTGAAGAATCAACCATAAAAGCGCAGGGTACAAATGAGTTGTGGACATATGGTGGGAAGATAAATTTTTAACTCTGATTCACATCTTCTCTAACGACGACGTGTCAGTCGGTTCAGTAGTTGACATCATACACACCCGGGAACAGGAAGCAGTACAATGTCTGCTGGTCCTCTCGGCACCAGTGAAATGGAATTTAGTGATCTTACATGCGGATGACAGCCGTGATTGACGTCACCGTTCTTTGCTGATGCTGTCTTTTAGCATTGGGGGCCCTGTGCTGGGACACGGGAGACTCACGGGGAAGTTGCCGCCGGGGGGTGCACTTCTCAGGAAGGTGTTGTCCGGGTATGTCCTCCTGGCCTCAGAGGTGTGTCTGAAGCCCCTACACAATTTCTACAGCTTCTTCTCTGGTTTCAGTTCTCTCTACTGCTTTTAGGACGCATTGCTTGAGTTGCCTTTTGGCCTGGTAGACGATGGCCATCATTGAAAGGAGGGACTGGGAGCCTGCTGCCCAGGCTGATCGTTCTGTGACCTGTATGTGAACTAGTCGGCGTCTGTGGACTCAGGGCAGTTGGGAATGCTCTGCCCACCGGCAGGGATGTCTGCTGTCTGGGCCGTTCAGCAGTAGATGTCGTGGCTGCATAGCCGAGCCCTGGGTGGAAGGGCCTTGCCTAACCCGTGATGCTCCTCCCCGGGTGTGGGTGGGCACCTGCCCTCTGCTGAGAAGACAGAGGTCCTCGGAGTGGCTGTCTGTGGCTGGAGACCAGGAACCTCGCAGAGGGCCATGGCAGGGGCTTTGCAGGGCAGAATGTGGCAGGAGCGGCCTCTCACGCCCCAACCAGGCCTGTGAGAGAAAGATGTGGACGGGGAGCCAGCGAGGGCCGACATTCGGGCAGAGATCCACGGGGAGCCAGTGAGGGCTGACATTCGGGCAGAGGCCCACGGGGAGCCAGCGAGGGCCGACATTCTGGCAGAGGTCCAGGCGGGAGGCTTGTGCCTGCATCAGGGATTTGAGTGGCGTGGGGTGTGCAGTGAGCAAAGCGGGGGAGTTTCAGTAAGTCTGGCATTTTTACAAAGATTTATTTATTTTGCAGAGAGAGAGAGAGAGAGAGAAAGAGAGATGGGGGTCTTCCATCCACTGGTTCACTCTCCAAGTGGCCTCAACAGCCAGGACTGGGCCAGGCCGAAGCCAGGAGCCAGGAGCTTCCTCTGGGTCCAAGTGGGTGCAGGGGTGAGAAATGGAGCAGCTGGGACTTGAACCGGTGACCAGGTTGCCATCCTCACTAGATGACTGACAGGGTAAGGGCCGTGTAGGAGCAGAGGCCCCAGAGCTGTGACTCGCACTTTCAGTGGGGTTGTCTTGAGCCACGCCGTACGTATGGGTAGGACCCTATTAAGGGAAGGTAAACTTGGTAGTCTCTTCCTTGCCTGGTTACTGGTGAGATAACCTCTCATTTGGTTAAAAGTTACCTGTACTGACGGCTGAGGTCCTGGTTGCTGGGCCAGCGTTGCTAATGGCTGTCTCGGACCAGGACTTGTGCAAATGCAGTAGAAAGAGGATCCTCAGTGTGTTTGTGGAGGGAGCTTGGGCATCCCTGCAGCTGTGTGTTACCAGGAAGGGCGGCGTCTCTTAGAAGGAGCCTCGTCCACGCCGCTGCCCAGGACCCCTTGCCTGTCGCTGCCCGGTCACGTCTGCCTCTGTCTTTCGACCGGGTGGGAGTCTTCCTGGGGGGTGTTGGCCGCAACTGGAGGTGAACCCTGATCCCTGAGCCTGACGATGAGCAGTTTCATTCTGTACCTCCGGTGAGTCCTGATGTGGGAGGCTCTGAGGTTGGGGATTCTGGGATCTGATGACCTCATCGGAGACCCAAGATCTTCACCCTTACTCAGACCTCTTCAGTTTGTGTTGCATTGTTAAGAAGACAAACCCAGGCCACCGAAATTCAGCCGCCCCTGTGCCAGTGCACACAGGCGCAGGCAGCTCTGGCACCTGCCGTGGGCCTGCAGGATGGGGTGCACCAGGTGCAGCAGTAAGAATACCTGAGGTGGGACATTGGGGTGAGCCTGCACCAGGGGAGAGAGGTGGTCGATGCCGTACCGCTACTCACACAGCAGGCGCCCACCCCACCGCGGCCGGGCGTGAGACTGCCGTGGGCTTGCTCCTGCGTCATCTGGACTCTGACGGAACCCGCACCCTCTGCAGTGAGGAGGCCGTGTGGGCGTGGCCTGGGCTGGCATCTGCTGTCTGTGCCCTGCATGGCCCTCCTGTGCTAAGCTGTGACATGTGTGTGTGTGTGTGTGTGTGTTGTTAGGAGAATACAGATATGTGGACGTGTGTTATCGAGGAATTCAATGAACTCCTGCGTCAGTGAACCTGTGGGTGAGGATGGGGGTCTTCCTTCCTACACCTGGAGAAGGGGCTGCCCAATCCTGCTGCCCGACTTCCCTGTTCTGAATGCACTTTGACACGTGATGCTGAATTTCTCCTTGGGTGTGGAGTCAGGAGGGGGCCCCATCGGGCTCGCACTCTGCAGGTGCACATCCAGGAGGTTGCAGACAGCAGGCAGTGGGGAGCGTGGGGAGCTGTTAGGAACTGTCGACCCTGGGCCTGCACTGTGGTGTAGTGGGTGCAGCCACAGGCAGTGAGACTGGTGTCACATACAGGCACCAGTTCAAGTCTCAGCTGCTCTGCTTCTGATCCAGCTCTCTGCTGTGGCCTGGGAAAGCAGTGGAAGATGGTCCGAGTCCTTGGGCCCCTGCACCCATGTAGGAGACCCAGATGAAGCTCCTGGCTTCAGCCTAGCTCAGCCCTGGCTGCTGTGGCCACTTGAGGAGTGACGAGTAGACTTCTCGGTCATTTGTCTATCACATGAGAGGTTCCCAGAGAGTTGTGCACATGTTACAGAAACAGAAGTGCTGTTTGTTGGGCAATAGACTTTCTTGCAAGACATGGGTGTCATTATTTTATATTTTAGGGCTGTTTATTGCCCCAGCCTGCAGGGTAATCAACTATGACATGAGGAGGGCAGACCTGAATGGAGAGACAAACCAGACACGAGAAGGGAGACCAAGACAGTATTCTGATCAAGGTCTCGTTTATTCCAGCATCTCAATGATATTTTATACATAACCAGCTGCAGCTCAAGGCAATACAGAAGTTAACAACACAGGCAAGCAACTTATCAGGCTTTCCGTAACACAGTCATACCATAGTTAATTTAAGTGGAGTATTCTTATTTTGATCATTCTCCTAGAGCATGGTGACCTTTTTCCTCCCAGGAATTCCACAAGCCAAGACTGACCCTGACTTGTCTATGACTTTATGAAGTGCTAACCATATCAGTGAGCTGTACAAATGGAATTTTCTAGTGAATCCTCCTTACAGGAACACAGTTGAAGGTTAATCTAACAAAGGCCTACACAGGGAAACCAGCACAGTGGCTCCCAACAGTTTTTGATTGGCAAGTGGTAACTGTTCACTTACTGGGTGCGATGTGGAGTGCAGAATGCGTAGGTGAAGCTGATCGGAACATCCACCTCCACCCTCACCCCATACCTCGTGGGGGGCATTTGAAATGTGCCCTATTAGTGACTGTGATCTGTGTTGCCGTAGCCTCTGCCTCTGCCAGCCATGTTCTTCTCTCGGCTTCTATCCCACAGGCTTTGCAGATCCGCCTTGAGTGCGAGTGGGTTGCGTTTGCCTGAGGCTAGCTTGTTCCCCTGAGCACAGCGTCCTGGGTCACCCATGCTGTGACAAACGACAGGATGTCCCGTGTTTAGGGTGCGGGGTTTGTGCGTCTGTGCCGCTTTTCTGCACGCGTTTGTCTGCCGACAGTGGGCTGAAGCTGCACCTTGCCCCTGTGGGTGGGCGTGTGGTGCCAGCGTCTCCTTGACATGTTGACTCCAGTTTGGCTACTTTGTTCCCAGGAGCGGTGTTCCAGAATCCTCCAGGAGCTCCATTTTTAGTTTCTTCAGGAAGCTCTGTGTTGTATCGCATAACATTGGGTAATAGCTCTGGTACGATAGGGAGTGTCATCACCCACAAGAGAAAATCTGGCTGGAAATCCGTGTGTGTGTCTCAGTGCTAGCTACCCGTCCTGGGGAGGGAGCAGCTGAACCTGACTTGTGTGGTCAGCGAACTTCTTGATTCAGAAACTGAGTAAGCCTGCCGCTGACACGTGTCACTGGAACTCACAGAGAGACGTCACCTTTGGAAGCAAGGTGGGGCAGGCACTGGGCGTGGTGGACACCCCAACGCATAGAGCACCTGTGTCCCGTTGTGCAGCACCTGCCCATGATTCCAGCTTCCCGCTGAGGGGCACCTGGGGAAGCAGCAGTGGTGGCTCAAATGGGACGCTGCCACCCATGTTGGGGGAGCTGGATTGAGTTCCCTGGTCCTGGCTGAGATCTGGTCCAGCCCTGGCTATTGTGGGCATTTGAGGAGTGAGCCAGTGGATGAGAACTCTTTTTGTCTGTCTGTCTGTCTCTCTCTACCTTTCAAATAAACAAGTAAATAAGTATATAATTAAAACAAGGATGGGTGGTTTCCTAGTATTTCAAGATAGTCCCTACAGTGACACGTGATTGCCGGGCGCGACCAGGGTGGCCCAGACACCTTCTGAAGCTACCCACTCGGGAAAGGAGGCAACTTCCTGACCCCTGGATGCGGGTGCTGGATCGGGGGGAGTAGAAGCAGCCGGCGTTCCCTGTGCCCTGAGAGGCCTGGTAGTGCCAGGCGTCTCCTGGGTGCTGACTCGTGCTTGTCGGATTGCAGAGGTGAGGGAGCCCTGCAGCCCCTCAGGCCTGTGGTGGGCAGTGCCTGTGGCCAGGCGCACCTGAGGCTGTAATTCACACACTGCTGCGTGTCCTCTGCGAGTGCTGGCTGGGACGGTGATGGGCGGGGACAGGTGCCGCCTTGCTGGTTTTCAGGTGCCTCTGTGGGAGAGCAATGGTCTGAGCCACGTCAGGGAGTGGAAGTGGCCCAGCGTAGCATTGGATGAGGCCGACTCCGGGTCCTCGCCTTGCTGTGAAGCTGTGCCTCTCTGCTGCTGCCAGGGACCCTCGAGGCTCGGGCTGGCAGGGTTTTCTGGGGTGCTTTGTTTTCTCAGTGCTTAGCCAGCTGTCCTGTCATTGGCTCGTCACATCATTCATGGGCTCCCGTCACTCACCCGTCACTTTGTTCACGAGGTCAGAGCTGATGTGTTCATGGGCACCTGCTGTACCCCTAGTCCTTGAATGTCTGGTTTCTTTCCAGTCATTATTACTATTACTGTTATTATTTTGGTATTACTCATTCATCATTAAACCAACGCTCGTGCCTCTGTGTGCCAGGCAGGAAGGGACGCTGACCGGGGGTCCCTCGTGGTTGAGGCTCTGAGCTGGCCAGGGTGTGAGGTTCTCCCCGTCCTGGCAAAGGCTCTGGCTCTGAAGACTCCACCATCACCTGCGTGAGCCGAGACCCTTCCTGAGTGCACCCAGCTTGGAGGCACCTCCACTGTTGAGCGCCATGTTCCCAGCCCCCTCTTCCGTGGCCCCGGGGCCCTTGTGGATTCCCACAGACCCCGGGATCCCTGCCGTGGTGGTGAAGGCTGCTGGAGTGGCTGATGGCCGTCGCTCCCTTTCCCTTCCGTCTGCGTTGGCCTGAATCAGTTGAGGGGCAGAGGTGTGAGTTGCCCATCCTTGGACATTTATTGGCTGCTCACCGTGTGCCGTGCGGCATCCCCAAGGCCCGCACTCCTAGGCTTCCTTCACTTCAGCCCTGGAGGTGGGGACCCCACTGACCACCCTGGGTAACCAGCCTCTCCCGCGGTCTGCTCTGGACTGGGGTTTCCCAGCTCGTGTTTTCTGTGTGCCCGAGTGTGCTGGGTGGAGAGTGCCAGTCCTGGGACCAGACGAGAGCCGACCGGGCCACTCGGCTCTGGAGTTGAGGCAGGTGCTCAGATCCACAAGTCGGCGGCCCTGCCACACCAGGGGGGCCTGTCTGCATTCCTGCAGTGCTCTGTGGGGTCTTAGCATCTGCAGTGTGCATCTCCTCTCAGAGAAGCACACGACTCTGAGGGTGGCAGCCTGTAGCACTGGAGCAGAATGGCACAGAGGACCTACAGTTGGGTCAGTTTCCACGTTGGCCCGATGCTGGGTTTTAGCTAATGCTGTCTCTGTGAGAATTTGCATGGTGATGATTTCATGCAACATGGAATCATGGAGGGTACATTAAGTCAGACTCGGGAAGGATCCTTGTGGTTGAGATGCCTGGAGATGCCTGCTTCCGGGTGTCCAGAGCTGTCGATGCTGTCAAAGCTCAGTTGGGTTGGCAGAAAGTCAGGCAAGGAGGAAAACAAGTTCAGAGAAAGAACCCATGCGCTCCCCTCCCGGTGTCTCGGGGGCTGGCAGGGAATGCACTTGAGACTTAATTCACTCCACTTTGGGTTTCATTTTCAAAGCTGTTGCTTTTCTTGGCTGCCCATTATGCTTCACTTGAAAAAAGCTCTCAGCACTTCAGTCATGGCTGCATGGTGCCGGGTTCTGGAATGACGCTGTCACAAAAGATCCTCCTTTCACTTCTCAGCTTGTCCAGGGTTAGCGTTAATGTTAGGGGTAGGGTCAGGGTCAGGGTCAGGGTCAGTGTCAGGGTCAGGGTCAGGGATAGGGTTAGGGATATGGTTAGGGTCAGTGTCCGGGTCAGTGTCAGTGTCAGGAATAGGGTTAGGGATATGGTTAGGGTTAGGGTCAGGGTCAGAGTCAGGGTCAGGATCAGGGTTAGGGTTAGGGTTAGGACTAGGGTAGGGTCAGGGTCAGGATCAAGGTCAAGGTCAGGGTCTGCGCTAAGGTGACTATTGCCTTTGCTACAGGAGGGAGGGTCCCCGAGGGGTGCACAGCCCATGCCCACGGACGCAGGACCCCCAGGGTGAGCACAGAAGCCGTGCTCTGAGCTCTCGTGGTTCTCCTTGCTTGGTGCTGTTAGTCCAGACCCCGTGGCTGTGGCGTGGACCTGAGCTGTCCTCAGGAGGCAGCCTCAGCTCGGCCCCCTGCCACGGCCTCAGCTGCTCCTCCCTCACTCCTCTCCCCACTGTGTCGTATTCACACCACTGGCTTGGCATTTCTCACCTGTGCTTTTTTTTTTTTTAAAAAAGATTTTATTTATTTATTTAAAAGCGTTACACACAGAGAGAGGCTTTCCCTCCACTGGTGCACTCCCCAGATGGTGACAATGGCTGGAGCTGCACTGATCCGAAGCCAGGAGCCAGGAGCTTCTTCCCAGGTTCCCGTGCAGGTGCAGGGGCCCAAGGACCTGGGCCATCTTCTACTGCTTTCCCAGGCCATAGCAGAGAGCTGGATTGGAAGTGGAGCAGCCAGGACTAGAACCAGCGCCCATGTGGGATGCCGACACTGCAGGCAGCAGCTTTACCCACTGTGCACAGTGCTGGCCCATCACCTGTGCTTTTAAAATGTATGCCTCTAAGTGTATGTATGTGTGTGTATGTAAGTATTCATGTGTGTGGCTGTGTGTATACCTGTGCATATGTTATGTGTGTGCCTGTGTGTATGTGTGTGCCCCTGTGTGCTTATGTGTATCCCTGTGTGATATGTGCATATCTGTATGTGTGTGCCCATGTGTGTGTCATGTGTGTGCCTGTGTATATGTGTATCTGTATGCATATATGCATGTATGTTTGCCTGTGTGTATGTGTGTCTGAGTGCCTGCATGCATGTATGTATATGTGTGTGCATGTATGTATGTGTGTCTCTCAGTGCCTGTGTCTGCATGTGTATATGTGTGTTCATATGTGTGTCTGCGTGCATGTGTGTGCCTGTGTGTGTGCGACAGAGACACAGAGCAGGGAGAGACGCCCGCAGACCATGAGCTTCTCCATGCAGAGTTCCCCCCTCCTCCTGTCGCCTGGCCCCACCCTGTCTCTGTTACAAATGAGTTCATGAGGTGACAACTTTGACATTGTTGGTCTGAAATAGAATAATGGAAAGACTCATTTGGATCCAGGATCTGACCCCATAACTAACTTGTTGCTATTTAACATTTTTACCCAGTGATTGTTCATTACTGCCTTGTACTGGCCACAGCCTGTGCTGGGAACACGGTGGTGGACGAAACAGTGGAGAGTGGACGAGGCATCCCCGCGGGCTTAGCGTTTGCCTTCTGTGGAAACAAAAGGTGACAAATGACATAGCATGCAAATAATAAGAGATACATCCAACAAATGAGCGGCATGCAGAGAATTAAATAGGAAGGTGCAAGTTGTCACTTCAGGTTAGGTGGCTGGTGTAGCAGAGATCGGAACGAGCCAGCCGTGAAGGCGGGACAGGGTGATCCTGGCGGAGGGAACAGCGGATGCTGAGACCAGGACGCCAGGGACCCTGTGGTTACCGAGGGTGTGAGTGACAGGCACGGGTTGGGTGCAGGTGAGGGCCAGAGAGCTCAGCAGGGCCAGGGCAGGGCTGGCGTCCAGTGCACTGGGGGGGACCGTGGTGGCCTTAGCTGTGTACGTTGTGGTTCATCTGCAGCACGCAGAACTGGGTGTGGGTGGTTTGGGGCTGTGTCTGAGGCTGTGGTTGGGAGAGGCTCAGAGAAGAGAGAGCACATTCCCAGTGAGAGGTTCCTTAGAGCAGGCTTCCCTGAGGACATCTGGGAAACCCTGGAGGTGATTTCAGGGGCCACACAGTGGGGCAAGGTGACCCTGAAGCTTCCAGTGGGTGGGGGCCAGCAGGGGTGCTGAGTCCCCACCCCACCCATGGTCTGCATGCCCAGGCCCCAGTCCAGGCCACCTCCACCTCTGCAGCTCTGGGGGATGTGCAGCCCCAGACCCGACAGAAGTCTCACCTGGACTTACCTGTCATTGCTGGGAGACCACTCTGCACAAGGAAAGGAAGGCTAAAAATAAACAAGCGAGCAACCCTGGAAAACCACCTTCTAAACCCTTAATCGGGCACACGTTTAAAGTATGTAAGCAGCGGTGAGTACTGAAGGCTGTTGTGGCGGTGACCAGTGGCTGGGTGGACGCTGATGTTTGCAGTGACCAGTGGCTGGGTGGACACTGATGTTTGCAGTGAGCAGTGGCTGGGTGGACCCTGATGTTTGCGGTGATCAGTGGCTGGGTGGGTATGTGCATCAGCTGGCGGCGAATCCCCTCATCTACAGTTCAGGTGGACAGGAGGAGAGTCCATCCTGCAGGCCTGAAAACATGGAGAATCAGCGAAGGTGCTGACGGCTCCCAGGCCCTTGCGTCCTCCGTCACTGACAGTTTAAGCAGCTGTCACAGCACTGCTAAAAATAACCGCTCGGCAGAGAAGTCGTTTCTCTCCAGAAGAGCTGCTTCCTGAGTGTGGCCAGGTCCCCTGGAGCGCGGCGTGCAGGTGACCTCGGAGCAGGCACCGCGGGAGTCCCTGCGGTGCCGGCAGCACCAGTCGCTCCCTCTCCAGCCTGCACCGCCTGAGAGCGCGACGCTCCTCCTGCCCTGGACGCTACCTGATGGAATCTGTCAGATTCGTGGTGATTCGCACAAACTCACGGGGTGTGGGATGTGGTTCCTGGCAGGATTCTTGCTTTTCTTCCTTCCTCACTGGGCGCCACTGCCGTCTGCACCTCCCCTGTGTGAGGTAAACCAGAACCCGGCTCCTGAGTCGTCCAGCAGAGTCGCCTGTTGGAACCAGCTTTGCTGCAGGCCTTCTGCTGTTACTGTTGGAAGTGCAGGCAGCTCTCCCCCTTAAAGAGCAGCTGTCTCCTGCCCGCCCGTCACCTTGAGGGGCGCACACAGGCCCCCAGGGATTTTCCAGTTGGAGAACCATACATGCGTGCTTTCAAGGCTTCCGAATGTTAGGGCTCCCGGTTCTTCTTGAAGCAGCAAGATAACCAGCGGGTGTGTGATAGTCTGCTGGGAAAAATCGGGGTGGGAGGGAGGTGTGTTTGTTGTAACTTCCGCCTTGCGACCCGCGCTTGTGACCCTGGGCAAGCCGTGCATCCTGGATCCAGCTTAGCTGCAGAAGTGACAGGAGAGAGGGTCGGCGTGAGGAGTGAGTTGCCAACCTGATGCGAGCGTTAGCAGCTGACCTGCGCTTAATTGCTGGCCTCTGAGCTTCCCAAGTCCAGGGTGACAGCGTCTTTCACGGCCACTCTGCCCGTGTGTGTGCATCCCTGCCAATTGGTTCTTCCAATTTGCAGACTCTAGAGATGGAAGGCGCCGAGGAGCCTGGTAATGGATGCAAGGTCACAGGCGCTTGCGTGTAAGCCACCGCCCGCCCAGACGCAGCTCGTTCCTGCTCTGCGGGGGGCTTGTGTGACCTGAGGGAGGCCCTGCAGCGTTTGTAGCAATCACACTGCCACAGTGCAGTATGCGGGGGTGTGGGGTGAGTTTCTGTCTGTACACACTGGCTGATACGGAAGTGCTTGGGCCGGGGGAGGTTACTGCTGCTGAACTACCCACAGCGGGGCTCTTAGGAGAGCAGTTCACCAGGAGCTATTGGGAGGATCTCAGGTGTAACCAGTGAGAGTCCCTTCAAATGGTTCCTATAAAACAGAGCTCATCATATTTTATTGATATCCCCGTGAAGCGGTGATGCGTATTTTAACCACTGAAACCAACGTTAATGCCTTCTGTTTTACTGAAATAACATACGCATGCCAAAGGTAAGGCTTCCCTTCCGGAAAGGAGAGGGGGCGTGGTTCATCGATGACATCATTGTTGTTAGCATTCTGTGGACTTGAGCTAAAGGCTTGAAAAGGATGGCTGGAGGGATATGAGTGCCTCACGAGTGTGTTTTGGGGCCAGTGCCACAGCTCACTTGGCTAATCCTCCCCCTGCAGCGCCAGCACCCTGGGTTCTAGTTCCGGTTGGGGCGCTGGATTCTGTCTCGGTTACTCCTCTTCCAGTCCAGCTCTCTGCTGTGGCCCGGGAGGGCAGTGGAGGATGGCCCAAGCGCGTGGGAGACCAGTACAAAGCACTTGGCTCCTGGTTTTGGATCTGCGCAGTGTGCCAGCAGTGGTGACCATTTGGGGGGTGAACCAACAGAAGGAAGACCTTTCTCTCTGTCTCTCTCTCTCTCTCACTAACTCTGCCTGTCAGAAAAAAAAAAGTGCATTTTGGGGCAGAGTTGTTTCAGAAACCCCTGCATCAGTTTTCACAGTGCAAGGTCTCCGGAGCTCTGCAGACCCTGTGTGTGTCACCTGTGTTTACCATTCACTGATGCCTGCCGCGTGTAAGGGACGAAGGCGGGTGTCACAGACGAGAGCCGGGGTGGTGATGGGCGGTGCAGCCAGAGCTGTGGACAGCAGCCAGTGGCACTCACATGCTGCTCCTTCAGGCTCCGCCCCTCTGCGGTCAGGTTTCTGAAACACACAGGTGCATTTTAAAGGAGGAGGAGGGAGCCCAGTGGAGTGTTTGCCTGGGCTGTGGCTCATGTGAATACAGTGTTGGGGAGACCTCCTTCCCGTGAGGGTAGCTGTCCAACCTAGGCCTGGCCTGCTCCATGCACCACCCTAAACCTGGACGGGGAGGAGTCAGGCAGGAAGGCCCCCGGGACAAAGACCCTCTGAGTCCCTGGCAGCTCAGCCTCTGAGACGTTGGCTCTCTGGGCTGCGTCTGCACACATTGAAGCCAGCACCGCCCTTCAGTCCAGGAGTCCAGGCCGCAGCCCCTCTGTGGCTCACTGCTCGCTGAGCAGGAGTGGTGGGTGCCCAGCTTAAATCTATATATGCATAAATTCATCATGGGTAATTGTTGGCATTTTAAGTTGTTAAACAGCATCGCAAAATGCATTCTATGAACTGAAGTTCTGCACTCCTTCTTCTCATAACCCCCAGGGAGAACCTGTGGCTTGTGTCTAGAAATGCAGAGAAGGGCTTCACTTTCAAGATCTTTGATGTGCAAACTCTTTTAATAAATAAGTTCAGTAAAATTCATATTTTTGACATGTTCATTACTCAGCAGAAATTACACACGTCTTTTTAATTACTCCCCAGCTTCCAATGCCTTTAAATCTTAACAATGAATTAATCTCTTTGATGTTTGGCACATATGTAAGAAAGTTATGTGCAACTATAGACTGAAATAATATAAGCTTCTCTTTTATCCTAAAAAAGGGTAATTAAACTGTTTCTTTTGTAATTCTAGACTTTGTTCAATACTAGGACTCGGCACTTCAGTCTCCACTTGTTTCATTGGTTAACTAAGTTTTGAATTTATAATGTTTCATCCCATGTGCAAAACATTTTTTTCCTACAAATTGTCACACACACACACCCTTGGGAGCTTACAAAGGAAAACAGAACATTTTTTCATGAGTTTTCCTTCAGTGACTTTAGGACAAATTAGAAGTCCTAAACTTTGGGGAAAAAAAAAAATTCTGGATGGCTTTTAAAACTACACAGGCATCAAAATTCGTGAATGCAGTCTGAGAAGAAAAATGTTACTCATAAACAGTTACTTTGTTTATTCTTACTAGTGGTAGGGCAGAAAGGACAAAGGCTCAGGTGGGGTTTTTGTCTCAGGAGCCTCAGTGGGTGCAGGCAGCATGTGACGTGAGGTCGGCTTGGTCAGAGGCGCGAGAGCCACGTTCCAGGATGGACAGTGCAGAGCTGAGCTGGGACGGGAGCACTGGTCCTCATAACTCGTGACTGTCTTAGAATTGTCATAACAGAGTCCTGCGATACACGTGAGGGTCTTTAGAATGTTCTGGAATATGCATATAGAAATAGTCTGTGTTTGGATTTTAGAACAAGAACAAACCTCCTTTTTAATTCTGTGAGATTTTGAAACACCCTCATATTTATTTTGAAACACACCGAAGCTGTTACTTAACTTATGTGTGTTTGTGTAGTAAATGGACATATGTTGAGATGAACTGAGGTTTTGCTTTAAAAAACTGTGACTTTTTGCCAAGTCATGAATTATTTCTTCTTCTGGTGAGAAGTCTCGTCATGGTTAAGTCTTTGTCACATTTTCTGTGTTCTTCATATGGATTAGAGGTTTTGATTGACTTTTTAGCCTACTTTCCAAACCTTTTTTTTTTTTTTTTGACAGAGTTATAGACAGTGAGAGAGATAGACAGAGAGAAAGGTCTTCCTTCCATTGGTTCACTCCCCAGATGGCCGCCACAGCTGGCGCTGTGCTGATCCAAAGCCAGGAGCCAGGTGCTTCCTCCTGGTCTCCCATGCAAGTGCAGGGCCCAAGCACTTGGGCCATCTTCCACTGCCTTCCCGGGCCACAGCAGAGAGCTGGACTGGAAGAGGGGCAACCGGGACTAGAACCCGGCTCCCACATGGGATGCTGGCACCTCCATACCTTTTAATACACAGAGAGTTTGCTTCCGTATCAAGATGCTTTTAAAAGCCAATTAAGAGGAGGGTAAAGTAAAATGACTGAGCTCAGTGGAATTCCTTACCCTGATTCTACATTTCTTCAGCGGTTTAGAAGCCACATTGTTTGCCTCCAGCTAAAACATGTGCTGTGAACTGTGGAGACCCGGCGCTCCTGGAGCCAGCGCGGGCTCAAGTTCTTACTGGACTCTGAGCTCCCGCGACAAGGACTGAGTCTGTGCTCCGGGGCGGCACGGGGGCCGGCGGCCGAGCCGTCCACAGGGGCTGGTCTCCCTGCAGCAGTGGCCTCACTGCGCCTGTCTGTGCTTGCTGGACACAGGAGCCTGGGATGTGCATCCCCTTCCTCGCGCCCTCGCTCTCCTTCCCAGGTGAGTGGTGACACAGAACTGGTGACGGGAGGAAGAGTCTTCCTGCTCCCTTTCCCTGGGCGGTGAGGACGGAGCGCATTTAGGGTCAGAGGCAATATTTCCATCTTACCACAGAGCCCGCATTATGTCCAACCGGCCCTGACCGCGCCGTGGGCTGCTGCGTCTCGGGGTGATTCCATTGCCAATACGCAATCGTGTGGGTCAGTGTTCATTTCATTTGTGAAAAACCACATCAAGCAAACGTTATTCTCAAACCAGAGATCAATATCCCCCTGTGTCGGGCTTCTCTGAGTAACAACGCAAGGACGCCTTTGCCCTGCAACGCCATTGTTTTACTTCATTTTATTTATTTATTTATTTATTTATTTATTTATTTATTTATTGACAGGCAGAGTGGAGAGTGAGAGAGACAGAGAGACAGGTCTTCCTTTACCGTTGGTTCACCCTCCAATGGCTGCTGCAGCAGGAGCGCCATGCTGATCCGAAGCCAGGAGCCAGGTGCTTCTCCTGGTCTCCCATGCGGTGCAGGGCCCAAGCACTTGGGCCATCCTCCACTGCACTCCATGGCCACAGCAGAGGGCTGGCCTGGAAGAGGGGCAACCGGGACAGAATCTGACGCCCTGACCGGGACCAGAACCTGGTGTGTCAGCGCCACAGGCAGAGGATTAGCCTAGTGAGCCGCGGCGCCGGCCTGCAGCGCCATTTTTAAGGATTAGATTTTTACCAAAACTAAGGAGGCATGTTTTGTTTTTTCTTGGGTAATGTTTATATTTGATGGTAAGGAGATGTTAGTAAAATGACTTCGAGACTCTGTTATTTTTTTTTATGTGTTTATCACTCAGTTATGGTCCTTACACTCGTTTAGGCTAACTACAGTGATAACACATTCAGACATCGGCCACCAATGTCAGGAGAGTGAATGTGGAATAGCTCATGGGTGTGCAGTATGCACTGTGATAAGAATTTTCTATTGTTTTTGGATTTAATGCTTATAACTACCTTCTTAAGGGAGTTTGATAATCTGGGTAGACTAAATGCCATAAGAAACAGCCTCCAAACCCCGAGTGTTTTCACCCAGTGCAGTTCTGTACCGTGTGTCGTATCTGCCTGGAACATGTACATTTTTCCTTGTCATTACTCCCTAACAAATCAGGAGAGTTACTACTGACATAGTATTTATGTTGTGCTAAGTATTTTGATTAATTTTTAATTGTATTTAAATATGCAAGCTTCATGGATACCATTTATATATATATATTTCATGTATACAGATTTAGGAACATAGTGATGCTTCCCACCGTGCCCTGCCTCCCATCCACACTGCAATTGGGAGGTGATTTTGAAAGACCCCGGAAGGGAGGCACAACAGTGTCTCCTCCTTCTCCACCGCTGAGAGCACAGACAGTGAATGAGTGACTGCGTTCCAGGGTGAGACCCACGGGAGAGGACTGGGAAGCCCAGGACACAGAAAGAGGACACCCGTGGAAGTGGAAGACCTACTCGAAAAGGAGTAACGGAAATTCAGAAGAAATTTAAAAAAATGATAAGACCACATCACTTTTCAATAATTATCTCGAGTATAATTGGAGCAAACGCCCCCGTTAACAGACTTGGACAAAGTGAAAGGGTGAGTGGAGAAATAAACAAGGCTGAGCTCCGCGCTGCCTGCAGGAAACTCCCTTCCGTGGTAGAGACACAGGGCTGCGTGTGAGAGGAGTGGGATCCTTATGCCAGGCAGTGCGGGGTGGGAGACAGCATTTAGAACAGGCAAAGAAGGTCTTTCTATAGTGGATAAGCCATTGGCTTAACAAGAAGATGCAGCATTTGTAGACACCTGTGTGTGTATTGCTGCAGCTTGCAAGTTGTACAGCAAACATGATTCGACCCAAAGGGAGAGAACCTGCAGCAGGAGCACAGTGAAGGACTTGCACTCCGCCTCCGTCCGTGGTAGCACGTCTGGGACGCGGGCTGAGCAAGTGCACGGCAGCCCAGGCAGACCCTCAGAGCTGGCAGAACTCTGCAGCCAGCAGGTGCTGAATCCTGCTCTTTCCATCCGTGCGTGCAGAACTCTAGAATGGGCCGTCCACGTGGCGACAGAATGAGGCCCAGTAAATGAAATAGAAATCACAGTAGGAATTTTTTTATGACCATGCTGGAATAAAACTAGAAATGAGCAACACCCCCAAGGAACTCCAGAAATTTCATGAAGACACGGAGACTGAAGCAGCACGGTCTGTGTGTACCAGGGCCACTGAAGTCCAAATGGACATTAAACCTCCTCGAGCTAACAGAGTGGGAATGCAATGATGCAGCAAAGGCAGCAGTTAGGGGGAAAGTGGATGGTGCCTACGTCCTGAAGTAGAGAGAAATCAGATAAACGATGTCCATCTTAAGGTCTTAGGAAACAAAATGACAAATCAGACCCAAAGTTAGTAGAAGGAAAGAAATGACAAAGACTGGAACAGAAAGAAGTGAAATACAGACTAAAAGATCCTATAAAAGATCAATGAAATGAGGAATGGGTACTTAGAAAAACAAAATTTATAAGCCTTTAGCTAAATAAACTGCGAAGAGAAGACTTAAATAAAATTAGAAGATAAAGTATATATTACAACTAATGCCAGAGCCAGCACTGTGATATAGCAGGTAAAGCCGCCTCCTGCAGTGCCAGCATCCAGTATGGGTGTCGGTTCGAGACCCGGCTGCTCCACTTCCGATCCTGCTCTCTGCTATGGCCTTGGAAAGCAGTGGAAGATGGCCCAAGTCCTTGGGCCCTTGCACCCCTGTGGAAGACCTGGAGGAAGCTCCTGGCTCCTGGCTTCAGATCGGCGCAGCTCCTGCTGTTGCAGCCAATTGGGGAGTGAACCAGCAGATGGAAGACCCCCCGACCCCGACCTCTCCTTCTCTGTGTAACTCCTACTTTCAAAGTAAATAAATAAGTCTTAAAAAAGGGGAGGGGCAGCGCTGTGGTGCAGTAGGTTAATCTTCTGCCTGTGGCACTGGCATCCCATATGGGCGCCAGTTCTAGTCCCCACTGCTCCTCAAAAAAGAAAAAAAAAAACTAATGTCATGGAAATACAAAGGCTTATTAGTGAGTTATTAAAACAATTACATGTCCTCAGATTGGAAAACCTAGAAAAGATGGATCCATTTCTGAACATGCACCACTTACCAAAATTTAACCATGACAACTCAGAAAACATGCACTGATCAGAGTTGAGTAATGAGATTATACAGTAATTATTAAAAAAAACTCACAAAATAAAAGCTCATTACGTGATGCCTCATTGATGGGTTCTACCCTTCTTTAAGGAAGAACCACTGCCAGTGCTTCTCACGCAGTGTCAGGCAGTTGAGAGGGAGGGAACCAGGGAACCGTCCACCCCCATTCTATGAGGCCAGCATTTCCTTGATCCCAAGACCCGTCAAGGACACAAGTGCAAAAGAAAGCTATAGACCAATATCCCCGTTGGACATGGAAGCAAAAGTTCTTGAAATAATATGAACAATTAAACCAAGCAACGCATCAAAAAATCATTCATCCTGATTAATTGGGATTCGTCCTGGGGATTCGGAACATAGTTGAATGAAGAAAAACTCATAAGATCACCTGAATAGACACATAGAAATTATTTGATAAAAGTCAACATCCATTCATGACAAAACCCTGAACAAACTGGCTGTAGGAAAACATGCATCTCACATAATCAGGGTTCCGTGTGACAGACCCACAGGCAGCATGGTGTCAAATGGAGAACAGCTGAACGCTTTCTCTCGGAAGTCGCATCCAGACTGGGTGTCCCCTCGCTGCTCTCAGTCGATGTAGTACTGGAAATTTCTGCCAGAGCAGGAATGAAAGAAGTGCAAACAGGCAGGGGAGAACTGAAGTTAACCCTGTTTGCATTATTCTGTATAAAGAGAAACCTAACGACGCCTCCAAAGTACTAACGCAGCTGATAAACGAATTCAGTAAGATTGCAGGATGCAAAACCAAAACACAGAAATCAGTTGCATGTTCATACACCAATTAAAAAGAACTCATCAAGAAAGGAATTATAAAAGCAATTCTATCCAAAAGGGGCACAAAACTAATAAGATGCCTAAAAATCAATAATTAAAAAAATTGAAGAAGACACAGCCAAAACAGAAAGACCTCTCACATTCAAATATTAGAAGAATTTGTTTTATTAAAAGTTACAAATATACAGTCAATACAATTCCCATCAAAACAGCAATAACAATCTTTACAGAAACAGCAAAAATAATCCTAAAATTTGAAAGACCCTAGGCTGGTGCCGTGGCTCAACAGGCTAATCCTCCGCCTTGCGGCGCCGGCACACCGGGTTCCAGTCCCGGTCGGGGCGCCGGATTCTGTCCCGGTTGCCCCTCTTCCAGGCCAGCTCTCTGCTGTGGCCCAGGAGTGCAGTGGAGGATGGCCCAAGTGCTTGGGCCCTGCACCCCATGGGAGACCAGGAAAAAGCACCTAGCACCTGGCTCCTGCCATCGGATGAGCGCGCTGCGCCGGCCGCAGCGCACCGTCCGCGGCAGCCATTAGAGGGTGAACCAATGGCAAAGGAAGACCTTTCTCTCTGTCTCTCTCACTGTCCACTCTGCCTGTCAAAAAAAAAATAATACTAATAAAAAGAAAGACCCCAGATAGCCCACAAGATTGTGAGCAAATAAATAATGAAGCTAGAAACTTCACAATACCTGATTTGAGAGCTTACTACAAAACTATACTAACTAAAACAGCATGGTGTTAGCATAAATCTGACACATAGGTCATTGGAATATGAGAAAACCCAGAAATTAATCTATGAACACAAGACCAGTTAATTTTTGAAAAAGTTTCTAAGAACATGTATTGGAGAACTCACTGTGTATTTAATAAATGGTGCTGAGAAAGCTGGGAATACTATGTGGAAGATTGAAATTAGATCCACAGCTTCCACCCTGTATAAAAATCTACTCAAAATGGGTCACACACCCAAATGTAAGACCTGAAATCATGGAAGGACTGAAGAAAACAAAGGGAACGACTTCAAGACACTGGCTGTACTTTCAACAATTTTTTTATACACCAAAGAAAGCAAAAGGAAAAGCTGACAACTGAGATTGTATCAAATTAAGAAGCTTCTTCATAGCAGCGGAAACCATGAGTGAAGAGGCATCCCACAGAAGGGGAGGGATTATTTGAGAGCTATTTCTCTGACGTAGGATTAATAAGCAGAATATCCAAGAAACTAAAAAAAAAAATCAGGAAAACAACCAATCCATTAAAGAAATGGACAAAGAAAATCAGAATGGCTATTAGCAAAAAAAAAAAAAAAAAAAAAAAAAAACATGACAAACCCAGATCCCCTGTGGGGGGAATGCAAATTGTAGAGAACTGAATGCAGATTCTCTACACAAACTAAAAAGCGATCTCACATCCGATGAGCCCTCCCCTCTGGGTGTACCCCCTTGCTATGAGACATCCCCTCTGGGATCCCCCATCTGATGAGATGTACCCCCATCTGACGAGCCCTCCCCTCCTGGGTGGACCCCCATACGATGAGGCCTCTCCTTCTGGTGTACCCCCATGTGACGAGCCCTCCCCTCCTGGGTGGACACCTGTGTGATGAGCCCTCCCCTCCTGAGTGGACCCCCATGTGATAAGCCCTCCCCTTCTGGGTGGACCCCCACATGACAAGCCCTCCCCTTCTGGGTGGACCCCCATACGATGAGGCATCTTCTTCTGGATGGACCCCCGTGTGATGAGCCCTCCCCTTCTGGGCGTGCACCTCAGGGAAATGTAGTGGATCAGTCTGTCTAAGAGATGCCTGTACTGCCACGTGTACCGCAGCACCATTCACAATAGGCAAGATAGTCGACATTGATCGATGGATCAATAATGAAAATATGTACATAAAATGAAATAGTTCAACCATAAAAATGAATGAAATCCTGATACTTGCTCCAAAATGGGTGGATGTGGAGGTCATTACATCATATAAAATAAGCCAGACATAGATACGCAGACTGCCTGTCCCCATGTTCTTTCTCATACATGGAAGTAAAACATACTGACCTGAAGTTAGAGCGGAGCTGGGAGGTGCGGGAGGTAGTGTAGCAGCAGCCAGGTGCAGGGAGCACTGGGAAGTCCTCGTGCACAGCCCGGCGGGAGGGGTGGGGTTATGGCAGTGTGTTCTCTTCTGTGTGTGGATTAAGGCGAGAGAGCTGGCAGCCCGCAAACTGGCAGAGAGCAGGAGCTCGGAAAGCCCCGTGCGTGGTATGCTCGGCGTTGCCGTGTACGCGTGTTGAAATGCGGTGCCGTATCCATAGGCATACATGTGGGACACGCTAATCTAAGGCTTTTCAGAAATGAAAGCTGAAATCAGGTCTGGGGGTGATGTGCATAGATGAGCTGCAGATGTCAGGGGCTACTTCGAAAAGCTTATGAAAATGGAGTTGTAGACTAGCTTTATTTTGATGCAAAACATAAAAATGCAAATGCAGGGGCTTTTTAGAAAGCTCCTGGAAAATGCATAATATTTTCATGGCTTTATTATTCTCATAGTTTTATTTTTCTCATAGTTTTCTTGAAACTGTCCATGGGCTTCAGAATGAGCTCGTGTTTCATTCCCAAGCTTTTCCGCACACTCCTGGACTTTGCAGGATCCCGGAGAGGTGGTGACCGCACGGCACCGCTCTGATGTAGAGTAAGCCATCTCCGTGTTTTCTGGACTCCCCATTTGGCTTCCATTGTGGTCTTGCCCATTGCAACCCAGTTTTCATAAACTGTAGCCAGGGTGATCTTTATAGAGAATCTTCCTAATGGATTGCTCAGCGTTGGTAAAACTGAAAACTACCCCCTTTGGTCCTACAGAAAAAAAATCCCCATCTTGCCTGGGGTCCTAACCACAGAGGGGGCAGAGCATGGTGTGGAGGCTTTGCAGGAGTTACAGTCCCAGGCAGGGGTGTGGATGGACAAGGAGAGCACACAGCCCAGCCCCACATCCAGGAGTTACAGTCCCAGGCAGGAGGGGGTGAGTGGATGAGGAGAGCACACAGCCTAGCCCTGCGTCCAGGAGTTACAGTCCCGGGCAGGCGGGGGTGGGTGGATCAGGAGAGCACACAGCCTAGCCCCGTGTCTCCTGGTAGCCAGGACCGGACATCTCTGGTGTGCATATGCAAGAAATCCACAGCTTGGGGAGACGACCTCAGAGGCAGCAGTGAGAGAGGACACACCTCTCCCGGTAGTCACTCTCCTATGCTTCTGGGACGTTGCTCCAGGCTGCAGCCCCATGTGGTCATTTGCTCCAAGTAGCCGGCCCCAGGAGGAGCTGGAAGGCCTCTTGCAGGCTGAGGTGGATCAGAGGGGCAGAGTCTGATGGTGGAGATAGCAGGGGTGTGTGTGGGGTGAAGCATGTGGTCGATCGTGGCGTGATCCCCACACGGCCCTTGGTCACCTTGTGCTCCCCTCCCTCCCTCCACCTGGCTGCAGAGCAGTGGTTTACCGAGGGCGTCCACACAGCTTTGCACTCCACGTGTGAGACCCTCACCTCTCTCCAGCCGCCCCTCCTGGGCCCAGTGATTTTTGGCCTTGTCAGGGCCTGGCTGTGTGAGCTGACATCGGGGACACACGGGGACACTTGGGCCGTCTCTCAGGGTTTCAGCGTCTGCACCTTGGCCCTGCCCCACCCTGGTTCAGAGCGCAGTCGGGGGCCACAGTGCAGGGTCTGAGCTTGTCTGCACCCCTCCCCAACTTCATGTGTTCTCAGAGTCCAGAGGGTGCTTTGTCTTCTGCTACGTTTTTTTTTTTTTTCTTTTCTTAAGGTTTATTTATTTGCGAGGTGGAGTTACAGACAGATAGGGGTCTCCTATCCGCTGGTTCATTCCACAAATGGCCACAAGGACCAGGGCTGAACCGATCCAGAGCCAGGAGCCAGGGGCCCATACACCTGGGCCATTTTCCACTGCCTTTCCAGCCATAAGCAGGGAGATGGATTGGAAGTAGAGCAACTGGGAATTTATCGGATGCCCATACGGGATGTCAGCCAATGCATGGGGAGGCTCAACCTACTATGCCACAGCACCAGCCCCTGCTAGATGGGTTTTACACACCCTTTTAAAAACTCCCATAGAGGGGCCGGCGCTGTGGCACAGCGGGTTACAGCCTTGGCTTGAAGCGCCGGCATTCTGTATAGGCACTGGTTCTAGTCCTGGCTGCTCCTCTTCCCATCCAGCTCTCTGCTGTGACCTAGGATAGCAGTAGAAGATGGCCCAAGTCCTTGGGCCCCTGTACCCACATGGGAGACCCGGAAGAAGCTCCTGGCTCCTGGCTTCAGATCGGCATAGCTCTAGCTGTTGTGGCCAGCTGGGGAGTGAACCAGTGGATGGAAGACCTCTCTCTCTGTCTCTACCTCTCTCTGTAACTCTGTCTTTCAAATAAATAAATAAATCTTTAAAAAAAAATAACTCCTATAGAATCGTGGAAACATGATTCTTTCGGGAACGAGGACTCATGAGGAGTCTCAGAGAAAGCATTAGCGACTTACTCCAGCTGAGTTTGAGTTTTTTTTCTTGGTTGTTTGTTAAACACTCGGAGGTCCTGCTCTACAACGTCATGACGTGACAGGTGTGTGAGTGGCTTAGCAGACACCCGCCCAGAGCGTCTGTGTGGTGCCTGTGGCTGGGCCAGGGTCAGCGCTGTGGCACAGCCGGCTTTCTGTGTTGGTATACGACCGTGTGTGGTTACAATCTTCACATCGTGGATTTAGCTGAGTTTAGCACTTGTGTTTGAAATGCTCCCTCCTCATGTTAAACGCTTCTTAAAGTGCCTCCTCCTCAGCTTTTTATAAATTTTAATTTAGTTCAACATCGTCCTTTACACCTTGAATTTGCCTGGGACTTTAACATGGAATGACGGAGCCCCGCTCCCACAGCCTCGGACTGGGCTTGTGCAGGGCGGGAGGCCGGGCTCCAGCGCCTGTCCCGTGTAGACCGTGGGCTGGGAACTGAACTCATGGTCCCCACGGGTATGTGCGGCTCTTGGCGGTTGCCTGAGCTCTTGTGTCCTCCCAGAGTTGTTCCTGGTGTGAAGGAAGGGGACCTGACTGGTGACCTTGAGGGATGGTGCCAGCCGTGGCGTGGAGCTCGTGAGCGCGGCAGATTCGTGCTGCTAGTAGCGGGATGGGAACCTGCCTTCTTTAGTGACATCACGGACCTGAAGAGCCTGGAGGCCCATGGGTGCCCAGAATGTGGCCGTCCAGGGTCTCTGTTGTCTCTGAGTCGCATGTGTTCATTGGAGGGGTGAGGGGGCCGTGCGATGCCTTTCTGATAGATGGGACTCGGAACCTGGGCTGCGAACGTCTGCTTCAGCGACCCTGGCCCCCAGGAGCCTCACGGAGCACCCCAGGCGCCCAGCCATGTTCCCTCTGAGTCAGGCCGTTTCTCGTTCCCACCTGGGTGCTGAGCCCTCGATACCGTCGGGTGATCACCGCACGGTGAGCAGATGCCTTCGCCTTCCAGGGGAGGGGTGGAGTGCGGTCTGCACCTGTGCCTCGGCTGTGTTTCTGCTCATGTATGACCCCGCCTGCCAGGCTGGGATCCACTCACACACAGAGTGCAGCCTCAGGGGTTCTGCTGCCAGCAGGCGCCGGTGCCCACCACTCAGCTGTGTTTGTGTGCAGTGCTGGCACGTCGGTGAGGTCAGGTGGGGCCTCTCAGGGGAAGTGGTGTTCTTAGACCGGGCACAGCTCAGCGACAGCAGTGGGGTGGGCTTTGCAGCAAGCCACGCTGCCGGGCTCCGTGGCACGGGCAGGCCTCAGCACGGTCAGACACCACGGTGGAGGTGCTCGGAGACCCACTTCCCACCACCACTCGCTCTGTCTCTGGACCCGGCAGGTCTGGTTTTGCTAAGAGTACATTTGCTGAAGCCCCTCCGTGGAGATAAGGCGGGAGTGTGTTTTATCCATTCACCTCCCGGGTGTGCGGACCTGGTGTGTGTGGTGGGGGGTACAAGTACGACAGTCCCCTTGACATCTGAAGCCTATGTCCTGGCTGTTCCACACTGGTGGTCGGCTGGCGTTTGCTCCTCAGCGGGACACACACAGCTGAGCGTCACCACTCCAGAATGTGTTCTGGCTGCCACCCGTGATCAGACTGGGTCAGATTATGTGTGTCCGATCCTGAGCTGCTCTAAATGGCTGCCACTGCATGGGACAGCAATAATGTCCACCCCCCCCCCCCATGCCGCTCTGGTTGCTTTCAGAAATATTGGTCATGATAGCAAAGCTGCTTCCCAGGTGGAAGGAGAGGGAAAGTGTGCAACACTGGATTTTTATATCGCAATGTAAATCATCCTAAAGTGAAATTTGATAAAATGCGAATTTCACAAAGTCAGGGAGCAAAGCACAGGCCATGCCCATTGTGTGCTCAGGTAACAGCCATCAGAGCCTGAGGGAGGTGGCGAGTGTGAGGGCATCAGGCTGCACCCCGGCAGGTGGAGACAAAGAAGGGGCAACCTTGAGTCTGTCTGCAGAACTGTTACATACCACCTCATGTTCCCGTTCGACACAAATGCAGAAGCTCGATCGAGAGGACCCTCAGCAGAAGTGTGCACGGGGAAAATCTTCTTTGAGCATTTTCATTCTGGGAGGCCAAGGGCGGCTGCCCCCCAAGTCTGTGTGATGGTGGGGGCGGCATAGGTCCCACCCAGGCTTCACCGTCTCTGCTGTGTCGGTGTCAGCCCCACTTTGGCTGCAGGTGCACGAGGTGCTGACGCTGCTGACACAGATGGCCGCCTGCAGCCGGCCCCTGGCTCCGCCCCTCAGAGCTCTCCACTGTCCCCCATGGAGCGTTTTCTTTGCATTCTTGTACACTCACCTTTATCACAAACGCGTCTATCCAAACCCACGAGCCGGCCTGTGGTGTTTCGATTCGTGTAAAAGAAGCGACAGGGCTCATGCTGTTGGCACCTTGCTTTCTGTCTCTGGTTCCGTCAGCCTGGATTGCCGTGCACTGTCTGGGACAGGCCTGAGCCTGGTGCGGCCGGGGCGGCCTTGGCCCTTGGTCTCAGGAAAGCAGGGCTGTGGCCTTGCTGGCCCTTGCAGCCTCGGTTGTGCAGGTCTCTCTGGGTTCTGTGGCTGTGTCAGCTTTGCCACAGGTGGCCCGGCTCCATGCTAACACGCTCGCCCACGGTGCTGCAGAGTCACCGTGGTTCGCTTGTAGCTGATGTGGTGCCCGGCAGGTCCGGGCCACACGCAGCCCCCGCGGCCTGGTCTCAGCACTTTCCCTGGTCAGGCCCCGCCCCGTGGCAGCAGGTTGTGCGGCTCGCTGCCCCTGGGCTCCTGGGACGACCGTGCCTGGTGCCAGGCAGCCTCGAAGCCGTGGCTCTCTTCAAACAACCACGCTGCTCTCGGATGGCGGAGGTGCCCGGCCACGTTCAGAAAAAACAGATCTTCCTGTCCCCGCTCCCAGCCCACTCCTTCAGCGTCCTGTGCCAGACTGCATCCGGCTTCCTCCACTTCCCTATCGCATCTGAACTCGGTTGGCTGCTGGGTCTTTGACAGATGGGCCCGAGTCTGCACACCTGTGGGCTGAGGCCGTGTGTCCCCAGGGCTTCATTGTCATTTGTCACCTGGTGGTCCCCAGTGCACCTGCCATAGGGCTTCCCTCGCCATCTTCCTGACCTGCAGGGCAGGCCTGGTGCCTGGAGAGCTCACCTGTCCCACCATGGACGCCACCTTCACTGCCACACATCAGGGCCTTGTGGCTGTCACTTCTGGAAGTGGTTTCCTGCTGTCTGATCCAGTCCCTGTGAACTCCTTTCAGTTATGTACAAACCCTGCTTGTCTCTGGGATGCATTTCCGGTGCAGGAGCCCCAGACATTGCAGCACCTCTCCATAGAGGGGCCAGGAGAAGCACCCATGCACAGGGGGATTGGCCCCTTGATTTAATAAACAAAGTGTGTTCATTTTAGATTTATGCACACTGGAGCATAAAGAAACATAGGCAGCCATGGATCCTCTGTTAACGTTTGGCACCAATATAAATATGTACAAATAATGCAACGCCTAAATGTCTGAGTGCCTACTGAACGCTGTGAGTGGAGAGAAAATGGAGAATGAGCTGTGTCGGTGCCCACCTCGGGGAGGTCCGGGTCTGGAACTGGCTGCATCTCTGCTGCCCCCGCTGACGGGGGCTCCCGGCACAGGTTCTTCCCAGCTGAGTTTCATGGAAGCGCAAAGCATCCTGGGAAGGGCAAGGAGGGGGCATTGCAGGGAGAGGCTACTCGCTGGATTCCAGCAGAAACGCTTGGCCCCAGGTAAGGACCCCGCCTGTGACACCAGTGTCCCACCTCCGAGAGCCGGGGTTGAGTCCTGGCTGGGGTGTTGGCTCCAGGTGCCTGCTGGTGCACAGCCTGGGGGAGGGGCAGCCTGCTCGGGTCCCTGCAGCCCCCGTGGGAGCCCCTGGAAGGGTCCTGTCTCTCAGCGTCGGCCCAGGCCAGTCCCGGCTGTTGCTGGGTTTGGAGGATGGGCCGCCAGGTGAGAGCCCTGTTTGTTTCTGTTGTTCACGTGTGTGTGTGTGTGTGTGTGTGTGCATGTGTGTAATATGCACACCTACATTTTAAGTGCACACTGTGATTTTAAGACGGGGTCTACGGTGACATGGTATGCGAATTCTTTCCTTTTAGAATGTGAGTGCTACACCTGTGTCTTGAGGCTCAGGGCACTGTGACCTTGTGACCTCATGACCTTGTGACCTCGTGGACCTGCTGAGATGTTCGTGCCTGCAGCTCTGCCCTAGACAGGAGAGCTGCGGCAGGTTCACCGAGGGGGATGCTTACTGCGCGAAGGGTTTTGAAGGCTGTGCAGGTTTTTCATAATCCATGTTTTATGTGAGTAGATTTCGAAAATATTTCCCCCAAGTGAACATATCGTTTAATTCCATTCCCATGAACTTTGTGAGTGCCCTCTGATGCATGTGTTTCTAGCACAAGTCCCAGGGCTCGCCGCTGTTGATGAAACAGGCGGGGCGGCGGAGCTGGGACCCTGGTGTGAGCCCTGGCGTCCTGGCAGGGTGGTTTCCCCGGCGGTGCTGGCTGATTGCGGCTTTGCTTAGCGCCCAGGACCAACACCAGTGCTTACCACTTCTCTGCAGAGGTGCTGAGAGGAGTGGGTGTGGGGCATCCGCTGCAGACGGCGGAGTAGGTGCAGGAGTGGCCCTGGGGGCCCGCGGGCTGCCTGTGGACGCCGCAGAGCTCAGCCTCAGCCCTCCGTGTGTGCTGAGAAGCCCTGAGCTGGCCCAGTGCTGCCCCCTTTGTCTGGCTGCGATGGTGGTTTGCGTTGTAACCTGTCCGGATCTGGATGCCCTGTGTTTCGGCTGGGGCTTCACACTAGGGCTCCCCCACCCTGAGTGTCATGTAGAAAGGGTTCCAGATCTTTGTGTCCCAGTGATAAAAAAGACGTCCGGAAAAGTTGCAGGACACGGTCGGTGTTTCTCGGTGAATGGAATGTTACTTCCCTACTTGGGCTTGCTTTGTGGATGTCTCTGGCTGCTGCAGAAATGGTACCTGGCCCGGCTGTGCCACAGTCCGCTGTGGTCACTGGGCTGTGCGGGGCAGCCTGGGCACTGCATCTTGTCCTGTGCGTTTGTGGAGGCGCAGGGTCTGTAAACAACCTTCCCGGGAGCTTTGCTGTCCTCTCTCCCTGTTTTTAAGCCACACTCTCTTGCAAGGATCTTTCGTTTAGGCCCATAGCAACAATAAATGATAAAATGAAGGCTTTGTTTTTGTTTTAATTATGCTAGATAATTTACAACTGCTTTGCTTATTTACTTCTAACTCATACTCATTATTCACATTTCAACCTGATTTAAGCATTATTCTTTATGATTGTTTTGAGCTGGGTCTTAAACCATCAAATGTTCCCCAGTAAAAGATGGCATTTTTCAGAAATGTGGGCCCTAAAGTTAATGTGATTTGCTTTGACATATTCATGTCAGGCTTCTATTTATTTCCCTGTGATGAATTTCTTCTTACCTCTAATTTTTTCTGGTTTCTTTCAACTTCCTCTCATCTTCTGGGAAAATGTTGTCTTCTCCATGTTCAGAACAGGAGTTTCAGTGAGTGGTCAGCTGTGCACGGTGGCTGTGTGCAGACCCAACCCCTCTCCTGCAGGGCCTCAGCCAGCCCCAGCCAGCCCCAGCCAGCTCCAGCCAGCCCGGGCAGGGGTGCCCACTCCCACTCAAGCCCCATGATCTCTTCGCTCCTGGCTGGGTTTCCCTGGCTCCTCCCGAGTGGGATTGCCTCTGCACCCAGAAATCATGCATGGCCCAGTGGAAACCCGGCACCACCTGCTGGGGGTCATTCACATGGGTGGGGATGCTGTGGTTCTCCCACTGACTTGAGAAGTCCTAGAGGAGACTCCTGGGTGGTCCCCAGGCAACCCTGGTCCAAGATGTGTCTTTGAAAGCGCCCAGGATGTTAAATGAGAAAGTGTCTGGGGCAGGCCGGGGACCCTCTGTGGATTTCTGCCTTCAGAAATATCAGATCTGGGAGAGCCAGGAGACGTGCAGGTCTTACCAGGAAGCAGTGGGCATTGGAGACGCAGCTGTGTGTTGCCTCCTAGCCGCTGTTAGCTAAGGTCATTCACAACATTTCAGTCATAACACATCACACACAACATATCAGTTACAATAGTCACAACATGTCAACCACAGCCAGTCACAGCCACAACATATCAGCCACAGCAGCCAGTCACAGAAGTCAGTCACACAGTCATTACAACAGCCAGTCACAGACGTCAGTTATAAGTCAGCGACAACAATCACAAGTTAAAACAGCCAGTTGCAACTTGTTAGCTACAACACGTCAGCCACACAACATGTCAGCCACAACAGTCGGTCACAGCACGTCAGATCACCTCTCTAAACCTCCCTTTGATGATTGGCAGTGCGGGAGGTGGAGATGAGCTGGAAACAGGACTCTGCCTGAGGCAGGGCTCAATAGTGCCGATTGCTACAGTACTAATAACTGGGAGGCTTTGTTCGTTATTGACCTCATACTAAGTATACGTCTTAAGGGTGGGAAGAGAGTACTCGGGAGGAAACAATCACTCGAACTTGCTATTCCCGATACTGTGCTTATAGAACCAAGGCAGACAGCGCATGTTTCCTTCCGTAGGTAGAAAGGACAGTCTGGACGCACAGAAACGCTGCTTCTGAGCCACAGTGACGAGGCTGGGTGGGGGAGCAGCCGTCCCGCTGAGCGGCCCTGCCGTGTCTCCTTGCCCGCAGAGGTCGGTGCAGTCCCCGCCACACGTGGCTGCAAGAATGCTCTGTGTTCCGCTGTGAGACCTTCCTTATGCCACGGCGTGAAAGCATCGACGCCAGGTCGGGGGGTTCTGGTGCAAGTTTGTGCAGATGGAAATGGAGGTCAAAGAGACAAGTCACTCTGCCTTTAAAAGTTCCCGTGTTTTAGATTTTACGCTTCCCATTTGCAATGACTGCTGCTGCTTTTCATCTGATGTAAAATCCATCATATCCCAAGGCCCACCTCACACCATATACGACTAGTAACTGTAATCACCCAAATATCCAAGCTGACACTCTAGGAAGAAATTGTAGGAGGACACCTTCATGACCTGGGTTAGGGCTCAGGCGTGCGGGAGCTTTTCTCTGCCAGGGGCCTTTTGCATATTTATAACATCATTTGTGGGCTATACAACATTGCCAACTTGGGGCTGGCGTTGTGGGCGAAGTCCCCTCCTGTGATGTGCACAGTCCATAGGAGTGTTGGTTTGAGTCCTGGCTGCTCCACTTCTGATCCAGCTCCCTGCGAATGTGCCTTAAAAGGCAGCGGAAGATGGTCTGAGTGCCCGTGCCCCTGCCGCCAAGTTGGGAGACCCAGATGGTGTCCCAGGCTCCTGGCTTCAGCCTGGTGCAGCCTCAGCCACTGGGGCCATTTGGGGAGTGAACCAGCAGATGGAATACCAGTCTTTGTCTCCCTCTCTATGTTACTCTGGTTTTCAAATAAATTAATCTTTAAAAGTTTACCAACTGAAAAATTAGCCTGCTGTAGGTTTATTGAATTTCGAGTCCTGCCCACGATTGCCTGGGCTGGGCCAGACCTGGTGAATCCGTGGGCTTCGTACAGCCGGGGGTGGAGGTCGCCACCCCTGGGAGGCAGTGGTTGCTTAGGTATGCCCAGTACAGGTGACAGAAGGAGGAGTTGTGGTACGCTCATTCAGGAGGTAAAGAAACAACTCAAGGAGCTGAAAAAAAAATGTGTGCATGTGCCCTGATAAGGGAGTTACACTGAGAATGTATGAGTGTAGGGAACTCTTACAGTTCAACAATAGAAAAATAACCACGAAAACGGGCAAAGACTTTGAGCATGTTTCTGTGCCCCAGAAGCCGCCGTGGCTGTGGAAAGCAGTGCTGCAGCAGGGAGTCGGATCTGTGAACCTCAGCGAGGTCTTGCATGCCCACCGGATGGCTGTACAAACACGCCCATAGTAGGTGCGGGTGCGGGTGCAGAGGGGCTGGGACCTTTAGTCACTGCGGCTGGGAATGCAGGATGGTACAGCTGGTTTGGTGAGCATCCTGGAGTTTCTTCAAAATTAGAAAAAATAGGGATATTTCACCGAGTAGTTCTCCTAGCATAGATCCAAGAGAAGTGAAAAAGTGCACAGACACCAAAACCGGTGCCCGATGGTGATAGCAGTGTGGGGGTAGCCAGTACACAGCGTGTGTCTGTGTGGATACATGGATATTGTTCAGCAATGGTGAGGATACGGTGAGCCCTGGCAGCATCATCAAAGGCTGCGTTCTTCATGAAACCGTTTATAGGAAGTGCCCTGAAAGGCAACTCGTGGAGACAGGAAGTAACAGCTCCTTGTTGCTGTGCTGTTTTCCGAATAGATTATAAAAGTCTCAGAAGTTGAGGCTGCCTCTTGCACATCTTCGTGTTCCCTGAGTGCTCAGTTGAGAGGGGGCTGCGAGCTGGGGCTCCATGGGGATCCTGCCGTGGTTACTGACAGCGTCCTGGGAGCTGGAGCCAGCGCCAGGCTGAGACCACCATGTTGTGCACGGAGCAGGATCCGTGCAGTGGCAAGGCTGCCGGGGTGTCTCAGTGCTTCCTCCCTGTAACTCGGGGCCTGGCACAGGCAACAGGAAGGAGCTGGTTGGTTTCGCCCTGTGGTTCTTGAAGTTCAAGTCCAAGACCTTGTTGGTTGGGATTCTGGTGAGGCTGCAGATGGAACCGTCCGCGGCAGGCCAGCCAGCAGAGGGAGCGGCTAGGATCTGCTCAGGGGCTCCTCCTCTAGGACTACTTCCTAGTGTACGCCCCGGTGACTAAGGCCTCCCCCGAGGTCCCACCTCTGCTCACTGTGATTGCGTCATTTCTGCCCTCTCGGTGCTGGCCGCTGTGTCTTTGGGAGGAAGCCAAAGCCTTGTTCACGCGGCAGCAGTGGTGGATTCCAGTCCCCTGTGCTCAGCTGTTCTCTGCTGTTCACTGCACTTGCGTTGCCGGGATCTTGATCGTTGGTTATGCCGGGACAGAGGTGCTCGAGGCAAAGAACTCTGATGTTTCCGTTTCACCTTCGCCATTGCCAAGTGCTCTTTGTGGATAAATCTAGTAGGCTCTTTAGAGGTTTCTCCACACCGAGACCTGAGCATCCACCCACACAGGTGCGCGCCTGGCAGAGCAGCAACCTCAGTGCCTGTTCTGCACTGGATTCCGCCATCACTCGGCGCTCAGATCTGCAGACTCTCACCTAGGTGATGCAGATGTGGTGGCCGTGAGCTGTCATCACAGCAGAGAAGCCAAACTCCTGCTGCTCTTCTGTGCTTGTGCTGCGTTCTCACTTCTCAGATCCATCAGGGAGGCTGGGGAAACGCCCCCGTGCCATGAGGGCAGCTGACCTCCAGGGCTCTGCTTCCTCGGGGGTGCGTCCCAGCAGCTGGATCGCCTCGTGAGAGCTGGCCTAGTGGTCGCCATCCCTGGCCTAGTGGTCGCCATCCCTGTCCATCCTGCGCGTCATGCAACATGGAGAGGTCCTGCAGCAGCAAAAGGTCGTGCCCTGGCACCCACACGGTCCTGCGGCCCTGGCTCAGGGGTTCAGGAGTCTGTGGAGAAGAACACACACAGCGGCCACGGTCACGTGTGGTGTCATTCCATCCTAATTAACGCTACGTAACGGGACGGCCCTCCTGGCAGATGTTCAAGTGAGCGAGGAAGCCCCGGTCGCTGACAGGCGGTTCTGCATCCTGCGTTGTTGGATGTCTTTGTTCACGAACCACGGTTAATTTAGCAAGGGGAATCAGCAGTGTGCCTATCGAGACTCTCAGTAAATTTGCCATGCTCCGATGTGCCCTGGCAGAGTGAAAGGTCTGCCGGATTTTTGTCTTCTGCACAATACTCGTAGTGAAAGTTACATTCTTTGTTTCCCCCAAAATTGCTGGCAGGATTTAAAGTGGGTAAGTGAAGACAATGTAATTTTGAGTACACTTTCAGTTTTGTCTTCAAAAGCAAATCAGCCAGCCAGCACACATTCTCCTGCTACTTTTGCACCCACATAGACTCGCCTCCTGAGTCCACTTTTCCATGGACTTTTTGAGTTGTCCTTGTGATTCTTGGGTAAATCCATATGAATGTGCATCACAGTCCTCCAGCCATGGAATTGGCAATCTGTGGCCAATTTTGGGTCTCCATCTCTTTTTGTGTTGCCGTCAAACTAAGACTTATTTTTTTTTTTTAAAAAAATGTTTTACTTGGTGGAAAAAATCAAAAAGGCGGCGTTGTCCACAGCACGTTAGGGTTCCGTAGCATGCGTGTGTCTGTTGGCAGGGAAGCCACGTCTACAGGAGAGCTGCAGCCGGGGAGTTCTGGCTCAGATGGGAATGTTTGCCCTCTGCGAAACCCGGGGCAGTACAGGAAACAGCAGTCGCACCTAACAGTAAGGTTGTGGCAGGCACCCTCGTGCCCGACAGCGGCGTGGGTGTGTGGTGATCTCTGATTTAGGCTGCGGCTCTGCAGGGCAGGTGCTTGACCCTCTTGGAGCTGGGTTTTAGATTCCATGTCCACATGTGCTGAATGACATGTCTCTGACGTGAGACTGTCAGCTGCTGTCTCCCAGTTAATAAGTAGTAAGTAGGATTATGTTGGCCACTCAGGGTGCGCTGCTTCAGAACCCCAAGCTAACGTGTGGCAGGTGCCCTAGCTAAGGGGCAGCCAGTTAATTCTGACTTTTGATCCAGAATCCCCGTCCTCGTCCACACAGGTCCTGCTGGCCCCTGCTACAGAGTGATCACACACTGATGCCTCTCTTATCCTGGGGACTCCGATTCTTGCAGGATTGGCCTGCAGGGTCTGTCTTTGGAATCTGTTGATACTTGCTTGGTTATTGTAGGAAAAAACTAATTGGCAAAGGTGATGGCTGTTCATAGCTGAAGCGTAGTGAGCAGAGTTGATGGAGGGATTTGAGCGGTTATGAATATTTTTTCTTGTTTCTTTCTCAAACACCCTTGCTGAGTGTAGGACCACAGTAACTGGTTGTTGCGTTAGGATGTAGTAAGAAAGGATTTGGGGTGTTATTAAAAACAGCTTTAGAGGAGGTCGAATTTATGGTGTTTAGCCCAGTTCTAAGCCTGGTAGAACGCCTGTTTCCTCAGGGGCTTTCCAGTATAAAGACTGATTAAATGAAAGATGTTAGGTAACCCATGTTTGATTTGTAAGTGTTTTAATATTAGTGCAGTTAAAAGCCTGTGGAATTCTTGAATGGACTAAGTGCCCAGTGCTGAACATTGTGATAGCAGCCTGAGGTCTTAGTTACCTGGCTGTGTGAAGATATCCGATCTTTCAGACTTCCCAAGGCACAGCTCAACGATGGAAACCCAGAGAATGCCCGGGCAGGGCCTGTGTCTGCTGTTCCCAGCACCTACACGGTAGTCACCGTGTAGTTGTCACCATGTAGTGGTCACTGTGTAGTAGTCACCGTGTAGCGGTCGCCGTGTAGCAGTCACTGTGTAGCAGTCACCATGTAGCAGTCACCGTGTAGCAGTCACCGTGTAGCAGTTGCCGTGTAGCGGTCACTGTGTAGCGGTCGCCGTGTTACAGTCACCATATAGCGGTCACTGTGTAGTGGTTGCCGTGTTGCGGTCACCGTGTAGTAGTCACCGTGTGTTCCCCTAGGTACCAGCAGGGTTCCTGCTCCAGCTACTGCTTTCTGCATGTCTGACAATCTGTACCTCGTTAACAACACCTGCTGGATTGCTGTCACTGAGAACGGACTCGGGTTTTATGGGGTGCACAGGCTGTATGTGATGTCGGCTCTCAGGCCCTCTGGCTCCCAGCTGAGCGCTCCCCAGCCATGCTGGGTTGTGGCTGCCGCCCCAGGTGATCGCTGTGTCTCCTGTGTAGAGTCAGGGAAGCACCAGGCACTGTGGAGCCAAATCCGCTGTCACCCTGAAGTCCCCTTACAGGAAGCCTCCCCGAGACCCAGCTGGAAGCTCAAGGCTTCTGACGTCAGCACGGTGCAGCTTTGTAGGGGAGGGTCTGGGCCGACACAGGGGAATCTGCAGCCCGCGTGCGCAGTGAGGGTGGGAAGGCCTGGGCGGGTATAGCCTTCCCTTCCGGCCGTGACGTGGTCACCTGGAGCTCAGGCACACTCAGGAGCACACAGGGGACACAGCGTGTGCGTCTGTCATGGGCCCTGTGGTTCTGCACTGCGGGGAAAACGCGATTGCAGCTTTTCTCACAGTCACAGTAAAGAGTAGAACAGAGCAGGGGCCGCTGACACCGGCCGCTCGCCTCATCGGATACGCCAGTTCTCAGACACCCATGGCTGCAGGTGCTCAGTGGTCCCCTCGGGCCTGCCGGCGTCTGCCACGGGAGACTGCACAGCCCCCAGGCTCAGGGGTATGCAGGCTCTCAGAGAGCGGAGGCGAGGTCCTTCTCCTGAGCCAGGCCCCGGTCCCCGTGCTTTGTCACTCAGACGATCCCTTTATGTGCGAATGCACATGTCTCTGCTGGCTGGGTTGCTGCCTGTCTGTCAGTCACTCATCTCCCAGTCTGTGCCCTTGGAGCTGTGCAGGAGCCGAGCGTCTGTGCCAGGTGCAGGGAGGCACCAGGCTCAGGGGCCCTGAGCAGGCGCTGCCGCTGAGACCTAGCGGGTGGCCAGCAGCAGCTGGTTGGTCACTCGGGGGGACAGTGAAGGTGTTTGTCGACCAATGAAAGTGAAGAACTGATGCTGATTAAAATGTAACGTAACCGTAGGCTGAGGAGAGAGAGCTGGGAAGCTAGCTGGTCTTCAATTCCAGACACAAGTGATTTAAAATTCATAATTAATTGACCATTAAGTAATCATTGTGATTCAGATTCTAAGGATTTTGACTCTTTCCCCTAATTTTCCAGGTGCCTATTAATGTGATGCAAAGCTTATCTATAAAGTCAACATGTGTGATTATACGTCAGTTACATGTTTCCATAAAGAAATTTCTGCCAATCAGAGCATTTAAAATCATGTTCTAGATACAGGTATATGTGGAGGGCTTCAAGAAGGTGGCAGGAACTGGAATTAAAAGCTGAGTTTATGGTGGTACAAAACGTGTTTTGAATCTATGTGTAGATTTTGTTAAGCACATATTTCCCTAGAGCGCTGTGGGGACACGGGCAGTGCAGACTCCTCTTGACAGAGCCGGGTGACTGTGAGAGGCGCTGTCTACAATGACTGGATCAGGTCGTCACAGCTACAGGAAGCACCTGGGGGATTCGTGAGTGGCTGGGTGACTGTGAGAGGCGCTGTCTACAATGACTGGATCAGGTCGACATGGCTACAGGAAGCACCTGGGGGATTCGTGAGTGGCTGGGTGACTGTGAGTGGTGCTGTCTACAATGACTGGATCAGGTCGACATGGCTACAGGAAGCGCCTGGGGGATTCGTGAGTGGCTGGGTGACTGTGAGTGGTGCTGTCTACAATGACTGGATCAGGTTGTCATGGCTACAGGAAGCGCCTGGGGGTTTTGTGAGTGCTCACCTGTAGCAGCAGGAGGATGAGGGTTTGGTTCCGTACACTTAGCAGGCATCGTGGTATCACACTCTGTGCTGGCCGCTGTGACACCCAGGGCAGGGGGCCCTGGAGCAGGGGTGGCGAGCTGAAGAAACTTGCTCTAGGTTTTCACGTTTTATAGGTGTTGGTAAGTGACCCCACAGAGTTTGACTAATGATTGCATGAACCACAGATGGAGATGTCTCCTACAGGGTAAAACTCTGGATCTTTCCTAGTTGGTAAGACAGAAATTTTTAAAGCATATTTCTTTATTTTATTTGAACATCAGATTTACAGAGAGAGGGAGTGTCAGGGAAGAGAGAGCAAGTGAGAGAGAGAGCTTCCATCTGCTGGTTCCGCATGGCTGCAGTCAATGGCCAAGGCTGGTCCAGGCCAAAGCCAGGAGCCTGGAGCTCCATCCTGGGCTCCCACGTGGGCGGCAGGGGACTGAGTACTTGCGTCATCACCTGCTGCCTCCTGGGCGCGTTGGCAGGGAGTGCAGCAGCCGGGCCTTTCCCTGTCACTGATACAGGAGCCAATGTCGAGGCGGAGGCTTAGCCCGCGGTGCCACCGCCCTGGCCCCTGCACACCAAGCATCAGCAGTGAAGATAACTTGCTCCCACTTCCGATGTCCTCTGCTCTGACTGGGACAGAGCCCGCCGTTAGCTCTCTCCACCTCTGCTCTCAGTTCAGAGCTATTCTTTTGTTTTGTTTTTTAAAGATTTATTTATCTATTTGAAAGTTAGAATTACACAGCGAGCGGAGATGCAGAGAGAGAGGTGGGGGGGGGTCCTCTATCTGCTGGTTCACCCTCCAATCATCCACAACTTCCAGATCTGCGCCAATCCGAAGCCAGGAGCCAGGAGCTTCTTCCAGGTCTCCCATGTGGGCGCAGGGGCCCAAGGACTTGGGCCATCCTCCACTGCCCTCCCAGGCCACAGCAGAGAGCTGAGTGCGCAGTCTGTGTTCAGACTGGGGTTTCTAAGGAGATGGGTCTATCTCTTCCCGCTGTTTCTCTCCCCTCTCCCTCTTGGCCTCCAGGACAAAGGGTTTGCTGAGTGTGAATTGGGAAAATTCTTCCCAGGTGTTACACCAGTGCCATCAGTGCCATCAGACTGGGGAGCCTCCGGCACTGGGGCACCTGCCTTGTAGCAAGGCTGTGCAGGTTTGACTGCTCCGTGTCATTGGGCCAGGTAGCCCATTCGGGGATGAGGAGAGAGGATTATCCTGGGGAGCTTCCCTGGGGGATGGGCCGAGACCACCTGGAGAGTACTGGGGTCCTAGCAGGACTTTGTGAGCTTCTCAGGCCCCTCTCACACACACGCAGGCTGATTTCTGACTTCCTGCCGAACATGACCTTAACTGAGGGACACGACCAGGCCACACACACTTGAGCAGGGCAGGCTTAGCGGATGGAGGTGTGGCTCCTGCTGGGAGTCTTCAGGCTTTTCTGCTTGCTTATTGCAGTACCATAAATGTAATTGTCATTATTTGAATTGGCCAAGGGTACTTCAGATTGTCGGTGGAAAATGGAATTAAAAGAGCACCTTATTTTAAACACAGTTTTTAAAATCCAGGCATATGTGGAGTTTTCAAAAAGCTCATGAAAAATACATATGATGAAAAACGCCTGCATGAATATCAAAAATTTTTGCACCAAAATAAGCTTACCTTTCATTGTATTCTCCACAAACTTTGAAGGTGCCCTCCAATATATGAGATCTGTGGGGTGCAGAGTGACAGTGCCATGCATGCTGGGATTGTGGGATGATCACGTCACGCTCGCTTTTCTACTCCACAGTCCTTTCAACAAAGCAGCGATGGTGTAGACGCCTTCTGCAGCACTTCCTGCTGTCCACGGGGGCTGAGGGCTCGGTCTGACTCCCTCTCTAGTTTAAATCAACAAATAAGCCTTTGAAAAAACTGAAGACGAGGATCTTTTCATTTTCCCCTTTTAGAAACTTGTGGGTGCTGAACCAACAGTGTTTCCCCTGGGGTCTGGTTGCCCAGCCTCCTTGCCTGCTGGTGGGAGCCGTTTTGCTGCCCCCCTGTGACATATCCGTGTTTGGTCTGTGACAGATGGGTGGCGTATTTGATCAGTAGTTTCCATCCCAGCCAGAGAATGGCAGTGAGGACTAGAAGTCAGTTCCATCTACAGCTGTGTGTGCTCTCGGTCTGTTTCTTTGACGTTTACCCATTTGCTTACTGCCATTGGGCATGTCCACTCAGAACCAATCACGGGCACAGAGAGAGGGTTGTATCAGGTGTTGGAATACAGGAGCACTTCACAAAGGCTGTGAGAGTGGCGTTGAAGATAAGTTTATTTTAGTGTAAATTTTTTTCAAAATCCTTCTATAGTATTTTCATAATTCTGCATTTATATGTTGAAGACACCTTGGACAAACACTGCACACTGTCCTGTTTCAAAGGCACCTGCAGTTGAATTGAAGGAAATTCAGTGCTATAGGGGGTAGTGGCTTTGAGCTTGAGTAAAGAAGGGTCTGGAAGTGGGTGGATGGGTTTGGGGGACGTCATGTCAGCACCTCCCTAGGTGGACAGCACTGGGCCATGTGCAGCAGCAATGGATCCTAGCTTGGCTCCGCACTGTTGTCTCTCTGGATCCCAGCTCTGCTCTGCACGATTGTCTCTGGATCCCAGCTCGGCTCCTGCTTGTCCGTCTCTGAATCCCATCTCGGCTCCTGCACGATTGTCTCTGGATCCCAGCTCGGCTCCTGCATGTCCGTCTCTCTGGATCCCTGCTCGGCTCCTGCATGTCCGTCTCTCTGGATCCCTGCTCGGCTCCTGCATGTCTGTCTCTGGATCCCTGCTCGGCTCCTGCACGATCGTCTCTCTGGAGCCCAGCTCGGCTCCTGCATGTCTGTCTCTCTGGAGCCCAGCTCAGCTCCTGCACGATCGTCTCTCTGGAGCCCAGCTCGGCTCCTGCATGTCTGTCTCTCTGGAGCCCAGCTCGGCTCCTGCACGATCGTCTCTCTGGAGCCCAGCTCAGCTCCTGCATGTCTGTCTCTGGATCCCTGCTCGGCTCCTGCACGATCGTCTCTCTGGAGCCCAGCTCGGCTCCTGCATGTCTGTCTCTCTGGATCCCTGCTCGGCTCCTGCATGTCTGTCTCTGGATCCCTGCTCGGCTCCTGCACGATCGTCTCTCTGGAGCCCAGCTCGGCTCCTGCATGTCTGTCTCTCTGGATCCCTGCTCGGCTCCTGCACGATCGTCTCTCTGGAGCCCAGCTCGGCTCCTGCATGTCTGTCTCTCTGGAGCCCAGCTCAGCTCCTGCACGATCGTCTCTCTGGAGCCCAGCTCGGCTCCTGCATGTCTGTCTCTCTGGAGCCCAGCTCGGCTCCTGCATGATCGTCTCTCTGGAGCCCAGCTCAGCTCCTGCATGTCTGTCTCTGGATCCCTGCTCGGCTCCTGCACGATCGTCTCTCTGGAGCCCAGCTCGGCTCCTGCATGTCTGTCTCTCTGGATCCCTGCTCGGCTCCTGCATGTCTGTCTCTGGATCCCTGCTCGGCTCCTGCACGATCGTCTCTCTGGAGCCCAGCTCGGCTCCTGCATGTCTGTCTCTCTGGAGCCCTGCTCGGCTCCTGCACGATCGTCTCTCTGGAGCCCAGCTCGGCTCCTGTAGCTCAGCAGCAGGTGCTCAGGCGTGCAGACAGGGAGTCTGTCCCATGTCCTGTGGTGGTGCAGCCCCACAGACTGGACCCTGGGCCTGACTCACTCTTCCTCTCGCCTGTGCACTGTGGCAACAGCAGCAGATGCTCAGTGCGTGTGAGGTGCCCAGGTGACAGCACCGGTCAGGAATCACGCCGTGCACCGGGAATCCTTGTACATCATGGCCACCTTTCTTCTCCTCATGTTAACTGAGCACCTGCTACATCCAGGTCACTGAACCACAAGTGGGGAACAGAGTTTCTCTTTGCCTTTTGTCACTTTGAGGTGGTGGTATCCTGTAAAGGGTCATGCTGGACCTTGTTCTTGTTTTGGGCTCAGGAAAAATTTAGACTGTTCCTTCAGAAATTCAGCATGAGCCATGCTTCGGCACCAGTGGAACACGGAACAGACACGGACACGCTCCCCAGATACCATGTTCTCCTCAGCTGACCCTCTTCTCTGCTTCTCACATGTCCGGGGGTCGGGCTGGACAGCAGGCATCAGGAATGCTTTGGGGGATGCCCTCGGCTTGGCCACACTGAGGGCCACAGTCACACATCACAAGCCACACTCTGACGAGGAGCAGGTGCCATCCTGTGTGTGACCACAAGAGGCCTGGTAGAAAGGGAAGGGCGTGGGGGCCACGGAGGGGGTGGGGTCCACAGGGCTAAGGGACCACAGAGAAAGGACAGGGGCAATGGGGAAGTGGACGGCGGCACAGTGATTCCTGGTGCTCAGTCTGCAGCGAGCGAGGAGGAGGCTGTGGGGAGACCGTGGGGTGTTTGGTGAAAGCGGACTGATGTAGGGGTTTTCCGTTTGTCCACTTTCTGTGACTGTGACAAAATACCAGAGGCTGGGTCATTTATGAGAGAAAGAAGTTCTGTTGGACCCGTGATTCTGATGCCTGGGTGTGGTCTCTGGTGAGGGCCTGACCCCAGTCACCTCACAGAGGGGGGAGCAGGTGCACAGGGAGAGGTCGCCTGTGCGAGACGGAGAGAGGAGCAGCCAGGCTTGCTCTGTGTCCTTGTGACTGCACAGTCCACACGGTAGGACTCACTCCCCCCATGATGTGTTGACGCGTCTCAGGGACCTGTCACTCCTCAGAACTCCAGTCCCTCTCAGCATTGTGATGTGAGGACCAAGGCTCAGAGGAGCTCCGATGGGGACGACCCACAGCGAGGGTGCGGCAGACTAGTGGGGTGGTTAAAGAATGCCAGCCTTCTCCTGTGGGCCAGAGGTGGTGCTGCGGACAGACAGGTGTGGCTGGAGACCCCGTGGTCCAGACAGCGGGTGGACTGGCTGCTTAGCAGGGCAGGAAGGGAAGCTGTGTGCGCCCTGCTCCCCCGGCATGTGGGGTTGGTTGAATCTTGGCGGTGCTGTTACCCGCCAGCATTGGCGTGGCCTTGGCATAGCATGACCTGTGCTTGTGTGCAGTCCCGTGGAGCTGGACGTCTCTTTGATGCATCCACATAGAGCTGTGGAGGCCAGTTGGCTGTGTGGCTGTGGAAATGAGGAGAGAAAGTCGGGGGACGAAGTGCAGGAGTCGCAGGTGCGTCAATTCAGAAATGCCTTACAGCCGCGCCACCATCTCATTGGCGCTTAGATTCAGGAGGGTTTGGGGAAACTGAAGACTGGATATGAGAAGTATCTCTAAAGCTTGGGTTGCCCTCAGACCATTTGAACTTTCTGTTAGTGTTACACAGTCTGTCATTCCTGGTTTAAAATCGTGGCAGTGAGGGAGTGATGTTTGAATGTTGTGTTTAAGGAATGGATATTAGCTGTCGCTCTTTTTTTTTTTTTTTTGACAGGTAGAGTGGACAGTGAGAGAGAGACAGAGAGAGACAGAGAGAAAGGTCTTCCTTTGCCATTGGTTCACCCTCTAATGGCTGCCGCGGCCAGCGCACTGCACTGATCCGAAGGCAGGAGCCAGGTGTTTTTCCTGGTCTCCCTTGGGGTGCAGGGCCCAAGCACTTGGGCCATCCTGCACTGCACTCCCGGGCCACAGCAGAGAGCTGGCCTGGAAGAGGGGCAACTGGGACAGAATCCGGTGCCCTAACTGGGACTAGAACCTGGTGTGCCGGCGCTGCAAGGCGGAGGATTAGCCTATTGAGCTGTGGCACAGGCAGGCTGTTGCTCTTTATAATCTTAAAAAAATGTGTCCCTTAATCTGAAAGGACATGGAGTTTTACACCTAGCAGATTAACGTATTTGAACATGCAAAGGAACTGTGGGAAGTCTGGGGAGATTAATGAGTGAGTTCAGGGGCAGGTACTGTGGTGCAGTGGGTCAAGCCTGTCCCTGGGATGCTTGTCTCCCACATCACAGTGCCAGTTCCTGGAGCCAGGCGCTCTGCTTCCCATCCAGCTTCCTGCCGGTGTGCCTGTGAAAGCAGCAGAAGATGGCCCCAAGTGCTTGGGTCCCTACTACCCACGTGGGAGACCTAGGAGGAGTTCTTGGCTCTTGGCTTCGGATTGGCCCAGCTCCAGCTGTGGGGACATTTGGGGAATAAAGCAGCAGAATGGAAGATTCTCTCTCTCCACCATTTAAATAAATCTCTTAAAATAAGACAGAAAAGTACGTTTATTTTGGTGCATACATGTTGAAATCCACGCAGGTTTTCCAGATACTCGTTTCCCGTGAGCTTGTGGAGAACCGTTGGATGACAGCGTCCATGTCTCTTGCTGATTGGAGATTCCTGGATGTCAGTCAGGCCTAGGCTTTTCGATAGGTTGACTGGGACAGTGTCCTGCCCCTCAGGCTACAAACGGGATAAAATCAGGTCCTGAGAAACTCAGCTGAGAACCTTCTAACTTAACTCACCTTTAACAACTGAGAACCCTGGAATGAAGCCGAAGATAGCCAAGGCCTAGATTGGGCTTCACAAAGTACAACATGCTGGAATCGTTACTTTATTGTAGGTCATATGCAGTTGAACTTGAGAGGGATCATCTCTGGTGGAATGCACAATGTGATTTAAGTAAGTTAATATGTGTGTGTGTGATAGCAAACACAAACATGAACTGTCTTCTAGAAGTCGCATAAAATTTTTGACTACTGATACTCCAACTACCTTATGATTTATGGAGTTAATTTATAGCTATATATTACACAAAGTTTATATATGGAGAGCAATAGCAATGGATTTTTTAAAAAAAAATTTGAGAGGGCCGGCGCCGTGGCTCAACAGGCTAATCCTCCGCCTTGCGGCGCTGGCACACCGGGTTCTAGTCCCGGTCGGGGCGCCGGATTCTGTCCCGGTTGCCCCTCTTCCAGGCCAGCCCTCTGCTGTGGCCCAGGAGTGCAGTGGAGGATGGCCCAGGTGCTTGGGCCCTGCACCCCATGGGAGACCAGGAGAAGCACCTGGCTCCTGGCTCCTGCCATCGGATGAGCGCGGTGCGCCAGCCGCAGCGCGCCGACTGCGGCAGCCATTGGAGGGTGAACCAACGGCAAAAGGAAGACCTTTCTCTCTGTCTCTCTCTCTCACTGTCCACTCTGCCTGTAAAAAAAAAAAAAAAAAAAATTTGAGAGGTGGAGTGACAGAGAGAGAAAGACAGAGAGAGCAATCTTCCATCTGCTGATTCACTCCCTAGATGAACCCAACATCTAGAGCTGTGCTGATCCGAAGCCAGGAGCCAGGAGCTTCTTCCAGGTCTCTCTTGTGGGTGCAGGAGCCCAAGCACTTGGGCCATCTTCTACTGCTTTCCCATGTCACAGCAGAGAGCTGGATTGGAAGTGGAGCAACCTGGACACAAACTGGCGCCCATACGAGATGCTACACACCACAGACAGAGGCTTAGCCTACTATGCCACAGTGCTGGACCCTTCAAAGATTTTTTTATTTATTTGAGAAGCAGAGTTACAGCAGAGTGGGAGAGAAATGGAGAAAGGTCTTCCATTTGCTGAATCACTCCCCAAATGGCTGCAATGGCCAGAGTCGGGCCAGTCCTAAGCCAGGAGCCAGGAGCTTCTTCCTGCTCTCCCACGTGGGTCCAGGGGCCTAAGCACTTGGGCCATCTTGTACTGTTTCCCAGGCCATTAGCAAGGAGCTGGATCAGAAATGGAGCAGCTGGAACAAGAACCGTATGCAATGCCAGAATGGCTGTACCCGCAATGCCAGCCCCCTAAGAGTGTAGATTTTTTGAAGTAGGAAACTTAGCTAAGTACCTGAAGTTGATATCTGCATTGCTAAGTATAACATGCAGTATGTTTAATAGTTTTTCTTCGGCTGTTGATTTGCGTGTTGATCTTTGGTGTTTTTGTGTGAATGCTGTAATTTTGCTCTGTTCAGTGCTAATCTTACCAAAATGTGCGTGTTGGAAGCCAACGTGCTGCTGTAACGTTATCTTATGTTGTCGCATGGAGTGATCGGCCGGCTCTGCGCTCTAGAGAAGTTCTCAGTCGTCGTCGTCTTAATTATTCAGACTCACCCCTGCTTGGCACAAGCTTCTCTCTCTGTTCCCGGGTTAGTGCACTGACGTGCGCTGGACAATCTTCGTTTGCTTGCATCTTTGAGCGGTTTGTACTTTGGCGATTCTATCCTGATCAGCTGGTTTGTATTTGGCTACCCAATTGCAGATAATCCTGTGGCATTACAGAATTTAATTGAGAGCAGGATCCTGAGGCTTACAGAAGGATTACTGACGTTTAGGAAGGGCGGGTCCCTCACTGGAGAAATAGTGCTGTCCTGAGCCCTGTGAGCCACAGCACACAGGGGCCAGGCCAGGGGGCTCCCAGCTAGGGGAGGGGTCACTGGCCACCTCGCCGCTGGCTGGGGGCTGCGGGCTTCAGCGCTGGTCTTGCCCCTCCCCCGGGGCAGCAACCTGGCTGCTCCTCCTCCCCACAGAGCCATCCTGCCCTCTCCCCACCCAGTGAGCCTCTGTCCCCTGGGAGCAGGGAGCGGTGGGTGCTGCTGGGGACTGACTATGGTCTCTGTGCTGGCCTGGGTGGGGTGCACCCAGGAGGCCCTTCCTGAGCCCTTTCCCCCTGGTGTGGACGCTCAGGGTCAGGTCCTTCTGCCGTCACCCACTTTCCAAGAACTCTTCCCGGCCTCGTCTGCTCAAGGTCGCCCTTATCTGGTTCCTGTCTGCACAGAAGGGGCATTAAGAGATCTGTTTTCCCAGCGTTTCCTTTCCTAGGTTTGAATTATTCACTGGGTTCTGCAGTCCTCAGAGGAAGGAGTGTTATCTGGGATGCTAATCTCAGTGGTTTGGGGTGAAATGAGAGAGATGCTGCAGTGAGTTTCTGTCTAGATGGGGAGTCCGATGCCCTTTTGTGGGGTCGTTGGAAAACCTCCAGTGATTGCCCGTTGTCTTACAGGGCGGTTGCAGGAAAAAAACAAGTGGTTTTTTTTTTTTTTTCCTTTCCATTACCCTTTCTTGATTAGGAAACTAAAATTTACCTGAAACGAGGACTCAGGGACAGATCTGTGTGCCTGAGGCACTGGGCGTGTTCTGTCCCAGGCAGGCACAGGGCTGAGACCCAGGAGCCAGGCCACCGGCCCCTGCCTCTCCCAGACCTACATCCTGACTCTGATGCGCTACCATTAAATGATTTGTGTAAACCTTAAAAAAATGCCATTTGAAGGTGAAAAACAGTGGGATAATGCCAGCTTTAGATGACCAAACCCAACATATGGGAGCTTACGTATTGCACGGTGTAGGGGGAAACGTGTAACTCACCCACAAACACGGTGCTGACACGTGTCAAGCTCACCGAGACAGGAGCATCATTTACAAATACAGTCATCACGAGTGGCAGATATGAACACTATATTTTAAATATTTGTAAAGCCAGTGGGAATAAAGTGTGTTTTACATATCTTTCTTCTCTTGACAAGAAATGCACTTTCCTGTGTTTTATGAGATAAATCACAGGCATCACGCTTTGAAATCAAGTTCATTGTTTTCCTTGCAATCACTACATAGCTGTTGAATATTTGCGGTGAGTTTTAATGACTAATGAAGTGCCTGCTTGATTGTATGCCATTAGGAAAACTATCTTTTTATGGCAAAGGGCGGTTTTCCGTGGTGCTAACAAAGGCAGCGTGCCTGTGTGTTTGTCTCCTTCAAAAGAATGCAAATCAGTGTGTGTGGATTTTAGGGGAAATATTTTTAAATAAACAATTACCATAATGGGCATTCTTTCTGTGTCACTTGTTGAAGTTAGATGCGCGTGTAATTGGAGCACCTCCATGTGCTCATTTTCCAAGGCCAGCAAACTCTCCGTGGGAAAAGTTGTTTTACCGTCCCGATCGCCCTGGGGAGTTGATTCTGTCTGCGGGCGTGCTGCAGTTTGCCAGGCCTGGTGCACAGTGACTGCTGAGCTGCTGACCTGCGGTGCATCCCCTGGTCCTGCCCTGGCCTCCGACCCCAGCCCCTCTGAGTTCTTAGGCCCCCGCCTCTGGCCCCTGGCCACGTCCCTGGGGTGAGCCCGGAGTGTGCCTTTGCTCATTCAGTTCTCTTTGTGCAGGGTCCCCTGTCCGGCGTTCGGTGTAGTTCCTGCCCCTGCAGTCCCGGCCGCCCCCCGGAGGCCGTGTCGCTGCTGGTCCTTCCACGCCATCTTTTCCACTCACCCCTCAGTGCCGTCGCCCCGGGACCCTGCACCTCTGCCCTGAGGTTGCTGCTGTGGCACAGATGGTGCTTTTCCCGGCAGAGCGGTTTTGTTGGGCTGAATTCTTTTCTGAAGTTAGAGTGAGGCAGCCGACGAGCTCTTCCCTCTCGGGTAGGGCAGTCAGCTTCCGCCTCTCCCCTTCCAAAGGCTGTCCTGCTCTCTGCCCTGTCTCACGCTGTCTCTCACTGAACTCCAAACACAGTTCTTCACTGTTGACCAAGACGGGGAAAGCGGTGCCCGCACCTGTCTCTGTGAAGTTAGCTCAGTGACTCTGGGACATGCTTGCCGGTGTGGGGAGAACTCAGTCACTCACACAGGAGTTCGTGGATGGTTGCTCTTTGTGGAGGACCAGGAGGAACTCTTTGACAGAAGTCGCGAGATGATGGAGGTTTCCTGGGAGTGTTCTCCCTTGGCCTCTTTGGCGCCTGCGTTGCTATCGGTGGTGGCGCTGGTGACTCCCACAGCAGCTTCCTGGGGGGCTGATGTCCCGGTTGACCGTGTGAGTTCATGGACGGCAGGGGTGATTTTTTTTTAAAGGTTTATTTATTTATTTGAAAGTCAGAGTTACAGAGAGAGAGGAGAGGCAGAAAGAGAGAGAGAGAGAGAGAGAGGTCTTCCATCCGCTGGTTCACTCCCCAATTGGCCACAATGGCTGGAGCTACGCCGATCCAAAGCCAGGAGCCAGGAGCTTCCTCCAGGTCTCCCATGTGGGTACAGGGACCCAAGGACTTGGGCCATCTTCCACTGCTTTCCCAGGCCATAGCAGATCAGAAGTAGAGCAGCCGGGTCCCCAACTGTGCCCATGTGGGATGCCAGGGCGTTAACCCATTGCACCACAACGCCAGCCCCTGGGATGACTCATGTTGTTCGGATTTGGCTACAGCCGTGTGTTAAGAACTATCTGGTACTTCAAATCTGCTTGTAAAATCTTGGCTCTTTTATTGAATGTTAGTGTGATCTTTTATGCCTAAGAACTTTCTGTATGATTTGAAAATGTAGTTCCGTGTGTAATCTAGAATGTCATAATTTATAAGCATTGAATACTTCAGGGGGGCCATGGGAAACTGTGGAAGAACCCATATGCCCCATCTTCCTTCTTTCACAGCAGACTGATTGTGGCCCAGGCTCCTGGGAGAACCTCTGGTCTCACCGCGCCGCTGCTCCCTGTCCCGAGGAGGAGGCTGGGTCAGCCGGTGAGCACCACCAGAGAGAAACCTTGAGGCCAGCGGCTGTGCATCCCAGGAGGAGGCCAAAGTCCAGCCCTGTGCTAGCACGAGATAACCAGGCGGAGGGGTGCACAGAGGGTGAGAGAGAGCTTCGCAGAGGCTGCCTGCGGCCTGTTCTCCTCCAGGCTGCGAGCCGCACCCCTCCTGTTAGGAAGCTCCCGAGCCAGATCCCTGATGAATGCGGACAGAGCGCAGACTGGGCTCCGTTCTTCCGTTCTGCTGCAGTGTCCGTCCTGCCTCCTGTCTTCCTGTAAGTTCCTCTTTTCACTTCTTACTCTTTCTTTCCCCTCTCCTCTCTCTCCACTGTGCATTCGTGCGTCCGTTTACTCAGGCAGATCGTCTCTTCTGTGTGAAATTCCGTCTCTTTGCATGTAGGGAGTTGCTGTTCTCAGCAGGGAGGTTGAGACCCCGTCTAAAGCACAGAAAAGTTGGTAAGGGAATTCCTTAAAGCACGTACATAACTCCTTGGATTGATAGGAAGATGCAAGACAGAAGGGATTCATTAGGAAGAACAGGCCATTGAAAACGTAAGCTTAAAGCAGAGATTATTTTTAGCATCATCTCTAATGACTTCCTGTGGGTTGCAGGGTGCAGATATGCACGGGTATGCCCCAGGAGCGTGGTTCAAATCTGCAGTGGTCAGAGGGTTGTCCTGTGCCCTGCTGAGTGTGTGTCAGACGTGGGTGAAGAGGACTTGAGCTGCGACTGCAAAGTTGCTCACTCCACCGCAGGTGCAGCGTCCACGGCGCTGTGAGCTCAGGGCAGAGGGACTCTCCCAGAATGCAGCAGTACACAGAGCAGGGTACTGACAGGGATCCCCTGCATCGGCGGCGATGTCCAGGCTGTGATCTGCAGCCTTCCATCACCGGATCCTTCTGCCGGGTCTCTTGGCCTCTCACTAAGTCGCTGTGCAAGCCCCTGGCTGCGCTCCCCCTGCCTCCATGCTGTGCCATGTGTGCTGCCTGCCATGCTACGCAGCCCCCTTCTCCCTCCAGGAAGCCGCCACTCTCTGCCACTCTCCCCCAAAACCTGGGGAGCTTGCGTTTCCTTTTGAGATCTGCCTCTGTCCAGGTCCTCTCTGAAGCCATCAGCGACCCCGGGGGTCATGCTGACGTCAGTTTCTGACCACAGGCCCTTGCTCTCAGCGAGCAACCAGTGCACCGCGCTACTCCTGTCTTCTCTCTCTCTGCCCAGGGAGGAACCGTCACATCTGTTTTGATGGAACTGATTTTCTGGGCATGCAGACGGGGTATGTTGAGGGTTAATGCTGTTGATGACGCCAGAGTGAGCAGAATGGGGTGGCTGAGCCACAGAGTGTGGAAAGTGAGGCAGACATGGTTTCTTAACAACAAAGGCGTGGTGGCAGCTCTGAGGGACCCTGGCGCGTTCGCCTTACTCCCGTGGGGTTTGGAGGGCAGAGGTTGCCCTGGTGACATTCGCCGGGTTGTCCCCTGTGTCTTCTTGCCCAGGGGTCTGAGTTTCCGTGCTCGTGCAGTACACGGGGGTCTTCAGAAACTTGAAAAACTGTCCAGGGAAAAAATAACAACTGTGCATGCATTTCAAAACTTGCTCCAAAATGAACTTTTCTTCCGTCTCCCATGGGCTTCCCGAAGCACTGTTGTGTGTGCTTGTAGCTGGAGACAGAGTTGGAAGCGGGCGGGTTCCTGGTGAACAGGCAGGCCCTATCCCGGCGTCACCCAGCTGATGTGCCATGCCCCCGTCTGCTCTCCGAGCTCTCAGAACCATGTTGATGACAAGCGCTTACCTGGAGCTTCGCCATCCCATTTGGCCGGCGCTGAGCGCAAGTGGCTCCTGGATCTGCAGCCATGTTTCCAAGTGGGTACATGCTGTGATTGCGAAATGAGCGTCAGGTTTCCAGATTAAAAAAGAGAGAGAGAGAGAAAAAGAGTGTAACGTGCATCACCAGCGTTTTACTCAAGTGGTCTCTCTCTGTTGAAATGATTGCTGTGGGTATATCGGGCTGAATGAAATACATTACTAGGCATGATTCCATTCCCTTCTTTTTGCTTTGTTAATGATACTACTAGGAAATTTCAGATTGCTTGTATGTCTTGCCTAATATTTCTGTTGGGCGGTGCTGATTTAGAAAGAGGAAATGAATGCAATTGAGAGGATGAAGAGATTAAACAAAGGAAAAATAAAAGAGAGTATACGGGGGGGTGGCACTTGAGGAGAGATGGAAGCTGCAGAGGGCAGGAGAGGCGTGGGCCGCGTGTGCTGTGCAGGTGTGGACCCTGGATCCGAAAACTGCCCTGGGGTGATGATGATAAATCAGAGCCGCTAACAAAGAGTCCTCTCGGCATGTAAGCCACCCATGATGCTACCAAACAAGCGACTACGGTGTTTCCTTAACAAAGCATGCCAAAGTAAAATAAATGGGGAAACGTGTGATACTTGTCCACCTCCACCATGCCCTGCGGCTGCTGCGGCTGCAGCTAGCGTCTGTGGAGCAGAAGTGTCCCTGTTCTGAGCTTAGAAGCCACCCTCTCCCCGCGTTGTGGTGATGGCCAGTGCTGCGGGCGGCAGGTTTCTGGAGGTCCTGGCCGAAGGGAAGGCAGACTCAGGACAGTTTGTAATAGAGCAAGGGGGGCCGAGGTGGACCCCAGGCGTCAGGGACCTCAGGTGGCAGAGACGTGTCAGAGCAGCTCGGCCTCACTTCCCCAGGGGCACTCTGCCAGGGTGGTTCTGGCCGTGGGAAGAAGAGCAGCCGGCAGGTTGGGGACCGCGGCACGGAGGTTCCCGGGCAGTGGTTGGGGGTTTTCCGAGTGCCCCCGGCTCCAAGGGGGTCTTTCCTGCTGTAATTGATTTCCCAGCAGCTCATGCCGCGCGGGGGCGGATGCAGCAGTTCCCAGAATGCACGGTGCCGTGGAGGAGACAGCAGTGTGGTCACTGAGTCTCAGCGCTGGACCACGCTTGTGTCTTTGGAACTCTGACCCTTTGGATGTAAACACTACACTGGCTGCATGTGTTGTTCTTTCTAGAGAAAACAGGGTGAAATTTCAAATTGAACCTAGTTTTTGCTCACTGAGTCTCACTGATCCTAGGCTACCAGCAATTGCACACGTCCAGCGGGTAAGTTGTCTGTGCCTGCGCCTCTCTGTGATTTTACCAGTCACTTCCTAAGTTGCAGTTGCAAGCGAAGCTTTATGGGGAATTAGCCTTTTCTCCCTCCAACTTGGTCAGCAGCGAGTAGACGGACGTGCAGGGGGTGGGGCACGGGCTGGGAGTCCCTTCTCTCTCACCCTGCCAGTGCTCTCGGCTAAAATTCCTCCTCCAGGTTAACCTTGCACAACGCCTGTGGTCCTAACCATTTCCGTCAGGCACACACGGGGTTCTTCACCCCATCCTCTGCTAGGATTCTGTCTCGGGTCGTTTCCTTTGCGTTTATTTGCACCCCATGGACGTCCTCAGCCTGCAAGCAGCTCTCCTCCCTGATGGTCGACCTTCCGCAGGTGAGAGGCAGCAAAGCCCACATCAGCATGCAGTCACTGACTGAGTCATTCAGATCGTCAGCCAGCAGTCGTGGGAGTAACAGTGAGAGGATTCATACATCCCTTATCCTGGAAGCAAACTTAATGGGGAGATTTGCTTTTGTCATTTGTTTTAACCATTTATGTTGAGTGATGAAGCTGCTGAGTTTGACGTTTGCGTTAAGGAGTGCCTTGGCAAGTCGACTTGACTTGGGCCCACGGTGTGCTGGGGAGGCCCCACTGCAGTGCGGGCTGTGGTCCCAGCATCACTGGGACAGGTGCTCCCTGTGTGCTCCCACATGTGTTTGCAGCAGCGTAGGTATGTAGACCGTTTCAGGAAACAAAGGTAAACCACTCTTCATGGCTGCCTGGGAGGAGTGCTGTCCCCGTCGAAAGGAGCGAATGACCGCTCAGGGTGAGAGGGAGACGACTCCCTGGACAGGGGCTCAGCTGTGAAGTGCGCTCCTCTGTGGGTCCCACGAGGCTCTGTGGAGGGGGCTGGCCCTGGAGCTTCTCTGAGGGCCACGGCAGACACGCATGTGGACACACAGAGCTGCTGATGCTCCCTGGGAGGGATGGGATGGGGCAGCTCTGGGCTCGCGTGCAGAGGGGCTGCCCTGTGCTCTGCTTTCAGGCCGAGTGCCTGTTCTGTCTCCAGAGGTGGGGTTGGGTGGCAGCCCCCCTACCTGGCCGCCATGCACTCCCTTGTCTTGATGAAGTCCGTGCCGACCTAGCAACCACAATCATCCTGGAGCGAGGTCGTCGTCAGCCCTGGCAGACGGCTCCTGTTCACAAGAGAAACCCAAGCGCGTATTAAATCGTCAGTTGCCTTGCGTGTTTATGAGATCAGTGGACGCGTTTCCACACTGGAGCTCATCAGCTTTTCTGTGCTGGGGTGGTGTCGTGGGGAGGCTGCCCCGCTCCTCCAAGAAGGCTAAACTCATCTGTTAGCGTGGACTCGGAATGGCTGCCAGGCCACTGCCTCCTGTGAGTGATGAGGATGATGATGGATTATGATGGTTTCAAATCAGTTTTGCAGGGGAAATTGCTATTTTTCTACCCTGGCGGATGCTGTAGTCTGGATTTGGGGATTTCTTGTCATTTTAGGTATCTTTTTTGATTAAAAAGGAAATTGCTGAGGACTGCGTTCTCTGTGATAAAATGGTTCTAAGACCAAGACACAGGGTGAATGACTGTAAGTTTTTCTGTGTGCGTTCTCCAAGTGGTCGCTGCCATTCTGGGCTCTGCGGTGCCACCTCAGCAGGAGTTATGTTTTGGGAACACTGGGAATCTCGGGTCTGGCCCACAAAGTGGCAGGAAGTGGGGCCTGTGGAAGATGGGTTCTGGCGGTGCCTGGCTTGAGTCTTCCAGGCTCACGCCTCCTGCGCTGCTCCCCTGCCTGGGTGGCTCTCCCCCCGCACAGTTGCACGGCTGTGTGTCTCTGCGCAGGTGCTTTCTTCCCAGGGAAGGTGATGTCCCCACTCCTGCCTGGCCCATGTCACCGCCTCCGGCCTTGTGTGTTGGTTTGTGTCTCCGCCCTGGTGCTGGGCCCATGTCGTGGGAGCAGAGGCTGGCCTCTGAACCGAACACCTGCCCATCGGGGGCACTGTTGTCAGCTGCTGGATGAGTCTCATCTTTACACACGGAGGGCAGAGACAGCTGGGTAACGTTTGGCTGCCCGGCCAAATCCAAGGCCTTGGGTTTGTGCGTGCCCACGAGTGTAGACATGCCACCCCGGGAGGACATGGCTCCTTGGCGCTGGCTTTTTGTTGGTTCTAAGCCTCATCTCCCGGAGCAGAGGAATCCGATTCGTTTGCGTAGCATCGCTGCTCTGAGCCTGGTGTGGGGCTGTGCAGGCGCCGGCGAGAGAAAGCCATTTTAAGAGAAGAACGGAAAACAAAACTTAGCACCCCCCCAACTATTTTTTAAAGGCCGATAACATTTGTATCCGTTGAGTAAACACGATCAATCAGTGCTCTACAAGCTCTCCATGGGCTGCTTCCTTAACAAATACGTTCTGCGCCTCGGCCATTCATCATATCTGGAAGCCTGGATGTTCAGCTTGAATACTCTCTCAGGTGCACCTGGAAATAGCCACTTGGAGGATTTGTCAGGGGAGAGGCTGCTCCAGCAGCAGACGGACACAAATCACCCGCCGGCCAGGCAGCCAGGGCTGGGGGCGGGGGCAGTCAGCCACCAGCCAGGCGTCAGGTTATGGGTGGGAGGAGCCACCGGGTAAAAGCATTCCCTGGACTTGGGCTGCCTAGGGACTTGCTAACAGCACTGAAAGAAGTCCTGGGCCTGCTGTCTGACATGGACTGCTTGCAAAATTGCCATCCCCAGCCCTGATGAGAGGGACCGAGTGGGGAGGCCACGGGGCACAAGGGGAGGGTGAGCAGGGGCTGGAAGCAGACAGCCATGGCCAAGTGCACACAGAGGTGGGCGTTGGCGCTGGTGGTCTGGGGCTGGACATAAGCAGGTACTCATGGAAGGTGCAGGTGCACAGGCACACAAGGCCGACTCGGCCACTTCTGCTGCGAGGAAGTGGGGCTGGGCGGGAGCCTCACGGCCACAGCCACCCTCATCTGGGTTGTGTTTCCAAGCCCTGGGGGCAGCAGAGGGACATGGCTGTCCCACCGAGTCGTGGTCCCAGCTCCAAGCTGCCCTCTGGCTTTGGCATTCTCTTCAATGGGACGGAGAAACGCTCCTACCTTATCCCCTACGTCATGAGGGATTTTGCTGAACCCCACTTTTAGATTTCATTTCATGATCTTTGCAGAGGGATTCTGAATAATTTTTGGTTCCTGCTTTATCTGGGATGTGTGCCAGAAATTGATTAAAAGCACTGTATGGATTTTAAAATAAGCCAGCTCTTAGCATTTCCTGATCTCTTCCTAGTTACATGAGCGTGGCTCCAACCTATCACCTTCAGCGTGGGTTCTGGGTCTCCAATAGGGACTCCCGTCACCAGCCCTGGTCGTGAGCTTTTCCGTGAGCTTTGTGGCTGGTGGTTGAGGTGGGCGCTTGGCTGCTGGGGCAGCAGAGATGTGCTGTCTGTCCAGCTGGTGGTCTGGGAGAAAATGGGGGGGGGGCAGTGTCTCCCACAGTCGGAACAGCTTGTCAGTGGGAGCCTGGGACTGGCACGCAGCTCACCTGCATCCTGGCCTCAGCGCCATCACTCCCAGGAGAGCAGAAGGGAATGCTGAGAAATGTGGGCCCAGTGGCTCAGCAGTAGCAGATTGAATTGCAGCTGTCGTCTGTGTCAGCCAATTGCCCCGTAAGCCCCTGCTTCTGTGTGTCGTCACGGGAATCTGAAGACAGGAGAAAACAAATGTGGAGGCCTCGGCCCAGTGCCTGGCAGAGGTGTGGCCATTTCCAAGGCTGCTGGGAGATACTCCTTTCACCTTACCGTGGGCCCCAGGGGCTTTGAGCAATCAGCATTCATGGTCTTGCAAGCTCCCTGGGCCCTGGGTCCTCCGTGCAGGGTCTCACCAACCCAGTCACAGAAGTCCACTGGCCAGATCAGGATCTGGGGGTGCTTCCAGGTTCCCTCAGCTGTGGACAGCCTGGGAGCCCGGCTGTTATTTTCCTGGTCTACCTTGCATGGCCCACAGCAAGGTGTAACAGCTTCAGTTAACAATTGGTAAGAGGAGCCCAGGCACCTCAGAGGTCAAGGATTTGCTCTGGGGTTGTGGATTAAGTCCACTGACATTGTTCCCCCAAAGGATTTCTTAGCTGTGATGGGCAGGTGGAGGCGTGCCCTACAGGCCTGGTCCTGTGATCAGTGCTGTTGTGGATTCAAAGCCATGGAGGGGCCTTGGCCAGAAAACCGGAAGGCGAAGGCGGGGGAGTCCGGCCTGCCCGTGTTTCTGCTCTGCGCCCTGCTTTGTGGATTCTTAAGCAGCAGGGACCGGAAGTGCTGCAATGTGGTTTAACCCTCGTCGGAACACGTCTGCGGTCTCCCCCATCGGAGAGACTTGTGGCTGAGAGTGATGCAGCCTGATCTTTGAAGGCTGAATCAGAATTACCTATTTTTGTTTTTTGAAGATTGATCTATTTATGTGCAAGACAGAATGACGGTGGAGGGGGGAGGGGGAAGGAGGAAGTGAGAGAGCAAGTGAGACGTCTTCCATCCACTGATTCACTCCCCACGGGGCCACAGCAGCCAAGGGAGCCTGGGGTCTCCCACGTGGGTGCAGGGCACAGCACTTGGGCTGTCTTCTGCTGCCTTTCCAGGCTTGTTAGCAGGGAGCTGGGTCAGAAGCCGGGCAGTCGGGCCTCGTACCTGCACTGTGACGTGAGATGCGGGTGTCGTGAGTGGGGCTTTAACCCAGCACCCGACAAAGGCAGCCTCTTAAAATTCTCAGTGCTGCGTGGAGGCAAGCCGCACGGTTTCCTGTGCACTCTGCACCGTGGGTTCTATCAGGAAACAAACTTGCTGGCCAGTGCTGTGGCTCACTAGGCTAATCCTCCACCTGTGGCGCCGACACCCCCGGTTCTGTCCTGGTTGCTCCTCTTCCAGTCCAGCTCTCTGCTGTGGCCTGGGAGGGCAGTGGGAGACCCGCATGGGAGACTGGGAGAGGCACCTGGCTCCTGGCTTCGGATTAGCGTGGTGTGCCGGCTGCAGTGGCCATTTGGGGGGTGAAGCAACGGAAGGAAGACCTTTCTCTCTGTCTCTTTCTCACTGTCTAAATCTGCCTGACAATAAATAAATAAATAAATAAATAAATAAATAAATAAAAAGAAAACAAGCTTGCTGTACTTCCTCTGAAGGGATACCATGAAGTGTTCCCACTTACTCTGCAGTCCAGCTGGGATTTTTTTTTTCCCTCTGATTTATTTTACATAATAAAAGTGAGGGTGGAGCCTCAGCACAAGGCCTAAGACCCCAGGTTGAGTCCTGGGTTCAGGTCCCTGCTCTGACCGGGATTCCAGCTTCCTGCTGACGTGGCCCTGGGAGGTGGAGGTGATGCCTCGGGCACTGGGCTCCTTGCCGCCCCGTGCGAGACCTCGGACTCATGGCTCTGTTGCTCCTGGCTTTGGCGTTGCCCAGCCCGGCTGGTACAGGCATCTGTGGACTGAAGCAGTGGATGGGAGCGCACGCTCTCCTCTCTCTCTCTCCCCACCCCTCTCTTTCGCGCTTTCAAATAAATAAAATATATGAATAAAATAAAACCATTGGAACAATGAGCACATCAGTTTAATTTTATTTACGTAATTTTGGCCTAATTTAATTGAAATGAGGAGTGCCTGTGTGAGTGTTGATGATTTCTGCCCGTACTCTGTTCTCTGTGGTGGTCACAGCCTTCCTGGTCACGGACTAGTGGCCCTGTACTGATGCACTGAAGACGCGCACACGGTAACAACAGCAGTCTCTACGTGAATGATACAATTTATTTTTGCTACACCGTAGTTGAATGGTGAACAATATATTTTTAATAGTTTTAAATTAAAAATCCATGCATTAATCCAGCAAGAAATAAATTTAATTGCAAAATGGGTGGCTGGTAGACATGCATAAGGTTTATTACATTTTGGCATATCTTATTTGGGGTTGTTACCACTGCCTTTTCGGTTGATAACCTTTTTGATCTTTCTTAAGCAGATGGCCTAAAATGATCTGAACTTATCAGTAAAAATAAAATTGACTTTGTTGAGTTCTTTTTTCCTGCATTTGTGACACTGACTCTATTCCGTGTGTGTGGACAAGATGGAGAACAGAATGTGGGAGGGATTCCTGTCACCCTGCGACTCTGCTCGTTGGCTACTATTGGGAACATGTTCTCCTCTCTGGGTTGAACAGTGGAGTGGCCATGGCTGATGATACAGGAGACGTAGCCCACACGCGATGCGGGGTGGTGTACAGGGACTTGTTCAGGGACTTGGCGTCTAGTATCACCCTGGTGACTGTGGTACACGGGGACTTGTTCAGGGACTCGGGGTCTGGTATCACCCTGGTGACTGTGGTACGTGGGGACTTGTTCAGGGACTCGGGGTCTGGTATCACCCTGGTGACTGTGGTACACGGGGACTTGTTCAGGGACTCGGGGTCTAGAGTCACCCTTGGTGATTGTGGTACACAGGGACTTGTTCAGGGACTCGGGGTCTAGGGTCACCGTGGTGACTGTGGTACATGGGGACTTGTTCAGGCACTTGGAGTCTAGGGTCACCGTGGTGACTGTGGTACACGGGGACTTGTTCAGGGACTCGGGGTCTAGGGTTACCCTTGGTGATTGTGGTACACGGGGACTTGTTCAGGGACTCGGGGTCTAGGGTTACCCGTGGTGACTGTGGTACACGGGGACTTGTTCAGGCACTTGGAGTCTAGGGTCACCGTGGTGACTGTGGTACACGGGGACTTGTTCAGGGACTCAGGGTCTAGGGTTACCCTTGGTGACTGTGGTACACGGACTTGGGGTCTAGGGTCACCGTGGTGACTGTGGTACACGGGGACTTGTTCAGGGACTCGGGGTCTAGGGTCACCCTTGGTGACTGTGGTACACGGGGACTTGTTCAGGGACTCGGGGTCTAGGGTCACCCTGGTGACTGTGGTACATGGGGACTTGTTCAGGGACTTGGGGTCTAGGGTCACCGTGGTGACTGTGGTACACGGGGACTTGTTCAGGCACTCGGGGTCTAGTATCACCCTTGGAGACTGTGTTACACGGGGACTTGTTCAGGGACTCGGGGTCTAGGCTCACCCTGGTGACTGTGGTACACGGGGTCTTGTTCAGGGACTTGGGGTCTAGGCTCACCCTGGTGACTGTGGTACGTGGGGACTTGTTCAGGGACTCAGGGTCTAGTATCACCCTGGTGACTGTGGTACGTGGGGACTTGTTCAGGGACTCGGGGTCTAGGGTCACCCTGGTGACTGTGGTACATGGGGACTTGTTCAGGCACTTGGAGTCTAGGGTCACCGTGGTGACTGTGGTACACGGGGACTTGTTCAGGGACTCGGGGTCTAGGGTTACCCTTGGTGACTGTGGTACACGGGGACTTGTTCAGGGACTTGGGGTCTAGGGTCACCCTTGGAGACTGTGGTACGTGGGGACTTGTTCAGGGACTCGGGGTCTAGGGTCACCGTGGTGACTGTGGTACATGGGGACTTGTTCAGGCACTTGGAGTCTAGGGTCACCCTGGTGACTGTGGTACACGGGGACTTGTTCAGGGACTTGGGGTCTAGGGTCACCCTTGGAGACTGTGGTACACGGGGACTTGTTCAGGGACTCAGGGTCTAGTGTCACCCTGGAGACTGTGGTACACGGGGACTTGTTCAGGGACTCGGGGTCTAGTATCACCCTTGGAGACTGTGGTACACGGGGACTTGTTCAGGGACTTGGGGTCTAGGGTCACCCTGGAGACTGTGGTACGTGGGGACTTGTTCAGGGACTCAGGGTCTAGTGTCACCCTGGAGACTGTGGTACACGGGGACTTGTTCAGGGACTCAGGGTCTAGTATCACCCTTGGAGACTGTGGTACACGGGGACTTGTTCAGGGACTTGGGGTCTAGGGTCACCCTGGAGACTGTGGTACGTGGGGACTTGTTCAGGGACTCGGGGTCTAGGGTCACCGTGGTGACTGTGGTACACGGGGACTTGTTCAGGCACTCTGGGTCTAGTATCACCCTTGGAGACTGTGGTACACGGGGACTTGTTCAGGGACTCGGGGTCTAGGGTCACCCTTGGAGACACAGTGCTTGTCCTTTGGAATCCCGTGGAGTGCCGTGGGTCCTTCCTGAGTCACCCACGGCGCTGCAGTAAGCCAGGTCGTCTCCAGAGCCCCTTGTGCTCCTCTGCTTTCCGGCGCTGTCGTGCTTCTCGTCAGCTTGTCCTGCCAGCTGAAGGTCTGTGCGGGGCCCTGCTGTGTCTGTGCTTGCGACAGTGGCATCCCTCGGGGGCCCTTGGACTCCTGGCTGCCCCACCTCCCTTCCACTGCCCTGTGAGCTCCTGGGAGGGCATCGGATGGTGGCCCATGTACTCGTGCCCCTTTCTCCTTGTGGGAGACGCAGATGGTGTTCCAGGCCCCTGGCTTTGGTCTGGCCTAGCCCCTGGCGTCACAGCCATTTGGGGAGTGAACCAGCGGATGAAAAATATTTTTGTCTCTACCTCTCTCTCTGTAGCTCTGACTTTCAAATCAATAAACCTTTATAAAGGAAAGCTTTTAATGTTGTTTTTATCTCCTGGAGGTTATTATATTTTCAACACCACAGCAGACAGTATGTGCACAGCACAGTGAAGGACCACATAAGTAGCCATTGTACGGTTACTTCAACAACATAAATGGCTATTCAGGTCATTTATGGTTGGAAGTACATTCTGCAGTCTAGAATCTCTAGTTTGCCTTTCCTCCATCCAGCTGAACTTGGTCAAGGTGACTCGGGAGTCCCCGGTCCCAGCTGTGACACTGAGTGCTTGGTCTCTTTGTCGGCGTTTTTACTGCTACCTGCTGCCGTATTCTTCTGTGCGTTAGAAGAAGTGGCGACTTAATTTCAGACAGAAGTAGCACTGTGTTCTTTTTTTAAAGATTTATTTGCCGGCGCCGTGGCTCAACAGGCTAATCCTCCGCCTTGCGGCGCCGGCACACCGGGTTCTAGTCCCGGTCGGGGCGCCGGATTCTGTCCCGGTTGCCCCTCTTCCAGGCCAGCCCTCTGCTGTGGCCCAGGAGTGCAGTGGAGGATGGCCCAGGTGCTTGGGCCCTGCACCCCATGGGGAGACCAGGAGAAGCACCTGACTCCTGCCATTGGATCAGCATGGTGCGCTGGCCGCAGCGTGCCGGCCGCGGCGGCCATTGGAGGGTGAACCAACGGCAAAAGGAAGACCTTTCTGTCTGTCTCTCTCTCTCTCACTGTCCACTCTGCCTGTCAAAAATAAAAAAAATAAAAAAAAAAGATTTATTTAATTATTTGAAAGTAGAAGTTATGCAGAGAGAGATGGAGAGACAGAGAGACAGAGAGAGAGATCGATTTTCCGTCTGCTGGTTCACTCCCCAGTTGGCCGCAATGGCTGGATCCAAAGCCAGGAGCCAGGAGCCTGCTCCAGGTCTCCCACGCGAGTGCAGGGACCCAAGGACTTGGGCCTCTTCTACTGCCTTCCCAGGCCATAGCAGAGAGATGGATCAGAAGTGGAGCAGCCGGGACTCGAACTGGCTCCCATATGGGATGCCGGCACTGCAGGCAGCAGCTTTATCTGCTATGCCACAGTGCCAGCCCCATCCTATATTATTTTAAATATATTTTACAGGGATTGATGGTGTCACCTTTTAGAGAACTAGGATGAGAATTTAGAAAATTATGACATATTTAGTCCAGCGAAAGCACAAAAACTTTATGAAATGATTTATTCTTTGCTAATTTTAGCATCTCCACTGTACTTCAATAAATGCACTGCTAGAGAGCTCTGCTCCCTCGTTCTTGTTTAATTAAATTATTTTCTTTGAACAGAATACCTCTTCCTACTACTAATTTCCTCCTTAATGAAATCGGTTTGATCACATGTGCCATTTCTTACTAATTTAGCACTTTCAATTATTTCTGCATATTTGAGATGAGTTTCTGCTACTTTAGGAAGTTTCCTTGAGTAGTGCTAGATTGTCTCGTTCCTTCTGTCGCTGGGAGCATTGGGACTTCTGCTTGCTGACAGGTGAGAAGCAGGAGAGTGGTACTTGCGGGTGAGCTGCTGCTTACGAAGACCCCCGCCTGCTACCCCCCGGCTCCTGTGGCTGCACCTCTCTGCCTTGTGCCCGTGCCCCTCTTCAGGTTAGCAGCACCGAGCTGCCCAGTTCCCCAGCCCGGGGTTCAGTGATTCTGCCCACACAGCCTGCTCTCAGGTCATTTCTGGAAACCCTCATCCTTCACTGCACAGACAATTTGAACTGGCGTCTTCTGTCTTAGCTGAGCTCCTGACCTTTCTGTATTCGTATTTTTTATGTGTGTATTATTTATGTATTGATCTGCTCATTTCCTCCATTGAAATATGACTGACAAGGGCAGAATCGCTCCTGGCCTGGGGCTGCAGTTTCCCGGTGGCTTGCTCCGCTCCCCTCAGATTTTATTTTAACAAAGGACACGCACAGAGCATGGAGCACACCGGGCACTGTGGTGTTACTGTTTTCCATTGATGGTTTCACTTAGTCCTGGCTACTGTATGCGGCCCGGGCACTGTTGTCTAAGGAAGGAGACGTGGGATGAGGACTGCACCGCGCCCTGATCAGCTGCCCGGTGAGTTCACTCTCTCTGAACCTCAGGTTGGGGACCTCAGGACCGTGCTCCCAGTGCCCCTGCACCTGCCTCTCCCTCCCCAGCATCCTCCTGGGTTCAGGCCAGACCCAGGCTCTTGTGCAGGTGCTCAGGTGCCTCCTCCCACGTCGGGGCACCTGTGGGCACGATCCAGACATCCCCCAGGCAACGGACGCAGGGAGAGGAGCCCGTGCTCACTGCCTGTCCCATAAACGGCAATGAACTCTGCAGACGAGGAGCAGTTTGTGGGGATTCTTGCTCAGCTGTGCCCCTATTCCCAGCTGGAGAAGTTAGGATTGGGCTGCAGATGCTGCAGGCCGTGGCTGAGAGCCTGTGACACTGAGCGTGTGGTAGAGCGGGTGCTCAGCCGGCGCCTTGTCCCCTCCCCTGCATGGTGGGCGCTGCTGGCAGACGCCTCTCCGCTCTCCTCCTCTGCTTTGCTGTGTAGCAGGTACTGTTTGGGGGACTTCCTTACTTTCAAGCTTTTTAGTTTTGGGCACGGAGTGTTCCATTAGTTTCCAGAGGTCGCTGACATCTTGTATTATTTTATGAAATATGCATTGAGACGAGATCCTTGGCCGGAGATCCAGTTTGTTGTATGATCTGTGGAGCACGTGGGCCTCCTGTTCTTGGGTGGAGATGAGGGCAGCCACCCTGTGCTTTCTGCCCTGCTGTGTAGCTCCTGGGCGGCCAGGGCTGCCCGTCGTCAGCACAGGTGCACTTTGGGCAGGCACTGACTTCCTGGTGCAGGGAGGATGAGCAGGAACCTTGGCCTCTGAGTCCCCAGGCCTGACGGCCAAACACATCCTCGGGGGATGCAGAGTCGTCCCTGGTTGAGAACCCGTGGGTCAAGTTAAGGGAAGGAGCGCTGAGCAGGTTGTGCGGCTCCTAACCCTGACTCCACCACAGGGACCCTGACGATTGCTGGGGCGTACCAGGCAAGCTGCGGAAGAGGACACAGTGTGGGGGGATGCAGGCCACAGCGGGCCGCCCGCCTGCAGCCACAGAGCCCTCTCTCACCAGGCTTCCCGCTCCGGGTTCTGCGTGACTCCGAGCAGATACTGAATAGGATGTTGCTTGTGAACAGGACCTGCCATTACAGATTGAAGTTTTCATTTCTTTGTGAAATATTCTGCAGCGTATCCCCTACCATATGATGAATAATTAAAACTAAATTACGCTTGTCAAAATAAATGAACACAACACATTTGGAGCAAGCAACAGCTCTAATGTCCCCCGTGCTGCGGGTCGTACGCTAGTGTTATTTATGGCGGCTCCGTGCCGAGGTTACCGTTCTGAGTTAGGGCTTCATAAACTCTCGGTCTGTTCTGCTGAACCAAGATCGTGGAAGGGGCCCGTGAAACCTACAGGGAGCCCGGCGATTCTGGAGTGAGAGTCCAGGCGCCGCAGAGCACGGTGTGTCCATGCGCTGGCCGTGGTCCTGCTGTCTGCGGATGCCCACGCAGGACAGGTCCTCCGCTGGCCGCGTCGGGCTGTGGCGGGGGCGGTGGGGACACACGCTTTTCCTCCTCCAGGCCTTTCTGCCCTCCTCCCTGGGGTGGAAGCCTGGCTGTGTGCACCCGGTGCCCGCTGCAGACTGGGCTTCAGGGCCGCTCAGAGCCTGTGGCCCGAGGCAGGCTGGCCTCCCGGTGGCCCCGCACTGCCCGCTGCTGTAGCGGTTGGCTGGAGGCCAGGTCAGATCCAGTTGGCCTGTGTCCTTGTTGTTACTGTCACAGCTGCTGAGTCGGCCTCAGCGTCTGCGTGGGGGTGCTCCCCTGCTCCCCTGAAGACGAGTTCCTTTCTGTACCTCGAGTCCCAAGCACACTGGGGTCCGTGCTCGACTCCCTCACTCCCGTCCTCAGCGCCTTAGCAGCTTGCCTCGTGGATCACCTTGTCCCTGCCGGTGGCCAGTGCCCGGGGCCGGGCCTCTCTCCCATGGGAGAAGCAAGCGTGCTCTTGTCCCCGGGCCCGAGCCAGCGTTCTCTGTCTCTCATCCCCTGCGTCTCCCTTCACTTGAGCTGTGCTTGTCTGCACAGCAGCTTCCGCTCACCGAGAACTCGCCCCAGGTGGGAGCCGAGTGGCCGGGGGGCTTCCGCTCTTTGTGTCCCGTCTGCAGCAGCACCACTTGTTCTCCGGAGAATTGTCCCTTTCGTTCTTGTCCCCTGTTCCGCAGAACTCAGAAAGCTCAGAGTGCTCTCTTTGCTTCGCAGCCACTGGCCGGTGTGGACGCCCCCAAGGCTGAGGCTCTGCCAGGACCCCCGCGATGTCTGTGCACCGTCGTCTCAGGGAGCCCAAGCCCTCGTGCTGAGGTAAGGCCACAGTGTCAGGGACCTCGCCCTTGTCCTGCCCCGCGTGCCGCTGTTCCTTCCTGCGCAAAGTGAGAATTTTCTCCACCGCCGTCTCCTGCCCAGAGGGTTTGCCGGGTTCGTGGTGTGAGCTAGCAAAGACGTGAGATGTGTCTGCGGTCCCATTTGTCTCCGTGCACACGGGCGCCCCTGTCCGAGCTGTTCCTGATGGTTCTAACCCATCACACCCAAGGTAGCTTGAATCACCACCTCTCCCCACTCTGCGTCACGTAGGGTCCAGCGTGGCTGCCGGGCTGAGAAAATGCGTCACAGCAGATGCTAAGGAGACCTGGGCTCATTTTTCTCTTTCACTTAACCATTGAGGCGCGCGATCTGAAGCTGCTCCTGGCTCCGGGGTGTCAGGGGCTGGCCCGTGGCATATGGAGCCTTCGTGGCAGGGCCGTGTGGCGAGCAGCAGCGAGGGGCATGGCACAGGCTGTGCACTTGCCCTGTCCTGCCTGGGTGTCCACCTGTGGGAAGGCTGGGGGTGACATGGTCCCCTGCTGATGTGTCAGCCATACAGGGAGGGAGAATGGGGAGCTTTTCCCCAACAGACACCAGCTGTAGCATATTCGGCCATATTTGAGAAAACAGTGTTGCTGATTAGACTGCAAACCACGTGTGGCCAGGGGCTGTGTGCAATCCCCTCATCTGGTCTGGATGTGAGGGCTGCCCTGTGCCCCTGGGAGCTGCGTGCTGTCTGTGCAGTGGCACTCCTGGTGTTGCTGTGTCTCAGATGTTACTGGGCCCTGGACTCCTACGGGAAGGACAGCAGGGGGCCTCCAGGGAAGGACAGCGGGGGGCCTCCAGGAGCAGGGCGGGGTGGGGGGGCAGGGTGCACAATGCCTGCCAACCTCTGTAGAGAGGCGCTGGGCTTGGCTTGGGGCTTTCGGCTATCGGCAGAATACGGTGGGCGCTCCACTGCTGAAACCAACAACAGAATTGCAGAAGTTGTTTTCATTGCTCTCCCAACACACTCTGTTATCACTGCATTGTAAAGGAAACCCAATGAGGAATTCAGTGCATTTATCGCATGGATGTGTCTTGTCTCAAAGAAACAAACACGGTGCCTGGGGCTTCCTCTCAGCGAGGTCTGGGCTGCGGAGGAGCGACCTCTGCCTGGGTGGAGCAGATAGCATTCAGCTCCTCTGCTGGCTCCTCGCCCACAGGAGGGGCGGCGCTCGGTCTCCCGGTCTCCCCCGGTGTATCCCGCGGTGCGGCCGCCTCTGGCTGTGTGAATCACTGACTTCCCTTTGAGGTGGCCTTCGTGTGGCTGGGAAGGAGGCAGGAGCAGCCCCTCCTTAGAGGAAGAGGGCCATTTCAACGAGCCGCTTTCCCAACAGAGACGTTCAGGCTGCGGACAAATCAGCAGTAGGAATCAAGGCAGGAGATTCGCTTGGTGTGAAAGGAATGTTTGAGCTGCATCCCCGTTCCTAATAGGATCTTGTTCTGTCCCCACCTGTCGTGCCTGTCACGTGGCAGTCACATCTCTGTGACTCCTGCACTGCCTAAGGTGAACGTTTGAGAGCCAGAGTTGGAGGGTGGGGCGTGGTGTTTCAAGCCAGCTGTTTTTCTGACTTGTCCTGCTCTCTTCTTTTTCAGTGTAGAATTTTCTTTGATGTTTTCTTTTAAGATTTTTATTTATTTGAAAAAAAGAGTTGCAGATGGATGGAGAGACAGACAGGTCTTCCATCGCTGGTTCACTTCCCAAATGGCTGCAATGGCCAGAGCTGAGCCGATGTGAAGCCAGGAGCCAGGAGATTCTTCTAGGTTCCCCGTGTATACACAGGGGCCCAAATGCTTGGAACAATGTCCTATTGCTTTCCCAGGTGCATTAGCAGGGAGCTGGATCGGAAGTGGAGCAGCCAGGACTTGAACCAGTGCCCAGAGGGGATGCTGGCACTTAGGCCAGGGTGGGGTGGGGTGGGGCTTTAACTCACTGCAGTACAGTACCCACCCACCCCGATGTTTGCTTTTGCATTAATATGTAATAATTGCCATACCCGCAGGGGTAGTGTAACGTTTTTGTAGGTACGTGCAGTGTACAGAGACGAAATTCTGATAGCTCTCCCAGCTCTTTCACTTTCCTGATGTGCAGAACTGTCTTGCTCTCTCCTTCAGTTCTGTGTGAACCTAGTGGTGGCCTGTCGTGGACCAGGCCCCTCTGTGCCGAGAGACACCAGCACACACTTCGTCTGTCTCACGGTGTTTGGTACCCGTCATGCAACCTTCCTCTCTGCTGCCCGACCCGGCTCCTGGTGGCTCCTGCTCTCTCCTGCCCCTGATGTCCTGCATCCGCTTTACTCTTTCTTTACGCTGAATGTCCTTGTGTCTACGCACCATGGTTTCTTCAGCTGTGCTCCCAGCGTGGACACTGTGGTTGGATCTGCACCAGCGCGGTTGGGAGCAGCATTGCACTTCTCCTGACCATGGTGACTCCCTACAGAACATTCTTCAACAGACACCTGCACACACCTGCACCTCCTCAGAAAGTCTACGCACTTTGCGTGAGCCTGAGCCTTTCTCGTGTTCAGTGAAAAATCGACACTTGGCTGGTCTGCCAGAGGGGACCGAGGCTATCTGTGTATAAGGGATGTTAGGACTTCCTCTAACCTGTGGGGTGGGGGGTGGTGAGTAGGGCTCTCATTCCCAACACAGCAGCACTGGTGCCAAAGGGCTGCTTAGGACTTGACTGTAGAAAGGATAGGCTGTGAGGGCAAGCAGAGGTTCCAACCAGAAGCATGAAGTGTCTACTGCTCCATCTCTGCTCCTGGGCGTGAGAAAGCAGTCAGGTGTACGCTCACACAGTACTCCCGAGACCGAGGTTAGGTCACACAGTCCTCCTGAGACACAGGTGTCGAGTCAAAGGGTGCTTCCAGGACATGGGTGTGCAAGGTCACGTAGTCCTCCTGGACACAGGTGCTGGTCACACAGTCCTCCTGGACACAGGTGCAGGGTCACAGAGTCTTCCTGGACACAGGTCTCGAGTCAAAGGGTGCTTCCAGGACATGGGTGTGCAAGGTCACGTAGTCCTCCTGGACACAGGTGCTGGTCACACAGTCCTCCTGGACACAGGTGCAGGGTCACAGAGTCTTCCTGGACACAGGTGCAGGGTCATCAGTCCTCCTGGGACAGAGGTACAGGTCACAGCGTCCTCCTGGGACACAGGAAAGGGTCACGCAGTCCTCCTGGACACAGGTGAGGGTCACACAGTCCTCCAGGGACACAGGTGTGCAGGGTCACATAGTCCATCTGAGAGGTACAGGTTCCTGGCCCAGCCTCGGCTGTAATTGGAGAGGCTGGGGTGCCCCTCCTTCTCCCATCCTGCTCTCATGTGAGGATCTAACCAGTGCATCTATGATGGGTGAGCGTTAGAGATTCAACCCTCTTTTTTAAGTTGGAATGCATGTTTCAGATTATTTAGTGTGCCTGTGAGTGTCAGTGCACCCTCATTTAGAATGAGAGCCTGAGTAATTTCCAGTCCAGAGATGTCTCACCCTAGTGCTGCCACTGAACGTCCAGCTCGTTGGGATTTGATTCCTTCATTCTAGCACCTGTTGTGCATAGGAGCTTTGTGAAGGCAGGGTGAGCTGCCCCTCAGTGTGGTCCTGGTGTCTGTGGGTACGTTTGCTGAGTGGGTTAAATCCTAGTCATCTGAGAGAGGAAGACAAAGAGGCTCCCGGAGACCATCACTCCCTGCGTCACAGGTCTGGCAGTTCCTCACCTCCTTTATCAGTCGCAGGAGTGTAGGTGACCCTGGAGGAAAGAAACTTTGTAGGACGCAGGAGAATTCTTCCCTTTGACACCTGCATTTGGGCTGGCAGCTGTGGGAGCCTCTGCTCCACTGTGTGTGTGTGTGTGTGGTAGAGGGAATCAGGCAGTTGCATCTTGGGTGATACACAGGTCCCTCACTGGCACACGAGGTGGCTGGGAGCTCTGGGTGACTGTCATCCATAACGAGACCGTTTTTATAGTCCAGGTTTGCCTGATGTTAATTAGGAAAAAATAGGTTAGAAGGTTCTAAAACAGTCTTTGCAAACATGTGTGAGTCTAAATTTGTAATCATCAAAGAATTTTCTAATAATGAAAAATGTTATTAAATCATTATGATCCAAGGGTAGGTTTTAGTGCGTACTCTCTTGATTTGGCCTCAACACTTTGTGATGTGGAAATTTTAGAGATTTCCCTGCATGTAGAAGCAGTGTGGCCGGTGTGGTGCAGCGGGTTCAGCCACTGCTCCCAATCCCAGCACCCACATCTGAGCGCTGGTTCGAGTCCTGGCTGCTCTGCTTCCAATCTGGCTCCATGCTGATGTGCCTGGGAAGGCAGTGAATGATGGCCCATGTGCTTGGACCCCTGCCACGCAGGTGGGGACCTGAGTGGAGTCCCAGGCTCCTGCTTCAGCCTGGCCCAGCCCTGACAGTTGAAGCCTTACGGAGTGGACCAGTGGATGGAGGGTCGGTCTCCCTCCCTCCCCCTCTCCCCCTCTCCCCCTCTCCCCCTCTCCCTCTCCCTCTCTGGTGCTCTGGTTTAGAAACAAAACCCAAACCACACAGTAGCAAGGCCACTGTAAGTATTTCAAATAAAATGGAAAAAAAGTGGAAGATTGTTAAAAATCCTCTAGAACCTCGCTTTCTGAAATAATGTTAATAAGCTATAAAAAGTTCTTCGAGGTATTGATTTGTGGATTTCTGCATGCCCTCTGGTCCCATGTCACCTCAGTGGCACTTACGTTGTCCACTCAGCAGGATGCCGTGGACACCTCTGACCCTCACTCAGTCCTGATGGCCTGGTCTGTCCAGTATGTGTGAGACGGTCTCTTCTGCTGGGAACTGTAGTTGATCTTTTGCAATTTGTGCATGGAAGCTGGATTCTGGTAAGCATCTATGTGCTTTCCAAATCATGCTACAGAAGGTGTTGCAATCTGCAGACTTTGCCATAAGAGCCTTGTTCTGACTGTAAGTATTAAGTATTGGGGGTGTTCACGGCCACATCTGGGCACCCCAGCTGTTGACTGCACACATGAAGCGGCTCACTGGGGGGCACTGCAGAGGGGCCAGAAATGCACAGTGCTCCCCGCTGGGGAGGAGGTGACGATGGGAATCCCAGGTGCAACGTGTGGTCAGATCAAAGGAAGCCACGGGTGCTCAGGTCCCATGAGCTGCTAAGGGAGCTGAGGGGTCTGCCGGGGGACTGAGGAGGCCGGCCCATGTGTGCTGGGTGCCCCTTTGCATCTCTGCGGAGTCCATCTGCTTGGCCCTCCAGCCAGATCCCCTTGCATTCTGAGGACGGAATGGGCAGTACAGTGCCCCCTAGGTTGGTGGACTTGGAGGAAAAATACAGCTCTCTCACACATTTTTCTGCCATGGTCAGAGCTGCAGTTTGGTTGTCATCTTTGTCCATTTTCATTTCTGTATTTAAAAAAAATGTGAAGTGGTCTGTGGCGGTTAATTTTTAAAAAATATTTATTTATTTATTTGAGAGGCAGAATTGCAGAGGCGCGGGGGGGGGGGTCATCCATCTGCTGGTTCACTCTCCAAATGGCTGCAAAGGCTGGAGGTGAGCCAATCCCAAGTCGGGAGCCAGGAGCTTCTTCCAGGTCTCCTACACAGGTGCAGAGGCCCTAGGATTTGGGCCATCTTCCACTGCTTTCCCAGGCCATAGCAGAGAGCTTGTTGGGAAGTGGAGCACCCAGGGCTCAGACTGGCACCCATTTGGGAAGCCGGTACCACAGCAGCAGCCTTACCTGGTACATCACACCGGCCCCTACTGTCACGCAGCTCGACAGGGCTCAAGGGCGACGTGTGGGCGTACGGGGAAGAAGGAACACATGGACACAGACTGTCTAAGGGCGACGTATGGAAGTACAGGGAGGAAGGAACTCACAGACACAGACTGTCTTTCCAATGGAAGGCTTTTATTACTCACACCAATGCACACTAGGGCTTCACCACTCTGCAAAGCCACCTATATAGTTAACAGTCTCAAAGGCACTCCAACTATAGTAATGTAAGTACAGCAAAACATAGGGCATTATTCTTAATCATAGGGTCGAGGCACATTCCTTCATATTACACATTATTATGAATATTATACATATTATATTCATATTATACATAGTACGACTGCTGCGTTCTCAAGGTTTGTATCACAGTCACGAAAATCCCAAGTCCAGAGTCCATAGTCTCCGTTACCACTCAGAGAGATGGATCTCTGAACAGTCCCTTACGAGCAGGAAGTTGTGGATGGCTGTCACTCTGGGCAGTAGGCTCAGAGTTCCCAGGTGGGCAGCAAGGTGTTGGAGAGGTCCCCTGCTGGGAGGCCTGATCCAGCTCTGTGGTTGGGTCTGGCGGCAGGCTGATGAGAGGTGCTGAGGCATGTGCTCTGATGGAGTTTGGTCCGGTGGTCGCCTTGTGCGGCTACAGAGTGATGGCTGGCTCTGCAGCTCCGGGTACGTGGAGATCCAGAGGTTCCATGTACTGGTCCATATGTAGTCACCTTGTGTGGCTATGGAGTGATGGCTGGCTCTACAGCTCCGGGTACGTGGAGATCCAGAGGTTCCATGTACTGGTCCATATGTAGTCGCCTTGTGTGGCTATGGAGTGATGGCTGGCTCTGCAGCTCCGGGTACGTGGAGATCCAGAGATTCCATGTACTGGTCCATATATAGTCGCCTTGTGCGGCTATAGAGTGATGAATGGGCTGGCTCTGCAGCTCCGGGTACGTGGAGATCCAGAGGTTCCATGTACTGGTCCATACGTAGTCGCCTTGTGTGGCTACAGAGTGATGAGTGGGCTGGCTTTTTAGCTCCAGGTACGTGGAGATCCAGAGGTTCCACATACTTGGCCATGATCCCCAAGGGGCTGAGGAGCGGTGGAAAGAGCTCTCCTTTTCTCCTTGTCACCCCAGGGAGAAGGCCCCTCGTGGGGGCAGGGTGTCAATCAGTCGCATTCTGGAATTTCTCGAGGCGCTACAAATCTGCTAAGATAGGGTGTATCAGCTGTGTCTGGTGCTGTGGCCGGTGCTGTCAGTCACCATGCTGTTGATGGGGGGACTTGAGGTTGCTGTCGTCAGCACACGTCATGCTGTCCAGGGTGTTCAGTCTGATGAGGAGACGCTGTGCTTGGCAGACACTGCACGTAGCGTAGGCGATGCCATCAACTCCTAGCTTAGCCTGAGTAACTCCATTCTTAGTTCAGCTTGTTTGTGGCTGGCGGTGCTCTGTAACTCATTGGGGATCACCATGAATTTCTCCATGGTCCACCTCCTATTAGTTGTTGGGTAAGTGGTGATCTGTGACTCGTCTTTGGGACTCCTGTGGGGTTCCCCACAGCCCCTGTCTGTTTTCTGTTGCTGAAACTGAATACCTGAGGCTGGGTAATTTATGGAGAGAAGGCGTTGGTTTAGTTCATGGTTCTGGAAGTCTATGAGCACAGTGTCTGCTCAGCTTCTGGTCAGGGCCCTGTGCAGGTGCCTGCGGAAGAGAGGAGGCCTGGCCATGTAACAGCCTGGGCTGTGCAGCGCTGACCGCACCCTCCACACAGCCCGGCTCCCCTTCCCCACCACGGCACGGCCACGACAACCCCTGCTCAGCACAGGCGTGGTGGGGCACAAGCTCGTGCAGACCATTGTGGCCAGTGACCAGATGTTGAGAGCCAGCCGGAGTCGGAACTCCAGCGAGACTGACAGACACAGCAAGGGCGGAACTCTGTTTCCTGCAGGGCTAGGGAAGGACCTCGTGAGCACGGATCCTGTGCCTGCCTGGCTCTCACTTCCTGTTCTGCCATTGACGTCCCGTCCACCCTTCTGGGATGCGCACTTGTCCTGCCACCCTCCTGTGTGTTCTGGGAGACTCAGCATCTCCCTGCTGGCTTGTTACCTGGACATTGAACTCAACTGCTGCCCTGGGTGCGCACCTGCCATGCCGGACGACGGAGATGAGATGGTTACGTAGGTGGGGACGGGGTTTCCACAAGCATCGCAGTGCGTTTGCCCTGGAACTCAGCTTACTGCGCCTGCCTGCTCGGGGCGCCCGTGGCGTGGTGGCGTGGGCTCTGTCCCGTGCTCAGCCGCTTTCCCCTTTAGTGTGTATCGAGTCAGCCACAGAGACCCCGCATTATGCAGTAGCACGTCTGGCTTTAAACCGTGGCTTGTCCATGTATTAACCAGGTCAGCTCGTCACCAACTCTCTGCCCGTCACTCTCCCCCATTTAAACCCGGATGACGGTATCTAGCGGGAGGTGCCCTCTGTCTTCCCCGCGGTGGGTTTATCCTATTTCCCTGCTTTACAGCAGCACACAAGTGAGGTGTCCCTGGGGCCCTGTGCCAGAGCACACTGCCCTGTCGGAGCCTGGAGGCCTCAGGGCTCTCTGGTTCTGCCACCCGCAGAGGCCCACAGCACGGCCACGTCTCCATCCACAGGTGTGCTGTGGGATCTGAGGTCATCAGGATCTGTGTTTGTTTACTCTGCTCCTGAAACCTAGGACTTCTGCTGTTTCTGTTTCCCTCTGAGTTTGGCTGTCGACTCGGGTGACAGTCCACAGATCATCTGACTTCTCGGTTGAAGCTGCCGCATGATGTGCTCGGCACATTAAAGGGTCAGGTGTGTGGGGCTTGACAGAGGAGGTGAGAGCTATCCCTGTGGGGGGAAGTCGGGGTTGCTGTGAGAGGGAGCAGCGGGGGTCCTGCGTGTGAGCCCTGAGGGCTGCTGTCCAGCTCCCAGGTGAGTGCGCCATGTGTCCCTGTGACCGGCTGATGGCTCCTGTGGTCAGTGCACAGAGCTAGACTTCAGGATCCGGGTTATGTCCTCCTGACCCGTCTGGATCATGGATCACGGGGTGCAGCGAGGTAGGTCTTGGGGAGAGTCAGTGACTTAGCCCAGCTTCTGTTCTATGGCTGTGCGTGGGGGAAGCCAGTGAGCATGTGAGTTACCTGCACACGCTGAGTGTCCATCGGAGTCACTGTGCCGTCTCGTGCTGTGAGGGCTCAGTGGTGGTTTTCCCAGCAATGGAGCAGGGCAGCTGGCTCCGTGCAGGGACGCTTGGAGAGTCCAGCGTGGAAACCGTGCTCTGTGGGTTTCCTGACAAACCTCGTAGTCCATGGAGAGTGTGCGTGCAGGTGCTGCCTGGCCGGTGGGTCCCCCAGTGGGGCCCCCAGTGCTGCAAGTATTCAGCACAACTTTGCTCTGCACTGCAGTCGCGCCTCTTACTAAGACGTGAGCACACCAGTGTCCCCCAACAGTGTCCCGAGCTGCTCTTCCTGCTCCATGCCCGTCGCTCAGGGATCACTGCTTCCCGTCAGTCTTAATTCATCATTAATGATGTTATGACCATTGTCATAGTCGGGCTTTATCCCTTTGTTTATTTTTCTGTCAAGAATTAAATCTTGATATAAGAGTTGAAAACATCAGGTGCATATAAAATCTGCGATAATCTGAAAACCGAAATGAGCAATTTCAAATGTATTATCTTTGATATACATACAAAAACTCATGTTGGAAAGAGATACTTGTGTGCATACGTGTATATGTATATGTTTATATGGTGAGTTCATACCGTGGGATTACATTGCCTTTGTAACATCTGCACCATTGTTTTGAGTGTTTGTTACCCAACGTCTTTCTTTTTAATTCATCATGATGGACTAATCGCGTGATCAGTATTGAGAAGGTCAGAAGCTTCTGTTTGGGGTCACGCGGCGTGCTGCACTGCCATGGCGAGAATGTCGGTACTTTCCTTTGAGACATTTCTGCTGGAATTGTGGTTGTGGAAAACAGGGGGCTGGAAGAGCACTTTCAGACACCGTGTGATGCCGGAAGCCGGAAGCCTAAGGTAGAATCCTGTGTCCTAGACCCAGGTTGTTACAGAGGCCAGCGTCATGGTGCCGCGGGCTAAGCCACCACCTGAGGGGCTGGGCTCCCATGTCAGAGTGCCTGTGGAGTCCGGGAGTTCACGGAGGAGTTGCACGGCCTGTAGGGTTCACAGAATCGTGGCACCCGAGTCGCCTGAGGACATGGTACGCACCGTTCAGTCGCACGTCTGCCTGTTGCAGAGAGGAAATAGGTATTCCTGACCGACCATCAGCCGGGCTGATTGTCATTGTATGGCGATGGCTGTCAGTGCACAGCTCATGTACATCGCTGGCTGGTCTAGAAGAGTCTGTACTGAGCACAAGTCCCCACACAGCGGCTCACAGGGGGTCCCGTGATTTCTGCCTATGCTCTGGTCTCGTCCGCTGGCCACAGCTCATGGCTGGGTGTATCACACGTCTTTCCGTGACCCTGTGCTGCACTTCCCTGTGGAGATTGCCTGTATGCGTGACACAGAGCACGCGTGTGCATTACTGTGTAGAGTGAATGCGTGACATGCAGAGGGCACACGTACATGACTGTGCACAACACGTGTTGTACATGCCTATGGAAAGGGCCCACGTGTTTACTGAGCGTCACCTCCAACCCCTGCTGCTGGCAGTCTGTGGACTTCGGCTTCCCCACTCCTTGTTTGTCCCTTTGTCACTTGGGAGGCATCATGTGGCCTTCGTGGCCAAGGAGGTGCACCTCCGGGGCACATCTATGCTAGCTGCTGCTCTTGCCGGGGCCTGAGCAAGTTCTCACCGCGCCGTGTATTGCATTGAGCGGTCCCGTTCTGCATCCTGGTCAGTGCCATCAGCACAGTGCCGGAAGCATGCAGGATGATAGCTTGATTTTGTGTTGAACAGAAAATTGTGAATCACACAAAGGGGTGACGTTTAAGCTGGGCAGGGCCCTCTTGGTGTCTGGCAGCCAGGGACCGTGGTGTTCTGGTAGCTGCCTCTCAGCACTTAGTTGAGCGGCCAGGAGGGTGCACAGAGCCGGGCTTGTCCGTCAGACCATACAGCATTCTTGAAGAGCCTACATCTGGACAGAAACTGCCCTGCACACAGGCAGGGCCTCAAGGGCCCTGTCGCTCTGTTCATTAAAGGTGGAGGTGCAGACAGCCCTTTCTACACCCTTGACTGTGAGCTGGATAAAATGCCAAGACCCTGTGCTCTGAGGAGCAAACCCAGACAGGCTGCTGCTGTCCACCCGAGACACCAGGCAGCCTGGCTTGCAAGCACCGAGAACCGCAGCTCTGTGTGGGACCCCACGCCACTGCTGTGCGGCGGTGCTGGGCTCAGACAGCAGTGTGACCCCGACCACGCCACTTCGCAGGGAACCAGGAACGGAGAGGGCCCTTTCCCCGTGCTGTGGCTGTGAGCGTGGACTGCAGGCCCAGCCCAGCGACTGCCCGCTGGCTGCTCGCTCCATCTCTTGTGCTGGCTTGATTCCTACGGAGCTGAGCCGGCAGGGCCTCTCATGGGTGGCGTCTCCCCTTCCGTGTCCTGGGCACTGTGACCTGCTTGAGCCCCAGGCCCTGTGCAGCTGCTTCCCAGGGATGCGCCAAGCTGACGTGGCTGCTGGGACGGATGCCGTCCTCACCGCCTGCAGCCTTGGGCCGTGACCCGCATCTCCCTTCGTGCTTCTGTGCATTCATCTCGGTGGCGACTGCTGCTGCGGCTTCTCCTTGCTGTGTGGACGTGGAGCAGGTGCCTCCGAGCGGCATGGCTGGCGCGGGGTGTCCATGCCTCCCTCGTGTTTCTCAGCCGCTGCGCCGCCTCTCACACAGAGACTTCACGAGGGGGTTCTCACGAGCCCTCTGCCTGCCCGGCACGTGTTGTCCCTGTACCCGGCGTTTCCCTTTATCTTTACACAGATCCTGCCTGGTTTCCACAGTTGCCCGTTGTGGTCTTGGGTTCCTGTTCGGCCCAGTGCGCTGCTGTTCTGAAGCTGGTGAGGTTTCGCTCTTACCGTCTGGCAGATCGCTGAGGTCATGTCGCATCTTGCAGTTTATGTTCCTGGGAGCGGTGGCTTTTCTGCCATTTTTCTGGTGCTTGGCTTGGATTTCACGAGGTCAGGATGCACCAGAGATTTTTAAAGTGACTGAGAGGCATCGGTGATGGCAGACAGTGGAGGCCTCGTCCACTGGTGATTGGCATGGGCTCCATTCTTCTCTCTGGCGTTTTCCTTTAAGTGAGGGTCTCTGAAGTGCCCAGAGCGGTGCACACACGCACTGCCCAGTGTTCTCCAGCGCAGGCATGGCCGTCGCCCAGCCGTGTGGCTCTGACCCCTGTCCCTTAGTGAGGTCCACAGCACACCAGGTTCATGCACCTGTGGCCTCATCCTGCTATGTTGCAGGAACTGTGTGGACAGTGCTGGCCCCTGCAGCGCGCCGGTGCTGTGAGGAAACCGAGCAGGACCACCACCCTACCCCCCAGAGGGGTCTGTTCAACAGAACTGATGGCGTGCTGACCCAGAAGAACACGGGGGCCTGCATACAGCGTTCTGGGTGAGGGTCCAAACGTGGGGACCTCGCAAGCAGCAGTCAGCTGACAAGTGGACAGGCAAAGACGCATGGGGTGGACTGTTACTCAGTTGTAACTGCCGCGGACTGCCTCTCGCGGAGACAAAAGACCGAGGGAGAACAAGGGTGAAGGCTCGAGGAGAATCAGGAATCGGCGGGGAATGACAGACACACACGTTATGAGTATGCTGCTGTGACTTTATTGCAAAGAAGCCAGGGTTATATAGGGTCTTACTCGGCATTTGGCGAGACATTACGTGTGTAAAAAGTTACAACATCAGTGATTTTACAAAAAACAGCGTGATTCGGAACTGCAAGCAGATACAATAGGTCATAAGCGGCACTTAGTCATATCGAAAGTTTCTACTGTTAGATGTGTTATTTTGGGGACATAGTGGTTATTTGCTCTTACGCATGACACAGCCCACAGCCCATGCAGGAGAACTCTTCTATAGAGCTTTCCTCATGACTAGTTAATAATTCTCTTTTGCTCTACCTTATTCAAGAGGCTGGCAAAACTTGTGTTTTGGCTCATATGACGGGCCTCCTCGTAAACTGCTTTAATGAAAAAAGGGGGAGCTGAGTTCGAAATGTTTTCTATGTTCCCTATTGTGTTGTTGATTTCTTTCTTCTCCATTCCATGGTACGCAGTCAGGTGCAGGCAAAGCAAATAGATCAAACAAAAGACAAGCATTACAAGTGCCAACAGGAGCTGTTTTCGAGGCCGACCAGGTGCCTTCCAGCATCTGGGTTCACCTGGGGTCATCACAACCGCAGGCTGAATGGAGACCGCCTGGGGCCTCGCTCCAAGGAGCTCTAACCCCAACCCTTCAGCCTTAGGACCCCAACGTGACAACATGTTGCTATGCGGGTACCACAGCTGTGGGCGTAGCAGTAACGAGAATGGAGTCCTGATCGGTGCGGCCATCAGCACAGGCCGTGAGGATACTGTGCTCAGTCAGCCAGTCAGACACAGGGTCCACAGGTTTGGTTCCTTTGCTGTGGGCGTCCAGGGCAGGCCAGTCCACAGAATCAGAAGGGAGACCAGTGGCTGCCAGGGGCTGGGCTGCAGGGAGCCGGGGAGCCACTGCGATGGGACGGGAATGTCCTGGAGAGCTGAAGGTTGCACAGCTCTGTGGATATAAAACCTTGAGTTACACACTGTGCAGGGTCACATAGCAAATGTGACATTGATAAAAATACGGTGTCCCAGTGAGCAGAGGAGAAGCCGAAGACATCAGTGGAAATTCTTGGCTGTTAAGATCTGCCTGAGTCCCAATTTCAGGAAAAGTGACAAACAGGGGTGAATGTTGCATAAAGAATCTCAGGAATGTGTTGGGAGTGGAAACACAAATCCCAGTCCTTTGTTCCAGGAGCTGCTTCCTGGGTGCTCCAGGTTCCCCCAGAGTCACCAGGTTGTCACCCGAAGTCGCATCCACGCCTTTACGGGCTGAGTGCAGAGGGTGTGGATGTGCAGAGCCGGGGGACTGAGGAGGGGTCCCTTGTGGGGGAGGGAGGGGGTGCCCCCGGAGCACAGGAATGGGGTGTGTGAGAGTGGGCACATCCACCTGAACCCCTCTCTCTACCCAGAAATGTCCGTCAGCGCCCCAGGAGCCCCATCTTTACCTGGGTACAGCGTTGGGTGATTTTCTCTCCATCCTCTGTGTGTATATGCAAGGGACGCCGACAGGACCTGTTTTTTTGTCTTTCCCTTAAGTGTGCCAAGCGTACGAGTGTGCAGACAGCACAATCATTCTGAATCTTGCACATGCCCCCTGGTGCTCTCTGCCCCTCTGCCCGCTGCAGTCTGCTTCCCCCGTATCTAGTTCATCTCCTGCTATTTGCCAATGCAAATGTGAGGCTAAAAGCAGCTGCAATAGGAAGGGCACATTAACACCGAGAAGGAACAGCCAGGAACTAGGAACTGAGCACCCAGAAAGGGAAGAGGAACAGGGGTGACAGGTGGCATGGGAGGCTCAGCACGGGGGAGAGGAAGTGAGGAAGCTGCAGGGAGGTGGGCCAGGTGGAGCGGGCTGGGAGTCTCCGAGGACAGCGCTCGGGTGAAGGGAAAGTTCGGGACAGGGCATTAGTGTTCATTGACTCATGTCTTAACACTTATCTCGCAGCCCGGCCCCACAGCCGTCAGCCACCTGTGAGCCTCGTGCTTCCGGCTACCCGGTGCCACTGCCGTGCTGACCCAGGGTGCTGTGCCAGCTCCGCGGCCTCATTAGTAACCCGGTGGCCCCAACTGTTCATTGTGCGTGGCGGTGTTGCCTTTAAGTCTGCAGCCGTTTCTCCTGAGTGTTGTCTCTACCAGGTCGGTCAGGACAGAGCAGCTGTGGCAGTGAGATGTGATAGCGGGCACTTGGGACACGGCGTCGACAGGGAACCTGGTACACGCCGTGGTCCTCTGGTTTTCCGTTGCAGAGGAGTTCACACCGCTGTTGAAATCAGATACCTGCCGCACAGCTATTAAAACAGACCAGTGGCAACTTTAATGATTATTTTTGTAAGTAATATCTTCTGAAATGACTGGACAAACAGCTCCAGAAATTTCTTGAGGAAACATAATAAATTATGTGTACCATATCCCTGACATGCTAACATAAATATGCGTTAGAGGAGATCATGAAGATCACATTGGTTCAAATCGTGTCACAAAGAGATGACCTAAAAAAAATGATTGCTTCCCCAGCTGTTATCTTAAGGCCATAGAAAGAGAGCTCCTGTTGTTTGCTATGTATTTTATTTGCCAGGTTATCTAACAGGATATCCGTCCAGTAGTAACAAGAGTGATGAATAATACAAATAAGCAATGAGGAATCTTGGTCTGTGAGAGTTACTGTCTTGCAGCGAAGCTTCCGTCTGGGATCAGGCAGTGGAGTAGCGACAGAGCCAGTTGACGATATTAAGACCTGAGACACGGAACTGCAGGACGAGCCCCTAGGACAGAGGAGAAAGCCCGTGACCACGCGGTCCCTAACCCTGCAGGACGAGACGCGTGGCTGGGATCCACTGAGCTGCGCCACCTGGCTCAGCAGCGCAGTCCGAGTCCTCACTGCTCCCGATGATGTTGATGAGCTTATCAGTGAGTTCTCACTTGTACCTGGTCTGTTCACACCATGATTTCGTTCTTGACACAGACAAGATTAGCGGGAAACGGAAACCTTTAGCCTGCATGGGGCATCAGTATTTTCTCCCTTTCTTCCCTGTGTACTGGGCTTTTTAAACTAAGGGCACTGCTTTAAAAACTACGGTGATTAAGGAGACTGTTCTCATATGAAAATGTACTGTTGCTTCTCCACCCATACAGTGTGTCACAACAGAGACAGGTTTTGGTCTCTGTAGTACATGGTAGACCAAGTTCCCATGAGCAGAACCAAGGTGGGCAGGCATTAAGGTTCAGACCTCAGGAGTCCTGGCACCGCCTTGCTGTGCAGAACCAGGACGGACAGTGGTCTACACCTCCTGGTATGGAAGCCCTGGCTCAGCCTTGCAGTGCAGAACTAGGATAGACAGTGGTCTGTACCTCCTGCCCGGGAGCCCTGGCCCCGCCCTGCTGTGCAGAACCAGGACGGGCAGTGGTCTACACCTCCTGCTCGGGAGCCCTGGCCCTGCCCTGCTGTGCAGAACCAGGACGGGCAGTGGTCTGCACCTCCTGCCCAGGAGCCCTGGCCCCACCCTGCTGTGCAGAACCAGGACGGGCAGTGGTCTGCACCTCCTGCCCAGGAGCCCTGGCCCCGCCCTGCTGTGCAGAACCAGGACGGGCAGTGGTCTACACCTCCTGCCCGGGAGCCCTGGCCCCGCCCTGCTGTGCAGAACCAGGACGGGCAGTGGTCTGCACCTCCTGCCCGGGAGCCCTGGCCCCGCCATGCTGTGCAGAACCAGGACGGGCAGTGGTCTGCACCTCCTGCCTGGGAGCCCTGGCCCCGCCCTGCTGTGCAGAACCAGGACGGGCAGTGGTCTACACCTCTGGCCCTGGGGTCCTGGCCCCGCCCTGCTGTGCAGAACCAGGACGGGCAGTGGTCTACACCTCCGGCCCTGGGGTCCTGGCCCCGCCCTGCTGTGCAGAACCAGGACGGGCAGTGGTCTATACCTCCGGCCCTGGCGTCCTGGCCCCGCCCTGCTGTGAGCCCCAGGAGCCCTGCTCCCCACTCTTGAGCACGAGGCTGGGGATGCCTTGGTCTGTAGAAGCCTGTGCCCTCGTTTCACACCTGCCTTTGCCACGTGAACAACTTCGTGTCATAGAACGACTCTTTCTTGTTTTAACATCCAAGTGTGAATAGTTTATTTAATTAATCTTCCATTTCTTTAAAAATTTTAATTTATTTGAGTGGCAGAGAAGCAAAGAGAGAGAGAGAGCGAGCGTCCATCTCTTGACTTGTGCCACAAGACTCGTCTGAAAACAGGAGAGTGAGAGTTGGGCTGCAAGCGGAGCTGGCCGGGGCAGACACGGGAGGGGCTTCCTGGTGACGAGGCGGTGGAGGGGGCTTTCCGAGAAAAGCCGCCTGTCCCTAAGCAGTTTCAGCGCACGCGTGTGCAGCTGTATAGCAGTATGTAAGCCGTGCTGTAGCTCAGAAACACCCGGTCAGAATGCACATAACCAGATATGTGGAGCCTCAGCTGTTTGTGTAAGACAACGCCCGTATCTGGATTCAGGGCCAGACTTGGGATAAGCATCCTCAGGCCTGAGGGCATAAAATACAGACAGTCTCCATATCCTGCCTCTCTGTCTGAGAATCCTGCCACAGGCTCACTCCCCAAGTGGCCATGATGGCCAGCGCTGGGCCAGGCCAAAGCCAGGAGCCTGGAACTCCATCCAGGTCAACTACATGATCACAGGGGTCCAAGCACTGGGCCACCTTCTGCCGCTTTCCCAGGCACGTTAACAGGGGAGCTGGGTGGGACGTAGAGCTGCTGGGGCTGGAACCAGTGCTCACGTGGGATGCCAGCTCCTCTGACACACGGGACCCTGCTCCTCTGACACACGGTGACTTCACCTACGGCACCGTGATGTGGCCCCCTGGCCCTGCATGTCTTGAACAGAATTCCTGAATCAAAAATGTGTGTATGTTGATGCTTCTGATGCATGAATGCATCTCTGTACAGACTTACGGATCTGTCATCGGCGACTGAGCTGCGGCGTTTCTGAGTTGGGGTGGTGGGGTTGCCTGTGTGCATGTGTGGGGCAGTAGTTCAAACACGGCTTGTGATGCCTGCGTCCCGTATTGCAGGGCTGTCTGGGTGTGGTTTGTGGTGCGGCAGCTAACGTGCAGCCTTGGTTGCCTGCGTCCCGAATTTCAGTACCCGGTTTGAGTCCTGGCTGCTCTTCAGTGCAGCCTCCTGCTAAAGTGGACTCTGGGAGGCAGCAGGTGAGGGTTCTAGTACTTGCGTCACTGCCTCCCACGGGGGAGACCCGGCTGGAATGACTGGCTCTGGCTTCAGGCTGCCCAGCCTGGCTGTGGAGTGGACCAGCAGGTGGAAGATGTCTGTCTTTGCCTTTGAAGTGAATAAATGAACTTAAAAACAGAGGTATAGCTTGAATTCTCTCAGTACCTAATGTACAGGATATGTCCTGTGTTTCTCTCTGCAAACACGCACACACACGCATGCATAGCTAGGAGGTTTTGGAAACATGTGAAATGGTGTGAGTTTGTGCTTGGCCTCCACAGCACTCCTGTATCGATGAGAAAGATGAGCAATTCCATGTCTTAAAGTGTTTAGTAATCAAATCAAAATATTGAGAAATTGGAAAAGAAAAGATGACAGTGGCAGCCATAAATGACTCAGCCAGCTTAAAGACACACAGCTATTAGACAAGGAAACTGAGACCTACAACTGCTGAATAGGGCAGTGTCCTGAGCGTGTGAGGTGTTCAGGTGGGATCAGTCTCTCATGCCACACTGCTTAGCGAGGCCAGAGAGGAGTCCTTGAGTCTTCCACAGAGCACATTTTTATGGAATGATGCGTGCTTAAATCCTGGGTTATCCGAGGACAAGATCAGACGTTGTGTCTGGCTCATCGGAGCGCTGTGATGGGAAGGAACAGAGCTGAGCTAGAGGATCCTTGATGTTTGCGTAGCCTCCCCTGAGGAAGCTTGGAAGAAGCCAGGGCTGGGAGAGGGCAGTGTGGACGAGTCTGGGTTAGGAGATGCGGATTTCATGAGGACCCGGGATGTGTGCAAACACTGGTGCAGATCGGTGTCCTGGCCTCCTCCTGGGCTGGGACAAGTGTGTGTGTCTACGTAGCGGGCACGTCCTCTGGCTGGGGTCCACTTCGGCAGGAGCTGCACTAGGTAACCTTCAGGGCCGTTTCCAGCCCTGACCTTCTGAGGACTTGCGGCCAGCCTGTCCCTGTGGCCGCGGCATGGGGCGGCGTCCCGATGCCGGCTCCCAGAGTGCAATGTGCAAGGCGAGCTGGGGATGGGCTGTGTGACAGGGCCCGGTGAGCGACTCAGCTGTCTGCCCTCATCTACTGACGCGGGGATCCTATTACACACGTACAGGGCTAATAAAAATTTACTAATTTTAAAATCAGCGCATTGAGAATTAAGATCTCATTTTTATGGTGTTAATTTGAAAATGAGTGTTGAGAGTCAGAAGCGTTTCCAACACTAACAGCAATTTTGTCAGGAAGAGAGACATTTCATAATGCAGCGAGAAAATTGACAGTGGAATTAGAAAATAAATTAGAGTAGATGCTAGCGGAAATAAAGTGGAATGGCTTTGAAAGGAGAATAAGAAGGGGAGGAAATTGGTATAAAGAAAGATAAAAGGAACTGCACCATGCTGAGGTCTGGAAACTGTTTCTACTCGGAGTGGAGCAGACACGGGAAGCAGTGGTCAGAGGAACAGGGTCCCGTGTGTCCGAGGAGCAGGGTCCCGTGTGTCCGAGGAGCTGGGTCCCGTGTGTCCGAGGAGCAGGGTCCCGTGTGTCAGAGGAGCTGGGTCCCGTGTGTCCGAGGAGCAGGGTCCCGTGTGTCAGAGGAGCTGGGTCCCGTGTGTCCGAGGAGCAGGGTCCCGTGTGTCCGAGGAGCTGGGTCCCATGTGTCCGAGGAGCTGGGTCCCGTGTGTCAGAGGGGCAGGGTCCCGTGTGTCCGAGGAGCAGGGTCCCGTGTGTCAGAGGGGCAGGGTCCCGTGTGTCAGAGGAGCTGGGTCCCGTGTGTCAGAGGAGCTGGGTCCCGTGTGTCCGAGGGGCAGGGTCCCGTGTGTCCGAGGAGCTGGGTCCCGTGTGTCAGAGGAGCAGGGTCCCGTGTGTCAGAGGAGCTGGGTCCCGTGTGTCAGAGGAGCAGCGTCCCGTGTGTCCGAGGAGCTGGGTCCCGTGTGTCAGAGGAGCAGCGTCCCGTGTGTCCGAGGAGCAGCGTCCCGTGTGTCAGAGGGGCAGGGTCCCGTGTGTCCGAGGAGCAGGGTCCCGTGTGTCAGAGGGTCAGGGTCCCGTGTGTCCGAGGAGCTGGGTCCCGTGTGTCAGAGGGGCAGGGTCCCGTGTGTCCGAGGAGCTGGGTCCCGTGTGTCCGAGGAGCTGGGTCCCGTGTGTCCGAGGGGCAGGGTCCCGTGTGTCCAAGGGGCAGGGTCCCGTGTGTCAGAGGGGCAGGGTCCCGTGTGTCCGAGGAGCAGGGTCCCGTGTGTCCGAGGGGCAGGGTCCCGTGTGTCCGAGGAGCTGGGTCCCGTGTGTCCGAGGGGCAGGGTCCCGTGTGTCAGAGGAGCAGGGTCCCGTGTGTCCGAGGGGCAGGGTCCCGTGTGTCCGAGGGGCAGGGTCCCGTGTGTCAGAGGAGCTGGGTCCCGTGTGTCAGAGGGGCAGGGTCCCGTGTGTCAGAGGGGCAGGGTCCCGTGTGTCAGAGGAGCAGGGTCCCGTGTGTCAGAGGGGCAGGGTCCCGTGTGTCAGAGGAGCAGGGTCCCGTGTGTCCGAGGAGCTGGGTCCCGTGTGTCAGAGGGGCAGGGTCCCGTGTGTCCGAGGAGCAGGGTCCCGTGTGTCCGAGGAGCAGGGTCCCGTGTGTCCGAGGAGCAGGGTCCCGTGTGTCCGAGGGGCAGGGTCCCGTGTGTCAGAGGAGCAGGGTCCCGTGTGTCCGAGGAGCAGGGTCCCGTGTGTCCGAGGAGCAGGGTCCCGTGTGTCAGAGGGGCAGGGTCCCGTGTGTCAGAGGAGCAGGGTCCCGTGTGTCAGAGGGGCAGGGTCCCGTGTGTCAGAGGAGCTGGGTCCCGTGTGTCCGAGGGGCAGGGTCCCGTGTGTCCGAGGAGCAGGGTCCCGTGTGTCCGAGGGGCAGGGTCCCGTGTGTCCGAGGAGCTGGGTCCCGTGTGTCAGAGGAGCTGGGTCCCGTGTGTCCGAGGAGCTGGGTCCCGTGTGTCAGAGGAGCTGGGTCCCGTGTGTCCGAGGGGCAGGGTCCCGTGTGTCAGAGGGGCAGGGTCCCGTGTGTCAGAGGAGCAGGGTCCCGTGTGTCCGAGGGGCAGGGTCCCGTGTGTCCAAGGGGCAGGGTCCCGTGTGTCCGAGGGGCAGGGTCCCGTGTGTCCGAGGAGCAGGGTCCCGTGTGTCCGAGGGGCAGGGTCCCGTGTGTCCGAGGAGCTGGGTCCCGTGTGTCCGAGGGGCAGGGTCCCGTGTGTCAGAGGAGCAGGGTCCCGTGTGTCCGAGGGGCAGGGTCCCGTGTGTCCGAGGAGCAGGGTCCCGTGTGTCCGAGGAGCAGGGTCCCGTGTGTCAGAGGGTCAGGGTCCCGTGTGTCCGAGGAGCTGGGTCCCGTGTGTCCGAGGAGCTGGGTCCCGTGTGTCCGAGGGGCAGGGTCCCGTGTGTCCGAGGAGCTGGGTCCCGTGTGTCCGAGGAGCTGGGTCCCGTGTGTCCGAGGGGCAGGGTCCCGTGTGTCCAAGGGGCAGGGTCCCGTGTGTCCGAGGGGCAGGGTCCCGTGTGTCCGAGGAGCTGGGTCCCGTGTGTCAGAGGAGCTGGGTCCCGTGTGTCCGAGGGGCAGGGTCCCGTGTGTCCAAGGGGCAGGGTCCCGTGTGTCCGAGGAGCAGGGTCCCGTGTGTCCGAGGAGCTGGGTCCCGTGTGTCAGAGGAGCTGGGTCCCGTGTGTCAGAGGGGCAGGGTCCCGTGTGTCCGAGGAGCTGGGTCCCGTGTGTCAGAGGAGCTGGGTCCCGTGTGTCCGAGGAGCTGGGTCCCGTGTGTCCGAGGGGCAGGGTCCCGTGTGTCCGAGGAGCTGGTTCCCGTGTGTCAGAGGGGCAGGGTCCCGTGTGTCAGAGGAGCAGGGTCCCGTGTGTCAGAGGGGCAGGGTCCCGTGTGTCAGAGGAGCAGGGTCCCGTGTGTCCGAGGAGCTGGGTCCCGTGTGTCAGAGGGGCAGGGTCCCGTGTGTCTGAGGAGCAGGGTCCCGTGTGTCCGAGGAGCAGGGTCCCGTGTGTCAGAGGAGCAGGGTCCCGTGTGTCAGAGGAGCAGCGTCCCGTGTGTCCGAGGAGCTGGGTCCCGTGTGTCAGAGGGGCAGGGTCCCGTGTGTCCGAGGAGCAGGGTCCCGTGTGTCCGAGGAGCAGGGTCCCGTGTGTCAGAGGAGCTGGGTCCCGTGTGTCAGAGGAGCAGCGTCCCGTGTGTCCGAGGAGCAGGGTCCCGTGTGTCAGAGGGGCAGGGTCCCGTGTGTCCGAGGAGCAGGGTCCCGTGTGTCCGAGGAGCAGGGTCCCGTGTGTCAGAGGAGCTGGGTCCCGTGTGTCAGAGGAGCAGGGTCCCGTGTGTCAGAGGAGCAGCGTCCCGTGTGTCCGAGGAGCTGGGTCCCGTGTGTCAGAGGGGCAGGGTCCCGTGTGTCTGAGGAGCAGGGTCCCGTGTGTCCGAGGAGCAGGGTCCCGTGTGTCAGAGGGGCAGGGTCCCGTGTGTCTGAGGAGCAGGGTCCCGTGTGTCCGAGGAGCAGGGTCCCGTGTGTCAGAGGAGCTGGGTCCCGTGTGTCAGAGGAGCAGGGTCCCGTGTGTCAGAGGAGCTGGGTCCCGTGTGTCAGAGGAGCAGCGTCCCGTGTGTCCGAGGAGCTGGGTCCCGTGTGTCCGAGGAGCTGGGTCCCGTGTGTCTGAGGAGCAGGGTCCCGTGTGTCAGAGGAGCTGGGTCCCGTGTGTCCGATGAGCAGGGTCCCGTGTGTCAGAGGAGCTGGGTCCCGTGTGTCAGAGGGGCAGGGTCCCGTGTGTCAGAGGAGCTGGGTCCCGTGTGTCAGAGGGGCAGGGTCCCGTGTGTCAGAGGAGCTGGGTCCCGTGTGTCAGAGGAGCAGGGTCCCGTGTGTCCGAGGGGCAGGGTCCCGTGTGTCCGAGGGGCAGGGTCCCGTGTGTCAGAGGAAGAGCGTCCCGTGTGTCCGAGGAGCAGGGTCCCGTGTGTCCGAGGGGCAGGGTCCCGTGTGTCAGAGGAGCTGGGTCCCGTGTGTCAGAGGAGCAGGGTCCCGTGTGTCAGAGGAGCTGGGTCCCGTGTGTCAGAGGAGCAGCGTCCCGTGTGTCCGAGGAGCTGGGTCCCGTGTGTCCGAGGAGCTGGGTCCCGTGTGTCTGAGGAGCAGGGTCCCGTGTGTCAGAGGAGCTGGGTCCTGTATGTCAGAGGAGCAGCGTCCCGTGTGTCCGAGGAGCTGGGTCCCGTGTGTCCGAGGAGCTGGGTCCCGTGTGTCAGAGGGGCAGGGTCCCGTGTGTCAGAGGAGCTGGGTCCCGTGTGTCAGAGGGGCAGGGTCCCGTGTGTCAGAGGAGCTGGGTCCCGTGTGTCAGAGGAGCTGGGTCCCGTGTGTCAGAGGAGCTGGGTCCCGTGTGTCAGAGGGGCAGGGTCCCGTGTGTCAGAGGAGCAGGGTCCCGTGTGTCAGAGGGGCAGGGTCCCGTGTGTCCGAGGGGCAGGGTCCCGTGTGTCCGAGGGGCAGAGTCCCGTGTGTCAGAGGAGCAGCGTCCCGTGTGTCCGAGGAGCAGGGTCCCGTGTGTCCGAGGGGCAGGGTCCCGTGTGTCAGAGGGGCAGGGTCCCGTGTGTCAGAGGAGCTGGGTCCCGTGTGTCAGAGGGGCAGGGTCCCGTGTGTCAGAGGAGCTGGGTCCCGTGTGTCTGAGGAGCAGCGTCCCGTGTGTCAGAGGAGCTGGGTCCCGTGTGTCAGAGGGGCAGGGTCCCGTGTGTCAGAGGGGCAGGGTCCCGTGTGTCAGAGGGGCAGGGTCCCGTGTGTCAGAGGGGCAGGGTCCCGTGTGTCAGAGGGGCAGGGTCCCGTGTGTCAGAGGAGCTGGGTCCCGTGTGTCAGAGGGGCAGGGTCCCGTGTGTCCGAGGAGCTGGGTCCCGTGTGTCCGAGGAGCTGGGTCCCGTGTGTCAGAGGAGCAGGGTCCCGTGTGTCAGAGGGGCAGGGTCCCGTGTGTCCGAGGGGCAGGGTCCCGTGTGTCAGAGGAGCTGGGTCCCGTGTGTCAGAGGAGCTGGGTCCCGTGTGTCTGAGGAGCAGGGTCCCGTGTGTCAGAGGAGCTGGGTCCCGTGTGTCAGAGGGGCAGGGTCCCGTGTGTCAGAGGAGCTGGGTCCCGTGTGTCAGAGGAGCTGGGTCCCGTGTGTCTGAGGAGCAGGGTCCCGTGTGTCCGAGGAGCAGGGTCCCGTGTGTCAGAGGAGCTGGGTCCCGTGTGTCCAAGGAGCTGGGTCCCATGTGTCAGAGGGGCAGGGTCCCGTGTGTCAGAGGAGCTGGGTCCCGTGTGTCAGAGGAGCTGGGTCCCGTGTGTCTGAGGAGCAGGGTCCCGTGTGTCAGAGGAGCAGGGTCCCGTGTGTCAGAGGAGCAGGGTCCCGTGTGTCCGAGGAGCTGGGTCCCGTGTGTCAGAGGGGCAGGGTCCCGTGTGTCAGAGGAGCTGGGTCCCGTGTGTCAGAGGAGCTGGGTCCCGTGTGTCTGAGGAGCAGGGTCCCGTGTGTCAGAGGAGCAGCGTCCCGTGTGTCAGAGGAGCTGGGTCCCGTGTGTCAGAGGAGCTGGGTCCCGTGTGTCAGAGGGGCAGGGTCCCGTGTGTCCGAGGGGCAGGGTCCCGTGTGTCCGAGGAGCAGGGTCCCGTGTGTCAGAGGAGCAGCGTCCCGTGTGTCAGAGGAGCTGGGTCCCGTGTGTCAGAGGGGCAGGGTCCCGTGTGTCCGAGGGGCAGGGTCCCGTGTGTCAGAGGGGCAGGGTCCCGTGTGTCAGAGGGGCAGGGTCCCGTGTGTCAGAGGAGCTGGGTCCCGTGTGTCAGAGGAGCTGGGTCCCGTGTGTCCGAGGAGCAGGGTCCCGTGTGTCAGAGGAGCTGGGTCCCGTGTGTCAGAGGGGCAGGGTCCCGTGTGTCAGAGGGGCAGGGTCCCGTGTGTCCGAGGAGCTGGGTCCCGTGTGTCAGAGGGGCAGGGTCCCGTGTGTCCGAGGGGCAGGGTCCCGTGTGTCAGAGGAGCTGGGTCCCGTGTGTCCGAGGAGCTGGGTCCCGTGTGTCCGAGGAGCAGGGTCCCGTGTGTTGGAGGGGCAGGGTCCCGTGTGTCAGAGGAGCTGGGTCCCGTATGTCCGAGGAGCTGGGTCCCGTGTGTCCGAGGAGCTGGGTCCGTGTGTCAGAGGAACTGGGTCCCAGAGAATGTGAATCCAGAGCCAGGATGGGAGGTAGCCTCTGGCTTCCTGTCACCGAGGGGTTGGGGTTGGGGAGGGTTTGGTGGAAATGCGGGAGGATGGAGATCAAGTTTGCCTCCAATGTCTGTTCCGTCCCTGGGCAGCTGGGCACCCAGGGGCGTGAGTTACTGCGGCGTCTGCAGGTGTGAGAGCAGCCTGTGAGATTCGGGGACACGGTGCATCTCCTGGCTAGAGAGGCCCAGGAGCCCTGCATCTGAGTCCTTGCCCAGCGGGGGATCCTGGCCCCAGAGGCCTGGGAAGCGTTTGCTCAACACAGGCTCAAGGAACATGCATCCGTGTATGCATTTCTATGTTTACGTCACTGCTATTTATACTTGTGCATAGTGAAATATTGACATATTTGTGTGATATGAGAAATTCTAGCCTATTTGCCTTTTAAAGCTGCAGGAAGTAAGTGCCGACAGATTTTTGCCCAGGCCTCTGCACGGGTTACATAAAACGATACAAAACGGTAGGAAACAGGCCAGTGGCTTCTGTTCTCTAATGTGTCACTGTCCGACTTTTCATGGCATCAGAGGGGCCAGCGGGAGTCAGGGTGGGCACAGGTGCCCGGGGATAGAGGAGTGGAAGCCAGGGCAGGGGAAGCAGAGGAGGAGGAAGGAGGCCCTGCAGAGGGACCTCAGCTGGGCAGGACCACCTGTGCCCTGGGACAGCCTGGCTCTGTCAGGGTCGCTGCCTGCCAGGATCCCTGACAACAGTTTCTGTTGCACCGGCTCCGACCCTGTGCGGCGGGAGGCTGGACGGGCCAGTGAACGGGGACTGGTGCTGGGCGGACAGAGGGACCCAGGCCGCCGAGGCCCACCGTGACTCAGCATGAGAGCAGCAGGGACTGGCCCTGTGATTCCGGCTGCACAGAGGTGTCGGGCAGGGGGATGGACTGTAGGTGATTGTTCTCCCAGCTGAGGAAGGGGCGGGCATTGTCTCTGCATCACCAGGTTGAGTGAGGATCCACGCTCTGGCGCTGTCCCTAGTGACGGGGGCTGGAAGACACCTGCCATGGTTACGTCGGAGTCTGCTGGACACACACAGGGGAGGACGGCGGACTTCTCAGGCCCCTCGCACCCACACAAGGCAGCTCCCTGCCAGCCTTCAGCCTCTGCCCGCTCCCTGAGACACAGCGGGGGAAGTGAGCGAGGCAGACCGGATGCAGTGCCACTTAGAGGCCAGCTCGTCACTTCACACCAGGTTCTGCCAAGGTGGGAGCAGTGGTGGCCCTGTGAGCTGTCACTCTGGCTGCCTCTCTCTTCAGGCCTTGCTTTATGAAGCAGCTCTCTGCAGACTGGGCGGCTGGGGACTGGCAGCCCCCCCTCCCCCAGTTTCCAGGGCTGTTCCTTGCACCACAGAGCCCTTGTGGGCGTGGCCTTCTCAGACAGCTTGGGAATTGCACCCTTAATGTGGGGGAGGGGGAGGGATGGGGGCTGGCCTCACCGTCCTGCCTAACATAACAACAGCAGCGTGGGGGACAGGAATCTGTGCTTTTCAGAGGGTGAACAGTGGCAGGTGGCCCAGAGCTGTGATCTTGGACACGGGAACAGCCCAGGATGTGAGTGTGGGACTGGCCTGCCTCCCTCGTGGGGAGTGTCCAGGCCGTGGCGCCGGAAGGGAATACTCTTGGTAATCAGGAACACTGAGGGTCCTGGTGCCTCTCAACCTGTGTCTGCGCTGGGTTATGTTTCTTGAAGCTGGCAGTGGAAGGTTTCCATCTTCTCACTTACGCATGTAGCACATTTCATCGAGAACTCGGGATGTTGCATGGTTGCTGTCAGGAGAGAACGTCGCTGATCGTTTTGATGTGAGCGAGACTAGATAGGAGGGAGACTGCAGCATGAGCGAGGGAGCAGATGAACAGTGCATTCCAGAGTGAAGAGGATCCGTGTGGCCGATGTCACAGTTGGCGGGTGAGGAGGAAGAGATGACGGACAGGTTGAGGTGAGCGGCAGGCAGGGGCTAGAGAGTTGGTGCAGAGTGGAGATCCTCTGTCCCTGCAGCTGGAGCCCTGGATGCTGGCTAGATGTAGACGTGCTGGCTAGATGGAGACGTTACGATGCGTCTGGCGGGGCTGGCGTTGTGGCACAGAGGGTCAAACCTCTGCCTATGATGCTGGCATCCCATACAGGTGCTGGTTTGAGTCCTGGCTGTTCTGCTTCTGAACCAGCTCCCTGCTAATGGCCTGGGAAAGCAGTAGAGGATGGCCCAAGTGCTTGGGTTCCTGCACCCATGTGGGAGACCTGGAAGAAGCTCCTGGCTTTGACCTGGCCCAGTGCCATCCATTCCTGTCATTTGGGGAGTGAACGAGCAGATGGAAATCTTTCTCTCTCTGTCTCTCCCACTCTCTCTGTAACTTTGCTTTTCAACCAAATAAAATTTTTTTTTAACAAAAAGATGTGTCTGGCCTAAAACAAATCTGGTTACTGCAAACAATTCATTTCCCCTAGGACAGAAACCCCAGGTCTGAGATTTGTTAACTGTATTATTGTTAAAATAACTGGGTTTTCCAAAGAAAGTCAAGACACTAATGGTAATCTTTTTGAGTTATGACTTACTTATACGAAAGCCTTATAAGATATTACTGTCTTGTGTGTGTTGCTGTCTTGTGTGCACTGCTGTCTTGTGTGCACTGTTGTCTTGTGTGTGTTGCTGTCTTGTATGAACTGCTATCTGTGTGCACTGCTGTCTTGTGTGTATTGCTGTCTTGTGTGCACTGCTGTCTTGTGTGCACTGCTGTCTTGTGTGTGTTGCTGTCTTGTGTGCACTGCTGTCTTGTGTGTGTTGCTGTCTTGTGTGCACTGCTGTCTTGTGTGCACTGCTGTCTTGTGTGCACTGCTGTCTTGTATGTGTTGCCGTCTTGTGTGCACTGCTGTCTGTGTGCACTGCTGTCTTGTGTGCACTGCAGTCTTGTGTGCACTGCTGTCTTGTGTGCACTGAAGTCTTGTGTGCACTGCTGTTGTGTGCACTGCGGTCTTGTATGAACTGCTGTCTTGTGTGCGTTGCTGTCTTGTGTGCACTGCTGTCTTGTGTGCACTGCTGTCTTGTGTGCACTGCTGTCTTGTGTGCATTGCTGTCTTGTGTGCACTGCTGTCTTGTATGAACTGCTGTCTTGTATGTACTGCTGTCTTGTGTGCATTGCTGTCTCGTGTGCACAGCTGTCTTATATGAACTGCTGTCTTGTGTGTGTTGCTGTCTTGTGTGCACTGCAGTCTTGTATGAAATGCAGTCTTGTGTGCACAGCTGTCTTGTATGAACTGCTGTCTTGTGTGCACTGCTGTCTTGTATCTGCATCTGTTAAGGACAACACTGCCCTTGTGGAGAGTGCCTTGCTCACTTTGCACCTGACTCACCATGAGCCCTGCGCTCGCGTCACTGCATCCCTGGCCACTGAGGTGTGTGGGCTTCAACACTGCACCGTGAGAGTTTTCGCTCATGACTGTCCCTGAGCTTGGACTTCTGTGCGCTTTGTTCCCTTCCATGGACTGAGGGAAGAATTCTCCCGGTGGCACAGAGTGTATTTGAATAGCACGTGTCTTCCCTAACAACAAATACAGAGCCAGGAACCCCACACGTTCTTACTCAAGCTGCACCCGGGAGCTCAGCTGCCCGCTGTCCTCGAGTTTACCTCCCAGACCTCAGCATCCTCCGAGGATGGTGCGTGGCTTCTGCCGTGAGGTTACGCTTGCAGGGGCCACTCAGCCACTGGACAGCTGAAGAAAAGCAAATGTGCGGCAGGGAGACCCAGTGGGGATTTTTCATTTTAATGGTATGGCCCTCAAATGCACACCAAGACTTCTGTTTTTATTAACAGTTTATGCTGCATTTCACTGTAAGATAACTGTCACTGTGGAATTATTAGGGGCTAAGTTCACTGAAGTCTTTATGATAAAGTCTTGAGGGAATCTTGAGAGTCCTTGTGGGCATTAAGTGGTGTTGTTGGTGTTGCATTTTGAGCTGTGGTACTTTTCATGACGTTTTCTGAGTAAGATGTGAAGCGCCATGTGCATGTGGTGGGGGGGGAGCTGTCACCCCCATTTCTTTTTTCTTTTTTTTTTTTTTTGACAAGCAGAGTGGACAGTGAGAGAGAGAGACAGAGAGAAAGGTCTTCCTTTGCCGTTGGTTCACTTTCCAATGGCTGCCGCGGCCGGCACGCTGCAGCCGGCACATCATGCTGATCTGATGGCAGGAGCCAGGTGCTTTTCCTGGTCTCCCCATGGAGTGCAGGGCCCAAGCACTTGGGCCATCCTCCACTGCACTCCCGGGGCACAGCAGAGAGCTGGCCTGGAAGAGGGGCAACCGGGACAGAATCCGGAGCCCTGACCGAGACTAGAACCCGGTGTGCTGGCACTGTAGGCGGAGGATTAGCTTAGTGAGCCGTGGCGCCAGCCCCCCACTTCTCACCCCAGTACTCAAAATGGATCAAGGACCTGGAACTATAAGGATTCTCTAAGAAAGTACAGGGGAACGTGTAGAAAAGGGGGAGGGGAGGGAGAAAGAAGGATTTATATTATATTATAATATAATATAATTATATATTATATTCTCAGACCTGAATTTATGCACTGTGTTCAACCTGTTCAAGACTAAAAGACAAATTAAAAACACGTTGTAGGCAGGTACATTTTGGAGAAGACCCCAAAAGCAGAGGCAGCAAGAGCAGAAGTGGACAGATGGGTCTTCCCCGGCACAGGAACGGAAGCCTCAGCGGAGTGGAGAGAAGCCTCTAGGCGGCTGAAGACGGGGGCAGGGGGCTGTGCCAGACACTGGGCCTGAACACTCAGCAACAGAGCAGACAGTCCAGTTCTTACCAGGCGTTCTCAAGAGAAGAAGTGCTGGACATCACTGACCACAGCCAGGGAAACACCGCGCCCTCTCAGCTGCCCCCAGCCCGAATGGCTGTCATGAAAAAGCAGAAGTACCAAACACTGGCCAGAATGGGGAGACGTGGCCGCTTGCAGTTGGTGTGGGTGTTCTGTAAATTAGCACAGGGGAGATTTCTGTAAGAACTAGGAACAGATGTGCCATGTGGTCCAGCAGTCCCACTCCTGGGATGACATCACCGTATCCAGGACAACCTGCTCTGTCAGGTTTGTCCCAGCGCTGTTCACATAGCCGCGATCTGGAATGAACGCATCAAGACAGTGTGGTGTATGTACACGGTGGAATATTATTCAGCCATAAAAAGAGCGAGATTCTGTCATTTGTGGCAAAAACAGAACTGGAGGCCATCGTGTTAAGCCTCACACGGAAACAAACGCTGAAGTTCTCCCCCATGCGCAGAAGCTAAATGTATTCAATTTGGATGCAGGGTGGAGGGAGGCAGGGTGACAGCAGCCAAAGCACAGGCAGATGAAAGGAGTGAGTGTCAGCTGGTGGCTGTCATTCACAGACCTCTGGTGCACCTGCCCTGAGTGAGGGGCTCCCAGGCTCCAATCACAGAGAGGGAACACCAGGCACATGATCAATCAGCACACAGTTGTAGCAGAATTGAATTGTGGATTTTTTAATGTTGATTTTCTTCTACTTAAATGGCCAAGTAGCAGAGAAATCCACAGAGACAGAGAGAAAGAGAGAGAGACTTTACATTTGCTGGTTCAGTCCTCAAATGTCAACAGTAGTCAGGTATGGTCAGGCCAAAGCCAAGAGGCCAAAACTCCATCCGGGTCCCCCACGTGGGTTCAGGGGCCCAGGTGCTGGGGCCGTCATTCACTGCTGCCTAGCAGGTGCACTGTGCAGGAGCAAGAAACTGGATTAGAAGCAGGGGACACATCACAGGATACCTGGGAAAATGTACATGGTACGCATAAATTTTTTAAAATGTCAAATACAGGTGTTGACTTAGCGCCCTGTACCCCATAAATAAGCATAGCTGAATAAATTTCGGGATGGGCATTGTGGCACGCAGGTTTATATTATTTTTGAGGGTTTCTTTAATGACTTGAAAGGCGGTTACACAGAGAGGGAGAAGTGGATGTTCTCTCTGCTGTTTCACTCCCCAGATGGCCGCAACTGCCAGGGCTGAGCCAAGCCGGAGTCAGGAGCCTAGACGTCTGCCCAGGTCTTCCACATGCCCAAGCACGTGTGCTGTCCTCGGTTGCTTTCCCAGGCACTTGGCAGTGGGTCTTGAACGGGTGCCCATATGGGATGCTGGTGTCGCTGGCCGCGCTGAACCTGCTGTGCCAAAACGCTGGCCCCGGCTCACGGAGCAGGTCAGGTGGCCAGCTGCAGTGTCAGCATGCTCTATTGGAGGGGCAGCTTGAGTCCTGGCTGCTGTGCTGCCCTGAAAATGTGTCTGGGAAAGCAGCAGCACGTGGCCCCAAAGGTCCATGCAACCTGTATTAGTGACCAGGATGGAGCTCCTGTTAGCTGCTTGGTCCAGCCCCAGCCATTGCAGCCATTTGGGGAGTGAACCAGTGAATGGAAGCTCTCTCGCTCTCTCATTCTCTCGTTCTCGCTCTCGCTCTCCCTCTCTTGTGTCACTGCCTTTCAAAATAAATAAATCTTAAAAAATAAATAAGGGGCCGGTGCTGTGCGTAGCAGATAAAGACACCACCTGCAGTGCCGGCGTCCCATGGAGGTGCTGGTTGGAGACCTGGCTGCTCCAGTTCCGGGCCAGCTCTCTGCTGTGGCCTGGAAAAGCAGAAGATGGCTCAAAGCCTTGGGCCCCTGCACCTGCGTGGGAGACCCCACAAGAAGCTCTTGGCTCCTGGCTTCGGCTCGGCGTAGCTTTGGCCATTGTGGTCATCTGGGGAGTGAACCAGCGAATGGAAGACCTCTCTCTTTCTGACTCTACCTCTCTGTAACTCTGCCTCTCAAATAAATAAGTAAATCTTTTAAAAAAGGAATAAAAGAATTTAAAAGTGATGAAAAAGAATACTCCATCTAGATTCTTCCTGTAGAAGTTGCTGCCGAGCCCGGAGTTTGGTTTGCTGCTGTTTGAATGTCATCAGTGGTTGAAGGCCCTGCTAGCAGAAGTTTGTTTTAAGGAGATGGTCTCAATGAGGCCAAGTCCCCCCATCAGTGCAGCCAGATAGAAACGGCGGAGGCAGCGTGGGGTGGTCCACAGACTGAGCCAGCGGTTGGCTTAGCTCTGTCATTGCCTTTCCCATTTATAAAAGGCCTAGAAAGCATAGAGTCTTGGGGAAGAAAAGGAAGGAGTTTGGGTGGGGCGTGTGGAATTCCTACGTCTGCAGGCTTTGGGGTGCAGGGTGCTGTGGCTGTGAATGCATTGGGGCTCAGACGGTTCCGATGATACCGACGCTGCTGGCACGAGGTGGATCTGTATCCCAGGGCCCGTTCCGCTTGAGCATTTCTTTAATGTCAGCGGTAATGTCTTCCAGTGGATTCATTAGTGAGATTTTTTTTCCAGATTTAATGGGTGCTATCAAATAGCATGTTATTTGCAGCTATTAAAATACGTGGGTCGCTTTGTAATTCACATCTAAAAAGAATGCAGTACCTACTGAGTTTTATTTTTAACTTCCCTCTTGAAAGGAATCAGACCCTTGGCAAAAATCATATCATCATACCTTGACTAACCGTGCTACACATTTGGATGGTTTTACAGTTAATTTAAAATTTATGAGGTGTTTTAGAGGTTGTGTTAGGGGTCACGTCGTTGGTTTCCAAGACCGTGCGACAAATACAGATGCAAGTCGAAGGGGAGGGCACTTACCCGGCCCTGCCGGCCCTGCCCTGTCTGTGCTCACTGAAGGCTGCTGCTCCCCCGCGGCTCTCCCTGCACGGGACTCGGCCACTTTCTCTCCATCCACGCACAGTGCACGTGGCTTCCCACTTTTGGACACCCCTACAAAGTTTAGCTTGTCATGCCCAGGGGCCGTGGCTATTAGCCTAGTGAGGAGAGCTGAGCAGTGAGAACAGTGTTTGGTGCAGAATTAACACTCAATAGATTGTGATTGAATGAGCCATTAAGTGGTTAAATGCATGCATTTTACTGGTCCTTACAAGAGAACGTAATTAGTTACAAATCACGCTTAAACACACGTCTCATTGTATGCTTAAAGACTGCTGGAAATGTCTAGTTTCCACACAGATTGTGGTCATCTTGTCAGTCGAATGAAAGCCCAATCTCAGCGGTTTTCTTGGGATTTAACTGGCCGGCCTTCAACCCTGCCGTCTGTCCTTGCAGCCATAATGGCTCAGTCGGAATGCGTACCTGTGTATTAATGTTAAACACTCAGGGTTCCAGCCGTTGCCATCTGAACTAATCACCTAATTAACCCTGCGTTTCCAGAACAGCAGTTCCCAGCTGTCTTCCGCATGTGTCAAGCCCTTGACCTAAACGGGATTCTAACGTTTGTTTCTCCCTGTCCACCTCTCTCCCTTTCTCTGCCTCTGTCCACCTGCTGCTTTCTCTCGTAAGAAAGTAATAGAGAATGAATATTAAATTTTTATAAATTTATGCTAAAAATGCCAGGAGAAACTAACCACGTAACTAAATTTGGGAGATGTGTATTTAATAGGTTCTAAATAACAAAGGCCGGGAGTGACATCAAAGGAGTAGCAGACGGTGTTGCTTAGAGTACACGCAGGGACGTCTTCCAACATGGAGTGGGTGCTGTGGGTGATACACGTGTTACCTACGTGATCCTGACGGTTGCTGCGGGGAGTCAGTGCGTGCATACGTGTAAGAAAGCTTAGTATGTAAAGGAAGCCCCGGCACATGAGGGTTTTTATTCAAATTATCCTTCAGTAATCTTTGCCCATAAAATTTTGGTGACCTAGTGGTTCTTCCTGAGCCACTTGTCCAGAGTCACTTCGCTGCTCTGTCAGAGCAACGTCGTTTGCTGTTGTCGCTTCTCACGTGTCACAGGCGGTTCTCACTTCTGACCCCACTCTTGTTCCTGTGGTCGAGATTCACAGAATCCAGAATGAAATTCAGAGTGCACAGGAAGTGTATTTCTGACCGAGCTACGGGACGACTTTAAGGTGAGAAAACTGCTCCAGGGGCCGGCGTTGTGGCACAGTGGTCTAAGCCTCCTCTTGTGCTCTCGGCGTCCCGTGTGGGCACCGGATCAAGTCCTGGCTGCCCCTGTTCAGACCAGCTCTCTGCTATGGCCTGGGAAAGCAGTGGGAGATGGCCCACGTGCTTGGCCCATGTACGCTTTGGGAGACCCGGAAGAAGTTCCTGGCTCCTGACTTTGGATCGGCCCAGCTCCAGGCATTACAACTACTGGGGAGTGAACCAGAGGATGGAAGACCTCTCTCTCTGTCTCTCCCTCTCTCTGAAACTCTGCCTCTCAAAGAATAGAGGGAGGGAGGAAGGGAGGGAACTGATGTGACATTAACATGTTGTCCACAGTGGCCTGCAGAGTGGTGTGGAGGGTAAACCTCTGGCTGTGGTGCTGGCATCCTGTAGGGGCACTGGTTCAAGTCCCAGTTGATCTACTTCCAATCCAGCCCTGAGCTGTTGCACCTGGGAAGACAGAGAACATGGCCCAAGTGCTTGGGTCCCTGCACCCATGTGGTAGACCCAGAGGAAGCTCCTGGCTCCTGGCTTTGGCCCTGCCCAACCTTGGCCTTGAGACAGTTTGGGGAGTGAGCCAGTGGATGGAAGATTCTCAGTCTCTCTCTCTCCACCCACTCCTTCTCTCTTTGTATTTCTGACTTTCAAATGAATAAATAAATCTTAACAACAACATGTTGTTCATAAACTTCAAAAAATCAGAAGAAAACAAAGCACGTTGTAAGGCTTAGATTGTTGAACAAGTCTTGAAACAATTGTTTTGGTTATATGACTTATTTTACTGGAAGTTAATGGAGAGAGGTCTTTTTGCAAAATATTTTATATTTCCATGCCATGATCTCAAGTTTAATTCTATTGCTGTATATTATTTGAAATTTCCTTTCTGGGGCTTGATATTTATAAGAATTATAATATGTAAACTAAGTGATAGTGTAGGAGGTGGTGTTAAGGGGTGGGCCTTGGCTCAGCAGTCATGACCCTGCCTGCACCTTATCTGAGTGGTCGGTCCGAATTGAGGCTACTCTGCTTCCTGCTGACCTGTGCTCTATGAGGCAGCAGGTCATGGCGCAAGTCCCTGGGTGCCTGGCGCCCACAGGGGAGACCCAGGTGGAGCTCAGGGCTCCTGGCTTCAGACTCGCTCAGTGAGAGTGAGCCAGCGGGTGGAAGGTCTCTCTATCTTCTCTGGGACTCTCTCTCTTTCCGTGACTCTGCCTTTTAAACAAAATGAAAAAAAGAAAGCCGGTGCCGCTAAGATACGCATGTGGCAGAAACATTTCGTGGGATTTATATTTTGAAATGTGTTTACCTCATTACATCATTTATGTGTTACTTTTTGTTTTGATTGTTATTGATATAAAGAGAACAGATTTCTTGTGTTTTATGGGTACATTTCTAAGATGGTAAACAAAATTGCCCCCCAGTCCTCCTCTTTCCTTCCTTCCTGCTTTTCTTTACTCTTTGCAGAGTCATCTCAGTTCCCTCTATAATCGTAGGCTTAATGCACCCTAAGCTTAGTGTTCAGCAGGTAAAAAGTAGGAAGACCGCAGATCCACAGGAGTGCACACAAGGGCTAAAAATGGCCATCGTATTACAAGATACTCATCTCATTCCTTCTGGTATTCTATATTAACTGCCACATATCACAGAAAGCATATGGTATTTGTCTTTTTGGGGACTGGCTTATCTCACTAAACATAATGGTTTCCAGTTGCATCCATTTTGTGCAGTGATAGGATTTCATCTTTTTAATGGCTGTGTGTTATTCCATAATGTCCATGTACCTTACTTCCTTTATCCAGTCATCAGTTGATGGGCATCTGAGTTGACTCCGTGTCTATGCTATGGGAATCAAGGTGCTATAAACATGGGGTGCACCTAACTCTTTCATGTGCTGATTTCATCTCCTTTGGGTAAGGTCCCAGGAGTGAAATGACTGGATCATTTGGTAGACTTATATTTAGATTTTTGAGTTATCTCCATTTGTTTTCCATAGTGATTATACTAGTTTACATTCCTAACTACAGTGCATTGGGGCACCTTTCCCACCATATTCTCACCAGCATTTGTTTATTTATTTATTTATTATTTGATTTTTGCTTGATAGCCATTCTAACTTGAGTGAGGTAAACTTCATTGTCGTTTTTATTTGCAGTTCCCCGATGGCCAGTTATCCTGAGCATTTTTTTCAACTGTCTGTTGGCCATTTGAATTTCATCTTTTGAAAAAGATCTGTTCATGTCCTTTTCTCATTTGTTAAAACTGGATTGTTCATTTTGATATTGTTGAAATTTTTTATAGATCCTGGATATTAATCCTTTTTCAGTTGCATAGTTGGCAATTTTTTCTCCCATTCTGTTGGTTGGCTCTTCACTGTGCTGAGTGTGTCCTTTGCAGGGGGACGCTTCTTAGCTTGATCTAATTCCGTTTGTCTGTTTTTGCTTTGATTGTCTATGCTTCTGGGGTCTTTTCCAAGAAGGCTTGGCCTGTGCCAATGTCTTGCAGAGTTTTCCCAATGTTCTCATCTAGTAATCTGATGGTATCAGGTCACAGATTTAGATCGTGGGTCCATTTGGAGTTGATTTTTTTTTTTTTTTTTTACAGGCAGAGTGGACAGTGAGAGAGAGAGACAGAGAGAAAGGTCTTCTTTTTGCCGTTGGTTCACCATCCAATGGCCGCCGCGGACAGCGCGCTGCGGCCGGCGCACCGCGCTCATCCGATGGCAGGAGCCAGGAGCCAGGTGCTTTTCCTGGTCTCCCCATGGGGTGCAGGGCCCAAGCACCTGGGCCATCCTCCACTGCACTCCTGGGCCACAGCAGAGGGCTGGCCTGGAAGAGGGGCAACCGGGACAGAATCCAGCGCCCCGACCGGGACTAGAACCCGGTGTGCCGGCGCCGCAAGGCGGAGGATTAGCCTGTTGAGCCACGGTGCCGGCCGGAGTTGATTTTTATATAAGGTGTGAGGTAGGCATCTTATTTCATACATCTGCACACATGGATCCAGTTTTCCCAGGACCATTTGTTGAAGACACTATCTTTCTCCAGGGATTGACTTCAGTTCACTTACAAATTGTGAATGAACAAAGATTAGTTGGTTATAGCTGCGTAGCTTAATTTCTAGAACATCTATACTGTTCCATTGGTGCACATGTCTGTTTTTGTGACAGCACCAGGCTGTTTTGATTATAGCTGCCCTGTAGTACACCTTGAAATCTGGTAATGTGATTCCCCCAGCTTGGTTTTTGTTATTTAAAATTGCTTTAGCTATTTGGGGTCTTCTGTATTTTCATGCGAATTTTAGTTAATTTTAACACTGTAACATGATCCAACAATCAGCTGCATGAAGGTTTGTAAACTGTGACTTTCTAGAGCAAGGTCCACAGGTGTATGTGTTTTCTTCTTTTGTAAATACAGGTGGCGTTCTCCATGCTGTCGACATACGTTTATCTTATTTTTGCACATCACATTTTTTATCAGGGTCATGTTTTGTGTTCTTCTGGTGACTGCTGGGAATTATCTAGTGTGGGAAGTTAGTCCCCAGCAGCTCATGGCTCAGGTCAGACTCTTCACAGCCCAGTGAGGAGTGAATCCAGAGTTGATTCTCGCTGCTTGACGTCGAGTATCCCTAAGCCTTGCAGGCATGAGCAGGTCTTTCATGTCCCTCAGGGTCAGGAACTAGAGTTGTAGACGGCGCACTGGGTCACTCTTATGTGGGTCTCTTGTTACAGAAAACATGTTGTGTGTCGTAAGTTTCAAACATCTTTTCAATTATCTCAACTTAATAGTCGCGTTGCATCAGGCGCTGGAATGCAGGCAGATTGGTGCCTGTGAGGTCTCCAGGCAGCGGGGATGTGGCTGGGAGCTTTCACGCTTTCATCAGCAGTACTTCTGCCTGAAGACCAGGGCCTGGGCCGTGGTAGCCGCGGGCAGGTGTTGCTGGAGCCCGGACAGTGGCCTTAGCCGTCTCGTTGGCGCTCTGAGTGTTTAGCCAGGCGGCCCTGCTCAGTTTCCAGCAGCAGCTCTTATCAGAGGAACCTGGGGAACGGCGGCTTTCACGGGGAGCTGTCTCCCCAGCAGGGTAGCGACAGCTGAGTGGATTATCATTTCCGAATGTTGCTGTTATCCCTTCAAGCTGGATTTGTGCAAAGGCATCCTTGCTACGCCCTTGACCTTCCGGTGACGGCGTTGCGGATGGAAATATCTAAATCCTCAAACGTTCTGCCGTGCGAGAGACAGCGTCTGTGCCCCGTGGTGAAATCCCACGTGCACACGGAGGCGTTTGAGAACCCATTACTGTGGGATGGACTCTAGAAGCAAACACTAATGACGTCTGGGGTGCAAAGGGAAACAAAACTCCAGGCCAACTTAGATGATCGTGGTGTGCATCGTCCGTGTTTGTGGAGACTCTGCTTTGGCCATTTATTACGCTGTAAATACATGTGTGTACATCTGGTTGACATTTAGGTGTTTTATTAAGCATAATAAATGCCAGAGGAAATTGAGTTAAGAAAGTTTGTAATATTTTTTACTACCAGTTAAAAAAAGGTTGCAGTTGTAAATGGTTCTGTATATCAGGAATAAATCTGGTCCCAGACCAGAGGTTTTTTTTTTTTTCCTCTTCTTTTTCATGCCGTGGGCAGAACGGGTGACCTTTTGTGTTGATAGCCGCTTTTTAACAGCTTTGCCTTATGTTTTATTCCTTTTGATTTGTAAGAAATTTGATTATCAGCCTTGAGCAGAAATCATAATCACGGTGAAAGGAGGCAGGTCACTTAGGGAACAGGCCAGCAGCGTTTGTACAGTGACAGGCCAGGTGTACCCTGCTCAAACGCGCACTCACATGGAGCGCCAGGCTGGGGTCCACAGCCGGGCCTGGGCTTCCGCTGGCCTCGCCTGCCCTCAGAAGCGATGCTGTCTCCTTAACAGAGGTCGCCAGTAGCGTCAGATATGCATGTGCGCAGCTGGGGTGGAACTGGCCTCGTTCCCACTGATGTTTGAGATTTTGGGGGGTGGGCCGGGAGGGGAAGGCATCCCCGGCTTTCAGAGACTGCGTGGCCTGGCTCTGAGACGGCTGAGCCATGTGAGGCCGAGACCCGTTGCGGTGGAATCTGTGTGCACTACGTGACACTCACACTGAAGTCCCGGAAGCGTCTGTAGGAGTCGGGTTGGGTCTTCTCAGGGCAACTCCAGGCGTGCTGGGCGCCGAGGGTTTCGTTTGCACGTAGAAGCGATGGCTGTGCTGCTCGGGGCCCTGAGTAGACGATCCTCGGCCAAGGCCTCTGAGGTCTGGTGTGGGGATGATTTCCTGTAAGTGTAGATGGCATCCTGGTGACACACCCATGAAGTGTAGTCCACTCCCGTGGTAGGCTCTGCGAGACTGTAGCTCAGGGGAATCACTCATTCAGTGCATTGTGATGGAAACCCACTGTAGCTCAGGGGAATCACTCATTCAGTGCATTGTGATGGAAACCCCCAAGCCAATAAGCGCAGCAGAATTCCCTCCACGATTGTCTTTAAAAATTCAGACCTGGGCGTCTTAATTTCAGCATTCACATAAAATTTAAAGTTTTTGAATTTCTTGTGTGCTTTCTTTCTGGTCCTTAACTGTGTTAGTGCATTGAAACAATGGAATTATTTGCCTGTTATCAATGTTGCATTGGAAAGTTTTGGTTGGATGATTCATCTACACCGTTTACATTCAAGGACACATATTTGGAGTCGATTTTTAAATTTGACATGTTCCTTGACCCTGATTATGCTGATGGGAGTACAAAGGAGAGGGGTGGAGTTCTCTCCTCTCTGGATGAAACGCGGTTGGTATTGGGGATTAGGAAAATGACCCAGGCTAGGCATCGCCCTTCTCACATGAGGTGACCCCAGGCAACCGCTGGGTGTGCGGGGCAGGGGGCCTCCCTGTCGTAGGCTGTGGGCGGCGCCTGAGGTCGCTGTCAACTTCTGATGAGACTGCACCTTCTGAGAATGTCGCTGCTATTCCATCCCAGTTGGGCAGCCCGTGGGAAACTGTTTATCGATTCATAGATGCTGAATGAGGCATGGCCAAGCTGCAAAGATTCAGACACTAACGAGACCGACAGGGAGGGTGCTGGACAGCTCTTGGCCTCTCATGGTGACAGGTGGAATTCGGCTTTGAGACTGTTTTCCAGGGGCTGCCCTGCCACTTACAACTGTCGCATGCAGAACTGTTAGCTGTGTTCCCATCTTGACGTCTGGGCAGTTGCTGTGGGACTGGGACGACGTGGCCATGGGTTTCCCAGTCACTGGTGTTCACAGTGCTGGGTCTCCTCTGTGCTGGGAGTGCACAGCATGGTGTGGCAGGAAGCAGATCTGGGATCTGCCAGTCCATGCACTGTTCAAGGAGGCACACACGTGACGTTGGACAGGGTCCTCCGCTCCCACTGGGAATTAACGCACGGCTGTTCTTGCCTACTTGTGTCGGGCAAGACTCCAGGGGTTACTTCATTTTTATTTTACTTTTGGGTTGGGCATGGCTTATTTTATGTATTTATTTGCTTGTTATTTTTAAAGATTGATTTACTTATTTGACAGGCAGTGTGGTAGAGAGAGGGAGAGACAGAGACAAAGATCTTCCATCTGCTGGTTCTTCAACAAATGGCCAGTGCAGGTCCAGGTGGAAGCCTAGAACCTGGAACCCACCCGGGAATCTCACACTGGTGGCAGGGGCTCGGGTGCTTGGTCCATCTTCCGCTGCTTTCCCCGGATGCATTAGCAGGGAGCTGGATCAGAAGTGGGGTAGCCGAGACTCGAACTCATGCTTCAGTGAGAAATACTGGCCTTGAAGCAGCAGCTTATCCCATTGTGCCGCAAGCTGGCCTCTTTGCTGGAGGTTTTCTAGCAATGGTTTGTTCAGTTTCTGAGTATGTGTTTCATCATGGCTGGATTCATCTGCTCTGTTCTCCTGATCTGATGGCTGCGTTTCCAAATCTTAGAACCCTCTTGAATCGTCCTTCCTGTTCCTGCTCTCATAGATTTATGTAATACATATTTAAATATACGTAGGACAATCTACAAATTTTACCGATACATTGATGACATTATTTTTGTGGATTTTTTAAGTGTGATCGCCGTTAACTTGAACTTTTGAAACTGCGAGGCGACGGTTTTGGCGTGTTCCCAGGTTGTGCAGCTGTCTGCATTCATTCCAGAGTCTGTTCCAGTGAACACGGGCTCTGGGCTCAGTCGCAGCACTTGCACGTTGCTCTCCTGCAGCTGCTGAACTCCACGTGTGCACCTGTCCCCAACGTCTCTCGTCACAGGAGCAGAGCGGGAGTGTGGCCTGCGGCTGGGCTCCCACCGAGCGCCTGGCGTTGTCCGTGGTGTGGCAGGTGCCAGCACGCCGTGGGTGAGTGACATCTGATACATGGGTGTCTTCCAGTTTTTATTTCTGCAGTTATAAGTGATGCCGCCATGACTGGTGCCAAGGCTCTGTGTGGACACCTGTCCATTTCTCTGTGTGACCTGAGTGTGCACCAGCTGGGCGGGTCACAAGTCTGTGATGACCGTCCTGAGAAGTCACCCATCAAACTTTCCCCGCTCCCAGCAGCAGCAAGTGCAGGCTCTCCCCCTTGGCGCCCCTGGAGGCCTTGGTCATTGCTTGTCTTTGTGTTTTGTGACCACAGTCGTCCTGCGCCGCTTGAACTGCGTCTGACGGTGGTCTCGATCTGCGTTTCCCTAGTTCCTGGTACTGGAGCATCGGGCCAGGGCCTGTGTCGGTTGTAGATCTTCCTTGGAAGATTGTCTATTTGAATACTTCGCCCAAATATTAAACAGGGTTATCTGATTTAAAAAAAGAAAACTATTTTGTTTGTGTCCGAGGGAGAGGGAGGGGGAGGGGGAGAGAAATCACATCCATCGATTCGTTCCTCAAATGCCAGCAAATTGACCAGGGCTGTGAGGTCCACACCCCGAGTGAGAAGTTCGATTCTGATCTCCCACGTGTGGCAGGAACACGGCTATGAGCCGTGACCTGCTGTACCCAGAATGCACCTTAGCAGGATCCAGGAGCAGGGGTGCAGCCAGGACATGAGCTCAGGTACTCTGGAAGGGCTGCAGGAGTCCCGGTAGGCAGTAGGCAGTGTAGCCGTTGGGTCAAATGCTCACCTGGCTGTTAACTGATTTTTATTGCTCAGTTCTGAGAGGTAATTTTATGTTCTGGGCATATTTCAGATGTGAAGTATGAGTTTTTACACTGTTATCCTTTTTCAGGGTGTTTTAGCTATTTGTACCTCCTTTGGTTTCCACGTGAATTTTAGGACCAGCTTGTCAATTTCTACCTTAAAGACACCTGCAATTTTGATTGATATTCTGTAGAATTTGTAGATAAATTTGCTCTTAACAATTCTAAGACTTCCAATCCACAAAGTGTCTTTCCACTTATCTGATTGTTCTGTAATATCTTTCAAGGGTGATTTGTAGTTCTCAGTGTTCAAATCTCATACTTCTTTTATTAAATATATTCTTAAATATTACATTCTCTTTGATGTTTTTCTAGATGATTTTTTTTTTTAATTTCATCTTTGGATTGCGCACTGTTTATAGGAATGCAAACGATTGTATGTAAGCTTCCTGTAGCTTTCCTACACCTACCGGATCTAATAGTTTTCTGTGGATTCCACTGGATTCTCTGTATAGAACTCCATAGCAGCTGTCCATCGAGGCAGTTTTGTGTCTTGTTTCCCAGACTGGACGCATGTGTTGTTTTGTGTTCTTGCAGGTTTCCCGTGGCAGAGCCTCCGCCACAGTGCCGAGTGGAAGCAGTGAGAGACCTGTCCCTCGTCCTGCTTTGATCTTAGGGGAAGGCTTCAGCCGCTGACAAACAGCTGTGGTCTTAGCTTTCAGTGAGGTTAGCCACATTCCTTTTCATCACTGTGTCTAGGTTTTGTCCTGCAGGGGGCTGCATTCATTCGAAGCTTTTCTTGCATCTATTAAGTTCTCCTCTGCGCTTTGACGCAAGGGCTGTGACTGTGTAAACACAGGGTATCCTATTCTTGATTCCCAAATGCTGGACTACTCTTGAGTTTCTTGGAGAATCCCAAGAGATTCTGGTCTATGATTTTTTAAAAAGATTTACTTATTTATTTGAAAGTCAGAGTTACACACAGAGAGAAGCAGAGGCAGAAAGAGAGAGAGAGAGAGAGAGAGAGAGAGAGAGTCTGTCTTCCATCCACTGGGTTCACTCCCCAGTTGGCACAACGGCCGGAGTTCTGCTGACTGAAGACGAGAGCCAGGAGCTTCCTCCGGGTCTTCCCACATAGGTGCAGGGGCCCAAAGACTGCTTTGCCAAGCCATAGCAGGGAGCTGGATAGGAAGTGGAGCAGCTGGGTCCTAAAGGGGCCCAAGGACTGCTTTCCCAGGCCATAGCAGGGAGCTGGATAGGAAGTGGAGCAGCCGGGGCCCAAACCAGCACCCGTATGGGATGCCAGCACTGTGGCGGCAGCTTTACTCGCTATGCCACAGCGCCAGCCCCCAGGTCTATAAGTTTTATTTGATATCGGATTTGGCTTCTTAATTTGTGGTTTGCATGTGATATTCTTGTCTGCTTGGGTCGCAGGATAATAATATCCTCATTAATAGCGATGTCTCCTCACATTCTGTTTCATGAAAAATTTCATTACATTTTCTTAGCATTCACCAGCTCAACATTGCAGTTACGACATCCCTGGGAAGTTTCTTGACAGTGAATTCAGGCACTGTGGTTGATTTGATTTTGTTCGGACTTTTCTTCTTGACTCTCAGTGACTCAGGCCTTGGCAAGAGCTCCTGTGTCTCACCTGGGTTATGATTTGGTGATAAACAGTGGTCCTTGGGGCTGCCTTGTGGCTCTTTTTTCACATTCCTGTCAGTTTGGTTGTGAGCTCCCCTCTTAGTGTTGAGTTTCGAATATTTGAATATTCGGCCGCGTAGCCTAATGGATAAGGCATCTGATTCCGAATATTTGAATATTCTCCATTTTTTCTTGGTCAATCTAGCTAAAATGTTTTCTATTTTATTTATCTTTTCAATGAATCATTTTCTTAGATTTTCTCTTTTTATGTTTTATTTTCAGTATATATTATTTCTTCATTTCTGCTAGTTTTAATCTAGTTTACTCATATTTTCCAGTGTCTTAAGGTGAAAGAAATCTTTTTAGTTTTAAAATTCAGGCATTTTAAAGCTATAAATTTACCTCCAACCACTGCTTTGGCTACATCCCATAAATTTTAGTAATTTGTATCATTTTCATTTCTTTAGAAATAATTTCACTTTTGATTTCTTATTTGAGTCCTGGGTTACTTATGACTAAGTTAGTTAATTTCCACATATTTGCAAATTTCCTGAGTTTGTATTTAGCCTTTATTTTTAATTTAATTATTTTGTGATCAGAGGATGTACTTTTATAATAACAGTCCTTTTACATGTATTGAAACTTGTTTTTATGAGATTTTATATTACATGCAAAACCTTTTATAGTCTCATAACATCTGTAATATAGGGAATATGTAATTTTCTGTACAGTACCATCTGTAGACTTTTTATGGTGTAACCGAATATATTGCCGTAGGCTCAGGAGAAGAATGTGGGATCTGCTGTTTGCAGGGCAGAATTCTGGAGCTGTCTGCTGTTCTGTTTCTTCCGTTTCACCCTCTACAGTCTTGTTTATCAAAGGCACAGTTGTAGTTCCACTACTAAAAGAGGACTAATGAATTGCCTCGCTGTTATTGAAATTCTGTTTTTCCTTTTAGTTCTGTCAGCTTTCCTTCGTGTAGTTGGATCTGTGTGTCAGGAGCATGCATGTTTATAAGTCTTAAATCTTCCTGGTGGGTTGATGGGTTTTTTCCCTATCAGACGTCCCTGTTCGTCTCTGCTGACGTCCGCAGCACAAGTTTCAAGCCTGATCTTAGGAGTGCCAGGCTCCCTTCTTCTCAGGCTTGTCAGTGCAGCGCCTGCGAGGGGCGGTGGCTTTGTTCTGTGTCCCAGGGCAGGGCGTCTCCGTTCGCTGTCGCCAGGAGCAGCTTCCCCTGTGGCTTGCAGAGCTCTGGGGGACGTGGGCTTCAGGGTCAGACCCGGCTTCTTTGCCTTTTGTGCCATGGCCGTAGCTGGGTTTTGGCCATCGCTCTCCCTCTTGAAAGTGTGGTGTGCTGCTGAGACCCTAGGTGGCGTCCGACGTCTTAACTAAGTCCCTGCGGCTGACTGTGGGCTGGTCACCCTTGCCCCTGCCCCACCTGCGGGTGGCACTTGCCCGGCACCCATAGCGAGGCAGAAGCCAGAGTGCCCCGCTGGCAGGAAGTGCCGTCAGACGACAGCTGTGCGCCTGTCTTTCAAAGCAGTCGAAGTGTTTTGAAACTTTCTCATTCCCCTCGTAAACAGAATGTCTCCCTTGACTTTATCCTCCTGTTTTTCACATGTCTGTTTTTTTTTTTTTTCTTTTTAAAGAATAAAAAAACAGCTAAGGAGTGTAGTCTGGAATAAAAATACCAGAAATAGAGACAGATGGAACAAAACCACACCTCCCGTTCCCTTTGAAATTCCATTAACGTCGTGTTGGGCCTGACAGACGTCAGTGGGTTCCTGGCTGGGGGCTGCCTGCCGTCCCTGGTGCGTCGGAGTGAGTCACCCTCGCTCCAGAAAGCCGGGCCCCGCAGACTGAGCCAATGACAGATTCTCCCCCTTGATCTGAAAATACTACTGCCTCTCTCCTCCTGTCAGCCCTGGACTCATATTTTGATTTGTAATGTTCTATTGATTTTAATTTGCTTCATTATTTTCTTGGAACCATTAAAGAGCTACATCAAACAGGCCCCTCCTCGACAAGAAGCAGGGGAAGTCTTTCGCCGATGTTGGAACTGCCCAGTGTTCCTCTGCTGAAGAGTTTGATGACTGCCCGTCCGCTTGCAGTGACCGGAGGTACGGGTAGCACAGAGGGCGTTGCCGGAGCGTTTCTGGGAGAGTGCAGGTGCACCTGGGAGAGCGTGCGGGGCTCCCCCGTGGCCCAGCAGCAGGAGCCGTGCTCCCGCGTGGTTCCCGCTCTTAGAGCTGAGTGGCCTGCATCCGCTGTCCATACCGCCGGCCCCCGCGGTCACGGAGAGGCGCACATGCGTTCGCAGCATGGTGGAAACAGCGTGACTTGGTGATCACTGCTTGCGTGGAAAATACTTGAATAGAAAGGAAGTGCGTTTTCCGACCAGTTGCAGTTCGTGCAAACATTTGAAGAGTACCAGAGCTTCCGGGCGAATCCCTGCTTCCTGAGTTGTGGAATTGGAGGCGCAGCCCAGTGGTTCGCAGTTAACTGTTCACTGAAGGGCCGGCTGAAAACCAAGGAGAAAGGGAGGGTTTTCACGGTATCAGAAAATGCTTTTTAGAAAAGATGAAGGTGAGAGTATGCAGTGAGCCTGTGGCTGCTTCAGAGTTGCTTTTAGGAACCCGGCCCTCATCTCTGTGAGCTCGTGACAGGTGCATGTCCCCAGACGTGAGGCCAGGAAGACTCCCGTAACACGGCATCCTGGGGACACGTGACACGGATCCCATGCGGTGCTGTGCCTTCCCGCTGGAGGGAGACTTCAGAAATGGTCTTCGTCACCTATAAAATGAGGGCATGCGAACACTGCCAGCCAACACAGGATGTAGGGCACGAGCAGAAGGCGGACTGCACTAGGCCCTGAGTTGGTGTCAGCACTGGGCTGTAGCTCGGCGTCTCTGGCCGATGCCGAATTCCTGGTCGTGTATGAGGTTGTTGCCAAAACCTCTGGGAGACTGCTGTCCCAGTGGACCAGGAGGAGCCATCCTGCGAGACCCTGGAGTCTGTGCAGAGCCGTTCACAGCTCTCCCTGGGGCACCTGCTGTCGCATAGGGGGAGATTGTTTCTGTCCAGAACAGTTGTATTTTACAGTCTGTGTCACATCAAGAGCGTAAGGAACTCACTCTAACAAACATTTTTAATGAAATGTTTGAGAATCTTGTGTTTTCACATGTGTTCACCCAAGCCAGGAGTTTTGGGATCCTCTGGAATTTCGCTTGGCTACATTTGCCCATGTGCTTGTGTGTGGGTGTGTGTGTGGTTGATTTTGTGAGTGTGTGTTGGTTGTTGATACATTAAAAACTACCATAAGAAGCTAGAGTTGTATATGTACCACTGAGAACGTAACAAAAAGGAAGACATCTGTAAGCTAGGACCAAAAATGGCACCTTCAGGAAAATGCATCACCTTGAATGAAACTTTGTCGCATAATGTGTTGCAAATGAAGTGAAGCAGTATTCAGCTTGAGCAGTTAGATAATGAGTGAGGGCCAGCAACATGGGGGGGGGGGATAAGCCATGACCCGGGACGGTGTCCCACGTGGGATGGCGGGGTAAGCAATGACCTGGGACAGTGTCCCACGTGGGATGGCGGGGTAAGCCATGACCTGGGATGGTGTCCCACGTGGGCGCCAGTGCCACTGCTGGCTGCTCTGCTCGCCATCTGCTACCTGCTGTTGCACCTGGAAAGGCAGTGGAAGGTGGCTGAGCACCTGGGCGCTGCACCCATGTGGGAGACCCGGATGAGGCTCCTGGCTCCTGGCTTCTGGCTCCAGCCCTAGCATTTGCAGCCATTTGGGGAGTGAACCAGCAGGTAGAAGATCTCTCTCTCTCTCTGTGTGTGTGTGTGTGTGTGTGTGTAAATATGGCTTTCAAATACATAAATAACAATGTTTTTAAGTTATATTTCTTTTCTTTATTTAGGATTTGTTTTATTTATTTGAAAGAGTAAAGGTAGAGACAGAGATAGAGAGAGGTCTTCCATCTGCTGGTTCACTTCCCAAATATCTTCAGTGGCTGGAACTAGCCAATCTGAAGCCAAGAGCCAGGAGTTTCTCCCAGGTCTCTCACATGGGTGCAGGGACCAAACACTTGGGCCATCTTCTGCTGCTTTCCCAGGCACAATATCAGGAACTGGATTGGAAGTGGAGCAGCCAGTACTCGAACTGGTGCCCATATGGGATGTCAGCGCTGCAGGCCAGGGCTTTAACCCATTACACCACAGTAGCAGCCCCATAAATAGCTTTTTGTTTTTCATAAATAACTCTTTAAAAAGAAGAGTGGTAAACCAAAGCAACAGGGGTAAGCAAAGCAATGAGAAGGACGCTGCGCTGGGTTAGGGCTAGGGTTAGGGTTAGGGTTAGGGCTAGAGTTAGGGTTAGGGCTAGGGCTGGGGTTGGGGTTAGGGTTAGGGTTAGGGCTAGGGTTAGGGTTAGGGTTAGGGCTAGGGTTGGGGTTAGGGGTTAGGGTGAGGGGTTAGGGTTAGAGTTAGGGTTAAGGCTAGGGTTAGGTTTAGGGTTAGGGTTAGGGTCTAGGGGTTAGGGTTAGGGTTAGGGTTTCAATGTTAGGGTTAGGGTTAGAGTTTCAGTGTTAGGATTACGGTTAGGGCTAGGGTTAGGGTTAGGGCTAGGGTTGGGGTTAGGGTTAGGGTCAGGTTTAGGGTTTCAATATTAGGGTTAGGGTTAGAGTTTCAGTGTTAGGGTTAGGGTTAGGGTTAGGGTTAGGGTTCTAGGTGTGTGCACCAGATTCCAAACATAAACATGAAGGCTGCTCCCTTGTGTTCAGTTCAACTCATTCTTCCTAAAATGATGCCTCTCTGTTGATAGATGAGAAAGCATTAAGTGAGAAATTTGGCAAGGCAGTAAAAATATCACAGCTTAGGTAAGAGACACAGACACCCCCTTCTGTATACCGTCACCCCCACAATTTTAGACTAAAATGGATCTCTCTTACAAAACCTGTTAAAATGAACTATTTCTTCTTAATCTAGGTTTTCCTCTTCGCCAGTAAGAATATATAATAAAAATGTTGTCGATAGACATCTGTGAAAGCGATAGGGATAGGTTTCGCCTTAAGAAATGTGCAGTTATTTTGAAAAGTTGATGTATTTGAAAGGCAGCGTGGTAGAGAGAGGTCATCAACCCACTGGTTCAGTCCCCAAGTGGACACAGCAGCGGGGTTGGCCAGGCTCAGGCGAGGAGCCAGGAACGCAAATTCGTTCTCCTATGTGGGTGCAGGAGTCCCAGTCCCTGGGCTGCTGGTTCTGGGGAATTAGCAGGAAGCTGGACTGCAGCCAGCGCCCACGCCAAAACGTGCAGCTCACGTGACAGAGAGCTGCAGGACCATGGAGGGGAAGTGAAATGGGCAGGTGTCGTGTATACAGGGTGTGTCTCACACACGGACACACACGGACACACACGTGAGTGTCCACAGCTTTCACTGATGGGATTATTGGACTTTATTTCCCTGTTAATGCTTCCTCTGTTTTCCTGATTTTGGCCTCAGAAGTGTGACGTGCCCCTCCCCATCTGTGGGGAATGCACTCCAAGGCCCCCACTGGGTGCACAGAACCCAGGACAGGCTGACCCCGCGTGTGCTGGTTGCCTTGTACACACACACGTGGCACCCATGGATGCCTCTGGTGCGGTCTTTAAGTCAACGTTGGTATAAGCCTTCAGTCTCAGTAAGACGCAGCTACGTGCCGTATTGAAAGCCGCGCATTGCCGTTATCGGGTCAGTACTGCCCGTCGTCTCACTCTCCCTGGTCCCGGGCACACGACAGCTGCCCTAGGCGCGGCCGTCTTTGCTGTGCCCGCAGGGCAAACTCCCCTAGTGCAAGTCTGGGTGACCCCTGGGGTCTCCCGCCAGTTTCTCTCTCCGCACTTTGTTACTTCCCCAAGGTTTCCTCTGAGACCCTGGCCCAAGACTGCCTGTAGACCCCACCTGTGCATGCCCTGGCCTCTCTGAGTAGACACGAGGCTGCGGCTCTGTGCACTCTGTGCGTGCTGGTCCCGCATGACTGGACCTGGCCGCTCATGGGAGCTCTGGGCGCTGTGTCCCAGGCGGGCCTCCTGTGCGGCCTCCAGCACTGCCTCCCTCCGTGGAAGTTGTGCCGTGGCTGCGCAGGCCCGGCTGGGATGCTCCATCCTCGGCCATGGTCTGAGTGACTTGCCGCGTTACCAGCAGGAGTTGGAGGATACTGTCATGAATCTGGGCACGGGGTCTCCCAGAGGCCATGCGGGAGAGGGAGTTAACGTGGGGGACACGGACCACGTGAGAAGGTGGCCGAGGGTGGGGGCGCTGGCGGATGCAAGGGTGCAGCCCATTCTTCCCCTGGAGTGTGGTGACACTGGGGACTCTGATGAGCCCGTGGTCTTCCACGATCCAGTGCTGAATCTGGGAACGCGTGGGGGAGGGAAGTGCAGACATGCAGATGTGGCCTCCCTGTGGTGGTCTCTGTGGTGCGTTTGTTCCATCTGCCTGCAAGGACTGGGGTCGGGGCCATAGCAAGGCTTGGGCAAGGTTGCGTCCCATCCACAAGACCCCCGTCAGGTTCCTGTGGAACGTGGAGCAGAGCTGAGGAGGAAGTGACAGACACTCACAGGTCAGGGGTTGTGGGGACCCATGGATAGGCTTGCCATGGGACCCCCCAGGGGGTGCAGGCTCTGTGGCCCCCACAGGCTCCCCGGAAGTCTCAGGACTAGGACCGGCCACACCCAGACTCCCACTAACAGGTGGAGTGGGGCCAGCCCTGGGGCGGGAGTCATTGGTTTTGTGTCTTAGTCCTTAACTAAAAAGCTTAAAACATTAAAAAAAATAAATAAATAAAAAAAAAATTGAAGAAATAGGAAAAGGTTTGTAGAATAAGGATTTAAAGAGATGGAACATTTTTGTTTGGCGAAACAGCGTGTGTTTCAAGCTAATTGTTGAATTTAAAAAATGAAGAACGTTCACAGGTAGGTATGCAACAGAGGCTGGAGTGGATTCCTTACTGAAGGAGGAATGCTGTTGTTGCGAGCGTGTGTAGCCAGAGCGCCCAGGCGTTGGTGACACCCAGGGCAGTGGGCGGCCATGGCCGGGCCTTCCCCTCCAGCTCCGAGCCCCGCAGTGCTGTCCAGTCCCGTGAGCTCCCTGTGGGCGCCCTGCCCCTCTCCTGTGCCTGCGTGTGCTCACATGCGTGGACGCCTGCCGCTGGCTTCCGTCATGTGCAACTAACATGCACAGGCTTGTAGCCGAACGCGTGGGCCCACACGGCTGGGGGCGCCTGCCTGGGCTCGCGGGGTGCCCTCTGTGAGGGCGGCACGGCTGGGGGGCGCCTGCCTGGGCTCACGGGGTGCCCTCTGTGACTGCGGGGCGGCACGGCTGGGGGGCGCCTGCCTGGGCCCGCGGGGTGCCCTCTGTGATGGCGGCACGGCTGGGGGGCGCCTGCCTGGGCCCGCGGGGTGCCCTCTGTGACGGCGGCACGGCTGGGGGGCGCCTGCCTGGGCTCGCGGGGTGCCCTCTGTGACGGCGGGGCGGCACGGCTGGGGGCGCCTGCCTGGGCTCGCGGGGTGCCCTCTGTGATGGCCTCATGGCTTGGGGGCGCCTGCCTGGGCTCGCGGGGTGCCCTCTGTGACGGCGGCACGGCTGGGGGGCGCCTGCCTGGGCTCGCGGGGTGCCCTCTATGATGGCCTCATGGCTTGGGGGCGCCTGCCTGGGCTCGCGGGGTGCCCTCTGTGATGGCGGCACGGCTGGGGGATGCCTGCCTGGGCTCACGGTGTGCCCTCTGTGATGACCACACCGCGGCAGCTTCACCTGGTGGCACGCATTCCCACATCCGGCAGTGTGTCTAAAACCCTGCAGTTTGGGTCTATCTGTGCCAGAGGGGAGGGCAAGATACAGAGGAGTAAAAAAGTCACCGTGTCTCAGTCCTTATCAGATGTATCCATACATTCACATGTGGATGCTTGATAGCTATCAATGTTTCCTTATCAGATTCATATCACTTATCAAAAGCATTGTCCTGGACGTCTTATGTCCATCCTCTAATGTTTACAGCTACAATGGCTGCTGTGCCTTCAGACCCCAGGGTTGTGCAAAGATGTTTAAGAATGACAGCTGTGGCACAGTGGGTGAGGCCCCCGCATACATTGCTGGCACCCCATATGGGTGCCAGTTCAAGTCCCGGCTGCCCCACTTCTGATCCAGCTCTCTGCTGTGGTCTGAGAAAGCAGTAGAAGATGGCCCAAGTTCTCCCACCCATGTGGGAGACGTGGGGGAGGCTCCTGGCTCCTGGCTTCGCATAAGTGCAGCTTGGCCATTGCTGCCATTTGGGGAGTGAACAAGCAGATGGAGGACCTCTCTCTCTCTCTCTCTCTCTCTGTAACTCTGCCTTTCAGATAAATAAATAAATATTTAAAAAGAAGAAGAAGAAGAACTGCAGCCTTTTGGATGAGCCGTGTCTGCAGACCACGTGTTTCCGGTGGACGCTCCTTGGTTCATCACGGGGCTTCACAGAAGGCAGTTCAGCCTACTGCAGCCCCTCATGAACAATAAAGAAATGATCCTGGAATTTTCCGGGGTTTCAAGGAGCGTTTGCTTTGTGCACCTTGTACATCAGAGTGTTGGGTGCCTTAACCTCTACTTAGAAACCCTGCTCACCTCCACAGAGGGAAGGGTCAGAAGTGGGGGTGGAGCCCCCGTCTGCTCATCCTCATGTTGGGGCAGGAGCTGGGCCATGGTTTCCTGCAGGACCCTTCAGCTCCCAGGTTTCTGCTGCCCACCAGTGACCACAGGCGCTAGTGCTGGGCTCGGGAGGAAACTCGACCAGAGCTGCTGGGGACAGTGGTGGGGACAGGGCGGTCCCCAGCGCTGTGGGGTCTACCGTGGCTGAGCTGCCCTGTGGCGGTCTTTGCTTCACCTTGGGTGTGATGCGTGGGTCCATGTGCTGTCCCTCTTATTACCTGCATTCCGTGGTAGTGTGGGGTCTGTGACCTCCAAGTCCTTTGGTTGGGATCGTCAGGGTGAATGGCACCTGGATTCTGCAGGTGGCATCAGATTCTGGTTTTGAAGTCGCCGTGGCAGCAGTGCCGGGTGCTGCACATGTCTCGTGTCCCTGTGGCTGCCGTCGGTTGGCTATGCATGAGGACAGTGCCCGCTGCTGCTATGGAAGCCGTCGACGCCGCGGGCAGGAAGCAGGAGTGCAGGGGGCAGCGCCTGGCTGCTGACTTCTCCCAGGTCCCATCAGCCCTTTCCTGCAGCAAACAGCCCACGTGCACCCTGGTGCTGCCTGCTCTTCGGGGAAGCCAAGTTACACTGAAGAAGCAGCACAGCGGCAGCCCTGCACAGCTGTGTGACATATTCTAGAATATTCCACTCCAGTAGAAGCAGCTAACAGTGGAATCTCGGGGCACAGCCTCAAGGAGGCAGTGGTGGGTGCACGGAAGCTGTGTGCACTGTCGGATCCCAGAGTGGCAGCACCAGGAACCTTGGTTTTCCGAAGGAGAAGCCTCCTTGTTAAAGTGCAGCTTGCAGAGGCTCCGTCTTTAGCGTGTACATACTAGACACTTCCTGCGTCAGGTTTCCTGCACTGAGGTTTTACTGCTTCCCTTCACGTGAGCATTCCGTGTGTTCCCTGGACGCCTGCAGCCCTGTCTGAGCTGGGCCCCCTCTGGAGGCATGGGGCACGCAGCCTCCGTTCCAGGTTTCAGACTGTGTGGCTCTGAGGACCCCGTGCAGGTCCAGTTCTGCCCTGAGAGCAAAGAGGGGCAGGGGTTTGTCCTGGCGTCGCAATGCTGCTCGGCCTGCACCCCGTGCCGGAGGGCTCTGCTTTGGGTTCCAGCTAATGCAGACCCTGGGGGCAGCAGGTGATGGCTCAACTACTTGGGTCCCTGTCACCTCTGTAGGAGGTGAGGGCTGACATCTGGCTGGCTGCCAGGTTTGGACTGGCCCAGTTCTGGGTGTAGGGGGGTGTTTGGGGAGTCAGTCATCCGATGGGAGACTCTCTCTTTCTCTCTCTCTCTCTCTGGTACATTTTTTTTTAAAGAGAGGGAGACGAGTCTTATGTTGTGTGACCTGAGCCTCATTTTAACCCAGAGTGGGAGAGGTTCTTTGAAAGCCATGTCTATGTATTCAGAACACCTGTCCCTGGATTGTGATGGGGATCAGGGAGTGTGGGGCCACGTGGAGGAGAGAGCAGGAGTAGCACCTGTTTGTTTGGGAAACAGGAGCCCCATGTAGCAGCGCCGAGGCGTGTGAGCCCCTCCCTGCCCATGCCCCAGACTGCACAGCATCACGCGTGAAACACGCAGCAGGTTCCGCATTCAGCAGAGTGCACGGAGGAGTGGTGGTCCCGTGCTGGCAGGCAGGGACTTGGATGCTGCGCTCACGCCTGTGCACCATAGCCATGAGGTGGCAGCGACCCCAGAAGCCCATGGCTGGGTGAGTGGATAAAGGATGGAACAGCACTGAGCCATACAAAGGAGCAACAGCATGGATAGCCCTGGAGAGCCATATGGAGAGTGTGGACAGCCCTGGAGAGCCGTGTGGAGAGTGTGGACAGCCCTGGAGAGCCATGTGGCAAGTGGAACCAGCCAGAAACCAAAGGGAAAGTCAGAGTACGAAACCACTGGTAGGACCTGTCTGGCGTCATCCATGGCAGAGGTAGAGAGTGCAGCAAGCTCTGGTCGAGATTTGGCAGTGGTGGTGGGGATGGTGGAACAATCTTGTGGGCGTTCTTGATGCACAAACCGCACACTTTGAGGCTCTAAGTGGTCAGTGCCCATGTGGCGTGAGCTCTCTCTGCCGTCACAGCCCTGTCACCACGGTGTAGAGCTGTTCTCCCCCAGAGCCCACTCTGTCTGACACCCTAAGCAGATCCCAGCACCAGCACAGTGGATGGTGTCGGGCGCCTGCATTCCGGCAGGGCCGTGGCGAGCTGGCTTTCCCCGTGTCTCCGTGGTTCGAGGGAAGCCAAGGTGCTGCCTGTGGGGGTCCTTCTGGGCTGAGTGGTGGCACCAGCACACGTGACGTGTGCTCTGCACAGCTGCAGTGGACTTCTTCCCTGGATGAGGTTCCCTGCAGGATCCGGAGGGGCCTCCGTGTGCCTGTAGGAGAACGGGGTGGACAGTGGAGGAAGCCCGGAGGCTGTGCAATGTGGGAGGGGCCTCCGTGCGCCTGCAGGACAGCAGGGTGGACAGTGGAGGAAGCCGTGCAATGTGGGAGGGGCCTCTGTGCGCCTGCAGGACAGCAGGGTGGACAGTGGAGGAAGCCGTGCGATGTGGGAGGGGCCTCCGTGCGCCTGCAGGACAGCGGGGTGGACAGTGGAGGAAGCTGTGCGATGTGGGAGGGGCCTCCGTGCGCCTGCAGGACAGCAGGGTGGACAGTGGAGGAAGCCGTGCGATGTGGGAGGGGCCTCCGTGCGCCTGCAGGACAGTGGGGTGCACAGTGGAGGAAGCCATGCGATGTGGGAGGGGCCTCCGTGCACTTGCAGGAGAGCAGGGTGGACAGTGGAGGAAGCCATGCGATGTGGGAGGGGCCTCCGTGCGCCTGCAGGACAGCGGGGTGGACAGTGGAGGAAGCCGTGCGATGTGGGAGGGGCCTCCGTGCACCTGCAGGACAGCAGGGTGGACAGTGGAGGAAGCCATGCGATGTGGGAGGGGCCTCCGTGCACCTGCAGGAGAGCAGGGTGGACAGTGGAAGAAGCCGTGTGATGTGGGAGGGGCCTCCGTGCATTCCATCTCCTGGAGACTCACGCATCTGGGTGCGGATGTCCATGATGGGTGCAGCTTCTTTCAGGTGTGTGTGCAGGTGCTAGATTTCTCCCACTGCTCCAAGTTCCAGACTGGATGCGACCATCCACTGCCGCTGTGGGTGGGGTGCACCCGACGTCACCTGGAGACTGCTGGAAGCCAGACTGTAGGCAGCTTCCAGGGCTGAAGTACCTAGAACTGCGGCAGACCCGGGCAGCAGAGTGTTGTGGACTGGACTGCAGACATGACAGCAGGGAGCACCTTGCCCAGGGTCACATTATTTGGTTTTTTGTTTATTTTTTATTTTATTGACAGGCAGAGTTAGACAGTGGGGGGGAGAGAGAGAGAGAGAGAGAGAGAGAGAAAGAGAGAGAGAGACAGAGAGACAGAGAGAGAGAGACAGAGAGAAAGGTCTTCCAGATAGCTGCTATGGCCGGTGCACCGCACTGATCTGAAGCCAGGAGCCAGGTGCTTCTCCTGGTCTCCCATGGGGTGCAGGGCCCAAGCACTTGGGCCATCCTCCACTGCACTCCTGGGCCACAGCAGAGAGCTGGACTGAAAGAGGAGTAACAGGGACAGAATCCGGCGCCCCAACCTGGACTAGAACCTGGGGTGCTGGCGCCGCAGGCGGAGGATTAGCCTAGTGAGCCGCATCACTGGCCTCCCAGGGTCACTTTGCAGTCAGTGGAGAAGCTGGGACTCCCGTGGGCCTTTCTCTCACGTTAACCCTTTCCTGTGCTAAGTCACTCAGCCCCTCTGCATAAAGCGCCTCCCACCTGCAAAGCCAGAAGTCAGCAGGAGAATTCAGGTAGAGTCCTACCTGCCTTCAAGTTTGGCAGACCACGGTGATTGAGGGGAGTTCTCCAAGCGTGCCCAGGATCACAGGTGTGCATGTGTCCGTGTGTGTCCATAGCTTGCCCAGGATCACACGTGTGCATGTGCCCATGTGTGTCCGTAGCTTACCCAGGATTACACATGTGCATGTGCCCATGTGTGTCCATAGATGGCCCAGGATCACAGGTGTGTGTGTGTCCATGTGTGTCCATAGGTTGCCCAGGATCACACGTGTGCATGTGCTCGTGTGTGTCCATAGGTTGCCCAGGATCACACGTGTGCATGTGCTCGTGTGTGTCTATAGATTGCCCAGGATCACAGGTGTGCGTGTGTCTATGTATGTCCATAGATTGCCCAGGATCACTGGTGTGCATGTGTCCGTGTGTGTCTATAGGTTGCCCAGGATCACAGGTGTGCGTGTGTCTGTGTGTGTCTATAGATTGCCCAGGATCACAGGTGTGCGTGTGTCTGTGTGTGTCCATAGATTGCCCAGGATCACAGGTGTGCGTGTGCCCGTGTGTGTCCATAGCTTGCCCAAGATCACAGGTGTGCGTGTGTCTGTGTGTGTCCATAGATTGCCCAGGATCACAGGTGTGCGTGTGCCCGTGTGTGTCCATAGATTGCCCAGAATCACAGGTGTGCGTGTCCATGTGTGTCTATAGGTTGCCCAGGATCACACGTGTGCATGTGCCCATGTGTGTCTGTAGATTGTCAAGGATCACATGTGTGCATGTGCCCGTGTGTGTCCATAGATTGCCCAGGATCACACGTGTGCATGTGCCCGTGTGTGTCCATAGCTTGCCCAGGATCACAGGTGTGCGTGTGTCTATGTATGTCCGTAGCTTGCCCAGGATCACAGGTGTGCGTGTGTCTGTGTGTGTCCATAGATTCCTCAGTGTCTTCTGGGACACAGTGAGGAATTCCCCACGGAGTGGGAAGTATTTGTTTTCTTTGTGTGCTTGGACGTGGAATTCCAAGTGATGGGTATTTGCTTCAACGTCAGACAGGAAATCAATCCTGGAAACCCTGATGTGTGTAGCTCTTGTCGCTCAGCGGTAAAATACCGTTCCTGTCCTCCGCTGATGCTGTGAGCTGCCACTACGTCCTTCCTGGTGACAGCCGAACGCCTGATGCTGTTGTTTCCCGGAGGATTTGTCAGGGCTAGTGGCACGTGGCTCTCCCGTGGGCACGTCTCACCTTGTAGGCAGAGCTTTTATTCTACGTGGAGGTTTTACGCATGTTCCTGTAAACGTACGCTGTGTTATCAGCTCCATCTGCGAAGCAAGTGGTGACGCTGGTCACTGCTGAACAGCAGCAGGTGCTGAGGGGGCGGGGCTGGGAACCACTATCCCCACACAGGCAGCTGGGGTGGGGGATGCTCCGTTCCTGCTCATCCTGTGGTCGGGCCTCCAGACACTCAGTGACAGTGACAGAGTCACCATGACAGAGCCCTCAGTGACACTGTGTCTCAGGGAGAGCCGCTGTGCTCGCCTGGAATTGTCAGCTTTCTGGGTCCTCGGAAATAGGAACGTGTGTTCTCTGCAGCGGTGACTGTCCACATGGTGAAGTCGGCAGGGACCCTTGTCATCCAGACATAATCCTTGCAGTGTGGCCACTTCTGTGCCCCCCCAGTCTGCAGGACATGATTGTCTCCTAATGGCTGAAGCTGTGGTGCTCCGTGCTGCAGCCTCTTCTGCTTTGAGTGTGTGTGGGGTGCATTGGTGGTCTCCGTGGCTTCTCTGTGTGATGCTGGTCCAAAAACCAAATGACCGTGTGTTTGCTTGAGGCGGGGTCTGAGATGCATCCCGCTTCCCACTGAAGAAGACAGAGCTGCCGTCTCCCTCTTAGTGTCCAGTGGTCACCGTGATGCTGACGTCGAGCGGCGCTCATGGAAATTCTGGAAACACACATGGACAATTCGGCGTCTACACGGCCTTCCCCCTACAGAAAATCCAGGCTTGGTTTGCACGTCTTGGGAAGGTAGCGGACGTCATGAGAAGGACCTGCAGATTCAGAGGTGGGAAACGCCGTGAATAACTTCAGGAAAATGTGGGTGCCCAGGAGACCGTGTCCTGACCTCTCCTCGCGGAGTAAGTGCGGTTACTGAACGGCGAGTCTGCTCTTACCTGTGCTGTCCTTCCACAGCCAAATGACGTTAGCACCAGGTGTGGCTCTCAGATGACGGCCGTGGTGTGCGAGAGGCCAGGAACCCCACGCTCCCCACGTCAGGGCCCCTCTGCTCGGGCTCATCTGCGTAGAGTACATCCTGGGAGCCACTGTCACGCTCTGACCCATCAGCAGGAACCACCTGTGTTCTGAGTGAAACTCTCCCCGTTGGGGGCAGGTGGGGCCCTTGTGCCCCGGAGGGAAGTCGTCCTCTGGATGCAGGCTGGTGGCCGCCGCCCTGCCTGTTGGTGCTGGCCAGAGCATCTACAGGTGCCCTTGGCATTGTGGGGGCTCCTGGTGCTGACAGTAGCAGTCAGCTCAGAGCTGGGGGACTCATCTGTCTCAGCAGGGCGGCCGCGCCCCTGTCTTCCTTTGTCTGCACGTTAATTCCCTGGCTATTCTCAGGCCTGAGTTTCATTGCAGTTTATATAAAAGCCAAGACTAAAATTTAGCCATGACAAAGCTACTATGCTGGCAGGTGAAAATGTGGATGTGAATGTTGGAAATTTTTTAAAAACTTTTATTTAATGAATATAAATTTCCAAAGTAGAGCTTATGGATTACAATGGCTCCCCCCCCCATAACTTCCCTCCCACCCGCAACCCTCCCTTTTCCCGCTCCCTTTCCCCTTGCATTCACATTGAGATTCATTTTCATTTCTCTTATATACAGAAGATCAGTTTAGTACATATTAAGTAAAGATTTCATGTTTGCACCCGCATAGAAACACAAAGTGAAAAATACTGTTTGAGTACTAGTTACAGCATTAAATCACAATGTACAGCACGTTAAAGACCGAGATCCTACATGAGGAGTAAGTGCACAGTGACTCCTGTTGTTGACTTAGAATGTTGGAAATTTAATGTATGTGCCATGATTTTTAAGTAGTGATGATAGCCAGGGTTTGTTTTGTGCCTGTTGGGAGCTGGGCACTGCTGTTTGCATGGCTTATCTCTGTCACCCTTGTCCCCAGGGCGCAAGGTGGAAATGCAGGTATCAGGCTCTCCGTGTGCATGACAAGGCTGAGCGTGGAGGAGGTGGCCCATGCTGTCTGCGGGCGGCATGAATGCCTGGCTCCATCCCCACCTCTCACAGTGCTGAGTGGCCCGGAAGGAGCCGGGGTCCCCATGCCCTTGGAGGGATGCCCAGGGATCCCCTGAGGCACCCCAGAAGGGGCCTGGACCACATCACTGTGCCCATGACATGGGAGGCGGGAGACCTGGGCCACAGCACTGTGCCCGCGACACAGGAGGCGGGAGACCTGGGCCACAGCACTGTGCCCGCGACACAGGGGGTGGGACCAACGCCACCGGAGCTTCTCAGCCAACCTGAGTGACCTCGGGAATCTCCCTTACCTGGGATACGCTGTGGCCAGGGGACTTCCCTCAATTTATGTATGAGGGCACTTTTAGAAATTCACGGAAAAGAAGAATTAGAAGATGTTTCTCTGGGTGCAAAAAAAAAAAAAAAAAAAACCCTTTGAAGTCTACGTGCTGTCATTTAATAATACACGTTTTCCGGGAACCCTTGGAAGACCCTTCACAGGCGTGAATATCAGAAATTTTGTAAGAAAATAAACTAATTGCATTTTTCACAGAGTGTTTGACATAGCTTCATAGATAGCGAGTTAAAGCCACACCCATGTCGGTGTACAAGGAGCACCTGTGCTTGGCCACATTTGAGTGGAGTCCCTGTGACCTCTAAGGGACACGTAGGAGGAGACAGGTGCACACTTCCCACGCCATGAGGGGCGTGCTGGAGTGGGTGCATGTGTGCATGTGTGTATATGCATGCATATGGTACACATGCGTGTGCATGCCTATGCGGGTGCATGTACTGTACATGCTCACATGTGTACCAGCGTGTGCATGTGCTTGTGTGTGTGTATGCGTGCACGTGTGTGTGCAGCTGTGTGCATGTGTGTGTGCATGTGTGTTGGGAGGTTTGGGGACACTGTGATTAGTGTGCTGCTACAGACACATGTGAGAACAACAGCACACTCCATGCTGGCTGAACCTCAAATGCTAGGATTTTGTTAGAACCAAAAATAACACCCTCTTTTTTGCACGTGTGGTGATGGTTGGTTTGTTTCAGTGTGCTGACATAGAGCAGTCTTGTATTCTGGAGCAAATTCGTGAGGTTGCGTCCCTTGTCCCTTTTCTCCTCGTTCCTGCTGATGCGCGTCCACGCCACAGCTCTCATAGGGAGACTGGTTCCTGCTGATGCGTGTCCACGCTGCAGCTCTCGTAGAGAGTGAGCGCAGAGCTGCACGGCCCGTGTTCCTGAGCCGGGCAGGGCTGCAGGAGGAAGTTTTTTGTGAATGCACAGGTGGTGGGCGTGACTGGGCCACGCGTGGCTTCAGTCCTCCAGCTGCCCCCTCACAAGTCTCCCTCGGGTCCTGAGTCCAGGGTGGAGCTGCGGTTACCGGTAGAGCCCTGGACTCCGATGGGCTCAAGCCTCAGCCAGCAACCACGGACTTGCCTCGTGTCCAGACATACGGGAGCTCAGGGAGGGAGGCTTGGCAGGAGCCTGGAAAGCCAGGCGTTGTCCCGACCCTGCCCGGGCCCATGTGCAACGCTCACCTCTCAGGGGGCCGGGAGCCTCCTCTGCGCTCTCTCTCTCTGAACTTCGGCCCCACGTGTCGCAGTTCTCATCGCTCTGATTGCAGAGCTCTGGGAGGGAGCTCATGGCCTGGTTGGCCGTGCTGGCGGCTCCATGGCTGTAGCCTGGTAGGGGATCTGCAGTTGTAGGGGCCGCAGGTGGGAATGGTTCTTAATGAGCAGACTCCGCCCTCAGGCCCTCGGGGGCCACTCCAGGGGCTGCCCGGGGTCTTCCCTTCTTTCCAGCTCTCTCGCCGGCTTGTGGCGTGGCGCTGGCTCTGTGGGAGCTGGTGCTGTGGTCCATGTGGCCGTGGGCTGACGGCCCACTGAGCAGGTGAGTTCTTAGTGGCCATGTTCCCTGTGGGATCCCTTTGAGGGTCGAAGTGGTGGCCCCAGTTCTGATTTCTGTGACGGGCAGGTGGCTGGGAGTGTGGGTTTTCTTAGGGGCTGACTCTTCCAGTTGTAAAAACACTCTCGCTCCAGAGTGAGGCCCAGTGTTTGACAACCTTGTGGGCACCACTGTTGCTAGCAGATTCCAGGCTGTGACTGGGTCAAAGAACCTGAACTTTGCTATTTAATAGTCAGCTTGAGAAGTGGGGCAGCTCTGAGGATGAACATCAGTGTTGCTACTGTCAAGTTGAGGTTGGTGCCAGTTGTAGAATCCAGCCAGGTCCGGTGGCCAGTGGGCCCCTGAGCCCACTCCAGGCATCTGTCCACCATGCGTGCTTTCACCATTATGTCAGTGATTAAAGGGAAATCCGAGTTTTCATTCCATTGGATTAAAAGAACCTCCACGTTTGTTACGGGAAGAGGATAGTAGAAATATACACACTCAGGAATTGGAAAAAATCCAGCCCATGCCTCTAGTTCTGTTAGAGTTGATCGTGGCTGCTGTTGCTGATAGCCAAGGCCTGTGGGAGGCAGTGGAGCCGCTGCTTCCCCCAGGGGGTGGCTGCTGTGAGGAAGAGGGGCCCAGGCCTGCAGCTCCTGGCTGAGCTGGTGTGGCCCACCCGGGCCCACACGGCTGAGAACCGGCAGTGGGTGTGACTCAGGGCGCAGGCTGGAGCCTGTTCTGCAGGAGGTGCTCCTGGCTTTCCTGGGCCTGGCTGTTTGAGGACTGTGTGAGAAAGAGTGAGAGAAAGAAACATGGCCGAACGTGGTGGCGACGTGGAGAACGCACGTGTGGGGCTTGCGTGCTGGGTCCCTCAGAGGCGAGGCAGGTGGAAAGAGACTCGACTATTTAAGAAGTACTCTAATCATAGTCAGGTAGTTGGGAGAGCCCTGAATCTAAAAGCAGATGGATCATTTCGCTACCCAGCAGGAGAGGGTGAGGTATTTACAGCTAATCAAGAAAATATATCATTTCTAGCCCGATCAATTATGTGATATTTAAATGTAAATCTGAGCACACTTGAGGTAAACGGAACTCCTCGGGCAGGGACTGGCACCTGCACTGGGCCCGGCAGAGCTCAGTCCCTCGCGGGGCTGTGGCTGGGTGCAGGGCCTTGGCCAATCAGCCCTTAGCTGGTGAAGCCACAGCCGGCTGAAGCCAGCGGAGGTTTGCCCAGGCTCACTCGCTCACCCGCTCCTCCTTCCGGATAAATCCATTTTAAAGAATTACCACTACCCTTGGCGGTTTTCAGAGAAGCTGAGGTGCTGCATCCAGGGGATGTTATCAGCGCCCTGCTCGTTTTACGCAGTCCCGTACCTAATGAGAACCGTGGGACGTGTCCTGGTTTGTGCTAGGATTTTATTATTTAGAGCCCTGTTAACATAACTTCTCATACTGACTCTAAATGCTGCAGATGGCTCAGGCCCCAAGGGCCTCGTGCGGAGGGGACGAGGATTGGAGAGAGGGGGTCACCTGTCGGGGTGCTCGGCCCGGGCTGGGATTGCACACCCTGGCACCCGCGCTGGCAGCTCTGCAGGCTGGACATCTGTGCTGCCTGCTCCACTCTGCCTTGCCCACTTTGGTTTTTAGATGTGGAGATGGAGCGTCCACAGGGCAGATGTGCTCATCAGTGTCTCTGGTTTTCCCTAGGCGCTGCCGACACACAGCCACTGGACAGCACACAGCTGCAGACGCCGTCCTGAGAGGTAAGCCACCCTGTGGGGCCCTCCTGAGGCAACCTCCCCCCTCCCCAACTGCGATGCCTGGGAGCATAGTGGCGATTTTTCTTAGGTATGCAGAAGGAGCCCCTGCCCTGCAGGAGGGCTCTGTGGCTCTGACGGCTTCTAGCCCTGCAGGATTTGCTGTCACGGGTGGGGGAGTCTAGGTTGCTGTGTGCAGGCTGCGTGGCCTTGTGGGAGAGGAGGGTTTGCAGTAAGGCGATATTCAGTCATCTGAGCCACCGGCGTCCAAGCGGAGGCCCTGTGAGCTCAGACGTGGGCGGCTCCCCGTGTGCACGCAGGCTGGTGTCCCCTCTGAGGAGGGTGGTGGCTAAAGGAATCCAGCCCCTGCCCACCTTGGGTGAGAGTTGGGCCTCGGGTGTGACGGGACCAGCTTCTGTGGGTGCCGGGAGGGAGGCTCCCTGCTCGCTGGGGGGTCTCTGTGATCCTCTGGGGGGAGACTCCCGTGATCTCTGGTTCTGCTGCGTCGCCCCGTCTCCATGGCCGGTGCCCAGGTGCCCTCCTCCGTGCGGGCTCGGCAGTGGCGGGCTTAGGGTCCTGCCTGATCTGACGGGGCCTGGTTTGAGTTTGGGAACGTCTCCGAGCAAGGTCACATTGCTGGCCTTGGAGGTGAGGGTCCCAGCATGCAAGTTGATCCCTGTTGACTGGCACAGGCACACAAGATGGGGAGGGAACAGCCTCGTCCCACAGACACTGCAAGATGAGTGCTGTCCTCGTCTGAGTGTGTGCTTCTTGATGGCCAAGGGACTCCTCGCTGTGCTCGGGCACTGATGCCGTGGGTGTGCCTGCAGGCTGGGAGGATGACTTCACATCCTCGCCGAGGGAAATTTAGGAACGCACTTTATTTCATTGTATTCCACACGCTCCTCCCAAGATGGGGTTGACTGAGGTGGTTTGACCAGGTGGCTCTTAGCTGACAATCCACCGCATGTCTTGGCCGTGAAAACAGTAAGTGTTGGTAATTCTCCTGAGCTGTGGGGTCGGCTGCTCGGGCTCTAGGCCACAGTCCCGCCTGGGGGGGGGGGGGGTCCCTGCTCTGCAGTGGGCCTGCAGGGCCATCCTATGGCTGCTCCTCAGGCTGGAGCCTCTCATCCCTCGAGGACAGTCGGGGTGTTCCAGGGGACACCCCGCATTCTCACTCTGGCTGCTGGCCTCCCTTTTATCCCTACTGGTCCCACATGACCCCCTGCTGTCTCCTGTGACTTGTCTGTGACCTCCCACTATCTCTGACCTGTGACTTCCTGCTGTCTCCCTGTGACCTGTCTGTGACCTCCCACTGTCTCCTGTGACCTGTCTGTGACCTCACTGTCTCCTGTGACCTGTCTCTGACCTGTGACCTCCCACTGTCTCCTGTGACCTGTCTGTGACCTCCCACAGTCTCCTGTGACCTGTCTCTGATCTGTGACCTGTGACCTCACTGTCTCTGACCTGTGCCCTTCCACTTGGCTCATCCACACATGGCTTATCTCCTATGGCTGTGTTGGCCAGAAGAATGGTGGAATTTCTTACTCATGGAATCAGCCCCTGGGGACTTCGGACACAGCTGGGAGATACCGAGAAGCAAGGTTTTTCTCACGTGTTCTGTTGGAGCCTTCTGGGGCCTGGCTGAGAGTGGGTGCAGAGCTGGGCCTGCTCCTGTGGCTCTGTGTTCAGGTGCTCAGCTGGCAGTGCAGCCTCAGCCTGGCGTCCGCCTGCCAGTCCTGCGCCACGTCTGTCGCCGTCTCTTTGCCTTTCAGTACCAGCGCTTACTTTGCCTTTGAGTGTGGAAATTTAAATGCCAGTGGGAATATGGGCTCGAGAAGGAGCCGTTCCGTGTTGTGCGCATTATGTAGTGTCGTGTCAGACAGACATGTGAAACCCCGGTTGTGCAGAGGCACCCACGTGAACACAGGGTCCCCCGTCCGCGTTCCCCTCCGCCCCTCGGGTCCTGGGTGCACAGGAGCCTGTGGGGCGTTTGGTGTCTCAGCCGGGATCCCTGGTGGCTTCCTGTGCCAGGATCTGTATCTGGGACCCTGTGACGACGTGCCAGCAGATAAAATACAGGTTCCCTAAGGACACTGAGTGCTGTTGACAAAAGGATCCCACCTGTCTGCTCAGCTCGGGGCTGTGCTCACCACTGCCCGGTGTGGCCTGGGTGGGAGCTGACCATGAGGGTCTGTGGGGTCCAATGCCATGGACGGGGCACAGTTCTCTTCTGGATGGTGCTCTGGGTGGTTGGTTTACTGATGTCGCATTGCCACACCTGTTCATTTACATGTTTTCATCATACATGACGTTCCGTTGCCACACCCGGTGTATTTGACGGTGCCCTGAGGTTTTTTCTACTTTTCAATCCCTGTGTTTACTGCCTGTTGGCTCTGCTCTACCTGTGTCCTTTGCAGTTTGTTTTTTTCCTTTGGTTTAATAAGGGAGTGAAATTTGCACTAGTTTTGATTCCTGAAGTAGTTGGATATTCCTTCAGCTCTCTGAAACTTCAGTCAAGCTTTTGTTTCTGCATATTTTTCCACCTTCTACTGGGTTAACTGAATTTTCTTTATTCCTCTGTTCCTTCCTATTCTGTGTTCCTTGCTTTAATTTGATTTTTACTAGGCTCCGTGGCCTTCTAAGCCCAGTGAGACCACAGTTAACAAGGTTGGAAAGGCAACCTGAACGCCCGCAGCCGTGACAGCAGAGCCGGTGCTGGTGGGCAGGCTCCGTGCGGCCTGTCTGCCGAGGGCCCCTGCGTGGTGCTGAGTGCGGTCCCAGCTGCCTTTCACCCACCGTGCCTTGCAGACCCCGTCTCCTTTGAGTTTGCTGCTTTACTCAGAGTCACTCAGTATTTTAGCTGGTTCTCTGACTCGTGGTTCCTCTTCCAGTACATTCCTGGTTTGGACGCTAGGCTAGGAATTTCTAGCTGACAGTGCTGCTCTGAGCTCTTGGAAAATGCCCTCCTGTTGTCCTCTTCCCTCCCTTCCTCTGAGGACTGACCTCTGTGGGCCTGTTCGATCCTCTTTGGGACATAGCCTGATCAGCCCTTTCTCTGCCTGATTTCATGATTTTTCCCTGGGCGGGTTCTGACGTTTATGATAACCTGTTCCTTTGCTTTTAGTTTGTCTCGTGTGATACGCTATTTTGCAATCTAAGCACACACTGTTTTAGTAAATTCTTAATCCTTTCTGAGTCATGGATTTCCTAACTATTTTTCTGCACATCTGATGGACTCGTGTCCCCGTCCCTAACTCCTGACCACTGCTGTGACTGTGTGCGTACGTTCCCATTCTGCGTGCTGGGAAACCCCCTCCCCTGGTTGGAAGTTCTTTATCCGTCAGCATCCAGTCGCTGCTCAGCTGTGGGTGTCGGCAGGGATGTTGGTGCTGCAGTCACAGGCCGCACCCAGATCTCGTGGGCTCGGCCAGTTATGTCTGTCATGGGCTCGGCCAGTTATGTCTGTCGTGGGCTTGGCTGGTTACATCTGTCATGGACTCACCGGTTATGTCTGTCGTGGGCTCAGCCAGTTATGTCTGTCATGGACTCACCAGTTATGTCTGTCGTGGGCTCAGCCAGTTATGTCTGTCATGGACTTGCCGGTTATGTCTGTCGTGGGCTTGGCCAGTTATGTCTGTCATGGACTCGCCGGTTATGTCTGTCTCCAGCTGCTTGGCCTGGGCACTTTAGTGGGAGAACCCCACTTGGGTCAGCTCGGGGGCTTGAGTCGAGGGAGGGGCCCCCAGGGCTGTGCCGTGACCACCGGGTGCGGTGCACAGCTGCGGGGCCTGGACCTGCTCCAGAAGCTTCTTCCCACCGTCAACAGGTGCCAGCTCTGCTGACGCTTCACTGGCCGAAGCGGACATGTGGCCACAGGGCGAGGGCCAGGGACACAGTCGCGATTGCCTGTGGATTTGTGGAAAGCCCTTACTGCCTCCATTCCATTTGTTACAGGTTCATTTTTTTTTTTTTAATTTTTAGAGATTGTTCTTATCTTTGTTGTGTTTTGTCACTGCTTTCTGTGGCTTTATTTGTGAATTCCCTATGATTCTAAACACCGTATACTCTGAATTTTCACCCATGTTCATGAATCTTTGGTTTCTAGCACTTAAACTGCACTTAGGATTTATTTCGCCAGCTGACTCTGTGGCTGTGTTTTTTCCACATACAGCGTGTACTTCTGCATCGTGAGCTCACTGTAGATACAGGGCTCCTCCCCGGGAACGCCAAGAACCCTGTGTTGAGAGCGTTCTCCAAGGCCGCCCTTGCTCAAGCTTTCATTTAGGGCTTAGCCTAGCTCCGAATGGGTTCTACACAGGTTTTTTTTTTTTTAAGATTTTATGTATTTCAGAGGTAAAGTTACAGACAGAGAGAGAGGTCTGCCATCCACTGGTTCACTCCCCAGATGGCCACAGCACCTGGCATTGTGCCAATCCAGAGCCAGGAGCAGCTTGGGCCATCAGCAGAGAGCTGGATCGGAAGAGGGGCAGCCAGGACTCAAGCCAGTGCCCATATGGGACGCTCGCGCCAGGGTGGAGGCTTTACCTGCTGCGTCACAGCGCTGGTCACCTCAGATGCATTTCTGTGTTAATTTTTGCACCTCATGAGAAATTCTCATGTGGATCCCCTGTGAGTGTGTGATTTCATCAGACACACTCATGTGGATCCACAGCTCCGAGGTCTCTGCTCGACGGGCAACAGTTCCCACCTGGTTTTGAGACCATTTTGTCAAGTTTTTCATGTTCATTTCATGCTCACTTCACGTTCATTCCATGAACTTTATTTTGTTCCAGGATTTCGAGGTTGGCTCCCCATGGTCCAAGGCTGCATTGTGACCCTTTTAGGCACAAATACCCTAGCTCGCCAACCCTCTGTCCTACAGCAAGGGTAGTGTGTCCCAGAAAAAAATTTAAAAAATAAACAAATACGTTGGGGTTATATTTTATCTTTTTATCTGTGTTTAGCCATGGGCATTTGTCCGCACCTGCTGAGGCTGCCATGTGTTTAGAAGTGGAGGTTCTAACGGCGACTTTCTCGTCTGTGACAAAGGGCCTGCAGGGGCCTGAGCTACAGAGGTTTCCTTTTTTCCCCAGAAACATTTCACTGAAGGCATACGAACGTCACGCGTGCCGTAAATAGAACTTTGGGAACACAGTGATCTTCCTCTCTACTCGGGCTCCTGCCCTGCTGTGCTGGACTCAAGTCTGCATGAACCAGCAGGAAGGAGCAGGTCATCAGGTCTGCTGTCTGCTTCCGGCTCTGATGTTGATCTGTCCTGTCACCTACACATCACTCAGCTCTGCTGGCTCCAGAATGGAAATCCGATGCCTTAGTCAAGAGGGTTCTCTCTCAAGCTAAGCAAGTTCAGATCTGATGAGTTTGGAGAAAGAGCCTGTCTCCTCCCCAGTGCTTTAATATTGAATGATCTGATGATTTATGGCAGAATTCTTGTTAACTTGCATTACTGCAGAAACGTTGTCTTTGCTCCACTTGCTGTGGGGTGTCTTAGAGATAACGATAAGGAACGATGTGTCTTCCTCGGCCCAGGCTTGAATGAAAATAGCTGTTCAGAAAACCTCCAGAGGCGACAGTGACATAAAATGCTTGAGAGAAGCCCTTGATACAGCGCTCTCCCACGTAGCCTTCTCAGTGAAGCCTGCGTTACTGGGAGAAGGATGGGGGTATATTTTTTCCCTCTCAGGTTTGGGCTAAGACGTGGTGAGAAGGCCCAGTGTTCAGAACCTTGGGTAGAGAGAGCCCGTTGCGCACACACGGAGGGGAAGGGCAGCAGCGTCACAGCTCCCTGGGCTGTGGTGCCTTGTGTATGCTGCCGCCTCCTTCACACGGGTGCAAAGCCACAGATTCCACCCAAAGGTGGACTGGCAGCACTGGGAGGCCGCCGGTGGCTGTCGGTCTGTGTCTCAGTCATGTCGATTTTTAGAAAGCAGTGGAGCTGCTCATAGATCTGCCCAGTGCTGTACAGAATGTTGGTTAAAATCCAGCCTTGGGGTCCCTGATAGGCTGCATGTCACATGGCTCTGGTTTGGTCGTCTTGGCTGGAGCTGACTCACGATGGGGCTGGAGGGGGTGTGAGCTGGGTGGCTGCTGGCAGCTTGACCAGCCGAGAACCCTGAATCACACAAGCAAGGACACGCTAGAGGAGTCCCGCACGTCCAGAGCCGGGACTGGACTGTCCTGTCGGAGCAGCCCCACAGGGAGCTTGGTACAGAGCCATCGATGGATGTCAGGACAGCTGTGGGGCCAGCGCCAGCCCGCCGAGATCTGTTGCAAGGGAGGCAGACCCCTGTCTGCAAGGCGGGAGCTGAGTCTTGGAGCAGTGGTCATGGGGATGCACCCCTTCTGCCATCTTTGAAATGGCAGATGAGCGGTGAGACGTGTGGTGACTGGGGCCTCGCTGGAGGACTCACCTTTTAACAGAGCCGGGATCACAGGTGTGCTCAGAGCAGGTGGATTCCAGGTCTGAGGGGTGCAGGATTAACTGTGCTGGCCATGGCGGAAGCTGATGTGGCCCCAGGAGTGCTCCTAACAGCTTGGGAACCAAGAAGTCGGTGCGCAGGTGGTTGGACTCAGCTGTGGAATAATCTTCTTAACCTCATCTGTGCTCTGCAGGCAGAAATTGAGTGGGAAAATAACACCTTCCTCCAAGTGGCTGATCACGGCAGAAGCCAGGAGCATCCGCGGTGCGTGAGGACAGAGTTGTCCCGAGGCTGATAATTTGGGACAAAAGAGGCAGGCAGTTGCCGTGGAGTGCTGTGTACAGTGTAAGATAAAGACATAATGACTGTGCCTAAATAAAGAAAAGCAGACTAGAAGCCCGGGGAGGCTCTTTGTGTCCGTAAAGCCGCTATTTGCGTGGGGCCTGAAGCCCTCTTAACCCCGTCGTTAATTTTTCTGAAGCAGCTGGAAACGAATAGCTCTCCGACAGTGTTGAACGGAGGCTTGTGCATCGAAATTAACCAGGACCCCACATGCATCCAGGCTGGGCAGGTCCCCCGGCTGCAGGCTTTGTGCGAGGGGGACCTCAGTGTGGTGGCAGTCTGCTGTCCTGGATGCCCTGAGTGGAGCAGACCTGGCCATGGTGGACTCGGTCCCCAGCCCCTGGCAGAGCCTGGGGTGGGGTGGGGTGCACACAGCCTACCCTGCAGAGCTTCCACCTTTGTCTTCAAACGCTGCTGGGCTGAGCTCGCCCAGGCAGCGGCCGAGGCTCAAGCACACGCATTGCGGCAGCCGGGAACCCGGCGTCCTCTGAGGACCACAGCAGGAAGAGGAAAATGCACCGGTGCCAGGCACAGCAGGCACCGCAGACCATGTGTAGCCGACTCTCAGGGTTCAGCGGGGGACCACAGACCACGTGCAGCCAACGCTTGGGGTTCAGTGGGGGACACTTGGGCTCAGAAGTGTTTGTTGCAGAGCCACACACAAGGCCGGATGCTCCCTGTGCGGAGGGTGGGGACCCGTGGCTAGGGGAGCCTGTGCTGCAGGGTGGCCGCAGGGCCTGTGAGTCCCACTGGAGACCCAGGCAGGAGACGGCAGAGGCGCTCACTCGCTTCAGACGCAGCAGGCACCGGGGGACCTCGCGGCACGCACGTACAGCAGCCTGGGAGCGATGGCTCCCATGGCTGGGGTCAGCAGGCCCAGGATTCCAGACGGGTGGGGCAGCCCATCTGGGGAGGTGTTGCGGCCACAGTCAGTAACCGCATGTATTTCAGAGCATCTGCGAGACTAGGTTTCAGACATGTCACCACAGCCTAAGCAAAGTGATAAATACACTAATTAGCCCAATTTAAACATTCTGCACGACGTCTGTACATATATCACAACGTCGCGCTTTACCCCATGGATGTGTAGTTAGGATTGTCAGCTCCAGACATTAATAAAAGCATCGCGTTGGGCATGATCATGGCTGCGATTATGGATATCAATTAGAGCAAAAGCCAAGCAGCCCTCGTGCAAGGGTGGTGACGGTGCTCAGCTGGCAGGTCTTTGGCAGCCCACCAGCGACTCCACGACGTGACCGCACGCAGGTGGAGTGGCCACGTGGGTTTCCGGGTCCTTCCACCTGGGTCTCTGGCACAGCTGGGGTGTAGATGCGGTGGCTAGCTCTCTCCGGCTGTGGCTGGGTCTCTGAGATGTTTAAGGGTAGGAGTGCGGGGCGCCTGCACTCCCTCCCTCTGCAGCCTGCTCACCTCTGCTCCGAGTGATGGGAGCAGCGTGGATGCACCCTCAGCAGGTGCATATGATCCGCGTCTTGCTGAGACCTGTCCCGGCACCAAGGGTGTGAGGAGCGGGCTCTGCCGGGGCAGGAGTCGCCCCCTCTGCGTGGCAGAGCCCCTTCCTGCCCCCTCCCAGCACTCCCCTTTCCCCTGTGCATGGTCCTTGTTCCTTTGGTGAGTGCACAGCTAATGGCCATCCCCACCTGGACTCACGTGACCACCAGCTCCCGGATGCTGCCCAGCCCAGTCTGAGTGTCCGCATCAGACCGTCCCCTGCTCCACTTGGTCTGGGGCCCCGGGAGAAACCAGACTTGATCCCAGCTCGCTGGGGGCAGCAACAGGCTGCAGGCCGCGTGTGGCTCAGCTCTCCACAGGGTGTCCTCCGGGAGTCGGGATGCTGGAGAGACTTGCTCTTTTTCCTTGGGAATTCCTGGCTGCGGAGATGGCTTGGTGCACGGTTATCGCAGCAGCTCCACAGCTGGCCTGGCACCTCTCGGGCCGCCCAGCATGTCGGGGGCCTCTGGGAGCTGCTTGGGGGAGGCCTGGTGCAGCCCGCGGTTCAGCGTCTCTGCTGCAGGGCCGGCAGGCTGGCGACAGTGCCGTTCACGTTTTTTTTTTCTTTTTCTTGCATCCAGGATCAGGGGACTTTGCGCCACAACAGAGAATATTCTACCTTCTTCCTTGAGACCTGAGCAAAATGAACTTCAGTTTACTTAGCTTCCTTGCTTCAGGGAAACCTAGCTCGCAGCAGGGTGGGCATTAGACTCAAGTACATCTCATGTCTGCTCTGGGCTCTCTTGTTCACGTGGCTAAAAGTTGGCAGTGCCCAGCCCGGACCGCCTCACCGGCTGCAGGTGTCGTGAATACAAACATGCACAGAAAGACAGATTTACCTGTTTTTCCACCGAGATTCTGCAAAGCAAAACCCAAGCTGCAGAGAGATTGGTGATTGATACTAAATTTTGACAGCTGAGAGTATATTTTCAGCAACAAGATGAGTAACTTGGGCTAAAGGGGACCAACGAGAGGAAAACTTGGATTTATTAGCAGTCTTTGCAGGGAGCTGGCTGTGTCCTCTCTCCAGGCATACGTGGTGCCCGAGCCCAGTTACGCGGTCCTGCGCCGTGTGCTTGTTTTGATGGACAGCGTGGTTGCCTGCCTTCCTCGTAGTCCTGCCTGTGTTTGGAGCCGCACCTTCACGTGGTGATTTAAAGCCGTGATAGCCAGTCTGTTGCTGAAAGGATACTCGACAAAAGCGTATTTCACTTACAGGTTTCTAAACCCTTTGCAGCTGCTGTCTTTTAAGTAATAAAATGTGTAAATTGTACACTCGTCAGTGGTTTACGGCCGCTCCAAGGTGGAAGGGCTGGGCACGTACCCACTGACCGGCGACAGGGCTGGGCATGTGTCAACTAACCAGTGACAGGGCTGGGGATGTGCCCACTAACCAGCGACAGGGCTGGGGATGTGCTCACTAACCAGTGACAGGGCTGGGGATGTGCCCACTAACCAGTGACAGGGCTGGGGATGTGCTCACTAACCAGCGACAGGGCTGGGGATGTGCCCACTGACTGGCGACAGGGCTGGGCACGTGCCCACTGACCAGTGACAGGGCTGGGGATGTGCCCACTAACCAGCGACAGGGCTGGGCATGTGCCCACTGACCGGCGGCAGGGCTGGGCACGTGCCCACTGCCCAGTGACAGGGCTGGGCACGTGCCCACTGACCAGCGACAGGGCTGGGCATGTGCCCACTGACTGGCGACAGGGCTGGGGACGTGCCCACTGATCGGTGATGCTCGGGTCGCACAGACTTTGGTTCTGATTTCTTGTAGCTCCTCCTGCTCTTTAGGGTTCTTGATGGAAAAGGGACGCAGTACTTCCACCCAGGGTGGACACCGCGGCCCACTTGACATTCTGGGCGATGACATGTCCTGGGGGTTTCTGTGACCTTGGCCTAGCTCAGCCCTCTGAGTCGCGATTCTTGGAGTAACCACACGGACTCAGAGGCGTCTGCCACACAGGGAGACATGGATGTGGTGACGTTGTGTTCAACAGCAACTAACCCTGGCATGGCAAGTGCTGGGTGAACACCCTTCCCTCTCCCCCGGGGCGTTGAACGTCTTTGGGAAGAATGCACGTGAAGTGACCCTTCTCTGCCCCCGGCAGCTGGGATGCTCCGAGGGACTGGTGAGGTTTTAGTTGTAATCCAAACCGAACAATCAGCAGGGTCACCTTGCGGAGGGGAGGGAAGGAAGCGTGTTCTCCAGAACCTGGGAGACTGACCCTGGGTGGCCTCTGCCTCGGGTCCCCACACAGAGGCTGCCCCGGTCAGCGCTCTCAGAGCGAGGGCTAACGGAGCACAGTGGCGACGCGGCCTGGCGCTGAAACCCGGGGCCACTTCCCACCACGCCGCTGTGATGCTGTTACCGTGGCCGTTTGCTGGTCATTGTGATCGACGGCCGGGTCTCTGTCCTAAGGTCCCAGAAAGCGTCGAGCAGGAGGGGACGGGCCAGGTGCCAGTGCAGAAGCACGAGGCTGTGTTTTCTCTCGCCGGGGGACGCCAGCCACGAGAGGGTCTTTCCCCGGCTCCCCACCTTGCAAGAGTTGTGACCAGGCCCGGGGGGGAGGGGTCCAGTCCTTCATCATTCCAGGCCTTTTCACCCCGTCCCAGCAGCTGTTGTCTCAGAATGGCACCACGTTCTTGTCGGGAGATCTCCTCCGACCTCCGGCAGCCCTGGGATGCGGTGCGATGGTGGCTGCACGGGACTCGGGGCCACAGAGTCGGCCGACTCCTCAGGGCCCAGCCAGACAGATGGGGGTTGACGGGGGGCTTGGCCGGCCCGTGGTCTGCTCGGGAGAGCTGCCCACACTTGTGTGAGGGCTGCAGCAGAGCGTGCTGGTCTGCGTGGTGAATGCCCGGGGCTCCTGCATCTCTTCCAGCGCGACTCTTCTGCTGCACACCTTGGTGCCACCGCTCCTAACGCGGGTGACGTGGGCACCGTGCTGGCTCAGCAGCACGGAGCTGTCAGTAGCGCTGTCTACCTTCGGGCTGAGTGAAACGCTAGCTGGGATGGGCTTCACACAGCTCGCGTGCGTGGGGCCCTACCTGATGGCTTCTGCTGCTATGCAGATACTGCACCTTTCTAAAGATCGGACAGAGTGTGTGGGGTGCAGGCCTTGCCCAGGGGAGTCAGGGAGCAGGTGACGAGACCTGTGCCACCTGGACACCCAGTGTCAGGAGAGAGGGGGCGCGGGGTGAGGTGGAAAGGAGGGGCAGGCTGTAAGCTGCCGTCTCTGCCGCTGGGCGCTGCCCACAGAGAGCAGACTTGAGTGTGGATTGTGAGGAATTTTTATTGCCTTTTTATTTTACGGTAAAAAATACTGTATTCTTGAGTCCTATACTATTTCTGGAATTGTCAGGATTTTCTTTGTTCTTTTGTCCCCTCCTAAACAATTCAGTTTCATCTTCCTTAGAACCAGAAGTAGTGTTGGGGGGGGGGGCAGGTCATTTTCCTGATATTCCGTCTTCTGTGTTTGGCCAGTGTGATGTGGAAAGCATCCTTGTAGAATGCTGCAAACTGACTTTCTCAGGCTTTCTCCGTGCCGCGCGCTGCCTCTGCCGAGTCGCTGGTGGGGAGGGGAGGCTTCCCCGGCTGCTGGGCGTGCCCTGTGTGATGTGGCTCCCTGTTCCGTGGCTTCTCTCACGCGGCAGGCCATGCCGAGCAGGGCGTCACCCGTGCACATGCAGTCCTTGCACAAGGGGCGACTTGCTGAGGTGCCACGGTGTGCACCCATCCCGCCTACTCACTCCTTGGTTTGCCTGTCGCCGAGGGTCGGGGCACTGCTCAACACAGATGCTGTGCGTCGGTGGCCTTCAGCAGAGTGGTGCTGCCCCCGGCAGACAGGTGGCAACGTCTGTTATCCACACGGCCTTTAGGGCTGCGCTCCCTGTGTCTCAGGGCAGAGCCCCGGGAGCTGCTGGTTGCCCTGAACGCCTGGGCGGGAGTAAGAGTTCCGTGACCAAACAGAAGACAGCCTCTCAGGAATCGTTTCCTACGCCCATCACTTAGGAGGTGGCTTCTGCTGGACGCATGAGGGGGGCACTTGGCCCCAGGTGGCAGGCCTGGCCCGGATCTGGCCCTCAGTGTGTGTAGCTACGTGGGATCTGAGAAGTGCTAGGCAACAACACAGGCGTACACCAGAGTGACAATGAGAGATGTACCTTGTGGACAGCTGACGTGCAGGCTGAGCGAGCTGGGGACCGTCAGCTTCCTTCTGGGTCAGAGAAGGGGAGGCGGTGACCAGATCCTGGAGGCTGGAGCTAGGAGCTGTCCAGGGACTCAAAGGAACCCTCGCCCCACACCGCAGTGGTCAGGAGAGGGCTGGGGGCTGGACAGGGCCTTGGTCCACCCAGAGTCCTCCACGCCATGTGACGCGTTTCCAAGGGGCTGAGACACCATCCACAGGGAAGCCTAGGCCGATCAGGGAGAGCTCAGGTCCTGAGACTGGCAGGGAGTGTGCAGCTTAATTAACCCTTTCGAGGGGCAGTGCTGTGGGTATCATGACCAGGCTGGGTCTGTCACACCCCGTGTGGCCGAGCCCCATGCTGTGCTGTCCCCCAGGGGTCAGCTTCCTGCCTCCATGCCAGGTCGTCTCTGTGTCACCGAGGAAGGAGCCAGCCTTTCCCAGGTGTCTCCCAGACCACGCACTGGCTGGTTACCAAGTCCCCTGGGCACATCCTCCCCTCCTCCAAGGCAGGTGTCACTGTGTCCTGAGGATATGAAGCTGGGTCTCCGAGATGCTCAAAGATCCTGCCACTTTGAGCCCTGCAGCCTGCAGGCTGAGAGCAAGCTGGGAGCAGCTCTGGGACTCCCGAGATGCCCCCGTCCCACTGTACCAACACAGGGGTCACTTATCTCATCTCCTTTGAGAGCCACGTCACAACCATATATGGCCAGCCCTGCTGTGGCTCCCGTTGTACAGAGGTGGACCCCCTATGCCATGTGGCTTGCTTCATAGCTCCTGGGAGCTCTGGGTTTACATCCAGATCTGTCTTACTGTAAAACCTATTCTTCCCATTGCACTCTGACACTCCCGCCAAAAACAGGAGTCTGGCCTGTCTCTTGCAGACTTGACGAGGGTGGGGCTAATTGGTCAGCATCCTCTCCGGTGCCTCTGTATGATTTAGAGCCGCCTTCATGGTGGTATCCATGGCAAGCCCCGTGGTGCACACATCGCGATCCTGGCGGAGACAGCAGGGATAGGAAGCAGAGAACATGCAATCTGTGTCTGTAATGTAGGTGACTGTATTCAGATAGAAAACAGAGTGCGAGCTGCCGTTTCCAGTTCTGCGGTCTCCTCCTAATGCCACGAGGAGTTACAGTGGACACGGCAACAGCTGAGCCAGTGTGGCGCTGGCCGCGGCGCCGAGGGAGGTCCCTGTGGTGTGTTAGCCTTGTGCGGGGGGAGGGGAGCACTGGTGCCCGCGTGGTCAATTTCAGTTCATCTGAGTCAGGAATGAGACTGTGCTGGGGCTGGAGCCCAGCTCTGCGGCCAGCTGCCGGGAGATGGCCCGATGGCCTAGGGCGTTCTGCACAAAACGGGAGCAGCGCCCATCTCTGGGCCGCTGCCGCAGGCGCTGGCGGAGCTGGGAGGGGGGAAGCAGCGAGGCTGGTGCCCTCACCGATGCTGTGCTTGCGGCTTCCATCCCGGTTTCTTGTGCTCCTGCCTCTGAGGACGGCAAAGCCACGACCTGGCAGAGGCGGGAGTGCCGTCTCCACGGTCCTCCAAAGTGATGACGACAGGGTTCCCGTGTCCAGACTCCACAGTGTGAGCTGAGGGCAGGTCATTTCATCAGAACGCGCTGACACTTTTCAGCGACGTTGCCGTCCCGGGTGTCTGTCTGTCCATCTCGCCGAGCCCCGGAGGACAGTTAGCAGTTAGAAGGCAGCCTTGTGGGGATGAGCGACGTTGCCGTCCCGGGTGTCTGTCTGTCCATCTCGCCGAATCCCGGAGGACAGTTAGCAGCTAGAAGGCAGCCTTGTGGGGATGAGCGACGTTGCCGTCCCGGGTGTCTGTCCATCTCGCCGAGCCCCGGAGGACAGTTAGCAGTTAGAAGGCAGCCTTGCGGGGATGAGGCACTGCACTGCGCCGTGAAACTTGTAGCAGTAGGACAGATAGGCACAAGCTGATCTTAGGGTCTCGGTTCCTAGTAACTGAACGCGTCTGTTAGTGCTTCCAACCAAGGGGAAAAATCCTGTCGTCCCCGTTTTTAAGGGACAGCTCTCCGAGGTGCATTTAGGCCATCGCCTCGACGATACCGTCTTGATTTTTCCTTTTTGCATTTTTTGTTCTGTCTCCAATAGACTGCTTTCACAGTCCACAGAATACGGTTTAGAGTGACCCAGCTCAGCTTTTCATGGGGAAGACATTTCTCACTGCATCTTTGTCCTCTCACGGGATAGGGAAGTCACTGTTTCACAGGTCGTGTGTGGTGGACCTGATGATTTGGGTTCACTGCTAAATTTTTAGTTTTGAAAGCCCCTATGGCAGTTACATGGTTTGGTTTTACCAATGGCCGTGGGAGAAAAGCCAGCAGGGCTTTGCCTCCGCTGCGGGATGTGCCCCTGGAAATAGCCAGCGCCGCTCTCCACTTGCTGTATGGCAGCTCCCCGGGTGACATCAGCTCCCTGGGTGATGTCACTCCCTGGGTGACATCACTCCCTGGGTGACATCAGCTCCCTGGGTGACATCAGCTCCCTGGGTGATGGCAGCTCCCCGGGTGACATCACTCCCTGGGTGACGGCAGCTCCCTGGGTGATGTCACTTCCTGGGTGACGTCACTCCCCGGGTGATGGCAGCTCCCCGAGTGACATTACTCCCCGGGTGACATCAGCTCCCTGGGTGACATCAGCTCCCTGGGTGACGTCACTCCCTGAGTGATGTCACTCCCCAGCTGACGGCAGCTCCCCAGGTGACATCACTCCCCAGGTGACATCACTCCCTGGGTGATGCGTTTTCCCGCAGCCTCCCTTCCCCAGCAGTCTCCAAGGACTCTTCCTCCTGAAATTGGGCCGTTCCTCCTCGTGTGTGTGAAAACGTCCCCAGTTCCCTGCAGTAGGTGCCGGCTTTACTCGGCTCCCCCAGTCTCCTGGGTCCAAGAGGTGGATCCCAGGAAACAGAAGCAGGCTTTGTATATTCCACTCCTCCTCTGCGTGATGAAGGAGCAAGGGATGGGGACAGAGAGGGGAGAGAGGCGAGGTGGAGAGGCAGAGTGCTGGCCTCTGTCTGCACCTCACTCCCTGCAGAGACGCCAGCGTCCTAGCGAGTCTCTGCCCACCTCCCTGTAAGAGCAGGAAGCGGTGCGCTTTGTGTACCTCGGGAGTCTGGGGAGCCTCATCCCGTTCAGCCCAGAAGAATTCACCAGCTGACCTGTGAGTTTGCATCCAACTAAATCTTTTTGTACGTAACCCTAAACAGCAGGTGTGCATCCCAGAATTGTGATTCAGGTCTCTGTCTCTGGTCATCCACGACACACTTTCTGTGTAGTTCCTCCCTCTGATAGAAGATAACAGGGAGAAAGCTACCTCGAGCCAGTGCGTATCGCAGAGCTTGGGCGCGTGTTTTTTGAGGTCTGTCGCAAGCCTCATCTTGTGGCCTCTGCATGCGTCACTTAGTTGAATAGTGGAAGACTGTTTTATGGAATACGCTGTACCTGAAAACTTTACATTGAAAATACACAGGCTTAGCTGCAGTTTGTGGAGACCCCAGCTACGAAGGGCGCTTGTCCCCCACGTGCTGACCCAGGTGTGACCTCTGGGCTAGGCCCAGCCTTGGTCTTCTGATACCTGTTAGGCATATGTGTACAGCGTGTCCTGCCTGACCTGTGAACAGGTAGAGCGAAAGAGCCACTGTAGCACAGAGATAAAAACGTGGAAACCACGCTGATGTGCAGGAGGGCCGCGTGCTGGTCAGTGGCAGGCGGGTTCTTGGGCAGCCTCTGGAGTGAGAGAGCAGGACACAGGAGCTGCTGTTCTGGATTCTGGGGCACAGCGCAGCGAGGTGGTGGCTGATGCTGAGTGTGAGGGTGCCGGCCACCCACGGCCGAGCCGCATCCTCAGGTTTCCGCAGACGGGAATCTCACTCCCAGGCATGCACAGCGGGCGAGGGAGGGTGGAACACCTCTCGACTGGTGGAAGGTCACCTCACTTGGGCTGAATTGCTCCTTCTGTTAACACAGGGAGAAAACCACCGAAGCCTGTTTCTCTGGCACTCCTGGAAGGTTCAGTGTTTGCGCCTTCAACCTCTGGGCCCTACTGAGCACGCGGGGTTAGGGTCCCTCTGCCAGCAGCTAAGTTTCCACTGAACGTCGGTCTCGTCTCGCTTCAGCTGCAGCCTTCTCAGGGCATTGTGACTGTACACCTCGGTGGTGGGGAGATGTGCGAACACAGCTCCCCAACACCCCCTCCTGTTCCCTCTTCTGGTGCCAAGACCTCCTGTGTGCCCCCATCAGGCCGAGCTTGTATGTGGACATGGGTGCCTGAGGACACAGGCTGCCTGATCTTGTAACTTTTGTTTTTTGTTAAGATTTATTTATTTGAAAGAGTTACACACAGAGAGAAGGAAAGGGAGAGAGAGAGAGAGAGAGAGAGAGAGAGAGAGAGAGAGAGAGAGAGGTGTCTTTGATCCATTGGTTCACTCCCCAGTTGGCCGCAATGGGGGAGCTGTGCCGATCTAAAGCCAGGAGCCAAGAGCTTTCTCTGGGTCTTCCCACACGGGCACAGAGGCCCCGAGGACTTGGGCTATCTTCCACTGCTTTCCCAGGCCATTGCAGAGAGCTGGATCGGAAGTGGAGCAGCCAAGACTTGAACCTGCACCCACATGGGATGTCGGCACCGCAGGTGGCCGCTCTACCTGCTACACCACAACACTGGCCCCTTAACTTATTTTTGACACCCCCAAATGTATAGGTGTTAACAGACAAGGCCTCTTTATGATTAAGCCCATTCCCATAGCTCTGATTCTACATATGGTAGGTGGGACTTGGGACCTGAAATGCGAATCGATCACATGTGCTTGCGTGATGAGGAGGAGTTTATTGAAGGGAGGTGCGAGACTGTGAACCCTCTGCGTTTGAGGCTTGAACCCTCTGCCTTAGACGCTGCTCGTGCACGGTTGTCGTGAGAGCTGTGGTTACAGAATGAGGGGCAGAGTTTCTTCCCCTGCCAACTCAGCCGCACCTCGCACGTAATGGTGAAGAGGCCATGATAACGCGGAATCCAGTGCTGATTTCAGCTCCCGTCGCTGTGATGAACTCAGCTGAGGGCTGGACTCGTGCAGCGTGCCAATAACCCGCGTGGGGCTGCTTTGGAAACGGACACGTTGTCCCCATTCCTGTCAATTCCGGGGAGCTGGCATTTAAACTGCTCACAGAACAGGTACGAGTCGTCCAGCGTTCCTCTCCCTGCTGCAAACACACCGTTACTCTTCCTGCATTAATTAAAGAAAATCGAGCCGTTATTATTCAACAGCCTGGGGTTGTCTCTCCAGGTATCACACGACAGGCATTGATAGGAGGAGCAGGCAGTCCCAGGAAGCCCCAGCTGGAGGGAGACTAGCGGGAGGTTGTAGCAATTAGGAAACGTTAGTGGAATCACAAAGGCTCCTGATTTCAGGCAGTGAGGAGGACGGCACCCCCCACACCTCCCCGGCTGCGTTTAGACGCCAAGGCTGTCTTCCTGTCTAGAGGTGAGACAGAGGGTAACCGTCTCTCGGAAGCACAGGGTCCTTCCCTAAATTGAGCCTGGCCTTGCATCCGATGGTAGAAATGACAACGCTGGCCACACAGGAACCCGGCAGAACGCTGACTTGGGATGACTTAGAAAGGGCTTCTTTCTGCTACCCACTCCAGCATTTCATCGGTTCTAGCATTTCATCGGTTCTCCTGAGTAGCACGGTGCTGCCCCTCAAGGCTGTCATGGTTTTATGGGGTTAGAAAATGCAAGGTACAGCTGTCCACACTGATGGCCTGGATTCATGCTCACCTCCCTCCAGGACACTCTGACTGGGAAGACAGCAGCCGCCTCCTGTGCTGCAGAAGCCAGTGGTCAGCATGGGTGGCCATGGTGTCCGCAGTTCCACACGCCCAGGTGCAGCCAGCCTCGGATGGGAGACACTGAACACGTATGCATTTTCCCCTGTGATCGTACACAAACCAGGACAACAGCTGTCTGCAGAGAGGCCGCTCTGTCCTGGGTTCAGGACCTCATTAGACGTGCTCTGAGGCGCCCAGGGCAGCCATGTGGGCCACATGCATCTCTGTTCTGCTGAGCTCAAGACTGGAGCCTGTGGGACTCCTGGGATGAGGCCCCATGGGGACCAAGGGCCAGGTGCATGCCCTTCCCCCATGGCACTCACAGCTGGATCCCCAGCCTGGGTCACTCTCTCCACCTCAAGAACACGTCGTGAAATGAAATGTACTTCTGGTGTATAGTACCTTTTTTTTAAAAAAAATTATTTATTTGAGAAGTAGAGTTATAGACAGTGAGAGGGAAAGACAGAGAGAGAGGTCTTCCACGTGCTGGTTCACTCCCCAAGTGGCTGCAACAGCCGGAGCTGCTCTGATCTGAAGCCAGGAGCTTCTTCCAGGTCTCCCACGTGGGTGCAGGGGTCCAAGGACCTGGGCCATCTTCTACTGCTTTTCCAGGCCGTAGCAAAGAGCTGGATTGAAAGTAGAGCAGCCAGTACTAGAACTGGTGCCCATATGGGATGCTGGCATCGCAGGTGGAGAATTAACCTATTGCACCACAGTGCCGGTTCCTGTTGTACAATGCCTTTAAAAGCACCTAATAGGAGATCAATAGGAGATCAGTGTTAGTCATTCTGTGGCTTAAATCCATTAAAATAAGAATACAGCAGCTCACTAATGAGATCATGCTGGGGGTTCGGTTTCATAACTATGGCGCTGTGGCTTGTCTGAAACCATCAAGTGGCCGTGAAACCCGGGCCGGAGCATCCCAGAGGCCACGCCACATGTCAGCCTGAGGAGAGGGAGGTGTGCGCGTGGCTGGGTGGTGAGGGGCGGCCCAGGCAGTGTCCCCGACTGACCCTGCTCCTCTTTGAGCGGTCGGCACCAGGGATTAGTGCTTAATGAGACGATTTGATTCAGATCCATTTGCATATTTTTCATCAGAGGAAGTGGTTTCCAGTTTATGGGATGATTGTTTTATCCTAAATATGATAATCTCAAAGACAGGTATCTCTGGCATTTTTGAGTACGTGAGTGAAATGGATTATTATACTGATAGGCGCTCGCCAGCGTTGATGTGCTTTTACCGTGGGTCTGATGAAACTTGGGTTTTTGGGGGTTCGTCCCTGTCTCTCTCAACCAGGTGGTGCCTGTATCCCATTTAGTCTGTTGTGTGTGGTCCCCCCCACCTGCTCACTGACGGTCCTTGCACTCCCCTGCACCCAGGGCCAGGACTGCAAATCAGGAGGAGGAAAGGTGTGCGTTTCTCAGGGATTTCAAGACTCCAGGTTTATGTCACCCCAGTGGGTGACGTAAAGTCCACCGTCCCTGCTGTTTCCAAGGGATTGGAGATGGAATTGGGGAGAGGTGTAGTGAAGTCACTGAGGCTGCAGCTGTGGAAAAATGCGTCAAACCCAAGGGGCTTCCTGTGATCTCCTGCAACTCAGCAGTAGCCCCGCCTCTCACCTTAGCAAGCCAGCATGACAGCGTTGCCTTGATGCCCCGTGGACAGCTTCCCCTGCACTGCAGGGGAGCCCAGACCCTCCGTGGCCCCCACAGCCCTGCATGCCCTCCGGGGCTCACTTGCACAGCGTCAGGAAGGGGCTCACTGTGTTTGTCCAGTCTGCTGCGGTGTCGCCTGATGCTCTGGGTACCAGGGGCCCCTTCCTCTCCTCCCTGGCTCTCCCCAGTGCTCGCCATCACCTCCATCGCAGCCTCCAGGAGCGGAAGCTGCAGGGCCTGTCTGGTGCCCGAGCTCAGGGGTGGATCCCAGCTTCAGCAAGGGCAGCTTGAACACAGCACTCATCGTGAGTCCCCGTCGTGTGCCGGTGCGTGTGCGCGCTGCCTTGTGCCTGTTCCCCAGTGCCTGGCTTACAAATCGTCCTGGGAAAACGTGCGTTAGAGTCACGCTGTGCGTGGCTTTCACAATTGTTTTCCATTTAATTCTGTTTTTCTACCGACTTTATGAAGCTTTAGTCAAATAACACGTGCACACGCATACACACGTGCGAATGCCTGAGTGGCTTACGTGCAGAGCCTGGAGAATTCTAAGGTCCGTGTGTCTCTGACCGCGGCAGGAGTTCCACACCAGAGTGAACCGACCTGATTCCCGTTAGGCAGTAGCTTGTGGCGGGCGGCGATCGGGCGGTAGGCCAAATAATCAAGTACACGGAGATGCAATATTGGCAATACTGCAGTTGGCCAAATATGCAGATATGTTTTCCGTGGAGAAATTAAAACCAGCATCTGATTACTTTGGTCTGTTCGGTCTGGATCAGAGCAGTTTCATCTCATTTACATAAGCAGTGGTGCCGCACCTCTGCTGTTACAGGCCTGCGCTCCCTCGCAGCACAGGAAGGTCGCGTGGAAGCATCCTTCCCACTTCCCACGTTGGGTCGTCGTTCGTTAGGCCCTGGGGGTGGCACGACAAGCTCTGGTGCAGCCTGGTTGGTTTAGTTGTGGACGTTTGCTTCCAAGGCCTAAACGGAAAAGGCTGAAGCCGTCTTGAGGAGGGAGACCTGACGGTTTGTAACGCTTGACGTGAGCAGAAAAAACAGAAACTGGGGGAAGAGTTTCTAAGTAGTGGAGTCATGTGACGGATGAGCCTACAGACACGGTGGCTGAAAACTGGAGATGGACACAGGATGTGGGGGACATGGAGGAGGTGATGACACAGGACGTGGGGGACACAGAGGAGGTGATGACACAGGACGTGGACGACAGAGGAGGTGATGACACAGGACGTGGACGACAGAGGAGGTGATGACACAGGACGTGGACGACAGAGGAGGTGATGACACAGGACGTGGGGGACACAGAGGAGGTGATGACACAGGACGTGGGGGACACAGAGGAGGTGATGACACAGGACGTGGATGACAGAGGAGGTGATGACACAGGACATGGGGGAAGCAGAGGAGGTGATGACACAGGATGTGGGGGACACGGAGGACGTGATGACACAGGACGTGGGGGACACGGAGGACGTGATGACACAGGACGTGGGGGACACAGAGGAGGTGATGACACAGGACGTGGGGGACACGGAGGACGTGATGACACAGGACGTGGGGGACACAGAGGAGGTAATGACACAGGACGTGGACGACAGAGGAGGTGATGACACAGGACGTGGGGGACAGAGGAAGTGATGGCATAGGATGTGGGGGAAGCAGAGGTGATGGCATAGGGACCTGGAGAAACACCCTAGGTGCCAGGGCCCGGGATCTAGGGCAGGATCTGGGTGCTATGTGGGCTGATGCCGCGGGTGGGTTTTACCCTCTGGCTGTGGCTGAGAGCCCTTGTCTGATTCCTGCTGAACATGGGGCTTTCTCCCTGGGCACTTGTTGACCCTTTATTTCATGGCACATTAAGCTTGTGATGACGAAGTACAATGAAAATACATAATCACAAAAAGAGAAAAAAAATGGAGAAGGGACACAGATTATATTCTTAGAACTGTATCTGGGAGCTGCGTGGAATGTGCATTAATAAAAATGTATTAATAAAAATGAGGTAAAGGAGTGGGCGGGAGGGGCGTCTGCCCGCGTGCTGCGCACTCCTCGGCAGGGACAGGTGCCACACCCGGGCTTCACATCTTGAGGCAGCTTTTCCTTTTTGTCCGACTCCCCAGCAACGTAAGAATCCAGGTTTTGGCGTTTAGGAAGCTGAGTCCTGCAAGCGTATAGTACAACTTCAAGTCTGTTGTTGAGTTCTAAATAGGAATTTGAGTTTTGGCAGAACTAACAAAAATAATATTGGTGCAGATATTAAAATCTGACTGTAGAAAGCTTTTATCGTCGTTTCTGGACGGGTAAGAGTGCACGTGGGCTTGAAGTGTGGAGTTGAGTCTAGAAAAGCTGTTTAAAGGTCAGCCTAATTAAGGCAATGTTTTTGAACGAGTATCGAGTAGACACTATTATTGGAAATTGACTGCAAGGCCCAGAGTGGCATTTCACTCACAGCTTACACTTCCTGGGGTGAATTTGCAACGTGGAGATGCCTGTTCTGGGGTGCGTGATCTCTGCCTGCAGGGACGCTTTGTCAATGGTGATGATTTCTGTGCTCTGCCGAGGAGGCTTCGTGTTGCGGCGAGAGAGTCGGGGATGAGCCTGGCGCTGTCTCAGGACGCTGGAGCAGGTGCCGGGGGCTCGGGAAGGGGGCGTCACCGTGCTCATGTGTTGACAGCCACGTGCACTGGCTGGTGTGGGAGGGGCAGCGTGGTGCATCCCGGAACTCTGCACAGAGCACCAGGGGCACAGGAGCTCTGTTCTGGGGCGGTGTTGCTCCTGGGAGCGCCGGCCCATGCCGCTTCATGCACCTTAACTCTGCCGGCCAGGCGCAGCGTTCGTGTGGAGAGCCTGCCGTCAACACCCCCTCGGCTGGATCGCTGGGCCGGCACACACCGGCACGTGGACGGGGAGTCGCGAGGTCAGGTGGTGGTGCTGGAAGGGCAGCGTGGAGGTCCCTGTGCAGCTGCCATCCCAGAGGTTCCCAGGAACTGACGGAGACTCCGGTCCTTCACTCAGTGGGAGCTCGGGTCTGCCAGCGCTGGGGGCTCTACGGAGCCAGGACTCAGACGAGAGAACAGGCTCTGCTTCCCTGAGAAGTCGTTATTAGAAGCCATAAAATACTTACATCCTAGTCATTAAGCCCGATTGAAAAAAGTCCCGAATGCCTAAACTTTGGTAAATGCAGGAAGTGCCGGTGAGCATTCCAACTTCAATTCACGATGGAAGACGACCGTGTTCCGCACGTAACACGCGCCCATCAAGCGTGCTTGGTGCAAGTGTTGGTTAAATAAATGAATACAAGATGAATGATTCCTCAGGACGCTAGGCCTGCATTTGGAGATAATTGAGCATTTCTGCCCTAATCCACGTCTTGTTTCAGCAAGTCCGGGAAACCTCGGCTGTGGTGCACTGAGCACTGCACTGTCTCAAGGGGCAGGGCGCCTGGCAGGGCCTGTGTGACCCGGTCTTTCAGCTGCACCGTCGGCAGAGGCTGCGGCTGCAGTCTGCAGTTCACCAGGGGGTGGGCGAGGGGCACCGAGTGGACTCCCTCCTGGGGGCCGTGCCGTCTGCCGAGGGGCTCTGTAGGGGAATGCCTCACGGACCCCAGCTCTGCCCGAGCGCCATGCTGCCGCCACGCCCCCTGGGCTGTCACCCTCGCCTGACCCCAGCTCTGCCCGAGCACTGTGCTGCCGCCATGCCCCCTGGTGTCAGCCTCGCCTGCCATCTCCCCTGCACCTTCCGTCTTCTGTTCTAAGCTGCAGGCGGTGGACGGGCACCGCGGAGGCTGCATGCCCGTCAGAGCCTTTCCGTCCTCACCAGCGGGTGGCCTCCTGTCTCTGGGGACCGAGGACCCGTCCCCATGCTGCGCTGAGACACAGAGCCCCTGCTGCTTCTGAGAGGCACCACGGCTGCACCAGACCCCTCAGCTTCCTGGGGCCGGCCCTGTGTGGAGCGGTCGCACGCTGAGCCGAGTCGTTCCTTTTTTCTGTGTCCGTCTCTGTCACTGTTTTCATATCCTGGAGTGTCACTGGGCTTATGTGCCTGTCTGCACTTCATCAGGCGAGAGGACACAGGATAAAACCCAAGATCAGCACCGTAAGTCACCGGTGCCTCTCAGCGACTCCCAACACTGGACGCGCTGGTTTGGTCCTTTCCCGTGGCTGTGGAATGATTGGAAACGGAACACGAATCCTGTCGCTCTTTCCCTAGTCCGTGTGAGAGCATGTGCTAGTTTCACGTTATCTGAGAATGTGCGTTCAGTGGTGGTGATGAGGATGATGGTGGTGGGAGAGCAGGGCCCTCGGGGCAGCAGAGCCGTGAGCAGGGTGGGGAGGGGTCCCTCTGCAGGGGACTCGGAGGCCGAGGTGAGTGCCAGCCTCCGAGGCGTTTGTCACCGTCCACCCTTGTTGCCCATGACTCCTAGATGGCTCCACCTTGAGGGTTCTCCCTCCGTGGCTTTCATGTCTTGCCTGTTTCTGTGAATTTTCTGGAGGTGGGGGAGGCGCTATGCGTATGAACATGGTGCGGTCAGCAGTCTGGTGCTGCACTGGCCCTGGGCTGGGGTCACCTCGGCTTTGCCCTCGATGGGGTGCACAGCGCACACTGGCTGCCGTCAGCCAGGGCACAGGTCAAGCCGCACATTGACGACATCGAGAGTCCCTCTTGTTTCTGGATTCTGTACTCGGTTTTTTGTTTTCCTCACGCGTGGGCATTATTAGCACTTCTGACCACTCCACACTTTGCCGGGAGGCCCGTGTGGTGCAGGACCCCGTCTTGGGCGTGAATGCCGTGTTGAGCTGGGCTCTGTTGTGTGGTGGTAACGGAGTCGTGGGCCCTGCCTGGGAGCCGCCATCCCTCTCTGTGTTCCTCGCCCACTTGTGGGTTGCTGGGTGGCTCTGGGTGGCGTCACCCCAGTACTGAGACGCTTCCTTCTTTGGAGATGTGGTATCTTTGGGGCAGAGGTCAGACCCGAGAGCGAGACATGTGCACCTGCTTGGGTGCAGCGGTCTCTGAAAGCACAGGCCTCTTCCGGCAGAACGGGGCTCCGCCCACCGTGATGTCTCCTGCTGGCGTTGAGGTCGGCAGTGGAGTAGAGCAGTGCTCTTTCCTCGGGAGGAATGTGATGTGGTCTGGGGCTTGGCTTGTGTGAGCGCCTGTGGCGTGAACTTGGGAGTAGACAGACAGACACCACGTACGGCCAGCAGGAGACAGCCCTGTGGGTCTGTGGACACCACAGGGGGTGCCCTGCCAGGGATCAGAGGTGCAGAGGAGTAGCCACAGCACCTTCCGATACTCGGGGCCCTTCCTGGATTGGGTGCTGTGCACTTTGCCTGGGGCTGGCGCTGTGGCCTACCAGGTAGAGCTGCTGTCTGCAACGCCAGCATCCCTTGGGGACGCTTGTTCAAGTCCTGGCTGCTCCACTTCCAATCCAGCTCTCTGCTATGGCCTGGGAAAGCAGCAGAAAATTAGCCAAGTGCTTGAGCCCCTGCACCCACGTGGGAGACCCGGAAGAAGCCGCTGGCTCCTGGCCTCAGCCATTGTGTTCATCTGGGACGTGAACCAGCAGATAGAAGATTGAGCTCTTGCTAACTCTGCCCGTCAAATCAGTCTTTAAAAAGGAGTGTGTTTCCCGGGGCGACTCTGGACATACCCTTCCCCTCAGCGGGAAGAGGGGCAGCTGCAGGAGCAGCTGGTGGGGACTTCGTAGGGGAGCCCTTGCTCCTGCACAGGGGTGGCCCCCGTGGCCGTGTATGGGTGGCTGGGTGCCGTGGCCGCGCTCCTGGCCCCTGGAAGAGGGAGGAGTCGCGCTTGGTGAGCAGGAATTGCTCTCGGCTTGACTCACTCGCTTTTGCTCTTCTCCACCGTGCTCTGGGGTGCCCTGCTGGTGGGGGCCTGTGGCAGGTGCTAGGGTCGCTGTTTCCTACGCCACTGGTCTGCCCTTGGTGCTTCCAGGACATGGTTCATGGTTTACTGGACAAGAGCCAAGCCAGCAACGCGGCGGAGCACACAGGCATTTATTTGAATAGTACCGCCGCTCACCACGCTGGCCACACACTGTTTGCAGGACGGCTTGCAAACTCTGATCACGCGTCTACAGGCTGAGTACCCCTGCTCACTTTGCAACTGAGGAAATCTAACAAAACGGCCAATTAGTCCGTGCAGTCACTCTGCTGACTCTCGCCCGAGGGCCGCCTGTGTGGCCAGACCTGCTGGGCCTGTGCTGTGTGATGTTGTTTTCTCTGTGCTGAACCGGCAGGACACGAAGTCGGCACCTCACTCTCTCCAAAGGTCGATCGAGGCTTGATGGACAGCGACAGGATGGGCGTTGCTGTGCGCTTCAGTGGGTGGGATTTTGTGCTTCCTGGGTTTAGAACTGCTCAGCTCCACGGCCGCTGTAGCCCCGTCACACTGCTGTTTCCTGCTGTCCTGATGACCTGTAGTTCAGAGTTGGGAACCCGTGACTTCTTGTTCCCCAGGTCTGCTTTCCCTAGTTGGTGTCTCGTCATTTGTGTCTCATCCCACGTCTCCCCCGTAGAGCAGTGTCCGGAGCACCGTGCCTGGGGCAGGGGGCTTCTGACTCCCCAACTGGGTCTCTCTAGATTGTCCTTGCTGGGAGCCCTTGGGAGCGTGATGCACATTCCCGGAGCAGCACGTCCTCCTCCATAGCTGGAGTCACGCGGCTCCTGGGAGGAGTGCGCCCTGAAGTACGTCACACAGCTCAGGAGACCTTGACAGGTGATGCCCGGCTGGGTCTGCCTCCCGTGCGTGCTGGGCACGACCAAGGCCCGAGGGCTCCGAGAGTGCTCATCTCCCATTTCAAACGTCCGCCCACGTCCTTTCCAGTCTTTCATAAAAGCTTGACTCTGGTTCTAGAAATGACGTATGTAAATTCTTGAGAAACGTGTTGAACTCTGAAAACATACAGAAAACCTCTGCACCTGCGATGTCTTTTGCCACTAATGGAGATTTCTGTGTCTCAGGCACAGGTCCTGAAACCAAACTGGTCTTTCAGATCTGTGTAGAATTTTCTAAATAAAATCTCAAATTGACAACAGGTTATCTCCTCCTCTCAAATCTTGCAATAAAAATAGCACAAGTGGGCAGGGAGCTGCTTTCTCCCATAGGGAGCAAATTTGATTTGCTCATGGACTAAGACCCTGCTCTGGGGACACAGCCGGCCAGAGGTGCCTGGAACCTGAGCCGCTGCAGGGCTTCCCGTGAATGCCTGAGCCTTCTGTGCCGCATGTCTCTCCCACGCTGATTTTCTGTTCTGAGTTCAGTTCCTTCCTCCAGGCACTTGTCAGTCTAAACCCACAGTGGGCAAACCTGGGACGCTTCCTGACAGATGCTCTCTGGCCCACAAGTGCTGGCCGGCTCCTCTGTTCTGGTCATGTAGAGAATTGCCGATTCGAGTTTGAATTCCTGGTGGATCAGGACCACAAAGAAGCACGGCCACTGTGTTTCCATGGTAGGTGGTTCTGTGATGTGCTCGTGGCCCGTGTCTCAAGGCTGGCTTGCCGTGGATGGGGCTGAGGATGCCAGCTGGGCCCGGGTCAGCAGCCTCGGGGACCCCTGGGACCATCAGGGCCCAGATCTGGCACTGAAGGCCGGCGAAGGCATGTGGTTCCGTGGCCTTTCCCAGGCTGCAGTGAGTGCGGAGCCCGGCTCTTGCCCAGGAACCTGCTGCTGGGCTCGAGGAGAACTCGTCTCCTAAATGCACGCCAAAGCTGGGACTCTGGAACTCAGTGGTCGATGGATTAAGGATGGATCTGGATCTGTGCTGGCTTGGAGGGGGGGCTGGGTGGGGGCTCTAGGCATCTGGAGGTGCACACGGAGGGGCTCTCAGAAGAAGTTGGATTGTTATTTGTGTTTTGAGTTCCACGCACCTGCTCTCTCGCTCGCTCTCTCAAAGTCTCTCTCTCCAACACACCCCACATGTACATATGTACACATAAACATGCATACGAAGCACACACAAACATGCACAAATGCATGTACACACATGTCCTCACACATGCACACACATACACACAGATACGTGCATACACGCACACATAAACATAAAAGGTTCATATAGAACAACACACAAAACATATACACACATGTACACACAAACACACAACATACAAATATACACATGTACTCCCAAACATGCACATGCATGCAGGTACAGATACATGCACTCATGTACACATGCATGCTCAAATACACACATATGCACAAGCACATCCACATATACACATATAGACAGAAGCACACACATACACACATGTGTATTTATAAGCATGTACACAGAGATGTAAACACACGTACACATAGAAACAAACCCACATACACACATGCACACAGGTACACACGGACTTGATACCTAGTACAGTCGGTCACAACTAACTCTCAGAAATGTATTCGACTCTGTATTCACCGCATGGGAGGTTTTCTGCCTTTGCTTTCATCATCAGCAGGAGAGGAAGCTGAGGGCGGGGTGCAGGAAGCTCGTGTCCGAGCTGCAGCCTGAGCTCGCCTGCCGTGGGATAAGGGCTGCAGCTGCGTCACCGTCCGTGTGTGAGTGCACCATTGGGAAGAAGAGCTGTCCCACAGTAGTCAACAGGCTCAAGAACAAGAGGATGGGGGTGGAGGGAGCATCCAGGGGTTGACGAGACGAGGGGCGTGTCGGGGTGCCTGGGCTCAGGTTTGCCTCAGCTCTAAAGGGCGTGACTGGGACAGCTGGAGCAATGTGACTTAAAAACTTAGCTAAAATTAAGTTCTTAATTCATGACTTAGTATTAGTAAAGACTGCTAATACTGGATTAGATAATAGCATTCAATAACACTGCGACCAAAGACTGCTGATGGTGGATTAGATAGCAGTACCGGATGGTGCATGGATGCTTCATATTTTGGTAGGATGCTCTGGTTATGCGAGATAAAGGTTTTTAAATGCACAGTAAAGTATTTCAGACTGAATAATGTCACATCTGAGGGCTGTGGCCAGTGGGTCAGAAGAGTGTGTTCATGTGGAGGACGAGAGCAAGCGAAACAGATCCCAGAATGACACAGCGGCGTAGTGGAGGTGTTAGCATCTGGCAGCGCTGGGGCATCTGAGCCTTAGTGATTTGTTATGCTGTTGTTACAACGTTTTTAAAAGTCCTCAATGACCAAAATGCAGATTTGAGAAAGTGCGTCAAGTCCAAGCTTTCTACTCAGAGTACAAAATGCTGCACACCGGCAGCTCACGTCCTGGAATGTTCTAGAAAGCATCGTTAGTGTCCTACTTGCTATGAATACCAAGGTCTTGTGTTTTTCCTGTTGAAACAGCCCTAGGTGAGCTGGTGAGTTCTGGGCTCCACTCTGAGAACACCACACATGCCATGCTTTCCACACAGCTGCACGCCCAGCGGACAGCCGAGAGATTGTCTTCCCCACCTGATTTCGTTGAGCGTACTCTTGGTAATAGAACCGTTGTACAAACGAAATAATGCTGGGAGTATAACAGAGACTGCATCGCTCCTCTGCTTCCTAAATAACGTTTGATTGACTTCTTGCCCTGGGGAATTTTGGTTGGCGAGTCGTAGGTCACAGTGAAGCCCGGCCCCCAGCAAGGACCCTCCTTCCTGCAGAAGACGTGTGGTGCAAGGACATTTTTAGGCGATGAGAAGCATGGGGCTGACCGTGTAGTTATTACTGGGTGTAAATTCTCACACCAGGTGCTGGTCTGTCTGGGGTCTGAAAAGCTGGACTGAGACTCGGACCCTGAGAGAGTCTGCGGGGGTCTTGGGGTGGACCTCCCGGCCTCAATTCCTGCGGGCATCGCACTGCCGGGTGAAATGGCCAGGCTCCAAGAAGCACTTTGCTGATGGGGTTGGACACTTGCCACATCTTCAGATACAGTCACCAGCATCCAATCAAAACCGGCTCAAGCGGAGAATTGAGTGGGTGCATGGTGGTGTGGGAGTCACTTGGTGTGTGCTTATCTTGAGCCCATCTGACGCCTTGCTTCTTGGTTGGATCCGTGCCAGCCCCCTTTAGGCTCTATACCCTTGTGTTATCTCAGCTGAATGAGGCTGAGCGTCCTTACGTTGCAGCTGCTGGAGGGACACAGTGAGGCTGCCGTCCACGGTCGTGGAGCAGGAGCAGAACAAAGATCAACACACTCAGCTCGCTGACTCCCATTCCTGGTCCACACCACAGCTCGCCGTGAGGACGTGCCACAGAGGAAACTGAATCCAAGAGCCTTGGCCTCATCGTGCTGGGTGGGATAATCCATGTCAGATGGAGCAGAAGTTTTGTTCACATGCGATGCCAGGTGGATTTGTTCCAGAGTGGGCTGAGGCAGATAGTGGGCCTTGTGGACACGGAGTCAACCTTCACATGGCCCCAGCGAGGATTTTGAGCCCCTGACTCCCTCCCTCATAAGCGACTGAGAATCAGAAACCACCCCCGATGGTGAAACCTTCGGGAGCCGGCATCTTGGTTGGTGTTCTGGCCCAGGAGATACTGAGTGGATCCTGAGAGACTTCCCCTTTGGAGGAGTTGGGGTGATGGGGGTCCCCACCTGCTGTTAGGTGGGCCAAGGACGGCAGCAGTAAAATGGGTGTGAGCTTCCGTCCACCTTGCTTCAGTCAACGCCTTAGAATCCTGGCATCTGCTGCCTGTGCCGCTTAGAATACACGTTTGTCCTCTTCCAGTTGACCGTGCTCAAGGTGCAGCCAGTGAAGGTGTGGCTACCTGAACCCAAGTCGGAAAGGTGCCGTCCAGCTCTACCAGGCGGCTTCTCAGCCTTCCCTGGTTGACATGGGCGTTTGCTGTAAGGCCAAGTTAGCGTCAAGGCGTCAAGACTGACTCTGTGTTCCTTCTCAGCTGAGGGTCTCTCCTGGCAAGGCCCGTGGCCAGCTGTCTTTTACCATACTTTATACCATGCTTGTGTAGGCAGAGAAGTGTATCTGACTTCCGATGCTCTGAGCCACGCCTGCTGCCGCTGGCTTCGCTGCAGGACCTACAGCGATTCCCCTGGGATCTTCACTGTCCACCTTCCTGTCTGTCGAGTCCTGGCCACCGAGTGGCTCTGACTGGCTTACTGTTCGTTCCTTTACCATCGGATTTAAAAGATGTGCGCACCTTCACGTTCAAGGAGACGTGTGTTTGACTCTCTGACTTCCTGTCTGAAACCCCTGGCTCGCCCCTGCTGTTGGTTCACAGGGCTGCCGTAGCAGAGTGCCGCGAACTGCCGGCTTCCACAGCAGATGGGCGTTCCCAGCTCTGGGTGTAGGGTGTCCAGGATCGGCTGCTTCAGCGGGCGGCGACGCTGGCCCGGCTGGTTCTGTCACCCTCTCTCGCGGCTTGCTCACACCCACAATTCTTTGCCTTGTTGATCTCCACTCTCGTTTTCAGATACCCTTCCCCCTGGCTATGTGTGTTTCTGTCCCCAAATCTCCCATTTTTTATAAGGACAGCAGTTACACTGGGTTGGGTCAGCCCCAGACACCTTATCCTAATTTAACTAATTACACCTGCAGTCACCCTATAATTACGTGGGGGCCGTTCTGCACGAGTGGGGATTAGGACTTTGACATGTCAGTCACAGCTGAGCCCATCACACACATCGCTGTCTGCACTATCGCAAGGCCTCTCGCGGATGCAGGGAGTCACTGCTGCTCAGTACACGGCTGTCTTTTCGCAGACGTGTGTGGATTTCTGCTGTACTCTACCATACTTGTATAGATAGGGAAATATATCTGTATATTTTTGCTCTGTGGACATAGGAACTTAATTTTAAAGTGAGTGGACCTAGCTTACTGAGTGAGATTATGTAACACACAGTAGTATTTCAGACTGCTTTACCTGCTTCTTCCTTTGTTACTGTTACATAAACCTTGTGAGGTTTGGAGTGTCAACCTCATCATCCACAGGCTGCAGGATGTGCCTGAGGGATGGAGGCGACGCTACGAGAGCATCCCCGTGAACGCACTGTGCCACTGAGTGACCTTCAGTAGGGCAGCAGGGTGCCCTGCCATGCTCGAGAGGGAGCGGTCGCCTTCGCTGCTCCTGACGCCGCTCTCGCTGCCTCCTCCTCCACGTTGCTGTCCTCAGTGAGTCAGACAGGTTCAGTACCAGTGACCCGTTTGATCCTCAAAACAACCCCAAGAATTAGCTCTTATTCTCATGGCACGAATGTGGAAAGTGAGACTTGAGTTTGAGTGCCCATCCATAGTCAAGCATCGGCCTCTGCTTGCTCAGAGCCCGTTAAGGAAAGCTGGAATGTTAGGCCTGCTAATGAACGAGAGTCTTCAGTGTTGTGTTCCATACAAGGAAAGATGCCTGTGAATACCGAGAATGGAAAGAACCAAAAGGCATGGCATCATCAAACCAACGGCGGGGGCTCTGTGGATGGCGTCGGCAGGATTCAGGGCTACCAGGCTGCAGGAACGGTGTCCGTCATGGTGGGCAGGCACCGGCTTGCCAGCTGAGAAGCTAATGACCCGGAGATCACTGAGCAGGAGGCCGACTCCAAGCCCACTGTGTGACGAGTGATGACGACGTCAAAGATGCCAGCGGCTCACCGTGGTTGGTTACAGGATAACAAACACTTGAACCCGTGTGGCGTGCTCATACCCACCCCCTAAAATGGCCAACACGGAAGGGCTGGACAGAACTAGGTGTGCAAGGACCAGGATCTCATCTCTTTTGAGCAGTGAAGCAAAATGGCCCAACCAGCTGGAGAGTTTGCTGCAAGGTCTGGACGTGTGCATCCCAGAACCCCATCCGGCATGCGTGTGCAGCGAGCCGAGCCTTGCATTAGGATGGCAGCGCTTTAGTCATCATAGGGGAGGATGGAAGCAGCCCTGGTGTGGATGGACAGGGAACAGGTGGGCTGTGCTACGCGTGTGCAGTGTGAGGGCACTGCGTGAAAGCCTTGCTCAGCCCCGGGAGGGGGGAGAACACAGAGACGCCGGCTCACCGGGGCCTTGGACGGGCACTGTCACCCACAGGCCGAGCAGCCGTGACGCTACATTGCACAGGAAGAACACGAGGGAACTTTGTGGGGTCAGGAGAAGGCTCTGCATGTCCATGGGATGGCGCCCGATCATGGAGTTGCTCCCTGAAATTTGTCACCTGTAAATGTAATAAAAATCTTTGGCACAGTAGTCACGACACCTCTTGGGATACCCGTGAGTGAGTGGGTTCCAGTCCCAGCACCGCTTCTGATCCAGCCCCCTCCTCGTGTGCACACTGGGGGGCAGTGGGTGACGGCCCAAGTACTCGGGTCCCTGCCACCCGCAGGGGAGATCTGGATGGAGTTCTGCTGCCTGTGGCCGGGCTCAGCTCTGCCTGTGGTGAGCATTGGGGACAGTGACCCAGCAGGTGGAACACACCTCCCCACTCCTTCCCCCTCTCTCGGTCTGTTACCTTGTTAAAGGCTGCTTTCAAGAAATGAGGGGGCTTCACCCCCTCCCGCCCTGCACTTGCACTGGCTGGATGCTTGCCTTTGACCGATGGTCCTGGTGGGTGACGCGGGATGGTGTCGCCCAGCCAGCCTGAGTGAAGGCGGCGCTGACATAGAACTCGGGTGTCATGGCTGGGAACCTCTCACCAGGAGCCTCTCCTAGACTCTGCCGCGCTGTCAGACACACGTAAATCAGGATCATGAAAGAACTTGTCAGTGTGACGATTCCCTTCTAGGGCTGCAATTTGCCGCCATGAATTATTAATTATGAGACCAGCGCAGATCAGCTCTTCGGTCCCCAGATGCACGCCGCGGGCTCGCTTTGTCAGCTGAGATCGGGGAGCTTAAACCCTGCCGTCTGACCACTGCGTGCCTGAGGGTGGCACGGGGACGCACCATGCGCAACCCACTCAACTTTCTGCAATGAAACAGGGAGGTAGGAAGAGTTCCTGATCCGATTTGCAGCTGAGCTCGGGGAGGCAGCTGTGGATGGCTGTGGGGGACGGAGTCGCTCTGTAGAGGCTGAGCCAGAAGCTAGGATGCAGAAAGCCTGGCTGGAAGTCTATCCCCAAAGGTCCCGCGTCCCTGCCACCGTCCAGGAGGAAATAGAAGAAGTTGCGCTAGGACAGGTCCGGCGTGCGCGCAGAGCAGGCGTCGGGGACAGTGAGTACCTCCCTCTTCTCCGTGGGTAGCGGCTCCTCTGCTCTCCGGAGCAGCGGCGGGAAGAGTGCAGGCTCCGCTTTGTTCTGCACAGGGTGTTTAGCTTTAATTCTTGGTGAGGTCTCCCGGTCTTCCTTGTTTTGTTCTTTAGTGTGAAATGTCATCTTGTTTTAAAATCTCCTTCAGAAAAAGGCACGAGCTTACATGCCGGTCCTTTTCTGTGTGCATGAGATTAGTCTCATTTTCTCTACAGTGGTCTTCAGGGTTTCCGACTGTGCTCAGCACACACGTGCAGCTGACTCCCTTGAATTCAGACTGCAGGGCTCGTAACTCCTGTTACGAGCATCACAGCGCCGGGCATTGCAGCTCAGAGACGGAGAAAACACCAGGACCGGGGTGCTGTGATGTGTCCCACGATTTTGCATTGGTGATTTTCTAAGTAGAAGTTGGGCAGGGTAGAAACACACACACACACACATACACACACACGTACGCATGTGTGGTCAGCTGCGCTGGAGTACGTGAGCTATGACTCACTAGCTTAGCCCTTCCGAGGGATTATTCGGAAGTAATTAATTTGCTAACCTCTGTGCGCTTCCAGATCATTAATAGGACCTTCACATGGCAGCTCTCCCAGGGCTCTGACTTAACCAGATTTGCATTTTTTTCCACAAATGATTTTGTGGGGATGCATTTGGTAGAGGAGGATCAGGAGTCCATTCGCTTTATGAAGATGGCGGGAGATGAAGCGCCTGGCATGTGCTCCGTTGGCTCCGTCTAGCAGTTTTGATAGAGGCCGACTGTTAGTGTTCTTCTTGAGTTCTTCAGCGTGACTCACGACGGCGCGGTTTTCCTCCTTAGGGCTTGAGCTGATGAGAGGGGTGGGGTGATGGGTGCTCCTCGAGTGAGCAGCTGTGCAGAGTGGTGAAGAACTGAAGCGTGCTCCAGCGATAGCTTTCAGACACAGGGTCCCTGAGACTGCGCCGTGTGGATCATTCCAGCACAGACGAGAGGCCAGCGTCTAAGTTCCTTCTCTGTTTAAACTCGTCATTGTACGACGGCAGAAGTTCATCATGGCCGTTACGTAAAGGTGCCGTTCTGTGATGGCCCCAGTGGCACCGTTGGCCAGGAGCTCCTATAAAGAATGAATGCTTCCCCAGCCGTAACTTCAGTGTCGGAGGTTGAGCTGTTCCATTGCTGTTAAAGGGAGAAGAGTAGACAGGGAAGGTTGGTGATGGACAGGTTTGGTAATTCTGTGTTGAGCAAAGTGCACCTGAGGTACAGGATAGATCTGGACTTCAAAGAACAGGGCATCAAAAATTAACGGAATTCTGTTCTGTGTTACCTTTTTTTTTTTAATAAAGCAAAGCATCTCCAGGCACCAGGATCTATTTCTGGCCTTCAGGGCTGGGGGTTGTCACTCCCTGAACACTTAGAAGTGGCTCTGATCTGGACTGGGGCACTGATGGTGGCTTCTTCTTCGTTCCAATTTGCCAACCCAGTCCCAGTTTGCCTGCCTGCGTGCGGTTTCAGCAAAGATGTGGAAGGAAGGTACACGTGGATTTACAATGAAACCGTAGCCCTCTGAGAGAGAGAGACAGACAGACAGACATAGACATCCATTTGTGAGTTCTCCCTTGACTGATACAAATTTTTTTTTTTTTAAATATGCAATGCTTAGCCATCAGCGGTTACAGGAGTTCTCTGGGCTTCTGCTTTCCCTGTTTGTAAAGAGGATTTGAACAGTGCCCGTCTTGCCAGACGGTGGTGAAAGTTGAATGAATCTTACAATTAAAGTACTTAGTGTTCACCTTGTGCATAGTAAATGCTCAGCAAATCCCTTACTGCCTTCACCTGTCAGCTCGGCAGGCTTCTTGCCTTCCAAAAATCACGACAGTTTCATTCTGCGTGGGTTTGGGCTGTTGCAAGGATCCTCAGGGGAGGACCTGTGACTCTTACTCAAACGCACATTTATTTCAGTAGCAAGGAAAGACCAGCAGTCTCGCTGCCCCTGGACCGCCGTAGTCGTGCTGTGGTGGAGGTCTCCCTGTGAGAAGAGCCTCCCATCCCTTCACAGAGAATCAGAGGTGAGGGATTTCGTTAGTTACGAAACTTTTCAGGGAGACGTGTAATTGTGTGCATCACGCAAGATAATGTGGGCAGACAAACTGAGACTAATTACAGGCTTAGCTTTTCCCAGGAAACACTTACATAACTAACATCTGTAGACTGAGAATCAGCCGGGGAAGGGTTTGCGTGTTCTCTGGATTCAGCAATGAGGTGCCCCTCGCCTGCAGTAGCCGGCTACTTGATGGAAGTCACTGTGCAGTGTTATTTTTCTTCTTTAAATGTTTGACTGGAATAACACCCAGAGTTGCTGGTGTGTTATTTAGGTATTTTCCCACATTTTTCATGCTGTGTGTTTTCTTCTTCCAGAAGTTCATAGCAAGGTTCTGGAATCCTGTGCATGCTTCCTCCTGCCACCTGGTGCATTTGTGTTGTTTGTAGAAAAGCAGATCATGGGTGGGTGCGGCCTAGTGGTGGAAGGCCACTTGAGATGCCTGTGTCCCCTGATGGAGGGCCTGGTTAGAGTCCCAGCTCCGCTCCCTGTGCCAACTGCCTGCCAGTGTGCTTCTAGCAGGCAGCGTGTTGGTGGAGGTCGTTGGATCTGTCCCTGCCTGGGCAAGAGCTGGCTTGTGTCCCTGGTTCCTGACATTGGCATGCTCAGCGCTGCCTGTTGTGGACGCTGGGGAGGGCCAGCAGAGGGGAGATCCCTGCCTTTCAAATAAATATATAATTAAAATTTAAAAAAAGAGGGAATACGGCTAAACTTCTATGTGCTAGTTCAATAAATCGAATGATCACGCTGTAAAAAACATGTATAATGTAGGTTTAATAACAAGTTAATGTTCCCTCCAAATAATAATAAAAACATCAATGGTTTTAACTTAGTTATATCTGAGTGGTGGCACAAAAATCAAGGCTGTCGTAATTATAAAATCAAAATATTGGGGCTGGCATTGTGGCACAGCAGGTGAAGCCACCAGAGCAGTGCCCACACCCCCATGAGCGTGGGTTTGAGTCCGAGCTGCCCCACTTCCATCCAGCTCCCTGCTAACACACCTGAGAGAACCGCAGAAGATGGCCCAAGTGCTTGGGGCCCTGCACCCACAAGGGAGACCAGGATGGAGATGGCTCGGTCCTTGTGCCATCTGGGCAGCGAGCCAGTGGGTGCGAGATATCTCTTTTTCTCTCTGTCTTCTTCCCCCACCCCACCCTGTGACTCTGCCTTTAGATTAAATAAATCTTTTAAAAATATGTATTATGAGGTTTTGTGCCCTACGCAGAGAATGGCCTTTATTCCAAGTTTTCCAGTGGCTGCTCTGAGACCGTTGGCACCGTGCTGTGTGTGGGGGGAAATGCTGCCCTGCTCAGACCCTCCATGCCTAAGTGAGGTGCATGCTCCCCCTGCCTGCTTCCGAATGAGCCCCTCGGGGAGCCTGGCTGCAGGTCCCTCCCCGGGGCTGACAGGTGGGTGTCGAGCCAGTGGCCAAGGTGGAATCACTTCACTTTGAGGTTTTTGTTCTGCTTCCTGCTGTTGAGGTCCAGGCCCGGCCTGGAGTGGCCTGTGTGACGGGCAGGGCTGGACCACATTGCACTCACTCAGCACGTATGTCACAGCTCCTCTCTGCTGCAGTCCTTGGACCTCGTACTTCCTGATTCAGAAGGAGCCTCATTCTGTTCCTTATACAAATGGGGAGGCCCCCCCAGTGGCTTCCCAGGCTTACAGAGCCTGTTCCCCGGGGGGCAGGGGCGCGAGGCAGGTGTCTGTCTTCCTGGTCGGGTCCCTCCTAGTGTGCCTTCCTCCTGGGCCGGAAGGACAGGTGCTCTTTGCTCAATTGCTGGCATCCCCGGGGCCCTGGGAGGGAGGGCGACTTTGGAGAAAAGCCCCCGAAGTTGAGAAACAAAAGACAGGGTGCTTTTGTGTGCGAATTATTGTTAAGACTCAGGACTCATTCTTTTCTGAGAAGTAACAATAAGCTGTTGTTACTTTGGTTTTTCTGGTTGTCTGAAGTGGGTTGATTGATGGGGACAGTTCCCACAATTCCAGGGGTGTGAAGCACACTGGATAGAAGACCATCTGCTGCTTGTTCCCCGGGAGCATGCTGGTGGCTTCTCTTCTCCGCAGGGGCTCCGTGGTTGGTTTCATGAGCTAATAATAGCCTGGTCTGCAGAGGAGCCACTCACGTGCAGGGCCTGGCCTCACCCAGGGCTCACTGCTCGCTGCCTGGGCAGCACGTGGCCAGCTCAGCTCCGCTCCTACTGTGCTCTGGCCTTTCACGACCCCATCCCCAGTGAGTCGCTGCTTCCCGAGCCCAGCCTGGATGAGCTGGGCCAGGGTTTACAACACAGAAGACCTCCCCGTGGGCGCAGCGCACCTGCCGGACTGCAGTCTGAGAGCAAGGATTGGGACAGAAGGGAGGGTGGAGCAGGCTGCCCGGCTGGGTCACCCCTGCGCAGCTCTGCAGAGGTTTGCGGGACAACCTGATCAAGCAATGACCTCACCCTCGCTGGGGCATCCTCCCCTGTTCCATTCCGTGGACTCTCCCAGGAGAGCTAAGGGTTAAACAGAAGATGTGGCCCAAACCGTGAAGGGAGGGGCATGGAGCCTGGAAGTCCGGTTCAAGCGTTTCCACTCCACAGCTGGTGTCGTGCAGTGCCTACATCTACTGGTTTCCCGTGACATACAGCAGGCCCCGCGATTGTGGTACAAAGAGGCTTTTGGCTTTTACTGTACTTAGCATAGTGCAAGCTCTGAGGGGGCCACCCCGTGCAGGGTTATCTCCATGACCGAGCCGTGGCCTGCGGCTCCCCAGGTGCTTTTGCAGGAGGGAAAACCACGCAGCGGGGCTGTGATTGGGGCTCTAGGACTGATGCACACACCCCAGGGGGCAGCTTGACCTGCTGTGCTGTGACACACTTAGTAAGGTACCGGTCGGGGCACCAGCGGTTAGTGTGGCTGAATAATGGACTCCAACGGGATGGCTGTTCATCTGCTTTAGATTTAGAAAGAACTGCCTTTGCTTTATCTCACCTAAACCCGCAGGGCTACTGTTTGCCCCGCGTGAAAGATGTGGAAGTCTGGGTGACAACAGGCCGAAGGCTGCTTGGCTCGGGTTAGGCACCAGAAAGTAGCAGAATGCCCCGAAAGGAAGGGGACATTGGGAAGGATGGGGTAGGAGCAGGAACAAGCTCCAGTAGCTGGAGCTGCAAAACAGGAAATCCCAACAATGACTGTAGCTGTTACTGCAACCCTCAGGACGGAATAAATACCCATGAGTTTATAGAGACAGAGAGATAACAGATGGATAGGTAGCTGGGTATGCAGACAGGAGGTGGATGGACACACAGATTACAGGATAGAAGGTGGATGGTTGCACAGATAGATTACATGGATAGAGGGTAGCTGGGTATGCAGACAGGAGGTGGATGGATTACAGGATAGAAGGTGGATGGATGCACAGATAGATTACATGGATAGGCTGATCGACAGATGGGGGATAAGCAAATGGCAGACAGATGACACGAGGGAAGGATTGGTACTTGCTTGCGCAGGGATTCTAATTAGCGAATGTGGAGGGGGTACAGGACGTGGAGCATCACTGCTGGGAAATGTTGGTGATCACTACAGAGATGGTGGATGGAAGCTTGGAAAGAATTAAAGTTTGGGGTCTGCGCTGTGATGGGGTAGATTAGGCTCCACCTGTGGCTCCAGCATCCCATATGGGCGCTGGTTCGTGTCCCGGCTGAGCCAGGCTGGAGCTGGGAGCCTGGAACTGAGTCCAGGTCTCTCAAGGGAGGGTCAGGGCCACCAGGACGTGAGCCATCGCCTGCTGCCTCCCAGAGCACATTAGCAGGGAGCTGGGTGGGAAGCAGAGCTAGGACTGGCACACACTCTGGTGTGGGATGTGGGCGTCCCAGGTGGCAGCCTATCTGCTGTGCTGAATTCCTTCCCCGAGCTTGGCAAACTTTGTGAAGTTTAAAATTTCCTTTAGAGTGGCTCTCTCATTAACTAGCTTTGTAACACCAGACTTCTTGGCTAACTTCAGGAGCCTGGGTCTCTAACGCAGAGCCACTTAGAGACAAAGCTGGGGAGATAGCACTCAGAGAGATGATGCAGAAAACGGGGAGAAGCCACGGCCTGGCCATGCTAGGCGTGGTTCTACCTTACGACTGCACCGTGATGCAAACAGCCTGTCCTTGTAAAGGCCCAGCCGCCCGGTTCTGAGTCCTTCTGGGCTTACTGTGCATTTTAATCACCATGCAGCCGCCCAACCTTTGCCAGAACCTGACGTAGAATATAGATGGGCAGGAATGTGCTGTTATGATTAACAGACTTACCTACAAGATTCTCATGGAATTAGTACGCTCCGACTATTATGTGCTGACTCCAAAGCAATGTTTTGTAAACCGTGGCAAAATGTACGTAACATAGAATTTGCATGTTAGCCATTTAGAAGTGTGCAGTTTAGTGGCATCGATCATGGCTGATGTTGTGCGAGGATCACCACTATTGGTTTCCAGAACGTTTCATCACTGCCATACGGAAGCTGAAGCCATTAGCAGTAACTGCCTGTCTCCCACCAGCTCCGGCAATCTATTTTCTGTCTCTCTGAATTTGCCTGTTCTAGATGTTCGATACAAATGAATCGTGCGTTTTTCCTCTTGCTGCTGCTTATTTGAATCTCTGCTGAGTATCTGCTGTTCAGCACTGCATTCCATAGTTGGGTGATTGGGATGATCAGGAAATACTAATGGACGAAAAATAGCAATTGATAATATAATTTGTCTAATTGGCAGATTCTGAGAAAAAATTAAAAATGAAAATGGACATGATAATTTCATTATAGCAAAGTTATAACAATGTGTCATAACAGGTGATAATTAAGGAATTACAAGAAAATCCTGCTTGGTGGTTTCCACATAGTAAAGTAACAGGAATATTTTGTTTTGCTTTCATTTTCCATATTGGTTACACTAACCATGAGTTATCTTCCTAGGAGAAATATCCAAGAAACAGAGTCATTCATGATCAATCATTTTGTTTATGTTTGTATAACCGATGTGTGAGCTGAACAGCCAAAACTGCTCAGAGTGTGGTTGGTCCTTCAGCTGCTTGTGAGCTGCAGCACAGACCAGCAAACTCTCAGCAAGAAATGCAAGTAAGCACATGCAAATTTGAATTCAGAGCTCTGAATTCCAGTGTCACACATTAGAATCTTGCTGCATAAAACAAATGGTTAAAATTACACATGTGAAATAGTTCCTAATTCTGACCCATCTATATTTTTGAAGATTTACTTGTTTATGTGAAGGGCAGAGTGACAATATGACAAAGGGTTGTCTTCCAGCCACTGTTCGCTCTCTAAACGCCCACGACCGCTGGGACTGCACTTTGCCCAAGTCAGGAGCCGGGGGTGCATCTGGGTCTCTCAGCTGGGCACAGGAGCCCAGGCACCTGCGCCATCCTCCGCTGCCTTCCCAGGCACATTAGCAGGGAGCAGGATCAGAGGTGGGGCAGCGGGTACTCGAACCCGTGCTCGCAGGTAGCGGCTTAACCCATGGCGCCTTGCCAGCCCGTAACTCATCTGTCAGCTTGAGAACCTTTGAAAGAGTTGTTGTACAACAGTGGACAAAAGAAAATCAATTCCTGTGTTGCTGCTGAAACTGGCAACAGTAAATATTTGATGAAGAAGATTACAGGTAAGTGTGTATCGGGCTATGAGGTCTGACAGGAAGAAGTTATTTTTCTTTGTAATTTGTTTAGTTTGAAACAAAGAGAAAGAAAACGATTAATCAGTTGTCAAGTAGCTTCTGAGAAACCCCAAATATATCTACAGAATCCTGCTGGGATTTGACATACTTTTAGGTTTTCATTTATTTATTTTTGCTAATTAGTTTTATGAAGCACTTGGTCTGATAACACTCAGAACATAACTTCCACAAATCTCATTGTGCCTGCATTCCACAGCACGTCTGCAGCGAGAGATCATAAAATACGGCCAGTGGAAGAACCCTGCGGGGCCTCGGGTGGAGGGTCCCAGCTCCCCACCGGCCTTGCTCCCCTGCCCCTTGGGGCGGGGGGGGGGTGCAGAACCAGAGGCACAGGTGCAAGCCCAGGACCCTGCTCAGCTGCGCCTCCGGTTAGATGGTTGAGGATGGAGACTAAGCCCTGCCCCAGAGGGGAGGGTCTTGTTTAACAAAACCCCCTTTCACAAGCTGGCCCACTCCAACAGGAATTGCTATGTAGAAAACAGTTCCCTGGTGAGGCATCCACAGCTGCCGCCCAAGGTGGCGCAGGGGCACATGGGTCTGTGTAGGGGACTGCCACCGGGGATGCGTTCAGCCAGCATTGCTGCGCCTGGAGCCGCGTGGTGACCGCGGTGCGGCAGGACTGTTCTGGGAGAAAATTCCTGCAGTCTGGTGGACACGGTGGACGCGGCTGTCGCTTTGTTTCTGCGCTGATCATAGCAGCGCGGCCTTGCACCGAGCATCACGGGGCACGCGGGGACTGCCGCCTGCAGCCTGAGAGGGGCTCGCACTGGGGATGGCCTGGAGTTATGTCCCTCTGGAGACCAATTACCGGGGTTCACAGCGCCGCTTCCCTTGTGCTTGCCCCCCATGCCTTTTTAATGAGGCCTCCCAGCAAAGCGAGCCGACGCTTCCCCGCCGGAGACCTGGCTGCCGCCTTCAGCCATTTGTTTCCAGTACATCTGGGAGATGATGTATAAATTAAATATTAGGAAAATGTACTGTAGGAAGAACTAGTAAGAGCAGGAAGGCTAATCCACAGTTGGCGTTTACGGGGAAGCCGAGCCAGCGCTGTGCCGCCTGGAGGGCACCGGAGTCGCTCACAGGAACCCCGTGATGGCTACAGCCGCATCCTGGCATGGGGTTCACCACAGCGGTGCCCTCGCAGGTTTAGGGTTAGGGTTAGAACAGAACTCAGGGGTCATTCTGCACCATCTCGTCACCCCTGCACCTGCCCAAAGCACAGTGTGCCTCCATCCCACTCCCACTCCCACTTTGTACGCTCTGTGTTCTGCTGCGAGCTGGCCAGAGGGGCCCGGGAGGAGAGGGCGTGGCCGCGAGGGCCTGGGTGCCCATGATGCCTCCCCTGCATTCTCAGAATTCAAAGGTTTTACGTAGGAGGCTCTGTGCGAAGCTTCCTTGAGACCTACTTTCTGTTCCCATGCAGTGGCTGTCAGCAGAGGCCTGTCCCTTGGCTCATCCGACAGGCTAGGCCATGTGCTGGGCCTCTCCCAGGCATCCCACACCGGAGCACCGCTTCTGATCCGGCTCCCTGTGATGCACCTGGGAGGCCAGCAGATGGCTCGAGTGCTCGGGCCTCTGCCACACACATGGGAGACCTGGATGAAGTTCTAGGCTCCTGGTTTCAGCTTGCCCAGCCCTGGCTCTTGGGGCCCCTTGGGGAATGAATCAGTCGGTGGGAGAGTCTCTCTCTCTCTCTCCCTCTTTCCCCCTCCCTCCTCCTCTCTCTCCCTCTCTCTCCCTGTCCCCCTCTCTCCCCTCCCCCTCTCCCTCCCTGCCTTTCATGCTAATATATCTCCCCTCTTGCTGTTTTAAGCACATCTTCACAGACACGAATGTTGTGCTGAGACGCCCAGGATGTAAGTTACAGTGCAGGATCATCTGAGATGTTAGGAACACACAGGGACTTCAGGAATTCCATTGGAAATGGAGGTAAAAGGAAAGCTGTTCTCTGTGGCTTGTTCAAGTCCCCTCCTCTGCTGAGACAGGCAGACTGAGCTGCTGGCGGATGTTTTCTGGTGAAAGTGAGGGGCGGCTGTCACCGTCAGGTAGAATCATGCCCCTGGGTCTTGGGTGAAAACCGCAGGATTCGGGAAGGTCAGCCCTTAGCAGCAGTGCAGTTCAGTGCTGTGCTGGCTCACTCCTGGTGTGGATCTGATCAGTGCTGGCTTGTGCGGGGGCTCGGCGGTTGTCAGTGACGCACACTTGATCCTTGTTCTCTCTCTGGCTGAAGTCGCACTCTTCTTGACGAGACACAGACGACAGCAGGACCTCCGACGGCCTCTGTGGGCACTTGGGGTGGTGGGGGAGGCAGAGCTGTCTGTGGGAGGCACGGGTCAGAGACAGATCATACTTCCCAGAGGCTTCTCAGTCTCTTGAAATTAATACATAAAGACAGTGGCCTTCTACTGACCCAGCTCCGGCCCATCGACCGTGGGGACAGGAGGTGACACAGAATTGATCCCTGTCTCGGTGGCCATGATGGGCTCAGTCTCCATTTCATCCTCCTGGAGCGTGTTTGAAGACAGCTTTGCTTTCTCCTTTTTCCCATTGCACCTGCGAGCCTCGTGCAGCACGGAGCCTGCTGGTCGCCGGTGTTCAGCACAGGCCTCGGTAGAAAGCCGTCCTGGGGCTCTGGGGTTCAGGTGCGTTTCCAGGGTTACTGCTTTAGAAGGCGCGTGCCTTACGGAGAGGCCCCAAGTCGGAGGCTGGCTCTGCTGGCTGACGTCAGTGAGCTGAGGGAAGACGGGCTGTCCCTGCGTTCCTGTTCAGAGAGCCGTCGCGCCTCAGCCGACCACGGGCTCCTGGGCACGCAAAGCTCACCGGTAGGTTCGTTGATCTTTGACGTCAATAAAGCGTCAGGACTGTCTCGGGCTCTTCAGTAGTTTTCCCACCTGTCTTGTACCCTGGTGCGTTCAGGGTGAGCAGCAGCCGACACCCAGGGACAGGTGCATCGGTGCCGTGTCCCATTTACCTGGGAAGCAGCCGTGTGGATGCAACTGTCTTCATGGAGGTGAATGAGTCCGCAGGCACCTGCCATGCCACGCTGGGTCCACAGCAGGGTTGACCTGCTCACCTAACGTAACCCTGAAGGAGAGCCCTGGCTGCCGCACGTGCTCAAGAGAAAGACGACTCGTGTACAGGGCTGGGGAGGTGTGGTCTAGGTTTGACTTCACAGACCCGGAGTCCAGGTTCCCTGCTTCGTCAGGGTCAGCCAGTTGGTTTCTTTGCTTTCTTGTCCCTTCCTTTCCTGCCTTTGTGCCACCTTGCTTCTGCAATCCCGAAGCCGTGGGGAAAACCTCCAGATCCCTGGGTTCTGTGCATCTCTGCATGAATTGTGCTGTCTGGCCCTCCTGCCTTTGATCCTGTGGCTGTGAAATTGTGAAGCGGCCCGTCCGTCTGTAGAGTCCACTCACACGCAGAAACCCCGCGCCCTGAGGTTTCCTGCACAGCTGCAGGCCGTCCCAGGAGCCGCTGCCCAGGACAGGAGGCAGGGATGCAGCCCCACTGCCTGGGAGAGTTCCGGGGCCTCCCCACCCCGAGTCGTGGCTCCTCCCCCTTCTGGGATTGACTTCCCTGTTCTTGAGCTCACCCTGCTGTGAGTTTTTGTTTCTGGCTCAGTTTGCTGGGGTGGAGTTGAGTTTCTCTCCAGGTGTCCAGCATGGAGAGTTTGCTCTTTCCCTTGGGAGCCTGGCCCTCTCCCTGCCCTGCTGGGGACAGATTTGCTGAGTCAGGCTTCCTCTTCCCTCCTGCTGGTCAAGTGGGTACACTCAGGGCCGGTAGTGGCTGGCCCATCTGATTTCTGCACTGTGGCTGTGGCCATTCTTCCCCTCTTCCTCCTCTCCCTTCTCCTTGTCCTCCTTTTTTTCCTTTTTTTTTTTTTTAAGTTTATTGCAGAGAGTTATAGAGAGAGGAGAGAAAGCTCTTCCTTCAATTGGCCACAACAGCCAAGGCTGAGCCAGGCTGAAGCCGGAGCTACATCCTGGTCTCACACAGGGGTAGCAGGGTCTTACACCACCTTCTGCTTATGTCAGGCTGTTAGCAGGCAGCTGGATCGGCAGTGGAGCAGCTGGGACATAAACCGTCACCCGTACGGGATGCTGGCGTGGCTGTCAGCAGATGAACCCCCTGTGTTACAACGCCAGTTCTTTGAAAATATCTCAATGTCGACATGTTCTTTCAATCTCAGAAATGATCTAGCGAGTGCAGGCTGGGGAGACGATTCCACCTTCCTGTTGATGTCCACACAGCGTGGCTGCCACTGGAGCCACAGGTCAGTGCCAGTGCAGCAGGAACCTCGAGAGCCGACGCTCCCCTGTCCCAAGGAGCGCTGGCCTCGTTCCCCTCCCTGCATTTCTTCCAGGTCGCTCTGCCGACCCTGGGCCTGAGGCTGCTTTGGTTGGCTCTTTCTGCTGATCTCTGAGGTCATCGAGCACTTTGGCACACGATAGCAGTCGGTAGTGTGTGACAAGTTAACAAGGTTTCACCTGAAGATGGCAGGTACATTCAGCACACCACAAACACTTAATTACTTTTAGCATCTTAATGAAAATGCCCACCTAATTAGCCTTTTGAATAGCGTTGGGGGAAGGAGTTGGACGTGAAGATCCGCCTCCCACACATCAAGTTGGAGTGGAGGTTGCAGCGTGCGCTGTGTGCCGTGGCATCTCCCAGCCAGTGGGCGACACCTTGGGTTTCAGTGGATCGTGGGTCTCACCGCCCTGACTACCTCAGCAGCTGGAGCTCTGACTGTTTGCCCTTTAGGCTTCTCATGATTTTACCTCAACTCTCGTCTCTGTGCTGCCACCCGGGCCTTAGTTAGCGATGGCATTGCAATCAGTATAAACAGTTCACTTTGTGGGCTGTGGCAGAGTCGAGCCTGGGCTGGGTTCGTCACCATGCATTGTGGGTAAGAGACTGTGCCCTGCGTGGGGCCAGGGGAGGCTTTTTTCTACTGTTGCTTCTGAACTTGGAGCTTGGGACCACCACCTTGGCTGACATGGAGTGTCCATGTTCAGGTGTCGTGAGGTTGTGTCATCTCCCATGCGCTGATGTTCAGTGAGAGCACCAAGGTTTCCTAGTGGTTGCTGGCTCCATGCTTCACCCACAGGCACTGGGCTGAGGGGTCCCTGGCTCCGTGCAGCACCCGCAGGCTCTGGGCTGAGGGGTCCCTGGCTCCATGCTTCACCCACAGGCACTGGGCTTAGGGGTCCCTGGCTCCGTGCAGCACCCGCAGGCTCTGGGCTGAGGGGTCTCTGGCTCCGTGCAGCACCTGCAGGCTCTGGGCTGAGGGGTCCCTGGGTCCGTGCAGCACCCGCAGGCTCCGGGCTAAGGGGTCCCTGGCTCTATGCTTCACCCACAGGCACTGGGCTTAGGGGTCCCTGGCTCCGTGCAGCACCCACAGGCTCTGGGCTGAGGGGTCCCTGGCTCCATGCTTCACCCACAGGCACTGGGCTGAGGGGTCCCTGGCTCCATGCTTCACCCACAGGCTCTGGGCTTAGGGGTCCCTGGCTCCATGCTTCACCCACAGGCGCTGGGCTGAGGGGTCCCTGGCTCTGTGCAGCACCCGCAGGCTCTGGGCTGAGGGGTCCCTGGCTCCGTGCAGCACCCGCAGGCACTGGGCTGAGGGGTCCCTGGCTCTGTGCAGCACCCGCAGGCTCTGGGCTGAGGGGTCCCTGGCTCCGTGCAACACCCGCAGGCACTGGGCTGAGGGGTCCCTGGCTCTGTGCAGCACCCGCAGGCTCTGGGCTGAGGGGTCCCTGGCTCTGTGCAGCACCTCAGGGCACTGGGCTGAGGGGTCCCTGGCTCCGTGCTTCACCCGCAGGCTCTGGGCTGAGGGGTCCCTGGCTCCATGCTTCATCCACAGGCTCTGGGCTGAGGGGTCCCTGGCTCCGTGCAGCACCTCAGGGCACTGGGCTGAGGAGTCCCTGGCTCCATGCTTCATCCACAGGCTCTGGGCTGAGTGGTCTCAGGTTCTGTGCAGCACCTCAGGGCACTGGGCAAGCATCGGTGTTCCCACAGCACCCGCTATCCCCTGCACGCTGTTCCCACCCCATGTGCCGGCATCTGGGTTACCAATGCGTGCTGGGGATGGACTCTAGGCCGTTGCTGCTGCCCCACCATCTCTGTTACTTTTACCCTTGTCTTGAGCTTGGTCTGCAGTAGTTTGTTCTTTGGGTCAAGTTTAATAAAGCAGTTGAGGGTGGTTCAGAAGGTTCCTGGAGCCTTGAGTTGAAAGATGGGTTTATATTAGTCCAAAAGGTCTTTGAATTCCATGTATACTTTATTTTTGTTACATTTCATGTGTGTATCCATCTTTGGATATAATATAATTTAATCCTTAACTCACATATCACTCACTTTATTACTTCCTTGTCGTTAGAGATAATTCATTGCATAGTCATGTTTCTCCCTCTCCATCTCCCTGAGTGTACATGTGTGTACATACATTTTTGATTTAATTGTGTATAATGCAGTGGGCCTTTAGTGAACCAGTGCACGTGTTAAGACAGGACACTCCCACGTCAGCGTCCCAGGAACAGTGACAATGCTGCGCTCACGTTGCTCCACGGCCAGGCTTGTGCCACTGAGCTGAGATCTGAAACAGTCGATGGCATCCTGGCAGCAGTTTCATTTTTGCTTGCTGTTTGTTTTTACCGCGTCTCTATGCACATTTGCAATGGAACACAAAAGGTGGACTAGCAGAGTAGTGGGGACAGAAAGCCCTGAGATCCTGATCCCTGAGTTTGGATCCGGGTCTCCAACTGGCTGCTGTGTAACTTCCGGCCATTTACCTTCATCCCCTGACTTCTGGCCATTTACCTCCATCCCCTAACTTCCAGAATCCGTATTGTAAAGGAGGCTGTAGGAACCTGTTTCACAGCTGTGCTGGCTGAGTTAGGCTGCACCTTCAGGGTAGACGTGGTTCCCGTCTCCAAGTGGGTAATTCCTGTTTATCCACAGAATGTTTGCCATTCCTTATGATCCGCTGTACATATGCAGAGCAAAAATGTGCTGCACGAATTAGAATAAGCCGTCGACTGTACTGTGGAACGGAAATCGCTGGAGGGCTCCATCTCTCGGCTCGGTGATCTCCTGCATCTCTACCTGAGCTGAGCCGGGGTGAGTCCCGGCAGCCATGGGGAGACTGCTGCTTCACCACAGCGGGGTCCCCCACTTGAGCAGAGCTCCTCATCCAATCATTCCCGACCACTTGTTTTCAGAATCCTGGTGTTGCTGCTCAGAACAACAACAGCAAATGCGCAAATCCTCCTGTCTAAACATTAAGCCTTTTGGCGTCAGGAAAATCTGTTAGCTTCTAGGGAAAGAGAAGCATCAGAGCTCTGGGACTTACAGGTGCATCCTGCTCACTTGTTCAGCAATGAAAAACGCTTAATACTTTGTTTCCATTCTGAAAAGATTTCCTTGAGAAGCAATAGGTCCGATCCTGTTTGTTTCTTCCTGCCACTGAGAAGTAGGGTTGTGGGTCTCTTCCAGGAAACTTTTCATGTGCTTGATGCTGACGGCTCTGTGTTGGCACCCTGAGTCCGTACTGGAAGCTCAGCCCTGAGTCTCCCTCTGGCCACCTACAGGAGAGACAGGGTTGGGGCCTCTGGTGCGTGGACGAGCAGTGGTGTGGAGGCTGGCTGGGTCTGCTAGGGGGAGGTTGACCTGCTGTGTGGGGTTTGGGTTCTCTCTGGAGGGTGGCCCCTGGGTGCCGTGGTCCATGCAGAAGTCACTGGGTTGTTGCTGGAGGTGTTTCACCCCACTTCTCAGACCGTAGCCTCTTTGGGGCCACATTTTACGTATTAATTTGTTTGTTCCACACCAGTTAGCATAGTGACTTGCAAGTGGTGGCTTTCCCATAAACATTTCTGAATACATGAAATACACTTATCAGCCTCAAAAAGTGCAGTGAAATGCAGAGTTTACTTTAAAAGAATATGATAAGTATGACATGTATTTATATATGCCTTGTAGGAATATGCAACATTATTCCTACTATATGTTACTGGGTGGTTATCTCTGATTATTCAAGTGAGTAAACCTTCTCCTCTTGATAATTGTATCATTTTTCATGGTGATCATGTATTATTTATATAATCAAATATGGAAAAATATGTTCACAGTAGATTAAAAAGGAAAGCCTAAATAAACCATTAGCTGTAGGGGAAAATAAACTTTTAAAAGCTTCTTTCCCAACATTTATCATATCTACACCTCCAGAGAGCAGATTGTTTTTTCTTTTTGGTACTCAAGTTTTTCAAGGGTATGCAGAGAGAGGACAACATTCAAGATTATTCAATAAAGCCATCGCTACACCAACACAACAACCCTGCGGAACAACAGAAAAACGAACATTTCCGATCCATCTCACTTCAAACGGCTTCCAGATTCTTCATGGAGGGGCTGGCGCTGTGGCACGGAGGTTAAACTGTTTTTGACCCGGAATCTGATACTGGAGTGCAGGTTTGAATCGGGCTGCTCTGCTTCCAATCCAGTTTCTTGCTAGTGTGCCTCGGAAGACCGCAGAACATGGCTCAGGTACTTAGGCGCCTGCCTCCCATGTGGGAGGCCAGGATGAAACCTGCTTTCTGAATAGATAAATCAAAAAGATCCCTAGTTCCAGTTAGCTGTATTTTACTGTACATTAAAAGAAAGGCATGTGACTAAATGAAACCACACACGTCCACTGAGCTTTACAGGCAACTCTCGCAACGTCTCCAAGTTGGGAAGCACTTTTCTCTTCTCCCGACCTGTGAGGTCCGATGTGTGATGCACGTGGAAACGCAGGACTGGCCTCCTGCTGGCCTGGCTGCTCACCGAAGAGCATGTCGTCCTCACGAGCTGATGTGGCTCTGTGCTGTGTCCGCGCTACAGAGCCCGCTGTCCGGGGCCCCTCGGCCTGCCCTTCGCCGCACAGGGAGTGTTTCAGGGGCACCTAAGTGGAGGTGTTCATTGCGTGGGTTTCTCAAGGCCCCATGATGCTTTGCTCACATCACACCTACTATCTCAGTGTTAGCAAGCCTCTGGGGATCCGTGGGAATTTTCTGGAACTGTGTTTTGCAGGTCTGCTTTGTAGCCGCGTGGAGCATCACAGGGCTGTTCCAGGTGTGGGGTCCCCAGGTGCAGTGGATAGCGTGGCTGTGTGTTCAAGGACGGGGTGCCATGTGTCGTTTTGGGAGGACGAAGGGCGTGAATGTAACCGACCCTCTTATTTCATGTCCAGTGGGAAGTGTAAGAGTGTAGAAGTTTTGCTTGGCTTGAAGCTTAAGTCAGAATGCAACAGCTAGGGTTGCAGTGCGGGAACCGGACAGCAGCAGGTGTGTCTGGGGAACAGGGCACGGGAGGCTCCCCTGGGACAGCGAGACCTCCGGAGGTCATTAGCCAGGCGGTTACCACGTCAGCCTCTTGGTAACAGCGAGGCTGATGGCTTTGTGGACAGTCCCCAGAAACGGAAAATGGGACATGACGGGCACGCAGACTTCTTGGGTGTGGTTGCTGTGCGAGGGCCTGGGGTCCCTCCTACTTTGTCTCCCAGGAGTCCTGTGCTGCTCCGTGTTCCGACAGCAGCGTTAGCCCTGGGGGCGCTGCTGCGCTCTGATGTTCTCACGATGGGCTGCAGGGAACGACCGTGTCAGTCAGCAGTCTTCAGTGGGTACCCAGGTCCTGACTGGGGATTTGTGGGGGCAAACAGGGGTGCACCCCTCACAGTGCGAGCAGCCCGGCGGGCGGAGCAGCCCAGCACAGCTGCAGCATGGATTTACCTGATGGAAGGGAGCATTTTCGGAAGCTGCGCGGGGATTCCTCACAATGACCGTTCCACACCTCAGGTTCCCTCTGTCTGACAGGAAGAACGAGATCATTAATACAGAGGGGCCAACTAGCATTTTTTCACCCTACAAAATCTATGGGAAGCTCACTTAAATTTTTATCTGTGCCGCTGTTCTTTGTTGGCAACCATGGGAATCTCCTGCCTTAGAAGACACGAGTGACACAGACCGAAGGGGACAATGGCAGAGAGGAACGCCAGTTGGTAGATGGCGCCCCTTCGCGCTCCCCACACGGGACCCTGTCCTGTGGGGACATGAATGACCTGCAGTGGCTTTATGTCTGCTCACTCCCAGGCTTGGTCCTCTGAGTTCCCACGTGCCCTGCTGTTCCTGGGAAGCCGGTGTCGCTGGTTACCCCAGAAGTCAGGGTGCCCCTGTGCGAGCAGGCAGACCACGGTCAGGGCTTCTGCTGACCTGCTATGGCGTGTGCTGCCCGCTCTGTCACGTCTTCACCTGTCCTGGACCGCAGAGAGACGCGTTCACTTTGTGTACAGTGTCCTCTGCATTTCTCCTCCTCTCTCGTCAGCCCTGCAGCTGAAACCGATGACACCGTCCAGCACTTGCTTGTCGATGGCCAGAAGCTCAGCGTGTGGCCAATGCAAGACCAGCATCCAAGCCCAGACCTCAGCACACTTTGTTCCACGTTAGGAGCCAATGGAGAACGTTACCCACATTCTGAGCTGCTTCCGAGGTGGCGCTCTGAGTCCTATGCTCAGTCAAGCTTTGGGTTCAGCCATACCTGGCGTGTGCTGATCTCATTCCAACCTCACCGGAGGCCCTGCACAGCCTTGAGTTTCTGCTCCCTCATCGTTCCCAGGTCCATAGCCTACCGGCAGACCCTGGGCAGGGATTTTAATAAACCAATTAATGAGCTGAGGTTAGAATTTACAAAACAAAGCACCCTTTTAGTGTGCAGTCCCACACTTGTACTCTTTGGAAAGGAGTGGACAGCGGCGCCCATGCAGGCAGCTACGGAATCACCCTTCCTCGGGGAAGCGAGTGAGGTGTCCTGCAGTAGGCCAGCACGTGCAGACCGGGCAGTGCTGCTGAGTGTCAGGGTGGAGCTGCCCCGTCTGGAAGGGTGAGTGCGAGTCCTCGTGCCCATCACGGAGTGGAGGACGCCAGCTCAGCAGGCGCCGCGCTGTGTGACTCCATTCTCAGACGTTCCAAGCAGCCCATGGACAGCTGAGCAGCGGCCCACAGCTGGAGAGGGACACTTCTGCTGGTGGAGACCAGGGGTTCTCAGGCAGCGACCTTTCTCCGTGCGGTGCTGCAGGGGTGGGTGCCCGTGCCAAGCCTGTGGACGCCCAGCCTCCGCAGTCCAGCCATCTGCAAGCTCTGGCCTACAGGGATTAGTGACAGGCCAGTGCAGCTTCCTGGGTTACAACCAACGCACTGCTGGCGGACACATTGGTAAGGGACTCACTGTGCTTTGGGGGCTGGGGAAAATGGGAAGGTGTAGCTTCATGGGTACACTAGCGCACTGCTGGCGGACACATTGGTAAGGGACTCACTGTGCTTTGGGGGCTGGGGAAAATGGGAAGTCTGTGTACTTCCCAGACCATTTTTCTGGGAACCCCGATTTCCCTATTAGACTATTAAAACTCATCACACGGGAGACCAGTGAGATGCATGCCGTGGCTGTGACGTGATTCACAGAGTGTGCAAATGGCAGTGAAGGCACGGAAGGGCTTCCAGCCAACACGCGGGCCTGCTGCTGACCAGCAGCTGCGGTAGAATCTCAGCCCCATCACCACTGTTTGCTTCGTATCCCGTTACGACTTCACATAGTCCGCTGTCAGCATAAAGCTATAATTCATCAATTGCATTGGCACATTGAATAATGTTGATAGAGCTGAAATAAGGAATTAGTAAAAAGATTCCAATTTTGTAAAGCATGTCATCCTGTGCGAAAGGGAATCATTCAGCGTTTCTGATTTATAAAAGACAGGAGGTACTGTATTAGGAAGAAATATCACCTAAAATGACGTCTGGGGCGCTGAATTGACCAAAGCAATCAATAACATTCTAGGTCGGTGTTGGCTGAGCGTGAGAGGGGAGGGATGACTGGAAGTCGATGGTGAGCACATCACAGTGTGGAGGGCCTGGGGTGGGGTCCTGGGGTCCGCTCCAGCAGAGGGACACCGGGACCCACCATCACAGTGTGGAGGGCCTGGGGTGGGGTCCTGGGGTCTGCTCCAGCAGGACACTTGGGACCCACCATCACGGTGTAGAGGGGCCTGGGGGTGGGGGCCTGGGGTCCACTCCAGCAGGACACTGGGACCCACCATCACGGTGTGGAGGGGCCTGGGGTCCACTCTAGCAGAGGGACACTGGGAGCCACCATCACGGTGTGGAGGGGCCTGGGGGTGGGGGCCTGGGGTCCACTCCAGCAGGACACTGGGACCCACCATCACAGTGTGGAGGGGCCTGGGGTCCACTCTAGCAGAGGGACACTGGGACCCACCATCACGGTGTGGAGGGGCCTGGGGTCCGCTCCAGCAGGGGCACACTGGGACCCACCATCACGGTGTGGAGGGGCCTGGGGTCCACTCCAGCAGGGGGACACTGGGACCCACCATCACTGTGTGGAGGGGCCTGGGGTCCACTCCAGCAGGACACTGGGACCCACCATCACGGTGTAGAGGGGCCTGGGGGTGGGGGCCTGGGGTCCACTCCAGCAGGACACTGGGACCCACCATCACGGTGTGGAGGGGCCTGGGGTCCACTCCAGCAGGACACTGGGACCCACCATCACGGTGTAGAGGGGCCTGGGGTCCACTCCAGCAGGACACTGGGACCCACCATCACGGTGTAGAGGGGCCTGGGGGTGGGGGCCTGGGGTCCACTCCAGCAGAGGGACACTGGGACCCACCATCACAGTGTGGAGGGGTCTGGGGTCCGCTCCAGCAGAGGGACACTGGGACCCACCATCACGGTGTGGAGGGGCCTGGGGTCCACTCCAGCAGAGGGACACTGGGACCCACCATCACAGTGTGGAGGGGCCTGGGGTCCACTCCAGCAGGACACTGGGACCCACCATCACAGTGTGGAGGGGCCTGGGGTCCGCTCCAGCAGAGGGACACTGGGACCCACCATCACAGTGTGGAGGGGCCTGGGGTCCGCTCCAGCAGAGGGACACTGGGACAGCCCATCACAGTGTGGAGGGGCCTGGGGTCCACTCCAGCAAGGGGACACTGGGACCCACCATCACGGTGTGGAGGGGCCTGGGGTCCACTCCAGCAGGACACTGGGACCCACCATCACGGTGTGGAGGGGCCTGGGGGTGGGGGCCTGGGGTCCACTCTAGCAGGGGGACACTGGGACCCACCATCACGGTGTGGAGGGGCCTGGGGTCCGCTCCAGCAGGACACTGGGACCCACCATCACGGTGTGGAGGGGCCTGGGGTCCACTCCAGCAGAGGGACACTGGGACCCACCATCATGGTGTAGAGGGCCTGGGGTCCACTCCAGCAGGACACTGGGACCCACCATCACGGTGTGGAGGGGCCTGGGGTCCACTCCAGCAGAGGGACACTGGGACCCACCATCACGGTGTGGAGGGGCCTGGGGGTGGGGGCCTGGGGTCCGCTCCAGCAGGGGGACACTGGGACCCACCATCACGGTGTGGAGGGGCCTGGGGTCCACTCCAGCAGAGGGACACTGGGACCCACCATCATGGTATAGAGGGCCTGGGGTCCACTCCAGCAGGACACTGGGACCCACCATCACGGTGTGGAGGGGCCTGGGGTCCGCTCTAGCAGGAAACTGGGACCCACCATCACGGTGTAGAGGGCCTGGGGTCCGCTCCAGCAGGACACTGGGGCCTGAGTAGAGAGAACACTTCCTAACAGCCTTCTGATGGACACGGGCTCAGTTCATGTTTGCCCAGAGGTCAGCAGTGGGCCGAACAGGTGGGCGTTAAAGCTCACATGATCCAAGTTTTAAAATGAATTTCCAGACGCCTGGTGCTTTTGTTGGAGGAGAAGCATAAGCTGTGTTGAGGACGCGTGACTCCTGCACTGTTGCGGGAGATCAGTCACGCGTGCTTCGTCTCCTGACATGAGCGATGCCCCGGGAAGCCCGCTGGGTGAGCAGCCGAGGGGGGATCAGCAGGACTCCGCTCTGATGGGGCTCTCGGTGTCTCAGAACATTCAACTTCATTAAGGTTTTATGGTTTTCAGGAATAAATAGACCTGATAAAGAACTTGGAATGTCATGCCGAGAAGCGTGGTGGAGGGGTGGGAGGTCTCTCTGTGTTCAGGATGTCGGTGTCTGCCTGTGCCCAGGCGGGGCTGGAGTGAACGGATCCCCTGAAGTCCCTTCCAGCCCAGGGGTTCCAAAGACACTGGTGCTTTTGTGAAATACAGTGTGGGTGACATAATACGCCTGCCGAGGGGAGAAGTCTGCGTCTAAAGGACAAAGCGCTAATGTCAGTGTTGTGCAAAAAAGGCTAAAAGTCTAAAAAAAAGAAACTCCCACCCACAAACAGAGATGTGTCAGGCACGGTTGTTCTGGATACTGGTGCACACTACAGGCGTCCTTGCCGAATCTGCCCAGGCGTAGCCACATGCGTCCGTGCGTCTCAATATGGGATGGATGCTCCGCCCCACGCACACGGACTCGTGAGCTCAGACGGTTTCCTCACTGACCTCGAAGCTGTGGAGGGTTACAGCGTCCACACTTGATCATTTCTAGTAATCTCTAGTTAGAGGATGGAGGGTCCCCGGGCAAGGATTCTGCAGAAGCCGGGTCCCTGGTGCCGTGATGTCTGGAAAATGGGCGCGCGGGGGGGGGGGGGGGTCCCTGGCTTGCTGGGGGTGCCCTCACTCTTGATAGTGGAATGGCAGTATGGCACGGGTGTCCTGACCTTGAACGGGGCCTGAGAGCTGCCGGGGACTGAGACGCTCACTGTCCCCGGGGCATGACCCATGTGTTCTGCCTCAGTGCCCTGGGGCACTCTCCCGCCTTTCTCCAACCTCAGCTGGGGCTGTCTTCTAAGCGAGCAGGGGACTGGGGACCCTGGGGTCTTGCCTCTTGCTTCTGGGCATCGTCTGTAAAACAGGAGGCCGCAGTGGGGGAAGCCACTGTCCCCGCTGGCCGCCATCGCAGCTGGTCTCTCCAGCTGCTTTCATGGCCGGTCTTGGCTTTCTGAACTGAAACTGTAAAAGGAAGTAGATAAGGATGCAACAGGAGATGTCAGCAGGCGGCTCTCAGCGGACTGGAAGAACCTGGAGGGAGGTTTGGACCACATCCAGAGCCCGGCCCAGAGCCCTGGGTGGTTGCGTGCATTTCACTTGCTGATTTGTGGAGCTCTGCCTGTCCCTTCCGACCCCCGACCCTTGCCCCGGGAGCTGCTCCTGCCCCATCTGAGGAGCTCCTCTGCTTGTTTCTGACCCTTTGGGCGCTGGTTGGAGACAGCAGCACCAGGGCTCAGCTGTCGTGCCCAGCCCCCCAGGCTGTGGTGGACTCCGGGACTGACTCCCAGCCCCGGTCACATGCTGCCATTCCTGGTGCTGACCCACAGGTGCCTTTTCAGCACAGGGTCTGAGTGGTCTGCACCTGTGCTGTCTGGACCCCTGACAGCCCAGGTCCAGAAAGTGGGCAGAGGCGCAGCTCGCACACTTACACAGGCGGCCGGGGTCAGAGTGGACGGCGCTGCTTCTGGTCTGGGTAGAATGTGGGGATCTGAGCACTTCTTTGCCTTTTTTTTATTATTTTTATTTTTTTTAAAAAAGAATGCATTTATTTACCTGAGAGGCAGAGAGAGAGAGAGAGAGAGAAAGAGAGAGAGAGAGAGAGAGAGAGAGAGAAGAGAGAGAGAGAGGAGGACTTCAATGTGTTTCTTCACTCCCCAAATGACTACAACAGCAAGGGCTGGCCCTGCCGACGCCAGGAGCTCCTTCTGGGTCCCCCACATGGGTGCAGGGGCCCAAGCACTTGGGCCATCTTCTACTGCTTTCCCAGGCCACAGCAGGGAGCTGGATCCAAGTGGGGCAGTGGGATTCTAACCGGAGCCCACATGGGATGCCAGTGCCTCAGTGCCTGCCCCGGCCGGAGCACTTGGCGATTCTCTTTGTGTCCTGTGAATATCTCACAATCTCACAGAAGGGACTTGGCTCTTGGACACATAGTGCCCAGGTGGTTAGACATAAAGGGGAACTGTTAAGATCCCTTTTTCCTGACAGCTGAAAATGGCAGGTTTCAAAGAGCGGCTTCATTGCAGCTGGTGGTAACGGGACTCTGCATTTCCTGGGGGTGAGCGAGTGCTGTGTCACCCAGGAACCGATCCCTGCCTCTGCTGTTGGCCACCTGGCCTGGGCTGGCAGAGTCCAGTCTGCAGCTCCAGGCCACCCTGGACAGCAAGCAGTGGCCCCAGGTGCTCTCTTCCTCCCAACCCTGGAGCCTGCCTGGAAGGGGAGGCTTTTGTGTTGGGTGCAGTGAACTCTGTGAACCAGTATGATAAATAATTGATTCCTCGCAGAGTGGTCTGAGCCCGTAGGGCCGTGCCCTCTGGAATGGTTTGCAAGGTCTGCCTTTAGTTTTTTTCCAAATGAACGGTTTTTGACAAGCAGACTCCTAAGAGCACTCGAGTGTCAAAATCAGAGTTGTGGCTGGTGCTGCTGCGCGTGGATCACACACTCCATTTACTCATTACAGGAAGCTCAGTGCACACACACGTGACGCCGTGCTGTGTACCTGTCGGTTCAGCACACGTAATGAACACGGAGGGCTCACACGGGCACCACTGAAGTCCAGCAGCCACACGCCAGTCAGCGGGGGCTGGGATGCTATGGAGACTTTACGTTCTTTTGAAAATGTCTCCCCACGGGATTTATATGAGTTAGGGGAAGACAGAGATCTTCCATCCTCTGGCTCACTCCCCAGATGGCCACAGTGTCCAGCTCTGAGCCAGTCCAAAGCCAGGAGCTTCCTCCAGGTCTCCCATGTGGGTGCAGGTGCTGAAACACTTGGGCCATCTTCTGCTGCTTTCCCAGGCTGTTAGCAGGGAGCTGGATCAGCAGTGGAACAGCCAGGACTTGAACTGGCACCCACATGGCATGGCAGGCTAGTGTCACAATGGGTAGCTCCACCTGCTATGCCACAGCACTGTCCTCTCTCCATGGGAACTTGTTTCCATGAAAAAGAAATAAATCTAAAATGGGGCTAAAATGGACTTTAGAATCCACTACAAAATGTCCTAGCAAGCTGGTGTTGTGGCACCGCGGATCGGGCTCCACTTGGGGCATCGACATCTGTATCAAAGTGGCAGCTGGAGTTCGGGCTGCTCCACTGCTGATCCAGCTCCCTGCTAATGCACCTGGGAGAACAGCAGAAAATGGCCCAAGTGCTCGGGCCCCTGCATCCACATGGGAGACTTGGAAGAAGCTCCTGGCTTCATGCTGGCTTAGACCTGGCTGTCTCAGCCAGCCGGGGAGTGAACAAGGAGACAGATGTTCTCTCACGTGCGCTCTTCCTTTACTTTTGTCTCTGCCTGCTAAATAATAAACATTTTTAAAGAATGTATATTAAAACAAGTTTGTTGCTTTGCTAATTTTATAAATCTGTCTACTGCAAGTAGACGTTTTAATGACTTGCGTGATGGTTAAGCTCTGTAGATATTTTTGCAGTTTTGTGTTTTTGTCAGTTCTAAAATTCATCTTTAGCATGTTGAAGGTGTTTCATTCTTGAACCCTCTTCCTGGATAATTTCACCATTCAGTTTTCTATGCCTGCTAATGAAGGGTATAGACTCACGGGTAGGGGGCTGGTGCTGTGGCATCATAGGTGAAACCACCATCTACAGTGCCGGCATCCCATATGGGTTTTGGTTCATGTCCCAGCTGCTCCACTTCTGATCCAGCTCCCTGCCAATGCTCCTGGGAAGGCAGTGGAAATGGCCCAAATGCTTGGCATTTAGGAAGTGAACCAGCAGGTGGAGGACCTCTCTCTCTGTCTCTCCCTCTCTCTCTAACTCTGCCTTTCAAATAAATAAATCTTACCAAAAAAAGAGACAGTTAATGAGGTAGATTCAGAGGCATTCATCATGGCTGTGATTGTCCTAGAAGAGAATTGTGCTTAATTTTTCAGCAGAGGGAGGGTTCTGAAAGCCACAGTTCATAGCCAGGGTGGAACATCACAGACACACTGCAAGGCGGGTAGAGCACACTGGATGCTGACAGCTAGCGACATGTGTGCCCATGGGAAAGGCGGCTGTAGAGCCTTATAGAGATTTCAACGCTTGTCATTTAATTCAAGAAGCTATACATCCTGTGATATTCATTGTGAATACAGATGCAGACACCAGGTTTTGAACAGAATTCTCTTCCTCTGCAGAGACAAATGGGAAAGTGAAGCCAGGAGAACGTGATTGTGAGGCAGACACCCCCTTTTCAATGCTGTAAAAACGGGAGCTCCCTAAGCAAGATGAAGTCCCACAGTGGGTGAATGAACACGCGCAGGTATCCCCGAGGGGAACAGAGACCCTGAGACACAGGCCAGCCCGTCTGCTTGGCTCCTTCTAGTCTGTAATATTGCAAAAATGGCAGATTGTGCAGTCACTGAGCCTCCCAGGATGCGAGCTCCGAGCCCAGCCTCAGTGACACCTGGCGGGCACCCTCGTTTGTTCACGTCAGGTGCCCCCGGGCAGATCTGGCCCAGCGGCACTTCTGACCGCCGAGACAGGCGCTGTTTGCATAGCTGAATGTCACCCAGTCCCACTCCCTCCCTTGTTCTGTGTGCTTGTGAGTTCACACATCCAGGAAAGCATGTGTGCGAGCACCAGGCACTGAGGACGGCACAGCCCACGTGTGGCCAGTGGGAGGTCCAGTGGGCCCTCCCCACGTCTGCCGGGAGACTCTTCTGCACACAGTGGTTAGTGTTGGGGTGAGAGGACTGGGGGCTGAGTCTGAGGAGCTGGGGGCCCCCAAGTGGTTCCCTCAGACGTCTCTGAGACGCCAGCCCGCACAGGGCCAGCTGTGCAGCGGGCAGAGGGCGTGTGCAGGTGTCACGAGCTAGGGGAGAACTTGAAGCATCCGAAACAGACGCGGGGTGAGTGTGCACGAGGGGCAGATGGAGACGAGTGTGCACGAGGGGCAGATGGAGACGAGGGGCAGATGGAGATGAGGGGCAGATGGAGACGAGGGGCAGATGGAGACGAGTGGAGACGAGGGGCAGATGGAGACGAGGGGCAGATGGAGACGAGTGTGCACGAGGGGCAGATGGAGACGAGGGGCAGATGGAGACGAGGGGCAGATGGAGACGAGGGGCAGGGGAGGCAGGAACCGACCCCAGGCCTGGGCCTGAGCCGTGTGCCGAGGGTACAGGCTTGTCGCAGCGGCCGGGGTCAGGCTGCTTTGTCTGTCCGGGCCTTGCGGCCTTTGCCTTGGGATCCTTGAATCCTAGGTGTGGGAGAAACTCCAGAGGAGACGCCGCTGACGGGTTTTCCTGCCGTGTGCACTTGTGCAGGTGTCAGGAGTTGGTATTCTCTGCCTGTGTCCCCCCCACCCAGGGAACCCGGATGCAGTGGAGCAGTGTCCCCTGTAAGGGGTCCCTGCCTGCCCCACCCCATCCTGAAGGCACGCCCCTCTGTCTGCGGGGAATCTGTCCCTGTGGAGTACTCTCAGCCTGAGAGGGGAGGGGCTCCCTCCTCAGTCGTCTCAGAGGAGAGGCCCCCCCGCCCCACCCGTGAGCTCTGCGGATCGGTGAGAAGTGAGCCCAGCGGCCGAGACCTGAGCTGTTAACCAAGTCTCTGGGAGGACACGGTGGCTGTCCTGCGGCACCGTTAGTCGCATCCCTGTGCGTCCGGCTCCATGAGGTGAGTTGGGAGTTGCTTGCACAGAAACACACGGCCACGTCAAGCCACTGTGGAGCCTGACTCGGGCACTGCTCCTCGCTTAACCACAGAACACAGCGGATTACCCCAGTGGCTGCTTTTGGGTTCCGAGGAGCCCTGGTGCCGGCACACAGGGAAAGACACTCGGTTCCGTCCAGTGCGGCCCTGTTTGGAGGAAGCTTAGGAGAGACGGTAGGCTCTTGTCCTGCGTATTGCTGCCGTGCAGTCTGCATGGTGCTGGAGGAGACAGCTTTTATCCATTTACTCTTATTTTCTTCCCACAAACCCCGAGCTCAGCTATGACTTCTACGCCCTCGCAACTAATTTCCTGTTGTCCACCAAAACTTTACCTTTATTGGCAAAGTGCTAAGGCCGTGGAGGAGACAGCACAGGTCAAAACTCCACTTACGTCTCTCTCGCAGGCACAGCAAGGTCTTTAGCAGTTGTCTGTCGAGTGAAGTGGAATTGAATTAGTCTGAATGGAATTGAATTGCCTTGAAAGAGCCGGGGCTGGAAGCAATTACTACTTCATTGGCTGGCCAGTGTTTTCTGCTGAATATCTCAACAATTATTCATTCAAGCAACATCCTATTGAGTGCACACCCTTTATGAACCAGGCAGGAGCTCGATTCAGGGCTGAGGGCTCACAAATTAAACACGGCCCCTGCTGTGAAATGACTGACGCTCAGAGGGAGGGGCTGTGCAAGGGGCCGCGCGTGGGCGCAGGTGCAGTCCTGGGAGCTCTTATCTCTGGGACAGCAGCTGGGAGGGCAGGGGACACAGCTCCTGGCGGGGTCCCGAGGCCTGCGCTCCAAGGCAGTGAGGCAGGACCATGGTTCCTGTCTGGGGGACGCGATGCAACTTTCGTTTTGAGTTTACTGTGTCTCTGGATCTTTGTGAAATCACTGTGTGGTAGCCTCTGCCGTTGTGAACTTGCATGGGGTGTGCACAGGACTCTCTCATGAGCTCAGCACTGCGGGCTGCCCTGTTTGCCGCCTTCAGCTCTGGTGGCTGCTTTGTGTCCCGTCCCCTCTCGCTGCCGTTTCTGACGCTGCTCCGTGGGCCCGAGTCCTGGGCGTCTTCTTTGAAGCAGCAAGAGATATGTTCTCCTTTGGTAATAGGTGTGACCATAGTGGGCAGCCGTGTAGAGTGTGTTTTGTGCCGAGACCACGCCGTGCTCCCGTGCTCGCCTTCCTTCTGGGGTTGGCAACAGGACTTCGCAGATCAATTTTCCGCGTGCTGAGGGGCTCACATTCCCATCAGGCAGAACCGTCCCGCTTGCCTTGTGTTTCAGCTGGCGGAAGCTGGTCCGCATGGACCTCCCATGTCACATGGACCTCCCATGTCACGTGGACCTCTCGTGTCACACGGACCTCCCGTGTCTTGTGGACCTCCCACGTCACATGGACCTCCCACGTCGCGTGGACCTCCCACATCATGTGGACCTCCCACGTGAGTTAGACATGGGGCTGAGTGTCCTTGTCTCCATCTCCTCCTGTGGCTGAGGTGCTCAGACACGCTTCGGCTTCACGCATTCCCCCAGCTCAGCTCCAGTGATGGAGGGGGAGGCTCTGACAGTTAAGTCTGTTTAATTGGCAAATTCCTAGATAGTGCCCTTCAGGAAACCACTTGAGTGTGAGAGGAACACGGTCTACGTATCCATAAGTGCAGCATTTCTAGAGGAAGTTTCTATTAAAGGAACCTTGCTATGAAATTTCCTTAAAATAAACCGCGTAATAAAACAGCGTCTATTAGAAGACCTCGTCTCTCCAATTCCTCTTCTACCATGTGCACGGCCGCTTTCCAGTCTCTGTTGTGCAATTCAGTGCTTATCCTCACAGACGGTCAGAACTTGGAATTCAGGTACCGGTTCCAGAAGACAAGCCGTGTAAAGGCAACACAGGGGCAGACCCTGTGGGACAGTGGGTTAAGCCGCCTCTTGAGACATGGAGACATGCCCATCCTGCGTGCCAGGGTTTCCCACCTCGGCTCCCACCCTCAGCTCCCTGCTGATGCACCTGGGAAGCAGCAGGTGGAGGCTCCTGTGCGTGGGTCCCTGCCACGCTGTGGGAGACCTGGACAGAGCTCTAGGCTGCAGGGGCTCAGCTCTGATCATTGCTGTCATTTGGGGAGTGAACCAGCAGATGGAAGACTCTCCCTCCCTTTCTCCCTCTCTCCTTCTCTATCTGTGTAACTCTGATTTCAAATAAATCTTTAAAAATCTCTCTCTCTGTCACTGTGCCTCTCAAGTAGATTAAAATAAACATTTTTTAAATTGATAGAAAATGAGACAACAAAACTTCAACCGAGGAATTTCTAAGAAATGTAATATGCACGAGTATCTCTTACATGGAGATATATGTGCATATACATATATATGCATACCTGCATACACATATATACAGTTACCCATCCATGTAAACACACAGAAATACACATAAAAGTATACGCATTCATATCTATGTACACTCATACATGCACACATACATACACAGTGATGCACAACGCATGAGCACACATGTGTACACACACATACATGTCTGCACAGACATATCCATACCTATGCAATGCATGGGCATATTTGCAAACATACATAAATATATACATACATGCATCCATACATGCACATGTGCACAATATACATATGCATGTATGTATTGTCAGATGCATACACATGCACACATACACATACACACCTATACATGCACATGGGTACATGTGTAAGTATATACATACATACACAGCATATACGTGAAATGCATATACACACATGTATGCATACATGTGCATGCACACATATTGAGCATACACATGTGCACAGTACATACACATGTACACTCATAAACAGATATATACATGCATGTACGTACACATATACTTAAACATAGGTACATATGTGCATACATATATAAGCAAATGAACATATGCACACCTAGACATGGACATACACACATATACACACATGTACATACTTATAAAAATAGACATTCATGTACATAAATACACACGTGCATACATATATGGAACACACATTTACATAGGCATGCATACATATATATACACATCCATACACAGATATAAATACGTATGTATAAATGCAGACATATATACATACATGCAGACATGTAGACATACTTACACGCACATAGATACATACATACACCCACACACTGATATATACATAAACACACATGCAAACATGAACATTCACCTACATGTACATACATACATACGGTGTACATGTAAATCTTAGATACATGCATATACATACATATATACATGTATGCATTTACATACACATGTGTACACACATGCATATACAGTTGTTCATATACGCTTGTACATAAACGCATACACATGCCTGCGCATATATATACAGATGTACACAGCACATGTATACACATGCACACATACATGCATATACATAAGTACATATGCACGCACATATACACAGCATATGTTTGCGTGTACACACACACATGCATGTACACACACACAGGTATGCATACAGCACACATGCTCATGCTCGGCCCATCTGCAAGCTGTCTGACTGGAAGCTGTCTGACTGGAAGCCCCGAGTGGCTGAGCTGCAGGCGGCCAGCAGGGCGTGCAGTGAGAACCTCGAGCATGGAGCTGCCTGACTTGTCTCAGAAGGTTCCTGAAGCTCACCCTGGCGTGGGCCGTGCCTCTCGGGGTCACACACGCCTGCAGAGGGGCCGAGTGCTTCCCTGGGCATGGGGGGCCTCCCGCCAGCTCTGTGGCCTGGCCACCCTCTGCTGCTTCTGGTGCTTTGTGGTGTCCATGTCCAGTCCACGGCGGGCTCCACAGGCCACAGACTGCCAGCCCCTTCCACGCCGTCCGCCCCTCCTCACCCTCCCGAGTCACCACCCCGAGAGCCCAGCGCAGTGTGGTCCTCAGGGTCTCTCCACTTCGAGTCGTCCACTGCTTGTTTGCGACATACGGCGGCGGGTCCGGAGCCTCTTGTTCGCACTTCCTGTTTACGACGGTGCTGAAATGGGGCACGAAAGGCAGGAAGTGTGCTCGTGGCCCGGTGCCCGGCAGCCCCGTGGGCTCGTCTTCCCAGCACCACCTGGGACGCCTGCGGTCCATGTCGCAGTGGCTCCGCTTTGCACTCCAGCCTCCTGGTAACGCAGACCCTGGGGGGAGCAGGTGAAGGCTCACGTGGCTGAGGTGGTTGGCTCCCTGCCACCCTCGTGGAGACGTGGATTGGATGTCTGGCCTCTGCCTGGCTGGCACTGTGGCCCGGCCCACCCAGGGGGCCTGGTCTCCTCCTCCGTTTCCCACATCTGGGCCTCAGCTCTGCGGGAAGACAGTCAAGTTCACCGGCTCCTACTCAGAAGCTGTTTCAAGAGCAGCGCCTTGGAAGGAAACTCAGTTTCAGGCTCTGGAGGAACCAGCCGGTGCTGCAAGCGAAACGCACCTGGCAGAGGCACAGCAGGCACACGGGTCCACAGGGCTTCTCTCTCTCCTGTGAGCGCCGCCTGTGGACTGGGCAGGTCCTCTTCTGGCTTCCCGTTGGGCGGGAACCTGCTGGAGGGTTAGCAGAGGCACCCTGCCGTGTGCCTGCATTCTAATGAAGGAGATTACATCACCAGGTGCCCTTGTGTGCGACTGTTTCACTAGACGCCTCCTCCGTTGTGAGGAGATAACGTGTGCATCACTCACGGTTTTGCGATTTCCCTGTCCGTGTTCCCCGTGGCCAGGTCAGCTGAGTTTCTGAGTGTGTGGACAACAAGCGCTCTGTGTTGCCTCCACCAGGGGGCAGGATCCCTGCCGAGGGTTGAGTGCACCACCCACGCCCCCATCTTCGTTTGTACTGGAGAGAAGAGGAGTTGCAGTTAATCACATTCAAAAATTAGGTCAAGGAAGTGAGACCATTTGGACAAGCTCAGAGGGACGTCACGCGGTCCGTGTGGTGAAGAGTGGGGTCTGCTGTGTGAGGATGAGAACGTGCATGTGACAGGATTCACAGGTGTCGGCCTCGGCGTGATCTGACCGAGTCAGCGCTGGGCACACCCGGGCCCGAGAGAAATAAAGCTGATTCCCCGTGCCGTGTGCCCCCCAAGGAAGCTCTCACCCATGGCAGAGGTTCTAGCACACTGAAGATCCAGCCGAACCTGTGGGGGCTGCTGCTCCCACTCCTTCTACCCTGGAGAGCCGCAGGTAATAAAGAAGGCATTAGGCTAGATTTTCCGTTCAAATTTACTTTCGATACCCGCTGTGGATTTGGCTCCGGCTTTCCGGGATGATTTTTGCAGGTGCATTGTGGGAGGGTGCTGGAGCCCTGAGTGTGGCTGCAGAAACGTCCGTCCTGCCTCTGTTTTAACTCGTCCTTTTCTGCCCGTGCCCTGCGGTGGCATGAAGAGAGTGTCCCTAGCCCTTGGGACATCATCTGTGCGTTTGTACTCTGCCAGGCAGGTGCACCTAGATTCACTGAAAGTCTCGTGTGACATGAGGTTTTATACAAACAGAAAGCTCTAGGAAAAGGTGAACTTTTAAAAACTGCTGCGTTTTCATTCCTTTTAAAGGAAAAATTGAAAGTAGGGTGGGGAGAAAGGAAAGGAGAATTAATCCCATTTGCTGGTTTGTTCTCCAAATGCTGACAGTAGCTGGGGATGGATGAGGTGGAAGCCGGGAACCCGGGACTCAGCCCAGGTCACCCCCTGGGCAGCAGGGCCCCCGCCCTTGCGCCATCACACCTCCCAGTGTGCCCGTTGGCAGGAATCCTGGAGCAGGAGCAGAGACAGGGCGTGGCCCAGGGTCTGCAGCATGGAGTGTGGGTGTGGAAGCAGTGTCCTGGCCATCGCAGCAAACGTGTGTCTCCTGCTGCTGCTCTCTGAAGACCCTGAGGGGTGTGGAGCGATGAGCCCTCTGTGGCGTGACCCACGGCTCAGGAGACGCAGCAGCAGGGCGTTGCCGAGCGAGGCAGTCACACAGCAGCCAGCCACTCCTCGCCAGGTCTGCAAGGGGTGGGACACAGTGTCCTAGCTGCAGTTGCCCGGCTGTGGTGGGGACCAAGACCCTCTGCCTTCTGCCCGACTCTCTGTCCTCCTTATCCACCCACCCCGTCTCCCTCCCCCTGCCTTCCCCGTCTGCAGTAATCTGTGCTGTCGGTCCAGATGTTTTCATTTCTAAGCTTCACTTCCGTCTTCTAATCTCTAGCTTCTGCAGCTCCTCCAGTGACTGCTGCTCTGTAGCTAATACTGCGCTATCTAGATGACTGCCGAGGATTTACCAAATCTGTAACAAAGTCTGTAATGAAAATGTCTGTTCATTATGTTCTCTTTAAGATTTACTTAGTTATTTATTTGAAAGTCAGTGTTACACAAAGAGAGAGATCAAACTTCCATCCACTGGTTCACTCCCCAGATGGCTGCAATGACCAGGGCTGGACCAGGCTGAAGCCAGGAGCCAGGAGCTTCTTCTGGGTCTCCCACGTGGGTGCAGGGGCCCAAAAACCTGGGCCATCCTCTGCTATTTTCCCAGGCCATTAGCAGAGAGCTGGCTTAGCAGCGGAGCAGCTGGGACTGGAACTGGTGTCTGTATGGGATGCTGGTGTCGCAGGCGGTGACTTAGCTCACTGTGCCACAGGGTCGGCCCTGGCTATGTTCTCCCAGATGAGAGCTTGGTGTAGCGCATCCGTAAGTCAGGGCTTTCTGCAGCCTGCATCGTCCCCGTCCCTGGCTGCCCCTGTCCCTCTTGCTCAGGATCAAGGAGGGATTCCCCATGAACTGGCTTAATGCAATTTTCTCGGACTATAAAAAATTGACAAACACGTAAGATTTTGTGGGATATATATGTATATATATAACTATATATATATATATAACTATATATAATATGGATATTTAAGCAGATGTAACCTGAGAAATAAAGGTTATTTCTAAGTGTGAAGTGCAGAAAATGCAGGTTTAGGTAACACTGGTGTTACCTTGACGCCTTCAGGGAGCCCTGTGAAATCCCAAGGCGTTTTCCAGAGAGCAGCAGAGTGGCTGCACCTTCAGCTTGGCTTGCTGGCTCTCTTGCTTCCTTAAATTGCCGAGATGTTGGCTGATCATGGCCGTGTCATTTGCTTTCCTCACCCACACGCGGTGTTGTACGTGGGGTGCGCTCTAAGTTTCTCCAGGGAGACAGGGCCCTGTGCGCCTCCTCCCCGACGCATGGCTGCGGCTCATCCAGTTGGAACGATCGTCGCTAACTCAGAGGACAGGTGGGCTATGGCCCTGGGCCTGGGGCAGGAGAGAGGGCCAGGGCCAGGGGAGCCACCGTCGCAGCTGCTGAGGGAAGCGCCGGAGGGGAAGCAAAGTACACATAGACGGAGAGTGAGCCACGCTGGCTGGGCGAGGCCAGGGAGTCCCCGTGATGGTGCTCGGGGGAATCAGACAGGCACATGCCAGGAAGGGCTGCAGGCTACGGCGTCTGCCCACGGAGCCTGGCCGCTGGCCTGAGTCGGCCAGAGCGTCCCTACATGCACTGGGAGCAAGCGAAGGCTGTGGTTCTGACTTCGCCTGCTGGACCAGGCCCGCCCATGGGACAGGCTCCACAGTCTCCATCTCAGCCCAGGCCTTAAAACACGGGCGAGGGGCACGTGGACGGTCAGATGCACGGCTCACTGTTGCCCAGCCATGGCTCCTGTGTCAGCGATTCTGTTCAAAGCAAGTCTTCAGTCTGCTTTGCTGCGTTTTCAGCATCAGTTATACACACTGTATTTGGTGTCGCGTGTGTGTGTTCCTGACGGAATTGGGTCCAGAGCTTACACACGTAGGGAATCAGAAGTCCCTGTCTGACCACGCAGTGGCTTGGACTCGGTCCAGTACAGCGGAAGCGCTCACAAGTCCAGAGGCCGAGCCGGGCTCCCAGGCAGGGGTCGGAAGCTTGGGTATCTGCTCTCCTTAAATGATGAAGTTCCGTGGAGAGGCTGAAGGGACCCCCCTGCTCCCTTTGGGGGACCCTGAAGTGTTTTCCCTCCTGCGGTTTGGGAGGAGCTCTTTCCTTCTAGTTTTAGAACTCGCTTTACTCTGAATTAATTTCCTCTGAACCTTAAGCTGAGATCTTCACCAAACTTGCCTGCTCCTGCTGGATTCTTCTCGAATGCTAATTACTAATTCTCCTGCTGTCTTTTTTGTGACTGTTCCTTGATCCTGGTTATCCTGAGGAGCTCACCTCATTGTTATCATGCACCTGCCAGGGAGCAAGCCTAACCCGTCCACCTTGTCCTCCTCTCCTGACACGGGGGCTCTAACTTCATCTGCAGGCTCTGCAGACTCGGGGCAGCCCCAGGGTTCACACATGTCCCCCTCCACCTGCTGTGTCATCCTGGATTATGGTTCCTGTGTGCCCAGCAGGAACACGGCTGCATACGGATGCTCAGGTGGCTGTGAGGATGGAGCCTGTATATGAACAAGCCAGGGTTTCATTTCCTGTTCTGATTTTGGCTGGACTTTTAAATCCACGATTCCCTAATCTGCCTGCTGTACTTAGACGTTGAATCTGAAAATACCCCGTGACCTTGGGGAGACCGTGGGAAGGCCAACGCGAGCCAGGGCAGGGGAAGCGGGTTTTCCTGGGAGGGTGTGCTTCCCCCTCCCCGGCCGTGGTGGGACCCTGAGTATCAGTGTGTGTGGCACAGTGAGCCCTGCCTCCCCATGCAGAGGTACAGGTGTGACCTGCATGTGGTGTGGACATAGGATCTGCTCTGAGCCAACACAGGGTTAGTGATTTCTGTCGACGTCCTCTCTGATGGGCATCTTGTCCTCCAGGGCTGGTCTCATTCGTGCCGGTTACTCTCTCTCTCTCTCCCTTGGTCCTCTGCTCAGAATCTGTCGATGTGTGTCTTCGCACACACGTGTCTTCTTGCACACATGTCTTCTCGCGTTCGTGGCTGCCCCGTGCTCCATGAATTGGTTGCAGAGTCTGACTGGGAGCTGTGTCTCTGAGTGTGAAGCCCTCCTGCCACAAATGAGCATGTGGAGCCGGCGCTGTGAGTCACGTCAGCATACGTTTTGCTCCACGCTCTTAGCATCTCGTGGTTGAGCATGGGTGGTGATGTTAGCTGAAGTGGCCGTGCCAGCTCCGCCTTGCGGGGGCCGAGGAGGGTTGCAGGGTTCTCTGTGACCCAGCGTGCCGGCCTGGTGCGGGAAGCATGGGCTGCCTTCGCTGCTTCCTAGGTCTCTTCATCGGCGGGGGTCCTGGGTGACCGCTGAGCTGGGGAGCAGTTGATAAGCAGGAAGGACCATGGCCACGCGTCTCATGCTCTTCTGCAGCTGAGCAACCCAGGCTGAGAAGTGAGTCGTGGGCCCCGTGGCAGGACACACGCCACTGAGCAGAAGTGTCCTGGCGTGGGGCTTGAAGGCAGGTGTCCGCTGAGCATGGTGCCCAGGCCTCTGTGGAGCCCCTCACTTGAGGTCTCCCCCTGCCGCAGGGAGGGGTGAGGCTGAGAGTGCTCAGTGCTCAGACACCTTCAGCCCTGGGAGAAAGCCTGGTCACCACAATCCACTTTCCTGTCCAGCGGCCACCCCTGTGCAAGCTGCTGACCCCATAGAGCCCTCTGACTTGTTCTCACCTTCTGCAATCTCGTACTCTTAACCTCAGTCTCCCGTGCCATGGGCTTCCTGGCATGTGGGCTGGATTCTGTCCATTGCTGTCCTCTGGGTAGAGTGAACACCGGGCGTCTCACTTTGGGCTGTGTGGTGCAGCAGTCACCATGTGCCTGTCAGTTCCAGGAACAGGCACGGAGGCTTCGTGTGCTCGCCGCTCCTGTTCCCTCTGCAGATGGCCGCTGCCCCTCCCCAGTGAGCGCGTGGCACTGGGCTTTGTTGAGCCTGCGTCCCCTCTTATTTGTGCGCCCCCCACCCGTGGAGCCCAGGCGGAGAGCCCTGGTGTCCAGAGCACACGGATCCCGGCTTGAAATGCTGCGCACTCACTGGAGATTCTGGCGCATTCTAATTAGCCAGTGTCTTTAAGAGTTAGTGCTGCAATAAAGGCATCATAATCGTGTTTCTCTCAGTCATCGAGTTTACAGCAGCGTAGCAGGAGTAGTGACTCCTCCGGCAGGCTAAACGTCAGTGCTTCTGCGTAACTTCTGATATTAAATATATTGTCTTAATCTACTTGGAGTGTGTATTGTTTTATGTGTGTGTTTGTTATCTGTCTTCACTATCATAAGGTCCACAGAGCACGTACTTTCTTCTGTTTGAATAATAAGACCTAGCAGAGATGAGTTCATTCTTCCTCCTCTTCCCCCTCCTTCTTCTTTCTTTCTCTTTCTCTCCCCCTTTTAATTTTTTAATTCCATTTTCCCTTGAATCTTTTAAAGGAACCTTGTATATGCATTTGTTCAAAAATGTAGACGCGCTACATATGCATACATTTAAGATGCGTGTTATACACTTGCACTCAGTATGCGTTTTTGAATGAATTCACTGAGCAGTTAAGTGCTGGGCTCTGTCATAAATAAAGCAGATGCATTAACCCTTTCAGTCCCCAGGCCCCGGTCACGTGTGACCTGAGCATTATCAGATCTTTAAGGATGAGGAGTGCAGGCTTGGCGCAGGTGATTGTTGGCCGAACGGGACTCGTGGTTGGCGCACTCAGTGTTACATCCGGTCCTGTCTGACCCCAAACGCTCGCCTGGGCCACAGACTTCCTGGGAAATTACACCTGAGAGGGAATTCTGGGTGGGAATGCAGAGGGAGTTGTGCCTGGTAGGGTCATGGGCGTGGACAGCCAGGAGACCATGTAGGGGTCCTGTGTCTGCTGCGATGACATGAACACAGCCGCACTCAGGGCAGGCAGTGAGCCTGGTGGGGGACAGCAGCTCAGGCAGGTGAGGGAGGGGTCTCCAGCCCAGGGCACATGGTGCTGGGCCAGTAGGAGGTGTGGTCACTCAGCGGTAGAGTAGCCAGTGTGCAGTGATGAGGAGTGTGCTGGCCACCCAGGAAGGGGAAGCCAGCAGGTGATCAGTGCAAGGGCAGGTGAGCAGGTCCCTGGGGCGCTGGTCTCCACCACAGGAGTGATGGGTGTGGGGGCAGATGTGCAGGTCCCTGGGGTGCCGGTCTCCACCGCAGGGGTGATGGGCCTGTGTGCACTCGGCATGTTTCTCCTGCACGTTACAGACACACAACTCAGATGAACTTGAGAGTGGCCCTCCCCTACCTATCCTCAGGATCTCAACTGCGTATCAGACAGGACTCTGCAGGCTCAGTCAGGTGGTGAAGTTCTCTCTCCTGGTCAGCTGCCCAGTCTTCCTGACTCATGGCACTGTCTTTCCCAGCAGTTGGGGATGGAGGACAGGGTTTGCTGCTACCTCGTTTTTCAAAAACATTATTTTGTTTATTTGAAAGAGTGACAGTGAAGGAGGGTCAGAGACAAACTTTCCATTTGCTGGTTCAGTCTGCAGTGGCTGCAATGTGTGGGGCTGGGCCAGGCCAAATCCAGGAGCCTGGAACTCTACCTGGGTCACCCATATTGGTGGCTTGGGCCCAGGCACTTGGGACATGCTCTGGCACACAGCAGGGAGCTGGATCAGAAGTGGAGCAACCAGGACTCGAACCGGCACTCTGAGGTGGGAAGCCGGAGTCGCAGGTGCCCGGACACGGGGAACCCTTCACAGTCAGGGCAAGCTCAGGCAAGGCTGCTCTCCTGTCTGCAGCCCGGCCATTGTGACTCCTGCCATCTGGTTTGCCTTCCACACCCGAGAGCTCAGGTTTGGGAGAACACGTGTTTCCCACGCCACCTCTCAGATGGGAGGTGAAGAAGACTCCACCCCTCACTCATTTCCCAGGCCAGAGTTGGGTTTGGAGCTGTCAGATTTCACAGAGGGACAAAATCACAGAGAACGGTAGTGCTGCTGAGCCTCCTGTCTGTTCTTGGCTCACAGACCTACTGACGGACAGGCAGGTGGATCCACTGTGAAAGATGCATACTACAGAGAGGTGCAGGTGCCTCCTGGCTGCCCTGGTGTCAACTCTCTGTATCCTGGCTCAAAGTGGGACTGCTGCAGCACACGGTAGATTCACGGTGCTGCTTGGTATCACAGCGCTACAGTGTCACGTGGGTTACGTAGGGTTACCGAAGTGCTACTTGGTAACATAGTGTTACAGTGTCATGTAGGGTTACCAAAGTGCTGCTTGGTAACATAGAGCTACAGTGTCACCTAGGGTTACCGGAAGAAGGAAAGCCTTCTTCATCAGTACGAATGAAATTAGAGGACAGCAGGCTAAGTGAAGTCAGGCAGGCACAGAGAGAGCCCGATACAGTGCTGTTCCTATTCTGCAAAGATAAATAGGGAAGGGAAAGGCGGGTGCCGGGGCTGGGCACGGACAGGTGCTGCTGCTCAGTGGGTGCTAAGTGAACCAGTTGCCAAGATGGCTGCACAGTGGGTTACCTGTAGTTGGCAATGCCGGGTACTGGCACTATAAATTTTAATGAGATTTTTAGAGCTTCCATTAATGTCCGTTATGTGGTAGCAAGGCTCACCTGAAATAAGTGTGCTAAGCCTAGCCAGAGCGACTCCAGGGGGCTTTGGGGTGGGGATGGAGACAAAGGAGCCGACGTTGGGGTGAGTACACCAGTGGGGACACGGGCTATGGCATGAGACCCCACGGGAAAGCAAGCAGGACGCCATGCTCCTGGAGGTAGGGTTGGGGATGCTTGCTTTGTCTCCAGACTCCTCCGTGTTTGCTTGCATGGAATGACTCCTGCCTTTCTTGGAAGTGCAATGCCAGATGGGGCAGGGAGGGGCTGGAGAGAGAAGGCGGTGCTGGTGTTTGTGGGGCACAGCTTCTGAGGACAGTGCTGGTTCCTGGCTCTGTGCCTCGGCATTCGCCGACACAGGACGGCCGCCGAGCAGGGCCCTTGGTGGTGAGCACGCCCAGTGGGTCCTGCTCCACCTGCTGTCCAGTGCCTTCCAGTCAGAAGAGGAAACCCAGGTGCCGAACCGCTGAGCGTAACGCCCAGCCGCCAGGCACCCTGCAGGGTCAGTGGCATTGGCCTGGACCGCGGGCCCCCTATGTAAATTGGGGGGTCTGTCCCCAGTCTCCCTGTGCCCATCGCCCCAGTTATGGGCAGGAGAGCGGAGAGGAGGAAGGAGAAGACTTCACTCGGCCTGGACGAGGATCCCCTGGCCTCTACTCCCAGGAGAAGCTGGGGGCACGCCCACACCCCTGCCAAGGTGTTAGGGGAAGAGAGAGCCCAGGGACCTGGGGACCGACGGGGGGGGGGCAGGGAGGGAGTTCCTTGGCTCCCATGAGGGTAGGGGGCCATGCAGCACCCACAGGAAGAATGCGGAGGCAGCAGAGGGGGTTCTGGGATTCCTCACTCGGCGCCTCTGTTTTATCTCTGAGACTGAAGAACCAAGGTGGGAAGGAAGGATGACCTTGAAAGCAGGTATATTACTACCCAGATTCCGTGAACTCGGAATGTAATTTTCATTAATGTAGATAATAGCTTACATGGGCCTTATGGCGATGGTGCTGGCACTGGAAAGTTTAATGAGATTTTTAGAGCTTCCATTAATGTCTTCTGTAGGATTATACAAGCTTAGGCATTACCAGCAAGCTCTGTGGGTTTTATTTTCATTCTGATTTGAAATAACAGGAAGCAGATACTTTGCATATATTTTATGTGTTTATTTTGGGGTCTTTTAAAAATTATTTTTCTATTTTTTGTCTGTCTTATAGAAATTTAGTAACTAATATTAGGAATTCTTTTTTTTACTTCATTAAGGTAGGGTGTTCTCATACGTGTTAACTGACGGGATATGGAACATGTTCACCCTCACACTGCTTTATAATTCCCTTCCGATGCAGCACGTTTTCTTTACTGTGTGTTTCCCGGAGTGTTTTTGTTGTCACGAAATACCCTTTCCTTGTTCCTGAGCCCCTGGGTCCTGACCACGTGTGTCGTGTGTTGTCCCAGGTCCACGAAAGTCTGGCGATCCATAGATGAATCTGCTCAGCATCTCCCGGCACCGCCCCAGCAGTGTAGACGCAGCTGTAGATTTCAGTCCAAGCTTCTGTCGCTGTAAAGGACGGCGAGCTCCTTGGGCTGTCACTCAAACGCTGTGCTTGGGAAGCTGGCGGACCGGGTGTCATTTCCAGACAAGGAAGGGGTGACCTCACCCGTGTGGAGGGAAAGGCTAAGCAGAACCCCTAAAACAAGCAATCAGGGGCGGCAACCAGGACCCTCTCTGCCGACTCTGTCATGGAGGGCTGTTTGATCCAAAGCTGATCCCACCTACCTGGTCCTGGCCTGAGCTCTCTGCTCTGCAGCAGGAGGGCGCTGGACATGAGGGTCCTGGGCTCCCCACTGTGCCCCAGTGGCCGGTTCTGAGTTCAGTCCTGCAGAGGCAGATGCTGTTGCTGGCTCTGTGTGCTCACCGGCTCAGGCCGCCAGCCCCTGCTGGGACGGCACTGTCCTCTGTCCTCCTGTGGCTGCAGAGACAGGCTCTGTTGGGATGGCTTACGGAGCTGTCACTGAGCCAGCACCCGCCATTCCCTGCCTTAGTCACGTTCTGAGCTTGTCACTCACGCCCCTGGGGTCAGGGATGTCTGGGCACGGTGGGCGTCAGCACTTTGAGGTGGGGCTTTAGTGCCAGCCTGGCATCTCCCTGTCACAGTTGAACAGTTCTGTGGATGAGAGCGACTGGCATGGCTGGGGTGGGTGGGCATGGGCAAGAAGGGGGCCCTGGGCACCGTGGGTGTGTGGGCAGGCGTGGGGAAGAGAGCAAGCGAGCTTGAGCCAGGGTGTGTATTAGCAGGAAGCTGGAGTCTGGCGTGGGCACCAGTTGTTTAGTCCAAACACTCCCCTGTGGTGTGTGAGCATCTTAATTGGAAATTAAAACACGGCTGTTACATTCTGGGGCGTGAGTGGTGGGTAAGTGATGAAGAGACACAATGGGGCTCTTTGAACTACAGAAAAAAGGAAAGAGTCTATGTGTATCACTGAAAGCATTGGCTAAATCCCTAATCACCAGGAACCTTTCATCTGTCAGTAGCCTTAGAGACAAAACAAAACAAAAAACAAGCAGCAACCAGTGAGTGAGGCTGGTTTGGAAGCAGCATTTCCTGTCGGGGTTGCTCCGGGGAGGATGTGGGTGCGAGACTCGCCCACGGGTCAGAGGATGTGGGAGCGAGACTTGCCCACGGGTCGGGTGGACTCAGCAGTGGTGTGGGGAGGGTGCGAACCTGGTGAGGCGGCGTCAGACGTGAGCAGGGCAGCAGGCAGAGGCACATCCCCCAGGAAGCATCACCGGGCTGTGTGTGGCTGCAGAAGAGCCGCCACTGGGCACTCGGGTTAGCCATTGTCCCAATGCCAGGACAGCGGTGCACAGCACTGTGACAGCCACCCCGGTGGCCATCACCGGACAGGGCAGGGTCCACAGTGGACGCACTGGCAGTGTAAGCAAAGCAGAGAGGCCGGGGTGGACAAGAGGAGTGACTGCTGCCCTGGCTTTTCTCTTAAGGGAGACATCTTTGCATCTGTGCCTGGTTTTCTGTGACCAGAAATCTCTTCTCTGTCTTCTTCGGCTGCGCTGGTTGTGGAGGGAGAGGGGACATTGGTTTTACAGCTGCAGCTTTCCTCGTTCATCAGCAGTGGAGGAAGGGCACCTCTGTAATCCATGGAAAATTAAATTCAGGGTTTCAGGACATAGCGTGGCCAGCAGGGCGTGTCTGTCTCTTGCCACTTAGGGTAGGCGTTCCTGAATGGCGTCCTTCTGGACAGGGACTCCATTGTCGTGCGGCCCCAGGGAGAGAGCAGAGCCGTGTCTGGGGCAGGGGGAGGTGGTGGTGGGCAGCAGAGTGAGCTGTGGAGCTGATACTCAGTGGTCCAGATATGACCTTCCCTCCTCTTCTGTCTTCTAATCCCCCCAAAGCTGTCCACCCTCGGATCCGTCAGGTTCAGACTGCTTCTTCCTCATAGGCGCCTCCTCTGTGCTGGAAGATCTAGGCACAGCACCCATGGCTTTTCAAATCCACACCCGTGGTTGTGGATGGGTCAGATAGCGGCTTATAATCTCTGTAAAAGGATTTCCAAGTGTTCATGGGAAAAGGGAACAAAGTAGACACCTTTATTTCTTAGCACAAGCTCCCTTGTGTTCAAGAAACCTGTGTGGGTGATGCTGGCAGCCACTTAGCCCGTTCAGGAGGAAGTCAGTGTCTTGGGAATGTAGCCAAGTCAAGTGGGCTCCTTTTTACATAATTAACTGAGCAAAATGGGTGATGCTTAATGATTTTTAGAATTAAAAACAAGAGGGGCTGGTGTTGTGGCATAGCAGGTAAAGCCGCTGCCTGCAGTGCCGGTATCCCATATGGGTGCTGGTTCGAGTCCCAGCTGCTCTACTTCCAGTCCAGCTCTCTGCTATGGCCTGGGACAGCAGTGGAAGATTGCCCAAGTCTTTGGGCCCCTACACTGCAGTGGGGGACCCAGAAGAGGCTCTTGACTCCTGGATTTGGATTGGCACAGCTCCAGCCATTGCAGCTATTTGGGGTGTGAACCAGTGGATGGAAGACCTCGCTCTTTCTCTCGCTCTCTCTGCCTCTGCCTCTCTGTAACTCTGCCTTTCAAATGAATAAATAAATACTTTAAAAAATTGCAGACAAGCCCCTGGTGAAAAGGAGCCACATGAGAACTGTGGGGTGGACACCCAGTGCTCTCATCAGAATTCCTGCAAAGCTGTTTGATGCGAGGAGCTCAGTGCAAGGCCGGCACACGGCGTCGGGCCGGAGGAAGCTTTCCTGGGGGGTTTTCTCCTGAAGTTTTGGTGAGTTTCTCAGAACGCTAGGAAGCAGGTATGCACATTTTTTGGTCCTTCAGAAAACCAATGAGCAAAATGCCTTGGGCACCCCCAAGCTCTTGGCCTGATCTTCGCTCCTGACCGGTGCACTTTGGCTGAGATGGGGCTGCTCCTGCCCCTGGGTGGCTTTGTTTCCAGTGGGCTCTGCCTCATCCCTGCTCAGCTCCCTTGGAGGAAACTTCAGAATCTTGATCCCACTTGCTCAGAATGCCCATCAGAAGCACCGCACTTGACTGCAGCCCGTCTGGGTGCAGTACTTCCGGCACCCGCTCAGCACAAAGCTCGCTCCTGCTGAGTTGCTCGCGTAGACGCGTGGAACCAGTGGAGTTGTCGGTGACGGCGGCTGTGTGCTGCCAGTCCTCGAGGCTCTTCAGTCTCAGCTCAAGCCAGATTAACTTCTTCCGTGCCAATTCCCGTGGGTGGTCTTCACTGTGGCTTCATCTTGCACGCTCTGTCACTTGTTCTCACGTGAGCCATCTGTACTTTTGCTGACGATGTCTTTGGACCTCTTCCTCGGGACCTTTTCATAGAGCATCGGTGACTCCACCATTGCTCCACGCAGGCTTCACCACAGGTGGGACATCTGTGCTTGCTTTGATTTCCATAGACGCTGATTTCAAATTTTTGTCTTCCTCCTTCTTGATGCCTCAGACCAGATCCTGTTCAGACAGGCTAGCCAAGTTCATTCAAGGTTCTTTTGATGCGGAAAGAATTTGAAATCCAGGTCTAAAATTTTGCTTATGCATGTTTGCATGAACTTTCTCATGACCCCGGGTGTTTTCCCTGTCAGTTGTTCAGGTGAGGAGAGACAGGGTCCTTGTCCACAGCAGGCTGAGGGCGACAGGACCTGAAGTCTCCTTGCGTCTTCCCCTCGAGGGCTTTCCTTCAGTCCTTCTTCCCCGGGGAGCAGAATGAGGAAGCACCATTAATAATACAGGAAAAGCCGCCTATATTATTTATGAATGTTGCCTAAGATTTTAATCATGTATTTATTTTTATTGAGGAGAAATTCACATAGCATATAATTAGTTTTAAAAAAATCTGGTGGGATTTAGTAGTTTCTCACTGTCGGGGAACCATCACCCCTTCTGAGCACTGAAATACTTCCATCACCCTAAAATAAAACTCCATAGCCATTAACAGTGCAATGCAGCATCTCCTGTCCACTCCCCAGCCCTGGTCTCGCAGCCACCATCTCCTGTCTGTCTCTGGATGAACCGACTCCGGGCATCTCACAGGGGGGGAATCCCGCACCATGCAGCGTCTCTCACTTGGCGTGATGAGACCCTCATTCCTTTTTCTGGATGAGCAGCTCTTTCCATTGCGCACACGCATGTGTGTGTGTGTACACGCCTGTGTGTGTACGAGTGTGTGTACGTGCCTGTGTGTGTGTACACACCTGTGTGTGTATTTGTGTGTGCATGCGTGCACATGTGCAGTGCGTTCTGCTTATCCACTAATCTGTCTGTGGACACTGGGGTGGTATCCGCCTTCTGACTGTGCACGTGTATTTGCATGTATGTGTGTGCATGTGCCTGTGTACATATGTGTACATGTGTGTGTGTGTGTGATGCATTCTACTCATCTACTCATCTGTCTGTGGACACTGGGATGGTGTCCGCCTTCTGACTGTGCATGTGTGTGTGTGGGAGCTGCCCTTTTTGGGTGGTACTCTGTGCTGCTCAGTGGACTGAGGGGCCATGTGGAAACTCGGAGCTGCGGAGTCTGTGTTTGGGGAGTCTGAGTATTGCAGCCCCTCCTGCTGATCCAGGCCTAGATTGTAGCCTCACTCTGCCAGGCCAGGTCTTTCCTGTTCTCTCCCAGAGCTTTCCAGGCCTCTGCTAAGTCGCTTTCAACTCAAGCTTGTGCCATTCTCTCCAGGTGACTCCACGTGTGCCGGATCTGATGTCCAGGCAGCTGCCCGACACTCTCACTGGGAGGGGCAGGGAGCTGGCCGTGGCTGTGCAGGGGGCTCGCATGTCACCCTGTTGGCTGGGTTAGGCTTTGGCCACCTCCCACCCCCTCAGGAGCGCAGCTGAAAGACGCCTGCTCTGTCCGTCCCTCTTCAGGGCAGCAAGGTCCCGGAGTGCAGCAGCTCCCCATCTGCGTGGTGGTGTGCGGGATGGGGGTGGCCCTCAGGGTGCACAGCACTTGGAACACGGGGCTCCTTGGCAGCCTCCCCTGCGCGGGAGTCGCACGGCATCCTGCTCTCAGATCGGCCGTCTCAGAGCTCTGCTGTGCTCATAATATTTGACCACATTTTAATCCCTCTTAGCTGCGGGGAATTAAACCCAGTGGCATTGTTACAGCATCTGAGTCTGTTTTTGTATCAGTCAAGTTGGTATCACCCCATCCAATGAAGTGGTTTTACCTAACTTGGAGGTACATCCCTTCTGTGTAGCCATAGCACAAGCCAAGCTCAACTAATTCTTTCATCTTTCCCACTGGAGTATTTGCTTTAGAAAGGAAATCCCTAATTGTCAGCGATATGTAGTTGAGTTTGATATCTTCATTAAATCTACAGATATAAACTGGCTTATCTATTACCCCGCCTTGGGTGATGTTGACGGTGATCATTCGGACGTTCTTGCTTGTACAAACTGCGTTTTACTCGCGATCTTTCCAAGAAGGGAGAGTCTTGCGCAGGTCAGTGTCTGTGAAGGTCGGCGATTTCTGTGCTGGGGATGAAGGCGGCTGAGTGTTGCTGGTGTTCTTGTTACAATTGTGCTACACAGATTCTCTCTGGCTTTCTTTTTAGATGGATTTTCTGATAGGAAATGCAAATGAAGGCAAAGGCAATGGCCAAAGGTCCCAGCCTGGTGCCTGTGACGCGGGTGTTGCCAGGCGCTGCCTTTTGCTGGGGACTTTGTGTGACTCTTGCTCTCTCCTGTGCACCTCGAGCACAGCGTGTTGCTTCCCACGTGTGTGTGTATGTGCATGTGTGTGTTGGTGCGTGCCTTGCTCTGTGTGTATCTGCACGTGTGCACTCGTGGTGTGCCTTCATCACGTGAAGCTCAGAGCTGTCAGCCGTAGGCTTCCCTGCACATCCCACATCTGAGAAGTGGGGACCCTGCGGTTTCTGGACTTACACTGACTCGGTACCCAAGGCAAGTCGCGTGGAGCCTCAGCAAGTTCGGAGGCGATGGCCTGCCCCGCGTTGGTGCAGAAGTGGTGTTCACTCCCTCAGGGAGAAGCAGGGATGGAGGTGTTGCTGTGGGGACTGGGACGCACTTGTGTTCATGCAGCGTCTGCCCCCCCACACCCCCAGTTCAGGAGTCCTGTCCATCTGTAAACAGGAGCACTGCTTTGGACAATGCAGATGTCAGCACAAGCCAGGACGTCTGTGAGCCCAGCACTGAGGACGCTGGGAAAGCTAGCCATGTGCACAGGTGACCCAAGTGCTGCCCGCGTGCCCCACCCCACCCCCGCAGGCTGCCTTTGCGGCTCCGTCATCGCTGTCTGCAGGATGCACTCCCAGCGAGTCGCCCACGCTGCTTCAGCTTCTGCAGGAACACTTGCTAGGTGCCCAGCTGATCTCGGGGCTGGCCAGGCAGGCTTTCATCCGGGCCCTTCCCTTTGAAGGACTTTGTGAGGCCGGCGCCGGGCAGCGAACAGAGGAAAGCTGATGCCTTGTGGGCTCTGGAAGGTGTCCGAGGCTTTTCTTGGACCCCTTTGGCTGCTGGAATGCTCTGCGGGTCCCCGTCCTCTCTGGGCGACTCGCAATTCATGTTGTGTGGGCGACCCACAACAATTGGGTCGACAGGACAACCAGCGGCAGCAAGGACATGCTCAGGCTTCTGTGAGCTGGCTTCGGTGTCTGCCATGCACGGAGGTGGTTCCACTCTGCCACTGCTCTCCTCTGTGTCTGTGGACGTCCTTGTCTGCTACGGCGGCCTGGGCTGCTACCCGGGTGTCGCTTCCTGATCTGTCTCCATGCAGGGCTCAGAGTGCTCTTGCCTCTCTCAGGGTTGTCACCGCGCCTGATCTGGCTAAGGAGGACTTCATGCTTTTTCCTGTCGAAAGGGCTCGTACAGATGTGTGCTGTCGCGGGTCGTCTGTCCCGAGAGGCTACGATCCCGCCTTACTTGTGTTCCAAGAAGCCTCAAGGTCCACATCCGGCATCCGTGGTCCCACGCGGGGCTGTGAGACTCCCGCCGCGCTGGCGTCGGCCTGTTTACGGCTGCCTGCCTTGGCACAGTTGCACGGTGATAGCAGAAGCTGCCATGCAGCAGGCGTGCCACCAGTAGCCGGTTCTCTGCCAGGAATTGATCTACCGCCTCTCTTCTTATGGTGACCCTGTAGGATTTCGGCTTTATCATCTAGGCTTTGTACATTCAGGATGCGAAGCTTAGGAACATCCAGTGATCTGTTGGAGCCTGGATGGCCGTGGTCCCAGCACCGTTGGGGGTCAAATTCTACAGCCTGGGCTTGTGACCACTGTGTTAGCTACATTCTGGCCGGCTTTGGACCCACACTCTGCCCTGGGGAGTCTGGAAGTCACCAGGTTACATCCCCTACCTGCCAGCATGCTCATCATGGTTTTACATCATTTATTACATCACCACAGCTACTTGGAGAAAGGACCATCGGCCTCATTCTCCTTATGAGCAAACTGATGCGTTCGGAGACTTGGCTGCTTATGACCACGCAGCTGCCACATTAGGGAGGCACAATTCTGGGTGGGATTCTGTCCCGCTGGTGCTCAGAGGAAGGCCCGCAGCTCCCACAGACAACTGAACGTTTCCGGTGCCTGCAGACGTGTTTGGTCGTCCAGCGTCATGGTGGAGGTGTCTGGGGCTGTGGTAGGCAGGGGTCCGGGATGAGTGCACAGGCAGCACACGTCAGTGGTCACACAACCACTGCTCCCTCCCCAGCGGGGCCTCCCAGTGCAGCAGACCAGCTGTGCTGCTGGCTAAGTGGTGTCGATACTGCCTGTGGTCCTGGTTGGGATGGTGCAGTTCTGTTAGTAGCTCCTGAGGATGGACACCCACGCCCCGGCTGGCCAGTGGGTTCCTGCAGGGGAAGCAGAGACGGGTGTGCTGAGGAAGGAGGCAGAAGTAGCGCTGCGGCTGCAGGCATTGGGCTCAGCAGTCACGCGGAAGGGCCTAGGCTTGAGTCCCGGCTCTGCTTCCAATCCGACTTCTGCTGGTGCAGACCCAGGGAGGCAGCAGGTGATGGCCGACCTAGGCAGGCCCCGGACTCCCACGCAGCCACCTCGATGGAGGCCGGGGTTCCTGGCTTCTGCCTGCCCAGTCCCAGCTGGGCACGTGCGGAGGGAACCAGCTGATGAAGATCTCTGTCTCTCTTGCCCTCTCCCTCTGCCTTTCCAACAAATGAAATAACTTCAACATAGTAGTGCTTAGATGACTCACATTGCCAAGGAAAGTAATCACCCTGCTCTTAGGAAACCTGCTGTTTGGAAAGGAGAACGCTGGTCTGGCATTTTAGTCTCGTGAGAACAAACTCCGTGTGCCTTTCTCAGCCGTGGAGCTGCCAATAGGCTGGGCAGCACGTGGAGCTGAGTACCAGTCTGGGCAAGAATTTAAAAAGAGGAATAAAAACATTTCCATACCTACGCTGTGCACTTTTCACAAGAGCTTCCGAGTGTAACTGTCGATGGGTTGCATCCAGAAATCTTCCACTGTGTGGCTCCTGCGTCCGGTGCCTGGCTTCTTAGACTGAGCCTGCATCCAGGACCTGCGTTCCAGGCAGGAGCGGCTGGGCCTGGCCCTCTGGCCGGCGCTGCTTGTGACTCCTTTACCTCTCAAAGTCTATGGGGGGTCCCATCATGTTTGTCACGCGTGTGCACCTGCAGCCGCTCCACCTGGTGCTCCCATGGGTCTTTGTTGCTGTCTGCTGCTGTCCAGGAGAAATGCAATGCCAGTCAAAGAAGTAGCTTTGAAATTTTAGGAAAATTAGCGAATAAAGTTGATTTTAATGCATTTTATTTGCTCCAGCATATCCAAAAGAGTGCCATTTAGCCATCAGATTAATACACAAATTATTGGGGAGGTGTCTGTGATTCGTCTGCAGGGCCGGCGTGTCTTTGCTTGCAGCACCCACGCATGGGGTACTCGCCTCCGTGTGACTGAGTACCAGTTCCGCAGTCAGTGTCCCAGACTCTGTCACCGGCCGTGGAGCCACGGATAATGACCAACAGGGCTGCTTTGTCTGCACCCAACTTCGAAAGGCAGGAGACAGAGAAGAAACTGGGGAAATACAAGGACACTTCACAGAGCTCATGGAAGATGCATGTTATAAAAAAAGTGGATGAATTTCAAAACTTTTTAAGCCAAAATAAACCAATCCGGTAACTCCGTTTTTAGTTGAATTGTCTGAATACACCCTCTTGGAAGTTATACATGTGTTTAGTAAACAGACTGACATCAAAAACAAAACACTTGCCATCAAGACTGCTCATGAAACTTTAATGAGTATACTCTTCAAATAAAAACGCGTTTAACAAAGTGAACCCGCGGGGTCTACGTGTGGCACCGTGGATTGAGCTGGTGCTTGCGATGCCGGCATCCACATAGGGTCCCATCTGCACTTCTGATTGGGCTTCCTGCTAGGGCACCTGGGGCAGCAGTGTTGGCTCAAGCGCCGGTCCCTGCCGCCCACACGGGAGCCCAGCTCCTCTGTGTCTCAGGCTGTGTTTTACCAAACCCCCAGGGCAGTGCACACGGCGCTGCAGGGAAGTGAGATGCCCCAACTCCACTCGCGGGGCTCCTCGTGGCAGAAGGTGATCCCCAGCTGGGCACTGCTGTGTGGCACTCACAGCTGTACAGTCTTGTCCCCTGTGCGGGAGCCCACTGGAGGAGCCTGGTCCCCAGCGTGGGGGGACAGCGAACAGAGGGGACATCGTGGGAGGTCGCGAGGTCGGAAGGGACCAGCAGTTGTCCTGGGACCCCTGACTCTTTTTTCTGTCTCCCCCAAGGGGATCCATCTGCCAGGAGGTGCTCCGAACCTCCACAGCTGGGACTGAACAAACCCCTTCTCCTAAGGGTCTCGACCTTGGCCACCTCGTCACATCAGCAACAGTAGGCGCGTGTAACCTGGTAGGCTCCAAAACTTGGGCTCTGGGCAGAAGGGGGTGAGAACAATTTTTTGCTAAAAACAAACTGCATGGTGGGCGCAGAGATTCTGTCCTAAAGACGGTGCTGACGCTGGCTGTGCAGCCTTGTGAACCTGCCTGAGGCCACTGAGTCGCCCCCTTAGAGGCGAGTTGTGTGTTATGAATGTTTTGCTGGTACACACACATGCTCACGTATGTTAGACTCACAGGTACTTCCAAATGTTCATGGAAAGATGAAATTTAAAGGTTGTTTTGGTGCAAGAAAATTTTAAACCCATGCATTTCTTTACCATACATTTTCTATGCATCTTGGAGTATCTCTCGTGTTAGGTCCATTGCGTTTGCATGCCACATGCGTCGTCACATATTGTAGGAGTGGCCTTGTTCCTTGGTGACTGTCGCCTAGCAGAGTTGCGATGATGCCGGGTGTGGTGTCTGTCAGTCAGGACTTCAGCAAGCACTGGGGATCCGTTGTTGGTCAGTGTAGACACCGGCTACCGCTGTGCGTTTCACTTTGTTTTAGATTCAGCAAGGACCTGGAGTGATGCTTTCTTTGGTCTCTCACAGACGGGAATACCTTAGCAGTGCAGGCGTCAGCCTTGGGGCCCCTCCTGTTTCTCCAGGGTCAACCCCTCAGGTCCTGGGTCGGATCAGGGGTTGGCCGCGTGGCTTCGCCGTTCCGTGACGCTATCCAGGTCTTGTTTTGATGAGGGTCGTGGAGCTCAGGTGGAGACCTCACCAGCAGGGCACCCTCAGGGCAGGGCCGTGGCTGTGTCTGAGCACGGTCTGGTGCGTCCACCTGGACTCTGTCGTGGACAAGGACAAGGCATCAAGAGCACAGAGTCCGCAGACACCGGGCGGGGGTCGGGTCTGGCCCTGCGTTCAGGGCTGTGACCAGCTCTGCACGAGGCCCTCCGAGTGGTGGACGGGCAGGAGCTCTCTGCGGGAGCCTCTGGGGTGTGTCCTGATGGTTCACCATGGGCGATCATCTGGGGTGCAGGCCTCTACGATGCACTGAAGCCACCAGAACCTTCTGCGTGGCAGCTGTGCCGAGTACTTGACACGGGAGTGAGACACGTCTCAGGGACGCCTGCGTACCCACCCCCTGCCACGTCCTGACCCCAAGATGCCTTGGGGTAACATAAGGGTTCCTGCTGCCGTTGCGTGCATCACTGTCTTCCAGCAAGTTCTACAGGAGTTGGGGATGGGGAGTGATGAGGTCAGAGCCCTCCAGAGCCTTTCTCGAAGAATTTTAAGAACTGAAGTTACCCCTTCCCAGACTCCTGGCTGGAGTTTGCTGGCTTGGGAGAAAGACCGTGTGTGCTGTCCTTGGCTCTGGCCAGCTGAGGTGGTGCCCACAGCAGAAGGGGATGTAGAGTGTGTGTTGTGGTGGTTTGTGGGAGTGTTGTGGTGTATATTCTATCATAAATAAAATCATTTATGTAATGCAGAACTCCCCAACATGTACAGAGCCAGTGGGCAGAACACCCTCACTGTGAATGTGTGATGGACGTGGACGGTTAACCCTCTCCACTCGAGCCCCTGCGCTCTTCCCGGGAGCTCCTGGAGGAGCCCTTGTTCTTTGAACGCGACCTTAATCCTCACTTCTTGCTTTGGGGGGATAAAGGAGGTTTTTAACATCTCCAGCTGCCAGAGCTCTCGCTCGCTGGTCTAATTTTAGTGCTCACATATGGAGAAGACGCCAGTCTCGCCCTGCTCACGACGCCTCCCAGTGTCACCCAGGCTGGTTCCCCATTGGCTGCTGTGCTCAGCTATCCTATTTCTGAGGAAACAAGAACCCTGGTCAGGCCCTCGCTACCAAAAATACCACTGCTATGAATATTGATAAGGTTCCTGAATTGGCACATTGGCTGATACATTTGCGTGCTGAATTCGGTTCTGTTTCCAGCCAGAGTCCCCAGAAGCCGTTTCTGTAGCACGGCCTCCAGGTGCGAGGACCGGAACCTGGGAATGCTGACCACCTTTGGCTCCGACAGGTACGGCTCCGCCTCTCGCCTGGCCCCAGTGCACCTTCCTGGAAGGTCCTAGCAAAACCAAGTGGCAAGCGTGAGATGCATTTTTTTTTAAAAGATTTATTTATTTATTTTAAAGGCAGTGTGAGAGAGAGAGAGAGAGAGAGAGAGAGAGAGAGAGAGAGAAAGGTCTTCTGTTCACTGGTTCACTCTCCAAGTGGCTGCTATGGACACTGATCTGAAGCTGATCTGAAGCCAAGAGCATCAGCCTCTTCCAGTTCTCCCACATGGGTGCAGGGGCCCAAGGACATGAGCCGTCCTCTACTGCTTTCCCAGGCCACAGAAGAGAGCTGGATCAGAAGTGGAGCAGCCGGGACTGGAACTAGCGCCCATGTGGGATGCCGGCACTACAGGCAGTGACTTTACCCTCTACGCCACAGTGCCCACCCCTCTGAGATGCATTTTAACATGACAGCAAGGGAATGGTTTCCATTACACATGTACCCCCTGCCTGTGACAAGGGGGACTCTGGCTGCATCAGAGCCAGGGTTCCCAGATGTGCACAGTGCTGGTTTTCTTCTAATGAGAAGCGGCCTCCGGTTCCTGGAACATCCCAAGGTGCTGGGTGAGAGCCATTTTCCCAGTTCTCTGCCCTCCCCACATGACCGCTCTCCCTGCCCCTGAAGTCAGAGCTCCCCAGTCTAGGAACCAGGCAATGATTCCGTGACATGAGTGACAAATCCTGGTGACACAGGGCAGGAGGGGACGGGAGAGGTCCGATCCCTGGCAGGTGCGAGCCCCATCCCACTTCATTCCTCATAGGGCCCAGCTGACCATGCCCCCTGGGTCCCTGTGTAATCTATTCCCAGCTTATGCACGATGAGTCCTTTACATTCTTAACTGTTCGAGTAAAAGGGAAAATGCGCCATGGACTTGTCGACCTGCCTTCGCCTGTGTCATGCACACTTACAGAGAGGCTGTGAGGGTGGTCAGGAGACCCTCATTTGGGGATGGCTGGAAACACACCCTCTCGTTGTGGAGGTCACTGCCCCTTCTCCTGGACGTGTGAGTGACACAGAACTGGCCATGGTTTCCCTCGGTCCGTGCTTCTGCTGCTGTTGGCCTGCAGTCCTGACCCACGGCAGCACGGGCTCCCTGGTCACCCAGGAAGAATGAGATAGCCCTGAACTGAGCTGGCCCACCTCATGGAAGGAGACACAAGACTGCATCCATGTTCATGAGCAGGATAAAATTGTGGACCCAAAATCTTGGAAATAAACGCAGTTGGCATTGCTCTTATGATGAGGTGTGTCTTAGTTAGTTTTAAGCAACACAGTCACTGAGTAGTTTTTTAAAATATTTATTTATTTGAGAGGTAGAGTTCCACAGAGAGAGAGAGAGAGACAGACACAGAGACAGAGACAGAGACGTTCTTCCACTGGTTCACTCCCTAAATGGCCACAACAGCTGGAGCTGAGCCGATCTGAAGCCAGGAGCCAGGAGCTTCTTCTGGGTCTCTCACATGGGTGCAGAGGCCCAAGGACTTGGTCCATCTTCTACTGCTTTCCCAGGCCATAGCAGAGAGCTGGAGCAGAAGAAGAGCAGCTGGAATTGGAACCCACACCCAAGTGGGATGCGGGCACCGCAGGCAGAGGCTTAGCCCGGTAAGGCACAGCGCCGGCCCCAGCTGAGCAGTTTGGTTTTTCCTTCCTCTGTTGGTGACGTCCACAGCTCGCTCCTTACCTGCAGGTGCCTGCGTGTTGAGAGCTGCCTGCCTATGTTGCCCGGCGTGTCACAGCCGGCCCCACGTCCCATCTGCCTTCACAGCCTGCCTTCCCCCAGCAGGCTCATCCTGCTGCTGGGAGGGGTCCGCAGCCCCTGGCACCCATACCTCACTTCTTCCCTTTGGGCTCCTCGGGGACACCCGACTCCAGCTACTTCACCCCGAGAATGGAGGTGGCGCCTTTCTCACGTGAGCTGTGACAGGAGCAGACATGGCCCAGGTCTCAGGAATGTGTAACTTGGGAGTCATGCCGCGTACACAGCCTTCGTGTGAAGCGAGGAGAGTTGCAAACCCGCCGGCTGTCGGTGCGCTCACTGGTCAGGCCCATGGCAGGATGCTCGCAGAGATGCCAGGAGGCTGGAATTCGGTCTTCATCCTGCACTCTGCATTCTGTAGGGGCGGGGGTGAAGTGTGTGGGGAGTCTGTCCTGGTAGACCCCGTCTCCTTCACTGGGTGCCTTAATCCGTGCAGAATGAGTTTGAGGCTGGTAACAGGCTGCAGGAATGGCCCAGGAGGGCACGGTCAGCTCGCACTCCACAGGCAGGGGTCTCCAGGTTCCCATCTCATAGACACAGAACCGTAGCTCACACTGGGTCCCTGTCTCATTGTGGACAGCACCAGGGCCAGGAGACCAGGAATGCAGAGAAGCCCTGGAGGGAAATGCGGGGCGGGCGTGCCCTGATTGTACAGGTAAACTTGGAGGAGAGCGGGCACCAGCCCCTCTGCAGGAGGGAGTCCCAGGCCAGGTGGACAGCCAGCTTCCCAGCTCCGCCCTGCCCCGCCCCTGCCTTAGCTCCCCAGAGGCGAGGCCGGATGCTGAGCCCCACAAGGAGCTTTCCGTCCTAGACGTGAGTTTTAGGCGAGGAGGAAGTGGCCGTTTCCCTTCCGACGGGGCTCAGGCCAGGGGTAACGCTCGCTTGGTCATCGTCATCCGTGAATGTGGACTTGGGAGGTGCCAGGTTGTGCAGCTCCTTGGCCCCACCCTGCACGCTGTTTGGGCATTCGCTGCTCTAGGACAAGCAGACCGGCAGGTGCCAGTGCGGGAGGTGACAAACACTGTCAGCCTGGTGTCTGAGCATCCGTGGGTCACAGTGTCGGGATCATTTGCCGTGAGCTGTTGGTTAACCTTGAATTGCAGTCGTAGGCCTATCCTTTTGAAAGCATTTATCAGCACCTCATTCCTGGCAAAGCTGGGCACAGAGAGCATTTTAAAGTCTGATTGAAAGGTTCAGATGTGGCACAAAATGTTTTTTGAGTTCTGTCAGTGGCAGTCTGGGCTTTCTAAAGAGTATTTCTTATACTGCGGAGAATTTAAAAGAGGGACCAGCATTGTGGCTTAGTGGATTGAGCCTCTACTCGCAGGGCCGGAATCCCTTGTGGGCGCCAGTTCGAGTGCTGGCTGCCTTACTTCCAGCCCACCTCCCTGTGACAGGGCTGGGAAAGCAGTAGAAGATGGTCCAGGTGCTTGGACCCCTGCACCCCTGTGGGAGACTGGGAAGAAGCTCCTGGCTGTTAGCTGGCACAGGCCAGGCCACTGCAGCCATCTGAAGAGTGAACCAGCAGATGGAAGATCTTTCTCTGTTTCTCTCTCTCTCTGTAGCTCTGCCTTTCCAATAAATAAATATTTAGCAAGAAGAAAAGTTTAAATGAGTTAAGGTTTCTCCCCAGTGCTCCAACAGATTAGTTAACCAGGAGTCTCACTTGCATGGTGTGTGTCAGCAATGGCGCAGTAGGACCGTGGAGGTTGGGTGACGAAGCTGGACCACCTTGGGAGGCAGAGAAGGAGAGAGGGCCTGGAGCGCGGGAGCGTGAGTGAGGTGAGAGATGGGACGGGCTTCGGGGCAGAAGTCTCCTGTCTCCCGCCCCCCTGCTGCTGTCCACTCGCTCTGGTTGTGTTTGCCGAGCTCGCTCACTCAGGCACGTGTGGTGCGGCCGTGACCAAGGCGCAGGTGAGCTGGGCGCTCCACGGTGAAGGGATCATGGCCAAAGGACACGGGGCCTGGCCAGGCCTCCTGCCGGCCTCCAGTGGGATGAACGTGCGCCACTGGTCAGTTAGCTCTGCTCGCCCGTGAGTGCCAGGCAGAAGCACAGCAGGCTCACCGGGCAGGGCGAGGAGGGCGAGACGAGAGCCCCAGACCCACTGGGACCCACGGCAGGGCTGGGGGCAGCCCGGGACCTGGGTTCTGTCAGCGCTCATCCCAGCCGAGTCCGTCTGAGCATACTCATTGCCGTGTTGGCCTTCGTGTCCTTGTTGTGATGGAAAAGTAAAATCCTGGCTTCCCCTGCTGTGGCCCTGCCCTGTTTCTGGAACGTTCTTTCTGAACTTCTCCTGAGTAGATGTCACCAAGTGTGAGGTGGAGCTGGAAAGTTGCTGAGTAAACACACAGTGCCGACCCCACCCTCACTGTCACAGCGCCAACCCCCCCCCACTGTCACAGTGCCGACCCCACCCTTACTGTCACAGCGCCGACCCCACCCTCACTGTCACAGTGCCGACCCCACCCTCACTGTCACAGTGCCGACCACACCCTCAGAGTCACAGCGCCGACCCCACCCTCACTGTCACAGCGCCGACCCCACCCTCACTGTCACAGCGCCGACCCCACCCTCACTGTCACAGCGCTGACCCCACCCTCAGAGTCACAGCGCCGACCCCACCCTCACTGTCACAGTGCCGACCCCACCCTCACTGTCACAGTGCCGACCCCACCCTCACTGTCACAGCGCCGACCCCACCCTCAGAGTCACAGCACCGACCCCACCCTCAGAGTCACAGCACCGACCCCACCCTCACTGTCACAGTGCCGACCCCACCCTCACTGTCACAGCGCCGACCCCACCCTCACTGTCACAGCGCCGACCCCACCCTCACTGTCACAGCGCTGACCCCACCCTCAGAGTCACAGCGCTGACCCCACCCTCAGAGTCACAGCGCCGACCCCACCCTCATGTCACAGGGCCGACCCCACCCTCACTGTCACAGTGCTGACCCCACCCTCACTATTACAGTGCCGACCCCACCCTCACTGTCACAGTGCCGACCCCACCCTCAGAGTCACAGCGCCGACCCCACCCTCATGTCACAGGGCCGACCCCACCCTCACTGTCACAGTGCTGACCCCACCCTCACTATCACAGTGCCGACCCCACCCTCAGAGTCACAGCGCCGACCCCACCTTCACTGTCACAGTGCCGACCCCACCCTCACTGTCACAGCGCCGACCCCACCCTCACTGTCACAGCACTGACCCCACCCTCAGAGTCACAGCGCCGACCCACCCCTCACTGTCACAGCACTGACCCCACCCTCAGAGTCACAGCGCCGACCCCACCCTCACTGTCACAGCGCCGACCCCACCCTCATGTCACAGCGCCGACCCCACCCTCATTGTCACAGCGCCGACCCCACCCTCACTGTCACAGTGCCGACCCACCCCTCACTGTCACAGCGCCGACCCCACCCTCACTGTCACAGTGCTGACCCCACCCTCACAGTTACAGCGCCGACCCCACCCTCACTGTCACAGTGCTGACCCCACCCTTACTGTCACAGTGCTGACCCCATCCTCACAGTTACAGCACCGACCCCACCCTCATTGTCACAGTGCCGACCCCACCCTCACAGTTACAGCACCGACCCACCCCTCACTGTCACAGCGCCGACCCCACCCTCACTGTCACAGTGCCTACCCCACCCTCACTTTCACCTTCCCAGCCTGAGGGTGGACGCTCTGGACCCTGTGTGTCGGGAAAGGGCACTTCTGTACCGCCACTCCCAAGGCAGGATGTGGGTCACAGGGCAGGACCCCCTGTCTGCCAAGGGCTTGCAGCGCCTGTGTGCAAACAGATCAGGGACGATTCCATTCAATCAAAGTGGATCTTTGAGGACAAACACAGGATGGCAGGTGCAGGACCTGGACATAGATGTCACCCCCGGCTATGAGCTGTGGCTGGATAAGTCCATGCTGTGTTCCGGAAGCTCTGTCCAGCAGGGCCACACAAGCTGTTCTCTGGGTCCTGTGTGTGGCTCAGCTGTGGGATCCAGCTCGAGATTCTGTCCAGGGCTGGGTGCGGAGGGCGGTGGTCAGGATGCCACCTGGGACATCTGCAGCCCACCCCCGAGGGCCTGAGCTCAGGTCCTCACTCCACACCCGACTGCATCCTCCTGGTGTCACCCTGGGAGGCTGGCGGTGACGCCGCAGGTACCTGTGTGCCTTCCACCCACCTGGGAGACCAGCGTCTCCTTCCTGGTTCCTAGCATTGCCCTATCCAGCTGGTGCAGGCATTTGAGGAGTGAACCAGCAGCCAGAACGTCTCCCTGTGTCTCTGTGCCAAACAAATCCACAGTGACAGACCTCTCCACTCACTGGCACAGGGGCGTCCATCAGAATCACCTCCTGGCTGAAGAATACCAGTGACCCACAATGGAAACAGGAGCCAACTGCATGGGCATCTGGAAGTGGTTCATCACACTGGATTCTGGGTGGCAAAATCAAGTAGCCCCATCTTTCTTCCTGATAGGCACCAGAACTGTTGTGCACCTATCAGCTGCAGACTAGAGAGGAGCTTTCGATGGGAACGTGAACCAGGTGCGGGTCAGGATTCTGGAACAGACGAACCATGCCTGTACCAGCGCCATGCTGAAAGACAAGCTCAGTCCAAGTGACGGCTGCCGAGAGGGGAGCGTGGTCCAGTCCAAGCAAAAGCAAGGGCTGAATTTCCAGAGACACAGAGCGATGGCACCTGCTTCTCAGGAGGGCGTTTCTAAATAGCAGTGTGCACAGTGTGTCGTCATGGACTTAGTCTTCCGCGTCTTCTCATCTCTCTTCTTAGAATGCGTTAACCATTGGTGTACTGGTCATGTCTTTGGGGGCGTTGTCCCTGGCACTTCACGGAGCAGCAGTGATTATGATTGCTATGCCAGGCTTCCCCATCATTTGATGATGGTCCTTGTTCAATTTTAGGAGCGCTAATGCTACTGTGATAGGTCTTCTCAAATCAACGCCTTATCCTTAGTCACTCAAACTAGACCCTGTTCTGGCATGTTCTAACAAGCTAGAGCACATTTATTTTGGATGCAGAATGTTTTCCATCTATCCATAGTTCTTCCAAGCAGTGTGTTTTCTCTGAACTTTTGAAGACAAGAGGATGCTTTTGAGCAGTAAAAAGGAGCACACCGCTCATGCATCCTGCTGCATCAGGTGCCTGGAAGACTTTGTGGTGAGGGAAAGCAGCCCAGTGCCTTGCGTGATGCCATGTATGTGAGATGCGTGGAGAAGGCTGGTTATACAGATGGGAGGCAGGTCAGGTGGGCTGCCAGGGCTGGGGATGGCCATGTACAGGGACTGCACAAGGGGTCTCTGGGAGATGGACACATCCTAAACTGATGGACTGAGGTGGAGATGGTGCAGTTTTATAGAGACACTGGACGTCATTGCACTCTGTACTTAAAATAGGTGGATCTTATGCTCCGTCAGTTAGACCTCAACCAACTGCTAAAAAAGAGAAACCTAAAAGTATGCAGTCAGTGATTTTTGGTGACTTTTTCGTTTTGGTTCTGTTTATGAGTTGTTATCGCATCCCTGAGTCTTTGTCATCCTGTGACCACTGTGAGAGAATCCGAGGCTGCACCATGGACTTGGCTTCAATAGCTTTTCTTCAACTGGATTGAAGCCCGGCGTCCCTGTGTATGAGTGGCACAGCCAGAAGGGACAGCTCACAGAACAGAACCACAACCAAGGTGTGGATGGGGGTGGCCGTCGAGCCGCACTCAGAGAAGTTGGGTGGAATGTTGGAGGATGAAGGTGAAGTCTGGCTCGGGCTGGCTTCCTCGGGAGGCGGGGAAAGCTGAGCAGGCAGCTTTGACGGCAGCTCCGGCCCCCTGAAAGCTGTGTCTGCCTCCAAGAGAGGGAGCCCCAGAAGAGCCAGGAGGGACTTGGGGGAATTGATAGGCTCCCCGTGTAAATGCACGTGAGGCTTGTGATGGATGCTGGGGGCTGCATCTGCATTCCCATGCGTGGTGTTATTTGTGGCAAATCCAGTGCTCACGACGTGATAAGCTCTGACAGGTGCTCTATGGACTTTACCCCACTTAGTGGTTAAGCAGCCCAGCAGGCGGGAATGGACCCCTGTATGCTTAAGGGACTGCGTCTCAGTGTTTGTCAGGGAGCCAGGGAGCGGCTGGCCCGGCAGCCTGAGTTAGAGCCCATGTTTTCAACCCTTACGCTCTACAGGCTGCCTGTGGACTTCCTTGTAAACATGGTTTAGTTACTGAACTCCAGTGAAGTGAAAAAACAACTCCAAACAGGTACACAGCCGGTACATTTTGGGTGTGGACACTGGTGACTTTACCAATCGTGGTTCCCTTACTTCAGCTCTGGAGCTTTGGGAAGGACTGGATGCCACGGCCGGGTGTACGCCGGGCTGTGTCTAACGAGCTGTGTGAAAACGCTGAGTTACTGTCGGCTCTGCCAGTTCCTACAGGGAGGCAGTGACTGAGCTGGAGCAGCTGTTGGATAAATGGCAATTCGTAGGCCAGACCACGAGGGGGTTTGGCCGGTGCCTGTGATCTGTGTTTAAATCGCTTGGCAGTGGTCAGCTGGGAACTGACGAGGAGGAGGACATCAGCACTGGGACGCTGACAGTGACACCAGACCTTGAAGCGTACGTGTGGGTGTTTTCTGTCTTACCTTCGGTGATCTGGACTCCTGTAGTTAGGAAGAATACAGTCGCTGTTCCAGGGACCGGACACGCTTTCACTTGACAGAAGAAGGAAGACGCGTGGCACAGGTAGGGAAGTGACCAGCCGCGTTTGCTTCTGTGCCGTGGGTGGTGGCTTGTGCAGGAGACGTGCCCTTGTCCCAGAGCAAGGGGGGTGTGAGGATCAGAGGCCACCTTCCGGCTCTGTGGGTGTGCTGTGCAAACCACAAAAATACCACGGACACTGGTCTGTAAGGTGAATAAGTTCCTAGGTATGTGAGGATACTTTGAAAAGTTTGTGGAAAAAGGGATTTAAGAGATAAGTGAGTTTTAGTGCAGAAGAAGTCGGGACCCAGGCATGGCTTTTTGCACTGTGCATTTCCCATGGGCTTTTTTTTTTTTAAGTTTTATTTATTTGAAAGGCCCAGTTATACAGACAGAGAAGGAGAGGCAGAGAGAGAGAGAGAGAGAGAGAGAGAGAGAGAGAGAGAGAGAGAGAGAGAGAGAAGAGAGGTCTTACATCCACTGGTCCACTCCCCAGATGGTCACCACACCTGGAGCTGTGCCCATCTGAAGCCAGGAGCCAAGAGCTTCCTCCAGGTCTCCCACGCGGGTGCAGGGGCCCAAGCACTCGGGCCATCTTCTACTGCTTTCCAAGGACATAGCAGAGAGCTGGATCAGAAGTGGAGCAGCCAGGTTTGAACTGGCGCCCATATGGGATACTGGCACTGCAGGCGGCGGCTTTACCCACTACCCACAGTGCCAGCCCCGCCGTGGGCTTTCGAACTCATCTTGGATGTATGGATTTCCTCATTTTTGCAGAAAAATAGACTTTTAATTTCATTTCCACTCTTTCTGAAGTCCCCCTAAGTGAATGCTGTTTTCTTGTTTAGCACTGAGTTCTACTTCATTCCTCCTTTGCGCCCATGGGGTCCAGACTGCAGCTGTGACGGAGGCTCTGTTCTGTCTGCGCGCGGGGACCGGGAGCAGGTTTTCACCGCGTGTCCTCTGTGGGTTTCCCTTCACTCCTGGCTCATTCTTCCTGCCCCTTCTGTGACTACAACACCGCAACCATTGCAGTGACACCAGGTTTTCTTCTGTCTTTCAGTATTCAAAAACAACACAGGTTTACGTTTCTCCTGAGAAAGACAAAAACTAATAGTTAAGTTTACCTACTGTTGCTGTTTCTTTACGTTTTATATTTGGAGGAAATTGGTTATTTGAAACATTTGCCATTTGAGTAAACATTGTTGAAACCTGAGTTTGACACTAGTAACAAAGACCAGGCAAACACATGGGTGCGGAATCACGGACATGGGTGTAGAACCACGGACATGGGTGCGGAATCACGGACATGGGTGTAGAACCACGGACATGGGTGCGGAATCACGGACATGGGTGCGGAACCACGGGCATGGGTGCAGAACCATGGACATGGGTGTGGAATCATGGATGTGGGTGCGGAATCACGGACATGGGTGCAGAATCCCTGGCACATTAGTGAGGCACGGGCAGCAGTACATTAGAATCACTGTACACTGTGCCCAGGAGCCACCATGCTGGACGTACGGGACGGCTTTGAGATTCTGGGATCATAAATGCGGACCATCGTGTCACCAGCTGAATGTGAGGATCCCGCGGTCCTGTCAGTAGAGGCAGGAAAGTGTTTGTGCCTCTCCGACTCATTCACAATAAACTCCTGGGGAGCTCGGAGCGGAGAGGAGCCCCCCAGCGTGGAGACAGGTGTCCCAGGAGGCCTGCAGCTGCCCTCATCCTGAACCGTGAGCAAAGCCGCTCTCTCCCACCGAGACGAGGAACACGGTCAGGGAGGCCCTCTGAGCCCGCTTTTCACCAGCGTGCACAAGTCCAGGCTAATGAGTAAGACAAGAAAATGAGATACAGATAAGGTTGGGAAAAAGAACTCGATGTTTGGACTGGAAATGCTGAGGAGTCGGAACAGGACCCCCTGCAGCTCCTAACCAATTAGGAGCAGACTTCAAACATTCATAGGAAAGGGGATTCAAAGGTAAATATTTTTGCCATAAAAAGTTTGAAAGCTATGCACATGAGTTATTATTGAAAAAGTTTATGGAATCTATTCATTTTGAAAAACATGCATGGAATTCGATTCTATTGCACCAAAATTAACTTCCATTTTTGTTCCGTTTTAGTGAACTTTTTGAAGCCCTATAGTGTAATAGAATTGAAGAATATATGGGTATAGTGATTCTTGTGTTCTGTGTATCAGCAGTGACCAGTGGAATTTGAAATGAATGATGTAATGACTTACAATAGCAACCTCCAAAATTAGACACTGAAGTATCAATTGAGCAAAATACGTGTAAGCTCCTGATGAGAAAAGCTGCAAAACTCGAGTGCAAGAAATCAGAGCACAAACGAAGTGGAAAGTGTCCCGGCTCACTGACAGGAACACTCAGTGCTTGGTGGCGTCCGCGTTCTCGCGTTGATCTGTAAACTCAGTGCAGTCGTAATCGAAATCCCAGCCTTGTTCTTGAGGATGCTCAAGTGGGGTCTAAAGTTCATGGGGCAAAAGAACCCCTGAGCACTGAAGGAAGCGGAAGTGGGAGCAGTTGGCTCATGGGTGCTGAGAGCAGGCACGGAGCTGCAGGCTGCGTCCGTGGTTCCGCTGTGGTATCAGGGCACGCATGGGAAACCGAACAGGGGAATGGAGGGGAGAGCCCAGAAACAGACCCGCACGAGGTCCCACTGGCCTTCACAGCACAGCGACAGCAAAGCCACACACAGGTCTCGGCACAGGGAGCTGGTTGCCTGGACGCAGGCCCAGCGCTCCTGGTGCAGGAGTCACACCCAGGCCTGAGTGCAAAGTGCAAAGCACAGAACTGCAGGGAGACGGAGGAGGAAATCCAGAGGAATTCAGTGAGGGGATGAAACCATAGGACAAGGGCAGGATCCTTGAGGAGAGGATCAGCTGCATTCCGTTCATATTAAAAGGGACCGTTCTGCATAAGAGAATGTCAGGGAAGAAGAAAAAAGCCAAGCCATGCGCTGGAGGGAAAGTTTGTCAAAGGCACACCTGGAAGAGGACTGCTCTCCTAAGATCTAAGAGTCTCTTAAAGCTCAGTGGTCAGGGCTGGCGCTGTGGCCTAGCGGGTAAAGCCTCCGCCTGCAGTGCCGGCATCCCTTGTGGGCGCCTGGTCAAGTCCCGGCTGCTCCTCTTCCTATCCAGCTCTCTGCTGTGGTCTGGGAGAACGGTGGAAGATGGCCAAGTCCTTGGGCCCCTGCACACACAAGGGAGACCCAGAAGAAGCTGCTGGCTCCTGGCTTGGGATTTGTACAGCTCCAGCCATTGCAGCCAACTGGGGAGTGAACCAGTGGATGGAAGACCTCTCTCTGCCTCTCTTTCTCTCTTTTTCAAATAAATAAGTAAGCCCTTATAAAAAAAGAAAACTCAGCAGTAAGAAGACACAACTGGATTTAAGTGGAAAATGATGTTAAGCACTCGTTATATTTACTTATTTATATGTGTTTAAATGTTTACATATTGTATGGAGAGGTGCTATAACCGTCACAGGGAGGTGGAAATCAGAGCAACAATGAGCTAGCGTCACGCACCTGTTAGAAGGGCCACGATCCAGGACCTGACGGACATGGCTGGCCAGGTGCAGAAGAGCAGGCAGGAATGCGGGACGGTCCAGGCACTGTAGAAGACAGCTGGGTGCTTTCTTGCAAAGCTAAGTGCGGTCTCTAGTCAGGCTTCTTGCTGTTTATACAAACGAGTGGAAAACTCAGATACGTGTAGCATCTTCATTCATTGTTGCCACAGTGTGGATGTACTCAGCATGAATGCATGCATCCCGACAATGGAACATGATTCAGCACTAAAACAATTGAGCTGGAAGCCACAAAGAGACACAGCGGAAACTCACATGCACATTGGCCAGTGGGAGAAGCCAGTCTGAGAAATTCCATGCCAGGTGATTGCTGCTGTTGGACATTCTGCAAAAGGCAAACTGAGGAGGGGGCTGGAAGACTGATGGGTGCCTGGGGTCTGGGAGGCTGAGGGGAACAGGTGGAGGGGAGTTCTCAGGGTGGCATGGCCGCACTGTGTGATGCCCTCATGCCAAATGTGCATCCTCATCAGCTTCTCCCAGTGCAGCCAGAGTGCTGTGGTTCCTGGGTGACGACGCTGCGTCACACTGCAGGTTCAGCAGCCTGGGGCGGGGGGCTGAGAATGCAGGGGTGAGGTGCATCTGGGACACATGCTTATCTTTTTCTCAACTTTCTGAAACTCCTAGAAAGTCTTCAGCGTTCAGGTGAGGCTAGCAGTAAGTGCGGGTCGAGCCCAGCGCCTGCTTACACACGGGATTCAGAGCTGCATCCTGGCTTACAGAAGCTCATTGCTGTAGGAACCGCCCGTCCATCCTCCCTGTGCAGCCACGTGCCCTCACTGATCCTGAGCAGCCTCCCGTCATGTAACACTTCTGATGGGCTGGGTCAGGGCTCCCTGGGATCTAGCGGGTGTTAACGGAACGGGGAGGCGGCTGGCGGTTGCATGGTGTTTGACCGTCAGCCATCAGATTACTGCCTGTGCACTTATAGGCTGTCAAGATCAAACACATTTGACCTGACGGCTCTCACAATAGTCAGCCACCTCGTTCACGAGTTCTGCCTCTGGTTCAACCAAGCACAGGTCAAGTGCTAGGGGGGAAAAAACAACCAAAAAACAACAACCTTTGTACTGAACATGTCCAGGCTTGTTTTCTGTCATTCCATGAACCATACGGTAGCAGCTGTTTGTACTCTGTGTACGTACTATCATGGGTTTCTAAGGATATTTTACTTATTTGAAAGGCAGAGTTAGAGAGATGGCGTGAGAGAGAGAGAGAGAGAACGAACGAGTGAGCTTCCATACACTGGTTTGCTCCCCAAATGGCGCAATGACTGGGGCTGGGCCAAGCTGAAGCCAGGAGCTTTATAGGGTCTCCCACGTGTGTGGCAGGGCCCAAGCACTTGGGCTGTCCTCTGCTGCCTTCCATCCTGCAGGGAGCGGGATTGGAAGTGGAGCAACCGGGACTCTAAGCAGTACCCTTATGGGATGCCAGCATTGTATGCCGTGGCTGTGTCAAATGTTATAAGTCATCCAGAGATGGCCTAAAGTATACTGGAGGCTTCTGCCTTTTTATGTAAGAGATGTGGCCTCAGGGGTTTTGATGTCCCAGGAGGAGTGTGCCTTCCCCCACAGACACTGAGCGATGACACGTACCTACGGGTAAAAACATGTCACCTCCCTACCACCTTTGGCATTTCAGCCTGAGCCTGGAGCTTGGCCAGCCTGCCTCTGGGCCGGGCTGGGAGGCCCAGGGCCAGTGCTGGTCAGCCTCTGCTTGGTGGCAAGCCCCTCGTGCAGGAACAGCCCTGGGCTGGCCGGGGAGCCCTGGCCTGGCCTGCAGCGCTTCAGGCTTCCTTGGAAGGCCATGCGTCCTGGATCCGTGCTGGCAGCTGTTCTTGGGGAACCGTCCAGAGAAGTGCTGGCTCTGTGGGGCGTGAGGGGACCTGCGCTGCCCGCGTGGTTCCTGTATGTGAGCTGTCGCTGGGGGCAGGGGCTCCCTGAGGGCTGTCCAGAGGGCGGCTGTGTTCGAGGCTGGTGCTGCCGTGTCTGTGGTGTCACGTGTTCCCCGTGACGGCTGTGTCAGTCATGCTCCATGGAATCGCACAGGAACCTCTGACAGGTGTTGGACACTGGGCTGTGAGGGTGGACAGGGAGTTCACCTCCCCAGCCCCAGACAGCAGCGTGGTCCCGTCCTGTGGCCTAGACCGCGCCAATCACTTCTGTACCCTGACCCTCAAGGTCAGCGCTGGCTGCGTTTTGCTTCTAAAGCACTGGAACCCAGAGAGAGGAGAATCTGTGTCTGACACGTGTTTGCTTTGTCGGAACAGCAATCTGGCCTATGGCTTTTGCATCTGAGCCCATTTTAGGTTTTTGCTTTAATTTCTAAGTTGTGTGTCTGTCTGGGGGCAAGCCGCAGTGGGGTGGGTTCGCCTTGCTGTGGGATGGTTGACCCTCTCCCCAGAGTGCGTGAAAGCTGACCACTCCGGGGGTTTGAAGTCAGAGGCACCTTGTACTGCAGACTGGAATTGGGGAGACCCCTCCACCCCACAGATTGGGGACCCCAGGCCGCTGCCACTCCCCTGCCGTCGTCCCCTGCAGCAGGTTGGCGGCTTCACCAGGGCCCCTGGGGCGGACGGCGTGGTGGTGCTGCTCCCAGTGTGGTCACCACTGTGCTTGGTGTAAGGTCATGGCCCTGAGCCCTGGGGCTGGCATCTCCTCTCCCCTGTCCATTCCCGGGGTGACCTCACGTTGCCTGGGCATGATTGCTTAGAATAAGCCCCAACTGTAGGGAGAAGGGAGGCTCTGTTCTGTGCCAGAGTTCTCCCTAACTCCCTCCCTTCCTGCCTTCCACCGACCCCTCCGTCCACCCGTGCCCACCCCACAGTCACCTGTGGCCGGGGCTGCAGACAGGGACCTGCCACCCCTGCCTTCCAGCACCCCACGTGCACGACAGACGCCTGTGGACACTCACACGTCTGAGCCTTGAGCCAGGCCTCCCCCTGCTCCGGAGCAGAGGGCCTGGCGCTGGCGTCTCTCTTCCTCTGCCCCCGTAGCTTCGGGAGCATGTGAGAAAGTGTTGCTGTTTTTCTTTCGCGTTCCAGGCTACAGTGTTGGCATTTGGCAGCCAGCTGACTTTCGCAAAAAGAAAAGACATGGACCAAAAAGTTTTATTTGTTCAGGAAAATATGTTTAGGCGGGTAACAGATGACGTCGTGGGTCCTCAGGTTAAAATTGGAATGAGCGCAGATCCAGAGGCCGCCCTCGTTTCTACCCCTGGCCTTTCTGTTCATTATTATCTCCAACCCAGAGCCCCTTCCGGTGCAATGCCTGCCAACCACCGGGATGCTCGGGTTCCCGGATTCGGTTTCCAGCCTGGGATCTTGTTTGCTGGAAGCCACATGGGCAGGTGGCCCCTCCCAGCCTGTGGAGCAGGCCCCAGGCCAGTGTGTGGTCTGCGCTGTGAGCTGCGTGCTAGGAGCCCCGTGCATCGCGCTGGACACAGACACGCGAGAAAGCCCCTGGCGCAGTGCTGCGGAACCGAGTGTGGGCTCCGTGTTAATAATGGATAGTCTGGGATCACAGATAAGCAGGAGTGATAAATAATACAGCAGAATGGACTCATTCATCAGATAGATTCCTGCTGCCAAGCCTTGCTTTGTGTTTTTGCAAACTATTATTTTTTCCTGTGAGTTTCTGTGTTGACATATTTTCCGCAGGAGCACATTTTGACGTATTTCAGTTTTTGGTGGAATGCTGAGATGGTTTGGTTGAGGGGCTTATTTGGAAACTTATGCCAATCTCAAGAGGGTAAGAAACCTGTGGGAATTGATATGTGCCATCTCGGCAGACGACCTCAGGAGCAAAACCATTGAGGAAGCATCGCGCTGAGTGATGAAGTCCCCCCCCCCCCCAGTCCCCAGGGAGCCGCTTCTGCCATGGGGGGATATTGGGGGAATGGCAGGGGTGCTGAAGGAGGAAGCCTGTGGCTCTGCCTCCCCCTCCTCATGCTCTGCGCTGGCCCTCAGTTGTGCTGGCCCTTGGCTTCCGTGCTGTGCTACGTGGAGGAGGCCACGGCTGGGGTGGAGAGACAGGCGGGGGTCCCTTCCCGGCTTGCAGAGCGGCGTGTGTGAGGGCTGCAGGGAGTCTGAGAGCAGCCTCACCCGTCCGGTCAGGGATGGACCCGCTCCCCTCCCGGTGGGTGCGTTTGAGGGTGAGGCGGATCCTGGCGGTGTTTGTGTTGGGTGCTGTGCCCGAGTTTCGGGTGGGCCACGCCTCGGCTGTTTTGGGCAATGACAGGATTCAGTCTTAGCGTCTTCCCTCTTCCGCGTCTGCTTTCTTCCTGCCCCGGGCGAGGGGGAAGCGTTACCTGTTTCTGCCTTCCTGCCGTTTATTCTGAGATGAACGTGTGTGCGTGTGCACGCGTGTGTCAGCCATGCAGGCTGCATGTGACAGGCAAACACTGCTCCCCTGCCGACAGTTGGCAAATTGGGGAATGTGGACCAGAGTAGGTGACGCGGTATTTTCCTAGGCAGTGATTAGGGTTAGAAGGAGCATCCCACGCAAAGTACAAAACCCTGGCTGACAGCAGCACAGACAGAACCCACACAGAGCCGGGCCTCTGCCAGGGTCTCTTTCCCCAAAGGGCAGCCCTGTCCTCTCGGGAGCTTCTGCCGTGGGCTCCACCTGCACCTCCACCGAGAGGCAGTCTAGCCGTGCTCTGCTCCCTATGCACACTGGCCAGGGAGCCCCTGCAGGAGGCCCAGGGCTGGTCTGCGCTCACTCTGCTCATGCAGGTGCATGGGATTTCGGGGCTGTCCCCCAGGCGTGTTTTCCCCTACCCCTGTTTTTAGTGCACACACTGTAGTCAGTGAGTTCTCAGGGAGGCCTGTGCCGGGGCAGCTGCCAGTGCCTGCTTTGCCCTAGTCCAGGCTGTGTGGGAATTTTACACCTTGTATTGGGGTGATGCCCATTGTTCATGCAAACATATGGACAAATAGCACAAACCCTGGAATGTGCGTTGGGTTACGTTCCCTGTACTTATCTGTGTCTGTTGTTAAATGTGCTTTATAGGGGCCGGTGCTGCAGCTCACTAGGCTAATCTTCCACCTGCGGCCCTGGCACCCCGGGTCCTAGGGCGCCGGTTCTGTCCCGGTTGCTCCTCTTTCAGTCCAGCTCTCTGCTGTGGCCCGGGAGTGCAGTGGAGGATGGCCCAAGTGCTTGGGCCCTGCACCCGCATGGGAGACCAGGAGGAAGCTCCTGGCTTCGGATCGGCACAGTGCCAGCTGTAGCAGCCATTTGGGGGGTGAACCAATGGAAGGAAGACCTTTCTCTCTGTCTCCTTCTATCACTGTCTAACTCTGCCTATCCAAATATAAAAAAAAAATTAAAAATATCCTTTATAGGACAGATCTAGCACTAAGGAGTCAAGGCGACAGTCGATATTCGGGTTGCTGATTCAGAAACCAAGGTACTCCCCTCCGGAGTGCATGCAAACTCCCAGAGAAACAACAAGGAAACTCTGGGCCTTCTGGGAGGGTGGGATCTTCTTCCTGAGAGTAAACATCCAGATCGGCTGACACAGGGGGCGGAGAAGCCCTGGGCAGGTGGGCGTGGCTTCCCCTGTGTCTCCCTCCCTCACTGCAGCCCACCACATGGCAGGTGCAAAGCCCGCGAGTCGTCTGTGTACAGCGCATCTACCCCCATCCATCAACTTGTTCCCAGGACACTGAGGCGTCTCTAAAAGCAGACAGTGAATGAGAGACGAGTAGCAGGTGAAGACTCTTACCAAGTGTGCTCTCGGCAGAGGGCTGCCCGGCACCGGGTCAGCAGTGACGGGAAGGGCAGCCCTGCGCATGCGCTCCAGCGGCCCTCGCCGTCCTTCCTCTAGGAGTTCCCTGAATGTAGACACAAGCGCAGGAAGCCGCTGGCCGGGAGCAGGTGCCGTTGCCGTGTCTGCTGGAAGACCCTCTTGGACTGCAAAGCCCACTTCCTCATCCTGCGTCACCCACCTGTCTGCGCCGCTCCGCCTGGGCTGTCCGTGGGAGCCGTCTCTGGGCGTGCGTGGGAACCCTTCATTTTGGTCGGAGTACTTGTGACCTGGGCTGCCGCTGCAGACCCCGTTGGTCTCAGTGGGAACACACTCTTTGCTGGGGGCTGAGAGGCGCGTCCGGGCCGTGTCCAGCCCTGGGGCGGCTCCCGCCTCGGCCTCCCTCACAGCACTGCTGTCCTTGCCCTGCGCTCATCCTTTGACTGGCGTCCCGAGTTTCTGCTGTGCCTCGCAGACTTGTGCCGTAACCGTGCAGACGAGGTCGTCCCGAGACTCGGACGGCTTTGGACTCCTCTGTCCGTCAGAAAATGCCGTGGTTTAGACTGAATTGGGCTGGTTGGCTTTGGATTGATTTTTTCAAAAATAAATCTGAGTTTGTTTAATAATCGCTGGAGGGAAATCTCCCCAGGGCGGGGGGTGGTACCTTCTGTTTCCTTGTTTGTGGTAAATGCTCTATGAATATGACTCAGCTCGTGGGAGGGCAGGCGGGGAGCTGGGGTTTCTCAGTAGATGTGCGTCATGTTATGTTTTATTGTACTGCATTGTGTTACCTTATTTCTGTTGCACTGTATTATAATAATCTTCTCCATTCGTCTTCCTGCTCATGTGACCCTTTCTGTCCACGTGTGCCCGTGTTTCAGAGGGGTCAGGCTGGGATGGTGGCAGCTGCCTGGGCCTGGAGGCTGAGCTCTGATCTGGGGCATCCACATGGGGACGTGGAGCCGAGATGCGCCCCAGCTGAGGCCCAGCCCTGGCATGGGGCTGTCCGCTGCAGAGGAGCCGTGGCCCTGCGGGCAGGGGTGTCGTCTGGGGTTCCGTGGCTGGGAGAAGCCGCTGCTGCTCCTCCTGTCTTTCAGATGGTGCATGGTCCCCCGTCATGTTGTATTCCTACCTCCTCGGTGACTAATGAGAAGTCTGAGCCGTTGGGCTCATTCTTGAATCTTCTGCCCGCTTGCCTGTTTCATCCCTTCCATAATGCCCTGTGTGCTTCCATGGACAAAACTGCAGGAAGCGAAGGAGGGGCCAGCGGGGGCCCTGAACCCAGCGTCTTCCTTGGTGATGCTTGGAGAGAGCCGCACGCCAGCACCAGGGGACAGTGGAGACAGGGCAGCGCCCTTCTCCTGGTCCTGTTGTATCTAACGGTGTCACCCAGACCTGTGGTGACACAGGGTTCAGTCTGCGTATACAGAGGTGACGGTCTCTGGGCATCGGGGCTGGCTGAGCTGACTGGGCGCTGTGCTCGTGTGCTTGGCGGCTGGCGCAGGCAGGGAGCCGCAGCACGCTGATCGCCAGTGCTGTCGGTCTTAGGTGGTGGGCGCTTTGCTGTTCCCACAGAATCTACCTGAGATTGCTCCCGGACATCCGGGTGCTTTCCGTTCTGTGGGGCCCCAGGGCTGAGGGGACGGCTTAGCTTCTCCGGGGACGCGATCCTCAGACCTCAGACCCAGTGGCGGGGGCTCCAGGAGGCTTCCCTCAGGTCAGAGTTCAGGAGGACCCCCCCGCACACAGCCGCGCTCAGGGTCTGCACCACCCAGAGACCCCATCGCTGGAATCTTCCCCGGGGGATGTCTGCCGCTGTAGCTCTGCTGTTGACTTGCGTATCTAGTGCTAAGCACAGATTTGGGGAAGGTCTGCCAACCAGTGTCCCTTCTTCCTTCTCTCATCAGTAACAGGATACCAATTTTATTTATGGGATCAGTGCACCCTGATAAGGCTCAATGGTGGTTAGCACGTTCAAGAAGCTAGGTTGTGGCCAGGAAGACACAAGCAGAATTATTCTGGAAGGCTTCTGAGAACTCTGCAGAGGCGGACAATGCAGCTGGCAGCTCTGCTGTCTTGTCCTCCCATTCCCCAGCATCCTTTCTGCTGCGAGGATGCAGACTTGATGACTGGAGCTCTAGCAGCCTCCTTAGACCAGTGAGGATCTTGAAGATGAAAGTGAGTACTAGGGTGGTGAGGGCTGTGCACAAAGCAGCTCAGGCCCCTAAGTGACTTAGGAGCTGCTGCACCGCCCTGGACTGGTCACCAGGCAGCGCCCACCCGACACTGGGCACTAGATTGTTTTGTTTCCTGAGAGCCAAGAAAACTCCTCTTTAATTTGAGCCGTTAGCCTTTTGATTTTCCTGTCAAATGTGGCTGATGGAATGGTGCTGTTAGAATCCAGGTATCAGGGGCAGCGCCCAATCGAGAGGACAGCGTTTACCTGCAGAAGGGTCTCCTGGGCAGCAGAGACGCTGCCGTTGGAGGTTGTCTGAGACGCCCCCCAACACCCGACCCACATCACTGCAGGCGTGAAGGCCCCTCGACCCTCATTGCAAACCCCAGTGTCTCCCCAGAATGTCCTTTGTAGTGCCCAGTGGGAAACAGCAGTGCCCTTTCCCAAGTTCCTTAGGACTGGACTAACCAGCCTCGGCTGCTGTCTGTGCCGGGTCCTTTGTCCTGAACTCCAGTTCTGGAAATGCCAGTGTCACATGCAGGCATGCGTCGCGTCCCCAGCTACTCACACACACGCCTGCGCCACAAGCAGGTCCTCAGCATGTTTGCTGATTTCCTTCCCGTGTTCCACGCGTGTTTATGTAGCTCTGGGCGGGCCTGAAACACAGCGGACTTCAGTCTCAAAGGGAGTCCAGCAGGGAGAGCTCCACTGGATCCGAGGTTCAGCCGCTGCCCTGAGGCACAGAAACAGAGCAGATGGGGTCCCTGTGCACGGCTGAGCGCAGGTGCCGTCGCCTGTCTCGTGTCCTTAACCTGCCACACCATAGCACAGCAGGCTTTAGATAGTTAGCTTGGAGACTTAGAAAGATGCAAATTGTTCTCTACCTGGGGGGTAACAGGGCCCACGCACTGGCTACACGGTGGTGTTTCCTTTGTATACAAGCTCGGATGTGTGTGTCAGCCAGACACTCGTGGCGCTGAGTTCTGCCTGCAGGAACGCCGTTCATTCTTGACAACATCTGATCTCTCTTCATTTAATTCTACTTGGTTGCTGGTTTCTCACTCCTTTCATGTTTTCTGGGGCCCAGAGTTCTTAGATATGTTTGGAGATTTTAGGGGTCTTATAAACAGTGTCCTTTTCCCTCTACAAAGTTGAGAAGCAGTTGAAACACTAACAGATGGGTCAAATAAAATACTGCATGTATTACTGATGAAACATGCAGACTCACACACACACACACACACACACACACACACACACACACAGTCTGGCTTTCTCAGCAAGTAGAACCGTAATAATCTGCCCCTGAATTCAACAGGTTTAGGTGCCTGGTTTCTTGTGCACATAGAGCCCTGGGCAGAGCAGGGGGCTCCTGTGGGAGGGGGGTTCAGAGGAAGGAGCTGGATGCCGGTGCGCAGCTCCTCCTCCTCACTCCACCGAGTCCAGGAGCTCTCACGTCACAAGGTCGCTGGCTGTCCTGTGTCACCTTGTCTCCGGGTCAGCGTGAACAGCTTGAACGCTTGCTCCATGGAATATGCCAGGTGCTCACAGGTGGCGGTGATGGCATCCTCGCCACTCAGCCTGCCGGGGCGGGGCTGGGAGGCCGTGGGGTCCCTCCAGCCCATCGTGGTGGAGAGGGACAGGATGATCTGGGCGGCCTCCTCTTCGTGCTTCCTCCGGCAGGGACCCATGTTGAGGTTTCTCCTGCTGCCGCTTTCATGTTAGCCGCTGGGACGGGTGCATCATGGCTCACGGGTCTGGGCTCCAGGCTCCTGGTAGCCAGTGACGTTGGGTGTCCCTCTGTGTCCTTGTCCATCCGTCCTCTGCGGAGAGCTGGCCTGCTTGGTTCTGTTTCGTGCCCGCTTTCTCACCTCCGCCGTCTGACCTGTTGGGTCTGAGCATCCCTACGGTGTAGCCACTGTTTGCTGGATGGCGAGGGCTACGCAGACACTGTCTGCCACACTCCACCTTGTTTTCTCATCTCCTTAACTGGGGTTTCCCAGAGCACAGCGTTTTAACCTGATGACGTCCCCTTTTCTTTTTTGTCTTTTATGTATCATGCTTTTGGGTCCAATCTGAGAACTTTGCCTAGTCGAAGATCGCCTCATTTTATTCCATCATTTCACATTTCAGGTCAGCGTGCCGTGTGAGGCAGGGTTCTGTGGATGGGGGGGTATGGGTGGCAGCTCTGCTGTCCCCTGTCTGTGACTGTAACCCTGCCCTCCCTCTGCAGGTGGCTCTTTGCCATGCTCAGAAGTAAGCTCACCTGTGGCGGGTGGTGTTCCTGCAAACTAGGTAACAGCGATGATTGTGTAGGCCTGTGTCTGTACTGAGACAGGAACGGTGCACTTAGAAAAGGTAAACCTGTAGCATGCGGGTTGCATATCGATAACACAGTTACACGCGAAAGGCCACTGGGGGACGTTCGTGCGGGTCCACGGCTCCGTCTCCATCCGCTGATGGAGGAGTGAGTCGGTGCCACGCACCGTGATTAACACAGGTCCGTGGTTAGCTTTTAGATTGCGTAAAGTGATTCCACCCACAGCTTCCTCCCTCGTCTGGGCTGTCTCAGCTACCCCATGTCTCTCCATAAAAATTGTAACTTAACCTTTTAAATGTCTGCCCAAAGCCGTGCAGGAAGCCGGGAGGGCAGATTTCAATAAGGCCAGAGGTTAATTTGCCTTCCTTTCTGACTGATTCTTCTAGCACATTAACATGCCGCGTCTCCCCGTTTATGTAGATTTTCTTTCGTCTCTTCCACCTGTACTGTGTGATTTTTCATAGACAGATTCTGGCTGTTTTTTATGAGGTTTGCATTGGAGTATTTGTAGCATTTGGAATCAGTATCGCGATGTCCGTGTGGTGTCCAGCGTCCCACAGCGGCACGTTAGCACACACAGTGAGTTTGTCTTTTATTTCGTTTCTGTAGATGTGTCTTAGTCCTGAACTTGGTCTTCGGGTTTCTAAGACTCTGTTATAGTAACTGATACTGTATGCTCCCCTGAACAATGTCGGGACATTAACAATCTCACTGAGTGATTCCCCAGCCTCGGCTCATGCTGATCGTCCTGTAGTGTCAGGCTGTCTCTGTGTTCATCACTTAAAGTGCTTAGGAATTTTCCGGTTGTTTGTTGACTCAGTAATCATCACAATTTCTAATTCTTTGTCTTGCTTCATACATAATAATTCTCACTTGGCGTTTGTCCCAGTAGAAGGTGATAGAGTGGACAGCGGGTCTCGGCAGCTGATTCACTGGGGCGTTTTGATGGGGTGCACTCTCTCCCTCCTGTCCTGTTGCTGGGGCTCGTGAGTGACAGCTCTGTAAGTTCTCCTGCTCCTTGAGAGCTTTCTGCACCACTGGAGTGATGCGGTCGCTCAGCCTCAGCTGTTACCGCGCCTTTTATCCAAGACCTTCTCTGGCCAAGCGGGAGGAGCCCCATCCAGTTCTTTCTGAGCTCCGCGGCCCCTGCGTTCTCTGGCCGGGGGCCCACGGCTCAGAGGCCGGGCCTCACGTTCTCTCCCCTGTGTCTCATCATGTTCCGTACTCAATCACTTCAGCTCAATGTTTCTGTGATTGTCTTGATTCTGAAGTTTAACTCACTGACTCTCTCCGGAGCATGATCGATATGTGATCTTCCACTGAACTTTTGTCTTCACTTCTTGCCATTGAGTATGTTTACATAGAACATAGATGCGACAGGTGGTGTCCTGGCAGGTGCGTCCACCTGTGTCAGTGCCCGCCTGTCGCAAGGCTGAACTTTCTCCCGTGCAGATGCTTCCGTCCCCCCGGGTTCTGTGGATGCTGGTTAATGGTCACCAGTTCTGTCCGCCCCTCGTCAGTTTCCTGGAGCCTGTGTGTGCAGAGCAGGTTCTGCGCTAACGACCCACGAACTTGTTCTGGGAGTGACAGACATGTTCCTGTACACAAAGCCAGGCGTCGCTCCTGCTCGGCCCTTCGTGGATTTGTAGGGTGCTGTCCAGCTGCTCTGGTCACTCTGCCACGACCGTGCGGCCGTTAGGAAGCCTGCATGTGAACCTGACGCCCGTACAGATTCAAGTCAAAGTTGTCAGAAGGACATGCCCTCCACGTTGGCTTCCTCAGCTGCTCTGACCAATTAGCATGGCAGAGCGGGAGCGTCCCTGGCGCCCTGTGTCTGGTCCTCCCCAGCCCCTCGTGCAGGGACCCCTGCGACTGTCCCGTGCCCACCGCGTGAACACCGTGCCCACGTGAGGATCAGCAGGTGACTCTGGTGCTGTGCCCGAAGGCTCTGGGGATTAGGATCACGGGGGTGGGGTGGGGCGGGTGCTGGGGGTTTAGTCTCCCTTGCTTTCCCCCACAATGTTGGAGATGAACATTTCTTTCATTCTTGCTGTGCTGAGGGAGGGTCTCACTGGTGTCACTCACCAGGTACAGACCTCTCCTCTCTCAGCTCCGAGCAGGGACCACGCCTCGTGTGACAGTGCAGCCTGTCCCTAGCGAGGCGGCACGGCTTCCCTGCCCTCTGCTCTCAGCCCGGCCTCTGCTGGGCACTGGCATTTGCTTGCAGGCGTGGCTGTGGGTGCGTGCCTGCTGGTAGTTCTCTTCTCCTCCTTTCACGGTCTTTCTGTGTCTGTCAGAAGAGGGGGCTTAGCCCACTGTGCTGATGTCACTTCGCCTCGTTTCCCGGATTTCTGAGCTGGACGAACCGAGGCCACTTGATGACCATAGACCTCCTCAGAAACCCTGTGGATAAATGGTATTAAAAGAGTTTTGCTTTGGTGCAAAACAGTAGAAATCCTTGCAAAGATCTTTGTAAGACACATTTTCTGGTGACCTTTTTGAAGACTTCCGCAATAAATGACAGACTCAGGGATGGGATTCGCCGTGTCAGCTTTTGTAGTTAGTCACCCTGTTTTACCATGATCTTTGCTGCCATCGCGAGTACTCATCCTTGAATCTGCAAATCACACGTGACACGGGGACCTGGTGCAAACAGTGCCGCATCACGGTTTCGTGAGTGCAGCAGAGACGCGAGAACCATGCGACAGGTGTCGCTGTGCTCGGTTCCCGGCTAGGTGGCAGGTGCACGCGGTGATACAGTGTCTGCCTGCGGGAGTCACGGTCTCCTAGCAGAAACAGAAGCCTGAATCCCGGAGGAGGGCCCGGAGACGGAGGTGAGCCGTCCTGGGGGAGGTTCCTCTTCACATGGCTGGGATGGGATGCACAGTAGAGGATGTGCAAGTGCAGCGGGGAGGCACACACAGGCGGGCGGCGTGTGCGCGGTGGAGTGTGCACGGGTATCTGGGCGCTCATGTACGACTCTCACACTTGTCTGTACGTTTGAAGAGCTTTCTTCTGAACATTGTGAAAGAACAGTGTTCATCCTCGTCAAGCACTGAGTGCACCAGGCACTTCAAGGAGCTGTACCTGATTTTTTTTTTAAAGATTTTATTTATTTATTTGAAAGGCAGAGTTGCAGAGAGAGAGAGCAAGAGAGAGAGCGAGAGCGAGCGAGCTTCCATTCACTAGTTCACTCCCCAGATGGCCACAACAGCCAGAGCTGCACCCATCCAAAGCCAGGAGCCAGGAGCTTCTTCCGGGTCTCCCATGCGGGTGCAGGGGCCCAAGGACTTGAGCCATCCTCTACTGCTTTCCCAGGCCACAGCAGAGAGCTAGATGGGAAGTGGAGCAGCCAGGACTGGAACTAGCACCCATATGGGATGCTGGCGCTGCAGGCAGTGACTTCACCCACTACACCACAGCGTCGGCCCTGTACCTGATTACTAGCGTAATATTGATGTCATGGGTATAAAGTAGGCACGTCTGGCACCCTTGTTCTGTAGAAATACGGGCACAGAGAAGCTGAGCAATCCCGCTGAGCTTGCACCATTGGTAAGTGGAAAATCAAGGAAACCCAGCCTTTGGGCTCCAGAATCAGCACTGTGCCTGCGACGGTGAGAGCTGTCTCTAACAGGCCGTCCTTGGCCAACGACGATATTGGAAGCATTGCAGGCAAAAGGGAGAAGATATTTGTGCAGAGTGGAAATTTGCAGAGCTTTCTCATGAAAGAAGAAAAGTCTTGGCTGATGCACAGAGCAGAGGATGCCAGCCAGTGAGGAGGACTAGGGCAGCGAGGGTTTCCTGCGGATCGGTGGAGTCTGGCTCTGCAGGTGGCCTCGGGGACCCACAGAGGATTTTAAGGACGAGGAATGAATGACATCGAGAGTTCTGTTTTGTAACGGGCGCTTTGCCGTCGTGTGATCCTGCAGATGCCTGCAATTGTGTGATTCTCTTCTCCCACCCTCACATGATCCGGTTGATCGTTTTCATGGACAGTTGCATGAATGAAGCAGGCAGCGAAAGCTTACTAGTTCCTGAAGGGCATTTTAAACATTTATTTATCTACAAGGCAGAGATCTGCCATCCACTGAGTCACTTTCCAAATCCTTGCAACTGCTGGGCCTGGGCCAAACCAAAGCCAGGAGCCCAGAGCCCAGTCGCAGTCCTCTGGTGGGTGGAGGGGCTCGGGTGCTTGCGTGGTGACCTGCCGCCCCCGGGATGTGCACTGGCAGGAAGCTGGATCGGAAGCAGAGCTGGGACGCGCACCCAGGCAGGCCCCTTCGTCTCCAAGCCAGACGCCAGACGCTTTAACCACTTCCCCACCGTCACTCTCCTGTTGTGTGAGAGGGTGCAGTGAGTAGCTGGGGTCCTTTAAGGAAAGAAATTGAGAGGGGAGTTAAGTACACTGATTGCTTTAGAAAATCCAGATATTTCAAACCACTGTACAGTCCGATTCAGCCAGAGTTCACCCGTGTATGCTGACACAGCGGGTCAGAGGCGCCTGGAGAGCATGCTGGTTGTGTGGTCTCAAAATACCAGACTCAGGAAGCTAAACAGCACCTTGCATTCACGCAGAGAAATCTGGGGCTCACAGGGCCAGCGGCCTCCCCGCCACCAGCCGCGGGACGGGCGCAGCACCTCCCTTCCTGTGGAGGATGCGCCCGTGCCATCTGTCCCTGGCGTTCCTGACCAAATCAGTGATGAAGCGTGACAAATGATCAGAACCATCCCAAGGTGGAGGTGGCGGGGCTGCTCCCGGGAGAGGAGGGGTGGCCTGCGGAGCCGCTGGGGGATCCTTCAGTGGATCCCTGCGGATCCGCTAGGGGATCCTTCAGTGGATCCCGAAGCAGAGAAGACAGAAGCCAGGCAGCTGCCACGGGCAGTACTGGCGTAGCGGGGGACTCGAGCCAGGGTGCAGGGAGCATCTGTGTCGGGCCTGAATTTCCGGGCTTGGCTCATTGTGTTGTGGCTGACAGATGACCGCTGCCCTGTCTTAGACGTCATTCAGCTGTTGTTAGAATTATCTACAAAGTGTCTTGATACTTGCTGCTCACTCTCGGAAGGTTCAGGAAGAAAAAGGAGTGATGGAGAGAGGCCAAGGGGAGGAGAGCGTGGCTGGGCTGCAGGTCAGCAGCGTGTGGGCGTCCATCGTGCCTTTCGCTCCACCTCACTGTGAGTGCCAAATGCTTCCAGAAAACTCAGGGTGCGGAAGCCCAGATGATCAGGCTGAAGTGAAGAATGTTCTCCACCCTGCGTGAAATGAGAATATTGCGTGTGTTAGCGTGTGTTATCCAGGATCCGTCCTGTCCCCACAGTTCCCCAGGTTCATACATTTGCTTTGCCTTACATCAGCCTGGTGACAGTTGCAGACCTAGGGGAAGACACGATGGGGTGAGGACAGCTGTGTCGTGGGGGCTCTGGCGCGCCGATGGCACGGATAGCGGATGCAGAGGGCGGGGCCGCCTTCCCCGTTACAGACATTTGCTTGCAGCGTTGTTCTAGCTTGTTTGTGAGAGACAGGGGTGGTGTGCATTTTTAGAGGTTTCCCCAAAAAGACCTTTTAAGTCTCTACCTGAAGAGAATATGTTTTTAAAAAGATTTTATTTATTTATTTGAGAGGTAAAGTTACAGACAGAGGGAGAGAAAAAGAGGTCTTACACCTGCTGGTTCACTCCTCACATGGCCACAATGGTTGGACCTTGTGATCCAAAGCCAGGAGCTTCTTCCAGGTCTCCCACGTGAGTGCAGGGACCGAGGGACTTGGGCATTTTCCGCTGCTCTTTTAAGCAATTGGCAGGGAGCTGAATGGGGAGAGGAGCAGCCAGGGCTGGAACTGGCACCTGTAAGGGATGCCGGTGCCGCAAGCAGAGTCTTAGCCTACTGCACCACAGTGCCAGCCCCGGGAAGGGACCCTGGACACTGCCACAATGACTTCCCCTTATTCTCAAATTATACCTTTTCCTCTGCGCCCTAAAATAAACCAGGGAAAACATCAGCCCTTATCCTCCAAGCGTGTGCATAAGAGAGCAGGCGTCTCCTCCCCCCCTTGTTCACGCTGTGGTGCTGGGTTTGGCCCATCCTAATCAACTCCCTCTTCATCCGAATGCAACACCAGGGTAATTTTAGCAAGTGTGGAGCTCTTGCATTCATCCTGGTTTCTGCAGGCTCTCTCTTCGCCCCACCTTCTTCATCATCCTGTTGCATCTGCAGGAGACAGGGCTCCCTTTAGGAGCAGAGCTGGCTGGGACTCCTGCCTGCCACAGCCGGACAGGGCTTTCTGGAGTGGAAGGGATGCCCAGGAGGAGAAATGGGAAGCTCCCCCACACTGGGCTTGTGAAAGAGCCCAGAGCCGGAGCCTGAGGTTCCACAGAGCCATGGAGCGGCAGCGCCAGTGATGAGAAGCAAAGCAGAGTCGCCCGTGCCAGACAGGGTGACGTGGGCGCTGCAGCAGAGCTCGCTGGTGCACACGGGCAGCGGGAGCTGAGACCCGGCTGCTTCTGCCGGCGAATCCCACAGGTGCTCAGTCAACACGTGTTGACCAAGCAACAAAAGCAAAAGTGGCCAGAGAACTGATTTCCTAATGGAAGTCGAACTGGAGCACGTATGTAGCTCTGTATACCAACTCTGTGTTAAAACTGAAACTAGCAGAAGGTAGGAATCCTGAGAGAGGAACGTGGGAATGCCACTCAACTATTGAGAGACAGTTGCGGCAAAGGGAAGAAAATCTGTGCGGGAAATTTCATGGGGCCCAGCCTGCCTGCAGTTTGTGTTCCTTACAATACCTGGAGGCAGGAGAGGGCATTTTTCTTACTTCTGTTTTAAGATTTATTTATTCGAAAGGCAGAGTTACAGAAAGATCTTCCGTCTGCTGGTTCACTCCCCAGATGGCTGTAACAGTTGGGCTTGGAACTCCATCTGGGTTGCCCATGTGTTCCATGGGCCCAAGCACTTGCACCATCTTCTCCTGTTAGATTCCCAGGGAGCTGGATTGGATGTGGAGCAGCCAGGACTTGAACCAGTGATAACATGGGATGCCAGCATCGCAGGTGGCAGCTTAACCCGCTGTGCCACAATGCAGGCCCCTCTGTTTGGTTTTCTAGGTGCCGTTTCGTGGTGAGGCGCATGCCGGGCACCTGTGCTGATCTGACCTTGCTGCTAGTCATTTGTTCTGAGTGCCTTGTGTGTGTACGTTGATAGCCTTGGAACCAAAGACCTCCTTGGCTTTCGATCTAAGCCTGTAGAATAGAATGTGGTCATTTTTGCAACGACAATAATGGGAAAGTCTTAAGTTACTTTCGAGGCAAAACAATTTACTATAGTTCTGGTAGCAGTAGGTAGAACAGTGTCATTCATACAAGGGCACTACAAAAAGTTGATTGAAAACAGAAGAAAAGTTGATTCTGTGCAAAAACAATTTTGAAACTTATGTATAATTTTTTTTTCATAATATGCCTTTCCATGACTTTTCGGAAGGGCTCTTATATTTGGTTGCTTTTTTTTTTAGAGATTTATTTATTTATTTGAGTGGCAAAGGTAAAGTGAGGGAAAGACAGAGAAAGGTGTTCCATCCTCTGGTTCACTGGACAAGTGGCCTCAACATAGAAACTGGGCCAATAGGAAGCCAGGAGCTTCTTCTGGGTCGTCCACTTGGGTGCAGGGCCCCAAGCACTTGATCTGTCTTTGACTGCTTTCCTAGGGCACAGCAGAGAGCCGGATCAGAAGAGGAGCAGGGGGCTGGCGCTGTGGCATAGCAGGTAAAGCCGCCACCTGCATTGCTGGCATCCCATATGGGAGCCAGTTCTGGTCCTGGCTGCTCCACTTCAACTCTCTGCTGTGGCCTGGGAAAGCAGTAGAAGATGGCCCAACTCTCTCTCTCTGTGCCTCTGCCTTTCAAATAAATAATTAAAAAAAAAAAAAGAGGAGGAGCAGCAGGACAGGATCCCATGCCTGTATGGGATGCTAGTGCTTCAGGCAGAGTGTTAGCCCACGATGCCACGGCACTGGCCCCAGCTCGGCCACTGTTTAATCTCAGCTCTCACCATAATCTTAGGATTCTCAATGCAAAGTTTCCGTCACTCTAGGGACAGTGCCGAGCTGGGGACAGAGGAGCTGCCTGGCACTGCAGGGTGTGTCACAGCACATCCCTCTTGGCCTTGTAACAACCCCCAGTCAACCTTCCTGAGCTCTGTTGTCACTGGAAAGAAAAGCGGGTTCCTGTGGGGGAGGGGCGGTTTGTTCTCTTTTTCCATGGGAAGGAAACAGGCGTGTTTCCCTCGGCCTCTGTGGTTAAGGCAGAAATACCACTCGTTTGCGTGTTCCCTGTGTCTCTGCACACGCACACCTGTGCACACACTTGTGGGCACACAGCTTAGACGAGCACTTGTCGCCAACTGCACTTTGGGGCAGTTAGCAGGAGATTATATGGAAGCACAGGTCAGTGCCCCACTCAGGGGTCAGATGGAGGTCATCCTGACATACTGTTTTAGATTGGCCATTTTCTCCACTTATTGTTTTAATTTTGTGAACTTGGTCCCCATGGCTCCTGGGTACAGGAAGCTGATTACATCCTGGAAAATGAACGTGGCCCCAGCTTCCCCTGGGACCCACCCTGTGCTCTTGCCTCGGGCTGTTTTATCCTGGGCTCCATTGCTTTGGGTCGGAAGAGAAATTTCGGTTGTTGCCGTCTGCATTGGCGTCTGCTGGGCACCCCGGGCCGGGAAGCCATTTCTGAATAGGTTTGCTCATTTGAAATGCGGTCCCCAGCTCAGGAATGTCCCTGCTCCTGACTCTGGCTCTCAGTGCGGGATGTGAGGAGGAGGAGGGTGCCACCTCTTTGTGGAGGAAGCCGAGAGCAGCTGTGCGCGCCTTTGGGGCTTTGCCACGAAGATTCCCAGCCTGTGGGGAGATGGTTGGCGTGGCGTGGATGCTGTCCCGCCTTCTCCACGGCCTGGGCCTGTGAGCGGCCTGCCAAGTCCTCTTCTATGGCCAGAAACAGCCCTGAGGAGCCTCAGGCCCCTGGTGCCCATTAGCCAGGTCAGGACCAGTCTCCTCCCAGTCCCACAGACAGGCCCCGTCCAGAATGTTCTCTGGATGGATTCTGGCTTCTGAAATGCAGTCCAGGGTGGTGTGAGGGGCTGCAACAACCCACAGAAAGCGAGATTGACAGACGTGAACTTCCCCGCGCTCTCTCCTGCACAAGTCCCTCCGCCGTGAAGACGCTGCCTTTGTTGGCACCTGCTCATCTGTTGGTCTCTGCCCACTCTCCCTACGGCTTTTATTTTGACGTTAATGTTGGCATTGACCTCAAGTGGAGAAGAAAGTCAGGCATCTGCTGCTTGGAGCTTTGTGTTAAGAAACTCTTCCCTCTCCTGAATCGTGCGTCTCAGGGGAGACGGTGGTGGAAGAACTGACGGGAGGTGGACGTTTTCAGGTGATCGCTCACGCCCGCCATCAGAAGCCGGCACAGAGCAAGCAGGTGGCATGGAGGGGACACCTGTCCTGTCCCGTAAGCAAAGGTGGATCACAATAGTTCTGCAAATGGTGGTCAGAGAGAACTCACAGCCGACTCAGCACCCTTTCCTGTGTGCCACTGAATAGGTGTGTTCCTAATTTTTTTTTAAGATTTATGTATTTACCTATTTGAGAGGTAGAGTTACAGACGGAGGGAGAGAGAGAGAGAGATCTTCCATCCGCTGCTTCACTCCCCAAATGGCCACAAAGGCAGGAGCCGGGCAGGTCTGAAGCAGAGGAGCAGCCGGGAGTTGAACTGTTGCCCACGTGGGATGCCTGCATCGCAGGAGGCGGCTTTTCCTGCTGCGCCACAGCGCCAGCCCCCCCCCCCCCCCGTCCAGATTTTAATTTGCTCCTTTCATTTGCTTCAGCGCACTGTTTGCTAATAGGACCAAGATGCACAATTGCTGTTTAATTAACCTATTTCTGTCAGCACCTCACATGAGCGGCATGAAGGAGTGCTACAGTCTCAGTAATCATGAGATGGGTAAAAATAACAAACATGAAATGCATGCCAGTCATGTCGCAAGTTATGCCAAATTGCAAGGAGGCCCGAGGTTACCTTACAGAGATGGGATTTTGAAGAGGAGCAAGAGCACAGAATCCCTCAGAAGTCCCGCGAAAGTTTGGAAGCGGCTGAGGGTTCCTGGGGCCTCCTAGTGGTGCTGCTAACTGTGGTCACAGGTCTCTGTGAGGCCGTGCCTCGGGCACAGCTGAGTCAGCCGCGAGCCCCCGGGGGCTGGGGAGCTGCCCCAGGCCCGTGCGAGAGCTGCTGTTCCAGCTGTGGACCATGGTGTCTTCCAGGTGCTGCTCCACTTCTCTTTCCCTATGACCAGTGGCAGAGTCAGGACAGTCCTATTGTCTTGGGCTCCACTAGTGATACACGTTACTCCACCGGAGGGGATGCATCTGGCCACATGAAGAGAACCCCGCCTCCCTGCGCCTGGGGTTCCCCGGGGAAAATACAACAAAGATGCTGTCCCCAGAAAGTCACAGGGCCCTGGTGACCGGCTCCCGGAAGACGGGACGTCCCGGCTGGGCGTCTGGCTCCTTTTCCATGTGTTCCGCACTCAGACCACCCGAGCTCGGCTGCGTGAGGCCTCCCTGCCCAGCTGCCCTTCTCTTTCCTCTTTGCCCCGGCCAGTGTATTCACTTGCCCCCACCTTCAAGCTGCTGAGTAGGGGATTGTGGTGCCTCCCAGCTCCCCCAGAGACACCCCAGCCCCTGGGTTGGGGCCATGACAAACAGCTCCTCTGTTCCATGCCCGTGCCTGTCCTGGCTGTCGGCAGGTGTCAGCTTCCTTGGGCTGGGGCTCCACCCTCTGGGTGCTAAGGCAGTCATAGAATGGGATTTCATGAGCATCCTGGAGGCCCGGGCCTGGCAGGCGGCGCGCATCCTACAGGCCAGCTGTTCTCTGTCGCGGGGCTGGAGCTCAGGTTTCTGAGCCCCTGCGGGTTTGCTCCCCTCTCTCTATAACCATCTGTTTGTGACTCTAAGTAATCCCACGTGGGCCCTCCCCCCAGCCCGGGAAGGAGTGACCAGGAGCAGGTGTTGAGCCCAGGGGTTAAGATGGCCCTGGTTAAGATGCCAGGGCTGCCGTGTCTGTAGACGCTGGGAGGCCGCCGGTGATGGCGCAGGCAGCTGGGTCCCTGCCTCCCTCTCAGGAGGCCGAATTGCATTCCCAGCTCTTGGGTTTAGCCTGGCCCAGACCTGGCTGTTGTGGGCCTTTGGGCAGTGCATCCGTCCAGGCGATGTGGTGCGTGCTCGCTCTCTCTCTCTCTCTCTCTCTCTCTGTGAAATTAATAATTGAAGAGTGACACATGAGCTGCATCTCAGTCTTCCTGAAATGGAATGCTGTGGGTCCCTGACCCAGATTTGCTTCCCTGAGGTCAAATCAGCCTGAAAAACCACGTCTTCATACAGCATCGCAGGGGGGCCCCACTCTGGAAAAATGCCTGTTCTGTTCACAAATGTTCACATTCAGGTCTAAAATCTCTCAGCAAACCAGGCAGCGCTCGGGGCTGCCTGCGGGTGGCCCCAAGTGCATCCGGGAGGCAGCAGAATAGGAGATGTCCCTTGGGCCACGCAGACCTAGTTCGCAGGCCTCTGCCCCCCTTCCCAGAGAGGAATCCCACGTCTTTGGAGTGGAAAACACCCAGCAGCCGCAGCCCAGCCGCTGACAGAGCCTGCTGGAGACTGGCACGTGCGCACTCCATGGGGTCCCCCGGGAGCTCATGCCACAGCCCACAGCTGCTGCCTCAGGAGCGCATTCGGTGGCTGCGGAATCGCATGGATCGCCCGTGGGGAAGCAGACCTCAGTCCATGGCACTTGCCCCGCAGTCTGGAGGCGGCTGTGCAAGTCTGGGAGCAGCGAGAGCTGCTGGACTTCCTGAGCCGGCTCCGCTGCGGTGAGGATGCGCGCGCCTGCCTCCCAGGGCGCATCTTTGATCCCTGCGCTAATTGCGCTGCTCCTTTGGGGAACACAGCCATGGGGCCCGGCGCTCCCTGATTAGAGCTGGCGCAGGGCCATGCAGCGCCTCAGGTCCCAGCTGGGAGCGGGGCTTCGTTACCGCCCAGCTGCTGGAGCACACCACACACCCTGGAGGCTGGAGCTGGTGGATCCGCAGCGGCTGCCGGGTGAGCAGGGTCGGCGGTGTGCGGACTCTCCGGCCTGTGAGTACCCAGCTCTCCCCCAGCCCGCCCTCATGAGCAAGGCTCTCTGCCCTGGGCATGGGATGCTCAGGGCGGGTGTGTGTGTGGCAGCTGCCTGGGGAGGCGGAGGGTGACCCCCAAGTGCTCTGCTGCTGTGGGTTCATCCCAGGGAGTCCGTGGATGGGTATCTGGAGGCAGGCGGTGGCAGCAGGTGTGCCCCACGCCAGCCGGGGCACTGGAGGACCCCGTGGCCGGGGATGTCTGGGCCAAGCCCTCCTGCATAGCTCGGGGCTGTTTGGGAGCTGTGGCAGGAGGCTCCCCACTGGAATATCTACACCCAAGCCCTGTGTGGCTTGGGCCGAGGGTAAGAGGAATTCTGGCTTTGTAACTTTGGAGTGTGCCCCTCAAGCCCACATTGGGATCGGTTAACCTGCAAGATGCTTTTATCCTGAGACGCTGTCAGAAGTCAGAGTCAGCAGTGGCACTCGCCTGATCGATGGCTTGGACAGTAAAGACCCTCTCGCTGAGAAGGGGGTCCTGTCCCCACCCTAAGGGTCATGCACACTTTGCTTGCTGGGCTGTGGTACAGAGCTGGAATAAAAGAGTCTTCAACCCCTGGAGCCCGAGGGGCACCCCATTGAGCTTGAAATTATAGGGGGGGCTTGCACTGTCTGCGCTGCCCCCAAGGCTGGAGGCAGTTCGCAGGAAGGGGCCAAGGTAGGAAGAGACCCCAGGCAGAGTGGACACCTGCTGAGAAGTGCAGCCATCTCTTCTGGATGTGGCAGGGAGGAGCAGAGGGGGAGGGAGGGAGCCAGAGAGACCTTGAAATAGATACTTGTTTCCGTGAACTGGGGCAGTGTCAGGGTGAGCGAGACCTCCCAGCAGCTAGTGCCCAGGCCCGCGGGCTGCAGCCAGCGCAGCAGGGCCCCAGGCTGGCCATCCCTCAAACTGCTCCCTCTGGAGAAGTGAGTGCACTCTGCGGTCTGGTGCTGAAGGCTGGTCAGGGCCGGGGCTGGGGGCGTTGCCCTCTCCGCTCCCTGGGAAGAGGGTTCCTGGGGCCCTCAGCTGCAGGGAGGTGGTGGTGTTTTAGGACCCTGGGAGAACACACAGGTTAGTTGAGATCCCGGGCTGCTTTGTTACAAGTCTTGCTGTGTGTCTGCCTGCTGGGGTAAGTGTTGCTGTCTGCGGAAGTCCAGTGCTGTCCTCTGTCCAGCTCCTCCACTTTTTTTTCCCTTGTGCTCGGTGGGGACTTGGCGTTTTGTAGGACAGTGTTTTCCCGAGGTGGTCACATGGCTTCTCTTCCCCAGAGATTAGAGTGATGCAGTTGTCACTGGTCGGAGAGGTTTGGCGGTGCTAAGATTGTGCTCCGGCCCCCGGGGAGCGTCCAGGGCCCGGGGAGGGTCCAGGGCACTGTCCCCAGTGTTCTTAATCTGCAGTGGAGAGGAGTGGGTGCCCAGGCTGGGGTTCTGTGCCTGGCAGGTGGGGAAGCCAGGTGGGGGCTGTGTGTGTCCTGGAGGAGTGGAGAGGCTCGTGCTGCAGCCCCTGGTCAGGGGGCTGCATCTCTGTGGGTGCCTGCTGCACGCCCACCGCCAGCCCTGCAGGCGGGCCCTGGACAGCCCCTTGGCTCCCACAGTAGGGAGGCAGCCGTGAGCAGGGACACGCACTGGGCAGGCCCCTTCCTCTGCAGCCTGGGCCGTCGCTGAGGGGCTGGAAGTGAAGGCAACTTACAGGGCGATGGAGAAATGAGTCTAGTTATCCTGTCTTGCAGGTTTCAGACATGAGCAAGCCTGGCCCAGCACCGCCTGGCACCAGCTGCGTGTGCGCCCCTGGGGCCTGCATGGGGGCAGGAGAGGGGATTGGCGCTCTCCTCTTCCGGGTGCTCCAGCCTCGAAGGGACACACAGCCCTGGGTGCAGGGGTGTGCACAGGTGCTTCCAGCTGAGGGACCTGTGACCTCACAGCCCCTCCTCCTGACCTCTTGCTCCCGGCCCCTCCCCTTGACCTCACGGCCCCTCCCCTTGACCTCACGGCCCCTCCTCCTGACCTCTTGCTCCCGGCCCCTCCCCTTGCCTGGCAGCAGGACCAGTGGGCTGCAGCTGTCATCACAAACACAGTGCAGGCAGGGCAGGGTGTTCTCTTCCCCTTTCCTCCTCCTCCCTCCCTCCCGCTCTCTCCACACTCCCCTGCTGCCCTGTCTCCCTCTCCCTACGCGATGTGTGCTGGAGTTCAGACTGGGCTTGGCCCCAGCCATGCCATGCTGTCCTGGGCGCGGGCTCCGAGCACACATGGCACTGGCTCAGCTCTGGGCGTGGGTGTCCCTGGGTTGGTGCGGATTGACCCTGGTGATGGCTACAGCAACAGAACTGTTGGCCTTGTATCATACGCTGAAGGTGAGTTAGGCTGACGGATTTAATTTTAAAATAAAACGAGAAATCACAAGTGCAGGGTCCGCTGGTCGCTGGAGAGCTTGGTTGGGGGTGGCGTACACCATTAGGTTTTATTCCCTGCTGGGGATGATGGTCTCGTTAAAGAGCACAGACGGTCGCTGTAAGAACTGCACACCGGCAGCCCAGCCCAGCCCAGTGAGTCGCCGTCTGGGGTTTCAGTGTCGCAGGCAAAGTGGCTGTGGAAACCTTCACTCAGGAGGCAGCCCTGTGGTCCCAGCGCTGTGTGGTGCTGACGGGTCCCTGCGAGGCTGCGGACCCTCGCTCCGCTGCGGCTCTGGGGGAGGCTCGGTGCTGGGGCTGTGGGCTTCTCCTGCGTGTCTCCACTGGAGGAAGCCGACACGGTGTGGCGGGCCAGCCGGAGCAGCAGGCGAGTGTCGCGCTGCACTGCTGGTGCGGGGAACCAAGTGTAGGTGCTTGAACTGCTCTGTGGTGGTGGGACGGAGGCATTGACGGTGGGTGGTTGTCCTGTGCCAGGCCAGGCCGTCACCAAGGCCTCCTCACACCCCCCCCACCCCCAGTGTTCCCAGCAGGAGATCTCCACATGTGGCCTGGTCTCCAGGAGTCTGGGTCTGAACGCCATCCCTTGGTGAGCTTGTGGGCTGTGTTTGCTCATGCAGACTGTAGAGCTGGCTTCCCGACGCTCATGAAGAGCCCCGGCTTGTGGGCTGCAGTCAGCGGTGCACCCTTGTTTACCCACAATTACCTGGTGCGTGGGGACTGCTTGGATGCAAGCGACACGATGGGGACAGGCAGTGCGTGCTCCTCTGTGGCTCCTGGGTCCTTGGTTACGGAGACGCCAGGGCTCTGCGTCCGGCTTTCGGAAGGTCCTTGCATTGACTCCAGACGTTCTGTTCCGTGGCCGACAGCTCCAGGACTTGTCAGGCTCTGAGCTGAGGCTGAGTGTGCCTAGCGCTCGGGCCTGGACTTGGGTGTCTCGGCTGGCACTGCCCAGGAACGGAACTCGCGCCCTTGGGCGTGGCCTCCCTCTTCTGTTTCGGGGCTGGGGGGCTGGGACGGTTTGCTGTGGAGAGAGCAGCAGAGGCACCTGCAGCGCCTTTGGGGGGTGGGAGTGTGGAACGCGAGCTCTGAGTTCAGAAGCTGAGCGGAGGTCAGAGAAGCTGGCTGGGCGTGTTCTGGGCACAGAGGTGCGGTTGCCAGGAGGAAGCCCGCTCTGCCTGGATGGAGGTTTGAACGCCCGCCAGCCAGGAAGTGGAGGAGCTGAGAGCCCCACTCTACCCTGCAGAGGATGAGCGAGGTGACTGACGACGCCTGGTGTGAGGACGCCGGGGCTGCTTGCTGAACCGTTGGCGTAGGTCCCACCAAGATTCTGTGCAGTTGACTGAGAAACGGGCGTCCACAAGAGACAGCGGGAAAAGGGAATGTGTTGGGCTCTTGTCTCTGCCGCTGGCACCTGAGCACAGTTATCTTAGATGAAGTGGGTGTCGTGGATGGCACCAGGGCTGGGGCTTCGGGGGTGCTGTGTGGGGATGTTCTGCCCAGGGTGGAAGTGGCACGGCTGTCGAGAAAGGCCGCTGGGAATCGCCCTGATCCTGCCCTGGTTCCTGTGGCCCCGCCCCACCCCCACCCCCTGGTTCCTGGGTGACCCCTGTAGTCCCAGGGGGGCCAGGCCCACCCCAACCTCATAGTTCCCTGGGTGACCCCAGCAGTCCCAGGGGGTCCTGCCCCACTCCCCTCCTTCTCAAGTGACCCCCCCATAGTTCTGGAAAGCAAAGTGGGGAGACTGATTCCCCCGAGGCTGGTTTGTTTAAATTCATTGGTAATTTTTATTTATTAAAATATAATGTTTGTATAGTTTTAAAATGAATTTCACTTACATCTTGTTACTCTATAAAATTAAGGAAGTTTACAAGTACGCGTTTCGGCGTAGCACCAGCATCAAAGAGGCTGGCTGTGTCGCCCTCCCCGTCGTCTGCCCGGGGAGTAACCAGAGGCTCCTACTGTGGGGTGTGAGTGCCGCGGAGCCGCCAGACTCCCGAAGTCCTTTCGCTTCACTTCTCCCTGGCCGAGCGTCCTGTGCGGAGCCTGTGAGGGTCTCCAGGCGTGGACACAGATAACCTTGTCTACAGCATAGGAGCCTCATGGCAGTCGCCTTGCCCGTCAAACCTAGTCTGCATTCAGAGAGCGTGCGTGCTGAGAGTGAATCCAGACATGGGACGTGCGTGGCTCCTCTCCCCGCCAGTGTTCCGGCTGTGTGCTCCCACAGACAGGGAGCACGGGCTTGGGGGGCCTGGTCCTTGCCCAGCCCCTGGGCCTTTCCTGCGGGAACCCTCACGGCACAGGGCTGGTGTTCTTGTTGAAAGGAGCCTTGGTGGCAGGCGGCTCCAGCCACACACGCGGAAGAATTAAAAATGACCTCAGCCCCTCTCCCCTCCACTGTTGGAGGGAAAACGGTCCCTCCGGCTTGTGTGTGTGAGCTAAGATCTTTGTAAATCCTAATGTTTGCTAAAAGCTGTGACTGAATGATACGCTGATGATTGCACGGCTGTTTGCTGAGTTTTTAAAGATTTATTTATTTATTTGAAAGAGTTGCAGAGAGAGGTGGAGAGAGAGAGACAGGTCTTCGATTTGCTGGTTCACTCCTCAAATGGCTGGGTTGATCTGAAGTCAGAAGCCAGGAGCTTCCAGGTCTCCCACCCAGGTGCAGAGACCTAAGGACTTGGGCCATCTTCTGCTGATTTCCCAGTCCATAGTGGGGAGCTGGATCGGAAGCAGAGCAGCCAGTTCTACAACCGGAGCCCATATGGGATGCCGGCACTGTAGGCAGCAGCTTTACCTGCTATGCGTGCCCCCCAGTCTTTACAAAGATGGAGGACAGGGGCCTCTCACGGTTTGCAGTCAGCATCCCAGTGCCCAGGTTTTGAAGTGGAACTTTCTGCCCCCTTCCCTGCCTCGGTGGGTTTGTTGTGTGCCTCTGAGGGTGACAGCTGCGTTGAGGGGAAATGGTACCATGGATCGTGGAATCTTAGGTCTGTAAGGGGTGTACACTTTGGCTGTGCAGTCGCTGGTAGAGGGTCAGAGACAGCTGAGACAGCGTGGCCCAGCCTGCGGGTGGCTGCACATGGGGTCTCCGTGTCCCAGCCCTGCGTGGAGTTCTGCCCCGCTGTTGTCCCTCTGGAGTTTCTCTTTGGACGCGGTTCAGAGGTTGTAAAGCCAGAGAGCCCCAAGGTGGAGGCCAGGGGTGGGGGCAGACTGGTGGTCAGAGGACGGGGTGAGCAGGGTCTGCTCAGGACAGCCAGGCAGCACCCCCTAACGTCACTGAGGCACGAGGTCCTGGGCCCACCCTCTCTGCACCTCACTAACGGTGAATGTCTGAGAGCTGAACACAGCTGTGGACTCCAGACAGGTGCAGTTGTACTTCCATAAGGGGTCCTCGCATTGGTTGGCAGAAGACGGGGACTCAGGACGTGCAGGGCTGGCCTGGCCCCTGCAGGCAAGCCCGTGTTTGTGTCTTCCGTGAGTTCCAGGGAGCGGGAGCCCCTGGTGCAGGGTGGTGGGGCGTGACGCAAGCCTGCCAGGGTCCCTCGGGGCGTTCTGACATCCCATGTCCCCTTAGTTGTCACTCTACGGAGGTTGGATATAGGAAATCACATTTTACAGGCAAAAGTGTGGAGTTAATGACAACAAATCCAAACTCAAAGTTCTGCTACACCTCAGTAATTATATTTAACGCATGATAAGATGCTAAGCAATCATTGCAAAACTATACAATTATAGTTATTGATCTTACTAACACAGGCAATAATTTTAAATGGGACCCTAAGGCTGCCAATCATGATTCCAATACTGTGGGAAGGGATGGTTATTGATTGTTTTCCCTTAGGACGGATTATTGATTGTTTTCCCTTAGGATGGGTTATTGATTGGTTTCCCTTTGCTCTCACCGTCTGAGAGGTGCTGTTTCTTGGACAAGTAGAGGAACTCTGCAGGTGATTGTATCACACACTGGGCTGTGGGAGGTGGACGAAAGGAGCAGCTTCCAGATGTGCTGTGAACTCGGAATGACGTGGCTTGTGTGCGTGATCGAGTCAGACTCTCTGGTGTGAAGGCAGGTTTGTCACCCAGCAGGTCCTCTATTTGCTGTGTGAGCAGAGCTGTGCACCCGGTCCGCATCACTGGATTTTAGATGTTTCCTGTGCACCTGTCTTAAGTGACTGGCCCTACTGGCTGCCGTGAAAGCCACTTAGAGCTTTCTGCAGAGGCACTGCCTGCCCTGTGTGGGATGTGGTCGTCAGTGGAGGTGAATGGACATTGGTGGGGTCATCCCGGGCTCTGGGAACAGCGTGTTTTATAACTGCAAAGTGCAGGTGCTGTTTAAGATACCAATTCAGAGTAAACATCATAGCAACAAAGGAGCTTTTAGTAAATGATCTCCTTGTCAATGTGTAAAAAAGAAAATTGGTAACAAACCACGGGGTGTCTGTGCACAGTGGCTCTGCGTTCTGCCTTCCTGTGCTAACCCAGGCGCTCACCCGAATCCGGGCCGCCAAGGAGATGGCAGCTCTGTGTTTCCCGGCTTTCCAAGGGCGGGGCCCAGGGGCTGTCCGAGGGCGGGGCCCAGGGGCTGTCCGAGGGCGGGGCCCAGGGGCTGTCCGAGGGCGGGGCCCAGGGGCTGTCCGAGTGTGGGGCCCAGGGGCTGCTGGGTGTGTGGGTAGCTGGTGCTGTAGTTTCCACTGCTTGTGTCTTGCACAGGGGTCAGTGCGGTGCTTGGCGGCCCTGGCCCTGGCCCTGGCCCTGGCCCTGGCCCTGGCCCTGAGTGATCCTGGAACGTGTGCTGGGAATCCCACAACTTAGGTATCCATTCTCCATTTTGTAGACTTTGATTTTGAAGATTTGTTTGTTTATTTGGAAGTCAGAGTTAGAGAGAGCAGGACAGAGAGAGGAGGGATCTGCCATCCGCTGGTTTACTCCCTAGATGGCTGCAACAGCCCAGAGCTGACTCCAGGTCGCCCGTGTGGGTGGCAAGCAGCAGGGTCACAAACACTCGGGCCGCCTTTGCTGCATTTCCAGGCCATTAGCAGGGAGCTGGGTCAGAAGTGGAGCAGCCAGGACGCAAAGCGGTGCCCACGTTGGATGTCGGCAGTGTAGGCGGCGGCTTTACCGGCTCCGCCACAGCGCCGGCCCCGGCCGCAGACGTTCCGGTGAGCGATGTCCCTCTGCAGGTTCTTGCTGGGTGTGTGTGTGTGTGGTCACGTGCCTGCGGGAGAGTTTTCACCAGTGTCTGTTTACATGTTGCAACCCTGAAATACAGGGTTTAGAGTATGTAAAGAATTATCAAGGAGTGATTTTTGAGGGATAGTTATTTTCTCATCTAAAGAAAGAAACTCTTTGCCTTGTGTTTCAGTCTCTATAAAATAATGGTCCCTACACCTCAGGCCCCATCCCTGCAGCTCCAGCAGTGACAGGAACTCTCGGCAGAGAGAACCGTCATCTGTCCTGGGGGAAATGAAGCAGGCTCTGCCTCTCCTACTTCTAAGAACAAGACACAGCTTGCACAAATGGGCACTGACACACAAGCGGAACGAACAAGACAGAAAGGAAAAACAGCCCATGACTGAATCCCAGCTCAGCCATGCCCCACGGGGTCGAGAACTGCAGGAAGCCCTGTGCAGCCGAGTGTGAAACACGGAGGTTGGGTGTGAGGCGCCTAGCTGTGTGTCTCATCCCTGCAAGTGCCAGCCGAGATCATGAAACTCAGGGTGTGCCCGGGGGGACTCAGATCTTCTCTGTGCACTGTGGGGTGCGGCAGGGGCAGAGTCGGGGTCCTGTGGAGGCCAATGTTGCTACCACAGCGTGCACCTTGCACACCGGCGTGGGTTGCATCTGACTACTGCGCCTGTGTGTCTGATGCTTGGCCATCACTCTGTGGGGACGGCCTTTGCTTCTGCCAGCTGAGAATAGGCTGGAGGGTGGGTACAAGGGCACTAGTGCTCCGAAAGGAAGGAAAAATAAAGATATCAACGTATGTACACAAAAAGCAGCCCGCCGCACCCGAGGCGTAAAAGACATGGTGAGAAATCTCAAGGGCCTGCGCGTTTGCAGTCAGCCGAAGCCATGTTACCGTTAGTCCAGTGATGGCTGAATTTTCGGTGCTGCAGATCAAGCCCCCTGTGTTCTGCTCTTACCCTACTCTCCACACCCTCGTTTGCATGGAGTCTGTAGCTGTGCTGAGCGCCAGCTGTGCCGAGGCCGTAGCTGACCCGCTACAGAGTCTTCTCCCGGTGGATGTCTCTGACGTCCATCTTTCCATTCAGCTGTGGTTACGTCTCACAGCTGTGCGTCCTGGAGCGCACCGAAGTCCTGAACACAGGCCTGCAGAAGGGAACCGGCCGAGCCAGCGGCGCCGAGGGAGGTGGGGTGCGGGGCCTGCTGTTCGCCGCCTAGGGCTATTCTTAGTGGGAGGGTGACGTGCGTACAGCAGCGCTTCTGGAAGTGCGTGGAAGACGAGAATGGAAAGACGTTCGATGTGGCGGGCAATTTTCAGAAATCCACGCGCAGGTTTGCATAATCTGTATTTTCCACAAACTTTCTGAAGAGCAGCCCCCAATAGCCCTGGGTTCTTTTTCCACCAAAATATACTGATCTTTTAATTCCTTTTTCCACGAATTTCTTGAAGCGCTCTTACATATGAGTGTGTGTGTGTATGCACTGTAAATGCTCACACACGTGTTAACTGGAAATAGCAGTTAACACGACGGCCCGAGCCCCATTGCTGCGCCAGGCAGACATCTCTGTGGGAAGGGTTTCTCAGCACGGGCTTTGCGACAGCTCAGTGAGGACAGGATCAGGGCGGCACCGGAAACATGCAGTCTCTGGTGTGCGTGGCAGTGATGGTCCCGCCCTGTGCCTGCGGCTCTGCTTCTCTCCGTTACCCCCCTCCTCGGTCTGCGTCTCTCAGGGTTCTTGCTGGAGGTGTTCCTCCTGATAGTCTTCATCTGTGATTCCCAGGTTAAGAAAAACAGGAGAGGCAGGGATTTCGACCATGTGTCGGACAGGTTCACCTGGGACTTAGGCACGTCTGAAGGACGGGTGGTTGCTACGGCCGAAGTTTGCCTGCTTGGAAAAGAAATATTTTTCAAAGCCTAACTACGTGTGTAATTATTAAAGTTTTCAAAGCACAAATTGAGTAATGAAGAAAACACAGTTTTATAAAAGCAACCACATTTCCAATGTCCAGATCGTATAGGAAACTAGAAGACCACGACCCACAGAACAAGCACACTGCACTAGCAACAAGCGAATTTGTCAACCGCAGGTGAAAATCCTTGTAAATGTGCATTGATTACTTTCTTAAAATATGAACACAGCCGTTTTCAAACTATTGCCTACATTAAAAGAGGAACCTTTACAGTTAAAAATATTTATTTGAGGGCCGGCGCTGTGGCTCACTTGGTTAATCCCATATGGGCGCCGGATTCTGTCCCGGTTGCCCCTCTTGCAGTCCAGCTCTCTGCTGTGGCCTGGGGAGGCAGTGGAGGATGGCCCAGGTCCTTGGGCGCCTGCACCCCATGGGAGACCAGGAGGAAGCATCTGGCTCCTGGCTTCAGATTGGCGTAGCTCCGGCTGTAGCAGCCATTTGTGGGGAGAACCAACGGAAGGAAGACCTTTCTCTCTGTCTCTCCCTCTCACTGTCTGTAACTCTGTCAAATAAATAAATAAAAAAACTTTAAAAAAATTTATTTGAAAGAGTGGCAGGGAGAAGCAGAGAGAGAGAGAAGAGAGAGAAGAGAGAGAAGAGAGAGAGAGAGAGAGAGATTGAGAGAGGCAGGCTCCCATCGGCTGGTTTGCTCTCCAGATGGCCCTGAGCCAGGCTGAAGCTTGAGCCAGGCACTCCATCCTGGTCTCCCGTGTGGGTGGTCCACACTGTGCTGCCTCCCCAGGTGCACTGGCAGGAGCTGGATGGGAGGCAGAGCGGCCAGGACTGAAACCAGAGCTCAGGTCTCCAGGTGCCTGGCTGCAGTTCTTTCTAAACCCGTTTCTCTGTGATGCAAAATCTCCCCTCTTCCTGGTTCTAAAGCCCTGTCTCTCTTTGGTGTCTTCCCTGTCTTCTAGGTGTTGGTTTTGATTTCTTCCTGTTCTGGTCACAGGCTCCTCCTGTGCCCTCAGTGTGTGCAACAGTTAACTTCCCAAAGACCATGGAATACGCAGTTTATTGAGAAGTTTGCCTTGGTGCAAAGGAAGTTGAAATCCACATGTCCCCCCTCCCTAACAGGGGCAGGGCGATCACCATACCCCATTGGAAATCCACACGTCCCCCCTCCCTAACAGGGGCAGGGCGATCACTGTACCCCATTGGAAATCCACATGTCCCCCCTCCCTAACAGGGGCAGGGCGATCACTGTACCCCATTGGAAATCCACACGTCCCCCTCCCTAACAGGGGCAGGGCGATCACTGTACCCCATTGGAAATCCACATGTCCCCCCTCCCTAACAGGGGCAGGACGATCACCATACCCCATTGGAAATCCACAGGTCCCCCTCCCTAACAGGGGCAGGGCGAACACTGTACCCCATTGGAAATCCACACTCCCCCCTCCCTAACAGGGGCAGGGCGATCACTGTACCCCATTGGAAATCCACACTCTCCCCTCCCTAACAGGGGCAGGGCGATCACCATACCCCATTGGAAATCCACACATCCCCCCTCCCTAACAGGGGCAGGGTGATCACTGTACCCCATTGGAAATCCACACTTCCTCCATCCCTAACAGGGGCAGGGCGATCACTGTACCCCATTGGAAATCCACACTTCCTCCATCCCTAACAGGGGCAGGGCGATCACTGTACCCCATTGGAAATCCACACGTCCCCCTCCCTAACAGGGGCAGAGGGATCACCATACCCCATTGGAAATCCACACGTCCCCCTCCCTAACAGGGGCAGGGCACTCACTGTACCCCATTGGAAATCCACACTCCCCCCTCCCTAACAGGGGCAGAGGGATCACCATACCACATTGGAAATCCACACGTCCCCCTCCCTAACAGGGGCAGGGTGATCACTGTACCCCATTGGAAATCCACACTTCCTCCATCCCTAACAGGGGCAGGGCGATCACTGTACCCCATTGGAAATCCACACTCCCCCTTCCCTAACAGGGGCAGAGGGATCACCATACCCCATTGGAAATCCACACTCCCCCCTCCCTAACAGGGGCAGGGCGATCACCCATACCCCATTGGAAATCCACACGTCCCCCCTCCCTAACAGGGGCAGGGTGATCACCGTACCCCATTGGAAATCCACACTCCCCCCTCCCTAACAGGGGCAGGGCGATCACTGTACCCCATTGGAAATCCACACTCCCCCCTCCCTAACAGGGGCAGGGCGATCACTGTACCCCATTGGAAATCCACACTCCCCCTTCCCTAACAGGGGCAGAGGGATCACCATACCCCTTTGGAAATCCACACTCCCCCCTCCCTAACAGGGGCAGGGCGATCACCCATACCCCATTGGAAATCCACACTCCCCCCTCCCTAACAGGGGCAGGGTGATCACCCATACCCCATTGGAAATCCACACGTCCCCCTTCCTAACAGGGGCAGGGTGATCACCCATACCCCATTGGAAATCCACACTCCCCCCTCCCTAACAGGGGCAGGGTGATCACCCATACCCCATTGGAAATCCACACGTCCCCCTCCCTAACAGGGGCAGGGCGCTCACTGTACCCCATTGGAAATCCACACGTCCCCCTTCCCTAACAGGGGCAGGGTGATCACCATACCCCATTGGAAATCCACACTCCCCCCTCCCTAACAGGGGCAGAGGGATCACCATACCCCTTTGGAAATCCACACTCCCCCTTCCCTAACAGGGGCAGGGCGATCACCCATACCCCATTGGAAATCCACACGTCCCCCTCCCTAACAGGGGCAGGGCGATCACTGTACCCCATTGGAAATCCACACTTCCTCCATCCCTAACAGGGGCAGGGTGATCACTGTACCCCATTGGAAATCCACACTCCCCCTTCCCTAACAGGGGCAGAGGGATCACCATACCCCATTGGAAATCCACACTCCCCCCTCCCTAACAGGGGCAGGGTGATCACCGTACCCCATATCTGCTGCTGTCCCAGAGCGAGCGACTGCTTCTTTGTGCTGGCTCTCAAAGCGGATCCGTGTGGGACATGAGCGTTTTATATTCAAGGTCTCCCTCTCAGTTCTTCAGTGTCAGAGTATGGGGCGGTAGCCCTGTTTGTCAGAGCGTGGTCCAGAGACCATGGCGAAGTTGAGTCTTAGCAACCTCTGGAGTTTGTGAGTCTCTGAGACAGACCTCTGGGTCTCCTCTGGAACTTGCCAGCTGCCTGGTTTCCCGAGACCCTCCCTCCCCAGAGCCGAGTTTCTGAGGTCTCTCTTCACATGGACAGCTGGTTATTCTGCTGTGAGTGGATTTCCTGTCTCGGCCCGAGTGCCACCATCTTGCATCTTGAAAACTCATTTTCTCTACGGAGCTGTTGATGTCTCTGAGCTCGACTGGGGGTGGAGGGTGAGGCCACCCAGGTGCCCACCCCCCAGCACGGAGCTCAGAGTCTACGTCCGTGTGTCATGGAGGCTTGTGAAAGCCACCTAGATCTGTGGGTAAATTTCACGTCGAGAAAGTTCAGCTGGGTGGAAAGTTTACTCAAGTGCATGCTCTCCTCTCAGTTTTTAAGCCGTGTGCTATTGCTTCTGGCTGACTCAGGTTTACAGAGCTGAAACCATTATTGCGCTTCCCCAGTGACTGCTGGGTGATATTTGATTTCATCAGCCGAGGCCAATTTCTGTTTAATCCACTGTTGTTAAAGAGCTTGGCCTGAATGTCAGTGTCCCGTGCTGGAAATATTAAATTAGTGCCCTCAAATACAGCCATAAACACGGCTGACCCCATGGAGGAGGGGACGGACTCTGGCACACGCTCATTGCGAGCCCAGACGAAGCTACAGATGAGTGCATTGCGACTTAAGATTCAGCGCTGAGCAGCTTTTCCAGGTCAGCACACAGCTGTCTTTTCCGTGGTCCCAGGGTGCCACATTGGTGCCCAGCAGGTGTTGTGAACCCTGACGTTGCGAGATCCAGGCGCCAGAGTTGTCTCTTGCCTCATCACTCCAACATTGAGAAAGCCGGTCAGCCTCTCTCTGCTTGGTTTCCTCATCTGTAGAACGAGGCAGCAGACATGGCCGACAACAGGGAGCATGCGCTCTGCTGAGTGAGTGGCACAGATCTGAGACTTGCTCACACGCTGTGTGCTCCTGCGCCGTGTCACACAGGAAATGCGTTTCTGGTAGAGCTTTGTGGAAGCATCGGGCTGTGTGCATTCCACTGGGGACATTTTGGAAACCGTGCACTGTTTTGGTGCTGGTATTGCGATGCAGAGAAGGTGGGAAATCGACCTCAAAGCCGTGGAGCGGCTTGAGTCACAGAGGTGCCCGTGAGCCCACAGGTGCAGCAGGTGCAGGATAGAGCAGGGAGACAGCGACGGAGGCTGGGAGGTTGAGGGGCTGCGTCAGGAGGAGGGGCTGTGTCAGGAGGAGGGGCTGCAGAGGGCTAGGAGTCCTTGCTCTCGTGAGACCACGGGGTCTAGGTCAGCAGGACCCTGTTGGCTGCCTGTCAGCACCGAGCTATGCAGGCCCCCGTGTGCCTCGCCCAGGCCTCACGTTTCTCTGGATGCAAAGAGCTTCTTACACCTGGTGGGAAGTCTTCACTGGGCACGTTATCTGCCATGGCATCTGTTTGAAACTCACTGAAGCTCTCCCCGGGGCATCTGACCCTCTGTGATCCGGAGTGCAGGATTTGCCCTCGTCACTGGCGCTCTCCCAAATTTGGGAGGGACAGAGATGGTGAGCGTGTTCAGGAACGTGAATTGTGGTCGCCGGTGCCTTCCCCTATCCCGCCAGCCTGCAGGCATCATGGATGCTGGCTCGGTTACTCCTCCTCCTGCAGACATGAGCCTGAGGAATGGGGGTGCATCACCAACAGCGCTCCCGGACGTGGAATTGGGCCCCTTCCTGCCCTCAAATCCACGCTGGAGGTCGACCCTGCAGTGGTCTGAGCATGACCACGTCTAAAGTGTTGCAGGTGTCGTTGGTTACGATGGCCTCACGCAGGAGTGGGCTGTGTCCTTATGAACAGGGGGCATTTGGTCAGTGTGTGAAGATGGGCGTGAGGCCGCTGCAAGCTGGCGGCGCTGGGGACGAGGTGGACGCAGGTCCTGCCCGGGGCCCTCAGAGGGGGCGCCCTGTCCACACCCTGTCCTGCGGCTTCCGTCTGCAGAAGGTGGGCAGGCAGGTCTCTGGGGTGAGCTGCTTCCTGTGTCACTGGGTTACGGTGGCCCTGGAAACCAGAGCAGTGAACTGGACGATTCCTCTCTCGGCAGGTTGTGCAGCTCTGTGTCCATTGGGCAGCACACGATGGGTATTTTCCTGTGTCAGAAAACAGGAACGTGTGTTGATTCTAACAGTTTTAGTAAGTAGTGGTTCTCCAACTTTTTTTGAAAAAAGGTAAATTTGTTTGCAAAAATAAACATTGATGTACTAACTTAACTCTAACTTAGATTTTAAAATTCTAAAATTAAAATCGGTGTTAGAATCCATTTCAGCATTGAATCTATGTTAATTTTCATAATTTGTGTTTTTAAATGCTTTTAGTGTTACAGGTAAGATTTTAAATTGCCTACTTTTAAAAAAAGAATGAGGAACAGAAATCAAATTTAATTTCTAACAGACTTTATTTCCCGTTTTATGTTTACACCTAGTTTTTGCCTCTGTACATGTGTGTTTTTCAGGTTTCTATAAATGTGACTTATTACCTAATAGGGCTAACACGTAACCTGTTTTCCTATTGCCTTTATGGAATATTTTGAATTACCATAAAAATCCCATCAGGTTTGTCTGCCTGAGCTGTGGTTGATCTGGCTGTATTTAGTTGCCACACATTGCAAGTGACTGGAATGTGTGCCATAGGACCTAGGACTCTTAACCACACACAGAGAAAGATAGGTCAGCGATGAAGCAGTTGTATTCATGTCTGATCATTGTTTCCACAGGACTTACGGAAAGCCAAATAGTAATTTATGAGGACAGCTTATTCTTGAAATTAGCATGGATCAGCAATGCAGAGATGAATAAAGATTAAGGCTCAATCTTGGCTGACTTTTAGCGGCAGAGTTCCTGTTTCCTGAGTGTGTCCTGTAGCTCGTCGGGTGCGCTGGGGCTGACGCCCAGGGACCCCGCTCGCTCACACCTGCATCTCAGCGCCGTGTCTTCAGGCTCCGTCAGGGGAACAGCTTCCTGTCTGCTGGGTCCCTTAGGTAAAATCAGCTTCTTCGTGGTTGGTGAAGTTCATTATTTCTCCCGTAATCTCCATCCGTGATCTGGATTGAGGACAGAAGTGTCTGGGACTGAGCTGGGTCTGTGTCCCCACAGAGATCCCACCTCGGTGCCCGCGTTGCTTCCCACTTAGCAAACGAGGCTGGGTTTCCGTCCTTCACCGCGCAGGCCTGGTACAGACGTGGGTGAGGGCTCTCGTCTCAGGAGCTTGATTTCTTGTCTTTTCTATCGTACGGGAAAACGTGAAAATAATGTTATGGGTAACAGATTCCCAAACCTTGTTCTCTGATGCTGGGAGTGTTCGTAACTCAAAGGTCATGTGGAATCTTGGACATAAATGTACAGAGTCTCTTCCTTTTTTTTTTTTTTTAAAGATTTATTTATTTACTTGAAAGTCAGAGTTAGAGAGAAGGAGAGGCAGAGAAGAGATAGAGAGGTCATCCGTCCATTGGTTCATTCCCCAAATGGCCACAATGGCCGGAGCTGCACTGATCCGAAGCCAGGAGCCAAGAACTTCTTCTGGGTCTCCCACATGGGTGCAGGGGCCCAAGGACTTGGGCCATCTTCTGCTGCTTTCCCAGGCCATAGGAGAGAGCCAGATTGGAAGTGGAGCAGCCAGGACTCAAACCAGCACCCACATGGGTGCTGGCGCTGAAGGTGGCGGCTTTACCCGCTACACTATAGTGCCAGCCCCAAGTCTCTTCCTTTTGATAGTTACTATTCCAGGGTAGGAAAGAGTTCGCATCAGGAAATGCTGTTTTGTTTACAGGTTGAATTTTCCTGATTTGTAGTGCTTGGGACTGGAAGTATTTTGGATTTCAGGTCTGTTTTAGATTTGCATAGATGCTGAGGGATGTCCTGAGGTTGGGACCCCGCTGTGCGCAGGAAACTCATTTTTGTTCCATTTATACCTCGTTCACACACCTGAGGGTGACCTGCGGCAGCCTTGGGCGTGTGCCTGTGTTGTGACTTTGTCCGTCACCTGAGGTCTGGTGTAGCGTTTCCTGCTCTTGCCCTCCTGTCGGCACTCAGAGTTTGCGTCTTGGAGCACCTGTACCTTGGAGTTCTGATCTCATTGGCACGCTCAGTCTGCGCACCAAATCACCCCTGGGCACTCGACCTGCAGGGTGGAGCTGGGAGGGAGTTCCGAGTTTCTCCAATTGTTCCCCTTTTTCATTCCGCGACTGTGCTGAGCGACTGTCTTCGAGCTGGTGCAGGTCGTCTGTAACCAGAGCAGGCGGCAGAAGGAGAGATGAGGTGGCGCGGCCTGCGTCTCTCACTGTGTGTCAGGGAGTCTGTCTGGAGCTGGCTGGAAGAACTGAGAACCGTGAGAGCTATCAGAAAGCCAGCATAAACTGCCGCCCAATGAGGAGGTCTTCAAAGTTCTCGGGAGTGCGTTTATGAGCAACTTTGGCAAGGGTTTCAGAGATATTTTGCACCAAAATATGCTTATGTTTTCACTGCCAGCATGTTGAAGTTCTCTCCTACAGGCTCTCTGCCTCCTGTTGGGAACTGTGTTTTTTTCTGATTGATAATGGCCTTGAAGGCAGGTGTGGCTGTGGCTCTATGCACTCCTAAACAGAGGGTGATTACCTGCAGTTGCATCATGAGGTTTGGCACTGCTAGGCTGAGTCTCAAGAGCTGGCTTGAAGCCACGTGACTGACCAGTGGGCACTGGGGGTTAATTTGTCTTGGAAGAAAATAGAAACCGTGCACTGATGAGCAGGCCCCATGTGGTTGTGGAGCCCAGAGTTTGAGGACAGAGGTTAGAGCACAGAGCAGTGGATTGTCCACCTGTTGCCGACCAGAGTTCCTGAAATCGAGAGGATGTCTCAGGCTGACTGGGCCGCTTGCACAGACATTCTACACATGGATAGGGCTCAGCCAGAGAATACTAGTGTAGTTAATGCGTAGTCCATACTGCAAGTCAGTAATATTCAGGGGATGTTAGAAGGAAATGTACATTATTTTGCAGTGTTTTTTGTCTTGATCGAAGTTCACTAAGCGCTTTTTCACCGTGTGTATAGTGAACTTTCCTGTGTACCTGCCCACTGGCAGGGGCAGGCCGCGGTGTGGGAAGGGAACGGCTAGGTCTGCCAGCGGAGGTTGTGCCTATGGTGGTGCCTGGGAGAGAGGAGATGTTGCAGCATCTGCTAGGACCGCCCAGCGTCTCTCTGGCAGCTGTGGAAGCTGACGCCTGACGTTTCGTGGCTGTTGTGTGGCTGGGCTGGAGCCCCGCTCTGCTTTCCCTAGCATCCTAGATTCTTAGCCATCTCCTGGGACTCGGGGTGCTAGGAGAAGCTGTTGTTCCCTCTGTCTTCCGGGGCTCTCCGACGGCGCATCTGTGTGTTAGCCGTGGGGCTCTGGCACCCGGCGGCTTTGGGCTAGTGACCATTGGAGACACGGAGTGGGGTGATCCCGGGAGCCGCCCCTGTGTTTTCGCCTCCTGGAGCGAGGTGAGTGCATGATAAATACCTAATACTAAACTACCTGGCCGTGGCCGTGGCCATGGCTGCACTCAACACTTCCTGTGCCGACAGGGTTAACCGTCATTCACCTTCTTTTACAAATAAAGCAGGAGAGACAGAGCGGCTTTCACGGGCTTCTCAGGATGGACACGGCGCCCACACTGCTGCCTGGGAACACCTGTGCGGTGCCTTCAGGATTCACAACTCAATTCCACAGAGGTGAACCTTGCAGCTGCCGAGGTCGGCAGCCCGGCCAGCCGGGCGAGATGGCGTGTGCCTGCAGCACGAGCTCATTAAGAGCAGGAGGAGGCCTCAGGCAATGCCCAGGGGCTCAGCCCTCCGCAGCACCCCGCACCCTGTCTTGCCCTTGGCAGTCTGCGAGCAAGCTGACAGGTGCTCTGGGAGACGCCACAGCACCTGCTCCAGTGGGTCTAAGTGCCTACCCTCTGCCACCGCCTGCCAATTAATTTAAACCAAATGTCTTGGGGCGGTGACATCAGATACCCTGAGAAAATTTCATGTGACAAATGTAAAATAAACAGTGTCAGGATGAGTGAACGGCATCAGAACTCCAAAATCCACCTTCGATGGCACCCGGGTCCGGGAGAGGGTGGCGGTGTGAAGCGCTGTGGGGCTCTGGAGTCCACTCTGCTTGTTCCAAGGCGCCTCTGTGAAAACCGCTCTTTCTCTCCACTGCAGAGGAGCCAGCCGGGGGCTCTGCAGGTGCCAGCGTGCCTCTGGGTCCGCTGCACGGGGCCCTGGCTCCCTAATGCGCCCCCAATGGCATCGTTTTTATTCTCAGCCCAGCATATCAGCCAGGTACATCACATGGTGATTAGATCAGTGGGTGTGGGAGCAGGTTTGGGTGTGAGATGACAGCAGCTTGGGGTCTAACACCCCTCTCCTATCTATGGGCTGGAGTCCTGCAATTGCATTTTGAGAATCTCCGATGAGCAGATAAGCAGAACAGGCCTTCCACAGCCCCAGGCTGAGAGGTGCGGTTAGGGCCAGAGAAAGAGAGGTAGTAAAGAGAGATAGGTGAGGCGGAAGACAGGTCTCAGTAATGAACTAGCAGGAGAAAGCCGCCTTCAAAGACGGAATATAAATAAGAAGTAATCTCTCAACCCCAGGACTTAAGCTCCTGCGTCTCTCTCTGCTCCGAGCGGCATGCCTGCCAACGGCCGCTGCCTGCGCATTTGCTGGGTGTCAGATGGAGAGCTGCAGGTTTATTTCTGCAGGAGATTAAGGTACAAAGATTTCCAGATTAGTTTCAGGGTGGCGAGATCAACTCGCAGCATGAGCACGCTGCGTGGCGCATTTCTCTCCCATCGGTGTGCTGGCAGGGTGGCCTCTCGAACCCGGGGAGGCGTCCCAGGGAGGGCGCAGCCTGTCTGCTGGGCGGGAGAGCCGGTCAGCTCTGGGCAGGGGCTTCGTGTTCCCTGTGGACCAGGAAGATGAGAGAACGTTTGGTCATGTCTCCGTCACAGCAGTGGCGGCCACATGGCCGTGAGCTGGAGTGGGAGCCGATCGTCGGCCTCCAAGCAGGTCAGTTTCATCATGGATGGCCAGGCTTTGCACACGGACCTTGCGTGGAACACAGTGAGGGAGATCCTGATGCTGGGTCTTAGTTCCTCATTGCTCTGGGGAGCCTGTGTTTTGTCAGTTGCAGGAAACGTGCAGCGCTCTAGCTACCCGTGGTCGAAAGGAGAAAGGCGCGTCTAGCAGAGCCCGAGAGAGGCGGGTGCCAGTGCCGTTGCACAGGTGTCCGACAGCCAAGTCACCGGACCAGACACACATGTTCTCCTAAGCCACCCACGTGCAGGAGCTGTGCTTTCCCAGGGGTAGTGGTTTCCCGAGTGCGTCCTCGATTCCTGTGCTCCGAGCAATGGAGGAGCTGCATTACGGTCGCCTGGCCGCCTGCAGCAAGGGGGTGTGCTGGTCAGGAGCTACCCTGGTGCTGAGGCAGGGACCAGACAGGCCCTCGCCGGGTGTCCCCTAGGCGTGTTTGACATGTCTGCTCCCTGTTCCCTCTGAGAACACACAGGAGAGCCCGTATGATCCATCTGTTGATGCGTAAACTTTTCCTGACATAGTCCATTCCTTTTTGCAAATTCATATTCGTGAATGAAGACTCTGACGCTGTAACCCTTACCAGACCCCACTCGCCAGCACCCAGGGCCCTCCCAGAGCAGTGGGGGTCTCTGGTTGTTACAGCTCACCCTGGCCTGGGTCCCTGCAGAGAAGGTGGGGAGTCAGGGGTCACGCGTGCTGTATGAGCACCTGAGGTCTTCACAGAGTTGAACCCCCCACGTGTGGTTGAGGGGCTGCTGCCCACCCATCATCAGGAAGCCCCCACAAGGCTTTAGCTCAGTTAAAGTCCCCAGGCACTGCACCAGGCATTGTGGTGGGGTTCAACGTGGCACCCAGATCCTGGCCTGGGCTCCAAAGCTCACAGCATCACTGGGCAAAGGCAGCGTAAGACAGAACGCCGATATCAGAGGCAAACAGCGGTCAAGGAGATGCAGCTGCTTGATGGACAGGCGGCGGGGGTAACCACTGCTCCAGCACGGTGGAAGCAGACCCGGGCTGCACCGTCCATGGGACCGGTGAGGCTTCATCATCCAGTCCAGAGTGGAAGGGGTCCTGGCAGCCACAGTGGGGGCAGCAGGGGCCCGTGAAGGCGTCAGGGATGAAGACGACGATGGTGGTGATGATCACATACTTGTGTTGAGGACCCGGTCGGTTCCGTGTCGTATTGGTTGATCCTAGTACACATGTAACATGTGCGTAGGATGTACCGATGGGAGAACTCGGGCCCAGGCTGGGTGCAGACATAGAGGCTGAGGGATCCCGGGGCATGGACACAGAGAGGAGTCAGCAGCAGCTCAGGTCGTCAATCTCGGGCCACAGGGAGAACAGGCCCGGATCTCACTGAAGTGGGGTGGTTTTCAGGGTGACTGGGGGACAAGACGGTGGAGCTGTTTGATGATGGATCGAGGGCCGCGTCTGGAGATGCTTGTGAGTGTTCACATGTCGGGTACCTGGCATCCCGGGCAGAGGCAGAGCTGGAGAAGCTGTTGCGTGTGAGACCCCGGGGAGGTGGCTGAGTCCCGGGGATGGTGGGCAGGAGGTCAGGTGGCAGGGGCAGGCAGAGCAGAGCCTGCTGACTCCATCCGCTGCAGAGGCCCAGGGTGCGTGTTTCGCGTGGATTCCTTGAGAGTCTGAGAGGAATCACTGATGGACAGCCTCATCATTGAGAAACATCTTAGTTTTTTGAGTTCTGAGGCAATATTTTGAGTCAGGAAGGAACTCAACTGGGAAATCCAGAATGTTCTGTGAGCGACAGGAGGAAGTTGCTGTCATGTGTGCACACGCATGCAGGCACTGCAGAAAGTTAGTGTGAAGTAGAACTGGAAGTTGCTGATTTTGGTACCAAAAATTTGAAATCCTTGCATGGGTTTTCATAATAAACATTTGCATGAGATGTGTGGAAACCTCTCAAGTACATGGATTTCAAATTTTCCATCAAAATAGCTTTACTTTTTAGTACACATGTATGTTATCAGCACATGTATCAGCATTGTGTGTTTTCCAGCATGTGTGAGTATGCATGTATCAGTATGTGTGTTTCAGCATGTATGTGTTGGTATGTTTGTCAGCATGCATATGTATGTGTCACCATGCATGTGTGTATCAGTGTGTGTACATGTATGCTGTCAAGATGAGTGTGTGTCAGCATGTGTTTTATTTTTCAGCATGTGTCTTTGTGTGCATATGTATCAGCATGTGTGAATATGTATCAGTATGTGTTTTAGCATATGTGTGCATGTAACAGCATGTGTGTGTCTGCATGTGTGTATTGGCATATGTGTATCGGCGTGTGTACTTGTATGTTAGTGTCTATGTATCAGCATGTATATATTTCAGCATGTCTGTGTGTCAATTGTATCAGCATGTGTGAGTATGTATATCAGTATGTTGTTTCAGCATGTCAGCATGTGTGTCTGTCGGCATGTGTGTCAGCATGTATGTGTGCCTATCAGCATGTGTGTCTGTGTACATGTGTGTCAGCATGTGTCAGCATGTGTGTATCTGTGTGAGAGTGTGTGTCAGCATGTGTGTATCTGTGTGAGTGTGTCAGCATGTGTGTATCTGAGTGTGTGTCAGCATGTATGTGTCAGCATGTGTCTATCTGTGTGAGTGTGTGTGTCAGCATGTGTGTATGTGTGTGTGTGTCAGCATGTATGCGTCAGTGTGTGTGTATCTGTGTGTGTGTCAGCATGTGTGTATCTGTGTGAGTCTGTGTCAGCATGTATATGTCAGCATGTGTGTATGTGTGAGTGTGCGTAGTCCCGTGCACCTGCAGTTTTCTTACTTGTTCGGTTTCCATGACGACAGGGTCAGGCGGGTGTGCAGAGCCGCAGGTGCACACACTTGCACAGGTGTGCGCACTCAGACAGGGAGGAGAGAGAAGTGACTTGTCACCCCTCTGAGATGGCAGGCGGTTTCCTGAGCAGCTGTAGCAGCCTCAGTGTCCACAGCGTGTGGACGTGTGAGTAACCCAGAAGAGGAGACGGACGCCTGCTCCTGGGGGGGCCGGGGTGCCTGTTGCTCTTCCGCCCTCTCCTTGTACATCCTGGCCTCGGTTCTGTTAGAGGCGTTGCGGTGTCCTGGGGGACCACGCCGAGTTACAGGACTACACTGGCCCTAATTGCAACCTAAATGTCGGGAAGCTTCAGGTCAGGAGGGACAGGAGTGGGCTGAGAGGGCTGAGGGGAAGCCTGGGCTCCTGCAGGCTTAGCGCAGACCCCTCCCTCCCAGCAAGAGGTCAGAGCTGCCTGTGCGCGCTGGCTGCCTGGCCACGGGGAGCGATGTCCTCGGTTCACACAGTGGACGCAGGAGACATCTGCAGGGAGAACCGTGCACGCGGCCGGCGTCAGGGCACCGAGCCTCACCCGAATGGGCTCGCGTTTCTAGACCCCGGGGCACATGCTCCTGTTACGTTCTCTAATAACAGAAAAAGCCGAAGTATGCAGATAGTTTTCTGGCAACCACACAAATCTTGGTTTAGAACAGAGGTCCTGGAACATTCCAGAGCCCACACAGAGCAGCCATTCCCGTCGTTCTGACTCCGGAAGTTGAGCAGACAGGGCACACTCTGCACCCTGCCGCTGCCGCAGCCTTGTGGTCGCCTGAAGCGCGTGTCTGACATAGCAATGAGTGAACGCTGGTTTGGTCTACATGGTGGGGGACACGCGGCTGAGCGTGGTGGAGGGGATGCAGAGGTCAGAGCCCTGTGGAACCACCCAGCCTCTGGGAGCTTCCGCTGACAGAGGAGGTGCCATGCGATCCTAGTGCAAGCTCTGATTTTAACAATAGCACGGGAGAGATCGGGGATGGGCGGCCATGTTGGGCTGGGTGTATGGAGAAGCCCATTGGGAAGGGGAGTTGAACAGGCCTCAGCGAGGGTCTTCATTCCTCAGGATGGACAGGGGTAGAGGGAACTGCTCAGAGACAGGCAGGCGGGCAGTGTGAAATGCAGCCAGATCAGTCCCGGGGACCCGCGTGATGGCTGAGACGCGTGCTAGCGAAGCCGCTGGATGTTGATTTCAGGAGAGAGGAGTGCTGGGTGCAGAGGTGCCTGGCCCGGGGCCTGGAGCTCCAGCCCTGTCTGGCTGTCCACTCTCTCTCATGGGGTGACCTCTTGGAGAGGACGTGTCCCCCCTGGATGACAAGGGGCCTGGCTGCCCGTGGTGCTGTCTTAGAGTTCTCCTAGGAGTGAGGTCGAGTGCCAGGTTGCTGCCCGAGCACCTGGCAAAGCAGCTGGCTCAGGTTCAGGTTCAGGTTCGGGAACCGTGTTGTATAAACACGTGATTGTCGGGCTGGGGGTGGGGTGGACTGTGCCGTGGGCTCGTGGAGGTCGGGGACGCCCAGGAGTGCAGCGGCCGGGTCTGTGGGCCCCAGCTAGCTCTTGCCCTGTGTGCTTAGGGCCCATGTTGGCAGCGCTGTGCCCCTCGCACGTGCTCCTGTGTCTGTCCTGGTCCTCCTCTTCACACCATGTGGAAGTGAGCCCACCCTGGTTACGACGTGTGGCCCATTTTGGCCATTTTTACGAGAAGAGCGGAAGCATGGCGCACACAGTTTCTTACCTTGTACACGAGTCAGAGGGCTAGCCTGAAATGCCTGTGGCAACCCAGCCCCAGCGGCGGCTTCTCAGAAGGACCCCATAGACCTGCACCAGCCTCTCCCGGGAGACCTGGTGTCCCGTGTAACCACTGCTCCCCCGGGGGGAACGGCCCCGCAGCGAGCAGCAGCAGTGTGTCAGGGCTTTCTGCAGCACGCAGGCTGAGAAGGATGAGGAGGAGAAAAGTGTGCAGGAACAGGATTTCAGACGAATTCCGCGCAGTTGCAGAAACGGAGGAAACATTTGTTCTGCAGATAATCTCGTGCATCAGTAGCAGCTACTTAACGGAAGCTTGCTTTCCCTTCTGCTTTTGTCTTTTAAACTAAGGACCCTGCAGGTTGAAATAGCATTTGAGGAAATAATGGTAAGGGACTGGACTGGCACGGTGGGTAGAGCCGCTGCCTGTGGTGCCAGCGTCCCATATGGGCGCCCGTGTGTGTCCTGCTGCTCCGCTTCCACTGCAGCTCCCTGTGAACGGCCTGGGAAAGCAGCATAAAATGGCCCAGGTGTTTGTTCCCAGCACCCACACTGGACGCGCACATGAAGCTCCTGGCTTCAGCCTGGCCCAGCCCTGGCCTTTAGGGCCAGCTGGGGAGCAAACCAGTGGATAGAAGATCTCTCTCCCTCTGTCTCTGTAACTCTTTCAAATAAATAAATCTTAAAAATAAAAGAAAATCATGTTGAATGTGTCCTGAAAGAAAGAGAGGATGAATGAGTTAGACTAATTGTATAGATTAATAGTTGAAGAAACAAATCAAAAAAACTTTTAAAGTTTTTTTAATATTTATTTATTTATCTGAAGGGGAGAGAGAAAGAGAACGAGAGTGAGCACACTAGAGTGTGCTTCGCTCCACTGGTTCACTCCCCAAATGACCACAGCAGCCAGGGCTACACCAGGATGAAGCCCGGAGCTTCTCCTTGGTCTCCCACTTGGGTGCAGGAGCCGAAACAATTGGGCTGTCTTCCACTGCTTTCCCAGGCGATTACCAAGGAGCTGGATTGGAAGTGGTGCATCCGGGACTCGAACCAGCGCCCATGTGGGTTGCCAGCACTGCAGGCAGAGGTTTAACCTTCTGTGCCACAGCGCCAGCTCCTAAATCCAGATTTCGAGCTTTGTATTTTCTAAACTATGAACGCTGAAATAAAGATCAGATGGCTGAACGTTCTGTGCCGTGCAGGACTGATGTTTGATTTGGATCCGTCTGCATGAACATTTGTGCAGCTCTCTTCCTCTGAGGTCAAGGTCAATCCCGACAACCAAGTGTCTCGGGTGCCTCTGGACGCCGGTGTGCTGCTCTCAGGCAACCAGAGAACCGGTCAGTTGTCTTCAGCAGGAATCCCAGTGTATTTGGTGTTTTTAGTAAATTATCTGGAGGGTGTGTGAAGGCCCTGGCGTCAGGCTTCCTGGTGCTGTCATCTGTCACTTTCACTTGTACTCTGGGCATGGATGTTAATTAGTTTCTATCGGGGAGTTAGGAAACCCCAAGGCCTGGCTCAGCCCACACCTCCGTCCCGGTGAAGCCCCGGGCTCCCAGCCTTCAGAGAGACTGTGAATCATTTCATCCTCCATTGCGCAGTTTGGTGTAACCAGCTGACTAAGCAAGTCCTGATCGTGCTCGGAGGAGACTTTTGAATTTAGGGACCAGTTATTCCCTGGAGATCGACAAACTTCTTTTGTGCCTGGCCAGCCGGGGGTGCTCTCGGCCCCGCGGGCTGTGGGCTTGTCACAGAAGGTGCTGCGTGAGCAGGCGTGCTTGTGTCCTAGTGTGTTCCCGCCCAGCCCTTAACCACGTTGTCTAAGGGGCTTGGGCCTCTGGCCAGCAGTTTGCAGTGGCAGCTAGGGATGGCCCTCATTTCCTTATCAGTATACATTATGAGGATACTTCCCAAGCCCCATGGAAAATGGCGTTAAAGTGGGTGTTTGTCATAGTGTATTTATAGCGCACATTTCCCGTGAGCTTACACACACCTTGTGTGCTGTAAATATCTTTATTGGAGTCTTGCTAAACCCCCAAGGCAACTCACAAACTCTCGTCCGCAGAGGCAGCTGGGGAAACAGACCCCAGTCAGTGTCTGTGGCTGATTCTCTCTTTTGCCCTGTCTGAGGTTCGGACCACATTAGTCGTCACCAGAAGCCGAGTTGTCGTTACTCTGTCTGTTCCCCTCAGTAGCTAACTGTCCTCTGGCTTCGGTCGGTTCCTCCTGGTTGACTGTGTATGTGCTGCCCACGCTCACTGGAGAAGGACTGGCTCCTCTGCCCTCGGGGCATCCATGCGTGGCAGCAAAGGGTGTGGAAGACACAAGTCCAGTGCCCTCTGGTCCTGCTCTCATCAGAGGGATCGGGTACTGACAGAGCACAGCTGGGAAGTCATGACTGTCCCGAGGGGGTCACACGAGGCTTTCTGTGGGAGTTCATCTAAAGTACAATTTCGCAGCTCGCCACAGAGAGGCTGAGACAGGTGCGCCAGGTGTGAAGGGAGCAGGTGGCCCAGGGTGCCCGGCTCACAGGTGGGGTGACTCCTATGCAGACTCTTGCCGCAGAGATGGCCGGGGTGGGAGGAGCAGCCTTCCCAGCTCTGTGAAAGTGGCTGCGGCAGGGGATGTTGGGGACTAGAGATCAGCTTTGTTCTGGGGTTATATGCACAAGCTTCAAAAAGATCATGGGAAGTGTGGGCCGTGAACCATCTCTGCATGGGTTTCAAACATTTTTGTACCAAATTAACCATTTCATTCTGTTCTGTATGACCTTTTCAGACCTCCTGTAACTGGTGTGACATAGTGACCAGGGGCCGGGACTCTGCCAGCTCTAGGGTGCCCTCCCGGGGCCCTGCCGTGGGTGCCTCAGGGCTCCGGTTCCTACCTGGCCAGGTGAGGCCGCCAGGCTTCCTGGTTTAGGAGGAGCAGCACCATCTGTTGCTACTGTCAACATACAACTGAGTTTTCATCAGGGAGTGTTGGAAACATTGTAACGAATGAATAATAAAAATGTTTTTAAACAATTCTAAGGAGGCTTGTTTATTTATGGCTGGACAAAAACTGGCACCAAGGGGCCACCCTGCATTGTTACACGTGCAGGAAATGGCACGCGCATTTGGCAATGGTGTTTAACCCAAAAGAGCTGTGCCTTAGGTGTGCTTCATGATGACAGTATGGGTGGGTGGAGAAATACACGCGCCAGTAATTGCACAGCCTCTCTGTCCTCATGTGCCTGTCCTGTTTACTTAGCAGAGAGATGTTTCTGGAGGTTGTCCTCAATTAGAACACAGTATAATGTTGTGTTTGCTAAATAACAATATGAGAAGTACATCCACCTCATCCAGTGAGCGCAGTGAGACACTGAAATGGAGGTAAAGTTACTCTCTATAATCTATGGAACAAATCATACTGTGTGAATGGCAGGTGCCTACAAAAATACATACATGTTTGTGTGTGTGTGGTACACACATGTACAGTCACATTTTTCTACATACATGACTTACATATGCACATATGATGTCTATATTAGAGACACCTAGCATTTGGAAGCGTGAGTTCTGTATTCTTTATCCTGCTATGTGAGGAATGTCTAGTCTACACTGCTTCAGGTGCACCTGCTCAATCCAAACCTCATGGGCGGTAGTGGTGTTAATCAGTGGCCGGGTGGTACAGTGGAGGATCAGGTGGTGGACAGGAGCAGGCTAAGCCATAGGTGAGGGCTGGGAGTTAGGTGAGGCTGGCTTCCTGAGGCCCTGTCAGCGTCCACAGGAGACAGGCAGCCCTCTCCCCTCCAGACCCTTCTCTGATGTCTCTGAACAGGCACCCTGTGGTGGCAGCCGTGTTCCTCACTTGTGTCAGCTCAGCAGAAAGCAGTCTGCAGAGGCACGGATGCCGCTGCTGAGAAGTGACACACGTCCATCATTCCTGCCTGGGGCCCAGCTCCATGGCCGCCAGGGTTTCCTGGGAGCCAGGGACACCCTTCAAGCACAAATGAAAACATTGTTTCCCGTTGCTGAGAACGCGTTTTCCTGGCGAGTGGTCGGACAGCGGTGTGGCTGTTTGCTTGCACATCTGCAGGCTGCCTTTTCCCGTCTATCCGGTCCCTGTTCCCCAGTAATGGGGGGGGGGCATGGCCTGAGGCTGGCAGGGTTTTGTGGGGGAGCTGGAGACGCAGGCTGGGCTCCCCTGTGTGCAGCCACAGCAGCACAGGCACCTGACAATGCTGCCCCGAAGCTGCAGCTGACGTGTGGGAGGGCGGGGCTGCAGGGCTGTGAAACCAGCCCTTGAACCTAGAGCCCCGTGTGGGGACTGTGCCCGTGCAGCAGGAGTTGTGGATCGGGATTTTCCTGGAGAGGCTTTGACCATTCAGGTTTTTCTTTGCGCTTTGTGAGGCCTCTGAAGCAGCGTCTGACTGGAAATCTGTGCGATCGCTCACTGCTTTTCTGTCCTGAAAGAAGAAACAGGCAGGTGGCCCAGCCGTTTCCTCCCTTGCAGAGGTAACACGAACGGCCAGGTCTCCTGCCGGTGAGGTTCCAAAACTGCCCACGACGCGGGGACATCCCAGCTCCCCTGCTGCTGCACTTGTGTCCCCCCTACCCCCATCTCTGCACCACCGCTCAGAGCGCACAGGGGTGGGCATCGAGACGGTGAGGGCACACGGCACAAGACAGGTAGAGAGTCAGAACCGCAGCTGCTCTTCCGTAAGTCAGGGGCTTGTTCTGTTCATGCCTTCGTTGTGTTGCTCACTGGTCTGATTTCCTCAGAGTTGCAGTGAGGTAACTTCCAGACTCCCATCTTGAAATCCAGGTGTTCGTTTTCCCACGTGAATTTTCCTCCGATCCTCTGGTTTTCTGTAGGTAAGCTTCGGGGATCCTCGAATGTGTTCCAGAAACGGTACTGCCAACCGTCACCAGGACATCCACAGTGCTGGGTCGTGTGCCTGTTTCTTCCAGGAAGCCTAGCTGTGCCTTGTGACGACCAGCACAGGGACTGATTGGCTGATTGTCAGGCCCGAAAGTGTTTATGCAGCAGCAGCTTTATGCTGAAATGGTTGTGCAGGCTCGGGAGATGGTGCAGAATTCTCCCTTGTTCTTCTCGTGTTGCACTCGCGCGTGGAATACGAATCGGGGCCAGGTCGCTGACTCTGGAGCAGCGCCGATAGCCAAGCACCCTCCGGCTCTGCAGCTCGAGTTCTTGCAGTTTGTGTTTCTGGACCCATCCAGAATCCGGCAGTGTTCACGGCGCTCCCGTCTCTGCTCCCCTTCAGACGGGGAAAGTTCTGTGGCTGCCCTTGTCCTTGGCAGCTGTAGGACGTCCCAGCTGTGTGACACGGTCTCATGGTTGTTACGTTGTAGGACGTCACTCCTGTGATTGTGTGGAGGTTGTTGCGTGGTAGGATGGCCTAACTATGTGATGTCTTCTCGTGATTGCGTGGACAATGTTCCGTTGCAGAAAGTCACAGCTGCGTGACATCCTCTCTGCGTTGTAGAATATCATAGCTGTGTGTGCGTGTGGTTGTGGGGCAGCAGGAAGCAGGGAAGACCATTGTGTCCCTCTTGGCCTGTCACACGACAAGTGCATGGGACTGTGCTTGACTACTTATATAAAACTGAATTGGCTGGTGCCGCAGCTCACTAGACTAATCCTCCGCCTGCGGCACAAGCACACCGGATTATAGTCCCGGTCGGGGCACCAGATTCTGTCCCGGTTGCCCCTCTTTCAGTCCATCTCTCTGCTGTGGCCTGGGAGTGCAGTGGAGGTTGGCCCAAGTGCTTGGGCCCTGCACCCCATGGGGGACTAGGAGAAGCACCTGGCTCCTGGCTTCGGATCGGCGCGGTGCGCCAGCTGCAGTGGCCATTAGGGAGTGAACCAATGGCAAGGGAAGACCTTTCTCTCTGTCTCTCTCTCTCTCACTGTCCACTCTGCCTTTCAAAAACAAACAAACAAACAAACAAACAACAACAACAGCAAAAACCAAACCAGCTCATGTTCCCGCTGTGCAATTGCCATGCGGCCGCTGTATTAGCTGTGAACAGAGTCACCTGTTTCTGCGTAGCTCCTTGTAGTTCCTTAACTGCACCTGCTGTAGTCCGGGCTTCGGCTTCCCAACCCCAGTCACTGGATACCCGGAACCCACCCATCCGCTCACTGGTCCTGTGGAGATTCTTGGATTAAAGCCGTTTGGTAACTGACGTGACTGCTCTACCTTAGGTTAGAGCCTCAGCGGAACGGTGGAGGCTGAGTGGCTGCCCGAGCCCTGTCAGACCAGAGCTCCTGGGGTGTCTTTCGGACATAATGGGCAGGGGGCGGGGCCTGGGCTCTCCCATCAGAAGCGGGTGCTGTGTGCCCAGCGAGGCCCACATGCGCCCAGACAGCACCTCTGGGACTGTCACCCACGTTCCTACTGAACTAGGGGTTAATAGGGCAGTAAAATGCTGACCGAGCAGCTCAAGGAAACTGTCTCATTCACTTCCCTTTATTTATTTATTTATTTATTTTAGCTTCTTGCTTCAGAATAGCGTTAAGTTTACAGCACAAACATCCCGAGGTAGTAGATGGTGCGAGCAGCTCTGGTGTTCACAGCTCATGGCAGTCACAGTTGCTGCTGCGGATGTGAGGGGAGGAGTCCCGGCCTGTGGCGGCTGCAAGTGGTTGTTGGGGACCAGGGTCCTGAGTGTGCGACTGACCAACGCCTGTCCCCCGGTGCACAGGGCAGGAACCTTTGCCTTCTCTGTTGGGGTTTTCACTAGGGTCTCAGTGCGCCTGCTCAGATGTGTGTCCAGGTACTCGTCCAGCAGGTAGCAGGCAAGGCTCCCTCTGTGCAGTGCGGGCTCAGGCACAGGGACCTGAGCCTGCGTCCCAGAGCTCAGCTGTTGCTCAGCCAGCGGGATGGGGCGCTGGCATGCAGACTCCACGGGGGAGAGTGCACGTGTGGCGCCCAGCATGGTGCACACCACCAGCCCTTCTCCATCAGTGTCCGGTGTGAACTTCTGTCTTCAAGTCATAGCTGCAAGAGTGCAGCATTGAGGCTGACCTGTGTGAAGCAAGATGGCCCCTGGTGAGCATCATGCACACCCCGGGACCTGAACTTGGGTCTGGCTCCCAAGACCACCCTTGGCAGGTCGGGCTACTCTTGCCCGCTGTCCCAGGCCCCTGCGTCGTGGGTGGAAATCAGCACCAAGGGGCTGCACCTGTCCTGTTCGTGTCGGTCACCAGAGGCCGATGGACGATTCGTGAGCCTGCAATGGAGCGCAGGTTTTGTTCAGCCCCTCCAGTGGCACCAGCTGTCGTAATTCGTGTTTTGACATCTCATTTCTGCGTCTGAGTCGATGCGGGTTCTCCTGGCAGCCACTGATGGCAGATTTTGGCTGTCGGTGGGATCAGCACGGTGATGAATGTGCCAGTGAGCTCGGTGTGTGGTGCGGCGCGGCCGGGCGACACCCAGGAAGTCGCCTGTCTCTCGCCACTTTAATTCCGACTCAGGCACTGGAGTGTTTTGTGCGTACCCTCAGCTCTCGCGTGGTTGAGGTGATTGGAAAGTGCCTGTTGCTGTCTGTGTGTGCACCACGCTTCATTAGCGGTGATAGATTTGGGAGGGCCGCGGAACTGGCACCCCGCAGTTTGCCGAGGGCAGAGGGAAGCGGACGTGGGGCGGTTGCTAAGCAGCCTGCTCTCCTGCCTTGTGGCTGAGCCCTGGCACCATGGAGAATGAATCCCCCAAGCCCAGGAGGCCTGACTGCCCAGTGGCCACCCCTCTCCTCTCGCACTCGGGAGGGAGCCCGGAGGTCACATTCCCCACCTGGCTCGGGCGCTGTACTCTCGCTCTGGGGCCAGCGGCTTCAGCTTCCTGAACTCCGGCTCGGTTCTCCCGAGCAGAGTCTAGGAATAAAGGTCGCCTCGGGTCTTCTTGTCGAGCCTGTGTGCTCTCACGGTCACTTGGGCGCCAAGGACAGCGAGCCTTGCAGAGGCTCAGTGACGGCCCCTGGTCAGCAGCCATGCGAGAGCTGGGACTGGAACCTGCTGTGGTTCGGAGGCCAGTGATCATCCTCTGGATGGAGCGTGATGGCTCTTCATGGCAAGCCCTGCCAACCTTGCTGTCTGCTGCAATGCTGCTCGGGGAGGTGGGGGCTGCCTCCGGCCGGGCAGGGGGCCGCCATCTGCAGCTAGCCCTGCTTCCTCGGGACAGGCGGGGCTCTCCCAGGCCGCAGCGGGGGCTCCTTTGTCCTTGTTCTCATGGGACGGTGCGGGTGTGGCGTCCGAGGGAGGAAGAACCCTGCCGCCCTCTGTGTGGGTTCAGGGCTGCCTGTTCCTCGAACACTCGCCTTCCTGCAGCTGGGGGAGAGTTTCAGCCGAGTGCGCAGGAGCCACACTCTGAGGTCAAGGTCAGGGTCTTTCTGGAGGTCACGGAAGGTTCTGTGGCTCGCCTCTGCCGACAGCTATGTGGCTGCGTGCGTTTTTGGGATCCTATCAGGCTGCACGTAGATGGAAGCATGTGGGAACAGGGAACATACATGTACATCTGTCGGGATTTCAGAGAAGGGCGCTGGCTGCCCCAGCTCTGACCTGGGGTAGTTTATGAAACCCGGACTTGGAGGACGCTCTTGCATCTCCCTCCAGCCGTCACTTAAGGGTGATGTACGGCCAGGAGAGCACAGAAGCTGCTGCCGAGGAGGTCCTTCGCGAGTGTTCACTGTTGATCATGTCCCTGGCCCTCCACGGCCTCGTCTCCAACTCCAGTGAGCATGTTAATTACAGACCCCTCAGGTTACTCCCTGTGCTGGTGGACACGCTACATACATGTCAGCTCTCAGCACAGCATCCTTATGCTCTGTGATAGTGGGCATGCTGCACATGTGCCCACCCTTGACGTTACTCCCTATGATAGTGGACATGCTACAGACATGTCAGCCTGCAACATTGTTCCCCGTGCTAGTGGACATGTCACACACCTGTCAGCCTTCAGCACGGCGTCCTTATATCTGTGATAGTGGGTATGCTACACATGTCAGCCCTTGGTGTTACTCCCCATGATAGTGGACATGCTACAGACATGTCAGCCTTCAACATTGCTCCCCGTGCTGGTGGACACGCTACATACATGTCAGCCTTCAGCACAGCGTCCTTATATCTGTGATAGTAAGTATTCTACACATGTCAGCCCTCGGCATTACTCCCTGTGCTAGTGGACATGCTACAGACACATCAGCCTTCAACATTGTTTCCCGTGCTAGTGGACATGCCACACACATGCCAGCCTTCAGCACGGCGTCCTTATATCTGTGATAGTGGGTATGCTACACATGTCAGCCCTCGGCGTTACTCCCCGTGCTGGTGGACATGCCACAGACATGTCAGCCTGCAACATTGTTCCCCGTGCTGGTGGACATGTCACACACATGTCAGCCCTCAGCACAGCTTCCTTATATCTGTGGTAGTGGGTATGCTACACACATGTCAGCCCTTGGCGTTACTCCCCGTGCTGGTGGACCTGCTACGGATATGTCAGCCTTCAACATTGTTCCCCCTGCTAGTGGACATGTCACACACGTGTCAGCCCTCGGCGTTACTCCCCATGCTAGTGGACATGCTACAGACATGTCAGCTTTCAACATTGCTCCCACTACTAGTGGACATGCCAAACACATGTCAGCCCTCAGCACAGCATCCTTATACTCTGGGATAGTGGGTATGCTACACATATCAGCCCTCAGCGTTACTCCCCGTGCTAGTGGACATGCTACAGACACATCAGCCTTCAACATTGTTCCCCGTGCTGTTGGACGTGCCACACACATGTCAGCCCTCGGCGTTACTCCCCGTGCTGGTGGACATGTCACACGCGTGTCAGCCCTCAGCACTGCTTGCTTACCCCTGTGTGATCTCTGACTTGCCACACACACGTCAGCATCACATGTCGCTGGCAGCATGAGATGTGGACTTGAGAACTCACGCACCACCAGCCACCTCGACGGAGGGGAGGCAGCTCCTGTGGCCTGGTGATGACATGGGCATGGGACCGCCCTGTGTCGCCCTGATGAAGTCCCTTCCTTCGATAGGACCGGGCACTCAGAGTCCTTGCGAGCCGTGTGCAGAGCCCAGATGTCCACTGGAGACGCACCTTGCCCAGCAGCAAACCCCAGCACCAAGGCCCAGGCCAGGCTTCCCGGATCGGGAGGCAGGTCCTTGGAGATAGCACGGTGACGACTGAAATCCTCTGGCTTTTATATAGACGAGGTTCTGTGTAGCAGAATGCGGAGGTCCAACACCCAAGTCGGGCTCTGCGAGAAGTCGGGGGGAAGGTGTCTGGTGTTGCCTGGCAGGTGAAGCCGCCGCCAGCAGTGACAGCTTCCCTTACAGGTGCCCTTTCATGTCCTGGCTGCTCCACCTCTGATCCAGCTCCCTGCTAGTGGCCTGGGAGTGCAGCACGAGGTGGACCAAGTGTTGGGCACCTGCCACGCACGTGGGAGACCCAGATGAAGCTCCTGGCTTCACTTAGGCTCAACCCTGGCTATTGCGGTCATCTGGGAAGTGAACCAGAGGAAAGAAGATAAATAAATAAATAAATAAATCTAAGGTTGGGGAGGGGTGCTTGGTGCAGGAATGAGAACATTGCTCAGGATGCCACACCGCGTGTTGGGGCCTGGGTGCGAGTCCTGGCTCCCCTCTCTGCTCTGGCTTCCTGATGATGCACACATTGTCAGGTGGCAGGTGCTGGCTCAAGTACTTGGGTCTCTGCCACCCACAGGGGGGCCCAGAGTGACTTCCCGAAGCACGGCTTCAGCCCAGCACAGCCCAGGTTGCTGGCTTTGGAAAGTCAGCCAGCTGATGGGAGATGTCTGTCTGTCTGTCTGTCTGTCTCTCTCTCTGCCCCCCTCTCCCCTGCCCACAGATAAATTAGAAGCAGCTGTAGTGGAAGACTTCTCAGTCTTCCACTTCTCAGTCCGACTCCGCTGGCCCTCAGGCTGTCTAGAATTTGCCCGCGGTAACTGAGCCAGGAAGGGCTGGACCCTGGGTTTTATTCTGGACTCCCTCTGCCTGATAGCGTCTAATTTCTGGATGGAAGTCTCACAGTGGCTGAACAGATTTCCATATGGACTGAAAGAGATGCACTCGGCCGGACCCATCACCCTGACTTCTGTGATCTGGGGGGGAGCCAAGCCCTGGGATTCCAGCTGAACACACCCGCTTCCTGGTTAGCAGACACCCTTTGCCAGGGGTCTCACCGGGGCCCCTCGTGTCTTCTCTGTGCTCTCAGACATTGGGGCCAGCGGTCCCTTGAGAGAACTCAGCTCTCATTTTCTCTGCATTCCCGGCAGGCTGCATGCCACCGTCTTCCCAGGGACACGGGGAGGGCATCACGTGGGGTGTGGGGGTGTGTCTGCACGTTAGATAAAAGCAGACCCGGATCAAGGAGACACCCAGCTCTGTTGTCTGAGAAGTGCCTGTGAGGCCACTGCTTAGGAAGCGGCGATTACCTGGACCAGTCACTGGCACACAAGTCGGCCTGATGGCTGGCGACCTCTGCCACCCAGCAGCACTGGGGTCTTTGTGGGCAGAGGCCCTGGCCCGTCACTTGTTGTAGTTTGCAGGGAGTGTCTGTTGACGGCCTCCATGCTCACTGAGTGCGTGCCACTCGTCCTGGCGTGGTTGGTACCTGAGCCGGCTTCTGCGTGCCACTCGTCCTGGCATGGTTGGTACCAGAGCCGGCTTCTGCGTGCCACTTGGCCTGGCATGGTTGGTACCAGAGCCGGCTTCTTCTCTCACTCTCCGTTCTGTTCCCTGCTTCCCAGCCGTTGTGATGGACTGCGTCACTCATTAGCTAATTGCAGAGTTGGAAAATGCTCAGCTGTGCACGTGGTGCTGGGGGTGACCCTTTGAAAAAGCCTTAAGAATGACCGCACTCTCCATAATAATCAGCAAGGAAACAGCCTCCTGGGAGAGCGGGGATCCACAGCCCTGCTGTCAGCAGAGCTCAGGTTAACACAGCTGCCTCCCCACAAAGCCTCGCCTCCCGCACCCAGGCCCTGTGCTCTGTCTGCTGCTGCAGAAGGTCGAGCTAAGAGGCAGAGCTGGTGTGGAGTACTTGACGGGGAAGGCACAGTGTGGAGCGGTGGCTCCGCTGATTTCTAGACTCCTGACCCTGGACACGTCCCCTCACTCTGCTGTTCCCGTCGTGGTGTGGCCCCTAGCTGCACAGAAGTGGGCATAAGAGCACACGCAGACTCACGGGAGAGGTTAGTTTCTCTTAGTCTCCGTGAAACGCCGACTCCTCATAGCCTGCTCCATTTGTTAGTCCGTGGCCCTCTTACGTGTCAGTGAAGGAAGCACAGGTCTCTACCGGGGAGCGGCACAGTGGGCGAGGTCGCCATGGTGACACGGGCATCCCACGTGGGAGTGTCACACTTCTGATACAGCTTGCTGGAAATGCACCTGGGAAGACGATGGATGACCCAGGCCCTGTGTTCTGTCTGCTGCTGCAGAAGGTTGAGCTAAGAGGCAGAGCTGGTGTGGAGTACTTGACGGGGAAGGCACAGTGTGGAGCGGTGGCTCCGCTGATTTCTAGACTCCTGACCCTGGACACATCCCCTCGCTCTGCTGTTCCCGTCGTGGTGTGGCCCCTAGCTGCACAGAAGTGGGCATAAGAGCACACTCAGACTCACGGGAGAGATTAGTTTCCCTTAGTCTCCGTGAAACGCCGACTCCTCAAAACCTGCTCCATTTGTTAGTACGTATCAGTAAAGGACGCACAGGTCTCTACCGGGGAGCGGCACAGTGGGCGAGGTCGCCATGGTGACACGGGCGACCCACGTGGGATTGCCACACTTCTGATACAGCTTTCTGGAAATGCACCTGGGAAGACGATGGATGACGGCCCAAATGCCTGAGCCCTGCCACGTGCCTGGGGAGCCAGGGTGGCATTTTCGAATCCTGACTTTAGCTTTGCCAGCACCTGGCTGTTGTCGCCGTCTGGGGATGAACTGGTGGATGGGACATCTCTTCCCTCTGTATCTCCTTCTCTGTCTGTCACTCTGCCTTTCATATAAATACGTCTTTTTGGCAAAAAGTGACACATCCGTGTGGTGGGGAGGCAGGGGTTGAATTCCCCCCCAGGTCTGAACGGCAGTAGTAACGAACATTCACTGCACGAACATTCACTGCACGCTGTGCCGGCGGAGCCTCCCGGAAGCTTCCGGTGTGGGTGTCACTGCACCTGCAGACAGGCAGTGTGAGTGTGCGGTTTCCGCGGAGTCAGATAACGGGTGGAAGAAGGCAGCGTGCTGGACGACCCAGCGTTTCCTCGCTCTGCCTCACTGCCCTGAGCTCTGACATCCGCGTTCTCTGTCGGAAGCTCATCTGGTTACTGGCGTCACAGGAACTCGCCGACTGCAAGGAGAAAGCCGAGGGGAAGTGGGTGCCCCCGGCCTCTGTGGAATGCGTGTGCGGGGTCTGTGCACAGAGAGACGGCGTCTGCTCAGGGCCTCCCTGACCGCATCTCCCTGTAGCCTTGAGAATCACGGCCGGTCCCAGGGCTGTGCTGCCTGGGACAGGGATGGCTGCTAAGTGCCACCTCTGTCCCACTTCCTACCTCCTGTTCACAGGGGCCTGGGAGACGCACACCCCTGTCCTCCCCTGCAGTGCCCTGGGGTTGGAACACGGTCGATTCCCAACTGCATGGGTCACCGCCTTGCTGTGCTGTGGCCTGGGTGCTCCCTGGCTCTCCCAGCTTCCTGTCTGTTTGTATTCCTAGTCGCTGGGCTGGGGTTGCCCCACTCGGCTCAAGCCCAGAGCCTTGTTGGATGCCCTGCACCAGCCAAGCCCGGCTCCCTCAGCATTGCCAGTGGCCCTAGGGCACACCTGGCACCTGTGGCCAGCTCCTGGCTGCTCACCCCTCGCACGGAGCACACTGGGAGGTCCCCCTCACCTCTGCACACAGCCCCACCCACCCCTGCCACTGGCAATGCACAGCCCTGTCCCTGGGCTGGATCAGTGCCACTCAGACCTGGCCCTGCCTCTGGACTCTGGCAAACCAGGACTGCACTGGGGGAAACTGAGGCAGGCTTCTGTTCTCAGGACTTCCGTCTAGGTGTTCAGTGGGACTGTGAGGGCCAGGGCTGCGTGAGGATGGGTGACCGTGTCCACTGTTCAAGGCCCGTGTGCCTGCCTGGCTTCGTCAGGGGGCCTGAGCTGTCTGTCCCGGGCAGCACTGTGGCTGGAGCGGAATTCCGCCTCCCTGGGGCAGGCAAAAGGAGCTCAGAGCTGCAGGGGGCCCCGTCGCCACCATAACCCGCCTCATCCCCCAGCTTTCTCCGGGGCCGTGGCGGCTATGCAGTGCACCCCGGTCTCCGCTGAGAGTCAGGAATCTTCTGCTCCTGCCAGGAAACCTGGTGCCTTGGTTACTGCTGTCAGCGACCCCAGCGCTGCTGAGGAGCCCACCCGAAAGTAAACAAAGCCGAGAGGGGGCTGGGCTTCCCCCATCCTCAGAAACCCACCCCACCCAGCGTGTGAACGCTGTGAGCAGCGTCACAGCCTGGGTTCATTCTCCACGGTGTAATTGGATACGTGTCCCCAGCTCCTTTTAATTGCTTTAAGAAACTGCCTCGCATTGTAGATCAATCCTGAGGTCTGAGATGACATTTCCCTTGCAAAGTTAATTATTAATACCCTGATAATTGGCTTGATACGTCAGTACCTTCCATTGGTCAGCACATGCTGCTTCTGTGAAGTGACCTGTTGGCCAGGCCTGGCCGGGCAGCTCCGAGCACCCCAGCAGAGCCCCCCGAGCAGGGCTGGAGGCCCCTCTGTCCTCACCTTTGGTCCTGCGGCGCTGGGACGATGGGCTTCCTGGTCAGCAGGACGATGTTGCTGACTGTGTGGTCCGCGTGCACCCAGGCACCCTGGGTGACGTGGGTGGTACTGGCCCCAGTCTCATCCACGCCCATGTCTGTGCCGGGAGGCACAGCGAGATGAGGAGCCCCGGGAGCTTAAAAACACTGAGGCTCCCACGCCATGTACAGATACTGCAGCACCACACTGTTTACCATAAATAGATGCTGTTTTTCTCTGTTAGTTAAAAAATAATATACTCTTAAATTGTTGAGAGGCCAGTATTGTGGTGCAGGGAGTAAACCCACCGTCTGCAAGGCCAGCATCCCACGTGGGCGCTGGTTCACGACCCGGCTGCTCCAGTTCCAATCCAGCTCCCTGCTAATGCTCCTGGGAAAACATCAGAAGATGGCCAAGTCCTTGGGCCCCTGCACCCACGTGGGAGACCCGGAAGAAGCTCCTGGCTCCTGGCTTTGGTCTGGCCCGGCCCTAGCTGTTGTGACCATTTGGGGAATGAACCAGGGGGTGGAAAATTGATTGATCTCTGTCCTCCTCTCTGTGTAACTCTGCCTTTCAAATAACTAAATCACATATGCATGGAAAAGCTGAAGTGTGTGCTGGGCTCCAGTGATGACGCCTGCTATGTGTTCCAGGCTGCGTGGCCTTGAGCAGGGAGGTCCCTGTGCTGCTGCTGTGGAGTGAGGTCCGGGAGGACAGAGGGGAGCCCTGCCATTTGGGGGTGGGGGGCCCAGTGCCTCCACGGGGAGGAGCTTCAAACTCAAGGACTTCTGGAGTGTGTGCTGGGTGGGCTCTGGCCCGGTGGTTCAAACGCCCACATCCCACACTGCAGGATCCAGCCCTGGCTCCTGACCCAAGCTTCCTGCCAGCGCATACCCAGGAGGCAATGGTGACCGTTCAGATCACTGGGTTCCCCCAGCGCCACCTGTGTGGGAGACCTGGCCTGGGCTGCTGGCTCCCAGCCTCAGCGCCAACCCCGCCTGGCCGTTGTGGGCACTCGGGGAGTAACCAGCAGATGGGAGCTGCCCCTCTCTCTCTGTCACCTCTCTCCTCCCTCTGTCTCTGCCTTCCAAATAAATAATATGTATTCTTAATTTTGTAGAAATTAGAGTTAAAAGATGTTTACTTTGCTACAAAAATTTTTGAAGTTCATGCATGTTTTTTTGTAACATGCATTTTCATAAGCTTTTGTCCAGGGGTTTCAGAATTTTTTTACACCAAAATAAGCTGCCCACGACCCTCTTGAGGCTCCCTGGCACGTGTGCAGGCGTGCAGGCTGGGAGACAGCTGGGGCGGGGGAGGGGAGGCGCCCTGGGGTCGGCGTCTCCATCAGGCCATTGTCTTCCTTGCAGCCTCTCTGTACTTTAACCAGGTTTCAAGCAGGACACTTCCAGACGTCTGTGGGGAAAATGGAGTTAAAAGTCAGCTTACGTTTACGTGAAAAAAATGGAAATTCACGCTCAGTTCTTAAAATATATACATACATATATATATATAATACTTGGTTTCCTTGTATTGGGGAGAAAAAATTGCAGCATTTATTTTTACCCAAGTAATCTTATGCTCTTAATCCCAGTTTGCATGACCCTGTTGCCCTTGTATGCAGAAGTGGAGGGTGTTCCGGTAGACTGGAAGGTGCGTCCACTCCTGCAGCCCCTGGTCTGCCCACACCCAGGGGCCCTGGGCGCGAGGAAGGATGTGCCCCCCTGCAGAGGGCCAGGCCCGTCTGCCCCCTTCCATGCTCCGGCCCGCTTTCCCGGACTGCGCACACAGCAGCGAGCCCTCTGGTTCTCCTGCTCTCGGAGCCCTGGGAAGAGCCTCAGTTCCCAGCCGTGCTCTGGGTGTGGCCGAGTGGACGAGCAGCCGGGGCAGCACAGCAGCCCCTGGGTGCCTGTGTCTGTGGCATTTGAGAAAAACACGCAGAGCAGAGGGAAGCAAGAGCTGGGATGACGGGGTGGCCGCGGTTAGGCCGCACCTGATTCTGTTCTAAGAACCAGGACTGCTATGTAGGGTCCCTCTGTGCTCGGCGCCTCATCCAGTCCCCTGGCCACTCTTCTGTGTTTGCTGTGTGTGTGTGAATGTGAGAGTGTGTGGACGTGTGTGAGTCTGAGTGTGTAACTGTGTGTCTGTCAGAGTGGATCCTGATGTGAGAGTGTGTAGTGAGTATGTGTGTGTGTGTGTGAGACTGTGTGTGTTAGAGTGGATCCTGATGTGAGAGTGTGTATGTGAGTATGTGTGTGTGTGATTGTGTGTGTTAGAGTGTATCCATACGTGAGTGTGTGAATGTGAGAGTGTGTGTGTGAGGGTGTATGTGTGTGTCAGTGTGTGTGCATCTGTGTGTGTTGCGTCTGTCTGACAGTGTGTTTTATATTGAGTGTATGGGAGTGTGTGTGTGTATGTGTGAGTGTGACTGTCTCATCTTTCAGAAAATAACACTAAGAAGGGGCTGGACACTGAGGGCCTGGGGACAGCTGGTGGGGCCCAAGCCGCACGAGGCCTCCAGCTGGCCCTGGCCTCGGCACGGGTCACTGCGTCGTGGCCGTGGGCTCAGGTCAGCGCCAGCCCCTGCCCTGAGTGTTTGGGTGAGCAGCAGGCGAGGACTGCTTCTCCCTTCTCCAGTCCATCTGCAGAGATGCGAGCAGACTCGGTCCCCGATCTCACGGGTCCTCTCTTCCTTCCCACAGGTTAAGCTCACTCCTCGCTGGACCTGAGACTCCTCCGACCTCGGGAGCTGAAGATGAGGTTCCCATGGGAGCTGCTGGTCCTGCCATCTCTCTCCTGGTGCCTCGCAGGTAGCGTGCATTCCAAACTCCGCCGAGTAAAGTCGGCATTGTGCACCCCCCTCCCCGGCAAAGGGGGCCTTCCCAGAGGTCAGGGGCGACAACCTGCTGGCTGCCTACGTGGCCCCAGATAGGTGCCTGCCTGGCTGGTGCATTAGAGTCCTGAGAGTCAGCGTTTAGTCTTACAGTTGTTGATGTCGTTTGTGCCAGTGCTCAGTGGCACAGATTGGACAGTGACACCGATGGTTCTGTCTGCAGCCCTGGCTAGCTGATGTCTGTGCGTGTGATGTCTCTGTTGATGGCTCCTGGCTTCTCATGCATTGCTATGAGGTTTAAGTACCAGCCAGAACGGCAAGTGACGGGAGGTCTCTCCCACGTACTGCTGACCCACCACTGCCACTGGAGAGGGTTTGCAGAGTGCATATGGCTGTGTGCTGCTTTCTACGTGGTCCGGAAGGCGCAGGCCCTGCAGGGCTCGTGTGCAGAATGAGTGTCGAGTGTCAGGAGTGGAACACAGCTGGGGAGCTGCTGTCCAGGTTGAGACGCTGTGCGGCCTTCCAAGATTTCGAAAATGAATGCGGATAACTTCTTTCGTTGTTCGTGATGTCTGGTCCACGAGTGACCCCTGGATATATTTGTATTTTTACAACGTGAACAGAAGTGAATTTGGACCCCCTGCTCCTCTGGCGTTTCTGGGTGCCCCGTGCTGAGCCCTGCCCTGTCCTGGAGTCTGGGAGCACAGCCCTGTGCAGGGCAGGCCCGGCTCCTGCTCTCTCAGAGCTCCTGGGGCTCCTGGCATCTCTTGGCAGCTGAGATACAATCTGAGATGACATCTAGGGGTCACCCCCTCCACGCCGGAGGCCCTGCCACGTGCCTGGACCCTTCCCCTGGGCCTGTTTCTCTGGCTCTGAGAATCTGAGCAGAGGGAGAGCGGAGGGTCAGACTCCACCCCACCTGCCGTCAGGGTCACTAGCTCACTGCGGCAGACTTACTCGTGGAAGTTTGGGCTTCACCCTCACTGTGTTTTCCTGAACGTGGGTGGTCACTTCGTGTACGTGGCTGTAGCCCGAGTGCCCAGCCCGGAGGAGCCGGTCGTGGCCTGACGGCTCTGTGGCTGGAAACAGGCTAGTGTTTCTGGGAGACTGCGGGTCCCTCCCTGGGTTTGGAACCTCTGTTCCCAGCTCGGGCTGCGCCTCAGCGGCCCTGTCTGCTTTCCCGACCCTTGCGGCTCCAGATCTTACATTACGAAGTGGGGACCTCACTGCTCTGTGTTTAGTGACAGCACGGAGGATGCTGAGCCGACACCGGGAGGTGAGGGGGTGAACCGCGTGGGAGCCGGCAGCCCCGTCGGTCACGGTCATGGCTAAGCTGGGGTTTACCCCCACGCCTGCCCCTGTACCTTTGGTGTTCTCTCAGTGTTCTGTGTGTGGGGGGTGTATTGCCAGTTGTTTCAAGCCTGCTTTGTGAGCTGTTTTCCATGACATTGATATTCCCTGCCATATGCCTCCTGTGGTATAGGTGAAGTCAAGCTATAATTAATGTTTTTGTTTTCTTGCTATTTGTCTTGATTTCATTAATTTACACAGCACTCGACCCTCAGAATTCTGAACAGATTTCTGTAACTGCTCATTCCGCTCCTTTTGTGCATCACCCATAACTTTTCCCTACTTCCTTCGACGTGGGTTTCTTGGCAAGGACGGTATTTATAGCCACTATGCTTAGCATGTTCAGTGAACCCCAAATACATCGCTCCCACATAGGACCAAGGATGCAAGCAGGCTGCAGGCGGATCCCACACAGGTGCAGCTCCCGGGGTGGGCCGATCACGTGTGTGTGTTGAGGAGTAATTTACAGCCCTGTGTGACCGCTCTTCTCTGTGGACAGACTGGCCAAATGCTAGACCCATCGTCAGAGCAGACAGCAAAGAGCACTCACAGCGCTGGGACCAGTGGTCTAGCAGCTCCCTTAGTAAAGCATCCATTTTATTATTTCCACCAGCGAAGACCCCAAATCACAACAGCCCCCACCTAAAGGAGCCAGCAATCACGGTGGTGGAACCACGCAGCCGGGCGGGCCGGTGCCTGCGGGAAAGCGACACTGCACCGTGGCCGCTCTCCTGTTTGTGGTCGTTCTGATTCACAATGTCCCTGTTCATTCTTTACCATCACCATCTTGCCAGTGAATACGGTCCTCATCGTTTTAAACAAGAAGAGCAAAACACCTGTGTGAAGCACTCTGCAGGCTCAGCCACGCCCATCACCCCCCACGGTGGCTTTGCTGCTGGCGACCACAGGGCTCTGGCACGAGCCCTTCCTCGTGCCAGGAGCTCCCGGGTGGCTGCTTTGCGTCTGTGCTGAGTGTCACCTCACTGGTGAGGATTTCCTGACCATGGTAATAGTTGAAACAGCAATATTCCCTTTTACCCCTCTACGGCTTAGTGGTTTTTTTCAGAGTTCTCATCAATGTCTCCTAATTATAGTTTCATTGCTCGCTGGGTCGTGTGTCTTTGCCTGCTGGATTATGCCCTTGACGAGGGCTTCCTTGGGGACTGTCTTCCCTGCTCCCTGCTCAATCCCTGCATCAGGAAAGTGCCGGCACCAGTGCCATTCAGGGCACGTGCATGGACTGAACAAGTGCTGCTCGCTGGACACTCGCATCTCCAAGGGCAGCTGTGCCATGGACGCAGCGTGCTGCGTGGTCACCTGCACACTAAGCGAGTGAGCCGCGAGTGACACCACCCCGTGCACGCTGTCAGAATCAGCGTAAGTGTCGGAAGTTCCGGGCGGGCCTCGGGAACCGCACAGCAGGTGCTGGTGGGCAGTGCACCCTCGCCTGCTTCAGAATTCACCGCCTCCAGGGAAGAGACTTCCCTCAGACCTGTCTCAGGGACAGGTTCTCTGTAACCCTGTCCAGGGGCTGACGTCGGCCAGCGGGGCGTGGGAATCGTAGGCACGTGTTGGGTTTCCCATGTTCTGCATAGATCCTTCGGGACTCTCAGGGGGATCGTGTCCCGGTCACCCATGGTGGCTCCTGCTATTCCTGTGTTCTTCACCCCTGCCTCCTGGGACCACCTCCCCCCAAAACTGGCTGCTCCCAAGTCCTCTGTTCAGGCTCTGCTCTGGGGGCAATCCAAGCTGGGAAGAGGCACACACCCATCAGAAGCTCCGAGGCAGCCTAGGCTTGGTCCTGCCTGCAGTCGAGAGGAAACCAGAGAGCAAGCACCTTGGACCAAGGCCACTAGAGCTGCCTGCATCTGCAGGTCCCTGTCTCTGTGCAGGGCTGGACCTAGTATATGGGGCTGTGAACACATCTGTACACGCACATGTCCTGCCGCACACGTGTCTAATATACAGTTACATCTGTAATATGCACACACGGCTATACACTTACATCTGGAATATACAGACACTGCTGCACACTCACAGCTGTAGTCATGGGTGCACACTTACAGCTGTAGTTGTGGGTGCACACTTACAGCTGTAGTCGTGGGTGCACACCCTGCTACTGTTGTGTCTGCAGACAGCATTGTGCTCTGCAGCCACGGAGCTTCATTGTTGACCCTTTGCTAACTCCTCAGGCAGCAGCTGGCTGAGCCCTTTTGCCCGTGGCATTGATTTTACACCTTAGTGTGAGGAGAGGGTTGAGCAAGTGGTCTTTAGAGACCCTTTCAACTCCAGGAATCTACAGTCCTCTCTGCACACAGGTTAGGCTAACCCTGGAGTCCCCTCCAAGCAGCAAGGAGTGTCACACGGATCCCATGCCTCTCCGTGTGGGACAAATTCTGTTCACATGGGCAGCATTTGGAAGGGGGGTGGACAGGCTGCTCCATGTGTTCCTGTGCAGCAGGAGGCGAGAGGCGTGTGAAACCCTCACCATCGAGCACAGAGACAGATGCGTGGTGCGTTCCCGGCTGATCTGGGTTTCAGCGAGGCTAAGTTTACCCCCATCTCCACGGCGCAGTTTACCAACTTCAGCAATCATCTGTCTTCAGGACATGCGTGTGTTCCAGACGCCAGCGTTTTCTTGATTTGCTCAGTTACTGTGGCAGCTGTGTGTGGGGGTCGGCGTGGGGGATGGAGAGTGTTCACAGAGGGGAGCCGGGGGCACCTCCTGGGTCTGCGGTGGGAAAACAGGAAGCCATAGGCCCAGCCCTGAGCCAGCAGGGGCAGGGCGCCCATCCCCTTCACAAGGAATCCCAGGCTCACTCGTGTTTTGTCACTGAGATCCATGTGGGCCGTGCGTGGTTCTGTTACTCCCGGGAGTGCAAGCCCACAGTGGGAGCTCCCAGCATTGACGCTGATGATAAGACAGGTGAGCACAGTGTCTCCTCGTAACCCAAGGCCCCGCCCTCACACGCTGTCCCTTCTTCCTAATACACGGTGTCCACCACCGTGGGCAGCTACAGCTGCATGCACTCAGGGACCCCGAGTCACAGCTGGAAGAGGAGCTGCCCCTGTGCCCCACCGTCAGGGCAGCCATACCTGTGTCCCCCACCGTGGCGGGCGGCCACCTCAGATCTTGCCAGCCTGACCTGTACCACGGTCAGGTGTAATAGTCCAGGTCCCAGGACTGTTACACTCCACTGCCCAGAGTAAACAGGAAAACAGGAAAGATTCCAAGAACTCCCTGTGCAGGACAGATATTAAATCTAGTTCCGTCTCTGTTCTTGCTGAAGTCACATTTAATTAAGACCAGGGAATGCTGAGTCTGTGTCAGTTTTCATTTAGCTACCAGGAGGCAGGGTCTCGCAGCGACCTCTCCCTTATTGTTTCTGAGAGAGACGGGCTGGCAGCGCACGTTCCATGGAGGGTTCCAGCAGACCCTGCGTTCCCTCGTGGTCCCCGGCTGGAAGAAGTGAGGCAGGAGTTGGATTTAGCCTGAAGAGATCTAATAACGAAGCTGCAAAACAGCAACTCTGGTGATGAAAATTCTAGGAAAGAAGGGGGCAAGTGTGCAAGAAAACAATAAATAACAGGCGGACAACTTATTTTCCATATCAGCCTAAGTACGTAAGCCCATTTCACGGTGGGAAACTAGAAATCCCTAATAAAGATGTTGAAGCAAATGGAGAAAGCGCAGCGATTTCAGATCCCCGGTGGCATGGATACAGAGTAGCAGCACGACCCAGAAGTTGTTAGATACCCAACTGGAGACGTTCCCTGCGGCAGGATCATTAGTGGCTCCACTGGACGAGCTCAGCCGAGGAGCTGCGTGTCTGAGCTGTAAATAGAATGAGAGGTGGTCAGCCACTGAGTCTGGGAGCCATCGAGGGACATGGGAGCTCAGCTGACCGCCCAGCGAGAGCAGAGGCGTGGAATGCAAACCTGGGTGTGCTGAGAGCTGAGCCACCACCGGCTGCAGACCCACAGCTCAGTTCTAAGCAGAGGAAGCTGCCGTCATGGCCATGAAGTATCCGGTTCTCAGCACAGAGGCTGGGGGCTTCCTCAGCAGGGGGACTTATGCTGAGCTGGCTGCCTCCTTCCTTCCGTCTGTCACCTGACCTCGCCCAAAGGAACGTCTTTGGATAATGAGGACCTGACCTGCTTCAGTTTGTCCAGGGGTGTGTGTGCGTGTGTGTCGCACTCAGGAGGGGTCTGTCTTTCTATGTGGGTTGTCAGTCACTGTTTCTATCACTGTCAGCCAGCCAGGGAGCATCCTACACCCTCATGGGGGCGACAGCCAGGACTTTCAGCATCTGCCTAGGCCACAGGTGCCCGGGCGTGGGGCCCAATGGGGACAGCTCCCTGGAGGCCTGAGTCCAGGCAGGTCTCTGGGATGGATGGTGCTCCCAGGAGGTCAGCATTTGAAGCAGATGGGGGTGAAGGATCAATTGGTTCAAAATGCATTGCCCAGAGAGGACACACTCACACATCCACAGAGGCTAGACCTGAGAAAGTCCACAGCAGCCTTTGAACTTGGGTCTGGACTGCCCCCCTGGCCCCAGCCTGGGCTTCCACAGTGACAGTGATGCCGGTCCCAACACGGCCCTGGCCTCGGGTGGCCGGCCAGCCTGTGAGGTACCAGGGAGCCATGGGTCTCGGGGTGCAGCTGTGCGCCTACAGCCACAGTGCTGCCTGCTGGGGGTTCTGCGGCCACAGCCTGCACCTGCAGCCAGGGTCTGTGAGTTTTCACAGGCCCTCCGTGGGATGCTGATGCCGGGTTTGGGCGCCAGATGTCCCGTCCCGTGGGACGTCAACTAGGGCCAAGTACCTAGAATGGGGAATGAAAGGGACAGGAGACACAAAGATGGCAGCAAGACTCTTGTCTGTTCAAGCTGCACTTTTTATTTTTCAACCACACAGTTATATATCATAAAGGCAGTGTGTCGGGTGGGGGAAGGAGGGGCGTCTAGGAGGGTAGTACATGGGGCGGAGAAAGGAGGGGGAGCTTATCTTGCAGCTGCAATGCTTGTGAAAGTAGGCGAAAGGTTACAAGTGCAAGTAGGGGAAAGGTTACAAGGTCTTAAGGCACAAGGTCACACAAGGTCACGTTATCAGTACTCTCTGGTCTGGGCTGTTTTAGCCCTGCCTCAGTTGTTTTCCACTAAGAGGCCACATGCTGCGTGGTCCCTGACAGCCAGGGATGGCAGGAGAACCACAGTGTGTGTCTGGAGAGCAGGTGAGGCTGCCCAGCCCCACTTCTGCCGCTCAGAAGCTAGTCACCTGCTCAAGGTGACCCCGATGTCACAGGCAGTTGTGATGTGCGGCGTGTGCTTTGCTCGCTCCCTGCTGTGGGGGCTGCCTTTTAGCCCAGCCAGGCTGGCTATCGGAGCTCCGTTCTGCTCCCCTCACAAGAGCTTGGGGGGCGTTTTACAGTTGAGGAGGTGTCCTGGCCGCAGGTGGAACCTCAGTGTCCTCGGCAGCGTCACCTGCTGCCCGTGCCCACAGGTGTGATGGTGGCCTTAGTCCCTGTGCATGTTATAACGCAGTGGGTGCACAGGAGCTCCAGCTCCCGAATAGAACGCTGGTCCCCGGTGTGGCATTTACAGCTGGGAGGTCACTCCCACCTTTGCTCTTCCTAGATGTGAAACCTCACAAAGGTGAGTCAGGACAGGTGGACAGGGCAGAGGGACAGAAGGAGCAAGAGGAGCATGTCCTCCTTAGCCTCTGAGCGAGTCCGGTTGCTCCTCTGACTTCTCAGGTGTGAATTCTGCTGTTAGGTGGTGGGCGCAGTTTTCACATCGTCCCTGGTGGCTTCTGGGGTTGCTTTGTGTCTCTGTGGAGTAATCAGGAACCCGTTCCCGTGAGGGGAAATCGTTATTTGTTGTGGAAACGGCTGCGTCAGAGGGAGGGGCTCTCTGTTCACACCCGGGTGAGAGCTGACTTCCAGGCTCTGCAAAGCAAGCCCGGGCACAGGGCCACACAGCCCTGTCAGGGCTGAGGCTGTGCCGTGCCGCCCCATGAAATGTGACGAGTGATGCCGACTTCCGGGCCCGGATGAGCTTGCCGGGGCCGCCGTAACAACCAGGCACGGCGGCAGCGTGCTTGATCGTGGTTCTTGAGGCCGACAGCACCCTGACTCTCAGGTCCACGTGTGCCCGGCTCCTGCTGCTTGTGGTCCACACAGCAAAGCTCGGCTCCGCCCTGCCTCCCTGTCCTTGTCACCACCTGCTCTGTGCCACGGCTCTGCCCTGGGACCTGGAACAGCAAGTGCTGCGTTGGCAGTTCTTACACGGACACCATTGGTTAAATTGGACATCATAAGTTGGTTTCACCTGTTTCCTTTCGCTTTTGAGAAGTGAGAGTGGTAAAAGAGGGAAGACGACTTCACGCCTGGTCCTCCATTCCTGGTGCCCAGTGTTGCCTTAACAGCTGAGAAGTCCCTCCCGCCTTTGCTCGTCTTCGCAGATGTGAAACCCTGCATAGTTGAGTCGGGACAGGTGGAGAGGGCAGGGAGCCCCTGCAGAGACCCTCAGCCCAGGCGCAGGGGGCCGAGTCGCAGAGCAGGGCAGGTGGACCGTCCAGTGTGCTTGCAGAGAATCCTGGAACTGGATGTGTGAGCACAGTAACAACTCATGTACGTTCTGGGGGCTTGGATCACAGGCATGCGAGCTGCATCTCAGTAGAAAAAATAATTAAATCTTCTGAGGAAGAGCCCAGCAGGAGTTTTCCTGTCTCTGGAGAGGGATGGACTGCTCTCAGCAGTGGGAGTCACCGAGGACCAGCCTTGAACACGGGTGCAGAACCGCCCGCCCCAGCTCTGCTGAGTGACAAGCTCTCCGATTAGCCCAGAGTCTGCAGATAGGCATTGATGGCAAGAAACCCAGGTTTCCCAGACTCTGCCTCCAGCCGTGTGCATGCACTGCTGTCAACCAGATACCCACACACAGTGCTGTCAACCAGACACCTGCATACACACTGCTGTCAAACACCTGCACTGCTGTCAGTCAGACACCTGCACATAGTGCTGTCACTCAGACACATCCACATATACACTGCTGTCAACCAGACACTCACAACCTGTGTTGCCTGCCAGATACCTGCACACTGTGCTGTCAGTCAGACACCTGCACACAGTGCTGTCAGCCAGACACCTGCACACAGTGCTTCAGACATCTGCACACACTGTACTGTCAAACACCCATACACTGCTGTCAGTCACACCTACACACAGTGTTGTCAGACACCATACGCACTGCTGTCAGACACCCACACATACTGTGCTGTCAAGCACCCACTCACACTGCTGTCAGCCAGGCACCTGCTCACACAGTGCTGTCAGACACCCGCACACAGTGCTGTCAGTCAGACACACACACATACATTGCTGTCAACCAGACACTCGCACACTGTGTTGTCTGCCAGATACCCGCACACTGTGCTGTCAATCAGAGCCCGCACACAGTGCTGTCAGCCAGACACCTGCACACACAGTGCTGTCAGACACTGTGTCCCGGCCCCCACTCAGGGGACGGGAACTGAGCATCAGCCTTGGGAAGGAACGTAGGCAGCGGCTCCCCAATTCCTAAGTTGATGATGCCAAAGGCAGAAACTGAACCCGATCGTGCTGTAGGAGGTGAATCCAGTGTGAGGTCCTTCCTTGGCCCCCAGGACCCTGGCCTTGGCTGGAGGCTGTCTCCTGAGTGTGTCAGGAAAGCTGGCGTTGGGCCCAGCCTCCACCTGTACAGCCCAGCCCCCTGGGATGCCCTGCCCGCTCTGCCTCACTGTGCACCGCGAGTCTCCACAGGCTGAGCCAGAGCCCTCCTTCCCTCCGGGCACCTGTCTCCCGTGTCCTCCTGGGAGAGGAAGCTGACTGAACCAGGCATCGTCTCTTCTTGATAGGAGCCTTACTGAGATCATTGACATTCCGTAAACGGGACCGAATGCAGTGTGCGTTCTGATGAGACATGACCTCACGTAAGGCCAGCAGCATACCAGGATGATGGATTTGTAGGTAAATCATAATGGTCACCACCCTCAGTGTCCCTCAGCAAGTGCCCCCCTCCCCCACAGTGTGGCCACGGTGGCACTGGCACTACATTTAAGAACACCATGAATGGGAATGGACATCAGTGATGTCACCACCAGCATAGCCGTGTGAGAGCATGCTTGTGTTATTAGCTACTCTTCCCAATCCCATGATGTGTGCGTGCCGTGCGTGATACACATGGATTTACCTGTATAGGGAGAGAAGAGCATTCTCTGTTATCTTCTAAGTGGGCTTCGCTGGTTCTTGACCGTCTTAGTACTTGCTGCAGCTCCAGGTGCTAATTACTGTTTTCCCGAGTGTAGCCCTGTGTGCCCTGAGCTCCAGGTGATGGGAAACAGCTGTGCAGCTCATGACTGTGTTCCGGACCTGCTGCCTGCAGCCCTGGGGGTGCTCAGCAGTGTGTTCGAGTAAAGGAGGAGCCAACTGCTGTCAGCCCTGGAGAGACTCCCATCAGCTGCTGTGGTCATGTGCTGAGGGCAGGTGCAGAGGTCATCCACTGAGGTCAGGTGTAGAGGTCAGCCACTGAGGGCAGGTGTGTGGTGCTGTGTGGGCAGCACACTGAGTGAGGGAGGTTCAGATGAGGTTGGGGCCAGGGTGAATGCCCTTTGAAGAACAAGGTGATTTGAGAGTTTTCGCAAAGCAGCCTACCGAGCATGACTGAGGCACGGTGACGTCTCTTGGGCACCGTGTGGCTGCCCAGGCACGAGTGCTGAGGCCTGGAGCCCTTGTCTGGCCTTCACTACAGTGGGGGCAGGAGTGGCCGCTGAGACCCACAGCCCGGCGCTGAGGGGTTGCTGTCCTGGCCTGGCACTGGCGGGCAGTAGCCCCGTGGGTGTCTGCAAGGTTGTGTCGTGTGCAAGCAGGGGTACCGCTGTCACCGTGTGCAGGGATGCTCATGGCAACTGGCAGGAATCCACCCTTCTGTGATGAGCGTGTGCTTTGGAATAGCGTGTAGCACATCACGCGTGGACGGGAGCATGGGAAGCAAGTCCACCTGTGAGGACAGACCTCTGCAAGCACAGAGGGTTGGTCCAGCTGTCCAGGACTGTAAATGAGTGTTGTTTTAAGGTTTTCTTAGCTTACACAGATGTTGGCAGATACATCTGCCAGGCAACAAACTGAGTGCTTCTCCCATTTCAGTTTTTGTGTTTTTAGTGTTGCACAGAGGTTCTGTGATCAGGCTCTCAGGCAGCGTGGGGATGGGGCGGGGTTGGAGTGGTGTGTCTCCCACAGTCTCTCTGGGACCAGCCCTAACTGAGCACAGATATAACCTGTGAAGCCGTCTTGGAACCCACGGGTGTTGGCCTGCACGACTTCGACACACACAGGTCACGAGCTGGATGCTCAGTCTGTTTGTTTTCTAAACATACAGAAACTCTGGCTTCTGTAGAACAGACAGCCTCTCCCGGCCCCCGGTTTCCTTTCCGTGTTTGAGCGGTTGCTGAGTGACTAATGCCAAGGGTAGTGACAGGTACTCAGGGCTGCCAGCATCCTCGCATTCTGCTGTGGTAACGTTGTGTCAAGTCTTCCTGAAGCACCTGCTATGTAACAGTATCTCTGTTGGAATCAGTCTCCATCACTATTCAGTCATCCTGGCCTGTAGCTGTTTCGAGATCGCTCCTGTGCACGAGACAAAAAACAAGTCCGTGTCACACTTACCCACTCCGGGTGAGGGAGCAGCCACGGAGGCTGGCGTGCGTGGCCTCTCAGTGATCGGGCTCCGGCTGTCGACTGTAAAGTCCACGCGATGACAGACTTGTGTGTGATGTTGTCGCCTGGCCTCATGCTTGCAATGAAACATGCAGACATATTCTGGACGGGTTGCTGAAGGCTCCGCGTGGGGACTGCTGGAACTTGATTGGGGAGCCGTATTTCCTCAGAACAATATCCAATACGGTTCCTGAGAAACTGTTTGCTTTTGACAATCTGGAATGTTACAGATTTGGACCAGCAAGGCCAGTTAATACAAGGAGCACACTTAGCCGTTGAGTGCAGGAAAACGTGTGGATTCTTTGCTTTCCATTAATAGGCCATCTAGTAGAAAATCACTGGATCTGGAATAGTTGGCTGACCCCACATGATACGATGGATCATGGCAGCTTCTTCACTCAGATGAAGCGCTGGGTGTGTGTGTGTGTGTGTGTGTGTGTGTATGTATGTGCGTATGCTGCTGTGTGTGTGTTTGCATTGCAGTGGTCTTTTTAATATTTATTTAACTAACATTTGGAAGATAGATATGGCAGGGGTGCTGTGCAGTGGGTTCCCCCACTGCTTGGGACACCTGTATCCTGGGAGTGCCTGGGAGGGATTCTCACCTCCACTTCCAATCCAGCTCCCTCCTAGTGTATCTGAGAGGCAGCAGGTGATGGCTCAGTGCTTGGGTCCCTGCCACCTGTGTGGGAGACGCTGATGGAGCTCCTGGCTCCCTGCTTTGGCCTGGCCCAGCCCTGGGCGTTGTAGCCTGTTGGGGAGTGAGCCAGCTGATGGAAGATCTCTCTCTCTCTGTCTCTCTGCCTTTGTATAAGTAAATATGTTGTAAGTAACAGGTAGATATAATAAAAATTCCCTGTTTCTTGCCCTGACCCCAGTCGATTGGTGGAGACCACTGAGATTGGATCGTGCTCGGGGAAGTTGCAGCCTGAAGCCAGCTTTGCCAGGCCGCGGTTGCAATGCTGCCTCCCGTGCTGGAGTGCTGGCAACTCCATCCCCGGTCCAGCTGCCTACTGCTGCTCCAGCAAAGGCAGTGGGAGATGGCTCAAGCAGCTGTTCCCTGCTCCCCACGCGGGAGGCCCAGGTGGAGCTCCTGGCTCCTGGCTTTGACCTGGCCCAGTTCTGCCTTTGGTGGCTGTTTGGGCAGTGAGTCAGCAAATGGAAGACCTCCCCCACTCACATTCTCTCCCTCCCTCTCACTCTGCCTTGCAAATAAATAAACCTAATAGAGGAAGTTAGTAAGTTTGGTCATAGCCTTTTTTAAGAAGGACTATCAGGCTGGTCCCAGTCCCATCTCTCCTGGAGCGTGGGGTCCTTCCTGATAGTGACAGTGTGCGCTCCGTGATGTCCCAAGGTTCAGTTGTGTATTTTAATTTGTTCCTTCAGCACGCTGGCCCATATCACAGTTTATAGTGAAACCAGTACATTCTTTCTCATAGAAGATGCCAGTGACTTCCGGGTGAGGAGAGTGGTTTGGGCACAGGGGCTCTGTCAGCAGCCCCACGTGGGTCTCTGGTGTCACTGTGAATCCTGGACAGATTCCACGGGTTCTGACCGTGGACTCGAGCCGGCTCCGTGGGAGAATTACAGAGGTGAAGACTGAGCAGAAAGAAGCGCAGCCAGAGGTCTCAGGCCCCCTGCTTCCCACCTGACCCTGGGGCAGGGCCTGCGACCCTGTGTGGGTCTGCGGGGATGTCGGGCTCTGGGGGCTGGGGTGTGCAGTGCTGCTCATGGAGGAGGAAGTCCCTGGCGGCCTGGTCAGCTGACCCTGGAGAGGCTGGGACTGCCCGCCCCTGTTGTCCTATGATTCCTGTCCCTGGGCAGCCCCTGTGCTGTCTTCGTGCAGTTGACAGAGCGTGGTCTCCCCTGAGACCCCGTCGTCCAAGGGGGACAACCTGTGATCACCAGGACAGTCCCGGGTGGCACGGCAAATCCTCTGAGAAGCAGGGGAAGCCGCAGGCCTGTGCGCGATGCCGTGCATCTCAGCGTCCAAACCTTGTGCGTAAAATCAGGCACCACAGCGTTGCCTTTACCCGAAGGCACTGCCGAAAGCAGCAGAACACGGCGCTCCTGCTCGCGGCCGGCTTCTCGGTGACGTTGATCATCCCGCATCTTGACTGTGGTCCGGATCCGATGGTGAAAACAGACCCCACACCCATCTGGATTTACGTATTTTCTTGGAGAGTCGCGTGCTGGGTGAACACAGTTCCCACAACATGGAAGCACGTGGTGACGGGGGTACCCAGCCGCTGGCGGGAGTCCACTGGTTTGGCAGTGATGCCGGCTACCCTCCTCTGTCCTGCGGGTCCTGTGATTGCCAGGCCAGCCTGTAGGTGCGATTCTAGTCCAGTGAACGCTTGAGCTAAGTGCACCTCAGAGACGGCATTTGAATTCGCGCTGACTTGGCTCCTTGGTGGGTGACCCAGCGTGCCTCGTGGGCCCTGTGTCCGGGACTCACGGAAGGAAAGTGGAAACCTCCCTGGCTGCACCCTCCGTGCAGGTGCAGCTCTGATGTGCGCACCTGCTGATGAGCTCACTGAGCAGACGCCCCGAGCCGTGCCCCTGGAAGGGCATGAGGACCAGGCCCGCGCAGGTCGTCAGGGACAGCATTCACAGTACAGCACAGCACCCTGAGCGCCTGCTCTCCCTGATCTCAGAAGCTGGGCAGGGTCGGGCCTGGTTAGTCCTGGGGGAGGAGAGGGCACTCGCAGCAGCCCCGGGCAGCCTCTTGCTTCCCACAGCTCCGGGAGGCAGCTAAGGTTCTCGCGGCCTCACCAGTTCAGCACCGGGCGCCCAGGGGCTACAGCGGACAGGGGGTGCACTCAGCGCTCTGCTGGAGATGTAAGGAGAACCACATCGCTGGGCTGCAGACTCCGCGTGAGGTCCGTGCAGTCGTGTGGTGTGGCCCAGCCCGGCCGGCAGGCAGGACTCCAGATACCTGTCCTCTTACGCTGACAGCGCTGCGTGGCCTGGGAATGCTGCTGTCAACATCCAAAGGTTCCCCAGCCCTGCCACGGGCTCCACGGGCTCCACGGGCTCCACGGGCTCCCAGACCTCCACGGGAGCGAGGGCCTCAGGACACCCAGAGGATATGCCGAGTGTCTGTGCCCACGGGCGGCTCATGACTCATGGTTTCCATCCACACCCAGCACTCTCATCCTCCTCTGCGTCTGCTGGTGGCGCCCAGCTGTTCCCAGAGAGGTGCCGGAGAGTCAGCAGCCAGCAGCCATAAAAAGCAGCCCCGAGAAGCGATGTGTGTGCCCGGGAAGGTGCCAGGTCAGGGTGGGGCAAGCCGCCTGCCACCCCCAGGGCAGGGGGCGCAGAGGTCAGGGGCGGGGGTGAGGGTGCTAGGCTCGCCCCTGGACAGGCGGTGGGAGCCTTGCCCTCGGTGAGGCCACTCTGCCTGCCACGTGCTTGTGAGGGGAGATGCCTTGAGTGCCTTGTGACAGGTGCCTGATTCGCTCTCTGGCTCCCTCCTCTGCTCGCTGCTTAGGGAGCTCTCCATGCCCATCACTTTCTGAGCCAGCGGCCAGCGGGGTCTGCTCCTGCCCTGAGCCTCCGGAGTTGAGTTCAGTGATTGCATTTCCAGCCCCATCACATCTCTCTATGAGGGCTCCAGACTTTGCTCATGGACGCCCAGGATCTAACCTGATGGCTCCTCCAAGTGTAGTTCATCCGGCTGTGTCACCCGTGGGCTTGTGAGTCCCGTTGCCAGGGTTGGGGCCCGAAGCACAGTGGCATTAGCCAGCTAGACCACCCATGTGCCACCGTCCACCCCTGTTGCACAGCAAGTCCTGACTTATTTTAAAGGGCAGAATACTGCAGAGGGAAGCAGAGGAAACACAAATTGTCCTGTGGTTTTCTTGGAATTTTCTGGAACCAGGTTCAAAGTGATTCTTCCATTTTAGTTTGAACGTAGGCACATGAGCTGACATATCTTTATTCTTGTGTATTTTGTGTCTTTGGCTATTAAATATTTATTTATTTATTTGACAGGCAGCGTTACAGAGAGAGAGAGGGAGAGACAGGGAGAGAAGTCTCCTGTCCATTGATTCACTCCCCAAATGGCTACAATGGCCGTAGCTGGGCCGATCCAAAGCCAAGAGCCAGAGACTTCTTCCAGGTCTCCCCTACAGGTGCAGGGGCCCAAGAACTTGGGCCAACTTCCACTGCTTTCCCAGACCATCAGCAGGGAGCTGGATCAGAAGTAGAGCAGCAGGGGCTTGGACGGTGCCCATATGGGATGCAGGCATTGCAGGCTGATGCTTAACCTACACCAAGCGCTGGCTGGCCAGCACACATGGCTGTATTTGGCCACATTGGGTTCGTTTGAACCTAGCATAGATACATAGATACATAGATACATATGAACACACACTGACATAGGGTATGTTGTCTGTACTTCATGTTTGTATGTGTGGATGTGAAATCTCCAGAGGAGAGAGAACGTGGCATTTGTCCTAAGCATAAGCTTTTCTCAGTCTTGATACCTGAGCTACAGTGGAGCCGGCGCTCCTGCCTTCAGTTCACGTGGTGTCGCTTCTGTTACGTGAGCCAGGACGTCAGGACACCCACGTGGCTTTTGTAGAAATGTAGCGAAGTCAGAGCTACAGGAGCACAAGCAGGAGTCGCTGCTCCCACTCGGTCGCCTGGGAGGCTGCATCCGTGCGTGCTGGACAGCAGAGACACGGCACACACGTCCTAGCACACATGCGTGTGCGGGTGAACACCCACTGTGGGGCTGTAGGTTCGGCAGCCTTCCTTCAGCTGCTAGCACGGGGAATGACTTTGAGGATTTGAGGGTGTTTGTGGCGGGGCTAGAAAGCAGGTGTTTCCTGGCTGTAGGTGTTGTTGCTGCCCTAAGGGAGATGTTTGAGCTGCTCTCTGGAGCCATGATGATCCACCTTCCTTGTGGTTAATGTGCACCCAGCATCGGGCAGAGCGGGTGTGTGCCGGGCCTGGTTGCCTCCTGCAGAATGAGTGGCAGCTATCAATCACTTGGTTTGTGTACGCAGGACCTAGGCTGGCTGGCTGCAGATCCAGTGCATGCAGTTGGGTGCCTACTAGATGAATGCCTTTGTCCAGAACACGTGTTATCCTTGTCCCTGGTTCAGTAAAGTCCCAGTGTGTGCTACACCCCTCAGCCACCCCGTACCAAGGGCTGGGAGGACTGAGAAGAGGAGTGTTCCAGGCAGACCCTGGGGCGCCAGGGCTTCAGGCTTCGCTGCTGGGAAAGTACAAGGGACTCAACAAAGTCTGCGGGGAAGAAAACTAAAGGGAAAGCTCTTTCGTGCAAAGAAAACGTACAAATCTGAGTTCTGTCCTAACACACTTCCCATGACTCCTGCAACCCTGCTGTGTCACCCTGGTGCAGACGCACAAGGAAGGGACAGAGTGGGTGTTTTATCAGTGGGGAGGGCGCCAGGGGCCATGTCACACAGGTGCTGGAGGCCACATCGCATCGCACGGCACTGGCAACCAGGGAAGAGTTTCAGGTCGTCCTGATTGTTGGGCAGTTAGGAGTCCTCTGGTGTTTCAGCATCCTTCACTGAGATGCCAAGTCTCAGAGTGTGGACCCCTCTCCCTCTCCCCTTCCCTCTCCCCCTCCCTCTCCCCCTCCCTCTCCCCCTCCCTCTCCCCCTCCCTCTCCCTCTCCCTCTCCCCCTCCCTTTCTTCCTCCCTCTCCCCCTCCCTCTCCCTCGTGCACATGCCTGTCAGTGTGTGGCCAACACAAGTACGAAGAAGCCCTGTGGGTGGAGGCACATGGGAGGGGTCGAGGTGGCATAATGTACACGGCCCTTCTGAAACACCCTCTGGACAAGAGGCGTGTCCAAGCTACCGGGGCAGGTGTTGGGTCTGGCTTCCAAGCACGTGGGCTGCTGTAATAGGTTATGCACGTTTCTGTGGTCTAGGTGCTTAATAATTAAAGACATTAAATAGCAGAATCGGTGGTTTCACAGTTCAGCTTCCCACAGGCGTATCTCCCTCACTGCTGTGGTGTGAGTGGGATGTATGACCACTCAGCGCGTGATCGAACCTTTTCCTACAAGACTGGGTTGTTTTTAGATGCGATGCTTAACTTTTAATTTTGAGGTTGACTCTTCCGTGTAGTCACACAGTTTTATGGTAGGAGCTGAGCCAGGGCTGAAACTGCTCCACTGTGGAGATGCGAGGCCCTGTTCTACCCCACAGCAATCACATGACACGACGGCGCCGTTTTTGTCACCATCAGAGGAACATTGCTGACTCTGAACCCGTGGGATGATGCTGCAATGTTTGATCAACATTAGATGGACGTTTGCTGACTCAGCGATCACCTGCCATGACAGTGCAGTTTTGGCAACATCAGATGGACATTTGCTGACTCAGCAATCAGCTACCATGATGGTGCAGTTTTTGGCCAACATCAGATGAACATTTGCTGACTCAGTAATCACCTGCCATGACAGTGCAGTTTTTGGCCAACATAGGATGCACGTCTGTGGAGAGAGTTGAATGAGCTCCAAGCTGAAGAAACCAAGCCCCCGTTGCCCAGCCCACATGGAGGAGCCGCTCGAATGGGGCACTGGTAAGCCCAGGCCCTTTGACAGAGGCCTGTGTGTGAGAGTGCAGTGGGGTGAAGATGGACATGCGCTGTGTGGCCCCCTGCTCTTGCACCTGACAGCCTGCAGGGGCCAGTCCCTCATGCAGAGACAGGCGCACCTGCCGACGCTTCCAGGGGGCGGGCCCTGTCACCCTGCTCCTCTCCTGTCGTTGGCAACTTCAGTTTAAGCAAGCAGCTTCGATGTCAACCAAGCCCCACTGTGCCTCTCTGTGGAAACACTTGTTCTCCTAGGCTCTTAGATAATGAGTCATTGGAAAGGAGTCTTCAAAACATCCACAGAAAACGTAATTTCTGAAAAAAAGCATTGATTGCAAACGGTTTTTTGTACCAAATAAGCTCATGTTTTAATTCCAGTTTTCCATGAGCTTTTTAAAAAAATTTTCATTTTTTGACATGCAGAGTGGACAGCGAGAGAGAGAGACAGAGAGAAAGGTCCTCCTTTTTCCGTTGGTTCACCCTCCAATGGCCGCCGCAGCCAGTGCACTGCGGCCGGCACACAGCGCTGATCCAAAGCCAGGAGCCCCGTGCCTCTCCTGGTCTCCCATGGGATGCAGGGCCCAAGCACTTGGGCCATCCTCCACTGCACTCCCTGGCCACAGCAGAGAGCTGGCCTGGAAGAGGGGCAACTGGGTCAGAATTTGGTGCCTTGACTGGGACTAGAAACCCGGTGTGCCGGCGCCGCTAGACGGAGAATTAGCCTGTTGAGCCGCAGTGCCAGCCTCCATGAGCTTTTTAAAATGCCTTCCTAGGCTTGATCAGTGAATGAGATGCCTGTGGCCCTGACACGTCCTCTCTAGAAGTCACTGCACACTGGAGGCCCCGCCTTCTGGCGGGCGGCCGCGTCACGAGGATGGATGCATGCTTCATAGAAGGCTCAGGGAGCGGCTTTCGCCCTGTGCTATCCGTCACGTGGGGAAGCCGTGTCAGACTGTGCACTTCCCAGGCGGCTGGGACCAGGCTGGAGCGGGGACCGTGTTCCTGTGGATGAGCCAGGCTCAGGGGAGGTTTGTGGAGCAGTAGGAATGGGCTAGGGAAGGCTTACTGTAGAATTCCAGATGTCGAAATAGCTAGAATGCAGCGGTCGTTCTCAGAAGCTCTGTGTCCATAGCAATGGTCTCTAACTCAGCTCCGAATGAGCTCATTTAGAATTAGCAGTCGCGTGGGGGTGTTGTTTCTTCTCTTTGTACTTTTCTGAAGAAAATAATCTTTGGAACTTGAAAAAATAAATGTAGTAAAGCATACTTCTAGGGTGTTTCAGGTGGTACCTAAGCCACTCTGCAACTAAAATTATGTTTTCCCTTAAAAAAAATCCTCTACTTAAAATTGCCAAATAAATTCTCCCCTTTCTATCAGTGAAATGGTCCTTCTAAGCCAGATGGCATCACTTTGTTTTATTCAACACACTCTGATTTCGCATCCACAAAGTGCATGTTTGCCTTAACTTTGAATTTTCCTGCTCAAACAAAATGCGTGCATCTGTGTATGTCTGTCTGAACCCTGCAGGTTCAGGACCAAGTCTCCCTGGTTCTCCCTCTAGCCCAGTGCCTGCACTAGGTGGGTACCTAGGTGTCTGTTGATGGACTAGCTGGCGTCACGGGTAGACACAGGACACCAGGTGTTGCCAAAGACACTTACCCCTAATTTATCACCCATCCTCCTACGCCCCAAGATCTGTTACTGTATGTGGTCTCTCTCCCACCACAAACTGCACCCTCCCCAAAGCCGGGGGCCCCACGGTGCCCCTGACTTGACCGCCTGTCCTGGAACGGTCGCATCGTAATGTGGGCTCAGTGGACAAATCCTGGTGGGCGGCAGCTCCAAATCAACCTGTTAAAAGAAAGACACGGATAGGAATCCCTGTCGGCTTTATGGTCTCAGGATTGTAATACGGGAGGGACTGAGTGTCTGCAGGACGTTCTGGCTAAGGTGGCTGTTTCCCAGGCAGACACGAGCGTTTTCCCTCCATTGGGCTTGGGAGAGATCGGCTGCTTCTGCACCGTGGTCCGTGTTTCAGGCGATTTCTCTCTTCCCCATCCTGGAAGTTGCGATCTTTCCTTATAAAGCCCGTGTTCAGGAGAGTCCTCACAGGCTGGTCCTTGTCTGGATAACAGGGCTCTTTTATGTCTTCCCCTGCCACCCTGAAGGCACTCTTCCTGGGTCTGGAGTGCCCATGCTATTTTTAGCCTGTGGTTGCTAGGGGTGATAAGCATCATGCCCCGCCCTCCCCTGCGCTCCCCAGTGCCGCTTTGTCGTCCTCACCTCTCTGCAGCCATCCCCGCTGACTCACGCCTCAGCCCCCTGAAGCTCACAGCATCTGGTGAAACCTCACGCTCCGTGTCTCGCGGTGCCGCTAAGGGGGCGGCTGCTGTGCTATAAATGCTCCGGGCCGTGTGATGACTGTGAGCGCGGGTGGAGAGGAGGCTAGGAACATGCTTAGTGGGCTGCTGGGACACGTGGTCTCATGGGACTGAACGTTTAAAGATGATAACCACGCAGCCAGGCAGAAGTGCGTGCTGGGTGTTAGTGGAGCTCGCTGTCCAAGCACGGGGCGGCCTCCCCTTGCCGTGAGAAGTGGACGTTGTGTCCAGCAGTCACCTGGGGCAACGCCTGCTCAGAGACACGATGCTGGGAGCTCCTGGACCTGCGGGGGCTGCTTGCACTCGCGTTGCTGTGTGAAGACAACTGCACACATCCCTTCCTCGTGCGAGTCGTGTCCACCAGGTCTCAGGATGACCCTTCCTGATGAGAAGCCTCACACGTATGGTCCCACGTGCGCCACAGGATGCGTGTTCAGTGGCTAGGGTGGTTGTCCCCACTGCGTAGCTGTGAGCAAAGCTGGAGCTGTGTCGGCACATCACGTGGCGTGGAAGTGACAGATCTCAGATTCGGTTCTTGTGCAACAATTCAATCCCTGAAGACCAGGAGGTGCAGGGACAAACGTTCGCAAAACGCACGAGAGACCACAGAAGGGGCCTGTTAACAATTCCTCTGATAGAGACAACGCCTCCAAGAGAGGTGGCGGCCATGGGAGAGAGGCGAGGGCAGGTCCAGGTGCTCACCCAACCCTCCCCTCCCCCAGCGTCTGGGAGCACAGGGCAGACGCACACAGCATCTGCAGGACCCTGGAGTCTGATCCCCACACTCCACAATGAGAAATCCACAGCCACACAGGAGGCTGAGTTTGCAGAGGGCCGGGCATGGTCTGTCAGACCCTTGCATTGGCCCCGTTCGCAGCGGTCTGGGTGTGGCTGGCTGTGTGCTCCTCGGGGAGCACTGTGCTCCTGGGAGTTGGGCACTTCGTTCTCTAGAACAGGGGGAGCCACCTGCATGGAGAGGTGGTCATTCAGCTCACTCTGCAGATTCCCAAGGCAGCGTGACCAGATGCAGTCACATGGGGCCACCTGCAATCCACCCGGCTCGGACTTTGCTGTTAATGCCCAGTGGACGGGTGGCATTTGGCACGAGCAGGAGTCTGGGAGGGCAGGCTGCCATTTAAAAGGCGGGGAGGTCTCAGGAGAGTGTGCATCCGAGGGGTGGGGCAGAGGAGGGGAGGAGAGGCGCTGCTAGGAAGCTTCCTTGACAGGAGGCGGGTGCGGGGCCAGGGTGTCCGTCTCCCAGCTCGTGACTGTCCTCTGATGTGTCTTCGTGGCCGTAACAAGCTCAGGTAGCTTTTTCATTGTGAGATGAGTATTTCCTTTCAGTGCAACAGACTTGAGGTGAAATGAACTTCCGGGCGGGGGGGGGGGGGGCACTTGTGTTCAGGTTACTGGGGACTTTGTAGTCTAGGGAGATTCTTAATAAACATGAACAGTAACGTTTTAATGAGTACATGAATCAGTGAACATAAGACATCGTACCAGCAGAGCAAAGGGTGAAAATCATCTGACCATCTCACAGATACAGAGAAAGTATTTGATAAAATGCAACGTCTGTTCCTGATTTTAAAAAGTCTTTGAACACATTAAGCGTAGAAGGAAGATACCCAGTGCAACAAAGGCTGCGGACCACAATCTCCCAGGGTGCTGAGGCAGCAGCGTGTTGAAGGGAGCGTTGGGAGCGTGTCCACTGTGCCAGGAACCCGGCAAGGATGCCCACTCTCACCACTGCAAGTCTGGAAATCTGGAAGGTTTATGGCAGAGCCTTGAAGTCAGAGAAAGAAATTAAAGGCCTACAGCCAGGAAAGGACGAAGTCTGATTATCCGTGTTTGCAGATGACATAATTCTGTATAGTTGGTATGGGAACCAAACAACCGTAGCAAAAGATTATTAGAATTTGTAACTTAACTCAGCAAAGTTTCAGGCCACAAAATCAGCCCACAAAGATCAGCAGCGTTTTTATATGCAGACAGTGATCCTGCTGAGAAAGAATTTATGAAATAGCTACAGAATTGTTCAAGACCTTGGAGTAAATTTGACAAAGCATGCGAAGGACCTCTGGAATTAAAGTATGGGACACTAGCGGGAGAAGTGGAGGAACGCCCAAAAAGTGACAAGATGGCCCAGGTTCAGGAACTGGACGAGTTGATGTTCCTGAAATACCAAACCACCCCACGCAATGTACAGTCTCAATGCATTTCCCCTAAAAATGCCAGTGACATTTTCATAGAGTTAGAAATTCCTAATATCCATATGGAAACACAAAAGACCCCAAATAAGCAAAGCAGTCGTGAACAATAAAAATGAAGCTGGAGGCATCAGAGCGCCAGGTTTCAAGACATACTACCGGGCTGTGGTAACCAAAACAGCCTGGTACTGGCATATAAAGCAGGTTTGTAGACCAAGGAAACGGAATAGAACCTCCAGAAATAAATCCGCACATCTACAGCCAACCTAACTGTGACAAAATCTTGAAAACACTCCCTGGAGATAGGACAGTCTTCAAATTCCAGTGTTGGGCAAACAAGTTATAAACTGGCAAAAATTTGAAACAAGAGGCCTCTCCTACACCCTAGATGAAAAATCAGCTCAAAATAGATCAAAGACCTAAAGGATTAGACCTGAAACTATGAAAGAAGTAGCAGAAAACATAGGGGAAACATTCTAAGACATTGGCATAGGCAGCGCTTTTTGGGATAAGATCCCAAAATATAAACAATAAAAGAAAACCTAGAAAATAGGATTAATTCAAACTTAGAAGGTTCCGCACAGTAAAGGATATAACCTAGAGAATGAAGAGGCAACCAACAGAAAGGGAGGAAATATTTGGAAACTATGCGTCTGTTAAAAAGTCAATATCCAGAATATATAAGCAGCTCAATCACTTCAACTGCAACAACGCAAACAATCCAGTGAAGAAGTGGGTGAAGGATCTGAGCAGACATTTTTCAAAAAAAGAAACACAAATGGCCAAAACACATGAAAAAAAGTTCAGTATCACAATCCCACAGAAAAATACAAGTCAGAACCACGGAGCGGCGTCCTCTTGCCCTGGATGGGATGGCCGTCATCAAGAGTCAGAACCACGGAGCGGCGTCCTCTTGCCCTGGATGGGATGGCCGTCATCAAGAGTCAGAACCACGGAGCGGCGTCCTCCTTCTCTTGATGGAATGGCCATCATCAAGAGTCAGAACCACAGAGCGGCGTCCTCTTGCTCTGGATGGAATGGCCATCATCAAGAGTCAGAACCACGGAGCGGCGTCCTCTTGCCCTGGATGGGATGGCCGTCATCAAGAGTCAGAACCACGGAGCGGCGTCCTCTTGCCCTGGATGGGATGGCCATCATCAAGAGTCAGAACCACGGAGCGGCGTCCTCTTGCTCTGGATGGAATGGCCATCATCAAGAGTCAGAACCACAGAGCGGCGTCCTCCTTCTCTGGATGGGATGGCCATCATCAAGAGTCAGAACCACGGAGCGGCGTCCTCCTTCTCTGGATGGGATGGCCATCATCAAGAGTCAGAACCACGGAGTGGCATCCTCCTTCTCTGGATGGAATGGCCATCATCAAGAGTCAGAACCACGGAGCGGCGTCCTCTTGCTCTGGATGGAATGGCCATCATCAAGACAAGCAAAGTCTGGCCGGGTTGTGGAGAAAAGGAAGCAATAACACTGTTGTCAAGAATGCAAATTAGTGCAGCCCTTGTGGGGAAGGCTTGAGGATTCCTCCAGCAACTGCTCCTGGGTCCACTCTCTGACCCAGCAGGAAATAAACACAAAGACCATGCAGGCAGAATGTGAGATACCTGTATCGTCAGCTGTATTGTTGCCGTGTTCATAGTAGCAAAGATGGGGAATCCACCTAGGTGTCGATCAGTGGATTGATGGATAATGAAAATCACGTGTGTGTGTGTGTGTGTGTGTGTACACACCAGGGATGCTGCTAAGTCAAATAGGCCAGACCCAGACAGAGAAATAACACACAGCATCGCATTTTCTTTTTATGTGAATGTTTGTGTGTGTGCCATGTTATGTGGTGTATGGATATTCACAAATGTTGTCTTCACTTACGTATTCCCCTTCTGGAATGATAGACCCTCTTTCCTCATTTTAGGGCCATTGTCATAACTTCCACATTATGTGATATTAATACACCCACCTCTGCTTCAAGCCATGGCATGACCATATTACATACACGCACATATGAACACATATATGTTTATAAACCATGTACTATGAGTCAAGTATGACAGGTCAGTGAAGAAGTTAAATCCAGAACAAGCACTGCTGTGGTTGCTCAGCAGAACCTGTTCATTCATGTGGCACATGTATGCGTCTGTGTGCACACATCAATCCTGGGAGCCCTGAGGATTGCCCACAGAGCAGCTCAGTACTGCTGGCTGCCCAGGGCGGGGACACTGTACTGGGCACGCAGTCAGCCGGGGTGAGTCGCTGCTTTCCAGGTGGAGTGATGCCAGGGAGAGGTGTTTGGATGATTGGAATTAGAGGTTTGTGTGATGAGCTGCATTGCTACAGTTCTCATTTCTTAGTCTTCGAAGAAATCAGGGTGTTCTTTTTGATATCTTTATTAAGACTCAGAGTAGAGTAGCTGGCCCACAACTGGGCATTTAATTTAGTCAGATTCAGCTGTGGACACTTGAAATGGAAGCAGAGGGAGGGACATAGGACAGCTGAGATGGCACGAGCGACTTCTCAGACTCTGCCCGAGTACCATGGAGCCAAGCACGTCAGTCAGCTCCTCGCCCAGCACACCCCTTGCTGTGTCCTGCAAGGCCAGAGGGACATCCAAGGGCGGGCGTTAATGACATGGCATCATCAGAGCAGTTCCTGAAGTTTTGTTTTTATTTATTTGTAGGAGTTACAGAGAGACAGAGAGGAAGACACACACAGGCACACACAGAAAGAGAGAGCAATCTTCCATCTGTGGGTTCACTCCCCAGATGGCCACAACAGTTGGGGCAGGGCCAGGCTGAAGCCAGGAGCCAGGAGCTTCTCCCACATGGGTGCAGGGACCCAAGCACTTGGACCATCCTCTGTTGCTTTCCCAGGCCATAGCAGGAGCTGGATGGGAAGTGGGGTCCCTGGGACTTGAACCGGCGTCCATATAGGATGCCAGTGCTGCAGATGATGGGTTAACCTGCTGCACCGGGAAGCTGGGCCTAGCAGAGCACAGGGGTGCCTCCCAAGGGAGACTTTGGTTGCATCTGTCCATGGTACAATGACATCATCAGTGGCACAGGACTTTTCCTTTGCCATTGTTTTACCTGAGAGTGACAGCCTAGCATCCCCTAAATAGCTCACCTGGGTCTCGGCGCGTGTGCACCCTGTGTGCAGTGGGAAAAGCTCTGTAGGTTTTGCTCAGCTCACCCTGGCAGGCTTTGCTTCAGTCAGCAGCTAGTCTCTGGGGAGGAGAACGGGCCGTGGTGGTTTGCTCAGACCAGCCTCGATTCCAGCACTGACTGCTCCATCAGGGGACAGTGTGAGATGCAGTAGGAAATCAGAAGGGAGAAAGAGGGGTTAGGGCTGATCACAGAGAATCTATCCACTAATATTCTGTAAACGCCGTCCTTTTTCCCATTTATGCACTCACATCGCCTTATAATGTGGTATGCATAAGACTGTGTATTGTACTTTATAAAAAGGCAACATTTTATTGGTTTTTGACTTATTTTTTCTTTTTAATTGAACACAATTGTACACATGGGGTATAGCGTGATAACTCAGCACGTATAGCTATTGTGTATTGACACAATCAGGGTAATTAGTATTTGCATGTCAGTGTTTCCTTGTGTTTGGAGCCCTCGAGTTCTCCGTAAACAATGGAGATCGATTTCATGGCTGTCATCACCCCACTGAGCTGTGGCATGGGACAGTTTATTCCTCATCTACCGCTGTGATCTGGTGCCCGACACCCATCCTCCTCCTTTGTCCTGGCCCCCGAAGTCCCTGCTTGTTCTCTTCTTTGAGGTCAGCTGTGTTGGCTTCTGCGCATGGGTGAGGATGCAGTACGTTTGTCTGCATGAATCTGGCTTCCTGAACATAGCTTGATGTCCAGTTCCATCCCCGTTGCAGCAAATGGCAGGATTTCATTCCCTATGGGTGAATAATACTCCTGTGTGTGTGTGTGTGTGTGTGTGTGTGTGTAGTGGGGCTGATTTTGCCTCATGAGTTTGCCTTAGAGTTGTACCGTAATCCACACACAAGACTCAACGCTAATATCAGTGTTTGCCTTAGTTTCCTGTGGCCGCCATCGGTTACTGTCATTGAGTATATCAGTATTGTTTTAAGAGTGAGTAGAGGCCGGTGCCGCTGCTCACTAGGCTAATCCTCAGCCTGCAGCACCGGCACCCCGGGTTCTAGTCCCGGTCGGGGTGCTGGATTCTGTCCTGGTTGCCCCTCTTCTAGTCCAGCTCTCTACTGTGGCCCGGGAGTGCAGTGGAGGATGGCCCAAGTGCTTGGGCCCTGCACCCCATGGGAGACCAGGAGAAGCACCTGGCTCCTGGCTTTGGATCAGCGCTGTGTGCCGGCCGCAGTGCGCCAGCTGCGGCGGCCATTGGAGGGTGAACCAATGGTAAAGGAAGACCTTTCTCTCTCTCTCTTCTCTCTCTCTCTCTGTGTCCACTCTGCTTGAAAAAAAAAAAAAAAAAAGAGTGAGTAGAGAAACTACTTGACAGAACAGGTAGATTGGCAATGGAGATGTGTGCGTAGATTTTTAAATGAAACCCCCTGAAGTTCCTCCCTCCTCCACGCTGAATCAACCCCACCAGATGTTTGCAGTGAGACACGGGAAGCGAGTCCTGGGAGCCAGCCCTGTGCCACTGCTGTCGGAAGCATCCTGGAGGGAGCAGTGCATGACACCGACAAGGTGCAGCTCTTAGAGCTGCATGCTGTTGTGGAAAGAAACCAGACAATTGGGTGAGTCAGCCACAACGTAATCAGAGCGAGAGAGGGAAACACAGGGGGCTGCCTGGAGAGGTGGGGCTCCTCTGTGAGTGGGGAGAGGGAAATACAGGGGGGCTGCTTGGAGAGGTGGGGCTCCTCCGTGAATGGGGAGAGGGAAACAAGGGGGCTGCCTGGAGGGTCAGGGCTCCTCCATGAGTGGGGAGAGGGAAACACAGGGGGCTGCCTGGAGAGGTGGGGCTCCTCCGTGAATGGGGAGAGGGAAACAAGGGGGCTGCCTGGAGGGTCAGGGCTCCTCCGTGAGTGGGGAGAGGGAAACACAGGGGGCTGCTTGGAGAGACGGTGCTCCTCTGTGAGTGGGGAGAGGGAAACAAGGAGGGCTGCTTGGAGAGGCGGTGCTCCTCCGTGAGTGGGGCTGAAATCTAAGTGGTGAAAATGGCGATGAGCAGTGGGGATGAACGCTCTGGGGAAGTGAACAGCAGGTGCAGAGACCCTTGGCTGGGATCAGCAAGGGGGTGAGGGGAAAGCGAGGCCGAGGTCACGTGGGATTTCAAGTCCAGGGTCAGAGGGCCGGTACTGATCCCCTGCAGAGTGCCTGTGTGCCCAGTGGTGCTGCAGGGAGGCTTCCGAGTTCGGGGTGTTATGGTCCAGGTGAGGGGTGATGGTCAGAAGAAATTCTACAGAAAGACAGAGGCAGGGTGTTGGGAGGCTGGATGTGGCGAGAGCGGGCACGAGGAGGAGGGCTTGGCTGCTGCACGCTTCTCTGGAGCTGCAGCCTGTTTGTTCTGAGCTGGGCTGGGGAGAGAGGACAGCAGCATCGAGGTGAAGGAGCCTGCAAGGCATCTTGCACAGCTGCCGAGTGTGCGGCTGCACCAGCCCAGAATTCCCACCAGATCCCAGGGCTGGAGTGTGGCGGCTGCACCAGCCCGGAGTTCCCACCAGATCCCAGGGCTGCAGACACAGGTTTGAGATCCGTCTGCAGAGAGTTGCCCACGCAATTATTTTAATTAATTCCACAGAGCTCTCTGCGGTGTAATTGGGATAACAGAAAATTGATGGGTGCTTGTTTATTGAAACATTCATCTTGGAAATTTGTTGGCAGGGCGATTGCTTGAGAAATCCATTGATTGCTGATGGCGAGCAACAGTGGCTCATCTCTCCCTGGAAGACGGAGGAAGTTTTATGACTTCAGTTTGGCTTGATCTGAAAATTGTTTGTGTATATCATTGTGTGGGGTTAGCAATAAGAGTCTCTGCTTTTGCTCCATAAATCAAACGAGGACACAGTTGTTAAATGGTCTATATCATATTAATTAAGCTCAGGGACAAGGCGAGTGTTACCGTCGTTTATGGCAGGGTGTTGCATCCGTCGCTAATCAGTGGAAAAAGCCACGGATTAACAAGCCACCAGTCAGCATTTCCAGCAGAAGTCGGTGACTTTCAGCTTAATTAAACCTTGCAGGTGTCAGGGATGAGAGGCAAGCATCTTTAATCTGTTTGTGTCTAAATTCCCCGGGATCATTCTAACACCTGTGTGTGCTCCGAGCTCCCGTCTGTTTTGAGGGAGCTGAAGGGATCCCTCGGTCTTAAAACACTTCGCATTCTTCCAAGTCCTCTTCTAGCCAGGTCCCTGGGGTTCCTCTTGGCTACAGGAGACAGAACAAAGTGCGTGAACTCTTTCATCCCCAAAGTGACAGATCTGTGGCTGCACTGGAGTGTGAGTTACAGATCACAGCTTTCCCGTGTGAGTGCAGGACTCAGTGGTGCTCCGTGAGTGGTGGAGTTGTAGCCGTAACGCAATGCAGTTAGAGCACAAGAAGTTTTCAAGTTTGCAGATTTATCTGTAAGCATAGCTTGCTCGGGAAACTCGAATACACCTGGCCCTTAGAGTGCCCGTAAGAGGATTGACGTGCCTCTCCTACCCCTAAGATGTTCCCGAGCACCTGCTAAAGCTGCCATGAAAACCAGCGTGGGATTAATCAGGGATTAGGATTAATCAGGTCCTCAAATAGCATCTGGGTGCCACAGATTCCTCTGCAATTACAGCACTGGCAAAAATTATGTCTCCTGGTGGCCCGGCCGCCCTCACCTCTGGTTCAGAATCCTCTTTCATGGCTAATCTGAGGCACACACAGGGCTTCTTTTCCATAATTATGATGTCCCTATTTCCTCCCAGTTATAATCGCCGAGAGATGGTGTCATTTTCAGAAAGTTGCCTAGGAAATGGGAAACATACTTGAGATTTAGCTAAGCCTGCATATCAACAGCATTTGTCATATCGAGACCATTAGAAGAAATTCTGTGCAGTTTTCACGAGATAGTTAGTGGCTTGCTGAACGGAAGTAGCGATTAGAGGCAGGATTGCAGCCATTGCTGTACGTGCTGGGAATTGTTCTGAGCATGTGCACGCACAGAGTTGTGCCTGTGCAGTGTGCACACATCCACGCATTCACACCATGTATATGCTGTGTGCACACGCATCCACACATACATCCTGCACATGCAGTATATACACATTGGGCATATACACTGTACATCCACGCACACCATGTATACGCAGTATACATACACACCCACACACTGTGCTTATGCAGTGCACACACACACATCATGCAAATGTGTGCACACATATATGCATGAATATTTAATATATATCCAGTCATACACATATCATGTGTACATAGCAATCACACATCATACATATATACTATACACACACCATGCATACAGTATACATACATATATCTTGCACATGTAGTATATACACATTACCACATTATTGCCTGTATAGCACACAGATGCATGTTGCATACATAATGCTTACACACATGTTTATATGCACATACATGTGTATGCATACGTGTATATGTGCATGTTTCTCTGTGTATATATATACATAGGCTTATGTGTCAACTGTATTGGGTGTGTGTATCATGCTAAGAACAGTGTGTGCCATTGTTAGAACACATATGTAGTCATGTGATGTGCACATGTGTGTAATGTTTACACAGACTGATTTAATGCTTCCAGCGCCACTGTTGCACAGAGAAGCCAGGAAGTTTCCCAGGTGCGCAGAGAGCGAGTGGCACCCTGGGCTGTAATGAGCACAGTGGCCACAGTCCTGGTGCCACTCACCGGACGCCTGCGCCCGGGCTAGGAGGACTGACAGTCGTGATGATTGGCATCGTGCACCGCGCCGGGCATGTGTTGCCGTTGGTGACGCTGACGATGCTTCCGCAGCACCTCGTCTAGTAAGACACTCAGAATTTGCTCCAAAATGCTTTTCTAATGGTGTCGCAGCTGACGTTTGGTTTGTTGGCGGTTGGGGTGCTCACATCACACGTTGAAGTGCCTGGGTGTGCCACGTGGCGGTGCCTCTGCTGACTCACTTGCAGGTGGTAGGTGGGCCCCTGCTACCCACATGGGAGACCTGGATTGAGTTCACAGCTCCTAGCTTTGGCCTGGCCCAGTCCTGGCTATTAGGGCATTTGGGAAGTGAAGCCATGGGTGGAAACCTCTGTCTCTAGTGCGCTGTCGCTGTCTTGAATGAATGGATGGAGGGACAGTGTCAGGTGCTTTCACACATGGCAACCTGTCATGCAGAGGAAGGTGACCTGGGGTCCAGAGATGAGGGCAGGTAGTGTCGGCTCCTCTGACGGACAGCAGCAGGAATGTGGGAATCGCCGAGGCTGGTTGAAGCAGGTTCCTGTCACCTTGGGGACGTGTTCCCGGCCCGACCAGGTGCCTCCCCTGTGTGGCCGCCTGATTACAAGGTGGCCACAGTGTGTGTTCCTGGGCCCCTCTCCCTGTGGACCATGGTTACATGACGGTACTTGGCATCCTGTACGCCATTCACCCTATAGGCTGCCTACTGTCACCTCCGAGGCACATTTTAAATACGTGCAGAGGACAAGATGATATGACATTTCCCAGGAGAGTGCCGAGGTCTAGCGGGGTAAGACAAGTGCTGAGCTGGGCCCGGCCGCCGGGCATGCCGGGACCGAGGTACCCATGTGCAGCTGCCTCTGTCCGCCGTAGTGTGGGTGAAAAGGCACAGAAGCAAGGCAGAGCTCACACTGGGAGTCGATGCATCCCAGCGGACAGCTTGAGGGCCACAGTCAGTGGAGCCGCCCGTCATCCAGGGGACGATGCTCGCAGCCTCCATGTCCGTTCTCTCCTGAGGTCTCTCCAGCTCTCGTCTCAGAGCCTAGGTGTGGCTGTCGGGCCAGAGTCACCAATGCCTGGCACCTGGAGAATGGCTGAGCTCATGGCTGGGGAAGGATTGAGCCCTGCAGGGTCCCGCCCAGGGTGTAGAACGAGCCCCACGTTCCAAGTCGGCCTCGTATACCCGAGAGGAGGTGTCTTTTTGTTTGCCCAGCGAGCACTTTTTCCTTGAAATGTCTTTTGTATCGATCAGACACACTAATAACAACAAAGAGACTTCCCGGGCGCACAGCTCACATCTCCTGTCCCCAGGACGCCACCGCCCTTCGCTGGGCCCCCGTGTTCCTCAGTGGTCTGCAGAGCTTGGCTTTAACTCCCTCAGCCCCAGAGCCTCTTTGCCCCCAACCTAGGGGCTGTGGTTTGCTTCCCCCCTGCCCCCGGAGTGAATGAGAACATCTCCACCAATGGCAGCGTGTGCGCAAGCAGGGAGGGCCACCATGGGATGGGAGCGAGTTCTTTGTTTTGCTGTGTTAGGGTTGACTAATAGAGAGCAGGACTATGGAATCTATTTGACTTCTCCTTTCACATAACTTTAGCTTAACTGTTCAGTGATGCAGGAAACAGGTTTTTAAAAATGTGTATTTGTTTATTTCCATCTACATGGAAGGCAGAACAGCAGAGAGAGAGACAGGGAGACAGAGAGGATACTGATCTTTCATTCACTGGTTACTCCCCAAACTCCCACAGTAGCCAGGGCTGAGCCAGGCTGAACCCAAGAGCCCAGAAGTCCATCTGAGTCTCCCACGTGGGTGGCAGGGGCCCAAGCACCGTCTCTGCTGCCACCATGCAGTGTAGCAGGAAGCTGGGTTGGGAACGGACCAGCTGGGGCTTGCGCTGTCACCTTGACGTGTGATGCAGAAGTCCCAAGTGGCAGCTTAACCCGCTGTGACACAGTGCAAGTCCTTGAAAGGTTTTTGTGTGCGTGTTCATTTGAAAGTCAGATTTTCAAAGAAAAACGAAAAAAACAGAGATTGATCTTCCACCCACTGGTCCATTCCTCAAACCGCCTCAACAACGCAGGGCTGGGCCAGGGTGAAGCCAGGAACCAGGAGCTTCATCCCAGTCCCCATGAGGGTGGCAGGGCCCGAGCATTAGGGCCCACCAGTGCTACCTCTTCCAGGCCATCTGCAGGAGCTGGATCAGAATTGGAGCAGCTGGAACGCTCTGTGTGGGACACAGGGGTCTCAGTGGTGGCTCAAGCTGCCACACCAGGACGCCGGCCCTGACAGTGTTTTTAAGATTGTCACTCACTTAGGAAGGGTCTGAATAAACCCACATTGTGAAAACAAGGGTGAGACAAAACATCAGCTCCACACTTTACGCCTAACAGATTCCGCTGTATAAGATAAACACGGCTGCTGAGTGAATTTAATCCTTTATAATGACTTGGATTTAGGGGGAGAGCTTGTTTGCAGAACAGTGTCCTTGTGCACAGAATAAATAGGGCTTTAGGAAAGCTCGTTAACATGGACACGTGCTCCCCACCAGGCTGACGCCCCCCCCCCCCCCCCCGAGCATTGTCCCTGCTTTGAAACAGGCACTGGAGTGCAGTGTAAACACCTTGGCGCGTTGTTAGGCACAGAGAGCTCTCAGCAAATGTCCCCGTGCGGAGCTGGGCTGCACCTGCCCTGGCTCCACCTGGGACAGAGCATTCGGCTCTGTCCACTGCTCTCACCAGAAGGCTCCTCCTCACCCCAGCTCATGACCACCTGGGACCACAGCTGGAGAGGTTTTACACGGACTCGATAGGAGCACCAACATCGTGTGTGGAGAATGACATACCAGATAGACTTTCCCGCACTTTGACATGTCCACACGGCTGCTGGTGGAGCTTGACCAGCTGTGAACGAAGCTTCCCCCATTCAGACTCGGTTCTGCTGCCGCGGCTCAGAAATCCCGTGCCCTTCCGGCATCCGCTGTGTGCCTCGCGCACCACCTGCCCCACGCCGTCGTGGGCTGCCGGCTGTGCCCCACAGAGCTGCGGGAGCACACGGCCTGGGCCCCTCCCCGGTAGGTTGCTGTGGTCCTCTCAGTGCCTGCTCTGTGTTCAGGTTCACCTGTACCTGGATCCAGGTGCAAAGCCCCATGGGAAACTCCTCCTCGGCTCATCCACATGCTTCTCCCTTCGCCCCTTATTCTGGGGGCCTGCAGACTCCAGGGGCTTCCTGTAGGATCCTTTCCTGGGATGGACTCACGGTTCCATTTGCATTCTCCTGTGTGCTTTACTGACGTCTGTACCTTGTCTTGCTTATTCACAATCCATGTATTTTGTCATTTTACCTCCTCGTTCTGAGGCTCAGTGGTCAGTTGTGGGTTTCACGGATTGCTGGGCAGAGGTGTGAGAGTGCTGTGCCCCTCTGCCTGCAGGGCAGTGTCTCTGGGGCAGCAGGTGCCGCTGCGATGGAGAGTCAGGGGGGCCGGGGCAGGTGAACGTGCATCCGGTCTGCACACAGCGCAATGCAAGCCCATTCCCACAGGGCTCTGCCTTCACTCAGGGCTGAGGGGACAGGGCCATGTGGTGCGGGTGACGAAACGTGAAGCCGCTCCCTGGTGAGAGAGCAGAGAAACGAGGCCCCGAGAGCTTGACTGCGTCACAGGGCTCGGGTGTGCGGTGTGAGTACGATCGTCTGCACCCCTCTGCATGGGGCAGTGCAGAGGAGGCGCCCGGTACCCAGGCTGAGGGCTGAGGCTGTGAGGGGCGCTGCCTCGGGGTCCAGCCAGGCCCACGGGCAGGGAAGAACACTGTGCTCAGTGGTCCCTTTGGGGATGAGTGGGATAGCAATCGGGATGAAGACGGTGATGGTGGTGGCCGTCATGGAGGTGGTGGTGGCCGCCGTGGTGGTGGTGGCCGTAGTGGCCGTCATGGAGGTGGTGGTGGCCGCCGTGGTGGTGGTGGCCGTCATGGTGGTGGTGGCCGTCATGGTGGTGGTGGTGGCCGTCATGGAGGTGGTGGCCGTGGTGGCCGTCATGGAGGTAGTGGTGGCCGCCGTGGTGGCCGTGGTGGCCGCCGTGGTGGTGGTGGCCGTGGCGGCCGTCATGGTGGTGGTGGTGGCCGCCATGGTGGTGGTGGCCGTGGTGGCTGTCATGGAGGTGGTGGTGGCCGCCGTGGTGGTGGTGGTGGCCGCCGTGGTGGTGGTGGCCGTAGTGGCCGTCATGGTGGTGGTGGCCGTAGTGGCCGTCATGGTGATGGTGGTGGCCGTCATGGAGGTGGTGGTGGCCGCCGTGGTGGTGGCGGTAGATTTGTCCACATCTCGAGTGGAACCAGGAAAGCCGCAGTCGCGAACAGGGCGTAGTTGTAATGCTGGGTGAGATCCAGCTGTTTAAGGATTTAATTTTTAAAGACAGCTCGAGGAAGAAAATGTTCTACTTTGAAATATTCAGTGCACTGCCCCAAGTCAGCATCTACCATGAATAAAAACCGACCTGGGGAGTGACGTGGTGAGGCCTCCCCCCGCGCTGTGCACCGGGCAGCCTGGCGGCCGGAGTGTGGGGCCCGGCGTGATCTCCGGGCACACGGCTCCCTCGTCCCCTTAGCTGCTTCCACGGAGGACATGGGCATTGGCGCTGAGGGTCCCGGCTCTGGGACTGGAATCCGTGGGTCCTGGTGTTAGCTGCACTGCTTGGCTGGGTGTGGGGTGCCAGGAACATGGTTTTACCTCCACAGCCTTGTAGTAGAAACAGGAATGATCACAACAGCGCTTAGCCTCAGGGGCTGTTGCCTGGGACAGCCAAGGAAAGCCCCACGGGCAGGAGGCACATGCCCACATGGGTGCGTGCACCCTGTGCCTTGGGACCCGCGCACCCTCCAGGAGGTGTAGACATCCCGGCCCAGCCCGTCCTGGCCCTGCCCTTCCCGGCTTCCATCGCCACCTTCCATAAAGGGTCGGTACACGAGAACCCTGGGCAGACTGCCTGAGCTGTGAGGAACACAGAGCGCCAGGCACCGCAGTTCCAGCAGAGTGCAGGGGGGAGAGCAGTGACGGTGAACCCGCGGCAGTGCAGGGGCAGCAGCCTAATCAATGCTTGCCCTCCACGTGGCGCTGCGATGGCACGCTCCAGGCACAGAATGATCCAGGCACCGAGAGCAACAACGGAGCAGAGGAGCCGGTGCCAGCCCAGCGTCCTCACCGCGCCCTGACTTTCCCAGGATGCCCCCGCCCCAGCCACTGTGACCGGTGCCCCATGCTGTCTGCAGTGCCCCTGCTGGCCCTGTGGTCCATCTCCGTGCCGGGGCTGTGTGTGAATGGCGGTAGACACAAACTCGTGACTCAGCCTCTCCCACGTTGTGCTGCTCCCAGGACCGGTCACTCGCTCCGTCTCCCTCTCGCGTCCCTGTGCTCTGACAGGGTGCACCGCGGTGTACCGCCGGCTTGCCATCTGCAGTTGGTGCTCCTGCTGCTCCCCGTGGTGCCTTTGTGGGCCGAGGTGTCTGCACCCTGAGCCTCACCACACCCTCCCGACCTGTGCCCGAGGGCTGTGCTCACGCAGTGCTGCTTGGGGCGCTGACTCTGAGTCTGTGGATTCTTACATGTAGCTCTCACCCTTGCCGCTTGGCCGACCATTTGGTTCTCCTCTCTGAGTCCCAGTTCCTGCTGCTGGGTTTCCTGGGGCCTCCTTGCTCCCTTCCTGCACGGGCGAGGCCCCCAGGTGCTGCGCCCAGAGCTGTGCTGTTCTCTTCTGCCCTGGCTGCTGGCTGCCCCTCCCTCTCCCTCTAGTCTTCAGAAGATCCAACATTCTCGGTTTCTCCAGGTGGAGCCTGCCGTGCTGTTTCCTTAAGGTTGCCGTTTGTTGGCCGGCACCTGGCTCACTTGGTTAATCCTCTGTCTTCGGCGCCAGCATCCCATATGGGGTCCGGGTTCTAGTTCCGGTTGCTCCTCTCCCAGTCCAGCTCTCTGTTGTGGCCCGGGAGTACAGTGGAGGATGGCCCAGGTCCTTGGGTCCTGCACCCACATGGGAGACCAGGAGAAGCACCTGGCTCCTGGCTTCGGATCAGCGCAGCGTGCCAGCCGTAGTGGGCAATTGGGGAGTGAACCAACAGAAGGAAGACCTTACTCTTTATAACTTTATAACTCTGCCTGTCAAAAAAAAAAAGATTGGCTCTTGTGTCTTACTTTTGAAAACTCCCACAATCTGCTTTTCCTGGCAATGAAATGGACCAAATGGGGGCCAGCATTGTGGCACTGCAGGTGGAGCCACTGCCCTCGATGCTGGCATCCCATATGAGCACTGGTTCTTGTAATCCAGCTCTCTGCTATGCACCTGGGAAAGCAGCAGAAGATGCCCGAGTGCTTGGGTCCCTGCACCTGCATGGGAGACCGGGATGAAGCTCCTGGCTTCTGCCTGGCCCAGCCCTGGGTTTGTGGCCATTTGGGGAGAGAACCGGTGAATGGAATGTGCTGATTCTCGTATTCATGTTCTCTCTCTCTGTCTCTCCCATTCTGTGATTCTGCCTTGCAAATGAAAGGTCCACACAGGGGAGAAGAGTTGTCTGGCGGTACTTAGTTTTACATTGCTGTCCAGTAGCTACACTGTGAAGTGATGCAGAAGTAACTGTTACGGAGAGAGCAGCTTTGCTAACGGAAGGGCGATGTCTGTGTGCTGTCCCCCTAACCTAGGGGCAAAGGCCTCCGTCCTCAGACAGAAACGGCTGGGGCGGCAGGACTAACGGGCGGGCTGGTGTGTGGCTCTCAGGCATTACACGTTACTGCACCGCACTGACGACTAGATGGGAGAGGGAGCCTCGGGCCGGGGCGTCCCCAGTGCAGAGCCCTCCCCGTCCCCGAGCCGCGGAGGGCAGCCGAGGGCGGGGTGCGGCGGTGCGGGCGCCCCAGGCAGGGGCGGTGCCGCCTCCCTCTGCGGGGCTCCGCGCGCCTCTGCCCGCTTCTGCACCTGCCGCGGGGGTGAGACGGCCGGGCCTCCCTGCAGCCCCCGGGGCTTCCCCGGGATGTGGGGGTCTCTGTGCTAAACCCAGCCCCAGGTGCCTGCGCTACTGGCAGGCCCAGGGCTGCGATGCCGCATGTTTGCACGGCGAGCGGCTTCGTCACTGCGTGTGCGCACGCGCAGCCTCTTCACCGCCTGAGTGTGCAGCCTCTTGACCACGTGTGCGCATGCTCAGCCTCTTCACATATGCGCATGCTCAGCCTCTTCACTGTGAGTGCACAGCCTCTTGACCACGTGTGCGCATGCTCCGCCTCTTCACTTGTGCGCATGCTCAGTGTCTTAAAACTGTCGCGTTGGGGTCACGACGTGGATTCCACGAAGTCTTTTGTGAAAGGTAATTTTCTGGCACGTATTTTCCTGAGTATTTTTCGTTCTGTTTCTTGATCGTTGACCTTAGCGCAGCCGTCGACTTCATTCACCAGCAGCGCGTCCGCCTGTGAGGTTGCCAACGGTCTGGTTTTTCATTTTCAGAAACACGACATTTCACTAATTAAAACAAATTTATTATCTGCGATTAATGAGCAGATAACCTAACGAGGACACTGATTCGGTTTTTGTGCTGGACTCGAGGCTCCGTCCTTGGCGTCACGAAGGTCGCGGGCGCCACGATCCTGGAGGCCGATACGGGCCGGGCCGGTGTCCGGGGCCCCGCGGGTCTGCTCCGGGCCGGCGTGCGGGTCTGCTCGGGGCCGGCGTGCGGGTCTGCTCGGGGCCGGCGTGCGGGTCTGCTCGGGGCCGGCGTGCGGGTCTGCTCCGGGCCGGCGTGCGGGTCTGCTCGGGGCCCCGCGGGTCTGCTCCGGGCCGGCGTGCGGGTCTGCTCGGGGCCGGCGTGCGGGTCTGCTCCGGGCCGGCGTGCGGGTCTGCTCGGGGCCCCGCGGGTCTGCTCCGGGCCGGCGTGCGGGTCTGCTCGGGGCCGGCGTGCGGGTCTGCTCGGGGCCGGTGTCCGGGGCCCCGCGGGTCTGCTCGGGGCCGGCGTGCGGGTCTGCTCGGGGCCGGCGTGCGGGTCTGCTCCGGGCCGGCGTGCGGGTCTGCTCCGGGCCGGCGTGCGGGTCTGCTCGGGGCCGGCGTGCGGGTCTGCTCGGGGCCGGCGTGCGGGTCTGCTCGGGGCCGGCGTGCGGGTCTGCTCCGGGCCGGCGTGCGGGTCTGCTCGGGGCCGGCGTGCGGGTCTGCTCGGGGCCGGCGTGCGGGTCTGCTCCGGGCCGGCGTGCGGGTCTGCTCCGGGCCGGCGTGCGGGTCTGCTCGGGGCCGGCGTGCGGGTCTGCTCGGGGCCGGCGTGCGGGTCTGCTCCGGGCCGGCGTGCGGGTCTGCTCCGGGCCGGCGTGCGGGTCTGCTCAGGGCCGGCGTGCGGGTCTGCTCCGGGCCGGCGTGCGGGTCTGCTCGGGGCCGGCGTGCGGGTCTGCTCCGGGCCGGCGTGCGGGTCTGCTCCGGGGCCCCGCGGGTCTGCTCCGGGCCGGCGTGCGGGTCTGCTCGGGGCCGGCGTGCGGGTCTGCTCCGGGCCGGCGTGCGGGTCTGCTCCGGGGCCCCGCGGGTCTGCTCCGGGCCGGCGTGCGGGTCTGCTCGGGGCCGGCGTGCGGGTCTGCTCGGGGCCGGCGTGCGGGTCTGCTCCGGGCCGGCGTGCGGGTCTGCTCCGGGGCCCCGCGGGTCTGCTCCGGGCCGGCGTGCGGGTCTGCTCGGGGCCGGCGTGCGGGTCTGCTCGGGGCCGGCGTGCGGGTCTGCTCGGGGCCGGCGTGCGGGTCTGCTCGGGGCCGGCGTGCGGGTCTGCTCCGGGGCCCCGCGGGTCTGCTCCGGGGCCCCGCGGGTCTGCTCGGGGCCGGCGTGCGGGTCTGCTCCGGGCCGGCGTGCGGGTCTGCTCCGGGCCGGCGTGCGGGTCTGCTCGGGGCCGGCGTGCGGGTCTGCTCCGGGCCGGCGTGCGGGTCTGCTCCGGGGCCCCGCGGGTCTGCTCCGGGCCGGCGTGCGGGTCTGCTCGGGGCCGGCGTGCGGGTCTGCTCGGGGCCGGCGTGCGGGTCTGCTCCGGGGCCCCGCGGGTCTGCTCCGGGCCGGCGTGCGGGTCTGCTCCGGGCCGGCGTGCGGGTCTGCTCGGGGCCGGCGTGCGGGTCTGCTCGGGGCCGGCGTGCGGGTCTGCTCCGGGCCGGCGTGCGGGTCTGCTCCGGGCCGGCGTGCGGGTCTGCTCAGGGCCGGCGTGCGGGTCTGCTCCGGGCCGGCGTGCGGGTCTGCTCGGGGCCGGCGTGCGGGTCTGCTCCGGGCCGGCGTGCGGGTCTGCTCCGGGGCCCCGCGGGTCTGCTCCGGGCCGGCGTGCGGGTCTGCTCGGGGCCGGCGTGCGGGTCTGCTCCGGGCCGGCGTGCGGGTCTGCTCCGGGGCCCCGCGGGTCTGCTCCGGGCCGGCGTGCGGGTCTGCTCGGGGCCGGCGTGCGGGTCTGCTCGGGGCCGGCGTGCGGGTCTGCTCCGGGCCGGCGTGCGGGTCTGCTCCGGGGCCCCGCGGGTCTGCTCGGGGCCGGCGTGCGGGTCTGCTCGGGGCCGGCGTGCGGGTCTGCTCGGGGCCGGCGTGCGGGTCTGCTCGGGGCCGGCGTGCGGGTCTGCTCCGGGGCCCCGCGGGTCTGCTCCGGGGCCCCGCGGGTCTGCTCGGGGCCGGCGTGCGGGTCTGCTCCGGGCCGGCGTGCGGGTCTGCTCCGGGCCGGCGTGCGGGTCTGCTCGGGGCCGGCGTGCGGGTCTGCTCCGGGCCGGCGTGCGGGTCTGCTCCGGGGCCCCGCGGGTCTGCTCCGGGCCGGCGTGCGGGTCTGCTCGGGGCCGGCGTGCGGGTCTGCTCGGGGCCGGCGTGCGGGTCTGCTCCGGGGCCCCGCGGGTCTGCTCCGGGCCGGCGTGCGGGTCTGCTCCGGGCCGGCGTGCGGGTCTGCTCGGGGCCGGCGTGCGGGTCTGCTCGGGGCCGGCGTGCGGGTCTGCTCCGGGCCGGCGTGCGGGTCTGCTCCGGGCCGGCGTGCGGGTCTGCTCAGGGCCGGCGTGCGGGTCTGCTCCGGGCCGGCGTGCGGGTCTGCTCGGGGCCGGCGTGCGGGTCTGCTCCGGGCCGGCGTGCGGGTCTGCTCCGGGGCCCCGCGGGTCTGCTCCGGGCCGGCGTGCGGGTCTGCTCGGGGCCGGCGTGCGGGTCTGCTCCGGGCCGGCGTGCGGGTCTGCTCCGGGGCCCCGCGGGTCTGCTCCGGGCCGGCGTGCGGGTCTGCTCGGGGCCGGCGTGCGGGTCTGCTCGGGGCCGGCGTGCGGGTCTGCTCCGGGCCGGCGTGCGGGTCTGCTCCGGGGCCCCGCGGGTCTGCTCCGGGCCGGCGTGCGGGTCTGCTCGGGGCCGGCGTGCGGGTCTGCTCGGGGCCGGCGTGCGGGTCTGCTCGGGGCCGGCGTGCGGGTCTGCTCCGGGGCCCCGCGGGTCTGCTCCGGGGCCCCGCGGGTCTGCTCGGGGCCGGCGTGCGGGTCTGCTCCGGGCCGGCGTGCGGGTCTGCTCCGGGCCGGCGTGCGGGTCTGCTCGGGGCCGGCGTGCGGGTCTGCTCCGGGCCGGCGTGCGGGTCTGCTCCGGGGCCCCGCGGGTCTGCTCCGGGCCGGCGTGCGGGTCTGCTCGGGGCCGGCGTGCGGGTCTGCTCGGGGCCGGCGTGCGGGTCTGCTCCGGGCCGGCGTGCGGGTCTGCTCCGGGGCCCCGCGGGTCTGCTCCGGGCCGGCGTGCGGGTCTGCTCGGGGCCGGCGTGCGGGTCTGCTCGGGGCCGGCGTGCGGGTCTGCTCCGGGGCCCCGCGGGTCTGCTCCGGGGCCCCGCGGGTCTGCTCGGGGCCGGCGTGCGGGTCTGCTCCGGGCCGGCGTGCGGGTCTGCTCCGGGCCGGCGTGCGGGTCTGCTCGGGGCCCCGCGGGTCTGCTCCGGGCCGGCGTGCGGGTCTGCTCGGGGCCCCGCGGGTCTGCTCCGGGCCGGCGTGCGGGTCTGCTCGGGGCCGGCGTGCGGGTCTGCTCGGGGCCGGTGTCCGGGGCCCCGCGGGTCTGCTCGGGGCCGGCGTGCGGGTCTGCTCGGGGCCGGCGTGCGGGTCTGCTCGGGGCCCCGCGGGTCTGCTCCGGGCCGGCGTGCGGGTCTGCTCGGGGCCGGCGTGCGGGTCTGCTCCGGGCCGGCGTGCGGGTCTGCTCGGGGCCGGTGTCCGGGGCCCCGCGGGTCTGCTCGGGGCCGGCGTGCGGGTCTGCTCCAGGCCGGCTTCGGGCCGGCGTGCGGGTCTGCTCCGGGCCGGACGTGTCCGGGCCCCGCGGGTCTGCTTGGGGCCGGCGTGCGGGTCTGCTCCGGGCCGGCGTGCGGGTCTGCTCCGGGCCGGCGTGGCGTGTCACCTGCATCGGCCACCGGCGGTGACAGCTGAGCCGGGGCCCTGCACGGGGCCACCACACAGGAGCTCCATCCCCTCCTCGGGGCCCCACCACACAGGAGCTCCATCCCCTCTATGGGGCCCCCTCCACCCCTCCCCTCCACCACGGGGCCCCCCCCACCACACAGGAGCTCCATCCCCGCCACCACGGCCCCCCCCTCCACCACGGCCCCCCCCCTCCACCACGGGGCCCCCCCACCCCTCCCCTCCACCACGGCCCCCCCCACCCCTCCCCTCCATGGCCCCCTCCACCCCTCCCCTCCACCACGGGGCCCCCACCACCACACAGGAGCTCCATCCCTGCCACCACGGGGCCCCCCACACAGGAGCTCCATCCCCTCCTCGGGGCCCCACCACACAGGAGCTCCATCCCCTCTATGGGGCCGCCTGCACCCCTCCCCTCCACCACGGGGCCCCCACCACCCCTCACCTCTACCCCTCACCTCCACCACGGGGCCCCCACCACCACACAGGAGCTCCATCCCCGCCACCACGGGGCCCCCCACCCCTCCCCTCCACCACGGGACCACGGGGCCCCCACCACCACACAGGAGCTCCATCCCCTCCTCGGGGCCCCCCCACCCCTCCCCTCCACCACGGCCCCCACCACCCCTCCCCTCCACCACGGGGCCCCCACCACCACACAGGAGCTCCATCCCCGCCACCACGGGGCCCCCCACCCCTCCCCTCCACCACGGGACCACGGGGCCCCCACCACCACACAGGAGCTCCATCCCCTCCTCGGGGCCCCCCCACCCCTCCCCTCCACCACGGCCCCCACCACCCCTCCCCTCCACCATGGGGCCCCCACCACCACACAGGAGCTCCATCCCCGCCACCACGGGGCCCCCCACCCCTCCCCTCCACCACGGGACCACGGGGCCCCCACCACCACACAGGAGCTCCATCCCCTCCTCGGGGCCCCCCCACCCCTCCCCTCCACCACGGCCCCCACCACCCCTCCCCTCCACCATGGGGCCCCCCACCACCCCTCGGGAGCGCCGTCCCCTCCACGGGGCCCCCCACCACCCCTCCCCTCCACCACGGGGCTCCCCACAGACTCCTGGCCCTGGGCCTGCACCGGCTCCTCATGTCGACACAGCCGAGCTCTGCTGTGGGCTTGAACCACTGTGGAAACAGAGTGTATGTATTTTTTAATCAGTGGGGATTTTTCTGAAGACACTTTGGTGTCTGTCTTCTTGGTGGCCGTGACGTAAGCCACATCCCCAGCAGGTGAAGGCGTCAGGAGAGCAGAGCCGAGCCCAGCACTGGCCAGCGTGAGGTTCACTCACAGTTACCTGGGCTGTGCACTTGACCCTGAAAACTGCTTCCCCGTGCAGTGTGTGTGTCAGGGGTGGGAGTGACGGTGGCTCTGTGGCGTGTCAGGAAGCGAGAGGAGGAAGCGGGCTACTCACAGTAAGGTGATGCGGTGAAACACGGCTTTGCTACTCCGGGTCCCACCCGTTCCCTGGCAGTGTGGACGGCACAGGTGCGGAGAGGCTTGTCCAGGCCACCGCCACGTTCGCCAGCAGGTGAGCGCCATGGTTAGGAAGGGTCTGGGTTGTTTGCAAGTCCTTTCCAGGGCCCCGTGTAGATTCATCAGCAAGTCTGCAACCTTCGACTGTGCATTTAAGTCATGAAAAATGTATCCGTTTCACTCCGCACATGTATTAGCTTCCACTCTGTAGCTCAATGAAAAATGGATCAGCCCGTGTGTGGAGACATTAGCATTCACTCTGGCGTCTTCCCTCAGACGCACTGCTCTTGAACTAGGCCGTAATGGGGACAGCGTTTCCAGTCGAGGTGTTGCGAAATTACACCTTTCACGAAATCCTCTTAAGTGGCAGGCAGTAGCTGTGTCTGCAGCTGTGTTTGTTTATTGCAGCCACTGAGCTCCTAAGAAAAGACGGTGGCCGAGCCAGCTTTACCCGGGACGCTGGATGGGTCTTGTTCTTCACCTGTGAGTGGTTTCATAGCTTGCTTTTAGTTCATCCTAAATGCACTGCATTGTTTTCATTGTCTTTGAATACACACTTAAAAACAGTTTTAATAAGCTTATGTCCTCCTTGGCCCTGTGCACGTGTTGTGGGTGTTCTTAGATGTCAGTGCGAGGCCTTGGCTGCCTCACCTTAGGGCGCCCTCCCTGACCCGGGCAGCCAGGTCTCCTGGGACTGGCCCCCACCCTGCTTGCGAGCTCTGTGCTCCTGGCCACAGCGCTCCCTGGAGCACGCTTGGGGTTTTCTCCCTGACTGCATTCACACCCAGGCCCCCACTGCCTGCGCGTGTTTCCTACGTTTCTAGTTCCCACTGCCCGGGTGCATCGTTCACCTAACAGCGGAGCTGATTAGAAAACGCGCAGCCTCGGCTGTCACACCTGGAATCCACACCCACCGCGCAGGTGGGTGTTGGGGCTCAGCGAGCGAGGCTGGCATCCTGTGTAGAGAGCTGCTTCGAGTCCCAGCTTTGTGCGTCCGGGAGGCAGCAGTTAATGGTCAAGGACCTGGGTCCATTGTGCGTCCAGGAGGCAGCAGTTAATGGTTAATGGTCAAGGACCTGGGTCTGTGCCAGCCCATGGGAGGCCCAGAAAGAGTTCTGGGCTGCTGGATTCTGCCTGGCCCGGCCCAGCCCGTGGCGGGCATTTGAGGAGTGAACCAGCAGATGGAAGATCGTGTGTGTGTGTGTGTGTGTGTGTGTATGTGTGAGACAGAGAGAGAGAGACAGAGAGAGAGGGAGACTGTCACTCTGCCTCTCAAATCAATAAACATTTTCCCGAATGGCGGCTGCTGTCCTGCCTATGTGCCGCTCCCCTCTGTTCCCTGCCCCTTGCTGCCCCTTCCCTTCCCAACCTCTGCACATCTCGGCTCCCAGGTGCCTGGGATCTCAGGTTCCTGGGGTCCCTAGGCCCCAGCTGTTTCCAGCTTCACAGTCGGACCTCAGCTCTCCCGCAATCCCGCGATGCGGTGTTGTGTCCCCACCCCCTGGCTGTAACTGCTTCAAAGTTTTCATCTGAGAAAGATGTATGTATGATTTAATCTTCTGTTCTGAAAGATTTAATTAATTAATTAAAAAGGTGGTGGCAGAAAGGAAAAGCAGGGGGAGAGAGAGAGAATCTTCCATCTGCTGGTTCACTCCCCCAGATGATTACGATGCTCGGGCTGGGCTAGGCCAAGGCCCGGAGCCAGGAAGCCCATCAGGTCTCCCTCGTGGGTGCAGGGAGCCCGAGTACTGGAGCCCCCACCACTGCGTTCCCTGGAGCACTAGCAGGAGCTGGACTGGAAGCGGGGCAGCCGGGACTTGAGCCGGCACTCTGATCTGGGGCACCGTGGCACAGGCAGGCGTCACGCCACCACGCCAGGCCCCTCACGATGCCTGCAGGGCCTTCAGATCTGGGACAGAGTTTCACTCATGTCAGAGGAGGCTGAAGTATGTGTTCAAGGTTCTGGGAAGAATACATGTTTCTCCTAAGTTTCTGACAAACTTAGGCTTGTCTGTTTTAAAAGCCACACTAATCACTAACCATGGATAGGGTTTTTGCAGTGTGTTTGTTGTGGGTGTCCAGCGTGGCAGAGATGCTCAGAAGGTGACCGCACCCATCGTCCCATATCGTCACCTGTTTCTGGTTTTGTGGCAAGAGCAGCTGACATCTGCGTGCGCAGCCTGACTCCCACACAGCTCACTGTCACCACTCATAATCCGCCCTCGTGTTTCTCCTCCTGGTCGGCATCTCCCCACCACCCCTGCCCGTTCCATGGTCCCGTGGTCTGTCGTGTGTCAGTGCCACCTGGGAGGGAGGCCCCGCAGGTGTGTCCTTCTGCATCTCTCGCTGCCCTTAGCATCGAGTGCTCCGTGCTCACCAGGTTCCAGCCAGAGGCAGAGCCGCGTGCGTCCCGCTGTGAGCAGGGGAGCACAGGTGACTTCTTGGCGCTGACTGCTTTTGCACTGGGCATGTGCAGGGGAGGGGGCCCTGGGCCGATGGGTGGTTCTGGTAGTATCTGTTGTTTCTTGCTGTTCACTTCTCCGGAACATATTGGTGAATTTTGTCTGGGAAGCAGGTCTGACTAATGAAGCGGCTCTGTGGACTTAGCCACGGGGATCCTGCAGTCCTTCTCTCCCCTACACACTGCCCCATTTCAGTGGCCTCAACTTGCTCCTTTCTGTGGCTCAGGCCAAGCCTCAGATTCCTCCCGAATCCTTTGCTATCTCTGGTTTCCCTCAGCCAGTCTGTCCGTCACCTTTAACATAAGCTCTGACTGCGCCTCACCTGCCACCGCCCCGGCGCTTGCACCTGCCGCCCAGGCTCCCTGGCCTGAGTCCCTGACGCAGCCTCCTCACTTGTTGGCTCCCTGCAGGCTGTTCCATGAACTGATTTCCCTGCAGTCTGTTCTCAGCCCAGCTGTCAGAGGTGTAGGACGCCAGGCAGGACGTGGCATTGTCCTCATCAGAACTCACGTGGACTCCAACGCCAGACTCCCTCCCAGCTGCACCTGTGACCTGCCCCGCGTCCCTCCCCCATCTACCTTTTCTCCTCCGGTTCCTTTGTTCCATCCCCGTCTCATGGACAGCCTGTCCCCCCACTGGCCCAGCTCACTGCACCTGCCACGTGCCGCCAGTGCCCCCCCCCCGGCCGTGGTCCTGTCTCACCAGCCCCATGCTTGGCCAGCTACACCTGCCCACCAACCCCACCCGGGGCTGGGCTTGGAGTCACCTCCCAGGATGCCTGTGGCCAGCTCTGCGCTTTCTCCTGCTTTCACCCAGCTCCCCCCATGGCCATGGACCTCCCTTATCCTGCCCCATTTAAGGTTCTTAGTAACCTCACAGATTAGGACATCCTCTGTGTTGGCCTGATTATTCTATTTGCAATGCAGCTGCTCAAGGGCAGGTGGCTTTGTTTTCTTCACTAAGAAGAGGGCCTGGCAGGAAACAGGCACTCAGTTGCTGTTCACTGAATGAATAAATAAATGATTGGATTTTACTTTCTCTGAAATAAATTAATTTGGAATAAGTTGGATACATTCATGGTTTGTTGAAGACAGGGTTTGTGCCTGCTTCTGTCTCTGTACCTGCTTGAAATACGGAGGGGAAAAGAAACTCTCCCCAGTTATCTGGCTCTGTGCAGGTAAAACCAAACGATCAAATGTTTGGCTGAACTGATGGTGTCTGGACGTATTTTCCTAATACCCTGAGGAGGGGCTCAGCCCTGACTCCCACTCCTCTCCCCTTGCTGGAGCTAGAACGGCCAAAAAGGCACAGAATACACACTTGGTTCTTAAAGAATTCAGTTAATTGAATTCAGAGGCCCAAAGATACTCCCAATGAAAATCACCAGTGTTTACATGTAAAACTAAATCTGTGTCTGGCTTAGAGGGGCTGTCGCCGGGGGCTAAAGGACTGCAAATGAGGGAGAGACTAATCGGACGTGGCTTTCTTCTCGCACAGGCGTGGCAGTGTGGGGGCCTCATTACACCACGGCCAAGGGTGACAAGTTGCAGAGTTCCAGTTGAGCAACAGTGGCACACGCTAACGTGCACGAGCGGTGCGGTCAGAGCTGCGGTCGCTGTGCGGTGCTGTAGGACGCAGTCCGTGTTCAGAGGTTCTGTGAGGCCTTTGTGGCTGCCGTGGAAGGAAGAGTGCCTCTCGCTGTGAGGGACGTGTGTCTGGCGGGGCCGTCCCACAGGGAGCGTGGGCCACGGCTGGGCGCGTGCAGTGCAGGGGCTTCCGTGCTCGTCTGACACCCGTCCTCGGGTGGAAGCTTGAGCGGTGCTTGGTGCTCCCGGGACGCCCATACAGCTGACCGGCGACTGCGGTGCAATGGCTGGGAGAAGACGGGGTGGCTTCTGTGTGAGTGCACATGGGAGCCCACATGTATGCAAGCATGAGTTCGTCATGGTGGAATCACATGCATGTGCATGCAATCCTGTCCCATGTGCACGGACACATGTGTGCACACATGCACCTATCCCATGTATACGAATGCAAGTGTGTTCATGCACCTATCCCATACATGTATATGACTACACGTACACAATGCATCTATCACGGGTGCATATAAACAAATCTGCAGACATGCATTATCATATGTGTAAATGTGTGTACACATATACCCATTGCATATTTGAACATGAACACAGGTGTGCATGTGCATCTGTCATGTATGTGAATATAGTACTCATATGCCTCGTGTGCATACAAATGTCTTTATACATGTACCTAAACACATGCACATAGACACATGTGTTTACGGAGTATGCCCATCATATATGAGTATTGTGTGTGCATAACTGCATCCCTTACATGTGTGTGTGTATAGAGAGGTATACATGTGTGTCTGTCACATGTAAATAAACATATGTGTATATACCTATAATGTGTAGATATAATTACATGTTCCTACAGTATTCTTATCATGTATGTACATGTAAATGCATGCAAGTTAATGATCACCTGTCACATATGCATGTATACACACACCAATATGCCTACAGAATACCTGTTACATATAAGCATATATGAACATGCACATAGCCACAATATACCATTATGTGTATGCATCTGTAAACACACACCTGCGATATACCTATCACATGTGCATATTTAAACACACACATGTTCATAGTATACCTATTGGATGTGTGTATGTGTAAACACACACATGCTTACAATAAACCTGTCATGTGTGTATGTGACAGTACACACATGCTGACAATATTCCTATCACGTGTGTATGTAGGAATGTATACACGGTCACAATTAACCTAATTCATTTGTACATAAATACATATATATGCACACATGTACCTATCACATGTTTATATGTAACAAAGAAAACGTGTGCATTTATACCTGCATCACATATGTATACGTTGTGTGCATGTACATGTGCATACCTACATTTATAAAGACATACATGTTCATTATGTGTATATAAATGTGCATGCAGATAACATGCATGCCACATGTATATAAGTACAGCCACACACCTGCACATTTATCACATGTTTATATAATTCATATATATATGCAAGTACACAAATTATATCACATGTATATGTAAATATCTATATACTTACAATATGCCTATCACATGCCCATAAATGCATGTATGTGCAAAATACACCCACTAGAAGTGTATATTAATGTGTAAGTATGTGCACATATCTATCACATATGAATATATAAAAACAGTGCATACTCAACACATGTACACATGCACACCATGCACGCCTATATTTAAACTTGCATCACATGCATGTATGTGCACATGTGTGTCCGTATGCACAAGGTGTGCACATACATGTGCCTGTATGCATGCATGCGTATTCCCACCACACACACACACACACACACACACCCCTGCACTGGGCAGTCTTTGGTCAGAGCTGCATTGCTGGTAGTGTTGCGTCTTCCACCCCTGTGGCTCATTGCTTCACTCCCCTGACTGAAGGCATTGTCCAGTGCAGGCACTTGTAGATCACAGGTTCTCACCACTGTCCTCACGCATGTCACATTTGCCAGGTCTCTTTCCTTTCTGATGGGGTCTGCAGCAGGCATGGTGGAATGGTGAGGGGGACTGGAGCAGTAACATGGACAGTGGCGGGGAGGAAGTCCCAGTCACCCCACGCTGTATGTCGGAACCCAGGAATTCTGCCAGGCTGCTCATTCAAACTCATTGTCCGTCAGTACCCGCAAAGTGCATGGGATACACAGCGTCAAGTGCACATTTTCTAAAAATGTGCCGAATGCATCCACTTTTAGTGATGGATGAAATTAAATGTTGTCAGATGCTTGGCTGTTTCCAAATTGCTCTGTTCATTATGAGAGGTGGTCTCGCCATGGCACGTGCTCAGCCTCCTGCTGGAGGTAGGGTAGGAATGGTGCGTGGACGTTGTGTCCATGTTCCCACAGAGACGCAGAGCAGGAGAGGCCTCGCTTGGCTGCAGATCAGCCTTTGCACAAAGACATCTAGGCTGTTTTATCCTTCTCTCCGTGGGAACTGTCTCATCAAGGCAACCTTAGCATAGGCCCACTCCAGCAGCCAATGAGAAACCTGTCCCGTCGGTCTCCAGGCTCACAATGAGGCCCGCCCACATCCTCTCCACGGTCCACCTGTCAGCACCCTCTTCAGGGACCCCAGTCCTCATTCCTGGCGATCAGAGGTGGTTCCAGGTGGCCCCAAGTCGTGGCAAAGCTTGACAGCTCAGTGAGTGACAGTGCACTTTGGCGTCCTGGGGGTGAATTTTAAAACTGTTGCGCTTCCTTGGTTCCCCAGAGCTTATTTGATGCCAGCAAGGAAAATTGCTTAGAGTCTTGGATTCTGTCGTAGCCTGCGTCGACAGATGCGACTTCAAAGCAAGTCAGATTGTAAGCCTTATCGGTGTTACGCTGAATAATATATTTCGTTAAATCCGTGCTGCTTTCACACACACCTTAACTTTAGTGGATCACACAGCAGCTCGGAAAACTGGAGGCAAGAGGGTGCTCTGGATCCTCACAGGCACTGCATGGCCAGCGAACCACGCTGGCCCCTCTGCAGAGGCAGCCCCTTCCCCCTGCTCCGGCACGGCCGTGTTTTCTTACGGGTGTGTGTACCAGAGCAGGTGTGTGTGTGCACCAGAGCAGGTGTGTGTGTGCACCAGAGCAGGTGTGTGTTTATACCGTGCCAGGTCTGCTCTGCAGTGCTCTCCAGACTTTTCTAAACCCTCTCTAGCCCGGGATCTCTAAGACACACATGGGCATTTCTGCGGGGAGAAGATGGGAGTTTGTAGCTTCTGTCTTTCTGCCTCTGTGGTCAGTAGCCATTCCTCATTGGTCTCCATTATGGCCATTCGACCTGAACCTCAAGACCTGCAGGCGAAGCAAGTTCTTCTTCCTTGGGTCCAGTTCAGGTCCACCAGCAGGAAGGCTGGGAGGTCCGGTGCCACCCAATACCTCCGTGTCCCCTGGGGCACACAGTGCTGAGGGTAGCAGATCCCTCACAGAGCAGCTGTGTGGCTGCCTGGAGTAATCCCCCCCGGACCCTGTACACGATGCCTCCAGGGAAGGACGGTGCTGTGTGTGCCACGCTGGGGCGTCTCCGGGCAGCCTTCCTTGTCCCCGAGTGCCCAGCGCGTTGCCTGCCTCCCTGGAGACCCCTCGGCTCTTTTCCCTGGGAGGTTCTCTCTGAACCGTGTCCTCTCCTCCAGTTACTTGTGTGTGTGATCGCCTTCTGCTTCACCCGGCGTTTGCAGAGCTCCTAGCCTAGCAAGGCCGTGTTCGATCCCGACAGCCCATCTCTGGATAGCGGTGCCAGCTCTGCAGGCAGTAGAAACAGTGGCGGAGAAGCCTCCGCTCGGGTCTGCACCGCAGAGAGCACGGAGCCCTTGCTACAGCTGTGGTTCCTCCTCCCGCCCCTGCCTGCCCAGGCCTCCTGCAGAACTGCCCTTGCTGCACGTCTCAGAGCGCCGCCCCTCGGTCTCCTCCAAGGCCGTTTGCTCCCACCTTCTGCTTGTACCTGATCATCCCACAGTGCCTCCCGTGCCCCTCAGAGCGAGGCCCCCGCCTGCCGGTGTGGGGGCCAGCTCCCTCCCAGGGTGGGGCAGCCTCACCAGCTTTGATCCCTGCTGGAGTCCAAGGGAGAAAGCCCAGGGCCAGGCCGTCTGCTCCTGAGTCCTTCCCCCAGCCTGTGTCTCTCCTTGCTCGGAAGGAGAGGGGAGACTCGTGGTCACCTCCCCAGACCAGGAGACTTCCCAGGGTTGCTCTCACAGCTGCACCAGCTGTCGCCGCTGCTTTCCACTTTGGGAGTGGAGAAGGTTCCGGAAGCACTGGGTCTACAGTGAGGCTGACACCGCCCACGTCGTCCTGAGCCCAGCTGCCTGGGCCCCGGTCTCTGATCCTCCCATCACCATGGGTTCTTGTCTCTGACCCAGGAGTGAGGGCAGAAGACATTGACACCTGCCCCGGCGTGCTTGCCCTGTTATCATCTATGTATCTGTCCCTCATCAATTATCCATCCATCATCTATCACCAACCTATGTGTTTATTCTCCATCTTTCCATCTGTCTATCAATTTATCATTTACTATTTATGTATCATCCATCTGTCGGTCATCTGTCATCCGTCAGTCATCATCTGTCGGCTGTCACTCAGTTCAGAAACATGCCTTATCCATCACGTTCTACAAAACACCTCTGTCTACACCTCAGAGGAAAAGACTCTGGTGGAGTTTGGTGTCTGAGTGAGTTCGGGGTCTGCCGACTATGGGTCACCTGTGGAGAGTTAGTGATGGGGATGCCTGGGCTCTCTGGCCTGCGGTCATGGACACAGGTGCATTCCAGGTGCAGCCAGCCCAGGAGAGCCACCCCTGTTCCCGTGCGGGCTGTCAGCAAGCATGGTGGTTCTCACTGATGTCGAGGAGAGCACCGTCCCTTCATCTCTTGGCTTGCAAGCCTTAGAGTGACTCTGTTTACCCCAAGACCCAGGTCTCCTTTCCCATTCACGTCTGCAGAACTCATCTGCCTAAGCTAAGTGGCAAAGAAAATAATGTTAAAAATGAGCCATGGGGGTGGGATTGTATCGAAAGCATTTGATTAAACAGATTTCAGAGCCGCAGCCAAATTAATGAAGACTGGCACGCACTTTGCCCGTTTTTCTTCTTATTTTCCAGACAGGAAAATTACTCCGACTTGAAGTCTAGTCTGTGTGAAAGCACTCAGTGTTTAGAAATCAACATGTCCCATCAACCCATCGTGCTCGGGGAGCACAGCCAGCCTGTGACATAATTCCCTTACGTGCCAGAAAGCCGATCACCGCATTGTGCGTCAGCAGGATAAGCACAGTGCCTTGCAAACAGGTTCTTGTGACAAGATGTGTGAAGAACATTATGTTATTGACTTCCACGTCTGCACTTATAATTCAGTTTTTCTCTGTTTTTGTGGGGCTACAGGTGGTTACTTAAGACAATCAATTTACATAGAACAATTTATTCTTTTTTCATGCTGTTAAAGCAAATTGGTATGTAATTAGATTTATATACTGAATAATCTCATTTGCATATCCAATTAATTCTTCCTGTTTTAATTTGCTAGGGTTGAATTCACATTAGTAGTAAAAATAACACTTAAATTATCAAGGCCTCAAATTTTCCTTTGCTGTAATTTGCTCAAGATGTTCCATTTAAAAATTGGTCCCCAGCATCCTCTCCATAATCTGTTGGGAATTTGTGAGAGATTAACTTAAAACATCCTTAGCCACAAAATCACAAAATTACAGTTGCTTTGTTCCTGCTGAACAGGGTAATGGTGGAGCAAAGCCACTCCCTCACTCCTTCTGCCACATTCAAAACACGGAGAGCTGGGTTCAGGTGTGCAAGGTCTGACCTCTGACACCGGGGCCCCGTGGGCAGCAGAGGGGCTCTGCCAGGATGGTGGCGTCTCATTCCACCAGCCGTGGTGGGAGCAGATGCACAGGGAGGTCTGTGAGGCTGCGATGCCGAAATGCCAGCGCTTACCGTCGGTTTGCAGCTTTTCTTTAAGATTTATTTTATTTAGTTGAAAGGTGGAGTTGCAGAGAGAGGGGGAGACAGAGAGAGAGGTCTTCCATCTGCTGCTTCATTCCCCAAATGGCTACAATAGCCAGGGCGGGGCCATAGCAAAGCCAGGAGCCAGGAGCTTCACCCAGGACTCCCACATGGGTGCAGGAGCCCGAGCACTTGGGCCACTTGTGCTGCTTTTCCCAGGAGCATTGGCAGGGAGCTGGATCAGAAGTGGAGCAGCCAGGACGTGGACCATGGCGCCAGCTCCTGGTATACGGCTTTTGCCGACTGAGACGTGGGCAGTTGACAGCGTCCATGCGCAGTCATCGTCCTCCCCTGTGGAGCCAGCAGAACATGCGCTGTGCCCTGTGGAAGTCCAGTGCTACGTGGCTCAGCCAGCGTTGTCATGGAGCTCGGTGAACACTGATGGCAGAGCAGCTCTGGCCGAGAGCCCGTGCCCATGCCTTGTTCTCTCTGGGCTCAGACGCTTCCTGTGGGAGTGAGGTCCCTGCAGAAGCGCGGACAGAGGTCAAGGGACCGTGCACGGTAAACCCTGAGAATACCTGCAGGGATGCCTTGGGCTCTGGGTGGACGTCAGCCATGGCCAGCGTTCTGGCCCCATGGGAGAAGACGGGCACGTGTCGGCTATATGTCATTTCCTGTCCCCCGTGTATTAGTCCCCAGGGCCACCGTGACAAGCTTCTGTAGAGGGTGTGGCCTGAGGGGCAGAGCTCCGTGTCCCTGAGTTCAGGACCAGGAGTCGTGGTCCAGGTACCACCAGTGCAGGTCTCTGTGCGGGCCTCGGCCTGGGCTGCAGGCGGGCAAGGTCTCCCTGGCCTGTCCTGGGGCTGTGTCCACACCTGACACCAGACAGCTTGGTCAGCGCCCACCTGAAGGTTGTCTCTGTACCTTAGTCACCCCACAGAAGGCCCTGTGTCCGGGTGGCAGTCACAGCCTGAGGCTGCGGAGCCTTGAGCTCCAGAATAGGAGCTTGGGTCGCAGGACGCAGCCTCTGCACCAGCCCTGCCCGCACAGGCCCTGAGCCCTGCCTTCTCTGGGAACACCAGGCTGATGCCTCGCCTGGAAACCCCTGCCAGGCTTACGTTCCCCTCCCCGGGACGCACAGCAGAAATGCCGTAGCGTCTGTGGTCTGGGGACCTAGGTACACTGTTCAGCTGCCTGCTGTCGACAGCAGTGTGCACCTGCGAATTCTGTGAACCCACAGCAGTTGCTTCACCTCCGCGCCCCTCCCTGCGGCTGATCTGCAGAGGGGACGCACATCCTCACCCGAGACCGGACAGCAGGGAGCGCCTAGATTCCCGGGTTCTCTGTGATAGCACTGTGCCTGCTCACAGAAAACGCGTCTGTGATTCTACCGTCTGCTCTGGGATGGCCGTGAGGTCACTGTTAGGAAGTCAGGGGTTTCTGTGCCCACTTTTCACAAGACATTTAGTTTCTTGCTAAAGCAGTAACTTTGCAATTAGACGTGGGTTTCTTTCTAGATTTTAGGAAAACTGTAATTTGCAGTTGACATTCTGGCAAATTGCTATGTTCTGCTCTGTGCCCGTCTAAAAACACTAATCTTCCAGTCAGTGCCGGGTGTGTGTAACAAACACAACACACATGCTCAGGGTGGGGGTTACCGGGTATGAAAAGCCACGCCGCCTCGGGAGCCGCCCTGCGCATGCCACCTTGACGTCGCCGTGTTCTGAGCCTGCGCCGTGTGTGGCGCTCACAGAACCTGCAGATCCTCGGAGGCTGCCCCAGCCTTTCCTTATTTATTTATTTATTTATTTATTTGAGATTTGTGTTTTGTATATTTGAAAGGCAGAGTTAGGAAGAAAGAGAGAGAGAGAGATTGAGATGAGATTGAGATTGTCTGTGGATTCACTCCTCTGATGGCCACAGGGAGCCTGGAGCTTCTTCTCGAGCTCCCACATGGGTGCAGGGGCCTGTCACTTGGGCCATATCTATTGCTTTCCCAGGCGCATCAGCAGGGAGCTGGATCAGAAGTGGAGCAGCCAGGACTCGAACCAGCACCTGAGCCACCATCCAGGCAGAGGCTTAACCTGCTGTGCCACACCAGCAGCCCCGCCCCAGCTGTTTCCAGTACTGAGCAGCTGGTCACAGGGACAACTCCAAGGGCATGAACTTGCTAGGCCCGAGGAACCTTTGACTTGTACAGACGCCTCGCCTGGGAAGCAAGGGTGCTGGCGCCTCCTGCGAGTTCAGCAGCCGGGCTCCCTGCCACGGCTTCCTCCTTACAGGGATCCGGGGGGGGGAGGTCCAGGGATGGCCGTGCTGGTCTCCCAGCAGTGGCACTCGGTCACTGCCCACTGTGATCGTCTCTTCCAGCTTCCTCGGTGCTAGGGTGCAGACGAGGCATGGCGAGAGCATCCCCCCACCCAGTCCTCTCTGCTCCCTTCTCCCAGGGGTCAGTGGGCGGGGCCCCGCCTGTGCCCATCAGAGCCGGCATGGGAAGCAGCCCGCACGTGCCGTGGAGCTTCTCCTCACAGCGTGTGTCTCTTCCTGAGTGTTCGCGTCTGAGAAACCCTTGCCCTTTGCAGTTGGCTTTGGTTGTTGGCAGCAGCCAAGCTTCCCGTCTGCAGCGCAACCAGAGCCAGCTCAGTAAATCCTGGTGCTCGTGCTGTGTGCCGCTGCTTTTTGGTTGGAAATGAAATGGACTATAAATTAATGAAGCTCATTTTCGCGTGTGGCCATAAATCAGTACTCTGTGGAGTTTTAAAGAGGAGTTTTAAAACTTCCATGAGGTAATAAACGTTAACGGTTTTTTAAGAACTGTGAAGCATCTGCAGACAGAAGGGCGTGGTAATTTTGATCAATTATTAAAACAGTTCAACATGCCCTGAAGCCTCAGTGCGTCCTGAAGGTCTTCAGTGACTGCTCGTGTGGTGGTGTGGACGCGCTCACCTGTGGACTCGCTCACCTATGGATGCACTCACCTGTGTGCCTGCTCAGCTGTGGGCCTGCTCATCTGTGGACCACCTCACCTGTGGGCCTGCTCGCCTGTGGACCACCTCACCTGTGGGCCTGCTCACCTGTGGACCACCTCACCTGTGGGCCTGCTCAGCTGTGGCCTACCTCACCTGTGGACAAGCTCATCCCTGTACCTGCTCACCTGTGGGCCTGCTCACCTGTGGACCACCTCGCCTGTGGGCCTGCTCACCTGTGGCCCACCTCACCTGTAGACTGGCGGTTTGCCGTGTTCAGATCTCAGATTCACGGGAAGGTGTCTTGAGAGGATTCCAGTGAGGAGACCAAAGCTCAGGAAGGCGGAGCCGGCCACTTCCCTGTGGGAACAAGGACAGCTACTGATGTCTGCAGCGGGGGGGTTCAGTGTCCTGGTCCCAAGTGCACCAAGCCTCGCTCCCTCCACTCAAGTAGTTCCTGAGTAGGGCTTGCTATTTTAGTCAGAAAACCTCTTGGTTCACTCCAGTCGGAGGCCCGTCTGTTTTGGGGTTTGGATAACAAGAAGGCGGTCTTTTTGTGTTGCGTGTCAGTGCCCGGTTGTGGTGGTGCACGCGGCACACACGAGGTGAATGGCCTTGGAGCTGGCATGCAGCTTTCCCCTGCAGAGGGCAATGACCCGTCCCTCAGGCCGATTCAGCTGTGTGGGTGGCTGTGGGCTGTGCCTGGGAGCTGTCAGTGGCTGCAGAGGCAGCAGGAAGGCAGGCTGATTAGGAGCCCCGCGCTTGGTGCTTGGTGAGCTGTTGCTGATTTGGGGCTCTCCTGTGGGTTTGTATTCCGCACCTGGTGGTGGGCCTGTGCTGAGCGTACCCAGTGCCTTTGGCTCCGTCTCGAGCGCCGAGGCCCAGGTCTCTCTGGGAAGAGTCCACTTCCTGCCAGGCTCTGGGAAGTCCATGGATCTCGGATATCAGTTCTTCCACCTTGGCCACGATGCAGGCCTCTCCCAGTGGGTGCGATCCCCAGCCCCTGGGAGAGGATTCTGGCATTGTCATCACCGTCATACGTTGACTCATGTTGTTTACAATCCTGCCTGTTCAGACAGCCTGAAGATTCGGGTTTGTTACCAGCTTTAGATTCAAACGATGAGTTCCTTTCCCGTCCTGCTGTTCCGTTACGCGTCTCCGTCTTCTGAAAGGCTGCGTGAGACCTGCTCAGGGGTCTGAGCTCAGCATGAGCACAGTGGGTGTTGCTGCTTCTCCAAGCTCACAGGGGTGCACGTTCAGCCTAGAAGGTGCACATTCAGGCGCTAGAGGCGTGTGGTGGGCAGGAGCCAGCAGGGTGTCTGGGGAGCGCAGCGGGCAGGGCCTCCCGCACTTCCTCTGGCCTGGTGCTTGGCAGCAGGTGCGGCAGGAGAGCTGGTCGTGAGAGCAGCCAATCTGCACCCTCCCAGGAGCGCCCGCTGCCCTCCTCTCCTTGTCCCCTGCGTGGAACTGGACGTTACGCCAGCATAGCCCTGGGGGTGGCTTTGCCCCCTGCCATCTGACACGTGGCCGGGCATTCCAGAACGTGCTGCCCTGTGCCTCAGGCATGGCGCCAGGAAATCAGACGGCATCTTCGGAAATGCGTTCCGTCCACAGTTGGGTTTGAGGGAATCCTGCGTCTGCCGGAGGGGGAGAGCCATGCACAGTCCCTTTGTCGCTGAGAAGTCGCGCGCTGTGAATCCTGTATTTCAGGGAACTGGGGGAATCCTGTTTTATCCCTCCACATCCCCAGGTGACTGGGGTTTTAGCCAGGAATGTGTCTACCCCTGGAGTTGCTGGTTTGAAGAGACTCAGGGGTGTGGCTCGACAGATTGCAGCTGTCTCTGTGTAAAGAGATCCCGTCTTCCAAGGTGTGTGTGCCTGCCAGGCTTGTGCGGGACGCTGCTGGCCCCACGCCCTCCACTGCTGCCCGGTGAGGATGATAGTGAGAGTTTCTCAGCTGTTCCCAGGACGCTGAGTTGGGATCTGCATTTCGGTTTTTATGCAGGGTGGCCCAGCCATCTCGCCCGCACCTGTTCACCTCCCACCGTGTACTGGGACGTGGCATGGTCTCCAGGGAACACAGTGCAAGGCAGTAACTGGTCCCCGAGGAAGTCACTGGTTCTGCTCAAAGCGGACAGCCTGTGGGGACCCCTGACCCCGCTGTCGGAGAGAAGGGAGTCAGGAACTGGAACAGAGACCAACGTGCCAGAGCCGTTTCAGGTGATGCCACGTGGGCATGTCCACATCGAACAGCCCAAGTCCCTTTGCAGAGGTGCCGGCGCGATGTGTGTGCCAGTGCGCGCGGGGCTGCTGAGGCCCACGGCTCTTCCAGTCGGCCAGTCCTGACTGAGTTGCTGAGTCTCGAATGCTTGCAGGCCCGGCCGGGCAGGGAGGCACCACTCGGTTTGCAGGAGGCCTGGCTGATCTCGGCCTCTAGATTTGGTTTCTGGTCCTTAGAAAGATTCCAAAGCATGGTGACTCTGCAGCCAAGGGAAGGGCGGGTTTCCTTGTCCAGAGAGAGCAGAGCTGTGCTGGGCCAGGACCCTGTCAGAGCAGGTGCACCCGGGACTGCAGCAGCACGGGCAACAGAGCAGAATACCAGCCCTTGGGAAAGACAGCTGTCAGTCATTCCCCTGAATGGTGTAGGTGAGAATTATCTATCATGGCGTCTTCAAAAATGTATTGTTTGCATGCAGATGTCGAAATAGCCTAAAAGTCTATTCCCTTGAAAGAAAAGAAAGCAAGAAGGGAGGGAGGGAGGGAGGGAGGGAGGGAAGGAAGGAAGGAAGGAAGGAAGGAAGGAAGGAAGGAAGGAGATGGAGAAAGAAAGAAGCATGTGTTTGAGGATTTGAATAAAACTGTATACTTCGTGAAAAGACAGGGAGACAGAGAGAACACTCCATCAGAGACCAAGAAATTCAGGGTAAATCCCAGTGGGTGGGAACGCAGCCTTGGGTGGTGACAGCTTTGCGCAGGTGGGGAGTAGTGAGCTCCAGAAGCTTCCTCGGAGTGCTCTGTGGCTCTGTCTCTGAGCACTTGTCACCAGTTGGGCGATGCCTTCCCTCGGTCCCCCCCCAGTGCTCAGACTGCCATGAGGAAATGGTCGTGTGCCGTCTGGGGGTGTCCCACGTCCAGGGCAGCACCTCCATTGTGATACAGGGAAGAGGTGGGATGCTCACGGCAGGTTTGAGGTGACAGTCGGGTCTCAACAGAGAAGGTCGGTGCTGACCGACGGCATAGTAGCAGTTTACTTTGCAGCGAGCGGAGCTGCATGGCCGAGTGTGTCTGTGGGTGTGGACACTTGTCACAGTGTCCTGCTGCTCTATGCCATCTGCGCTTCCCCAGGGAGACACTGCCTGATCCCCCTTAAGCCCCTCAGGTACTTGACAATGGTCCTTGGCAGGCCTGGGCTGAGACGTTGAAATTCCCAGAGCCTTCTGGAAACGTGCCCGTGATGCTGTGTGGTGGAGGATTATAGCGGTGGTCTGATGTGGTCTGGAACCACTGGCCCACTCCCACTCGACGATAACGATCTGGAATGGGACAGCCAACTGCTCCCCTTGGAGAGCTGTGGGAGGCTGAGCATAAGTATGTGGGCACGCACCTCGATGTGCTTGGATGGGCCAGCACGTTTTCTAATTTTAGGGGCAGGAAGTGTGTGTAAACATCCCTGTGTGTCAGAAAACTGAGTGGAAAATGACCTCTTGCTTGGAGGCATGTATTGAAGAGCTATTTTAAATTGAATACACAAGCCGGGATAATGCAGGCTGTTTGATAAGAAACATTAGAGAAATCTATAACATGAGGCTTTTTATTACGGGTTTATTACATCAATCTCTCTCGTGGGTAATGGAACCTGCAAACATCCTCCGTAGGGGAGTCTCCTTGCGGGCTTCTCATTCATGCTGAAGTAGGCACTGCAAACTTATTTGCTGTCAGGGTACGTTGAATTTAAGATTAGTATTTATTTTGGTTCTAAGGAGGTTTTGCTTTTTGCGAATTGGAAGTCGGACCAGCTGCATGAAAACAAGGTGGTGCTTGAGGGAGCAAGAAATAAATGAGTTTTTTCCTGGAAACGCACGTGCTTGGTAGCCCCGGGCACTTGGTGCTTGTTCCTCAGATGAGTGCCTCATGCACAGACGGGCACAGGGGTGGCTCTGGGGGCTGGGAGGAGAGAGGCACTCAGAATGGCATCCCGGCACAAAGCATTCTAGAACAAACACATGCATTATACATTGTATATTGTACATTATGTATTCTGTAGTATATATTGTATAGTATACATAATGTATTTTACATTGTGTATTATACATTACTGCATTTATACATTTTACATATTGTATATTATACATTATAATATACTATAAATTATTTAAATGTACATTATATTGTACATATACATTATATAATATAGCATATTATAAATTATGTGTTATATATTGTACATTATATATTCATTATAATACATTATACATATATTATACCTTACCTATTATGCATTATATGTTGTATAGTGCACATTCTGTATTATATATTGTACGTTATATATTGTATATTACATAGTATACATTATATTCATATTCTACACTATGTATTCCACACTATATATTGTATACTACATAGCACAGATTATATATTACATACGCCACATTATATATCACACACATATCACACACATTGCATTTTCTACACTGTATATTCTACATTGTATGTTGTGTACTACGTATCATACATTATAGAGGCTATATTAAGAAGGGTATGTATTGACTTCATTTTGGCCAGTGGGTTCTCTGGGGCCACGGGTCGTGTAAGCTACAATTCTTGAAGGTCATTCGGCTACAGTGTGCATTCCATAAAGTTCCCACATGACCCCACCACGTGGCCCCAGCTTGTTCTGACGCTTGAACAGTGGCCTGGGGCTGCAGGAAGCCATGAGGAAGGCTTGCTCCCGGAGAGGACCATGGTGTTGCAGTGGTGGGCGGCCATGGAGACGGGGATGTTCCAGATCCCATATGGTGGCGTCTGTGTGGTCACCATGCCTCTTCTAGGCATTGGTCACGTGACCACACTCAGGTCCTGTGGAGGAGGGCAGTACAAGTGACCTGTCCCACCTGCAGGCCCATTTTGTGACGTCACTTCCTATTTGTAGGCCCCGCCCTCCCCATTTTCTTCAGTCTCTGAACCGCCCACCTCCCCTGCATTTGACAGTCACTTCAGCCAAATGCCCAGAGGGCGGCCATCAGCCCCCCCGTGCTGGAAAGCAGGTGCCATGGCTCAGATTTTATCTGAAGAACCTGGGACCAGGCAGGTGCGTGACTGCCCCAGGGCAGTTTGCTCCAGATAATTTCAAGAGGTTTTCATGACAAAGCCCACATTCTCCGAAGAGCATCATCGGGTTCTGGACTTTGAGTCTGAAGGAGAATCAGCTGCACGCCCTGGGTCCAGTGCTGTGAGATGACCCTGGGAGTGTCCTCCGTGGATTCCTACACGCGTGGAGGCTGCCATTCAGCTCTCGTGGGTCGGACTGGCTGTAAAATACACGGATGGCGGCGAGGACATCTCCATTCGTGCCTGTGGAGGCCAGGCTGACTCGCCTCAGCCACGCCTCCCTGGCAGGGGACCGGGGAAGGACCTGCAGCGTCTCGGGGGCGGTAGGACCCTGTGCCCCCCCCCCCCCCCCGTCCTGGAGGAGCTGTCCATGTTGGCCCTAGTCGTCTGGATGGACTTGATGGGTGTGACGGTCCGCCTGAGTCCAGCACTGCATCTTGCATCAGGCACAGGCGTCTGTCGGTTGTTCCCTTTGCCTGTGGTGACGTGCGTGTGACACAGGGCAGCCTGAACATTTATGAAGACGATGCCCTCGCTCAGGTGCATGGAGCACAGAGCCCGGTCAAGGGTTGCTGGAGCAGCTTCTTGCTCTAAGCTATTCTGTGAACTCGAGATCTTGTTTGTCAGCTTTTAAGCTAGTTTGATAAACTGAGGCGAAGTGGCTGGGCTTTGGCAGATCCCGTCTTCACTGCTGGGGCACCCCAGCGTCCCTCCCAAGCTGGGAATGAGCATGCTGATCAGCCAAGCACGGGGAACAGCTGCGAGGCCACAGCACTCCTGCCTTCCCAGGGTCTTACCGATGGTTTGTGCATGACAGCACAGTGACAGAGTTCTGAATCTACCAGTGTTGTGCCCAGACTGTTAGATCCCACAGAGACCCCCAGAGAGTCAATCACCCCGAACTGCAAAAGCAAGGTGTATTTGGGAGTACAAGCCATGACAGGGACCCCATCCAACCAACCGGCGCGGCGGAGGAAGGAGTGAGGTCCGGGTCTTTGTTTGGGAGAGTTTTTAAAGGGAAAAGGGGCTACATCAGGAGGAAAAAAGAGTTACATACAGCACGGAAGCTCTGGGTACAGGGAGTTACTTGGTTTAGCGATCTCTACTGTGCTGTCCTTGGTCTGCTGAGCTAGCTGTCCCTGGTAAGCTTTGATATCTCCGGAATGCCTGGATGCCTGCTTTTACAAGGACCCGGGTCTGCTATGGGAAACGGAGGCTGCTTTTTTTATTGTTTTAAAATGGAGTCAGTTTGGTCCTTCACGAGGCCTCGGTTATGAACGCTGTGCTGATGTCAGGGGCGGTGGATCCTGCCACCCTGCAGCGCGAGGCAGCGCCCGTGTGTGGGGAGATAAAGCAGCAGCCGCCCAGAGCGGACTGTATGTGTTCGTCTCCGTAGCCAGGGCACTTGACTTTGAACACATCTGCGCTGCTTTCAGAATCCAGGGCAGGGCTGTCTGTCAGGCGAGTGCTGTGTTCCTCTGCTCTCTGCCTGTGTGAACCCTGCCGTTCGCTGGCTGCTTCCAGGCGATCAGAGCCATGGCATCCAGCACGTTTAGAAGGTGGGTTTAAAACCCCAGTTGTTGGAATTCCAAGGCCAAAGTGAGATGGAGTCATCTTCCCTGGGGGGTTATCCCACACTGGTCGTCTCCACCGGAGGTGAGGATCCAGACTACCAAGAACGGCTCTTTGCATCTCCTAAGGGGAGAACGGAGAAGCAGGATGTGACAAACCCAAGACTGAAACTCACCCAGGAGGGAGAGGAGCGGGTCCGAGCGGGACCAGGAGTCAGGGTTGAATCACACTGTGCACCCTGCAGAGACAGTGGGCCTCATCCCAGCCCCCCAGGCGGCTGCCCGCCTGTGTTGCCTCTGTGAGTCCTTCGCGGCTGTCAGCACTGGACGGGCCCTGATTGTGCACCGGGGACACTGAGCTGCAGGCCAGGTCAGCAGAGTCCCCTCCACCAGGGTGGCTGGGGCCTTCATTCTGCCCAGGGCCATTGGGGTGTTGACCGCGTCATCACCATAAATACCCCCCTGCTATGGACGTACTGGACTCCAAGTGCTCCCTGAGCAGGGTCAGACCCAGTGATTTGGGGGCCTCATGCGGGCGCTCCCCACCCCTGCCACTGTGCTGACCACTAAACTGTGTCTATCTGGCTGAGCAGTGGCTGCATTCTCTCAGTCTTTTCCTGGGCAGAAAATGCCACCAGGCCACACAGTTGTCCTCCCCCCCTGCAGCTCCACGTCCCATGGTTTCAGTGGCCCGGAGTCACCGTGGTCCAAAGCTGTTCAGTGAAGAGTCCAGAGATACAGTGTGTGAGCTTTCAAGTGTGCAGCTCCTGAGCCGCGTGATGCCGCCCCACACCGATTGTGAGCGGTCCCTATGGGCAGCACCCGTGCCGTGTGTGCAGCACCAGCACCATGGTCAGTCCGTGCCCATCGCAGGCAGCACGGTGCTGTGAGCAAGGAGCCTTTGGTTCACGGATAGCAGCCCAGAGCCTGGGAGGAGTGATGCTGGCCATGCGGACACTCTGGATACAGCACTTCCTGAAGTGAGAGGCTGAGAGGACGACATGATACTTTCAGAGAGGGAGGGAGCTACGGACGGCATTTGTGCGACTTATTGTCTTTGTTCTATTTTATCCATTCTTCTTGCTAACCCCGATTGTGCCTCATTTTTCAAGATATTTATGTATTTGAAAGGCAGAGTTATAGAGAGAGGGAGGGAGAGACACAGAGAAAGAGAGATCTTCCATCCACTGGTTCACTCTCCAAATGGCCACAATGGCCAGGGCTGGGCCAAGCTGAAGCCAGGATGTAGGAGCTGCTTCTGGGTCTCCCATGTGGGTGCGGGGGCCCACGCATTTGGTCCGTCTTCTACTGCTTTCCCAGGTGCATTAACATGGAGTTGGATTGGAAGTGGAGCAGCCAGGACACAAACTGGCACCCATAAGGAGCGCCGTGTCACAGGCGGCAGCTTCGCCTGCTCCTGCTACACAGCACCGGCCCCTGTTGTGCCTGAGGTGTAGTCACACTTCATCGGCAGTACGTACGTACGCATGTGAAGCAGCTAGCGTAGTCGACACAGAGCTGGGTCCCACCCAGGATTCAGCATCCAGTGCCTTCCGGGGCTGTGTCCCCGTGGGTAAGGAGCAACCGTGTCCTGCACATAATGAACCGGGCCTCACCTCCCCAGTTCTCGTTCTGCTGTGCACCAGTGGCCAAGAAACATCCCACAGCGAGGCAGCCCCGGAAGGGGAGCCTCTGGCATGAATATTCCAGAACCTCACCAACTCCTGAATATTGAAGTTGACTGTGATTTATGCATCGAGAGCTGAAATAAAACTTTTTAGTTTGCATGCCAGATTTTGCAATATTTATACTAGTCAGGGCCAGCGCGTTCCTGAGTGTGCTCTCTGGATCTCTCTCTGGCTCTGAAAAAGCAAAAAGCCTGTGATCCATTGATTTCTGGAAAAAAACAAAAAACTCGATGATGGTGATGGTGATGACGATGGTGATGACAATGGTGACGGTGATGGTGAGGCTTCTCATTATCACAGAAGTGTTCAGAAACCCTGTGATAAAGAAACGTGGTTCCCTCTTCACACAGCAGTTCCCAAGTTTGGGTTAGCCCCGATCCAAATCCCAGAGCTAATTTTTGCTAAAGGAGATGGACGTGAGAGGAAATTTAATTCAAGCAAAGATGCTCCAAGCACGGCTTCAGCAGGTGACCTGCTCCGTGCGGAGTGTCGGAGATCAAAGTCTCATCCCAAACTGTGTGGAGCTCCCAAGCGCAGCAACAATCCTGTGTGGGCGCTGGTTTGAGTCCCGGCTGTTCCACTTCTGATCCAGCTCTCTGCTGTGGCCTGGGAAAGCAGTGGAAGATGGCCCAAGTCCTTGGGACCTTACACCCATGTGGGAGACCAAGAGGAAGCTCCTGGCTCCTGGCTTCAGATCAGCTCAGTTCTGGCCATTGTGGCCATTTGGGGAGTGAACCAGCAAAATGGAAGACCTCTCTACCTCTCTCTCTCTCTCTCCCTCTCTCTCTCTCTCTCTCTCTAATTCTGTCTTTCAAATAAATAAAGTAACTCTTTAAAAAATAAAAAGACTGGCTTGCAAATCAGTGATACAGATCGGGTGGTGAGTGGCGTGGTGCCTGCATCCTCTGGCTACTTGGGTGTCGGACACAGCCCTGACCGCTGAGCTGGATCACCCAGAAATCCTGCAGCTCCCTGCACCAGGTACAGTTCCCACTCCTGCCAGAGGCAGTAGAGGAAGCAGCCTCACATGCACTCAGGCACAGGTCTGGCATCCAGTGTTTGACTTTAGGATGTCTGTGGACATCACCATTCAGCCACGCAGCAGGCAAGGAGAGGAGGGCGCAGCCCAGTGCAGGAGCCCTGCTGCTCTGTGCCTGACAGGAGACCTCACTCTCACCCGTGCTCCAACGACTGGCGTTCTTTCTTTTTTTTAAAGATTTATTTTTGTTTATTTGAAAGAGTTACAAAGAGAGGTAGAGACAAAATGAGGGGTCATCCATCTGTTGGTTCACTCCCCACATGGCTGCAACATCCAGAGCTGAACTGATCCAAAGTTGGGAGCCAGGAGCTTTTTCTGGGTCTCCCAAGCAGAAGCAGGGGCCAAAGGACTTAGGCCATCTTCTGCTGCTTTCCCAGGCCACAGCAGAGATCTGGATTGGAAGGGGAGCAGCCGGGACTAGAACCAGCGCCCGTATGGGATGCCGGCACTTCAGGCAGAGGCTCTAACCCGCTACACCACAGTGCCAGCCCCGGCTGGCACTCTTTCTGCTGCACCGCATGAGGAGGGAGGCTCAGAAATGTGGCTGAGCTCTGGGTGCAGCTGGTGGGGCGGGATTTGATAAGTGGCCAACCCAGGCCAAAATCAGTGAAGGCCATAGCAGGAGAAAGGTTGTCCAAGTAGAAGGCACACACTGGTGACACCGAGGGAGGCGATGGTGGCACTGCTGACCGACGAACTCCGGAAGTCCAAGATGCTGGTGCAGACTCAGGAGACCGGTCACAGAAATAAAACCACACGAGGTTTTTCTGCTGTGCTGAGGACTGGGATTTTATCTGATTATGGTGACTTATTAAATAATTTTTAGTTGTGGAGGTACAGTTTAAAATGAGAGGTGAGCTCCGTGGTATAGAATAGTTCACTGGCAGGCGTTGAGCGCCGTGGTTGAGACACCCACACCCCGTGTCAGGTGCCGGTGCACCCCTGGCTCCAGCTGCCTACCCAGGCTTCCTTCTCTTGTCGTGCCAGTGGCTCAGGCAGTCGGGCTCCTGCCACTCGTGGGGAATAGCTGGATTTAGTCCCGGCCCCTGGCTTCAGCCTGACCCAGCTGTTGCAAGCACGCAGAACTCAAGCAGTGAATAGGGTGTTTCTCTCCCTCTCCCTCTCTCCCACCCGTTCTCCCTCTCCCTCTCCCCTCCAAGTATTGCAAAAAAAGTAAGGAGGCACAGCGGGTTAAGCCACCACATTTGATGGCAGCTTCCCGTATGTGCACTGGTTTGAGTCGTGGCTGCCCCTCTTCCAATCCAGGTCTCTGCTAAGGTGCCTGGAAAGGCAGCAGAAGACGGCCCAGATCGTTGGGCCACAGCCACTCATGTGGGAGACCAGGATGGACTTCTGGGCTCCTGGCTTCAGCCTGGACCAGCACTGGCAGGTGTGGCCATTTGGGGAGTGAACCAGCAGATGGAAGATCCCTCAGTCTCACTCTCACTCTCTCTTGCTGTATCTCTGTCTCTCTCTCTAACTTTTTGCCTTTCAAATTACTCAGTAAGTTCTTTAAAAAAATAATGAGCTAAAGAGGAATCGATGGCAAGGAATAGGGATGGATTCCAGAAAGCGCATTAGGGGAACACATGGGACTTGGGGACCCACTGACTGTGAGAAGTAAGGAAGAAAGCAGAGTGACAGCCGCTGTCTCCTGGGCAGGTCTCCCTGCTGGGGCACTGCTCTGGGTCATTAAAGACAGGGAGATCTGGAAGAGAGGAGAGCTGGAGGAACTGTGTGGTGCTGGGCACGCGTGGGGCAGGCAGCCCGGGGCTGGCACCTGGGGAGGGTGATGTAGTGAGGTGGGCTCAGCGGGAGGAAGCACAGACACACAGAGGGCTCACAGCAGAGCCACAGCCCACGGTTCACAGAGCTCAAAGAAGAGTTTGTCCACAAAGGGCCGAACATGGTAGAAGGATAACCCAGGGCGAAACGGTTTTATAGAACAGCTCGGGCGACCCTCGCTGTGAGTGCGTGAATTCCGGGCGTTGTGTCCGAGGGTAGTGATGTCCAGGCTGGGATGGGGAGCTCTGGGGAGTCCTGTCACCTGGTGCCATGTGCCGCAGATCTCCCCAGGGAGAGTCCCAGCCAGGCCTGCAGGGGAGACGGCTGCTTCCTGGTTCCGCAGGCCCGGGAGGGCGGGCGCTGGAGTGGTACAGGAAGAGCAGTGAGCATGCAGGAGCGCAGGGCTGTTGGAGCAGTGATGAGAACGTCCCCGGGTGGTGGTGGCTGCACAGGTCTGTGATGTGCAGAGAAGCATCGCCCCGCAGGCTTTGCATCAGGAGTTACACGGTGTGTGAATAGTATCGAAGTCCAGCTGTCCATAAAGGTGGGGCTGGCAGCATCGGGGGTAAAAGGCGTGGCCTGTCCCTTGGAGGCGTCCACCTGGAGGGGCGTCTGTGCAGTCTCCAACCCAGTGGAGCTTCTCCTTCCTGCAGAATCTTCCTTGAGTTTCTGCGTGGAGAGCTCCTCCCTCTGGTGCTGCCCCCTGGGCCCGTCCTAGGGCACTCGGGTTCCGCCTCTGTCTCCAGGGGCTGCCTTGTGCTTAGTGCGCTGAAGAAGTTTGCAGTTAACTGCTTGAGTATCTAAGTCAGCATCATGTTGGTCGTGGCAGGTGCCGTGGTCAGCTGCACACACACGTGGCCCCCTTCCCCTGCTGCATCACCGTCCCCGCCCTCAGCCCAGCCTGGAACCCCGGGAAGCTGAGCTGAAGTCACCCCAGGAAAACACGTGTTGTCTGCCGTTGACGTTCTCGTCCCAGCTCTTTTCCAGCACTCATGGAGCTGCAGAAATATCACAGTTATACATTATTTAGTAACCAGCTGGCTCCGCAAAGGTCACGCTCATGTTATTCCAGACACGGCACTCTGTGTGCAGCCGCGCCAGCCAAGGCGCCGTGGGAAAGCTCCGAGCACGGGGACGGAGGCCAGCGTTCTCGGGAAGACGGTCGCCCCGCTGCTGCGTGCGGGATTTGTCAGGGCCCAGACGCATTAATATTTCATCGTCTTTGTAATCTGTCGGTTTGTGCCGCGGCCTGCTTCTGGGGAGACTTCCCTTTGAGAAAAGCAGCAAGCCCCACTCTTCACACCAGCATCAAAACAAGGGCGCTCCCCGGGGACGGGCGGTTGTCTCCTGTCTCCAGAGAGACAATTATTTTGTGTTGATCCGCAGTTCCTCCAGGGGCTGATGACGTAGGACACCCTTTGTTTCAAAGGAAGAGTGTGCGCTGTGGGTGCCTCAGGTGTTAGCCCGCCCCGCGCCCGTCTCCGGCATCGCCCGTGCTTACCGCCGTGTGCCGGCTCTGCTTTGTCAGCAGGCGACGCCGGCTCTTTGAGGCTGCATTGGCTGATCTTTTCAAACGCTTCCCGTGAGCCTCAGAAGTTTGTGGAACAGAATGTCCTTTCCATTGATGTGTTCTAAACATTTAAATTCGTGTTCAGACTCGGAGCACGGCAGAGTCGGCCCTGGAATTCTGCACCCCCCGCCCCGAATTCTCAGCAGGATCCCCCAGAGCAGGGGGCTGCAGGTGGGGACACAGGATCCGTCTCCCTGGAGACAGAAGTGAGGCCTGGAGGTCGGCTTCTCTGTAGCGAGCTGGGGCCTCGGCCTTCAAGTTGGCAACTTGTGTGCCCTGCTCAGGGGGGAGACCCTGGGAGACAAGCCCAGTCTCAGGTTCCGACCTGGCTGCTTGGGAACAGGACATGAGGGTCAGCATGGGGGACGGCTGTGAGCTTCCCTCTCAGTCATGGTAGTGATGGGACGATTCCCACATTTCTCTCTACCTGGATATGTGACATGTAAGCAAAAAATGGGGTGTGACCGGCGCATGTCCGCACATCTTAAAGCTGTCACTCCGAGTCGTGCCCAGGCAGCAGGAGACTCGACAGCGTCACCCCTGTCTGTGAGGGTGGCGCTGGGGTTGCCTTGACTCTGCAGGGGCTGTGTGCTGGCACGGGATAGGATCCGTTTAGCAGTGGTCATCTTTAAAAAAAAGGTGCATTGCTGCATTTGAAAGGCAGGGTGACAGGGAGAGAGAGAGAGAGAGAGAGAATCTTCCATCTACTGGTTCACTGCCCAAACGGCCACAACACGTGGGTCTTAGCCAGGCAGAAGCCAGGGGCCTGGAACTCCGTCCGTGTCTCCCATGTGGGTGGTGGAGGCCCAAACACTCGAGCCACCTTCTGCTGATTTCCCAGGCACATTAGCAGGCACCTGGATCAGAAGTGGAGCAGCTGGGACTGACACCGGCGCCCACATGGGAGGCCAGCATTGCAGTCGGCTCCACCTGCTGTACAGCAGCTCCGGCCCCTAAGGTGCTCTTTGAAGTGGGAATGGTTCCGAGGCCCTGGCGTGTCTCCAGCATGCTCTTGGGACATGCAGTGAGCAACAGAGCAAACCCACAGGGCTCTGGTCACCGGCTCTCCCTAGGTGGGCCAGCGCCGCAGCCTGGGTCGTGGGGGTCACTTTAACACGCTTCCGGCTTCTCAGTTGCGCTCACCGACTGTTTGTGGCACTAGAACAACTGGCTTCCTGTCCTTGGGATTTTACAGACGTCCGGAGTCCTGCGTTTGCAGGGCAGCATAAGTCTTCGCAGCCGTTGTTTGCGGTTCTCTGAAGAGGTCGTTTGCAGTAAGATCTGATTTTTGAACTGGTGTCAGGAAAATGAACCCTCAGACAGCCTGCTCAGGGAGCAAACATTTTCCTTTCTAGATCATAGGGCAATAAGTGGCTCTTTTATGATCGTTATCGATTTTTTCCAAAGTAAAACATTGCTGATTTATTTTATCTAGCTTAGCTTTTTCCTCTTTAAAAAAAAACTCCTGGAGGCAGTTTCCTCGCTAGAAATAAAATTTTTAAAATATGTTACTTTCTACTGCTCAAGGCAGAAGCTACCCTTAAAAAGCTTTGTAACCTTTAAGCGCATTAACTAATTTAGTGATCCTGTACGAAGTCCACGGTGAACCATGCATACGCCGCTTGAGGCCGTGGAGGCGCTCGGCCGGTTACGGTGCAGCCCTGGCTCCCCAGGAGCTTGCCTTCCGGTACCAGTGACCAGAGATGCTCAAGTGCGCGGGAATCAGAGCCCGCTGGTGCCCCGAGTCCTTCTGCGCTCCGGCTCAAGGCCAGCTTGTTATCGGCAAAGAGTCTTCTGTCTTCCTCTGCTGTTCATACGTATGTGTAGTGGGAAGGTGCTGAGTACTAGAATTTGGGGTCAGAGTCCAGCCTCTGTGGTCAGAGCACCTGGTTTGTCACTGGGTGACACTGAGATCCGGGGACGCTGCACACGCTCTGAAGTAGGCGTGGGGTGGAGCATGTGCAGGTATCCCATGCACACCCCGTTCCTGCCGCCGAGTCTCATCCATGTCGGTGCCAGGGGTGACTTTCCCTTGACCAGACAGACCAGCCGGCGCAGTCCAGGCAAGCAGGTGCACACGCCCCTTAGCCGCTTGGTTCTCCGCAGCGTGGCCACTCCCAGGGAGTGGTGGACAGCAGTACTCCCCTGCCCTTCCAGTCTGGGCGGTTGGGCCTGTGACCTGCTCTGAGCGTAGATGGCAAAGGGTTGCTGCTGAGACCCAGCTTCAGGGGGACTCGTGGCTGCCACCGTTGTCTCCATACAGGCTGCCTGGAGACCACCCTGCAGGAGGCCAGGATAGTCTCCCGAGGGGAGGCTGTGGGAAAGGGGCTGAGGCCAGCACCATCGGCGTCTTCTATGTGAGGCCATCCGGCCCTGCCTGCCTGTGCTCCTGGAGCCGCGAACAGAGCCAGAGGAAGGAGCCCCAGCTGGCATCAGCGCTCGGCCCTAGAGCGGTTTGTTATGCAGCAGATCACCCAAGTTCTTAAACCGAGTCGTCTGTGCACTGCGTAGGACAAGCAGCCTTTACACAAAACCCGATTTTGTTTCTCAAAATTCCTAGTGTGTTTAAAAAGAAATTTCATTTTGTGTGAGAGATACGGAGACAGGCGATGCTTGTCTGTCTGCTGGTTCACTCCCCAGAGGCTGTTGACAGCCAAGGCTGGGCAGGGCCAAAGCCAGGAGCCTGGTCCTGCCTCTGGGTCTGCATGAGGGCAGCAGGGACTGAGGTGTGCAGAACCGAGGGTGTGGCCTGCCGAGCTTGGGGTTCTGTGCGGAGAAACTCGCCTGGGAGCACCTGGCAGAGTAGACGCACGAGATGCGGCCGGGCAGAACTGGCAGCTCTGGGAGAGACATCACCTGCGTTTTCCAAGGACGCGTTAGTAGGAAGGGGGACCTGTAGCTCAGTGGCCGGGACAAAAACCAGGGTTCCTCCGTGGGACGCGGGCATTGCACATGGCAGCTTAACCACCGTGCCACGTGTCTGCCCTACCCGTGTATCTCTGTAGGATTCCTCCATCCGGCCAGCCCTGCCTGCGTCTCCCCGCCTCCCTCTCTCACTCCAGCCGCCTGGCGGGAGACCTGCGGTGTGGGAGGGACAGGTGTCATTCTGAGCAGCGACTCAGAAAGCAGAGCAGCGCGCCTGAGAGGGCGCCTCCTGGTGCCACCGTTCTCCCTGCTTATTTGGGTTCTGTGTGTGAGAAGCGCTGCTAAGCGTGTTGCATCCAGAACTTTGTTCCTCACATCACCTGGGTTCTGGGTTCCAAAGTTACCAGTAAGAAAATTGAGTTTTGAAGAAGTTAACTCCAATAAAATATTTAAGATTTGCTCGTGAGGTGCAACTCCACAGCTCCATTCAGAATACTACGCCTGCTTCCTGCATTCGCAGAACTTGGAAGGAGGGGTTTTAGGAGCAAACAGCCTCCTCCACTGTTTTTGGCATCACTGGCCGCCTGGGAAACGTGGACCAGCATGGAGGGGAGGTGGTTCTCAGGCCGGTGTCCAGGCAGACCCCGGGGGAGGTGGTTCTCAGGCCGGCGTCCAGGCAGACCCCGGGGGAGGTGGTTCTCAGGCCGGCGTCCAGGCAGAGCCCGAGAGCTCAGCCCAGTACCGGACGGATCCCACTGAGAGGGAAGGGTGCCACCTTGGTGGAGCAGACAGTTGTGTGAGGAAAGCAACTCGTGACCTCTCTCCCCCCTCCCCCGCCTCCCTCCTCCCTCCTCCCTCCCTCACTATCTCTGTCTCTCTCTCTCCCTCTCTTCTCCTCTCTCTCTCCTTCTCTCTCCCTCCCCTCACCTCCATCCCTCATTCTCCCTCTCCCTCCCTCCCTCTCTCTCACACACACACACACCCTGTGTCGGGTTTATCTGCGCTGCAGCCTCAGGATGTGTGGGAAGCAGCAGTCTGTGTGACCGTGGGCCGATGCCGAGCGGCGTGGTTCCTTGTCTGTTCTCAGCATCGTAGACGCTGACTTCGTAGTCCCAGCAGATGGAGGACGCAGCAGGCAGGCAGCCTCGTCAAGGAGGAATCAAAGCAAACTTTTAAAATAGCTGATTCTTAAACTTGGAACGAAAAGGAGTGAATGTTAGAAAAAAAAATAACAAGTTTCTACAATGCATCTTATTATGTGCAAATCAAAAAAAAAAAACCTCGAGAAACTGTAGACTTTGCAGTCAGCACAGGGGTGTGTGTTTCCCATTTGTAAACGTGCAGGGCGTAGCCAGCCTGTATGCAGAGACCGTGGGTGTCCAGTGTGTCCATTTCTATCACACGGAGACCTCGCCATGTGTGCTGCTGTTGCTGACTTCAGCTGGAGAGAAGCTGTTGCCTTCGTGCATCTCGTAGATCGTTCCACAGCGTCATGATGGTTGTCTGACTGTGCTCACACACACTGTCACTGTGGTGTCGTCATTTTAGTACCAGGTGATTGCTTTCACTGGGAACATGTTGACTTTAGATTTCAGGGCTTCAGAATCTGGGATTGTGGGGTTTTGTGAAGGGATTCTTAGTCCACCCTGCTGAGAAAAACATTTTTCTTCTTGGTCATGTTCACATCTTTTTTTTTTTAATTCAGCTGTTTAATCCTTTTTTTTTTTTTTTTTTTTTGACAGGCAGAGTTAGAGAGAGAGAGAGGCAGAGAGAAAGGTCTTCCTTTCATTGGTTCACCCCCCAAATGGCCGCTACGGCTGGGGCAACGCCAGTCCAAAGCCAGGAGCCAGGTGCTTCCTCCTGGTCTCCCATGCGGGTGCAGGGCCCAAGCACTCGGGCCATTCTCCACTGCACTCCCGGACCACAGCAGAGAGCTGGACTGGAAGAGGAGCAACCGGGACTAGAACCTCAGGTTGCTGGTGCCGCAGGTGGAGGATTAGCCTAGTGAGCCTCGGTGCCGGCCTGTTTAATCCTTTTTATAGATTTTTTAATTTACTTTAAAATAAGAATTACAGAGAGAAGAGGAGAGACAGAGAAGACACACAGAGAGAGATCTTCTGTCTGCTTGTTCACTCCCCAAATAGCGCAGTGGCAAAGGTGGGCCAGGAGTCCGGAGCCCCATCTGGGTCTCCCACGTGGGTGCAGGGCTCAAGCACTTGATGCATCCATCCTTCACTGATTTTCCAGGCCATTAGCATGAAGCTGGATCAGAAGTGGAGCAGCTGGGACTTGAACCTGTGCCCACAATGAGATGCCAGCACTTCAGGCAGCAGCTAAACCTGCTGTGCCACAGCTCTGCCCCTTCCTCTTCTCAGTGATGTCACGTGTAGCTTCCCTGATCCATGGAAATGCTACTGGTGTGCGGGCTTGTCTTGCTTCTCTTCTGCTCGGCACACACCAGGTGGTGGTTATTGATGTCCAGCCCGTTAGCTGCCCTCTCTGTCTGTGTTCGGCTCTGCTCTGTGGTGGTGCACGTGTTACGGGCTGGAGGGGTGCTTAAGGAACATGCCGGAACTGGGAGAAACACCCAGGCACAGCGTCCTGCATGCACACAGCCTCTCTGTCCAGTGCTGTGCCCGCTCGTGGTTGGGACGCCCCACGTCTTTGTGCAGCTGGTTTGTGGTGGACGTGGGGCAGCTCCGAAAGCAGCGTGGTCCTGCTGGTTGGTGTCAGCCGCAGAGAGAGCCGGGTGGTACCATGGCAGCCGGTGAGGGCGAGAGAGCTGGGTGTGGATGGCGCCCTGGGGCCTCCGCCTTGCCTGGCCCTCGGACGTGGACAAGTGGTCGCTCCCGCATGCGGGATTGGTCGCCTTTCCTGTGCCCAGGCAGGAGAACGTACAGCTGGCATGTTGGCTACAAAGGCACGTGTGTGTTGTTAAAATGCCGTCCGTTCCTGGTTTGAATTTCAACCCAGTGGACATCCTGAGAGTGAAACGCACATCAGGGCCGGCTGATGTCTTCAGTGAGCTAATTCCCCATCTTCATCAGCCGTGCTCCAACCCATTCACTGTTCCTGCTCCTCTGTCCAATGTTCCTTAATTAGAAATTATTCTTCATTGCAAAGTTGGAGTGTCACTTTACTTTAGAAGTTGTTAATTAAATAGAGCGCGCCTCGTTGGGGATATCGCCTTTCCTGCGTGCGCACTGTGGCTTAATTATTGGAACATTTTGAGTCCAAGGACTCGGGGGCAGGTGTATTGATTTGGTCTGTGCATGGTCCGTGGCCGCTCGTGCTGAGCAGGGCTGAGACTCAGCCCACCGGCCACAGAGAAGAGGAAGCGTGTTTCCCAGTGGAAGAAAGGTGGAGGACAAAGGCCCTGTGGTCATTCACCACGCCGTGTGCGTCCCTGAGGAGCGAGGACGTGTGGTGGCCATGCATGGAGTTGATCCCGGAAAGCACAGCCAGGCTGAGCTGTTCTGGGAAGGGCGCTGCACGCTCCTGTGTGGGGGACTGTGTCGAGGTCACCCCACAGGCAGCCCAGTGGCAGAGAGGGGAGGGCTGGTATCAGATGGGGTGGGAGTGCATCGGCTTCTGGCTCCCCCCTTCCTCCTCCCCTCCACCACGCTCACTGTCGTCCCCAGTGTCACCTTCTCAGGGAAGCCTTCCATGTCCAGATGACAAACCGGTCCCTGACACCACGACCTCAGTAACTCCAGGTCACGAACTCCAGGTTACTGCATGGATGAGGCTGGTGTCTCCCTCGCCCAGTGAATGATGTGTCCTGGAGGACAGGGGTCACTTGTAATCTCACCTGTCAATCACTTGTCATTCTCTTACTGTATCTGACATGGAATAAATGCTAATTGTGAATGAGTGACAGAAAGAAGGAGCAGCAGAGAACTTCTCACGAACCTCAAGTGTCTTCTCTTCTTTCAGTCTTATTGTCCATGCCTGGTGCCTCTGGGGTCCTAGCTCTGGGTGAAAGAGAAGAACACACATCAGGTGCCACCTGCGTGGTGTCACGGAGACAGGGACTCCCCCCCCCCCAGGGCCCCACAGAAGTCAGTCACCGAGCTGGGCCGGCCTTCAGCAGTGTGGGCCTTGTTACACACCGAGTGGGAGCTGGTCTCGGGCAGGAGCAGAACAGGGAGAGGCATGCTGGGGAGGGGTGACGGGACGGGCAGAGGTCGCAGGCACACACGACTGTGATGGCATCAGATTGTCAAGACGGGAAGATGGACGGAGCGGTGCTGGCCAAGCCCCGGGGAGGCAGGCCTTCTCCAGGACTCCAGCAGGACCGCAGGGGCAGACACGGGCACGCAGTGAGGCGGCAGACATCAGGTGCTTGGTGCTTCCTCTCCTGGGCGCACGGCTGATTGCTGGAGATGTGTGCACGTCTTCACACCCCAGCTGTTACCACAGCCCCTCCAGCAGACACTGACAGACTACACGGATCGTCCTGGGTCGGTGGTGAAATCAAACACACGGCTAGTGGGGGATGCAGTGCTGAGCATCTGTGACCAGGCCTGGCTTTTGCAGAGCCATCGGCAGTGTGGGTAGATGCCTGGAATACAGTGTATCCATGCAGTGGGAATCTGCCTGTAGCCTTGGGCACCAGGGTTACAGATAGAGAAACACCCAGGGGCAGGGGGTGTAGCCATGCCAGGTGGCCGGTCTGCACGGGCTCCCCAATTTCTTCTGAATCTCTTCTGTTTACCAGATCTTTTGCATGAATATATTTCCTGTATAATGAGGAAAACAGATTTGAACACGTACAAGAATACTTCAAGATGTTCACAGGAAATGGAATTAAAAGATGCGTTTATTTTGGTGCAAAAAAAAGTTGTGGAGTGCCGGCATGGTTTCTCTGTAGCTCACATTTGCATGAACTTGGAGGCCTCTCATATGCATGGAGTTCAGAAAAAATCTTTCACACCAGATGAGCTTGTTTTTAAATTCCATTTCCCATGCATGTTGATGTTCCCTCATTTATAGGATAATCAGTAACCTGTGCATGAAAGCATGTTGTCTCAGTCATCATTTGCATGGCTGACAATTACATAAACTCCCTTAAATGCATCTGTAATTTTCCATCTTTGTTGCCATAAATTTGACTCATCCTCAAATACGGAATTCCGAGACTGGTCGGAAGCACACATTGTTGTCCTTGAAAAACACCTTTGGAAAAGAACAGGCACCTGGGAAACCCGTGAATTCTGAGTGCTGCGGAGCACTCCAAACATTAGAGGAGTGGGATCTATTTAGGTGTTTCCTCAGCATCAGTATTTTCATGTTCTTTCCTTTTTAAAAAATATTGATTCAAAAGATAGAGGTACAGACAGAGAAAAAGAGAGAGAGAAAGAGACAGACAGACAGACCTTCCATCTGCTGGTTCAGTCCCCAGATGGCTGCAGTGGCCCAGTCTGTGTGAGGCCGAAGCCAGGAGACTGGACCTCTGTCCAGGCCTCCACATGCTGGGGTCCAAGCACTTCGGACATCTTCCTCTGCTTTCCTATGCACATTCGCAGGAAGCCGGTCAGAGGCGGGGTGCCAGGACTGGAACCGATGCTCGTGTTGATGTCAGCCTTGCAGGCGGCAGCCCTGGGTTCTTTCCTTGGGCATGGGTTTTCATCCTCTGGCAGATTCCTGAATCCCCTACTGGGTACAGAACCGTTCGTACGCGTTGCAGGGAACTGAAATAGAATTTGGGGAACATGCGTCCCTCCTGTGTGCAGATTCTGAGAATTCTAGAATCAGAAAGATGCACACCTTCACCTTGCAACGTCCATGATCTTTGAGGAATCCGTGAGTCACTGTGTTGATTTGCTCTCCCGGCTGTTGGGGCTGCTGAACTTGGCCTGTGGGGTGGGAGATGCAGGACTTGTGCATGGAAATGGCGGCTCTTAACTACTTCGGTGGAGACTGGAGATGCCGGTAGCTGGCTAAGGAAAATGATCGCTTCTCACCTCTGAAATTCATAAGCCTAGCACACTGATGAAACTTAACAAACACATGGAGTCTCTCCAAGAAAATCTGCACATGTTTGAGTTGCAAATTCCTGCTTTGTTGGGTGGCCAGAAGCAAGATCAAGTTTAAGTGAGCAACCAACACTAAGGCAGAAGGCACAGAACCTGCAGAGAAGTGGCGGGCAGCGCTCGAGTCCCTGGAGCTGGGTAACGGAAGATTGGTGTTGAAAAGCAGGGCATCTGATGCTGACTTGCTGGGAGCTGTGCCCTGTGTTGCGTGCTCCAGGGTCCTGAGACTGCCTTTCAGCCGTTCTTTGTCCTGACAGCACAGGTGCCGGCTCTTCCCCATCTCATCTCAGTGACAGGCCTTTGAGAACAGCGAGTCTTTCTCTGCTCCTTCAGGATCCCAGGTCTGTGTGTGCACTTGACGCTTGACAAAGGCGGGACACACGGTTACTGGTCACTGACCCTGTCACTCAGGACAGCGGAGCTGTATCCCATCACTTGCCTGTGTGGGGACAGTTCGTCTCCTTAGATTCTCTGCGTGACACAACAGTGTGCCACCATTATTTTTATGGCATGTCCATCTCGCAGAGTGTCACAGACGCTTTGCAGCCAGAAATGGGAGGAAAGACGGCGCGCTGCAGCCTTGGGTACAATTATTTTCAAACAGAAAGGGAAAATGACCAGAAGAGATGGAGTGGAGCCAGAGCACAGATAAGGCTGCTGGCTGGAAAAAGCCGGTCAAGACCAGATTGATGGGTGCTGAGCCAGTGCACCTGTCTCCACGTGTGTGCGTGGGCTCCTCATCAGCGACTCTCCTGGAGCCTTTAGATCTTCCTGTTGTTAATGTTCAATGATAGGCGTGCAGTTGCAGGCTTCTCCGCGACTGTCATTCATCTGATCTGTCCAGACACACGTCTGCATGTTGAACAGTGAATGAGCTCACATAGGCAAATGCTAGGACTCAAGGCTGATGGGTGTGAATGTACCTGGGTGCTCCTCTGTCATATCAGCATTGATAAAAACGGTATAACAGTGATTTGTGTAGTCCTTGCAGAGTCTCAGTGAGGTAGGGATTGTTTGATCCTTTATGGCTGTGAGCAGACATAAACAGAGAGGTCCTGGCCCAGGCACATCTGTGGCTTCGTTCTGACCTTTCACCTTTAATGGGCCAATATCCCTTTGGGCAACAGGAACTTCTTCACGTACACTTTCTGCTCCACCGGCCATGGACTCATGGTGTCACTTGTTTAAAATGCAGATTGCTGGCCTCTGCCTTAGACCTGGGACAACAGCGTCTACCAGGATCGGTCCCCAAGCTTCTCTCTCTCTCTCTCTCTCTCTCTCTCTTTTTTTTTTTTTTTTTTTTTGGACAGGCAGAGTTAGACAGTGAGAGAGAGACAGAGAGAAAGGTCTTCCTTCCATTGGTTCACCTCCCAAATGGCTGCCACAGCTGGTGCACTGCGCCGATCCGAAGCCAGGAGCCAGGCACCTCCTCCTGGTCTCTCATGTGGGTGCAGGGCCCAAGGACCTGTGCCATCCTCCACTGCCTTTCCAGGCCACAGCAGAGAGCTGGACTGGAAGAGGAGCAATCAGGACAGAACCGACACCCAGGGTGCCGGCACCATAGGCGGAGGATTAGCCAGGTGAGCCCGAGGCTGCCCTGTTAAAGAAACTTCTAGATGGATTTGAAGCACACTCAGGTTTGATGGCCCTTGCCCCACCCAGGCTGTCAGAGAACGCCGTGTGTGCCGTCGGCTGGGATCCCACCTTCAGGGGGTTTACTTGGATGAGGACTGGTGGCGGAAAACCCTGACGGTAAAATGCATTGCACCAATTTTCCTGCCATTCATGCTATTAAATATTTACTCCATTCATTTCCAGAGAACCCAACAGAGTCTCCATTTAAAATTTAAATAGTGGGGGAACCATTAGCATCCATTAGCAGCCCCTGTGAGTGGGGGATGTGAAAGTCAGCTGTCCACATGTAGGGCTGCCTGGAGGGGAGGAAGATGGATGAGCACCTCCCAGGACAGAGTGGGGGCCGCCGGGCCAGCCTGCCTGGAGCCTCCTGGTGCGGAATCCTGTTCCCAATGAGCAGGCATTAGTGGGTTTCATGGGCCACCTGCCGGGCACAGAAGGGAGGAATTGGGCAGAGGGATAGAGGGGCTGAGGGACCCTCTGGAGAGATGGACCCCAAGGACCATGGGCCTGGCTCTTGCCCAGCTGACCTGCAGCAGGGTCTGAGGATGGACATGGGAGGTTTGGATGCTGAGCTGCATATTGGCTGCATCAGTCCCTGGTCGGAGAGCAGACCGGGTAAGACCACACCAGATCCAGCCAGTCGGCGGTCATCTGCCTGCAATTGGACCTCGAGTATTTTTTAATTGTACAGGTTTCTAATTTTTCCCCAGTGGTCATAAACAAAATGGTGGAACCAAAGTCTATCACCCCCGCAGCTTCCTAGTTGTCTGTGTGAACGAACATGGTGCTGCACAGGGTGAGATGGCCAGGGGAGCTCAGAGCAGGTAGGCCTGGGCGAGCTGAGAGCTCGTAGGCCAGCGCCACGTTTGGGGGTGAAGAGGACAATCTGACCGACTGTGTGTGACACGAGGATCAGCCACACATTCCTGTAAAAGGAAAATGACACTCGTTTAGTGCCAGGGCCTTCCCCGGGACTGCTGATGAGTCTGCAAACGTCAATGCCAGTCCTGTCACTGCGCCCTAGCACACCCCTTGTCTACCCCCCCCCCCTCGTGCCCTGCTCTGTGCCGGAGCGGAGCCATGGAGAAGAGCAGGGTGGGGGGGCCTTTGATTGCACTTTCAGCTCTAGGGTTTGAGGCGTGGGGGGAGGGGCCCTCAAGGTACCCTCCCTCTCTGTCCCTGTGCATTTGTGATGAGGATGCTAAAAGGCTGCCTTAAACTACAGCAGTTCCTGCGAATCCCCGAGAAACCTTGGAGACTGTACGATGCTTCCCTGCGTTCTTGCATCAGCCTTGTTCCAGTTGAGCAGGTAGCTCTGTCTCATGCCGTCCAGCAGGGATTCGTGCCCAAGAGTATGGCTGGGGGGCTGTTATCCCAGCCCTTTTAGGGTTAAAACCTCAAGTCGGCTTCCTGGGTCCTGGGGTTGACTTACGAGGAGACCTGACGGCTTTTTGTTCTTTGGTGGTTTTTATTTTTTATTTTTTGGTTGCTTTTCCTTTGAAGCCTGAAACCTACCTGCTCATCCGTTGCTAGTGGAAGCCTGTTCTCTGTGCGACTGCTTTGTTATTTAAACCTCACCATAAAGGAACAGGGGCGCTCCGAGGCAGGCGGCCATGGTTTTGGTTTGCCGCTCTGTTCTGTTCCAGGTCCAGCCCCACTCGGTGATAATCTGTCCCGTGGCCCACACCACAGCCTAACTGGATTCTTGTTTTGAGAAACAGACTCACCCGTTTCCAGTTATTCAAACTGTCAGCACCTGTGTGGGGGCGGGAGGGCCCAGTACAGGCTCCATGGCTCCTTGTGTGCCACATAAGGACAAGGAAACCCAGGCTGAGCATCAGTGTGCTTTCTTCAGGGTCTGAGCGGTGGAGGTGGAGCCTGGCTCCCCAGCTGCTCCCGTGGGAGCTGAGAGTCCTCCGTGCCAGCTACAGGAGTGGGGGGAGGAATTCTAGGGTGTGGCACCAACTCGGAACCCAGGAGCCGCTGCACTGTTGCCCTCCTGTGGTCTCTGCTGGAGCTGCACGCTGGTTGGCGGCATCATGGCGCTCCTGTGGGTGGTGGTTGGCATGCAAGGTAGATGATCAGGAGGTGTGAGGGCTCCTGGGGGTGCCCCATGGTTCTGGCTCTTTCTGTCCCTCAGCCTGAGGGGGCCGCTGGACCGCACGGCATCCTCTTCTCTGAGAGGAGGTACCAGGGTGGGGTGGGAGCTCATTTCGCCCATTTGGGCATCGCCCTAGGTAGTCCAGGTCTGTTTTGACAGCAGAGTGTGCGGCATGGAAGCAGCTGCAATCTGAGTGCCCACAAAGAGAACCATGTCCTGGGAGGAAGACGGGGACGTGAGCTTGGGGTGTCTGTGCTGTGTCGGTGTCTCTCAGCATGACCCTGCCCGTGGCAGCACCTGCCTACAGCGGCGACCATGTGGCTCATCCACTCACGTCCCGCCACCAGCTGCCCCACACTGTGCACCCCTGGCTTCCCCGTCCGCACCCCTGCACCCTTCCTTGAGGACAGCGGCTCGGGCATTGCCTCAGAGCCGCAGGCCCAGCCTCCAGGCTGTGTGCCTGTGGCCTCTGGAGTCCGACTCTGATCCTTGAGCCGTGCCTTCCCCATCCCTTCTGCACGCCTGGTTTAGTCTGCACCAGCACCTGCCCATCTGGAGGTGTCCCCATGGCCGCGGGTGAAAACCAGCAGTGGAGAAACCAGGGCCACAAAGCCTCCACGAAGTGGAGATGCACAGGAGGCCAGCCGTACGAGGTCCAGGAGTGGGAGGCGAGCTGGGGGCACGGTGGTGGAGTCCTCAGCCGCGGGTGCCCACAGCCTCCCCTGGGAAGAGGACCCCCCAAATAGGGAGCTCTTTGTGTTTGTTTTTTGTTTTTCTTTTTGTTTTCTTTTGTTTCTGAACACCAATATTTGCCCACACATGTAAGCATCAGGAGGTGCAACAAAGTCTGCATCCTGACTTCTGGTGTCATGGGAACGGTGGGCTGCCATGCTGGCTGGAGGTGAGGCGAGCACGCCCTGGGCTGTGTCCTGTGTGGCCGTGAGGTGGGCACTGTGGGCTGTGTCCTCTGTGGCTGTGAGGTGGGCACTGTGGGCTGTGTCCTGCCTGCGTGGCAGTGAGGTGTGGGTACTCACTGTGTGCACCCGTGTGGCACTGGAAGGGAGATGGCCTTCCACAGTCAGGACATGTCCTTGCTTCCCCAAGATCCCACCACTGGCTCCTCACTTCTTCACTCCTGTCCACACCGGCCCGCCCCTGTAGACAGTGAGTCTGCAGTGCCTGATGGACAGCTTCCCACACCCATGTGCTCTATCTTCTGTGTTGGATGAGCAAAGTCTTGCTGTCCAGTGAGAGCTACAGTGTGGCCTTTTACAGGGGTTGTTTGCGCTAGGTCCTTGGAGAGATGCTAGGTCCTTGGAGAGATGCAGGTTACCAAGTGTTACTGTAGAAGGAAGTCTTAGCCACCTTAGTCAACCATTCCCTTTATAGGCAGCAGGTGCAAGACCCAGAGACCAGGAGCCGTGGCTGGCTCAGAGCTGGCAGTGTTAACCTCACAGCAAGGACAGAGCGCTTACCAACCTTGGGACTCGAGCTGTTTTCAGAGACACTGATGTATTTTCTCTTAAAAAAATTTATTGAAAATCAGAGTTGCATAGGAAAGAGAGACAGAGACAGAGAGAAAGGTTTGCTCCCTAAATGTCCTCAATGGCCAGGGTGGGCAGATCCAAAGCCAGGAGCCAGGAACTTCTGGGTCTCCCACGTGGGTGCAGAGGCCCAAGCACTTGGGCATCTCCCACTGCTTTCCCAGGCACATTAGTAGGATCAAAAGTGGAACAGCCAGAACTTGAGCTGGCCACCCATATGGGATGCCAGCGTCCCAGGTGGCGGCTTTACCCGTTCTACCACAGCACTGGCCCCTGTTTTCTCTTAATGAACTCAAAGTTAGGTACTCGTATCTACATAGGAAGCAAAAAACACAATAAGAGCCTATGAATACATTCAGAAGTTACTGAACTATAAGTATGAAAGTAAACGTACTGGAAGGGTTTGGAGACGTGGAGGATTCGTGTGTTGAAGCTGGGCTTTGACACTGCTTTTGGAAACGATTTTGCTTATTTCTACCAATTGAAAGAAGCAGTGATTGCCTGCGTATTTTCCTTTGAATGCATTAGGTTTTTCCCTAATGCACTTTTCCATTCAGCCAAATTAAAAGGTCCCCAGGCACCACCCTCCACCAAACGAACCGAAGCAGTCATTTCTGTCAAAAGTCTGATCATGCCAAGGTCAGCAGCAGCCAGTTGCCGATTGCCCAAGCTGTATTTTATCACCGCAAATACATGGAATTAAAATAATCGTGTGTCTGTGTGTGTGTAGAGAGAGACAGCCCACAGCACGCAGCTCCCTGCCCTGCTGGTGGGGCGATCACACGTTTGCTGGCAGAGCTGTGTGAGCCCCGTGGTTGAACAGGCCCTGGGCTTGAACCACACTCGTGAAAACAGCAGCGGAGAGCAGGCAGCTGGGCCACGAGGAGCCACAGCAGCACCAGCCCTTCAGCAAGCTCAGAGCCATGAGGGTTCCCTCCAGGGACGGCTGACAGGTTTGCAGAAATCAGGAATGGCCTAATGCAGTGCTTACCGAACCTGGCTCCCTCTGAGCATCGCTGGAACCCACTGGAGGTCCCAGAGCCGCTGACCAGTCCCAGGCCATTCAGAGTGCTGAGCATTGAGGACGTTGTAAACTCTGTCCTGTCCCAGAGACCAAGTGGGTGGCCCAGGCACCTTACTCTTCCCTGCAGAGGGGAGGGGAGGGCCATGAGTCTGCAGGTGCAGGGAGGTTCAGGAAGTCAGGAGGGAGCACACTCTGTGAGAGCCACTCTGTAGCCATCAGCAGAGAGACACGTAGGATGTGCCCTGGCCCCTCCCCACTCCCTCCTGGACACACTGTGTGCATCCGGGTTTCTGCAGGACCAGCCGGCCGTGCCTCTCTCCCGACCTCCAGCACTTACCAGGACCCGGCAGTCCACTCCTAGTTCATGTGTGCTCTTCAGGAAGAGCCAGGCCTGGCTGCGAGGGAGCTGTGCATCCCCAGGACACTGTAGACTGAGGTTGTCTGTCTTCTTGCTACTTTGTTGCTCTGTTGCATGGTGGGGAACCTGACGCCTAATCTGACACAAGCCACTGTGCCGCCTCAAAGCAGATCAGACAAGGTCCTCATCTGTTAGCAGTTAGCAGGTGCCCTACCGCTTCGGGACGGTGTGCTATTCGTGCCATTTCCAGAAATCGGCTTTCCCTGGGATAGGTCATGAGAAGCAGGATTGCTCTACTTTAGTTTGCGTGCACCTCCGCAGGGAATTTGCCCATCTGGAGACTGGGCACCTGGGGAAGGCCCAGGTATGCTGCGGCCAGTCCTTTGGGGGAGCAGCTGCTCAGCTAGAGGGGTGCTCTCTGAAGCTGTCCAGATGTGTGTCTCTGGACCAGCACGTGGCCGTGAGTGGACTGTTGGAGTCCCCAGCTGGTCATCCAGGAGTAATAACGCCGACAGCACAGTTAGGTGGGTATTGGGCGTCCCATCTGCGAGAGAGGCTGCCCGTGCTGCTCTTCCTGTCCCTGGCAGCATCCTCATTATTTTCAGGGGACAGCCTTCGCCCTTTGTTGAGAAACGTTAGGTTACCTCTCCTCACCCAGGCACAGGGCGCTGGAGGCCAGAAACGGCTCACGTGGGCACCTTTGCCCTCGAGGTCTTTGATGTCAGCCTTGTGTGTGGAGCTGGCATTAACAGTTTAGTCTCCGTCACGCTCTGTACTTGAGTGTCTTCCTCCAGGGACCACTGTGCTGGCGTGCCTTGGCCACAGCTCTCCAGGGGAAGTCTCACACCGTTTTCTGAGGCCATCCTCAAGAACTTGACCAGGTCTGCTCTTACCTGCCCCCAGATCACAGCCCGAGACGCACCCTCACGGTGTGCTCGAAGTCCACACAGCGCTTTGGCAATGGTGTCTCAGAGGCAGGAGCATAGTTTTAGTCGTATCACATGATGGTTGTGGAGAATGGGGGGGGGGGGGCAGTAGCAGGTGTCATTGTCAGCCGCTGGCTTGAGATCTGGATGGTTTCAGCGCCAAGCCAGACAAAATCAAGGTGGAATTTCTCCCGACTGGGCCCTGAGAGCGGGGAGCTCACTGGAAGGGGCTGGAAGCAGTGGTGTGGGAGACCTGGGCCTGTTCCCCGGGGTTTCACTTCACTGCACCCGAAGCCGCTGGCTGGGAGGGGCTGACTAGCATGGAGATGAACAACAGGCATGCACATGTCCAGGAGGAGCCGTGTGTATTTTGACTGAGAAAGTGGCTCCCTCACTAAGGAAGGTCAGATGCGCTTCCCATATGCTGTGGAAAGGTGGGGGTTACAGTAAACAGTATCAGAGTTTGACCAACAGCCCTGGGTGGTCAGTCCCCTGTGTGTGTCCACACATCACCCGTGGATCCTGAGGCGTCCCAGGACTTCCAGGAACCACGAGCGCCAGCGCCCTGTCCTGCGCAGATGCTGCCGTTAGGACATGGGGTGCAAGCCAGGTGGTCTGCATGCACCAAATCTCGGATTTTTAGAAGTCATGTTGCACACTGAGGGCAGGAACAGGGTGAAGTTTCGTGCTAGGCAACTGTGCTTCTATCTCTTTGCTCCCAAACGTCTGAAGGTGGATCCCTGGACGAAGCATTTCTGTAGGTAACACAAGGAAGAGCTGGTGAGCAGCGGCCTTGCCTCTCAGAGTTTGGTTTCTCCTTAAAGAACCACAGGGCACGCGCAGTGCCCAGGGCTCCCTGCACTGCCTCTGTGCCCCCTTGCCGCCGGCCAGCCTGCTCCCTGATGGAGCCGGGCTGGGGGAGGGGCAGGGGCGTTGATTTGCTCTGCTCCTGCGGCTGGCATCGCCCTCCTTGCTTTGCCTTGTTTTATGACAACAGGAAGTTTAGGATTGGATGTGTCTGCTGAAGCTAATTACTGTTTGTTGCTTGGGCTAAAGCATCCTCTGACTGGGTGTCAGCAGCTTGCTTTCTGAGTATTCTTTTGCAAACATTGTTTGTCCTGTAGGCACTGAGACACAGAAACCATCTGGGCTAATCTTGTGACTCTGCCAAGGGAGGCAGTGTCCCTGTGGAGAAATTCTGAATTAAACTGCATCTCCCTACCCTCAGTGTAGCACATAGATTTTAAATATCATGGTTTCCAGACTAATGTATGCGCTCTCATTTTATTAAAAAAGTTTTCTTCATTTTCATTTGAAAATTCTCAACTATTTGTTGCATTTGAGGAAAGTTGGGGTGAACACTTGTGTCCCAGCCTCGTAGAGTCTACCTCCACATTTTAGTATCTCTTTCCATCCCCCTCTTTATCCATGTGTTCACCGTTATCTTAACGCTTTTCAAAGTGAGCTGTAGACACCACGTACTTGTTCCTCAGTACCAGGTATGCGTCTGATTTATTAGTGTTTGATCTTGTTAAAGTTTTGTTGTTCTTTCGAGCAATGAAACATGTGGATCTTAGTGGGTATTTCTTGACATTTGACCAGTACGCACACCTGTGAAATACAGCCCCAAGATATGTCAAGATAGGGACATTACCCCAGAAAGTCCCTTCCTGCCTGAGTCCTTTCAAATCTGGTATCAGACATGGAGTTGGTATATCTTCCCTTCACACTCGTTAGGGCTGGGAGACAGCAGGAATTAAACCACAGATTAATCCTGGGTGCATTTGCCTCGGCGTGGGGCTGGCCTTGTCTTGGTTTTGTCTCTGGATACACTGGTGATGTGGGCAGAGCTTGCCTGGCTGGGATGGGGTGGCTCTCTGTGGTCTCAAGTCCATCGGATGCAGCGCTCTTGATTGGGTGATGTTGACAGCGCCTAACTCTCGGCCAAGAGCCCTCAGCACCAGCTGATCCTGGCGTCTCAGTTCTGAGTAAGCTGCTGCGTGTGCTGTGTACCTCCTTCAGAGTCACAGCTGAATCCTAAAAAAAAGAACCAGAAGTCAAAAAGAAACTAGTGCCTGTCTGAGACCACATGGCTGAGAAGTGGCCGTTAGACCTGGAGGCAGGTGTCCCACACTCCTGTGTGTCCTCTTTACGTGCACGCCTGTCCCCTGAAAGTGTGTGCTTGGCAAACCCGTGCTGGATGCAGGCGGGAGGCACAGGGCCCAACCCCTCCCGCTCAGGAGGTGGGGGAGATCCAAGCAGAACATTGCGGTCCCCAGAGCGTTTTCCACACACAGGTGGTGGACCCTGTGGGAGCTCCGAGCAGCGTCTGTTCACCCATCTGGGGTGGAAGGCGAGTCAGCGAAAATCTGGGGAAGTGAGCGCGAGCCAAGAGGAGAGAAAGGTGGGAGAAATCACTCTGCACAGTGCAGTCTGGGCTGTGTTCAGGGAGCCTCCGAGTCACAGGGGCTGGGGTGGGCAGGGGGCGCCAGGGCCGCCTCTCTGTGCCCCCAGGGCCTGGCCACCCTGCCCCACTCTGTCGCTGGACCCCAAGCTATCAGAAGGGCTCTTCCCAGACCTCCTGCACCACCCGAGGGCGTCCTCTGCTCCAGAACCCCCTGGAGCTTCTGCAAACCTTCCTGTGGTTCCACCCTGGTCCCCTGTGCCCTTGGTCTCCCTCGGCAGCCCTCGCTTCCTGGATCTCCCGGCCCTGCCTGCACCCATCCTGCCCCTGGATGTGGCTCTCCTTAGTGTCTGCCTGTCGGCATCCTGTCCACCTGTTGCATCTTTCCCATCCTCAGCAGACGCCAGCTCATCCCCATGTCCGCTGAGGTGCAGCTCTGCTCGGGCTCCTGTACTCACACTGGCGTTTATGCTGCTGCAGTGACCACGGGAGCGCAGGGGCCACACAGAGGGGAATGGCGAGCATTGGAAGAGGACATCGACTTCCGCCTGCGTCCATAACTCCAGGTCCAGGTGCTCAGGGCAGAGCTGTGGGCCGCATGTCCATGTGACCCCAGGAGGCACGAAGGCAGACAGGACCTGCACAGACGGCCAGTGGTCTGCCACGCGCCTGCACTCTCGGGTAGATCAGCCTTCTGCCCAAGAGTGACGAGGAGAGGGCAGGGTTCCTGTGTGCACCAGGACTGCGCCGCCTCTGCTTACTGCCCACAGAGGCTCGCTCAGTGTAGGAAGGGAGTCCTGTGAGCTACTTACGGAGGGAGATAAAGGAGGACTAGGGAGTACCCAGTTCTGGGGAGAGCACCAACATCACGCATGCATCCGACAGCCTCAGGGTAGCTGCTGTGCTGATTTAATGCAGATCACATCCAAAAATAAACCAGCTCCCAACATCTTTTATGTAGGCTGATGTTTGACCCAACAGCTGAGTTCCGGGGCCCAGCCAAGTTCACACAGAAGAGCAGGCATCGTGCTTGCAAGTTAAGAGCCATGGAAAAGACACAGCGGCTGCTGTAGGTGCAGATACGTTTCAGAAATCATCATGGAGTGGGGGTGGCCAGGGTACGCTGTCGGGGAGGTGCGCGTCATGGTGAGGGAGAACACCCACACTCGATGCTGCATTTGGAAGGTGGGACTGTGTTGAGCCTGGACGGGGGCCGCCTTGAGGTGTTGGATTTTCTCTCTCTTGTCTCTGAGCTTTGCTGGGTGTCTGGTGAAGCCAGGTGCTCCACCTCCAGGAGGAACCTCACCAGGCAGCCCGTGTCGAGGGTTTCTGTTTCAGAGCCCGATCGGCTTCCCTGCTCCAAGGCAGCGTTGCAGGAGGCCAGGCAGGGAGGTGACACGGAGAACAGCTCGCAGCTCAGAAGGAAGAAGAGAGAGCAGAAGGAAACTGCTCTCGATGGAGATGAGTTAAACAGTAGGTCTGGGAGTGGGCGTTTGGCACAATAATCAAATGCAGCCTGGATGCTGGCATGCCATGTTGGCGTGTTTGGGTTTCAGTCCCAGGCTCTGATCTGACTCCAGCTTCCTGCTAAATACGTACCCTGAGGGCAGCAACAGGGCTCAGACAACTGGGTTCCTGGGATACCCGGATGGAGTTCCCGGCTCGGGGCTTCAACCCAGCCCTAGCTGCTGCAGGCATGTGGGGAGGGGAGTGAACCAGCAAATGGGAGATCTGTCTCCCTCTGTCTCTCTCTGCCTCTCAAATATATACAATCAATATTATAGTTAGCTTCAGACTCCAGTCTTCTTTTCTGAGAAGATGTCTACGTACGATTCCAAGTCTGTACAGCTGGAACATGGTTCAGGTAATGCTGTCAGCTGAAGTCACTTCCTCCTGCCCTCACGAGTGTCTGATCATGCCATCTGAGCACTTCTTGACAACATCATCCCAGCGAGTCTGTTAGGAGCTGGGGTCCTTAGCGTAGCTGTCCTAGGTGCATGTCTGTCCAAGGTGTTACATTTGCACTTGAGGGAGCACCTTGCAAGGATTTGACCATGGTCATTTTAAATCTCACCAGGTAGAACCCTGAGGACCTAACCCGCACCCTCCAGGTCATCCCTTCAGGCTCCAGGGACCCAGACTGGGGAGGGCTTGGAGCGGAAGCTGCAGTCATTGCTAGCCTGCAGGAAGATCTTTGCACTGTCCCGCACTCAGGGCTCCTCCCCCAGCCCCTCCCCGCCTCAGACTGCATCCGAGCCCCTGAAAGTCGAGCGCGACTTTGTGAAAGGATCCGCCTGACATTTTCCAGTGCAGCTCAGTGAGCTCGTAAAAGTCAGGTGGGATGGAGGATGGATTTACACCTAAGCCTTCGCGTGGGTTCTGGGGTTTATTTGGAACTGACATTTGGAAAGAACTCAACTGGCCATAGAATCATTCCCCTGTGTCCTCCAGAAGGTGTGCGTGGGGTGGTGGATGGGGCTCCGGGGCCCCACTGGCCAGTCCAGTGCCCTACAGAGTCCTGCCGCCTGGGCCTGGGCCAGGCCAGAATGGAAGTCGCCGTGCGGGCTCATTCATTCTGCTAACCGTGCCCTTGGGTCACATCTGTGGCCTAAAGACGCCGAGAGGTCTGTGGCTTGGCCCCGTGGGCCTCAGTCCTCAGCAGTAATACGTCGATTTTTGGCATTGTGGACGTGGTTGTGATGCACACGGTTGAATCTCTGCACAAATTCAGAGGCTCACGGCTGCTCCTGCCACTGGGCGAGTGCAGGCAGCAGCCCAGCCTCCTCTCCTGACGCTGCACCGCACAGACGGGCCACAAGCTGTCCATGGTCCTGAGGACCAGAGCCGGAGCCTGTCCTTCAGCCTGCCCCAGCCACCCTGCCTGCGTGGCGTGCACGCTGAGCCACAGAGGGGGTGCACACCAAGGAGTGGCTGTGGTGCCTGGACCCAGAACGACTCTGAAACGGGCGATTCGTTGCCCGTGTGAAGTCCGCTGCTGCAGAGCCCTGCGGGATTATTATGTCCAAAGCAGAATCAGAGGTCATCATCCTCTCACTCTGCAGGGAAGACTGAGACCCGTGTTGGCTAAGTCCATGGCCTAAGGCACCGCAGACGCAGGCGGGGTGGTGCAGGAGACCCAGTGCTTCTGCGTCGCACCGTCAGCCTCAGCAACAGAGAGATGCGAGTGAGCATGACGCCGGAGGACTCCCGCGCTCAACAGAGTGAAAAGGCTGCATCTCGGGGTCGAGGCTGCTTGGTCTCCCCTGGATTTATGCTGTGCTCATTTTACGTTCCTGGAAGGAGGGACTCCTGGTGTACTTTTCTGCCTGGTGGAAATATTCGTTTGTAAGGTGGTTTGAAATGAGCCTGTCGTCTGATTGGCTGAGGTAGCATTAAAATAAATTCCTTCAGTAAGGAAACGGGGAGAAAGGATTTTATCGTCTACGTGGATCAGGTCCAGGAGCGCGCCTCAGCCTCGTTACTAGTTTTCCCTGCAGTCGAGATATTCAATTAAACCTTTCCTCGAATTGGCCATAAATTTTGATAAAAATGAAAGGCATTCCACTTAGCACGCAGTTTCCGTCAAAGAATCTAATAACGGGCTGCAGTCGGAATGACCCCTTGTGCCCTGAGTGAGCGCTGGGGCGGGTCTGCTCTGCATTTGTTCCACGTCCCTGTGCCTGTCCTTTGCTTGCGTGCTGAGAACGGGTACGGCCTGTGCACTGGGTTCTGGGCCGGGAGGAGTCCTGTGCGGGCGCAGGGTGCCGTCTTCCCCACTGACGGGGTCGTGGCCCTGAGGGAGGCGTGGGCCGCGTGTAGAAAGCTGGGAATGAGTCACAGCCGATGCTCGGCCTCTGGCTCTCAGGAGAACGCAGAGGCGGCCCCAGAGCTGTGGTGTGTACTGTGTGTGTGCTGCTCACACCTGCAAGGCCTGTGCAGAGCGGATGTGGGCCGAGACCACGCCGGAAGCCCCTCGGTCTGTTCTGAGCAGGGACTGCCTTTTGCCGTGGCCTGGGTCCTGGCATGGAGAGAGAGGCATGTGTGGCGGGCACCGCTCTGGAACTGGGGTTCTAGGACAGGGGAGGAGGCAGTGGTGTGCGCCCCTGCCTGGCCGATCCTGGAGGAAGGGCCTACGTGCGGCAGCTCAGAATATTCTAGAAATGGATCCACTTGGGCAGCCTTGGTTCCGCTCTCTTGGTCAGTGTGCAAAGGGAGGTGGGTGTTGGGGAGAGAGTGTTCAGAGCATTGGGACAAACGCCTTGTGGGATGAGACCCCGGGCATGGCTCCTCCGCCCGGCCTCTGCTTCACGGACAGGCTCGCCAGGGCTCACTCAGCAAGGTTAATTCTCTCTCCATCAGTCACGGGTGTGGGGTTTCAGCCCCATCCTGAGGTTCCTCTTACCTGGTTGTTTCAGGACTCCTTGGCATGTAGGAGACAGGAAGCAACTCTGCCACTCAGGCAGAAAGGGGACATACTGAAAAGTAGCAGCAGGAGATCCCACAGCTGTGGGGACCTCAGGGAGCCTCCTGGCCCAGAACCAGGCTCGGCTTCCTGTGGCTCTGACTGTAAGGAGAGAGGTCTATTGGCTCACGGTTCAGGGACTTAGAGTCCTAGGTCAGCATGCAGCAATGGCCTCTCCAGAGTCTGCAGCCAGCATGCGGCCAGAGATGGGTGTGCGTGTGTGTGTGCATGTGTGCACGTGTGCACATGTGTGTCTGGGTCTCTCCCTCTCCTGAGGACATCACCAGGATTCAGTCCTGGAGCCTCCACCTTTCAGGACCTCCCGGCTTTGTGAAGGTCCCACCCGTAGGCAGCGCGGTTGGGTTTAAGTTCCCATCCTCTTGGCACCATTCCTGCAACACCGTGGGGCCGAAGCTCCTGAGGCTGGGGGACAAAGACCCTCATGGCATGGCACCGGATGAAGCCAGTGCTGCCGGGGACAGAGACCTTCGGGGAACAGTGTCTGACCGACCCGGCATGGCCAGTGCTTGCGAGGCAGGACAGGGTGCCTTGAGGGGTCCCCTGCAGGGACAGCCCCAGTCGGTGGGGAGGCAAAGCCACCAGGACAGAGCATTGTCCACCACTGGAATGAGGGTGCATGTGTGGGGACACCCAGCCCCAGTGCAAGGAGATGTTTGTGTGGATGAACAGCAAGTGGCTGTCGTGAGGGAACCCAGGGGCTGGGCTCAACGCTTCCTCCACAGGGTTAGAATCTGGCAGAGCTCCCTCAGTGCCCAGCCCACTCTGAGTCCCAGCTGATCCTGGGGCAGGATCTGAGACTCGAGGCTGCAGTGCCGTCAATGCTCTCCACCGAAGTGTGAGAGTTAGGACGGGGTTCACCCTGGAAGGAAAGCATGTTGGGGTGGCCGTGGGAGAGCTCCCTCCAGAAAGAGGTGGAGGGGACGGTAAGACCCGAGCTGGAGGCTGAAGCCTTCAGTGTGTGGGTCTGTGCAGGCTTGTCTGTCTGCGTGTTGTGTGTGCACCTGCTCATACACATCTGTGTGTTCTCCATGCACACATCCCGCTTGGAAGGATAGTTAAGGACAAAGAATAGTTTTCTGGCCAAGATGGACCACAGTGGGATGTTGGAAAGATGTTAGGGTTATTTCTTTTGACGTCTGTCCCAGCCTCTCTCAACATAGAGTGAGTCCCCCATGGGGCCACTGGTCTCGGCATGGGGCCTTCTCTCCCCTCCTGGGAGTGCTATCCCTGGCGCTGTTTCCCAGCGGGACAGAAGAGTTAATATTCTCTGGGTTTGATGTGGAGCCCCTCGCTCAGTTCCCCCAGCACTGAGAGCAGCTTGCACTTTCCTCCCGGATCCTAGGTGGGAGGCACTGTGGTGCAGAGCAGGCTGGGGACGGTGCTCATGGTCGTCCACCCGGTCCTGTTGTTCGGATCCCCTTGCTCTCGTCTCCATTCAGCCAAAGGCTGCCTGAGGGCAGGAGTGGCTTCTCTGTGGAGTTTCATCTTGGCAACCGACTGGTATCTGGCACATAGCTAAGCTGGAACGAGTGCTGAATTAAGCAAATTGAAGGTGATGGAGGCCTATAGAAGTCCATAGAGTCCTGTAGAAGTGGTGCGTACACCACTAAACAGAATAGCTCACGTGGAATGGGGAAAGACGTTCTTTCAATTTGCTTATAGCTATCATAACGATTAGCTCCCCGGATTTTTACAAGAAGTGGACGTATTTGGAATATATTATTATTCCTGCTTTTAATTGAAAATCTCAAGGAAAATCCCACACTGATATAATTTAACACTTCTGTGCCATAGGAAATTGAGTCAACGCTAGCATCTAGAAAAAAGAGGTTTTACAAGGTAGATTATATAGCAGAGGATCACAGGGTAGACACAAAACCATGGAGAAGTTGTGGACCTGATAGAAACATTAAAAAGAGAAAATAACATCGCAATCACAGTTACTTGTAACCCAGTGATATAGTACAGTGTATCCCAATTAACAGAAGGTGTGAAAGCCATCTTAAGAGGGAAGAAGAGTAGTTTGAATATGTTTATTAGAAATAATAAAACGCAAGAGCTGAGAACTACACGGCACCTTCAAGTCGGCTGTGCGGGGCTGGGGAAGCAGGGAGCTCCCACTTGGATCTGGAAAATGCGAGGCAGTTCCGGGGGGGGGGGTGGCATGGGACGCGGCACACCCTCCCCTGGGCTCTGAGGCATCGGCGCCCCCCGTACAGGAAATGATGCAGACACAGGTGAAACAGTGCAGGGAGAATCGAGGATAACACTCCGAAAGTAAAATCAGTTTTAAAAATACAACACAAGTGGTCTCCAGCAGCTTGAGCGCAATGGGGAACAGGAGTGTGGCTGACGGGCATAAAATTGGTTGTCCAGGGCACCGTGATGAGAGGGCAGCCTCTTCCTGCTGGCCCAGGGGCTGCCGGTAACGAGCACCAGGACCTGAGGGCGCTGGTTAACACGGAGACCCGTGTCCCCATCCCCGCAGCTTCTGAGTTAGAACGGCTGGGCCTGGGCATCTGCACTTCTGGGTTCCCAGAGCGACTTTCAGATGCGTCAGTGGAGCACGTAGAGACAGTGAGAGACGCTGCACGCAGACGCTCGCCAGCTTGGTCGCAGGTTGCAGTCGTATCTCGAGCAGACTGAGCACCTGGCGGCTCCTTGTCGGGGCGGGGTGGGGGGCGCCCTGCAGAGCCCGTGAGGCAGCTCTGCACCTGCATGCACGAAGCCTGGGTTCTGAAGAACATCCTTGGGTTTGGATAGATTCTCGGGCTTCATAAACCTTCGTGCATGTAAGGTTCTCGTCTGCTCCTGTGCAGGCCATCGTCTGCTGATGAGTGGAATGGCAAGTGACTGTGGAGATCCCGCTTTAAATTGTGCTTTATGCCGGGGTGGGATTCTGGCCCACGGGGCCCAGAAGGGCCACAACACCAGGAGATCTTGCGGTCTGGCCCTGCCAAGGCAACCACGGGCAGGACTGGACCTTCGGTGAATCGACGGCAGGCTCATTCTTGAGTTGACCATTTTGCGTGGCCCACAAACGATGCTGTAAATATCCAAAGGGCCCTCGGCAGCCACAAGTCTGCTCACCCCTGCCTTAGAGAATGGCGGGTGGGGAGGGACCGGTGACATCATGAAGAAGGCATGGACGCCGCGTGTGGGTGAGCTCTGCTCCCAGCGAGCCGCTCTGAGGTCCCCGTGAGCTGGCGGGGGGGCTGTGTTGGCTTCTGCGGTCGGTGTCTGGCTGTGAAGTCGCATTTGCAGTTCACTCTTCACAGCCGATGCGTGGCCTCCCGTGTCATTGCGTCAGACCCGGGCTCGCCTGCTTTGCGCACTACGGGGCAGGCTTCCTTGCAGATGCAAAGAGTAGCGTGTGAGACTCAGGTGATGCACCGTGGTCATCTCATTTCACCTGCATAGCAAAAGACGCCTTGGATGATCCAAGGGAGTGGGGGTGACATGTGCAGTTTTGTTGTGGATTTGAAAATGTTCACAGCGGAGTGTTCAGGGGGAAGCTGAGAAGGATCGCCCATTGCAGACTCCAGAGCCAAACTGCTCAGGTTGGCATCCCAGCCCGAGCTGTGAGCCTGGGCAGCCACTTCCCGCCCCGTGCGGCAGTTTTCTCAGCTGGTAAACACTTGCTGCATTGAAGGAAAGTCCAGGAGAGTCAGCACTAGATCGTGTGTGTGTCTACTTGTAAAATAAATAAAATAAAAATTCACTGTCTGGTAGATGTCCGTTTGTTTTTACTTAAAAGCATAGAAAAATAAATGCAGGTTGTCCTTAGGGATGCTTTAGGTCCACTCTCTCAGTTCTGAAGGAACGGCACACACAGATGGGTAGGGTCCCCGACGAGTCAGCATCAGGGCTCGGTCCCCGGGTCCGTGCCTGAGGGTTCAGCTGGAAGTCCCTGTTACTGCCAGCCGGCGAGAATTTCTGCTCTGTCAGTGATGCGCGAGAAAAATTGGCAGTTTTGTTTTGTATCTTTTTAGCTTAACTTAGTTTGATGCTCTAAACAAGTTTAAATGTGTCAGAAAATTCACATGTGTGACAGGGTTGCGTGTGCTCAGATACGTGTGTGAACAGTCCTTTAGTTCATGGAGAGTCTGGACAAATCCAGTGAATTATAGTATTTTAATCAGATCCCCGATGGCCTTATTTTGTGATGCAGTGGAGTAAAAAGTGATGGCTTATTTTTCATAATGCCTGTCCTTGCTCCTCTTGGGTACTGAGACAGCAAAACTGGAATTGAACAAATTGCCTTTTGGCTAGGAAGCAGGTCAAATACATTATCCTTACATTTTCAAAGTGGAAGCATCATCGCATAGTTCCACAGTTACAGATCACTTGAAAACGAAAGCTAATGACTTGGGGGTGAGACAGGTGATAGCTCTGAAGTTCACTAACCTGTTGATAACTAAGTGTCTTCATTTGTTTATGAAACAGTGGCATTGTTAAAAGGAAACGGGGGGGCTTCCAACAGGAGGGACATTTTTATTGAACAACATGAATAGTCACCATATCGCTCCCGGGAAGTGGTCGTAGCTACTGGGGGTAGCAGTCGGGGTCCTGTGGGAGACTCCGCCCAGTCTCTCAGCTGCGCATCCTCTGGAGAGCTTGATTGAGCCCCTGGCAGAGCCCATGGCTGTGCTGGGCTCTGGGATGAGAGCAGCAGCCGCCCTCACTGATGACATTGCCCATCTGCTGGTTCACTCTCCAAATGCCCGAAGTGGCTGGGCCTGGGGCCGAGTGAAGGAGCGTAGAACTCCACGCAGGTCTCCCACGAGGGTGGCAGGAGCCCCTGCACTTGGGCCACCATCCACTGCTTTCCTAAGCCTATCAGCAGGGAGCTGGAGCAGCAGTGGAGCAGCTGGGAACTGAACCAGCGCTCTGCTGTGGGATGCTGATGCTCAAGCTGGTTTATCCTGCAGCTGCACCACACACAGGCCCCCAGACTGGAGTCTCAGTGAGGCCCTGGACATCCCACCCGAGGACATAGAACACCAGGCTCTAGGTCTCTGCACGTCCCATGAAGCAGCCTTCCCTCCCACGCAGACAGTACACATGCATGCACGCCGGCATACGTGCTCGCCCCGCAGAGACCCCGACAGTTCTTCCTGTGTGCAAACCTGGGCTCTGCCCTTGCCTGACACCGCATCCTCGAGCCCCGTGCAGTCAGCACTGGCGCCGCTGGGCCCTGGACACTGAAGGTGGTGCATCTCTTGTGGACATCCTGGGGGCCGTCTCCACCTCCCGGGTATCTGGTTTGCAGCCTGGGGCTGAATCTTATGCCGGATTATTGGGAACAGTGCCTTCACCGTTGAGGATGATCCAGTAGAAACACACAGGGCATCGGTAGCCTGCAGAGATCACCCTCCTTGTAGAATGCGGGATGCAGGCGTGCTTCTGCATGCAGTGACCCTTGGCCTCGGCTGCCCTTGCAGTCTGCTGGGGGCTTTCAAACATAGTGACCTGAGGGTCCCACTCCTGGTTCGTGGCAGGGTTTGGTCGCTGAGGGTGCAACCTATGCACCAGTGTAGTCCTCAGGACTGTTGCAAGTTGCCACCCAGGATGGAGCCCCTGGAGCCGGATCCTAGAGGGTAGCCAGACCTTGTGCTTACCCAAAGACCACAGACGTACACGGCATGTCCAGACCTGCAGGCTTTCCGGTTCCGAAAGATGACCAGTTCCCTTAGTGAGTGTCAGGGGTGAGCACTGGGGCCCATGGTTCAGTGGCTTCTTGGGAGGCTGCATCCCATGCGGAAGAGCCTCCTTCGAGTCCCGGCTTCTCCCTCTCCCTCTTCTCAGCCAGCTCCTGCCAGTGCACACCCCGGGAGGCAGCAGGTGCTGGGTCCTTGCCTCCCGCTGGGGAGTCCTGGACTGAGTTCCCAGTTCCTGGGCTGTGCAGATATTTTGGGAAGTGAACCAGTGCATAGGAGATCTCTCTGTGTCTGTCTTTCTCTGCCTTTCCAAATAAAATCAACATAAAGATGTCAGATTTAATGTTTCTCAGTACCTAGCTAATTAGCGAGATTCTGTAGCGCACGCTTCCCGATTATCCTTGTGGCTGAAAAGCCCCTTTGCTAGCCCAGGTGAATGGTTCTCTTCCTTGGGAAACCCCTCTACCTAAGACGCTGGTTACCAGCACCAGCTGTTTGGCCCTTGTTGTACTTAGAACCACGGTTAGCAAATGGAGAACGCACTGTTGGGAAAATGCCGTGAGAGTCCCAGGGCACCGTGGTCGGGGCTTCAAGCAAGGGGCACTGGGTTCTGTCTGTGCCCAGGCGCTGATCTGACTTGGGGACTTGGCTGTCACACAGCCCTCGGAAAACCCACGCTAGGCACCAGCCTGTGAAATCCGTCCTGAAAGGGGCGGGCGAGAGGCAGTTTACAGATGAATCAGCCTGGCCAGACTCAGCCATAAATGGGAAGGAAAACTGGTCAGGGATGGTTTTCATTGTGCACAGCAGGTGCGGCTTTCTGTGGCTTTTGTTGTATTGAGAGACAGGTGCACCTGGAGTTTCTCTTCCCAGCACCACCCACCCCCTTCCCTGGAAGGGCACCCGTTCTCTGTCTTCCTGCTCGGACTAAGGAAAGTAACTTGTTGTTCCTGGATGGGTAGAAGACCAACATGGAAAGGCGTCATCTGCCTTTTCTTTTTAATACAGAGAAAGCATCCAGTCTTGTGGTCCCTCATCAACTAATTTTAGATATGGTTTCATTTTTCCCAGCCACCTGTGGGTTTGTGACAAATTAACTCAATGCTCCACGAGTTTGTATCTAATTGAGGCCATCTCTGCCTCTGCTGAATGATCTCAGTGCCTTGGGAGCCCCGACTTAGGACGTTTGAGCCTTCGAAGTGCCAGAGTTTTCCACGTTCTCCACCGCGGAGCTGTTCCCGCCCAAGCCGGGCCCGTTGTTTTCTCCTTTGAACTCACACTTGAGCGTGAACTCAGCCTATGCTGTGAAGCGGAGACGTGGACTCTGCCCAGCAGGTGCAATGCACAGCTGGGACTTGCCCTCGGGACAGGGTCGCGTCACCAGAGGAAGAGACCGGAGTCCCCAGGGAACGGTTCCGAGCTGTGCCCTCAGCTGGGGTCGTGGTGATCTCCCCAGCTCAAGTCCTGTCACACGTGGCAAAGTGGCCGCAAGCCCAGGTGTGTGCGGGAGCCAGGTACAGAAGGCAGTAAGCAGAGCGGGCCAGGCAGCGGGCAGCGGGTGGTGATGGGGGCGCTGACTGAGTTCCTGGCTGTTCCTGCCGCTCGTAAATGCCAGGCCGACAGCCCAGGGTTCTCAGAGCTCCCGGTATTGTAAGAGCTACTTGGAGCCTGAAGCTTTGACCTTGGAAACTAATTTAAAAGATAGAAGAATGGAAACTGGCGGCTCAGTAGATACGCTGGGGCCCAATTTAGCCTCCCAATGTGGTGGTGTGCGGGTGCCCCGTGATTGCGTGAGCGCACATCGGGAAGAGGTGTCTGCAGCTCACAGCCGAGGTCCCTGACCACAGCACCCACCTCGGCAGCCCCGCCCAGCAAGGACCTGGTGGCAGCTGGCGTCTCAGTGGCAGACGAGCCTGTGGAGGCTCGTCTGTGGAGGCTGGGAAGGCCCTGACCGGGAAGGCCAGGGCATCACCAGCTCGCTCCCTCACGACAGCAAGAGCCAAAGGTCCCCCAGGAACTGCTGTAGTCCCCTCCAAGGGACTTCCCCCATGATGTAATCCGCTCCCACCAGGCCTCTCCTCATCCTGCTGCAGACCCAGTTTCTAATGTTGCAGGCGACAGGGTGTCGTAGGCCACAGGGTGTCGCAGGCCACAGGGTGTCGTAGGCCACAGGGGACACTAAAGCCGAGCCCAGACCACAGGCAGGAGAGCAAGGGAGTGGCTGGAGTGATGGCCTGGCCCGGAGGGGAGGAGGGGCTTCCATCCATCGCCCCCAGCTGCATCACAAGGGCTACCTGGGAGGTGCACCTGCAGGCAGGGCCCCTCCCCCTGTGCCGGGTGCTTGTCGGGACAAGGACCAGAGTCACAAATGTATTAGAGAGCCTTGGGGAGGACGTGACTTCCAGCTCCTTCTGTAATAAAGGTCCGGAGACCACCGAGGATGGTGGGTCACTGTGCCAACCTGGCCACTTGATGGTGCGTGCGGGGCTGGGGGAGGCCCTGCCCAGGCGACCACGGGCAGAGTCCACAAGTGTGTAGCAGGGGCACCTGGAAGTTAGTTAAGTCAATGGAGGCGTGAGGCTCACACACGGTGCCGTGGCTGTCCCAGCAGTCCCCACACAGCTCAGCAGCTCCCACTGTGTTTGGTGCAGGAGTTCCCCGCCTATGGACGCCGAGTCCTGTCTTCACTTGTTTATTACACTGAGGATTGTGGAAAGTTGTTTTTTGCGTAGTTCCTTAGAGGGCTACACGGCCCGTCTGCTCTGGCTGACGCTGGTGGATGAATCTTCCCAGGGCATTCATTGGGTGGGGTGGCCATCCGTGGGGCTTAGAGACGCTCTGTAGAGATACAGAGTGTGCTTCCCGTGGGCGTGAACGCTTGCTATAAAGTCGTGTGTATGTATATGTGCATACAGTCACTGTAGCTGTTCGTGTAGTCGAATTACCAACAGTTGGGAGGAAGTTTACCAGCAGTAGCTGTTAAGGATGTGGAACTACGTGTGTGTGAAAATTTGCTTTCCTCTCACTCGTTACGTTGGTGTATCAGTTCCACTTAAAAGGACATGTAGCCGTCACTTGGATTTCAAGGTTTTTTCTTACATCAAGATAAACTTCAGTCAGTTCCATGTTTCCACAAATTGCAGTGCCCTGATGATGTATGTGTTAGTCCAGTTCTTGTAAACAAGGTGAGATTAAGCCCTTGTTCCAGCGTCTCACAGCTAGGGCTACAAGGCCGAGGTGCAGAGGCAGACACGAGGTTCCAAAGCCCTGCTCTCCCCACTGCTCCACAGACAGACGTGCCTGGGGCCCCAGGAGGTGAGACAGTGCATGACAGAGGGCAAGAGGGGGCATGCAGGGGCTGGGGCCTTCGTTCCCCCAGGGAGGTTGCCAGGACTCCCCTGTCTGCCAACAAAGAGCCTGAATGTGGAAGAAGAGGCAGCCATCTACCCTGCACCTGTGCAGGAGACAAATCCGTGGGGACTCACCCACAGACAAAGCCAACTCAAAAGTGCTCACCCCAGAGAAAAGCTGTGCTAAGGAAACAGCACCCAGTGAGACTGCAGCCAGACCAAAGCCAGGGACAGCCAGGGAGAACCAGGGACAGCCCGGGAGAACCAGGGGCAGCCAGAGAGAGCCAGGGACAGCCCGGGAGAACCAGGGGCAGCCACAGAGAGCCAGGCACAGCCAGGGAGAACCAGGGACAGCCAGGGAGAAACAGGGGCAGCAGGGAGAAACAGGGGCAGCAGGGAGAAACAGGGGCAGCAGGAGAGTGCCCTGGACTAGGGTCCCTGCACCGGGTGGGGTGGAGAAGATGCTGGTATAGGAGCCCAGAAACAATCATAACATTGGGGGAAGCCGTGGCCTGTAGAATAGGTTTATTAAATTGAAGAGCTGGAATATTAAGATGCAGCGGACTCTGGTGCATGGAGTCCCCGAGTCCACAAATACCTCTTAGCTCAGCTTCCGCGGCTGGCGTTTTTCCCAAGGAAGAGGCAGAGTTGACTGTGAACCCCCTGGTCACCCCGTGAGTGGTGAGAGGCGCGTCCTGGCTGAGCAGGAGCCAGCCTGCATGCTGACCTCTCACCCCAGGCTCTCGGGGTCACTGCGGCAGACCTGTGAGACCCTCCCTGGGCAGAATCACAAGATGGGATGGGGGGCGGAGCCTGGGGTTGCTTCTGAAAGTCACAGTTGGGAATGTCCATCTTCAGCACAGGGTTCCTGTGGGAATTAAGCCAGCGATAGGCTTTCTGGAGAAGTCCCCTCATGGGCTCCCATCGAGGCTGTGGGAGAAGATGGCCGTGCAGTCCCTTGGTGGAGCAGCCAGACCCCAGCCTCCACCTCCGTCCTCACACTCAGACTTCACTGCTGCCCTCATCCCGGCCACCTCTGGGTGCAGGGGCAGCTTCCTGCTTGTGGGACCACAGGGCTCTCCCTGGGGACCGCAGGGCTCTCCCTGGAGGACAGCGTCGGGAGCCTGCCTCTGAGGAGCCCACTCTTCAGCAGTAATCAGTTTTTCGTTGGGAAGAAAACTGCTGTAGTTGGGAGCAGTTGTGATCTGTCCAGGTTTCAAGTGGTCGATGAAATGACCTGAGTGCTCCACGAGACAGCATAGACAAAACAATTATGAGTTCTCATACGGCAGAGGGAGGGCTCTTAGTTACACAGCTGTGACCTCAGTAAAAACAGTGGTCAAATTCGGGACCGGCGTTGTGGCGCAGTGGGTTAGGCTGCCATCTGCAGCATCAGCATCCCACATGGGCGCCAGCTCGAGTCCCAGCCACTCCACTTCCCATCCAGCTCCCTGCTTAGGTGCCTGGGAAAGCACTGGAAGATGGCCCGAGTCCTTGGGCCCCTGCACCCACGTGGGAGACTGGGAAGAAGCTCCTGGCTTCCAACTCTGGCCGTTGCAGCCATCTGGGGAGTGAACCAGTGGATGAAAGATCTGCCTGTCTGTATGTCTGCCTGTCTCTCTCTCTCTCTCTCTCTCTCTCTCTCTCTCTCTCTGCCTCTCTCTGCCTTTCAAATAAAATAAATAAATCAAAAAGAAAAACAAAGATTCAAATGCAGCCCGTTTCTAGGGCCTCCCCGGGCATCAGGTTTCACACCGTGTGGCTTGGAGAGATGCTGCTTTGCTTACTCATACTCTAAGGTGCTCAGTGTTCTACACCTCTCTCTGTTCCTAGTAGTTAGCGCTAGTCTGTCTTTGTAGTCTGGGTTTGTTAAATACTTTGTGCATTTTGTGGGTCAAATTTAATAGTTCCAAACAATTTCAAAGAAAGACAGCTGATCCAATCTGCCTTTATCCTGGGAATTGACGCTTCTGATTTATTGTTAAACTACTCTGAACCTGAATTTAAAGAAACTACACACGCTCAGTCCTGTAGGTCCTCCTTGCAGACAGTAACGCCCTGCAGTGGCACTGGGACCCCAGCTGCAGGTGTGGGACACGAGCGAGGGTTGCCTGAGCCTGCACCACCGAGATGGCTCTTCCCCGGGGCAGCACCATTCACACGGGGTCTTCAGTACTCTTGTAGCAGATGCATAGATGAACCAAGCATACATGTATTCCAGTGTAGCTTGCACCAGAGTGAATTTTTTTATTCCGTTTTCTGTGACTGCTTTGAGAACCCCTCACCACCTCCCAGCAGCAGCTGAGGGCCCCGTTTTCTTCACGTTCTTGTGGGAGCTCATTTTCTGGTGGTTTGTTTTCCTTGGGGATTTTCTTGTTCTCGTTATTGCGCGCGTGTGTTTACAGTAAGTACATATCCTCATGTGTTTATTGGCCATTTTTATATCCTTTATGGAGAAGTGTTATTCAAGTCCTTTATGTTGTAAATTGGGCTCTCTTTTCATATTGAGTTGTAAGAGCACTTACGCTTGGATACTGGACACTCATCACTTAGGAGGTTTGCAGGTTTTTCTCTTGCACTGGGGTCCATGGCATTTTAGGTGCCCCATGAATGTTGTGTGTAACCAACAATCCTTAATCAATTTATCTGCAAATCATCATTAGCTTTTTTTAAGTTCACCAAAATAGCCTCATTACTATTAATCACCCTGGGCATGTATGTTGTTACTTCTTCTCCTTTATAAAATATTTCTTTAATTAAAGAGTTACAGAGAGGGAGAGGTCTTCCATCTGCTGGTTCACTCCCAGGATGGTTGCAACAGCCAGGGCTGGGTCAGGCTGAAGCCAGGAGCCAGGAGCTTCTTCCAGGTCTCCCACGTGGGTGCAGGGCCCAAGCACTCAGGCCGTCGTCTGCTGCTTTTCCCGGGCCAGGAGCAGGGAGCTGGATTGAACGTGGAGCAGCTGGAACACCAGCCAGTGCCCACCGGGGATGCCGGCGTAGCAGGTGCGGATTTCACCCCTGTGCTCCAGCTCCTGCCCCTGCTGTCCCTTCTGATGCTGTCTGGCTTTCGGTGTGAGCAGCGCACTGAGTTCTTGGTGTTGGTTAGAGGTCTGGCCCATTTCAGCAGTTCTCCATGGGAAGGCTGTGAACACTGCGTTACGCCCTGGAAACATTGCTTCCAGTAGCAGCGTGCCAGCTGTCAGCTGCCGGTTCCGGAATTCCTTTTGAGAAAATGCTGACGTCAGGATACCTCATCGGTCAAGATCCCAACGGTGGGGCCAGTGCTGTGGTGCAGTGGTTCCACTGCTGCACTGACCCGAGTCCAGCCGCTCCACTTCCAGTCCAGCTCCGTGGGAGGTGCCTGCTCAAGCAGCGGAACACGGCCCAAGTCCTGGGCCCCTTTGCATGTGCTGTAAAGCTTCTGCTACATCCTGCTTCACGTTAAAGTAGATGCAGATGGCGCCGGCGCGGTGGCATAGCGGGTAAGGCCGTCACCTGCAGTGCTGGCATCCCATATGAGCACCGGTTTGAGTCCTGGCTGCTCCACTTCCGATCCAGCTCTCTGCTGTGCCCTGGGAAAGCAGTAGAAGATGGCCCAAGTCCCTGGGCCCCTGTACCCGCGTGGGAGACCTGGAAGAAGCTCCTGGCTCCTGGCTTCAGATTGGCGCAGCTCTGGCCATTGCGGCCATCTGGGGAGTGAACCAGCAGAGGGAAGTCCTCTCTCTCTGCCTCTCCTCTCTGTGTAACTCTCACTTTCGAATAAATAAAATTTTTTTTTAAAAAATAAAGTAAATGTAGATACACACATACTAAGGAACTCCAAAAACTGGGAAATAAAATTAAAAGATAATTTTTATTTTGGTGCAAAGATAGCTTGTAATTGTGCTTGGTTTTGAATAATACTAAATTTTCCATGAACTTTTAGAAAGAACCTTAGATGCATGGATGTCAAAATTTTTTTTGCCAAGATAAAAATCTTTCGATGTTAATGTGTTTTATTTGACAGGTAGAGTTACAGACAGACAGAAAGGTCTTCCTTCCATTGGTTCACTCTCCAAATGGCCGCTATGGCCAGCGCTGTGCCGATCCGAAGCCAGGAGCCAGGAGCTTCTTCCTGGTCTCCCATGCGGGTGCAGGGCCCAAGCACTTGGGCCATCCTCCACTGCCCTCCCGGGCCACAGCAGAGAGCTGGCCTGGAAGAGGGGCAGCGGGGACTAGAACCCGGCGCCCATATGGGATGTGGCATCAGTGGTGAAGGGTTAACCAAGTGAGCCATGGCACCAGCCCTCAATGTTAATTTTCAACAACTTTTTGAAATACCTTCATATGCAACAGAATGATAGGCCCAGATGAGGTCAGGGATTTGTAGCTTTAAAGCCATGGATTGTCTTCAGGGGTCTCAGAAGCCTCGGAGATTGGATCTGAATTTTGTGCCCATGTGCCTGCCTCATCCCTACGTGTGCACATGGTATCTGTTTGAACAAGAATGACTGGACGCATGGCCAGGGCGGCAGCTCACTGGGCTAGTCCTCCGCCTGCGGCGCTGGCACCCTGGGTTCTAGTCCCGGTTGCTCCTCTTCCAGTCCAGCTCTCTGCTGTGGCCTGGGAGTGCAGTGGAGGATGGCCCAAGTGCTTGGGCCCTGCATCCCATGGGAGACCAGGAAGAAGCTCCTGGCTCCTGGCTTCGGATTGGTGCAGGGCGCCAGCCATAGTGGCCATTTGGAGGGTGAACCAATGGAAGGAAGACCTTTCTCTCTATCTCTCTCACTAACTCTGCCTGTCAAAAAAAAAAAAAATGACTGGACGTGATGATGCCCTGGGCCTGCCCACGTGGCATTGCATCGCAGCCATCAGCTTCCTCTGAGCGCGTGCCCGTGGAGGGAGGGCCTGTCTGTGCGCGTGAGACAGCGTAGGTGCTCAGACGACACTGCTGTGCGGATGCGTGAAGAGTAGTCACTGTACACAGAGGCTGCTTGACATTGTGTTCAGGAAGACAGGGGAGGCTCCATTTTTAATACAGAACAAAATGTGAATTTTTACAGAAAAAGCAAAAATTGACTTTTTTAGTGGCATAAACCTCCACCATTTCTCTCAAAGATGGTCCAGTGCGGTCTGCTGTCTAGAGTACTTGAGGAGCCGGTGCTGTGGTGTAGCGGCCACATGGGCACTGGAGCAGGGAACACAAGTGTCTTGTCTAACAGTTACGCCTTTTAGGGTATTGGATTACAGTCTCCTGAGCAGAATTCAGTACCAGCAAGTGAGTGTTGCGTTAAGTGTAAGAACCACCTGCAAGTGTGGAAGTGGTAACGTGAGAGGCTGGAGAGTGTGAGGAGCGTGCCGGAGGAAGCTGCTCAAACCGTGAAAGAACCGTGAGGGGAGAGCTGTCGGGGGTCCCCGTCTTCCTGGAGATCCCCCAAGTGGTTGGGAGTAGGACGTTGGCAGAAACGGGGGTGGTCAGCCTCCCTGACGCTGTCTCACCAGAGCGAGGGACGTTTTCTTGGAGAGGAGGTAAAGCCGACCTGGTGACAGAGCGGCAGAGACCTGAGTGACCGGTGCCCTTGCCCAGTGTTCCTTGGAAGGCCACACTTGCGAGCCGTGAGGCTGGGTGTTTGGCTGGGAGGTCTAGGCAGGTGCGGAAGGTGAGTCTTGGCTTCTCCCGAGTGCTTGCAGTGGAACGGGAAAGGAGAAAAATGACTCAGGATGGAAGTTTGTACCAGAAGCCCCGAAGGCCTCTGGGATGCTGTTGGCGCTGTTGTTCTGCTGGGGACGATGGATCCTGGCTCCTGTTGGGTGATCACGCCTCACTAATTTCCTTATCAGTTCCTCAAACACAGCGCTAGTTAATAATCTTTCCCAAACGTGTTTCCTCATAAAAACCGCTGGGGCTGTTCGTCCCGACATAGACCCGTATTGCCAGGGCTTGGGGGACAAAGCCGTGTCAACACGGAGCTACAGGCGGCTGCTGTGATTCAGTGCTGGCTGCCGACTGCCCGGCTCAGAGCTCTGCTCTCTGCACCCCTCAGGGTGCAGTGTGACACGTGCTACACCAGCAGAGCTGTGGGCGGAGTCCCCTTCACCTAGATCTCAGAGGATGCCTTGAAAACCCAGAGTCCAGGCGTGAACGGCCAGGGGACAGGGCCACCTGGGAGGCCCCACGCCACAGAAATGCCTGGTGGTTCTGTGTGGAATGTGTGTAATATGAGGGGGCTCCAAAAAATTTGTGGGCAAATGGAATTAAGAGACGGTGTGAGTCTCGGGAAGTATTGAAGCCAGATCCTGTAGTCTGGTGCTTAGTGGGTGCGTGGCCAACACCTGCTGGGCAAGTACAGACCTCGCCGTCATCCTTGTCACTTTGTGGTTGCATTGCTGGAGCAGATGGACGCGTTTGTTATAAGACGGGGTGGCCGTGTCAGAGGCCATGGGAGAGGACTTGGGCATCAGCAGTGAGGAGCAAGGGCAGGTGGACGACTGATTCAAGGGCCCAAGTTCATGGGGCTGCCTTTTCCCTCTTCAAGAAAGCCAAGACGACGTGGATTCAAGCCAGAGGCATTTCTGATGTCGTCGATCCCTTCGCAGAGAGAACCGTTGCTTTGTGCTTGCCCCGATCAGTGTGGTGCACGTCACCTTGCGACAGCATGGCGCCAGCCGGCAGAATGCCCAGGAATTAGAGGCCCATGCAACGCTGGTCCTTGTCCTGAAGTTTCTCTGGAGGGTGCTTTAGGCCAGCATCTCCCTGCTGTCCACCGGCATGCTGGGAATTCCAGAAAAGGGCAACTCTAGCGTGAGAGCATTAGTGACGGGGGTGGGACATGGTGCTTCTCGTTATCCATGCTGCTCGGTACTGAGTGATGTCCATGCATCTGAACTGAGCAGAATAGATGGATCCCTTCCTTACAGCTGCTTCCCTCCTCCCTCGGCACTAAGTGGACTGCTCGGCGAGGGGCGGGTGCACTGGGGATGCTGCGAACAGCCTTCGCTTGGTCATCCGAAAGTCGGGATTCTGGCGAGAGCTCCAGCCCCACCCCTAGCATCTCTGTAAGTCTGAGACTCCCCTGTAGTATCTGGAAGCCTGTTTCATTTCTTCAAAAATGGGATTGGATAAGAATCTGAAGTCACTACTTTTGATGGTACCATTTGCACTCGGCACCTTAGTGCCTCTGTATTGCTTTAACAAAATAATGCAGATTGGGTAACTTATAAAGAACGGAACGTTCATTCGCACTGTGCTGAGAGCTGGGGGGTCTAAGGTCCAGGGCACTCGCAGGTTTGGTGTCCGTGAGGGCCCAGGCCTGCCTAGCAAGGTGCACCCCGTGTCTTCGTCCTGGAGCAGAACATGCTGCTGTCACGTGGTGGAGGGAGGGGAATGGAGGCTGGAGGCTGTGTGCAGATTTCTGCATGGACACCTTGACCCCAGACCTTGGGGAGGAGCCCTGAGGACCTGCTACCCATGTCGGTCCGTAGCTCAGGCGCCTGATGCCCCTGTACTGGGACTGGTTTTCAACATGAATTCCAGGGGCAGCAGTCGGCACATCCGACTCTGTTCTGTTGTTTGCTTGTTCGTTGCCGCGGCAGTACACACAGAGCAGCTGCCGCTGGGTACCGCAGTACCGCTAAGCTGTAAGCTTCTTTGCCAGAACTGAGGACCACAAACTGGGCGGGTGATCTGTGAAGACTAGGGTTTACTTAGCTCACGGTTCTCACGGTTGAGGAGTGCACAGCCATGGCGCTGGCGATGGTGCGGGCCCTCCTGCTGCGTGACGGTGAGGCAGAGGGCATCCCATGGTGGGACAGAGCACACCGCCCTCTGGCCAGCACATGCCTGTCTTCTCGTCCTGGAAAGCCAGTCCTGGGGGCTCCACCCCATGGCTTCACCTAATCCTAATCACCCCCACACCGACATCCATCCTCCCAGTAGCATCAAGAGATGACTTTGGGGGTAAAGTTTCCATCACATGAACTTCTGGGGGACACAGTTACACCATAGCAGGCTCTGATTTGAGAAGAACCAAGTTCAGGTTCCCGTTTTGCAGCCATCCTGAGGGTGCTGTGTCTGCAGACAGACCTGTCTCCATCCTCAAGCGACGTGGAGACACAAGACAGGGCCCTGGGAGCGCCTTTGCCTAACGCAGTGCCTGGTCTTGTGCGCGCTCGGTGGGTGACATCACCATTGTCTCTGCTGCACTCGGTGGGTGGCAGCCTTGGCAGCAGGAGTTCTGGTGAGCCAGCTTTCCCTCCTCGTGCAGGACGTGTGGCTTCAGTCAGTGAGCAACGCAGATCGCAAGCCTGGTTTGGCAGTCCCTCCTCATAGTCAGTCCGAATGCCAGTGTAGGTGGCTGTTTGGCATAGCAGCGAAGACGTCTGCGTCCATTGCAGTGCCTGGTTAGAGTCCTAGCTCAGCTTCCAGTCGAGCTTCCCGCTGGGGTGCACGTGTTGGGACAACAGCTGATGGCTCAGTACCTGTGTCCGAGCCGCCCACGTGAGTGCCTTGGGTTGAGTTCTGCGCTGCTTGCTTCAGTCTGCCCTGCCCTGTCTGTTGTGTGCATTTGGGGAGTGAACCAGTGGATGGAAGATCTCTCTGTGTCTGTCTCTCTCTCTCTATTTGAAATAAAATGAAAATAAGTACAAACGTTTTAAACAATTAAATGTCAGTGTCCCATCAGGGGTGTGCACGCCTGGAGCGCCGTGCTGGCTGTGAGCTTCATGACAGGGCTCTGCTCCTCGGCTTCACTGTGACAGCCCCGTCGCCTAAGAAGCAACGTGCAGAATCATTAGCTAGACCCCAGAAAGAGACGCATGTTGGATTCAAATGCAGTGGCTCCTTCCTTCTAGAAATGCGTTGTCAGAATGTTGCTGGAACAGCTCCCAGATCACCCCCTTCCTGCCCTCTGGTATAGACACTGATGCACTCACTATGTGCAAATTCAGAAGTTGAACGTTTAAGGAAAGCCAGAAGTGGGGCGCTTCAGCTGCCAAGCAGACAGGTGCAGAGGCTCATGAATATTACTTGGGGAGCCACAGAGCACGTAACATGTAAGTGCCGCTCCAGGCAGCCTGTCCTGGCCAACGGTGGAAGGGAGTGGGAGCCCAGGGTGTTGCTGAGAACTTAACACCTGTGTTTACCCCAAAGGAGCTTGAGACGTGGTCTCCAGGAGAGCAGGGAGTGCTGCCTGAGAGGAGAAGTCCCTTCGCCCCTGGGCCACACTTTGCTGTGGTGACAGAGGATGGTTTTGGCCATGGGGAGAGCCAGGGTAGGGGGGTGTTTATTTGTGCCAGCCACACCGAAGCAGAAAACCTCTCAGCACACCATGAATAAGGCATTAGAAGCCAAAGCTGGTCTTTTGGAAGTGTTTGTGCCTTCTGTTGAACAGAAATACATATGCTGTGGGCGTGTGTCGTGGGGAGACACGGTGCCTGCTGAGGACCTCAGACGTTCCAGTGTTTGTCGGGAAAGCCACACTGGTGCTGTCCTTCCTCGGTGGTCAGTTCTGACCACTGCCTGGTGCCTCCCACAGCCTCCTGAGCCTGGAACGTACCCTGCTGTTGCCTCATAACTGCTGGTTCATGATCGAGGCTCAGCCCAGCCAGATTTGCCCCATCAGGATTTTATTGGGAAAGGGATGACGTTCTCCATCCTCCGCTCTAACTGGCTTCCCAGGAGGCGGTTCTGTGTGCATACACGGTACACACATGGCAAGCGTCGCCGCTCGTGCAGGTTAGCGAGCTCTTCAACGCTACCACTGAAGTGTGTGCCTTCCAGCTTGGAGCCAGGAGTCTGCCAAACGGAGCAGCAATAAAACGAGGTGTTTTTTTTCCAAACGGAGATAGTGTCCTGTGGTAGGGAAAGGTATGGGAGATGCACGTCGAAGGGGTTTGTCCTATGTGAGCAGAAAATCAGCAGGGCTGCAGTCACTGGGGCAGGCTCAGAGCTGCTGGCCACAGCGCTGCCCGGGTTGAGGAGGGGGCTCCCCGGTTGTCAGTGGGTCGCAGAGAGAGGGCCGGCAAGGAGGAGCTAAAGGGAGAGCAGTGACGTGACAGAGGGACTTGGATTAAGTGGGTGGGTGCCCTTTGTGACTTCAGTGTCGGGTGCCACAGCGGCAGCTGGTCAGCTAGCGTTGGCAAGCGAAGGCAATCGTTGGCTTTCGTGTGTGGGACTCCTAGGGTTGAAGCCTGGGACGGCCTTGTCCTGATCTCAAAGGTATCCTCAGAGTCAGCCCGCCCCAGGCGTTGCTGCTGCTTCTCTGTGTTTGGGCTTCAGTTTGTACCTAGCCTGTCCAGATCTGGCCTTTTAGGGGCCTGAGGCTTCCTCCCGCTGTGCTGTCCTAGACGACAAGACCTTCAGGAAGAGCCCTGTAGGCCGGGCTGGGGCCTCGGGCTGGGGAAGCCAAGTGGCCAGGCCTGAGTTACCTGCTATTCGTGGCCTTTACAGAAAACTTCAGCCTAAGACCACTAAGACCGAGAGAGTGGAGGCTCCAGTCACCATGGGAAACAGTGAGTGCTTAATGCTTACGGAGGCTGAGAGAGTGGAGGCTCCGGTCACCATGGGAAACAGTGAGTGACAGGGCATTAAGCTTAAGGAGAAACAAGGTCTCCTGAGACGGAAGCCACAGATGTCCGCACATGGTGACGTCACAGCTGTAGCATTGTTGCATGACCAGGGACCCGGCGTCTCACTTAAGACTTCCTGAGCTGCAGCCCATCCGTTAGGCAAGTGTATATCCAGACTTTCTTGGAAAGAGAAATTAAAAACTTGAGTTAATTTTGGAGCAAAAGCTTTTGAAACCCCTGCATCATTTTTTCATAGTGTACATTTTCCATAAAAATGTAGGACCCCCAATACATATTTGCATTTCTGCTCCGAGTTGTTCTCATGAATAGAGCACAAAGCCTCGAGGCCGTGGACTTACTGTGTGCTCCTGTGGTGGTGGACGCGGGCTGTGAAGTGTTTGCTACAACCGTATGTTGTGCAGTGCACAGTCAGCCCCACTGTCTACTCCAGCCTTGGTTGACTGTGATGCGTTGACGTCGGCTCATGAGTTACAAACAGTGGATGTCTCTGGGCAAGATGCTAAGGTAGATGGGACTGTGTGAGTGGTAAGAGGTGTGAGGGACCTCCCAGCACTCCCTGCCCGTTTTCCTGTGACCCCAGAACTGCTCTGCACAGTGAATTTCCTGAATTACGAAGACAAAGCTCTGCTTACCCGATGGTGGTCGGCTGGTCCTGCTGGAATAAAGACTCCTGAGGGTGTACCCTGGCCGCCTTGCTCATGGCTGAGTTCCTTCCACCCAGTGTTGGAAATCGCACCAAGCCTAGACTCAGAAGTTCTGAGCAGAAGCAGCTGGGTCGGGAGTGTTTGACAATTACAAATTTTCCTCTGATTTAGAAGACAGATCTAGTCCATAAAGCAGGCCCAGCATTCCAGAATAACACCGGCAGCCAAGTCGGGGTCAGCACCCCACGAGCAAACACAGATCCTGTCCTGGGGCCAGAGCCATGAACATTCACAAGAAGACTGTTAATATTCTGTATCAGCTCATGTCAGCTCTGCCTGCAAACAAGCTACAAAGTATTTGCTTGCATGGAAACTGCATCTTTCTGGTCTACCTGGAGCTTAACCACTTCCTGACCCCGGATGATAGAAATCCAGTCGGTGTGGGTGAGGTCCAAGCGTCTGACTGCTAAGAAGCCCCCTTGGCTGTGGTGGATTCTCCACCGTGCCTTGAGAAATGATCGCTATAGGCAGCGCTCAACCGTGGTCTCTCGTGCTGACAGTTGCCGTCTATGAGCTGTTTGTCCTGGGGTGGTGCCGGCTGTCCGATTTGGCCCCGTGATTTCTAGAATTGCTTGCATGTGCAAAAGGAAAAAATAGAGGCCATCGATGTCCCCCAGCTGCACACAGAACAAGTGACCCCAAGCAGCCTTGTTCCTGCTCGCCTTAGACGGGCTTCTTGTTTTTAGGCAAAAAACCATTTTTGGCTCCATTACAGATACAGTATATTTTTAGTCTGTGACCTGGGAAGATACACTTCAGATTGAATAATGTTCTCCGACCTCAGAATTCTGTGCCTGTTTCAGTGATGGAAATCTTACAGTAGCTCCAACGCCGGGCTGTTTCTGGAAGTGTTTTTGGGAGGAGGCAGGAAGCAGAGGTTGAGTGACAAAACATTGAAAAAAAAGATTTTAGGAAATGGGTCCAATGGAAGAAGTGAGTTGGTCCCGCAGGGGTGAGCTGCTCAAACTGGCCCCGCACAGGAGGTCCGGACTGAAGGAGAAGCAGCGTGGCAGGCGGTGTCACCCTGAGGCACAGAAGTGTGTGTCTGAGAAGTTCTCAGACTCAGGCCTGGGAAGGATGACCTGGAGGCCGGGCGGGGACAGCCACCAGCCCCTGGGCTGCCCGGGTGTGGCCAGCCTGATGCAGCTCCATCACGTAGGCTGCTGTGGCTGCCACGCACAGGTGTGCGACCTCCCTGGGGGACACGGCGCCTTCTGAAATCCTGGTTTTCCTCCGGCATGTGTGCAAACGCCACACTTGCTCTGTAGAAGGAAATCCTTGCCACAGAGAAGCCCGTTTGGGGGGGGGGGGGGGGGAGGCTCTGCCTTCCAGGCGTTGGAAGGGCACATGCACACCTCTGTGTTCGGGGGCCTTGGACGTCACCTTGTGGCTTCCGGGCTGAAGTCAGACAACTTGGCGTCGCCCCAGGCGTCTGTGCTGAGACCGCTGCTCCCAGGATGGGTGCTCTGGGGAAGCAGAGCCACGCTCCGTCTCTGCGGTCCTGGTACCCAGCTCCCAGGGGCTGCGACTGCGCTGTGTCCTGCACCTGGGTACCGAGGCGTCCTGAAGCCCTGCGCTTGTGCGTGAAGAGCGGAGGGCTCCTGTACGTGGGCAGTATCTTCCAGGCGCTGGGCACGCTCAGCCCAGGAAAATCAGGACTTCAGAGGGCGCGTGCTATTTATAGCGAATGTAAATCATCATTATTATCAGGTCTTGTTACAAAACACACAGAAAAAATATCCTTTTTGTTATTTAAATAGAGCCGGCTGCGTGGGAAAGAGTACAGATGTTCATCCACAGCCCTCCAGCTGCATCCTGGGAAATCGGCATTGTGCGTCGTCTTATTTGGAATTACCAGTAATAGGCTGTGTATTTCTGTATGAAATTCAAATCAGGGCGCACCGATGAATGGAGATGATTGATATTATATCTACACACAGAATTTGGGAGCTGGGGACAATAGAAATATTTATCTCTCAGAGAACATCTCCCATGCTTGCCGCTGAGCTAGTGATCTGGATGAGTGATGTGGAATTCAACCAGAAGTGCCAAAAGTTCAGCTAATACCTCGCAGTGGAACCCAGCTAACCCGTGACCGGTCCCTGCGGGGGTTTTGAAAGTGTGTGTGTAATTGTTGAAAATCCGAAATATAAATGTCTGGGTTTTGAAATCTCTGGCTTCAGACAACAAATATTTCTAAACGTGCAGTTTTTTACATTTACTCCATGCTCCTGTTCTGTCCTCTTTTCTTGGCTAAAGTCTCTTGCAGAGAGGGATTTTGCATGGAGGCGTGGCTGCAATGACTCGAGTCTGTACCTGTGTGGTATTCCTGGCAGCCCCGCCCCCTCCCCCCCTTGAACAGGTGTAACATCACAGCCTCCTCCAGCCCCACCTTTCTGAAATGAAACCGAATCCTTAGCATGAAGGGTCGCTGCCTATTGGTTTTAAAGTTGGGGTTAAGAGCCTTGTTAGCGATTGCCTCGGCAGGTTCACCCAGCTCCCCACACCAACCCAGCTCTGTTTTCCTGAGTCCTGACTCCCCTGAGTGGATTCAGTCCCAACTCATCTCCTGCCGACAAGAGGCCGGTTACAGAGGTTTTCCAGGAGAGGGGCTGCCGTTCACAGCCTTGAGAGTAATCACACCTAAGAAGAAATGGATGCTCAGCCGCAGGGCGAAGCTGCCTCTCACTCTGCCGGAGCCCTGTGCGGCCGTCTCCGAGCTCCCGGGCAGTGCCTAAGTGAGCTCACTGAATACATGGAAAAGCGAGAAAACAGCTTTCCAGTACAGCTCATCCCCATCGAGTGTCTCCTGGTCCTTGCCAGCACTGGTACCACAGGAGACTAAAAATGGGGACGACGCAGGCAGGCGCTCACAGAGTGTGTGACCCAAAGGCAGGGTACGGGAAGCCATGCATGCACCCATAGAGAAAGATAAGCATGTGAGGTGGGAGAGATGAAATTTTAAATTGGTATGTTTAAGGGAAGGAAAGAGCTTAAGGGTGATTTGAACATGGAGATCCCTTTCACCGTTGTCGGCGGTCAGCCGCTCTCTGGTCAGTGTGCACTGCGTGGCCACTCATGGCATTGGTCAGTGTGCACTGCCTGGCCACTCGTGGCATTGGTCAGTGTGCACTGCGTGGCCACTCGTGGCAGTGGTCAGTGTGCACTGTGTGGCCACTCGTGGCGTTGGTCAGTGTGCACTGCGTGGCCACTCGTGGCATTGGTCAGTGTGCACTGCGTGGCCACTCGTGGCATTGTGTCCCCATGGCCTCCTTGCCGTGGCTTGCGGATTTCTGCAGTCCTTGGCCTTTGTTACAACACAAACGTTAACCAAGAAAAAGCCTTTAGAAACGTGTTGCCCCTTGGCAGTGCCACAGCACTGGGGCACACGGACCTCGGGCTCGGTCACTGGCCCAGTCCAGGGCTGCTGGGTCACATGTGGTGTCCACTGTGCACCTATTGTGTGGTATTTGTGCAAGGTGGACCTGGACTGCGACCACATTGGCTGGGCCAGCAGAGAAACTGGTCCTCCATCGCTCGCACAGGATTGAGGAATCGGGAATGGTGGCCATTTTAATAGGCTCTATCTGTATGAACCATGCATGTAGCTGCTCTCCATTGGCACGGTGTGAAAGCCATCATTGCTTATTTCCGATTATCCAGGTCCACTCTAGAGAGCAAGGGCATCTCTTGCGACATCAGGGAGCCTTGTGCAGTGAGACAGCAGGCGGGGATGCGGGAGGCACTCACAGGAGTGAGGCGAAGGCGGGGGTGGGGGTGGGCAGTGCAGCACCCAGGACAGGGACGACAGCAGGGAGGCGGGCGCCGCACCTTCCCTTCCGGGAACCCGCAGGAGATGGGTCCTCAGGGGAGAGCCCCACCGGATCTGCCTGCATCGCTGTCCTGCGTGGAGTCTCCCCTTGCCTCCTGGGTGCCCGTGTGGAAGGCCGTCTTCATCGCGGCCTCCTCTCTTCTCGTTTCAGATGACCGCGCGCTGCACGGCCCAGCGTTCGTCCAGGAGCCCAGTCACGTGATGTTCCCTTTGGACTCGGAGGAGAAAAAGGTCAAGCTGAGCTGTGAGGCTAAAGGGACGCCCAAGCCTCTCATCAGGTGCGCACTGGCAGCGTGTTCCCCCAGCAGGTGGCGCCTCTCAGTGCTCCATCACCCAGGGAGTGTTCAGAGGGGCAGCTCAGGTCTTCCCGGGGTCTGTGGAAATGGCTGCTGCCTCAGCAGTTAAGGACCCAGAATACACCTGGTGTTTCTGGCAGTGCTGGGGAGTGGACATCCTGATTGACTCTCAGTGGAAACCTTGACAGTTCCCAGGACAATGTTTGCAAGTTGAACAAACAAACGAACAAAACCCCACCTTGTTCAAAGGCGTGAGTAAACCGGCCGGGACTGAGAAACACTCAGAGTCTAAAAGTGGGTGCGTATAGGATCCAGGGAACTCAGCTGCGGGCAGAAGGCAGGGTTGCCCTGAGAAACCTCGCTGGGAGGGGTCACAAGACAGAGCCTGGACTCTGGGCTTCCTGGAGACACCAGGAACCAAGCCCTGCGTCGCTGGGCTACACATAAGCAAGCAGTGAGCTCGCTTCTCCAAGAGCTGTCGGGCCTGGGTGTTCTTTTTTATTTTTGTTTTAAGATTTATTTATTTACCTGGGAGGCAGAGTTGCAGACAGAGAGAGGTAGAGACGAGAGAAAGGTCTCCCTTCCATTGGTTCACTCCCCAGATGGCCGCTGCGCCGATCCGAAGCCAGGAGCCAGGTGCTTCTTCTCAGTCTCCCATGCAGTTGCAGGGGCCCAAGGACTTGGGCCATCCTCCACTGCCCTCCCAGGCCACAGCAGGGAGCTGGATCAGGAGAGGAGCAGCCGGGACTCAGTCTGATGCCCACATGGGATGCTGGCACCACAGGCAGAGGCTGAGCCCACTGTGCACAGCACCAGTTCCCCGGGCGGTTTCATAGCAGATGAGAGCCAGCAGAGAAGAGACCCAGTCAGCTGCTGTGCAAGTCTGGAGAATTCATAGCCAAGAAGCAGCAGGAGACAAGGAGAAGCAAGAGAGAGAGAGGAAGAGAGAGAGAGGGAGAGAAGGGAGGAGGGAGAGAGATGGAGAGAAGGGAGGAGGGAGAGAGAGGGAGAGAGGGAGAGGGAGAGAGAGAGGGAGAGAAGGGAGGAGGGAGAGAGATGGAAAGAAGGGAGGAGGGAGAGAGAGGGAGAGAAGGGAAGAGGGAGAGAGAGGGAGAGAGGCAGAGGGAGAGAGAGAGGGAGAGAAGGGAGGAGGGAGAGAGAGGGAGAGAGGGAGAGTGAGAGGGAGAGAGGGAGAGGGAGAGAGAGAGGGAGAGAAGGGAGGAGGGAGAGAGAGGGAGAGAAGGGAGGAGGGAGAGAGATGGAGAGAAGGGAGGAGGGAGAGAGATGGAGAGAAGGGAGGAGGGAGAGAGATGGAGAGAAGGGAGGAGGGAGAGAGATGGAGAGAAGGGAGGAGGGAGAGAGGGAGAGAGGCAGAGGGAGAGAGAGAGGGAGAGAAGGGAGGAGGGAGAGAGAGGGAGAGAGAGGGAGAGAGGGAGAGGGAGAGGGAGAGAGAGAGGGAGAGGGAGAGAAGGGAGGAGGGAGAGAGATGGAGAGAAGGGAGGAGGGAGAGAGATGGAGAGAAGGGAGGAGGGAGAGAGATGGAGAGAAGGGAGGAGGGAGAGAGATGGAGAGAAGGAAGGAGGGAGAGAGATGGAGAGAAGGGGGGGAGATGGAGAGAAGGAAGGAGGGAGAAAGATGGAGAGAAGGGAGGAGGGAGAGAGATGGAGAGAAGGGAGGAAGGGGGGATGGAGAGGAGGGAGGAGGGAGAGAGAGGGAGAGAAGGGAGGAGGGAGAGAGGGAGAGAAGGGAGGAGGGAGAGAGGGAGAGAAGGGAGGAAGGGGGGAGGGGGGGAGATGGAGAGGCGGAGAAAACTCTCCTGTTGGAAGAGTAAATCCCTAGATGAGCTACGTTGTCGACAGCTGTGTTGTCTGGGCAAGTGTTGAAGCCCCAGTGCCCCCACAGCCCTCAGCTGCAGCGCGCCAGTGCCCCCAGCCTGGGTGACTTCAACCACTAGTGACCCACAGCGTGCTCGGCTGGCGGCAGAGTTTGCCCAGCGCCTCACCGCGGAGGAAGCTGGGGTTCCGTGTGGAGGTCCCTGAAGATGCCAGGGTCTAGGGCGTCTTGGCGAGACAACAGAGACGTCTGACACGGGATGAGGAGGGCGGATGCCGGAAGGGCTTTGTGCTTTGATGCTGTCCGAGGCGGAAAGTGTTTGGCCTTATGGGTAAGGAAGGGAAGTGCATTCCAGAAAGAAGGCCAGCAGCTGCCTGGTGGACCCAGTAATTAGGGTGAGCATTTATCATGCGCAGCAGGACACCCTGGAGAGCAACAGCCACTGTTAGCAGTGTCTCCAGGAGAGAAGGTGTGAGCCCGGCACTTCCCGGAGCAAACAAGGGTGCATAGGTGTCCCCTGTAATACTCAACTCAAGACTAAATCAGAGATTCAGAAATGCTTTGCACAGTCAAGGTAAATGTAGACCAAGGTGACAGGATCCAGAAATTATGAGTTACCGCTCCCGATTGTCAGTTCCCTGCTAAACACAAGCTCAGGTGTCACCCTCCCGTGAAAACAAATTTTGCAGCACACTTCCGCAGGTTGCTGCTGTATTTTCTCCCAACTGTGACCTCTAATCAACCTTGCTTTGTGTCGGTATTTCTAGATAGCGGGGTTTGCCTGGTTGTTTGAGACAGGCAATGGAACGGGAACCTGTTCAGTTGTTCAAGGTTGCAAGGAAAAGCTGAGAACACATTTCCTCAGACACACCGCAGGTCATTGCACGGCACGTGACCTGCCCGGACCCGTCTGTGCTTTCCCTGTGACACAACAGCAAGCTGGTGCCCGGAGCGAAGACAGAGCCAGAGCAAGAAGGGGAGACCCGGAATCTTCAGCCACCTTCCTGGCCGAACCTCCTCCCTCCTCCGGCTGGCTCAGGGGCCGGCGTGAGCGGGGGGATTCCCACGTGGGCTCTGTAGAGCTGCTCCTCCTCAGGTTTCTCTCAGAGACCCCACTGACCTCACTCCTTTGAGCCCGTTCCCTCAACCGAGCCTCCTCTTTTCATTGGCTCCTGCCCCTCCATTTTGAAAGGATTGACCCAGACCCAGAAAAACGTAAGAAGCTTAGAATTGTGCTGGCTTCACTTGCGTGCAAGTCCCCTGAGAACGCGTCTGACCCTGCTCGGCGCCCACAGCATCCCTTGTGTGCACGTCCCCTAAGAAGGTGTCTGACCCTGCTCGGCGCCCGCAGCATCCCTTGTGTGCACGTCCCCTAAGAAGGCGTCTGACCCTGCTCGGCGCCCGCAGCATCCCTTGTGTGCACGTCCCCTAAGAAGGCGTCTGACCCTGCTCGGCGCCCGCAGCATCCCTTGTGTGCACGTCCCCTAAGAAGGCGTCTGACCCTGCTCGGCGCCCGCAGCATCCCTTGTGTGCACGTCCCCTAAGAAGGCGTCTGACCCTGCTCGGCGCCCGCAGCATCCCTTGTGTGCACGTCCCCTAAGAAGGCGTCTGACCCTGCTCGGCGCCCGCAGCATCCCTTGTGTGCACGTCCCCTAAGAAGGCGTCTGACCCTGCTCGGCGCCCGCAGCATCCCTTGTGTGCACGTCCCCTAAGAAGGCGTCTGACCCTGCTCGGCGCCCGCAGCATCCCTTGTGTGCACGTCCCCTAAGAAGGCGTCTGACCCTGCTCGGCGCCCGCAGCATCCCTTGTGTGCACGTCCCCTAAGAAGGCGTCTGACCCTGCTCGGCGCCCGCAGCATCCCTTGTGTGCACGTCCCCTAAGAAGGCGTCTGACCCTGCTCGGCGCCCGCAGCATCCCTTGTGTGCACGTCCCCTAAGAAGGCGTCTGACCCTGCTCGGCGCCCGCAGCATCCCTTGTGTGCACGTCCCCTAAGAAGGCGTCTGACCCTGCTCGGCGCCCGCAGCATCCCTTGTGTGCACTGACCCTGCTCGGCGCCCGCAGCATCCCTTGCAGGCAGAAGAAACGCTCAGGTACCGGCTGGAGCGCTCAGCTGAGTGGATGGAAGTAACGCTCAAGTCGGAAAGGTCTTCCCTCTCCCTGAGTGCCGAGCTGAAACAGCAAAGAAAGCGGGTTTTGCTACAAATCCCTTAGATAGCTTCCCAGCGTGGAACCTTCCAGAGCTTCCCGTGTCTGTGTCAGGTTCTGCATGGGAGAAGTCAGCACAGAACTCAACGTCCAGGACTCGCCGGTCGCCTCTGCACTGGCCGTACAAATACTCAGACACTAGAAGTCCATTGTGAGTTTTCCGGGATGCGTCTGTATGCAGTGACATAAGGAATTCATTGCAGCCCACTTCTGATTGGAGGGAGCAGTGGCCACGCCGCAGTGCGGCTTTGTAACAGACTTGACTGCAGTCCTAGGAGAGCGCAGTCCCAGAACCGGCCGTGAGGTTGATCCATGGACTTGGTGCCCTGGGGTTGGGTTGCGCTGAGTCATGTAGACTGTGTAGAGCCCTCAGAGACCTCGCTGTCGTCCCCCAGGCACGGTTTTAAAGACCCACACGGCCCCTCCCTGATTCCACGTTCAGCTCGCCACTCGCGTTGTATTGGGACGTCCTCTTTGATCCTTAAATGTGTCATATTGAGTTGCCCTTGTATCATTTGAAGTGGGAGTTACAGCCGAGACGTGATGAGCTGACCAAAGAGGAGTGTCTGAGGCGGAGTCGTGGAGGCCCACGTGTTTGTGGCTGCTGGAATGCAACCCACTGTCCTCTGGCGTCTTACTCCCGTGTCCGTGTCAAAGTGGACAGAATTACCGTGGAGCCTGAGAGCGCCGTCAGTGTCCGATCCTCACCCACTTACAAGCACACACAGCTGTGTCCCTGTCTTCCCCTGCTGGCCCAACTCACCCACCCCTCCTCTTCTTAAACTGGTGCATTTCAAAGACAGAGATGTGGGGGCCAGCGCTGTAGCGTAGTGGGTGAAGCCGCTGCCTGCAGGGCCGGTGTCTCATGTGGGCACCAGTTCGGGTCCCAGCTGCTCCACTGACCATCCAGCTCTCTGCTGTGGCCTGGGAAGGCAGTGGAAGACGGCCCCAGTCCATGGGCCCCTGCACCCATGTGGGAGACCTGGAGGAAGCTCCTGGCTTCGGATCAGTGCAGCTCCGGCTGTTGCAGCCAACTGGGGAGTGAACCAGCAGATGGAAGACCCCTCTCTCTCCCTATCTGCCTCTCCTTCTCTCTGTGTGTAACTATGACTTTCAAATAAATAAATAATCTTAAAAAAACAACAACAAAGAGGTGAGCCAGCGTGAGCTGTTGTACTGCTGTGTAGTGAAAGGCTCCATGGCTCAGCTGTCCAGCAAAGCAGGTCCACAACACCTCCTGAACCCAATGAGAGCCTCAGCTTCCAGATGGCAAACGTGAGAGCAGAAAAATGGTGCAGGCAGAATTCCTCCTTGAAGGAGCAGGGAGCATCTTGCAGGTGGAGCAGATCCTTGATTAACTTCTCCCTTCGTTGGAGTCCCATCACCTAAGATGGACAGAAGCGGGAGAAGAGGTCTTGGGGGAAAGTGAGCTCAGGTCTCCATGTGTTGCCTTTTGCTGATACTAGATGCCTGAAGTCTTGGAAGTGACTGCGTGTTTCTGTCATGCACACACAGCCAGAGTAATCCAGGACACCCTGAGGACACACAGGGGTCCTGGGCACATGCATGCATGTGCAGACATGCACACACGTACATGTGCTGACATACACATGCATGCATGCACTGACGTGGTGATTTTACCATTTGAGGTAAATGGACTTCCTGCTGCTGCCTGGAGGCAGTTCCCCCTCTGCTGTAGCGTCCTTTTTTTTGTTTTTGTTTTTGTTTTTTTTTTTTTTGTCTCCCAGTGTGATCACTGTTGTGCCACTCTTGATACTTTGCAAGCTCCAGCCATGCTGTTTTCCTGACCCAGTGCTCTGTGAAGCATTTTTGAGGAGTGGGAATAAAACATAAGAGGGGCATTCAATTTTCTGAGCTCCCAAGTTCCTAGGAATTCAGAAGACTCCCTGGAAGGAGATTGGGTTGGCATGAGCTCTCACTCTTTGAGCAGTATTAGCTGTAAAAGCAGAACTCAAAAGGTCAGAGTTGTTACTACGGCTTGGCTGTTGAAATGGATCGATCCCACGAAAGCTCATCTGTCGGGCTAAACAGTCAGACACAGAAGTGACCGAAGCAGATGCTCAGAAGGAGAGCCAAGCCCTGTCTTTCTCATTACCTGATGGCCCTGGCTGCAGTTTGCTGGCATCTGAGCTCCTGTGGCCAAGATCTTCCAAGTGGAACACGGGTGCAGCAGGCTGGCCCCTCCATGCACTTTAGGTCGATAGAGCCCCTCCACTTTGCAGTCAGCACTTGAGTCGCATCAAGCATTGGAGCCAAGCAGCTGTGCTACAGTTTCATCAGCTACGGAGCAATCTCTCTTCTGTCACCTGTAGAGACCCATTTAAAGCAGGACCACAGCTACCGAAGGGGCTTTCCACTGAGGAGCCCTGTTTGAAGACAGCTGCACACACGCAGTGGAAAACCACCCCTGGCCCCCGATGAAGGTTTTCTGCCTTCGTAGTAGGCACTGAAGCAGGAGTCGTGGTTTCAGTAGTTCACACATTACAGGATGTGTTCCGCCCATCCATGCGCCACAGTTACTGCGTGTGTTTCTTATGCTGTATTTGTTGTCACACTTTAAAAAATGTCACTGATGATTTGTAGTTTTTATATATTTTAGACAATCCTGAAATATTGATTAATATTACAAGGCTTTATCTTCTGGCATTTTTACACTTTAGGTGGAAGTTAAATGGAACAGATGTTGACATTGGTATGGATTTCCGCTACAGTGTTGTGGAAGGCAGTCTGTTGATCAATAACCCCAATAAAACCCAAGATGCCGGAACGTACCAGTGCATAGCAACCAACTCGTTTGGAACAGTCGTGAGCAGAGAAGCAAAGCTCCAGTTTGCCTGTGAGTAGCGATGACATGCTGCACATGGGGCTGTGAGTGCTCATGCTTTTGGACCAGTAGCCTTTAGAAGAGTTTATTCATAAAAACCAAGCATTTTAATTTGTTATATGATTTCTTTGTTTTTTTTTCACATATTTAGGGGCTGTCTTCTTTGTAGCATAAATTGCAGGTATGTGTGGGGAGATGTGTGCTTCTGCTATCCTAAGGATTGAGGTGGTTTGGTTATGTGATGCTTTGTATACACATAAATTCATATGCATGGAATTTGCATATGTATACATTTATGTACACAAAAATCGCCCTGTGCCTGTTTTAAATGGAAGTTGTATAAGCAAGCAGCTAAACTGCCAGTCACTCAGTTGTAGTGAGAGAAGCACTTTGACTAGTACATCTCGAGTATGACAGGTACTGTGAGGTGGGGGAAAATCAGTAATCAATCATTACTATAATTCTGTAATTTTTCCCCTATTTCATAGGATAGAAAAAATTTAAAGCCACTAAAATTATAAGAAAAAACAGAGTCAAGGTGTTACATTTAATATTTCTGGTTTAAAGCACTTAAGCAAGTGCCGTCATGTATGACCACCGTGTAATAAACGTCCTTGAAGACGTGAGAGAAAGTGGAGACGGAGCTAAGTTGAAAGTGCAGTCCGCGGGAAGAGCATGCGTGGGTTTGAGTGCAGATGCCTGTGCGGGTTGTCCGCGGCCACGTGTTCAGGGCTGGGCATTCCCAGTCATCATGCGTCTCCTCCTGCCGAGTCTCAGCTCCGAAACAGAGCACTGATGCCGGCAGAGTCGTCATTACCATGTCTGTCGGCAGCAGCGTGGAGTCGTCATTACCGTGTCTGTCGGCAGCAGCGTTGTAGAATATTCTCATTAGCAGGATCCTCTCTGGGAACTCAACATCAAATACACCTAATAGCCAGTTTTTAATCTGTTACTGCTGTTTGGTGGCGTTTCTGTTAGCTGAGAAATGAATTTTCGGGGTATTATGTATTTATGGGGTCCCGGGATCACTGTTTGCCAATGTTTCCGAGGCGGGCGCCTGAGTGTCCTCAGATGTGCGCACTGTGTCAGAGCGCTCCGGAACCTTGGCGCCAAGCGGGTCCAATATCTGCGCTGAGTTTTTAATTATGACAAATGAACCTTGCAACATTTGGCTTGGGGAAGAATCACTGAATCGTGGACTCTAAGAGTAGAAAAAAATCTCAGTATTCAATAAGTCTTGTAATTCTTTGGATTTTGGAGCTCATGGTGTAGGAAATGTTGAACAACTTTAACGACAAAATGGAGATTGATATAGCATTACCTGCCTTTGTTTCTAACTTACATTGAACACATGAATTAGCAGCCTCAAGACGATCCTGTAAAAGTCCAGGCGTTTTTACTTCCAAGAACCTCAAAGTCTCCTGTTCAAAAACCATCATTTAAATAGAACAGTCTGGCCCAAGACCCTGCCACTGGTCTCACAGTGGGTCAGCCACAGGCATAGGCTGTGCCCTGGTCACACAGTAGTCAGTCAGAGGTCACAGGCGCAGGCTGTGCCCTGGTCTCACAGTGGTCAGTCAGAGGTCAGAGGCGCAGGCTGTGCCCTGGTCTCACAGTAGTCAGTCAGAGGTCAGAGGCGCACGCTGTGCCCTGGTACACAGTGGTCAGAGGTGCAGGCTGTGCCCTGGTCTCACAGTGGTCAGTCAGAGGCGCAGGCTGTGCCGTGGTCTCGCAGTGTCAGTCACAGGCGCAGGCTGTGCCCTGGTCACACAGTGGTCAGTCAGAGGTCACAGGCACAGGCTGTGCCCTGGTCTCACAGTAGTCAGTCAGAGGTCACAGGCGCAGGCTGTGCCCTGGTCTCACAGTAGTCAGTCAGAGGTCACAGGCGCAGACTGTGCCCTGGTCTCACAGTGGTCAGTCAGAGGTCATAGGCGCAGGCTGTGCCCTGGTCTCACAGTGGTCACTCAGAGGCGCAGGCTGTGTCCTGGTCTCACAGTGTCAGTCACAGGCGCATGCTGTGCCCTGGTCACACAGTGGTCAGTCAGAGGTAACAGGTGCAGGTTGTGCCCTGTTCTCACAGTGGTCAGTCAGAGGTCACAGGCGCAGGCTGTGCCCTGGTCTCACAGTGGTCAGTCAGAGGTCACAGGCGCAGGCTGTGCCCTGGTCTAACAGTGGTCAGTAAGAGGTCAGAGGCGCAGGCTGTGCCCTGGTCTCGCAGTGTCAGTGAGAGGCGCAGGCTGTGCCCTGGTCACACAGTGGTCAGTCAGAGGCGCAGGCTGTGCCCTGGTTTCGCAGTGTCAGTGAGAGGTCACAGGCACAGGCTGTGCCCTGGTCTCACAGTGGTCAGTCAGAGGTGCAGGATGTGCCCTGGTCTCACAGTGGTCAGTCAGAGGTGCAGGCTGTGCCCTGGTCACACAGTGGTCAGTCAGAATTCACAGGCGCAGGCTGTGCCCTGGTCTCACAGTAGTCAGTCAGAGGTCAGAGGCGCAGGCTGTGCCCTGGTCTCACAGTGGTCAGTAAGAGGTCAGAGGCGCAGGCTGTGCCCTGGTCTCACAGTAGTCAGTCAGAGGTGTAGGCTGTGTCCTGGTCTCGCAGTGGTCAGTCAGAGGTCACAGGCACAGGCTGTGCTCTGGTCCCACAGTAGTCAGTCAGAGGTCACAGGCGCAGGCTGTGCCCTGGTCTCACAGTGGTCAGTCAGAGGTGCAGGCTGTGCCCTGGTCTCACAGTGGTCAGTCAGAGGTGCAGGCTGTGCCCTGGTCACACAGTGGTCAGTCAGAATTCACAGGCGCAGGCTGTGCCCTGGTCTCACAGTAGTCAGTCAGAGGTCACAGGCACAGGCTGTGCCCTGGTCTCACAGTAGTCAGAGGTCACAGGCGCAGGCTGTGCTCTGGTCTCACAGTGGTCAGTCAGAGGTCAGAGGCGCAGGCGGTGCCCTGGTCTCACAGTGGTCAGTAAGAGGTCAGAGGCGCAGGCTGTGCCCTGGTCTCACAGTGGTCAGTCAGAGGCGCAGGCTGTGCCCTGGTCTCACAGTGGTCAGTCAGAGGCGCAGGCTGTGCCATGGTCTCACAGTGGTCAGTCAGAGGCGCAGGCTGTGCCATGGTCTCACAGTGGTCAGTCAGAGGTCAGAGGGGCAGGCTGTGCCCTGGTCTCACAGTAGTCAGTCAGAGGTCAGAGGCGCACGCTGTGCCCTGGTATCACAGTGGTCAGAGGTGCAGGCTGTGCCCTGGTCTCACAGTAGTCAGTCAGAGGATATAGGCGCAGGCTGTGCCCTGGTCTCACAGTGGTCAGTCAGAGGTACAGGCTGTGCCCTGGTCTCTCAGTGGTCAGTCAGAGGTCAGAGGCGCAGGCTGTGCCCTGGTCTCAAAGTGGACAGAGTGCAGGCTGTGCCCTGGTCTCACAGTAGTCAGTCAAAGGCGCAGGCTGTGCCCTGGTCTCACAGTGGTCAGTAAGAGGTCAGAGGCGCAGGCTGTGCCCTGGTCTCACAGTGGTCAGTAAGAGGTCAGAGGCGCAGGCTGTGCCCTGGTCTCACAGTGGTCAGTCAGAAGTGCAGGCTGTGCCCTGGTCTCACAGTGGTCAGTAAGAGGTCACAGGAGCAGGCTGTGCCCTGGTCTCACAGTGGTCAGTCAGAGGTGCAGGCTGTGCCCTGGTCACACAGTGGTCAGTCAGAGGTCACAGGCACAGGCTGTGCCCTGGTCTCACAGTAGTCAGTCAGAGGTCACAGGCACAGGCTGTGCCCTGGTCTCACAGTGGTCAGTCAGAGGTACAGACTGTGCCCTGGTCTCTCAGTGGTCAGTCAGAGGTCACAGGCGCAGGCTGTACCCTGGTCTCACAGTGGTCAGTCAGAGGTCACTGGCGCAGGCTGTGCCCTGGTCTCACAGTGGTCATTCAGAGGCGCAGGCTGTGCCCTGGTCTCACAGTGGTCAGTCAGAGGTCAGAGGCGCAGGCTGTGCCCTGGTCTCACAGTGGTCAGTCAGAGGTCACAGGCGCAGGCTGTGCCCTGGTCTCACAGTGGTCAGTAAGAGGTCAGAGGCGCAGGCTGTGCCCTGGTCTCACAGTGGTCAGTAAGAGGTCAGAGGCGCAGGCTGTGCCCTGGTCTCACAGTGGTCAGTCAGAAGTGCAGGCTGTGCCCTGGTCTCACAGTGGTCAGTAAGAGGTCAGAGGCGCAGGCTGTGCCCTGGTCTCACAGTGGTCAGTCAGAGGTGCAGGCTGTGCCCTGGTCTCACAGTAGTCAGTCAGAGGTCACAGGCACAGGCTGTGCCCTGGTCTCACAGTGGTCAGTCAGAGGTACAGGCTGTGCCCTGGTCTCTCAGTGGTCAGTCAGAGGTCACAGGTGCAGGTTGTGCCCTGGTCTCACAGTGGTCAGTCAGAGGTACAGGCTGTGCCCTGGTCTCACAGTGGTCAGTCAGAGGTTCAGGCTGTGCCCTGGTCTCACAGTGGTCAGTCAGAGGTACAGGCTGTGCCCTGGTCTCACAGTAGTCAGTCAGAGGTTCAGGCTGTGCCCTGGTCTCACAGTGGTCAGTCAGAGGTCAGAGGCGCAGGCTGTGCCCTGGTCTCACAGTGGTCAGTAGAGGTGCAGGCTGTGCCCTGGTCTCACAGTAGTCAGTTAGAGGTCACAGGCGCAGGCTGTGCCCTTGTCTCACAGTGGTCAGAGGTGCAGGCTGTGCCCTGGTCTCGCAGTGTCAGTGAGAGGCGCAGGCCCTGCCCTGGTCTCACAGTGGTCAGTCAGAGGTGCAGGCTGTGCCCTGGTCTCACAGTGGTCAGTCAGAGGTGCAGGCTGTGCCCTGGTCTCACAGTGGTCATTCAGAGGTGCAGGCTGTGCCCTGGTCTCACAGTAGTCAGTCAGAGGTGCAGGCTGTGTCCTGGTCACACAGTGGTCAGTCAGAGGAAATAGGCGCAGGCTGTGCCCTGGTCTCACAGTGGTCAGTCAGAGGTCAGAGGCGCAGGCTGTGCCCTGGTCTCACAGTGGTCAGTCAGAGGTGCAGGCTGTGCCCTGGTCTCACAGTGGTCAGTAAGAGGTCAGAGGCACAGGCTGTGCCCTGGTCTCACAGTGGTCAGTCAGAGGTGCAGGCTGTGCCCTGGTCTCACAGTGGTCAGTCAGAGGTCACAGGCGCAGGCTGTGCCTTCGTCTCACAGTGGTCAGTCAGAGGTCACAGGCACAGGCTGTGCCCTGGTCTCACAGTAGTCAGTCAGAGGTCACAGGCGCAGGCTGTGCCCTGGTCTCACAGTGGTCAGTCAGAGGCGCAGGCTGTGCCCTGGTCTCTCAGTGGTCAGTCAGAGGTCACAGGCGCAGGCTGTGCCCTGGTCTCACAGTGGTCAGTCAGAGGTCACTGGCGCAGGCTGTGCACTGGTCTCACAGTGGTCAGTCAGAGGCGCAGGCTGTGCCCTGGTCTCACAGTGGTCAGTCAGAGGTCAGAGGCGCAGGCTGTGCCCTGGTCTCACAGTGGTCAGTAAGAGGTCAGAGGCGCAGGCTGTGCCCTGGTCTCACAGTGGTCAGTAAGAGGTCAGAGGCGCAGGCTGTGCCCTGGTCTCACAGTGGTCAGTCAGAAGTGCAGGCTGTGCCCTGGTCTCGCAGTGGTCAGTCAGAGGTCACAGGCACAGGCTGTGCTCTGGTCCCACAGTAGTCAGTCAGAGGTCACAGGCGCAGGCTGTGCCCTGGTCTCACAGTGGTCAGTCAGAGGTGCAGGCTGTGCCCTGGTCTCACAGTGGTCAGTCAGAGGTGCAGGCTGTGCCCTGGTCTCATAGTGGTCAGTCAGAATTCACAGACGCAGGCTGTGCCCTGGTCTCACAGTAGTCAGTCAGAGGTCACAGGCACAGGCTGTGCCCTGGTATCACAGTAGTCAGTCAGAGGTCACAGGCGCAGGCTGTGCTCTGGTCTCACAGTGGTCAGTCAGAGGTCAGAGGCGCAGGCTGTGCCCTGGTCTCACAGTGGTCAGTCAGAGGCGCAGGCTGTGCCCTGGTCTCACAGTGTCAGTCAGAGGCGCAGGCTGTGCCCTGGTCTCACAGTGGTCAGAGGTGCAGGCTGTGCCATGGTCTCGCAGTGTCAGTGAGAGGTCACAGGCACAGGCTGTGCCCTGGTCTCACAGTGGTCAGTCAGAGGTGCAGGCTGTGCCCTGGTCTCACAGTAGTCAGTCAGAGGAAATAGGCACAGGCTGTGCCCTGGTCTCACAGTGGTCAGTCAGAGGTACAGGCTGTGCCCTGGTCTCTCAGTGGTCAGTCAGAGGTCACAGGCGCAGGCTGTGCCCTGGTCACACAGTGGTCAGTCAGAGGCGCAGGCTGTGCCCTGGTCTCACAGTGGTCAGTAAGAGGTCAGAGGCGCAGGCTGTGCCCTGGTCTCACAGTGGTCAGTCAGAGGTGCAGGCTGTGCCCTGGTCACACAGTGGTCAGTCAGAATTCACAGGCGCAGGCTGTGCCCTGGTCCTACAGTGGTCAGTCAGAGGTCACAGGCGCAGGCTGTGCCCTGGTCTCACAGTAGTCAGTCAGAGGTCACTGGCGCAGGCTGTGCTCTGGTCTCACAGTGGTCAGTAAGAGGTGCAGGCTGTGCCCTGGTCTCACAGTGGTCAGTCAGAGGTGCAGGCTGTGCCCTGGTCTCACAGTAGTCAGTCAGAGGAAATAGGCACAGGCTGTGCCCTGGTCTCACAGTGGTCAGTCAGAGGTACAGGCTGTGCCCTGGTCTCTCAGTGGTCAGTCAGAGGTCACAGGCGCAGGCTGTGCCCTGGTCACACAGTGGTCAGTCAGAGGCGCAGGCTGTGCCCTGGTCTCACAGTGGTCAGTAAGAGGTCAGAGGCGCAGGCTGTGCCCTGGTCTCACAGTGGTCAGTCAGAGGTGCAGGCTGTGCCCTGGTCACACAGTGGTCAGTCAGAATTCACAGGCGCAGGCTGTGCCCTGGTCCTACAGTGGTCAGTCAGAGGTCATAGGCGCAGGCTGTGCCCTGGTCTCACAGTAGTCAGTCAGAGGTCACTGGCGCAGGCTGTGCTCTGGTCTCACAGTGGTCAGTAAGAGGTGCAGGCTGTGCACTGGTCTCACAGTGGTCACTCAGAGGCGCAGGCTGTGCCGTGGTCTCTCAGTGGACAGTCACAGGCGCAGGCTGTGCCCTGTTCTCACAGTAGTCAGTCAGAGGTCACAGGCACAGGCTGTGCCCTGGTCTCACATTGGTCAGTCAGAGGTCAGAGGCGCAGGCTGTGTCCTCGTCTTACAGTGGTCAGTCAGAGGTGCAGGCTGTGCCCTAGTCTCACAGTGGTCAGTCACAGGCGCAGGCTGTGCCCTGGTCTCACAGTGGTCAGTCAGAGGTGCAGGCTGTGCCCTGGTCACACAGTGATCAGTCAGAGGTCACAGGTGCAGGTTGTGCCCTGGTCTCACAGTGGTCAGTCAGAGGTCATAGGCACAGGCTGTGCCCTGGTCTCACAGTGGTCAGTCAGAGGTCACAGGCGCAGGCTGTGCCCTGGTCTCACAGTGGTCAGTCAGAGGTCACAGGCGCAGGCTGTGCCCTGGTCTCACAGTGGTCAGTCAGAGGCACAGGCTGTGCCCTGGTCTCACAGTGTCAGTCACAGGCGCAGGCTGTGCCCTGGTCACACAGTGGTCAGTCAGAGGTCACAGGTGCAGGTTGTGCCCTGGTCTCACAGTGGTCAGTCAGAGGTACAGGCTGTGCCCTGGTCTCACAGTGGTCAGTCAGAGGTTCAGGCTGTGCCCTGGTCTCACAGTGGTCAGTCAGAGGTACAGGCTGTGCCCTGGTCTCACAGTAGTCAATCAGAGGTTCAGGCTGTGCCCTGGTCTCACAGTGGTCAGTCAGAGGTCAGAGGCGCAGGCTGTGCCCTGGTCTCACAGTGGTCAGTCAGAGGTGCAGGCTGTGCCCTGGTCTCACAGTAGTCAGTTAGAGGTCACAGGCGCAGGCTGTGCCCTTGTCTCACAGTGGTCAGAGGTGCAGGCTGTGCCCTAGTCTCGCAGTGTCAGTGAGAGGCGCAGGCCCTGCCCTGGTCTCACAGTGGTCAGTCAGAGGTGCAGGCTGTGCCCTGGTCTCACAGTGGTCAGTCAGAGGTGCAGGCTGTGCCCTGGTCTCACAGTGGTCATTCAGAGGTGCAGGCTGTGCCCTGGTCTCACAGTAGTCAGTCAGAGGTGCAGGCTGTGTCCTGGTCACACAGTGGTCAGTCAGAGGAAATAGGCGCAGGCTGTGCCCTGGTCTCACAGTGGTCAGTCAGAGGTCACAGGCGCAGGCTGTGCCCTGGTCTCACAGTGGTCAGTCAGAGGTACAGGCTGTGCCCTGGTCTCACAGTGGTCAGTAAGAGGTCAGAGGCACAGGCTGTGCCCTGGTCTCACAGTGGTCAGTCAGAGGTGCAGGCTGTGCCCTGGTCTCACAGTGGTCAGTCAGAGGTCACAGGCGCAGGCTGTGCCCTCGTCTCACAGTGGTCAGTCAGAGGTCACAGGCGCAGGCTGTGCCCTGGTCTCACAGTAGTCAGTCAGAGGTCACAGGCGCAGGCTGTGCCCTGGTCTCACAGTGGTCAGTCAGAGGTCACAGGCGCAGGCTGTGCCCTGGTCTCACAGTGGTCAGTCACAGGCGCAGGCTGTGCCCTGGTCTCACAGTGGTCAGTCAGAGGCGCAGGCTGTGCCCTGGTCTCACAGTGGTCAGTCAGAGGCACAGGCTGTGTAAGCCTCCTTGCTTGTGCGTTTCAGCCTCCCTCCGGATCCACGCCTTACGGGGCTGCTGGTGACAGAAGGTCAGCTGCTCATACAGAGCCCCCTGATGCACCGTGGATGGTTGTTCCGGGACAGACCCGGCGTCTCTTCCTTGTCGTGGAGCCGGGTGTCTGTCTCCACCGCCTGCACCCCCACCTCCGTCTTTGGGACTTGTCAGGCTTCAGATACCTGAAATCTGTCAGTCCTTCTTCAAGCTCTCACGTCACCTGCAGGGTCTTCCCAGCCCGCTGCATTCCCTTAACTCGTCGCTCCTGCTGTGTCTCTGCAGAACGTGCGCGATGCCATGCTGCTGTCCCGACCTTTACACTGCGAATAGTATTGTCCCATGATCAAAGCAGCTGAGAAGTCATACTCAATTTTAGAACGCCAGTCTCTTTGTAACCTTGTAGTCATGCAAAATCCGAGACTTGACTTTTCATGGATTGCTGTGTATCCAGACCTACCCAGACATGTTCTTTTGTTAACCTAAATTCAGACTATCATATCTGTCCCTATTAAATTCACCTTCTGAACAGTGACCCCTTGTTCCATCACATTTAAAATTGTTTTAAATCTTTTTTTCTGTCTGACTTATTGATTGTCCTTGTAGTTTAGTGTCAACAGAAAATTGGATAAGTGCGTCTCCTTCCACATAACTACCCGACAAGTGGACCAGGAGGGCCAGAGCCCTGCTATGATGAGATTACGCCTTTACATCAGTATTGTTTGTACGTTCTTGTTCGCCCAGCTAAAAATCCAGCCATGTGCACTGTGAGTGGACCCCGTTGCCCTGCCTGCTCTCGGAGCAGTGAGGTTTGCTGGGTGCCCGGTGGCGGTCGGCAAGTTGTGGCTGACTTACCCGTCCCTGCCTGGTTCTACCCGCTTTGTTATAAAAGAGCCAGAGTAATCTTTTCAAAATGGAAATTAGATCATTCTGCTTTCCTGTTTTATGCCTTCTACTGCACTTGGAATAAATCTCAAATTCATTACCATGGTCTCATGCTAATTTCTCAAAGATGACAAACTGCCTTTGAGCCGGGCCTGCCCTCTGGCCCCGCTGCCTGGCGAGCTCCTCCCTCCCTTGCCCCTGGCTGCCTCCTGTGGACCCTTGGTTCTCAGCAGGTGTGTGGCCCCCAGGGGAGCGCCCCCACCCCCATTTCCCCATGCAGTGCCACAGGCACTTCCTGTCCCTCCCCTTCATCTTCAGTTCTATTCTTTACCTGATGGTATCCTTAGGATAGTCTTACAGGGCTGTCTGCTCCTTTCTAGATTATTAAAGAGCAGGTTCAGGTTGCTTTTGTGGATAGGATTTGGGAACTTTTGCATTTATCATTTTTAAGTTGAGCTGATTCACATGGGCAAAATCTCCAGCTCGCTGGAGAAACTGTTTCTGAGACCTGGTCCTCCCTCTCCTGCCAGTGCCCACCTGCTCCGGGGACACCTTGCTAGGGTTAATAAGCAGGCCTGGCCTAACTGAAGTCCCTCCCTGTGAGGCGAGGATGTCGTCACGTTATCATAACGTGGTGTGGAGTGTGTTTTATTCCTCATTCTCTTGGTATGAAATCATCTGCCCTGTGCTCACTTTTTCCAGCCCTCTACCAACGCGTCTACACCCCCCTCCCCCCCGTCATTCAGCCCTTCTGTGCACAGCCTGGAGCTGCACCTCTGCTTTCCTGATTTGCCAGTGCTTGGTGGACTTGGAATAATGGCTGTCGAGGGATTGGCTGGGTAAGCAGTGAGTGCCCATGTCTTGGGTCTCATGTGTGATGAAGTCCTGAGTTCAAGGTCGTCCTAACAGGCCTTTCTCTCCAGCCCCCATGTTGAGGTGGATTTGTTCTGAGAGGAGGAGCATGGTGGGGGCAAGAGGCAGGGAATCACCACACACACCCCAGGAGCCGGGTGAAAGCAGGCCAGAGGCAAGCAGCCTGCAGACTCATTTATTTCAGATGGTGCAGCAGCTTATATAGCCAAGACAGCCAATCCAGTCAAGGGGTGGTCTATGCCCTAACCAATCACTGCCTGTTGCCAGGCAGGCTCCTTTGCCAGGTGGTTTCTGAAGCCATTCCTGAGTAACTGATGCTCACCTGCCAGCGGCCATCTTGGCATGGCCTCCTCATTCCACTCTGCCCAGGAGGAGGAGCCGGTTGGATGCCCCATACTCTTCCCTAGACTGCAGAATCGGGAGGCAAGGCTGGGAGTGGAAGAGATTTCACTCGTGATCACAGCTTGACCAGGGGCTGCCTGTGTCGAACGTAGGGCCAGGGCCCGGCACCCTGGCTGCACCCTCCCCCGCCTAGCAGCCTGCACCTAACCCTGCGCGAGAGTCCCAGCACAGCCTCCACCGAGCGGTGTCTCTCCGAGAGAGAGCCATGGGCATGTATCTTTTGAAAGTAAATTCTAACGCTCACTTCTGTTCCCAGAAAATACAAATCCCTATTTTTATAAAGATTTATTTACTTATTTTTTATTGAATTGAAAGACACAGCAACAGAGAAAAAACAGAGACAATCCCAGAGAGCTCCTCTGTCCGCTGGCTCACTGCCCAGATGCCCACAACAGCTAGAATCAGGCCCCTTCAGTGTCAGGAGCCTGGAGCAACTCCGTCCTTGTCTCCCATGTGTGGGCAGGGACCCAAGTACTGGAGCCACCTCCCAGGGTACGCGTTAGCCAGCAGCCGGAATATGGAACTGATCCGAGACCAGGACCAGGCACACTCTGATGTGGGGCAGAGTGTCCTATACAGCATCTTCACCGTACGCCGCACACCTGCCCCTGTGGGACGCTCAGGTGCCAGGTTGCTGAAGCAGAGTTGTAACAGGATCTCCCTGGTGCTGAGTCTCACCCATGCCCTGTGATGTCTCTGTAGTGCAGGCTCCCGTCAGCACCCTTACCCCCTAGAGTTGCCGTGGATAGCACGTTTTAAGGCATGAGCCGGACCTCAGCTGATTCCCAGCCTTAGTAAGGCACGGAGTAGCTGCCATCCATGTTCCTCACCCTCCTTGGTTTCTGATTTATTTTTAAGATTGTTGGAAGAGTTACAAAGAGAGTAGGAGAGAGGTTCTCCTGGGTCTTGGACGTGGGTGCAGGGGCCCAGGTGTGTGGGCCTTCCTTCACTGCTTTCCCAGGTACATTAGCAGGGAGCTGGACCTGAACTAGAGCAGCCGGGTCTCAAACCAATGCCCACATGGGATGCCAGCATCACAGACAGAGGCTTCACATTGTAGCCACAGAGCCTACTCCCTGCTCTCTTTCTCCTATGATCTGCCATTATGTATGTATGTATGCATTTAAAAGGCAGAGTGAAGCCCAGAAGGAGAGACAGACAGAGACAGAGCGATCTCGTGCCCCTTGGTCCACTCACCAGATAGGTCCACCAGCTGGGTCTGGGCCAGGCCTATTCAGGAGCTGAGATTCTATCCTAGTCGTGCATGTGGGTGACGGGATCCCAGCTAGTTGAGCTGCCATCCACTGACTCCCAGGCACATGAGCAGAGTCGCCAGGACTCAAACCTGTACTCCATCATAGGATGCTGAAGTCCTACATGGCAGCTTCACCTGCTGTGCCACGACACTTGCCCCAGTCCCCCATTTTTACCATAAGAATAGTTGGGGCAGCGCTGTGGCGTAGTAGGTCAGGCTTCCACTGTGGCACTGGCATCCCATGTGGGCACTGGTTCTAGTCCCGGCTGCTCCACTTCTGATCCAGCTCTCTGCTATGGCCTAGGAAAGCAGTAGAAGATGGCCCAAGCACCTGGGCCCCTGCACCCACATGGGAGACGCAGAAAAAGCTCCTGGCTCCTGGCTTCGGATCGGCGTAGCCCTGGCCATTTTGGCCATTTGGGGGGTGAACCAGCAGGTGGAAGACCTCTCTCTCCAACTCTGCCTCTCAAATGAGTTTTTAAATCTGAGCTCTAAGAGTCTAGGTGCAGCTGCTGGAAGCAGACACTGGAGCGAGATTCCCTGTGTCCCAACAGCTCCTCCTGTGTCCCTGAAGAGGACGCTTCTCCCGGCCTCCGTTTCTCCACCCTTAAGCTGGCTTAGTAACTCCAGCTACTTCACCCAATCCCAACGTGGCATGCTCCTGGATCAGTGTCAGGCACGCAGTCTGGGCTCCTGCACGTTTGATTGCTCCATGTTGGCCCTTGGGAAGCGTCATCCAGTTGGGTTCCCAATGTAATCCAAGGGAGTCCCGACACGATGTGTATTTTCTAAGAGAAGAGGATGAAGACGAGGGAAATGAATGACGTTCACCAAGGAGACGGCTGTGGACAGAGGGCCTCCCTTGCAAATGTGGCCCCCAGCACCTGCACAAGTGCCTGTTAATGAGTTTACTTGTGTCATTCCCCCAGGGGTCTTCAACGATCCCAGTGGAGTTCCTGAGCCAGCCCTGGGTTTGGGTGGCCGGTGGTATGAGGCCTTTGCAGGCACAGGCTTTGATTTTCCATTGCATTTACCACCTTTCACATGGCACATCCGTCTCCAGGCTTTTGTCTAATTTTTTAGTTACGGGCATTCTCGATGCCATCCACTGTTGATTTACAGCTAGCCTGTGAAAGCACGATGTTGCATACCAGAATTATGCCTGTATTTGTGTCTCTAATTTTAATATAATTGGTTTCAGGTTCCATAATGAGAATAATTAATAACAATATTTCCGCTCTAAAAGTTAAGATGCAAATTTCCAGCTTGTTGTAAGTTGGCTGTGAAGCGTTCTGAACACTGATATTTTATGGTAATGACTGTGGGCGGTTAAGTGGTTCGTCCCCAAGCAGTAAATGACGTATTACTGTAGGTGTCTCAGACCCATATCGTTGCTCCCCCACATGTGGGAAAGACGCACTTTAAATGGCAATTACTTTGAAGAGCTTCCCAGAGAATCATCTCCTAAGTGTGGATTTTAGCCTGACAGAGTGATCACTCCATCAACGCTGTTTGGGGCCTTCTGCTTGGAAGTTCGGCCGTTGTATCACAGTTCAGACCCGCCAACAAAACCTCTCTGCTATTCCTCATCCGGGGTTCTGCAGGGCGGTGATCAGTCACCCGTAGGTACCTTCCAGATTGCACATGGTAGGGTTCCAGGAGCCGCAAAGCCGAGTTCCCCACCTGCTGGAGGGAGGCTGCATTGTCGCGGCCGTCTCAGGAGGAGGGGCTCGGCGGTGCCCAGGCCTTGCTGGATTCTGGGAGACTTCGCTTCAGATGGGGAAGGAATCTGAACTCCAACACTGGGTGCCTCCTGCCGTCTCCCTCCTGGCCCGAGCTGTGGGAAGAGGGTGGGAGGGGTAGGCTGAACCTGGAAGAAGAGTGGCGTTGATTAAGCGGTGGGAGGCCTTGGGTACCAGAGTCTGTCCGTGCTGTCCTCCCCGTGACCCCGGGCTCTGTCTCCTGTGTGTGAAGTCATTCAAGAGACCACTCCACCCAGAGGCCACTTTCACTCTGCTGTGTCAGTGAAGTGTCAGCCGGCGTTGTTTAGGATGAACCTCTCAGACGAATGCAGCCGCCGGACAGCCGGACTGGAGAAGACGCTTTGTAACTCACTGCATGAGGCTCGTCTGGGTTCCTAACTGGGACGCGCTCTGCCACGGTGGAGGCGGAAAAGGAAGTAAACCGAGTGTGGCCCGGTATCTGCAGTGGGCTTCTGGTGATGGGTGCTTCTGTCGCCTGCAATCTCCCTTATTTGTCCCCCCCCCCCCCAGAGCCAACAAGTGAAATGTGTTCTCATTCAGAATGATAGCTGGGACTTTGATAGATGGCCAAACCCGTGCCTGGCTTAGCTGACTCTTAATTAGGCCCCTAAGTGGGCGGGCTTCTGCATCTTGAGCAATAAAATATTGATATATGACTGTCTGGATAAATAATTTATGAGCATTTACATCAATTAAAAATGAATCAACTTTTATCCAATATTTGGATGTCAAAACTGAAAACATTTATCAATAGAAGGCTTTGATCTTCAATTAAAAAGTAAACATTTTTCATGTGAGCAGTTAAGAGAATGTGAATCAAAAATTGCAGAATTCCTGCAGTAATGCTGTGGATAGGTAGTTCCTGCCACCACGTTTGGAATAGAGACACGTGAACGGTGACCGTCCGTCTGTGTTGGAGATTTGAGAATGTGCACCTAAAGTGTCAAAGCAGAGGTGTCGGTTAGTTACAGTTCTCAAGTGCAGCCCGGGGAGCGGTTCCGTGACGTGGTTTGAGCTCTACATGATGGACAGAGTAAGAGAGCCAGTGAGGTGTAGACTTTATCTGAAAGTCACCAAGAACCGATCAGTCTGCTGGAGAGGTCTTCTGAGAGAACCAGAGTTTCGAGAACAATGAATACTTTCATTTCTGTGGGACAGAGTTACTAAAACAGTCCACTTGTTTTGTTGTTGGGAACCGATCATTCAGGCAACAGCTGTTTAAGTAATGTTGGCCTTAGACACTGAGGTTTTGGTCGAGGTTCAGGGGATGCACGCAGTCCAAGGAGAGGGGCGCACCCTGTACCCTGCTTGTTCAGGGAAGCTGCGGGACTGTGTGTGCACACACGTACGCCTCCTTGTGGGGAGTCAGAACTCCCATCAGCCAGCTGCAGCAGCACGAGCCGACAGCTGAAGGAGAAATGTCCCTGTCCCTCCAAAACTCCTGTGTCCAAACCTGCCCCCATTGGCGCTGTGTCAGGAGCGGCTGTGGGTATTCGTGCCCTAAGAAGAGAATTTCCGGGGCTGCCTGTGCCTTCTGTCGCATGTGGACAGAGTGGCCGGGGTGTGACCCTCCCTGGACAGGAGGTCCGTCAGCAGCTTGGTCTTGGCCTCCAGTCCCCAGAACTGAGAAGGACCTGTTTCTGCTGCTCACTGGCCGCCCACTGTGTGGCCTTAGCTTCGGGGTTCAGCGGCCCTCACAGCGCCCACAGTAACCCCCAGGAATGCCTCCCTGGAGCCGGGGATGCCACCTGAGTCACAAAAGCAGTTCTCCAGGTGTACTTAAGCCAGGGGTGTGAAGAGGAGTTTACCCAGGATGATCCAAGGGGCCCCTGGATCCATGGACCAGCGTCCTGTTCAGAGACGGAGAAGGCAGAGAGGCCGAGGTGGAGAGATGCCCCCCCACCCTGTGGAGGGGCACCGTGGGCACTGGGGGCTCAGGGCGCCACCTGCAGCACTGGGTGAGGATGAGGGGCTGTTTCAAGCCACCGGGTGGCTGCTGAGGCCACGAGCTGACCAACACTTGCCCAATTCCTGTCCTTTCTCTCTTGGAAGAACAGCAGTAAATCCACGTGGGGCATGAGAGGAAATGAGGTGTTTGGGTGACTGTCCTGAGTTAGGGTGAGAGGCTGGGGAGACTGGGCTGCCACACGGCACAGTGTCTACTGTGCCTCCCCCAGAGGGTGAAGCCGGGTTTGGACCTTTGTAACCTGGCACAGCACGTGCGCAGATGCTGAGCACGGTAGCTGCAGACATTCACAGAGCGGCCCCTGTCTGCTGGGCTCGGTGCGGGAACTCTGCAGAGCCCCCTCTGAGCAGACTGGCCGGCCCCTCCTCCCTCGGCAGTGCCTCCCTGATTCCGACACAGCGGTGGCCCGAGCACCCTCTGACTGCTTCCAGTGCTTCGTCTCCTTCCCTGGGTCCGATCCCCTTGGCTGGCCCTCCACAGCCTCCAAGCCGCTTATGCTCACACGTAGAGTGTCCAAGCCGCTGCGCTCCAGTCTGGGCATTGCCGCGTCCACGATGATGCTCCTAGCTGAAAGCCCCTATGCTGGTGAGACGCGCCCCCCGCTTCTCAGGCACCGCCTTCCCAAGGCGGAGGGGAGGTAGACAGGCTGCTCACCTCCCGCTGACCCGGAGAACTGGTGCTGCGGGGCCGCAGGTTAAACCTCGATTCCAGAGCACTGTGAAAAGACGCTTGAGTGTTTTCCGAGGATGGAATTGCTCTGTTACGTGTTGCTCCATCCAGACAGGAAGCTCTGTGCCACCGCCAGACCCTGCGTGGATGGCGCTGCAGGCGGGGAGTCGTCCTGGAAACATGAATTTAGGGCACACACAGGAATGCACCTGCTCCTGAACACGGCCACCCTCAGAGCCATTGGCAGTGGTCCCTTCACCCCAGACTGATGCCGTCTGTGCAGTGACCAGTCTGTTAGCTCAGTGTAACAAAGTGCAGACAAGCTGTGCCCTGAAGACCTCCTTCAAGTAACCCTCTAACTGCTGCGTTCAGCGAAGGCACAGGCGACCAGTGGATTCTCTGGTTCTCAGGCCCAGTGACGACTTTCTCCCACTTTTTGCAAATGTGGGTTCGGGAAGGGAGCAATGAGTGTGTGACTGTGGAGTAAGCAGAGGTGAGCGAGTGGGGCCGCGGGAAGTGGAAGATAAGCAGAAGCGCCGTGATCCTCACCCGTCACATTTCCTCTTACGTGTTCTGTTTCTTTGAACAGATTCCTTTTTTTTTTTTTTTACACTTCCAACACTTGAGACTTGCCCTGCAAGAAATAAGTTATGTTCAGTTAGCGTTTCTCTTTCACCCAGAGAAATTCATTAAAAAACTGCTGCTTCGTACCTCAATGCCATACTTTTTTTTTTTTTTGGTATCTAACAGTTCTTCTAAGGTGTGCCCCACACCATACAGTGCACTAGTTAATGTGTGCACTTGACTGATGCTTAGATTTCTCACAGTCACTCAGCATCACCAGGGTCAGACCGTTTCTGTCACTCTGCAGAGAAACCTGTGTGTACTCGTCCCTCCAGCCCTGACAACCACCCCTCGACGTCCTGTCCCACTGCACTGTCCTGTACTGGACACTTCATATTAATTGCATCGTAATAGATCAGTGCTTCTCCCACTTAGCGAGTGTGATCAGAATCCACTCATGTCACGGCACGCACCAGGGCTCCACCCTTTATGGCTTCTGAGCAGATAAAGCACCGTATTCATCCATCCGTCAGCTGATGGAGGTCTGTGCTGTTCAGGCTGCTCGGAACACGCTTGCATCCAGGTTTTTATGTGACCATATGTTTGCATTTCTGGGCAGCAGGTTCTTGCATGTGGAATGGCTGCCCCGAATGGTCACTCCGTGTTCAAGATTTCCAGCAACGGCCAAATTGCTTTGCAGATGGGCTGCATCCTCTCAGTCCCACCAGCTGAGCAGCGGCTCCAGCTTTCCCGCTCCCATCTGCTGCTGCCTGTCTTTCCTGTTTTGCCAGTTTCCCAGTGAGGTGGGAGCTCCTGGCGGTCACCTTGGTCACCTTGCAAGTCCCTACTGGCTGAGGACCCTGACAGCTCCTCACGGAGAGTTTCCTAGCTGTCCCCGCCTCTTTAGGAACGCGTCCGCTCAGCTGCTTTGCCCATCTCAGAGGAACCATGCATGTTTTCATTGTAAAGTGTGGTATTTCTGTGTCTGTTCCTGATACAAGTCCCTTGTCACTTATGATTTGCGAGCATTTTCCCCAGTTTATAGGTGGTCTTTTCCCTTCCTTGTTGGTGTCTTTGCGGTTTTATATTCATGATATCCAGCATACGTATGTTTGCTTCCACTGTGGGTGCCCTTGGCCTCCTATCCAAGAAGCCATGACCTAGTGCTGCCCAGCCAAGGTCACCAAAATTCACTCCTGTGCGTTCTTCTAAGAGTTCTTCTAAGTGGCTCTGACTCCCTTGGAATTAGTAATTTTAATGCATTGAGGTATTCATTCAAAAGAATGAATTTTTAGCATCATTCTTGCCCATCTGTTTGTCCCAGAAACCTGTGTTGAAGAGGCTGCTGCTTCCTGATGGGATGGTCTTGACACTTTCATGGGAAATCCATTGGCCAAAAAAGTCAGGGTTTATGTCTAAGCCCTCAATTCTGCTACAGCGGTCTCGGTGTCTGTTTTAGGCCAATGCTCCTCTGCGTTGATTACTGTAGCTTTGCAGTAAGCTTTGGAAGAACAAGGCATCGGAATAGCATCTAAGATCAAAGAAAGAGGCTGCTCCCATCCCGTGAGCGTGGGCTCCCTCACGCCTCCCCCTGCAGACGGAGTGAGCTGCTTGGGGCATGAACTACAGTGTTCGATGTCAGGAAGCTGCAGGCGCTGGAGCCTGGACGCCATCCGCCCTTTGCTCTCTGCTCGAGTAGAGTCACCGCCCTCACTGCCGTCCTCAGGCCCAGCTGTGTTCTGCTGGGGCCACTCCAACAGGAACGCTGGGACTCCCAGGCCCCGCCTAAATCCACAGAGGAGCAGAGCTCTCTTCCGAGGCACTGAAGTCCTGGGAGCGCTGTGAAGTGAGGAGAGGGGCCAGTTATCCCTGGCCTACCTCCTCTGCCCCCAGGAACAGACATTTAATCGCTGCCCATTTGCATAACAGGCCCTTGCTGGACCTTGAGGTCAGAGGACGCCCTGTCCTGGCTTTGTCTACGCGAGCAGTGTTCCTGCCTCCACCCCAGTACTCTCTCCTGCGTTTACCTCCTTGGCTTGTGCCTGCTGTCCCCTGTAGTGAGGACCACACCAGGGCTGCACCGTCACAGAATGTTGAGTTGTGGGGTGGAATATGCCTGTGGAGTGCCATTTGTGGGCATGAATGGGCGTTCACGTGTTGCACTTAGATGCGCAGTAGCAGCTGGGTGCTCTGTGCCCTTCTCTGTCTGGTCTCTGCGTGTTCTGATGTTCATTGTGCTGTGCTGTTGTCACTGGGTCTGGTTGTGTCTGCCTGTCTCGCGACTCTGTAGGCAGCACTGGACAGGATCCAGTACTTGGCACTGAACACTGGTTCCTTACAAGGAGTTGGTGTTCAAATATTCCAAACACAGTTGGAAATTGCTCTTAGATATTGATCTTCATTTTATTCTAACCATTTATCCTATGTGAAACTCGGCATCAGTAACCACAACTTGCTATTTCTGATAAGTATTTATTATGAATTACTTGTCTATACTGTCAAGAACTTCCTGTGTATTTCCCAAATTAAGAACTTTCGGAAAATACTAACCTATCGTTCAGGCAGGCGTGTTGTAAAAACCTTGAGTTATCAGTGCTCAGTGTAAAGAGCTCCTTTGTTTTTCCTTCTTCCCATAAATATTACACGAATGCCAGCCGTGCAGGAGGCACTGCGTTGGATGCAGGGGATACATCAATGGACGAGACAAATACGAAGTTTGCATCCAGTAAGGTAGCCACTGAGCTGACAACCTCAGGTGTATGTTGGGAAGATTGGAGGTCGTTAGTTCCGTGGCACAAAGAGCGGAATAACAGACAGCAGCAGAAAGGGGCTGGAGGGATGTCCTGAACCTAGAGAGTGCATGTGAGACGAGTGTGCACAAGAGGCGAGTGTGCACGTGAGACGAGTGTGCACGAGAGGCGAGTGTGCACGTGAGACGAGTGTGCACGAGAGGTGAGTGTGCACAAGAGGCGAGTGTGCACGTGAGACGAGTGTGCACGAGAGGTGAGTGTGCAGGAGAGGTGAGTGTGCACGTGAGGCGAGTGTGCACGTGAGACGAGTGTGCACGAGAGGTGAGTGTGCAGGAGAGGCGAGTGTGCATGTGAGATGGGTGTGCACGTGTGAGTTCAGGTGAGGTTCAGAGACAGCAGAGGAAGGCAGAGCCTGTGCACCACGCTCATCCATCCAGATTCTCCTCCGAGTGTCTGCTCTGTGCTGGGAGGTTAGCGCCTGGACTCACTCCCTCATCTTACGTGGTTCATGTTCTAGAAGGGGACCAAACATCCTTCGGGTCATCACACAGGGAATGCATAAATGTGGGGTAGACGGCCTGGTTCAGGGACGCCGGTTACAGAGAGTGAACACGAGAGATATTCAGAACTTCGCTGAGGAATTGGATGCGGTTTCCAGACAGAAAGGCACTGTGGTGGTGTAGACCATGGCACATCCGAGGGCCTGCCTGTGGCGGGGAGCAGAGGGCAAGCGTGACTGCAGAGGAGGGAGTCGGAGTCGGAGCCAGAGCAAGGGCCGAGAGAGGGGAAGTGTGGGTTTCAGTTTAACTCAGGCTGTCTTGGACTCCGCACACTCAGGCTCATCTCTGGGCAGGCAGAGAATCGGGACACGTGTGTCCACCCTAAAACTGCTCGGGGTGTGGAGATCCATGTCGCGGGTGTGGGAGCTTTCTCAAGTCCAGTGGTTGTCTCAGCCAGCACCTGTGATGAGCATGGGCACAGACCCTTTGCTTGGTGTGTGGAGGAATGAGAGTGTGAGTTCCCCAGTCCTCACCGCAGGGGCCACTTCACCTCCCTGTCTCACAAAGAAGGGAACTGAGGCAAGAACAGAAAGTAGAAGGAATTGCGGGAGTTCACACAGCAGGGGACTGGAGGGCCGGGGTCTGGTCCTGGCGACCTGATTTCAGTGTGGCTCTCCTATTTCTACTGCAGTGAAAACCTGTCTCCATCAGGGCTGGAGATTTGCATGACAAATTCAGACCTGAGTTGGAATGTGAATAGAACAGCCAGACTCAATTTCTGTTTTTAAAATGTTATGTGTTTATTTTTGTTAGAGGGAGAGAAGTAATGGAACCAAGAGAGTTAGACAGAGGTAGGCATGACGATCAAACCTGAGACGCAGGGTTGGAGAGGGAGTTGGGGGAGGGAGAGAGACAGAGACAGAGACGAGTCTTATTCACTGATGAGCTGCACAGATGCCCGTAACAGCCAATACCAGGCTAGGCTGAAGCCAGACGTTCAAGAGCCAATTTATGTCTCATGTAGTTGGCAGGGACCCGAGCACTTGAGCCGTCGTATGCTGCCTCCCAGGTTGTGGGTTAGGAACAGAATCAGACCCAGACACTCCAGTGTGGATACAGACATTGCAATAGTGTCTTACCCACTGTGCCACATGTCCACCGTTCTGTTCTTAAATGCCATGTGGTTAGCTGCACCCCACTCACGTTGCTGGGGAGAAGGTATGGCTGTGTCTTGTTCTCCTGCTGGTGAGTGCTGGGGCTGACGGAGCAGACCCTCAGCATAGTTCCTCCTACTCATGGACCTACAAAGGCCATGGAAAATGGAATTCAGAGAAGAGTTTGTCATTGTGCAAAAAAATTAAATACATGCATAGTTTGCATAATATTCATCTTTCTCAAACTCATTGAACGACACCACCTGTGTGCGTGGGTTTCAAACATGTTTGCACCAAGGTAAAATTATCTCTTCATTCCATTTTCCATAAACTCATGGAAGTGTCCTTGTGTTTCATGTTGCTAGGTCTACAGAAGGCGAGAAGATGAGGTGGGTGGGAAACCCTGAGGAGGGCAGAGAAAGATGTCCACCCCGAGAGGCCATGCAGTGGACCTCCAGTGAGGAAGCCGGTGCTGCTACCCCAGGTTAGGGAGCCAGTGCCCTGGGAGTGGAGCAGGTGTCACTCCCCCATCCCCCCAGTGATGGAGCAGGTGTCACTCCTCCCCCCACCCCAGTGATGGAGCAGGTGTCACTCCCCCCATTCCCCCCCAGTGATGGAGCAGATGTCACTCACCACATCCCCCCCCAGTGATGGAGCAGGTGTCACTCCTCCCCCCAGTGATGGAGCAGGTGTCACTCTCCCCCCCACCCCAGTGATGGAGCAGGTGTCACTCCCCACATCCCCCCCAGTGATGGAGCAGGTGTCACTCTCCCCCCATCCCCCCAGTGATGGAGCAGGTATCACTCTCCCCCCCACCCCAGTGATGGAGCAGGTATCACTCTCCCCCCCACCCCAGTGATGGAGCAGGTGTCACTCTCCCCCCAACCCCAGTGATGGAGCAGGTGTCACTCTCCCCCCATCCCCCCAGTGATGGAGCAGGTATCACTCTCCCCCCCACCCCAGTGATGGAGCAGGTGTCACTCTCCCCCCAACCCCAGTGATGGAGCAGGTGTCACTCTTCCCCCACCCCAGTGATGGGTCAGGTGTCACTCTCACCCCCCACCCCAGTGATGGAGCAGGTGTCACTCTTCCCCCACCCCAGTGATGGGTCAGGTGTCACTCTCACCCCCCACCCCAGTGATGGAGCAGGTGTCACTCCTCCCCCCCAGTGATGGGTCAGGTGTCACTCTCACCCCCCACCCCAGTGATGGAGCAGGTGTCACTCTCCCCCCCCACCCCAGTGATGGAGCAGGTGTCACTCTCCCCTCACCCCAGTGATGGAGCAGGTATCACTCTCCCTCCCTCAGTGATGGAGCAGGTGTCATTCTCCCCCCCCCACCCCAGTGATGGAGCAGGTATCACTCTCCTCCCCACTGTGATGGAGCAGATGTCACTCCTCCCCCCACCCCAGTGATGGAGCAGGTGTCACTCTCCCCCCCACCCCAGTGATGGAGCAGGTGTCACCTCTCCCCCCACCCCAGTGATGGAGCAGGTGTCACCTCTCCCCCCACCCCAGTGATGGAGCAGGTGTCACTCCTCCCCCCACCCCAGTGATGGAGCAGATGTCACTCCTCCCCCCCAATATTGGCGCTGGTGCCCCTGTGGAAACCTCACTTCCTCTGTAATTCCCTTGAATATGTCTAGAGGAACCCAGCTTTTAATGGAAAACAAACCATTGTGACTGCTGTGACCACACTATACTCCCTCGCATAGAGATTAATGTTGTGGGTGCTCCAGTGTGCAGTCCACCCACTCTAGGTAGAGATCATTGCTGAGAGGAGGAATTTGTACGATCGAGGCTTTTCTAAGTGAATCTGGCTTTTTCCCCGTTTTCCTGGGAATCTGTCCTTGTCACTGCTTCCTGTAGTCAGGATGAGAGTCCAAAGCCACATGTGTGCCCATGTTTGGGTCAATATCTGAGCACCCTCTGGCTGTGCTTGGGGTGTGGACCGTCCCCAAAGGCACAGGGTGCTGGGAGCCTGGTCCGCGGCGTGGCCATCTGGAAGTGGGCTGAGAGGAGGTCAGAACTCTCGCTGAGTGGATCAATGCTGTCTGCAGGAGTGGCCAGGTCCTTGGGACTGGAGTATGTCTGTGGGAATGGTTTGCTGTAGTGGGAGCTCAGCTTCCCACACTCCGGCTAACTCTCACCTGTGCTGTCTTTTTCATGGTCCTCGCCACGGGGTGATTGCTGTCTCATGGCATAGCCAGGAGGCATAGTTCCAGCTGTTGCAGCCATTTTGAAAGTCAAACACTGGGTGGAAGATTCTCTCCCTCTCTCTCTCTCTCTCTCTCTGCCCCTATCTCTGTCTCTCCCCCTCTTTCTGTTGCTCTTCGAAATAAAACACAAATAAATAAATCTCAAATCACAGTCCAAGATCAGGCAGCCCCACTGCACGACCTCTGGTGAGGGCCTCCTGGCAGCAGGATTCTGGGAAGGTAGCGGAAGATGGTCCAAGTGCCAAGATTCTGGAAATTCATCTAAGTCTCCCATGTGGGTGCGGAGACCAAAGCACTTGGACCATCTTCTGCTACCTTCCCAGAATCCTTAGCAGGGGACTACATCAGCAGGCAGGGGGCCTACCGACAAGTCCATGAAATACTTCAGGCAGGGCCTGTGGGAGAAGTGTTCCTGCAGCAGGAAGGGAGTAGATGTCCATCCTCATGTCTCTGCCTTGCTCTGAGGCCTGCATCTTGAGCCATGAGAATCCTAGTACCTTGGACAGCACTCCCAGCTTGGTGTTGAGCTTGTTAAATGTCTGAAATGCGGGTGAAAGGGCACCTGGAGAGGAACCACTGCATCGCATCTGCATTGCCTTTGTGTCTGTCCCTTTGAGCAGTGTTGCTGTCTCCCTCTAGACGCCACACATCACAAACACACCCTGCATTGGGCCAACTGGCCTCAGTCCTCTGCAGTGAGTGGGGAATCCGGGACTGTACGTCATGAGCACATCACACGCATCTCCCCCTTAACCTCAGCAGCAATGCGACGTCGTGCCTTTTAAGCTGCTTCGGGAGGTTAATAAGGAAATCCTGTCTTGGATAATTAATATTCCAACAGGAATTGATGCTGCGATAGTTCAGAGGTAGGCGATCTGGTTAATTGTATTAAATTTGTTCACTGTGAATTATCTTTTAGCTGAAATTGCCTTTGTAGAAAAATGGAGCTCAATGAGGGATGCACTGGGTTTGCAGCACAGTCTTGTGCAACTCGAACTGGATTTGGTGACCTACAGACGCTCATTCCAGAAGCCTCCAGAACAGTCCTGACAGTTTTCCCTCCCTGCCCCACAATGACCCTGAGCACTGTGCAGCTCAGGAAATGGTGCCCCGTCTGTAGAACGCCGGCAGGCCCTGTCTGTTGTCTGCTGTACTCCCCCTTGAAAATCCACACCAGCAGTGTGATGCCGTGAAGTAGGACCACAGCTGCCAAGTCTTCACTGTCTCCTGGTTAGAGAGTACTTTCCATGCCTGCTGTATCTTTGGGTCCCCAACCCACGCAGTGGGGATTTGTCATCGTCAGGACCCCCACGCTGCAGATATGGATCCCCCAGCCAAGGGACAGGAAGTGAATTCCCCAGTCCCTGGCACAGAGACCGGGCCAGGGATTAGAACTCCGGCTCTGGGCTTCACATGCTGCTATCTGGCCACTCAGCACATTGCTCTCTTGCTGTGTAACGGGAGCCATAGCGTCTTTACCCAGGAAAGTCTGACGTCCATCGTGTTTTGTGGAGAAGGTAACTGGGAGGCTCACTCACGTGTGCTGGTCCTGACTTTATCCACATGGAAGTTTACACAGTCTGCTGAGCATCGTACCAGACGTTTTCATAAGAGTTAGTTGGTTTAAGGAGCAGTTTTTCTCCTGAAATTCTACTCTTTCTCCCGTTTTTCTGGTTGAATTCTGTCTGTTACACGTTGACGAGGGTAGGAGATGGCAGTGGTGGGATTGATGACTTAGTGCCGGTCACAGACACACCTGCGTCGGCGTCACGCACTCCTGTTTTTCCGTTGCAATTTGCTGGCTCTGCTGAGCCCTGAAGTCAGCGGGCAGACGTCCGGCACAGGGGTTAAGGTACCACTCAGGTGCCTGCACCCCAGGGCGCAGTGACCGGGTTCAAGTCCCGGCTCTGCTTCCAGCTTCAGCTTCAGGTAGCAGGTGATGACTCAGGTGCCTGCGTCTCTGACACCCACATGGGAGATCCGGTTCACTTTCCTGCTCCCAGCTTCAGCCTGCACAGCCCTTTAAGCTGGAGACTGAAACAGAAAATGGAATCTCCTGTGTGTGTACGTGTGTGTGTGTGTGTGTGTGTGCGAGAGAGAGAGAAAGAGAGAGTGTCTGCATCTCGCTGTGTCTCTCTCTGCCTGTGCAATACACGAATACAAGTAACTAAACACACACAGTCCAAAGTCCGTGAGAGTCTCCAAAAACAGCCACACAGCAGGTGGGAGGCGCAAGTGCTCTTTGCCTGCCTCCTGGGAGTTCAGGAATCAGCCTCAGGGTCCGAGCAGCCACAAGAAGCACCCGGACAGGTCACCTTTCCCCACACGCCCAGCAGTCTGCAGGTGTTCCCAGGAGGCCACCGTCTTTGCATCAGCAGCGGTGCCGGGCACGGATTGCATGCACTGACCTGATATGACCTCTTATGGAGAGCAGATGTTACTTGTCACTGAGCGTCAGCTGTGCCCTGTCTCTCAGGTCTCTGTGTCCTGTCACTGAGGGCACATGATAGGGTGTGCTCTCTGTGGCTCTCCTACTAAAAATTGAAACCACAGAACAACATAGGTGTGGGTGTTCTGTCCTCAGGGCAGTACTGGAAGCTGAATCGTGCACAGTGGTTGTCTGGCTGCCTCCTGTCTCTGACAAGCTGCCCGCTGTGTGCCCTCTGCAAGTCATTGCCGCTGAGTCGCAGTCGCGACTCAGCCTAAACCGGGATGATTTTAGATACCAGTGGCTGTTGTATGGATCAACTGTGATCAAGTCATATTTTCTTTCAATTATAAAACAAATAGAAAAAAGATAGTAGAAAAAGACCAAAAGATGAAACATCTAAAGAAGTCAACACCCCTAAGAGGGACTTTGCACTCCAGTGGAAGAGAAAGGCTTAAGGTGAATTCCAGGCCCTGCAGTGGTGAGTGGGAAGGCAGCAGTGTGCCCTGTGTGCCACAAGAGTGAGGTGGAGAAACCCCCAATCCATCCTGGGAACACGGGAGGCCCCCCAAAAGATGATGGCCAAGTCCTGAAGATGCTTGATAAGGAAGCTGAGAGCTCTGACGGAGTTTTATGCAACAAGAGAGCAAAGCCCGAATCTCCATGGATAGGGGGCTTGGGGACGCCCATCCATGGAGCTGGTCGCATGTGCAGAGGGGAGGGGGAGGTGAGCCTGGAGGGAGGCGCAAAGCTCGGGTCATGGAGGCCCCCCTCTGACACGCTCTGGGCTTCACTGAGGCTTTGAGAACCTGCTGATTTCAAAGGGTTTGAGTCAGTGGAGTGGAAGAGGTTTGCATCTTAGAGATGGATTCTGGTGCCTTCATGTGGAGCATGCATTCAGCGCACTGGGATGGCAGAGTCTGGCAAGACAGTTCCAGGGTTCCAGGCAGGAAATAACGGGAATCTGTCCTGAGCCAGAGGCAGTGGGGATAGAGGTGGCCATGTGGAAAACGCTGACACAGTGAAGTCATCTGGGCTCGGTCGATGGTGGGGTGAGGGTGCAGGAGGAACGATAGTGGGGACAGCCAGCTCCCAAGCCTTGGGTGACGGGTGTCTGTGAATGATCTCAGGGATGGCGAGTTTAAGACGTATGAAGCTTTGCATGTCTTCCAGTCCTGGAGACTTACGAGTGTGAGAGTGGCCATTGGTCATTCCACCAGGACAATAAAGAAGCCACAGCAGTCTGAGGACAACGTGGATGGAGGCTCACCTATCTGGGACATCCGAGCAAGGCGATCTGTGCTAAGCAGGGAGACAGAGGAGGGCAGCATGCCTGCGGGGTTGGGGGACTTGCATGGTGGATGTGAGTGTCAGTGTTAAAACTGAAATCATGAGAATGCATGAGACCACCCAGAAAAGGGGGCCGAGCTGTAGGCCAGGGGTCCAGTGCTGGACACTCGTCTGTCAAGGCTCCAGAGCAGCAAGAGGCAGGGAAGGCGGCGGGGGGCGGGGGGAGCAGACGTTTTCAGGGAGTGGCCAGAACAGCAGAGAAACCCGGTGAGGGGAGGACTGGGAAGTGCAGTGCTGTCTGGATCTGTGCGACGCTGTTCACTGTTGCTAGAATGATTTCTCGAGGATCTGAAGCTAGGATTTGCATGCAGTGGACTGGAGAGTTCAAGTAGAAAGTGAAGAAGGGGAGAAAGAAGGCAAAGGGAAAAAGACACAGCCGAAGGGAGCGTGGGGCAAGGGAGATTTTGCTTTATTCGTGATTTGTTTAAATTATTTTTCAAGTTGACAGAAATGCTCGTGATTTCATAGGCAAGAGTCACTGCAACGATGCAGTTTCTATTCCCTGACTGTGTTTGGTTTCGAGTTGAGGTTTGTACTGTTCTTGTTCAGTGGGAGCATTAGCTTATTTAAGGTTGACTCTGCCTCTTGCTCTTCTCAGCGTCCTTATTGGTCCTTTCCAGAACACACTGTGTGCAGACTTGGTTGACAATGCCTGGCCGCTGGAGAAAGACCTCAGGAGAGGCCTGGGCGTGTGCTTCTGGCTGCAGAGGGCTGGGTCTGCTGTCTGCTCCTGGGTTGCTGCAGGAGGCTGCACCATGGATGGACTGACCCGGGGTAGACAGTGCGTCCTCTGCTCAGAACAGCCTGTAGGCATCAGGGCTGGGACTGGGGAGGACGGAAGGCTCTGCTTCCAGTTGGAGGCTTTGGAGAGACAAGTGTGGATGCAGAATAGATACCGTCAGCTCCCTTGTCGTCTCCGTCTCATCATCCAGGCTGGTGGCTTTCGCATCACCCTACCTTCCTCCTCCCTTGCACGTAACACTTCAAAGGTGCTGACCTGTGTCCTTGTGCACAGGGTGGAGGTCCTGCAACAAGCTCCTTAGACGTGGAAGTGTGTTCCGGGCAGGCTGCAGGAGGACTTCTAGAACCAGTGTCTGAACATGTCCCTTGGGCCACCATCATCTGGCTTGCATTGTTTCTGTAACACTTTTTTGAAAAGAAATTGTTAAGTGTCAAGAACATGCAATGGATGCACCTGGGAGCAGTTTCCAGCACAGGTTTCAGGATTGTGCTGTCTTCCCTGGCCAGGCACAGGCAGAGGGGCAGCTTGGCCTGCGACTGTTGTGGCCGTGAGTGCCGCTGTGGTCGCGGGCTCGGGGGTCAGCCGTGGCTCCCCAGCAGGCACTTGCATGGTATGAGCGTTAATCTTGTCTGATGTGGCCCGTATGCCCTGCACTGTGCCTGTTAGAATTAAATGTTCACACGGGCCCCTCTAGGGCATTGCACTGGCTTGTCTCAGATTTCAGATACCACTTGGTGCGCCTGTGCCAGCCGCTTCTTCATGGCGAGTCTGTGGTCCAGCCTCTGGTCTTCTGCTGCTTGTCCACTTAGAACTCCCTGTGGGTGGAGCTCCTGCGGCCACGCCCACCTCTGATCACCCCCTAGGCAGCAGCTCACTGTCTATTACCTGTAATACTTGTGCAACATGTAACAACTTCGCACCAGCGCCACACGTTGTGACTGTCTGATTTTCCCCTTGTTAAGCTGTTGTCCCTTCACTGCAGTGGGAACTCTGTGAGGACAGGAGCTTTTTCTCTAACACTTGCTATTGCGGTCCCCACACCCGCCGCCCCGAGCCAGGCGTTGCTCTCCAGGAAGAACTAACTGCTCCCCGCTTTGCGCCTTGCATTCTGTCCGCACTCACATCACGGCATGGTGATGGCATGGATCTGTCTCCTTGGTCAGATCTGCCGACCACGAGCTCCACAGGATGGGGATTGTGTTTTTTCAACTATGCCTGCCCAGCCCAGCCCAGAGCTGGCTACTGAGCCAGTGCTCAGCTAATACTGATGAGTTGACTACAGGTTTCCATGGCATTAAATTAGAGCTAATTAGTTTTTGCTGAGCCTTTAGGTTGCAAACTCTTCAGCTGCATTCCTGTGCAAACTGGAAATAAACATGGACCTTTCATTCTTTTGGGAATAAGATGTGTAGACAAATTTTATTTATTATTTACAAAGTACATAGAATATCCCTAATTTCTGTTACAGGAGAGAAATCATTATCTTTGATTATAGGGTGGGGTAAGCCTCCTGGAAAATCAAATTTGTTTTCTGTTACACTTGAATAGCAACAGTGTTGTTTGTGACTATGTTTCTGACACCAGTGAATGTGCAGGAGACTGTTGGGCACCCCGCCCGTCCCGGCTGGGCGTGCAGGTGCGAGGGCAGAGCGAGCATGGTGATGGCTGGTGATGGCGTGCTTGCCCAGCGACACCGCCAGCTGACACCGCCAGGGAGCACGGCTGCTCGCGGGGCTTTGACTCAGGGAGGCTCACGGGCTGCTGTGTTCCACATCCGCACGCGCCTGGAACCAGGCAGGTGCTCCTGGAACTGCAGCAGCACCAAGGGCCAGGAGGACCAGTGAGGCCCCAGGTTTCCCTGCACCCCAGGACCCCGGCTCTGCCCCTGCGGTCAGCAGGAAGCGGAGGACTCAGAAGTCTTCATTTGTGCCAGAAGCCCCGTGCCCGGGACAGCCTCACGCAGGCATCCTCTGGTGGCCATGTCCCTCCCCCTGCCCCACGGTCTTCCCTTCAGGACACATTTCCAGATGCAACTAACCACAAGATTTTAGCTTTCGATCTTTGAACATTCTTAAATTTATTATTTCTCACTCAGTGGCTTACCCTATTACTATGTCTTTGTATTTCAACACAGTGATGTTTCCTGGGAGACAGTGCCTGTCTTCTAGTTTTGAGAATGAACCGTCCCAGAAATATCGGATCATCTGTATTCCATGCGTGGAGAAAACCGTGGCACACTTGTTTGAAGGGTTTCGAAGTCGATGTGCCTGGGAGTATTCTCTCAGCCCACCAGATTAACTTCTGTTCCCAGTGTGGGGGCCATTAGGATTACCTTTTTTGTTTTTAAAGATTGATTTATTTTGAAAGAGTTATACACAGAGAGATCTTCCGTGCACTGGTTAACTTCCCAGCTGGCTGCAGTGGATAGCACTGAGCCAGGCTGAAGCTGGGAGCCAAGAACTCCACGCAGGTCTCCCACGTGGTGCAGGGGCCCAAGCACTTGAGCTGTCACCTGCTGCTTTCCCAGGCCATCAGCAGGGAGCTGCGTTGGAAATGGAGCAGACGGGGCTCGAACCTGCATCAGGGCACTTGTTGCAGGTGGCAGCCCCAGGAGGAGCTCCTGAAAAACCTCCCGGGCTCTGAGACTCAGGAACACGGAATTTCACTGCCTGTTGACAGCACCTAGAACAGTTTAGAATCCCCACTGCTGTCGTTCACGGGCATCGTAAAATTGTTAATTTGCCCTCTTCGATGATGCACTTAATGAGTGCTGTTTCAGACAGGAACTGGAACTGTTACAGTCTTGAACTCCTTTCTCTTATTAAAGAAATCGTTTTTTCTCATGCTGATCCTTTTCAGGGTATCCTCACGCGTGGACTGACCAGTACGTGGGGTCAGTGCAGTAGGTAGAGAGGGAAGGAAGCACCGGCAAGAACAGCCAGTGCCCAATCCCATCCTTTAGGGATTTGACCAAGCAGCTCCAACACCGTTTATCTCGTGCTGAACCTCGTGATGGGCAAAGGCAGAGGACTCGCCCCGTTCACAGTGAAGGACTTTCTCAGTCTCGCCAGGACTGTGACGCTGCCGCTAATGTGCGAGGATCAACTCCATAACTTCTGCTCTGGGTTGCTAGGAAACCGATGATAATTGCAGCTCAGATCCTTTGCCGTGTTGGCCTCTTCACACCTCTGAGTGGTGTTTATTTCCTGCAGATGATCAAAGGGCCCGCATGGTAATTGTTTTAAAAATAATTGATGGTGAATGCGTTTAGAGAAAGTCAGCCTGTTTGTGTAGTTCTTACTTGGGAGGACAGTGAGAATAATGGTTTTTACTGCCATCACGATGTTGAAATGACAGACGACCTTGATGATGACCTCCTTACAGAAACTGATATTCCCATGGTTTGGGTCATTATGTTGCGGCCAAAGAGACATTTCAGAGGGGCCACCATAGTGTGAGACACAGTTCCTCTGGTGGCTCCGTCACGTCATAGACGGGGCATCTTAGGAGTAGGGCACTTACTTTTCCCTTGTTCCCTCAGTATTCCCTTCTGAACAATGGGACAATACCACATCCTTTGCAGTGTTCCGTGAGCAAAACAGGATAGCGTGTTTAACGTGTCTAGTAGCCAACCGCACAGAAGGTTACCGTGCTTATTCGCGTTGTTAACTTCTAACACCAGGAGGGAAACTCTTAAAATATTCTTTTACCAGCCTTCAGGGTACAGAGGGGACGGGGCCTTGTGGCACAGCTCGTGAAGTCACTGCTTGGGCTGCCTGCACATCGTGCCAGAGCGCCCGGTTCGAGTCCTGGCTGCCCTGTTCTTCTGACCCAGTACAGCTCCTGCCATGCTCGGAGCAGCAGCTGATGCCCCAAGTACGTGGGTTCCTGCCACCAACATGAGCAACCTAGATGGAGTTCTGGGTCTAAACTAAGCCACATGCTACATACGTGATCAGAGATGGTACGGTACAGAGAGCCATGTGGTTTAAACTAAACCTCTGGGGTTAGCTGGCACAGTCCCAGTAACCTAGGAATGGGAGATTTCTCTCTTCATTTCTGCATTCTGCCTTTCAAATACATAAATAAAAATTCCTTAAAAATAAATGGCTGACAGGGTAGGTTACAGTGTATCCTGCAGATTAATGCCAAACTGATACTCAGTACCAAAGTCAGAGAGAGGGGAGAAACTCGCGTGCTGGCCTGTTGGAAGAGCCGACTGACCACTGTTGCTTTAGGAGTAACAGGGCGGTGGGAAGTCTTAGTTCCCCGTTCTAATGGGAGAACGTGACCGCCGTGCAAGTGTTCAGGTCTGACTCCGGCCCCGACCCAACAGTTGTTGCAGCTGAAGATGAGATAAAGCGCATGCCTGGCAAGATGGAGCTGGGTGTCCAGGGTCAGGTGCTGACACGGGACGATGCCGAGTGTTGGCTGAACACAGGAAGCACCGAGGCGCCTCCTGGTAACTGGTTTTCTGAAATCAGAGATGTGCCTCGTTGTGTGGACTTCAGAGGTGCAGTTTTCCTTTGGCCTCTGGGAAAATTATCACTCACTGTCTTGGTCCCGTAGCTCCCAAAAGAGACACATGTGTGCACATACACACACACACACACACACTCCCAAAAGATACACATGCGTGCATACACACACTTACACACACTCCCAAAAGGTACACGTGTGCACACATACACACACACACACACACACTTACACGCACTCCCAAAAGATAGGCATGCGTGTACCCACACACACACGCACAATCATTGAAATTACCAACATTTTAGTGTCAGAACATTTGTGATGCTTAGAAGCCCTCAGACCTCAGGCCTCCCACTTTGCAAAGCAGTGCTTGAATCCAACTCGGGATGGTCACTTAGAACATCAGCCTGGCGTTTTGAAACGCCCCGTGATGGCTGCCGGCTAACTGCAGCAGCTCCCGACCCACGTAGTGTGTTCACGCGAGTCCGCGCTCTCGGTGGTGAGACCCTCTAAGTTCACCTTCCAGTGCTCGTGTTTGCAGGAGGGTGCCCACGTCACTCCCTGGGAAAGTCCGTAATGGGCTCTCCTATCGACCGTGGCCATGTCTGATCTCCAGAGAGAGCGTCGGCCGAGGAATAGACGATCGTACCATGGCTTCCAAGTAGCTTCAGGTTGTGCTGTTACGTTCGTGGCACCGCCCGATGAGGTTTTCACCTGTGAGCCTTTAGCAAACGGGGCCAGCATCTTACGTCGTCTTCTCAGGCGTGACAAACTCAGACCCAGGCAGTTAGCGTGGGCTACGGCTGTGGCCCGAAGTTCTGCTAGGAAGGCTGGAAATGACACTCGGGCTCACCGTGGGCCCTGTGCTATGGCTGTAAAACCAAAACCATCGTGTCAGGGGGAAAAGACGTTGCAGCCAGCGAACCTCGAGCGGGAATCAGGCGCTCTGCGCTCAGACGATGGCTTGGAACTCAGTGCGGTGAAGGCTGAGCGTTCCGATCCCCCTGCCGGTGCCCTGGTGATGCCGTGGAGCCATTTCTCAGCAGTGCTTTTCCAGGGTGCGCTGGGGTGTGGATCCAGACAGGAAAGGTGGGGTACGGTGGAAGCCATCTGGGTCACCCGTAGCAGAGAGCCGGATCGGAAGTGGATCAGCTGGGATGCAAACTGGCAGCCATATGAGATGCTGCCGCTGCAGGCCGGGGCTTTACCCACTGTGCCACAGCACCAGCCCCTCATTGTCATGCCTTCTATAAGTCGTCGACTTGAGCTTAGAAACCCACCGGTCGGGTGAGTCACCTGATCCTTTGTATACAGAGAGGGCAGCGACGCTCACGGAGGTTAAAGAACTCTGGGAGGGGCCAGCGCTGTGGCACAGCAGGCCAAGCTCCTCCTGTGGTGCCAGCCTCCCATATGGGGCTGGTTCTAGTCCCGGATGCTCCTCTTCTGATGCACATCACTGCTGTGGCCTGGGAAAGCAGGTCAGGGAGGGCCCTCTTCTGAGCCCGAGACTGAAGTGCTGAGCTCCTCGGGGGGGAGGGACTATTGCATCAGGAGCCCCAGTCTAGTCGATTCGATGCCTCAAAGTAAGTACCGTAGACGATGAAATAAACCAGTGTTCTGCTGCCATGGTGCTTACGAGCAGAAACCTCAGAAATTCATGAAAAATGCGCAATCTGAAAAAGCTACACAGGCGTTTCAAAAATGCTTTGCACCAAAGCCCCATTTTCTACAGTGTCTTGAATACTCTCAGGCTAGAGGGAGAGTGAAAAAGCCAGAAGCCGTTTAGACAGAATTCCTGACAGTGACTGTGCTGCGGTAAAGCTAGGATGGTGTTTTGGTTCCTCGGACGTGGAGGGGCTGAGCACAACACTTCGGAAGGGGCTCAGGCAGCAGGCGGGTCAGGCACGGCCCACACCGCACTGGGCGGGTCCCAGCTCTCTCTGGGCACTGCTGCTCATCGCCGGAAACTGAACAGCACGGGTCATGACCAGAGCCCATTTCTTTGCTATTTTCAAGAGTCGTAATCTTGTTTGGGGGAAAAAATTAGGTCTTCCTGAAGCCGGGAGTAGCTTGGCCTTAAGGAAAAATAAAAGCTCCCGCCTGTGGTTTCCCACAGTGACACACGGTTAGGTCCCTTCCGGTGACCCGTGATTGGCCCACAGGAGTGCCATCTCAGGTCGGCATCCGCTCGGAGTCCATGGGGTCGGGCTCGAGGTCAGAATTAAACTCTGAACCTTAAATGTTGTGAGCGACCTCAAAAATTCATTCAAATGCTTCCATTTTTTCAGTTGACCTATTTTTCTTGGCATTCATGCATTTGGACCGTCACAAATGGGAATAATAGACACTTACAGTTTGGCCTTGACAGGTGAGGTATCTGAAGAAAATCAAATAGTTTATGTTATGTAAATGAGAAGTGTGAGGAGTGCTGTTGCGAGGTGGGGAGACAGGCCCAGGCAGAGGTGGCTGCTGGGAGAGGCCTGACATTCCTGGGTTGGTTGCCTGAAGCCTTTTAAGACAACATGGGAGGCCGGCGCCACAGCTCATTTGGCTAATCCTTCACCTGCAGCGCCGGCACACCGGGTTCTAGCCCCGGTCGGGGCACCGGATTCTGTCCCAGTTGCCCCTCTTCCAGTCCAGCTCTCTGCTGTGGCCCAGGAGTACAGTGGAGGATGGCCCAAGTGCTTGGGCCCTGCACCCCATGGGAGACCAGGAGAAGCACCTGGCTCCTGGCTTCGGATCAGCGTGGTGCGCCGGCCATAGCGGCCATTTGGGGAGTGAACCAATGGAAGGAAGGAAGACCTTTGTCTCTGTCTCTCTCTCTCACTATCCACTCTGCCTGTCAAAAAAAAAGAAAAGAGAGAGAGAGAGAGAACACGGGGAAGCAGAGATGCTGCTGGCCGTGGGACCAGAGTCCACAGGTGCACATGAGTGTGTCCTTGGCATTGTCCAGCCACATGCAGGAGACAGCACTTCTCCGTGTCTTGCTGGCCTGTGACGTGGGGACGCGGACGCCATCTGTGAGGTCCCGCTGTTGAGCAATGCTTGGGGCTTCCTGTCCCAGTCCTGCCTGGTACAGTAACAACAGGCAGCACAGCCAGGCCCCTAAGGGCAGAAGCACACGGAGCTCCTGACAGTTCTGCACGGTTCAGATGACAGCACGCAAGATAACCACGCTCGGGACATCAGCTACGGCAGGGGGCTTCCCGTCACCGTGCCACTGGTGTAGAGTGCCGTGTAACACACTCGTGCCGACAGGCCATCGCAGTAGAAGCACCCACACCCGTGCCACACCCTTTCCTTAGCAGTAGTTCCCGAATCCTCCCACAAACCAGGGCAGTCACAGACGTCCTCACGGGACAGCGGCAGCCAGGCGCTCCTCCAGGGCCCGAGCCGGAGGAGCTCAGACCAGCGGGCAGGCACTCGAGCCCCTCTTCCCATCATGCACCATCACCATGACACGTGTCCCAGACGCCATAACATGTGCACCAGACACCATGACACGTGTACCAGACACCATGACACGCGTACCAGACGCCATAACGTGTATCAGGCATCACAACATGTGTACCAGACACCATGACACGTCTGAGCTTCCCCATCAAGGGCACGGAAGCGAGCAGTAGGCAAGCCCACCCACAGTCTGCCCCATGGTAAAATTCATTTAGGGCCGCACTCCTGCCCACGGAAGCCCTTCCTGCCACCTGGAGCGAGGCTGCCTGCATTCACATTCGCGCCCGCAGCCTCCCTGCAGCCCCGGGGCCCAGAACTGGAAGCTGAAGGCCCGGTCCCACCCCAGACCCCAATACAGACCCCGGCCCACTTCCTGACCGGAAGCCGAGTCTGGAAGCCAGACAGGTAATCCCGATGGTCGGCCTGCCGGCGGGGAGGGGGCTTGGTTGCGGGGTCCGAGTAGGGGCTGGCGCAGCAGGGCCTATCTGAAGGCAAGCCCACCACCCTGGGGAGCCGGCCGGCGCTGCGTGCCAGCCACACCTGGGGGACAGAAGGCGGCCCGGGCACCCAGCTGCACTGCCTGCCCAGGAGCTAGGGGCGTCCCCTCCTCCCCAGCACCCTCTCCCAGCCTGCTTTCCCGGGGAGGGGCGCCGCAGCTCCTTCTCCTGCCGCCCCCCCCCCCGGGGCTGACCTAGACAAGGCGTGGAAGGAGCAGGTCCTTAATAGTTTGATAAAACAGCATTTCCAAGGCTCAGAAGTGGGAGTAAGAGAAAAGAGAAGGGGAAAAAGTGGGGAGGGGCAGCAGCTAAGAGGAGCAAAACCCGTCATGTTCAGAGCACTCAGGAGTGGAGTGGGCCCACTGCGCAGGTCCAGGTTGGCTCCAGCACCTGCTCAGGAGTGGAGTGGGCCCACCGCGCAGGTCCAGGGTGGCTCCATTGCCCGCTCAGGAGTGGAGTGGGCCCACCGTGCAGGTCTGGGGTGGCCCCAGTGCCCACTCAGGAGTGGTTTGGGCCCACCATGCAGGTCCAGGTTGGCTCCAGCGCCTGCTCAGGAGTGGAGTGGGCCCACCACACAGGTCTGGGTCAGCTCCAGCGCCCACTCAGGAGTGGAGTGTGCCCACCACGCAGGTCCGGGGTGGCTCCAATGCCTGCTCAGTGCTTTCGGCTCCCTCGCCACTTGGGGTGTGGGCAGATGAGCCTGCTGGCGGGCCTCCTTCGGAGTTCCGTCTCCAGGCCAGAGGGTTCCAGGAGATGCTGTTCAGGGAAGCAGGATTTGTTGAGCGGGACAGTCCACACATGATTGACGGCAGCCACTCTTCCTGAGGCAGGAAATCTGGGCCTCTCCTTTTCTAGGGTAGGGAGGACATCCTAATTGAATATTCAGATGGGGTGTGGCTTGGGCAGCTCACCCCCAGGTCCCTGTCGTTAGGGATCTCAGAGGTGTCGTTGGTGGCCAGCGTTGAGGCATAGCAGGTAAAACCACTGCCTGGAACCCTGGCATCCCGTATGGGTGCTTTTTCATGTCCCAGCTGCCCCATTTCCATCCAGCTCCCTGCTAATGCCTGGGAACGCAGTGGGAGATGGCCCAAAGTGCTTGGGCCCTGCACCCGTGTGGGAGACCTGGAAGAAGCTCCTGGCTCCTGGCTTCAGCCTGGCCCGGCTCCAACGGTTGCAGCCGTCTGGAGAGTGACCCACAGATGGACGAGCCTCTCTTCGTGTCCCTCCTTTCCTCTCTGGAGTGAAGTGGTGACACACGTGGGGCTGTGGCACACTCCCAGTCCCTCTACGAAGCTCTCACATCTGGGCACCATGGGAAGTGAAGCTTAGGCCCATGACAAGGAATGGGCGTACTGAGCCTGCTCACACTGGATGTGTCCAGCTGGCGCACACTGAGGGGTGGGGCTCAGGGGCTGGCAACCCCTCAGCGCCTCTGCATTCACTAGCCACCAGCCTGCCCACCCAGAAGTGATGACAGCACTGCCTCACCCATGGGAAGTTCTGAGGATTGAAGACGGAACACATGTAGGACCTGCAGTGCTGTAGTTACCACCCAGCCTCCTGCTGTTGAGGCGCCGTGGGCCCAGCAGTCTCAGAAGTTTCCCTCCAATGCTGCCCTGCAGCGGGCAGTGCAGGGAGAAGAGGGAGAGCAGAGCGCAGCTGGCAGCAACCTGGGGAGGTGTCCACCACCTGCAGGTAGAGCAAGGATGCTGCTCCGTGGCCTGACCTTGGAGTCCGGCATCCGTCTGGCTGGAGAGCTGCTGGTCATTCGCAGCTGTTTGGCAGAGCCTCCCAGGGAGGTGCTGGTCTCTTTGAGAAGGTGCAGTTGATGAGGACGCTGATGATCATCGCGGCAGTCGGCATTCAGTGCTTCGTAGTTACCACGTCAGGGCACACGATTTACAAGCGTCTTCTCACTTCATATGTAGGGAAAACCGTTACCTCTTCTAAAAATGAGAAGATCAGGATTAAGTCCGATGAAGTCATTCATCTGGAGTGGCCGTCACAGGCATAACTGCTTTTAGTTTTTAAAGAGATATTTTAGCAGTATCTAAGACTGGTGGATCCGGACACGTTCTAGTTTGTAGCTAAATGTGTACCAATTCTGAACATGAGCTTCCTCAGCAGAAATGCTGGGAAGCCGTCGGACTAACAGATGCACTTGGCTTTGGCACCGTGATTGCTGTGGATCTGAAAGTCCTTCGGGAAGAATCCCCGTGGAGGTTGTTTTGCCGAGAGACACCTGTCACAACCAGTTCTCTTCCCAACACTCCTGATACCGAAAGGGGTTTTCTTATAACTTTCGTATCTTTCCTCTCAAGGGTGGGTGTGAGGGTGGTGGGAGTCCTTACTATAGTCGCTTAGTTTTAAAATGGGTACAATAATAAAAACCCCCACAAATTAATATAAAGCGTCTATGTCTATGTATATATATGTATATATACTGTGCATTTCAGAATATACATTTTTAAATGCTAATGTTTATGGGAACAGTTGCCTAAAAGGAAAGATTTGCCAAACAGTGCTTAGCTTTCATGAGAGAAAGGGTCGCCGCGTCCAGCCACAGATGACCCAAGCTGTGTCAGCACTTCCATGCAGCGTGTCGGGGGCAGGTGCGGGTGCTGACCCACTCCCGGATCACAGGTGTGGGTGCAGGATGTGTGCCTGGTGTGCATACTGTCGGAGCACTTCTATGCAGCGTGTCAGGGGCAGATGCGGGTGCTGACCCACCCCACATCCTGTGGACGCAGGATGCACTCCTGGTGTGCAGTTCTGCCAACAGCAGCCCCCCCGATGGAGCTGGGCCTGCTTACTGGAAGCATTGCCCTTTTCACTGTGTTCCCTTCAGGCTGCCCCTGGTTGCTGTGGACTGAGGGAAGACTGTCAATCATCTGTTGCCCCATGGCCACCTGTGCTGTTAACCTGCAAGATGAAATCCAAACCAGGTTTTAAGAGCTCGCTCATACCGCGTGCGCTGCGGTGATGTTTCTGCATTTCCGGCTTCTGTGTGCCGCCATTTCCCTTTTCTTCCCCTGTGGTGGGAGTTGGTCCTGCATTCTACTGGATGTGAGGCCTGGACTCCGGTGATTGTCCCCGTGCCTGGCACGGAGCTGGTGCGGTCAGAGTGGATGCTGTGGAGAGCCCGGCGGTGTCTCTGTGGTTCTTGGTAGCTACTGTTTGAGGGCCGTTTTGAGTGTATTGTTTCTTCTTGCATCCGTTGAGAGTGACTCATTTCAGCAACCACATTTCTACTCCTTTCTGTGACCCCAAATGTGGCCGCCAGCGCCCATGGCCTCATCCGTTGCAGCCTGGAAAAATAACTGTGGTCACAGTTAATGCACTCACTACACAGAGTGGACAGCGGGAGCGTGTGCCTCAGTATGCAGAGTGACAGAATGTCATACGAGCAGAGGAAGGCGTGGAAAGCCCAGTGAGCGTGTGGTGTGTCCCGGCAAATCTGTGTATGCCATGTGTGCGAAGATGGCCACTGTCATTCTGCATGATAATGAACCCTGAGCTAAACCTCCGGTCCGTCTGAGCTGATCTCTGCAAGTACGCAGTACAGGGTTTGCTGAAGCCGGTTCTGTCCAGTTTTATCAGGAACCTGGAAAGACAACTCAGATTTTTTTTTTTTCTCAATCAGCATTATGGGGTGGCAAGTTACTATGCAGTAGGTATGCAGAGGACTGTTAAGGGCTGTCTGTTCGAATGGGAGGCAGCCCCTGGAAGCCTGCGGTTGGGCTAGAGGAGGCCCCTTCGTTGTCCAGCAGGCTGTGACCAGTGAGAACTGCCCGGGGGGAGCGCGAGGCCCTGCGTGGTGGTTGTCTGTGGTGGTGTTAGCAGGATAACGTTGATAGCATGAGGAGTCCACCCTGTGATAAACCAGCCATGCCTTTTAGGTGTATTTTTTGTGTATTCACCTCTTGTCATTAATCTCATGGATGTTATTTGTTGTAAATAATTTAATTACAGGCCACATCAGAAGGTTTGTGGAAAATGGAATGAGAAGAACAGATTAATTTTGCATGAGCTTTTGGAAGTATCCTTCTATTTGGAGTCGTTAATGAAGAACATGTGCTGTGTCCTGTAGGCTCCACATGCCGTGTCCTGTAGGCTCCACGTGCCGTGTCCTGTAGGCTGCATGTGCCGTGTCCTGTAGGCTGCACATGCTGTGTCCTGTAGGCTGCACGTGCCGTGTCCTCTAGGCTCCATGTGTCCTATCCTGTAGGCTCCATGTGCCATGTCCTGTAGGCTCCACATGCCGTACTCTGTAGGCTTCACGTGCCATGTCCCGTAGGCTCCACGTGTCGTGTCCTGTAGGCTCCACATGCCATGTCCTGTAGGCTCCACGTGTCGTGTCCTGTAGGCTCCATGTGCCATGTCCTGTAGGCTGCATGTGCCATGTCCTGTAGGCTGCATGTGCCATGTCCTGTAGGCTGCACGTGCCGTGTCCTCTAGGCTCCATGTGCCATGTCCTGTAGGCTCCACATGCCGTACTCTGTAGGCTCCACGTGCCATGTCCCGTAGGCTCCACGTTTTGTGTCCTGTAGGCTCCACGTTTTGTGTCCTGTAGGCTCCACGTGCCGTGTCCTGTAGGCTCCACGTGCCGTGTCCCATAGGCTCCATGTGCCGTGTCCCGTAGGCTCCACATGCCGTGTCCTGTAGGCTCCACATGCCCTGTCCCGTAGGCTGCATGTGCCGTGTCCCGTAGGCTCTGATCCTCAAGACTGACAGAAGCATCAGAGAAAGGTTGAGACGTCCACAGTGTGTGCAGCACCCGACCCATCACTGAAGTCACTTCTGAGCCTGGGACTCCCCAGGGGACTTGCGCCCACATCCACTCAGGAGGGCCCTGGTGTTGAGAAGGTGGTGACCAGTTTGTGGCTGTGTTCCCTGCAGGGCCTGGGGAGTCTTGGATGCTGTAGCAGGCATGGCGTATCCCACAAGACAGTAAATAGCAGCTCTCACCCCCTTGTCTGTCTGGAGAGACTTGGTGTTTTCCGACAAACCCCGGTGATGTTCCCACAGGGCAGGAACCCTGGGTGAGCTGTTCTGCAGAGTAGGTGACCAGGGTCACACTTGGTTCCTAGTAATACTGTTTTAGGGTAGAAATGGGTACCTTTTTTAAAGATTTTGTTTATTTGGAAGACAGAGTGACAGAGAGGACACACACACACAGATCTTCCATCCACTGGTCCACTCCCCCAGTGGTCACAGTGACCGTGGGTAGGCCAGGCCAAAGCCAGGGCCCAGGAATTCTACATTTATCCCACAGGGCTGGCAGGGACTGAAGCACGTGGGCCGTCATGTGCTCCCTTTCCCGGGAGATAAGCTGGGAGCTGGACTGGAAGCAGAGCAGGTGGGAATCGAACCTCTGACGTGGGATGTTGGCGTAGCAAGCATGGCTTAACAACACTGGCCCCCAAATGGCTTCCTTTTAATTCAGGTTTGTCCTAGATATAGAAAAGGTATAAATGATCAATGGACAAAATTACGCCCAATTTGATTGTGGGTCATCTTCCTGCCACATCTGGCTTGTGTATCTCTGTGCTGCCGGGAGGTGTCAGCCCCCTCCCCACCCCCCCTCAGGCCTTTGTAGATTGAGGCTCCGTTCATTCATCTCTGCAGAGGCTGGAGGGGACGGCGGCTGTGTCGCTGTCACTGCAGACCCTGCGAGAGGGCTTTCAGTCATCCTTGTTTTCTTCTTTCAAATTAAACCTCGGTGTGGTTACATGTTCGGTTTGGGGCTCAAACAAGCTACATCATCGTTTGAGCAAACTGGAGTTGTCAGTTTCGCCTTCCTTCATCATTGCAGTTCTTAATACAGTGAAATCCTTGGGAGCTCTCCCTCCAAGGATTGTTCCTGGGGGCTTTCTAGAAACGGAGGCGCCATGGAAAGTCGAAGCCCTCATCAGAACGGCTCACGTGCGCCCGGGGCTTCTGAGAGCCGGTCAGGCAGAACTCTGGCATCCCCAGATCTGAACGTGCCGCTTGATTAGGTCCGCTTTCCAGGATCCCTGTTAATTCTGCTGCATGGTTTTTAATGTGCTCTTATTTCTCTGTGGAAAAAAAATGAAAATGAAAAGCTGGATTCTAAAAATAAAGTCCGTACTTAATACACAGGCTAAATATACCCCCAAGTTTTCGCACTGCTACATTAATTCAATGAAATCTAATTTAGGCTGGTGCCACGGTTCTGAATAAGGATGAATACGTATTACCAGTCTGCATTGTGTTTTGGCTTCTTTCTTGAGGCTTATCAGAAGCAGCGGTAATTGCGATCCTGTGTTCTTTAGCGTTTTCTTGAAGAGATTTGGGGATGAGAAGCAGCTAAGTTCGCATGTATTTTTAGCTCCATCCCATGCTGCTGCTGTGTTTCAGTGTCCTAGTCCTGTCTTCACACCTTTCCTGAGTTGGCTTTCCCACAGCAAGGCCGCGTTGGGCTGCTCAGCGCCTCGCTGGGCTCCACACTCCAGTACCTTGGAGAGCCTGTGTGGTCTGGCCATCGCCCACACGGGTGGACTCAGGCCTGCACAGGTATAGGAGAGCCTGTGTGTTCTGGTTATCGCCCACACGGGTGGACTCGGGCTGCACAGGTATAGGAGAGCCTGTGTGTTCTGGTTATCGCCCACAGGGGTGGACTCGGGGCGGCACAGGTATAGGAGAGCCTGTGTGTTCTGGTTATCGCCCACACGGGTGGACTCGGGGCGGCACAGGTATAGGAGAGCCTGTGTGTTCTGGTTATCGCCCACAGGGGTGGACTCGGGCCTGCACAGGTATAGGAGAGCCTGTGTGGTCTGGTTATCGCCCACACGGGTGGACTCGGGCCTGCACAGGTATAGGAGAGCCTGTGTGTTCTGGCTATCGCCCACACGGGTGGACTCGGGCCTGCACAGGTATAGGAGAGCCTGTGTGTTCTGGCTATCGCCCACACGGGTGGACTCGGGCCTGCACAGGTATAGGAGAGCCTGTGTGTTCTGGCCATCGCCCACACGGGTGGACTCCGGGCTGCACAGGTATAGGAGAGCCTGTGTGTTCTGGTTATCGCCCACAGGGGTGGACTCGGGCCTGCACAGGTATAGGAGAGCCTGTGTGTTCTGGCTATCGCCCACAGGGGTGGACTCGGGGTGCACAGGTATAGGAGAGCCTGTGTGGTCTGGTTATCGCCCACATGGGTGGACTCGGGGCTGCACAGGTATAGGAGAGCCTGTGTGTTCTGGCTATCGCCCACACGGGTGGACTCAGGCCTGCACAGGTATAGGAGAGCCTGTGTGTTCTGGTTATCGCCCACATGGGTGGACTCGGGCCTGCACAGGTATAGGAGAGCCTGTGTGTTCTGGCTATCGCCCGCACGGGTGGACTCGGGCCTGCACAGGTATAGGAGAGCCTGTGTGGTCTGGTTATCGCCCACACGGGTGGACTCGGGCTGCACAGGTATAGGAGAGCCTGTGTGTTCTGGTTATCGCCCACACGGGTGGACTCGGGCTGCACAGGTATAGGAGAGCCTGTGTGGTCTGGTTATCGCCCACACGGGTGGACTCGGGCCTGCACAGGTGTAGGAGAGCCTGTGTGTTCTGGCTATCGCCCACACGGGTGGACTCGGGCCTGCACAGGTGTAGGAGAGCCTGTGTGTTCTGGCTATCGCCCACACGGGTGGACTCGGGCCTGCACAGGTGTAGGAGAACCTGTGTGTTCTGGCTATCGCCCACAGGGGTGGACTCGGGCTGCACAGGTATAGGAGAGCCTGTGTGGTCTGGTTATCGCCCACACGGGTGGACTCGGGCCTGCACAGGTGTAGGAGAACCTGTGTGTTCTGGCTGTCGCCCACACGGGTGGACTCGGGCCTGCACAGGTATGGGAGAGCCTGTGTGTTCTGGCTATCGCCCACACGGGTGAACTCGGGGCCGCACAGGTATAGGAGAGCCTGTGTGTTCTGGTTATCTCCCTCACTGGTGGACTCAGGCCTGCACAGGTGTAGGAGAGCCTGTGTGTTCTGGCTATCGCCCACACAGGTGGACGCAGGCCTGCACAGGTGTAGGAGAGCCTGTGTGTTCTGGCTATCGCCCACACGGGTGGACTCGGGGACCGTAGAGGCAGCTTGAAGTCTTCAGTGCTGAAGTTAAACTTAGGAAATGTCGGTTCAAGTCCCTTCCCAAACAGTGTTTTCCTGCAGTGTGAACTGAATCTCTAAGAGGCAATGGCTCCAGCCTTTTCTCATTCCGTGAAACAGTTGGCGAGCACTCTTGCTGAGATGAATCTGCAGACCGCACACTCGGAGTCCCGGAGCCGGCACCGTCTGCTCGGGGACCCTGGCCGGCGTTCCCAGCTCCGTGGCTTTGGATTTGGGCAGCTGCTCCGAATGTTTTTAGTGCCGCTTGGTCCTGTGGCCGTGTTCTTTGCATGGGCATTCTCTCTGTCTCGTTTTCTTCTCATAAAATCTGGTTTCTCTCCCAGATCAAGACTGCCTGTTACGTGCTTTGTTGTCACTTTCGCTGCAGGGAAAGTCGGGTGCTTTTTGCTTGACCGTCCGTAGCGTTGTACTTACAGCCTGAAGCGCTTGTTGCTGTGCACTGCAAGTCAGGGTACGCGTGAGGGGCTCTGCAGAGGCAGGCATTGTCTCTCCATCCACCCCTGCATCTGAGCCCCTGTCAGGTGCATAGTGCGCATCCTGGCTGCAGGGGCTCACGGTGAGTAGGTGAGTAGCCAGGATGCTGAGTCAAATTGTGCGGCTTGTGAACCTGCCAGGATCCCACAGTCCCTCGGAGTGGGCTCCAGGGGTCCTGCGGGGTCCTCGCAGCTCTGCTCGGTTGCTGATCCTCCCAGCCTTGGTCCCATCCTGACGCCAAGTGTGAGACTCCCTCTCGTTCTTCCCACACCAGCTGGAGAGGCCTCCTTGGTGTTCCGCAGGCACACCTCTGGCCTCTCAGATCCCACGTTCCAAGTGGATAACGTCCCTAGGAACTCCGTGACTGAACTCCTTGCATCCTGGAGCCTTTGCCTACGTGTCTCCTTTGGTTCCGCCTGCCAGGTCCCTGAAGTGGAGCCGCAGCCTCGTCCCCGGCCCCGGCTCTCCCGGTCGCTGGTGTCTTTCCCTGATTCCCCCACGGCTGCACGTTCTCTGCTCGGGCTCAGCCCTGTGGACCTCTGCCCCCGGCCACACACACGCTCCACAGGGCCGGGGATTCGCCTGCTCAGTTCATTGCTGCGTCCCAGGGCCCTGGAGCAGGGTCTGCGCTCAGGGCACAGTGTGGAGGGCGTGTTTTCCTCCCTGTTCTCGGACTCAGTGAACTTGCGACATCTGTTTTGTCACAATATGTCCATAAAGAGCTTAGCAAGGTCTCAGCGGCTTTTGTGAGATTTCATTATTGAAAAATCGTTCTCGGCACTTCAGCTCAATCAAGCTGTGAAGATGGCAAAACAGTGCATCAATTACAGTCTTCTAATTAGCACTCATCGGGAAGGGCAGTGTCGTGGCACCGCCGAGCCGGGCTGCTGGGTCTCTGCAGCCTCGTGGACCACGCCAGCCACGGTGCATCCATGTCCTAGGAGCATGTTCGTCTCTTACCGTGAATCATGGGAAAATATCAAAGACCTTCTTCAAGGGGGAAAAACAGAGCCGCAGGAAAGCGGGAGTCCCTGTTGTAAAACGCCGTTCATCTTCAGTCCAAGAGAGCCCTGTGCCCATCGCTGGCAGGGTTCAGAACACGAGCTCACGGCACAGCCACAGCATCAGCCCTGGGGAGGCCTGGGAGCCTCAAAGACAGGGGCAGGAGCTGGCAGTGTCCGGAGTGGGAGTGCCCTGGAGGCTAGTCCCAGGCCCTTAACTTGTTAAAGTGTTAGGCCGGCGCCACAGCTCACTAGACTAATCCTCGCCTGTGGCGCCGGCACCCCGGGTTCTAGTCCCAGTCGGGGCACCGGATTCTGTCCCGGTTGTCCCTCTTCCAGTCCAGCTCTCTGCTGTGGCCCGGGAGTGCAGTGGAGGATGGCCCAAGTGCTTGGGCCCTGCACCCCATGGGAGACCAGGAGCGAGCACCTGGCTCCTGGCTTCGGATCAACGCACTGTGGCAGCTGTAGCAGCCACTTGGGGGGTGAACCAACAGAAAAAGACCTTTCTCTCTCTCTCTCTCACTGTCTAACTCTGCCTGTCAAAAAAAAAAAAAAAAAAGCGTTAACTACGTGCAAACCTCTTCACCTTTCTGAATTTCAGGTGTCCATGATCAATCAGGTTAACATTTAATGTTACCCTGTCTTCATCACAGAGATACTTGATAATCTAATGAATTATTATGAGTAAAAATATCTTTTAAATTTTGTTTTAAAATATTATAAAAATATAAGGCGACATATCATTGGTGGAGCTGGTGTCGCCAGCCTGACTTCTCACGTTGTTGTCTTCGTCAGAGCCGTCATTCCACTGAAGCCTGGACTAAAGAGTGAAGTGACTTCAGACCCCACTGTGCAGCAGCTCTGTAAGATGCTCATGGTTAGCAGTGACGCTGGCAGGTGCCCACAGGTGCCTCCCCTCTGCTGGGTGCCCTGACGTGTTGCTGTGGCCTAAGAATCTGTGTGCTTGCCGTGTTTGAGGTTGGCCGTGAGGGTACCCAGAGCAGCAGCCATCTGGGGCCGCCCGACACCCGCGTGCCCAGCAGAGCTGAAGAGGCAGCGCCGAGCCCTGGGATCTGTGCTCACTCTGCTCTCGGTCGCCGCCGCCGTCTCTTCATTGTCACGTTTGTGCTGTTCTTGGTGACCTCACTCTCGAACACCCGACACCGCAGGCACAGGACAGGCAGGCTGAGCCTCAGCGAGCAGAGCTGGGGGCCAAGGCGGCTCTTGCCGGTTTCTGTGATGGTGCGCTCGGCGGTAGGTTCGGTGTTAATGCAGCAAACGTTATTGAACATGTGTCTTTCAGTGAAAACAGAAATCTAAGCGGCGTGTGGATTGGTTGATGAGAACGTGGCCGCAGCCTTGCAGGGAGCCAGCCCCGTGCTTCCCTTGGGAACAGCGATGTCGTAGGCACTGCCTTGGCGATTGGGGCAGCGTCAGAGATGATGAGGATTGACCCGGGGACCCCGTGGGAGAGGCTGTGTTGGGAGCGTGATGATGACTCACTGAGGACAGTGGAGTTTTCCTAATTGCAGAAACAGTATAGGAGGCCGGCGCCGTAGCTCAACAGGCTAATCCTCCGCCTTGCGGCGCCGGCACACCGGGTTCTAGTCCCAGTCGGGGCGCCGGATTCTGTCCCGGTTGCCCCTCTTCCAGGCCAGCCCTCTGCTGTGGCCCGGGAGTGCAGTGGAGGATGGCCCAGGTGCTTGGGCCCTGCACCCCATGGGGAGACCAGGAAAAGCACCTGGCTCCTGGCTCCTGCCATTGGACAAGCGCGGTGCGCCGGCCGCAGCGCGCCAGCCACGGCGGCCATTGGAGGGTGAACCAACGGCAAAAGGAAGACCTTTCTCTCTGTCTCTCTCTCTTACTGTCCACTCTGCCTGTAAAAAAAAAAAAAAAAGAAAAAAAAAAGAAACAGTATAGGAGAAGGCTCTACGGTTGGGGGTACAGTTCCTTAAGTACAACAGCAAGAATGTCAGGCCTAGAGAAGAGAGCCAGGCAAGCCGGGACTCCATCCGCCAAGAATCCTGGGACGAGAGTGGAAAGTGCTGGACAGGAGAGCTTGCTACAAAGGTGAAGCTGAGAAGGAGGGGGCCCCAAGCTTATGAAGAACAAGGAGTCAGTGAGAAAACAGACCTCTTCCGGGTGAGCCGGTAAATGGAATGGACCGGCATGTTCAGAATCATGAGACGTGAGCGGCCCCCAGACACAGCAGAAGACCAGCGTTATTACAAATCCAAGACGACTGTGCTGTGCACCGGGCTCACAGAGTTACAGCTCCAGGAGTTGGGAAAGAGTGACGGATTGAAAACTGCCCCAGCCGCTTTAGAAAACAATGTGAGTCCCATATGAGTTAGTAAATCCACACTTGCTCATCATGCTCCACCACACGCACAGTGCAGTGACCGTGGCCCACACACGCAGTGCAGGGGCCGTGGCCCACACGCGCAGTGCAGGGACCGTGGCCCACACGCGCAGTGCAGGGGCCGTGGCCCACACGCAGTGCAGGGGCCGTGGCCCACACGCGCAGTGCAGGGACCGTGGCCCACACGCACAGTACAGGGACCGTGGCCCACACGCGCAGTATAGGGACCGTGGCCCACATGCACAGTGCAGGGGCCGTGTCCCACACGCGCAGTGCAGGGACCGTGGCCCACAGGCACAGTGCAGGGGCCATGGCCCACACGCGCAGTGCAGGGGCCGTGGCCCACACGCAGTGCAGGGGCCGTGGCCCACACGCGCAGTGCAGGGGCCGTGGCCCACACGCGCAGTGCAGGGGCTGTGGCCCACACGCGCAGTGCAGTGACCATGGCCCACACGCACAGTGCAGGGGCCGTGGCCCCCATACGCAGTACAGGGACTGTGGCCCACACGCGCAGTGCAGGGGCTGTGGCCCACACGTGCAGTGCAGTGACCGTGGCCCACACGCGCAGTGCAGGGGCCGTGGCCCACACGCGCAGTGCAGGGGCCGTGGCCCACACGCGCAGTGCAGGGATCGTGGCCCACAGGCACAGTGCAGGGACCGTGGCCCACACGCGCAGTGCAGGGGCCGTGGCCCACACGCGCAGTGCAGGGACCGTGGCCCACAGGCGCAGTGCAGGGACCGTGGCCCACACACAGTGCAGGGGCCGTGGCCCACACGCACAGTGCAGGGACCGTGGCCTACACGCGCAGTATAGGGACCGTGGCCCACACACGCAGTGCAGGGGCCGTGGCCCACACGCAGTGCAGGGGCCGTGGCCCACACGCACAGTGCAGGGACCGTGGCCCACAGGCGCAGTGCAGGGGCCGTGGCCCACACACAGTGCAGGGGCCGTGGCCCACACGCGCAGTGCAGGGACTGTGGCCCACAGGCGCAGTGCAGGGACCATGGCCCATACACACAGTGCAGGGGCCGTGGCCCACACGCACAGTGCAGGGACCGTGGCCCACAGGTGCAGTGCAGGGACCGTGGCCTACACGCGCAGTGCAGGGGCCGTGGCCCACACGCGCAGTGCAGGGGCCGTGGCCCACACGCGCAGTGCAGGGACCATGGCCCATACACACAGTGCAGGGGCCGTGGCCCACACGCACAGTGCAGGGACCGTGGCCCACAGGTGCAGTGCAGGGACCGTGGCCTACACGCGCAGTGCAGGGGCCGTGGCCCACACGCGCAGTGCAGGGGCCGTGGCCCACACGCGCAGTGCAGGGACTGTGGCCCACACGCGCAGTGCAGGGACCGTGGCCTACACGCGCAGTATAGGGACCGTGGCCCACACGCACAGTGCAGGGGCCGTGGCCCCCATACGCAGTACAGGGACCGTGGCCCACACGCGCAGTGCAGGGACCATGGCCCATACACGCAGTGCAGGGGCCGTGGCTTCCCTGCGGGCTCTCAGGAAGCCTTAGAGATGTGGACACCAGTGAGGAGGTGGCTGTGATTTCTGCTCCTAGCCCCAGTGTGAGAGAGCAGAGGCTCACAGATTCCAAGACCTCCAGATGGAAATGGCCTCGGGAGCTGTGTTTGTCAGGTGCCGGCCAGGGCTCTGAAGAGCACAGGGAGGCTACAACCGGATGTGCACCGTTTCCAGTTTGGTGCCTGGACATGGCACCTCGATGTGGCCAGTTGGTTTGCGGTGCTGTTCTGAACTCCTATGATGCCAGCACGCACTGAAGCCATGCCTCACGGCAAGTTGCATCCATGCCCTGTGCTGCCCGTGAGCACTGGTGCACGGTGGAGGCGGTGGGGACAGGGCGGGGCTCGGAGTGGGGACAGAGGGCAGGGCTGGGAGGGGCCACAGCAGGAGCAGCAGGTAGCATCTCCCCCCAGGTTGAAGTGCACAGATCTGGCTCTGTGGTCTGTGTTGAGTGAGCACGTTGGACGCAGGTCTGGGTCCATCGTCTGTGTGATCAGAGCATGGTAGACACAGGTCTGCATCTGTGGTCTGTGTGGTGGGAGCATGGTGGGTGTAGGTGTGCATCCATTGGTCTATTGGTAGAAGCAGGTCTGCGTCTACGGTCTGTTGGTGGGAGCAGGGTAGGCCCAGTTCTGAGTCCATAGTCTGTGTGTTGGGAGCATGGTGGGAGTAGGTTTGTTTCTGTGGTCTGTTGGTGGGAGCGTGGTGGGCACAGGTCTGCATCCGTGGTCTGTTGGTAGGAGCATGGTGTATGCAGTTGTGGGTATCTGGTCTGTTGGTGGCAGTGTGGTAGGCACATCGGTGTTCTATGTGGTGGGAGCAGGGTGGGCACAGGTCTGGGTCTGTGGTCTGTGGTAGGAGCAGGGTGGGCACAGGTCTGGGTCTGTGGTCTGTGGTAGGAGCAGGGTGGGCACAGGTCTGCATCCATGGTCCATTGGTGGGAGCAGGGTGTGTGTAGTTCTGTGTCCGTGGTCTGTGGTAGGAGCAGGGTGGGCACAGGTCTGCATCCATGGTCTATTGGTGGGAGCAGGGTGTGTACAGGTCTGTGTCCGTGGTCTGTGGTGGGAGCAGGGTGGAGCAGTCCCCAGCAAGGACTGCCACAGCCAAGCCACACCACGCTTTCTCAAGGCACGGCCAGCGTTGCTTCCAGCCCCTCCTCATGCCCCCCTGGCACCTGCAGGTGCTCAGTGCAGGCCGCGTTTCACCCCCACACATCCTGCCAGAGCCGTCGATGTCTCTCCATTGCCCGTGGTCCCTGCTGCTGCGCACAGTGTTGGAGGGCGTGCGGACCAGGAGGGACGCCTGCACCATCAGTCAGGTGCGGTGTTGTCTGGTGATTCGGAAGCAAGGTGAGCTGAAGCTGTGGTGCAGCTTCCTCGAGGCCGGAGAGCTGGCTGGGCCGCTCCGCCCCTTCCTCCTGGGCCTGCATGGACTGCACTTCCGAATTCCTGTGTCAGCCTCACATTCCTCCCCTCGGCTCCTCGTGTCTGTGCCTGAGGGAGGGAAGCGGGGAGGTAGTGGGCGAGAGGAGGGTGTGGTCTGGCATCTGAGCAGAAAGCAGGGCCCTGTCCCGTGCCAGCCCCAACGCCGCGGCCATGCCTTGGCGACCGCCTTCCTGCAGGGACCCGGTGTGTGTTCCAGGTCCCGGCTGCTCCTCTCACATCCTTCCTTGTTCCCCTGTTTGTTTCCGTCTTGCTGTGACAAGGTCTTAAGGTGACACTGCGTATTTACTCGTGTCCTGGGTGCTGTCTGGGTAAGGTAGCTTCTGCCTGTGTTGTCAGTGTGCACTGCAGAGGGAAGCCAAGGCTGCCAGGTCCCCTGGTGCCCTGTGTGCCCTCTCTCTGCCGTGGGGAGGGTGTGTCCTCCCACACTCAGGGAGGATCGGGAGGGAGAGTTCTGCTTGGACATTTTCCCATCCACGTTCTCTTTCCTACTTCCCTCTTTTTGTTTTTTGTGGCATGAATCACCATCAGAGACGCAGGTTTGATTTATTTTGTTTGTCGGTTTTACCCTCATTAAGCTCCTTGGGAAGAGAGGTTGGTTTTCTTTGGGGACAGTGAAGCCCCAGTGCCCCCGGTGGAGGAGGCTGGCATCGCAGTGGGGGCTCCCAGCATGCAGGTTACAGGTGGTGGTGGGGGGGGGATCTTCCTCCTCCTGCAGGGTGCTGGTAAGAGCAAGGGATGAGCACGGGCGTGTTTAAACCGGGCAGGTTCTCCTCAGTGCAGCCTCATTCTGACTCCTCTTCGTGAAAACGAGAACGGTGAACCAGCAGCCATCGCAGGATCTGAATAACTGATAAACACATAGCTCGTACGTATGTTTGACGATGGCTTTATTGTCAAAACCGTAATTAAATGAGATAAAAATATAGGGATGAAATTGCCGGAGCAGCTTAAAGCCAACGTAAATAGCAGCTGCTCCTCATCTGGGGCTTCCCTTTATATTCAGAACGTTTGTTTTTGCCCTTAAAGATTCTTCACTGTGCAGCCAGCTCCACATTGGTGGCCCAGGAAATGCCTTGTCCCCAGAGGGGAAGAGGAAGCCGCCCTCCCTAAGCCCGTGATGAGGTAAACACTTCTGCCCCCGCACTGGCTTCCCCACAGCAGCTGCGGGAGGGGGCACGTCCATGGTCCTAGGCTCGCCTGGCATTTTCTGTGTGAGCCACCGGCCCCTGCTTTATTGGTTGAAAAACACAAACCAATAACTCCCCGGTGCTTGGGAGGCCAGCATTGTCTGTGAGCGTGGGTGTTGGGAGGTGCCGATGCCACGCACAGGCGCGTCTCCTGTCTTCCTGGGGGACATGACTGCAGGGTTAACTGTGCACGCCGCTAATTTCCCATGCGAGCAAGAAGTCAGAAGCCATCACTGTGTCCTCGGGCAGTGTCGCCATTGTCATTACAGCTGGCACATTCAGGAGAGTATGCCCTACCCAGATTTGTGATCCCAGGAGGTTAACACAGGATAAATGGCCCTGCGGGTGTTTAGCATAGCGGCTGACATGCTCGCTTCCCACGCTGCAGGGCCCGCGTTTGACGCCAGGCTGTGGCTCCTGCTCCACTTGCTGCCAGTGCAGATCTTCGCAGACAGCAGTGTTGGCTCAAGTCCTTGGGGTCCTTCCGCCCACGGGGTGACCTGGATTGAGGTGTTGGCTCCCAGCTCTGGCCCTGACTGGCTCCTGACTATTGTGTTCATTTAGGGAGTGAACCAGCTCTCTTTGTCTGTGTCTCTCCCTGTCTTTCAAATAGATAAATAATTTAGAAGAAGTAGAATTTGACAAAGTTTTAAGTGGCTCAGTTTCTCACTCTGCCACAGTTTTCCAAGACTTCTCATGTGGCTGGAAGGTCTTGGGTCTCTCGGCTGTGGTCATGGTCTGTGGCCCTGATGTCCCAGTTACTTTGCACTGGCCTCTTGACAGAGGTCCCCTCAGTTCTTTCCCTGAAAAACGCTCACCCCACAGTCCCTTTGCTGCACTCGCTTTGCCGTCCAGGACCGCCCCTTGGAGGAGGCTGGCATCACAGTGGGGGCCCCACGCGTCCATTCTGGTCATCCGTAGGGCGGAGGCAGAGCTGCTGAGGAACAACCCCGCCTGCAGAATGTTGTGTCTGTCAAAGCTACAGTGACCCCAAGTGTACCAGGTGCAGGAAACAGACCAGATGAAGAGCAGGCCTCATCTGTGAGTCCCTGACCGGCTCGTAACAGCCTGATCACAGCGGCCGTGCGTGGTGGCCCCTCGCGGCTGTGCCATCGAGACGTTCCCTGGGGCAGGCCAGTGTCACGTGCTCACTACACACCTGTCTGGGTGTATCTCCGAGCTTTCATTTTAAAAGCGGGGAGGGAGGCTGGCTCGATGGCATTGAGCACAGTTCTCCTGCACAGCACCCTAGCCACGGATCACACAAAGGAGGGTTGTAGCCAAGTTGCTGGAAAACTTTGTGCTGTGTGAATAAATACAAGAAAGTTTAGCTTCATTGGAAGGCTCACTGACCACAGCCTCAGCCTGTAACATGGGAGGCCGAGCAGAGCCGACAAGGACCAATCGAGTATAAAGTATGTGCCAGGCTGCAGCCTCCTGACACTGATCCGGCTCTGGCCACCACTGCCCTCTCTTTGGCCAGGGAGAGAAGGAAATAAATGAGAAGGCATGTATATGATCAAAGTAAATGTGGGTGATGAGTGATGGTTGCTACAATGACAGCATGAAAGAGGGTCTGTAAATAAGTAACCAGAGCCAGGGAGACCTTGACGTGGGAAGAGCACACGGGGACCCTGTGCGTCGATGGAGCAGAGAGAAGTCACTGTGGGTCACACGGGGACACTGTGTGGTGAGGGGACAGGGAGAGGTCTCCGTGGGAGCACACGGGTACGCTGTGTGATGATGGGGCAGGGAGAGGTCTCCATGGGAGCACACAGGGACCCTGTGTGGTGAGGGGACAGGGAGAGGTCTCCATGGGAGCACATGGGGACCCTGTGCTGACGAGGGGACAGGGAGAGGTCTCCGTGGGAGCACACGGGGACCCTGGGCTGACAAGGGGACAGGGAGAGGTCTCTGTGGGAGCACACGAGGACCCTGTGTGATGATGGGGCAGGGAGAAGTCTCCATGGGAGCACACGGGGACGCTGTGTGACGATGGGGCAGGGAGAGGTCTCCATGGTAGCACACAGGGATGCTATGTGACGAGGGGGCAGGGAGAGGTCTCTGTGGGAGCACACGGGGATGCTGTGTGGTGAGGGGACAGGGAGAGGTCTCTGTGGGAGCACACGGGGACGCTGTGTGGTGAGGGGACAGGGAGAGGTCTCTGTGGGAGCACACGGGGACGCTGTGTGATGATGGGACAGGCAGTGGTCTCCGTGGGAGCACACGGGGATGCTGTGTGATGATGGGGCAGGGAGAGGTCTCTGTGGGAGCACACGGGGACCCTGTGTGACCATGGGGCAGGGAGAGGTCTCTGTGGGAGTACACGGGGACCCTGTGTGATGATGGGGCAGGGAGAGGTCTCTGTGGGAGCACACGGGGACCCTGTGTGATGATGGGACAGGCAGTGGTCTCCATGGGAGCACACGGGGACCCTGTGTGATGATGGGGCAGGGAGAGGTCTCTGTGGGAGCACACGGGGACGCTGTGTGGTGAGGGGACAGGGAGAGGTCTCTGTGGGAGCACACGGGGACGCTGTGTGATGATGGGACAGGCAGTGGTCTCCGTGGGAGCACACGGGGATGCTGTGTGATGATGGGGCAGGGAGAGGTCTCTGTGGGAGCACACGGGGACCCTGTGTGACCATGGGGCAGGGAGAGGTCTCTGTGGGAGTACACGGGGACCCTGTGTGATGATGGGGCAGGGAGAGGTCTCTGTGGGAGCACACGGGGACCCTATTTGAGGATGGGGCAGGGAGAGGTCTCTGTGGGAGCACACGGGGATGCTGTGTGATGATGGGGCAGGGAGAGGTCTCTGTGGGAGCACACGGGGACCCTGTGTGACCATGGGGCAGGGAGAGGTCTCTGTGGGAGTACACGGGGACCCTGTGTGACCATGGGGCAGGGAGAGGTCTCTGTGGGAGCACACGGGGACCCTGTGTGATGATGGGGCAGGGAGAGGTCTCTGTGGGAGCACACGGGGACACTGTGTGATGATGGGGCAGGGAGAGGTCTCTGTGGGAGCACACGGGGACCCTGTGTGACCATGGGACAGGGAGAGGTCTCCATGGGAGCACACAGGGATGCTGTGTGAAGGCCACGTATGGTTACTGCTGAATGAGCAGGTTCGGTGCAGAGGCCAGGGCGTCAGCTGGTGATGGCAGAGGCCAGGCCCCGGTGGCTTTGGCGGTGCTCCAAGAAGACCTCCTGTGCATTCTCAGCTCCACGAAGCAAGTGCTCTGCTACGGCTATTTATGCGGTGCAGTGAGAAGCCAGAGGCAGAGACGGTGGGGCTGCCTGGTGGTTCGCACCCGAGTCAGGTGATGCACAGAAAGCGGCGAGCTCCTGCAGAGCAAACGCTGGTGATAACAGCTGTGTATCAGGACACCTGTCTCCAAGGGAGAGCGACGTTGTTTCCAAGGCCGTGTCTCCCTGATCCTACTAACCTCACGCGTGGGAGGGGCTCGTTTTTATGGAGCTCACAGGGAGATGGGTACATTTTAAATGGAGCTGTTCGCTGGCTTGCTAAGCAGCACAAAGGTCTAGATAAAGTAGAGTGTGCCAGAGAAATGCGGAGAAGGAAGGAGCCGGAATGAGGCATAAACGTAGCTTTCAGGAAGGCCGTGCCCCATTTCTCATAAGGTCGGGAGAGTAACAGTCGACGGGGAAAAGTGTGCGAGCCTCAGGAGTCCCCCGCGGATCAGGAGGTGGGGCTCGTTCCTGTTGCTGAACTCAGTGTGGGGACTCCCGGGTCACGGAGCCCTGGGTTCCGGTCTGGACTCTTCACAGTCTGCGTCTGCGACCTCGGATGGCGACTTTGCTCTCTGTAAGACAGGCTCTGTGACATGACCTCCTCACAGAGTTGTTGAGGAGGGCGAGTGAAGAAATGGGTGACAGAGCCTGTGTTCTCCCGTAAGTAGTTGGAACGGGTCGTAAGGGGCTGGTGTTGTGGTACAGTGGGTGAAGCCACTGCTTGCAATACCAGCATCCCGTGTTGAGTGCTGGTTCCAGTCCCAGATGCTCCGTGATCCAGATTCCTGCTCATGAGCTTGTGCCCCCTGCACCCACGTGTGAGGCCAGCACTGAGCTCCTGGCTCCTGGCTTCAGTCTGGCTCAGCCCTGACTCTTGTAGCCCTTTGGGGGCTGAACCAGTGGATGGGAGATCTCCCTCTCCCTCTCCCTCTCCCTCTCCCTCTCCCTCTCCCTCTCCCTCTCCCTCTCCTCTCTTTCTCTCTTTCACTCTTTCTCTCTTTCTCTCTCTCTCTCTTTCTCTCTCTCTCTCTTTCTCTCTCTCTCTCTTTCTATCTCTCTCTCTTTCTCTCTCTTTCTCCTCCCCCTGCCCCAATTCTCCCTGTCCCGCTGCCTTTGAAATAAGTGAATCTTACAAGTTGTTACATAGACAGCAGAGACTGTAGCAGCGTCCTGAACAGGTGACATTGATTTTCCTATTTTTACTCCTTGCCCCAGTTTGGTTCCTGGAATCAGAGAGCGATGCCGCCATGAGGGCGAGTGGCACCTCCAGCTGTGCCCAGTGTTTATGCTGACCATGGGCAGATGCGCCCTGGCAGTCTCCACACCCTTTTTCTCATGCCATTTTTAAGTCACTAGTCCTTAACCCTTCTCAGCCCTGACTTGAGTTCCATGCTGCTTCTCAGGTGAGATTTCCCTGTGTTCCTTTTTCAGTATTCGACACTCACGTTTGGTGGCTCCCTGCTCTTATTTGCTAAGTGGAAGTAGACTGGGTTAATTCCCTCTTCACTGAAAGTAAGTAGTGGCAGGGGCGTGGCTCTGAAGACACTCTGGCCGAGAATGGCCTCTAGGATGGCAGATGGCATCAGAGTTGCTGATGGCCGTCAGGGTGAGAGGCAGCCTGGACAGTGGAACAGCGATGCCGTGCGGTGGGGTCAGGACCTGCGCGAGCCCAGATGCCGCTGTCTCACTCCTCTTCCTTAGAAATGCGAACGTCCCAAGGATTTTCATAGTGGCCATGGCAGCAGCGTTGGGGATTAGGAGAGAAAAAGATTGGAAGCCCTTTTTGCAAATGAGCCGTTTGCAGATTGAGAGTACATTAACTCGGGAGTATCACTAAGGCTTTTGTTACCTAATGAGAGATAACGCGGAAAGAGATTCACCATCAAACCAACACCTGCCGCGAGCCGTGGGTACCTTCCTCCTCACTGCCAGCACGGGGACAGTGGGGTCGCGTTTTCAGAATATCCATAGTTCTGCTGCTGTTGTTACTTAGTGGGTAGAGAGGGAAAAGGGTCGACATCAATACTTGGCACAAAACAGTTCAAACGTTTTTACTCGATATTGGAGGAGCAAACAGGAAAGATGGTTGGCATAAAACAATAAGCTGCCGTTGTGCACCTCCTCCAGTATCTGATGATTTTAGAAGAGACGGACACAAGGGATTTCCATTTATGTTCATCTTGTTTTCACTCAATTCACAACATAGACGTCTAAAACTTCAGGCTTCACGAGTAAATTTACATAGTATTGTAATACTTAATCTGTGATTTATGCTTGAAATATCATATTTTATATCTCTTTAAGGAATGTAAGCATTTGCATCACTGGTTTATGAAAATGGTATTTTTGGGCTTTATTTGAAAAGGTAACAGACTGGCTTCCCCCACACAGAGCCCCCTGTGGCCCCGGGATCGGGTGTCGCAGCTCTGTAAGTCTCGTCAAGAGTACGGCCCCACACTGGGACGGATCCGGCAGCTGGCTCACTGAGAATGGCAGAGGAGGGTGACTGTATGTCGGACGAGCGTTTTTGGCCATGGTGGGATTGACCAGACTCCACCGGGGTTAGCTCATCTTCGGGAAAATGTGGCCCCAGCTTGTCCCCAGGGAGCCAGTTTCTAAGGATTTTGCCTGGGATGCTGTTACAGTGGCGGCACAAGTGTTGGCAGTGCACCGTGTGGGCCAGGAGGAAGGCTGAGAGCTCCGTGTGCTCAGAGAGCCCTGTGAGGTAGGGGTAATTGTGCAGGCCTTAGAGACGAGTTGAGGGCGTGTGAGTGATGCACCCACAGCACGCGGCCCTGAGAGAGGGCACTGGGTCCTTCCGGCTCCTGGACTCGGTGGAAAGCTGTGGAGCACCTCTCACTCCGGCTGTGAGCCCTGGCGCAAGGAGCTCCAGGCAACCGTGCCACGCTCGCTAACAGTCTCTGCCTTCTTCCCGCGTGGAAGGATCTGAAAACCCATGGCTTCGTCACTCAGAAGGTCCAGTGGATTGAGGTCCGCTTGCTCTGCAGCCCAAGTAACCGCACGCATGGGCAGCAACGTCCACCGGGACGCACGCTCAGGGGCGTGCAGCAGAGTGAAGACACCAGGTCAAGTGTGCGAATGCTAGTGGATCTTCAGAGCTGCTCCCCAGTGATGCCTCTTTCCTTTTATGAACGGTGCAGTCGTCATTATGGAGATCATCTTCATAACCGATGTGTGGCTTGGCCGTTTTCCAGGTTGATATTGATTTCCTTATTGATTGTTTCTTTCAAATTGGAGGAAGCGATAACAACGGGAAGTGGTGCGGACCATCTCTGGCCCAGGCCTCTGAGTGAGAATTCATAGAACCGAGGTTTGTCCAAGTGGGGAAAGTGAGTTGGCATTTTTTATGTGCACTAAGTAACACGAGCAGTCAAGAATACATGGTTTTCTGTATCGTTTCCCCTTTCCTTTCTCTCTCTCCTGTCTGTGACTTTGACCGAGCTGTGATGTGTTCCGTCGCCTTACTGACCTTTCTGACCGTTTTCAAACTCCCTTCCTCTGGGTGCGGCTCTTCCTGTCTGCATGTGGAGTCCAGTCCTTTCATGATGAGTCCAGTCCTTCAATGATGAGTCCAGTCCTTCAATGACGGCCTAAATAAATTACTCTTTCTTATTTATCGTTACCATGTTTCAAAACATATCCTAACGCCTCCTGATTTTATTCTCTCTAGACTGCATCCAGGTATCTATTACCCACTGCAGTTTCCCCGGCTCTAAACATGTCATAACTCTCCAGGCAGGGCCTGCACAGAGGCTTCCCTCCCTCTGATTTACCCTGTGGTCTGGATTCCAAACATTTTCCTTTATTGCGGCTTTTCATTATTGATCACCTGGCACAGCTTTAAGGCCTTTATGCGCTTGGACTCCCCCAGGAGTTCAGCCGCTGAATCTCTCACGGAGCCGGGAGGTCCCAGGACTGTAACAATGAGGGCACTTCAGAACATCGAGGGGAAATGGAATTAAAAGATAAGTTTATGCTGGTGCAAAATAATGAGATCATGTCCAGTTTGTTTTTTTCATATCTTTTTCGTATTTCAGCTAAGCGTGGATCAGATCAGTGAGCTAACAAATGCCGGATTGTACATTCCAGTCTGTCTCATAATGAAATGCGGGTGTACCGTTCCACGGGAGAATAAAGGACACTGTTTTCATAGAAGGATACGGTATCTGCCACAACACCGAGCCTGCCTCAGCGCGTGGTTGTGGGGAAATCGTATAAAATACCGGTGAAGGAACCGACACTGAAAAGTAGGGCTGTGTATTTCAAGTCTCCCCAGCCCATGATAAAGAACTGTTCACAGTCTAGAACGAGCTGCTCTGAGAAACCGCGGCCCATGGGTACCATTCCTTACCACACGTCTACATTGTGCATCAGCTGTCTCTGTAACCACCAATGACAGCAGCCAAAGGCTGCACCACCCACGGGCGCTTGTTGGCCACCAGCCTGCTGCTCCGAGGAGCTGCTCCTGGTCATTTCTCCCTGCTCGTCTTCCTGCGTCTTATGTGTAAAACCCCAGCCGCAAGCGCTGGACCGCAGGGAAAGGCAGGGGTAAGTGCTGGACGCAGTGCACCCATCCATCACCTTGTGGGTTGAGATGTGGGCGTCCTCTGGGTGTTCACGAGTGTACAGTCCTTTCAGACCAGCTTGTTGGGTGCCCTGGGCGTCAGATACGGGGCTGAGATGTGATTGTGTGCTCACTTCACTGCGTGTGGGGAGCCATGGGTTCTGGAGCTGCCCAGCACAGCACCGTTGCAAACAGGCCCGAGCCTGTGCCCTGGTCTGGCTCTGGCCGCGGCCTTGCTGGGTAAGGGAGGTGTTGAACTTCTCGGAGCTTCAGTGACTTAGAACTTGGGGATTCAGGCTGTGATGGAGCCAAGTGAGGCTGTGTAAGAACAGTGTTTAACACCTGTGAGCCCAGTACAGCCTGCAGGAGAGTGACACTGCTGCTGTGAGTGTGACAGTCCCGGTGACGGTGTTCACCGTCTGGTGTTCTGACGATCTCATGCCTGCCGCTGCTGATGGGGACCCAGACGCCGAGGCTCTGAGGGTAAAATGACTCGAAATACAATAATACATGGGCAAGTGTTACTGCTCAGAGGTCAGCCAAGAGTGCACAAAGCTCACAGAACACCCATTCATACACACGGTGCTTTGACCTGGAAAATTGTCACATTGCGAGCAGTTAGAGTATGGGCAGCTGTGTCTGGAGAGATCGGTCTCGGACCTGTAATCTTTCCCTAAACGTGTATGTGGATCCTGCATCATCTCCCGTTTACTCTGCAGTGTATTTGCTTTTCAGAACACTGTTATGTTCTAAGATTTATTTATCAGTCTGAAAGGCAGAGGCAGAGGCAGAGAGAGAGAGGTCTTCCACCCACTGGTTCACTCCCCAGACAGTTGCAATGGCTAAAACCACACCAATCTGAAGCCAGGAGCTTCTTCCAGGCCCTCACACAGGCACAAAGGCCCAAGCACTTGGGCCATCCTCCACTGCCCTCCCAGGCCAAAGCAGAGAGCTGGACTGGAAGAGGAGCAGCTGGTACCCCTATGGGATGCTGGCACTGCAGGCAGTGGTCCCAACCTTTATGCCACAGCACTGGCCCCCAGAACACTTTTTAATAGGCTGGTTGGGCTGTGATTTGCCCCTGCCCTGTGGCTCTGCCCAGTGGACAGAACAAATGCATAGTAAGCATCAGTCTCGTACCAACAAAGGCCTTGGTTGGCCTCATCTCTGTCAAATATTATCTCACTTACACCTTTGCACGTGACTCTTATATTAAAACAAATCATGATTCTTCTTTGTAATCATGATATGAAAGTAAGACTTGACCCAGGCCAGGACATCTGATGGAGGCCGAGACGGTTCTCAGACTCAGACATAGCCTCCTGCTCGCTGTGCAGAGATTGGATCCATTTCAGTTAACTACCAAGAGATGTTGTTACATTATCTCCTCATATACTGGTGTATAGTGTCCTGGACGAGGGCTGCCCTAGTCCTGGAGAGGGAGTGATTCCAGGAACCAGCAGGGCCGAGGCAGGATCCGTGTCTTTAAGCTCAGGAAGCGAGTTCAGAGTCACCGCGCAGCTCCTCACTTACTCGCCTGTTTCTTAAATTCTCCCTGCAGTCGGGACCTAGGCTGGTTTCCCTGTAGGACATTTGACCTCTGTTATCTCTTGGCTTTTGATTTCTCAGGCAACTCTGGAAGCTGGGTGGTGTCTGTGTACAAAACAGTAGACAGCCTGCTCCAAGAGTGTGTGTGCCAGCGTGACAATTCAAACAGATTCAGTGTCACTTTTAGGGATAATAGTCGAAGATACGAATTCTGTAAGAAAATTCTGAAATCTCTGGTTTAATTCCTTCTGATGACATCTCAGACCGTATCCTTAGAGAAGAAAAATACCATGTTCCACTCTTATCTGATGCCTGGCGAATGAAAAAGAGTCCATTACATTAGAAACACAGTGGACCTCCCAGCCCTGTGTTCTGAGCCTGTGCCCTTCGTGTGCCCTTCGCACACCTGGCCCGTGGCCGCCTCCTGCTTGTCCTGACCCAGTGGGGGGCACCTGTCAGCTCTGCCTCTCAGACGCGGCCCCCCACCCCGCACACGCTCTGTCCTCACTGTTCGCGGCCTGAGCCTGACACTCCCTGGAATTCGTAGTCGTGTGTTAAGTGATGAAAACAATCATGCACATTCAGACGATACAGCCGTCACTTTTTTATTATCCCGAGTGTCCCACTTTGCGCCTGCCGGAAGTGTGTGCTGTTTGACCTCCCCTGCCCGCTTACATCACTCTGCCTGTTGCAGCTCTGGGCGGATTATCACGCAGTCTCAAGAGCAAGGAAACACTAGTCTGAGTGGCACTCAGCTCGAAATTGACGTTAAGGTCCCATGAGACGACGCCCGTGGCCCTCACTAGAGTATCCAGCGTGGAGGCGGTAGCCAGACGGAGCGTGCACTGTCTCTTCAGTGGGGGCAGCCAGACGGAGTGTGCACAGCACTCAGGAGCTGCAGTCGTCCCCACGTTCAGTATGCGGTTATTGAACAAAACATAAATGAAACGTCACTTAAAGCAGCCCTTATTGAGAGGCGTTCCGTCTGGGAGGTGGGAGAAGAGGTGGTTTTTATACAATAATGCATCTGTAAGTTTACTAGACGTGTTTCTTCTATTAACTCCTTTTTTATTGGCAGCTGCTGTTTACAGACTCCAGCTCCGATCTTTGGCGTTGTCAGTGTAGTCTCGCTAATCAGACCTGATTTTCTTGAAGGAAGGGAATGTCTTCCCCAAAAGAACCAGGGACAGTTCTTTCTAGATAGTTAAAAACGCGTAGGATTTTAAAAATGGTTCTACATTCTCGATGTGTGTATCTGTGGCGATGTCACGCGTGGGAGAGGGACACGGTGCTCTGAAGCGGAGGGAACAGGAACCGCCCGTCTCACGGTGGTCTGGGAGGTGTCAGGAAGCCGGCAACGCCTCCTGATTCTGCTGTTCTATGCCGGAGACGTCTTGGGGAAATCACTTCTCCACGTTTAAACCTCAGTTTCGTCACCTACGGCTACACCATCCCATAGAATTTTCCGGAATTTGGAAATGTTCTGTGTGCTGTCCCCCGTGGTGGCCCCTGAGACATGGCCAGTGTGTCTGAGGAAATGGATCCCACCTTTCTGTCGTCCTAACAGTGTACACCTGGAGAGATGCCTGCGACCGCGGCTGTGCCATGGGCGCTATCTGTCGGGGGCACGCGGCACGGGAGGACGGCGTCCGAGCACCCTCGTGGGCACAGACGCTGTACGGGATATTTCCGCATATTTGAGTTTAAAGACGTTTTCTCTTCTTTCTTCCCCAGACCTGGAGAACTTCAGGACACGAACGAGAAGCACGGTGTCGGTCCGCCGAGGTCAGGGGATGGTCCTGCTGTGTGGGCCGCCGCCCCACTCTGGAGGTACGCTGGCCCTGGGCTGCTCGCCCCGCCCACTGCCGTCACGTGTGCTGAGAGCACGGGGTCCTGTAGAGAGTCCCAAAGCCCATCCGTGCCCGGGAAGAGCCCGTGTGAGCGCTCGCCTCAGGACAGGAGAACGCTGGGGCGTGCGAGTGCTCCAGCCTGCTGTCGACTGCCTGGCCGCGGGTGGGATACCACGGCCATCACAGTCCTGGCTCCAGGGAAAGCAGCGTCACCATGCTGCCGGAGCTTGTCACACGTGAGGGGCAGCAGGCGGGGGCCCTGCCCTGGTTCACGACCTTGCTGGTCTGGGGAGGGACCTCTGAGCCTTCCCACGCAGATCACTTGTGATACCTGTGTGTGGGCGCTTCTGCTCCACTGTCCAGTTCTCCAGCTCACTGGACACCTGCTAGGTGTCCAGAGGTTGGATCCCACTTACTACCAGCTAGCTGTCCAGAGGTTGGATCCCGCTTACTACCATCTAGGTGTCCAGAGGTTGGATCCCGCTTACTACCATCTAGGTGTCCAGAGGTTGGATCCTGCTAACTACCGTCTAGGTGTCCAGAGGTTGGATCCTGCTTACTTCAGCTAGGTGTCCAGAGGTTGGATCCTGCTAACTACCATCTAGGTGTCCAGAGGTTGGATCCTGCTAACTACCCCACAACAGCAAACGCTCAGCCTGTCACCAAGGCCCTGACCCCCAGAACTTCTGACGAACCAGTGGCAGCCCGAGAGTTCCCACAATGCCCTCCTAGGGTCCAGTGCTTTGCTGAGTGGCTCACAGAACTCAGGGGGAGTTCACTTGCTGCTCTGGTTTGTCCACAAAGGACAAAGAGTGGGCGTGTGTGGGCAGCCAGAGGACGAGCTCTGATGTGTGAGATCAGATGGGCCTGAGCCAGGACCTCTGTCCCCTGGAGCTCTGTGCATTCACCAACCAGAGGCTCTCCTGCCCCACCGTTTAAGGGTTATGGGGGAGCCCCATCGTGCACGCTGAGTCATGCAGTAGCTTCGTGATGGACAGGTGGGTAAACTGCACTCTTGGGAGGTCGGTCTGAGTTTAGTTTGAGATCTGCTGTCTCTGTTACTGCCTCGTTTTCTCTTTGGCTTTGTATGCAGTTAAAAGAGCGACCTTTCTGGAATCTGGCAAACACCTTGTTAACTGCCCCTTTCCCATCCCAAGCCTCGGCTGAGAGGCCCAGCAGAAAGTAGCCATTGGTAAGATAGCTGAAAGGACCCCTCCCTCCCCCAGTACTGCCCACAGGGCAGCTGGAAGAGCCAGGGGACGCCACGGCCGCGGCGTTGCTAGGACTTGTGGCCATTGAGGACTGGCAGAGCATCCGAGTCTGGTCTCAGGGGTTTGGGTTTGTCTCAGTCAGGAGGAGTTTCTTTGCCTTCAAGTGAGTGTCAAAAGCACTAAACGTGGCGAACAGCATGGGGCACCCAGGCCTGGGTGTGGTTCACGTCCTGATCCGATTTGGACAAGGCAGAGTGAAGTTGTGCGTGCCCCACCCTGCTTGGTGTGAAGTGAGGAGATGGTGGGTGCCTCCGAGCCCGACATTGCCTGACTGTCGCTCAGCAGAGGCCAAGCGCCTGACTGATCTGGGACGCCGGCGCTGTCGAAGGCCTCTCCTCTTGGGGCGCAGGAGGGCTTGGGGCACAGGTGACCCCGTAACAACAGACACACACGTGCATTCTGCGGTTCTCACGGAACAGCACGTCTCGTTTCACGGGAGTCTGAGAAGTGCAGCTGGGAAACTTCGTTTATTTCTGCTACCTCTGCCTCCCCTCCTGCGGCTCCTGTCGCCTGCCTGCTGTGTGGAATGCACCCTGTGGGGACGCCTTTCCAGCAAGGCCAGGGCTCCCCAGGGCAGTTCCCTCTCTGGGAAAAGTGGAACCCGGGCAGTGGTGCTGAGCTGCCACCCGGGCACTTGGCTGCTGTGCGTTCCCCAGGGGAACGAGTGACGTCCACCGTGGTGCGTCGTCTGCTGGCAGCAGTCAGGCTCTGAAACCCGGCCCCGTGGGCTGACTCCCATCCAGACAGTCTCGGCGGGGACAACAGGGATGAGTATTCTCCTCATGGGCTCTCAGAGACCACGTGAGCCAGGCAGGCGGGGCCGGGACAGGGTGCAGGGGAGCGGCTCGGACACCCGCCTTCGGGGCCGTGGCATCCCTGCTGCTGGGGTGCAGCCCCTCCCCATTGCTGCGAACACTCCTGTGTGGGCTGCACAGCAGTGCTTCTCTCTCGGCTTCTCGGCGCTCTGTGTCCCCTCAGCCTGGCGAAGTGGCCGAGAGCTGCTGGACACACTGCACGTTTAGACCCAGCATATGGTGTCCCGGTTTCAACTGTGACAGGTCCTGCCGAGGAAAGCAAACGCATCCGCGTGGGCCGAGGCGCGGCCTCAGAGCTGCCGTGGGGTGGCTGCCGGTCCCCTCCGGGAGCCGTGGGGTTTCGGGACTTCTCTTGGCACAGAGATGAGCAGCTAGTATGCTTTGTCAGGAGCGTTTTTGGCCAGCGGGTTTGCAGGCCCCGCCAGTCCCTGTGAACAGCGTGTCGGCTGTCTCCTGGCTTAGAGGCGTGAATTTAGGGGGATGAAGTTGTCGATGCAAACGTCGGAGTGGAAACCACTCCAGTGGGCTCTGCCGGTCACTCGGGCACCTTCAGGTTAGAAACAAAAACAGTTGGGGTGCGGAATGTTTCTTCGCCTTCTGCCAACTCCAGGGTCATTAGCCGCCAGGAGCTCTGGGCCGTCAGTCAAGCTCTGCTTAGGTCGGAATGGAACTGAGGTGCTTGGAGAGTCTTCCTTCCAGTGGGCCAAAGAGGGCGTGTTACCCGTGGCCACATCCTTCCCAGCCACCGTTGTGTCACCCCGGTCCTCGCCACTCCATGGCGGCCCCCACATTGACAGGGGCCTCACCTGGGGGTTTGCTAAGGAGGAAGAACCTGAGGCCCCACCAGGACCCCCACTGAAGCAGAACTCAGATTGTAGCAACACCGCTAGGGGCCATGCACGTGTGAGATGTGAGGAGTGCGGGCTGCCGGGTTGTGCACAGATGAGGTGTGAGGAGTGCGGGCCGCAGGGGCTGTGCACATGGGAGGTGTGAGGAGCGCGGGCCGCAGGGGCCGTGCACAGGTGAGATGTGAGGAGTGTGGGCTCCAGGGTTGTGCACAGGTGAGGTGTGAGGAGTGTGGGCTCCAGGGTTGTGCCAATGGCAGGTGTGAGGAGTGCGGGCTGCAGGGTTGTGCACAGATGAGGTGTGAGGAGTGCGGGCCGCAGGGGCTGTGCACATGGGAGGTGTGAGGAGCGCGGGCCGCAGGGGCCGTGCACAGGTGAGATGTGAGGAGTGTGGGCTGCAGGGTTGTGCACATGGGAGGTGTGAGGAGCGCGGGCCGCAGGGGCCGTGCACAGGTGAGATGTGAGGAGTGTGGGCTGCAGGGTTGTGCACATGGGAGGTGTGAGGAGCGCGGGCTGAAAGGTTGTGCACGTAGGAGGTGTGAGGAGCGTGGACTGCAGGGTTGTGCACATGTGAGGTGTGAGGAGTGCGGGCTGCAGGGTTGTGCACATGGGAGGTGTGAGGAGTGCGGGCCACAGGGGCCGTGCACATGGGAGATGTGAGGAGCGCGGGCCGCAAGGGCCGTGCACATGGCAGGTGTGAGGAGCGCGGGCCGCAGGGGCCGTGCACAGATGAGGTGTGAGGAGTGTGGGCTGCAGGGTTGTGCACATGGGAGGTGTGAGGAGCGCAGGCCACAAGGGCCGTGCACATGGGAGGTGTGAGGAGCGCGGGCCACAGGGGCTGTGCACACAGCAGGTGTGAGGAGCGCGGGCCGCAGGGGCCGTGCACATGGCAGGTGTGAGGAGCGCAGGCTGCAGGGTTGTGCACAGGTGAGGTGTGAGAAGCGCAGGCCACAGGGGCCGTGCACATGGGAGGTGTGAGGAGCGTGCGCCGCAGGGGCCGTGCACAGGTGAGGTGTGAGGAGTGCGGGCCGCAGGGTTGTGCACATGGGAGGAGTGAGGAGCGTGGGCTGCAGGGTTGTGCACATGGGAGGTGTGAGGAGTGCGGGCCACAGGGGCCGTGCACAGGTGAGGTGTGAGGAGTGTGGGCTCCAGGGTTGTGCACATGGGAGGTGTGAGGAGCGCAGGCTGAAAGGTTGTGTACAGGTGAGGTGTGAGGAGCGTGGGCTGCAGGGTTGTGCACATGGGAGGAGTGAGGAGTGTGGGCCACAGGAGCCATTCACATGGGAGTTGTGAGGAGTGCGGGATGCAGGGTTGTGCACACCTCTCCTCTGGTAGGCAGTGGGCGGCAGCCAGAAAGCCAACCCCCGTCCACTTGTGAAAGCCATGCCCATCCCACCTTCCCCATGGCTGTTCCCGTACCCCTGGGGTGGGGTCCCTGACACTGTGGTCTTGAGGCCTGGCTGACTCTGGGGCTGCACCAGGTTGAAAAGCCACTCGCTCTGATTGTCCAGCCCACTCCACCCGACGACCAGGCCTGATCACACCTTGGGTTGAGCATGTGTCCTTAGGAATTCAAAATAACTCAGGCTTACCTTCAAGTCCATGCGTCTCTGTGGTTGCATGTAAGGAACGGACGACCGAGACACGTCTGGCTGCTCTCCGGTGCTGGTGTTCCCAAGTCTCAGCTCGCGTCTGGCCAGCCCCTCCCGCGATATCACGAGCGGAAATGGGCTTCCCAGGGCATGAGAAGTAGAAAACCTGCTGGTCCTCATGGACCTCAGATGCTGTGACGCAGCACTGGGCCCGTCACAGTTGGATCCCGTCCACAGGGCCGGGCCCCAAGCACTAGCAGCGGTGTCTGAGCGTTCCTTAGGCAGCGACAGTGCAGTTGATGTTATGTGTCTTCCGGTGCTCACAGCCGTCCTACAGGTTCTCACAGACAAGGAGATGGGAGCAGAGACCACGCAAGGCTCAGGCTAATCAGCGGCAGGGCTGGGTGACTGTGGCCCAGGACACCCCGCCTTTGCACACAGCGGACAACGGTGGCGGTGCTCACAGCGCTCGGTGCCCGTGCTTCCTGGGGCCTCTGCAGGCCAACTCAACTCGAACTCCCTGCAGGTGGTGGTTTTACGGCTTCGCAGATCGTGCTAGAAGCAGCCCAGGAGGAGGGTGTGTGGTCCTGCCCTCCAGAGTCCGTAGCTCTGGTCCCTGCAAAGCCTCTCTCTCTGTAGTTCCCTGCAGGTTCTGTAAATCGCCTTTGTTCGGAACATACCCATGCTGGCTCTGAGAAGCTTAGGCGACTCGGCCTCCCCGCAGCCTGGTTATCCCAGCTGGGCCGTCTTGTACTTGCTGAAGGACACAGGGAGAGAGAGGAGGACACGCACTGCCTGTCCTGGCTGCCCTGCTAACCCGCCGTGCGGCGCTGGCTGGTTATGTAACTTCTCGGGGCCCTGCAGTGTCTCCTCCCACACCTGCGCCTTCAGCATCAGTGTCACCTTGAGAGCCAGAATGGCCCGTTTCTTTCTTAGTGCAAACCATGCTGACAGGTCACTGAGCCAGGACTAATCTTGCTGTGCTGGAGTCTCGCATCCACTGTGCTCAGAATAATCTTCAAGACGTGCACACGCTGGGCAAGCCGCCAGCTCTGTCTGATGCCCCAGTCCATGCCCTGTTTCCGTGCCCTCCCCGAGCTGGCGCTCAGGCCTCCAGCTCTGTGTAACCTTAGGTTTTCAAGTGTGTCCTTGTCTGCACCAAATACGACCCACGTCCTTACAGTCTGGACACCTGCTGGTTGCTACCCTCACATGTCACCCCCCACACAAACTGGATCCCATTTCAACCCCACTCCTAGTCCCCAAACGTAACGTGATAGCCTCTGGATTCTAGCTACGGCTGAGATCTCCCCCTTGCAGCTGCTGGGCCCCCACCTGCCCTGCCAGACCCCCTCGGGTGTTGCCGTCGGCCTGGCTGGGCCCTGTGGTTGCACCACCGGCCGCGCTCCTCAAGAAGCGGCCTGTTGCCTGCTCTCCCGGCCTTGCCGCCACCCCCCACCCCCAGCCTCCCAGGGGAAGCCTGCAGACCTCTCTCAGCACGAAGGCAGCGCAGTGCAGTGACCCGTGCCCGGCAGACGCCAGCCGCGTGTCACGTGCGAGGAGACAACATTGTCAGTGTGGCGGCAATCAGATCTGAGCATTGCTGATTGTATTAATTAGAGGTGGTTTGATTGTTTTCATTTACCTAAGCTTGAGATCAGAGCTAAATCGCATATATGATTCTTCATGTATATTCATGAAATATAAATTTTTCAGATTTGCTGCCCACGAGGTTTCCTGTGGAACTGTTAGGAGCACAGAGCTGCTCTGGCCTAGTGGCTGTACTGCACTGCTCACTTAGCCCGCCTCCCAGCATTGGAAAGTTGCTGGCAAGGACTCCCCTAACGGCTGAGGCCAATTCTACGAGTCCTCTTCTCAGAGGCCAAACCCAGAGTCCTTGTTCCCGTTGGCGTTTTCTGCCCAGTGTGGCCGGCGGTGCCTGGGCTCCACGTTGTTTCCTTAAAGAAACAGCATTTAGGAGGGGCTAGGCTTTCAACCTAATACTGAGAAAACACTGAGGGTTGTCGTGTTTTTAAAGAAATAACGCATGAAAGAACGTTGTCTTTGGTGAGACTGCAGATGGCGTGGAGCTGGCCACGCACCAGTTAACCCTCGTGGAGGGCGGTAAGGGTCCCGCTCGAGTGTCGTGCTGCGATCTGTCTCTGTGCGCTCCTTGAAGGGACGGGATTGAAGGAGCTCCCGAGGGTGAAGATGTGGCGTGGACTCTGGGGGGTGGGGGCAGGCGCTCAGAGGTGGACCCGGTGTTGTGTTTATTTTATTGTGTAGGGCTGTTCGTGCTGTTTGTTTGCTTCTCTGCGTAAGTCAGGAAGCCCAGGGGCCCCATCGCGCATGGAAAGAGAAAGGGGGCGGCGAGGCCGATTCAGCACGGTCAGGGCTCCAGGGACTCCGGCAGACTCAGCAGGAAGAGGTGGGTCCCACAGCCACCACGCAGGTCACCGCAGAGAGCTCCTCTCCCCCAAGCCACCAAAAAACACAGCGAGCCTGCGATCCAGCCCCACGGAGGCCACAGGTGGACTTAAAGGGGGTCTGGGCACAGGGCACTGGGCCAGTGCCTTGGGGAAGAGACCAGGACAGGCCGGGTGGTCCACAGTGAGCGTGTGAGAAGGGGGTGTCTGTGAGCAGGGCATGAGTGTGTCTCTGAGGACGAGTGTGGCTGCACAAGGCAGGCGTGTGCCCAGCTGAGCCTCAGCTGCCCCAGGAAGCAGCCCCAGCTACTCTCAGCGAGGAGGGGTGCGGTAGGGACTGGGCCCACATCAGACTGGGAGGCAAGTGGGGGTCCTGCCGTCCAGGGGAGCCTCCCTTCTCCGGTCTGTGTCCCTCCTGTCACCGCCCCCAAATTCTCCAAGCCCAGCTGAGCTGGCGCGTGAGGCCCCGGCCCTGATAGACCCAGTTTTTAAGCACTTAAATTGCAAATGGGAAACGGCGCCGCGGGAGCCTGAGCTTGGTCCCTCGAAGCCGCCCTCTGTGAAGTGAGTTCGTCACCTGCAGGGAACGGAAGACCAGAGGCATCCAGTGAGTGAGGGTGGAGCTCGCTCGCTGGCTGCCGGGGATCGCAGGAAACGGGGTCCTGTAGGGCGGACTTGGAGGCTCTGACGGGAGGTGAAGCAGCGTGTGCTCCCCGCCTGCCATCTCCTTTGGCTGCAGTAGCAGGGTTTTGAGCTGTTTCTGCATCTGTAGCAAATCCAGACCTTCCCAATCACAAATAGATGTGGCTTAATCAATGCATCTGATTAAATATCATTTTTATTCAGTTGCCTGTAGAAGATCATTCAGATAAAAAAAATAACAAATTAATTTCAAGAAATTGTTTTTCTAGCTCTTCTTTTTTGTGTGCAGTTGTTTCCATGTGTTTTTTGGGTAGAAACAAAGAATTTTCGTTAATTAATGACAGGCGCTTGGTAAGCGAGTGTTTTTGTACATAGTAGACTGAAATTCAAGCCAGGAAGTGTGTTCTTTAGGGGCCTTCCCGCCGCACACACAGCTACACACACAACCACAGAACCACACATATACACACACACCACACCCACATACACACCACACACACATATACAACCACACAACCACACACACACATACACAACCACATACACACATAAAACCACACACACACACACACACGCCCCAGAGATTATCCCCAGACTTGCCCTGCTAACTGGCGGCCCATAGATCTGCCAGAGTCGGACTCAGACACTTGAGGACCGGACAGGATTGGCATCCGGGCGCAGGGCTGAGCCCTGAGGCTGGAGGATATGCAGCCTGACCGCCCCCCTGCGGAGTCACCGCCTGTGGAGCCGCCCTGCGCCGAGAGCAGGGGAGGCTGGCGCGTTGTTGGAACAGGTGCGGGCAGGCGCTGAGCAGTGTGCCGTGTGTGCAGCAGGGTGCAACCAGGGGCGTGGCAGCCGGGACAGGAAGATGACCAGCAGCGTCCTTTGCACGTTAGCTGGCTGAGAGTTTCATAAAACATCCCGTGATCAATCACTGTTGGAAACGTCCCCCAGGAATCTGGTCTTTTCATCTGAAAAATAAAAAAGCAGCGAGCAGTTGTTTAGACGCATTTTCAGGGGTGCATCTGTGTTTCTGTGGGGTCAGTGCATCATGATACTGCACTGAACTGGGCAGGAGAGTGGGCAGCACGGGGGAGCTGGCCGAATCCTAGGAGTGTGGCGCTACACTGATTCGGGGCTTAGGAAGTGGAGTCAGAGCCACGGAGTGATTGCCACAGTCAGGGGTCTCACACCTGTGAGCGTCAGGCACAAATAGGTTGACCGTTTTTCTAAGGCATGTGTGTATGCATGAGTATATAGACATGTATGTTACATAAAGGTTACATATGTGTGTATAAAATATGCGTGCATAAACATAATGAACACTTGCTGGTTTAGTTTTCAGACATTTAGGAAGAAAACTGAGACCAAAGAAAACTGCGTTTTGCAAACGAAATTCACTTTGACTTAGAAAGGAATTGTGTCGTCATGTCTGGGGTCGAAGTCCTGGATTCTGCGCAGTGTCCGGTGCGTTCCAGGAGGGAGCTGTTTAAGTAAGTGGCCAGGCATCCATCAAGGACAAGCAGCGTGCGTGAGAAACTTCCTGTAAGCAGTGGAGGTGGCTTGAGTTCACCATATCCACTCGTGGTTTTGACATTCTAAGTGCACAGAATATTTGAAAATTGCAGATGAAACGTGGCGGCTGTAGAGAGCGCAGTTCCGCCTGTGTCCCAGACAGAAGGCGATGTCAAGTTCTCAGTCCCGAGGCCGACGGGGAGATCGTTCGCCATGTCTCTCTAGATGCCAGAGGCTCAGTAAGCAGTGGGCACCATCGGTACCTTCCCAGAAGGCTCCTGCCCCCTCCAGCGGTAGCCCACCCTGTCACCCACGTCCACGGGGAGGTGACACAGGCTCACCGTCCCCACTGTCAACGGCCCCAGGCGAGGAGGGTGTGAGCAGCAGCTCCACGGGAGCGCAGGAGCCCGCGAGGCCACACAGTGCAGAGGGAGCTGCAGGCACACTGCGGCGTTTCCGCTGAGCCCAAGGAGCCAGACTGGGCAACGCTGTTGGAATTGGCATGCTTCCCTCCTCCCCCTTCCAGCACGTGCTGCAGAGCACCTCGAGATGCCAAGGTGCGTGGGCTGCCAGGGCCTGCAGCCCGGTCTTACCGTGTCACACACCCAGGTCTGCCTTTTGAAAAGGCTAACAGCATCTTAACAGCAGAAAAGCATCTGACTGTAGCGCTGTGTTTCTTCCATTTGTGGCGTCCAGCTACTCGGAATGAGGCAGGGACGGCACGCCTCTGCGGTCAGCGTGCAAGTAGAGACGTGGCACTCCTGCCTCCCGTCCGTGGGCCTTGATGCCTCGTGGGCGTGTGCTCTGCACCTGCCAGCCAGCTTCCCTCTGCATGTGCAGCCCTGGGTGGCTGCACTGGAAACGGCTGTGACGGATGACCCATGATTGGGTTCCAGTGGAGGATGCAGTCTTGATTCCAAGGTCGAAGAGAGTGACTGATGTAAAAAAAAATGTTTTTGAAAGTCAGAGACAGAAACAGATGCATAGGCGTGGAGAGCTCCCCTCCTCCGTTGACTCCCTGGATGCCCACAGTGGCAGGAGCTGGACTGAGGCTGAACCCAGGAGTCAGAAACTCAATCCCAGACTCCCCCATGGGTGGCAGGACCCCAGGGACTTTTGTCATCAGTGCTGCATTGGTGAGAAGCCGGAGTCAGGAGCCAGAGCCAGGCCCCCAGTGTGGGATGCGGGGGTCTTTTTTTTTTTTTTTTTTTACAGGCAGAGTGGACAGTGAGAGAGAGACAGAGAGAAAGGTCTTCCTTTTTGCCGTTGGTTCACCCTCCAATGGCTGCCGCGGCCAGAGCGCTGCGGCCGGCGCACCGCGCTCATCCGATGGCAGGAGCCAGGTACTAGGTGCTTTTTCTTGGTCTCCCATGGGGTGCAGGGCCCAAGCACCTGGGCCATCCTCCACTGCACTCCTGGGCCACAGCAGAGGGCTGGCCTGGAAGAGGGGCAACCGGGACAGACTCCGGTGCCCCAACCGGGACTAGAACCCGGTGTGCCGGTGCCGCAAGGCGGAGGATTAGCCTGTTGAGCCACGGCGCCGGCCAAGGGATGCGGGGGTCTTAAACCCGAGGCTCAGCACCCACTCCTTAGACTGCTTGTGAAAAGTGAAAATGCGGGACTTTGCAGAACCTCTCAGACACCAGGCCTGGGGCAGGCGCTGCAGATACAGGAGAGAGCAGAACCCAGATGGTCCCTCCTGCCGTGCAGCCTGCCGGTGTCCTGGGTCGGAGGGGCGGCCACATGGCGGTGCCGCGTGCTCTCAGGGGGCGCGGGGGGGAGGGCCAGGGGCCGTGGAGTCACAGCAGAGGCTCTGGAGGAAGTGGCTGTGGAGCTTAGCTCTGAGGGATGTGTGGGAGGAGGCAGAGTTCTGGAGAGACAGCCGTGCTGGGCCTGGGTCAGAGGCCGGTCAGAAGCCCTGGGTAGAACCTGGGTACGAGGAAAGCGGTTGTCGTTTTACCCTGGAAGTGGAAAGTGGAGCAACAGAAGATTCTTTCTGGCTCCTTGGGATCTTCCCAAGGCGGTGGAAATAGAACGGCTGTCCCGTGCCTCAGACTGCAGTTGTACAAGGGGGATCGGATCTGCCACTGTGGTTGGCAAGTGCGAGGCTGGGTTGTAGCACAACCAGTGCGTGTAATCAGAGTGAATTAAAAGCTCCATCCTGCTGACGTCAGAAAACAGTGACGGACAGGGCGGGCAAGAGCCGGGTGCTGGACGTTGCCTAAGAATGCAGACAACATGAGACACAAACGCACGAGGAAGGTTTGCGCCCCTGTCCTCACTCGGCCAGCACACGAAGAGGTGGCTTCTGGGAGACCAGCGCTGGTGTGGAAGGGGAGCTACCCCACCTGGGGTGGAGGCTCACAGGGCGGGAACAGCAGGAGGGAAAGCATTGAACTCCACAGGGCAGGCTCAGTGGAGAGCCGGGGAGCACGAGGAAAACTGCGTTGTGATGAGCCTGACCCACGAGACACGGCTCACAGATGCTGCAAGATGAGTGTGCGACGAGCAGACGTCTTCATGCACGTGGGAATTAGGAATGAAGTCCCAGGTTGTGGGTGGTCAGTGAGATTAAGAAGGAGACAGAGCAGGGTGTAAATACTAGTTCATATATATATATATATAGAGAGAGAGAGAGAGAGAGAGAGAGACAGGCAGAGTTAGACAGTAAGAGAGAGACAGAGAGAAAGGTCTTCCTTTTTCCGTTGGTTCACCCCCAAGTGGCTGCTATGGCTGATGCGTTGTGGCCAGTGCACTGCACCAATACGAAGCCAGGAGCCAGGTGCTTCTCCAGGTCTCCCATGGGGTGCAGGGCCCAAGCACTTGGGCCATCCTCCACTGCACTCCCGGGCCACAGCAGAGAGCTGGCCTGGAAGAGGAGCAACCGGGACAAAATCCGGCGCCCCCACCAGGACTAGAACCCGGGATGCTGGCGCCACAGGCAGAGGATTAGCCTATTGAACTGTGGCACTGGCCTAGCTTATATTTAACATCATCACATCCCGTGCCACATCAAACACGCTGTGCTTTCTTATCTTGGACAGGAAGTAAAAGGTTAGGTCTCCTTTATTTCATTAATCAGAGAAAAGACAGATCTAAGGAGAAATGTAAATGAGATGCGTCCCATCCGAGTGGCTGGAGATTATAAAACCAACCAAGCCGTAATCCCTGAACCAGAGAGCAGAGGAGGATCACTGGTAAATTAGTAGGAAGAGGACGGGGAAGAGAGCGCAGCTCACAGAAGCAGAGGTTTCTCTTCCACGTTGAACCCAGGCATCTCCAGCTCATAGAAACCTGTGTGATCTGACCGAAATTGGATGGCATAAAATACCTTTTTCAGACAAAGTATTGTTCACATATTAAAATAGGAAATTGGGCCAGCGCCGAGGCTCACTAGGCTAATCCTCCACCTGTGGCGCCGGCACCCCGGGTTCTAGTGCCGGTTGGGGTGCCAGATTCTGTCCCGGTTGCCCCTCTTCCAGTCCAGCTCTCTACTGTGGCCCGGGAGGGCAGTGGAGGATGTCCCAAGTGCTTGGGCCCTGCACCCCATGGGAGACCAGGAAGAAGCACCTGGCTCCGGGCTTCAGATCGGCACAGCACCGGCTGTGGCAGCCATTAGGGGAGTGAACCAACGGAAGGAAGACCTTTCTCTCTGTCTCTCTCTCTCACTGTCTAACTCTGCCTGTCAAAAATAAATAAATAAAAATAGGAAATTGGACAGATGTGACATTTTTCATTAAAATGCACAAACCACAAGGAAGACATCCTGCTTACATTATTCTAAACATCATAAAACATAGGGTCAGATACACGAGGCTGCAGATCTGGAGGAGCGAGGAGAATCCACTAAAGAAGAGCTCTTACTGACCCTTAGGCTGCATAATTAAACCCAGGCCGATGGGCAGGCGTTTATCCCAGTGGTTAAGTCCAAGTGCCGGGGCCCGGCCCCTGCTCCTCACCCCAGCTTTCTGCCGACGTGACCTTGGAGACAGCAGGGTGTCTCGGGCTGTGGGGTCCCTGTCCTCACGTGGGTGACCTGGATTGAGTCTCTGGTTCTTGGCTTCAGCTCCAGCCACCCCCACCCCAGCCACTGTGGGCCTAGGAGAGTGAACCAGCAGATTAGCGTGTGCTCACTCTCTCTCTCTCTGTCTCTCTCTCTCTTTGTCTCTGTCTCTATCTCTTACTCTGTTTACCTTTCAAAGGAATTAATTAACTTTGAAAAACAAGAATTTGAACAAGGTACAGCTTGGCATTTTATTGTAAACAGATTATTATGTGATTTCTTTACAAGGGTCTCTAATTTTTAATTGAACGTATTAAGCCAAAAATTTTTTAAATGAAATTATACAGGCCAAGCCTTTATTTCTGCCATAAAGCAATTAAAGAAGAAATTAGTTACAGATCAACTTTACACAATAACATTTTTTAAAACTCAACCATGCATATTTCAAATATTTCTAATGTCTACTGAAATCAGAGAAAAGCAGTTACATGTATTAGAAAAATGAAAGAAATGAAAACAGAGACATCTCCACTTACGAAAAATAGAGTTGGAGGTAAATTAGTCACCTCACATTCACGACCACGCAGGGAGTTCTGGAAGTGACAGTCACTTGCCTGCCCTCGTAGTCAGACAGGAGCACGAGGCAGACCAGAGGGAAGTGCAGGGCGCCGGGTCGGAGTTAGGGAATCGGAAGAGGAGGAGGAGGAGGAGGAGGAGGAGGAGGAGCAGCAGCAAATCTGCCCAGGGCTCTGCAGTCCCAGCCAGGAAGACGAGGCAAACACGAATGACAGAGTTGGAAACAGAAGAGAGTGTAATGGCCTAGACTCCCGAGGAACCGCACGCGACTCCACGCCGCTCAGACGTGCGGGAGGGAGGAGCAAACTCCTGACGACACGCTCGTTACAAAGCCCGACCAGGAAACTGGCGTGGCCCACGCGGTTGAGACCCACTTCCTCCAGGTACGGCCCACGCGGTCAAGACCCTTCCTCGGGTGCACGGCCCACACGGTCGAGACCCACTTCCTCAGGTGCACGGTCCACGTGGTCGAGACCCACTTCCTCCGGGTGCAGGTCCACGCGGTCGAGACCCACTTCCTCCAGGTGCATGGCCCATGTGGTCAAGACCCTTCCTCAGGTGCACGGCCCACGTGGTCAAGACCCACTTCCTCCAGGTGCACGGCCCATGTGGTCAAGACCCTTCCTCAGGTGCACGGCCCACGCGGTCGAGACCCACTTCCTCCAGGTACGGCCCACGCGGTCAAGACCCTTCCTCGGGTGCACGGCCCACGCGGTCGAGACCCACTTCCTCCAGGTGCACGGCCCATGTGGTCAAGACCCTTCCTCAGGTGCACGGCCCACGTGGTCAAGACCCACTTCCTCCTGGTGCACGGCCCACACGGTCGAGACCCTTCCTCGGGTGCTCTGGCCTGTATGGTTTCCAGAGAAAGTCACGCAGACTTTACAGTCAATCCCCCTGTCAGATCACTGTGTCAGAGCAAAGGTGACAAAGACAAGACAGAGGTTTGTGCTGTGCAAAGAGAGTGACCCAGGCAGCAGAGCCCAGCAAGGAGGCCAAGGGCAGAGGGTCTTGCTTGTGGGTCTTAGTGACATGTAGATGGTGCCTGCTTTACCCACGGCACTGCACCTGTCCCTCCCAGCCACCTGCAGAGGAAGCTGTTAAATACCCCATTGTATGGATGGAGAAAGAGAGCCCTGGGACGCTGCTTCTCAATGAGTCGCGAGCAGCCGTTCAGGACACGTACCGGAAATGGGTACCAGCTTAATAGTGCGGGTGACCCAGAAGGAGGCCAGCAAGCCTTTCTTCAAATCCTTCTCACGTCCCAGATTAAAATACAAACCCAGGGTTCTGGCGCTGTGGTGTAGCGGGAAGAGCCACCACCTGCAGTGCCAGCATCCCATGTGGGTACTGGTTCAAGACACAGCAGCTGCACTTTCTATCCAGCTCTCTGCTGTGGCCTGGGAAAGCAGTAGAAGATGGCTCAATTCCTTGGGCCCCTGCATCCACGTGGGAGACCCAGAGGAAGCTCCTGGCTCTTGGCTTCGCATCGGCACAGCTCTGAACCTTGCAGGCAACTGGGGAGTGAACCAGCGGATGGATGACTGACCTTTCTCTCTCTCTCTCTCTCTCTCTCTCTGTCTCTCTCTGTCTCTCTGCTTGTCTTTCTCTCTCTGTGTAGCTCTTTCAAATAAATAAATAAATCTTTTAAAAAAATGCAAACACAGAAACTGACAAGTGCAGACTCTCCTGTGACCCCCGGACAGCACAGGGACAGGGACAGGTGGAGAGGATGACGCCGTGATGGCCACTTTTGTGATCTGTCTGATAGCAAATCTCCTTAAGCGTGTAAAACGGAGCGACCACAGTTGCCCTTGGTGGTGTGCAAGGTGGCCGCCCAGTTGGCTTGACCGGCTTCTCCCTGTTAGTCGGACTGGCTTTGTTGGAAAGGGGTGTGTGCATCACGAGCAGGCGTGTCCACAGTGCATGGACACAGAGCTCTGCTGTTAGTTTTTTTATCACTTGAAAGTCGCTGGATACTCAGGGTAGAACAGCCGTCCTGGTTCCCTTGCCTGGAGAGGTGGCTCTCGCGAAAAGCTCCCGGGTGCACAGTAATCTGCTCCGCCTCTCCCCGGCAGGCCCCCGCCGTGCAGCCGGGGCAAGTGTGCAGCGATGCGCATTAAATCTGAGCTCTGCTGTGCCCGGGCAAGTGTCTGCAGGGCGAGAAGAAAATACACATGCGAGACCCCGGCTCCCGGTGGGCGCTGTGGCCTCGCTCAGAGAGTTGCTCGCGGGGGTGTGTGTTGTGCTGAGAGGACGAATGCATTTTCAGGTTAGGAAACTTTAAATTCAAGTTGACACGGCTTCTCTTTTCATTTCCATACTTATCTTGACTGGGGAAATGTGTTTGTCACTGAAACCAGCCAGTGCACTCCCGAGAGCGGAGGGAGAGGCAGCAGTGCGGCCCGCACGTGGCTGTCATCCGAAACAGGTCGTTGCAGTTTAGAGCAGGCACCATCGCAGGTAGACACTGCTTTGCCTTTTCTGCAAACTCACACGTGCCCAGCAGCCACCTGCAGTGGGAGCATCGCTGTTAACCTGAGTTATCTCATTATGTGCGAGCCCTCCACACAGCACACGACTGTCCAGGATCGACTGAAGTCAAGGCCGAGGTGCAGGGCGGGCACGCCACGGTGGGCAGCGAGCGCCAGGTGCATGGATTTCCGGGCAGGGGCAGCTGCGTTCCAGAAGCTGCGTGGGGGTATCTGCCGCTGGAGCCCCCCGAGGGGCTGTCCCTCTGTGGCTCCACTGGGAATGTCACAAGGACAGACGGGTCAATTAACAGGTAGAACGGGGAAGACGGAAACTGGTCCTCCACAGTTGCTGGCTTTGAAAACTCTCCTGGTTGTTGTGCCCAAGTGTCCATGTCTGAATTACACGGGAGGTGAAGGGCTCTTCTACCGGCCACCAGGGGCCTCCATCATCTTCCTCTCCAGTGGAAACTGGGACGCAGTTCAGGTAACCAAACTGGACAATCTGTTTGCTTTCATATACCATGGCTTGGGAAACCATCCAGATCCTGTGACTTGTTTAAAAAACAAAAACAAAAACGATGCCTTTGGGTGGTGCCCGGGATATGTGATTCCTGCCTGGTCCGTGGCTGTGGCTTCTGAATCGCCCAGGGGCGCTGCTCTGGAGCCGGCTGGTGGCCTCCACTGACTGCCTGCTCCTCTGGACCTCTGCTTCCCTGTGTCCTTCATCCCCTCCCCAGGAAGCGTGTGCACTTGGGAAACCCGACGGGGCGCCTCAGCTGCTCTGGGACTTGGTGTGTTCATGCCCTACCCGAGCTGGGAGCTTCCTCTCCAACACCCACTGCCTTCGCTTCCCTGTGCCACCAGCTTGTCACCGCAGAGACACTGGTGAGTCAAGGAGGCTCCTGACACGGGTGCTGGGGGAGTGTTTCCTGGAAGGGGCCTCCCCCTGCGGCTTGGAGACAGCTGAAGGCAGTGAAAGGAGGAAGGTTGGGTCCCAAGGCTCTGACGGTCACGCCCTGGGCTTTTATTCCGGAGGTTGGTCCTCAGGGTTGCGTTGCCTCCTCAGGGACACAGTCCAGTTATTCTGCAAACCTAATTTCCTTCTGAATTCGCAGAGGAATTCTCCTCAAAAATGACAGCTAAATGTGTTGTGAAGGTCTGTTCTCCAATTAATTCTTAAGAAAGCGTTCTCTGCAGCGCCTTCGGGGTTCTGGCTGGTGGTTTGTTGATGTATCTTAGATGTAGGTAAAAACTGGGCCCTGGGAAGGCAGCGCTGGCAGCCCCCGGGTCAGGGTGAGCGGGAAGGGGGAAAGACGCGTTGCAAGGAGAGGTAGCGGGGCCCTGTGGGGAACGGTCTGTGGTTTCCCGTTCACGGGGGACCGCACGGCCCGGATCAGCACTGGAGTGGGCTGGTGTGAGCGAGCAGCCTGGGGACGAGCGCTGGTGAGCTCCCGTGTCCTGTAGAGGGGCAGCATGGGGTCGCTGCATGCCCACGGCGTCTGTCACCACAGCTCACGACTGTGCCGCCAGCGCAGTATTGGTGAACGTTCCTACAGGACTCCAAACAGCCACCCAGGGATTTATTTTTTAAGCTTTTTGGCTGCCCCAAGCAGCATCTCAGTAAAACTCGCAGGGCTAAGACTGCAGCCTCTCGACGTAGAGGTCACACCTGGAGTAGGGGCTGAGACCTCGTCCACGTTGCTGTGGCTGTCGCTTCCGAAGGCCACAGGAGGGATGCGCCCAGCCCACGCCCATGTGGCCACCTCTCGCCCACAGGTGGACAGGGCGTTCGCAGGCCTCGTGGACAGAGGCAGCCTGCGGCAGCTGGGTCATTTCTCCCCCACCGCCATGCCTGCTCTCAGGACTCACTGTCACCTCGTCTGGTTCCCAAGGCAACAAAGCCAGAAAGCAAAGCCAGGACAGATTTCTCTGTGGAGGAAGAGGCCTGGAACACTCTCTGCGCTTTGATGTCTGGAAGTCTAAGCCCGGTTCTGCCTCCTCATTTCCTCTACCTCACCCTTCTCGTTCTCTGAGAATCGAGAAGTCTAGATGGTTGCCGGTGAGAGTCCTGGAGTCAACACCGGGCCAGGAGGCAGAAGCCCTGTGTCCTGGTGTCCTGGCAGCCCGCCGGGGACCCCGCTGCTGGAGCTCCCCTGGACGCTCCTTCCAGGGGCCTGTGACGCTTGTCCAATGCCCCGCTCCTTTTACTCCCCAGCACCCGTCTCACTGGACTCAACTTCTGAATAGACGACAGGCAAAGGAATGCTGACTCCCCAGGAGCTTAGGCCAACGTTTCCGCTTGTGTTTGCACAGCTCAGAGAAGTTAGGTCCAGAAAGTTACCTCCCCGTGGATTTGAATTTTTGACCCAGTTTTGGGGCCTTGATGTGCTGATGTCCAAGGCAGACGTCCTTGGACTGTCTCTGCAGTCAGTGAAATGTCTTCATTTTTCCATCAGCGCTAAGAAATGTACAGGGCACTATGGAATTCATTAATACCGGAAGCAGAATTGGGATTATTTTCATTTTAGTATTCTAAAACCTTCTGATAAAGATATCGGCCTAACTTTTTCCAACCCTGGTCTCTCTTGAACGTATCAGTCCCCGTGGTTTTATCACGCACAGCCTCGTCCCACGCCGGTGAAGTGTTGCACGCCACGCGGGTCACAGCGTCGCGTCACAGCCTGCGTGCTCCCACTTCCCCTACGTCCGTGCCCCCGCCCCCGCTCTCAGCCTGCTGACCACAGCGCTCAGCGCTGAGTCTCATTATCGCGTCCTGTTCTCTCAGACCTTACCCCGAGAGAAAGTAGATGCTGCAGAGAATCAGCCCACGGTGCCTTCCGGTGGCTGCGCTGGGACCTTGGCACCCGTCCCATTAAGGGACGGCACAGGCCGTGTGCAGTACCCAGAGGCGGGGACAGAGGAGGCCGGACATCACCCCTGGCTCACCAGGGCTTGCTTAAGAAGCTTATGAAGAGCGAAACCCGTTGTACTTCCTGCCACAAGCTGAGCAGGTGCCTCCAGGGTCAGGCACCATCCCAGAGGGTCAGCCAGTCAGTGTTCACCCTGCGATCGGTGATCCTGACAGGCGCAGGAAAGCCGAGATCACAGGGAAATCGCCCCTTGTGGCTGAGGGTGCCCCGTGATTGCTCTGTGGCTGGGAAGCGGGCTGCACACGGCTCTGCCGCCCCTCGCCCTGGCCTGCCGCCGCCCTGTGCTTGCAAAAGGCCGGCCCTCCTGCCACCCTCAGCCCCGCCCTCTCCTGAACCTCCCACCATGTGTGTGTCACAAGACCTGCTAGGAAAGCCATGCACGCGGCTTCCCCACCTGTGCTGCGAGCTGAGGTGGCTCACGGGGACCACCCAGCCGGCAGCAGAGACGTGGCCTCTTGGAGGTCCGGTTTCCAGTTAGGATGAGGCTGGGTGGAAATCTGGGGAGCAAGAATTGAAGCAGAAAGCCAGGGGTGTGCAGGGCCAGGGCCAGGACCCACGGAGAGGAAGAGGAGGATGCATAATTAAGGAGGCGGGGCTTCAGAGGCCCCTGGAGGGGTTTCCACGGGAGGCTTGGTGAGCTTGTGCAGCAGTCTGCGGGCCGGGCTGTGGTGTAAGTACTGAGTCGTCAGCGCCCTCGGGCTTGAGCTGCCCACGTCCCACCCAGATGCGCTCACACAAGCACGGAGCTCTACTGGCATCAAATTCTCATTAGAAGCGGCTCAGTTCTTGTCCTCAGATAATGCTGCTGGGCGTCTCTCGACCGTCTCTGGGTTTCGCTTTCCTCAAACTGCTGCTCCCTTGAGAGCAGGCAGAGGGAGAACGTCTCATTCACAGTCATTGCCACGAAGATTCTCAAATTGACCTCCATGTTCCAAAGGGAGTCACGTGTCCATGCTTCGAGCAGTTACAGTGCAGAGAAGGCCGGGGGTGGGAACTGCTGGACAGAGACCGCTGGCTGGGCAGACGCGGATCCCGTGTTCGTGGGCCAGGGACAGGCAGCCTCACTTACGTGGAGAGCTGAGTGTCGTGCGTCAGTGAAGTGCAGGCTGATCTCACCGGGAGCTGAAGCTACAGGCCAGGCCGCAACCCATTAGAGTTTCTCTGAGCTGGGGCGGGTGTGCACCATGACCCAGAAGCTACAGTGTCAGGCAGGGCCTGATTGTCCTGGGCTGCATCGCTGCTGTTTGCGTTTGCTATTTTCCGAGTGCGGGGGTCCAGGTCCAGCCTTTAGATGCCGTCTTCGGGGGTCCCGTCTTCCTTTGAGCTTCTCGGCCGGGCACTGGAGCTCACGCGCCCGGGCAGAAGCAGGACAAAGTGGGCGTCTGTCACGCGTCCTCCCGAGTGGGACACAGACATTAGGCACCCTACTTCATGCCGGGAGATCAAGGGACGCAAAATGGTTACGGTTTGCCCTGTCAGCACCTGGGATGCGTGAGTGGGGAACCCACATCTCCTCCATGGCCACAGCCTTGTGAGGGAAGCAGAGAAGGGTGGCGGCGGGCCGAGACTGACCGCTAGCCCGCACCCAGCTCAGGACAGCCACTGCCTGGATGCCACATGGGCTCCGGGCTGCGTGGAACCGCACATGTGGGATCTCATTGGAAACCTTTCCTCATGTGACTGTTAGCAGCTTTGTAAAAACTGTGCACTGCTTTGAAATGTCTGTGCTCTCTGCTGTCTGCACCTCATGGAGGATAAGCTGTTGATGGGAGAGAGGACCCTGTGTGCCGTGTGTTTGCAGCTTGAGGAGCCGCGTGGTTAGCACAGGTGTCACCGTCCCAGCCCCTCTCCTGGAGGCTTTTGGGTGGGGGCTCCAGGCGGGGCTTGGCACCTGCACCCAGATCACGTGACACAGCTGGCTCGGAATCGTGACTTCAGGTGGCTAGTTTCAAACGCCCCCTCATAGTGGTCGTTCATCTAGATGAGTGCTTTCCCCTTTAAAAAGGTTGTCCTTACGTATTTACTAACTGAAGAGCGATCTTCCATTTGTAGGATCACTCCCAAAAGCCCAGAGCAGCTGGGGCTGGGCCAGGCTGAAGCCAGGGCCTCCATCCGGGGCTTCTCCATGGGTAGCAGTAGCCCATGTTCTGGGGCTGTTGTTCACTGCCTCCCAGGCGCATTTGCAGGGACCTGGATCAGAGCAGAGGCGCTGGGACTGTAACTGGCATTCTGGCAAAGGATGTGGGTACTGAACCGATGGCCCAACCCACTGCTCCACACCTGCCCCGGGATTCTTCATCTTACATTAGAGATAACGGTTTCTCAGTTTCCCACATCTGCTTGTGTTACTCAGAGGGGAGAAAATGTATTACTTATGCATAACCATAAAAATAGATTTGTGTGTTTAGTCATAATAAACAGAATGACTAGGGAATTTGAATCATAAAATTGTTCCCCTCTTGCCAGAGAAGGATAGATTTTTTTTTTCCTGAGGGGACTCTTAACTTAAGAATGTGTTGAAATCCCCTCGGCGTATTGGAATAATCAGTAATGTTTACTGTTGCTATAGCAACTGGAGATGCTGGCAGTTGCCTGGGCAGGAGCCTGGGCGAGGGAGATAAGCTGTGTCAGTTACTGAACACCTGTCCAACAGTCGGCCAGTTTAAAGCAACAGGCGAAAACCTAGCAATTGCAGGTGTGTAAGGCATATTTATAGCACACTTGGCCAAGAGCGTCCGTTTGTATCGGTGTGCCACTACTGTGGAGGGCTAATTAACTCTGTCGTCCGCATCAAGGGCGTTTGTCCTCTGGGTAGGAGCTGGTCGCAGGTGGAATTTTCCACGCCACAAGAACCCTGGTCCTACACTTCCCACCGCATGCAGCACGCGGTTCCCCGAGCTCACCGTACACCCCTGCACAGCATCCTGAATCTCCTGGGAGCAGAGAGGAGGGAAACGGGGCCTGTGCTTGGTGCCTCTTCTGCCAGGGCGCTCTTCCCGCTTGCTGCCACCGCCCGTCATGCACAGGCAACAGTGAGATGGGTGTCCCACGTGCGACGGCCCTGTGCTCACTGCCATGGCTGTGTCCTCAGGACCCTGACACGGTGTGCAGGAGACAGCCAGTCCCTTAGGGGCTGCAGAGCCCAGCCACAGCCTCTGTGAAGCACCCTGTCTTGCTGTGTGTGCAGCATTGTTTACAAATGGTTTCCTCCTAGGGGGACTCCTTTGGTCATCAGTCCTGCAGTGTGAGTAAACTGAGGCTCAGAGGGATCCGGAGATGTGGCCGTGATCACAGAGCCAGGGGGAAGCCGTCTCCTCGCCCACAGCTTTGTGGCCTCACGCAGTGAGAAGGAACTGTAGGCTAGAATCTACAGACACGGGAGACAGGGGACGGGGCTCAGTCCTGTCTCATCGCTCACCGACTGCAAAGGCAGGAGAAAGGAGAGGTTTCACGTGTGCTGCCCCCCCCCCCACATCTGACACAGGAGAGGCCGGGCGGATTTCTCTGGGTGCCTCTGTGGTCTGCAGACGGGAGCTCGCTGTGCAGCGTCCCGCTCGCTTGCCCCATGCCGCTCCTCACTTCATTGTTGCGTCGCAGCTTCTCCAAGATCCATGTCCAGAAAGTGAGGGTGCGTTCCTCTTCACTGCTTCAGCTGCTAACTTCCCGGCACCGCACAAGAGGTCAGAGGTTTCATTCCTGAAGGAGGTTCTCATGAATCACGGATTTCTCTCTGCTCCTCACTTCCCTGTTCTTGAAGACATGCATTATCGCCTCCTAGAGATAAGTCAGATGATTTAACATGAGAGCAAGCAATTTCAGAAAAATACTCGACGAAGATGTCGGTGTGTCTTTATGAACCCTGACCGGCCTGTTAGGATGATAAGCAGGAGACTGAGGATGAATCTCGAGAATGAATTGCAGTGAACGTATGACTCTTGCAGGGAGTCCGTCTCTGTCCCCACCTGTAATAGTGAAGCAAGTGCTGAGTCACGCGTATCGGGGCAGGTGTTTGTCGGCTGTGGCGCTGACTACAGTCGCTCCGAGGAGCTGAGTGTTCTCACGTCCATTTCCCAGAAGAGAAAGCTGAGTCTGAGCCAAGTGAGCGCCTGTGCTCCAGGAGCGGTGGCAAGGCGAGGTTGCACGTGCCTGACTGCGGGTACAAGGGCGAAGAGACGGTCGGTCAAGGAAAATATTCACACAGTACCCAGCGTGCGTGTGCTCACTTAAAAATCAAGGGAACAATGACCCTCAGATGTGGTTTTTCTGGAATCTGTTCTGTCTCTTGCCTTGCGGGTGCTAGGAGAGCCAGTGGTAGGAATCCACTGTGTCTAAGAGCCAGTGGCCGTGGGCAGAGGGGAGATAGGGGAGAGCAAGGACCGCAGTGAGGAGGGGGCGGGGCGGCTCTGATGGTGCTCTGTGGATTAAAGAGAGTGGAGTCCATGCCAGTCACCACACTGCTCATCGCAGGAGACAGGGACCCGGTACCCTCGGGGATTTTTTTTCAGGGAATGAATTTGTTGTCTTTTATTTATTTTGTCCTCTCATGAGGACAGGAATCTGTGCTCCGAGCTGATTCTCTTGAGGAGCTCATCCCACACCCAGACAGGGGCTGGCAGCTCCGAGTCCTGGCTCCCTGCTCTCAGACCAGCCCTGCAGGAGCACAGCTCATGTGCCCGTGGGGCCCTCTGGCTCACAGCCGCAGAGTCTAAACATCAAAGAGATAAAGGCCCGTGGTACCCAGCTTGGATTTTGAAAACCTCTGATTGGCTCACTGGAACCCTACGACCCTAGTTGACCCATCGCTGTGTCCTGGGAGATGAGGTGATAGGCTGGGCTAGCTCAGGACTCACCCCACACACAGCTTGCTCTGGCCAGTGGAGGAAGGATGACTGGGCGCTGTGGGAACCCAATGCTGAAACCCAACCTGGGGACCATCATCCATCTTTCTCCTGGCCCTCTCCACCAGCCCCTCAAGGCAGAACCTGAACCTGACCTAGGCAGTCAGCAAATTTAGCTATGAGAGCTTTGCCCTTAAAGTAGATGAACAGAACGCTCTGACTGGGGGAGGTGGCTCCGTTTCTAGTAGACCCGCCGGCCCGGTGCTCACTGGAGCGTCTCCAAGATGCAAGGAAGAGAGGGGGGTGAGCATCTTGTTATCTGATATTTTGAGCAAATTTGATTAAGTGTTAATTTATGCTCAGGACTCAAATGCCATTTGTCTGATTTTAGATCAGTCTTTAATTGAGGAGCACACAGAATTGCTCAATAATCTGCTGGAAAGGTTGCGAGTTGGTGACTTGTGGGCGTTCACTGTTTTAGTTGGAAACTTGCCTGGTTAGTCATGCTACTGCTTGCAGCATTTTAAAGTGTAAATAATTATAATTTAATTGACATTTTCCACCATTTATTCAGATTTTCATCATCCCTGAGAATCCATTTCAGTTCCCATATTGAATAATTACTTTTCCCCCTCATTCTCCCCAGAAATTGCTTAGCTTAAAGTATGAAGACAGATTTCGATCATGCCGTGACAAAAAACACAATTTGTGTTACTTATGACCGTGCAGCCTTTAGGGAATATCTTTGAGTCCGATTATACGAGTGTCACGTGCAGCCTGGAATTTCAGGGTTTAACTGGTCACGCGCTCCCTGGAACCTGGAGCGTCCCAAGTGTCAGATGCGGGTTGGGGGCTGTGGCAACCGCTGCAGAAGGGCGGCCCTGATCCCCTCGTCCATCTCCTCTGCCAGAGGCCCCATGCCTGGGTCCCTGTGGTCACCTGGGCCCCCACGTCCAGGCTCAGTGAAGCCGGGATGGCAGGTGCCTGGTTTCTGGCCCAGGAGCAGAAATCTGCGCCGTGGTCACACGAGGTCTGTTTCTTCCCGAGTCTCATCCGCCGGTTCTCGCGGTGGCCTTGGAGCGCCCAGCTGACTGCCTGTCTCTCGCATGGGCTGAGTCATCATCCCACTCATTGCTGAAAACTGTCACAGACAGCTCAGACGCTCTGAAAGCTTCACAGAGTGAGCTGTGGCCCTGCTGATGCACCTGCGGACGCAGCCTGGAAGGAGGTGGAGCACCTGGGGCACTGGACGGGCTCTCTTCCTCCCACGAGACCCCCTGGTGCAGGGGCCCATGAGACCTCCCTGGGTGCAGGGTCCCACAAGACCTCCTGGTGCATTGTCCCCCGAGACCTCCTGGGTGCAGGGTCCCACGAGACCTCCCTGGGTGCAGGGTCCCACAAGACCTCCTGGTGCATTGTCCCCCGAGACCTCTGGGTGCAGGGTCCCATGAGACCTCCCTGGGTGCAGGGTCCCACAAGACCTCCTGGGTGCAGGGTCCCACAAGACCTCCTGGGTGCAGGGGCCCATGAGACCTCCCTGGGTGCAGGGTCCCACAAGACTTCATGGGTGCAGGGGCCCACGAAACCTCCTGGGTGCAGGTCCCACGAGACCTCCTGGGTGCAGGGTCCCTGCAGCCGCGCAAGCCCCATGCCCGGCTCTGACTCAGCCCCACTCCGCCTCGCGTCATCAGTCGTCTTTTCTCTCTGTGAGTCCTCAGCTCAGTGAAACTGCTTCCGAAATTCACAAGAAAGGGAAAGAGATCTAACGCGAAGGCCTTGAGACTCTGACGCTGTGAATACTTCTCCTTCCTCCGACTCCTTATGCTTCTAATTGACCATGAGCGCTCTGATCTGTCCCCTCGTATTCACTGGGGACTTCTGTCTCCTTAATGCTCTTGGCCCGGGCTTCGGGAGTGATGCAATTTCTGCAGGAAACACGTGAGCTGAGTGAGTGCGGGGCGGGGGGGTCAGCAGGGGCTCTCCAGCGTGTGCATTCCTCTCACTTACAAATATATTTATATATTTATTTGAAAGACAGAGTGGCAAAGGGGGAGGAAAGTCATGGTTGGGGGGAGAGAGAGAGAGGTCTTCCACCTGTTGGTTCACTCCCCAGATGGCCAGAACTGGGTCAGAGTGACACTGGGAGCCTGGTGTTTCACAGAGGTGACCAGAGCCCCAGTACGCGGTTCCACCTGCTTCTGTCAAGCGGAGTGCGTAGGACTCGAACCGCAGCCTGAGCTGAAGCGCCAGCGTCGGAAGCTGGGCTTACCCAGCTGGCCCACTGCATCCACCCCCACGTGTATTCTGGTCCACAGGTCCTCAGGACTGGCAGAGAAACCATGGGAGAGTGAGCATTTCTAACACAGCAAAGCAGAACTTTGATAAGTGACAGATGTGCCGGTTGCTGCAAAGCAGAAATTAAACACTTATTCTGTCGTGCAAGAGAAACCCCGTGTGTTTTGCGGGCTGCACGAGGGTCTTTGCCGAGAGGTGGTGTCTGCTAAGCAGAGGTGGGGGCACCCTGGGCAGGCAGCTCACAGCCCAGGCCGGGAGACGGCGAGCTCAGGGCTTCTCAAGATCGATGCCTCGTTCTCCACCTTACGTCACCTGGTCCTGCTGGGCCCATCAGCCTCTCGGAAATACAATTTTCGGGGAGGGTAGTGTGGTACAGTGAGTTACACTGCCCCTTGGAATGCCCACACCTCACATCAGAGTGCCTGGGTTCAAGTCCCGCCTCCTCAGCACTTCCATTCTGGCTTCCCGTCAGTGTGCCTGGGAGGCGGTAGAGAACCTGAGTCCTTGGGAACCATGTGGGAGACCCGGATGGAGTTCATTGCTCCTCGCTTTGGCCTGGCCTTTGAAATAAAAAAGCCTTTTTAAAAATGACTTACACACACAGCAATCAGAAGTCCTTTGCTGAAACTCCAGCTAATATGGGCAGAGCCCTTCCCGCTGTGCCTTGTCCTAAATGTGACCGTCGAGGGATCCCTGCGCATTTTGCAAATAAATTCAGCTCCCCTGGAATGTCGTACACCCTTGCTTCAAGGGAGCACCCAGGATATGAATTTCGGGGAAAAGAGTGGAAAGCTGAGACCACAGCATCGGCGCCTGCTGTGTAGGAGTTCAAACCCCCGTGTCACTCAGTGCCCACGGGGGGACTGGTTCCAGCAGCCCCACGGATGCCGGCATCGGAGGATGCTCCAGGCCTTTCTGTCAAATACAGCAGTGTCTGCATGGACTGTGCGTGCCCTCCGCGTGCGGCAGCTCAGCCCTGGTTATCTACCAGGCCTGACGTGGTGTCCGCACCGGGGCAGTAGCTGCACTTGGCACTGTTCAGGGAATGCTGACAAGGAAGGTCGAGCGTGGTCAGCAGCGACCCGGTGTTTGCCGTGCTGTCTTCCGTCCGCAGCAGGTTGGATCCACGCACGGGGGATCGTGGCATGGCGGCAGCAGCCAGCCGGGCTTCCTGCTGTCGGACACTCAGAGCCACATACACGGCCTCTGGCTGCTCCCTCGGCCAGCAGCAGTCTGCGGCAGCCGTGGACTCCCTGGCTCAGCCTCTGCGCCTGTCCTCCAGACCAGAGGCCAGCGGGGCCAGGGCTGGTGCCAGCCCAGGAAGAGGCCCAGCCTGCCGGCGGCTGGAGACGGCGTGTCCCTCCTTGCTGCCCAGGCAGCCGTGGACTCCCTGGCTCAGCCTCTGCGCCTGTCCTCCAGACCAGAGGCCAGCGGGGCCAGGGCTGGTGCCAGCCCAGGAAGAGGCCGAGCCTGCCGGCGGCTGGAGACGGCGTGTCCCTCCTTGCTGCCCAGGCAGCCGTGGACTCCCTGGCTCAGCCTCTGCGCTGTCCTCCAGACCAGAGGCCAGCGGGGCCAGGGCTGGTGCCAGCCCAGGAAGAGGCCGAGCCTGCCGGCGGCTGGAGACGGCCTGTCCCTCCTTGCTGCCCAGGCAGCCGTGGACTCCCTGGCTCAGCCTCTGCGCCTGTCCTCCAGACCAGAGGCCAGCGGGGCCAGGGCTGGTGCCAGCCCAGGAAGAGGCCGAGCCTGCCGGCGGCTGGAGACGGCCTGTCCCTCCTTGCTGCCCAGGCAGCCGTGGACTCCCTGGCTCAGCCTCTGCGCTGTCCTCCAGACCAGAGGCCAGCGGGGCCAGGGCTGGTGCCAGCCCAGGAAGAGGCCCAGCCTGCCGGCGGCTGCAGACGGCGTGTCCCTCCTTGCTGCCCGGCTCTGCCAGCACCGGTTGCTCTGATAGGGCGACAGCCTCATTCCTGCCTTGTAGTTTTTTCAAAAGACTGATTGATGATCGATTAATGGATTGATTGACTTGAAAGGCAAAGTAACACACAGAGAGAGAAAGATCCTCCATTCATTTGCTGTTTAACTCCCCAAATGGCCACAACAGCCAGGGCTGAGCCAGGTGGAAGCCGGGAGCCAGGAGCTCCATCCAGGTCTCCCACATGGGGGCAGGGACCCACCCCCTCAGGCCGTCTGCTGCTGTTCCCAGGCTCGTCAGCAGGGAGCAGCTGGGACCTGACACGGCGGCATCCCGAAGTAAGGAGATGCCGGCCTCGTGAGCAGCAGCTTAACCCGCGGCATCACAACACAGCACCCGTACGAGACCGTGCTCTCCCGCCAGCGGCGCCTGGAAACCTCTTAGAAACGTAGATCCTCTGTTCCTGGATCAGAACTCCAGGGTGGGCCGCCCTGACCCAGACCCCTGGTTCCGTGGACACTGTGCTGCCTGCCTGGCTGCCCCTGGGGACGGGTGGCCGAGAGCCTCTTTCAGTGTGAAGGAAGCGGGCTGTGTAGACGTGACCTCGGTCTTCACCGCGGTTAAACCGTGCAGCAGTGCCTGGGCTGCCAGCACAAAGACGCCGCCCTAGGGAAGTGCTCGCGGCGCCTCCCCTCGAGCTGGCAAAATTCGCCAACTGCGGAGCGAGGCGGCGCTTGTCAGACTTCCTCTCGGGGGCTTGTCTCAGGGCAGCTGGGCCCTGGGGACCCGGGGGCGTATCCTGAAGCCCTCAGCTCCGAGGACGAGGATCAGTTGTGCGGTTCCAAGTCCTGTGAAAATCCGTGAGTTCCAAACCTGTCCATACTCATCCCGGGCCTGTGGCGGGAGCAGTGTGTGAAGTCGTTTTGAATTCCTTCACTGGCACCCACAAGTGTTCACTGCAGCCCGGAAGAATGGCCGGGTCACGGAGTGGTACCGAGGCGAGAAAACAAGTAGCACGGTAGGGTCCGGAACGTTAGGCCGTTCGCAGCAGGGCCCCTGAGATGGACACGTGATGGAGACATCACTGATGAAGGGACGGTCCCTGGGTTAGAAAGGCCGGCGCTGGGTGGGCTTCTGCTCCAGGCTCTATAGAACCCTTTCATTTCTGCATAACCGGGGCAGGGGAACACGCTTTCTCACAGCGTTGGGACCGGCATGTTGCCGATTTTGCATATTTCCAGGTTCTGGGATGTCTACACTTACGGAATGAGATATCCTGGGCGTGGCCTGAACACAAGCTGCATCTGCCCTTGGTGTGTGCTCGGTCCACACAGCCTGCAGGCGACACGGCACAGTGTCTTTTAATAATTTCATGCGTGATGGAGGCTTTGTGATGTAAAACTTCTGTGTGATGTTGGAGCGGACAGCTCAGCTCCTTGGGCGGGGACGCCCCCCTGTGTGAGGAGGTGTTGAGAAGGCTGGAGTGACTGTGCCAGCACGCACTGAAGGGGTGTCACCGCCTGAAGCGCTGTGTTGCCAGTGATTTGGGATCCGGGTCTGGCGTAGTCAGAGGTAAATGCGAGCCGTGGGGTGGGGGTGGCAGCTGGGGGAGCGGCAGAGACACCCCGTCCCCGTGAAGGCAGAGCCTGCAGCTGGGCAGTCTTCCCCGACGCCGGGACCCATGGGAACCTGGGCTCGCGTCAGCTACAATGTCAGAGCAGGGTCGCTGCCGTCATCCAGGGCACCAAGTGTCCAGTCGCCTGTCCTCTACTGAACAGGTACACAGTGAATCTCCTCTCAGCACCGCTGTAGGCCCCAGAGCCTCTGAGACACCTCGTCTCCGTCCAGGGCGGTGTCTACCGGCTGGCGCTCCCCTGCGACACTGCATTGGTCACCTAGCGTCTTGGGGTCCCCAGAGGCCTCCTGTCCCTGAACCAGATGTCCGTCAGTCACTGATCCAGGGGAAAGCCCACAGGTCATTTGGACCCATCCTGCTGCACTCCGGCCACCTGTTTCCCGATGTGGTCAGGCACCCGTGCTGTTCAGCACTCGAGGTGTTCTGCTACAGCCCTCACCTTTTTGGGAACTGTTTAGGTCACTTAGTCACGATTTATAACAGCTAAATGTCCCTAACCTTAAAAAAGACAAGTGACGTATCAACTCGATTATATGAAGATTTTTTTTAATCAAAAGAGAAATGCAGCAGAATCTTAAAAATTTTGCATGAATATGTTCGGTGGCCAGAGCAGCTCTCAGTAGGGGCCGGGCAGCTGTTTCTGTTACCCTGAGAAACAGAAGTCCCTCCAGCCGATAAACACGGAAGCCAAGACACGAGCCAGTCCAGAGCGAGTTGGCCCAGGTCCCCTCGTCTCGCTTGGCCCAGCAAGTGGCCGAGAGGTCCCCGCCCCTGCGAGCCTCCCTGTGCCCAGCGTCAGCCGCACACGGTGCACAGCTCAGTGCTATTCCCAGCTGGGGCTCAGTGCTGTTCCCAGCCGGGGCTCGGCAAACAGCGAGGCCATGCAGTAAACTCCCCCGCTTTACCGCAGGATCGCTTAAAACACACCCTTCACCTCCACTCGCTGGATTTGTGTCTCAACCTCAAATCAGCCTCACATGCACCTGTGCAAAAAGTAGGCTGAGTGCTGATAAGAATTAGCAAAAGATACAAGTCTCTGCCGTGCTGTTGGGGTTCGCAAAGCCAGAGTGGGCTGCGGTGCTAGCACGGGCATCCAGCCTCCTGTCCATCCGGTGCCAGCAGTCACAGCCTAGCTGGTAAGCAGCCCTGGCGGGTGCAGCCCTAGTGGATACATGTGGGCTGCCTGTGTGATTCTAAGCAAGTGTCCGGCTCTCTGGGCCTCCCTGCCCCCTTGTCAGATGAGGGTGTTAGGTTTGGTGACGTACATGCTCATCGTAGACCCTGCAGTTACAGACAGGGAACCTGATCCCCTCTGACTCCAGAAACAGCAGATGGATGGCTGTCCCTGCCCCCGGAAGCAGCCCTCCTGCACACCGCAGCTGCCAGGAGCCCCACGCGAGCCGCTCAGGAAGTGCTCGTGGACTACGCCAGACCTCCGTCTCCCGTTCTGTGGATGTGGAGGGGGTGGACTCGAGATCTGTTTGGATTTGGACTTTGAGGGTTAGGCAGGTGCTGGACATGGCAGGTAGGACCCTGTGTGGTAGGTGCACATCCCACAGGGGCTCGGCTGGATCTGAGTCCCGGCTCTGCTCCTGTTAATGCGGACCCTGGGAGGCTGAAGGTGATGGCTCGGTGCTTGGTCCCTGCCTCCTGCATGGGGACCCAGATGCAGTCCCAGCCTCCAGCATTCAGCCTGGACAGTGCCCACTGTTGCTGGCATTTGGAGAGCAAACCAGGAGATAGAAGATATGTCTCTGTTTGTCTCCCCACCTCATTCTCTCTCTTTTTCAAATAAAATTGAACATAATTTTTTAAAGATTTATTTATTTATTATTTGAAAGGCAGAGTTACAGAGAAGCACAGAGAGAGAGAGAGAGAGAGAGAGAGAGAGGTCTTCCATCTGCTGGTTCACTCCCCAGATGGCTGCTGTACCTGGAGCTGGGCCAACCCAGAGCCAGGAGCTTCTTCCAGGTCTCCTATGAGGGTGCCGGGGCCCAAGGACTTGGGCCATCTTCTACTGCTTTCCCAGGCCACAGCAGAGAGCTGGGTCAGAAGTAGAGCAGCTGGGACTCGAGCCAGCACCCATATGGCATGCCGGCACTGCAGGCAGCAGCTCTACCACCTGTGCCACAGTGCCGGCCTTGACTGGTTCTTAAAAACCGTGGCCAGCCACCCTCTGCTGTATGCCCAGAGACGTGAAAAAGGAGCCCAGGGAAGAGAGTGAGGTGTGAGTGATTTCCACCAGGTTTGGCTGCCATTTTGAGACGGCCACAGCCAAATGCCCGGTATTGATGAGAGCCAGCGTCTCTCCAGGGAGCATCGGCAACTTCCCCAAACCCTTAATCATCTGCGTTCCCAGCGTCTCTCAGCTCGGTTGTTACAAAATGCCGATGGGGTAGGAACTGTCTGTCACTTCCAGAGCAATTAGTGTGTGAAAACTCATCCAAAGAAAGCTGTTGAGTTTGAGTAAGTAGAAATATTGCACGCCGGTCCCTGAGGAAATCAAACGAAGCACGATACCTTTCTGTGCTTGTTGCAGCCCCTGGGAACTCACTTTATTTACTTGGCTTTATTTTTTGGACTGTTGATCACATTTCACATAACCCGCGGGATTAATGTTTTGCCCTGATAAAAATAGATCCGGATTCCTGTCTGTTGAGTGATGTAACATTAGCAGCTTTTCACTCGCAGACTGCAAGAGCTCTGCTCGTGGAGGGAGTGCCAGGGCGAGGTAGAGGTACAGACAGAGCGGGGAGGCAGAGAGAGAGGTCTTCCATCCGCTGGTTCACTCCCCAGGTGGCCACAACGGCTGGAGCTGGGCTGACCCTAAGCCAGGAGTCAGGAGCTTCTTCTGGGTCTCCCATGCGGGTGCAGGGACCCAAGTGCTTGGGCCATTTTCCACCACTTTCCCAGGCCATAGCAGAGAGCTGGATGGGAAGAGAAGTAGCTGGGACTCGAACTGGTGCCCGTAAGAATGTCAGCGCCACAGGCAGAGGCTTAACATACTGCGCCACAGTGCCAGCCCTGGTTGCTCAATTTTTACTTCTTTATTCGAGAGACAGAGCTCTCGCATCCACTGATTGACTCCCAGATGCCTGCAGCATCCGGGGCTGGGTCAGGCCGAAGCGGGAGCTCCGTCCAGGTCTCCCACAGCCTGGCCTGGCTGCAGAAGTTGGGGTGGAAGTAGAGGCAGGACCCTGACCCAGGTCCTCTGGTACTGGACGTGGCTGCCCAAGCACTGCCTTAAGCGACTGTGCCAGGGGCTCTGCATGGGCCACTTTTTGAGGCTCTTACTTAACAATCTGTGGGACTCAGAATTTATGTATCTTTAAAATACAGAAATAGAACCAGTGATCTGTTGAGTACTTTTTTTTAAAAGATTTATTTATTTATTTGAAAGGCAGAGCTATAGAGGGGAGAGACAGAGCGAACGTGTTCTCTCTTCCATGCTCTGGTCCACTCCCCAGATGGCCACAGCAGCCAGGCGGGGCCAGGCCACGCCAGGAGCTTCCTCCAGGTCTCCCTCTTGGCTACAGGGGTCCAAGCGCTTGGGCCGTCCTGATGCTGCTCTCCCAGGCGCATCAGCAGGGAGCTGGGTTAGAAGTGGAGCAGCTGGGACTCGAACTGGCACCCACATAGGCTGCCGGCACCGCAGGCAATGGCTTGTCCCCACCATGCCGCATCCCCAGCCGTTAGGCACGTGTTACTTTCCCTCCCCTGCCCTGCTCTGATGTCGTCATGGTTACCTCCTCGCCACCCCCCTGCACCTTGCTGATTGCCCTGACACACAAGCACACAGAAGCAGCTCCAGGCTGTGAAAAGTGAGAATGCTGGTTGTGGTCTGCGAACTGGAAATCCCTGGGCCTGGCACCAGGCCTGTGTGTGCCCACCGCATGCCAGGCCTCAGTGGCATGGACAGCCAGGTGCTGCTGCGGTCTCAGTGCAGGGTGGGGCCCCCTCCCCGCCATGGCCAGCTCTGTCCTCCCCAGGAATGTGGTTACGGTGTTGTAGGCATAATATAATCATTCCAGAAACTCACCTTCACTCTCAGGCCACGTGTTCTTGTTTCCTGTTGTTCCTGATAATGTTACTTCATGATTTTCCCCAAAGCTAAATTAAGGCAGTTGCAAACCCTTGTATTACGGTTACTGTTTTTCGTGCTGTTGAGTTGAAGTAACTGCCTGAGCGCGGTCCTGGTTGATGTAGGCAGCCGTGGGGAGGGGTGAGTCCAGGGCCGGGTCAGCCCGGGGGCTTCAAGCTCCCTCAGAACCTTCGGGGGTGTTGGCGTGTTAAAATCTCTTGCCAGTCCTGCAAGAAAAGTTTGTTTTTAAAAAGATTATTTATTTATTTGAAAGGCAGAGTTACAGAGAAAGAGCAAGACAGAGAAAGGAATCTTCCGTCTGCTGGTTTACACCCCAGGTGGCTCCATGGCCAGGGCTGGACCAAGCCAAAGCTGGGAGCCTGGGCCTCCACGTGGGTCTCCCATGTGGGTGCAGGGGTCCAAGCCTGCTTCCCCAGACCACGAAGCAGAGAGCTGGATGGGAAGTGGAGCAGCTGGGACTCGAACCAGAGCCCATGTGGGATGCTGCCTGGGCTGCTGGCCCCGGGAACCAGCGTAAAACCCTCTTTCACTGTGTCTGCACGGCGCCTCACAAAGCCGTGTGGTCGTTGTCACCCTGTGCGCTCTGGCGGGTGGGACAGAGGACACGGAGTTCAGGAAGTGCTGGCGCACAAGCACCAGGCTCCCCAGTCACAGAAGAGTGAAACCCAGAGAATCTGCTAATGTTTAAAACAGGCCGAACAGCGCGCTCCTTCCGTTGCTTTGCAGTGTCGCCGCGGCCGTCAGCCTGGGTGCAGCTCTTCAGGCTGGGGCCCCTCTGCCTCCCGCGCCTCTCCTCCCCCCCGCGGCTGCTGTGCAGCGTCCGTCACCCCCTCGCAGGGGAGGCCCCGTGCTGAGTGGACTTGGCCGCGGCCTCTTCGCAGGGCCACGCGGAGGAGGGGGAGGTGGCGAGGGGCTTGCTGGGAAGCCGTGATCTGTGCCACCGAGCACATTCTTGGCCTCAGCATGGGTTGCTTGCACACGCATAGATGGCGTGACGAGCCGTTCTCCTGTGAGCGTGGCTGCATCTCTCTGTGATAACGCACGTGACTGTTGTAACCCATCTGCATGCCCCGCCCCCGTGTCTGCAGTGGACTGGGAGCACAAACACGCTTCCTGCCACACGCCGGGGCTGAAGTCGCTCACCACTGGCACTCACTGGAGGATTAGGCAACAAGACCTTGCTCCATGATTGGTGCTCTCTTTACAGAGCTGTGTGGCCTCACTACCCTTTCCCACGGACACTGAGTGCGTCTGGACTGGAGACCGGGCTGGTAGTCCAGAGTGACAGGTGTCACGGCACGCTGGAGCTCAGCGGTGTGCCTTCCTGGTTCTCCATGGAGAGTCACACCCTCTCCCTGGTGTGCGCAGTGCCGTGGGATGGAAACCAGGGCCCGCATCTATTCACCAAGGGTTGCCTGTTGCTCAAGAAGAATCTGGAATGTTCTCAGGGGCGACTGCCTGGCACAGCCAGCCCCCGGGCATTGTGGGAGAATAAAGGTCGGACAAGATGCTGCTGGGGCTGGCGCCGCAGCGTGGTGGGATCGGCCTCCACCTGTGGCTCCAGCATCCTCTGTGGGCACCGGCGTGTGTCCTGGCTGCTCCTCTTTGGATCCACCTCACGGCTGTTACCTGGGAAAGCAGAAGATGTCCCAGATGCTTGGGCCTCTGTACCTACATGGGAGACCTGGAAGACGATCCTGGCTCCTGGCTTCAGATTGGCCCAGCTCCAGCCTTTGCAGCCATTTGGGGAGTGCACCAGTGGATGAAGACCTCTCTCTATCTGCCTCTCTCCATCTGTAACTCTGCATCGCAAATAAATAAATAAACCCTTAAAAAAAGGGAAATGCTGCTCCTGGACTGCTCTTTCACATGCATGCCCTTGTGGACACGACAGCTCTTTCGGTCTTAGTTTTTGGTGGATTTAGGTCAGGCAGCTGCTTGATGTGTCTTTAATGAGTATTTGCTGTAACGTTAAATGCCCTCCCCACCCCAACGACAGAGAAGTGTTCAGCTTAGAGTTAAAAAGAGAATGAGAATTTGAGTTGAGAATAGGAGTCCGGGAGAGAAGACCAGATGGAGACTCGAATTATCCTGTCTCAAATGGGCTGAGAGTTTGCATGGAACCTGTCTCCCAGTGCCAGAGTGTCTCAGTGAAAGGTGTTGGCAGCCGTGTGTGGCGTTACAGGCATCGCGATACTGTTCGTCTGCATGATGAGAGCAATGAGCCAGTTTCCAGGTGGCTGCTCACTGCCGGGTGACGACTGTACCCCCCGGCCTGGCACTGGAGCAGCCCTTGACGTTCAGAAGTTGGGCCCCATGCGGTCAGTGCTTAGTGGGCCTGCTGGTTCCCTTGGCACTGCACCCCTGAGTCTGAGGAGATGGCCGGGCGCCTTGGGCAGCTGTGACTGCTCCTGTTTGTGCTTGGCAGGACAGAGGGTTATTGGGCGACAGCGTGAATGTCTAACATGGCCGTTTCTGTCCTGAACACAGCAGTGACGGTTCCTTTTGCTTGCAGAGCTGAGCTACGCCTGGATCTTCAACGAGCGCCCCTCCTACCAGGACAGCCGCCGCTTCGTCTCGCAGGAGACGGGCAACCTGTACATTGCCAAAGTGGAGCCGTCGGACGTCGGCAATTACACCTGCGTGGTCACCAACACGGTGACGAACCAGAGAGTCCTGGGGCCGCCCACGCCGCTGGTACTGAGAGACGACGGTGAGTCTTCGCGCTGGTTTCCTGAATGCTGCTGGTTATCGCAGTCGTGCACTGAGCGTGGAAAGATGTATTATCCACACGCAAAGATTGATTTTTTAAGTTAAATTTAAGAAAAGTTAAATGTTTCCCACATTTCTCTCCATATATCCTGTACTTGTATAAGGAACAAACCCATGAATCTGTTTTGGAAATCTGATTAGCAACCTAATTGCTAATCTCACCAGGAATGGAAGGTGGGTTCAGGCAATCGTAAGTAACACAGGGTTCTATTTCCTCTCTCCCTCCTAAATGGTACCACAGGCTGAGTGCTGTGTGTGAGGTTGACCAGTTAGCTCATGAGTCAGTTCCAGGTAGTTCAGCATTTGGTGTCTAGGAAGGAGTTTTATCCGAGAGCCTCTGGATTCCATCCGGGGAGGATCCCAGTGCAGCGCAGGAGTCACCAGGCACACCTGAGATGGAAGGTCCCTTCCCTGCACTCATGTCTTTCACTCTGATCACCCAAGTGAGCTGGCTCAGCTGTGTCCTGTCACCACCTCCAGGGGGCGCCCGACTCTCCCCTTGGGGGTCTTTATGTTCCCGTCTTCCTGAGCAGCCCCAACTCCACACTCTGGTCCTTCCAGTTCACACCCACCCTCCTGCACCAGGGGCTTCTCCTTCGGCGCTAACCACCTCCATGACTGTCCCACACAATCGGGGTTCCCAGTGCTCCTCACCCACCTTTAACCCGGTCTTTGTTCTCTGCCCAGCACCTAGTACCATACCCAGTACCCAGGAGATGCTGTGTGCATGAAGCCCAGACATAGCTGAGCCCTGCAGTGCAGGCTGGCATCAGGACCTAGGAAGCTGCAGCCAGTGTGCCCAGGTCCCTAGGCCCTGCCGTGTGTCCCTAGGCACTGCCACGTGTCCCTAGGCCCTGCCACGTGTCCCTAAGTCCTGCCACGTGTCCCTAGGCACTGCCACGTGTCCCTAGGTGCTACATTCCTTTCCTGTGGAGCAGACACGGGCATCTTCACTCTGAGCAGCAGGGACCCCACCCACCAGCTGCCAGTCAGGAGCGCTACCGCCAGACACCCAGGGGCTGCTTACTGTGCTGATCCGAAGCCAGGACCCAAGCACCTGTGACATCCTCCACTGCCTTCCTGGGCCACAGCAGAGAGCTGGACTGGAAGAGGAGCAACCGAGACTAGAACCTGGACCCCATATGGGATGCCGGCGCCGCTGGCGGAGGATTAACCAAGTGAGCCACGGCGCTGGGCCCGAGAGTATTCCATCACAGAATCAGCGGCAGGAGGGGCTCGTTCTGCAGCAGGCACTGCCCACTCACTCTCAATCTCCGTGAGAGCTGCATCGTGGAGATTCATGCCCTCCCCATGTAGAGCTGGGGTGCATAACGTAGGTATTGGAACATGTGACTAGCACAGTGAGGTTATCTCATTAGCTCGTGTCCGGAGGCCAGAGGAGAGGGGACGTACAAACCAGGAAGAGGGCGCAACACTAAGTGGATGCTCCTGTGGGAGTCTGTTCTATAAGAGTCAGAACTACCGCTCCGCACGGCCTGGTGTTCGTGACCGCCTGCCGGCCTGATGCTGTGCAGAGAGTGCAGGGCTGGCAGCGAGGCACGCTCAGCAGGTCCCTGCCCCATGTGAGCGAGGCAGGGAGGTGGGAGGAGAATGCGGGCCTTGCTGAGCTGGGGAGAGCCTTGCTTCGAGCAGGCGTGGCATTTCCCCCATAACCAAGGTTACTTCTCCCGGGTCCCCAGGAGGCTGCGCTGGGCTGCTAGTCTCAGGCAGCTGTTAGAAGTGAGCAGGGAACCTTGGCTTGGATCCTTGGGGAGGGGGCGCAGTGTGACATCCACGCCTGCTTCCCTGGCTGCATTTGCCACCCCCCACCCCAGCACCTCCCAGTTCTGTGGGACTTCACTCACTAACCGCTCTGCAGTGGTCAGCTGTGGCCAGAGGTGAGCGGTGAGGACCCAGAGCCAGGCTCCCTGGGGAGGATCCAGCCCCTCCGTGGGTGAGCCAGGTGCCTCTGGGAGTCACCTATGTGTTGTTACACGTGAAGTGCCCTGAACAGGCGTCCACAGCTTTCGTAGAAGACATGTTCAACAAAAGGTGTTTTTGGAACGCAGACGGCAATAATTACAGAAAAGTCTCCCCTTGCTCTTCCCAGTAGAGGCGGCTGAGAGCCGAGGAGGGTGGAGGAACGCTCTCCAAAACGCTCACCGTGTGAAACTCGGAAGCGTTTAACTCCTGGAGTGAGACTTGGCATCGTTTGCTCGTCCTTTCTGGTTCCCTGAAGTTCCTCACCTTTCTGCTGTGATTATAGATTATTTGTGTTTTTAGAACAATGTTTGGCAAAGGGTTTTTAATCACAGATTAGCGGATCTGCAGGAGACTTAAAAATCACCCACTTTTATGTCCATTGTTGCCAAAGAAGGGAGCAGAGGGGCAGAGATGTAAGACAAGACGGTGTGGGGACAGACTTGGTCCCATCTCCGTGTGGTTAACTGAGGCCCAGCAAGACCTGCTTGGGCTGCAGAGTCGCACTCAGTCCATTGCTTCTCTTTTATGACGTTTGAAAGGTTTGCATAGGGAATTCTTGCGAGTGATCGTTTGTTATTTTGTGGTTTTCACCTCTGGGAAGTGCAAGATGGAGAGGTGTTAGACACCTGTGGGAGAATTTCCTGTCGGAGCTTACAGTCCTCTTTCTAGACTCTAAACTCTGCTGTGAATGTGCCTCGTCATATGAGGGAGGCACCTGCTGCTCGGGGCCTGTGAGGGGGAGAGTAACAGGGAAAGGTGCATCACGTGACAAGAATGAGCGCCCAGGAGGCTTGGGCAGTGAGGCGGTGTCTGGGCTGTCTCTGTACCTCTCAGGCACAGGTGCACAGCGGGTCGTGGAGAACAGTCATTGAGACTTTGCTTTTCCCCTTTTGCTTGAGACTGCCTGGACAGTTGATTCCTGCTTGTTGGACCTAAGAGGGGTGTTGAGCACTTTGCAGCCTGAGTCTGTTGACTGGACTAGACCAAGTTCATGTGCTGATGGCTAAGAATTGTCGCGTGGTAGCCCTGATTAGAGTTCTATGAAGGAGGGAGAGAGCGGGGAAGCCGTCCTGTCCCATTGCATGTATTGTCGGGTAAGCCTGTGTGCGTGCGGGGGGTGTGTGTGTGTGTAGACACCAGCCCTCTGCACACGTTATCCTTGGTTGTCAACACGTAGACTCCGCTTTTCTCAATGTTGCCTCTGCTCCAGTATAAAATTAAATGTTTAAGGTCTGCATTGATGCTCTCCCATATCCCAGAAAAAATGACCATGTTTTCTCAAGTTCTCACCTATTTTCCCACCCTAATTGCATTTAGCCCTAAAAACCTGAACAAGGCCAGCCTCGAAGCATTTACTCTTCTCACCTCAAATCAAGCCTTTGGCCGGCGCCGCGGCTCACTAGGCTAATCCTCCTCCTGCAGCACCAGCACCCCGGGTTCTAGTCCCGGTCGGGGCGCCAGATTCTGTCCCGGTTGCCCCTCTTCCAGTCCAGCTCTCTGCTGTGGCCCAGGAGTGCAGTGGAGGATGGCCCAAGTGCTTGGACCCTGCACCCCATGGGATACCAGGAGAAGCACCTGGCTCCTGGCTTTGGATCAGCGCAGCGTGCCAGCCGCAGAAGCCATTTGTGGGGTGAACCAACGGAAGGAAGACCTTTCTCTCTGTCTCTCTCTCACTGTCTAACTCTGCCTGTCAAAAAAAAAAAAAGTCAAGCCTTCACCTCTGGGACGAGAGACCAGCTGATGACCCCAGTGTCCTGCAGCTCCTGAGCAGCCAGGGAACCGAGGGGACAGAAACAGCTGTGCCAGAACCAGTGCCGGCCTGAAAGCCAGGAGGGGGCGTGGTGGGGCTGAGAGGGAGCCCAGACCTGCCACCTGCAGGAGGCAGTCATGCCATCGCCTGGCCCTAGGTGTTCTTGGCTATGGAAGTGGGTTATTTTTAATAAGCTCTATCTAAACTTTGTTCTTGTTGCTTGCTGCATCCATGCTCCATTTAGATGTTTACAGCATCATTCGTGGACACATAAAATTATCAACTTAATCATTGGCTGATGCCGTTCTATCAGATATCAGGTACCCACTGTGGTCGCCCTGGCAGAGCCAGACAAAATGATTTCACAGCCTTACAAGGGTCCCCCACCCTTGAACTTTAGTCTCAGTGTTTGCTCAGACCAGCAGTGTGAGGCCCTGCTCACAGATGGACACAGCCCACTGGCTCAGCTCTGTTCCCAAGGCTGACGCCAGTGCCAGCAATGAGCTCAGTGTGGTCACGCTTTCTGGATTCCGTGGCACTCGGTGAGGCTTTGCCTCAGTGCCATTATACCGCCCGCTGCTCAGAAGACTACACACCTGCCCCCACAAAGTTCCAAGTCCTTAAAAATGGAGAGAAGGAAACTAGAATATTCCGGAACATTCCTGATGCATGTCCTGGGTCTAACAGCTTTTCCTCCTAGTGTCCTGGACAGCAGCAGCTTCTGCAGAGCCGCCACAAGCACTGATTGTCTCGGTGAGCAGCCCAGCTGTTTGCAGGCCAGTGGACGGGCCAGGTGGTGGGATCCACCTGCTCTTCCCGGGGGGACCTCTTTACAGGGTGGACTAGATCGTTACCTCTTATTGATGGTGGAGCGTTGCAACAGGCTTCGGGCAAAGATAGGCCCTCTGCTCAGACAGCGTTCTGTGTCATTTACTGTCTAGCGTTTGTTCCAAAACTCCTGGCTTTACTGGACCCTCACGTGTGATCGCAGCTCTGGCATGGCCGTGTCGCAGCTCTCCTGTCTTGCTTCCAGTTCTCCACCGACAGCACAGGGTGTTTGTGGGCATTACACGCAGCCAACAGCGCAGGGTGGGTGTGCGGGCGTTACACACAGCCAACAGCGCAGGGTGGGTGTGGACGGCCAACAGCGCAGGGTGGGTATGCAGGCGTTACACATGCTGGCGAGGAAGACGTCAGAATGACTAAAGGTTGTGAGACGCTCTCCTGAACTGCCGTTGCCGGTCTCTAAGCACAGTCTCGATGGGTGTTTGGAAGGTTTGACAGGCCTAGAATTTGGCAGTCAGTGTCAAAGCCTCTGGCCGGGCCAGTTCCATTTCACTTCATGGGGCCAGAGTCCTTGGATGGTCACTTGTCTGGTCAGTTAGGAGGCATCTGTTAAATGCCTGTTGTGTTTCACACAGTGAGATTGAAAAGATGTGATTTCGGCTGGCACTGCAGCTCACTAGGCTAATCCTCCACCTGCAGCACTGGCACACCGGGTTCTAGCCCCGGTCGGAGCACCCGATTCTGTCCCGGTTGCCTGTCTTCCAGGCCAGCTCTCTGCTGTGGCCCGGGAGTGCAGTGGAGATTGGCCCAAGTGCTTGGGCCCTGCACCCCATGGGAGACCAGGAGAAGCACCTGGCTCCTGGCTTTGGATCAGCGTGGCGTGCCGGCCACGGTGGCTATTGGAGGGTGAACCAGTGGTTAAAAAGGAAGACCTTTCTCTCTGTCTGTCTCTGTCTCACTGTCCATCCTGCCTGTCAAAAAACAAAATTAAATTAAAAGAAATAAATAAATAAAAATTTTTAAAAAGCTGTGGTTTCGGCCCCTGGGGACCTACAGATTAGAGGTACCCGAGTTAGGAGAGGGACTAAAGCTCATTCTTCTCTGTGATTACTGAGTGGCATTCCAAACTGTGCACTTGCAGACAGGGATTTGGAATGAAATAGGGAAGCAGAAGCGCCCAGCCCAGAATACAGTTGACTTGGGGCATTCTTTGGAAAATGCAGTCAAACAGCAGATATTCATTGAGCACCTGCTGTGTACTTGTCATTCGAGATGTGAACATTATTGTGTGTACTCAGGGATTATTGTCAGACTAATTGCAGTCTGAGATGGAATGAGGCCACAGTGGGGGAGCACAGAGAATGGGAGTAGCAGAGTTCAAGTTGTCCTTGTGATGAGCTCTGTCAGGGGGCAGGGAGGCCACAGGGTGTGGGGAAGGACCCTGGCCTGCTCTTGGGAACGAGCCAGGCTTCCACGAGGACCTGGACGACCCGGGAAGGAGAGGATTCCGGCGGCGGGCACGGTTTTTGCTTAAACCAGGGATGCACAAAGTCCCTCCCCAGGCAGAGTCTAACCGTGGCTGTTTCTGTAAATGAAATTGAAAATCGTTCTCCATGAAACGCTGAGTGTTCTTGGCTCACTCCCGCTTCTCTGTGACTTCTGTTGTCACTGTTAAAAGCATTTCTTTTACTTCAGTGCTGTAATTTCCATTGCTGATGCATAGACATGCCGTTGTTCTCACGTGTGATTCAGTGCCTGGCGAACTGAAAGTCCCTTGTTAGTTCTGGTAGTCTGTTGTCTTCCCCATTTCTTCTGTGCCTGGCGTCAGTCAGCTAGGAGTTGTGAGCCTCCGACTGTCTTTTTGAGTTGAGTTTTCTGGCCCCCAGTCTGTTTGGTTGCATTGTGCCTATGTCTGCTCTCCAGCCCTCAGGGTAGTGTAGGGGTAGTGGCTGGGACTGTATAGCCCACAGGGGCTAACCAGAGTCCGCAGTCTCTGGCCTTTTATAGGAATACTGGGCCAACCCCTGACTTCCACCTTTAACTATCTGAAGATTGCCCGTGAAAAGACTGGTTCTTTATGATACCAAAGGCTTAACCTAGGCCCAGTGCATGTAGAGACTGAGGAGGGTGCAGCACAGTGTGAGGAACATACAGCAGTATTTCCTCAAAAGAAGGCAAATGCCAGCTCAAGAGATGACCTTGGTGGCCAGCACTTTGGTCCAACAAGTTAAGTGAGTTTTATAGCATCTGCATCCCATATGGACACCAGTTTGAGTCCTGGCTGCTCTACTTCTGTTCCACCTCCCTGCTAATGTACCTGGGAAAGCAGGGGAAAATCACCCAAGTGCCTGGGACCCTACACCTGGATGAAGCTCCTGGCTCCTGGCTTCAGCCTGGCCCAGCCTTGACCATTGCAGACCTCTGGGGAGTGAACCAGTGGTGGGAAGATCTCCCTCTCCCTCTCCCTGTAACTCTGCCTTTCACATAAATAAAATAAACCTTGAAAAGAGAGAGATGACCTTAGGATGAATGGCGCATACTTGGCGCATCTTTTAGGGATTCAGATCAACCGCAGCTGTCCCAAGAAGACAGGGCTCCCTGGTCCGTCCGCCTTTATGTAGGAGTGTTCTGGGAGGTGTGTGTTTCTCTGTTCTAATCATCAGAAGGGAAGGAAGGAGGGGAAGCTGGTGTGAGGTCAAACTCCGGGGTTTGTGTTTCTGCCTCGCAGGTTTCTGAGGCTGCCTACGCACGCCTAGTGTGAGAAGCAGTGTCTCAGGCACCCTGCTCTCCAGCAGTTCTAGGGGGTGTGGGTTCTTGTTCAGACAGGTGCGGCCTCAGGCTCTGGGCACTGGCCTACCAGACAGCAGGTGGCGCAGGGGGAGGGGCTTCGGAAGCTCCAGGGGCCTCACTGGTCTCCTCCAGGCAGTCATGTGAGAGGTCTTGTTCAAAGAGCAGAACAACAAACTCGCTCAAGGGGATTTGCAGGCCTCGTCAGGCATCGCTGAGTGTTTTCGAATGAATGGCGTGGCATCATATGACTTGTTTCTCAAGAAAGTCAGCATGATTTTTTTCCAGTAGAGAATCCTACCTTGTGGACGTTGGTGAGCATCGTCTGTGGTTCACTTTAGCAGGTGCAGGCTCAGTGAAGGCGGGGGCTGGCCTACCTTGGGCTTCCTTCTCCCAGCCCTGTGTCCTGCAGATTGTACTTACACAGGCTCAGTGCGCCACTGGTTTCTCTTCTGTGCCCCGTGAACTTCTTGTTACCTGGTTAAATTCTGCATTCTTAACAGCACCAAGACAGCTGTAAGTACAGCCCAGGTTTAGAAGTGGGGCAGTCATTGCCACCAGGCATCTGGGTTCTCTGTTCCTGCTGGGACGCCCGTGCCAGCACCGTGCCGGTGGCCAGCCCACAGGACGCCTGTGTTAACGTCGGCTGGAGCCCCCTCCTCTGCTCACAGTTAGGAGAGTGACTCAAGTGTGGTCCAGGAGCTTGTTAGCAATGTAGATTCTCGGGCTGCACCCAGCTTCCCTGAAGGAGAAACGTGGGCCCTTTGGTGATCTAAGAGTGTAAAACCACGGTTTCAGATAAAACACTTAGGAAACCAGTGCCTTGAGTCACTGCCTGCCTGTGGCTGAGCCAGAGTGTGCCAGGGGCAGGAAGAGGAAGCTCGGGCCAGGTGCCCCCCGCTGGGCGCAGGCTGTGGCTCCGGTGGCTCAGGGAAGATGTGTCCAGTGAGTTCTTTGGACGTAAACAGGGCTAAGCCCCTGTCTCTGAGGACTCTGAAGTGTGGAATCAAAGTGCTGGGACTTTCTCGCTTGCTCCTTGCCTCTGAACAGGCATCCAGGGATTAAGACATTTTCTTACCTTAGGTATAAAACAGATACACGGCTTGGCTCCCTGTGTAGAATTGAAGGCTCGCGTCGTCCGTGTTAGCAAATCATGCATGCATGCGACAGAAAAGGAATGTTGCTGGGGTCTCATTTCCTGCATGAACCAGATTGTATTCTACATGTTCAATCCTTCTCTGTTACATTTTCCCACTTTTTAAAAATAATATGAGGGGCCGGTGCTGTGGCGTAGTGGGTAAAGCTGCTAACTGCAGTGCTGGCATCCCATATGGACACCAGTTCGAGGCCCAGCTGCTCCACTTCCGATCCAGCTCTCTGCTGTGGCCTGGGAAAGCAGAAGAAGATGGCCCAAGTCCTTGGGCCCCTGCACCCATGTGGGAGCCCTGGAAAATGCTCCTGGCTCCTGGCTTCGGATCAGTGAAGCTCCGGCCATTGCAGCCACCTGGGGAGTGAACCAGCAGATGGAAGACCTCTCTCTCTCTCTCTCTCTCTCTCCCTCTCCCTCTCCCTCTCCCTCTCCCTCTCTCCCTCCCTCCCTCCCTCTCTCCCTCTCTCCCTCCCTCCATCCCTCTCTCCCTCTCCCTCTCCCTCTCCCTCCCCCTCCCTCCCTCTCCCTCTCCCCCTCCCTCCCTCCCTCTCCCCCCCCCCTCTGCCTCTCCTCTCTCTGTGTAACTCTGACTTTGAAATAAATAAATAAATAAATCTTTTTAAAAAGTTACTCGAGGATGAACGAGGGCTCCAGAGAAACCCCATCGACAAACCCCGTCGACGACCTCCGTCTCCTAGCCTAATCCCTCCACAATCAGCAGGTCGGGGGCAGACCAAGGAGGCCCCAGTGCAAGGACTCAGAGAGGGCACTGCTGTCTTCATGGGGTCCTTTGTGTCTTGAAACACGAAGAAAACAGGTTTTAATTTAGTGCAGCTAGCAATGGCCAGAACAGTTCACATGGAGAAAATAATGAAATGAAAATAAAGTCTGGGCAAGATGAAAACAAGAGGAATAGGTCACAGGTGAAGGAGGGAAGGAGGGAGGGAGGGAGGGGGGGGAGGGAGGGAGGGAGGGATGAAGTATGAAAAGCTCCAGGTTGGACTGGGGAAAATTCCTCCCTCGTTGTTACCCCGGCACTCGGCAGGCGTTCTGTGTGATGGAAGTTCAAGCAGAGGTAAAGCGCGACCCCGTCTCTGCTGCGCGTCTCTGCTGCAGCTGTCGCCTCCCACACGGATCGTCTGTGCTAGGACTCTGGTTCTGTTGCTCACGTTCACGTACTCACGGAGCACTGGGTATTGACCCAGACACCACTGCCTGTGAACAGGCAAACGACGTCCGCAGTTCGTTTTGTCGAAGGTGATTTTGTGGGTGAACTTAGACTAGGAGCCACAGAGGTGACACAGCGACTTCACGCCTGGGGAAGGTGCACGTTTGGTGTCACAGCACCCGTGTGTCACAGGAGACCTCTGCACCTACTATCACTTCCCCACTGTCACAGATCTCTGGTTGCCATAATTTGTTTTCCTTCAATTTTTTAAAGATCGATTTATTTATTTGAAAGTGAAAGTTACAGAGAGAGAGAGAGAGAGAGAGAGAGGTAGGTCTTCCATCCTCTGGTTCACTCCCCAACTGGTTGCAATGGCCAGGAGCCAGGAGCTTCTACCAGGTCTCCCATGTGGGTTCAGGAGCCCAAGCACTTGGGCCATCCTCCACTGCTTTCCCAGGCCATAGCAGAGAGCTGGATCAGAAGAGGAGCAGCTGGGCCTCGAACCGGCACCCATATGGGATGCTGGCACTTCAGGCCAGGGCATTAACCTGGTGCGCCACAGTGCCGGCCCCACACTTTGTTTTTTTACTCCTGGTTCTGCGCTAAGGGTTTTAAGGGATCCAGAAAAAATCAGAGGAACTCCCACTGCTCCAAGGGGTAGAGGCGTCGTCGTGTGTCCAGACAGCATGAAGAAGCTAGGAGACAGCGGTGCTGCAAAGGGCGCCCGAGGTTCCTGAGCTATTTTGTGTCAGGAGTCATTCACTGAATACCTATTAAGTGCAGGTTGGGGAGGAAGCTTGGATTACGGCTGTGAGCAAGATGCACGGCCTGCCATTGCGTCTCGCTGTGGATGTGCAAGGGGGAGGCCCGCCACACAAACAAGCCAGAGAACTGAGAGCTGTGAGAAGCAGCACGGGGACGTGAGCGGTGAGGGGAGAGCAGAAGTAGGTTAGGAACACGAGGCTGTGTCACCGGGGCCGAGCCAGCAGCAGGAGAAAGGGGGCAGGAGGAACAGGAAACCTTGTCCTCGCAAGGCGCACGCTGCCCGAGAGCTGTGTGTGGCAATGCGTGGATTCATTTCCTTTGTATGAATATTTTTTTAAAAAAAGAAAGTGTTCGTAGATCAGGGTGGGCGCTGTGGCGCAGCAGGGAAGCCAGTGCCCATGCTGCTGGCATCCTGCAGCTGTGCCGTTTGGAGTCCCAGCTGCTCCGCTACTGACCCAGCTCCCTGCTAATGTGCCTGGGGAAAGCAGCGGAACCTGGCCCAGGTACCTGGACCCTACCAGCAATGTGGGCCACTAGGATGGTGTTCTGGGCTCCTGGCTCCAGCCTGGCCCAGCTCCAGCTGTTACAGTCATTGGGGAAATGAGCCAGCAGATGGAAGATCTCTCTCTCCCTCCCTCCCTCTCTCTCTCTCTCTCTCTCTCTCTGTCTCTCCCTCTCTCTAACTCTGCCTATCAAATAAATGAAATAAATCATAGAAAAGAAAAAGCAACTGTTTTATATATATATAGAAAAAAAAAATCCCAGAACGTTCATAGAAGCACAGTTGGCAGAAGATGAAATGGGAAGCAACCCAGTTGTCCATCCACTGGTGTCACAGGGGGGCCTGTGTCCCCCCAAGGCTCCTGTCCCCAGTGTGACATCATTGGAAGCTGAGCCAGAGGCAGTGCAGATGGGGTGAGCGGAGATGAGCTCACAGTAGAGTCGAGGAGGCCCCATCCCAGTGCGATGGCTGTCCTTACAACCAAACAGCAAGACGCACACACAAAGGGTCATGTGACAGCCACAGACGGAGTGACACAGCTACAGGCCAAGGAGAAGCAAGGATTGGCAGCTACCACCAGGAACAAGGGAGAGAGGAGGACGGCTACTCCCAGGGTCTCGGCAGGAGCCCCCCCGGGCAGGGGGAGAATCCAGTTCTTTGGCTTTGCGCCCCTCAGCTAGTGCGCCCTGGGAAGCCGCCAGTGGGTGACTATGGGTGGGGAGAGCTGTGCAGCAGAAGGAACGAGCCACTGTGTGCTCTGCACAGGGGTCGCCTGGGAGACATGGGGCCACCTGAAGGAAGCCAGACACAACGGGCACACCATGTCTGATTGCCCTCACCGGAAATGCCCCGGAATGCCGGCATCTGCAGACGGGGAGCAGGCAGATGCGAGGCCGCGCAGGGCTGCACCTCGCCGTGGCAGGGACTGGACCACACAGAGCTCTCACGGGGTGAGGCGAGTATTTTAAAGCTGGGCTGAGGAGCTGGCTGCACAGCTGCCAGATGTGGCACATCTCTGATTTACACCTAAGATTGTGCATTATTTTTGTGTGTAAATTTTACCACCAAAAAATGTGTTTTAAAGAAAGGGAGGATTTCCTGGGAAGTGGTGAGCCTGGAGGTGGAGGAGCTGCTCATGGTTTCAGCTCGTCTGAAGGCTGTGTCAGGGTCGGTGGGGCACACGAGGCAGGAGGGGATGAGGCGCTGAAGGGTCCCGTGGAGCTCAGCTCCAGCGGGGTCTGGCTGCTCGGACGTGAGCACCAGGCAGCGGCGGCTGGGGCATCAGGACCCTCGACTCCGTGCGCTGCTCCGATATTTCTGGGCCCAGAGCTAGGTTGTGTGAGATGCATTTGCTCCTTGGAGTGACGTTCACAGCCGCACGGGAGGAACATCCTTTATAGGTGGTGTTTACAGCAGGAGGAGAGCCGGAAGGGAAGGTAATCACTCGCAAGACACCCTTGGCCCCGCTTTATAACCCGATTGTCTCATCTTCCAGCTCAGATGCTGCAGTGAAGACCCGATGTCCCGGGAGCACGAGAGACCTCTGTCTCTCAGGGCAATTCTTTTTTTAATTAATGGAGCTTACAGCCCCATACACAGCAATAAAAGGTGTGAACGCGCCCCTGCACTCCCAGCCCTCCTGCAGGTGTCTGTGAGCAGTGTTCAGCCCACAGCTGTCGGCAGCTTGGAGAGCTGCCTGTGACATGGTCCGGAGCCTCTCCCAGGCTCGCAGGCCTGCTCTGTGCATTGCCCATGGGCAGGCAGACCCCAGCTAGGTGCAGGGGAAATGGGGGTGGGGACCAGAGACTGCCCAGAACAGGAGGACGAGTGTGCGCTTGGCGTGGACCCAGTGTGTCACAGCCCGGCTGGTGGGGGTGCTCATGGCAGTGGAGACGGGTCGTGGGGAAGGGGAGGCAGCGTCGGGCCGGAGCTTGAGCTTGGAGCACTGACAGTTTGCTGTGGGGTGGAAGGCAAGCCCCTCCGGGCCCAGAGCCTTGTGTGCACAGTGGATCATGGGAAGGGCTGCCTTGGAGCTGTGCTTCAGCCTTGGAGTGGTGAGCGTGCTGCAGGGAAGGATGGCTCCGCAGGGCTCAGTCCTTGAGACCAGAGCATCCGTGAACGCTGCACTCAGCATCCCAGAAGCCCCCCTCCCCCCCCACAACCACCACTCCTGCCTGCCGCTGTAGGAGAGGAACAAGTCTACACTTGGGTCCGCAGAGCTTGCTGGATGTCGCATCCTCAGTGCCGGGGGCTGGGCTCTGCAGAGGCGCGTACTCAGTGCACACCAGCTGGGGGGGATGATGCCCTCGGTTACTGCTCCCACCCCCCTGCATTGCTCGCCTGTAGCCCTTGCTGTTGGCTGTGGGAAGCCTGCAGGTGTGATGGCTGGTTGGTCTTATCTCTGTGAAGCCAGAGAATCCCCAGCTCTCACTGGCATAGTGGGATCACACGTCGTGAGCACGCCCAGAAGCTGAGCGGGGGTGAGAGCGGTGGCGTGCGGGTCGAGAATGCCAACAAGCAGTCATGTATAGCATTTCCTTATGCACCTTGCACTCCACCGGGCTGTGTTGCCTTAGCTGTGAGTATACACGGTCATTTTCCAGGACTTAGGAAGGGATGGCCGTCAAGGTAAGGGTGCCGTTGGCCAGGCAGGCACCGCTCAAAGTCGCTGACCACAGGTCCTGGTTTTGTGTTGGTTCCAAATATGATAAAATTCAGGCCTTCGTGTTACTGCGTGTTTACTGATCCGTGATTCATCCAGTTCGGCCTTGGAGGTGAATGCAAACACGGTGAGCACAGAGTGAGTGCCCAGAAACCCGGGTGCCTTTACTGGTAGAGCGGAGCAGGCGGGTCCTCCCTAAGTGCTGCTAAATTCTGTCATGTTTTCTCCAGTGTCTCCAGAAAGATAACATGCTTTATTCCTGATGACTAGGACTTCTTGCTCTTCGTTTTTTTTCTTCAAGACTGTCTTTTTGAAAAAATTAAGTTGTATGGAGAATCGAAGGCTAGGCTGATGGCGTGTTCCCAGCATGGAGATTTTTCCGTGCCAGTGTCGGGGAGAAGGGCCCCGCCCCGAGTGCGGGACTGATGTCAGCAGACACGCGTGGTGTGGAAGGTGCCCCAGGACTGAGCGGTCTCTGTTTCTGTGTCTTCCAGGGGCGATGGGCGAGTACGAGCCCAAGATAGAAGTGCAGTTCCCAGAAACAGTCCCGACCTCCAGAGGCGCCACTGTCAAGCTGGAGTGCTTTGCCCTCGGAAAGTAAGTTCCAGCTCGCTCCCCCGGCCTCCCGCCCGCCAGCGTGGGCAGCTGCACTGGGCCCTGTCGGAGGCCAGAGAACTTCCTCTCTGTCACTCTATCCAGGCGGCTGACTCTGCCTCACCTGGGAGAGCAGGTGGTAATGGCACAGGGAGGATTCGGCCACAAAGGAGCCGAGACGGGAGGCACTGTGTTGTTGCTGTGACCTGCACGGTGACACTGAGCCAGCGTGACGGGGAGACACTGTCCTTCCTGGGAGACCCAGACTCCTGCTGGGGGAGATGTGGTCTGTGGCCTGGCCCGAGGTCCGGAGGAGACAGCACGTGTTTCTGGATTCCTTTGCAAATGGCCAGTCCCTTCCTGTTAACCTCCCTCTGCTCTGTGTGGAGCTAGGTGAGCCCTGCTGTCCCCTGAGGAGTGTCTGCTGTATACAGTCGACTGAAAACCACACGAGCCCGATCCCTTGGCCTGGAGCACCCTGGGGAGCCAGTGAGCTTGTCCCCGAAGATGGGCAGTGCAGGTCAGCTGGGATCCCCGTGTGCAGGGTCCAGCAGGGGGCTCTGGCATAAACGACATCTGAACGCGCATCTGAAATCAGGTGGTTTGCTCGGGTGCGGATCTCAGTGACCAATGTCAGTCTCTGCCCCAGCCCCGTCTATCCGTAGTGACGTCCAGCCCCTGGGCGGTCAAGCCTGTGAAGACACGTGGTCCGGCCCTGCCAAGGCACCACGGCAGTGCTGCAAACTCAGAAACACATAGCAGGCTGATTTTTAAACTGCCAGTTTGGTGTGGCCTGAGCATGCCTTTGCCCTTGGTACAGCCAGGGGCCCCAGCCCTGCCCCCGGTACTCCCCACCTTCTTCCTGTGCCCAGAGTCGTGGGCTGAGCCATGGCACTCACTCCCATCCTTGCTTCAGCTGGGCATCCATTGTTAATCGTTCCGTGCCTTGTCGGCACCAGGGAGGAAAGGCGGTCCCTGTCCCATTTTATTTTCAGCTCTGGTGGTTAATTTGGTTTCCACGAGCTTTCAGACCACAGCAGCAGAAGCTCTTGTGATGTGTTTACTTGGTACCCCGCAATCGAGGGGTGACTTTCTTATGTCCTGGAAACTCACCACCTTAAATCAGCTGCAACATCGCTGAAGGACCGAATGATGTGAGACATTAGGAGTCGAGTTCTGAAATGGTGTGTGACACCTAGAGGTGCCCTGACATCACCGAGAGGATGAAGGCAGATTGTGGACAGGACAATGTGGTCATGTTTTTAAAGCACTCGTATGTGTGTGCATGCGTGTGTGCACGCATGTGTATGCGCACATGTGTGTGCACGTGTGTGTGAGTGTGTGCGTGCGTGTGTGTGTGTGACCAATGGGGAAAGGTGAAAGCAGGTATCTGGGTGGCCCAGGTGTGTATTTCTGGAGCCTGCAGAGAGGCAGCCTGCCAGGTCCTCTGTAGAGAAGAGACAGCACGGCTGCACGGGGAGCCCGCCGAACCCTGTGCGTACCTTGTAAGTGGCACCGGGTACGCAGGGCTCCTCCGGGCCCTGCAGAAGTGCAGGTCTGCCACATCTGGCTGAGGAGGCGAAGCTCCATGACCAGGTCTCCAGCACCGTGCACCCAACCCCGGCTACCCCTAAAGGGGTTAAGGACGCATCTCCTCGAATGTGAAGACGCCCAGAATGCTCTCTGGGTAGAGCCCTTGCTGCATTTTAGTTGCCGTCTGTCTGATGAACTTGACGGTGAGTTGGCGTCAAGTGTAACTTTTGAACACTGTCTCCGATCTCCCGCAGGCCTCATTGTGTCCGCTCTCCTCTCCTTGTTACTTGGGTGCTTCTCAGAAGAGGGCACCTGTACTGCTGGTGTCTGGGATTCATAAAAACGCCATTTCCGTCATCCAGTGCCGACGGCAGACTTGGGAGAACCAACAGCCTGCCTCTGTAGATGGCACGATTTGAGTGGCGTCGCCTGAGTCTCTGAGCCGTCAGAGGAGGTGGCCTCTGTGACATCTCTGGTGCCGTGGTGGGGATGCTGGCAGCCTGCTGGGCCTGTCCCAAGAGCCTCATGCTGGGCCCCGCTGCATGGCAGTCCCAGGGTACAGACCAGAGGTGACACAGAGCTCCCAGGGGACCGAAGGCACAAGCCCCTAGTCTGTTAGTGCCTGAGCCCAGGAGCCGACGCCTACTTTTCCCCTGTCAAGTCAGAGGCGCCATCAGGCTCCCAGGGAGCGACAGGCACCTTGTCTCCGTGGGAAGAGAGCGGAAGAGTTCCTGGCCACCTTTCATCAGCCACGCGTGTGCAGAGACATTTTTATTTTAACATTTATGTGTCTAGGAAAAAACACATGAAAATAAGCTTATGAACAGATCTCATTTTGATGATGTTGTACGGAGGATACATTATATTATTTAGGATGAATATGTTCATGTGACTGTAAGTAAACAGTGAGTAATAATACTGCTAGGAATGTGGAGAGGGGGATCTTGGGAGTAGTGGAGGAGTGAGTAGCGTTTGGGAGGTGCCACCTACCACTTCGGAGTTTGGAGGGGTTGCTGGGAGTGTGGGTCTGGCCAGAGGCGCGGTTCTCTGGAACGTGAGCCCTTCTGTGTTCTCGCTCCCAGTCCTGTACCAACCATCACCTGGCGAAGAGCAGACGGAAAGCCCCTGGCCAGGAAGTCCCGGAGGCACAAGTCCAGCGGGGTTCTTGAAATCCCCAACTTCCAGCAGGAGGACGCTGGGCCGTATGAATGTGTGGCGGAAAATTCCAGAGGGAAGAATGTGGTGCGGGGCCAGCTGACTTTCTACGGTAAGTCTGATTCCTGTCCACCCTGCCACACGGCCTCTGGAGCGGGGAGCTCGGGCCCACACTTGTCTGGAGGGGCCGTGCTGGGCTGGGCGAGCCGCAGGATTCCCGTTCTCTCCAGGATTCTCGGTGTGGACCTTGAGGGCAGTGGGGCGAGGGGAAGAGATGAGGGTTTGGGCAGGAAGTGGGGGTGAGCACACCTGCTAAGAAGCCCGGCCCCACGCCCCCCAAGCCTGACACAGGAGGCAGTTGGTTACTCCTGCTCCTGGCCTGTCTCCTGATTTTTGAAAGCTCTCTACTTCCCTCAGATGTTGGTCTGGGGCTTGGCTAATCCTCTGTAGTCGCTGCTATTGGGTGGCAGTTTGATGGGGCAGCACGAACAATGCAGAACGCGCGCAGTCCTAACTCAGTCCTTGTCAGAGCGCCGGGAGGCAGAGCTCTCTCCCCGCAAAGACACTGTATGTGCTGCTGCTCCTGTTCCAGTCCAGTCAGCGGCACTGAGCCACACCTCTCACTCCTGGTCGCTGCTCGGCCTCTCCTGGAAACCCGGTTAGGGCGTTGATATGGAGTCCGACACGGTTCGCGTTGGGCGAGTGCTTTGAAAGCCGACTGGATTTCGCCAGGTTGGATCGTGCTTGCACCCCTTCCGTTTGAGGTACAGAACGTAGATGTGATGGGTTGATAATTACTCTAGAGTGGGTCAGATCCACAACAGCGCCCACTGCAGTGATGAGGATGGTTCTTCTGGGGCGAGTTGCAGCAAAAAGCGTGCGATGTTCTTGTGCCTGCAATCAGTGGCAACCCAGAGCTCTCCTTGTTTCGCAGTGCTTCTCCCAGCGCTGCTTGGTGTGGACAGGCGGCCTCAGCATGGCGGGCAGTCATGGAAGATGTTTCAGGGCGTGGCTGGGAACCAGGAGGCAGTTTCTGAGGCTGTCCTTCCACACCTGTCCCCCTGTGGACGCACACCTGCCCTCTGTGGTGGGAGGGCACACGGCTTCTCGAATGCGCTTCACGTGATAGGCAGGGACACGGTCGCCGGAGTCCACTGGTGTCTTCTTGGAATCATCTTCTAGAACACTAGAGGAATAGCCCTATGCATGCCACATGGCAGCCGGGACATCCGGCCATTGCGCTTCCTTGAAACGTGGTCGTTGATACCGTATCTGACTGGCTGGCGTTAAGACTTCACAGCTGACAAGTGGGAGACAGGGGGCGGGGGGGGACGGGCGGGGGGGGGCGGGTGCCCCGGGTTGTTGAGTGAGACGCCGTCGCGTGCCTTCTAGCCGTTCGGGGCTCCCTTGTCCTGCCAGTGGAGTAGCTCGGAGCTGTCGTTGACTCCAGCTGTCCTCCTGCGAACGCTCAGGGAACTGGACACCATTTCTCTGTCTCCCTGCTTGAATGGACTTGCCAGTTCCGCGTCAGCTCTCCCTGGACGGCATTGAGTTGCTCACCTAACTGAAGACAGTTCTCTGCACTCTCATGCCCCTTAAGTGAAGGAATGACGCTTGCTGCACCCGGGGGTGGACGGCGCCCCCCTCCCCCGGCCCTGGAAGTGGAGTCGGCCCCGGCGCGCGGTGGCTGGCCCCGGCTGTGTGCAGGGCTGGGTCTTGTCCACAAGTCCTGCTCCGGACGTGGAAATCCGGTTGGGGCAGTGCCCCCTCCCCACGGAGTTCTCTTCCCTTGTGCACGGGACGGAAGCGCCTGCCTCCTGAGGGTGGCACTGCCTCCCCTGGGCTGGCAGCCCCCACCGTGGCTCCTGCCTTCTGCGCACGCCTGCGTGCTTCTGACTTCCCTTAAGGAATACGTCGGCAACGCAGATGTCGCCTCGCTCCTCCTTATCACAGGAGAGTCGAAGATCGGCCGAGGGCTCGACTCTCGTGTGTTTTGGTCTCGGTTTTCCCAGCGCCAGTGCCTAACACCGGCTGCCCAGACCTCCGAGATAAATGGATTGTTACCTCTACACTGGTGAAGGGCCCCAAGTCACTTAGCCGGGAACCTTCTGTCATCGGTGCCCTGTGGCGTTTGCCTGTGCCGTGCTCGGGGCATCTACACCTTGGGCTTGCGTTTAGAAACAGAAATGAATCTGTCTCTGTCACTGACTCCAGGTGGCCACTGCAGCAAACCTCAGCCTGCTCGCCTCTTCTGGCTGGATTCGGGGCCGGCCTTGCCTTGTTCCACTCAAGGCTCCCCGCCGTCGTCCCAAGGGCTGCTGGGCAGCTTGCCCACGCTCCCGCCATCCCTGTGTCCAGACAACAGAAGCCCCTGCTCTGGGTCCGTGCGTCCGCGGCGGCCCTGGCTGCAGGCTGGAGTTGGCGGCGGCGCTGATTTCGCCCAGCTAGTGTGAAGAACCACACGCGTTTACCCTGCCCGTGTGCCTGGTTTGTTTTTGCCGCGACCTGCGTTGAACTGGTGTCACCAAGTGTTTACCTTCCCTTTCAGCCGTTTTTCAGCATGAAAAACCTTCTAAAAATAGATTGTTTTTCAGAGGTCCTGAGCTGTGGGTCTGGTGACTGGAGGTAGACGTTTTGCCTAAATGGCTTCATTCCCTTGTGTGTTTGCTTCGACAAGGATGTGTCCATTGTGCACTGATGGCCAGCACAGTCAGCACCGGGGGCCGCCCTCCAAGCCCCGGCAAGGAGCAGATGACCTGCAGACAGAAGCTTCCTGCTGTAGAAGAGGCCCCAGGACCACGCGGTCTGGGGACAAGGCACAGGGGGGAGGCAGGGTCAGCAAAGACAGTCTGGGAACCACCATCGCAGCTGAATCCCAGAGGCTGCAGCAGGGCCAGGCTTCCGAGGGGAGAGGCCGGGAGCTGCTGGGTGTGTCTGCGAGGCAGGAAGGGGCCAGCGTGCCCGAGCCCCATGAGCAGGGCACGAGGCTGGCCGCATGCGCCAGTGCCTGGAGCCCGTGCAGAGCAGGGCTTAGTCTGTACATCATGGAAACCACTGGGGATTTCAGGCAAGGGAGCGACTCCGTGTGACTTGTGCTGTAGGAAAAAAAAAAGATTTACTTGACTGTGTCGGTTAGGGGTGGTGGGAGGGGATGTAGAGAGATCTTTATCCACTGGTTCATTCCCACCAGATGCCCACAGCAGCTGGGGCTGGGCCAGGCCAAAGCCAGCGACCAGGAAGTCCCTGCTGGTCTCCCATGTGGGTGGCAGGAGCCCAAGTACTGGGACCGTCACCTGCTGCCTCCCAGAGTGTGTGTCAGCAGCAAGCTGCACGGGGCACCGAGAGCAGCCAGAACCTCAGCCAGGCCCTCTGACCCAGATTGTCGTAAAATATAGATATATTTTTAAAAACTATTTGAAAATCAGAGATAGAAAAAGAAGAGAGAGAGACCTCAATCTTCCATCTGCTGGTTCACCCCCAAATGGCCACAACAGCCAGGGCTGGGCCAGTCTGAAGCCAGGAGCCAGGAGCTTCCTCCAGGTCTCCCACGTGGGTGCAGGGGCCCAAGCACTCGGGCATCTTCTGCTGCTTTCTCAGGTGCATTAACAGGGAGCTGGAGCAGAAGTGGAGGCGCCAGGATTCGAATCAACCCCCACAGGGGTGCTGGCACTGCAGCCACCTGAGCGTTCCATACCACAGCTCCGGGCCCTGGCCTGGGGTCAGCCGCTGAGCCAGGACCCACACCGACGTGCTTGGTGAGCACCCCTCTGGCTGCTGAGATGCAGGGATGAGGGGGAGCCAGCCGCTGAGCCAGGACACACACCGATGTGCTTGGTGAACACCCCTCTGGCTGCTGAGATGCAGGGATGGGGGGAGCCAGCCGCTGAGCCAGGACACACACCCGCTGGTGCTTGGTGAACACCCCTCTGGCTGCTGAGATGCAGGGATGAGGGGGTGTCAGCCGCTGAGCCAGGACACACACCCACTGGTGCTTGGTGAACACCCCTCTGGCTGCTGAGATGCAGGGATGAAGGGGAGCCAGCCGCTGAGCCAGGACACACACCTGCTGGTGCTTGGTGAACACCCCTCTGGCTGCTGAGATGCAGGGATGAGGGGGAGCCAGGGCAGAAGCAGGCAGAGTGAGGCCACCTGGCCAAGCCACCCCATGGGGAGGTGTTAGTGATGGGGACACGGGCTGGAAAGTGCAGGGACTGGACTTGTGAGCAGCGGGTGGGGCACGGCCATAGCCCCCTTGGTTATAGATGAGGAGACGATTCCCAGGAGCCCGAGGTATCCGACGCAGGTCCACCAAGGTCAGAAGCTGAGCCAGGGTCCAGATGCTAGGCGGGAGGTTCTGGAAGGTGGGCATGTGTTAGAATTACCTGGGCTGTCTCAGAGACTTGGCTTACAGGATCGGGGGGGATGGGGGACAGGGACACTGCTTGAGTGGATTCTCTGGGGACCGCAGCGTGGGAAGTACACCTGCCTGTGGGGCGGTTTGCAGCTGGCAGAGTGGAGCTGGGGGTGGCTCCTCCCCTGTCCTCCCCTGTCAGGCGGAGCAGCAGCGCCAGCTGTCATTCAGGGCTGCACCCAGCCCCCAGAGACAGTGGGGGAGGGGCGGAGACAATTGTTCCTGCAGAAGGAAAAGAGGATACAATGGGTTTCATTCACTCGATAATTACCCGTTTTTCCAGTTCATTATGTCTCCCTAATCACTTCCTTTTCACCCAAATGGGGAGGTAGAAATGGCAGTCCTGGTTTAGAAGAAGGCAGTCTGAAATAGGGGCCCTGGAACTCAGCACCTCCTGGGACAACCCCCCCTGTGCCACAGGTGTCTGGAGAGCGAGGTGGGAGTGAGGCGGTCAGCAGAGTCCAGGGGAGCCAGCTGGACGGGCCTGTTAGGACCAGACCTTTGAGTGCTAGAGACTAAGCCCCAGAGACAGAAAACAGGCTTCTCCAGGGTCCCCCGGGGAAGTGGGTGTCAGAGCTGTGGGCAGGGCTGCTGTCCCTCGCTGAGCCCTTTTCCCACTAGTGCCACATTGGAATGCAGTGAGGGAGCGGCTCCACTCGTGCCCGCGATGCTCTGCCTGCACGTCACACACTCAGTGTCACAGATGAGGTCACGCGGATGAGCGCTACCTTTCTCCCTCTGCTCTAAGCCGCTGACCTGCTTGTTGACCCAAAAGGGCTCTTCTCCCTCTCCGCTTCCTCCCTCCCCCTCCTGTGCATGGCCCTTTAGGCTGCACGGGCAGTGTGGGCCCGGTGCAGTGACACTGTACCCAGCGTTGGGCCTGTCCAAGGTCGCCCATGCCTGTGCACAGCAGCGTATCTCACACGACTCCCCGGGGTGTGCAGAGACTCAGCTGGGATCGCAAGATGACATTCAGACCCGCCGAGTGGCTTACAGGGCAGAGTGGCCCAGACTGCCGCAGCACACAAGGTCACTCATGTCAGAGCGGCCGTCTCCCTCATTGTCTGTGACAGAATGAACGCCAAGGCCCTGGTCCTCACCCGTGTCATGGAGGATTGGGTCAGCAACCTCTGCTTCTCTCCTTCATCATGGCCAGCTGCAGGGCTTCAGGCAGTGTACGTGGAGATCGGGTTACAGGGGATGCTGGGTGGACACAGCACAGGAGCAAGGCACCAGTCCCCACCCCGCCAGAGACCCTAAGAAAGAGCCGGAAGTGGAAATACAGTTCTCGCTCTCTGTTGCTGCAGATGGAGTTATGCTTTGCCCCATCAAGGAACACCGTGCATGTGGGGGCCGGCACTGTGGCACAGAGGGTTAACGCCCTGGCCTGCAGTGCCGGCATCCCATGTGGGCGCCAGTTCTAGACCCAGCTGCTCCTCTTCTGACCCAGCTCTCTGCTATGGCCTGGGAAAGCATGGATGATGACCAAGGTGCTTGGGCCTCTGTACCCACGTGGGAGACCTGGAAGAAGCTCCTGGTTCCTGGCTTCAGATCAGCCCCTCTCTGGCCGTTGAGGCCGTCTGGGGAGTGAACCAGTAAATGGAAGATCTCTCTCACTCTCCCTCTTTCTATCTGTAACTCTGCCTCTCAAATGAATCAATAAAAATGTTAAAAAAAAAAAAAAGTGCACATGGCAAGCCGTGCACAGGGGTCCCTGCCTCTGACAGGTGCTGTGTCACAGCAGAGTGTCACCCTCTTCGTGGCGCACACCCTAGGGCCTGGGAAGGCTGCCACGTGCCTCACAGAGCTCTTCGTGTTGGGGGTGGCAATCAGTTTAGTATATGATTTGTTTTTTAAAGATTTATTTATTTATTTGAAAGTCAGAGTTACACAGAGAGAAGGAGAGGCACAGAGAGAGAGAGAGAGAGAGAGAGAGAGAGAGAGAGATTTCCCATCCGCTGGTTCACTCCCCAAATGGCTGCAACAGCTAGAGCTACGCCAATCCAAAGCCAGGAGCCAGGAGCTTCTTCGGGTCTCCCACTCGGGTGCAGGGGCCCAAGCACGTGGGCCATCTTCTACTGCTCTCCCAGGCCATAGCAGAGAGCTGGATCAGAATGGAGCAGCCAGTCTTGAACCGGCGTCCATGTGGGATGCCTGCACGGCAGGCAGTGTTTTTATCCGCCACGCCAGAGCACCGGCCCCTATAATTTGTTTTAAAATGACAAATATACAACCAGTGCATGTTAACCTAACTAATATGTCTTAGCAAAACTGACTCATTCTCCAAATATGGAAACTTTGATGAGAAGAGTGGTGTTGTGGATATTTTTGTCAATCTCTGCAGTGCCTTCCTCACAGTAAAAAGCTGGATCCTCCCCTGTGCTCTGTGCCACCTGGTGCTGATCTCATCCAGCCTTATTAATAATTTTTGGGTATTAATAATCTTGTGGGTTCTTGCCATCTATTCAAATAATAATTCTGAATATTGGCCCAAAATAGATCAGACAACATGGTCAATTTTTAAGCGTTTTGTTCAGTGAGAGAAATGCACAGGAAAGTGAGGGGAGGATTAATTAAGGGAGAACAAAGTCTAGAGGCTACGTTGCGTCCATTCCAGGTAGAGAGCGGGCCAGGAGCCACATGGAGCAAGCGTCCAGGCAGGGTGGAGCGAGCGTCCAGGCAGGGTGGAGGTCAATGGGCCACGCACCCCGACTGCACAGGGCCACAAGGGGGGGCCCACGGAGCTCCAGGCCTGCAGTCCCACGGGGCTGTGGCTACCCTTGCTCTGGCTGAGTGACACCTGAAGAAAGTTCATGGAAACGAATTAAAAAACAACATGATTTTGGAGAAAAATTCCGAATTCCATGTTTATGTTCCCCATGATACACGTCTCCCATGGATTACAAAGCATGGATTTCAAAGAGTTTTTGCACCGAAATAAACTCTTTCAGTCTGATTTTCCAGGGACTCCTGGAAGTCCCCTCGTAGATGGCTGGGGGGTGGGTCTCAGGGCTTCCCTGGTGCAGTCCTGGGGGCACGCTGGTGTGTGGTGCAGACACAGCACTGCAGGCCTGAGGGAGCACCCCCCACCTACCCCCCCAGAGTGCCTGCGAGGAGAAGCATTGCACACGGGGGCCGGGACTTCCCATTGCCACCCGCGGAGGCAGAAGTCAGCTGTGGCCTTTAAAGAGGTGAAGACGCGAGGAAGAAGGTGTGGACGAGGCACAGCTGCCAGCAGGCCCGGGCAGCCTTGATCCCAGCTGCTTCCAGAGGCAATCTAAAGGCCGAGGGCTTGGCACTGTCACTTCAGAAGGGACCGCAGACAGCGTCAAGTGCGAGCCGCCCCCGTGTCGAGGGACAAAGGCCAGGCTGGCTGTCTCCAGGCTGCGGATCCCACGCTCTGTGCGCCACACCACGCGGCAGCAACACCGTGCGTTTCCTTCTGTGAATTTTACGAGGCTTCACACGAAGCAAGCCTGCCCTAGTTGACGTGGGCACCTCCCCGGAGCCACTCGTGGGGTGGCCATCACCAGTGGTGGGGAGCGGGTGCAGCCTGAGGTCAAACGGGTGGAGCCGATGAGGGCTACACAGGGGCCGGAGTCGGCCCTGCTCTCGGATGGGGCTCACGTGGGTCCAGGAAGCCACGCCTTCCTTCCGGAACACCAGCCCGCTAGAAGGTGGGGGTTAAGGGAAAGCTGACCACAAATCCAAAGGCCCTACAGGAAGCTTGGGAAACCTCAGGGGTGAGCCTGACCACACTGGACGGGAAGCCACACTGAGGATCTGTCAGTGCTGCCGTCCACAGTGGACGAGGCCCAGGCTGGAGACCAGGGAAGCATCTCCTCGTGAGTGGGGGACAGGTCCGTCCTGCCCTCGGGCTCACTGGAGCTCATCCACACACTCCCTGGGGCAGCTCACCCGCCCCGGAATTGTGTCGATAATGGAAAGTAGCTGTGGTGGCCCATGGGCCATCTTTGTAACGGTGATATTTAGGGTTGGGGTCATCCTATCCTTTCTCTTAGATTTTTTTATTTTCTTGGGGCAAAAGTCCACTGCTTTATGTTAGAAATATTCCATTTTTTGGAAAACTGGAGAGCCAAACACTCCTGGGAATTGTTGACCCACGGAGTTCACGTTCGCTCTGCCTGCGATATGAATTGTTATTGGCTAAGGTGCTGGCAGGACCGCGCTGGCTGGAGTGCAGGGCACCGGCTGAGGTCACTTCTGGCAGTTACTGAACACGGGGTTGAAATGAAGAGATTGTCACAGGGTCACGCCCCGGCACAGCCGTTTAGCCTTCTGTTACATTCCGTAGCTCGAGGCCAGACGCAGGTGCCTCACAGAGCGAATTCTGCAAACCTTGAAGGAACACCAACGCCAGAAATACATGGTTTTGTTTTACTCTACAAATTTTTTACATTTTATTTTATTTGTGGGATTTACTTTCAAATATTACCCTCCCCCCCCAAAAAAACATTTAGAAATGCCCCTGAAATCACAGAAGTGAACCAACCTAATTAGTCCTTGGTCTGTGTCAGTATTTAGACGTGTACTTAAGTGTGTGGCCCCTCGATCCTGAGTGGTAGATACCACATCCCCAGATGCGTTTTCCATAACACACTGAACCTGAGTGTTTGTTATCCAGAGACTTTGAAGTCGGTGGCCCACAGACACGGGGATGCAGGAACCATTTCCATCAAGCACAGATTTCTGTTTATTTCAGTGTGAAAAACTGAACCATGTAGACGGGACCCATGTAGTCCAGGCAAGTGGATGAGAAACTTCACCGGCGGGCTTTTGTCCATGGATTTGCAGCTGGCACGTTAGACAAAGGCTGACTGGTTGTCCAGCTTTGTGCCTGGGGTCAGTACACCGTCCGTTCCTGAGGGTGGCGGATCCACACCTCTAGAGGAATACGTTTCTATCATTGCCGATCTGGCTTCCTTGAATCAGAGACGGCGCCTGAGGGTGGCTCACAACACCGAGTTAATTGTTGATTTCACCTTGGCCGGCACAAACTAATTACCACCGAGTGTTCTTGTGGGGCACCTCCACCTCCGTGACCCTGCTGCGAGAGACAGAGCGAGCCCTCAGAAGTGTGTCATTGGCTAGCCCTGTGCAAGGGCTTTTCTGAAATCCTCCCGACCCTGCCTCCGTGTTCAGAGCGCAGGGCTGCGCTTGCATCCATCTGTGTCTGTGGAAAAAAGCGGTGCAGCAGCCCAGGGGTGCCCAGAAACTGTGACATGGAAATCTGTCTCACGTGGGGTTTGTGTTTGCTTTTTGAACTTCAGCTTGACATTGCCTTCCGCTTTCTCTCCTCACTCCCTTTCACAAGTTTGGGTTGTGGTTAATACTCCATGCAGATTTCTGTGGCTTTTTGTTGTTTTCTGTGTGTGCATGGGCTCATTAAATATTGTGCAGGCGAATGTGAAATCAGGCCCAGGGCTGCTGTGGGCCCTGCTGGATCGACTGGGGTTCGGCAGGCTGGGCGCTGGGAGGGTCTGCCTTTTGAGCCGGCTCTGCGTTAGCGGCGGGAGGTGCAGAGCAAGGGCAGGTCCCAGTCCTTTCAGGAATGGAGGTCACAGCCGCTCAGCCGAGTTAATGCTGGTGGATGTTGGAATTTCTCTGAACTTGACCCTTCCGGCCGCCCTCACACGCAGCGCTGCCCCGGCTCCACCAGTGTTTGCGAAATTGTTTTTTGCTCCTTGAAAGACGTGACATTGCTCAGAGATGGGAAGGAGGGGAAAGCGGTATTTACTCGAGGACCTGGAGACCTCTGCCGGCTGAGCGACTTGTGGAGCCGTTCCAGCGTTGCTGGTTGTGGAGCAGGGCTGCAGGTCGGCCCGGCACCCGTGATTCTCCTGCGAACGCACGCACGGGGGCTCCGAAGCCTGAGTGAGACGGGGGCTAAGCCAGCTGCGGGGCGTGCCGAGGGTTCTCCGGAGCATCTGCCCATTAAACTCGGGTTATCAACTCTGATTCCTGGGCTTACGTTGATAGACTGGGCCCCACAGAAATGGCCGTGAGCAGATGACATTCCGGAAGGGGAGTGGCTGGGGCTGGGGATCCCTACCTAAAGCGTTTACCATTGTACTCACCTGCAGAAACTGCGCTGTGGCAAGAGCTGTGTTTGTGCAGTTTTGTTTCTGTGGGACACGGAATCGACGTTGCCTTTGTAATGGCTAAGAATAAGGAAACCAGCGGTGCTGCTTCCGTGGGTATAGACATGGGGTGTCCTTTGGGTGGGGGCGGTGGAGAGCAGTGGCAGCGTGGGAATCACATGCTGGCTTGGATTCCTGGAAGGTTCGGCAGACACCAGGACTCACTCATACATCGGCACCTAGGGCCGTACCCCTGCTGACAGTATGCTATGAGTACGGGATCTGGGATCTCTCCATTGTAAACGACAGCGAGTCTTCCACAGACATTAGCTGTGCAGTGTGCGGTGTGAAGTGTCTTAGCAAAGTTTGTGGGAAATGGAGTTCTTTTGGTGCATAATGTTTGAAATCCAAGCGTAACTTTTTCATGATACACATTTTTCTGAAGAGGTCTTGTAGCTAGGAACAGGCTAAGCCATTCGAACAAAGCAGGCGTGGAAATCCAGCAGCTTGAGTGAGAAGTCATTTCTTCCCCACGTTGTCTCTCCAAACACAGGCGGGCACGCCTGGCCGCTTGGCTCCAGCTGGCCCCTCAGGCCCAGGGCTGGCAGGTCAGCAGCTCCGTTCGTTCCCTGCAGCTCCGCGCTCCGAGCACAAGGCTCTGTCGCTTGTCGGTGCTTTCCCACCAGCGGGAAGGGAAAAGAGGCCAGGACGAGTGAATTGCCTGGAACGGGCCCTCCCCACGCTCACGCACAAGCAACAGGATGAACCTAGTCAAGCCGTGACTGCTGGCTGCAAGGGAGTCTGGGAAACGCAGCATTGCTGGGAATGAGGCAGCCAGGCCACAGGAGCCAGGGCGATGCTGGGGGCTTTCTCCCCTGAGGGGATGGTGGGGGCTTTCTCCCCCGAGGGGATGCTGGGGGCTTTCTCCCCTGAGGGGACAAACAACAGTGCTTATCACCGGAGAGGGTCAGAGACTTGGCACATAGATAATGGTGTTTTTTTCCAATCTGGCTTTGGTATTAGAAGACCAGTAACACAGACCCCCCAGAAGCAGGGTGTTGCAGGAGGGGACCTTCACCCGCCGTTGTTCTTTGTATACCCTCTCGAGAAGGAATTTTATGGAGAGCCCTTTGCTTGCATGTGGTAACATAGATTGAGTGTGCACTGAACACCCGCTCTCCTTTGCTTTTTCAACTGCTCCAGCTCAACCCAACTGGATTCAGAAAATAAATGATATCCACGTGGCCATGGAGGAGAGTGTCTTCTGGGAATGCAGGGCGAACGGCCGGCCCAAGCCTACATACCGGTGGCTCAAAAACGGCGAACCGCTGCTGACTCGGGTAAGCGAGTGGACGGCTGTTGCATCTCCCATCTGGGTAATGCAGCCCCATTGCTGTGGACGCGGGACAGTGGTGAGCTGTTGGGAAAGCAGCGCATCACTGAAGGTCAGCGCTAGTGCGATAGTGGACGTGCAGGCAGCTGACGGGTGGACAGCATCCCTCACCCGGCCCCCGGCCCCGTGCTGTGCAGCTCTGTATCGTGGCGTTGGTGCTCACACGTGGATGTCCACGGTTTACGGCAGAGTGAGCCGGAGGCCTGCAGCATGGACTCTGGTACATGCTAGGATCTTGTGTGAGAAGGGTCCCGGTCCCACCCAGCAGGGCCCATGCAGGACCCTGGGGAGTCCTTAGGGAGCAGGGGCAGGGAGGAGCACCCAGAGGGAGGCGCATTCAGCTCCTCCCGAGCCGTCCCTGCCTCTCAGCTCCCCCGGCCCACACATCTCCTCTGTGGAAGCCAAACTCGGACACATCGCTAAGAGCGAGGCTGGCCTTCCGCTTCCTGCGCACCACGTCAGGGGACACCGATGTCGAGACCCGCTCAGGTCCCGTGAACCATCCTCCCAGCCGCGTCAGAGGCCCACGCCCAGCAGAAAACCAGCGCGTCCTTCTCTGCTGCCGTGTGTCCCGTGGCCGGCTTGTGGAGGAGCAGGATCGTTCGCACACGTGGGGAGATGGATGTGCAAGTGTGCGTCCTCTGGGTGGTGACGGAAAGTCTCCGTGCAGGCTGCAACTTGGCTCCCTTCGGGAGGCTGCCGGCAGATGGTCCTCGGCTTAAATCACACCATCGACAGCCGTAAAGTCAGGGAAAGTTAAATTATTAATACTTACATTTTTGTAGCAAACCTCCGCTGATATTAATTATTTGCCTCCGAGAAGAATACAATCCTATTAACCTTCAGAGTGTCATCTGCCCGTCATTTGGCTGTCTTAATGCCTCTAAATGATAAAGTTGCCGCGTCTCCACCCGTGCCCACAGTTAGCACAAAGCCTTGGAGTACAAAAGCGTTTTCAATTTCAAGTTCATCTGTTTAGGGGAGGTGTTAAGTAGCTTCACTATTAAGTCAGTGAGAACTCAAGAGAATCCTACAATTTAAATTCCGTTTCCTAACTCACGTCCTGGTCTTTGCATTTAGCATGTGACCCCCGCAAGTGCAGCTGACAGATAAATAGTCGCATGTGGCAATGGGGTGCAGGCCGGCTCTCTGCCTCCGGTCAAGTCCCCTCCTCAGGTCGCGGGCGTGGAAGCTCACTGTTTCTCTGCCCGCTCTTCTCGCACAGGACAGGATTCAGATCGAGCAGGGGACGCTCAACATAACCGTGGTGAACCTGTCGGACGCGGGCATGTACCAGTGCGTGGCAGAGAATGAACACGGGGCCGCTTTCTCCAGCGCGGAGCTCACGGTCATAGGTGAGTCCTTCCCCGGCCAGGTGAGGAATACGAGTCTGAAGGTGACACACGGCTGTGATGATAGGCAAAGATGTTCGTGCCAGGAGAAGGGGCAAGGCGGTCCCCAGGCCCAGGATATTGATGGAGAAGCCCTGCCCAAGCTCGCATAGGGGGACTCGGCTCCCCTGGGGCTCACGCTCCCCCCTCCAGCGACCGCGATCCCACACTGAGCAGAGTTCCTCAAATGCTGTGGTGCAGACGCTGCCTTGGGGGTGGCTGGGGCAGTGGGCGTCGCTCTCTCGCATCCACTCCCCAGACTCTGCGCTGGGGGTCTGTCCTCTGGCCATACCCTTCGCCGGGCCCCTTACCCTCTGCTCTTAGCCAAGTGGACTTTGTCCCCCGTCCTAACTGAGTTTCCCCTTCCTCCCCATGTGAACCCGTTGGTTTTTCCTGCTGAGGCCCCGCACACACAGCCTCCCCCTGCATGCCCCTCTACACACTGCCTCCCCCTGCAGGCCCCCCCTGGCACACACTGCCTCCCCCTGCAGGTCCCTCCTGGCACACACTGCCTCCCCCTGCATGCCCCTTCTGGCACACACTGCCTCCCCCTGCAGGCCCCTCCTGGCACACACTGCCTCCCCCTGCAGGTCCCTCCTGGCACACACTGCCTCCCCCTGCAGACCCCCCCTACACACTGCCTCCCCCTGCAGACCCCCCTACACACTACCTCCCCCTGCATGCCCCCCTACACACTGCCTCCCCCTGCAGGGCCCTCCTGGCACACACAGCCTCCCCCTGCAGGGCCTTCCTGGCACACACTGCTTCCCCCTGCAGGCCCCCTCCCTGGACAGTTCAGCAGCTCCTCCCAGCACTGGACCACCCCCTCCTGTTACCCATGCCCCTGCTGTTGCCCACCTCTGCTTCCCGGCAGACACCGGGTTGTGTTTTACGTTGATTCCCGGGACCACACCCTGGTACCCAGGTCCCTAACTGGCTCCGCTCATCATCGCGCCCGCAGGACCGTGTGCAGGGGAGGCGCACGTTGCAGGCTCTCAGCACTGAACACACTGAAGCACAGGTGTGTTCAGCGCGTGCAGGAGTGGAGAGATTTTTTTTGAAGTTGGTTCGTGAGTGAAGCACGTAACTGACGGCGTAGTGTGCGTGAGCGGGTGCGTCGGTAGTCTGAAGGGCAAGGCCACCAGGTTGCAAGCGTCCCCTGAGGAAATGTTACATTTTTTTGTCTGTTAGGAGAAGAGAACAGAGCAAGCGTCGGTTTGTCTGGGCCTCCTGTGAGCATCAGGTTTTCGAAGCCTGAGCAGACACAGCTCCCCCTGTAGTGGGGAGCGAGAACTGCGGTCTCCCCTGGCCGACAGCCTGGCTCCCTGGTGCAGGTCGGCGCTGATTGTCGGTCGCTGGGGTGGAGCTCTCCAGGGTCAGGCAGAAGGAGTTTCCTTCAAGCCACTTGTTCACCTGCACATTAGCCAGCTGGAGGAGGAGCCAAACGCGTGGGTGTGGCTGAGTGAAATAGATCCAGGGCCCTTTGCCCCAAAGAGCCAGTGCTTGCTGGTTTGCAAGTTTGAGGACCTTGTATAATTTGAAAAGATTTTATGGATTCTTGTAAAAAATTAGATAGTGACTGTGAAGAGGTGAGAAAAGCTATTAAATGATTTTTATCTGGAGCAGCTGCCTATAGCTGAAAATAATCGTATAAATAGTTACTGATATGGATAGATCTTATAGATGGAAATGTAGATCCATGACAGTTCTTTGAAAAGTTTGTGAAAAGAGAATTAAGAAGTCAGTGTATTTTGGTGTGAAAACAAACTGGAGTCCGTGCACGGTTTTCCATAGCTGCGTGTTCCATGCACTTGGCGAGAGCCTTCAGAGATGCGGGATCGGTGTAGTCTCAGGGGTAGATGTAGACATACAGACCTAGGGACACACAGATACAGGTAGAGATAGGAGCACATAGAGAGATTTACATACACCCAGGGAGATACCGAGAGGAGGTATCAGTATAGCTGTAGGGACAGAGATAGGGAGATAGATTAATACAGAGATGCAGGCACAGGAGGAGAGAGAGATGCAAGAGGAAGTACAAGTGTGGAGGTGTAGGTACAGAGATGGGGCTGGATGTGCAGGTACAGATATGCAGGTGTGGGGATGAAGACATAGGTCCTACAGATATGCAGGTGTGGAGATAGGAATGAGGATGGAGACATAACTCCTACAGATATGCAGATGTGGGGACGGGGACATGGGTCCTACAGATATGCAGGTGTGGGGATGGGACATAGGTCCTACAGATATGCGGGTGTGGGGATGGGACATAGGTCCTACAGATACGCGGGTGTGGGGATGGGACATAGGTCCTACAGATATGCGGGTGTGGGGATGAAGACATAGGTCCTACAGATATGCAGGTGTGGGGACGGGACATAGGTCCTACAGATATGCAGGTGTGGGGACGGGACATAGGTCCTACAGATATGCAGGTGTGGGGACGGGACATAGGTCCTACAGATATGCAGGTGTGGGGATGGGACATAGGTCCTACAGATATGCAGGTGTGGGGACGGGGACATAGGTCCTACAGATATGCAGGTGTGGGGATGGAGTCATAGGTCCTACAGATATGCAGGTGTGGGGATGGAGTCATAGGTCCTACAGATATGCAGGTGTGGGGATAGGAATGGGGATGGAGACATAACTCCTACAGATGTGCAGGTGTGGACAGAGGTGTGGAGATAGAAATGGGGGTGATGGGGGTAGAGACATAACCGCAGGCGCAGGTATGCCCTGGTCCCTCTCGGGCAGACAGAACACCCAGCCGGCCCTATTCCAGGCTGCAGTGAGTGGCCTTGGTGAGGCTCTGAGCTCTAGAGCACCCACTGCTGTCGCTGGGCGTGGAGACCCCTGCATCGGCCTCAGAGTGTCTGATCCGCCTAAAGCGTGTGCAGGCTCTCGGCTTGAGAAACTAAGATGGAAACTTAGTGAAGGGCCAGTTTTGGAGATTCTTGATTAACCGAGATTTCCAAAAACTCCAGTGTGAGCTGAAGGGCGGTGTTGAGTGGCCGGGGCCCCAGGCTCCCTCCTCCATGGATGAGAGAGGAGACACCGGCTGTGTTAAACATACGGGTGTCGCCACTGGTGGACGCAGGACAGCTGTCCCGTGACTGTCTTCTGCAGCCTCTGCTCCTGGTGGGGCAGTGTCGCTCTGACTCTGGGTTATTGGCTGTGTTAGAATCGTGACGAGGTTAAAGACAACAAAGAAAAACAAAATGGAGGTGAGGTACTTCTGTGTAAGGAAGAGAAAAGTCCATCTCTAGCTGTTGATCAGGAATGAGGCTCCCGGGGCTGGAGCAGCCACTCCCGCTGATGCTGACCATGGCCCTGAGTTGTGAATAAGAGGCGGTGAGGATGCACGTATTGAACAGGTGAACAGGCTCCACCTCCGCGTGGTTCTGTGTGTCTTGGCTGCGGGCGTAATGTGCATGTACCGTAGTTATATTTAATGTGCATGTACCGTAGTTATATTGAACGTGCATGTTCCATATTTCTATTTAATGGACCGAAACTGCTGAACAATGAACCAAGTACTGGGGGATTTACTCCCTGTGAGGTCAGAGTATTAGAAGGTGCGTCCGAGACAGATGCCCTTGGCTGTGACCACCCTGTCACCGGTGCCTGTCTCGTTCCCAAGGCAACTCTCCCGGACTTCTCCGGGGCGGGTTTCCCATGAGATATGCAGTTCCCTGGGTGGAGACACCACCCCCCCTCCCCCACTCCTGGGTGTGTGCTGAGATGGCAGAGAATAGGGTCTTGTGATCATCGGGAATCTCGCATCTTCTCCAGGTGGCGTAAAAAGGGAGGGTAGCAACGGAATCAGGCATTTTATTGGTTAAGAAAAAAGAACGTGTTCCAGTGTTACTTTCTGCTCGAGTCTGGCGTTTGCGTCCGCTCAGTTCGATTGTCGCACTGGGAGTGGCAGTGGCTGACCAGACCGCCAGCCTTGAGGATGGCTGTGGGCTCTACCCCGGGTGCACAGGTACGGTCATGAAGCGGCACGTCCGAGGTCCCCGAGCAGCCCCAGGCAAGACTCAGTGCCTGTGAGTTCCTGGAGGACTCTCCTGGGAAAACTGCAGCAGGAAGGGAGACACCCAGCCTCGGGCCATCCAGCAGGCCGTTTCAGGGGCAGGAATTGTCCTGCAGTTACCCCCGCTGTGAGACAGGGAGGCTGGCCTTGCAAAGCTCTGCCCGCTCGTCCCTGCCCTACCCCTCCGTGAAGGTGGCCACAGTGAGGGGTGGGGCGGAATCTGCCCAAGCCCACTTGCCGGGAAGGGGACAGTGCAGGGTGAGGAGTGGCCAGCAGCTGGGGCAGCTGGGCAGCCGGGGCCAGAGGGCAGGATCTGGGTGACAGGACCCCTGGCTCTGCCTAGAGGAGCTCCCACCGGGCTGCTGTGTGGGAGGCCTCTGGCCCTGCAGAACCCACAAGGACACCCAGTGACTGGGATCCCGGAGACCATGCAGCGCGGGCTGAAAAATTAACCGGTTCATTTTGTACTGATCCAGATGATTGGCTCCCAAATTAGAAAAACATTAGGGCTAAACTGGAAGTTATTTCATAGGGCCCTCCACAAGCGCTCATCTGCATTTCATTCCCACTCCTAGCTGCATCGCTGAGCCAGGGCACGAACACGAGACGCCGAGTGTGGTCAGCGTCCAGTGAGAGGACGCACGGCTGTCTCAGCTGGGCACAGCCACCCGGCGGACGCTCTCCTTGGCTCCTCCTGAAGACTTAGGGCTGCCCTCGAACTGCGCTGTAGCCTGCCTGTCCCAGGAGGAGGACGTGTGGCTCCCTCACTGGGGAAACCAACAGACATCAGCGGAGAGAGCTGTGTGCAAACCGGAGAGCGTCTGCAGCACCCTAAGACGTTTTGCTCTGTTGCTACCCAGTGTCTGCGGCTAAATGAGTAACGCGGCTAGCGCAGAATCACCAGCCAGTTCCGTTTCTGGGGCTCTCAGATTATCTGAAGAACTTGCTAATGTTCAGATGTGGTGGCTTATGTCAGCTAACCCAGTTGCCAGGCATGGCGCCCGCGCCTTAACCCTTCAGGCTCCCCAGGAGTGACGGCAGTGCTGAGCCAGCGTTGGCATTTGCGCCTCACCTGATCAGACCAGAGGCCACCAGGGTCCCTGAGTGCTGAGTCACGTGTGGCTGTGCGTCACCATCACCTGCAGGAGCGGAGCCCTGGGGTCTCCCAGGCAGGATTTCAGGGGTGGGGCCTGAGAACCTGCGTTTCCAGTGGGGTCCCGGTGGTGCTGCCCCTGTGGCCAGGAACCCACGTGGAGAATCCTGCTAGCACAGGAATGGGTTCTGCAGAGGTCTGGTCTCTAGAAGTCGGACGTGGTCTCCTAGCGGAATCTCTCCTCGGCATCACAGATCCTCCCCTGGGAGGCGTGGCTGGGGCCTGCATCTCCCCCTCACGAACACAGGCACACGAGAGGCAGCGCCGGGTGCTGTGCGGTGTGGCCTGGCTGGCTTCAAGCCAACCAGGCAGAGGTTGAAAACGGAGGGATAACAGCAGAGCCAGTCCTCAGGTCGGTTCAGAGGGGTGGAGTCCAGGGCAGCCGGACCCTCACGGAGAACCGAGCCCTGCCCTGCCCTGCACTGGTTCTGGTCCGCTCCTCTGGACCACGCACGTCACGTCCTTTGCTGAAGAGGCCCCTGGTCAGCTCCCCTTGCAGGGAACGAAGCTGCGGTCCTCTGCACTGAATAGTGTCTTCTGTCAGGTGGGGACAGTCGTCCTCCCATGTGTGACCCCCCCCTGCCGTGGCGTCCACGAGTCCAGTGCCATTTTGAACCAATCCCCTTCCGCTGTGGTTTAAATTTGTTTATTCCTATCTTTCATCTCACGGCTCTGTGAATCAGTGAATGAATAAACCGAGAAGTAACCCCCCCACCGACCTGGCCGTGTTTCGGTGGCCTGGCCCAGGGAGATTGGACTCCTGTTTGAGAAGCTTCCGTGGTGGGAGGGACTGAAGCTGTGATGCAGGAGAGACACAGCCCGAGTAGCACACAGGCCAGGGGCCCTCGTGAGCCCCAGGGCACTCCAGCCTGCACCAGCGCACTCTGCGCTCGAGCCCCCTCCCCTACACAGTCTGAGGCCACCCAGATAAAACTCCAGCTCCAGACCCCTCCCCAGAGAGGGGAAGACAGGAGTGGAAAGCTGCTTCCAGTACTGGGACCTGGGGTGTGTGGGGCTGGGGGGGCACCACCCCAGGGAGTGGTCTGCGTTGTGCCTCAGCCCAGGCACGCCCTGGCCCAGGCGGCAGGTGCAGCCCGAAGGCCAGCTGAGCACACAGGGCCACCCTGGCTCCGCCCAGTGTCCTAGCTTCGGCGGCACAGATGCTAAGGGGCGCTCAGCACCGCGGCTGCCCAGAGCGCAGAGGGGCGCGGCCAGGGGCTCCCAGCCTCTGAGTGGCCGGCTGTGTGGAAGCAGGCCCAAGGCCAGGAGAGCCGCCTGCGTGTTCAGGAGCTGGCGTCCTCTGAAGAGCCCAGGGCTGTGCAGAAGCAGGAGAGATGAGCAAACCAGAGCCTCCAGAGACCAAGCTCGAGCACAGGGCCCGAGTCCCCAGGGGTCCGGATTAACCTCTGCAAGAAATAATAATGCGCATTGCATTGAAGGGGGCAGAGTGATGCGGGGCTGCAGTGCGTGAGCACACGGGGCTGTCCGTGGAGAGGGAGGACAGCAGACGCTGGGGCTCCAGGAGAGCAGAGGGCAGCGCGTGGGGGCAGGGGAGCGGAAGGAGCTCGGGACGTGAGCCGCGGTGCTGCGCTCACGAAGTTGGGACACAGGAGTCCGGGAGGAGGCAGAGGACGGGGCTGCACAGGGAGGCAAGGCGCTGTGGGCGTCCGCGGGTTCAGCGGAGACTGGGGCTCCCGGGAGGTGGGTGGCATTTTCCGCGTGCTGGGAGGGGAAGTCCGCAGACAGGAATGCTGCCCCCAGCACAGCTGTCCAGTGACTGTCCTGGGCCAGCGAGCGTCGAGGGAGGGCCTCACCGCTGGGTTTGCTGCAGGCAGATCCCGGTGAGAGTCCTTCAGGTCAAGTGACAATATAATGGGAAAATGTGTCAGGGAAGGGTACATATGTAAAAACACGGAATCTGCAACGATTGTAACGTGGGTTCAGAAATAGACATAGTAAGAAATTTTACAACAAAAGCGCAATACTAACCATGATGGGAGTTTCATTTAGGAAGAGTGAATTACGTGATTAAAGATAAAGTAGAAGACGAGATGTAAGGGGTAAAGGCTTCCTGTCACTGAAGCTGCTGGGAGAGTCCCAGATGTCTGCAGACTGTGCACAGGGAAATCGGGTGCCAGTGAGGACGCCACTAAAAGGACAAACCCAGGAAACATACAGGAAATCATAAAGACGCACAGGGTGACCAAGAAACCCTCCAGGACACAGGGCCAACAAGGGACTACCTGACACGTCGGAGCTCCTCACTGTCAGTAACTGCGTCACGTGCAAAGTTGGTTCAGTGCCCAAATTAAAATGCCTGAGGTAGTGATGGTTTTTAAACAAAACCAGGATCCCACTGTCTGCTGTCTGAGGAGACTCCCTTGGATCCAAGGACACGCATGAGCTGCAAGTGTAGGAATGGAGACGATCTCCCGTGGAAACCAGGGCCCAAGAGCAGGAGTGGCTGTAGACACAGCAGACGTTGAGACGAACTGTCAGAAAACCAAGCACGTTGTGTAGTTACGGAAAGTGCTGCTTCCCTGGGAGTGGAGGGCGGTGACAGGCACGAGTGCAGCGGACGTCACAGCCTCCCAGCATGTGAAGGACACAGCGACTTAGGGCAAACACAGAGCAGCACAGTGGTGGCCGTCCTCGTGCCCCTTGGGTACGGATAGAAGCAGACAGAGGATCCTGGCAGAAACAGCATCGGAACACGCAGTCGACCACTTGTACCTAAGACACACGTATGAGCCCTGCCCGGTGATAACAAAATCCACAGACTTCTGAAGCACACGGAACACCCTCCAACAGAGAGATCACCTGCGAGGCTACAGAACATCTCAAAAAATTAAGGAACATTGAAATCAGAGAGCATCGTCTGTGACTGCAATGGAATGAAACTAGAAATCGATAGCGAAGAGACGCGGGAAAATCCTCAGATGCGTGAAAATTAAACAGCTGATTCTTCAACAACCAATGGATCAAAGAAGAAATCTCAGAAGAATTTTTAAAATACCTGGAGACAAATGGAAATGAAAATGTAAGATTTCTCAAGTTAGAGACATAGCAACAGCAGTGCTAAGAGGAATGTTAATAGTGATAAATGCTGACATTAAAAAAACAAGAAGGGGGCTGGTGCTGTGGCTTAGCAGGTAAAGCCACTGCCTGCAGTGCCAGCATCCCATATGGAAGCCGGTTGGAGTCCTGGCTGCTCCACTTCTGATCTTCTGTGGCCTGGGAAGGCAGTAGAGGATGGCCCAAAGCCTTGGGCCGCTGTGTCCACGTGGGAGACCTGGAGGAAGCTCCTGGCCTCTGGCTTCGGAGCAGCACAGCTCTGGCCATTGCTGCCATCTAGGGAGTGAACCAGCGGATGGAAGACCGACCGATCTCTCTCTCTCTCTCTCTCTCTCTCTCTCTCTCTTTCTTTCCCCCTCTCTCCCCCCTTTCCCCTCTGCCTCTGCTTCTTTGTAATTCTGCCTTTCAAATAAAGAAATAAATATTGATTTTTTGAACAGATCAACACACTTACCAACTTTTGGCTATACTAAGAAAAAAGACCCAAATGAATAAAGCCATAAGTGAAAGGAACAGTGCTGTGTGACTGGTAGCACAGAAATAAAAAGGTTTATGAGAGACTACTGTAACAACAAATTAGATAAGGTAAAAGAACAGATAATTGCTGGGTACTACAGCCCCTTGAGGCTGAGTTACACAGACACAGACTGAAAAGACCCAGCCAGAGCCGGGATGAGCAGTCATTTAAACCCTCAACAAGAAAGCTAAGGACAAAATGTTCCATTGGAGAATTTTATCACACCAGGCCTCTCACACCCTTCCCAAGAATTAAGGGACAGGGAACACTTCCAGACGTCTCCTCGGAGCCCAGCGGTACCCTGAAAACCGACCCAGGAAGAAACACAGGAAGATAACGGACCGGAATCTCTATTAATGATGCAGAAATCTCCCCCAAAATACTTGCAAACTGAATTCAGTAGCACATTGAAGGGGATTTATCCCTGGAATGCAAAGGTGATTCAACACATGAAAATTAGTCTGTGTAATTCCCACTTAAACGGATAGAACCATTGGATCCTCTCCATGGATGAGGAGGCAGCGTTTGACAGAACTCAGTATCATCTCATGACAACTTTCAGCAAAGTCAGATTAGAAGGAAATGGCTTCAACCTAATAAAATATGTGCGTGAAAAGCCCACAGCTAGCGTCCTGCTCAGCAGTGGGAAACGAAACTCCCTTCAGTATCAGGACCGAGGCAAGGATGAGCCTGTGCCTCAGCCAAAGCAATTAAACAAGAAAAGGAGGCTGGCACCACGACTCAGTAGGCTAACCCTCTGCATTGCCGGCACACTGTGTTCTAGACCCGGTCAGGGTGCCAGATTCTGTCCCGGTTGCCCCTCTTCCAGGCCAGCTCTCTGCTGTGGCCAGGGAGTGCAGTGGAGGATGGCCCAAGTGCTTGGGCCCTGCACCCCATGGGAGACCAGGAGAAGCACCTGGCTCCTGGCTTCAGATCAGCGCGGTGCGCCGGCTGCAGCGGCCATTGGAGGGTGAACCAACGGCAAAAGGAAGACCTTTCTCTCTGTCTCTCTCTCACACTGTCTACTCTGCCTGTCAAAAATAAAAATAAAAAAGAAGCAAGAAAAGGAAAATGTCTGTTTGTAGGTGACGTGATCCTATATGTAGGCAAACCTAAAATTAAAAAAAAAAAACAGTTAAAGCTAATGAACTATGACAGCAAAGTTGCAAGATGAATATATCTACAAATTAATGTTTCTATACAGTAACAATGACCAATACAAAAAATTAAGAAAATTCCATTCATAATAGCATTAGAAGAAAAAAAAAACTGAGGGATAAACCTAGCCAAGGAGGCAAAGACTTGTGCACTGAAAACTGCACGACATTGGGAAAAGAAGTCAAGGAAGGTGTAAGGAAACAGGAACATAGCCTGTGTTTTGGGACTGGGAGAGCTACTGCTCAAATGTCCATTCTGCTCAGAGCGGAATCAGTGCATCCCACAACATCCCAGCGGAATATTTTTAGCAGAAACAGAAGAACATGGTAAACTCGCTGTATGTATTCTTCAGGGGCCCGCAAGTCATCAAACCTTTTTAAGAAAACAAAGTGGAAGGCAAAACATAACCTGATTTCCACACGGATCACGAAACACCGTAATCACCGGTGTGCTCTTGGCATATAGGGAAACGTAGAGACCAACAGAGCGCAGTGGTCAGCATCTGTGTGTGGCCAAGTGGTCTTCCACAGGGAAGCCAGGACTACACTGTGATGAGACCACCGCAACCAGTGATGCCGGGTGGGCGCACGTGCAGCCAAGTCGGAAACTTCCCGCACAGTGCACGTGAACATCAGCGCACAGTGGGTGATAGATCCGGACTGAAAACCATGCACCAGGAAGCAGGGGCAGCCCAGGACATTGTGTGTGGGAGTCTCATCTTGCATACGGCACCGAAAGCGTAGGCATCCGGAAACATGGAGGAAAGGGACTGTGTCAAACCTGAACGTCCGCACAGGCAGAAACAGCAAAGTGGAAACCTACAGGATGGGAAACGGATTTTCAAACCACATCCCTGTCGTACTCAGAATCTGAACAGACTCCCACAGCTCAGCGACAAATCCCAGCCCGACTGAAAAACAGAGGAGGACTCACGTCAACGTTCTCCGGACGACATACACAGATGGTCATCAAGGGCGTGAAAAGGTTCTCTACCGGTAATCAGCGGGGAGGTGCAGACCAAAGCCGCAGTAAGATGTCACCTCACCCCAGGTAGGGCGGCTGTTACTAGAAAATACAGAAACAGTGGGTGCTGGTCAGGGGTGGAGAGCTTGGCACCCTTGCATCTGCACACAGGCTCAGCTGGGAGGGCAGTGGAGTGAGGAAACCGGAACTCGTGCGCCGTGAGTGGCGGTGTTGATTAGCTGCATGCATTATCGAAAACATAGAAAAGTACACACAGAGCGTGGGTGTTCGGCCTGGTGGTTGAGAGAGCGAGCTCCTGTGTGCTCGTTCACTTCACAGATGCCCACAATGACTGCCCCCGGCGGGACCAAAGCCAGGAGCCAAGAGCTCAGTGCAGGCCGCCCATGTGGGTGGCAGGGGCCTGACTGCTGAGTCACCCCCGGCTTCGTCCCAAGTTTCTCAACAGCAGGAAGCGGGACCGGTTCCCGGACCCAGGCATTCTGCTGTGGGGCGTGCAGGAAAGAGGAGGAAATGCGGGTTCTGCAGAGTGAGCCCGTGACCGGGGAGAGCTGGGCTCCCAGGGCCACTGCACTGTCCCCTGTGCTCTGCGTGTGTTTTGGTACAGGTGGGGGAGGCAGTCCTGTGCTGCAGCTGCCCCTCTGTCTCCGAGCCCCGCTCAGTGCTCAGTGGCTTCCCCTCGGTAGCTCGAGGTCGCCAGCAGGCGAGTATTTGCACGCCAGGCATTGGTGGGTGCTGCACACCAAGTCCTTGGGTGCTGTGTAGAGAGCCCGTTGTTAAGCTCCTGCCGTCGCACCGGTTCATGCGGTTCAGGACTTCGGGGTGATTCTGCCTCACTGGATGACGGGTCCTTCCTCATCCTGCCTCTTCTCTGGAGGTCCTACCTGGACCCAGGCCAGGAAGCTACAGACGGCTTAGGGGGAGAAGGGTGGTGATTGCCAGGCACAGCACCCGTGAAGGGAATCTCCGTGAGGACTGCGTCTCTGAGTTCTCCCCTACAGGCTCCGTGAATTCAGCAATCTTGAGTCACGTCTACTTTGCAGCATGGTGCTGGTCCAGGAATGTGGAGGTGCATGGTGTAAGTTCCCACCTTCAGGGAGCTCACGTCTAATCAGTGCTGATAGTTACCAATAATAACAAGAGCTACCACTTCGTAAGCCCTGGAGTTTCAGAAATTGTCATTATCACAGTCAGGTGACTCTCCCATTCATGCCACGAAGTGTTCATAGTCAATTATGAGACATCGCGATATACACTACTGGCCTGACCGAAGACGTGCATTGTATCAGGGTTTAAGACACTGCAGGTACAGTGAGATATCACCAGTTTGGACTGACATAGAGCAGTGTGAACACAGATTCTTAAAAATGTGTGCTGTCACTCTGTTTGTAGACGGGATAGGCCAGAGGAAGCTGACAAGGGTTTAGCAGCTGAAATGCCCTTTGCAACATGTTGCAAGAGTGACTTTTAATCACATTTGAATCACCGTGCAAGAATGGAGTTCTGAAATGCTTGTAAGATGCTTTTCTTGGAAAAAGAAAGAGGTTCCACCCATGTTTGCATAATTAATTTTTGGCGTCCCAAACCTTGTATATAAACGAAAACGGCAGTGCGGAGCCCGCTGGTCGGCAGCGGGAGCCTCCCGAGGTGCTGAACCGGTGCCTGTGCTGTGCGTGTCAGTTTGCCAGGAACCTGCGGTGCTGGCTTAAAGACGGGTCTCTCCCCAGCCCCCTCCGCGGCCGGACCTCTCAGCAGTGGAAGGAGCTGCCGGCGCGCCCCAACCTGATGGACGTCCAGAGCAGACCGGGAGGCTGCATCCTGCGTGACTGCATAGTTCCATAGAACGCGTCATCCTCAAGGACGAGATTCTTGGGACAGGGAAGAAATCGTGGTGTCGGGCTTGCAGAGGGCTCGGGTCTGCACTGCAGGGGTAGCCTGAGGAGGTCCTCCCGCGCTGGGCGTTCTCCGTCTCCATCTCTCCTGCTTGGTTGGATCCATGCGGCTCGAGGGCGTAGAAGTAGACGCACACAGTGTGCCCTCGGTCCTCGCTGTGGTCCTGCTTCTGTATCGCGTTTGCATGGGCTGTAAGTGGTGTGGAAACTGGGTGAAGGGTCTTTGTAACGCCCTGGGCTTCTACAATTATTTCAAAATAAAAAGTTCTCTTTTTTCAATCTCTGGCTCTAAGATGTTTGGCAGCATGAAGTCCCCTGCTGGCCGTGGGGGCAGGGGTGCAGAGGGGCAGGGAGGCACGAAGCGTGTACGCGGGGCACATGTGTGTGCTGGGAACTTCGTGTACCATGCACGTGTGATCCCAGCCTTGTGACTAGAAGCACTTGCCCAAGGAGTCGGAGCCCTTAAGCGCAGAGCCGCCATGCTGGGAGACCACTGGAGCAGGGACCAGCACAAAAGGGCGTGGCCTTGGAAACGTCAGAAGGGACACAGGGCGCCGATTCCGGAATGAAATCAGAGGCCTGTTGAGCGTCGCATTCCTGATCGGAGAGGGCTCATTCGCAGTCTGCCCTTCTGAAGCGATGGACCGAGAGGGAAGAGTTCCACGCTCGCCTGCCTCTGGACAGCGTCTCCCGGCCAGCCAGGAGCAGCCTGGGGCTCTCAGCTGACCCCAGCGCCTTCCCGGCAGGGGCTGAAATACTTGCGGTAATGCCGTCACCCTGGGCTGGCTATGGTGGAGCTGTGTGGTAAGAGGAACAGATACCATGCGAAGGTTAAAATAATACGGGGCTCAGCAGCTGTCCCGTTCTCCATCAGCCGGTCTCCCAGAGGGCCCAGCTGTGACAGGACTGCTGCCCGTTCTCCCAGAGGTGCGTCCACAGCCCAGCTGTGACAGGGCCACTGCAGGATTGTCTTCTGCAGTAGCGCAGTGAAACAGTGACGTGCCAGCCCGGGCACACCCAGCAAAGGACTCACGGTCCCACTGCCTCATGGGAAAGACATGGAATCTCCAGTGGCCAGGGTTCCACCCACTGCTTAAAATACCCTTGGTGTGGGTCCGAGTCATTTGGGTCAAAACCGATGTGCACTGCCTGGAAGGCGTCTCCCAGCCAGACCCTTCCCATAGGCAGCGGGATCAGTTGATAAGGGAGGAAGAGACATTGGGTTTCTCACGGAGGAGAGCTGGTGCCCTCACTCCAACACTGGGCAGGTGGCGCCCTCTAGTCGTCCACGTGAGAATTACTACCTGTCAGGCGCCTAGAGGACCTCCGGGTATCTGCTCTACAGCTCTCAGGCGGAAGCGTGTGGACCGCTGATGCTGTCCTTCCTGAACCGTGGGGAGGTTGCTGAAGGCTCAGCTTCCGTGTGCGTTAGTTTCGGAAGAGCCAGCCAAGGCGGGGCTTTAACAGTTTCCCAGGAACCTTGGAGGCCTCATTCTCTGAGTCAGACTGAACACATTCCACTTTTCCTTCCAGCCCCTCCTGGGCCAGTGTTTGGGGAGCAGGATAAATACAAGGTCTAGTTAGGAGAAAGGGTGCCAGACACGGTCACCAATGGCAGCCTGCCCTCCAGCGTGCCACAGTGCATGCTGACGGCCAGCCGCTGAGAGCCGGCTGACGTGCAGGGCGCGCCACGCCAGAAGCAGGTTGAGCACACAGAGGGGAGAGACGCGCATGCATAGCTGCACTTTGACAGGGAGAGGTGTCCCAGTGAGCCTGGCTCTTCAGACATCCACGAGGTAGGATGCGCAGAGCTGGCACGTCACAAACCGCTGTGAGACGAGCGTGTTTGTGCCTCTGTGTGTCCGACGGCATGCCATTCCACATCCTACAAAGGGAATACACGGGGTTTTGACAAACACGCTCACGTGTTATGCACCGTTTGATTTACGTAAACTCATTTCAGAGGCAGCTACAGGATCCCTTCCAAACAGATGAGTGATGCCTGCCTGAGCCGATAAAGATATACGTGTGTGGAAGGCTGCAGTTTTAAGAAGGGTTTTTACGTGATGCAGATTTGTAACTCTACAAAATACCTTAAAAAAGAACTTCTGGATGACTTTGTTTTCTACGTTTTTGCATAGATTTGGTTGTTTACCTAAGAGGAGTCTGTGTGGTGGAAATGTGCTTCTCTGGGGTTGATCCGCGGGGAGCTGTGGCTCTGACACAGGCGCCGGGCTGGTTCTCAGAGGCAGCCCCACCTCAACTCTCATCACACAGATCGCCCCGGACAAGGAGGGTCCTGCTGCCCACGGTGCCCGCCCACCCCTCCTCTTCCTCCTGGGACAGGAGTGGCTCATCCCGGAGCTCTTGCTCTGTGTGCAGGTGGCACTGCTCTCACAGGTCCACACGTGCGACCCTGCTGTCCCTGTCTCCCGTGGTGACGTGCAGCCACGTGGCTGTGCCTCAGGGGTGGACATGACTTGTGTTGTCACCATGCTTTGTGTTTAACCATGCTCAGTATTCGCGAGTGTGGATGTCGCCTTTGCTAGTGTTCGGGATGGAAGTGCAGGTAGGCCTGCCCGGACTCATCGTCCTGTGATTTTTGTCGCGTGGTGCTGGAGGCCGTGCTAGGAAGGCGTTGATCCCATTTTAGGGAACAGCCGGGCTTGCACAGCTCTGACTCACGACGCCCCCACAGCAGAACTCCTGTCTCAGCTCTGGACTCCCTCCTGCCCCCAGGCACCGAGGGAGGAAGCCTCTGCCTACCGCAGTTGTCTGCTGAATCTTTCTGGGCCTGGACACGCACTGCGCCCTCTGTGCCCTGGGCCCAAAGGGCTCGGCGCATCCCCGCGGCCATGGGGAGCCGGTGAGAAGCGCGCCGTGGGCCTGCACAGCAGAGTGATGCCCTAGGGGTCGTCGTCTGTCTGTCCTGTTGGATCTCTGCAGTTGTCGCTTTTTGCTGAGTCGGAGGAGGAGGAGCTGCCTTTTCAGGACTCCTGGACAGGCGGGGGTCCCTCAGGCCGGAGCGCACTGCATGTGCGTCACAGTGGGGCTGAGGAGACCCGCGGTGCGGTGCCGTGTGCACTCCTGCTCCAGGGAGAGGCCCCCGTGTGCCATCCACAGATCCTGCGGGGCACTTTTCCTTGCAGACCATCCAGTCTTATCTTCCCTCTTTGTCTTCCAGCCGCGGGTCCGGATTTTTCAAGGACGCTTCTCAAGAGAGTCACTCTGGTCCGAGTGGGCGGGGAGGCCACCATCGAGTGCAACCCCAAAGCCTCGCCGAAGCCCGTGTACACCTGGAAGAAAGGACGGGACGTGCTGCGGGAGAGTGAAAGGTACCGTGTGGGCGGGCGTGGTGCTGTCGGGTTCCGGTCAGCCTGCGGGCGGCCCTGGGCGGGTGTTCACTTCCTGTTCCCTGCTCTTCGGGTTGGCCAAGGATGGACACTGTAGGGGTGCCGCGCTCCGCGTCGGGGTACAGGGAGCTGCCCTGCAGGGGTGAAGCCGCACCTGCCTGCGGGCGAGCAGGGGGCATTTCTTCACAGAGGTGCCCACCGTTCCCTGTCCTCTTGTCCTTGGGTGCAAGCCCAGCTCCGCTTAGCTGTGACCCGGCCTCAGATGTGGAGCACATCTGTTTGTGTCTCCCGCTCTGACTCTGAAACGCCGTGTCCGCTCCCACAGCTCATCTGCAAATACAGGATCCTCGGTGTGCTTCGTCTTTGTGACAGCACGGGGTTTCCTTCCTTACCTGGCGTCGTCATCTTTGTGTTTCCTGTTAGGCTTGACTTACATTTGAAATGCGCGTTGTTCTACCCAGTGTGGGCAGGTAGGGGCTCTTTGGAATGCGGCCTCAGGCGTCCCAGTGGCTTGTCTCAGACCGCTTGTGCCTGTCGTCCCTGTCAGATATCCCCTGCTTGTTTTCCTTCTGTAATCCACTCAGTTGGGTGGGAAATGGTAATTCTGCAGTAGTCTGTTCGTGGATTCCCCAGCAGTATACATGAGGAGTGTGATGGATGCTGAGGCCAGGTTGTCAGAGGTGGAGTAAGGAAGCTGTGGAGACGCGCACAGACGTATGCGCGACACGTGTGCACTGCGCTCTTTGAGAACACAAATTAGAGCATTGCGCTGATGAAGTCCTTCACAGAAATCTTTGCAAATAAACCCAATAGGGCTGATGGATTATTTACGGACGTACTGAGCTCACAATGTGCATCTCTCTGTTGCTTGTGTGTCCAGAAAACTGCAGTTCGTTGCTGGCTTGGCATCCAGAGTCGGAGCCAAACCTGTAAAGTGAGGGCATGGTTTCTTATTTTGCAGGCTGCATCCCCAGGTTTGTTTCCTTTTCTGCCTCCGTGTCTCCCAAAATGTGGTCTCTAGATTGTCTGTAATGGTCGGGCATTTACCGCGAACATCATTGAGTCCAGCTGGTTGGCACACGTGTGGCTTGCAATAATGCTACGTTTTTAAAGTTCTAAGTTAAAGACGATATAAAGAAAAATACCAGGAAAACGTTAACGTGGGCGGCAGACATGTCGAAACACATGGATGAAGGAAATGAGAACATTGTAGGTCAGTGGGGCGAGAGGAAGCTGTGCGGTGGCAAACCCTGCAGAACCTTAAACAACACAAGGCCCCCCCTCCCGCTCCTGCCCCCAGGGGTCTGCTGGGGGGGTCGCTCCCCGCTAGGCCAGGCCTGGTGCACCCACTCTGGAACGTGGCCTTGTGAGGGGGAACAGGGCCTGGCAGCACGCCTCTCACAGCTTGGAAGCCCGCACTTCGCCTGGGCACCACTGCGCTGGCCACAGGTCACGCGGCCCCGCCCCCAGCAGGTAGCATGGCCTCACCGTGTGCCTGGCACTTCCTGCAGCGCCGCCGCTGCTCACCGCTGCTGTGGTGTGGCCGTTCCCGCAAGCCGACTACGCTGCCGTGGGAAAATGGCATGGCGGCCGGCCACCCCCAAAGACTATGATGAGTGAATTCAACCCGTGGTTTCCAGCACATCGGTGTTTGTTCTTTCTACTCCTGAGTGGATGCAGAGGGCTCAGGTATGCTTCAGAATTTACTTGGCACTAAAAATCTGTTAGAACATAGGATACTCACGACCTAGGGCCTGCCCTAGGCTGAGCTGGGCCAGGCGGGAGAGACGGGAACTCTGGCCCCCAGAGACGCCGGCTGCTCCCCGTCTTCACCTTTGCCAAGGGAACTCAAAATGTTGCTCTAAGCTCCCAGCTTTGAAGCTGCGGCCCCTGCTGTTGTGGTTTCAGTGTGAGGACACGGGCGTCCACGCACAGGCTTCAGAGTGAGACAACACGGGCGTCCACGCACAGGCTTCAGCGTGAGACAACACGGGCGTCCACGCACAGGCTTCAGTGTGAGACAACACGGGTGTCCACGCACAGGCTTCAGCGTGAGCACAACACGGGTGTCCACGCACAGGCTTCAGCGTGAGACAACACGGGCGTCCACGCACAGGCTTCAGCGTGAGACAACACGGGCGTCCACGCACAGGCTTCAGTGTGAGACAACACGGGTGTCCACGCACAGGCTTCAGCGTGAGCACAACACGGGTGTCCACGCACAGGCTTCAGCGTGAGACAACACGGGCGTCCACGCACAGGCTTCAGCGTGAGACAACACGGGCGTCCACGCACAGGCTTCAGCGTGAGGATGACACGGGCGTCCACACACAGGCTTCAGTGTGAGACAACACGGGCGTCCATGCACAGGCTTCAGTGTGAGACAACACGGGTGTCCACGCACAGGCTTCAGCGTGAGGACGACACGGGCGTCCACGCACAGGCTTCAGCGTGAGGACACGGGCGTCCACGCACAGGCTTCAGCATGAGCACGACACGGGCGTCCACGCACAGGCTTCAGCGTGAGACAACACGGGCGTCCACGCACAGGCTTCAGCGTGAGACAACACGGGTGTCCATGCACAGGCTTCAGCGTGAGACAACACGGGTGTCCATGCACAGGCTTCAGCGTGAGACAACACGGGCATCCACGCACAGGCTTCAGCGTGAGACAACACGGGCGTCCACGCACAGACTTCAGCGTGAGACAACACGGGTGTCCACGCACAGGCTTCAGTGTGAGACAACACGGGTGTCCACGCACAGGCTTCAGCGTGAGACAACACGGGCGTCCACGCACAGGCTTCAGCGTGAGGACGACACGGGCGTCCACACACAGGCTTCAGTGTGAGACAACACGGGCGTCCACGCACAGGCTTCAGCGTGAGGACGACACGGGCATCCACGCACAGGCTTCAGCGTGAGACAACATGGGCGTCCACGCACAGGCTTCAGCGTGAGACAACACGGGTGTCCACGCACAGGCTTCAGTGTGAGACAACACGGGCGTCCACGCACAGGCTTCAGCGTGAGGACGACACGGGTGTCCACGCACAGGCTTCAGCGTGAGGACGACACGGGCGTCCATGCACAGGCTTCAGCGTGAGACAACACGGGCGTCCACGCACAGGCTTCAGCGTGAGGACGACACGGGCGTCCACGCACAGGCTTCAGCGTGAGACAACACGGGCGTCCACGCACAGGCTTCAGTGTGAAGACAACACGGGTGTCCACGCACAGGCTTCAGTGTGAAGACAACATGGGCGTCCACGCACAGGCTTCAGCATGAGACAACACGGGCGTCCACGCACAGGCTTCAGCATGAGACAACACGGGCGTCCACGCACAGGCTTCAGCATGAGACAACACGGGCGTCCATGCACAGGCTTCAGCGTGAGACAACACGGGCGTCCACGCACAGGCTTCAGTGTGAAGACAACACGGGCGTCCACGCACAGGCTTCAGCGTGAGACAACACGGGCGTCCATGCACAGGCTTCAGCGTGAGACAACACGGGTGTCCACGCACAGGCTTCAGCGTGAGGACGACACGGGCGTCCACGCACAGGCTTCAGCGTGAGGACACGGGCGTCCACGCACAGGCTTCAGTGTGAGCACAACACGGGCGTCCATGCACAGGCTTCAGCGTGAGACAACACGGGTGTCCACGCACAGGCTTCAGCGTGAGGACGACACGGGCGTCCACGCACAGGCTTCAGTGTGAGGACACGGGCGTCCACGCACAGGCTTCAGTGTGAGACAACACGGGCGTCCACGCACAGGCTTCAGCATGAGCACAACACGGGTGTCCACGCACAGGCTTCAGCGTGAGACAACACGGGCGTCCATGCACAGGCTTCAGCGTGAGGACACGGGCGTCCACGCACAGGCTTCAGCGTGAGACAACACGGGCGTCCATGCACAGGCTTCAGCGTGAGGACACGGGCGTCCACGCACAGGCTTCAGCGTGAGACAACACGGGCGTCCACGCACAGGCTTCAGCGTGAGACAACACGGGCGTCCACGCACAGGCTTCAGCGTGAAGACAACACGGGCGTCCACGCACAGGCTTCAGCGTGAGACAACATGGGCGTCCACGCACAGGCTTCAGTGTGAAGACAACACGGGCGTCCACGCACAGGCTTCAGTGTGAGCACAACACGGGCGTCCACGCACAGGCTTCAGCGTGAGACAACACGGGCGTCCACGCACAGGCTTCAGCGTGAGACAACACGGGCGTCCACGCACAGGCTTCAGTGTGAAGACAACACGGGCGTCCACGCACAGGCTTCAGCGTGAGACAACACGGGCGTCCACGCACAGGCTTCAGTGTGAAGACAACACGGGCGTCCACGCACAGGCTTCAGCGTGAGACAACACGGGCGTCCACGCACAGGCTTCAGCGTGAGGACGACACGGGCGTCCACGCACAGGCCGCACGCGCTCTGGGCTCGCAGGCCTCCAGGTTCTGAGGCAGACACAGACACAGCTGGACTCCGTGTTTAGGGAAAGAAAGGAGGAAAGACATTGGGATGGTTTCCTCCTTAGAGGGAGGCATTCTGCCGTTCTCTGCCCGCCCCGTTGTGTAGCCGGGGAAGACGATCACGCTGGGCGAGAGAGGGCGACCCCAGGCGGGATTTGCGGGGGAAACTTTAGGACCCGGGGTGAGGAAAGGGTTGAGGTCGCAGGGCGACGTTGTTTGGTTCTGTCCAGGGCCAGGGAGTGATTGCTGTTTCTCCTTTAGGTAAAGAACCTTAAGAACCAAAATATCAAGTTTCAGCATTGAAATGAAAACTGTTAATCCCCTAGGTACAAACTACTAGCTCCACACAATGAGACCAAACCGTAGTCATCCCCGATCCCGGCCGTACGTCGTAGGTCTGTGTGGGGAGGATTTGCCGAACTCTGCTGACCGTGGGATAGTGGATTGGATTTCAGCCAGTCAGCGATCTACAAACAAGTTTACAGCGGAAGTTTAAGAAGTAATGTTGTAGAAATGGAGACGTTTTTGTCTTGTTTAGTCATGTGGTAATGTACTCAGCTCAGTGGATATACATTCAGAAACACTAGTTTAATGGTAGCTATTAATTATTTTTAAAATACGCTCAATGTGCTTGTTCAGGTTTTCTGTTGGAGTAGAAGTTGCATGTGCGTTGTCACTGGCCGGGTCTGCATGACGCTAAGCATCGAGTGGAAGAGGGAAGACTCAGGGTTTGCAGCGCTGTTCTGGGAAGCAGGTGGTGCGTACACGAGGGCGTCTCGCAGGCGCTTGGTGCTTGCCCCGTGGGAGGCGGACGCTGCCAGACAGCGCGGGGAAGAGCGCGGCCAAGCCGGGGCCAAGCCGGGGCCTGAGTCCCTAGGAGAGACCCTCAGCCACCGGCAGACACAGGCACGCAGGTAACGGGACAAGGAAGCTCCGACCTGCAAGAGGTCAGCCGCTTTGCTGCCTTCTTGCTTTTAGACTTGCTGGAGGAAGTCAGATTAGGCTAAACAGTTAGAACCGAAAGTCTCAGAACACAGAGATGGGGCGGGCATTTGGCTTAGCCATGACAGCGCTGCTTGGGACCCCGCGTGCCCTGGGTTCGAGTCCTGGCTCCTCTCCCAGTGGCGCTTCCGCTGATGCACACCCGGAAGGCAGTGGTGATGGCTGACGTGCTCGGGCCCCTGCCACCACCAGGGGAGCCCTGGCTCAGTGCAGCTCCCGACTTCCGCCTGGCTCAGAACGGGCTGTTGCAGGCATCTGGGGAGTGGATCAGGAGATGGGAAGTCTCTGTCCGTCTGTCTGCCTTTCGAGTAAATACAATTTTCAATTTTTTTTTTTCTAATTTAACGCCAAGATTTTTTAATCATTTTCAATTATCTTTATATACAGAAGATCGATTCAGTATATACTATGTAAAGGTTTCATCCGTTTGCACCCACACAGAAACACAAAGTGTAAAAATACTGTTTCAGTACTAGTTATAGCATTACTTCACATTGGATAACACATTAAGGACAGATCCCTCATGAGACGTAAGTACACAGTGACTCCTGATGTTGATTTAACAATTTGACATTCTTGTTTATGGCGTCAGTAATCTCCCTAGGGTCTGGTCATGAGTTGCCGAGGCTATGGAAGCCTTTAGGGTTCACCGACTTCAATCTTATTCCGACAGGGTCATAGTCAAAGTGGAAGTTCTCTCCTCCCTTCAGAGAAAGGTACCTCCTTCTTTGATGGCCCCGTTCTTTCCACTGGGATCTCACTCACAGAGATCTTTCATTTAGGTCTTCTTTTTTTTTTTTTTCCCCAGAGTGTCTTGGCTTTCCATGCCTAAAATATTCTCATGGGCTCTTGAGCCAGATCCGAATGCCTTAAGGGCTGATTCTGAGGCCAGAGTGCTATTTAGGACATCTGCCATTCTATGAGTCTGCTGTGTATCTCACTTCCCATGTTGGATCATTCTCTCCCTTTTTCATTCTATCAGTTAGTATTAGCAGACACTAGTCTTGTTTGTGTGATCCCTTTGACTCTTAGACCTATCAGTGTGATCAATTGTGAACTGAAATTGATCACTTGGGCTAGTGAGATGGCCTTGGTACATGCCACCTTGATGGAATTGTATTGGAATCCCCTGGCACGATTCTAACTCCATCATTTAGGGCAGGTCTGATAAAAAGTACAGAAATAGAAGAATCATCAAAACCGTCTGCTTTCCTAGAATTTACAGGGACTTAGAAAACCGTCATTCAGCCGGGACGGGCCACTCGGCTCCCAGTGCAGGAAAACCAACTCAGAGCTGGCCTGCGTGCCAGGGGGCTCGTTGGCTCGCGACCCTGAGAAGGCCGAGTGTGGGGTGTGGTGCTGGGCGTGGCTGGGCCCCCGCCCCCACTCTCAGCCGACTCCGTCTGTGGAGTGTCTGTCACCCGCGCCTTTGGCTGTGCCGGCCTCAGTCTGCAGCAGATGCTCTCCTGGCCGCAGGATGGCCGCCGGCCGCCCCACACCTACCGCTCTTGCAGCGTGTCACGGGAGTTCCAGGTGGGGTCCCAGCAGTCGGCCAGCCTGTCTCGCTGCGGGTCCCCCTCTGGCCCGGGCCCAGGCAAGGAGCATGTGTGGCAGGATTATGCAGGTGCTTATCCCAAGGGGCCTGTGCAAAAGCATGGGGTCTGATGCTGTCCCTTGGAGAAGAGGAGCAGACCCCCGGCCCAACCCACACTGTGACCTGCAGCCTGCTCACACGCGTGCACACACGCACACCCCACCCGACACCTGGAATGGCAGAGACCACCTGACGTGGGAACACGGTGTTCCCGCCCCCGCCTCCTCTCCGCGTGGGCCTCGCTCTCTGAGCTCTGCTGACCACAGCAGCTCCTCACCCTCCTGTCCCCCACTGCAGGCTGCTCTCATGTCCTCTTCGTTTTTCAGCTTTGTAAAGCCGAACATCCCTGTTCCGGTCAGTTCCTTCCATGCTTTTCTGAGCGGTGCCAGGCAGGGTTCAGAGCGGTGCTAACAAGGGAGCAGACCACTCATCCATCTCTGCGGAACTGGGGTCTGTGTCACTGTCGGGCGCTTTCTCTGAAGAGGGAAAATGACCTTCAGGGATCTTAGACCAGATGTGGGGCAGCTGAGTGCGGCACACCTCATTCCGACCACCTCCCGCCAGCGGTCATTTTGAAAAACTAACCAAAAGCTTAAAGGTGGGGGAGAGGGCTTAGTTGTCTGGAAAATTCAGTTAGATGACGCAGTTTACTTTCCGCTGAAGCCGAAAGCGGCAGCAGACATCAGTGTGACCACCGCTGTGTGAATGCAGTGCCCCGCCCTCACTCGAGAGCCTCTGCCCTCCAGTTCAGATCTTGGTCTGTGGGTAATAGTGAGGTGTGGAGTCCGTGGGTAATAGTGAGGTGTGGGGTCCATGGGTAGTAGTGAGGTGTGGAGTCCGTGGGTAGTAGTCAGGTGTGGGGTCTGTGGGCAATAGTGACGTGTGAGGTCCGTGGGTAATAGTGAGGTGTGGGGTCCGTGGGTAATAGCCACATGTGGGGTCCATGGGTAATAGTGAGGTGTGGGGTCCGTGGGTAATAGCCACATGTGGGGTCCGTGGGTAATAGTGAGGTGTGGGGTCCGTGGGTAGTAGTCAGGTGTGGAGTCCGTGGGTAATAGTGATACGTGGGGTCCGTGGGCAATAGTGAGGTGTGGGGTCTGTGGGTAATAGTGAGGTGTGGGGTCCGTGGGTAATAGTGAGGTGTGGGGTCTGTGGGTAATAGTGAGGTGTGGGGTCCGTGGGTAATAGTGAGGTGTGGGGTCTATGGGCAATAGTGAGGTGTGGGGTCTATGGATAATAGTGAGGTGTGGGGTCTGTGGGTAATAGTGAGGTGTGGGGTCTATGGGCAATAGTGAGGTGTGGGGTCTGTGGGTAATAGTGAGGTGTGGGGTCTGTGGGTAATAGTGAGGTGTGGGGTCCGTGGGTAATAGTGAGGTGTGGGATCTGTGGGTAATAGTGAGGTGTGGGGTGCGTGGGTAATAGTGAGGTGTGGGGTCCGTGGGTAGTAGTCAGGTGTGGAGTCCGTGGGTAATAGTGACACGTGGGGTCCGTGGGTAATAGCCACGTGTGGGGTCCGTGGGTAGTAGTCAGGTGTGGGGTCTGTGGGCAATAGTGAGGTGTGGGGTCTGTGGGTGATAGTCAGGTGTGGGGTCTGTGGGTGATAGTCAGGTGTGGGGTCTGTGGGCAATAGTGAGGTGTGGGGTCTGTGGGCAATAGTGAGGTGTGGGGTCTGTGGGTAATAGCCACGTGTGGGGTCCGTGGGTAGTAGTCAGGTGTGGGGTCTGTGGGCAATAGTGAGGTGTGGGGTGCATGGGTAATATTGAGGTGTGGGGTCTGTGGGCAATAGTGAGGTGTGGGGTGCGTGGGTAATAGTCACGTGTGGGGTCCGTGGGTAGTAGTCAGGTGTGGGGTCTGTGGGCAATAGTGAGGTGTGGGGTCTGTGGGCAATAGTGAGGTGTGGGGTGCGTGGGTAATAGTCACGTGTGGGGTCCGTGGGTAGTAGTCAGGTGTCGGGTCTGTGGGCAATAGTGAGGTGTGGGGTGCGTGGGTAATAGTCACGTGTGGGGTCCGTGGGTAGTAGTCAGGTGTGGGGTCTGTGGGCAATAGTGAGGTGTGGGGTCTGTGGGCAATAGTGAGGTGTGGGGTCTGTGGGTAATAGCCACGTGTGGGGTCCGTGGGTAGTAGTCAGGTGTGGGGTCTGTGGGCAATAGTGAGGTGTGGGGTGCATGGGTAATATTGAGGTGTGGGGTCTGTGGGCAATAGTGAGGTGTGGGGTGCGTGGGTAATAGTCACGTGTGGGGTCCGTGGGTAGTAGTCAGGTGTGGGGTCTGTGGGTAGTAGCCACGAGTGGGATCTGTGGGTAGTAGTCAGGTGTGGGGTCCGTGGGTAGTAGTCAGGTTTTGGGTCCGTGGGCAGTAGTGAGGTGTGGGGTGCGTGGGTAATAGCCACGTGTGGGGTCTGTGGGTAGTAGCCACGTGTGGGGTCCGTGGGCAGTAGTCAGGTGTGGGCTCATGCCGGCGGCTCCCACCAGGCCTCAGCCCTGCAGCCGGGCATCCAGATTTCAGAGCAGCTCGTGGTGTTGCTCGCGCAGGTGGCCATCTTGGACGGTGTCTGGAAGGACTGAGCTGTGCCCGTCTCCTGAGGGGGAAGGTGGCAGACGGGCGGGGTTAATGACACCTCGAGCGAAGGCTTGGAAACAGAGGAGCAGAACAGGACGCCTCCTCAGGGTCCAGCCTCGGCCTCAGAGGCGGGCGGTGGTGGGCATGGGGAGGACGAGTCCGAGTGAGGTCAGGAGGCTCCCGTGAGCGCTGTGTGGAGGGGAGCCCCATGCAGGGCCGGCTCCTCAGGGAGCTCGGAGCGGCCGCACAGCCCCGCCCCCTCTGCCCGCTCTGTTGTCCTAGGACCAGCGCCACCGGTGCCCTACGCACCCAGTCACTTCTTACTGTCAGCCCCGCCTTCTCCCCTGACCCAATCAGAATGCAGATCTCATGAGAACAAGTGCACGCATGTATCTGTACACATGCGCGCGCGCGCGCGTGTGTGTGTGTGTGTGTGTGTGTGTGTGTGTGTTTGGCTTAAACAATAGAAGTTCAGTATCACACAGGCCTGGGCGTCAGAGCGCTGCAGTGGGTCTCCTGAGTGACCCCCAGGCTCCTGCAGGGCCGTCCGCAGCTGCCAGCCGGCCCTCCCAGCACGGCTCCTCCCTCCACAGTCACAGCTGGCAATGATGAGTGCCAGGCCTCCTGTGACCTCCCTGCGGCCTCTCTCTCCTGTGCTGTGGCTGCACTGGGCCGGTCCTGTGCTCACTGGCCTGGAGCAGGTGCATAGGAATGCATGTCTAGTGGGAAGCTGGCCGTGCAGGCCTGGGCTGGGCCGTGGAGCTGCGGCTCTTGGTGTTGGAGGCAGGCAGCTGCGGATTGATGGGTTCAGCCAGAACGAACAAGGAAGGAGCCCTGGGGGGCAGCCGTGTTCAAAGACTGGATGGCAGTGCCATCTGCGGGGAGGAGGGAGAACCACGAGGAGCCTGGGCACCACCACGGTGGGCAGGTGCCAACCGCTCGGGACCGGCAGACACACACGAGCAGAGTCCCAGCCGTGTCTCCTCCACAGATGCCCCGTGATGTTTGCCTGACCCGGACCCTGCAGTATAATCAGGTCCAGTCTCACACTCTGTGAACATTTTCAACTCAGGGAGGAATAAAATCCACGCTCCCACCTAGAGACAGTGACGTCAGCCTTGGAGGTGAAGTCGGGTCATGGCCCCATTTGCCTGTCGCCCCAGAGGCCTCTGGAGGAGTTGAAATTCACATGAGAAGTGGGAGGAGAGCCCAGCAGGCGACGGCAGAAGCCACGCTGTCTGCTAGGTGAGACGCCCAGGCCTGCAGACGGGAGTGTGGGAGGGAGGGGTGGGGCGGGCAGAGGCGGGAGCTGGCAGGCGTTCGCCCAGGAGGCCGATGCAGAGGGGAAGTGGATTGCTCCCGGCTCGCTCTCTCTACTGCGAGGCCTGTGTGTGCTCCGGTGAGAAACCTGCCTTCAGCATCTCTCCGTGGCTGCTGAGCTGCGGCGCTGTTATTAGGAGCTGCCCTGGGGAACAATTATGATTTTGCAGTAATTAGAGGCGGTTCATCTCCATCGTAATGGAAATCCTGCCTCGGAGGCAAAACACAACATCAAGGCGAGCGAGCGTCAGCGTCAGCGTCAGCGCTGGGCTGGACCCCGCGGCCCTGCTTATTCTTGGTGCTCTGCAAGCGCAGCTATGGAGACGGCACTTCGCCGGTTTCCAGGGTCAGACCCGGATCTCCACCTGTCTCTCCCAGGGCCCCGAGTGCAGACCCAGGCGTTCAGGGAGCTGTGACTGATGGCGCCACGGTGCCAGCCACCACACGTTTGCCTGTGACCCAGCCCTGGGGAGCCCCTGAGCTCCCCACAGCCCCGGCTTCTTGTTCTGTGCTGTCCCTCCAGGCGTGACCGCGAGGACCACGCTCAGGCAGCCGGAGACCTTGTCCTGTCCGTGCGGCAGGACCTCTTGGGAAATGGAACACGGACTTCTGTCAAGCAAGGTCCCTAAGCTAAAGGCAACACTTGATTAAGCCTCCCCCCCCCGAATGCTCTGGGAGCTGCTCCATCCTCTGCCTCCGTCCTGCTTTGCGGGGCTTCCTGCCGCTCTTGGGAGCCTCGCAGCTGTTCAGCTTCTTTGCTGGCGTCCTTGGCACCGGCCTCACCAGGTCTCTCCGGGATGGAGCCGGCTGCGTCGTACCTCTGTTTGATTCTGTCGGATCTTCACCGTAGCTGGGTTTAAAGCAGGCAGGGGCTTGAAGGCAGAAGCTGCTCCTCGCATCTCGGTTGTCCAGGGAGGGCCCTGTCCTCAGCTTGCATTCCCCCCAGGACACCGACAGGGCTGCGAGGACAGCGGCCATTTGTGCTGGAGCACCAGGTCCCCAGTGTGTGTGCAGAGCCTCGAGGGGAGGGGACCTGGGTGGTTGTGTGTGAAATGAATGGACCAGGCGGCCAGCACCTCACGCTTGCAGGGAGTTGGTGTAGAAGCCGGGACAGCTAAGGGTGTGGGGCTGAGAAAGATCTGCTTGGAGGGAAAGGAGAGAGAGTCGAGCGGGGGAGGGAAGCCTGGGGGTGGTGCTGAGGCAGCCGGAAGGCAGCACGGAGCTCCCAGTGCCCTGGGACTGGGACAGGCTGTAGAGAAGGGCCTGGGTGTCCTGGTGGTCGCTGTCCTGCAGCAGCCGGGTTCCCTGTGTGTGCTCAGGAAGCAGCCACGGTGACCACTGTGCACCCCGCTGAGAGGCCACATGCCCTTCCTCACCACGTTTCTCTGTTCCGGTGCCACGTCCCCAGAAGGGATGCAGACCGGTGTCCGGGTGTGTGTCCCCGAATCCGCGGAGGTGTGCTGGAATCCCCAGGTGCCGGCAGCGTGGCTTTGCAGGAGTCTCGGAGGCGCTGAGGAGCCGGATTGTCTCCCGGGGGTGCTCGCACTCAGCCAGTCCACAGTGCACCTGCTCTGTCCCCCCCTCCTCTCTCGAGACCTCTGGGCTTCTCCCACTCCCCGCACACCTTGTTCCTCCTAGCACGCCTGGGAACCTGCTCGCCGTGCTGCCAGCCCCGGGCCTGCTCAACCACGGCCCTCAGCGTAGGGCCAGACCTGTGCAAGCTGAGAGCGGTTTCTAGTGTGCAATGGGAGGAAATTCTTACCCGTCAGAATGAGACGGATGGCAGATGTCCTTGTCCAACTTCAGGCACAGCCTTAGCCATGGTCACAGATCCTCCGTGACCCGCTCACCACAGGGCAGGGTGCAGAGACCAGAGCCTGGGGTGATTGCCCCCTGGAGGTTGATGGACAAGGTCGCCACCCCGGGCCTGACTCATCCCTTTGCCCGAGGGGCATGGAACATCCTCCTAGTGACAGGCCCGTCACGTTTTCCGTTGTGACACACACTCTTGGTGGACTTTCCTTTTCCACTACGGCCATCGAGCAAAGAGAAGGGGGAGTAAGTGTGGGTGGAGAACTCCGCTGTCTCCCGAGGCCCCTAACCCATGCTGCTTGGGGAGGGGCTTCTTTTCAGACCCCCAGGCCCAAACTCCCTGGGGAAGCCAGCAGGGGGAGGCTTTCTTGTGCAGACGGGAGAGTGAGTGTAGCTAGCTGTTCACTTCTCTGCGTCTGCACCCCAGGGAACGTGCAGTGAGGGTTGCCGAGGACCGTGTGGCTTCACCACTTCAGGGTCAGCAAAGTCGTCAGAGGCCCCGTGCAGCTGAAGGAGGAGAGGAGAGAGAAACATCTCACCTGCTTCCTGGGGCTTACGGAACGCAGCTGCTAGGACAGCACACACACACACAGGCACACACACACACGCACACACGGCTATTAGGACAGCGCACACACATGCACATGCACACACGCACACACGGCTATTAGGACAGCGCACACACGTGCACACACACACATGCACACACGGCTATTAGGACAGCGCACACACACACATGCACACACGGCTATTAGGACAGTGCACACACATGCACACGCACACACGGCTTAGGACAGCGCACACACGTGCACACGCACACACACGCATGCACACCCAGCTATTAGGACAGCGCACACACACACACATATGCACACATGGCTATTAGGACAGCGCGCACACATGTACACACACATGCACACACGGCTATTAGGACAGTGCACACACGTGCACACACACACGCACACACGGCTATTAGGACAGTGCACACACATGCACATGCACACACACATATGCACACATGGCTATTAGGACAGCGCGCACACACATGCACACACACACATATGCACACATGGCTATTAGGACAGCACGCACACACATGTACACACACATGCACACACGGCTATTAGGACAGCACACACACGTGCACACACACATGCACACACACACGGCTGTTAGGACAGTGCACACACATGCACACACATGCACACACGGCTATTAGGACAGCACACACGTGCACACACACACATGCACACACGGCTATTAGGACAGCGCACACACACGCACACACGGCTATTAGGACAGTGCACACATGCACACACACGCACACACGGCTTAGGACAGTGCACACACGTGCACACGCACACACACGCATGCACACCCAGCTATTAGGACAGCGCACACACACACATATGCACACATGGCTATTAGGACAGCGCGCACACATGTACACACACATGCACACACGGCTATTAGGACAGTGCACACACACGTGCACGCACACATGGCTATTAGGACAGTGCACACACATGCACATGCACACACACATATGCACACATGGCTATCAGGACAGCGCGCACACACATGTACACACACATGCACACACGGCTATTAGGACAGCACACACGTGCACACACAGATGCACACACACTGCTGTTAGGACAGTGCACACACACATGCACACACACACGGCTATTAGGACAGCACGCACGCACATGTACACACACATGCACACACGGCTATTAGGACAACACACACATACACACACACGCATGCACACACGTGCATGCACACACACACACGCACGGCATTGTCCAGGCAGAGGCGGCAGTGAAAGGCACAGTGAGGAGCCTGAGACTCGGGTGGGGCTCTGGTGACGTGAGATGAGCCTGTGGTTGTGGAGGCTGAGCCACACGGAGGGGGGAGGAAAGCGAGAACTTTCCATGCCGGGAGCTCAGGAGTGGGCGCGAGTAGGAACAGACATGAGCAAGGTCCATGTGAGATGTGCAGGTGGGAGAGGGCTCTGCCGGGCGGCGCAGGACCTGGTGCCTGTGGAGAGAGAGTGGGAGAGAGGGCGTGGTCAGCAGCAGTGTGGAGGTTCAATGGCTTCTTTTTTTAAAGATTTATTTATTTACTTGAAAGTCAGAGTTACACAGAGAAAGGAGAAACAGAGAGAGAGAGAGAGAGAGAGGGAGGGAGGGGCATGTCTTCTATCCGTTGGTTCACTCCCCAGAGGGCCACAAAAGCTGGAGCTGTGCCAGTCCGAAGCCAGGAGCCAGGAACTTCTTCTGAGTCTCCCACACAGGTGCAGGGCCCAAGCACTTGGGCCGCCTTCTACTGCTTTCCCAGGCCATAGCAGAGAGCTGGATCGTAAGTGGAGCAGCCAGGACTCGAACCGGTGCCCATATGGGTTGCCGGCACTGCAGTCAGCGGCTTTACCTGCTACACCACAGCACCGGCCCTTCAATGGCTTCTTAACAAAGGCACCAACGTCCTGTGGTCAGGTGGACAGTAGCATTGGTCTCCTGGGCTCGAGTGCTGAGCCTCAGCCAGGCACTCGTGGGAGGCTGTGGTCCTCTCCCCGCCACTGAGCGCCTGTGGACAAGGCTGGCTCCGGGGGCTGCAGGGGCTCAGGCTCCATGTTCTGGTCTTGTCGTGTCTTCTTGGTTCTGTCTCTGAGAGGGGACCCCTCAGCCCCTGCTGGTTAGAGCAGCCATGCCCAGTCTTTCGCAGGCTTCGCACGCACTCTGCCACACTCGCCCGTGTCTTCTTTTAATCCCCACACAAACATCCGATTGTCCTGTTCTCAGCTCCATCTTTTAGACGTGTATTAGTGCCAGTGGCACCCACACAGGGTATTGCTCTGAGCTGAGTTTGGGAGCTTGGGAATGACCCCTGGGGGGTTCACACCCGGGTCCACTCGCTCCAGGTCCATGTGTTTATCGGGTTTGCTTGAACCTGGAGCAAGCACGAGAGGCAAAGAACACCCAGACTGCGATGCGCAGTCCAACACTGTTGGGAAAACCCAAGCCCTGCTCTCGATCCCTCCCTTGGGAAGCAGCGCGGTGCCGCTGGTGCCTGTCGTGTTGATGGCACGGGTGCCTGAGCAGCCTCCATGCATCTGCTCTGTGTTCTCAAGATCAGAGTGGGGGCAGCGTCGTGGCACAGCAGGTTAAGCTGCCACCTGCGACACTGGCATCCCACATGGGCGCCGATTCGTGTCCTGGCTGCTCGACTTCTGATCCAGCTCCTGCTAACATGCCTGGGAAAGCAGCAGAAGGTGGCCCGAGTGCTTGCACCCTTGCACAAGAAGAGCAGGGACCCAGACGAAGCTCCTGGCTGCGGCCTGGCCCAGCCCCGGCCATTGCAGCCACCTGGGGAGTGAACCAGCAGGTGGAAGGTACCTCTGTCTGTCTCTGTACCACTCTCTCTCTAGCTCTGACTTTCCAATAAATGAATAAGTCTTAAAAACAAAGAAGAAGAGGAAGAAGAAGAGAGGCAGCCCTCGGACCCTCGGCGTCCTCGTCCCCTGGGGGAGTGTGGAGGCGCTAGTCTCAGGGCTGGGAAGAACCTTCCAGGAGTGGAGCACAGACAGGTGCAGTCCTGGAGCCACTGCAGAGTCTCCTGTGTTCACAGAAAACAGCTGGGCTTCATCACACGCTCTCCATGCTGAGAACACCCAAGGCCGAGGGCCCCTGATGCAGCGCAGTTAGGACTGAAGTGCCGTGCGCAGGGTTAGAGCCAGACAGCCCGAGCCCGAGTTTTCCTCTGTGCCCTGGAAAAGGAGTGCTGCCATGCACATGTGCTCATGTATGTGGTACTATGTACGTGTGCTGATGTATGTGGTACTGTGCTCATGTGCTCATGTATGTGGTACTGTGCTCATGTGTTCATGTATGTGGTATGGTGCACATGTGCTCATGTATGCGGTACTGTGCATGCATGCTCATGTATGTAGTGCTGTGTGTGTTCATGTATGTGATGCTGCACATATGTGCTCATATATGTGGTGCTGTGCACGTGTGCTCATGTACGTGATGTGCACACATGCTCATGCATGTGGTACTGTGCATATATGCTCATGTATGTACTGCTATGTGTTCATGTATGTAATGTTGCACACGTGTGCTCATGTATGTGGTGTCGTGCTCACGTACATGATGCTGCACATGCATGCTCGTGTATGTAGTGCCGTGCGTGTGTGCTCGTGTATGCAGTGCTCACATACATGGCCCCGTGCACTTGGTGCCATGCACATAGCACCCTAGATGTGCTGCTCTGTACGTGCTGCTGGTCCAGGGGGCGTCCACTCTGTCCGACCCCTGTGTTTCTGCCGTATAGTTTTATCCTCATAGTTTAGTCACTGATGGGCCAGCATTGGTCAGATCTCAGCTATTCAGCATCCTTCTTGGAGCTGCTAAATCCCTTTTGCCAAATGCTGTCATCAGCGCTGGGCTCAGCCCTCTGTGTAGTCAGCACAGGGCACGCGGGTGCACACGGCACAGGTCCCGGGATCCTGAGGCCCGGTGGCAGATACAGGACTCTAGTACACAGAGTCGCAGTGTGTGCCAATGTGCACGTGTGCATACATTTCACTGTACACGCCTCCTCCCACCCCCTCCCCAGAATAAGAAATGCTGTATGATTCAGCTGTCTTCCTACGTGAAGCCATTCAATTCTATCGTAGAACAGGAGTTTGGAAACGTGTGAGAAAACACATCTTTGGTAATATGTACCCGAATGGTGTAACCTCCCACTCGTGTAAAAGCACGTGCAGGCGTCGGCAAGGCTGGGGGTGTCTCTGGAAGGGACCAGAAGGAACGTGTGCCTGTGTCCTCACAGGTTACCCACCCAAATCGCTGAAGAGATGTGGGAGCCCCATAAAGTTGGTGGAAAGTGTGACAAAGTGATGCGTAGATTTCAAGAATTTCCACATTGTAAGGGAATCCACATCTCTTCATTCCGTCCCCCGTGAGGTCTCCGAAGAGCTGGGGAGCTGCCCTGTCTGCCATGCACACCTGCTGCAGGACGTGGTCCCTGCCCCCCCCCCCCGGGGAGCTCCCCTGAGTTCCCACCTCCGAGGGAGTCCTTCAGCCACTGTGGCCATTTGGGGAGGAACCAGTAGATGGGAGCCAGCACAGGGCTCGGTGAGACTGCACTGGGTACTCAGAGTGGCCATCTTGGGGGTCCCCACGCTGTGCAGATCAGACTGTGTCAGGGGCACTCCTGCCAGAGGATGGCCTGGCCCGGCGTACAGCAGCACCTTCGAGGGGCACGGCTGGTTTGGAGCTCGGGGGGATGTCAGGAGACGCGGCTGGAAGCTGTCTTCCCGGAGGAGGTTCATGGACAGAACGTAGGGAGGCTAAACGCATGTGGACAGATTCTGCTGAATTCTGCAGTGTGTGTGTGTGTGTGTGTATGTGTGTGTAGGAAGAGGAAGACACAGAAAACCGTCAGGAACCCAAGAGGACCGGGGACTCGGGGTGCTGTGAGATTCTGAGAGCAGACAGTGGTCAGCAGGGCCAGGTGGGGCCACAGGATCAGCAAGATTGAGAACCAGATGCTGTGCGAATTTGGAGGAAACAGTCACAACTACCCCTGGAGTGGACGGGGCGGTGAGACAGGGCGCCTGGTGGGAGGAAGCAGCTGGACGTGAGGGGAGCCCAGAGGAGGGGGGAGGCAGGACCCTGGCCATGTTTGCAGCAGGCACGCTTCAGGATGGAGGAGGCCGGGGTGCTCACGGTGATCCCCTGAGCATCACACTGTGCCAAGGCGAGGTGCCGGCGGCTGGACGGTTCACAGGAGAGCGCAGGACCCAAAGCCAGCGACCGCGGGAAGCGGGGAGGGAACTGTCTTCCTTCCCGGGGGAGGGAGGAGGGGATGTGTGAGGAGGGGACAGGTACCCCCACCTGGATGACACGGGCCACGGGGTGGGTGCTCGGCAGGGAGAAAGGGGTTCTGACCGCCCTCTGTGCTGGTGTGGTAGGAACGAGGTGTGACTGCGCTTGGTACATTCCCAGTGGCTTCCACACACGCTGGCTTTCCCACCTATGGATTTGCTCCAAAAGGTTTCATTGCAGCAGAGGGCGTTTGTTCTGAGCCTGAGTAAAGGTACAGAAAAAGAGGCCGGCGGCTCTCGCGTGGAGAACGGTGTTTCCAGGCGAATGGGATGTGCTGCGGTTGAGGATGAAACAGTGCCTTTCAAGCTGGCCTCATTCCGCTCTCCCCTGCAGGACGTCCGGTCGTCAGCCGTTCCTCCCCTCGCGCTCTGTGTCTTCCTCCTCTGCTCTGCAGCCCTGTACTGCTTCTGTTCTCTCCCTCGCCGCCCTCCCTCCCTTCCCTCCCTCTCTCTCCTCCCCACCCCTCCAGAGCCTTGAACACCGTCGTGCACAGACAGCTCTCACATGTGCGTCTTTGACCTGGGTTCTCCCCGAGAGCTCGGGCTTAGCACTGCCCGGAGCAGGGCTGCTGCCGCCGGCCCCCACGGCCCCCACGGCCTCCACTCTGGACCCTGCCCTCTGCCCTTCTGATGGCTCCAGCCGGAGACCACACACTGCTGCTGCTTTCTCTGTGTCTCCATCCCACGCGTGCAGTGCATCTGCAAGTTCTAGAAACTTCTGCTTCCAAGAACAGAGCCAGGGCGACGTCCTTTGTCAGCGTTAGTTCCCACGGCAACACAGATGCGTCTCTTCAAGTTGCTCATCCCGCCCCGAGCGCTCTGTGATTGACAGTCTCTCATGGCATGGGAAGAGCCCGCGGTCCTCTGTCCGATGGCGTTTTCCCAACCCTCTCCCCAGAAGACAGACTGCGAGTCCCACACACAGCCGTTCCCTGGGGCCTCGCCACCCTGTGGATTCTCTTACTCTCCCAGGAACCCTGCTGTCTCAGGGCCGCGGGTGCACCCCAACCCTCCTCCGTAATTGCTGTTGGAGGTGGAGAACACTGCGCTGTCTCCCCGTATGCTGCCTGCTGGTGGCGCTGTGAGCAGCTCTGCCTTGTAGGGGAACCCAGCTCCCATGCCCATCGGGACACCCCCTGGCCTCGTGTCTGGGATGTTCTGTATCCAAGAGGCAGCGTCTCTCCTTTGCTTTGAGTTGCATGGAAAGGAAAGACGCTTCCGCCACCCTGCCTGGCAGCCTGCCTGTTGTCCCAAGGTGGCTTTGTGCCAAGCCAAACAAAGAGGGTTAAAAAAAATACATCACAGTGCATTACCAAGTGCAGGCATGCAGGTACGCGTCCACGTCCAGCTGTGAGTTCGCAGAAGCGACATGGGGATTTGAACCAAGAACTGCACATTCAGAAGCAGGAAGTGAGGGCGAGGCTCAGAGGTGCACGTCTGCCTTGCCCCACACCTGCCTTTTCCCTGTACCTGGTTAGGAGGATGGCCAGGCTGGAGGAAGCAGGGGAGACAGGCAGCTTCCCGCCCCGGCAGCCCTGGGGAACCACGTGTGCACCCCTTCTCCTGGGGCTTGGGAAGGCAGCCGGGGCTGGTGGGGGCACAGGAGCGGATGATGGGTGAGGATCTTAGCGAGGGGCTGAGGGTCGGGAACTCCCTGCAGCGTGTCCTGCGCTGTGTCTCTCCAGCCGCTCTGCCATGCATGCGTGCTTGGCTGCTGCAGCCATGACTGGGCCCTGGCAGCACGCGTCCCGTGGAAGGAGGAAGCCTTTGCCCAGAGCGAAGGCATGAAGCTGTCCAGCAAGGATCGTAGCCACAGTCCCAGGCAGGCAGACACTGTCGCGGGATCTCGAAGGCATCAAGCTCAGGGCTCCCACGTGCACTTTCTTTGGGAAAGAAGTAAGCACAGTGTACCAGCCACACCGTGCGTGACCTTTCAGGATCAGTTTCCAACAAGTGCAGTGTCACGTAATCCAGACTTCTCCTGCACCGTCTGCCTCCTGTTCCCTGTGGTGGCGGAGGCTGGGCTGAGACAGGCTGTCCCGCCAGCTCCATTGTTCTTGCACTGGTTGCGGTGCGGGTATTTCTAGTGTATGTTTCTCTGTAGACACTGAAGAGAAGAGTGTGGTCGGCAGGGCCACACGTGCTAAGAAACCCCAGGCAAGGGTGCCCACGGTGAACTGCCATGTGCTTTCAGACAAAGCAAAGCGTGGCCGGAAAACACGCTCACCTGTGTATGCCTCTGCACCACGGGTGCATACTGCAGGCAGTGGTGTTCGTGGACCTGCACCTGCCTCTGCCGCTATGTCACGGAGCCCCCTCGGAAGGGCCGGCAGATTCGGGATCCTCCAGCCAGGTAGGGAAGCCTGGACAGGAGCCTGTTTCCTCACATCGAGTGCAAAGCTTTTTGTTTTCCCATGAATGGTTAAGAAGGAGAAACTCTGTGCTGCCTTCCCGGGAGGTCGTGCGAATCCAGTGTTGCTGTTACTGGCTTTGTGTTTCTCTTTTTGTTCCTGTTTGCTCTGTCACTCTGACATGAGTGACAGCTGCCAGCCAGACCCCCCCTTGTTCCATGGAAGATTCCCATCCTCCACAGCCCCGCCCCGTTCTGGTTTTCCTTGCGTTTTTTCCTGAGCAGCTGACTGTCCATCTAACTCAGTCCCCGGCAGATAGATAAAACAAAGAACTAAACTTGCCTTCTAAACCAGGAAATTATTCTGTTCCAACGTTATTGCTCCTATCAAACCCCCGGGCCATTAAAGCTGTCTCTTTTAAATGAATGTGCGCTGGGTGCATTGTTTATTCAATTTAATTGTTGGGGAAAAACCTCGTGCAAAGGAGTGGCGGTTGGAGCTGGCTTCTGCCAGTTGCAGCCTTGTGAATGAGTGTCCAATTAAGCAGCGGCTCCCCAGGACACATGGAACAGTGGTATCTGTTATCTTGATTAAACAAGTTGCTTTCTAAGGAGCCTCAGCGCTGCTGTGCGGGAGCAGGTCTGACCCAGAAATGCTAGGTGTGCTTGTTCTCTTTGTGGGGTTTGGTTGGCGGTGCACTCCCACTTGGTCCCGTTATTCCGCTGCTGTGTCAGGCTCAGTGATCTATAGACCACTCATCTGCTCAGCCCCTGGGAGCCGGAGAGGGGAGGAGACTCCAGTTCCAGATACAAAGCCTGCTCAACGGGGTGGGGTAGCAACGTGGGGACAGGGCTGTGGCCAGGGAGACCAGATGCTCCGCTGCGTGTCAGGCACCAGGACAGCCCGTGCCGGCAGTACAGACCCGCCGTCCTGGGAATGTCTTGATCTTTGAGATACAGAAAGCTCTGGAAGCAAAGTGTTCTCTCTGCCTTTTGTTCTTCTGCTTCCTGATCTGCTTATCCAGGACAGGTTCACAGGAAGCTCATTTGGTGGCAAAACAAGATAGAGGCTGCAAGACAGATGGTGCTGTACCCCACAGTTAACAGGAGAAGGGAGGCTGTACCCCACAGTTAACAGGAGAAGGGAGGCTGTACCCCACAGTTAACAGGAGAAGGGAGGCTGTACCCCACAGTTAATAGGAGAAGGGGAGGCTGTACCCCACAGTTAACAGGAGAAGGGGAGGCTGTACCCCACAGTTAACAGGAGAAGGGGAGGCTGTACCCCACAGTTAACAGGAGAAGGGGAGGCTGCACCCCACAGTTAACAAGACAAGGGGAGGCTGTCCTTACTTTTTTCTTTTTGACAGGCAGAGTGGACAGTGAGAGACAGAGAAAGGTCTTCCTTTCCCGTTGGTTCACCCCACAATGGCCACTGTGGCCTGTGCGCTACAGCCGGCACACTACGCTGATCCGAAGGCAGGAGCCAGGTGCTTCTCCTGGTCTCCCATGGGGTGCAGGGCCCAAGCACTTGGGCCATCCTCCACTGCACTCCCGGGCCACAGCAGAGAGCTGGCCTGGAAGAGGGGCAACCGGGATAGAATCTAGCGCCCTGACTGGGACTAGAACCTGGGGTGCCGGCGCCGCAGGCAGAGGATTAGCCTAGTGAGCCGCAGCGCCGGCCTGGGGAGGCTGTCCTTACCCACGGTTAACAGAAGGGAGGCTGTGCTCTCCACAGTTAACAGGAGAAGGGAGGCGGTTTTCAAGTAGCCCAAGGAAGATGCACGTGGTGAGAACACTGCACGTGGGTTTCCTAGACTGTCCGCCCAGAACCTAACAGAGCTTCTGATTCATGTCCACAAAGGTGTTGAAGTCCCCAGGCAGTCAGGAGGGAGTTGCTACATCTGACTTCCCAGGGAAGCGTGCGCGTTAGAGATTAGGATCAGGATTAGGAGTCCTGAGTCTCCACGCAGAGCTGTCCCCAGAGCTTTCTGGTTGGGGCTTTAGTGAGGATGACATCATCTTGCTCATGGCAGGCAGCGAGCCCTCCGGCTGCTCCTCTCTCTTCTCTGTCCTTATCATTATTTTCTAAACTATTTATTTAACCCGAAAGGCAGAGAGGCAGAAAAAGACAGACGGACAGAGACCTTCCACCTGCTGCTTCACTCACCAGATACCCACGGCAGCCCGGGCTGGGCCAGGTTGAAGGCAGGAGCTGGGAACTTAGTCCAGGCGTCCCCTGGGTGGCAGGGACCTGAGCACCTGCCATCACCCGCTGCCTCCCAGGGCGCACACGGCCGGAAGCTGGAATCAGGGCAGAGCTGGGGCGCAAACCCAAGCGCAGGTGTCCCAGGAGCATCTTCCCGGCTGCACAGGCCTGCTCCCCCCTCAGCTGTGAGGGCCCCCTGTCCTGCAGCTCGGCCTGAGCACCGGCAGGGGGCCTGGCTCCCGTCCGGCCAACCGCAGTTAGAATTGCTGCTGCACCTGCAGGTCGCAGAGCCGATTACCTGCAGGACACTGTGCCCCTCTCAGGTGCGTTTGTCCTCGAGGACCCGCCCACGTTGTCTGGGCGGTGTGCTCTGTCCTTGTCTGCCCGGTGGAGCTAGGGGTGGGGAGGGCCCAGGCCAATCCAGCCAGAGCTCCCTCTCTGGGAGCCAGCCCTCTCCTACAGGGAGAGACAGGGCAGGGCCGGCTGGTGGCATCTCCCTGTCCCAGAAGTCGCTCCTGGCCTCTGGCCTCCAGCTGCCTTGATCCCTTTGGGGTGGTTCCTGCACTGCCCTGACTATACCCATGCTCACCCGCCTGGAACTGCAAGAACCCTGGTGTTCACAGCCCCTGTCCCTCCCACACGGCCCTGTCCCTCCCACATAGCCCTTGTCCCTCCCACATAGCCCTTGTCCCTCCCACACAGCCCTGTCCCTCCCACACGGCCCTGTCCCTCCCACACGGCCCTTGTCCCTCCCACACGGCCCTGTCCCTCCCACACGGCCCTTGTCCCTCCCACACGGCCCTGTCCCTCCCACACGGCCCTTGTCCCTCCCACACAGCCCTGTCCCTCCCACAAAGCCCTGTCCCTGGCCTTCACAGCCCTGTCCCTCCCACACGGCCCTGTCCCTCCCACACGGCCCTTGTCCCTCCCACACAGCCCTGTCCCTCCCACACAGCCCTGTCCCTCCCACACGGCCCTTGTCCCTCCCACACAGCCCTGTCCCTCCCACACAGCCCTGTCCCTCCCACACAGCCCTGTCCCTCCCACACGGCCCTTGTCCCTCCCACACGGCCCTGTCCCTCCCACACTGCCCTGTCCCTTCCCCAGAAGGAGATCACAGTGGGGACAGGGGCTGCTGCCCATTCCCGCAGGCGCGTGCGCGGCGTCTGCTCCGACCCAGGAGTGGGTGGAGTTTGGCTGCCTGGGGAGGGCTCAGTGGTCGCCCCAGGGGCAGCCATTGGGCTCCTGGTGCACTGATTGCCGCTGAAGCAGACATGGAGGACGGACCCGGTCAGGGCAGCCCTTTGTGCAGCCGCAGGTGTCTCACGCTCACCTGTGCCGAGGAGCAGGTCCTGGCTTAGTGACCTCAGCTGTGGCCCTCAGCCCACGGCTCACATGCTGTCCCAGGCCCTCTTTCAAGCAAAATGAGCACCGTGGCCCTGGTCACTGTTGACTCCTGAGCACTCAGCACGGCTGGTGGCACCTGATAGTGCTTCTATCCATCAACAGGGACAGATGAACCAGCCCCCTGTCTGCAGGAGCAGGTACTTAATCGTGACACCTGAGTGTCCCACCTGTGCACTAGTGACAGTACTAGTAACCACCTTTTAAATATGAGGAGACAGCCCATGTGAACGCCTAGAATTGTGTCTAAGCAAAGAGAGAATCTGGTGTCTTCTTGCCAAGATAGAAAGTACCCAGACCGCAATGCCAATCTTGCTCATGTCCAATTGGCTTAAACAAATAGGTTGATAAGATTTGTCTTTGGGGGGGCACCACTGTGGCACAAAGCCATGCTGGCATCCCATATGGCCACAGGTTTGAGTCCTGGCTGCTCCACTTCTGATCCAGCTCCTTGCTAATGTGCCTGGGGAAGCAGTGGAAGATGACCCAAGTGCTTGGGCCCCTGCACCCACATGGGAGACCCAGAAGAGGCTTGTGGCTTCTGTCTTCAGATGGACCCGGCTCTGGGCAGTCATTTGGGGAGTAAACAAACAGTTGGAAGATCTCTCTCTCTCCCTCTCTCCCTCCCTCTCTCCCTCCCTCTCTCTCTCCCTCTCTCCCTCCCTCTCTCTCTCTCTCCCTCTCTCCCTCCCTCTCTCTCTTTCCCTCCCTCCCTTGTTCATTCTAACTGTGCCTTTCAAATAAATAAATAAATCTTTAAAAATAAAACAGTAAACATTTGTCGTCACCGACACGACTCCCAGATGGAAGAGCCTCGCACAGAAGGCTGCGTTCATGCCCTCCCTGCATGAGAAAAACAGCCGAGGTCACCCCTCTCCCACAGCTCCGTCAGTCTGCCTTCATCACGAATTGCGTCTGCAGGTGTCACAACCGAGCGTGTGTGGGAGTCCCTGCCGCTGCTCACTTTCCCTGCAAGGCACTGCTGATGGAGGGGTTAGATTTGGAGTGCCGCGTTTTCACCCCCAGACTGGCCACCGGTGTTCTGACCGCTGTGCTGCAGGCGGTTCAACAGCTACAGGAAGACGAAGCCGGCCCCGCCCCGGCCCCGGCCCCAGGTGCCAAGAAGGCCCTGAGGGTCACTCAGTGCTGCCAGCCCTGGCCAGACGCCCTGGGGAGAGTCCCGGGCTCTGCTCTTTGGAGCTGCTCAGAGACGCGCAAGTGCACGCACGTGGGGAGGGAAGGAGTGAGCGCAGGACCTGCCTTCCCCCTGAGCCGCGGCGGGTGGCTTCTAGACTACGCGTGGAGTGCTCCTCGTCTCAGCTTCCCGGCTAGTTCAGACTGTGTCCAGGCTCTCTGAGAACGTGAGCCACGTGCAGGGCCACGGCAAGGGTGAGACTTGGGGGATGGATCCAGAAGCCCAGCTTTGCAGTCGTGTAGCCTTGAGCAGGTCACTCAGGTTGTCATCCTCGAAACACTTCACAGTAATTGCTTGTGTCCAGCGGAGCTTCCGTTAGACGGGAAGGTGCTAGGTGCAGGTGGGAGCACGGTGGAGGTGCGTGTATCTGCAGGTCTGCACACCTGTCTGCAAAATGGGATGACCGTAGGGTCCCCAGTCTGCACACACCCAAGTCCCTGGTGGAAACAGCTGTGATATTGGTGTGTAACCTACACGCACCCGCCTGTGCTCTTCAGTTAACCTCTGAATTATGTCTGATAGCTAGTAGGATTTTAAAGTCATTAAACTAATGGTTTTGGGAATAATGATAAAAGAACACCTGTGTGTGTTCAATGCAGATTAAATTTTTTTCAAAGGCTGGCGCCGCAGCTCACTAGGCTAATTCTCTGCCTGCGGCACTGGCATCCTGGGTTCTAGTCCCTGTTGGAGCACCGGATTCTGTCCCAGTTGCTCCTCTCCCAGGCCAGCTCTCTGCTGTGGCCTGGGAAGGCAGTGGAGGATGGCCTAAGTGCTTGGGCCCTGCACCCCATGGGAGACCAGGAGAAGCACCTGGCTCCTGGCTTCAGATCAGCGCCGAGTGCTGGCCATAGCGGCCACTTGGGGAGTGAACCAATGGAAATAGGAAGACTTTTCTCTCTCTCTCTCTCTCTCTCTCGCTCTCGCTCTCGCTCTCTCTCTCTCTCTCACTGTCTAACTCTGCCTGTGAAAAAAAAGTTGTTTTTTTTTTTTCAAATAATTTTTGGCCCACACTTGATGCAATCCACAGATGTGGAACTTACTGGAGTTGGGGACTGTCCTCGCTGTTTTTTCAAAAATGTTTATTGATCTTTATTGAAAGGCAGATCAATACCCACCTCCCATCTCCCACCCCTGCCACACACATAGATATCCATTCGCCGGTTTACTCCTCAAATGCGCACAACAGCCGGAGTTGGATTAGGCTGGTGCCGGGAGCGAGGAAGTCCATCCAGTCTCCCACATGGGTCCCAGCGCTTGAGCCATCATCTGCTACCTCCCAGGGTTCACACTGTCGGGAGGCTGGGTGGGAAGTAGGGGCCGACTTTGAACCCCGACCCTCTGATGTGGGATATGGGCTCAACCCTCTGTGCCTCCAGGCCCACCCCATATTCACCGATTCTTTTATGTGACTTTTTGATTGATTTGTTGCAAGTGGTAGGTCATTTCGTATTGAAGAACACAATTTTCATATTTTCATTGTTAATGTTTCATTCGGTTGGCATTCTATGATGATCACTCTGAGTGTTGATTTTGTTCGTTTTCAACAACTCAATGTCTTCTTTAGTCTTGCTCTTTAACCTACTGCAAGTCACCCGCTTCAGGTCTCTGGGGTTCTGAGGAGCTATAGAAGTACCTGGGCATTTCCAGTAGCCGTATTTTGGGCATCTCTGCCAACACAGTGCTGTAGCCACTAGCGCTTACTGAGGCCCTATTGTGTGCTGGGGGTTACACGTTCCACGTCTGCGTTCCCTAAACACTCGGATTCACCGCTGACCTTTCACCTGGGAGGAACGGAAACTCACTGATGCACGGCCATCAGCTGAGTCAGTGGAACAACCAGCACCAACTGCGGATTGATTTTGTTCCAGAACCACAGCCTCTGTCTGATCTCGGGCTTAGCACCCCCAGGCCCAGCTTCGGCGTCTCTCCTTCCCCTCAGACACGTTCCCACCGAGCACCCCGTGTCCACACCCCCAGCTGCCCCGACACCACCCTGGCGGGCTCACAGTCCATAGACCAAGATCTAATGAGCAGGTTTCAGTCATCAGCTTGGCCTTAGCACATGTGGCGCAAGGAGTGGCCACTCCTCCCGCCGGAAACCCTTGCAGTCTTTGCTGTCCGGGATGCCGTAGTCCCCCGGTTTCCCTCTCCACCCACGGGCTGCTCACTTCTCCAGGGACCTTCTTGGCCTCTCCCCCTCAAAGAGCCCAGTGTTGGGTGTCTTCCCATCTCCCCATCTTTCTGGACGTCTTCATCTCGCTGTGCCTTACAGCCGGTCTCAGTCTGTGCGCGGTCCACATTTACGAGTGTAGACCAGCGTTCTCCCTGCAATGCCAGAGGACAGCCCTGATGGCCTGCTCAGCATCCACCCAGTGCCTTCCCTTTGATCCTGGGCACGGATGCTCTGACCCCAGCCGTCAGCGCTCACGTCAGCTGCATCCCCTCAGTGAACACAGGGGGCCTCCGCCAGGCTTGGTTGGTCCCTGTATTGGATGACCCGTGTTCTCTCCATCACCTCGAGGGAGTCATCGATGAACGGAGTCATTCATTCATCGGCTCCTTTATTCTAATATTGAGTAGTGACCACATCTTGTGCCAGGCAGCACGCTGAGAGTCTAGATGGAGCGTGTAGAGCCAGCTCTGCAGGCGACAGGCAGTTCTCAAAGTGGTAACAGGGGAGTCAGCTTTGTGTTTCCATCCTCACAGTAAATGAGGAGTTTCCTTCCCAGACTTGCCCTTCTGAAATATGCATAATTCTTCCCAAAATGGAGGTGCACATGGACGTCATGCATGCGGATTGCTGCATGGTAGGTCTGCGCTGAGGGAGACAGAGTTCAGTCAGAAGCCTCGTCCCATGGTGTAGGCGGCACGAGCACCCTCCAGTCCCACTGCTGATGTCGTGTGTCAGCCTGGCCTCAGGGCAGAGAGAGAGAGCATTGCCAGAGAGGCCAGGGTCTGCACCTCCCCCTTCAGGTTACAGGAAGAAGCGACCCCTGGGGAGCTTGCAAAGATCAGTGACCATCAGTGGGCAGCGGATCCGGCCTTGCTCCCTCGTTGCACATGTCACATTGTCCTGTGTGAAATGTCTTGTCATCCGACACGGTGCTGCCAGGAAATTGCAGTTCTGTTTATTGGGGTTTTTCCTCTGCCCTTTGGGTTTCCTTCATCCTGCAGACTCCCCCGAGGAGATTCTGAGAACATGCGTCACTCAGATCTGCAGCAGCTCCTTCCTCCTCTCGAGCGCAGGGCAGTCAGGTGTTGAAGCAGAGACCTGTGGCTTCAGTGCGTTGGTTCCTGCCCCGTGCTGAGCCGACCTCAGGGCCCTCTTGCTCAGGGAAGAATGACAGCAGTACCCTGGGGTCCCGTGTGTCCCCCTCTGTGCCCAGCACTCATGTTGATCTTCTGTTTCTGGACGATTCTGCGTTGCTTTTAAAATCTTACCTTTTGTTTTCTGATCATATTCTGTGGCCGGAAGTTGAAATATCTGATTATACTGTCCCATAAAAATGTACAAATATTACATGGTAATCAAAATTCTCAAAGTGAAAAATAACCAGACAAGGAAAATAGAATACCAGAATAGACAGAGAAGGGAGTTCTACTGTTGGAACTAAACAGGTTCTAAGACCAGTGTTTAACCGTAGCCTCGCTCCGTCCACCGAGGCACCTGGAGTGTGGTTCAGGACCTGGTCCGAGAGCGGCAGGCGGGTTCTCCCCAGGGCAGCCCCAGCTGAAGCAGAAGCAATCAGAAGGCAGAGCAGCCGGGAAAAGCCTTTCAGACACATTCCCAGCTAAATGAACCATTCAAACGTAGCAGACAGGAGACAGCCAGTGCTCACAGAAATCCGAGAGCTGAGCTCTGGAAGTCACAGGTAATGAGTAAGACTAGATGCAAAACCAGCCTTAAAGATAAAATATGCCGTGAGACTCAAGCTAATGTGCACATGAATCTTATTTATTAGTGTGGCTGAGCCAGCTGCAGAGTAAGTGGTATCGGCAGGTGCCATCGGGGCGGACACTGGGCCTCTCCTGACAGCAATGACGCAGTAACCGAACCCTCAGCTCTCTGTCCAGCACCCGGCAGCATCCTCGGACATTCCCTCCTCGTGACAAGCAATGGCTGCTCAGCTCCAGACTGGAAGTCTTCAGGCTGTCGTCCTGCACGGGTCAGGTCGTGTTTTTCCACAAAGTCTCAGAGAGGGTCTCGTGGCCGCTCCCCGACCAGACTGGGTGGTGACATCGTGCTGGCTTCCTCACTCTGGCGGGAAGAGGATGAACACGGTGATGCCAGCATCCGGGTTTTGTGCTTCTCTCGAGGGTCTTGCCGTGGAGCCACCAGAGCCTCAGCGCTGGGCCTGGAGAGGAGCAGGTGTTAGATGGCCATTGGCAGGGCGCTAACTGATGCTGAGTGCAGCTCTGTGCAGGGAGAAACAGCTGGACAAGGGGAGAGCGTGAAGGAGCCGGCGTCCTCGTACGCAGCGCAGGGGTGGCTGTGGAGGGATGCAGTGGCTGCTGAGAACAAAACGGGGCTGATTCTAGAGTGAAAAATAGAATCACCACGCAGTCCCGAAGTTCTCCCTGAGGAACCAGAAGCAGGACTCAAACATGTGTTTTTTTAATGGCTGTCTTCACAGTGGCGTTATTCAGAATGAGCAGAGGAGGAAATAACCCAAACGTCCATGGAGATGAATGGACAAACCAAATGTGGCCGGGAAACACAGTAGAATATTCTGCTGCCTCCGGTGGGGTCGGATTCTGCCAGGCGCTGCTCGTGGGTGAGCCTTAAAGACCCCGTGGTGAACGCAAGGAAGTGCGGCCAATTCTGCATGATTCTGCTTGCAGGACAGGCGGCCAGAAGAGGTAGAGTGCCTGGCGGCCACCAGAGAAGAAGCAGGGCCCTAGGGGTTCCTGCTGAGTGCCTGCAGAGCCGCACATAGCGATGGCGGAAAGTTCTGGAGAGGAGGGTGGTGCTGCAGCGGACGCTCACGTCCAGGCTAGGAAGTGAAGGAGATGGTGTTCTACAACGTTTGCTTAGGCCGGCGCCATGGCTCACTAGGCTAATCCTCTGCCTGTGGCATCTGCACTCTGGGTTCTAGTCCCAGTTGGGGTGCCAGTCCTGTCCCGGTTGCTCCTCTTCCAGGCCAGCTCTCTGCTGTGGCCCAGGAGGGCAGTGGAGGATGGCCCAAGTGCTTGGGCCCTGCACCCCATGGGAGACCAGGAAGAGGCACCTGGCTCCTGGCTTCAGATCGACGCAGCACCAGCCATTTGATGGGTGAACCAATGGAAGGAAGACCTTTCTCTCTGTCTCTCTCTCTCTCTCTCTCTCACTGTCTAACTCTGCCTGTCCAAAAAAAAAAAAAAAAAAAGTTTCCTTTACTTGTTTGAGAGGCAGAGAAGCAGAGAGACAGACAGAGATCTTCCATTCACTGGTCCAGTCCCCAAATGCACACAGCAGCTGGAGCTGGGCAAGGCCAAAGCCAAGGGCCAGGATGTCTTGGGCAGTAGAGGCCACCCACTGAAGCCATCACCTCTGCCCCACAGGGTGTGTGTGGTCAGGAGGCTGGAGTCAGGCGTGCAGCCCAGGTGCAAACCCGGGCTCTCGAGTGTGGAACGCAGCGTTCCAGGTGGGGAGCTAGCGACGGCTCCCACTAAATGCCTACCCCCTTTAAAAATGTCCAAGGGGCAGGTGACACCAGTTTTCGTTTTTAAATTTGTAAATGAAGATGGAGCACATTCAGGGTGCACAGGGTGATATTGCGTGTGCTTGAACTCCAGCGATTTCCAGGGTGGAGTTGACGGCCACCCTGATCCTCCTCCAACTGAAATCTTGTTCTTGATTGACAGCTCCCATTTCCCCAACCACTGGCACGATCTTCTTGTTGCATGGCTGAATATTATCCTAGGATATCCCCGTGACTGTCAGTAGGCATGTTTCTTGGTTAATGTGACTGGCGCTCAGTGAACACTCAAGTCCAGGATTCCCACTGGGACACTGGTTTCGTTTCCGTCGGGTGTGTTCCCACTTGTGAGGTGGCCGGGGTATACAGTAGAGCCATTTCATGTCGAAGAACCTGGTGCTCTTCTCTAGGACGTCTTGGCCAGTCTGTATCCCCCCCCTTGCACAGCTGGTACGTTTATCTTCTGCGAAGACACCTTCTTGACAGGTGTGCGCGATGCCTCACTGTGGTTCTGATCTGCACTCCCCTGATGATGACTGAAGTTAAACACAGTGTCACACTCCTTTGGCCGTTTCTATGTCTTCTGTGGAAAGGAGTTTATTCCGATCATCTGGTCATTTCTCACCAGGGTACTGGTTTCATTACTCTGTGTGAGTTCCTTGTACATGGCTGCTGACCACTGATCAGATTATGGTTGGCAAGCGCTTCCTGTCCTGCAGGCTGCCTTTTCAGTCCAACAGCTGTCGTCTCTGCCGTGCAGACTTGCTAGTTCCTGCGGTCTCTGGTTACTTGTGCTGCTGTTGCCTGAGGTTTCGATGTCACTGCCAGAAGTTCATTGCCGAGGTCAGTGTCAGGGAGGTTTTTCTCCACGTTCTCCTCCAGGAGTGTCACATGCTGCATTGAGGTCACCGTTCTGGGTTCTGTTTCCTTGCCTGTCTGTGGACATCCACTTCTGTCAGCCCATCTCCTGGGTGCCCGTCACTTCTCCACTATGTCTTCTTGTTGTCTGCTCGGCCGTGCATGTGTGAGTTTATTTCTGCACTGTTTTCTTCCAGTTGTCCTCGTGTGTGTGAGAGTCTGGGACCTATCTGTTTCGATTGCTGTTGCCGTGAATATAGCTTAAAATCCGGTGATTCCTCCAGCTTTGGTGTTTTTGTTCAAGAGTCTTTTGCCTATGACAAGTCTTCTGTGATTCTCTGTGAATTTTAAGGTCACTTTTCTTGTTTCTGTGAAAAATGCCATGGGGATTTCATGAAGTGTCTCATTCCACCTGTAGAGCACTTTGGGTAGTATAAATGCTCAATGATGTTAACTCTTCAAGTCCATGGACATGGGATACCTCCCTGTGTGTGTTCTTCAAGTTCATGGACATGGGATACCTCCCTGTGTGTGTCTTCATGGACATGGGATACCTCCCTGTGTGTGTTCTTCAAGTTCATGGACATGGGATACCTCCCTGAGTGTGTCTTCTTGGACATGGGATACCTCCCTGAGTGTGTCTTCTTAAACTTCTTTCATCAATGTAATACAGTTTTCAATATACAGACCTCTTTCTTCCTGAGTACTTTATAAAGAATAATTTTATTTATTTCTCTTTCCGGTAGTTCATGGTCAGTGTGGAAACACAACTGATTTCTCCATGTTTATTTTCAGTCCCACACTTCTCTTGATTTTGTTTATATAGTTTTCTGAGGGAGTCCTTAGGGTTTTCTCATTATTTGGGACCAAGCCACTTGCAAAGAGACAATTCAATTTCTTTCTTTCTTTCTTTCTTTCTTTCTTTCTTTCTTTCTTTCTTTCTTTCTTTCTTTCTTTCTTTCTTTCTTTCCTTCCTTCCTTCCTTCCTTCCTTCCTTCCTTCCTTCCTTCCTTCCTTCCTTCTTTCTTTCTTTCTTTCTTTCTTTCTTTCTTTTTTTGACAGGCAGAGTTAGACAGTAAGAGAGAGAGATAGAGAGAAAGGTCTTCCTTCTGTTGGTTCAGCCCCCAAATGGCTGCTATGGCTGGTGTGCTGCGCCGATGCGAAGCCAGGAGCCAGGTGCCTCTCCTGGTCTCCCATGCAGGTGCAGGACCCAAGCACTTGGGCCATCCTCCACTACCCTCCTGGGCCACAGCAGAGAGCTGGCCTGGAAGAAGAGCAACCGGGACAGAATCCAGCACCACAGCTGGGACTAGAACCTGGGGTGCCAGCGCCACAGGCAGAGGATTAGCCTAGTGAGCCATGGCGCCGACCTCAACTTCTCTTTTGATCTGAATGCCTTTGGTTTCCGTTGCTGACACTCAGTGCTGTGCTGTGTAGAAGTGGTGAGGGTGTGTCCCTGGCCTTGCTTCTGGTGTTAGAAGAAAAGCTGTGCGATTGTCACTGTTGGGTGCGATGCCGGCTGTGGGGCCTCTGTCATGTGAAGCTGCGTTCTGGATGTAACTTCCCCGAGACACCATCAGTACTGGGAGGACAGAGATGTGCATGGAGTCTGTCTCAAGGTGGCCTCAACCCAGTCCTTAAACCTGGCTCTGCACGCACCAGGCAGTCTCGTCATCCTGTGTTGGTTTGTCCAGCAGATGTCCAGTAGTAGGACCTCTCGGGTGGGATGCAGCTGTCTGGTGGGTGTCCAGTGGGTGTCCAGTGGCAGGACCTCTCGGATGGGATGCAGCAGTCTGGTGGGTGTCCAATGGGTGTCCAGTGGCAGGACCTCTCGGATGGGATGCAGCAGTCTGGTGGGTGTCCAGTGGGTGTCCAGTGGCAGGACCTCTCGGATGGGATGCAGCTGTCTGGTGGGTGTCCAGTGGGTGTCCAGTGGCAGGACCTCTCGGATGGGATGCAGCTGTCTGGTGGGTGTCCAGTGGGTGTCCAGTGGCAGGACCTCTAGGGTGGTATGCAGCTGTCTGGTGGGTGTCCAGTGGGTGTCCAGTGGCAGGACCTCTAGGGTGGTATGCAGCTGTCTGGTGGGTGTCCAGTGGGTGTCCAGTGGCAGGACCTCGTGGGTGGGATGCAGCTGTCTGGTGGGTGTCCAATGGGTGTCCAGTGGCAGGACCTCTCGGATGGGATGCAGCTGTCTGGTGGGTGTCCAGTGGGTGTCCAGTGGCAGGACCTCGTGGGTGGGATGCAGCCGTCTGGTGGGTGTCCAGTGGGTGTCCAGTGGCAGGACCTCGTGGGTGGGATGCAGCCGTCTGGTGGGTGTCCAGTGGGTTTCCAGTGGCAGGACCTCGTGGGTGGGATGAGGCCATCTGGAGGGTGTCCAGTGGGTGTCCAGTGGCAGGACCTCTCGGGTGGGATGCAGCTGTCTGGTGGGTTGTCCAGTGAGTGTCCAGTGGCAGGACCTCGTGGGTGGGATGAGGCCATCTGGAGGGTGTCCAGTGGCAGGACCTCGTGGGTGGGATGCAGCAGTCTGGTGGGTGTCCAGTGGGTGTCCAGTGGCAGGACCTCGTGGGTGGGATGCAGCAGTCTGGTGGGTGTCCAGTGGCAGGACCTCGTGGGTGGAATGAGGCCGTCTGGAGGGTGTCCAGTGGCAGGACCTCTCAGGTGGGATGCAGCTGTCTGGTGGGTCGTCCAGTGTCAGTGCTCCTCTGGTGGGCACTGCTGCCGTTGAGGGCCTGTCGCTGAGGGTGGACAGCTATAGCCCTTTCACAAACCTGTAGCTGCTCTGGGCCCAGGCATTCCAGGTCTCTATGATGAGAGGAAAACTCGTGGTAAAAAGCAGTGCCGACCCCGGTTAAGAGCTGTGCCGGTGAGCCAGGCTGGGGCAGTCCACTTCTGCAGGCACATTAGCGTCCCACTTTTAGGCTGGTCTCTCCTTTGTTTGCAGAGTGGTTAGGCTGATGAGTTTATGATCCAGGCAAGATACTTTCCTGAACCTTGGGGGCAAGGCCTCAGTCTTGGGCCCTTGAAATCCCACCGTGACTCAGACGCTGTCCCTGCAGGCCACACCTTCCGTGTCCCCTTAGTGTTGTTCTTCTCAGCCGGCTCACAGGGTCCGGATTCCTTGAAGGATCCCCGTCATGGCTGCTGTCATGGGTGTGGCTCTCGGAGCACAGACGCTCTCAGCATCATTACACAATGCAGAAAGCCAGAGTTCCCTTAGGAAGCCGTGGGAGGCTGGGTGTCAGGAAGATGCCAAGCTGGGGTGCAGGTGGCTTCCTGGGGAGGCAGCACCCCGAGGCTGGATGGGAGCAGTGTGACCGTGGAGGGGTGTGCAGGACCCCACTGAGCCTTCCAGGGCAGCGTGGGAAGCTGAAGCCTCGGATCCCGCTGTGACCCCCAGGAGTGGCCTTGAGTGGAACTGCTCCCCACCGACAGGAGCCCAGTCAGCATCACGTGGTGTCCGTGTACCCCAAGACAAGACACACCCACGGAGACAGGAGGCAGGGGGTGACACCACAGTGCTCGGTGCCTGCCAGAGCTTTGCCGGTGCTGAGGCAGCCATAAAGCACCGAGCCGTGGCGAGAATCCGTTCCTCTGTGAGCAGGCGTCCGTGCGGTCATTCCTAGAAACCATGGCCCTATGTGGACATCAAGGAAGTAATACAATCTTCGAAGTCCTTTCAGGTGCAGGGAATTAGCTTCCGGGGAGACAGATTGAATACCAGGAGGCAGAGCACAGCCTGAGAGCAAGTGTCCAAAGGCAGTGTGTTTCAGTCACGTCTGATACCGACGAGGTTCTGCGTAAAACTCCTTGAGACGGCGGATGCCTGCTGAGGTTTCAGTGTGGCGGGGCCAGGAGGCCCTTACGTGTACGTGGGTGTCTGTGGTTCCTTCACAGTGCTCGTGCGTCTGATACCGGGCGTGCAGGAGGTTAATGGAAAATGGAGTTGAAAGAGAAGTTGATCATGGCCCTGCACACCTCGAAAATCCGTGCAGAGGTTTTTCCTAATATGCATTTTCCATGGGCTCTGAAGCCCCTTGGAGCTGTCAGTGTTCTGTGTGCAGCTGTCTGAGGAGCTGTCCCGTGGTTTGGAGTTGGCCTACGTAAATCTAGATATTATTTTAAAGTAAATCATTTCCTCCCGCCACACTGCGCACCTCGCCGGTCCCACGTTCAGCCGAGATAGCCGGTGCTCCCTCCTTGGGCCCGTACCGGTTTGTCAGTGACTGAAGTGTCCGGAAGCCCAGCAGAAGCAGCTGGGCCCTCTGAAGGTCACTTTGTCCCCGCAGACGCTCGGCACTCACTCAGTCTTTGTCCTGCGAGGGATGAGGCTTTGCTGTCAGCTGAGAGGGAATTTAAGAAAATGTGAAAGCCAGTTTAAATAACTTTCTGGTTCTGTTTAACTTTGTACAACTTCAATGGAAATATTTCAAGTCAGCATTTCAGACTCCACTGCCAAAACTCAGGTAATATTTCCTGGGCTCAATCACACGGGCATGGAGCGGCACAGCCCTGTCTTCAAAGTCCTTTGAAATCGGTCTCATGTCCTCAGAGGAGAATATTCAAAATGAAACGAACAACTTCATTTCCAGCTGCATTTCCTTACGTCTGTCACCCTCTTAGCTGTGGGTTCTGAATTTTAAAATACTTCTCTTTTTGAACCTGTGGAGCTGGTAAAAGGCTACATTCCTAGTGAAAATTGGTTTGAGATAATTCCCTGGAAACCGTGGTGGGTGCGTGCAGTCGGCGCTCTGGTTCACGATTCTGCAGAGTGTGGCGTATTGGAATGACTCGTGGCCTGTCAGAGGTGGAGCCACCGCTCTCATGTGGTTCACCGGTGTTTCAGACACCTGTCAGTACCACGTGGACCACAGGACACGGGCCATACTGCACAGAAATGCAGGGATTGATTTTCTGTGAACACACTGTCTTTCGAGATGGGCATTTGCCATCGCCGTCAAGAGACCGCTGGGGATGCCGGCATGTGGTGTCACGGTGCGTAGGTCGTGTTTCTGGGTTCCGACTCATGCGCACCCTGGGATGGCTCAAGCGCTTGGGTCCCTGCCACCCACATGGGAGATGCTTCTGGCTTTGGCTTGGCCCAACCCCCGCTGTTGTGGGCGTTTGGGGAGTGAACCAGCAGATGGGAGATTCCTCACTATTTCTCTCTCTCTCTCAAACTTTTAAACTTTTAAAAATATAAATTTTTAAAGTTCTCTCTCTCTAACACAAAACAAAACAAAAACCTTCAGACAGACTGGAACATAGCTTGGGTGAGGTTACTTGAAAATGTTTGTGGAGAATCGAATTAAAAGATGAGTTTATTTGGGGCTGGCGCAGTGGCTCACTTGGTTAATCCTCGGCCTACAGTGCCGGCGTCCCATATGGGTGCTGGGTTCTATTCCCGGTTGCCCCTCTTCCAGTCCAGCTCTCTGCTGTGGCCCAGGAGGGCAGTGGAGGATGGCCCAAGTGCTTGGGCCCTGCACCTGCATGGGAGACCAGGAGGAGGCACCTGGCTCCTGGCTTCAGATCGGCATAGCTCCAGCTGTAGTGGCCATTTGGGGAGTGAACCAACAGAAGGAAGACCTTTCTCTCTGTCTCTCACTGTCTATAACTGTACCTGTCAAATTTTAAAAAAGTGAGTTTATTTTAGTACAAAAAGATTTTCAAGTCCATGCCGAGGTCATGGAAGATGCAGATTGTTAACACAGTTCTTTTTTTTTTTTTTTTTGTACAGGCAGAGTGGACAGTGAAAGAGAGAGACAGAGAGAAAGGTCTTCCTTTGGCCGTTGATTCACCCTCCAATGGCCACCACGGCTGGCGCACCAGGCTGATCTGAAGGCAGGAGCCAGGTGCTTCTCCCGGTCTCCCATGGGGTGCAGGGCCCAAGCACTTGGGCCATCCTCCACTGCACTCCCTGGCCACAGCAGAGAGCTGGCCTGGAAGAGGGGCAACCGGGACTAGAACCCAGTGTGCCAGTGCCGCAGGTGGAGGACTAGCCTAGTGAGCCGCGGCGCCAGCCACACAGTTCTCTTCCACAGACTTTGTGAGGTACTCCTTTCTGAAATCATGCTGTTAATGCATTTAGACCGTGTCTAAGACGGGGAGAGTGCACGTTAATAAGCATCTGATTGATAATGTTAATATTTTGCATTTCTTGGAGCCAAAACGCAAGTGAGTAAGCTGCTGAGTCTTCATTATTTCGCATTATTCTTCAGAAGAAGCAGGTTCCTCCAGGTATTAGATTAACTTAGGCATTAGAGGGCAGTCAGATCTGTCGCAGGAGGGCACTGTGGCTGGCCTGCGTCTCACGCCTGCCTCACCTGTACCCACAGCGGTACCTTCCCACCCGGGCTCTGGGCGTGGCCGTGTGGCTCGCTTTGGCCAATGAATGCCAGTAAGATCTGCACCAGCAGACACGTTTAAGATTGCCTGCACAAAGGGCCGGCATGATGGCACAGGGGTTAAGGCATCGCTTGCAACACCATAACCCCGTATCAGAGCGTGGATTTCAGTCCCAGCTGCTCCACTTCTGATCCAGCTCCCTGCTCATGTGCCTGGGAAAGCAGCAGAAGACGGCCCAAGTGCTTGGGCCCTGCCACAGACATGGGAGACCAGAGTGGCTTCGGCCTGGCTCGGACTTTGTTGTTGTTGCCCTTTGGGCAGTGAACCAATGGGTAGCAGACCGCTTTGTCTCTGTCTCTCCCTCTCCGTCACTCTACCTTTTGAATAAATCTTCCAAAAAAAAAAATTGCTTGCCCCCCCATTGGTGCTGTCCAAAAGCTCTGTTGTCCAGATGACCGTGTGGGAGAAGGGAGCCTGCTGGGTGAGGCAGAGACGTGTGGCCCCGTCATCCCACCCACCCCAGCCAATGCCCCGCTGGCCCCTCATACCCAGGAACAATGGACAACCTGGGTGGCTGGGGGTCACTGTGCACTGACAGCCCACAGATGTAGATCCTGCGGCAGTGGGTGTCTGAGGGCGTACGCACAGTCGTTTTCCAGTGGGATGATCTCTGAGAATACGACAACACCTAGAGGCATGCGTTCTGGTAAAATCAGAAGTGCTCTGTCCTCGTCTTAGGGTGATGAGGTCCCCGCTGGAGGGGCGTGTGCCCCTGGGGGGAGCCACCCTGCCATCAGGAACAGTCATCCTGCGGCTATGCAGAAAGCGCCGCCCTTGCTGGGGAACCACGCAGTCCTGACTGTCTCGTGCTTCCCACGGCACCTGGAGGGACAGCCTTGGCCACGGGCACGGCCACGGCCACGTGGCCACGCTTTGAGGTGGAAACCAAGCCGTGTGCGCAGGGAGGGGGAGTTGGCCTGGGAAACGCGGCTAACTCCGGCCGTGCGTCTGATATTTGGGCTGCCGGCCTCTGCTCTCCGTGGCTCGTCCTGTAAAAATCCATTGCCTCTTTCTTCTTCATCAACGTCAGTTTCCGCTTGAGGAAAATGTGCTCAGAGAAACATGTCAAAGGCAATTTTGTTGGAAAATTTAAGTGATATGAAAGCTGTCGTTGGAACTCAAGAATTATCGAATCTCCGGACCTTAAAAATCATGGAGGCCAGGCCTGTCTGCATCTTGGCTTGAATTTCCTCCAAGAAAAGCGAGCTGCGCTTTGAGAAAAAAATGCTGCAGGAGGAGAAGTCTCCTCGGGGGATTTTTGTTTATTAAAATGCTCATCCAAAGCCGGAGTCTTCATAACCGGGCTTCAGCCAGGTCCCCGGGCGGTGCGGGAGAGACCCAGCTCTCTTTTCTGGCTCGGCTCTCACACTCTCGCTGGCCCTGGCCCTTTGTCCGCCAGGCTCCACGTGTCCGCGTTCTTGGGTTGCGGTTAAGGGAACTAACTCGAGCAAACAGAAGCTTTATTGGAGGGATCAGAGGGAATTAGACACTCCTGGGCAGAAGCAGGTTGGAAAAGGAGTGGGCCCTGGGAGGAGCTGAGCCGGGAGAGAGGATGCTAGTGCTACTTTCCTGCCCTCCCCACTCCCACTCTTGTCCTGCGTGGGCCATGGGAAGGCGCTGGCTGTAGTCCCACCACGCTGACCCCGGCTGGAGCAGCTGCCCTCAGGAGAAACGTGGGTCAGCTGGAAATGGGTGATGGGTGCTGGACGGTGAAAGCAACACACGCACTCTAGAAACAGACATCACGCGTCACGTGGCGTCCCCGTGGCACTGAGTCCTGTCGGTCGGGTGCCCGTGAATCATGGAGGCTGCCCCCATGTGTGCAGTGCGTGGGGTGTCGGCCTCTTCCACAGTGGCCCCTCCTCGCTCCAGCTGCTGTGTGGTGCCCACAGCACGCAGTAGGGCCGTCCCCTCCCTGGCTCTGGATGCCGGGTGTCTATGAGTGCGGTCTGAGCTTGTCCACATCCGTGGCCTCCTCTGTCCCTCTGAGTCAGACTGGGCTTCCCGTGGGCCCGGGCTCAGCAGTTCTCTGTGCCTCTTGCCGAGGCGGCTCCTCCTCTGCTCCCCTCCTCCGCCCCCCGCTCCTCCCCGGCGCCCAGACCTGGCCCGCGGCAGCCCTTCCTCTGGGCCCTGCGCTCCATGCTCTCCGTCTTAGCCTTCGGCTCGGTCACCAGGGCCATGATTTGCTTTTTCTGCCGTCCCCCTCCTTCCGCCAAGGTTTAAGCTCCTGGGGAGCGGGTGTGGTTTGTGTGCCGCACGCACAGTGCCCAGGCAGTGGGGCTGCTCCGCGGGAGCTCACTGGGCATTCATTGAATGGGTGCATGAAGAAGAATGGCCACTGCGAGTGTGTGGCCACCCCACCACTTGGGAGCCCTGAGCACACCACCAGCCCTGCTCCTGCACACCCAGCCGGCTGCCGGGCCCATGATTGGCTCTCAGGGCCTACGTGTTTAATGAACAATGGGTCACGTAAGCTCTGCTACTTTCTGAAGCTTCATAGGAACACGTACGCTCCTGCCTGTGAAGTATCCTCCGTGGGCCAGGTGTTTGGGCGAAGCAGTCATGGTTCTGTTAGGACGCCCGTGCCCTGCCCTGCGGCACTGGGCTCAGTTCCCAGCTCTGGCTCCTGGCGTCCTGACAAGGCGGACCCTGGGAGGCAGTGGCGGCGGCTGTTGGTTCCTGCCACTCTGGAGAGTTCTGGATTCAGCTCACTGCCCCCGGCTTCAGCCCCCTGGCCGTTGAGAGCATTTAGGGAGTGAACCAATAGACTGGAGCTCCCTCTGCCTCTCTCTCTGCCTCTCAGATGAATATATGATGTTATGTGAGCTTCTCGCTTAAGTTTGAGTCATGAGACACAGCAGTGAGCTGTGCCCCTTGCCCCCATCCGTGTCATCAGCAGCCCCAGTGGAGAAACTCGGCCACCCCAGGACCACCTAAGAAAATTAGACTGAAATCAAGCAGCTCCCCAGGGCACCAGCTGGACACTCAGTTGGATGCTGGGAAAAACCACTGTGAGTAAATCGGGCTCAGGTTGTATGCACTTCCTGCCAGGAGGCTTGGGCACTGTGCCAACTCTTCCACTGTTGTCCTATCACAGCGGGACCTTGGGAGACTGCGGGCCACCAATCCGTGGTCCAGGGTGTCTCTGACTTCAGTGACCTGATGTCTCCATTGCATGCAGATTCTGATCAGAAGCTCTGGGCTGAGCCCAAGACCCTGGCCCTCTTCCAGGCTCCCACGCATGTGGGCTCTGCTGGCCCAGGGCCCAGACGGGTCCGTGACCCTGTCATGTCCAGAAACGAGCCCTGAGCCAATGCACGTGGAAGTACTGCATAGTTTTCAAAACGCCTATTTGTAAATTTATTCTTGTTAAATCCCTGCCCAGGCCAATGCGTAGTTTTAGGTGAGCAAGCCATGGGTTAGAACATTTGCCATTTGTCGGTAATTCTCGTCGCGGCACCGAAGGAGCTGCACTGGGGTTTTCGCTCCAAGAGCAGCGCTTGCTGCCTACCCACTGCTTCACCCCCTGTCCGGGCCTCACGCGCCCCCACTCGCAGGCAGGTCACTTCTGCTGCCTGCACACCAGGCCATCCGGGAGGCTGCGGGTGCGGTGGGAACAAGACAGAGGTCTCACCACAGCCCCTGACCTGGAAACGGGCTCTGGGTTCCGGTCACGCGCGCCACGTTTACAGAGTGGAGTTACAGACCTGGGGCCCTGTCTCGGGCACCGGCGTCTGCATGCTCCCCGCCCTTTGCCTCCTTGCGCTCAGGCACCCCCGCGGCTTGGGTCCACCCAGTGGGCGCCGCCTGCTCCTCCTGGCCTTTCCTGGACTTTGCGCTGTTTCTCAGGGCGGGGGGGGGGGGGGAGTGCTGCCCTCTGCTGTCCTGTCTGGCGCCGCCCTGTCCGGCAGCGCGTCCTCTGCTGTGTCCACAGTGCCCAGGCAGGAGGCCGCAGCCAGTCTCCGAGGGTGACAACCGCAGCTGAGGTTCTCCCGTGCTTCCCTTGGTTCCCTTGGCGTGGCCCTTGGGCTTCGGCGCCGTCTCTGGGACAGCGCAGTCTGCGCCCTGCAAAGCCCTTCTCCTGGTGTCGCACACTCTCGTCTCGCAGTGACGTTCCTTTTCCCACTCACAGCTGTGTGGAGAGGAGGCGCCTCGGAGGCCAGAGCTCTGGGCTTGGGCCTGGGGAAGTCAGCAAGTGCTGAATTCAGCTGAGCTCGGTGTGTGTGTGGACTGTGCTGGAGACGTGAGTCTGGACGCAAATGCCTTGCTTTCCAAATGCGGTTTGTTCACACACACACACACACACACACACACAGAGACATACACACAGACACACATAGAGAGACACACACAGAGACACACACAGATGCACACACAGACACACAGACATACACACACAGACACAGAGACACACACAGACACACAGAGAAACACACACAGGCACACACACATACAGGCACACACACACATACAGAGACACACACACACAGAGATGCACAGACACACACACAGACACAGAGACACACACAGACACACACAGAGACATACACACACACCGGCACACACACATACAGAGACACAAACAGATACACACAGAGACACACACACGCACGTACACCCCACAGCAGTTTGGATGAGATTTCGCTTGAGCGGAAGTCACGAAGTTGCCCTGCCTCTCCTCCTTGGTGTTGTCTGCACTGGAAGCAGGGTGGGTTGGGGATCCTGTAGAGCTGCGACCCTTCTCCCTGGGAAAACAGGAGAGTCTGCGAGTCTGCCTTGCTCCACTTCCAAGCCTGCCGGCCTGCCCAGGTGGCGCCGGCTGGAGCAGACACGCTGAGCTCGCGTTGGCTGTTTTTCGCGCTGATCTCAGAAATGGTGCAGAAGGGTTTGCCAGCAGCTGGAGCGAGGCTGGTGTCTGCACCGCACATCTCTCCTCTTCTCCGTGGCATGGAGGTTGACTGCCGTGTGCTTCTTCCTCCCTCCTCAAACGTGAGATGGGGATCGGAACCTGGTCGCATCCTTGGCTCGGGAAGCAGCCGCGCACACTGTCCCCCCAGGCCCCACCACCACGTGGACAGGGTGACGTAGAGAAGGCTGAGGACTGTCCAGTTAGGTCGGGGAACCTGACCGTGCAGGTAACAGAGAAATCACGCTAAAGAGGATGACTGCGTTCTGGAAGGTTCCATCACAAGGCAGAGAAGCCTCTTGGGGACACGTCACTAGCAGGCAGGCCCAGCGCGTGCTGTGTGTTGGCGCCGTTCTCGAAGGCACTGCCCCTCCAGTAGCCGCCACTGCCGACAGCGGTTCCCCAGGGTGGCACCTCCACGGAGCCCACTCGCTCTCTGTCCCGTGAGGAAGAGAGCTGCACTACAGGGCTCCGCAGGGTCAGAGGCCCACGAGGCGTGCACCCTTCCTGGATGCGTACCCGTTGGATGCGCCCTCTGGGGACCTGTCACCTCCCCCAGAGAGACCGAGTTCACCACAGCTCTGTGGGCAGCAGGTCACAGAAGCCCAAGTCAAACTGGCTTCCAGTGGATTTTTTTACCAACTTCATTGAGGTATGACTCATCCATTTGCACCCAGGTTATGCCGGTGATTTTATCACGTTTACTGAGTTTGGCAGTTGTCACCGTGGTCTCGCTGCGTGGGTTCCTTTCCCTTCAAAGGGAGACTGCTGGCCCCAGAGTGTGGCCCGTGGCCCGGGAGTGCACCATGAGCGCCTGACGTCTGTGGGCCTCGTGCTCAAGCTGGCTGTCAGGCGGTGTGACGACAGGTGAACCCAGCAGAAGGCACACCCCTTATTTCCCTAAACTTCTCAGAGCGACACCCATTCCCTCTGACCGGCCCATAGGAGCTCTCCTGCCTGCCCCGTCCCAGTCACTGTAGCCAGGACATGAGTTGCTCTCTCAAGGGCTGCGCCTGAGTCACGTGAACCCTCTGGCAGGCCGGGTTGGTGACAGAACCGCCCACAGTGCCCAGTCTGTGCGTGGGGAGGTGTGGCTTCCTGAGGAAGACCAGACTGCTGGTGCCTGACACAGAGGAGTGAGGAGTGGACGATGGTGGGCAGCATGGTGATGTCCACTGCACAGGGGGGCTAGGGCTTCACAACCCCTGCGCTGGCTTCCACAGGGCCCTACACGGAGCACGCGCTCATGGACTTCTCTCACGGATCTGGATAAGCAAGGCTCAGCAGACTGTAGACAAAGGACTTTGCTTCTGTTGCTTTTTATTTGGTTGATTGGGAAGACTGCAAGGATTAGGAAGATGATTAATATCCTTAGAAGGGAATGATTTGGAGCTGGTCGGAGAACAGCGGGGTGGGAACACAGCTCCAGAGCAGGCTGCAGCAGACCCCTGCCCTGTGTGGGGCCCTTCAAATACAGGGCTTGGCCTCTCTGACTGCCCATTTGTCACCTGAGCTGTGCTGGCGAATGACCCAGAGTTAATTCACTGCTGTAACACGAGCCGGCCGTAACCTTGCCCGCTGCAACTTACACTCACACAATATTTTTTCTCGAACTACATAAATCTTTCCATGTAACACAAAAATAATAAGTGGGGTTTCAGAATTATTGAAATAGGGCCAGTGCCATGGCTCACTAGGCTAATCCTCCACCTGCAGCGCCGGCACACCGGGTTCTAGTCCCAGTCAGGGCGCCGGATTCTGTCCCGGTTGCTCCTCTTCCTGTCCAGCTCTCTGCTGTGGCCTGGGAGTGCAGTGGAGGATGGCCCAGGTGCTTGGGCCCTGCACCCCATTGGAGACCAGGAGGAAGCACCTGGCTTCAGATCAGCGCAGTGCGCCGGCCGCAGCAGCCATTAGGGGGTGAACCAATGGAAGGAAGACCTTTCTCTCTGTCTCTCTCACTGTCCACTCTGCCTGGCAAATAAAAAGAATTATTGAAATAAATAACACAGGAGCAGTGAATTCCTAGAGTGGCCCAGAGATGGAAATCACAAAGGACCAGCTGTGTATTAACAGACAGCGTCAACCGTTTCAGCAAAGGCTGTGATGGAGGGGAGATTTTAGATGCACTGAAGGTCGATTTTTCTGCTGTGACCAGGAGTTTTCCTTCTCGACGGGAACCTCGGGAATGGTCAGGTTCGTTCCTACACGGAACTGCACGGTGACCATCAGGAGGCATAAACGTTTGCAAATGAGGTTGTAATTGGCAGCCAGGAAAGCGTCCACTCTCGGCCACGTTTCCTAAAGAGCCTTGTGCGTCATCCGAGGGGTGCACAATAAGAGACGAGCCCAGCCGCTCGGATAAAACGCCGGGTTCCTCTATTCCAAACACAGGGGGGTAATGCAGCTCTGATTTCTGGCATATTTGTGGGACTGCCGATTAATTATACAGACCTCCTGGTGTTTTACATTCTTTCCAATTTTCTCCCATCCCTCCCTCCTTCTCTCCCTTCCTCCTTCTTCCATCCCTCCCTCCCTCCCTCCTCCCTCCCTCCTCCCTCCCCCTCCCTCCTCCCTCCCCCCTCCCTCCTCCTTCTTCCATCCCTCCCTCAGTCACTCCCTCCCTCCCTCCCTCCTCCCTCCTCCCTCCCCCCTCCTCCCTCCCTCCCTCCTTCCTCCATCCCTCCTTCCCTCCTTCTTCCATCCCTCCCTCCCTCACTCCCTCCCTCCCTCCCTCCTCCCTCCTCCCTCCTCCCTCTCTCCTCCCTCCTCCCTCCCTCTCTGCGTCACACAGACATAGACTCCTGGGTACACACATGCAGGTGCACACACTCAGCGTGTGCAGTGCCTTCCTCATCCACCCCAGGCCAGCCTGTGTGGCGGGTGCCTGCCTTGCTCTGCAGCTGCTCGGCAGAGCGCAGAGGCGTGCTTTGTAGGGGAATCACGGACCTAACATTTTAGGAATCCATTGGAAGATGGGACCCTGTGGATCCTTTAGAAATGGTGGGAGCACACGTAGTTTGTGACTTGAGACTGCTCTTTAGCAATGGCTGTATCCTTCATCCTTTCAAGTTTAACATGTACAGAAAAAGCCTCATTTGCCTGGTTTTCCAGGAGGAGGTCTTCCCAGGAAACTCTCTTTCTCTCACGCACAGAACACGCACGTCTGACAGCATCCTCTGCTCTAAGTAGGTCAAACTCTCGGTGCTCTGCTGCCCCAGTCCTGCCCCTTCCCTGCTGGTCCTGGCCAAACCCCCTCCATCACCGGCGTATGCAAGTCACCGTTGTCTACCCGGCCACCGCGACTGGGACGCTGTGAGCAATGGCACTCCCTCCCATTTCCTGAGCTCTGGAATTCTCTGCCGTCAGCTTCCCTTGGAAAGATGGAGGTTCTGTGGATTTCGCCGGCTAAGCGGGAGAGGGCTACTGGGAAGCCTCTGAATGCGCTGTCACCGTGAGAGTCATGTATCGAATCCCATCACCTCTGCGGCTTCCCAGGGCTTTCTGGGTGGTCTGTTTGATGGTTCCTTGAAAAGAAGTAGCTTCCTCTGCCACCCAGAAAACACAAGAGAGTACACAGCAGAGAGCAGAGAGGAAGATCGCTGTGAGGCCTTGGGTTGGTGGTGGGCATTTCTCCTCTGTAAACCAGGCCGGCAAGCACGGAGCTCCCAGAAGCCATTTCCCAGGGAGGAGTCACCCAGGCAGCTGCTCCAGCTCACGCGAGCACATGCGGAGCCCGCAGACAGCAGGACACGGGGGCCAGTGCTGGACGCGGCAGCTCTGTCGCCGCTTGGTGACTGATCCCGTGTCGGGCGCTTTGGGGCTGGAGCCCAGCCTGCTTCCAGTCCCAGCAGGTGACAGCGCAAGTAGTCACTCTCCTGCCTTGGGAGACCTGAGCCGAGTTCTCAGCTCCTGGCCTGGAACTGGTCCAGCCCTGGCCGTTGCCAGCGTTTGAGGAAGGGAACCAGCAGATGGGAGATCTCTGTGTGTTTCTCTGTCTCTCTTTGCCTTCCTAATAAAAAATAAATAATTTTTAATGTGTAGCATTAAAACAGTAAATACAGCTTGTAAAACCTTCAGGGCTGAAGATTGGGGAACGTATCTGTTTGTCCCAGAAAGGGACCCCAAGGCTTTTGGAAACCGGGTGCAGAGTGTGCGTAGGGGAGAGCAGCAGACTTCGCTCCGTGTCTTAGAAATCGCTGACCACAACCCGGCTGTGAAGAAGGTTAGAAATCAGAGTCGTAAACCCGAGGCGTGGTGCCCATGAAAATTCTCAAGCCCGGAGGAATTTTAATGTGGTGATTACTGTAGTTCTAGGTACCAGCCAGTGTGTAAAGGGCGGTGGGTGTGGAGTTTGCACAGGCGGAGGAAGCGTAAGGGCTGGGGCTTGGGCTCTGGACGCCTTTGGGCGGAAGGTGAAAGGTCGTGTGCAGAACGTGGCGATGCCTCGCGGGTGAACCCCACAACCTTGGGCGTTCCTGGATTGGCAATACCCAGGCCTGCCCAGCGGCCAGTAGCGTACCTGGTCAGAAGACGGCAAAAGGACCTTGGTCCTGGGAGTGGGAACACGGAGCGTGAGGTCTGTAGTAGAGTCCTGAGTGCCTACATCTTTGTTTCATGCTCACCACCCTCATGGCAACTGGATACTGATGGCCCTGGTTGCCATCTGTTGCAGGGACGTCAAGTTTCTTTATTCAGTTGCTTTAATGTTTAGCTTTGAGCCGTTTTATGTGATTGTTGACTGTTGATGATGCGAATGACGCTGGGACTAGCAAAAGCAGTCACTGCCGCTGCACTGTCCAGTCGAAGGGTGTGCACTGTCCAGCTGATGGGTGTGCGCTGTCTGGTCGATAGGTGTGCACTGTCAGATCGACGGGTGTGCACTGTCCAGCTGATGGGTGTGCATTGTCTGGTCGACAGGTATGTACTGTCCAGCTGATAGGTGTGCACTATCTGGTCGATGGGTGTGCACTGTCTGGTCAACAGGTATGCACTGTCCAACTGATGGGTGTGCACTGTCTGGTTGACGGGTGTGCACTGTCCGGTTGATGGGTGTGCCTTGTCCGGTTGATGGGTGTGCACTGTCTGGTTGACGGGTGTGCACTGTCTGGTTGACGGGTGTGCACTGTCCAGTCAACGGGTATGCGCTATCCAGCTGATGGGTGTGCACTGTCCAGTCAACGGGTGTACACTGTCCAGCTGATGGGTGTGCACTGTCCGGTCAATGGGTGTGCACTGTCCAGCTGATGGGTGTGCGCTGTCTGGTCGACGGGTGTGCACTGCCACACTTCACGTGGTGCACAGGGGTTTGCGTGTGGTCGCTCTCAAGACCCCTGTGAGCTGAGGGCTGCCATTAGGACCCAGCTTTGAGGACGGCAACTGGAACCCCGAGAGGGGACGAGACTGCCGAGTGGCGAGTGTGGCAGCGGCGGAGGCAGGATTCCGGCCTCCGGGGATGAGCATGGGCAGGGCTTGAGCAGCTGTGGACCAGGCTTGCCTTGCACGACCTCTGGGTGACCTGGGCTTCTCCGTCTTCTGCAGACGCTGAAGGTGGTGAGGGCAGGCCAGGGAGGGACGCTGGGGACTTGTCGCACCCTGACCGTGGTCTCTGTCATGACACACCCCTGATCTAGGAGGGGCGCCTTGCCTTCCACCCCGAGAAGTGGATAAAGTAGGAGAGTTTGAGGCAAGCGCAGAGGCTCGTGCCGTGCGCACAGGGCTGAGAGCGGGGGACTCAGGGCCGACTGCGCTTTTGTGCGGCCGCACTCTTGTGCTTAGGAAGTCACGTAAGCTGCGGAGCGGGCCTGCTTTTCAATTAATAATTAATAGCATCTTCCAGGCATTTTAGCTACTCAGGGGAAAAGGAACCGTCTGTGATTTCCACTTCAGTCTATTGTGCATTCTTTAAAAAAAAAAAAAAAACATGCATTTATTTATTTGAAAGGCAAAAATACAGAGAGAGAAGAGGAGAGAGAGAGATCTTCTGTCTGCTGGTTCCCTCCCCAGATGGCCACAGTGGCCAGGGCTGGGCCAGGCAGAAGCCAGGAGCCTCATCCGGGTCTCCCACATGGGTGCAGGGGCCCAAGCACTCGGGCATCTTCTGCTGCTTTCCCAGGTGCATCAGCAGGGAGTCCGGTTGGAAATGGAGCAGCCGGGACTTCAACCGGTGGCCATATGGGATGCCAGTGCTGCGGGCGGAGGCTTAACGGTCTGTGCCACAGCGCCGGCCTAGTTCCTTGTCCATTCTTTGCGGTGCTTCTGCTGCTGGACACACTGGGGAGAGTAGAGTTCTCCGCGTTAGCAAGCTGCCTTGACTCGTAGCCCTAGAACGCGGAACAGAAACGCTGCTTACTGGCGACCAGCGATCCGGAGGCGAGTCGCGGGCCATCTCAGAGGGAGCCGCCACTTCTCCTCGTTTTCCCTCTTTTCTACTCGCTGTGACAGCACGGGGCAGCACGACAGGCCTGTGTGAGATGCAGCCTCGAGACCTGTGCCAGCCGCTGCATGTTGGAATTTAATTCTCGGGATTTGGCTGTTGCCCAGTGAGAGACTCAGAGCCGTCGGGAGCCTGAGCAGCCAGGTCCCCGCGCCCGCCTGGTGCTCCCTGTGTCTCAGCCCCTCGCACCCAGGCCCGGGTTCTCGGAAGACAGCCAGGATTGGTGATTGAACATCTCTTACCATGCGCTCTCATGTCCTCGCACGTTGTCCCGACTGCCTTTTATTTCCATGTTTCCTTCCTCCTGTAAAAAACTGTTTCTCGTGATGCTTCGATGGAAGGACACGGAAATATGGAGAATAAAATACGGCGCCAGCGTCTCGTCCCTCCCCCGCTCCCCTTCACGCTGCCACACAGATTTATGGGGAATTATCTCAGGCCATAAGTTCTCCAAAGACGGGGACTCTAAATCTTGGCGTTGATGAGGACACGCGGAGCTCGTGCGTGAACCAGAGGAGGTGATTCAAGAAACAAATGTCAGAGAGATACACATCCCCACACGGCCTTGTTTTAGTCCCCTCTTCCCGAGACGTGGAGCACAGGTTGTCCGCCTTTTGTTAGACCCAGGTCTCGCGACGGAAAACGGATTCTGTGTGCGGGAACTTTGTCTAAGGCACCTGTGCGGCTGTGAGGTCTGCTGCCGGCCCGGAGGTGACAGGGAGAGCTGTGGGAGGGGGCTTCTTCCTGTGGGCCATTGTGGTCCCCGGACTCCGAACGGCTGTGAATTGCACCTCACAACAGGCTCATCCACACCCTCTCACAGGCCAAAGAATTTCCGTAGATCTTTTGAAATTAACTATGCAACCTTGAAAAGACTCTGGCTAAAAGGGAGCGTTCTTTTGGGGGCTCTATGGAACAGGTAGCTGAGGAAACTCAAAGCACAGGAGATGTTTGCCACCAGGCGGCTCCGGCGTCCTGTACCAGGTCACCGTCCTGTGCCGGGTCACCGTCCTGTGCCAGGTCACCGTCCTGTGCCAGGTCACTGTCCTGTGCAAGGTCACTGTCCTGTGCCGGGTCACCGTCCTGTGCCGGGTCACTGTCCTATGCCAGGTCACTGTCCTGTGCCGGGTCACTGTCCTGTGCAAGGTCACCGTCCTATGCCGAGTCATCCTCCTGTGCCGGGTCACTGTCCTGTGCAAGGTCACTGTCCTGTGCCGGGTCACCGTCCTGTGCCAGGTCACTGTCCTGTGCCGGGTCACTGTCCTGTGCAAGGTCACTGTCCTGTGCAAGGTCACTGTCCTGTGCCGGGTCACACTCCTGGTTTTCTGTTCCTTACCAGACACGGGACCAGGACCCTCCATGGAGCCTGTCCAGCTGCTGTCCAGGCAGTCCCCCTGCCCACAGGGAAGCCGCCACCTCTCTCTTCCCGCACGTCTTCACTCCTGTGTGGGCTTTGTTTTCCGAGGAGTGTGGAGCCGAGGCCTCTCTCACCCACCGCTCAGCTGCCGTGTAGAACAGCTGGGGAAGCCGGAGCCCCGGAGCTCAGGGGCAGGTGTTCGGCACAGTGGTGAAGATACCGTTTGGGCCGCCTGCATCCCGTCAGTGTGGCTGGGGATACCGTTTGGGCCGCCTGCATCCCCTGTCAGTGTGGCTGGGGATACCGTTTGGGCCGCCTGCATCCCGTCAGTGTGGCTGGGGATACCGTTTGGGCCGCCTGCATCCCCTGTCAGTGTGGCTGGGGATACCGTTTGGGCCGCCTGCATCCCCTGTCAGTGTGGCTGGGGATACCGTTTGGGCCGCCTGCATCCCGTCAGTGTGGCTGGGGATACCGTTTGGGCCGCCTGCATCCCGTCAGTGTGGCTGGGGATACCGTTTGGGCCGCCTGCATCCCCCGTCAGTGTGGCTGGGGATACTGTTTGAGCCGCCTGCATCCCGTCAGTGTGGCTGGCTCGCGTCGCGCTCTGCTTCTGATGCGGCTCCTGCTGATGTGCAGTCCGGGAAGCAGTGCTGACGACTCAAGCAGTTGAGCCCCTGCTGCTCGCGTGGGAGCCCCAGATGGAGTTCTTGGCTCCCAGCTCGGCCTGGCCCAACCCAGCTGTTGTGGGCATTTGGGAGGTGAAAAGGCTAATGGCAGGTCTCTCCCTCGGTCTCTCCCCTCCCTTCTCTCTCTCCCTGTCTTTCAAAAACACAAATAAAACTTTAAAAAAGGACAAACCAGAGCTCAGCTCTCTGGGCTAGACCGCCCCCATGTAGCTTGCTGATTTCAATATCAAAATAAATGTTGATTAATTGCCAGCAGTAACAAAGGGAGGGTAGAATGGGAAAGATAGATTAATCCCCCCGATGAGCAAACTGAGCTAATGAAGAGATGAGCGAGAGGCCGGCCTCCGTTTTCCTCCCGTTGCTCGGTGGTATTTTGCTCATTCTCGGTTACACCTGATCCTTCATCCTCGCTGTCCTGTTGCTTGTTTGCCCCGCAAGGGGCAGTCGTTTCGAAGTCTGCTGCGTTAGGGGGCGTCTGAGCTGCAAGCCCAGCAGGCAGAACTGGACACAGAGGGGCAAGAGCCGCCCCACGGAGGGCACACAGGGCCCCAGAGCTGCCTGCTCACCAGGCCCCCTGTTGTGGGCTGGAGTCCCTCAGCCTCATCTCCCCGTGAGACCGCATCCGGAGACAGGGCCTTGTAGGTGCGACCAGGAAGAGGCCATACCTCATCCGTGTGCGCCTGGCCCAAGGGACTGGCACGCTGTGCAGAAAAGGACACGGGACTGCTGGCACACGCGTGTGGGGACAATGCTGTCAGTGCAGGAAGCACGCAGAGTGGCCTGCAGACTCCGGGCCGCCAAGTCCAGGGGACGGGGCCTCCTGTTGGGGTCAGTTGTGGGTCCAGGCACTTTGCTGTGGCCACTGTGGGAAACTGTGGGGACTGCAGGCCCTGTTGGGAGTGGGGGAGGCTGTGGTCTTGTGTCCAGCAGGGCCCAGCCCCTGCACCATACACTCCCGGGTGCTGGGGGCTTAAACAAAGGTGTCCCAGGCTGGGCCCCAGGAGCCGGGCAGGGGCTTCCGTGAGAGATGGGTCTGCTTAGCAGGCCCCCTGCTGCTCCCCTGCATCCTCCCGTGTCGTGTTTAGCCAGGAACAGGTCTGTGTGTGAAATCTCCCACTTACTCAGGTGAAGAACATCCTTGGCACAGAACACAGGGGACTCGTGTGTCACCAGGTCACGCTGAGTCATGTGACAAGGGGCTGAGTGATGGCCCCAGCCCGTCCTGCCTCAGGGAGTGACACGGACCTCAGCTCCAGACTGGCAGGTGCCCTTGGGGCCATGGTCCGTTACTGCCTGGCCAGGCACCTGCCCGCTGGGCTTCAGACACTTGGCATCCTGCGTGTGTCCGTCTCCTGTCTCTCTCCCAGCTTCCAACTTCCAAGCGTGCTTCCTGGAGCCCCCGGGCACTCATGAAAGGAGCAGCCCAGCCTCAGCGTGGAGCTTTTTTCTGAACTCTGCTTTGTTCCAAGTGAGCTCTGTTATCTCAGATCCAGCCCCGGTGAAGATGATTTGGGATGTAGCTTTGCAGTTTGAGATGCGTGTTGTTTATTTGTTGAAAGGAGATTGAACACCCCCCTTGTGGGCAGGAGAAGCGGGGAGAGGGGTTCTCAGTGTTGGTCTAAGAGAGTCCTTTAAGAGGGAAGTGCTTCAAGGTGACCAGCACATAGCAGGTGACCGGCACACAGCAGGTGACCAGCACATAGCAGGTGACCGGCACACAGCAGGTGACCAGCACACGGCAGGTGACCGGCACACGGCAGGTGACCGGCACACGGCAGGTGACCAGCACACAGCGCTGCTCAGACAGCACCTAGGGCCCTCCCGTGTCCGCTGATGGACGCTCACGGAATTGGCAGCTTTCGTCAGCTGATACTGGAGACCCAGGGAAGGAAAGATCAGCGTATTTTCAAGGTCCTGTGTCCCCAGGTGGTTGTGATTTGTAGGATGGACTAGGCCAGCTCTGCCACCCCGAGCCTCACTTAGAGAGTTTCTCTTTCCTGGCCAGACGTGCAGCTGTGCCCCTCGGCTCCACAATCCCCAGGGTGGCAGAGGGCTGACTTCTGGGGTGGGACTTGGGGCTGCTCCTCGGAGGAAAAGTGAGTTGAGCGGCACCTTCTTGCTGCATCCCGAGCTTCGCCTTCCTTCATCAGTGATGTGAAAGAGCCCGCAGGTGGGCCAGGGCCGGTCTGTTTTGTGAGCCAGGCTTGGATTTGCATTGTCAGTCCTTTCATCTCGGTCAGGATTCACGAGCAGCAGGAGAAGCCCAAGTTCAGGACCAAGCTCGCAGCACAGGTCAGGGAACGTGGGAACTGAGAGAGCGGAGATGAAACGGGGCACACAGAGGTTCAGAAGTGTCAGGACACAGACACGAAATGAAGCAGTCGTCAGCCTGGACGGAGGCACGATTGTTCATGGAAAACTGTAGGTATTTGTTGAAAGACTATTCTTGTAAGTTGCTATCAAATCTAGATAGAAAGGAGCCAACTAGCTGAATGCTAGTATCCCGTAGCATGTCACATGTTCCTTGACGTAGTCCAGATTGGCACCTGAGAACCAGGTGCTCGCTTCATACCTCCGCGCTGGTCCTTACAGTGCTGTACAGCAAAATGAAGGCAGCGGGTCCAGCTGTGTACCTGGCTTCGATACGCGGACGGAAGTAGCCACGTGTGCTCGTGGGACACCGCTGTGTCAGTGGAGACATACCAGGTGCTGCTTGTGGTTCTCTGTGTGCAGGACAGCGCTGTCAGGTCGCGGGCGGCAGGTTCTGTAGTGATCCCAATCCCTCCTCTGCCTCGCATCGCCGCCGTCCCCTGTACAGGTCCACGGATGCTCAGAGCACTTGGACTCTCCCAGTTGTGAGGGCTGAACCTCTTATTTCCAGCCCACGCTGCCCAGCGGAAGATGACTCTGTATTCCAAACACACATGCCACCTGACTCAGCGGCTCCTCTCCTGCCCGCGTCTCAGGTTCCGGCAGTCCGAGTTGTGAGTAGGAGGAGGATGAACTGCTGGGAGGCTGCTCCGTGGCTGTAGAGGCCGTGAGGCATGGCTCACCGCTCGGCTGTGGTCAGTGCACCTGCTCCGTGGCAGGCACGGGCTCAGCTGGTCGGTGAGCAACTGCTCTGAGTGTGACTGTGGTAACCTTCTGCTTATCTGCATTTTTTAAACGAAGGCAGTAGTTGAGCTGGGACTAAATCATGTGTAAAAGGTTGTAGCTTCAAGGCACATTACTGTGCAACCTCGGTTCTCACATACGAGCCGACACAGACATCCCATCCCTGTGTCTCATGGTTTAGTTTGAGTTCCTGTAAACCTTCGCCTTCGCTGAGCTTGGCCGCTGTGTAAGGACATCGGCCTGGGTGTTGGTGACTGGCGAGCACAGTTCAGCAGTGGGGTCTCTTTCGTCTCCTCTGGTGGTGCTGGGACTTACACCTCCTTTGGGGCCCAATCGCGTCTCTGCCATGGACACCCTTGAAGGCAGACTGGGGGAGTGCGAACACCTGCCTCTCGGCTCCAAGTCACGCAGCAGCAGCCGGGTCAGGCGGGGCTCCCCTGCACAGCGTCTGCCAGCGCTTTGATGTCTCCCACCGGCCTCCGCCGGGCTGGCCATCTCCTTCACCTTTGTTGCTCCCAGCTCCTAGCAGGCTCTCCGCCAGGCCTCCCGTCCCAGTGCTGTGTCAGCAGCAAGACCCTTGGAGTCTCAGCAGGGACCCAAGCGAGGCCATCCAAGCTGTCGAATGTTTTAGGTTTTTCTTTTCTTTTTTTTTTTTTTTTTTCGCAGGCAGAGTTAGACAGTGAGAGAGAGAGAGAAAGGTCTTCCTTTTTCCATTGGTTCACCCCGCAAAGGGCTGCTATGCCTATCCGAAGCCGGGAGCCAGGTGCCTCTCCTGGTCTCCCATGCGGGTGCAGGGCCCAAGCACTTGGGCCATCCTCCACTGCACTCCCGGGCCACAGCAGAGAGCTGGCCTGGAAGAGGAGCAACTGGGACAGAATCTGGTGCCCCAACCAGGACTAGAACCCGGGGTGCCGGCACCACAGGCGGAGGATTAGCCTAGTGAGCCGCAGCGTTGGCCCGATTTAGTTTTTTAAGTTCAAGTTTTGCATCTGATTTAGTCAGGAATAAGTATGTTCAGTAGTTTCTTGTTTAATTTAAGCATCTTCTCTAGAAAAAGGAAACCCTTCCCATGAACAGCCACGCAGTGGTCAGTCCAGGGGTGCCTGTCCCTCTGCTGGCCAGCAGCTATAGGAGCAGTGGAGGCGCAGTGGTGAGACCTCAGGGTGCCTGCGTCTGGTCCCAGCTCTGCTCTCCATCCGGCTTCCTACCGACGTGCACCCTGGGAGGCGGCAGGTGATGGCTCACGTAGCTGGGTCCCTGCCCTCACGTAGGAGACCCACAGTGGGTTCCAGGTTCCTGACCTTGGCCTGACCCAGCCCTGGCCATCGTAGGCATATGGTGAATTGAATCAGCAAATGGAAGATTCTGTGTGTGTGTGTGCGTGTGTGTGTGTGTGTGCGTGTGTCTGCCTTTCAAACAAAATGAAACTAAATCAATTTTGAAGCTTTAACAAAACAGTTTTGGAAAAGAGATACTAACGGTGATCTACAGGAGCCATCCTTGCCTTCGCGTGGTAGGAGCCACCCTAGAGTGGTGACAAGCCCTCTGACACCCGTGACAGACGCTTTAACTGAACGGTGAGACCCGTTCAGCAACAAAGGCTTCCAAACACTGCACGAGCCTCGAGCCCCGGTTCTGTGTGTGTATTTGTGCACACACGTCCTGTGCAGGCGGCCCTCTCAGGCCGTAGTCAGCTTACAGCTGACCGGTGACGGGACGAGCTGAGACAAACGTCACCACCTTGGGTTCATTTGCTCTGGTTTCAGAATCACCATCTCTGAAGACGGGGACCTCAGAATCGTCAACGTGACGAAGGCCGACACCGGAAGCTACACCTGCATAGCCACCAACCATTTCGGAACAGCCAGCAGTACTGGCAACTTGGTCGTCAAAGGTAGGGACCTTCCCTGGAGGGGTGGAAACCCGTGTGTTCCTGTGCTCGTGCGCCGTGGCAGGTGTGATGTGAGTAGTGAGCCTTCGAGAGGTGTTGGTAAGGAATGGGGCTGGAAGGCGGCCCTGGTTCACAGCCTGGTCCGTGCGGTTGTGAGAGTCACAGCCGTCGCACCAACTCGGCCATTGTCATCTCCAGTGTTACCTTCAAACCTTTAGAGGCGTTGATCTGAGATCCGTGTGCAGGGACCCGGTGCACACACATGGAAAGCCCACAACTCAAGTTGTGCTGTTTTTAGCCAGCATTGCTCAAAGACATTGGTGAGTTTTCTGAGAGCCACGCAGGCCAGTCAGAGACGTGGGTGTGGCTCCTCATCCCAGTGCCGGCGTCTCTTCGCCTCTGCCCTTGGCTTGTGCCCCGGCAACCCTGTCAGGGTGAAGGAAATGGAATTTGTGTCTCTCACCCGGGCGCCTCGTGGTATGCGCTCCAGACTGAAGGCAGGGGCTGCACCTGCTGAGCGCGGACAGCGCAGGACGCCATCTGACTGGGGTTGCCGGTGCGTCTCTGCCGCTTCACTTTGCCCAGTCCCAAGGCTTTTGGGTGGAAGAGACCTCGGGGTGGGTTAGCTGAGGACGAGCAGAGAGGCCTGGGGGCTTCCTGGAGTCGGCGGGCAAGATCCTGACCCCCGGTTTCCCTGTTCCCCGTGCTGAGCCGGGAGACCTGTCTCCCATTCCATTCCTGCCTGAGAGAGGCAGGCGGTCTCTGTAGCCCATGGGTTCCAGGGGAGCTGGAACCACCTGTGTCTGCGCTTCAGGGTCCCCGGGAGCCCGGGCCCCCACTGCCCGAGGCAGGCCTGTCTGTGCAGAGTCCGCGGCGCTCCCCACCCCCTCTGAGCACCAGCAGGCGCCAGGCTGGCTGAGTATTCCCCCTGGTTCCAGGCAGAGGGAAAGGCTCCGTGATGTTTGCAGGGCTCAGTTTCCGATAACGTACTGTGACACGAGGGGTCCTGTGGCGACAGAGCTGGCCCTGTCGGGTTAGCAGTGAGCGACGGAGACAGAAGAACCAACCAGGGAGGTCCTTCCATCGTGACCGAGGGGCAGGCGTCAGGGCCGGGAGACGGCTTTGAGTCTGGTTTCTCCTCTCGGACAAGGTGCTGCCTCGGCCGGCGGGGGCCGACAGTGGTGCTGACCTCGCTTGCTCTGAAGGGCGGGGTGACCCCTGCGCAGTCTCGGCCGCGGTGCCTAGGAGCTGCTGACTTCTGCGCCACGGCTGCTGCTGTGTGTTCAGGAAGTGGCGGGCTGTGCTGTAAGTTGGATGGAGGTGAACGTGTTTGGGGTCTGCACCCCTGTCGAGTGCGTAGCGAGGAGAAGTGAGCAGCTCTGACAGCACCACACCTGTGTACGGAAACTCCTTTACACACTGCGTTTGAAATCCACTGCGTTGTGGCACAGGCGGTCGAGCCGCCTCCTGTAAGGCCAGTATCTCATATGAGCATGGACCCGAGCCCCCAGTGCTCCACTTGTGGTCCAGGCCCCTGCTAACGGCCTGGGAAGGCAACAGAAGATGACCCAAGTGCTTGGGCGCCCACACCCCTGTGAGGGACCCGGATGGAGTTCCAGGCTCCTGGCTTGGTGTGGCCAGGCCCTGGCCATTGCAGACATTTGGGTAAACCAGCAGATGGAAGGTCTTTCTTTCCCTCTCTCTCTGAAATTCTTCCTTTCAAATTAATAAATAAATCTTTTTTTAAAAAATCCAGTTCTCTCCCACTCCACCCTGCCTCCTATGTTTTGGAGAGAGGCTGAAATGATGTCAGCCAAGGAGGGTGGAAGCCGTGGGGCGCGAGGGGGCACAAATCCACGGCAACAGACACAAGAGGTCGAAAATAGCTCTCTATCAAGCCACCCTGTGACAGATAAATATTTGGATCACGCGTGAGCAGGCTTCCACGGTGCAGGGCTCTGACAGGTGCCCAGGGGCTCCTACTAATCGCTGTCATCTGAAATTCTAAATCTTCCTGAATTTATTTTTCAGGCGAGTCTTTGCATAGGTGGGATGTAGTTTTCTGATTAATGTTAATCAAGAGCATCTCTCAGAGCAGACCCCCAAATGCTGCCAGAAAGCGCAAGGTTTTACTGTACGCAGGGGTGGCCCCTGACCCAATTGCGAGCCGGGTGGTGAGCAGGCCACGCCCTCGCGCGTGTTTTTGCCTCTGTGACGAGCAAGGGGGCGCTGTTTTCTGTTTCCCTGGCATGGCTTTAGATGCAAGCAGCCGTCCCGGGGAGAGCACTCCTGCTGATGCGGTTCAGCTGATGGCAGCGCCGGTTCCCGCTGGTCACGATGACAGCAGGGTTACGGGCTGTGGATGCCATCCGCAGATTACCTGGCTGAGCTGCCTCCCAAGTGGCAACCCTCCGGAAACTCTGCCACACCCGAGCGCTCTACCAGAGGGGCTCACAGAGCGCTCGCAGGGACGCGGTCTCCGGGCCGCACCCAGCGCGGTGGATCTGCGCCTCTAAGGAGGAGGCCTGGAGAATGCAGCGAATGGGCCGTCCGTCCTCGCACACAGCACGGGGTGAGAAAGTGGCGTTTGCCAGAGCTTGCAAACGGAGGCCTGGGGGCCAGACCCAGCCCGCTGTCCCCAAGTCTGCAGCTTGTCATGGTTTCCCGTGTTTAGTTGGTTGGGGGAGAAAAGCAGACCAGTATTTTAAACATGCAAAAATGTTATGAAATTCCTATTTCAGCGTCCATAAGGAAGCGTCCTTGGGCTGCAGCCCTGCCGTTTGCAAACGTTCGCGTTCACTGTGCTTGCTACCACAGCAAGGGCAAACGTGAGGAGCTGGGACAGAGACCGCGTGATCCAAGTGCGTCAGCCTCACCTGGCCTCTTGGCCACAAGCCCTCAGCTCTGCAGGGAAACAGGGCCCATCCCTCTGTGACGTCTCGTCGTCTCCCACGGATAGGCCTGCTCAGTTGCACCCCAGGTGTAGGCAGCCGGGCTGCACCGCATGGTGACCCTTCCAGCTGGGAATACGCCCGCCTCCTTGCTTCTCTGCATGAGCTGGACTCGGAGGGCAGAGCCTGCCCCAGGACCTTAGCCTCACCCAGCATCAGAAGGGTTGATCTCAGAACTTGGGTGTAGGTGAGGGATCCAGAGGGGAGGCCGTGGTGCCTGAGGGAAAGGAAGAAATCACCCAGCAGCCACTGGGGCAGCGCCTCCAGCGTCCCCCAGGGCCAGAGCAGGGGCGGAGATGCTGGGGTTAAACACCCTGTGGGTTCTTCCCTGACTCTCCCCCTCTGCCAGAACCGCCCACGTTGCTGCCTGAGTCGCGGAGGGCTCCTCCGCGCCCACAACCTTCTCAGGCTGCGCTGATGTATTTTCTGTTGAAATTCTCCTGTAAAAAATCATACCCTAATTTCATAAGGACTTTTAAAAGTTCCTTATTGTTGAAATTGTCGTAATTGCATGCATACGATTAATTTTATCCTAAGAAGAAATTGATTTGTGCTTTGACCAGCCTTGATGGAGGAAGGTCTCCCGCGGGATGTGACTGAGGCAGAGGCGCCGCTGGGGGGGTGGGGAGGGGGTCAGTTAGTGTTCTTGTTCTCCAGCTGCACCTGTGGTTCCCTGAACCCGGCTGATTCCGTCATTGCAGGAGCCGTGCCCGGTCTCCTTCCACAGAGAGCTTATTTTTGTTTAGGTGGAAAAAGCCCCTCTGGGCAGGAGGCACAAAGCGTGCCTCCCCCCTGCTCTCAAGCCCAGCCCGGGTCTCCTGTCCTTTACAAAGGGCGACACTGAAACCGTCACCCCTCCCACCGTAGCGCGATGGGCACGGCAACGTGGGGCTTTTCAGTCGGAGCCCTTTTTTGAAAATGAGTTGGCAGCAGCCATATCATCCATGTAAAATTATTCACGACTTCACCCAGATTTGACTGAAATCAGTCCCCGGCAATGACATCTGGCTGTTAACACACAACAAGAGCTTTCGGCGCCAGGCCCTTAGAACGGAACACATTCTGACCTCATTAGATATCTTCCACTGGAACCAATTATTTCTGTGTGATCATTAGGGGCCTTTCTAATAGGATTAACACACAAATTCCAACCCAGGGCATCTAGAGTTTGCTGTTGGCAGTGCTAAATGCTGATTATCTTAGTTCCCTGGGTGCACGGCCCGTGGCCAGAGTGTTCCTACACTGGGCCCTGGATTGGGATCTGCCACGTGGGAGCCGGCACAGCGGAGTCAGGAGAGCCCTGGAAGGACCAGTGACCGTGCCCGGGGCTGTCCTCCGTGCACAGAGCAGGACATAACCCAGAACACTGATAGAAGGGCACCCTTGTCCCCACAACGTTCTCCGGGCACTGAGCGGAGCCACTTGGCCGTGGCCAGGAGTGTGGCTTCTGCACTGGCCGTCCCAGGCAGAAGGGCTCCCCCTGTATCCAGATCCCTCTGTGCGGGAGCACCCCGTTCCATGATGTCCGATGGAGGGGCACTGAGTGTCGGCAGCCATGCCTGCCCTGCCGTCCCTGTCCCCACTCTAGAGGGAGGTCACGGTGCTTCAGCTGCGTGTCCCCTCTGTGCCATCGCAGCCATCGCAGCCCAACCTCTCTGTGCCTCAGCTGCGTGTCCCCTCTGTGCCATCGCAGCCCAGCCTCTCTGTGCAGGCAGGCTGCGTGTCCCCTCTGTGCCATCTCAGCCCAGCCTCTCTGTGCCGACAGGCTGCGTGTCCCCTCTGTGCCATCGCAGCCCAGCCTCTCTGTGCAGGCAGGCTGCGTGTCCCCTCTGTGCCATCGCAGCCCAGCCTCTCTGTGCAGGCAGGCTGCATGTCTCTGCTTTTGATGGGGAAGTCACACTGTGGGCCAACAGGGAACCCCAGCCTCATGGCCGCAGCCGGGAAACGCTGACAGAGCACCAGCCTGGCCTCAGTACTCCACTTAGAAGGCGGGCACATGAAAGCCCGGCGATGCCTTGTGTGTGAGTGCGTGGGGGAAGCGGGGCTCATGCTCTGACTAGGGGTGCAGGTTGGGTCCGACACTGGTGAGCAAGAGGCTGGACAGTGCAGTCGCCCTGGCCCAGCAGGTCCACGTCAAGGCACTCTCCCCGGGGAAGTCACGCATGTTCCCAGAAGGACCTGCAAGCACATGTATAGTGTTCTTGCTGGTAATTGAAGAAAAAAAAAAAAAAACACAAGCAACATAAAGAACAACACGTGTGGTTATTTAATGTCTGCAGCGTCATGAATCTACGATTAACGATGTGAGATCAGGCCAGAGAAGAAGATACAGAGACTCCTGCTGCCATGTGGGGCGGGGTCTGGAGCGAGACTGTGGGAGGATTTGAGCCGGGTCCGTCAGGCTGCATGGAGGCGCTCGAGGGTACCAGAAAGTTGGGAAATGTGAAATCGAAGGGCAGGCTGATTTGGGAGCCCAGAATTTTTGAAAACCATTTGTATAATTTTTCATGATATGCAGCCTCCATGAACTTTTTGAAGACCCCATATATGACCGTGTGTTAAAGTGGGAAACATGAGCGTTGGTAAGCTTTGTTTCCACATTATACTATTTTATATGTTAATGTTTATACATTATTCTATTATAAATAGAAAACATCATATGTAAAACATTATATGTAAAAAACATTATATGTTTTTTTAATTTGATTGTTTTCTATGTATAATAGCAGCTCAAATTAAAAACAAAATCTCAGGCTGGAATTCTGCGTGGTCAGGCAGAGCCGGTGAACCCCCAGGCCTGACTCCGTGTGCCTTTGCGGGACATCAGAGAAGAGAAGCCGTAGCCTTCCCAGGAGCGAGGCGGTGAGTGAGCCCCTCGGTCAGATGAGTCCACTGCAGAGGGAGACGATGGGTTTCCTTCCCTCATAAACAGAACCAACATAAAAAGCAAACAATATGACTGTGCCATGTTTAACCTGGACGCCCCTAATCAGTCTGTCTTCAGCAGTCCAACAAGCCTCGCCTTGGCCTGGTTCCGTCTGATGAAGCTCAGGCAGTGAGCAGTGTGTTGAAGAATGCATCTGGCTCACGTAGGCCGGTCCTCTCGGCGCCGTGGGCCACGCTCATTGCTGTGGTTCAGCTGTTTCCAGTCGGTCTGACGTCACTGTTCGGGTGACGAGTCCCTCTCTCAGGAGGAAGCTGGTATTAAAAAGCATCCGTCTGTGGCCTCCCTCCGCTGTGACTTCTGAACACATCCCGGGCGGATGGAAGTCACACTTCTGAAACACATAAGCACAGCCCGCCTCTCCCAGGCACGGCCCTCGGTCACGTCTGCCGCCTCGCACCTGTCGCCTTGCTGTGAGTGGCAGAGATGGTTCCCGGCGCGATTCTCGCTCCCGTTGATGTCAGAGGTCCACCACAGTTGGCTTTCTCACGACGGCCTGCCTTCCTTTTTATCATCCAAAGCTGAAAGGGATTCTAAATGGGCAGTTCTCTAACAAATAAGTAGGGAAGGCAAACTGGGCGCTTTCGTCTCCTGTTTCTAAATATCAGACTTGCAGGGACGGAGGCCTGGCCACGTGGCCTGGTTCTCCCTGCACTGTGTGTGTGTGCGGTCATCCCACCTTGTGTTTCAGAGGTGGGCCCCTGGGGAAGCCCACCCTTGGGACGAGGAGGGAGCCGTGGCGGAGGCCCCCTGTTCTGGGTGCTTCTTCCCCGTGCCTCACCGTGGTTGGGTTCTGTGTGTGCCAGGCAGGCACCTCTCAGAGAACCTCCCCCAACGCCGCGGGCCTCGGGTTGTGCAGAGCGCAGCCAGGATGAAAGCAAGCTGCTTGGCTGCTCCACCCTCTCCGATTTCCTTGTGGGAGATCCACTCCTGAAAGGCTAAAGCCATTGTCCCGCTCAGATGGGAGGTGTTAGCCGAATGTCGAGAGCCAATGTGGCTTTTTATGTGACCTTCTAGCAGGTCTGTAGTCAGTGTGCAAAAGTGCAGGATGGGGTATAAAGTGGCGATTAGCAGCATCTGATTGAAGCCACATACAGTGGAAAGCTGCCCCCTGCCGGCCGAGTACCCTCCCCATTCTCTCTCCTGGGAAGTGGAGCTGCTCCTCTCTGTAAGTGAAGCGAGGATTCTGTACCCAGGGGGTGCGGTCGGAAGAGCCTTCCCTCCCTCCGTGTGCACAAGCCTGGCTCACATCCCTGATGGTAATGCCTGCCTCTGCCTCCCCGCCATTGTCGCCTTGAGTCCAACACCTGACGCCGGCACTGTTAACCCCGACTCTCACTCACCGGAGAGCAAAGGGCATTAGATTATAAGGACCAGAGTCACTGACGGGAGAGACAGAGGACGTTAGATTATAAGGACCAGGGTCACTGACGGGAGAGACAGAGGATGTTACACTATAAGGACCAGGGTCGCTGATGGGAGAGACAGAGGATGTTACACTATAAGGACCAGGGTTGCTGACGGGAGAGACAGAGGATGTTACATTATAAGGACCAGGGTCGCTGATGTTAGGGAGAAAGGACATTAGATTATAAGGACCAGAGTCCCTGGACAGGACACACAGCCCAAGTATGAGAGAGCAGCCAAAGCCAGCAAAGGCTCAGTCCCCTCCCTCCCAGTGGACCAGAGTCGGCCCCCAGAATCACTTAGGGGATTTTAAATAAGTAGTCGGCCCCCAGAATCACTTAGGGGATTTTAAATAAGTGCGCATTCCTGGGCGCCGTCTCGCAGCTGTAGAACCAGAGTGCTCAGAGATTTTCATCTCTAACAAGGATCCCGAGGAATGGCTATGCCCAAGCCCATCCACAGGTCCGGGCACTCAGCATCCAGGAGTGGAGACTGATGGGGAAGAATTGGAGGAGGGGCTGAGCAGGCCTTGAGGGTGAGAGGTCACCAGGTCAAAGAGCGTGGAGGTTGCCCCAGGCAGCACGCTCTACCCACTAGCAAGCCCTGAGACTCCCAGCACCCCAGGGGGACCCCCAGGAGACGCCATGGAGGGCACGGGGCCGTTCTGGGGATCCCATTTCAGGGCCACATTCGTGTTTCCTTTTTGGTGCAAATGAAGCGAATTTCATGAGCTGTGGTCAAAGGATCTTCATGGGTACCTCAGGAAATTTACATCTTCTAACAGAATTGAGAATCTGATCATGACCCATGTAAGATTTTTAAATCTATATATTAATTATGGGACAACCCGTGTGTTCATGAAAAGGCTAGGAGACCACATTCCCTGATGAACATTGGGTGTGTTCTTCTAGGATCGTTATCTAGGCAAAGTCAGATCTGTATCTATGTATAAAACTGTATCTGTAAGTAAATATGATTGTAACAAGAGAATCATGGGAACCCTATTTTGAAACTCTGTTTTCATTTATGTCTTTCCACCAGCATAGATTTGTGAAGGAGAAATGAGGACTACCTGTGTTTAATAGTAAGTTTGTTCCTCTCTCCTATTTGAGTAACATCAAAAAGATTTATTTTAAAAGAGCACACACAAAACAAAGCCGCTGGCGGCAGGGTTCCCGAGCCTCACCCCAGAGCCTGGCCTGGGCTCCCCTTCCGCTGTGCCGCTCTGGTAACACCACAGACCAAAGACCTGTGCTCTGGCCGCCGAGGCTGGGAAGTCGTGGGTGAGGGTGCAGGCAGGGTGCAGGCCAGAGCCCCGTCTCTTATCTTGCTGCTCGCTGTGGATGGGTGGAGGGCTGCTGGATCCTCTCACGTCAGAGGTGGGGGGGGTGGGCAGAAGGAATGGACTCCGTCTATCGAGCCCTTCATAAGGATGCCCCAGCCCCGTTCACGCCCACTCTGAATCCAGCCACAGGGAGGGTGGCGCTGCTGCCTGCGTTCTGAGGGGACGCCAGCGTGCACAGCACGGCAGGGATTCCTGCCCACTGCCCACGGGGTGTGGAGACCCTGGCCCTCCCTCTCCCCTCCTCCCTCTGCCTTTCCCAGCGAGACTTCTCAGAGGCTCAGGGTGCTGCTCGTAGTGTGCAGGGAGGTTTCTGATCATAAGCATCAGTGGGAAGCAGAGTGGTGCAGACCCTGTGTTCAGGATCCCCCAGAGAAGGTGATGCCAGGAACCCAGTGGAGCGAGGTCCCCTCCTGCGGTGACAGACAAGAGAATTGCACTTGGCCCTGGGAGTTGGGATGAGGGATCCACATCTGCCCTCGGGCCGCGTGTGAAGGGTCTTAGCTGACGGCAAGTTTCTTGATGCGTCAACTGTACTCTGGGCTTCCCCCCAAAAGTTTGCAGGTTAAATCTCGAGCCACTCCAGGGTCTCCAGAGCCAGAGGGGGCACAGCAGCTCCTGAGCAGCACTGATGAGAACCAGCCAGGTGGACGAGAACAAGTGAGGTTGGCTTAGAGGTAGGAGGAGGGGCACAGGTGGACGTGAACATGTGGGGTGCACTTAGAGGGTGCCCCTGGGGGAAGGAGGGGGCAGAAGAGGACATGAGGGGAGGAGGGGCACAGGTGGACGTGAACCTGTGGGGTGCACTTAGAGGGTGCCCCTGGGGGAAGGAGGGGGCACAAGAGGACATGAGGGGAGGAGGGGCACAGGTGGTCGTGGGGGGAGGAGGGGCACAAGTGGGCATGAGGGGAGGAGGGGCACAGGTGGGCATGAGCATGTGAAGTCAGCCTAGAGAGCGCCCCCAGGAGGAGCCCACAGGTGGACAAGCTGGGGCTGCTGAGCCCTGCAGAGGGTGCGAGGCAGAGGCAGCCGAGTTCCCAGCAGCACAGAGGGCGATGGGCGGGCACTCCTGCGGCAGGGGCTCTTATCTGTGTTTGAAAAAGGAACCAGTTTCGGTAAGGTCGTCAAAAGTAGCGCATGGTTTTTGCTGTTGTTGATGAAGCCCTGGGTTTCCTGGTTGCCAGTGTTTCCAGACGGGACTCCTACCGTGGGGAAGCCCTGAGCATCCAGGACCACACGGGAGTGTGAGCCCGGAGTGGCCAGTCTGGGACCTTCCCTGCGTCTCATGGCATCCCCCAGGTCTGCTGGGGACAGCGTTGACTGGCGTGTCCTCCCAGCTCTGTGTGCTGTCCTCCTACGTGTCTGACCTGAGCAGTAGCATCCCCAGGTCGAACCCTGCCACGTCGACTGTTTTCTTGCTTGCTGCAGAGTCCTGGGGATCCCCCCCCACACATGGGCGCATCCAGAAGCAGCAGTGCAGGCTGGGGTGGGAAGCTTCCTCCGGTCACGTGAGGAAGTCACGGCGCTGGTGTAGACGGCAGCGGATGTCAGCTTTGTCACTGGCACGGATGGTGGGCGAGAATGTGGCTCAGGCGCATGGCACGTGACTCAGGTGCGGGAACCGCAGAGCAGGCGGACTGGGCCTCTGCACGGGCTCTGGCCTCCCTCACTACAGACTGGCGGGATGGAGGCTGAGCCGAGTACCCGAGCTTCCCTCCCCTCCCAGGACGAAGAGGGCATCAGAGCAGCATGTCCTGGCTGCTTTTCATTCTTGCTGTTGGGCGAGGAGTGCGTGAGGCGAGCAGGGAGACGGGGCTGCTGGGAACCATTGGGCGCGTTTGAATGTCAGCTCCAGACCAGGGCTGGGAGCTGGGGCTCTCGCGTCTGATTGACTTGAACCCACCTCGCGTCCTCTGGCCGTCAGAGTTTAAAGCGCTTGAGCTGGAATAGCCGGGGCCAGGGCGCGTTGGCCCTGGCTCTCTCTCCCTTTCCGTCTCCTTCTCTGAGTCGCGCCTCTCTGGTCCTGCAGGGCCCTTCGTGAACCTTTGACACACACATCATGTGGCTCTCGTTGCTGTGTGGAGAAGGCCACCTTTGATTATTTCCAATTACTAAATTATTAACGAGATTTAAATTGACTGTGATGAGGATGTGAGAAGGTGGCTTTGCTTCTTTCTACTTGTAATTTGAACCAGCAAACGGTTTCCCTGCCTGAACAGGAGGGCATTGGTGGGAGTGGACGCTGGCTCGTCCAGAGCAGTCGGTGGTTAATTGGGATGAGGAAACACAAGTCATTATCGCTGAGAAATCTGAAGCATAGTGGGGCAGTTGTCACCTCTCCAGGAAACAAATTAGCCCGGTGTTTAAAGACACTCTGCTTCCCCCAGCTGCTGGCCAGGGAGTCCTGTGGCGTGCGGGGGAAGTAGGGGACGTGTGGGTTAACGGTGGTCCTGGCGTGTCTGCGAGCCCGCCTGCCATTTGCATGCATGTTTCTGATGTCCTTGACCTCTGTGTCTGAATGACGGAATCCGTCTGAGCTTCCGCTGCAGAAAATCGGGGTGCTGGCTTCCTGCCGAAACCAGCAATGTGATTAGGATGAGTGCCGTGTAAAGGAAAAGCCGTAGGTTGTGGGCCGAATAGCTCTTCCTCCTGTCTGGCTTCCCCTGTGGGTGCCCTGACATCTAGAGGAAGCCATGGCTCAGCTTTAGCTCAAAGGGAAAGGGAGAGAATAATGCAGCAGGGCACACGCTGCGCTGGAAGGTTGTGGACGGTGTGGAACTCGGGAAGATATGACCTACTTTCTCTGGAATGTGCGGCCGTGGGGAGCCCTGTGATGCAGGAGCCAACAGCTGGGCTCGGCCGCGCTCAGTTCCTGGGCAGCCGAGTGATGCCGCGCACGCGCCGTCTCCCCTACACCTGCTTTATCTCCTGCAAAATGGAGACCGCTTGTCTCCCAAAGTTCAGTGAGCCGGGGAAGAAGCACTTAGCTGGAATAAAGCATTCTGGTCTCAAATTCTGTGTTCCTCAGCCAGCACACATCTCTCCAAGTCTATGCGCCGACTTAGGCTCCCCAAAAAAAATGAGCTGGAAACGTGGGTACTGCACCAGTGCAGGCTAAGAGCACTGAAGGGAAGAGAAAGGAATCTAGTTAAACAGTGCTCACGGGGTGCGGCTCTGAACGCGTGTTGGTCTCCCCGGCCTCAGTCCCCGTGCGCCCCAGCTGTAGGGAGTGCTCTGTGGACTGGTGGCCAGTGCCACAGTGTTTGCGTCGCTCTCACGGCCACCGTCCCCCCGCTGCCGGTTACCCAGGAGCAGGGCTGTGAAGTGGGTGATTCTGTGTCTGAACTTGGGGCCCTGAAGATGCGCCTGACCCCAGCAGCGAGTCCCTCTCCTCTCAGGAAACGTGAATCACAGCTGTACATCTCCCCAGACAGGTGCTGGAGGCCTCTGTGCACGTTACCAACCCCGCACATCCCCGCCGGAGCGCTCCCGCGGTCCTGGACGCACCAGGATCTGGCTGCCCTGATTCCGCGGCTGAGGCCGGCGGTGTGGGCAGCTGGGGATCGCGATTGATCTCTGATGACTTGCGCTTCATCAGGCAGCGGGTCTGATTCCCCTGTATCTGATTGACCTTCTCGGTGAGATTGCCCTCCCTTCTGTAATGCCAGAGGAGCCGTCCGCACCCGGGAAGATGGATATCAGCTCATTCTAATCAATAGCCTACAAGAGGTGTCACCTGGCTGTGGCCGCGGCTATCTATAGCTCCTGACCCAACGGCTACTGCCGTTCATCAGATAGCCTGATTGCATCTGCAGCGCCCAGGATAGGAAGTGACCGGTGTTTTTAGAGTGTGCAGGCCAGCTCACTGGCCTAGTAAAGTGCACACTTTTGTGTTCTGGGTGACACCTATTAAAAAGAGGGGGTGGGAGACCCCTGTCTCCACCTCCACGACATGTACGTTGGCGTGGGAGCCCCAGGGGAGTAGGGCAAATCGTGGATTCCAGCGAGTCAGGGGTGGTGCTGGCTGGCGAGGGTGGCAGAGGACAGCAGGGCTGTGCCAGGACAGCGAGGGCAGGCGGCTGCGTCCCCAGCCTTTCTCGTGACTTAAGCATCCTTGCGACGTGGGGCAATCGTGGGCTGCTGCTGGATTCCCCGACAGAGGCCCCCCGGAACATGTGCCAACCACTGCTGCTCTCCTGGCCGCGTGGGGAGCAGCGTTCCCGCCGATGAGCTAAGGGCTTCAGACACAGGAGGAATTTGTTCTCAGGATGGACGACCTGACACTGCACTCGGGCGCCTGCCAGGCTGCACAGAGCCCCCTTTGCATCGTCACTTTCGGGACAATGCTGACGGCTCCTGCCAGACCCCGGTCTTCCGACACCGTGAGTGCAGCATGAAAGTGCCCCTCTCCCCAGACTAAGGGAGCCGGCCAGGCTGTGTTCCACCTGTCACGGATCCTCCAGGAAAGCAAAGCAGGCAGAATTCTGTGAGAGTAAAAGCAGCCACAGACGCAGAGAGCAGGAGGAAGCGTACGTGGAGGCTCGTTAACCGTGACGGAGAGGACTCGGGTGTGGGTGCTGGGGGCTCCTCGGCCCGGCTCTGTGACCTCCCTCCACACCTGCCTCTGCTCGTCTTCACCAGGCTCCATGCCGTGCCTCTGGGAAGTGGGGACGGCGCCCACCCTTCCACATTGCCGCGCCACCATGGGAGGCGTCGTCAGCGCTGGTAGCCACGACCTCTGCCACCTGGGGGTCTTCTCCCTTCTGAGACCCTGCCTTTCCAGGGTCTGCACCTGAGAGCACCCACAGGTCCTGGCTAAAACGTCCCCTCTGCGGCTGGCTAATGCCCCCAGAGCCTGTTTTCTCATCCCTGAAGTGGGGGTGTCAGTGTCTCCGTGGCAGTGTCTTCTCGATGTGAACATTTCCACACAGGAAGTTTCATGGAGTCGAATGGTTTGGAGGCACACACTGTGGTGCAGCAAGTTAAGCCACCAGCTGCAGTGCCGCCATCCCATATGGCTGCTGGTTCAAGTCCTGGCTGCTCCACTTCCCACCCAGCTCTCTGCTGTGGCCTGGGAAAGCAATGGAAGATGGCCCAAGTGCTTGGGGCCTGCCACCCACATGGGAGTCCTGGAAAAAACTCCTGGCTCCTGGCTTCAGACCAGCCCAGCTCTGGCTGTTGCAGCCATTTGGGGAGTAAGCCAGCAGGTGGAAGACCTCTCTGTCTCTCCCGCTCCCTCTCTGTAAACTCTGTCTTTTGGAGAAATAAGTAAATCTTTAAAAGAAATAGCACCATTCAGCCAGGCCAGGCGAAGTAAATTAGGAAGTCCAGAAGTAGAAGGCAGTAGAAAGTGATCTCACACCGGTAAGGTGTGGGCGGCCAAGGGGGAAGGCACCCAAACACGGGTCATAGAAGCCCTTGAACGACAAGCCACCAACAACAGTGGATGCAGCCGAAGAGAGGCAGTGGACTCTGACGAGGATGACTGTTAGCCAAAACAGGCCCGGAGACCGGAACTTAATGAGCAGATCTGATTACTGGTTTACTCTCTTTATGTCTCTGGGCCTTTCGAGAAAGAACCGTGACATGCAACATTTTTCAGCAGTGCTGTGTCTTAAATGCAGGACGGCACTCAGCCAGCCATTTCTCCAGCCTGTTCCGTCCTGCAGTAAAGTAGACTTCGCTTTGCCCATCAACTACTCAAGTAATCCATCAGGATAGCCGTGACAATCAGCGTAGCTGACCATCAGCGAGCTCGTCGAGTTACTCCCCGGTTATTAATCTTCCAGCTCGGGGTCAGCTTGTCCTGTCTTAAGCATTTTTCACAGTGTCTGATGATGTCCAGAGAGTTAACAGAGGTTCGGGATGTGGACACGGGAAGCGTGATGATCCCTTGACTCCATGCCGGTCCAGGGAGCGTCTTCAAACTCGGTGCACTGCCCGCACAGCAGCCAAAAGCACGGGAGCCGTCCCCCGGCGAGTTCCCACGCTGCTCCGGCAGAGGGGCTGTGCACAGCAATGGTTTCCTGATGATATGCTCACAGCAGCAGATTGCTCTGGGCAGCTGTTGTGGTTTTACTGGCTGTCAGTTTCATTTCTCTTTAGCTCCCTTGTCAACTTGGTAGATTTTGTCGTTACTTGGAGGCCCACAACATTTCTTGGGAGGTGTGTGTGGACACTTTTCCTTAACTAAGCTTTTTCTTCCCCTTCTCCAATTTCTGCATGTTTGGGGGAAATTGTGTTCCCTTGCAAGTTCTTATATTTAAAACCTGTGGACCCAGGCACAAATAGGATCTGTCATGATAGTGTAAGTGACGATGGTGACAGTGATGGTGACAGTGATGATGGTGATGATGGTGACGATGGTGATGATGGTGACAGTGACAATGGTGACGGTGACGATGGTGACGATGACAGTGACTATGGTGATGATGGTGACGGTGACAATGGTGACGGTGACGATGGTGACGATGACAGTGACGATGGTGACGATGGTGATGGTGACGATGGTGATGATGGTGACGGTGACGATGGTGGCGATGACAGTGACTATGGTGATGATGGTGAAGATGGTGACAGTGATGGTGATGGTGATGATGGTGACGATGGTGATGGTGATGATGGTGATGTGATGATGGTGACGGTGACAATGGTGACGGTGACGATGGTGACAATGACAGTGACTATGGTGATGATGGTGACAATGACAGTGACTATGGTGATGATGGTGACGGTGACGATGGTGATGGTGATGATGGTGACAATGACAATGGTGATGGTGACGGTGACGATGGTGACAGTGATGGTGACGATGGTGACGGTGACGATGGTGATGGTGACGGTGGTGATGACAATGGCAGCTGAACTGTACCAAGTGCTGAAATGTTCATGGCGTTACACGCAGCCGTTGGACTGTTGCAGGGAACTACGTGGCCAACGTCTTGCCCATAGTCCGTCAGCTAGGAAGTGGTAGAACTGACATTCACACACTAACTTTTCTGACTCAAGGGCGTGGTCTGTGGAGCCGCTCGCTCTCTCCAGGGTCGGATGGTTGTTTCCAGTGTGGACCTCTGGGTGTGGCCTCCATCTTGCACCTGAGAGAGGTTCCTTCCCTGGGTTTCTGGCATCAGTACAACATCAGCTGGGATCCCTGGGAGGGTGCCGGCATTCACTCGAGCCCAGCGTGAGGGCCACGCTCTGGGTCATCAGGGATGTGTGTCAGATGCTTCTCGGGTGACACGCTCTGGTCTCCCAGCTGTGTGTCATCCACCCGCTGGTCTTCAGAGCCTGAGCAGACTAGGGACTTCTCTGAGGCCGACACAGCAGTGCTGGGAATTCAAGACTCCCGGCTCCCTTGTCCACAGGTGTAACCTCCAAACCGGCTCGCGTGCAGTTTTCCGTACTCAGCACCTTAAAATCAATGCTTTGGACCTGGAGGTGTGTAGATCAACATGTTTTCCTCTTGAGCAGAGGCTTAACCGACGGGGCTGAGCTGGGGGTGATGGGGGCGGGCAGTGATGTTGGAGGGTGTGGGCACCCAGGGTGCCTCCCACCTCATCTCCCCTGGCTCCGACACCTCACGTCACATTCTGTCAGAGTAAAAAGAGAATCAGGCAAAGCCCACTCATGCATCAGCCTTGGCGGCCACCCAGGTGCCCAATTCACAACAAAGAACGGTGGGCTGCCGACCTCTCGCAGTGGGCCGGTAGCTCACAGGGCATCGGGTCAACTGTCCTGTGGCAGATACCCGCTTTCTCCTCCGGTGAGGGCGTGGCCTGGGAGAAGATGTGATAGAGCAGCAGGTGCACAGTCTGCTCAGTGGTCACTGCCGAGTCCCGTATCATAGACCTGCACAGGCTGGTCGCACGTCCTGCAGGCATTTACCGTGTGGCAGCCACTCGACTGCATGTGCGGTCGATGCCAAATGACAAAGACCCGTTCTGTGCCCTCACGGACAGGTGAGCCCCACGTCCCGCCCATGCTGGGTGGAGGACGTGTGTGAGATGGCGGCGAGGCCGGCTCAGCCGTGGGCATGTTCCCCCGCGTGGTGCCATGACTTTCGGCCGGGAAGCTGCTCTCCGCTTTTTCCTCTGCCTGCAGATGACCCGCAGGTAACCACAGAGGCTCAGGTCAGCGCATCCCTGGACGCCACTGCGCTGTCTCACTGGGTTGGTGAGAGCGGTGAGGCGCACCCTAGCAGCCTGCTTTACACACACGTCAAGCCTTCTGTCGAGAGACATAGGGCTGATGGCTTTCTCGAAGTCATAAAGGAAGGTAACCTCTCCCGGCACGGAGGGCAAGGCCGTCTCTGTGGCCGTCGTGGCCGCCCCACAGCTCTGTGTGGGCTGCATCTCCTCACTCTGAGTCGCGCCCCCTCCCCTGGCCTGCGCTTCTTGGCTCCAGCTTTGCCGCCTTTCGGGCCAGTCCCCGGCTCCTCCTCCTGGGCAGTTTCCCGGGGACCTCCCTGCTCTGACCGTGCCTGCACGTAGTCCTCTGACTTGAGCAGCCGGGGCGCTGTCGGCGCACAATGTGTCTGCATCCAGCGGCCAGCTTGAAGCACCTGGCAGTGGAACGTGAACTCCTGCCCGTGGGCATTTGCGCTTGAACCAGGAACGACTTTCACTGCCCAGCCTTGGAACTGGGTCTTACTCCAGTGAGTGTGCTCCTCAGACCGTCTTCTCCTCCTCCTTCCCAGGCAAATCACCGCACAGATCCTAATGGGAACAGTGGCATCGCACGCAGGGTAGCTGGGTGCCTCTTGATGGTTTATGAAATGTGATCAAATCCATTACCATTTTGAATTTCCTAGTCACCTCGGGGTGCCAAACCCCATAACCTCCAAATCACAGATAAGAAAGCTACAGCTCAGACGCGTCGGACGGCTTCTTGGTGGAAACGATTTTAGCAAAACCTGCGCCACTCAGAGAAGGTCTCTCACTCCCTGGGAAGTCGCTTCCAGCTGCTGCTTCTGAGACCAGTTCTGGGCCTGGCTGTTTCCCAGAGGCCTGAGTGTCCGACTCATTTCCCACAGTGCCCTGGCCACTACTGTGTGAGTGGTGTGTATGCCCACACAGATGTGTGCAGGTGACGTGTGCAGCTGTATGTGCGTTCATGTGCAGGTGTGTTTGCATACATACACATGTGCAGGTGTATGTCCACATAGATGTGTGCAGGTGTATTGTGCACACACTGTGCAGGTGATGTGTGCAGGTGTATGTGCGTTTATGTGCAGGTGTGTTTGCATACACACACATGTGCAGGTGTATTTGTGTGTGCACACACGTGTGCAGCTGTATGTGTGTTCATGTGCAGGTGTATTTGCGTGCACACATGTGTGCAGGTGTATTTGCGTGTGCGCATGTACCTGCCCAGGCAGTCTTGCGATTAACCTGAATCTAGCCAGAAAGCCCTTTCTCCTTTGCACTGAGCAAATCTCTCTCTACAACACCCTGGCAGGCTTCAGTGCGGGTGACAGCTCTGTGTTTGCGGGCTGTGGTCACCCTGGCGTGAGTATCCCCTTAGCACCATGGCAGAGCCCAGTTGTGACCATGGAAGACAGGGCAAGTCCAGCTGGAGAACGTGAGACTTCGCTGTGATCATCTTCCCCCTTGATCTGCAGACCCCATCCGGTGGCAGCAGCAAGACGCAGTTACCTGCCCATGGCTGCGCTTGCCCAGGCACAGCTGGCCAGACCAGGGCTCCTGCTTGAGCCTTCTAGGAGCAGAGCTGGTGTGTTGTAGCACAGACACTGCCTTCTCACACTCCACTTGAAGGAGAAGAGAGCTGTGCATTTACCTGAAAGGCACAGGGACAGAGGGAGAGACAGAGATCTCCCATCCCTTGGTTCATCCTCCCAAGCACAGGCAACACCCAGAGCTGCTGGGCCAGGCCCAAGTCAGGAGCGTGGACTCCATCCGGGTTCCCCACGTTGGCGGCAGGAGCCCAAGAACACGGGCCGTGGTCTCTGCCTCCCAGGTGCATTATTGGGGAGCTGGATGGGAAGTGGAGTGGGACCCCTCGCAGGCCCTGGATGTGGGGTGAGTGTCCGAGTGGCAGCGTCCCCTGAAGCGCAGGATTCATCCTCCATCCGCTCTGTAAGGCCCTGTGGGGTGCTGCCCCCAGGGAAGGGAGGTCCTGGTTCTGGGGGTGGCAGAGCCCGCTGCTGTCCACCTGCGTCTTCCTTGCTCTGTTTCTCTGTTTCCACCTCTTGTCTGTGTCCCAGCTCCACCCACCGTCCTCTTCACAAACTGGATCTAAGTTCTAATTATTTGATGTCTTTGGGTTTTTATACCCCGGTGCCTAACTTCCTGGAAACATGGGAAGTTGTAGACTCCCTCTGAAAATAAACTGAATTAAGTTGCTTTATGCTCCTCTGACCCTCAGTTGATTTCTCTTTCCTTTTCGGGCCAGCAGCCCTCAGAAACGTCTCCCCGTGCCTGTGTGGAGCGCTGGACTGAGTGTGCGGTGGCCCGAAGCCCCCGCGGTTAGCTCTGCCTCGCTGAAGCCTCGTGGCTCGGGATGAAGAGCAGTCGCAGAACCACAGCTCCCGGTGCCTCCTCCTCCTTTCTCAAATCCCCACGAAGCGTCCCTGGCCGCACCCTGAGCCAGCCACGAAGGGGAAGCGGGGCTCCCGCAGGCCCCCAGCAACCCCCTCTTACCCAGCAGGTGCACAGCGCCCCACTCGCAGTGGTAGGGCTCCGAGCAGGGGCCCGTTCAGAGATAAAGCCCCAGGCCGGCCGGGCAGCAGTGGACTGATGGCCGGGGAGAGGGTGGTGGGCTGTGTTCTACAGAAAACTTTGTAAATCATCCTGCCTACTTCACATAAAGGAAGACAGCTCAGAGCACCCCCCCAGAGACGACACCCTGATGGCAGCTGCACCCGCCCCCCAGCAGCCTCCTTTCGGAGCTGCAGGCGAGCAGAGGCACCTTGCATGACGGTGGGCGAATCGTGGCCTCTCTCCCGCGGCAGAGCCCTCAACCCAGGGGGTGCAGAGTGGAGTGGGAAGATGCCTGCAGGCCCAGGTGGAGCAGATGGGAGGGTGTGGTCTGGTTTTCTGCTGAGACATCAGCGCCCTCTGCTGTCCGGCACGGCCTGCAGTGCTGGGAAAGGACAGTGGCCAGGAAAGGACAGTGGACACATGACCTTTCCCATTCGCTGTCCTGGCCTCGTGTGCGTGTCCTTTCGCCGCAGACAGGAAATGCTCGCTCTCTCGTGTCAGCAGCCGCAGGCCCACGGCAGTCAGGTGCAGGGCGCTGCTCCCGCCCTCAGCAGAGGCTCCCGATGCCGCGTCTGCCTGCCTGCGGTGGGATTTGCTTTGTTTCACTGACACTAATGGGATTTCTTGGGAACCTTGTGCCAGTGACTCATAAGGCAGAGCTGCGAGCAACAGGCCTATAATCCCTCTTCAAACAGAAAACAACTCCAATTATTACTGGAGAAAAATGGTTCTCCACGGGTGGAAGAAATGTGTGCTGGCACCGAGGGGTCCGTTTCATCTTCCTTCACGATGAGATGCGCGCCAGGAGCGGAGCTTCGTTAGGGCTCGGCCTAAAGACGCAGTTTATCTAACTTGTCAGTGACGGTGGACTCTTCCAATGGTGGTGTTTTAAAGATCACAAACAAGGCTGCAGAAAGAGAACGAGAGAGCAGCTTGCGCACCCCTGACCCCTGTGGTTACCCACTGCTCCCCCCCCCCCCCCCGCCGGCCTTCTCCTTCCCCCGGGGCTGACACACCTGCAGACAACCCTTCGCATCTGGAAAGACGTCCCCGCTGTGAACCCTGCTGCTGAACACACCCCGCGGTCAGAACCAGGAGGTTTCTTCCCCTTGGGGCAGGTGAAAAGTGAGAGCAAACAGATTGGCCGTGAGCAATATTTTTCAGACAAAGTACAACTCGCTCTTAAAAAAAGATCTGATAGAGACTTGGAGGGCGTCGTTAGCACAGGCCTCCTAATTGAGCAAGTACTTCATGCTGTCCGAGTGGAGCAGGCAAAGCTAAGCACTGGGGTTGTCTAGGGCAGCCAGCATTCCCGGGACCCAAACCCGGCCACCCTCTGCTGGCGTGGGTGACACAGTTTCCATCTGTGGTCGTCACGCTTAGCCACAGCTCTGCTGTGTGTATGTGTCCCAGCGCTGGACAGCAGATCGGTGAGTGGTGTGCTCGGGGCGACGTGTCAGCGACTCTGCAGAGGGCTCTGCTCCTGCTCTGTCCTGGGGTCAGCCTTCACCTATGCCATTTGTCAAGCGGCACAGGTTGTTCAGAAAATGGGGGCTGGGTCCTGGGGCCAGTGCTGCCTGGCACACATCGATTAAAATCCTTGGCTCCTGGCAGTGCCCCGCGCCACTGCCGCCTTCTCCCAGGCCTGAAAGGGCAGATTGACTTGTCGGCAGCCAAGAGAGGATCATTTTGCTTTTCTCTGCTTCCCAGCAAAGCCACATATTAATTTGCTTTCCAAAAAAAAAAGAGGAACAGGAAAGATCAACAAGGATGCTGTTGAGAGAAATAGCGCATGTTTGTTTTAAACTTTTAAAAATTATCAGTTCACAGGCATAGCTACTCAATGGAAAACAAACCTTCGCAGTAAATAAGCGTGTCGAGAAGAATTGAGGATTTTGAAAAGAGCAGAAACTGTAACCAAAATGGGTAGTTGGAGACAAACCAGATGTGTAGAAGCCGGGTGTTGGCCCGTGATGCTCCGACCGCGTGTGTTTGCGTGAGGATTCTGTGCGGGTGGTGACGTCGTGACAATGCTTGGGCACTAACACCTGTGAGGAGGCGGAGTCTGGCTCCCTGACAGCGACAGCGACCACAGCCTGCACCGGACCCGAAGCACTTCAAGGGGACTTGTCTGTGGCCACCCAGGGGCAGAGGGGCAAGCCCTGTCCCGCAGAGGTGGGGGCCCTACCTGCAGATGTCCTGGATTCATGGCACCAGAATGGGAAGATGAGTTTATTTGGGTGGCAAACCTCTGGAAACCCATGCAGGTTTCTTCATGATGCGCATTCTCTATGAGCCGTTTACAGACTCCTCATATTCGTGGATTTCTTAGTGTTCTGCACAAAAACAAGCTTACCTTTTATTTCCATTTCCCGTTCACTTTGTGAAGTACCCTGATATTTGGCTTCGCTGTGGGCTCGAGAGCCCGGATCCCTCACAGCCGCTGACTCGTGAAGACTCAAACGCTCGGACCGAATGAGCTTCCAGCCAGAGTTAGCGGCCACAAGGGCGTCCACTGCCGTAGGAGAGCGGCAGACCAGAGGAGGAGGTCCGCCGCTGACGGGGAGCGAGCAGGGGAGAGCTCTGGACAGCAGAGGGTGCACAGGTTCCGGGGGCCTCACCCGCCCGGGGTCTCTCCCTGACAGAAGCAATTGGCTTCCAGAGAACAGCTCAAGGGGAAAACAGGACCTGGGAGTGATAGGGCGCTCATTGTAGCCGCTGCCTTCTGATGCAGAACCTGATGGCCCAGTGGAGAGCAACAGTTAGAAAAGTCGTGGTTTTTCTCCGTTTAAGGATAGATTATTCTCCAAAAGCTGAATAGGATCCTAGGCGACGCCCTGCTCCTCCCAGTGTGTGACTGCGGTCACTCGGGTTTGATTGCTGGTGCGCGGTGCTCCCGGGAAAGCCCGGAGCGTTGGTGTCCAGGCGGCGTGCACCCTGGAGCTGGGGCACGGTGACCAGGGCTGGCTGTTTTATCCGAGTGTCCGCGGCTTGCAGGAAGGCAGCCAGCAGGCGTTCCTTCTGCCCGATGGCCTTCCTTCCCGTGTCCCTGCCCTGCCCACCACTGCGGGGTCGCTCCAGTGGCTGGGGTGCGGACAGTGAGGTGGCCGAGAGCTGTGAGGCACTGTGTAGAGTGACCCATGCCCGGAAGGTTTGGTTAGGAGTGGGGACAGGGGGCGGGAGAGGAGACAGCTGGCGAGGTTGGGGGGTTGGTTGTACTAACGGAAAGTGATTAAGCACATGGGTGAATGTTTCCAGGATACGCTGTAGAATCGGCCACATCAGTGTGTCACTCACCTGTGTGCACACCCCCTTCCCAGCTCTGTCAGCCCCTGGCAACAACGGGCACACTTGGTTTCTTAAAACCAAGGACTCAGACAGTCTGCCACTGAACAGAACCCTCGGCTGGCTCCTTCCCTGGGTGGCTCCAGCAACAGGGGCTGGGCCAGGCAGAAGCCAGGAGCCAGAAACTCTAGCCAGGTCTCCCAGAGGGGGGACACCACCCAGGCACTTGGACCGTCTTCCACTGCTTCTCCCAGGCACACTACAGGGAGCTGGAAAGGAAGTGGAGCTGCTGGGGCTCAAACAGTGCTCATATGGGATGCTGGCGTTGTGGGCACTGGCTTAGCCTGCTGAGCCACAGTGGCTGGCCCCTCCGTGAACTTTTTGAGGTACCCATGCCTATGTGTGTTTGTGCATGTATGTCCACGTGTGTCACGAGAGAGCAAGGAAATAAGCCAATACGGTGAAGCATTAAGTACTGAGGAGTTCATGCTTTTCTGGCAACTTTTCTGAGAGTTTGAGATTATTCTTAAATATTTTTTCAAAAGCAAAAAACAAAAAGGACAAAAATATGGCCTTAGAAGCCAGAGACGTCATGAACACAGGTGCATGGCGGGGCGTGCACGGAAGCCCCACACGCATCCCCAGGGCCCCCCTCCTGTGTGTTTTGGGTTCAGCCCACGTCAGGGTACCCAGGAAACACACAGGGGCTTCCTGACCTGCAGCACCTGCAGTGCAGGGCCCCGTGCTCCCCCCTCACCAGCACAGCCACCCAGCGTCTGCAGGAGCTGATCTGGCCCCCAGCAGGCAGAAGCTGAATACGTCCTCCGTGGAATTGTTTAGTTTTGTTTCATATCTAGCGATCCCTAGGATATGAGTGGACTTGGAATTTCGTTGTTTACGTGGAATGTAAACACGTCCTTTCCGTGGAATGCAAACTGCTTCTCATCCCTGTGATCTCTGCCACCACGTGTGGACATGCTTTGCTGAAATATTAGGGAGCAGCTGTGTGGAGGGAGGTCGGGAGTATAAACGGTCTCCACCAAGCAAGCCCATCCCATCCCCGGTAAAAGCTCACCAGTGGTCTTTATTGTAGAGAAGTGACAGGCACCTGTCGTGGCCTCTGCGATGCCCGTCATGATTCATAATTACAGATATTTACAATAAAATCTGCCAGGTTGCACATGTCCAGTTTGAAAACAAGCAATACTATACATATAATGGCACATCATGCAGACTGTAGGAACGTCTTGACGGATGTAAACATGCTTCTGTCACTTACGTAGGCAGGAAGGGAAGAGTGTGTGGGTAGCACATTCACAGTGATGCAACTGCCAGGTGATGAGTCAGAAACCGGGCGAAGCTGCACCACAGTGAAGCAGGTGCACCGTGTGGGAGGTCATGTTGGTTTGGGTTTCGGTTTTTTGGCCCTTCTTTTAATTGTCCTGAATTTTCTAAATTGACTGAAACATGTATCACTTTTTCAAATTAAAAAAACTCCCACCAAGCTTCAAATCAGCGTGCATTTCCTACATGCCCTCCACGGGGCTGTGGTTCTCCAGGGAGCCTGGAGGGAGAGACTCTGCAGAGGCCGTTTGAGAGCCGCCTGAAGCCAGCCCTTGGGGGCAACCGTGCAGACGTCACCCCGCACTCTGGGGCTGAGCCCGGTGGCCCACGAGCGCCCCCATGAAGTCCATGTCCCCACCCAAATCCGGGCTCCCCAGATGACCAAGGTGGGGGAGGGGAGGAAGCAAAAGTGCTTCTCTCTGCTCTTGGCGTCTGAGCCGTGGTTCCACGCCGGCTCACGGCTTTGCTGTTGTGTGTTTTGTGTGGCCCCTGCAGATCCGACACGCGTGACGGTGCCCCCATCCAGCATGGATGTCACTGTGGGAGAGAGCATCGTCCTGCCGTGCCAGGTGACGCACGATCACTCGCTGGACATCGTGTTCGCTTGGTCGTTTAATGGACACCTGATAGACTTTGACAAGGACGGCGACCACTTTGAGAGAGTCGGAGGGGTAAGTGTTGAGGGGAGGCTGTGCGCAGGGGGCCAGCAGGAAAGGGATCAGGGCCACTGCTTTATGGTTCTGATCGACTGCCTCTTGGTTAGTTGTTGCTCCTCTGGGCGTAGTAGCTGCGGCCTTGCCTAGTGTGGCCTGCGCTGAGGGCACATTCCTGCCCATGAACCAGGCAGCCGAGGCCCCCCAGGCCCTGCCCTTCCCCCGCGGCTGCTGACGGGCGATCTCAGCTCCAGTCCCACCCCGAGCACCCCAGAGCCTGACTGGGAGTGTGGGTGAGGCACCCTTTCCTTCACGATTCTCAGGTGCACGTTGTGTGCCCGCTGGCTCGGGTAAAAGACCATCACCACAGGCACAGAGCTTGCCTTCTGGATTCTGAAGGTCGGATCAGATTATGGCCTCCAAGTAGTTTGAATCCAACCAATTGAACTCTCAAAAAATGCCCTGGTCTCTGCAGAAATGTCCATTAGCATTGAGCAGGTTCGGTCTGGAACCAGCTTGTGTCTAGCACCACGGTTCTGACCCCCACTCGGGCCATTCCCTGGGTGTTCCCAGCAGAAGCCGGCAGAACGTAAAGCCCCTGCCCACCCTCCGGGCCGCCCTGCTTCCGTGGTGCCGGCCTCTGGCCCCAGCTCACAGAGGCGTGCGGGCGACATCAGGGGCATGTCTTCAACCCAACGGGAGTCCCAGTCCTGGGCATGTTTCTGTCTTTCTCAGAGTTTGAGTCACAGAGCACTCGAACGACTTGGACGACTGTTTTCTGAGTTCTCGTAAGAGTGGTGTCTGCCTGGTCCCGTGTCTGACTCGTGGGGCCCGAGTTCGTTTGTCCCAGCCGGGGATGCCCGGGCTCGTCAGGCAGCCTCTCCTGGACCCCCGGCTGAGAGAGACGGGGAAAGCCCCGTATTAACCCTTCTCTCATGTGGCTCAGCTCAGCAGGGCCGGCTAAGTGGGAGACTTAGCTCACCAGGCACTGAGTCTTAAGTACCTTGAGAATTGGAGGACTGCCTCCCCAGTACCGGTCACAGTGGGAGAGCGCGACCACCCGTAACGGGTGTAGCACTAAAGGAGGGGACACTGATTGTGGTAGCCGGGAAATACAAGTGGGGAAAATTCTTCACAAACAAGGCAGTGTTTACTTTCCCACAAAAACAGATTTCCTGGGAAGGGAAGAGGCTGAAAATATCACCCCCCAGAATGACATGAGCGTCACCCAAGCAGAAGAGAGGCCTGGCCACCCCCGATGGATGTCTGCCAATCAGGCACACATGGCCCTGATGCCGGATGCGTGCCAGGGCGGGGGCACAGGTGGAGCCAGCCTGATGGAGTCGGGGGCACTGAGGATACCTTTGGCAGAGACCTGTGTCCTCGGCCCCACCCTCGCCTGCCTTGCACGTGGGAGGTGCCGATGGCGTGTGCAGAACCAGCACCTGCTAAGCGGGAACTGGGAAGCGAGGAGCAGCCCCACAGCCTGGGCCACCCGTGGGTAGTGGCCGCCGGCACCGTGAACACCAAAGAGCTGGGTCTTAGCGCACATGCGGGGTGGCTGAAGTCCAGCTGTGTCGCTGTCTGCTTCCTGGGTCAGCCTGGTGGGTGACCCCAGGCAGACCCAGCCTGTGCAGCCTCAGGAGGGCTTATTGCCCTGCTGCCCCCCGTGGTCTGTCAGGGACAAGGCAGGCCACCGTGGCCACAGCGCCAGTGCCCGTGTGCTGTCTGCGGTCAGCACCATGCTGGGTCTCGGCTAACGGCCGGGTCGGGGGACGCCCAAGGAAGGAGCAAGTCCTCGTTCTCCTGCTGTGAGATGCCTCCCTCGGCCCTGAGCACGCTCTCTTCCCTGTTTCCCTTTCACTGTAAAAATACAAATCTGGTCAAAATTTGCAGACAACCGCAGCAAGTTCTAAATCAGAACTGTGGCCGTCTGTCCGTGGGCTGCCAGACCGTGGCCCAGGCCGCAGGAGTCTCGTGGGTGTTGAGGCCTTGCTGGACGCGGGAGGAGCTGGGATAGTGCAGGCCGTAGCTGCTGGCCCAGTGGCTCCCTCCTTGCTGCACACCTGCCCCCGTGAGGCCTGTCCTCAAGTCGCGATGATGATGTGTGTGCACAGAGCCTGATCATTGATCGGGAACCTTCTTAGACACGAGCTTTACCTCACAGCAGCACTGAGAGATAGCTCAGCGAATACCCCCCCTTCCCTGAGCAGTGAGGGGTCTTGGTGGGTATACAGAACCTCAGCGAGAAGTCGGGCGTTCTGAACCAAAGGGCTTCCAGGTTGGAAAGGAAGAAAGCGAGAGGGCACAGCTCTTCTGAAGGAGAGCGCCCCGTCTCTGACTCGGCCAGTGGCAGAGTTCAAACTCGCTGCGTGTCTCGGAGGCCTCAGAGGTTCAGGCGCACACGGTCTCTGATTCCCCCAACGTCGAATCAGCTAAGGGCAGACAGGATGAGAGCTGCTGAAGTCACAGAGCGGCAAGCAGCTGCCCACAGTGCGGGTGGGCACCCAGCTCTCCCTCCCCCAGCCCTGCCGCCTCTGTGCTGTGCCCACTGCGGGCAGTCCCGCATCTCCCGCTGTGCTGGGTAGAAAGGAACGCATGGCCGTGCACACGTGATGTGCAGGTGCACCCGAGTGCTGAGCGACAGGTCTGCCCGGATGGCAGAGTTCTCCAGAGCAGGGCCCGAGTGGACAGTGTTGAGATTCAGGTTCTGGCTCTGCCCTCTGCTGGCTGAATGGCTGCCAGCGCTCCCTGGCCTCGTCTCTAAGGTGTGAATACTAAGAAAGCTGCTTTGCGGGACCTGTGAGTATTTAGTGAGTTTGTTCAGGATCGCGAAACATGTAGACACTGTCGGTCAACACCTTGAGGCACGGCCCAGCGTTTCTGTCACCGGGAGCAGCGGCAGCAGCAGTGGGGGGGGGGGGGGGGGCGTCAGCACTGCTCTGTAGTTTGGAACAGAAAGACCAGGGAGGGCAGCGCTGCCTGAGTTGCCATCCGTGGTGGGTTCAGAAGGAAGAGCAGCTGCCCCAGCCCCGGCCCGGGCCCCCGCGTGGCCTCAAGCGGCCGTTCTCCAAGGCTGTGATGCAGGCCCCCAGATGGCAGGGTGTCCTGTTAAATCGCCACCACACAGGTCTCTCCTCCTGGTCACAAAAGCTCCACGCTGGTGAGCAGTGTGGAAACGCTTCTGGGGCACAGAGGCGGCCATGCCAGGGTTGTAATTAGTCCCATTCATCTGCTAATCAAACATGCATTTGGTGTTTGCAAAACAGATTAGCACCGGTCCACACCAGGTGATGCAGGATTCCCCTGGAGAGTCTGGTGCTCCTGATCTTTGAATTCAAACCTGGGAGCAGGTGGGATGCGGCTGTCAGGCAGGGTTGGTGTGGATGCAGATCCGACACCGGGGGCTTGCGCCCGGAAAGCGTGGAGCTCCCAAGTAGAGTGGAGGTTCCAGCTCGGGACGGGGCTGGGGACCCGGCACCTATGTGCTTCCGAGCAGACCGGCCGGTCAGCCAGGGGCCTGTGGAAGCGGTGCTCTGGAGGCCAGGTGTCCTTACCGCCCACGCAGGCCGGAGCGCATCGCTGCTGTCTGCGTCAGCCCAAGCTGAGTGCGTCAGCCGCCGCGTCCGCCATGTGACAGTCACGTTTAGCGCTCATCAGAAAGTCATTGCAGCCCTCTGCTCCCCATCAGCAGGACTCGGCCGGGGATCTGATGATCCGGAACATTCAGCTGACGCACGCCGGGAGGTACGTCTGCATGGTCCAGACGAGCGTGGACAGGCTCTCGGTGACCGCCGACCTCGTCGTGAGAGGTACCGCGTTTTGCTTTGTCGCTAAAGCCTCATGGGTCGTCTACTCTGGCGCCGAGCCCTCTACACCTCAGCAGTTTGGGATCAGGAGGAGAGGTGGGCAGTGTTCCCTGGGGATGTCCAGTTACCTCCCGCCAGCAGTGAGCCCTGCGGGTCCCCAGCGAGGGCTTCTGCAGTTGACAGGAGTTCTAGAACTCTCCATGAAGAAAGCATGGCGCCGTCTCGTGTTTCATCCCAGCCAGGCCAGGCTGACCGATAGGCCCCCCCGTAGGACCGTGGCTTAAGATCAAGGCCCTCAGGGTCCTGGCTCCTGCAGCTGGAGGGCTGTCCCCTGCCTGTGGAACAGCGTTGGACGCAAACACCTCTGGGTTGCCCGGGAGGGAGCTGCAGTCACAGGCGACATTTGTGAGCCCTTCCTGCACCCCCGGACCCCTCTGATCACCATGACTGAGCCACGCCCCCCGAGTCCCTCCCAGGCCTCACCAAGCTGTCCATGGACTCCTGGGAGGCATTTTTAATTGCAGATTTAAGGCTTAGTGAGCCCATGCGTGCACCAGAATGAAATCTGTGTGAGGCCACTGCAGGGAGCTGGAAGCGTCTGTGGTCAGTGTCAGGTGCCCTGGGCCAGGGCTGAGCCCCAGAGGACCTGGAGGTGCAGGGAATGGAAACCCCAGACACCGGAAGGGAGGCAGCTGAGCTCGCGTGCCCAGGAGGCAGGTGTGACCAGGGGCACAAAGTGGGCTGCTCCGTCCTGGGGACACAGGCCTGGGAGGTGTGTGGGGCTGGCACCATCACAGAGGCCAGAGCCAATGACACTTGCACGCTGGGTGCCTGTGTCCTCCCCCCAGGATAAGATCCTTCGCTCACAGTACAGGTAGAGCTGTGCTAAGACTGCCTCAGGAAAACGTACCGGTTTCCCAGCTAAGACGCACCAGAGCCGGTCTGCTCTCCCCGTGGGAACAAAGGAACTTTGTTCTGAAAATTTATCCCCTATTTAATTAGGATAATGTTCAGATCATCAGTTTAAACACCAATAAATTAGTCTAATAAATATTTAAATCAGTAATAGTTGAAGTTCTTAAATGATATTGTATACTTCATTTCACAGAAAATAGAGTTGAATACCAAGAGGAATTCGCAAGCGCCGAATAAAAGGAAATGTAGTCTAATCAGTTAATAAGGCCAATAAATTAATCCGAGTGTAAGAGCGCGAGCGCGCGTTCCGTCTTGCGGGCTCTGCCCTGCGGATTTTCTGCAGGCTGCAGAGAAGTCAGCAATGACTGTCATGCTCTGTGGAGATTCGTGTTTCGGACCAGGGCAGCTTCGAGGGCTGGCTCCAGCCCGGCGACGCTCATGCCTGAGCCACGAGCAGACCAGGGCCAGACCTGGGTCCCCTCTGCAGCCATCGGCTGTTCATTGTGTTGTTCAGAGGACAAACATTTGCACATTTTGAAGGAGGCACCCAGAGTCCCTAAAACCAAGTGGGTGACCATCCTGTGAGGTCACAGCGGCACAGCAGGCAGGGGCCGGGACAGAGACCAGCAAAGCTGACTGTCCAGGGGCCAGAGCCAGGCCACCTGCCCTCCCGCCCTGCAGTGGGGCCAGCACAGGCTCAGGTTCTTCTGCCACGTGTTCTCTGGGCCTTTGAGGAGGGAACGCTTTTCTGTTTGTGCGCTGGGTTTTAAAGGGCCCACGGCGCAGCCACAGCGGAAGGAGATGCTGGGGTGAGAAGCTGCTGAGAACAGGGAGCGTGTCGGCTCTGGACGTCTCCGGTTAACAAGACCCCCAAAGAGCAGAGGATCTCTCAGCCCTGCCAGGTGGCATCCAGGCGGCAGGCGAAGATGGCCCCATGGGAAAGGAGTCAGCTCCACACCCAGGAGATGCGTTTAGTCTCCCCTGTGGGTCTGTAACGCGATTGTTAGGGAAGGGAGGAGAATGTAGGGTCACGCACGGAGGACGTAGCGACTCAGAGCCAAGCCTGCGTCAGCGACGTGGCCGTTCACCTTCCGCAGCTCCGCACAAGCTGGCCCAAGGGAACTAGGGCAGCACACTGGTGGCTGTGCCGGGGGTCCGCAAACACCCCCAGGAGTCCCCCCGATGCCTGTCTAGTGGACGTGGGTTTGTCCCATGTCCCTGGTACCACCTCCTCTCCTGAGGCACTGAGGTGTGCCTGTGAGCCGGGTGTCTCCTGTTGGACAGTAGCTCTGTCTCTGTTCTGGGCCGCTCTGTCTCTTTCTGGCCCACAGGCCTCCATGTGCACCTGTGCGGATGCAGCCAGCACCAGTTCTAAGCAGCACAGAGAGAGGGTGGTGTGGGCGGTGCAGGCTGCGTGCAGGCAGGGGCTGCCTCCTTACCTACATCCAAATCCCTGCCCTCCGTGGTGGAAGCGCCCGTTCCCACCTGTCAGACTGTCCCCATGGCGACTGTATCCCCGGTGACAGGGCCCGCCCTGGGTGGGAATCACGGATACTGGGGGCGGGGCAGGGACCGGCTCCGGGTGCCACCATGCCCTCGGCTTCAGCACGAGCGTTCTTTGGCCGTTCCTTGCTGTCCTGTGGGTCCCTCCTGCTAGCCCAGGACGGAAGGGCCACGCAGAGTCCAGCACCCAGCCCGTGTGTGTTCAGAGCAGGCCTGAGAAGCCATGAGCCCGGGTTGGGGGGACAGTGGTGCGTGGGCCAGCGCCCCGTTCGAGGACGCAGCCCTGAGGGCCTCGCTCTCCCCAGGCCCCCCAGGCCCCCCCGAGGCCGTGACCATCGACGAAATCACAGACAGCACCGCTCAGCTCTCCTGGAGGCCCGGGCCCGACAACCACAGCCCCGTCACCATGTACATCATTCAAGCCCGGACGCCGTTCTCCGTGGGCTGGCAGGCTGTCAGCACAGGTACCGGACGGGGCCGGCTCTCGCAGTCCTCAGCCCAAGGGGAGGGGCGCCGTGTGGACCCCGGGTCCTCCCTGCAGAGACACGGCCGAGTCCGGAGCTCGGCCACCGCTCTGTCGCTGAGTTCGTGTTTTCTCTGTGCCGACCCGAAGCCGTGTCCTCGCTTCCCTCTGCAACAGTACCTGGGCAAGGACGCACCTGCTGTGCTGCGTCTGGCTTTCTCTGTACACACATGGGAAAATGCACTCGGTACCCAAACAGAACGATCCGTGTGCGTGTCACCTGTGCGTCCGTCATGCCCGGTGCTCCCAGGTCACAGACGTGGGGGGTTTGTGTCCTGCCCTCGTGAAGCCAGGACGTGGCTGCTGCCGTGAGCCCCTGCCCCCTGCACTTCTCCTGCAGCGTCGGTGTGGGCGCGAGGAGACACAGGACTTGTTTCCAGACCTCACAGTTGCAGAGGGTTTTCCTTAGAGCGTCCCTGTCAGCACAGCCCCCCCCCCCATTCCCACCACATTTCCCACTTGCAGGGAAGTCCCACGGTCCCTCCTCTTAGGGTCTGAGCTCTCAGTACCGTCTCACCCCGGGCGCTCCCTCCTGATTGGCTCGTCGGTCGACGCGGATTCCCTGCGCGGGAAGATTGGCAGAGGCAGTTCCTGCAGGCAGGGTCCGGGTGGGCGGCTGTGGCCTCGGAGGAGGGATAGCCGCAGTGCTGTGCCCAGTTTTTAGTTCCATTCATTCACTTGAAAGGCAGAGTTAGAAAAAGAGAGAGAAAGAGTGAGATCTTCCATCGTCTGGTTCACTCCCCAAATGGCCGCAGCAGCCAGGGCTGGGCTGATCTGGAGCCAGGAGCCAGGAGCCTCCTCTGGGTCTCCCACGTGGCTGCAGCCCTTGACCATCTTCCTGCTTTCCCAGGTGCACTAGCAGGGAGTGGATGGGAACCGGAGCAGCCAGGACTCGAACCAGCGCCCGTATGGGATGCTGGTGCTGCCGGCGGCCTTACCTGCTGCACCACGGCGCCGGCCCCGGATGCGCCCAGTTTTACACACGTCACAGGGGTCGTGCTGATTTTAACAACACCCGTTGTTTTCCCATGGGAGCTTTTGCCCCTCAGAAATGGGTCAATGTGTCCTGCTGCAGTCACCGGTGTTCGGCTGAGTCATGGGTTTGCTTTTAACCAGAGATGAGAACAGTGGGGACGCTGGGAGGAGAAGGTCGGGCAGCTTTGCACCCTGGGGCCTTTGTGTCTTTTATGATGTCCCCTGCTGGCCTCTGACTGGCACTTACTGGTTTAGCATCCGTCTGGGATTCCCGGCGGTATGTGCACAGCGCAGTGAGACGCCCCGGGACCCTGAAGGCGAGGTGGATCGTGATGGTGCAGGGTGTCCCCTCTGCCTCGCACGTCTGCGCGTCCTGTCCTAGAACCTGGAAACACCCCTTCCCGCTCTGATCCCTTGCAGTCCCCGAGCTCATCGACGGGAAAACCTTCACAGCGACTGTGGTGGGCTTGAGCCCCTGGGTGGAGTACGAGTTCCGCACAGTTGCAGCCAATGTGATCGGGATCGGCGAGCCCAGCCGGCCCTCGGAGAAACGGCGGACGGAGGAGGCCCGTGAGTAGCTGGGCACAGCTGCGCTCGGGCAGCGCAGGCCCCCGGGCAGCGCAGGCCCCCGGGAGCGATGCTGACCCCGCACTCCCTAGAAACCAGGTCCTGGGAAACCCGGTGATCAGGCGGTGGGGTCAGGAGTCAGGTTCCCCTCAGTGGTGCACTCGCCCAGAGGCACCGTGCTCTCCACTCCCCAAAGCCGACTCCTTCCTCACCAACCCATCGGTCTCCAGAGCTCTCCAAACAGGGCTGTCGTCTTGAATACACATCCTCATCTCAAATGACAGAAATCACTCATGACAGAGACCTTGGCTCGGTCGCCTCTGAGGTCGCCAGCCACCCCCGGGAGCTGAGACCCAGAGCGTCCAGGGCCAGCCAGCCATGCCACACGGCCCTGAGCAGGGCGTGAGCGACTCTGGGAGAAGGAACCCACACCCACGGGAGCTGCCTGTCCTCTCACGCGTGGCAGGAGGCGGCGTATGGGCTGCACAGAGGCCCGGCTGTGGGGATACCAGGCGCCTGAGAGTCTTCAACTCTCAGAAAAAACCATTGGCATCTCCGTCATTGGCTTTAACCACGGGACAAACCCGCTTACCGGCTGCCGCCTCTGGCCCCGTGGCCCCAGAGCTGGTCCTGTGCCTTCTTCCCCTGTCCCAGTCTAATCTCTCAGAGATTCTCGGTCAGCCTGATATCCCCCCCTACATACCTGAGAGGTGAACCTGTGCCCAGTGCCCCTTCAACACCTGGCTCACGGCCACTCCTGCGTGCCCACACCTGTCCGTTCTGCGTGTACCACACACGCTGATAAACACCGGAGCACCAGCTGCTCCGTCCCCCCGGGTCCGGGCCCCCTGGCCTCCAGGCAAGGAGCTGATGGCCAGCAGCGGTTGTGTCCGCTTGTTGAACGGGAAACAGGCGATCTGCCTCCAGCTCCTGTGCCTCCCTCCTCCCAGCTTGTGCCCTGGGCCCGTGGCTCAGTTCCTGAGCTCAGAGGACAGAAGTGTGCACGCCTGAGTTCTGTCAGCAGGGAGTCACGGCACCCAGTGACGTCCTGGGCCCTCCTGTGGCCATGCCACCTCTCCTGACTTGTCCTTGTCTCTGCAGTGCCGGAGGTCACCCCAGCCAACGTCAGCGGTGGTGGAGGCAGCAAATCTGAGCTGGTTATAACCTGGGAGGTAACTGCATGGGGACAGCAGGCACTGCAGGCCCCATCTTCACGCTAGACGCGGCTGGACGCATCCCCCTGGTTTGTGACAGCCGAGGCCCGCGTGAGCGCCCACCCTCCCTCTTCCGTAGCTGGTGGCTGCTCCACTCTCCAGTCGGGAAGTGGCGCTTGTCTGACAGATCCAGGCTGGCGTGGCCTCCTGAGCTGCCCTGTGGCCACAGGATTTGAAGCCCTGGTGGCTGCGGCACCTGGGCCAGCATTCGGCTCTGAGCTGGAGCCGTCCATCGACAACTCGGAGGTCACTTAGTCCCCCGTTCACGTCAGTCGTCTTGGCGAGGGGAGGTGCAGCTTAATGAAAGGCCCCTTCCTGGTTTTGGAAGACTCTAGACAGCAGCCCCAGAAGCCAAAACCTTCAAAGTTCCCTGAGCCCCACGGTGAGAGAGGAAGGCCTGGCTCGTGCCAAGGTGGTCCTCGTTCTCCCCCCTAGAGCCTGCGCCTGGCACTGGAGCGAGGTCAGCATGATGCTGCTGTCCGCGTCGGCACACACCAAGCAGTCTCCCACACCCGGCTGCCAGGGGCAGGCTCCCCTGCACATGTCCATCTGGGCGGTCCAACCACCGCTGGGCCAGCACCTCAGGGGCACGCACGCAGAACAAAACCAGAGGGAGGCAGGTGGGGAGGCGTGGGCACGGGGTGCAGGCGGAGGCAGCCACAGCCTTTGGTCCCCCCCTCCTGCCCAGACGGTGCCCGAGGAGCTGCAGAACGGCAGAGGCTTCGGCTACGTGGTGGCCTTCCGGCCTTACGGCAAGATGATCTGGATGCTGACGGTGCTGGCGTCCGCCGACGCCTGCAGATATGTGTTCCGGAACGAGAGCGTGCGCCCCTTCTCTCCCTTCGAGGTGAAAGTGGGTGTCTTCAACAATAAGGGGGAGGGCCCCTTCAGCCCCGCCACCGTGGTGTATTCCGCGGATGAAGGTAAGACACCCCCCACCCCCACCGCAGAATGTAGGAACCGGGCTGGGGCTCAGGTGCGGCGCTGGGGGTCATGGGATCGTGCTGACCCCAGTCAGTCAGAGCCGTGCCCTGAGGGGGAAGAGTGGGCTGTGGAGCCCCAGCGTCCTTATCCAGCCCGCTCCCTAGATAAGAGAGCTGCCCCGGCATGCAGGGTCCCCAGAGCTTCGTAGGACCCACACTGCAGGGAGCAGAGCTCCCCCTGCTGGCGTGATGTCATCATTGCTCCCAAGAATAATTTGAGGGCAGGTCTTTGGCCTGCTGGGGACACTGGCATCCCATGTCCAGGGCCTGTGTTTGAGTCCAGCTCTGCCTCCAGTTCCAGCTTCCTCTCACGTGCACCTGGGAGGCAGCGGGTGACGGCTCACGGACCTGAGTCCCTGCCTCCCACGTGGGAGACGCACTGAGTTCCTGGCTCCCAGCTTTGTCCTGTTGCAGGCATCTAGGGAGTCAGTCAGCAGATCGGAGGTCTCTGTCTCCTCTGTCTCCCTCTGCCTCTGAAGTTATATGTGTACGAGTGTGCATGTATCCGTACTATAGATTGTCCATTATTTATAACACGTATTAGATGTCCGTTCACTTGTATATATATGAAACCCTCACTTCCCCTTACCACCTGGACTTGCATCACGTCACACCGTAAACCTGCACCAGGCAGCAAGGGGCGTAGGTCCGGAAGCCTGGGGATGGCGTTGGTGGCCTCCTGCAGTGCCGCAGGGTGGAGGGCTGGCTCTCAGCCCCGCTGCGTCTGTGCTGGCCGGGCTCCGGGACAGCACCTTGCTCAGTCTCCGATTGCTGGGCCTGGGCTTTGCTGCTCTCGAGACAATATTCAGAGTGAGGCTGGGTGAAAGCAGCCGAGTTATTGAGGTGGAGTCAGTGAGGATGCAGGAAATTCTCCCGGAAGTGAAAAATCACCCCTGAGACCCGAGATGGGGGAGCCTGGCAGGACCCGGCCCCGCCCCTCCACCCACCACGCTTGCCTGCGGCCTGCATGCTCCAGCCACGTCCTCAGGCCCGCACGTGTGCCGTGCACCACGCTTGCTCATCCCGTGCTGTCCCTGTGAGCGCGCACACACACACCCTTAACGCCTCCCCCAGCCACCCACCGCAGCCTCCCTGCCCTTCCTGGGCCTGCGGGCTGAGCCATTGCTCCTCCCACCCCAGCTGTCACACTGCTCTGCTGTGACCCCACCATGCTGCACTGCAGACCTTGAACCTGAGCTGTGGGGTCCTCAGGGCGCGTCCTGGGTGGACCATGTGTTTTCTCCTCCGTGTTGCCCTTGTGCTGCGTGATTCTGAGCCCTGAGATGACCTCTGACCCCAGCAGCACACGTGGAGCGCTGCACTGTCGCGGAGAGCCACAGCCGTAGGGGATGGGGCTGTTGTCCAGCGTTCCTGCTGTGCCGTGTGCGTCCCTGGAGGAGGGCCCCAGTCCCCCGTAAATGACAAGAGATGAACTTTGTGAAATATGCAGTAGTAACACCAATCTGGAGTTCTTAGGAAAAAATATTTATCAACTTAAACACAAGATCTCATGAATGTCATTGGTTAAGATACGGCTAAGCTGGGTTTTTCTTTTAGAAAGATGTTGAAAGGAAGATTCAGGGTACGAATGGGTCTCAGCTCCGGCAGAGATCTGGCCACATCTCACATTTGGGAAGTTCTGGGTCCCCGTCTCGTTCGCCAGTGAGCATGTTTCGGCCCAGGCAATCTAAATCACTCATCTGCCATCTCTGACGTTGGCCCCGCCCTCCTGCCACTGCCCACAGGGGCTTTGGACCCACGACTGACCCCTGCCTCCGCCTGTCTCCTGCCAGGCCCACAGGCCCCAACTGCCCTGCCACTCTCCCTCCCAGTCCCCTCGTTTCGGGGGAGCTCGGTACTGGCATGTGCCTGGGGCCTGCTCACCACCTCTGCCAGGCTGCTGCGGGGGCTCCCTGGGGAGGGGCAGCCAGGCCCACACAGCTGCTGAGACAGGCTCTGGGTGCCCCTGGGGAGGGGGACAGGGTCTGCCTCTCCTCTCACATTGATGACGCATGCCAGCTAAGAACATCTGTGTTGAGGGAATTACTGGCAGGAAAACTGGGTGCTACGTCTGAGTGGCCCTGGTTGCTTCCCCCCACCCCCAAGGTGAAGGCCTGGACAGGTGCTCCCCCTGCACCCCAGCTGCTCATCCCTGCTGCTCTGCACACGCTGGTGTGGCCCCCAGTCACGGAGGGTGGCGCTGTGAGCGTGGGTCCTGTGCACCTCCTAATGCCCGTGTCTAAAGCCCCGGTGCAGCTGGTGCCGCACTGACCCCTCCGTGTCCTCCTGCAGAGCCCACCAAGCCGCCAGCCAGCATCTTTGCCAGGAGCCTCTCAGCCACAGACATCGAAGTCTTCTGGGCCTCTCCCCTGGAGAAGAGCCGAGGGCGGATACAAGGTTATGAGGTCGGCAGGAGATGAGGGTCTGGGAGTGGGGACGCGCCCGTACCCCGGGGAGGCCGCCAGACACCTGTGGTCCATGTGGGAGAGGAGGGGTCTAATTTAATCCAGGTCCTTGCCTTAGGCTTGAAAGCATTTGAAGCACAGTGCATAAAATGCTGAAGTTTAGTTAAAAGGTGCAAAAGCAAACACACACACACACACACACACACACACTCACGTGGGCGTAGTTAGGAGTGGACCAGAGAGAGAAGGGGGTGGGAAGCGACGTAGAGGGAGGGCCACACTGTCAGCGCCTTCTCTCGTCCTTATCTCAAGGGCAGAGGGCGAGCACCTCCCAGCACCTTTGTTTAGGGGGTAGCGTGGTCCCCAGAGCCCCGGGAAGTTTGTGACTCCTCCATGACCCTCCACCTGGAGCCTAATCCATGGAGACCCCCAGGGCCGGAGGAACACAGAGCATTCCGGGAAGCGGTGTTCTGACGGACAGATGGGCTGGCACTCCATGGCGCAGGACCATGTGGTCTGTGCACCCCAGCTCAGCTACCTTGGCCATGTCGTCACGGGGGAGACGCCCCACCTCTCACCTGGAGGTGCCCATTTCAGTGCACGTGGACGCTGAGCGGTCAGCTCTGAGAGGACCCCTTTTCCGCGCCACGCCCTCCGGGGCTTTTTCAGACTATTCTCCGGTCCCGGAATTCAGGAGCTGGTCGGCAGAACGAGCTTAGGTCAGAAATGTCCGCCATCAGGCTCCCTCGTGCTCGAAACAAAGGGTAGAAAGGCAAGAAAGAGATAACTAAGGGCAGGTGGGCCATTTGACATCCCACTAGGAAGACCAAAGGGGCCCCGGTTACCGCAGAGGGTTGCTGGGAGCAGGTCACGCCCTCTGTTCTGGGAAGTCTGCTCTTCCATAGCTCCAGCGTAGGAATCCGCGTGGCGCGTCCCCGTGACGTGGGAAACATCCCCACGGCTGTGACTTCCAAGCCGTCTGCTTTTCTCAGGTGAAATACTGGAGACACGAAGACAAGGAAGAAAATGCTAGGAAGATAAGAACCGTCGGAAACCGGACGTCTACAACTATCACCAACCTACAAGGCAGCGCGCTGTATCACCTGGCCGTCAAGGCCTACAACTCCGCGGGGACAGGGCCCTCCAGCGCCACCGTCAACGTCACCACCAGGAAGCCGCGTAAGGGCAAACTTGCTGGCAACAGGAGTCCCCAGACACATCCCAAGTTCATTGCCTCCCCACCTCCCAGTGGTCATTTGCATACTAATTGGCATCATCAGGAGGATTCAGACTTGCCCTAGCATTTTAACTGAACCTGTGCAAGCGCAGTGCTCCGGAGGACAGAAAGATAAATGTTTCCCTCCTTGCGGGAAGAGCTGCCTCTCACCTAAGCGGTCGGCGGCCTGCTGAATCCTTCTCCATTTGCAGCGCGGATTTCAGTGACCTTGAAGACACAGATTAGTGCAGTCGCCCAGTAAATTGCCTGCACTCTCGATTTCTAGGCAGGAGTCCGTGGAGATTTAATAATGTGTGACTTGGTGTTATCTTCATTTCTTCTTCCCATAGCGCCGAGCCAGCCCCCCGGAAACATCATCTGGAATTCATCGGACTCGAAAATCATCCTGAACTGGGATCAGGTGAAGGCTCTGGAGAACGAGTCCGAAGTGAAAGGGTACAAAGTACGTAATTTCTCCTTGTGCAGGCACCAACCATGACCCTGGGCAGGCCCTGCCCCGCCCCCGGGCTCCCCGTCCTGCCTCCCCCACCCCCGGGCTCCCAGTCCTGCCTCCCCCACCCCTGGGCTCCCCGTCCAGCCTCCCCCACCCCTGGGCTCCCCGTCCAGCCTCCCCCACCCCTGGCTCCCCAGTCCAGCCTCCCCCACCCCTGGCTCCCCGTCCAGCCTCCCCCGCCCCTGGGCTCCCCGTCCAGCCTCCCCCACCTCCGGGCTCCCCGTCCAGCCTCCCCCACCCCTGGGCTCCCCGTCCAGCCTCCCCCACCCCTGGGCTCCCCATCCAGCCTCCCCCACCCCTGGCTCCCCATCCAGCCTCCCCCACCCCCGGGCTCCCCGTCCAGCCTCCCCCACCCCCGGGCTCCCCGTCCAGCCTTCCCTACCCCCGGGCTCCCCGTCCAGCCTTCCCCACCCCGGGCTCCCCGTCCAGCCTCCCCCACCCCGGGCTCCCCGTCCAGCCTCCCCCACCCCGGGCTCCCTGTCCAGCCTTCCCCACCCCCGGGCTCCCCGTCCAGCCTTCCCCACCCCTGGGCTCCCCGTCCAGCGTTCCCCACCCCCGGGCTCCCAGTCCAGCCTCCCCCACCCCGGGCTCCCAGTCCAGCCTCCCCCACCCCGGGCTCCCCGTCCAGCCTTCCCCACCCCCGGGCTCCCCGTCCAGCCTTCCCCACCCCCAGGCTCCCCGTCCAGCGTTCCCCACCCCCGGGCTCCCAGTCCAGCCTCCCCCACCCCTGGGCTCCCTGTCCAGCCCAGGAGTCTCTGCTCCAGGGGGCCAGGTGTCAGCCATCCCCTGAACTTCAGGTTCAAGGCCCTGTGGCCGTGAGCACTCAACACTGCGGAATTGCTCCTTTGGCTCTTCCACTGCCGGCTTTGCTGGGTGCTTGCCTCCGTCCTGTTAACAGCAGCTCCCCGGTATCTATAATGCTCCTGAAATTCTGCTGTGAGGCAGAGTTATGCTGAGGCGTGGAAAAGAGAGTTTTTCAGAAAATGAAATGTTGGCCTGTCCTTAAAGAGCAAGTGTGGATGAAGCCAGCGGCTGCCGTTGGAAATATCTCAGCTGGGTCTGAGCCACCTGCTGTCACCTCACCGCCGCCCCAGCACCAGTCATGTGTCCCGGTGGTGCGGTCTGGAGCGGGCCAGGATGGGCAGGGCCGTGTCTTCACACCCCAGCTCCTCAGCTGGCCCGGCTGGGGTCCCTGCCCATGATCCCGCCCCATGGGGGTGACTCGGCCCCGCACAGTGTGGGGGTCTTCTGACGTGGACTGCTGGCTTCCACCGGGGAAGAAGCCGCCAGACCAGACACAAGCTAAGGCCGCCAGTGGCCACGGTGCGGGCAGCTTGGTTCCCAGTGAAGGGACAGACAGCTCCTGCGTGGTGTAAGGAGTGGTGTGGGGGCTGGGGGAGGGCTTGAGGAGGCCTTGGGTAGAGCAGAGGGTACATGGAGGAGCGGAAAGAGGCTCAGCAAGCCCACACAGTGGGGTCACCGCCCCAGACGCCCTGGAGAGATGGTCAGTGCCCAGACAGTGCCTTTGTGACCAGGTGACCTCGGCACGGCGCCAGTCTGAGTGGCAGCTTCAAGTAGAGGGGAGGGCTCCCACCCTGGGGAGTCGCTGCACACAGCGCCCCCGACTGGCAGGCTCAGCTCCAGGGCACCGTGCCCCCTGTGCGCTCCTGGACGCCGTGAGGGAGGAGCGCCCTGGGCTGTGTGGACAACGCTGGAGCCCCGGTGGTCCTGTCCTGATCCTGCGGAAGACAGCCATCGTTCCTGCAGATTTCCCAAGTCTCCGTGATAAAGTGCCCCATCGTTTTCACCAGGAAAGAAGATCAGAAAACCAGGCCTGTGATTCTGAATTATTTTTCAAGGTGCGGGCAGGCTTGGAAGTCAGATGTGCAGGGGTCTTTCACCCCACCCCCCACCCCAAACAAGAGCAAGGAAGGGGCCGTGAGAACACGCCTCTCCCAGCAGGAGCTGCAGACACAGCTGGCTGGACGCTGGGGCCACCCAGTGGCCATGTGCTGCTGCCAGGACGCACCTGCTGCTGCTCACTTGCGCCCCCGTGTGGTCAGAGTGCCACACAGGGCCCGGTGCTTCCAGAGACAGTGGAAAAACGCAATATTAAGTAAAACCTTCCAGTACTGAAACGTTGGCAACTCATCCATCCTGTTTTGCTTTGCAAACAAGCCTTGCACACTGAATGTGTCCTCTGAGCTACTACTGAGAGGAGCGGAGATGGGGTGTTGTCGGCACGGTCAGAGAACTTGGGGTGCCCGGACAGACACAGAGGAGGGCGGAGCTGGAACTGCATATTTGCATGGCAGAGGGGTGAGCCCCGGACATTGACAGAGATGCTGGAGACCCCCGCCGTCATTCCTCGCCCCGCTGACCGCCTGTCGGGCCCCCCGTGAGCGCACCCCACGGTCCAGCACCGCACACAGGCAGGAGCCATGTCTGGTCCCTTGCGGGCTGTGTGACCTCAGTGGATCACCAGGACGCTGTGCAGCTGCGCTTGGCCTGTCTGTGAAAGGACCCCCACTTGTCTCTGGGCCCCCGTGCCTCTGTTCCTCCCCCAGCCCCGCTCATCTCGGGATTGAGTTTAGACTTCCCTGGTGGCCCCAGCGCCCTGCACTGACTGGATTGTTCACGTTTCTGCCGTCTTGCTGGGACACTGAAGTTGGCTGTGACTGTGGATGCCCTGAGCTGTCACCGTACGGGCATTTTCCGGCCAAGGATAATTCACCGCGGCTGGGTTAGAATGGGGCTCTCCTCTCTGCCTCAGTGTGGATCAGGGACTGTGGTCTGCTGTTTTATCTCTGACAAAAGGAGCCAGGGTTTGGTGCATTGGAAGTGACTGCAGAGTGCAGGAGTGAGGGTGGACGCTGGCAGCCTTGGACTGTGACTCGGCTCCCACTGCCGACGCCCACGGCCTGTGCGTGCAACAGAAGAAAGCGGCACGATGGCTCTCTCCACACCAGGCAAGGGTGTGCTCTCCCAGCTGTCCGTTATCCCCTGCGAGAGCAGGGCACAGAAGCTGTGGAAACACAGGTGTCTGTCCCCAGCAAACGCGTGTGTTCCACAGGAGAACTGTTAACTGGATTTCAGGTGCATGGCCAAGCTCGTGCTGAAGTGAGATTGACCGGCAGGAGCCGGCAGTAGTATTCAAGGTAGCCAGGCAAAGGGGTAGCTTGACTAGAGCACCTCATCAGACCCTCACTCCCCAGAGCTGAAAATGGAAACCCACCCCTCAGAGGGAGCAGGAGAGCCCTCGGCGTCCCCAGGCAGCAGTCAGTGTGCAAGCCGGAGTTCGCTTCGGTGAGCTGGGTCCCAGTGGTACGGGCATTACTGTAGGACACACGATGGAACCATTACTATCTAGAGACTGCCGCTGTGTGCACCTGCTGGCCCTCAGAAGCTCACACACGCTTGTCCTGGTAACGTTTGCCTGAAGGCCACTCGCACGTTCGTCAGCTGGTCCCTTAGCCAACGTGGAGCAGCACAGAATCAAGCCAACCAAGACACGGGCCCATGGGACCGCCCAGAGAAGATCTGTGGGGCGTGGCACAGGATTGGAGGCAGCTACTTCTGTTTGTGTAGGAAGAGAATGAAACTTTCAGGCCAATCTGGAGAGGGAGCTGGGAGCCACTTCCAGCCTGCGCAGCAAACCACTGGGTGTGATCTCTCTGAACCATGGGTTTAGCCATGTTTTCCAAATACGGCTCTGTGTGCCGGTTCTTGCATCTCCCCAATCAGCCCACCAGAATGGGCAGTCCCAGGCCGGTGACTGTTTTCAGGAGAACTCCATGGCCGCCTCATCAAATGACCGCAGCACAGCCCAGGCCCAGGGCCCACGACGGAAAACCAGGAACCCCCTGTTGGGCTGCCCCGAGCAATGGCAGGAGGTCTTTCCCTGGGCGGAGATGCCCCCTCTGGAAGAGCCGTGCTGCGGGCCCCCTCGGGTCTGCTGTCTGCTCCCAGCCTTGGTGCACGTGTGTCCATGGGGTGGGCTCTCACACTCCCCCCTGAGCCAGCCTCTCACCTGATGCAGTCCACACAGGAATAGCAGTGCCCCCACCTCACAGGCGAAGGAGATGAGGCTTGGAGTGAAGTCAGCAGCCCAGGGTCACAGCCTGGCGCAGTCTGTCCTGGCGCCTGGGCCCCGGAGTGAGCGACCCTGTGAGTCCTTGAGGAGGCCTCCTTCATGTCTCTCCAGGTGCACCTGCTGAGTCTGCGAGATGGTCACCCCCACCCCACGACTCCCTCAGTAGCCCTAAAAGTACGGGGCAGCCAGACCCCCGTTCCTCCGGCATCCAGGGCTAAACAAGCAGCCGCCGCCGGCCACGGGCAGCAGGTGGCACCCGGCTCTGTCTCTGCAGGTCCTGTACCGGTGGAGCAGGCAGAGCAGCACGTCCGTCATTGAGACGAATAAGACGTCGGTGGAGCTCGCTCTGCCATTCGATGAGGATTACATCATAGAGATCAGGCCCTTCAGCGAGGGGGGCGACGGCAGCAGCAGCGAGCAGATCCGAATTCCAAAGATCTCAAGTAAGGCTGCCCTCCCCGCCCCCACCCCGGCTGCGTCCTGCAGGCTTCCACAGGAGCCTGGGCCTGGGGACATGCGCCCTGCCGGGGAAGGCGACTGACTGAGTCAGTCGCCGATCAGAAATGAGACCGAAGCAGCGCCACGTCTGTCGTGCAGGGTGTCCAGGTGGCACTGTCGTAGCCGCAGGTCCAGCAGAGGCAGGGGCCCGGCGCAGCCAGGAGGAGCCAGCACGCCTGGGCAGTTCGTTCCAGGGGAGTGGACACTTTGTTGAACTTGGCACTGCTCTAATGGGCGTGTGTAACATGTGCAGTGGCTGTCTGGTCAAGGCCTCTGCATTTTCGAGTCCTGTTGAATTATGGGTGAGAATATATTTTGTAGCAAAGGCTTACGGTTCAGTTTTGCAAATACCCCAGCCACATACTGTGTCTCTGTTGCTGTGTGGTTCCAGGACAGGCAGGTCCGGCGGTGGTAGGTGAGTGGCGGGTGAGCCCGAGCGGGCGGCTTGTTGGGCTCCAGCTGCCCATCTGGGGCCGGCAGGGCTCTCAGGCATGGCTCACAGCGTCAGGAGGTGCATCTCCCCCAGCAGGGCGGGGGCGCTCTCGTCCCGTGCGTCTTACACCATGCAAAGGAGGCTTGCAGGTCGCAACCCAAGTGTGGGCTGGGATTAGCAGGCTGGGGTTGCCGGTTCTCGGGCTGCCCCTGGAGAGGGGGTTTGAGGTCCCAGCAGAGTCAGTCCCAGCCCAGGAGCACCCCAGCCCACCGACCATCACGTGGCTTCTGGGGGGTGGTGGGGACAGGGCCGATTCTGTCTCTCTGGCACAAGCAAGGACTCCCTGAACGATTTCCGCTCCTTCTACAGGTGTGGGTGCCTCAGAGGAGCGGTTCTCCTCAGCCTTGCTGTGTGGGGTCGGCCGGGAGCCGCTCAGCTCTCACGGGCAGAGCGGGTGTCAAGAGGAAGCTGAGACCCCTCGGGGCGTCCCAGGGACGGGGGGGGGGGGGGTGCCAGTATCTCTGGACGGAGGTCACATGTATGGCAGTTGTGCCTGGGTTCTGTTCCCCACTCCGCCCCCGATGCCAAGGGTGAGCGTGACCCTAGGAGTAGCAGCTGCTGGCTCAGGTCCTCGGGTCCTGCCGCCCACGTGGGCACTGGAACCGAGTTCCTGGTTTCCGACGTCAGCCTGGCCCAGCCTCAGCTCCTGCAGGCATTCGGGGAGTGAACCAGAAGACGAAGGTATCTCTCCTCTCCCTGCCTCCTCTTCCCCCTCTCCCCTCCCTTTCCAATAAGTTTTCAAAACCTGGGGAGAGTGCGATTGTTCGCCTCACCAAGGAGACCCCAACCTCCGTGGAAAGGGAGCCAGATGTGGGGAGCTCACAGCGTCAGAGCTTGGGGTCTGTTAGTCTCACTTGTTAGAATCTGGCTTTGTACTTCCTTATCCTTGCAAGGGTGGTGTGTTTTTTGGACACAGTGATGATGAGTGGTTTATTCATTGTAAAAACGCTCACTAATCCAGTATCTCGCTGTGGTTACGGGAGGATGAGGATGTGGCCGAGAACCCCACCTCTGCCCCATCACGTTGGTCAGAGATCTTTTGGCCTCAAAGAAGCCCCGAGTGACAGTCGGTGACCTCCTACTATGAAAAACACGCTGCACCCACTGGAAGAGTTAAAAAGGAGTTGAGGTTTTGTTTCCAACGTGGGTCTGCGTCCCGGTGCAGCGGAGGACAGGCGAGGGGGCCCCGCCAGGGCTGGGACAGCACCTGTAGGTGTTTCCTGTAGGGTCAGGTGAGAGCGAAGCAGCCGTGGGGTCTGTGCCCAGCCCAGGGCTAGAGCTGGAGGGGATGGGGTTGACCTTGTTACGTCCTTGTCGTAAATCATCAGCTTTGGCCGGGGACGTTGTCTCCTCGGGTGTGGGCTACAGCCTCTCTCCCTGCCCTGGGGACCCACTGACACAGCTGCACGGTGCTGTGGAGGGGTACGCCCCGCCCTGCCCTGCCCTGCCCTGCCGGCACCAGGCCGGCCTGTGAGTGCCTCTGTTCTCTGTCCGCAGACGCCTACGCCCGGGGATCCGGGGCCGCGACTCCCAGCGCGTGCACGCTCTCTGCCATCAGCACCATCATGCTGTCCCTCACAGCCAGGTCCAGCTTATGACGAAGGGGCGCAGGACTGGCCGCGGTGACGCAGGCGACACGTAGCTAGCTGTTTTGAAGACGCCCAGTGCTGAGTCATATCGTCGTTCGAGTACATCTTATTACTGGAAAAAAAATGTTTTCTGCTTCTTTAGGAATGGCGTTCTCTAGTACTTCCTCAAGGCAACCCCGGCTGTGTCTGAGTCTCCCTGGACACTGGAATGCACTGCAGACGTCTGCGGACGATGCGACCAAAGCAGTTTACATATGTCCTTATATGCATATTTTTATTATATATTTAGTGTTTTATAGAATTTTTTAAAGTTAACATATAATGTAGATATTAATTTTTTTCCTCTGCTATAAAATGCTACGGGCAACACAACCATGCATTATGATTTCCAGATTTTTCCTTTAAGGACCGAGTTCGAGACTCACCCTGGTGGATGCACTGCGGATCACGTGTACAGTTCTGCAACGGCCTAATGGCAGAGTGGCTGCAGGGCGGCGTGGGCCTGCGGTGGCCGTGGCTCAGCCCCCCGGGGACTGGTTGTGTGCTGGAGGGCCGCGGTAGTCTCCCGCCCGGCATAGCTGGTTCAGCACTCCTGGGGGCGGCCCAGGAATGGCCACAGCTCGCAAGCTGAGGTGCCTGTGCGAGGCGGCCGTCCGCAGGTCCGGCCTCACACGCCAAGGCGTTCTTGTCTCAGCCGAGTCCACGCCGTCTCCGGCGTAGCATTCCCTTAGCCGTGACGTCACCCTCAGTGACACCGACCAGAAGTCCCTGAATCCACCGAGGAGAAAGGACGACTTTGCTGTCTTCAGGTGTATCTGTTTCGAATGTCAGTTTTTAAAAGCAGTCACTCTCTGTCAGCAGGTTCGTGATTTCCTTCCAAAATGTCTTATCTGTCACGTGTGTGTCCCTGGGCTCATAGCGCCCTTCCTTGGAATCAGAACCAAGTGAGGTGCTTGGAAGAGTTCTCGCGTCTGAGCGAACAGAGCTGCCGCAGAGGATTCTGCCCGGACCCCGCCGAAGCCCTGCAGTACGGTTGCGCGGTGCCCGGTGAGGGCCCTGTTCTGTGGCAGCTCGTGGCGCTGTGAGCTCTGCCTCCTCAGGCTCACACCTGGGAAATGACCACAGCGACAAAGCCATGTCCTTGCGAGATCTGCGTGCGGTGGGGAGGTTCTGTGAGCCGACACTGACCAGTTCATCAGGCGATGAGATTCTCTACGACAGAATTCACAGGTCCACCTGCCGCCACCTTTTTCCTTCCGCTGAGAGCTCAAATTTGCCTGTAATTTGTCATCTTTGCTTACCAATAACACAACTTGTCACCCTTCTCCTTATATTTATCCAATGAAGTCGTGATCAGGTTTCCACTTGTGTAAAAATTGAGGGTGGCAATCGGGGGAAAAAGAGTGTCAGTATTTCAGGCTGTGTTCTTAGATTGGTCCAGTTGCTTCTATGCTGAAATAAAATTTGAGATCACACGCACACACACACAAATCAACAAAATAATAAAGTGAATGGAAAAAAATGCCACCCCAGGTACTCCCACTGCCCGTGTACGGTGTTGACCCTGGATCTAGCACATGTAATCTTTTCTAAGGTATTGTTAATAAATACGATGTTGTTTGTAAAGACACTTGTCTGCCGGGAGCGTTCTTCCTGCCTGCCTGCTGGGGGCCGCTGTGGCTCTGCGGGGGAACCACAGGTCCCGGCCGAGACCCAGGCCACCAGCACCCATAGCTATTCCTTCAGAACGGACAGCCCTGAGGCCGCCGTCCCCAAACCTCTTTGGAAATAGCAAGGCCCCGACTCCACACGTAAACGCCCTGAAGACCAGCCTGGAGTCATTCGTGTGTTGAATCTAAGCATTTCTGCTGTTCCCAACCCCAGCCTTTGCTAAGGGGCGGGGTCTAGACCCCACTGCTGAGCCTCCTAGTGAACCTGAACTTGGCCTCCAGTCCTGCCTCACGGAGCCCTCCCTGGCCCCAAACAGCGCTTGCTGTCGTTGGCCTCACCTCTGTGCCTTTTGCCACCCCTGCTCCTACCCGATCCGCTCTGTCCCGGTCACCTGGGAGGCCCGGCCACAGGCCAGTCCCCTGCGTTTGCTGCGACCCTGGCCGCTGCCTCTCAGTCAGCAATCAACCAGCTCCTGCGTGTGGAAGTCTCTCGGTCAGTCCCCCTGCGTTGTGATGTGCGCTGCTGTGTTGCTGTCTCGTCTTCCCAGCAGACTGTAAGCTCCTCGGGGGCAGGGACGCTGGACTCTCCGTAGTGCCTTGCAATAAATGCTCACTGATTGACTGACGGAGCGGTCTCGCAGTAGCATTTGCATCGGTTGGCTGCCTCTGTGCTCCCCAACAGGGGAGACCGCGTCGCCACGTGTGTGATGTGCGGGGCAGTGTCGGAGGCCCTACGACTCCTGTAGCCGCAGCTCCATCACCTATCCGTGAGGCCGGGATCAGCTCTTGTCCCAGGTAGGGCGAGCGAACACGGAACTCGGGACGGCACAGGCGCGGTCACCAGAGCACAGGGAGCACGGGGAGCGGAGCCAGAGCCCTCCGACCCCGGAAGAGCGTGTCCAGGGTGCTGTTGGGGGCGAACCAGCCGTGATTCTGCCCTGCGTAATGTCCAAACTCCCGGGGAAGTGTGGCGTGCTGGGTCCCACGGCCCCCTGTGCCCCTCAGGAGGGACGGTTTGTTGCGGGAAGACTGATGTGTCCCGAGGGCGGGTCTAGTTGCAGGGTTCACGCAGCAGCGTCAGCTCAGCCAGACCCGGCTGTGGGCGGTGCTCTTGGGCGGGACGGGAGAGTTTGTTTTGCAAAGCAGCAGCACAAGTAAACAGCTTGTTCGACCTCTTGTGCCTGCGCTCACCCTCGTGTGTGTGTGTGTGTGTGTGTGTGTGTGTGTGAGTGTGTGAGTGTGTGTGAGTGTGTGTGTGTGTGTGAGTGTGTGTGTGTGAGTGTGTGAGTGTGTGTGAGTGAGTGTGTGAGTGTGAGTGTGTGTGTGAGTGTGTGTGTGTGAGTGTGAGTGTGCACCTGTGATTTCACTCTAGAAAGGCAACTTGTGCTCTGCGGGGTAGTTGGATTCTCTCGATGGACCTAGGTTTCAAAGACCCACAATGCCTGTGTGCAGAGCCACGCCTCCTCCTGGGTGAGGAGCTCCGCCTCCCCAGGTGAGTGCCCACGCCCTGGGAGCTGCGGGGGGTGGGGGGGGTTGGGGGGGGCTCACCTTAAGAAGGAGTGGTTGAGTTACTCCGCCCTTCCTGTCTGAGCTGTCTCCACCCAGGGGGCGATGTTAAACCTTTTCCCAGCATCCTCCACTCTCTTCCCTTATGCAAATGTGCTCCAAGAATGTGGAGTTGTAAAAAGCGCTTAAATGGCACAGAATTAGCTACTGAAATGCCAGGAGCTTTTTAAAGCAATTCTGTCTGAGGGGTACTGAATCACCCCTGCTACGCTCTCCCTCTGACACAGGTCAGGAGTCCTCTCTGTTTGCCTGTTGAGCCTGGGCTGCCTAAAAACCTTACGTGGCCAAGCACTGTGGTGTGGGGACAAACGTTTAATACCCAGGACCTCGAGTCACCCAAGGACACACACGTGGTTTATCCACTCGCTGGCTTGGCACAGCAGCTTCAGTGGCGAAGAGACAGATTCTGGGGGGTGGGGTGGGGGGGTGAATGGGTGGATGGCAGGTGGGTGGATGGATTGAAAGGGTGAATGGGTAAATGGATGGGTGAGTGGGTGGGTGGTGGGGGGATGGACACATGCCTGCATGAAAGGGGGTGGATGTGGGGTGGGCAGGTGGGTAGGTGTGGTGACCTCCGTGCTCCAGAGTGGCCCGGCTCGGCCACTTCTTTCATGTGACTGCAGATGACGTCATTTGCTTGCCTGCTGCACCCGACGTCCAGTGGCTCGGAGCTGCTTGTTCAGACTCTGGCCCCCTGCAAGAGCGGGGTTGTCAAAGTCCGCACACAAGCTGAACTTGGCAGATACAGGACTGGGACTTTTCTAGCGTGCGCATGTCCCCTGCGAGATTTACCTGAAGCTCAGATTCGGTGGGGCCACCTTTCTGTGAAACCTGCAGCCCCACGCAGGCAGAAGGCAGGACCCCCGTGAGGTCATTTGTTCTGGGTCAAACCCCCGTGTGTGTCTGGCCGGTGTGCGGTCTGGTCTCCCCTGGGTTTGCTGTGCGGAGTTCGGCGTGGTGTGCGTCGCCGCCTCCCCCAGCTCGGGTGCCCCGAGAGGCAGGGCTGCAGGTGAGGGCGCCCTGAGAGCCGCTAGGAGGGACCTAGCTGTCACAGGGACCTTTCCACGGCCACGCCACGTGACACGGAGGTGACAGGGGCTGGGACTGATTCCAGAACGTGCCGGAGGTACGGGAATGAGCCTGTGCACGGCGCCCTGGGAAGCGACACACCGGATGCACCACGGATCTGTCTTGAGCAGCAGATGCTTGAGGTCACAGAGCGCCGTGCGAACAGCCGCTTGTCCTCCACTCTTCGTGCTGAACAGGAGCGAGGTGAGGCCTCGGGTCCCGAGCCAGGGAGGGGGTGGGGTCAGGCTCGCGGAGGACACACAGACGTTATGTAAACAGCGGCGGGGGCGGGCAGGCAGAAGTGTGGACGGGTGCCGGGCCTGGTTCCTTACATCAACCATGACAAAGCTCACTCAGCAAACACAGCAGACGCTCACCGCCGGTCCCCCAAACCGGATGCTTTTATTTGGTGAACATAACTGCCATTGTGTTGAATTGACTGCTTTTGTACAAGAACACGGAACCGGCACACACGTGTGACATGTTCGGATCCAGTAAGCTACGTACAGGTGGATCCTGGCAATCCTAGCTCACTGTATTTTGCAGATAAAGATTTCCTGGGACACAACCAGGCTCCCCTGGGCATTCTTACGGCTCCCCTTGCGCGAAAGCCAGGACCTGCCACAGACCCCACAGGCCTCCAGCTGAGACCGTTTACTCAGGCCCTTTAAGAATGGCCTTGTTGACCTTTGAACTCTGACAGCAGTGCCCTCCCGTGGGTGTCTCCAGATCCCCCCCCCACACACACACACAGGTTCCTGTATCGGCTGGTACAGACAGATCTTTGCCTTTAACTTGAACAAGTGAATCAAACCCAACCACGCAGCTGCAACCTGGAGAGATGGTATTAGAACGTTGACACCATGCACCTGGGCGCCACGGCGTTGCTCCCGGCAACCCCCGGGCCTGTGGGCCCCACGTGGGAGTACGCGTGGGCTGGGCCGGGCGCCGTGGACGCGGGAGGCCAAGCTGCAGCCTGCTGCCAGCCGCCGTGAGTTCCTGCTCCTTGTCTGCCGGCCCCGTGAGGACGGCTGCTGCCACTGCCCAGTGCCCGTGAGTGAGACCGCCCGGCGGTCTGGGCCAGGGAGGGAGTGAGAATCAGTGGGAGGGAGCTGAGCGCTGGTTCTTTAGGACGGAAACCGAACGTTGTCTTCCACTCTGGAGCTCAGGCCGCAGTCGGTTCCTGCCCAGGCCTAGGCCTCGGAGTGCCCCCCACTTGACAGAGACAGGCGGTGCTGATGCAGGGCCCGCGGCTGACGGAGAGGAGCAGCCAGCACCCGCGCAGCACAGAGAGACCTGGCTCCGGCTGGAGGTCAAGGGCAGACAGACAGGAACTGACCCCAAGTGTTGACCATGAACACAAGGCTGCAGAGGCCTCTCCCACGGGGAGAGCTTACCCAGAGCGCCTGCGGGGAGGAGTGAGCGTGGTGACGCTGCTCCGGGGGTGGCCCTGGGCTGTGAGGACCTGAGCCACAGCACAGCTTGGCTAGGAGGGGCTCTGGCTGGACGGGTGGCGAGTGGCCAGGGGCTCTGGACAGCAGGGGAAGTGGGCATCTGGGGCTCCAGTGGAGGCCGGCAGTGCGTGCAGAGGCTACGGCTGCAGCCCCAGCTGGGAGGGATTGCAGAGCACTGCGGGGCGGGGAGGGGCTGCCTGGGGCTTCCGTGGATTTGGCCTGGGCCCCACAGCTGAGACCGATGCAGACTTTAATCACAGTCGCTGAGCCGTGGCTGGAGGGAGAGGGCCCTGCAGCCACTTGAGTGTCTGATCAGTTAATTAAACGGCTGAGCTGCAGCCAGAGGGCCGGCTGTTGGCTGGGCTGTGGCCCATCAGCCTGTTGTCCATGAGTCGCCTCGGCCTCGCCGGAACGCCGTCCGAGCCGTCCTGGCGTCCCCAGGACCTGCTCCGGTTGGGAGCTGCCTGGTGCACAGTTGGTCTGGTTTTGCTCAAGCTGCTCTCCTAAAAGTAACTGGTCTGAGGCGTTCGCTTTAACGGGGGAAAAGGCGTGAGGCGCCCGTGCGATGCCACTCAGTGTGCACACTCCCCCTCCCACCCCGTCCACGCATCGTCCCTTTCCACTGGGAACAAAACCACACGGGCTTCCGGAAACAGGGTCACACAACGCGTGTGCCTGGCTCTTGGTTTGTGAGACGCCGAGGCCAGCGAGCTGCAGCCCCCGGGGCGACCTCTGCACCTGCCGCTGACTGCTGCTTTCGCTCTCTGGTCCCACTCCGAGACACCTCCTTGTTCAGAGATAAATCAGCACCCACTGTTTATCAGTTGCACCAACAGCTCCTATGGAAGCTCCCGGAGCTGCACAACCGGGTGGAGGCCTCGGCGTGTCATCGGGGCCGGGCGGTGGAGCTGTGGGCCTGCAGGGGCTCCGTGCTCCGGGCTCGGGTCTCCCCTGCCCAGCCCCTGAGCTGCATGTGAATTCCCAGCGCCGAGGGGAGGGAGTGGGCTGCGGTCCTCCTTGCGAAGACGTCTTGGGCCCTGTGCTGGGGCGGTGCGTGTGGCCAGCCTGGGCCATCACTCTATGCTCTGTGGTCAGTTTGCAAATGTGGACACTCAAGCGTGGTCTGGGGACCGTGTATCTGGGAACTGGCTGGAGATGTGCGCTCTCGGGTCGCGGCAGCCCTGCTCAGAGTCTGGGTGGGGCCCAGCCACTGCCCCTGCCTCCGGCTGCCCCTGCGGGTGCAAGCTTGGGAACGCGTGACCCGAGGTGTCGGTTAGAAGCGCGGGTTCGTGAGCACCGCGTCCGCAGACCGCGTGCCCCGGAAGCCGCTGTTTGCCGTCACTGCAGCGTCCCGTGGCCTTTCTTGGTGACCCGAGCAGCATCGGCTGTTGCCGGCGGCCACCACCACGTTGCTGGGTGCCCTGGGCCTGGTGTGCAGCTCCTCGTGATGCTGTTCCCTGTCCTGCGTGCTCCGAACCTCAGTGGCTGCACCTGTGAGACAGGTCCAGCAACGCAGTTTCCTTGTGATCGGAGCTGAGACGGGGAGTGTGGGACACACTCGGACTAGTGGGACACGCTCGGTGGCTGGGGCTGGCATGGCCCCTGTGCCTTTCGCCACAGGCAGGCGTCGGAGTTAGTTACAGTGGGTGGCTGTAGGCTGACCAGCAAAACCAGTGCTGCAGTGCCAGGGCGCGGCGTGCCTGCTCCACGGTGGGATCTGGTTCACAGTCCCCTCCCTTCCCCACCAGCACCGGTCAGGCCCCGGCCCGTCTCTGCCCAGGGCACCCCTGTGACTGGCCTTGTCGCAGACTCGCCTAGGAAGGTGTTGTGACGAAGGGCCTCCGCCCACGTTGGGGTGTTGGGTGGGGTGGCCTGGAGCACCCTCCAAACTTGCTAGCCCGGGGCGGCCTCTGTTCCACCACCTACAAGGGTTCTGAGGACCCTGGCGGCAGGAGTCTCCTATGTGCCTCCTTGGGCCGGTGACTTTCTGCCCACAGCTCAGGGCTGTCCAGCAGACGGAGGACCACGGCTGTCCAGTGGACAGAGCCCCAGGGCTGTCCCCATGGACAGAGCACAGGGCTATGCCGGTGGAAGGAGCCCCAGGGCTGTCCCAGTGGACAGGGCACAGGGCTGTCCCAGCATTGATCCCAGAACACCAGGGCTGTCCCCGTGGACAGAGCCCCAGGGCTGTGCCGGTGGAAGGAGCCCCAGGGCTGTCCCCGTGGACAGAGCACAGGGCTATGCTGGTGGATGGAGCCCCAGGGCTGTCCCAGCATTGATCCTGGAGCACCAGGGCTGTCCCCGTGGACAGAGCACAGGGCTGTCCCAGCATTGATCCCAGAACACCAGGGCTGTCCCCGTGGACAGAGCACAGGGCTATGCTGGTGGATGGAGCCCCAGGGCTGTCCCAGCATTGATCCTGGAGCACCAGGGCTGTGCCGGTGGATGGAGCCCCAGGGCTGTCCCCGTGGACAGAGCACAGGGCTGTCCCAGCATTGATCCCAGAACACCAGGACTGTCCCAGTGGACAGGGCACAGGGCTGTCCAGTGCGATCCCAGAGTGCCAGGGCTGCCTCCCAGGCTCCTCTCGGAACACAGTGCTGTGCTCACTTTGAATGTGGGGCGGTGGCACAGCTGCTGGCGTTTCTAAGTCACCGGCTTCTAACACTGCTCCCTGGATCAGGGCTACGGCATCTGTGATGACTGTGCTCTTGTGCACACACAGGCACCACACATTCAGGTGTGCACACAGAGGCACACCCGTGCACAGACACAGGCAGAGGCACACACAAGTACACACTCAGGCATGCACACAAACAAGCAGACACACGGACACACAGGCACAAGCAGGCTGATGTACATGTACACACAGACACATGCTGCACACACATGCACATAGACACATGCAGACACAGACACATACACAGGCACACCCATGTACACACAGGCACGTATAAGCAGGCACACACAAGCACACTCGTGTGCACACACACATGCATTATATGAAAAAAAAGTATTTAACCTCAAGAGAGGCGTCATGAGTCTGGCTCTGGGGAAGTCTGGCTCTGAGTTTGCAGTTCCGCCCAGATTGGTGCGGGGGCTCCCACTTCCAGGTCCCACTGAGCCTCACCTGTGGCAGCTCAGACAGCCCAGTGGGCACTGCCAGACGTCCGCATGTTTGGCATTAGCTTTGCAACCAGCGCCTTGTGCAGATGGCCGAGTGTGGCGTTAGCTCAGTGCCTTGTGCGGACGGCCGAGTGTGGCGTTAGCTCAGTGTCTTGTGCGGACGGCCGAGTGTGGCGTTAGCTCAGTGCCTTGTGCGGACGGCCGAGTGTGGCGTTAGCTCAGTGCCTTGTGCGGACGGCCGAGTCCCACGGTGGAGTGCTCCGAGCCAGTGCTGTGTGGGCCGCCCGGAGACGGCCGTGCTCGGGGGTGCAGCTGCACCCCTCAGCTGCTCTGCTCTCTGAGATGCGTGCGAGCTCCCCCAAGAAGGCCCCGGTGACGTCAGAACTCGGTGTGTTCCAGCGTCTCGGCGGCAGGCTCGTCCACATAACTGATGACCACGGTTTCCGCGTCCTGGCACCCAGCTTTCTGCAAAACAAGTCGTTCTTCTCAGACGTGGGGCGGGAGCGGCCTTTGAGCCCTGTAGCCCTGGGTTGAATCTACTTTTCCGTAGACAGTGACAGTGCATTGAAGAAAAGGAAACCCCACCTAGCCACAGCCCCGCTGTCTGGGAAGCCGGTGTCTCCTCCGTCATTTTTCTAAGCACGAGGTTTCATTTTGCACCTGGGGAAGTCACCGGGACTTCTTTCTGGTGACGTCATCCCAGTAAGGGATGACGTCACCAGTCTCTGGCCCCGGTTCCGACTGCCCCCTCTGCCCGTGGTTTGCCATGGGTTTCCCTAGGTTTGTCTGTCTGTTAGTACAGTGTTGTTGCCCAAGTCATGCTGATGATAACGAGAAAATGTGCGACAGGAGCGGGCATTTGACCCGGTGGTGAAGACGCTGGCTAGGGTCCCGCTGCAGTGCCCGGGTCCGAGCCCCGGCTCCCTGCTGATTCGGCCCCGGGGGGCAGTGGCGATGGCTCAGGTAGGCGGATCCCCGCCACCCCGTGAGAGCCCTGGGAGCTTTCTCTGTTAAACAATAAAAATTGCAGCAAAACCCAAAGCTGCCAGGAAGAGGCCGCGTGCTCACCAACGCGACCTGAACCCCAGACCCCAGTGCGGTGGGGGGCAGCAGACGCGAGCAGGCCAGGGGCGGCCTGCTGTGCTCCAGGGGCAGCGTTAGCGTCCACCACTCGTGGGGAGCAGCTGTCTCGGGCCCCACCGCGGAAGGAACACGCAGGCGAAAAGCAGGTGCCAGCTGACAGCTGGGGATGGGGTTTCCCAGGGGAGCCTTCTGGTGTCTTAGGGCCAAAGGCCGGCTTCTCGCCCCTGCCTGGCCAGCGCTACGAAGCAGTCTCTAACAGAGGCTCGCGAGGAAATCGCCCAGCCTGAGCGCCAGGGCCTGATCAGGGCTCCGCCCCAGACAGGGGTTCTGCTTCCAGGATTCGAGCAAGCACGAGACGGGAATGCTCGGGAAAAGCACTTGCATCCGTGGGCAGCATGTGCCGACCTCCCCCTACCCTCCCCCGCACAGCACAGCCTAGCAGCTGTCGGCATGGCGTTACGGGCAGAAGCTGCCGTCACTCCGTGATGGCCGCACTGGTCGGGAGCACCGCGAGGGGTCTGTGTGAAGACTGTGTGTTTTCTCTAGGGGCTTGTGCCCCTTGTGCCTAGTGGCTGGGGTTGCTGTGTGCAGAAACTCTGTCTCGTGGCTAAGCAGGACCTCAGACAGTCACACAGAGCGACACGGGGCTCCCAGCGCTGAGGGACTCGGCTGGGCTCAGCTCAGACCTTCACAGCTGCCCAGGGAGTCCACTTGTAACCCGGAGCGGCCTTGGCCCTCTCTGCAGACGGCGACAGGCAGAGAAGCCGAACAGCCGAAGATTCACCCCCGGGAAAAACCCCGCTCTGTGACACAGAGCCAGAGAAACCACAGACGGTCCCCGCTCTGTGACACGGAGCCTGAGAAACCACAGACGGTCCCCAGGGCTCGACACGGGCCGGTCTGAGCCAGTGCCAGTGCAGGCCTCTCAGTCTTACCTCGTGGCTCATGGCGAGCAGGTCTCCCAAGTTGCTGCTCGGCGCGGGCACCGGCGGGAACAGCCTGGTCCACAGGTGGCATCTGCGAGCGGCACAGGAGGAGTCGGGGGCACGCGTGGCCCTGGGTCCCCGATACCCCCTCCGAGAGCCGGGGCGTCCATCCTGGGACCCGCACGCTTCCACACAGCCACCCTGCAGTCACCACCGCAGACTCTGGGCCCTGCCAAGCTCCTCCGTGGCTTCCAGAGCTTCCCGGAGGTGCCCGTAACCAGGCCCACTGCTTCCGTTAGTTTAATATTGATTAACTGATTTGAAAGGCAGAGTGACGGATCTTATATCCCATGATTCACTCCTCAAATAGCCACAGCAGCCAGGTCTGGCGCAGGCTGATACCAGGAGCCAGGAGCTGCGTCCAGGGCCCAGGGGGGTGACAGCACGGCACTGGGCCGCCCTCCGCTGCCTCCCCAGGGGCAGTAGCAGCGAGCTGGACGGGAAGCCGAGCAGCCAATAGCGGATGCTGGCTTCACGAGCCGTGGCTTCACCCACCGTGCCACGTCACTGGTCCTAACCCACCGTGCCACGTCACTGGTCCTGACCCACTGTCCCAGGTCACTGGTCCTAACCCACCATGCCAGGTCACTGGTCCCAAGCGGGCCGTTGGAGGATGGACACTGGTTGTCCAGCACGTGCACTCACAGGCTGGCTGCGGCGCCTCTTCAGCCGTACTGGCCCACAGGGGCTGCAACCTGTCCTCCTTTGCACTCCACCCTTGATGCCATCAGCTGTGGCCCAGTAGGAAAGCGGCTCTCCTTACCACGGAAGGGCTGACACAGAACCTGCTCCCCGGCCTCTAAGAGGGCGCTCGGGCTCTCCAAGTGCTACAGTGGAGGGGGTGCAGCTCACAGGGCCACCTGCGGGCTCCAGGACGCACACAGATCTGCAGCACGTTCCTGTGGCTGCAGTTGAGCCAAGGACAATGAGCTACTGCAGGGCAGGTGGGCACCTGCCCAGAGAGCAAAGGATCACAACCCCTGCCCTGGGGTGGTTTGGGCTCCGGGCCCTGCCTTCCTGTGCCAACAGGGAAAAGGCGCCAGGTTCTCGAGGGAGGCTGGGAAGGGTCCGAGGGAGCCGATGATGAAGCCTGCAGGGAGGTTAGCAGGTGGCTCCCAGGCTACGGCAGGCCAGGCACGGGCCAGGACACGCATGCCCCAGGCCAGCTCTCGCTTTGGTCTGCGCTCATGCACACCGTGAATTCCACCCTGTAACAAGAACGCTCCATCTCCGGGCCGTGTAGCCCTGGGAAGCCCCAGCCGGGACGAGCACCTACCCCCTGCAGACGAGTGAGAAAACCAACAAGGCGAAGCAGATGGCTGCCGGCAGCGCCATGAGAAGCTGCTTGGACGAGGGCTTCTGCGCGTCGCTTCCTGGGGAAAGAGAGAAGGGTCAGCATGGAGCAGGCGGGGGGAGAGCGCGAGGCCTGAGGCGCCGGTGCCCCTCCTGGAAGGGACAGCACACGCGTTGCAAGGCTGCTGTGTGCGTGCCGGGCGCGCGTGGCCACAGGCGGTCATTCCTGCGCACCCAGCCAGGGGCTCAGCCCAACCCAGGGTTTCCCGGCGCTGGAGCTCCTTGGCTTTTGGTTGAATGGACGGGGTCTTCCACGGAAAAGTCACAGTAGCACGAGCCCGTGCAGTAGCTGAATTTCTTTACAGTCAAAATGTTAGGAATACGGAAACTGGAGGAAGTGAGATAAGACCCCAGTTAACAGTGACGTCATCAGACTCTGCTGGGGGGGCTCAATGCTCTTCATTGCCATCAAAGCTGCCCTCAGCACTGTCCCCACTGCACAGTGAGAAGTAGAGGAACGCTGCCACGAAGTACAGGAGGTGAGAACGTGGCACCTGCCCGTCCACGTTCGGGGCTGAGCCTGCTGTGGCTACAGTGACCGTGTTGGGTGGGGACAATGAATGGGCATGTTCTCAGGGACTGGGGCTGCATTCATGGAAACCCACAGCGGGTGCCAGTGGTGATGACAGGTGCCGTGTTTGCCATGCTGCCTGACCCGCGTGCCGACTGCCTGGGGCAGGTTCGGACCTCGCTGCCCGGGAGGAGAGCCCAGTCCAAAGCTCGCGTCCACTGCTTCTGCCGTGAGGCGCGAAGTGGGTGCAGATGGGATCCCAGGTCCTCTGAGACTTCCGCAGCTGTCAGCAGGCGGACCCCTGGGCTTGCGTCTCTGGCTGTTTTTGTGTGTTGTTTCTTCTGCTCGCCTCTCACTCATGGTTCCGGCTTTGCTTCCCGGCCTGATTTCTGGCGCAGGGCGTCCGTCTCGGGGCTCTGGCACCCACCTCTGCACACTGCAGCTGTGCTGCGGGCACGCTCAGAAGCACCTGCGGGAACTCCGCTCGTGCATCGGGTGCGGCTTCAGCAGCAGGGGCGGGAGCAGAAAACAGTGCGGCTGTCTCCAACCAGGCTCAACAGAACAGCCAGTCCCAAGTTTTATCAGCGACACGCACTCAGTCACGTTTGTGGTGCAAGTGACACAACCTCCCCGGCTGATAAGCCCAGACCTGATAACGATTGCAACAGTCTGCAGTTAAACCCCTCTGCAGCCACCCGCTCTGCTAGGCGAAGAGGCTCTGAATTAGCAAAAGCGTAAACAAGTTCTTTTCTTTGGTTGGATCAGAAACGTGACTGATGCGTGCGGGGTGCTATGTGGGAATCAAAGCCACGGTCACCTCCTGCAGGGCCTGGGAAGCTGGAGAATCAGTTGCCTGGCGTGTCCCACATGCTTTAGGGCTGCCCTGGCGTGTCCAGCTGAGAACAGAACTCGCCCAGGAACACGACCAGGGCGAGCTCCTGCAAAAAGAAACCCTGGGTTGGCAGGACAAGCCGCCTCGGGTGCCTGTGAGTTGGCCGCTGCCCGGTACCCTGTGCAGGGAAATCCAGAGTGCGTGAACTAGGTAGGAACTCAGTAAAGCGAGCGTGGAGCCCGACAAGGCGCGTCCTGTGGGTCAGGATGACTCAGAGCAAGACTGTGAAAAGCGGGCGATCCTTCGGTTCAGTCTGAGTTGGGATCGGGGGTCTCTGGCTAGCAGAGCGTTTCCAGGTAATTTGAGTCATTTCTCCAGGTCAGGCGATGTGACTCGGCCACTATTAAAACGGAAGCCACAGATGGCCCCTTGAGCTCGCGGACGGGCACGGCTGCTTGGTTATGCAGCGCTGAGCTTGGAGAGAGGACGCCCACGGCCTGCCCGGCTGAGCATGAGCCGCGCCTCAGGTGTCACACATCACTCGTGGCTTCCTGGGACCTCAGCTGCCTCTCCTTGCAAACAAGATGACTGATGGCGATTGTACGTGCTGTGGCCTGGGGTGGGCATGGCAGGAGGTCCCAGCGGGACAGGGTCTGCAGGGCTGGGTCAGCTCCCTCCTGGCGCCGCAGCCCCTGGTCCTCCAATTCTGTGCCCACGTGGCTCAGACTAAGAACTCCCGGGCGGCTACCTGTATGGGGAGGGGTCTCCATGGCGCTCCCTGGAGAGCCCATGGCTGGAGGGTGAGGCTGATGTCTCCGTGAAAGAGTACAGGCACCAGATCGCAGGCCGGCGAGGCTCTGGGCGGTGTGTGCGGCTGAGCTTTCCCAGGACGCCGTCACGGGGACCTCAGCCTGCACCCGGCTCAGGGAGCCACACAGAGCACAGGCTGCCGGACAGCCCCGGGGACACACACGGAGCAGACAGGACCCAGAGGAAGGAACCTGGGCTCAGGTGACCCAAGGCAGGGACGGGGAGAGGAAGCAGGAACTGAGCAGGGCGGGCGACGGCTCCTGCTGTGGCCCAGTGGCCTCCAGGGGGACCTGACTGTCCAAGTGGACAGGGACTCCCTCGGGGCAGCTGTTCTCTCCTGGGAGGGCTTCTGGAGCCCCAAGGCAGTGCAGAATTTCGCTCCTGCCGGAGGCTGCTGGCCGTATTCCTCCACCTGTTGGGGCACGAGGCGCTGTCTCTGAGTCCAGCCCTCTCACGGCCACAGCAGCAAGGCAGAGCTTAGTCCCAGGTGTGCCACAGCAGCTCTGGCCAGGGCAGCCTCCCCGGCTTCTCCCTCCTGCGGCAAACACGAGGACAGCCGGAGTGGCGGGTGGGCCCTTGGCTCACGGTGAGGACGCTGGCTGGCATCCCTGGCGTCCCTGGGCTGGATCCCCACTTTCACTCCTCACTCCGGCTTCCTGCGGAGGCGAACCTGGGAGGCAGCAGGATGGCTCGAGGACGTGGTTCCTGCCACCCATCACGGAGGCCTGGCTGATCCCCTGGCTGTGGCGTGACCCGGCCCCAGTCATCGTGGTCCTTGGTGGAGTGGACCGACAGATGGGAGCTCTCCCCCCTCCTCCCTGCGTGGATGCCTCTCAGACAGGTCAACGAGAATAAGGGGCAGCAGGCTAAGGGCTGAAAGAGTTACTGATGCCGGGGCGCGGTGGGCGCTGGACAGACGTGGACAAGAGCTGTGAGCCGGATTCAGTGCGTCGCAAGGCCCAGGACGGGAGCGGCAGATCCTCAAAGCGCAGAGCAGCAAGCTCAGAGCGGGAGAGAGACGCAGGGCAAGCAGCACGGATGCTCGGGGAGACAGAGGGGCGTGGGCCGTGCGTGGGTCTGCCTGCGCACGAGGGAAGGGCGTAGCCGGGACAACTCCCCACTGCTGACGTGGGAGGGGCTGGGCCTGGCCTTTGTCGGGCCTCCACCCCTGCTGCCATGGCACCACGGAAGGGAGAGGGCCAGGGTGTGGCCGGGACCCGGCTCACCACTTGCCGGGCCTGTGGGCAGCTCCTTGGTTCCTCTTGTGTTTGGGAAACAGGAAAATCGGGTTTGTGATGATGCAGCAGACAGAGCAGGTGAACCCGCCTCCTCCCAGGCCCGGCCCAGAGCCGAGACCCTCTAAACCGGGGGCCAAGGTCATGGCTTCTTCACCCCCCCCCCAGTCGTGGGCATCAAGTCAAAGGGAAATGACACAGGGGCGTCCAGGGCAGCACTGTGCCCACCTCCCATGCAAAGGGTGGGGCTCAGGCCCTGCCCTGCTCAGAGGTGAAGGCAGAGCTGTGGGCTGTGTGAGAAGCCTGGAGGGGTGGGCGGCTCGGCTTGCACCCCAGGGCGCGAGGGCCGCGAGCCCCAGGGCTGAGAGCAGCGTCTGTAACAGACTTCAGAGGCACGGCTGTGAGGACCATGTCAGGGCCTGAGATCCCTGCAGCTGGGGCAGGAGCCGTGGCCGGCAGCCTGTTCCTGAGGGCGGGATGCCCCCTGGGCACTGGAGCACGGGAGGGGAGAGCCCCCACTGACTCCAGAAAGCAGAAGCGGGGGCGGGGGCAGAGGGCTGCAGTTTGCAGAAGTTGAGAAAGTTCGCAAAGGGGGAAGGATGTGGAAGCCGGGAAGGCGGCGCGAGATAAGGCGGCGCAGCCGGCTGAGGGCTGGAGACGTCGGTGCGTGCCAACCAAGGGAAGCTGCTCCCCAAAAAGAAACCAGCGCCTCTGGGGAGCCCTGGGCAGGACAGCAGAGGGTCCTGGGCCACTGTGTCCCAGGGCCGCCTGGCTTCCCCCTGGCCCTCCCCAGGTCCTGCCTGAAATTATGGGCTAATGAGTTACTGAATTTTACTGGCTAATTGGCTCCGCTGATGGCCGCGTCTTGGCTGTTTGGCGATGAGTCCTTTACTGTCTCTGGGCCTCGGTTTCCTTAAGGAAACGCGAGGGGGAGGCGTGGGAGGGGGGGGAAGATGGCTCAGGAGGACCCCAGAGGCCACGGCTTGGCAAGCCGAGCATCCTTACGGCTGCACCCCTGGGGGCGGAAGAGGCCCCAACACATCCCAGAGGGAGCAGGACTCCCTGTCGTGTCTGTCAATCACCTCGATAAAAGGAGAATCCAGAACTGATGGAAGTCGCCAAGGATCCCAGGCTGGGGGGGAGGGATGCTGTCCAGAGCCTCTGCCCCCATGGACAGCGCCCTGAGGCTCACCTGGACGTGGCGGGGCGGGAGGCCTGCCGCGAGCCTGGGCCGGCAGGGGAAGCTGCTGTCCAGGAAATACTCCTGGCGAAAGCAATGAAGTGGAGAAGGAATAAGAAATTAAAAGGAAGCTTGGGAGAGGCTCATCATGGATCCCAGTTTGACCCCGGCGCTGCGGTGCTGAGAGTCAGCCACAGAAAGCCACGCGGAGCAACTGTGGAGTGCAGGCTTCCGATGTGGGTCCCACGGCCTTGGCCGACACGGACACCTTCTGCCTCGCTAATGCCTCCCTGCCCTGGTGAGTCCCAGCCCCCCACAGCCAGCCTTGACCTCAGGACCCCAAGCCTCCAGAGTCACCTCAGCCGCCGCTGTGTCGGCCCAGCAGGGGAGAAGGCATCTCTGAGGATGAGGATGTCGGGAAAACACATAGAAACAGCACGGTGGGGGGCCACGGAGTTCTGGGCCCCCGGGGAGTGATGTGGACAGAGACCCGCCCAATGCAAATAGCACAGAGGAAGCTCCCGTAGGCGTCTGACAAGACAGATCGCTCGTGTTGAAAAAGTCCCTGACGCTGGTCCATGTCTCTGCTGTTTGCGTCCCTTCTAGGGAACACAGGTGTTTTATTTGCACGCATGAAGCCATGCTGGGGCCGTCCCGCGTGTCCTGGGTCAGTTTGGTCAGGCTGGGGCATCAGCGTTGGGGAGCGGAGGCAGGGAGAGGCGGTCAGCCTCAGAATCTGCAGTAGGTGATTCTGGCTCGTTCCTGGCTCCCTCTCCCCAGGAGGGCTCGTGCTGTGCCTGGGTCACGCCAGGGGCTGTGCTGCTCAGGGGGGGCGGGAGGGGGCTCAGCACATCCAGCCCCTTACAGACGTACAGAGCTACCCTGCTCTGGTCTTCCCCTGTGTTCTGTGGAAGTCGACCCGGCAGTGTCACTCTGAGTCACGTCCACGTGCGCTCTTGGGCCACCACCCATGACTTTCCTGCAGACCCACCCAGCAGCCCGAGCAGAAGACCAGGTGCCGGGGAGACATCTCCCCTGAGCTGCGCTCTTGCCTGGGCTGGTTCTGAAAAACCCCGCAGAGTGCGTGGGAGACGGCAGCCACGTGCCTGCCCAGCCATAGCCGTGCCACTGGCCACCAGCAGCTCTGGAGTAAATTCTGAATTTGCTCTGCGCTCTGCACCCTGCGGGATCCTGTTCCACTGGCCCAACGCTGAGGTCCAGGGCTAACATCACTTAACCTGGGGTGCAGCCACGCCCCTGCCATTTGCTGGCCACGGAGCGCTCAGTAAATGACCTGCGTGTGCCGTGTGCTCGTCCGCAGGGTGGCCCGGCTGGGATGCACGTGGGGCGTGTGGCCCAGTGAGCTGCTGCTGTCACCCAGCTGCACCTCTGTCTGGGATCCCGGCAAGCAGGAGAAACGGCTGCCTGTGGATGCACAGCCGGTGTGCCCAGGTGGGTCTCCTGGAGAAGACTGCGGGGTCCTGTCTGCCGTCCCTGTTTTTGCTGGCCTGGCGCAGCCCCTGGCCTCCACGGAGACACACAGGTGTCAAATGTCCCCTCTCTCCTAACCTGTCTGTGCTCCCTTGCCCAGCACGCCCAGATGACAACAAACACAGAGTGCCAGCTGAGTCTCCTGATGACAGAGACGGGGAGGCGCCCCTCCCCGCAGAGCTGTCAGGGCTCCCAGCGACAGAGGATGCCCATCCCCCTGGCCAAGCACACGGTGCAGCTGGGTCTGCAGAGCCAACCCAGGAGCGAGGCCGTGTCCTAACCTCGACTTCCTCAGACCTGCTGAGCTGAGGGCTCAGAAAGGGCTCCCACCTGGGGGGCAGGAGGTGGCCCTGAGATGGCGGGCGGGCTCTCAGTCGCCAGGGTCGGGCGTGGGGGTGACACAGGGGTGTATTTCTGCGAGGCCAGCGGGATCCCCTGCCACAGTGGTGAGCGACGCCACCTCCTGAGCTCGGCGGCGGCTGTACTGGCTCTAGCAGCTGCACCGAGCCGAACCCTCGTCCGGGGACGGACGGCTGTGACGCCCAGGAGCTGTCAGGCCGGTGGTCTGCCTGCCCTGCTGCTCTGTGGCTGTGCACAGCCCTCCCTGCCGTGGAAACCAGCTGGGGGAACAGGCGGCTCTGTCTGCAGCTATCTCAGAAAGTTTTGTCTAAACACCTAGATAGAAGTGGAAGCGGAAAACAGGTGCAAGGCTCTGACGGTGAAGCCCCCCGAGGCTGGACTGGTGCCCCCGAAGGAGACAGTGGGGCTGAGCAGAGGCCGGGGTGGGGGGCCCACGCGCCAGTGCGTCTGCCTTCTGGGACTGTCGGATCGGCAGGGGCTACTCACCCACGCAGAAGGGTGGGCTCCATGAGCTCCAGAGCCCCGCCGCCCGGCACGTGGTGCTCACTGTGGCTCTTGCTTGAACGCAGTACCTGGAACTGTTGTCGATCACGGAGGTGAAGGCATTGACTGTCCGTTTCTCTGTCTAAACGGGAAAGAGCAGTAGAAAACTCTAGTCCCTAGTCCCGTGGCTTACGCCGGTCATTGGAGCAGCGGGCAGACAAGGTTCAGCCGTGGGCTAGCTCACCCTACGCTGCTCCGGACCGCCGTGGGCTAGCTCTTCCTATGCTGCTCCGGCATGGGGCGTTGGCAGCCGCCCTGCAGGAGAAAGCTATCCTGTCCCCAGAATCACCAAAGGGGTCAATTCTGAGATCCGGAGGAGCCAGTGTGAGACCCAGGGGTCTGCAGCTCACTCCCCTGTCCCTCCCCCACCTCCAGGTGCCACACCCCGAACAGCCTCACTCGGCATCTCCCGCACACCGAGCTGAGCCGGTGCCCGGGCTTCCGTGGCCTGCATGGTGGCATCACCTTAAACGGTGAAATGTCACGTTCCAAGATACATGAAAATGACAGGAATTTGACGTCCAAGTGTCCACAAAGCTTTTCTGGACACAGGTACTCCCACGGGTTTCATTCCTAGCGGCAGAGATGAGCACCAGGGGAGAAGCCGGCCCCAGGTCTCCATGGCGAGCCAGGGGCTGGGGCGCGGGGCTCTGGGGAAAGTGGGGGAGCAGTGCCTGAGTCAGGCTGTGCCCCGTCTCCAACCCACTACAAGCCCACTCCTGGGCTCTGGGAGCCTCGGCGCCAGCCTCAGCCTCATCTGAGTTAGATGAAGCGACGTGGAAAGCCGAGCTCGGGGTGTGCTAGAAGAGTCGAGAAAACTGGCGATTTCCACACCATGTGTTGGTGCAGACGAGCAGGGATGTTGGATGGCCAGCCGTGCTGGTTTGCCGTGGGCAGCCTGGAGCGCCATGGGGTGGATGATGGGGCGTTGACAGGACCTGTTCTCTCTCAACCGCACCTTGCGCACTCTCCTCTGCTGGTCGGCATCACCACTGTCCAGCCTGTGTCCCTGAGCAGAACCGTGTCCCCGACACCTGCCCCCTGCACACTTCCGGCGGCTGCTTCCTCCTTCCTCACTCCGGCCCATGACGCCTGCCTATGTCAGCTCTGGTTACCTTTGGCTTGGGCTGCTGCCGTAGCCATTGCTATCCCCATGCCCACGCTACGCTCCCAAATCCAGCTCTCACACGGCTGCCGAGACGATGGCCCAGCCCTGCAGATGTGGCCCCAGGTCTCGGTCACGCAAGGCCCTCGGTGGTTCCCAATGCCGCAGCTCTGGTCTTCAGCTCCTGCCAGTCCCTGGCCCCCATATTCTACTAAGACCGCGACTCCTGCAGGAATCCCAGGGACACGGACTCTGGGTCTGCGTTCTCGTAGCTGGCTTCTCCCGATAGGCATGATGTCCCCAGGCCCACCCCGGGCGCAGTGGGTGTCACCCGCTGGACATGTGCACCAGGCTCTGTCCACGCAGCCCCCAGGGACCTCGGGCTGCTTTCAGCTTTGGACAGTTGTGAACGATGCTGCCGTGAATGTGGGTGTCTCGGGCACAGTTCACAAAGTTCGTGGAAAATGGAATTGAGAGACAAATTTATTTTGGCAGCAAAAACAAATGTAAAATCAGTGTATCAAGGGCCCTTCAAACAGATCACAGGAAGTGTATAATAGGAAAATCAAAAACCATGCGTGGATGCCTCGATATTCTTACATCAGAACAAAATTCTTTTAATTCCATTTTCCATGAACCTTTTGAAGGGGCCTTGCACAAACAGGTCTTTGAGTCCCTGCTGTGAATCCGTCCATGCACCCGGAGGAGCGACTCTGGGCTCCCACAGGAACTCGGACTCTGTGCTGCTCCGCGTGTCCAGCAGTGCTGGCATCAGCCGTCTGTCTGACCCTTTGTGTTATGGCCGATGACGCCAAAGACAGGTTGGATGCGATTTATATGCACGAGCTGTAGACAGGGCACGCGAGGTTTTTCCCATGCTCCTGGAAGGAATGCGTGGCGTTACCTGGACGTAAGCCTTCCTCGTGTCGCGGATCTGCACTTCATAGTCAAAGCAGTGGCTGGGGAAGGCGGACACGGGCTTCTGCCACTCGATGGAGAGATGGGCACCTTGCACCTCGGCTGTGATGTTCCCGGGAGGGTTTACCTGATCTGGGTCAGACAGTAGCAAATGAGGGATGCTCCTTCAGGGTTGGCGGCCAGGGCTGAGGCCGGCCCCACCCACCCTGCTCAGTGCGTTTGCTCTTGGGTCCTGAGCCCACTGATCCCCCACCCTGGGGAAGCCATGGCTCCCGTGAGGCTCCCGCACCAACAACTCCCAGGGAGGAGCCCCTCCTTGGCACCCATGGGTGGCTGCAGCCAGTGGAGTCATGCAGTTGAATCCTGGCCCAGCCACATCAAAAGCTGGTCCAAGCCTGGGGCAACCCTGACCTGGAGGCATCACGAGCTCTCCCCGGGCTGCGCCTCTGCTACCCCGTGGGTGCGTGGCTGGGGCAAATCCTTTCCTCATTGTGGGCTTTGGTTTTGTTCGGTGAGGTTTGGTTTGGAGGGCGGAGCCGGAAGCTTCAATTGTCTTTACAATAAAAGAATGCCGTGGGCCACGCCCGCCGTTACTTATAACTGTAAAGCTTTGTCCCCGAGAGGTCACTTGACTGCCTTGTGGCCGCATGGAGTGCACGGGACTTGGCTCTCGTGGGCTGCGCTGCACGGAGCGAGCTCAGGACAGACGCTCTGCTTCCTAGCCAGCCGCACACTGAACAGAGCATCCTTGGCCGAGAAAGGACTCAAGTCAATAATCCCACCACGTGGTCGCAACAAAACAAAAACCGTAAAATGCCCTGCGCTCTCGTCCCCATTTTCGTGTGAATATCTTTGTTCCCCGCGTCCTCCCGAGCGTGTTCTATTGCTGTGACGGTCACGTTGGCAGGCAGCCGCGGGCTCTCACTGTGGGAGAGAATTGCACGCCGCTGCACACGCTTGGAGCAGACGTGTCATGGCAAAATCATGCCTTTGAGTGACAGGCTGGTGCATGTACTGAGCAGTTAGGCCGCTGCTGTCCTCAGCACTTGAAAACAGCGGCACACGGAACGGTCGCGGGAGCCACACGGGAGGTACTCACTTCTTCCTCATTTCTGCCCGTTTTTCCAGTGAGAAAGGCAGGCGTGAGGCAGCTGACCCCAGCGCCTGGACGAACGAGTATCGTACAGAGGCCCTCATGCCGGTGACCACGGCAGCGCGGGACCCCCGGTGCAGAGGACAGAGCTCTGACGGGAGCGCCAGGAAGGGGGCTGGAGCGCTGAGCACGTCAAGTCTGAAATACGCGGAGCGAGCTTGGACGCCGAGCTTCCCCGGGGCAGCAGGGGGAGGGGCATCAGCCCGGGGAAGGAGCTCAGGTGCAGGGGTGGTGTGAGTCCGTCTCGGGGTCCCTGGCCAGCAGCCTCCTGGACACTGGTAGGTGAGGCGGGCTGCCGCATCAGGATGGTCAGCTCTCCCATGCAGTGTCGCTCAGCTGGGGCCAGGTTGACCTCCCAGTGTCTGAGACTGTGTGCGTGGGACCGAGCCAGAGGGCCAGGGATGCTCCGTGCACCCTGCCCGTGCCTGGCAGGACCCGTCCCGGGGACAGCGTCGCCCCAGCCTCAGAAGAGCTCAGGCCAGGTAACCTACACCGGGGGTTTTCAATATGGAGCCTCTGCACGGGGCCCAGCTCAGCACCGAGCCGCTGGTGGCAGCTAGTGCAGCCGGGGCCGTGGGCCTCACCTATGGCGTGCAGAGCAAACAGCCGATCCAAGGGCCTGATGGCCGTGAGCCTGCTCGAGCCGTTGACGAGCACGGCGAGCCGGTCCCGCCTCCTGCCGTGGATCGAGGTCCTGGGGAACCAGCACTCGATGTTCCTCTGCAGGGAGTCTCTGCTGTATTCGCGGCACTCGTGGGTCCGGGGGCCGAACCTGAATCGGAGTGCTCGTGAGTTTTCCGAGATGCTAGGAAGCCGGCCGTGTGTGCGGGTGGAATTAGCGCTCACCTGTAGTAGAGGAAGTACTGTGTGTCCGCCGGGGCTGCCTTGCCCGCCCGCCAGGCGCAGCGCAGGGAAACCTGGTACGGTGCGGCGTGCGTGCCGTCCCCTGCTGCGGTGTGGGTGGTACAGGTCAGGTTCACGGCCGCGGTGCCGGGAGGCCCTGGGTGGACAAGAAGGGAAGGAACAGCCTTGCAGGGAGAGCCTGAACCGCCTGCTTCCTGTGAACGGCTTGCCCTGGCCGGAGTGCGGTCATCACCAGGCCTTTCTGGAACCTTCCGTGAAAGACCGGAGGCTCACAGACGCATGCCACAGGCTGCACGGGCTGAAGCATGAGTTTATTTTGATGGAAAAAAATTTGAAGCCCCTCGTGTGTGTGTGTGTGTGTGTGTACATGTTACGTCTCATATCCACTGTACCTGATGGACAGCGTCTGCATCCACTGCTTATCTGTCTTCAGATGCGTGTCCGCTGACTCCCTGTGTGTTACATGTGTGTGTCCTGTGCCACTTGTACATCAGTACCCCCGCATCTACATTTATAGCGACCCTATCTACACCCACTTGCTCTCTCCCTTGGCTGCTGTATCTCGATCCACTCTGTCTACACCCGTCATATCATGTGCACCGTGTCCGTGTCCCATGTATTCACTGTTCCTTCCTGTGTTCACCACACGAGTCTCTGTGTCGTGTCTGCACTGCCCCCCCATGCCTCCACCTGTTCGTGAGCTGATGACCGGATGGCCCCAGCTCAGGTGTGGTGCAGAATTTCTGCAGTGTGCTGGCCTCATGGTTCCCAGGCAAGGAACCCCTTGGCATGAGTTCTGCTCAGTTGAAGGCGGAGATGACTGACATCCCCCTGGTTCAGCTCAGATTGGGGTGTCAGAGAACAAGAGGAGCCTGCCAGTGTGGAGCCGAAGCTGCGTTCTGGGTGGTCCTGTGTTCCCTGCAGGGAGGTGCTATGGTGGCCCAGCCGTGCGTGTGACCTTGCGTCTGCCTGGATCGGTCTCTGAACCTGGGGTGCGGCCCGTGGTGAGCTGGCCCCTCTGCTCCAGCAGCGGCTCTTCACGGTCAGCAGGACGGTTTCTATGGACCTCTCCACACCACCAGCACGGTTGGAGCTGCGTGGTTTTTGGTCCCCCAGTGAGGTGGTCAAGAGAATCGTTTACAAATCACCCGTGGGCCCGACCGGCCCAGGCACCCTTGAATCAGGGCCGATGCCGGCCTCTCCTCTCTCCCCTCTCCTGTCGTGTGTCCTGGGGTGTAATCAAAACCAGCCCTGGCTCTGAGCCTCGGAAGTGGTAGCCCCCCAGCTCTGGAGAGCGTGCAGGCTTCCGCAGGGGGCCAGGTGGGGTTCAGCAGTGCCGTGTCGGTTGGGATGTGGCAGGGACGGTGACTGGCTGAGCTAGATGGTGTTGGTGTGTGTACTGCCCCGTATTTGCCAACACCAGAGCGTCGTACAGGTCTGCTCTACCTGGGGGGGGCTCGAGTTCCGCGGACACCCAGCTGCTGGCGGCCTGGATGCGGCCGTGGTCTCTCACGATGGCCCTCACGCTCGCCGACAGGCCTTGGTGCAGAGGGGCGATGCAGGTGCTCACTGTGTTCCCGGTTTCATACTGAAACAAGAGCCAGAGTGATGACGTGGGCAGGGACACGAGTGTCCGAACCACTTTTCAAATGACTAAGTGCAGTGGAGTCGTTCTGCTAGGTCAAGTTGAAAACAAAACTGCTGTGAGGACAATAATCCCACAGTGATACACGGGCACATTTGTCACACAGAAAAGAAACAACCAGTTAGGGGTGGGTGCCTGGGGTACCTGCACCCACATTGCGGTGCCCAGGTTTGAGTCCCAGCTCTGCTGCCCAGCCCAGCTCCCTGCTAATGCAGCAGGTGCTGCCCGAGGACTTGGGCCCCGCTAGCCACACGTGAGGCCCACGTGACTTGGGCCCCGCCAGACACATGTGAGGCCACGTGAGAACTTGGGCCCCGCCAGCCACATGTGAGCCCACGTGGAGCTCCCAGCTGCAGCTGTTCCGGGCATTTGGGGAATGAACCTCTTTGTCCCCTTCTCAAATTTTAAGAACAAATGAATACAAACCTAAAAATCCAACACAATAAAACTGTCAGGCCCAAGTCCCCTCTCCATCCTAGCCTCCCCCCCCGCACAGAAGGGACTTGGGCTGAAAGTCATCTAGGGTCCCACTGGGCTGGAAGACGCCCAGAGCCCGCTGCCCGCGTTGCCCACCTCACTGAGACCACAGCCCAGCAGGTGCTTTGGGGGAAGCTCGGGGCAGGAAGGCAGGGCATAGATGGACCGGCCTGACCCAGGTCCCTGTGCCCTGGTCCTGCCTTCTCCCTGGAGACCAGACTCCTCTCTCTTGTCCTGTTGGCCACGGCACGGGTGCTGGTTCACAGCCACTCCATCCGCCCCCAGCTGCTGTTACTATTGCATGAAGTTGATTTTTTAAATTTTGTTTAAAATTTCATCTGCCCAAGACAAAGCACTGAGACGCTCGACAGTCACACGAGGACGGGGAGGGGAGAGGTCTCCACCGAGGTCCTGGGGAAGGGGGGGCTGTGGGTTTCCAAACTCCCTCATCAGAGCAGAGTTCCCCTTACTCCAGTGTCCGTGGAAGTACCCTCACACGTGGACCAAAGTTCCACACGCTACTCTCTAAGTACATGCAAGTGTTATGTCGATTAAAAAGAAAAAACCCGAATCTGATCAAATGCTGAGACGCAGCGGGCTGATTGGATAAGGAAGCAGAGAGGGTGGGTGCCCGCTGTGAGCCGGGGCGTGGGAGAGGCGCTCACCTCGTCCTCCTGTGGGCCGTGGATCCGCACATGGTATTCCACAGTCATGTTCTGGTGTGCTTGGTCGGGGTGTGGCGCCCAGCGCAGAAGGGCTCGTGCCAGCCCAGCGACGGCAATGGTGAAGTTGACAGGGGGGAGGAGGCCTGGGGGCGGGAAGGAAGGAGCCACAGGTGAGGGGTTGCACCAGGCGGCCAGGAACGGCGTCTGGTTCCACCGAGGCTGCTGGCATGTGTGGCGCTGGGATGATCTTGGGAGAGTTTACTTACAGCTGTTCTGAACTCATCGTACCGTTGCCCAGGCGTTTGCCTGTGACATCCCCCCGTTTACCGACGAACGGGCACCTTGCTGTATCACCACTCCTGATAAGCACAGTGGTCGCTGTCACCACCAGGTCACTAGTGTGCGAGCAGGGTGGTTTTGATGGTGTAGAAGAGAAGTGCGGCAGGAAATCGTAGGGCTCATCAGACACCGCGCCGGTGGGAGCTGCGAGCTGTCTCTCGCGCCCTGCACTGGCACGCGATGTGAATGCGCCAACTCGAACCTGCCGTGAGCCACGTGATGTGGGGCGCTCACAGAAGGGCTTCTCCTGCGTGGGCTGTTGTGAGTGGGCTTCCACAGGGCAGGCTGGAGTCTGTGACATCAGCGTGTGCTCACAGTGGAAACTTGAGAGAACCAGAGAGGAAAATTTCCTACAATTGCACCACTGAGAATGACGCTGACAAGTGTGTGTCCACTGTATTTCTTTCTGGACATACATTTCTACAGCTATTTTATAAAATGGGAAAATAAACACGCAACCAAACATAGTCTCTACTTATCTGCTAAATTGTCATGTTTTTCTGTGAGAATTTTTTAAAGTTTACTGATAGAGAGAAGGAGAGAGAGAGAGAGAGAGAGCGAGAGAGAGAGAGAGAGAGCGAGCATCCATCTGCTGCTTCATTCCCCAAAGGCCCACAGGAGCCAGGGCGGGGCCAGGCCAGAGCCGGGAGCTTCACCCAGGGACCCACTTGCTTGAGGTATCACCTGCTGCCTCCCAGGGTGGGCGCTGGCAGGAAGCTGGGTGGGGAACAGAGGCAGGACTCAATGCCGGCCACTCCAGTGTGGGGCACGGGTGTCCCGAGCAGCGCCCACACACACCTCTGCATCCACACGCGGGTCGTTCTCGGCTCTGTGCGTCATGGCACTGCTCCATAACCCTAGTTACACTGTCTGCATTTCAAGTGCCCCAAAGCCGCACGTGGCTACTGGCCACCCCCTGGACGCTGCACATGGCAGCACATGGTCTCTGTCCTGGACAGTCCGTCAAGCAGTGCCGGGTCAGGACTGTGTGACCATCTCCATTCTTAAATCTGCATTGCACAGACCCACAGAGCAGCGGCTTCAGAGTGGCACACAGGGGAGGCACCTCGTCGTCTGGGGTGAGCACATCCAAGTGTGGCCACGGGGGCCCGGCACCCACACCTGGAACCTGATTTCCCACGGCAGCACCCAAGCTAACTTCTGCCAGCGCTGCATTCTTAAGACATAGCGCGTTTAAAGCCCGATGAGGATTGATATTTTTTTTTGTCAGTGTCCATATGTGATTTCCTAATTGAGGACTTATTTAGGGAAAAATCATAATGTATTCCTTCACAGAATGCACTCACTAAAAAGAAAAAGGATGGGGCACAGCGGGTTAAAGCCCTGGCCTGCAGCACTGGCATCTTACATGGGCGCTGGTTCAAGTCCCGGCTGCTCCACTTCCTATCCAGCTCTCTGCTGCAGGCTGGGAAAGCAGCAGAAGATGGCCCAAGTCCTTGGACTCCTGCACCGTGTGGGAGATCCAGAGGAAGCTCCTACCTCTGGCTGTGGATCAGCACAGCTAAGGCCATCGCGGCCATTTGGGGAGGGAACCCGCAGGCAGAAGACCTCTCTGTAACTCTGTTTCAAATGAATGGGAAGGAGGAAGAAGCGTGGTTGAGGTGAAGAGAGCATGCTCACGGTTCTGGTCGGGACGTGTGTCGGCTCCCTGCGGCACCGCAGCCCCCAGAAGCAGCATCAGCGCCGGCAGCATGGTGCTCCAGTCCAGGCAGTGCTGCCTCCACGGCTCCCGTGTAGCCCAGAGGCAGCTCCTCGTCCATTTCACAGGCGGCTGTGACCGGTCTGTTACACACAGAAACACAGAGGTGGGCACATGTTGGATTTTGCCTTCCAATGCAGGGCCAAACCCTGGGGGCAAATCCTTCGGGAGACCCCTGGAAAACCTGTCCCAGGTGTGTTAAGACCCAGCCGGCGCACTGAGCTCTCTGCCTTCACTCTGGCCGGAACGCTTGAACCCAGAGCCCGTGCCAAGCTGCAGGAGAAGGAAGCAAGGGGAGGAGACGGGCGACCCGCGGGAGACCGCAGCAGGTGGCAGCTTGGGAGTCCTGGGTGCCGAGAACAAGAGGAGAGCCCGCGGCCGTGTGGTCGCCGAGTGTGTAATAGAGCAGCAGGGCAAGAGCCTTACCCCTGAAACAGCCCGAGCCCTGCCAAGAGCGAAACGTTGTATCCCAAGCACAGAATCCGCTTGCAGCTAATTTTTTATGTATGAACCGGAACGAGAGCAGGACACAGAACTGAGAAACCATAGCTCAGGAGAGAAAGGGCATGTCTGCCGTGAAGTCCAAAGGACGGCTCGTGTGCAAGGCGCCCTGGGCGTGCCCCCTAGCCCCCGCAGAGAGACTCTTGGGGTCCAGCAGGTGTGGTCGTCACCCACAAATGGAGCTTCAGCCAGAGGTCGCCCAGGCCCCCAGAGGAAGGGGCAGGAGCTGAAGTCCCCACCCAGGAGCTGAGGGCCGCGAAGCCGCCTGCCCGGGAGCCAGTCCTGGATCTACAACACAAAGCCTGGGCCGGGCTGGGCTGTGGCACAGCAGGTTAAGCCATGCTGGCATTCCACAGGGGCGCAGGTTCAAGTCCCAGCTGCTCCACTTCTGATCCATCTCCCTGCTAATGCACCTGGGAAAGCAGTGGAAGATGGCCCATGTGCTTGAGACCTTGCACCCATTTGGGAGATCTGGGTAAAGCTCCTGGCTCCTGGCTTCAGCCTTGCCCAGCTTGGGCCGTTGCAGCCATTGGGGAGTAAACCAGCAAATGGAAGACCTCTCCCTCTCTCTCCCTCTCTCTCCCTCTCTCTCCCTCTCTCTCCCTCTCTCTCCCTCTCTCTCCCTCTCTCTCCCTCTCTCTCCCTCTCTCTCCCTCTCTCTCCCTCCCTGTCCCTCCCTTTCCCTTTCTCCCTCTCCCTTTCTCCCTCCCTCTCTGTGTCCCTGCAACTCTGCCTTTCAAATAAAAATAAAACTTTAAAGAGAAAAATCTATTCTTGGTCAACTCTAAGGAAAATGACTGCTCTAGGCTTCAGCTTGAAGGTGTATGTAAATGACTTGGCATTTTCTGAAAATGACTCCAGCGAACCATGGAAGAGACCTCAGCTAAACAGGCACCTACAGAAAACAGCACAAAACAGTCTTAATTCGTGTCTTTGCCAATTTAGTAAACAACTAACTTGCTGCTTAACCTCCCGTCGTTGCTTAACCTGATAACTAGTAACCTAGTAACCTAGAAATTGCAAAATTTCCGGAGCAGCAGGAAAGCAGCAACACAGAAGTCATGTGGCGCCTTTTCCAAATGGACTTGAGTATTACTGATCAGCGTTAGACCCTTTTGCATCCAGACCATCTCCTTTCTTTTTCTCTGATGACCCCAGACCACAGAGAAAACCCTTTGAAACAAAGATAATGACAACAAACCTGGGTGCTCTGATACTGTTTTTAACTAAAACAGTGAGAAATTCAACGAAAGCAAGGGCAGCCGGAGGACTACAGAGAAACCACGGGCAGCGCCAGCCGGGGCTGCGGCTGCTTCCGGTCGTTCAAGTGCCAGCATTTCCTGAACGGATACTAAATCCCCGGGGGCTTCAGGAAGTACATGGACGCAAGAAAATGCTGAAATCCATGCACAGGTGTTGCTTGATTCCCATTTTTCCTTGAGCTTTTTGAGGGGTCTTCCTACACTGTAGCTTTGCAATAACTCCCATTAATAGAAATTGTAAGTCAGAAAAATGCAAAATTAATTTTCCCTAGTGACTTTCCCGACTGGCAAAGGAAGATTACAGTCTTGCGTGTAAGAATAATGAACATGTGTGCAGCCTTTTTGATTAAACGGTAGAAAAACGCAGACGACTGAGTATCGCAGAGGGGACGCAGCGCGAGCGCTGTCACCGACACTGCATTTTTGAAAACGTTATCGTTCCCAAAGTCGGCTGATTTTTGATTTTTCTTTTTGCCATAAATGGAGAGAGAAGTTTTATGCTTCTATGATCCCATTCAACAAGACAGCGTCTCTGAAAGACAGCAGGAGACCCCGGAGCGGATCTGGGCGGTTCCGACTCCCACACTCCCAGGGAGCCCACAGGTTTTACCCAAGGATCAGAGTTCCTGAGCTCCGTCGTTCGACCCCACCTTCTCATCCCAGACCCGAGCAGACCCTGCTCACGCTGCTCTGTGTCCTGCCCTACGTAGCCCAGGCTGCCGGCGCCTCTGCCTGTTCCCGCTGAGGACTGACTGGGGCCTCCTGGGGACACCTCTTCAGCCAAGGATGCACCCTTTGGTGGGTGTCCACGTGGCCACATTTCATTGCACGGGAGCACAGCTAACTCACTGGCGTGACAGCACGTACTGCTAGGTCAAAATGACAGCATAAGGCCAGCGCCGCGGCTTACTTGGCTAATCCTCCACCTATGGCGCCGGCACCCTGGGTTCTAGTCCCGGTTTGGGTGCCAGATTCTGTCTTGGTTGCTCCTCTTCCAGGCCAGCTCTCTGCTGTGCCCCGGGAAGGCAGTGGAGGATGGCCCAAGTGCTTGGGCCCTGCACCCGCATGGGAGACCAGGGAGAAGCACCTGGCTCCTGGCTTCAGATTGGCGCCGCGCGCCGGCCTTAGCAGCCATTTGGGGGGTGAACCAACGGAAAAAGGAAGACCTTTCTCTCTGTCTCTCTCTCTCTCATTGTCTAACTCTGCCTGTCAAAAAAAAAAAAAAACAAACGGTAGCGTAAGCCACTCTTGGGGCTGCAGTTGAAGCCCACTGTGTTGTTAAAATCAGGTTCAAGTTGAATGGAAGGACGCAAACGCGATGGTGTCCTACACCTGCAGTCCGGGCAGCACCCACGCTCGGCTAGGGAGCGAGCAAGGAGCTCGTTGCTCGTGCTCACTGGGCCAACCTGGCGTTCCGCGAAGGCTCTGGATCCAGCCCATGGGGGCCTCGTGTCCTCTGGGGCTGGGGGACACGGGAGCACGGCGTCTTTCCTGAGAGCGGTTTCCAGCACACTGGGGTCGGCTTCCGGCCACTGCCGATGGATTTCCCCAGTGTTCTTGAGAAGGGGTCGGAGTCTCCTGGAGCTGTGCTGAGACTCCCCCCCTTTTCTTTCCCCCACTCATTCTTTCTGCCTGGGGCCTTTCAGTTTAAACCCAAGTGGGATTTGCAGGCCTGCTCTCAGAGCCCTTTTGAGTCAGCTGTGGGGACCCCTCGTTCCACAGCCGACCTCAGCGGCAGAAATCGAGAAGCGACCGAGCGGATGCACGCTCCAGCGGGCCACTTCGAAGAACGGGCTCAGCTTCCTCTTCCTGGCTGGCGCAGCCCCCGAGCCACACGCTCTCGGGGGTGGAGAAGGGTTGCAGAGACCAGGCGGCCACACACAAAGAGCAGCGGGCTTCGCATCGCCCCCAGAAAGCGTGCACACCCCGAGGAATAGAAACGCGAACTAAGGACTGTGCAGCCCCTAGTTTGTTCGTTGCACGACCACCAGATATTGGAGTTGTCTGCAACAGTTCTGAGATGCAGCCCTGGGGACTTTGTCGCCAAAGGCCTGAAGCACTCCACGGGTCCAGGCGGAAATGACACGGCCACCCTGACTTTTGGAAGATGGACGGGGACAGGAGCCTGCTACAAACACCCCAGGAGCTGAATATCTCCCCACCCACCACACGCGTGTGTCACACGTGCCCATGGCCCGCCGTCCAAGCATACCTGTCTGCCGGCCATCGTCTTGCGTCCACTGGTGCTCAGCAGGCCCCACGGCCGGGTCCGTCGTGTCTGAGCTCTCGGCCGCAGAGCCAGCACCTCACACGGCAGCAGGTACAGGTGCCCGACCCTGTACAGAGCAAAGGCCGATCGGCACACAGGCCAGAGCGGGCAGCCCCACGCGGCCACTCGGAGCGCGGCAGCCCGGGCGGCACACCGAGCCGGTCCCTCGGTGCCTCGCCTGCAAGTGGCCCCAGGCAGCACCTCGAGTCACGCATACAAATGAGCTGATTTGATTTCCAAAACGGTATTATATTTCCACGTGCAAACCTTTAAGACATCGGTGCAGAGAGTAATTCTTGGGGAACTATGAAAGCGAACATATTTCCTGGACGCAGAGGTCGTACCGGCTAATGAGATGCTCGGTGACTCAGTAAAGCTAGCATCAAATATGTTACTGTAAAAGCAGGCGTTTTTCATGCTGGTAGCCATGAGTTTTAGGATCTATTAAAATCGCATCTGCTCTCTCTCTCTCTCTCCCCCCCCACTTCTTTCTCCTTGTTTTGTTTTGTGTTGTTCCAGTCCATCCATTTCTTGCGTGTACATAAAAATGTTTCCAGACAACTAAGGACCTAAAGCCAAGCGAGGCCTCTCAGCCAGTCTTGGTTTATCTTTGTATAAAACAAGAGCATTCCTGGAAACCAGGAACCCAGCAGAAGCTGCCGGAGGCGTCGGTCGGACACAGCGCCGGGCTCGCTGCCGCCGCCGGTTCTCAGCCTGCTGCGCTCTCAGTCCAACGCTTCCTCGCCGAGATGTTTATGGTGCCCTCTGCCCTGCTTTCTGAACTCATCTGAGCAGCCTGGGCAGCACGGTGCTGTCCATAGACCATGAAGAATCCCAAGGGGCTAAGCCACAAATGCCCTCTGCTGAGCGGAGCGTCTGCAGCCCGGGGTCACCGCAGCGGCTCATCCACCCTGCCTTGGCCCAGCACGGTGTCTTGGCAAACACCAAGAACAGAAACCGGTATACGGAACGGCGGGACCTACCTCGCAGAAGTTCAGCCGCACGTCCTCATGCTCCCTGCTAATAATAGAGAGAGAGGGGTTTTGCTTCCCTTTTTTGTGACTTCAGAGTTGCCCATAGAATTGCTCATCTCCACGTCCCATGGGCTGTAGGCCCTGGTACCAGGGGCGTTCCGGCAGCAGCATGCCGGTCACTGGCTCAGCCTGCCAGGCGCCGTGCGCTGGTGCCCGGTGGCCGTGAGCCGGGGCGGCCGGGCACTCTGGGACGAGCCTTATCTCGGGGCCCTGTGCCTTCGAGCAGTTGCTGCTCTTTCATCACCACAGCTGTGATGCGCGAAGCTCCCGCCGCTTCCTCTGCAAAGCCATGGCTGCGCGACTTCTCCAAGCCGATGCTCAGGGCGTCAGGCAGTGGTGCCCCGAGCCCTGACGGGCAGGGAGACCGGCCCGGCCAGCGTGGGGAAGGGCTTGCCTGCGTGGTCAGTGCCTCGTGCAGCCAGAGGCACTTTGGCTGGCGGGGGCCAGGTGGCTGCATCTCTGGTGGGCTCTCTGGGGTGTGGCGCTTCTGTTTTCCTTACGGCGTGGCTGGCTGAGTCGTTCGAATCCTCTATCTCCCAGCCAGCGGCAGGAAGCAGGCAAGAACCGGGGCTGGAGGCTGAGCCTCTCCCTGCTGCTGAGCCCGAGCAGCGGGCAGGGCCTTCTGTGCTCTGCGAGCGGCCCCCACACCCTCGGGAAGCATTGCTGGGGTCCACAGCCTGGGCACCCCTGGCTGGGATGTCTCCGTGTAGCTCCGTGGTGCCCTGCAAAGCCTTCTCTCTCTCTTGTCCCCGGGACCCCAGAGCAGCACCCAGGCGTCATCCCCACCTGCTGCCCTCCTGGCAACCTGCTTGGATTCTCCTGTCCTCGGTTCCAGTTCTGTTGGGGGGTTTGAAGGTGATGGGCCGGGCTGTCTGCATTGGAAACAGCGGCTCAGGCTACGAACAGATACAAATGGGTTGTGTGTTCCCGGGGTGATTCAGGCTTAGCTCAAGGGAGGAGGGACGCAGGATTAGCAACCTGCCTGGGAGACTCTAGGCACAGAGGAGTTGCTGGGTCCCTGGTTGCTGAGGCAGTGGCAAGCGATGGGTGCTCTGAGTGCGGCTCCCACGGCACATGCCCCGCGCCAGCCTGTTCACGCGTGTGCTCGGGGCTCCCCAGGGGGCCGTGTTAGCAGTTGGCTAAATGAAAGTGGATGGATGGTTGTCAGTGACCTGAGACACGTCCCCTTCCTCGGGGACGTAAAACAAGGAGCAGAGCAGTCCAGATATTGCTAAGCGGCACAGAGGACGGTGCGCCAGGGCCTCGGCCACGCGGCCAGTCCTTGGGTCGTGGCCGTGCAACCTTGGACGTGGTCTATCCACCTGAAGAAGCCTGAGAAACGCTATGGTCACCGTGAGGGCCGTGGTGCGGCTTCTTGCTCTCGCTCGTTCAGCGGCTGTTTGTGGGTTGCACGCGTGTTCCGTGCTGGGCGTGGGGAGGGCCGTGAGGAAGGGGGGGCTGGCTGCTCCCCTGGGTCCGCCTTCTCGGGCTGATAAGAAAATGTGCCATATTCTGTCTGCATGTTCCGTACGAGCGACAAAGGAAACCAGGAGAGGCAGCGTTCCTAGAGTTCATTAGTTATGAGAGCAGGTTTTGTCCTTTAGAACGAAATGTGAATTTCTGAAGGCATTGTAGTGGAACCTGAAGGGAGAGTTCGTTGTTTTGTATGAAATGAGATCAAATTTGTCTTGATCCCTTAAGAAGCAAAATCGTGTGGGTGTGCCAGACAACACAGGTGAAAACACTGGCAGCGATGCCGTGGGAATCAGGATGTAGCCACCCCACATGGAACTCTGGTTGGAGGGGTTGGATTGAGGATAGCTACTTCCGGGAATCTGTCCCCTGGCAATAATGTGGAACGCAGACCAGGATGGATGTCCCTTTGCTTGTGAGAACAGAGCGGGCGTGCTGTTGAGGGAGACACGGACTTCTCCGGGTTGAAAGCTGCAGATTTTAAAGGGGGTGGCTCGTCAAGAGCTTTGAGTGACACAGCATCGTGTACGGGTTAAGAGAAAACCTCGCAGGAGCGCGCACATAGTCTTTTCTCTGCAAGCTCATTCTGGGCTGCAGGAGCAGCCGACAGGAGTGGTCATCTCTCAGTGGTCGGAGATCCGACGGCTGCTGCTGTGGGTGGCCACGCCCGAGTGCCATGGTGGTGCACGCGTGTTCTGTGCGTCGGAGTCTGAGTTTTGACCGTGATCTGACTGGTCCTGGGCGAGACTTGGGCTTGTCCTGAGAGCCCCCTGCCCATCTGGAACCAGGGGATACCAGGGCGTGTCCTCTACCTGGTGCCGGCAACAGTGCACGAGAGCAAGGGCCTCGTCCAGTCACCGGCAGCCCCAGGCCAAGCACTGTGTGTGGCTGATCCTGAGGGTGACTGGCCCCGCGCCTCCCCACGGCAAGGCAGTGAGACCGATGCTTTCAGCTACTAGAGTGGAGTGGGGAGCTCAGGCTGACCTCCGGCCACCGTGGGGTCACTGCTTCCTTTAGTTTTGTTCTTGTGATTCTAAATATATAAAGGCAGGCACCCGAGGTTATTTTAAAACGTTAGAGATATGTGGGTCAGCAGAGTAGAACTGGAAGTGCATAGCTAGAATCTCACATTTGTGGTCTACTGATTTTTGATGAGGTTGCCAAAACCATTCACACAGGAACAGATCAGCCTTCTCAAATGGTGCAAATACACACGTGAGAAAGACGACCTTGGGCCTCCCCCCAGCGCACACACACAAATTAGCTCCAAGAGCACCAAAGAAAGACCAAGAAGTGGAAAATATGAATTTCTTGGAAGAAGGCCCAAGCACAAAATTTCATAACTTTGGATGAGGCAGTAGTTCCTTTTCTGTTTTTTTTTTTTTTTTAAGATGTGTTTATTTATTTGAGTTACAATCAGAATGAGAAAGACAGAGAGAAGTCTTCCACCTGCTAATTTGGTCCCCAGATGGCCACAATATCTGGGGCTGGGCCAGGAGCTTCTTCCAGGTCTCTCATGGGGGTGCAGGGGCACAAGCACTTGGACCGTCCTCCACTGCTTTCCCCAGGCCATCAGCAGGGAGCCGGATCAGAAGTGGAGCAGCCCCGGGATTCGAACCGGCAGCCATATGGGATGCTGGCGTCACAGGCAGTGGCTTTACCCACTATGCCACAATGTTGGGTCCTGGGCAGGGGTTTCTAAAATAAAATATAAAAGCGCAAATGGTGAACAAAAAAACATAGATAAGTCATACCTCACCATACTTACAAGCTTTTGTGTTTGAAGGGATAAAGTGCAAGGCCTCATCTGGGCCGCCCACACCCCACATCCGGGTGCCTGGCTCCAGCCCCTGCTCTGCTCCCACCTCCGGTGAACGTTCACGCTGGGAGCAGCATTTGCACCTGGGTCCCCGCCACCCACAGGGGAGACACGGATTGAGTTCCAGGCTCCAGGCTGCAGCCTGGCCCAGCCCTGGCTGACATGGGCCATCTGGGCACAGAACAAGGAGCTGCACGGTCTCTGTCTCTGTATGTATGTTTTTTTTTCTTTAAAAAGAAAGGACTAGTTGCAGAATGGGAAAAGATGACAACTACGCATGTGGTAAGGGAGTTGTATTTATAATATATGGAGAACTCTTTTTACCCCATAAGAAAGTGAAGAATAGCTCAGTGGAACGCAGATGAAGGTTCTGGAGAGACGCAGCTCCAGGGGCTGGGAGGCACCTGGGAAGCGCTCAGCGCTGTCAGCACCGGGCAGAGCCGGGCTGCAGTGAGGCTCTCTTCATGCCCGGGAGGGAGGCTGCTCGGAGAAACCAGGCGGCGACAAGTGCGGGGCGGCATGTGCAGGACCCAGGCCCCGCACACTCGCTGGAGCAGAGCTCCCACAAGGATGAAGGTGGCATGGCCGTGTGAGCCCACCACTCCGCTCCCAGGCAGATGTCCGCCCCAGAGGACTGAAATCTTACAGCCACGTAGAAACGGGTGTAGGCATGCTCACAGCAGCATGGTCTCCCACAGTCGGAGAGCGAGCGCAGCTGATGAGTGGGGACAGCAGGCCGTGTACCCCTGCTGTGGGATAGCAGTCAGCCACGGAAGGAGGGGACCACAGCTGCTCCGGCGAGGATGGCCCTGGACAGCTGGAAGCCACATGGCAGCAGCCAATCCCAGGACCACACACACATGACCGCCTCTGTGAAATGCCCAGAACACAATCTGCAGCCGCGGACGCACGTGAGCAGTTGGCGGAGGCTGCAGGCGGCAGGCGGATGTTCCGGAATGTGGCGAGAGAGTGGGGATGCATCTCAGGTGTCCTTGGGGATGATGGACATATTCTGGGCTGACCGGGCGGTCGCCAGCCCTTGAGTGCACGGGAACCACAGAGCTGTCTGCTTTGACCAGGAGAGTTTCAGGACAGATGAATTGTATCTCAATAAAACCGGCATGAAAACTACCAGGCAGATGCCCTGCCGTGAGTGAACTGGAATGCCTGTGACCATGAGCAAAACGCAGGGAAAACCGTTCTGTGGATCTCCCACGCGTGGCCCAAAGTAAAGCTGAAGAATCGCCGTGGGAAGCCGGGTATAGGAAACCAAGAAGGTTTGAGAACAAGGAGGAGAGCTACACCTTGCAAATTAGACTCCCTCTGTGTCGCCTGATGTTCCATTTCAGCCAAGAGAGACCCTCTCGCGTGCCTGGGACTGCCGGTTCCCTTACTCCACGTCGTCTTGTCCTACCTGGCGACCCACCAGGTATTCCGGCAGCCCAGCCTACAGACGAGGAAACACAGGCGTGGAGATGGACACGGCTCAGCTCCTCTGGGAAGGTTTCCAGAGCCAGGCTGGGAAAACGTGGGTTCTACCACTGTCAGTGCTGTTCCACACTGTGGCAGGTCGTCTGGGCTGGGGCTGGCAGCAGCAGGGTCTCCCCAGCGACTCCTGGTGCCTTCAGAGTTTGCCTGAGCTGCTGCCGGCACCGCAGAGGTAGCGAGGTGCCCGTCTCCCGCCTTGAACTTGTAGATTCGAGGACTGTCTCTGTGTGGTCAGGCAGGGCCTTGTCGGGGCCCGTCCTGGTGTCCGGCACAGGGAGTGGGCTCAGGTTCAGGAGAAGCAGAGGCCTCTCAGAGCAGGGGAGCCGCCGGCACCCCGGTTCAAACGCGGTGGAGAGCAGCGCCAGGCAGCTGAGTCTCTGAGCCCCCTTGGTGCTGATAACTCCGAATTTCGAAGGTGATTATTCTGTCTTTCCCCTGGGCCACTGTTCCGTTAACTATTATTGAAGCCCCATCTTTTAAAATTAATGACCCGTGTGAAATTCCGGAGCAGCTAAAATTGATTTGTCTATTTACTAACCTCTTTTAAATGGAAAATAAAATTGCATGTGTGTGGGAAGTCTCCCAGCACCGACGCACGCTGCCATTCTGCATGGGCTGAGAAATAGCTTTACGCGTCCTCTGGGAGACCGTAAACTGCGGCTGGCTTCCATTCAACTTTTATGAGAACAAAACTAGCAAGTGACTTTGTCTTTCAGACGGGTACTTCCTGTTGCAAAGAAGACACATTCCTGGAACACTGGAACACACATGTTCTTTGTTCTTGTGTGTGTGTGTGTGTGTGTGTGTGTAGGGAGAAGCTGCAGAGGTGGGTGGAGTGGGTGCCACCAGGGCCCTCCTGGGCCCCGGTCACAGACGGCTGACCCTGGGGCGCCTCAGCCTTCCCTGCCTTGCTGACCACGGCCCCCGCCTCCCTCCCGGGTCAGACGCTCTCCTTATGCCTGACCATCCTGCACTGCGCTCCAGGGTGGGGTGGGGGCTCCTGCAGCGAGGGGTGAGGCTGGCATGAGGGTGGGCAGCGGGGACCACACTGCCTCTTCAAGGGGTCACCCGGCTCAGCCCTGTGCTTCTGCTTGAACTCAGGCCACCTGAAACCCAGGAGTCGGGGGTAGCGCAGGGGGCAGGCACTGCTGGGGACCCTGGCTGGCCAGGCAGCTGTCCCCGTGCAGAATGCCGCCTTGTGGGAGCTCTCCACCCTGACAGTGAGGGTGCAGCTGATGGATGAATGAATGGGTGGATGAATGAGTGAAAGCTGCACTAGGTTTGTGCCTGTCTTCCGGGTACCGGTGCCTCCCCGTCTCTCATTGCACAGAAATAAATCCGTGTCACAGAAACACGCTCAGACATGGCTGCACCAAGAGACAGTGGAACACTGGGGGGCCACGGTGTGTCCCTGGTTGTGGGAGACTGGACCTGGCTCTCACGGGGAGCCCTGAGCAAGCACCAGGGGCACCCAAAGCAGACCTCATCAGGACCCGCGCTGGGTGCCAAGTGGACGCCCACCTGTCTCAGCTCTGGGTCTCGCTGGCCGGAGTCTCCTTCTGAACAATGTGGGGTCTCTGTGGCTCTGGGGTCCCTGTGACACCGACCCTGGGGCAGGTGCTGTACTGGCAGGATGCTTCCTGCAGGACTTCTGTGTGGTTCCTCTGTGGGAAAGTCTGCGTCGGTCCTAGGGGGACCTGGGTCACCCTGGCAGCCTCACACTAGACGGGCGGGGCCGAGCAGGCACCCTGTGCGGAGCTGTGTCCTGGCCTCCTCATCCGGCTCGCCTCTGCGAAGGCTTTACGCTCGGAGTTACCTACAGTGCACGCTCCTCGAGAGCGTTGGAGGCGCGTTGTTCTCACGTTCATGCGTGCCTGTTTCCCGTTGCTGTTGCTGGGATGGGAAGAGATCATCCTTGGGCCCTGTTGTAACTCACACGCAGGGACGCCCACCCTCCTTAGTGTGCTCGCAGCTAGTGGTGTGCGGCCCACACAGCCGGCAGGCACAGTGTGTGTGCCCTGTGCCCTGGGCCCCCTGGTGGTAGAGCCCTCCTGTCTCCAGCCCTGCCCCCAGGTGCTCGGCTTTGCTGCGCCAGTTCTGTCTTTTCTGGGTGTCCCATCTCATAAAGCCCTTGCAACTGGCTGCTTCGCGCGGGGGCCAGCCAGACCTGTGTCTGGGGCACCAGACATGTACTTTGCATTGCTGGGTAGATGCGCCCCGGCCTGTTTCTCTGTGCACCTGCTGACCAGTGTTCTGCTGGGGGGACATCTGCGTCATTTCCACTTTGGGATGGTCATGTGTAGAGCTACCGTAACCACTCACGTAGGGTGTCCACCTATGGTAAATATCATGGAGTGGGATTGCGAGGTCCTAGGGTAAGGGGACGCCCAAGTTAACCAGAAAACAACACATCGTTTGCCGAAGCTGCTGCGCCACCAGCAGTGCCAGGGTTGCAGGCGCTTGGCACCCTTATCAGCACCTGTTACTGCCAGGTCTGCGATCAGGCATCCCTGTGTTCCAGCATCTCACTGTGGTGTGAATTTGCATTCCTTAGAGATGGACGGTGTGACATAGGCTTGGTTGCCAACCATATGGCTCCTCTCCTCCTCCCTCCATATGTGATGCGCGGGCACATGCTTAGACTCTGTGTAAAAGGTAGCGTGGGTTTTAACACGCCAGCAGCAGGAGCACGCTGGAGTCCCCTGATTTCCATGTAGACCATGTGAAATGCAGCAAAGAGCTGTGGGCCCTGGGCCAGAGGCTCGGATGCCAGACGAGAAGCCTGCATCCCATGGGAGAGTGCTGGGGTTCGAGTGCTGGCTCCACTCCTGACTCTACTTTCCCGCCAGTTCAGACCCTGGGAGGTGGCAGCTGATGGCTCAAGTCCTTGGGCCCCTGCCACGACAGGGGAGATCTGGATGGAGCTCCAGGCTCCTGGCTTCAGCCTGGCCCAGCCCTGGCCATTTCAGATATGTGCAGTGAACCAGTAGATCGGAGCTCTAGTAGTCTCTACAAAGAAAGAAAGAAAAGGCCGGCGCCGCAGCTCAAGTGGCTAATCCTCCTCCTGCGGTGCCGGTACACTGGGTTCTAGTCCCAGTCGGGGCGCCGGATTCTGTCCCGGTTGCCCCTCTTCCAGGCCAGCTCTCTGCTGTGGCCCAGGAGTGCAGTGGAGGATGGCCCAGGTGCTTGGGCCCTGCACCCCATGGGAGACCAGGAAAAGCTCCTGGCTCCTGGCTTTGAATCAGCGCGGTGCTGGGCTGCGGCGGGCATTGGAGGGTGAACCAACAGTAAAGGAAGACCTTGCTCTCTTTCTGTCTCTCTCTTTCTCTCTCACTGTCCACTCTGCCTGTCAAAAAAATATGTAAATGTTGAAGAGGTGGTGAGACTGCTCCCCTTGCCTGGTTTCTGGTATTTGGGGGAAGTGCATAGTGCTTTCCAGTGAAGTCTGAGGTCAGCTGCAGGTTTTCCCGGGCCCCCCCGACTATAGTGACGAACCTCCTTCTACTAATGTTTAAATGATATTCATGTGGAATGGGTGTTGAGATTTTTTTTTAAAAAAAATTTATTTATTTGAAAGGAAGGGTTAGAGAGAGAGAGGGTAAGACACAGAGAGAGGTCTTCCGTCTGCTGGTTCGCTCCCAGAGGGCTGTAACTGCCGAGCCTGGTGCAGGTGGGAGCTCCAGCCTGGTCTCCCAGGTGCGCCAGGCCCCGGTGTTTGGGCCATCCCCCGCTGGCACCTGCGAGCTGCACTGGAAGTGGAGCGGCTGGGGCTCGGGCAGCGGCTGGCGCCGTGGGTGCTGACTTGTAGGTGCTCTCTCGGCATGGGTTGGGGTGAGGAGTGTTTAGAATTTCCTTTTCAGCCTAATAATCCTGGCGGTTTGCACTGATGGGTTTTTGAGCCTTAAATCCACCTTGGACCCGGGAATTTGGGGCAGATCCTAACTGATCCTGATGCGTTGTCTGCATACACTGTGGGGGCTGGCACATTCATGTTTTATGAAGTTTTTTCTTTGTGTTGGTGTGGGATGTCAGTGGCTGCTAACTTTGGGTCATCTATCTCCCCTCACAGGCTCAGTGGCTCCTCCTGCTGGGTGAGTAGGTTTGGTGCCCTGAGTGGTCTCTGTGGGAAGTTTACTGAACAAAAGCCAACCTGCTTACTAACCAGACTGTTCCTGTTTCAAGGTGATGTCCTGTTTGTGACGTGTTTGTAGGATCTTCCACGTCCTTACGTTGCCCGTGGAGAGACACTGTTCACAGCACCTGCCGCTCACTGCTAGAGCACATTCCCACTTCACGTCAACCCGTTTGCAGTGTATTAGAAATCCTCATGCGTGCACATGCATGAACTACGTGAGGCTCTTCGAGGGTCACGGCCAAGCGAACCGTTTATTTTGGTGCAAAACAAATTTCAGACCCTAGGCGGGGTCTTCAAAAAGTTCACGGAAATGCGTAAACCGCGCATCACTCCAATTTTGCACCAAATAAAGCTAACATGGGATCCCGTCTTCTCCCGGGCCCGCGGGGCTGCGGAGTCCGCAGCGGGGCGCCCGGCCGGGCCCTGCGCCCACGACCTCCGCCTGGGGCGCCCAGCAGGCCGGGGTCCCACACCCCGGTGCGGGGTCCGCGGCCGTGCCGCCCCCCGCCGGCTTCCAGGACCGACTCCACCCAGGGCTCCGCGTCCACCCGCGGGGCATCAGGGCTGGGCCGCCGGTGGGAACCCCGACGAGCCGGCCCGCGCCGCCGGCTCCACCGGGCCAGGTGCGCTGGGAGCACGCGGCCCGGGCCCGGACGCCGCCGGCGGTTCTGAGCTGGTGCGGGCTTGATCTGTGCAGGCACGAAGGTGAGGGCGGGCGGTACCGGAGCCGCCGACACTCAGGACGCGGGGCCACGATCTTTGCAAAGTGCGGAAGGCGCTCCTGGTCCGAGCAGCGACGTGCCGCGCGTGCGCACCAGGCTCGGGGGCGCGGTCAGCCCCGGCCCCGCCCACGGCCTTCCGCCCCTTCTTGCGGCCCGCGTGCGTCGGGGGCGGGGACAAGCCCCGGCCCCGCCCACGAACCTTAGCCCCTTTCTATTGGCTGCGGCCGGCGTGCGTGCGTTACGTCAGCGCGTTTCCGCCCGGAAGTGCGCGCGGCGGCGGCGGCGGCGGCGGCGGCGGGCAGGTGAGCCGCGTCTTGTGAGGTCGGGTCTTTTGGTTTCCTGTTCCGTCCTGACCTGTTCCACGCGGGCCCGACCCCAGGCAGGCGGAGACGCGAGCGCGGGCGTCCGCCGGGCCCGGGCAGAGTCGCGGGGACCTCGTCCCGCCAGGTGGAGCTCGGGGGCTGCTGGGCCTCAGTGCCCGGCCGGGGGCGTCAGGGCCGCGGTCTGTCCGAGCGGTCAGCCTCCCGCGAGGCCTGGTGGGGCCGCAGGCGCTGCCCGCACTCCGGTCTCTCCCCCTGTGGACCTCTGTTCCCCTGCTCGCGGGCCTCCCTGCTGTGCTGCTCCAGGCCCCCGACGGGCCCGCCTGTCCTGACCCCTTATCTCTCTCCTGGGGCTCCCCCTGCGCTCCTCCATCCCCCGACGGGCCCGCCTGTCCTGACCCCTTATCTCTCTCCTGGGGCTCCCCCTGCGCTCCTCCATCCCCCGACGGGCCCCGCCTGTCCTGACCCCCGTATCTCTCTCCTGGGACTCCCCCTGCGGTCCTCCATGCCCCCCGACGGGCCCCACCTGTCCTGACCCCCGTATCTCTCCTGGGACTCCCCCTGCACTCCTCCAGGTCTCTGATGGGGACCCGCCTGTCCTGACCCCCGTATCTCTCTCCTGGGGCTCCCCCTGCCCTCAACATCCCCAGATGGGCCCCGCCTGTCCTGACCCTGTATCTCTCTCCTGGGGCTCCCCCTGTGCTCCTCTAGGACCCCGACGGGCCCCACCTGTTCTGACCCCCGTATCTCTCTCCTGGGACTCTCCCTGCGCTCCTCCATCCCCCCACGGGCCCCACATGTCCTGACCCCGTATCTTTCCTGGGGCTCCCCCTGCGCTCCTCCAGGACCCCGACGGCCCCCACCTGTCCTGACCCCCGTATCTCTCTCCTGGGGCCCCCCCTGTACTCCTCCAGGACCCCGACGGGCCCCACCTGTCCTGACCCCGTATCTCTCTCCTGGGGCTCCCCGTGCGCTCCTCCAGGTCTCCGATGGGGCCCCACCTGTCCTGACCCCGTATCTCTCCTGGGGCTCCCCCTGCGCTCCTCCAGGTCTCTGATGGGCCCCACCTGTCCTGACCCCGTATCTCTCCTGGGGCTCCCCCTGCGCTCCTCCAGGTCTCCGATGGGGCCCCACCTGTCCTGACCCCCGTATCTCTCTCCTGGGGCTCCCCCTGCGCTCCTCCAGGTCTCTGATGGGGCCCCACCTGTCCTTCCTCTGTATCTCTCTCCTGGGGCTCCCCGTGCGCTCCTCCAGGCCCCGGATGGGCCCCACCTGTCCTGACCCCCATATCTCTCTCCTGGGGCTCCTCCTGAGCTCTTCCAGGTCTCCGATGGGGCCCCACCTGTCCTGACCCCCATATCTCTCTACTGGGGCTCCCCCTGCGCTCCTCCAGGTCTCCGATGGGGCCCCACCTGTCCTGACCCCCATATCTCTCCTGGGGCTCCCCCTGCGCTCCTCCAGGTCTTCGATGGGGACCCACCTGTCCTGAGCCCTGTATCTCTCTCCTGGGACTCCCCCTGCCCTCCTCCAGGTCTCCCATGGGGGCCCACCTGTCCTAACCCCCGTATCTCAGGATTCTAAGTTCTCCTCCAGGCCCCAGACAGGCCCCACCTGTCCTGACCCCCGTATCTCTCTCCTGGGGCTCCCCCTGCGCTCCTCCATCCCCAGATGGGCCCCACCTGTCCTGACCCCCGTATCTCTCTCCTGGGGCTCCCCCTGCGCTCCTCCATCCCCAGATGGGCCCCACCTGTCCTGACCCCCGTATCTCTCTCCTGGGACTCCCCCTGCGCTCCTCCATCCCCAGATGGGCCCCACCTGTTCTGACCCCCGTATCTCTCTCCTGGGACTCCCCCTGCGCTCCTCCAGGACCCCGACGGGCCCCACATGTCCTGACCCCCGTATCTCAGGATTCTAAGTTCTCCTCCAGGCCCCAGACAGGCCCCACCTGTCCTGACCCCCGTATCTCTCTCCTGGGGCTCCCCCTGCGCTCCTCCAGGTCTCTGATGGGGACCCGCCTGTCCTGACCCCCGTATCTCTCTCCGGGGGCTTCCCCTGTGTTCTTCCAGGCCCCCGACGGCCCCCACCTGGCCTTAACCCCCTATCTCTCTCCTGGGGCTCCCCCTGCGCTCCTCCAGGTCTCCCATGGGGACCCACCTGTCCTGACCCCGAATCTCTCCTGGGACTCCCCTTGCCCTCCTCCAGGTCTCCGATGGGGGCCCACCTGTCCTTACCCCCGTATCTCAGGATTCTATGTTCTCCAGGCCCCCGACAGGCCCCACCTGTCGTGAGCCCCGTATCCTGGGGCTCCCCCTGCGCTCCTCCAGGTCTCCAACGGGCCCTACCTGTCCTGACCCCGTATCTCTCTCCTGGGGCTCCCCCTGCACTCCTCCAGGTCTCTGATGGGGCCCCACCTGTCCTGACCCCCATATCTCTCTGCTGGGGCCCCCCCTGCGCTCCTCCAGGTCTCCGATGGGGCCCCACCTGTCCTGACCCCGTATCTCTCTCCTGGGGCTCCCCCTGCGCTCCTCCAGGTCTCTGATGGGGCCCCACCTGTCCTGACCCCGTATCTCTCTCCTGGGGCTCCCCCTGCGCTCCTCCAGGTCTCTGATGGGGCCCCACCTGTCCTGACCCCGTATCTCTCCTGGGGCTCCCCCTGCGCTCCTCCAGGTCTCCGATGGGGCCCCACCTGTCCTGACCCCGTATCTCTCTCCTGGGACTCCCCCTGCGCTCCTCCAGGTCTTCGATGGGGACCCACCTGTCCTGACCCCCGTATCTCTCCTGGGACTCCCCCTGCCCTCCTCCAGGTCTCCAATGGGGCCCCACCTGTCCTGACCCCGTATCTCTCTCCTGGGGCTCCCCCTGCCCTCCTCCAGGTCTCTGATGGGGCCCCACCTGTCCTGAGCCCCGTATCTCTCTCCTGGGACTCCCCCTGCCGTCCTCCAGGTCTCCGATGGGGCCCCACCTGTCCTGACCCCCGTATCTCTCTCCTGGGACTCCCCCTGCGCTCCTCCAGGCCCCGGATGGGCCCCACCTGTCCTGACCCTGTATCTCTCTCCTGGGGCTCCCCCTACCCTCTTCCAGGTATCTGATGGGGACCCGCCTGTCCTGAGCCCCGTATCTCTCCTGGGACTCCCCCTGCGCTCCTCCATGCCCCCCACGGGCCCCACCTGTCCTGACCCCCGTATCTCTCTCCTGGGGCTCCCCCTGCACTCCTCCAGGTCTCCGATGGAGACCCACCTGTCCTGACCCCGTGTCTCTCCTGGGGCTCCCCCTGTGCTCCTCCAGGTCTCCGATGGGCCCCACCTGTCCTGACCCCCGTATCTCTCTCCTGGGGCTCCCCCTGCGCTCCTCCAGGTCTCGACGGGCCCCACCTGTCCTGACCCCGAATCTCTCTCAGGACTCTGTGTCCTGCAGGCCCCCGGCGGGTGCCCACCTGTCTGCCTATCTGTCTCCTGGGCCCCCTCTTTCTCTCCTAGAGTCCCGGCGCCCCCTTCTCCTTAGGGGGCAGGTTCTCGGGCAGACACCTTTGGGTGTTGCCGGGGCGAGCAGTGGGTTTCTCCCTAAGGTGGGAGCCTTGCCTTCCCTCGCTGGACTCAGTGGGCGCCCTGTTCCGCAGGAGGGCGCCGGTGGCTGCCCAGATGCTGAGGTGCCTGTGGCCCTGGCACCGGCCGGCGCTGAGCTGCACCTGGAGCAGGCTGTGCCTCTTCACCATGAAGGTGCAGTCGCCCGAGTTCCAGTCGCTGTTCACAGAGGGGCTGAAGAGCCTGACAGGTGAGGTGTGGGGGCCTGGGCTCCTGTGCGGCCCTGGCTGGGGGCCGCACGGCACCTGCCAAGGAGCTCACGGGAGCAGAGCCCATTGGTGGGGACTCGCAAAGGGGAGGCCGGTGGCCGGGAGGGCGGGCCCTGCTGGAGGAGCACAGGGCACTGGCCAGAGGTGGGTGGCCCGGAGGGTGGGCCGGGAGGGCGGGTCTCCCCGCTGGAGGAGCACAGGGCACTGGCCAGAGGTGGGTGGCCCGGAGGGTGGGCCGGGAGGGCGGGTCTCCCCGCTGGAGGAGCACAGGGCACTGGCCAGAGGTGGGTGGGCCGGGAGGGCGGGTCTCCCCGCTGGAGGAGCACAGGGCACTGGTCAGAGGTGGGTGGCCCAGAGGGTGGGCCGGGAGGCCGGGTCTCCCTGCTGGAGGAGCACAGGGCCCTAACTAGGGCCTTGCTATGCTGAGGGCCCTGCCCCCTGGGCCCTGCCTGTGTACCCCCAGCAGCCACCGCAGAGCTGCGCTGTGGCCTTGACAGTCTGAGTTCGGAGCCCAGTTCATAACCAAGGTCTCTCCTTTCTGTTTCTCGAGTTTCACACTTAAAATTGAGGTAAATCTGGGAGCCCTCGGTGGTGCGTTCTCTGTGTTTGTCGCTTGCAGAGTCCTTGGAAAGCTGGGTCTAGGTTTATGCTGTGCCACAGGAGCAGGTAGGAAATTCAGAAGTTCACAGGTGGACAGTGCGTTTTGTGAAAGAACTATAGGTGAATTTCTAATCTTTTTGCGGAAGAATAAATTTACTTTTCAGTTCTGTTTTCCATGAAATTTTTTTTTTTTTTACTTTATCTGAGAGGTAGAGTTACAGACAGTGAGACAGTGGGATGCTGGCGCCGCAGGTGGAGGATTAACTAAGTGAGCCACGGCGTCGGCCCATGAACTTCTCAAAGTGGCTGCATGTGTACCTTACTGAGTTGTATCTAAGTGTCCTTTTTTTTTTTTTTTTTGTATGTATTTGAGAGGTAGCTACAGACAGTGAGAGGAAGAGACAGAGGGGCCGGCGCTGTGGTGCAGTGGGTTAATGCCCTGGCCTGAAGCACCAGCATCCCATATGGGTGCCGGTTCCAAGACCCGGCTGCTCCTCTTCGTTCCAGCTCTCTGCTCTGGCCCGGGAGGGCAGTGGAGGATGGCCCAAGTGGTTGGGCCCTGCACTGCATGGGAGACCAGGAGGAAGCACTTGGCTCCTGGCTTCGGATTGGTGCCGCAGGTGGATTACTGTGCCCTGGTGCTGGCCCCCTAAGTGTCCTTTTAAAAGCCTGAACTGTGAAGTATTTTTTGAAATGGTTTAATGATAGAGCTAATCAAAGCGATGACTACGATATTTTCAGTTCTGGATCCCATTTTGAAATGCAGTTAACTTGCTGAGTGACTTTGAACCTGTAATTTTATTTCACTGAAGCCAGTGTGGGAATCCTGAAGCAGTGCTTACTGGGATTCAGCTTTGGCCATCCTGTTGTCTTTTTTCTTTCTTCTATGTTTTAAGATTTCTTATTTGTTGTAAAGGCAGAGTTAGGGAGAGATCCTCCATCTGCTGGTTCACTCCCCAGGTGGCCACAGCAGCCAGGGCTGGCCAGGCTGAGCCAGGACCCCAGAACTCCACTGGGGTCTCCCACTTGGATGGCAGGGCCCCATACACTGCTTTCCCAGACAGGTTAGCAGGGATTGGATTGGAAGTGGAGCAGCCGGGGCTTGAACCGGTGCTCCTACCAGACGCTTGTTCTCCACGCGGTGGCTTGACGCGTTGTGCCGCAGCACCAGCCTGCCATCCTGCTTTCTAAAGTGGGGTCCAGTGAATATAAACCTGACCTCAGTTTTGGTATTTCAAGGTAAAAAAACCAAACAGATAAAAAAGAGTTTCTAACATGAGTTTAGCATTGCTGCATATTTTTTATTGCTTATTTATTTAATTAGAAGGATCTTCACCCGCTCATTCATGGCCCAGTTCCCGTGGCACCTGGGGCTGGGCCCGGCCGACCCGAGAGCTCAGTGCCCATCCTCCAGGCAGGTGTCGGGCTCAGCAACGTGGGCGGGCCCCTGCAGCAGCAGGAAGCAGGACTGGGACTTGAAGGGGGCGCCGGGTGAGCTGTGGGTGTTCCGGGGGTGCCTCGGTGGCAGGGCCCCCGGCTCCCTGTGGTAGCTGGATGGCCTGCAGGTGGGCCAGGGTGGTGCACAGGCGTGTAAGTCTGCGCTTGACCCTAGCGCTGGGAAGACAGGCGGAGGGGCGGCCTCCGTGCCACACGTTTGTGCCCAGGGGCTTGCTGGCAGCCCCTGGCATTCACCTTCCTGGCTTCCCGAGCAGTCTCGAGTCGCTGAGCGTGGGATTGGGATGTCTGTCGGCAGCGAGCCAGCAGGGCCAGTCGGGGGCGTGAGTGGTCACGAGCGGCACTTAGAACAAAGGGTGAGAGGAAGAGGCCAGACCGTGGTGTGTAGTGGAGCACGGATTGACCGTGTGGCCACGTCCCTGTGGGTGGCTGCTTCAGCGCCAGGAAGGTGGCGGCCAGCGGCCGAGTGCCTGAGTGAGTTGGGATGGTGCTTTGGGGGAGAGCCCCTCACCAGCAGTGCTGCAGGGGGAACCTACCGGGAGAACTCGGTTCAGAGAGAGCGTGAGGCGAAGCTTGGCAAGGGGGGAGGCAGGAATTGGTCCTGGAGGCCAGCTATGGCTGCTCTGGAGTGGACGCTGTGGAGGCTCGGCTGGGACGAGCAGCTGTGTAGCTCGGTTACCTGCAGCTTAGATCGCTGCGTCTGGATTGCAGACGCCAGACCCAGGGGAGACTGCTGTGGCCTTGGAGCAGGAGGTGAGTGAGGGCGGCCCTGAGACTCCAGCATGTGGCTAGCAGGGGCCAGGGGCCCTGGACCAGGCAGTCTGTCAGTGACAGGGCGGTGGGCCACTGCGTAGCTCTCGGGAAAGCTCTGGACTAACATAGCTGACTTCCCATTTTATTGTAATTTTTATGTATTTTAGTTTTATTTGAAGGGCAGAGGAACAACCGATCCATGTACTGGTTGACTCCCCAGATGCCTGCAGTGTGAGAGCTGGGACCTCAGTTCATGCCTCCCACGTGGCTGGTGGGGGCCTGGCCACCTGTGCCGTCACCTGCCTCGCGGGGTGTGTGTTGGCAGGAAGTGGGTTGGAAGCAGAGGCGTGGGACCTGTCCCCAGGCGTGCTGGCGTGGAAGGGAGTCATTCCTAGCAGTATCCCCACGGCTGCCCCAGATGCTTGCCCCTGCAGTGTGAGACGTGGCGCCCGCATTAAAGACCTTTTAATGGGGGCTTCGCACAGTCTGTGGAAGATGGAATTAAGAGAGTTTGGTTATCACAAAGCTGTGGAACCCATTCCGTGCAGGACTCGCTGGCACAGCTCGTCCTGGCATGGAGCCTGGAGAAGGGCGCTGGGGGTTCAGGAGAGCAGAGGGAGAGGCGTGGGGGTGACAGAAAGGAAGCTGGGCAGGCTTGGGTGTGCGAGCTGAGCTGTGTAGGGTTTCTGGGCCTGCTGGGGAGTGCCGTGTCCGCGTGCTGCACAGGGGGCCGGGGCACCCAGGCTGGGCCCCTGGTCCTGGCTGTATGGGTGCTGCAGGCTGGAGAGAACCCTGAGCGTCTTGGGAGGGTGTGCTAGTCGGCTAGTTTTGTGCTAGTTTTGTGACTGGTGACATACGCGGAGGTAGGGAGGTTGTTTCTAGTTCACGCAGTCCCGAGATAGCCTTCTGGGGAGGCTGCAGGGTGGCAGGGGCGGGACACAGGGCTGGGCTGCCTCTGGCTTTGCAGCCACAGCTCAGAAGAGCCACGTGCAGGGCACACGCTGCGACAGGTGGGCCTGCTGCATCCCTTGTCTACACCCACGCTCGGGTCAAGGCTCCTCCCCTCATCACCGTTAGTGTGTGACTTAACAGGGACTGCCCTGTCTACACCCCACGCTCGGGTCAAGGCTCCTCCCCTCATCACCGTTAGTGTGTGACTTAACAGGGACTCGGTGCTGTGTGCCGGGTGGCTGGAAGAGGGCTCTGTGAGGCGGGCTTGTGGTGGGCTAGGAGCTCTTCTGTGACTGACAAACTTTTCTGTCCCACAGAGCTGTTTGTCAAAGAGAACCATGAGCTGAGGATTGCGGGCGGGGCCGTGCGGGATTTGCTGGCTGGAGTGAAGCCGCAGGACGTGGACTTTGCCACCACAGCCACCCCTGCGCAGATGAAGCAGATGTTCCAGGCGGCCGGGGTCCGCATGATCAACAACAAGGGGGAGAAGCATGGCACGGTCACGGCCAGGGTGAGCAGACGCCGGGCAGCTCCGCGGCGCTGGCTGCTGGCTTCAGAAGATTCCTTTATTTGAGAGGCAGGCTTAGAGGGGGGCAGAGGTGGTAAGGGGAGAGAGGGAGGAAGGGAGGGAGGAAGGAAGGGAGGGAGGGAGGGAGGGAGGTCGGTTTATGATCTGCTGGTTCACTCCCCAGATGGCCGCAATGGCTGTGGCTACACCGATCCAAAGCCAGGAGCCAGGAGGTTCTTCCAGGGTCCTTGGTGCAAGGGACTAGGGACTTGAGCCATCTTCTGCTATCCCAGGCCATAGCAGAGAGCTGGACTCGAACCGGCACCCATATGGGATGCTGGCCCTGCCTAACAGGGCTTTGACCTGCTGTGCCACACACCTGTGTAGGGCACTTGCCATGGAGCCGCTCGGGTCACAGAGAGTGGGAAGTGAGCAAGTGAGGGCTGAGGACGCTGCTGGAGCGGATTTACACTCTGCAGACCCTGTGTGCTGAATGTACACTGTGATATGTACAGAGCTGCCGTGAGAGTGTGCACGCTGCACGCCGAGTGTGCATGTCTTATGTAAGGGCACTACCGTGAGAGAGTGGATGCTGCACGCTGAGTGTGCACTGTATTATGTGAGGACACTGCTGTGTGAGTGCGCATCCTGCACACTGAGTGTGCACTGTGTTATGTGAGGACACTGCTGTGTGAGTGCGCATCCTGTACACTGAGTGTGCACTGTGTTATATGAGAACACTGCTGTGTGACTGTGGACCTGCGCACTCAGTGTGCACTGTGTTGTTTGAGGACAGTGTGTGAGTGTGCACCCTGCCCACTGAGTGTGCACTGTGTTTTGTGAGGACACTGCTGAGTGAGTGTGGACCCTGCACACTGAGTGTGCACTGTTATGTGAGGACACTACTGAGTGAGTGTGCACCCTGCACACTGAGTGTGCACTGTTATGTGAGGACATTGCAGAGTGAGTGTGGACCCTGCACACTGAGTGTGCACTGTGTTATGTGAGGACACTGTTGTGTGTGTGGACCCTGCACACTGAGTGTGCACTGTTATGTGAGGACACTGCTGAGTGAGTGTGCACTGTTTTGTGAGGACATTGCTGAGTGAGTGTTGACCCTGCACACTGAGTGTGCACTGTTTTGTGAGGACATTGCTGAGTGAGTGCGCACCCTGCACGCCGAGTGTGCACTGTTATGTGAGGACACTGCTGAGTGTGGACCCTGCACACTGAGTATGCACTGTTATGTGAGGACACTGCTGAGTGAGTGTGGACCCTGCACACTGAGTATGCACTGTTATGTGAGGACACTGCTGAGTGAGTGTGGACCCTGCCCACTGAGTGTGCACTGTTATGTGAGGACATTGCTGAGTGAGTGTAGACCTGCACAGTGAGTGTGCACTGTTATGTGAGGACACTGCTGAGTGTGGACCCTGCACACTGAGTATGCACTGTTATGTGAGGACACTGCTGAGTGAGTGTGGACCCTGCACACTGAGTGTGCACTGTTATGTGAGGACATTGCTGAGTGAGTGTGCACCCTGCACACTGAGTGTGCACTGTTATGTGAGGACACTGTAGTGTGAGTGTGGACCCTGCACACTGAGTGTGCACTGTGTTTTGTGAGGACACTGCTGAGAGAGTGTAGACCTGCACAGTGAGTGTGCACTGTTATGTGAGGACACTGCTGAGTGAGTGTGCACCCTGCACACTGAGTATGCACTGTGTTATGTGAGGACACTGCTGAGTGAGTGTGGACCCTGCACACTGAGTGTGCACTGTTATGTGAGGACACTGCTGAGTGTGGACCCTGCCCACTGAGTGTGCACTGTGTTATGTGAGGACACTGCTGAGTGAGTGCGCACCCTGCACGCCGAGTGTGCACTGTTATGTGAGGACACTGCTGTGTGAGTGTGCACTCTGCACACTGAGTGTGCACTGTTATGTGAGGACACTGCTGAGTGTGGACCCTGCACACTGAGTATGCACTATGTTATGTGAGGACACTGCTGAGTGAGTGTGGACCTGCACAGTGAGTGTGCACTGTTATGTGAGGACACTGCTGAGTGAGTGTAGACCTGCACACTGAGTGTGCACTGTTATGTGAGGACATTGCAGAGTGTGGACCTGCACACTGAGTATGCACTATGTTATGTGAGGACACTGCTGAGTGTGGACCCTGCACACTGAGTATGCACTGTTATGTGAGGACACTGCTGAGTGAGTGTGGACCTGCACACTGAGTATGCACTATGTTATGTGAGGACACTGCTGAGTGAGTGTGGATCCTGCACACTGAGTGTGCACTGTGTTATGTGAGGACACTGCTGAGTGAGTGTGGATCCTGCACACTGAGTGTGCACTGTTATGTGAGGACATTGCAGAGTGAGTGTGGACCTGCACACTGAGTATGCACTATGTTATGTGAGGACACTGCTGAGTGAGTGTGGACCTGCACAGTGAGTGTGCACTGTTATGTGAGGACACTGCTGAGTGAGTGTAGACCTGCACACTGAGTGTGCACTGTTATGTGAGGACATTGCAGAGTGTGGACCTGCACACTGAGTATGCACTATGTTATGTGAGGACACTGCTGAGTGTGGACCCTGCACACTGAGTATGCACTGTTATGTGAGGACACTGCTGAGTGAGTGTGGACCTGCACACTGAGTATGCACTATGTTATGTGAGGACACTGCTGAGTGAGTGTGGATCCTGCACACTGAGTGTGCACTGTGTTATGTGAGGACACTGCTGAGTGAGTGTGGATCCTGCACACTGAGTGTGCACTGTTATGTGAGGACATTGCAGAGTGAGTGTGGACCTGCACACTGAGTATGCACTATGTTATGTGAGGACACTGCTGAGTGTGGACTCTGCACACTGAGTATGCACTATGTTATGTGAGGACACTGCTGAGTGAGTGTGGACCTGCTGAGTGAGTGTGGATCCTGCACACTGAGTGTGCACTGTGTTATGTGAGGACACTGCTGAGTGAGTGTGGATCCTGCACACTGAGTGTGCACTGTTATGTGAGGACACTGCTGAGTGAGTGTGCACCTGCACACTGAGTGTGCACTGTGTTATGTGAGGACACTGCTGAGTGAGTGTGCACCTGCACGCCGAGTGTGCACAGCATTTATGGAACGACATTTCTTTTTGGTAGTGCATTACCCTCTGCTTACTGCTTTTCCAGATTCCTTTTTATTTTTAGTGAAGATTTTATTTATTCATTTGATAGGTAAGTTACAGAAAGAGCGAGGGAGACAGAGAGAGAGAAAGGTCATCTCCAGTTGCTGTAAGGGCCAGAGCTGTGTGTATCCAGAGCCGGGCGCCTCTTGCCGTCTCCCGCGTGCGTCTCTTGCCGTCTCCCGCGTGCGTCCGTCCACTGTGACGTCATGTTGTGTTTCTTTGAAAGCTGACTTTGCTGTCAGTGTAGTCTGATCCCCAATGGGACGTCAGCTGTACTTCTGAGATGTTGGCTTCCTCAGAGCTTGTCTTTGTTAATTTTATTTGGGGCCAGCGCTGTGGTGTTGGGGGTAAAGTCGCCACTGAACTGCCAGCATCTCATATGGGTGCCGGTTCAAGTCCTGGCTGCTCCACTCTGATCCAGCTCTCTGCTGTGGCCTGGGAAAGCAGTGGAGGATGGCCCAAGTCCTTGGGCCCCTGCACCCACGTGGGAGACCCGAAAGAAGTTCCTGGCTTCTGGCTTTTGATTGGTACAGCTGCAGCCATTGCGGCCAGTTAGGGAGTAAACCAATGGATGGAAGACTGCTCTGTCTCTACCTCTCCTCCTCTCTATGTAGCTCTGCTTATCAAGTAAATAAATCTCTTTGAAAAATTATTTATTTGAAAGGCAGAGGGAGAGAGAGATCAATCTTTGATCTGCTGGTTTACTCCCCAGATGGCTACAATGGCGGGGCTGGGCCAGGCCAAAGCCAGGAGCCAAGAGCCCCTTGAGGGTCTCCCACAGGGGTGCGGGGGTCCAAGCACTTGGAAGTCCTCTGCTTTCCCAGGTGCATCAGCAGGGAGCTGGATCAGAAGTGGAGCAGCCGGGACTGCAGCCGTTGCCCGTGTGGGATGCTGGTGTCTCAGGCAGGCGGCGCCGTAACCCACTGCTGCCAAGGGTCGGCCCCTCTCTGAGCAGCTCCTGTGTCTCGCTGGCTTCCCTTGAATGTCGGTCTGTCTGGCTGATGCTGTTCTGTGTGCGAGGTGTCTGCAGCAGGGGATGAAGGGCAGTCCCCTGCGGCTGTTGCCGGGGAAGAACCCCAAGTGCTGCGTCAGGGGGAGCAGTCGGGGCGGGTTGGTGTCCCCGAGTCTTGTGTTTCTGTGACGTGGGCCCCATGTCTGGTGACTGGGGGCTCTGCTCTCCTAGAGCGGTCAGCGCTCGGTTTCTTCCTGGGTCGGGGAGGCACTGGGACGGGGAGGTGTACAGGACTCTCAGATGTTTGTTTGCTTTGCCCTCAGAGGGGCTGGGCTTCTGTAGTGATTAGAGACAGCGCTTGTACCCAGGGGAGCGGTGTGGGGGCTTGTGCAGCGACCCTCCTCCGCTTTCACGTCCCCAGAGTCCAGTCTCCTGCCGGGAGTCCGATGCGTCCACTGTCTGTCCCAAGTGCTGTGCTCTCTGTCCCTGCACTTTTGGGCATCTGGAACGTTCTCCGTCCATCTGCATGTGGTCGAGGCTGACCATGCGTGTCACTCTGTCACGTGCCCACGCGACTTCCCCAGCCGTCCTTGCCGGGACAGGCAGCGTGCGTGGGCTAGAGTGGCAGCTCCCTGCTCGGCACCTGCTGCCGGAACCGAAACCTGGAGCTTGCAGAGTGCGCTCGGCCGTGTTCCGGAGAGCAGCCTGGTTGAACAGGGCAGTGGGGACACACCGCGTGTCAGAGGCCCTTGTTCTAGGATTCTGTGTTAATTACAGTGGTGTCTGTTTAAATGTCACTCTTGGGCTCCGTCTTTGGCTGTGTGCTCCTCCTGTGTGACGTTATTTGTGGGCTGGTTGACTCTCCCCTTCAAAAGACACACAGGACGCACCCCCGGTCAGGCCTTAGCGGAGACAGACTTGGGTTCTGAGTGCGGATGGCACCACAGAGGACTTGGTGCCAGCCTGCGTGTTTGGTCGCAGCTGCATGAAGAGAACTTCGAGATCACCACACTGCGCATCGACGTTACCACCGATGGCCGGCACGCCGAGGTCGAGTTCACCACCGACTGGCAGAAGGATGCTGAGCGCCGAGACCTCACCATCAACTCCATGTTCCTGGGTAAGGAGACAGCTCGGGCGCCACAGGGCCGGGCGCGGGTCACGGGGTCCCTGCGCTGTTGCCCACCGGCTGCACTGCGGCGCTGACGCGCTCCTTGGTGGGCTAAGGGAGTGAATGCTCAGTGCCTAGAGCAGCGCCTGAGCGCGTGGTGGGACGGTGCTCCCTCCAGCCGCGTCAGCCCCGAGTGTGACAGGAACGCGTGTGGGCACCTGTGCAGGCACGAGCACGCCTGGTGCACGCCCTGTGCTCGCCCTGCCGTGTGCACACGTGTCCCTGCACGTTGGTGAGTGACATCGGCACCTCTTCAGGTGCGTGTGTGTGAGCTGAGGTGCCGCCTCACCGCTGTGCCTGGGGTTCGGCCGTAATCAGCCTGCTGGCCAGGAGGGTGGCACCTGCTTGTTAGGTCAGGTAAACCGTGGGTTAATGAAGTGGTGAGCAGCTGCGTGCCGATAGGCGCGTACTTGCTAGACACGCCCCTGTGTTTCAGACTGGATTCAGAAAGCAGGGGTGAAGCACCCTGTGAGGCTGGGGCAGGAGGGGCTGGCCCGGGAGGGGAGGTTGTCGGCCCGGGGCTGGGTCTCAGCTCACCACACCGATGACAGGCACCGTTCTTGGGTGCTCACGAGGTGCGAGGCACGTGAGGGGGCACCTGATACACGTTTGCTCGTGCAGCTCAGAGAACTGTTGGACACGGTGAGCGTCTGTCGTCCTGACTGGCTTCCCCGAGAACAGGGCCTGAGACGCTGTGTGACCAGCATGGTTGGGGAGTACTGTGGCATGGGAGCGCCTCGCACTGGCGCTGGTTCTGTCCTGATGTTCGCTGCGCCCTGTCGGGCCCAGGCCCTGTCCAGCACCCGCCAGACTCGCCTTGCCAGCGGCTGCTGAGAAGTGGCGCAGCCGCTGAGCTGGAGTCGGGGTTGTAGCAGCTGCCGCGCACCCCTGCCCGGACACCGTCCTCGCGTCTCAGTTCTCTGTAGTGCTGACGTCCAGCCCAGCCTGTCTGGGTTGTTGTCCAGCGTCTGGGCTCAGGCATTCATGGTTCTGACATCTGTAGTTGTTACGTGGCTTCCCAAACCCTTCGTTGTGCTTTTTTGTATTTTTTTATTATTTTTCCCCAAATCTCTCTCTTTGCTGAGACCTTGGCCCCTGCAGGCTCAGCGAGGGGTAAGGGGCCTCACGGAGGTGGGTGGCGGCTGAGTACACCCTAGGGGTTGCTACTTTGGGTTCATATTTGTGTTGACTTAATTTTCTCTTCATTTTCTGCTGGTGTCCTGTTGAATCTGGAGGGTTTTTTCTGCTTTAAGATGTATTTATGCAGAAGGCAGAGGTGGCGAGAGGGAGCTGGGATGTGAACCAGTGCCCACGTGGGCTTCTGGCACCGCAGGTGGAGCTTGACCCAGTGGGCCGCACAGCTGGCCCGAATCTGCAGCTTCTAAGCAGGAGTTAGGAGCTTACCCGTGTTTGTTGCTGTGGGGTCAGTGAGTGTTTGTGTTTTTGTTTATTTTTAAAGACTTGTTTTGTTTAATGGAAAGGCCGAGTTAGACAGGTCTTCCATCCACTGGGTCACTTGTAAGTGGCCACAGTGGCTAGGCCTGGGTCAGCCTGAAGCCAGGAGCCAGGAAGTTCAGCCTGGCTTCACGTGCGGGGGCAGGGACCAAGCGCTTGAGCCACGCTCCGCTGCTTTCCTGGGAGTTAGCAGGGAGCTGAAGCAGAAGTGGAGCAGCCGGACTGCAGCCGGTGCCCGTCAGGGATGCTGGCGTCGCAGGCGGGGCTTCACCCACCACGCTGCAACACCGGCCCCTTTCCGGTTCATTCCAGGCTACCTCTCCCGTGTTGCCTTGGCGATGGCATGGTCTGTTTCCCCTCTCGCCTGCCCCAGCTTACCAGGTCTGGCCTGTGTTCCTCTGTCCTGGGAGCTGTGCCCTTTCTGGCGGCCGTGGATTCCATAGGGACCCCTGTTAAGGACTGGGGACTGGCTTCTGACTTCCTCTCTGCTGAAGGGAACAGCTGTAGCTGGTTTTCTCCTGTGTGCAGATCCTTATCTGCTGATTTTTCTCTCTCCCCTCTGTTCTGATGAATAGGTTTTGATGGCACCTTATTTGATTACTTTAATGGTTATGAAGACTTAAAAAATAAGAAAGTCAGATTTGTCGGACAGGCCAAGCAGAGGATACAAGAAGATTATCTTCGGATTCTAAGATATTTCAGGTAAGGATGTTTAAAACTTGCGTTAAAACAAATAGCATTTGTGGCGTCATCGCCGGAGCCGGATGGTGGCCGTGCAGGTACAGGGTCTGTGTCCAGGGGACGCTTGGCCTCTGAGATGTGGGCGTGACCTCTGCAGGGGAGCTGTGAGTCCAGCGCCTGTCCTCCCCTGTGACTGGACGCCAGGCCCTGTGGGGTGCTCTGAGCACGAATCTGCTGCCCGCAGCTGTGGGACGCCTCACGGCACAGTGGTGCAGGGACGTAGGTAGAACTCGGCCGGTGCAGAGTAGGGGTTGTAGAGATTTAATCTGAAAGGTAGAGACGGCTGTTGACAAGTTCACTCCTCAAGGGGCCCCAGTGGCCCAGGCCGGGACCTGCTGAAGCCTGCAGTTGGCAGTTCAGTCCAGGTCTCCCGTGTGGGTGGCAGAAGCCTAGTTGCGAGAGCCATACCCTGCCTCCCTAGGGCTGCGTGACACTGACAGCGCAGTGAGCATGCACCCCACACCCCACCTGGATGGTTAGGTGCTGTGCTCGACCTCATGCAGAGTCATCCTGTCTGTGTCTGGCACACGATCTCCGTGGTAGGGCGTGCTCAGGGTGCCCCATGTCAGCGCACGTGTCCTGGGGGTACCAGCCGGCTAGGGCGCCCCGTGTTCTCTCAGTAACAGCCCATCACTGCGAGGATGCTTTCCTGTAGGTTTTACGGCAGAGTCGTGGAGAAACCCGGGGAGCACGATCCCGAGACCTTGGAAGCAATCGCAGAGAACGCACACGGCTTGGCCGGAATATCTGGGGAGAGGATTTGGGTGGAGCTGAAGAAGATTCTGACTGGAAGGCACGTGCGTCACCTGGTTCACCTCATCTACGATCTCCACGTGGCCCCGCACATCGGTGAGGCCGCGGTGTAAACCGCTAGTCGACAGTGTCTGATTCATGCAGTTGAAGAATTCGTAGTGGGGACGTGGGATATTTTTTTTTTACAGGCAGAGTTAAAGATGCAGAGAGAAAGGTTCACTCCTCAAATGGCCCCCACGGCTGGCACTGTGCCGATCTGGAGCCAGGTGCCTCTTCCTGGTCTCCCATGCGGGGGCTTGGGCCATCCTCCACTGCCCTCCAGGCCACAGCAGAGCGCTAGACTGGAAGGAGCAACTAGGACTAGAACCCGGCGCTCATATGGCATGCCGGCGCCGCAGGCAAAGGATTAACCAAGTGAGCCACGGCACTGGCCCTGACATGGGACATTTTACAGCACGCCAGACTTTGGGGTCAGGTTGTGATCTAAAAAGGCTGTTTGACCACTGCGTTGTCCAGGGGTCACAGCGCTTCAGGCACGTTCAGAGTAGCTTCGCATAGGGAAGCTCCAGGGAGGTGTCAGCACCCCCAAAACGGTGGTGTTTCAGAGGTTACACAGGACGGGGTGCTGTCACCTGACGCTGCAGCACACTCAGGAGTGGTGACGGGAGAGGATTCCTCGCGAGTGACACCACCGTCCCCGCTGCCGCCTGCAGAGGCAGGCCTGTTAGGGAGTGGCAGAGATAGAGGGGTCTTCCATCCGCTGGGTCACTCCCCAGTCGGCTGCAGTGGCCGGAGCTGTGCCTGTCTGAAGCCAGGAGCCAGGAGCAAGGGACTTTTTCCAGGTCTCCCATGTGGCTGCAGGGGCCCAAGGACTTGGACCATCGTCTACTGCTTTCCCAGGCCGTAGTAAAGAGCTGCAGCATCCGGGACTGGAACCGGTGCCGTATGGGATGGCGGCACTGCAGGCGGCAGCTTCCCCTGCCGTACCACAGCACTGGCCTCGTGTAGGTTTTGAGCGTGACAGCAGAGGACAGCATGGGGGCACCGGTGGTTCATCTGGGGCGCAGCAGATTGGACCAGCACTGTGTCCAGCCCCAGGCCTCTAGGAACAGGTGGAAAACGCCTTTGTCCCCACAGGTTTACCTGCTAACGCAAGTTTAGAAGAATTTAACAAAGTCGCTAAGAATGTTGAAGGCTTCTCACCAAAGCCAATGACAGTCTTGGCCTCGTTATTCAAAGCCCAGGATGATGTCACCAAACTGGACTTGAGATTGAAGATTTCAAAGGAAGAGAAGAACCTCGGCTTATTTCTAGTTAAAAACAGGAAGGACTTGGTTAAAGCAGCCGACAGCTCCGAGTCTCTGCGGCCGTACCAGGACTTCGTCATAGACGTGAGTGCTCAGCAAGTGTGGGAGCGCATGGCGGGTGTGGCGGGGGTGCTGTGGGAGCCCCAGTGTTCGTGTTCGCGCTGTGGCCATGGTGGGAGCCCCAGCGCCAGCGTGTGACTCAGCAGCGTTCTCGTGTGTGGCCAGTGCAGGGAGCCGGATGCCAGCGCGCGTGTCTGTGAGCTGCTCAAGTACCAGGGTGAGCACGGGCTGCTGGAGCAGATGCGGGGCTGGTCCGTCCCCCCCTTCCCCGTGAGCGGCCATGACCTCAGGAAGGAGGGCATTGCTTCCGGAAGAGAGATCGGGGCTCTTCTGCAGCAGCTGCGAACCCAGTGGAAGAAGAGCGGCTACCAGATGGAGAAGGAGGAGCTGCTCAGCTCCATCAGGAAGACGGAAGGCTGAGGGGCCTGGTAAGAATCGCTTTGCTCCCCTGTGCCCGGCCCGGCCCTCGGCTGGGGAGCCGAGGTTCTGCACACCTGCCTCCTCTCAGGGGACACAGACATCGCTGACTCCAGGTTTACTCAGGTTTGCCACTGACCTAAGTGTAGGCACCGTGTGGTGAGCTCTTAGCTCAACTGCACAATACATCTAAACCTGGAAGGGAAGTGGAACGTGTGCTTCAGTTCCTACTCCAGGATGGAGCCCAGCAGGCTGTGTCCAGGCTCCTGTGGAAAGTTGACAACTAGGGGCTGCACTTCATACATGAGCGGACTTGAGAAAGCTCAAGGGAAAATGCAGGTCAGAGTTCGGGGCTATTTCAGTGCTAAGAATTTCAAACTCCTCACAAGCGGTGTTTGCTTATGCGTGCAGCAGAGACAAGTGACAGGGACGTCCTGAAGTACCTTCCTTTCGATGTCTCTAAGGTCTGTCTGTAGGGGCTTAAAACAGGGGCCGCGGGCGACTGCCGGTCTGAGTCACACCTGTAAGTAAGACATGCGCGTTGGAGGGAGTGAACATTTTATTAGCAGGTGCTAGTAGATGGCATCGGACACTGAGCTCTGGAAGTGGGGCCCTCGCTGCAGGTGGGTGAGGGCCTGTGGAGTCCATTTAGGGTAAGACTGACCGCCAGGGCCGCCCGGCCTTCTGAGGGCAGAAATGCACTCCTGCTACAAAATGGGCCCATCTAGCGTCGTCCTGATGCTGTACTTGAATCACCATTTTTCCTGGTTTGATCTTTCAGTCGGTAAAGCCCAAGTGAAGTGCACACGCGTGGAAGCAGCCACAGAAGCAGCTAGGGTGCTGCACAGCCTGTAAGAGCAGCATTTCACAGGACGAGTAGGTCCCACAGCGTTTGTACAGACAGTAAATAGGGCTGTCCTTGGGACGGGTGCTGTGCTGTCGCTAACCAACACAGGAAATGGAAACTATTTGGGGGTTCACGTGACGTATCTTACTCTTTAATATTTTCAAAATTTACAAATTAGTATCTCAGACAAGCGAAAGGAAACTGAAAAAGTCCATTTGAAACAGCATGTGTCACCTTGCCTTCCAGAAGGGACGCACCTTGTGCTTGGCACCTGGCTCACCCTGGTCGTCTACAGCAACACGGAGCCACCTCTTCCTGCCCGGCACAGCAGAGCCCACCGGACGACGGCCCCGAGCTTCGTAGGTAGGGTCTCGTTTGTGCCTGGAGTGCATCTGTGTGCTGACGTAACCGTACGCTCTAGGTGAGGCCGCAGATCTGATTGAGAACAGCAATTTGTTAGTGACTTTATCCCTACCGTATCTGTTCACAAGCAGAGGATCACCCTGTCTGGGCTCAGTTCATCTTCAGTGTCTGGGATTGTGGGCAAGAGAGCGGATCGAGTTAAACCCCAAAACTTCTGAGGCGACATGTCTTTCTTGGTGGCCGTGAATTTCCATCCAATGTGGCTCGCACAGATCTTGCATTGAGCAACCGTCCAGGCGTACCTGCAAAGTTAAGGAGCTGTTAGCCACGCACGCAAGCTCCCAAGCCTACTGTGTGCGTCAGCCTACTTGCAGAGGATTTAGGAGCTCTGCATTTTCAGAGCCAGAAGGTTTTCTCATCTGTATTGTGATCTGTTATGTGTAATCTCGTTCTCCCACCAACCTCTCAAGCTGTACTTAACTTTTCCTTCCACTTCTGTTAGGAGGGCTTTCCTCCAGGATTGCTGTCTCGGGACGCGAGGTCACTGACCGTGTCAGTCCACGGCAGCCAGGTCTGATTTGGCCGTTCCTCCCCCAGCTGCACAGCCCTCACAGTGGTTTCCACAGGAGAACGTGAGGTTTAAGCCCTACACGCAGCAGAGTGGCATATAATCACGAATGCCTCCCTCCCGCAGTCCAGGGCTGAGAGGACAGCCTGGCTCCCCAGGTCAGCCTTGCACAGTAAGAGCAGGAGAGGAGCAGCTGCCCTCCTTTCTCTGACTTCAGGTTCGGGGCTAGTGTCCTTCCCTGTCTTTTTAATTTTAACTGTAGCAGTTCTGCTTAGGACTCTGGGATTTTCCACCCAACTGAGGGTCAAGCAGCGCCATGTTACCCGGGAAACCAGCTGTGCTCTGTAGAAGGCCGGCCCATCAGGTTCAGGTTGCCAGCCTTGTACACGGTGAGAGTCTCGTGCACGTAGCCGTGGGGGTTCACGTAGGCAGCCATCGGCCCGCACAAGGATAAGCTGAAAAAACCCACAGGAAACCAGAATGACTGTCCAGTGTCAGCAGCTCCTCCCACGGGGGCTCTGCAGAGCCAGCGGGGACGAGGGGAGCGGGTTCACCTCCTGTGCACAGCCCCCCCCCCCCCCCCCCCCGCCCATCAGGAGGAGGACCTTGCCCAGCTCAGGAGGCAGATCCCAGGAAGGCACTGGAGCTACATCCAGAAATCCCTGAAAATAAAAGTCTTACCTGAATATTTCATTTTTGGTGGTGATTTCTGTTTCTTGACATTGTTTACAGCAAAGAGAAGTACACTTAAAAAAAAAAAAGTGAGGAAATTATTATCTTGTAATGACAGCTCATCAAAACTTCTCTGTCCGCGTCACTCTCCTTTCAGACTGAAGGGGGAGCAAGACAGCGGCTGACGGCCCGCTGGGATAGAGCACACGGGCGGCTCCGTGCGTGGGAGGTGAGCCGTGGCCACCCTGCAGTCACACGACACAGTCTGACGCGTGCGCACGCACGCACGCACTCACTTTATTCATGATGTCCAGCTCACAGCGAAGTCGTTGGATAGCACTGCCGATTTTGAGGAGCTGAATTCTCAATACATCATCAATAGGAAGACAAGCAGCTACTCTGTAAGAGAAATCTTAAAAGACAAGGTAGAGTTCACAGGTTTTATCCCGGAGTCGGGAGACAGCCCCCTCTTTACAGGGCTTCTGCAATGCACATTGAATTTCCCACACTTGTTTTTGCAAATGTCATTTCAACTACACTTGAACTGGGATCTATTTTACAATCGCGAAGTCCAGGACCTGGCCCCGTGAAGAGCCAGGGGCTCCACACAAACGTCACCACACGTCAACTCGGTTGCCAAAGGAAATGCATGTGCTTTGCAGAATCCGTGAAAAACAATGTATTTCACACACCACAAGCCACAGGAGAGAGTTTTCATACCGATTGGATTTGAAGGAAGAGAATCGTCCTTGAGATTTTCATCCCATTCACGGAGCTGTTTCTTGATTCTATCCATAAGCGTTTCCTTGTTTGAAAGAAGCCAAGATAAAGTTCACAAACCTAGTAGAATTACCATCAGCTTTTCAGCTCCTAAGTCCTCAGCCACCCACGTCTCCTCGTGGTGGTCCTGAGGACGCCCAGCCTCTGGCTGCCCGGACAGCCTGTGAGTGTCCTCTGTCTGTGGGAGGCTCAGAAGAGCCGGCAGAGTGCCCAGGGTAGCGTCCCAAGTGCTGGGAGCCCTCTGTTGAGTGTCCCAGGAAGCTGCCTCGTGGACACAGCAGAGCTGTTCTCCCTGGCAGCCAGGTGCTGGGGGAGCACCTGCCCCGTGCTGCAGAATACAGGACGGCGGCACCTGCGCTCAGCCAGCGCCCACAGCTCTTCCTCAGGCACCCCGAGTGTGCTCTGCAGGGGTGTCTGCAGACAGGCAGTGCTTCGTGGGTGAACTCGGGTGCAGGACCCCTTGTGGATGCCTCAGGCAGTAGGCTGGCGAGGAGCAGAAATGCAGTACACTTGCTTATTGAGAGAAAACCAAAACCAAACCACTGTGTTCTCAACGTGCTTCCCACTTGACCCAGCCCAATCTCAAATCCATAAAATGCCCTGAAGTCTCGTAATGCCACGTCTCTAAGTTACAGACAACAAGAGCCTGTGGAGAAACCCCAGGGGGGCCCCAGTTCCCAGCAGGATCTGACTGCTGCCTGCTCTACTTTAAACGTAACCAGGGGCATTAGTTCTGAGAATAAAACAGCTCTGGGTGATCCACGCTTGCTTACGACATGCCCGGAAACACAGGAGTTCAAGGAAACTTACTTACAGCGTCATACAAGGAATACAGCCAGCGAGGCCACGAAGTCAGATTGGCACAATGAAATTTTCTCTGAAAAGAGAAAAGAGTCCACCAGCAACAGGAGCATGAGCAAACGGCCGACCTGCGGGGACGTTCTCGACCTGAGGACGCATGACTACGTGACAGCAGCACATTCGTACGCTGACACCTACGCAGCAGCTCAGCTACTGCACCGAACCACAAAGGGAGGCGTGGCCTCAGCGTGCTAGGAGCACTGTGTGTGTGTGTACAGCTCCCTGCACACACAGCCTGCACCAGACCCAGGCTATGGTGTAGCCTGGTGCTCGCCACACACACCCGTGTCGCTGTGCTGGACACTGCAGGCCAATCCCAAACATCCAAGTATCCAAGCAGAGCCGCCCATGGGGAAGGAGCAGAAACATGGCAAAGTCAAGGTAAACATGGCCCCTGAGCGAGCTTCCAGGACGGGGTGCTGCACGCGAGCCAATGAGCGAGCCACAGGGCTCCCAAGTGGAGGTGTCGGCCACCCCTGCACACACTGGGCTACCCTCAATTTAGTCAACGCTGCCTTTTTTTACGATTTATTTTATTTATTTGAAAGACAGAGAGAGGGGTCTTCCATCCCCATCCGCTGGTTCACTCCCCAGATGGCCGCAACGGCCGGAGCTGCGCTGATCTGGAGCCAGGAGCTTGTTCCAGGTCTCCCATGTGGGTGCAGGGGCCTAAGGACTTGGGCCATCCTCTACTGCTTTCCCAGGCAACAGCAGAGAGCTGATCAGAAGAGGAGCAGCTGGGACTAGAACCGGTGCTTCAGGCCAGGGCATTAACCTGCAGCACCACAGCGCCGGCCCCCACTGCTTTCCTAACAAACACTAATTTCATCATCTCTGACAATACTTGAACATATCGTACAGCTGCATGCAAGTATTGACGACATTCTGTAAGCTCTTCCGTTCTACACTTCTGTTGCACGACCCCACCTGCCTAGGTCTGTCTGCCTCGGCATCACAGACAGGAGGACTGGGAGGTCGCTGGGCAGGGGCGGTGGTCAGCACCACTGAGAGCTCACGGGGGACGCGGCACTGACCCAGCTCTGCAGTGCCTGGGAGAGCAGTGGAAAGGCCCCAGAACTCACGTGGGAGAAGCTCCTGGCTTCGGACCAGCGCAGCTCCACCCGCTGCGGCCATCTGGCGAGTGAACCAGCGATGGAATCCCCCCCCCCCCCCCGCTGCTCTCTGTAACTCTGCCTTTCAAACAAGAAAACAAACCTTAAAAACAAATTTAAAATGAAACCCAGCCACTGCGTGCTGCGCTGGCAGCCTATGGGTGCTGACTTGAGTCCCAGCTGCTCTGCTTCCGCTCCAGCTCCCTGCTCATGCGTGTGGGGAAGCAGCAGATGGCCCACGTGCTCAGGCCCCTGCACCCACAAGGGAGACCTGGATGGCGGCTTCTGGCTCGCCCATCCATTGGGGAGTGAACATGCGGATGCAAGTTTCCTCTCTGTAATTCTGAGTTTCAAATAAACAAACAACTCTTAACCCAAAGCTCAGTTTCTAAGAACAAACGTGTAGGGGCAGGTGTGTGGCACAGTGGCTAAAGTGCCCCTTGGGACTCTGCATCCGTCTCAGGTGCTGGTGTCCAAGCCCCGCCCACCGCAAATCCCAGCCTCCTGCTGAGGCACACCTGCTGGTTTGAACACCATCAGACTGGACTGGTCCAGCCCTGGCTGCTGCCAACATCTGGGGAGTGACCCGGTGGACAGAACATCTCCACTCTGTTTCCTTCTGGTACACGAAGCGTCAGAAAGGTGTGCAAAAACAACCAAAGTATCTGAGACACACACACACGCCTGAACAGTTACACTGCGTCAGCGCTGTGAAGAGCAGCAGACAGGGAACGGCCTGGACGTCAGTCACCAAGGAATACAGGGTGGGTGCGGAGGCCTCTAGCAGCAACCCAGAACCACCACGCTGGGCCAGAATATGCACAGTGCTCCAGTCTTGTCAAGAACCCCATCCCACGGTGTGCAAAGGCCGACTGGGAGGGGCACAACAGCGGGAGGCAAAGAGCACAGTCAGTCAGAAGGGACTCAGAGCAGAACAGTGGCAAGGGGGGTGCAGCCAGGTAGAGGGGCGGCCTAGTCCTGGGCAGAGGGGGAGGGTGGGGCGGCGCTGGCTACTCTGCCGTGCACCTCTCACCCAGGGCTCCCCCAGTTCAGCCAACAGCACGGCAAGTTCAGACTCCAGCCTTCCCACGGACGCTGGGCGAGGGGAGGCCCGGGTGCTGACCTGCGAGCTGCTTCTCAAGGCAGGTGAACTTACTTCCGGAGGTTCAGAAGCTGCTAAACCAAAGAGGACGGACTCATCCTGCGAACACAGTGGCCTCCCAGTACCTGCTCAGGAGTGACTGCAGCTGACACGGGCCCCGCCCTGTATACCTCCAACAGCGGACATCCAACGCTAAGGCTCACTGCCCAGTTCAGTTACAGATTAACGTGGGCACATCTACCGGTCATAGCAGTGGCAGCCACTAACATCCGCCAAGGATTTCTTTTTTTTTTTTTTGGCAGGCAGAGTTAGACAGTGGGAGAGAGAGAGAGAGAGAGAGAGAGAGAGAGAGAGAAAAGTCTTCCTTCCGTTGGTTTACCCTCCAAATGGCCGCTACAGCCAGCGTGCTGTGCTGATCCGAAGCCAGGAGCCAGGTGCTTTTCCTGGTCTCCCATGGGGTGCAGGGCCCAAGCACTTGGGCCATCCTCCACTGCCCTCCCAGGCCACAGCAGAGAGCTGGCCTGGAAGAGGGGCAACCGGGACAGAACCGACACCCCAACTGGGACTAGAACCTGGGGTGCTGGCGCCGCAGGCAGAGGATTAGCCTAGTGAGCTGCAACGCCGGCCCAAGGATTTCAAACAAGTTCCAAGACTACTTGTTGGACTTGTGATCACCTCCGCTTTAAAGACGTGGGAACAGGCATGGAGGGGGTGTCCTGCCCAGGGTCACAGCCGCCAGCCTGCCATTCCCACCATGAAGATGGGAGTGCGGGTGTCGAGAAAGTAACAAGGGACCCACACGAGCTCACATTCCCCTGGGAAGCAGCTCAGTAATCTGAGAATCACAAAATGACAAAAATCGAACACAAAGTTTCAGTCTGGCTGATCCCAGTTAAGACATTACAAAATACTTTTATGTATTAGAATGATCACTTTTGTAGTATGGAAAGTATACAAAATTATTTCATTTGACATCTATGTCACTATAAAGATGTCTAAACAACTCATCCAACAATCAATGAGTGCCCGCCATGAAGGACTAGGGTGTGCAGGCTGGGTCAGCAGGAGCAGTGCCCTGAGCCAGCTTCTGCCCGCGAGCCAGCGACTGCTGGGTCTCGGTCCCAGTCTCTGCCCCACAATGCATCTGAATGACCCTGATACTCGAACACTGATGACGTCAATTCAAGAAGCTCACTGCTGCCTCACTGTGTGCAGTGTGCTTGGCTCAGCTCATCACACAAAGTGAAGACAACCACACCAAAAACACAGAATTTAAGTCACCACAGTGGTCTCGAGTTCGAGTCCCAGCTGGCTTTCGGCGCAGCAGGCATCTCTCGTCTGGCGTCTGGTAGCACGGATGCGCTAGCAATCCAGCGACACCACTCCAGTCCATGAACACCATGACTGACTACAGAAAACTCCAAGACAGCGTCATGCTAACCAGTGGCTTGGGCGTCCAGCGCCGACTGAGGGGGGTTCTGCACCTGGGACAGGACTCACAGCACTGGGCAGAACCGCCCCGGCAACAATGCTGACCGCACGACAGCCAGCAGTCCTCACCTGTAAGCGCCGTCACCATGACCATGGCCTCAGCTCCACCTCCCGAGGGAGGGCGTTCTGGAAATGTGCGGCGCCCTCAGGTGGGGCGCTCCTGTGCCACGCAGGGAGCCGGAAGGCTGGCAGGAAAAGCCGAGCACAGAGCTCGCTCTCAGGATTCCCGCAGGCGCTCCTTGTCAGTAACCCAGCAGCAGCCGAGGCGGCAGAAGGAATGCACCAGACACGTCACCACCAACAGCGCGTCCTTTCCTTCACCGAGGCCCTGCTTCACACCAAGAACGGAACGGGAACACAGGCCCTCTCCCCACCCCGAGGCTCGTCAGCTCAAGGCAGGTGCACACACACAGAGCCTGCCCGAGGAAGCCCCTGGTTCTCAGAGCCTAGCGCCTGCAGACCACAGCAGGGAGCGGCGTTGCGGCGTAGCGGGTAAAGCCAGTGCCTGTGACGCCAGCATCCCAGATGGGCTTCGGTTGCAGTCCCCGCTGCTCCACTTCCTACCCGACTCCCTGCTGATGCGCCTGGGCAAGCAGCAGAAGATGGCCCAAGCGCTCGGGCCCCTGCACCCACGCAGGAGACCAGGGAGAAGCTCCTGGCTTCGGTCTGCCCACACTGGCCTTTGCAGCCATCTGGGGAACAAATCAGTGGATGGAGACCTCTCTCTCCCTGTAACTCTGCCTTTCAAATAAATTAAAAAAATCTTTAAAAGTAAAAAAACCGCAGGCACAGACATGGAAGCCGTGACTGTCTTCAGGAGGGAAGTTCCTCCACTTGTCGTGGAGATGTAAGAAGGGGTGGCGTGAGGGCCACCCCGGCTGCTCCTCTTCACAAAGTGGCAGACTGGCAGCTGTCAACAGGATGCCTGGCAAGCACAGTGACAGACCAGCAGGTGCTCAGCACGTGAGCACTACGGCACTGCAGAAGCAGACGTTTCAGAAAACAGCGATGGCGCGGTGGGCACCACCTGGAAAAAACAGATTCACACCGGGATGGACCTGACGCACCAGCATCGACTCCACACGGACCGGAGCTTCCCACAGAGAAGTCACGAAATCTGCATGGCAGGAGAGAACACGGGCCCCGCCCAGTGTGGGAAGTCACTGCCGGCACGGGCCAGGCACTTCACACAGCAAGAGAAGCGACACCTCCTGAGCAGAGAACTCCTAAAACGAAGATAAAGGCAAGCGACGACCACTGGTGCAGGGACCAGGAAGAACTCTGACCCAGCTCGCCCACGCCGCTGCCTTCACCAGTCACCTGTGTGGGCTAGTGGTCAGATGAGCCATCCTCAGGGCACAGTCTCCAGACATTAGCAGCACGACTCTGAACTGACACAGAAACCCAAGAATCGCGTGCAGAGCGAAACGACCCAGACAGAATGGATCCTTCGACATAAGGAAGAGGAAAGAAATGACAGTCTTTGTCTCTCCCTGAGCAACCTCCAGAAGTCCTGGAGAGCAGGCGGGAGAGCACTGCCCCCCGGAGGGCTCAGCCTCTCCCTGCCCAGCAGGGCCAGACCCGCAGGAGCAGCGAGTAACCTCAGAGCCCAGAGAGCGAGCACCAGTCCCTCTCACAGGGGCCTGTGCGGAATAGGGCTCTGCACTGCGGAAGCAGGCGGCGTGCATCGGGACGGTGCGCTGGCGCACTGAGGTCATGGGGGAGCGCGCTGGCACACTGAGGTCATGGGGAGCGCGCTGGCGCACTGAGGTCACGGGGGAGCGCGCTGGCACACTGAGGTCACGGGGGAGCGCGCTGGCGCACTGAGGTCATGCTGCAGACAGGCTAACACCACTGACCAGGGCAGGCTCTTGGCCACGTGGTGAAGGTGCCCACGTCTCACGTCTGTGTACCTGGGTGAGACATCGAGCTCAGGCCCCTCACTCCAGCCTGCTGCTCATGCAGGCCTGGCAGGTGGCAGTGACGGCTCCAGTGGTTGACACTCGAGTTGCCGGCGCTGGCGCTGTGGCACAGCGAGTAAGCCCCGCCTGCAGTGCCAGCATCCCATACGGGTGCCGATTCGAGCGTCGGCTGCTCTGCTTTCTATGCAGCGCTCTGCTATGGTCTGGGAAAACAGTAGAAGATGGATGACCCAAGTCCTTGGGCCCTGCACCCACATCGGAGACTCGGAAGACACTCCTGGCTCCAGATCGGCGCAGCTCTGGCCATTGTGGCCAGTTGCGGAGTGAACCAGCGGATGGAAGACCTCTCTCTCTGCTTCCTCTCTCTGTAAATCTGCCTTTGAAATTAATAAATACATCTTTAAAAAATAAAAAAAAGACTGAGTTCCGTGCTTTGGCGTGAGCCCTGCCCAGCCCCAGGCACTGCTGGATGTGGGAGTGGGCAGGAAGATCCTGCCTCTCCTTCTCTGTCTCTACAGCAAAGCCAGTGAACAGAAACAGCACTGTGACGGGTGAGAACGCAGAGGGCTTTTTCAGCCGCGGCCACAGGGTGCGGAGGGTCGGCAGGCAGAAGGGGACGTCCAGAGTCCCTGTCAAAGCGGCCTAGTTCCCTGGTCACTGGAGACGTGGGGATCCTCTGCGTCTCCTCTGTCCATCACAACAGCACCTCTGGAAGCGTCAGCGACCCGACTCTGGCACCCGGAAGCAGTGCCGTCTCCAGCGGCAGCGTCAGAAGTGTGTACGGAGTGCCAGTGTTAACCGGGACGTCTGTGCAGGACCACACTCCTGCGTCCTAAGGGGATCTGAGAACCTGTGCAGCGACTCTGCTGCCTTGAGTGAGCCAGAATCACGTGGCCAGCCTGTCCACGCACTGCTCCTCAGACATGGGGACATGTGTGCACTGCCCCACACAGCCATAAATTCTAGCAGAGGCCGAACTGAGCCTGAGAGCTCGCTATCGATGAACCTCGTCACAGAGCCCAAGCCCATGGAGCATGGGAGTCCAGCTGACGGCTGCACGAAGGCAAACCTGGACCAGCACACTACGCATGGAGCCCCGATGACTCAGGCCACCCGCCACCCCCGGGGATGCACAGAACACATCCAAGTGCTCTCTCAATCAGAACACTGGTCATCGGGAGTTCACAACAGAACACCTGGCCGTGTTCCCGGCAGTGTGATCCAGATCCCAGTCATCAGAACTAGGAAACGACACAAAGTTTGGCAGCAGGACCCTTTTAAAACTAAACCTGGGCTGGTGCCACAGCTCACTAGGCTAATCATCCGCCTACGGTGCCAGCACCCTGGGTTCTAGTCCCGGTTGGGGCACCAGATTCTGTCCTGGTGCCCCTCTTCCAGTCCAGCTCTGCTGTGGCCCGGGAGTGCAGTGGAGGATGGGCCAAGCGCTCAGGCCCTGCACCAGCATGGGAGACCAGGAGGAAGCACCTGGCTCCTGGCTTCGGATCGGCGCAGCGGCCACTTGGGGGGTGACCGCTGTCTCTCTAATTCTCTCTGTCTCTCTAATTCTGCCTGTCAAAAAAAAATATAAATTAACACCACCAACAAAAACAACTCAATCTGAAAACTTTGTAGGATGACATCATCTGCCCCTCCAAAGCCTTCACGCCTCCCTCACCCCTTAGCAGCCCGTTTGCCCTCGGCAACTCTGCACACAAAAGCCCCTGAGGGTTCTGTCCCACAGCCCAGAAGGACTGGGAGGGAGCGAGCATCTTGTCCTGTGTGTGGCCCTCAGCTCTGCGGCTGTGAGGGCTAACTCTGGATGCAAGGTGAGCCAGCTGAGGTGCCTCAGGACAGGGTGACCACAGTCACCGTCACCCTGTGCTCAGAACCTGCGCAGACCTCCGAGAATTCTTAAACCCTACCCTGGGGAGGGAGCTACGACCTCAGTCACTGTGTCATCGCCTCCAGCCAGAACTGCCCAGTGACTGGGACATGCAACGGCACACCCTCACGCAGCCGCCCTGCCGTGTGAGCCAGGCCCAACACACGCGCCTTCAGAAACCCCAACAGCACTCCTTGGAGTCGCCTGCTGACACAGCAGAATCCAGTGATTACAGCAGGGACTGGCACTGTGGTCATGGGTAAAGCCACCACTGGGATCCCACACGAGCTCCAGTTTGTGTCCCAGTTGTTCCACTGCCAACCCTGCTCCCTGCTCAGGGACTGGGAAAAGCAGCACAAGGTGGCCCAAGTGCTTGGGTCCTTGCCACCCACGTGGGTGACCTGGATGACTCTCCTGGCTTTGGCCTGGCCCGGCTCTAGCCATCGTAGCTATTTAGGGAATGAACCAGCGGATGGAAGAACTGTAGTATTGCAAATGAAATACATCAATCTTTTAAAAAAAAAAAACATTCTAGCCAAGTCAACTTCCCCACTGTTCTGTCACACACACGTGTAGTGTTTAAGATCCTGGTGCCCAGGCTGGGAGCAGCGCTGCACAGCTGTCCAGAGTTTCCTGACACTCAGCTGATGTCAGTTCTGCTAGCCCTCCCCTGCTTGAGTCTCAGTGTGGGCTGCGAGTGTGCACACAGTCTGCTTCCGTGTTTATTAGAATCCTCACATAAACACGGATTAAACGCACTGTGCCACGTGACAGCTGCCTACCGACACACACCGGAACACGTGACAGCTGCCTACCGACACACACCGGAACACGTGACAGCTGCCTACCGACACACACCGGAACACGTGACAGCTGCCTACCGACACACACCGGAACACGTGACAGCTGCCTACCGACACACACCGGAACACGTGACAGCTGCCTACCGACACACACCGGAACACGTGACAGCTGCCTACCGACACACAGGAACACTGACAGCTGCCTACCGACACACACAGGAACACGTGACAGCTGTCTACCGACACACACCGGAACACGTGACAGCTGCCTACCGACACACACCGGAACACGTGACAGCTGCCTACCGACACACACCGGAACACGTGACAGCTGCCTACCGACACACACAGGAACACTGACAGCTGCCTACCGACACACAGGAACACTGACAGCTGCCTACCGACACACACCGGAACACGTGACAGCTGCCTACCGACACACACAGGAACACTGACAGCTGCCTACCGACACACAGGAACACTGACAGCTGCCTACCGACACACACCGGAACACGTGACAGCTGCCTACCGACACACAGGAACACTGACAGCTGCCTACCGACACACACAGGAACACGTGACAGCTGCCTACCGACACACACCGGAACACGTGACAGCTGCCTACCGACACACACCGGAACACGTGACAGCTGCCTACCGACACACACCGGAACACGTGACAGCTGCCTACCGACACACACATGGAGCAGCCTGACACCGTTCAGCGAGCACGCGGCCACGTCTTCCCTGGAAACCCAAGGGATGAAGTGCAGGTGACTGACCAGAGGAAGAGACCTGCTCCAGTTTTCTATGCCGACATCCAATTAGGATCCTAGCGGCCGACACTGTGGTGCAGCAGGTTACGTCGCTGCCTTGCTGGTTCAAGTCCTGGCTGCTCCACTGCAGAATGGCAGGGACACAGAAGATGCGCCAAGTGCTTAGGCCCCTGCCGCCCACCTGAGAGGCCCAGGTGGAGTTCCCGACTGCTGGCTCAGCCAGACTCAGCGCTGAGCAGTGCAGCTGTGTGGGGAGCGAACCACAGGACAGAAGACGGATCTCTTCGCCTCCTGTCCCCACCCCCAACTCTGCCTTTCAACCAAAAAAATAATAAAAAGTAAAAGTTAAAAAAAAAAGTTAGGATTCGATACTGACATCGGAACTTAACACCCTCAGTATTCCACCTGACGAAGGGGAGGTTAACACCCGATTTCTCAGCTGTAATGGCAACCATCCTTTCACATTTTGAAAAGATAAACCTCCAAAAGCTACTTCTTCTGACTTGAGAGACCAGTGCTCTTCCTTCAGGCTGCAATCAGAAATGGTAACTGTTTACTATTTCGTACTTAAACCCCGTGGCTCACAAATGAGCAGGCAGAGGCTTGCTCAGCTGTGGCTTCGCCACAAGGAAACAGCGCGGCCAGCCCAGACCTCCACAGAGCGCCTCCGCGCCAGCCCACGTGTGCGATGCCAAGAGAGCCCGTCAAACGCCATGAGGACGCTTGGCTTGGGTCCAGAGAAGGGGCAGGCACTCTGCTTCTGCACGCCCACTCCTCGGTGCCACGGGCTCAGCAGGGGCCCCCGTGAATTCGGCAGCCTGAGCTGTTAACGCAAACCGCGAGGCAGGACGGGCAGCGCGCCGGAGGCTGTGTGCCGCCCACTGAGCACAAGCTGGGGTCGGGACCTTGCCACAGAAGGTGCGGGGCCAGGACTCCGGAGCGGCCTCTGCTCCTTTCTTAACACAGGGAAGAAGCAAGCTGTCTTCACTTTGAGGAAGCATAAAAAGTTAGTTTCTCACCTTCTGGTATTTCTGCCACCATTTATACGAGCACTGGTCTTCCCACGAGACGGGTTTTGAAGGAAATATCTGGCACTTATTGAGAGACTCTAACTGAACTGCAGACATGGTTGAAGGCAACACACACTCGGGAAGAATCTGCACTTTAGCTTGCTGGATTCTAAAATAAAGAGAACCAAGCATGACGTTCGTTTTCAGAAAAGCTGACTCAAGCTCTAAGTTTCTAAACAATGAGGGTAATTCTAAGTACTAACATTTCAAGGTTTTATTTTTTAAACATATTCATCAATGCTGATGTTATAATACAAGAAATTTTCAGAAATAATATATCATAAATGATAAAAAGTCAAAGAACCAAAGATAACCTAAGGTACAGATTTTCAATCTCTGCAGAATGGACAGGGAGATCTTCACTTTCTGGATAAATACAGAGCCTACAAATGTAACACAGGTTCAGAAAACATCAGCAACAAATCCAAATGAAATTAGTTTCTGTCATCCCAGACATCCCACCCCTCAGTCTCCATCCTCCACGCCCACTGCCCACCCATCCTTTCTCAGACACCAACCAGCCCAGGGATCAAACAGAAGGCAGAGAAAATCAAGAACCCATTTACACAATGGGTCAAAACAAACTAGATCATTCTATGTGGCGTTTATTTCCACGTGTCATTTTCTCATTCTCAACAATTTACCTTGAATATGCAAAGCAGCAAAACATGCATCACCTTTTCTGACTTAAAGATTATATAAGGTCTCATGATAAAGTCTGCACTCTAGATACTCTGAGATACACAGTTACACCCGTCAGGAACTGACGCCAACAGGAAGGCTGCCCCTAGGAGGCACGTGCTAGAGCTGGGCACACACTGCCAGGAATCGGACTCTGTCAGCCTGACAGTGTCGGCTTTGTTATCTGCAGTCACAAGAACTTCCAAATCAAATTCCAGTATTTTCACCTATTTATCAAATGAAAATGGCTCAGTGTGCAAATACCTCGGCTTAATTTAACGGCAAAATCAGACTCACATATTAACTGCACGCCATCCCCTGAGCTCCTTCCTGGGCCAGCACTGTGGAGGGACGGGCTGAACCTCTGCCTGGAGCACCAGCATCCATGCGGGTGCCCATGTGCGTCCTGGACGCTGCTGTCCAATCTAGCTTCCCACTAATGGCCTGCGAGAGCAGAGGAAGACGGCCACCTGCACCCATGTGGGACAGCCGGAAGAAGCTCCTGGCTCCTGGCTTTGGACTGGCCCAGCTCCAGCTGTAGCAGCCATTTAGGGGGTGACCCCGCGGATGGAAGACCTCTCCCACTGTCTCTCCCTCTCTCTGTAACTCTGCCTAATACATCTTTATTAAAAAGTTACAATGTCCAGACTGTAGTGAAACGTTCTTGCATTACTGTATTTAAAAACAACCAAAATCTCCATTTTCTTCACCTGATACAGGAAAACAAACAAACAACCTGATGACTCTACTCTTAAGCTGCAGCACACACTGCCCTGCAGGAGTTGCGAGAGGCCCGCCCGGCTTTACCCATCCACCTCCTGAGACTCCCTGAGGATGACCTCACTCACGCTGGGGCTCAAGTCCTTACCCACGGCCGGCGCCGCCTCGCACCCAGGACGGCTATACACACGGCACAGCTGCCTCTGCTCCCAGCAGCTGGGTTTTCTAAGATTCTAGCTTTGTTTTTTCCCCAAGTTGCTTAGGGCAGCTGTTTTCATGATTATATGACATAACTTGGACAACTGTTAAAAAAAACCAGTGCAATGCAAATTGCTTCAATGAACATTAACTTGAGACGGAAATCTGCTTTCAAGTTCGGGACAGAAACTCACAGCAGAGAAAAGAGCCACAGAAGTCCGCAAGGACTCTGCATTCCAGTCATCTCAGGTCTACCTCCAGCTCTCCTTAAGGACAGACCAGACGTCTAGACGTGTGAGCCGTAGCCACGCCGGAACGACGACGTCCAGCAGCCTGCGGCCGGCTCCAACCTGCAGAGCACCTCAGACACGCCTCTCCAGCTCCAGGAAACGAGGGGCCAGGCTCACAGACAGCTGAGATGGGCAGGGCACACAGACTTCCTGTGCTGCCCACATTCCACTTTCTCCACAATCCTCATCTCCTAATCCCATGTCGACCCCTCCTCCTCTCCACAGGACACTGTCGGACTCCATACCATCCTTCTATATTTTCCTATTAATTTTTTCTTCATAAAACCCTTGTATTTAGAGGAGGCCAACTTAGCGAAGATTAGAAAGTGGTAGCAAGCGTCCCCTAGACAGGGACAGGGTGGACATGTGACACACCCGTGCGTGCATTTCACAGGGCCAAGAGCAGTAGCTGGAGTCACCAGCTAGATGAGGCAAATTACACAAGCTCTCAGGTGCCTGGGAAGAGAGCAGTCTCTCTCATGTCACTGTCTCTAGTGACATTGGTCACAGGAGCCCCATGGCAGTGCAGCCAGGGAAACACGCCCACACTGAGGCCTTTCAAATGGGGACGCGCGGCCCTGCTCCTGCGCTGACCAAGCCCATGCCAGTCTTCACTAGACCAACGTGTAGTCCTTGACCTGTGTCCAGAGCGGACTGCCCAGCGCTCCTCGGTCCAGACCTTCTCCACAGCAGAAACCATGCTGAGAAACACACTCTTCCCAAGCCAACCGTCCTTTGTGGTTTCTGGAATGCAGGCGTGACGAATATTCAGAATTACCTACGTGTGCAGATAGGACATACTGGAACCGCAGGGCCAGCGTTGTGCCCTGGCAGGGAAAGCCACCTCCTGAGACATCGGCATCCCATGTGGGTGCCGGTTCACATCCCGGCTGCTCCACTTCTGATCCAGCTCCCTGCTAAGGGCCTGGGAAAGCAGAAGATGGCCCCAGTGTCTGGGCCCCTGCTATCCACAGGGAGACAGAGATGAAGCTCCTAGCTCTTGGCTCTGGCCTGGCCCTGCCCTGGTGTTTGTGGTCACTGGGGAGTGAACCAGTGGATGCAAGATCTCTCTCTCCCTAACTCTTTCAAATAAATAAATACATACATACATATATCTGCGAATACAAACACACAACTTACACAGAACTGTAGATAAAACCCGCAGTAGCAGACAACGTGGCCCTAGCTGCAGAACAGACTCTGTCCCTGCTCTTGAACGGCTGAGCCGTGGAGGGGTCACAACGCGTCCAGGGCCACCAAGGTTTACACAGCGAAGGACGTGGGGTGACACCAGGGGCGGCACCCGAGCGCTGCGGCAGGCCCAGCCGACGCTCCCTTGGGCTCTGCTGCCAGCCTCGTCTGCTCTCTCATCACTCAAGAGTGTTACGAATCCTGCGGACATTCCTGCCCTCTGGTGGCTCACCCCCTTCTACGTCAAAGGCTAAAACAGAAACCCAAGTCTGCGCTCCCTGGTGTTCAGAAACGTCCTGTGCAATGCAGAGTTCTGACTGATTTTCAACTCTGGCTATGGGCCAGAGACCGAGTCACCAGGACTCAGCAGCGAGACTTCTCGGGCGACCCACACCTCACCCCTTCTCCCTGACCGTGTGAAAAACCAAAATAGTGACTGCTGGAACAGCATGGCTGCCGAAGCTTACAGTGCGGAGACCAGTGCTCACGGGCGGTCTCCACGCCAGCATCTGAGCCGGGCACTGAGCGTGCAGACGGCACAGCCAGCTCGAGCCGCCAGCCTCCCGCCTGACCCTCCACACCGAGCCCTCCATCCCAAACGCCTCTTCCCTCTGGTTCCCACTGCCGTCCTCACACCTGGAGCGGAGCATCACCGGGAAGCCACTGTGGCCTGCGGCAGCCTCGCCCGGGTTAAACCTCTCTCTGGGCTGGCAGCGTGGGTTCACCTCAGCTTCTCTAGTTTGGGGACTTCGAGGAGACTCTGAAGCACGGCCAGGCTGGAGGCCCAGGGAGAGAACAGCCACACACCAGGAGACAGACGGGCCAGAGGCGGCGCTCCTTACCCGTCTGACTGCGTCCTGAGCTCGAGGACTTTGAACCGCTGTCTGCCGACCGCTTTCACTTTCACTCTCTCAATCCCAAAATCCTGTTCTTCTCGATAGGCGTAGATCTCGGCTGTGGTTCCAAACTGGGCTTCCCTCTCCTGCACATTGCTTCCAAGGTAAACGGCAAAAACAGCGGTGAGCATCCGACTTGAAAACATGCCAGGCTGGCAAGACAAGCACTCGGGAAGGTAACGTGCAGCGGTCAGCCCTCACCAACCCTGCACCACGGCCAAGCTCGATACTTGAGGCAAAGACTAGATTTCTGCTCACTGCAGATGGCCTAGTACTGGGAGTTTTAAACCACTTCCCAGGCCAGACGCTCTCTGCTTTTAGAGCTGCGTTTCTGCACCGTTACCAGCAGGGCTGTGCTGGGCTGTGCTGGGCTGTGCTGGGCTGTGCTGGGGTGGGAGCCTCCTGGTGCCCGCTGAGGGTCCGCTTCCACCCACAGGTGGTTGGAAGGAAACCACGTAGAAACGGAGCCTCAGGGAGGGGACGAGCAGATGAGCTTCGGGAAAAGCTGCCGCCTGAAACTCTGACTGCACACAGCCGCCCCGGAGGGGCAGCCACCAGCCTCGGCTGCGTCCGGCACACCGCGCCTTACCTGTAGGCGAGAACGGCAAAGGTGCGGTCCTTCTGAATGAGGTTGCGCACCATGCTGACTTCTGGAGGGTGTGAGAGCTGCAGCGGCAGCGTCTGCCCGGGGATCAGGATCATCACCACCTGCGGCAGCACCGGGATCACCGGGCAGCTGTCGTCATCGTGCAGGGTCCGGCCGTGGAACTCCTCCATGTCAGCGCCCAGGTACTGGGGAAGACAGCGCGGCGCAGCGTCAGGGGGGCGCTCCCCGCACCCAGGGCAGTCGAGGGAGACACAGACAAGGGCGCACACGTGCATGTCTGTCAGTGTGGTGCACGAGCATCCGATTCTTACTCAGGGGAGACGCTGCAGCTCTGCATGTCACTCAAATTCAAGAGCAATGTTTCATTCACACTCTTCTATTTTGGTGGAGAGAAGAGACTTCTCCAAGTCCAAATACTACAGATGACCACAGAACGTTCCATGGTCAGTAACAGTGTCTGCCCAGTGTGTGGAGCACGAGCACTCCCGACGGCACCACGGTGCAAACTCCTCCCAGACCCCAGGCAGCAGGACGCAGCGGGAAGCTGCTCCGCAGGGGGCGTCAAGGCCCAGCCCCACCCGGGGAGGCCAAGAGCACGCGCTGGCTTTCAGGGACCTGACGGTCGGTCGAATGCACAGCTGCTCAGTGAGACCCACCGTTCCGGAGTTACATACCGTGTGGGATGTCGGCAGACTGGTGTCAAAATTGATGATGTTTGGCTTTTTGGCTTCTTTGCTGTCCTGGTCTTCCACTTCCATCTCGTCTTCATCCTCACTCTCTGCTGAAGCAGATGAGAAAACACTGCGTGCATACAATGTCAGCGCTATGCTCTTTCCAACACGGAGTTCCTGCCTGAGGAAAGGGCTCTTCTACACGCTACCCAGCCCTGCCCACCTGCACACACGGAGCAGTGGGGGGGGGGGGGGAGTCCACGCCGCGCCCCCCACTCTCTAGTTTTTTAATCAAGTCTGACTGTGAAACAGTTCAAGATTCCTACAGGAGCTGTGAAGACAGTGCAGAATGTCCGTTTTCCCATGCAGTTAGCGTCTTACGGGGAACACAGCCACGGCTAAGGGACCAACAGTGACACATCACTACGTGCTTAGCTAAATCCACTGTTCAAAGGTCCTGATGCTCTTGTTCTCTCCAGGATCCCACCTGAGACAGCCACTCCACCAGTTCTGCCCTCCAGCCTCCTCTGGGCTGGGCTGGCCTTCTGCTGCTCTCTGAGGGCCCTGAGACAGCGGAGGGCCGAGCCAGGTACTGTACAGATCCCTCTGAGCGCATGTGTGGGCTCACTTCTCCGCAGCAGGGCGGGGCGGTCTGGGGCAGCTGAAACCCGGCCGCTCCTGCTGGCGCCACCCTTCATCAGCGGGGCCAGGGAGGACCTGCCCGGTTTCCCCATGGTGAAGTCACCTTTCTCCTCCTCTCGTGCCGCGCTCTCACACACGACCACTAGGTCCAGCCGACACTGGAGGGGAGCGGGGTTACGCCTACAACTGCATCGGTTATTTCAACTTCCTCTGACAGGGCATTTCTCTCCTCTCCTGCCAGTCATCGATGCATTACACCTGAGCAAACCTTACTTCTCTCATCTGAAAAACAGCCGGCGTGAGCAAGCCAAACTCTGCGCGTTCTCATACAAGGAAGAAAGCAAGCCCAGCACGCGCGGACAACCCGCAATTCAAACTGAAGCAGATCCTCCCAACCCGGCAGGAGGCCTGCACGTCTCCGCCCATCACCGCGTTATTCACAGATGAAACGTCTGTAGTAACTGTCCTGAGGGTGCTAATGCTAATGCAAAGCTGGCATGAGCACACAGCTTCAGGACCCCGGTCAGAAAGCGTCTGCACAGTCCACACGTTCTGAGAAGCAGGGCTGTCTACTGGACAACGTCCCGTCAGCTGTGACAGGGAGGAGACAGGGCCCTGCACAGCAGTGTCCACAGAAAACAAGGTAACTGCAGCGCTCTGAAACCCTTGGTTTGGTGCGACGCCCGTCTCCTGGGGCCTTCCGGAACTCGGCGCTGCAGCTCCACCGTGGGAGCCCCTGTCCACAGCTGTGGCTGACGCGCCTACTCCAGACCTGGGGCTCTCGGCCCTCAGGCAAATTCAAGAGCGGAGTGGGAATTCTGGGGAAGTCTGTGGCTGTCCCAGGCGGGGGGCCGAGACGCTGCAGGACCCCCACGGGGCACAGGGCGGTCTCGGGGCCCACTCACATCCGAGGGGCCGAGGCCACGAAGGGCTGACCTCTCAGCCCGCCGCGCAGCCGTGCACAGTCACAGGTGAGAGGTCACCACAGCCATCGCCCCTCGCCGTGCCGGACAACACAGCTTTCACAGCACGGACACGCCCCTCTACTGGGCCCTGCGGGGCCTGGCCGCGGGGTTCGTCGGAGACGTAGCGCCCTTACTGAGCCCGCAGGCAGTCGGGGTGCGACACGGCACCCAGGCTCCCCAGGACCCGGACCCGCGTCTGAGGACGCAGGGCTGGGCACGCCTGGTCGGCAGCGCTCTGGACGCGCACCTGACCCCGCCGCAGGGCCGCCTCCCTCCTAACTCGCCAGACGCACTGCCCCGCGCCGCGGTTCCGGTACCGGCACGGTCCGCTACCGCTCGGCTCTCGGGGCTTCCCCGCGCAGCTCCCGCCGGGCCGCACACGGCACCGGGGGAGCCGGGCTGACTCACGCCGCAGGCCGCGGCCTCGGCACCCGCGCACCTCGGCCAGGGCGGCCCCGCTGCTCCCGGGCCCCGACCCCGCTCCCGCGCCGCCGCTCGCCGCCCGGCCCGGCCGTCTCGCTCCCGCCGCGCAGGCCACACGCCGTCCGGGCAGGGGGAGCGCCCGCAGCCCAGAAGCGGGCCTGGCGCCGCAGACCGGGCAGCCGCAGCAGAGCCGCCCGGCCCAGCGCGCCCCAGGGCGGCCCGACGCGGCCCGGCCCGAGGGGGGCGCCCGGGGCGCGGCCGACGCGACGCCGCCTTCGGGGCTGGGCGCGGCCCCCGCCCGCCTCCCCGGCCCCCGCGGCTCCGGCCCGCGGCTCCCGCCCCGCCACGGCGGTACCAGGCAGCAGCGGCAGGTGGTTGCCCATGTCGCGCGCGGCGTCCTGCGCGTCTTCCTCGTCGGCCATGACTGTTTACCCGCAAAGGACGCCGGGAGGGGGCGCGACGCCCTGGGAGGGGCCGCGCCGGTCGCTCCGCCCACAGCGCCCTCTGCCGGCACCGGGGGGATGTGCGCTCCGCGTCCCCGTGTCCACAAGGGCGCTCGTCCAGTGCCCGCCCCGCAGTGTCCACAGGGGCGCTCGTCCAGCGCCCGCCCCGCAGTGTCCACACGGGCGCTCATCCAGCGCCCGCCCCTTTCTCCGTCACTGTGCCTTTCAAATAAATAAGCCAAAAATAGATAAGTAAAATTAAACAAAGAAATATATGCATTTAAATTACGTGCATGTAGAAGACTGGTCACAGGAGCGGCATCTGTAACAATTCTACTCCGGAAGCAACATAAATACCTCCAACAGACCGCCATCTCGGCCGGCAAGCCCGTTCCTGGGCATGCATTCAGAGCAAATGAAACCGGCCTGTGCGCCAGACCCTTGCACGCCCAGGATGTACTGGATGGAGCACTGTTCACAAGAGCCAACAACTGGAAACAGCCGAAGGCTTATCCACTGAAGAGCCGGTAAGGAAGATGGGGTTCACAGACCGGGGCCTTCAAAAAGTTACTGGAAAAAGGCGCTATTTTGTAAAGGCCGCAGAGCCTCTGCAGTTACATTCCTACACGGAGAACACTTTTCAGCCACGACAAAGAGATGGAATCCTGTCCTTGCAGCGACGAGCTGAAACTGGAGGTGTGAAGAAAGAAAGACAACTCGTGCAAAACCTCACCCACGTGGGCATCTACAAATGCCGCCCCACTGAAGGGACCAGGAGAACGGTAGCCACAGAGGCCGGGGAGTGCACAGGGGAGGTGAGGAAGGGCTGATTCCGGGAGTGAGCCATCACCAGACAGGGGAGGCCCAGCGGCCATCGCCCAGGAGGGGGACTGCGGAGACTGGTAACGCGCTGCCTACTACTGTTCCAGAACCTGGGAGGAAGGCCGCGGCAAGACTGCACCGTAAGCACTTGGTAAATGTTCGAGGGGAGGGAGGAATCTGCCTCGGCTGGTGTGACACGACCATTCTAGCAAGGGATGCATCAGCCGCTCGGAACATGGATGACTGACAGAATGCCAACCAGCTAAGGGAGCCCGTCCTAAAACCAGGCACGGATCTGTCAGCATCAACCTGCGAACTCAGCCAAGGGCCTCTGGTGAGGGGCACAGCTTGAGGGGTGAAGGATGGGGCCCTGCGCTAACGCTCCGACCTCTGACGCTCGAGCTGGCGTTGGCTCCACGGCTGTCACTGCTCGAGCCCCGGGCTACGTGTTCTGGTCCACACCTGTGTGCTACACGTTGACATTCAGATTCAGGAGACTTAAAGCCTGAAGTGGCCTACCTTCTCCAAGCTTTTTCCGAAACAGCTTCCCGTTCATCCTCTCCAGGTCTTCAGGCTCTTGGGGTCCTCTGTGTACCTAAAACAACACAAACCCAAGTCGCTGTCACCACTGCTCAGGCCACACACTGCCAACCAGCCTAACGGCGCCTTTAAGGCATGTCACACATGGCTTGCAGTCTCCAGGCCGGAGGGTGGTGCCTGACTCTAGCAGGTGCTCAGTAATGTCTGTGGAAAGGATGTGGGAGAATTTTTGCTTAAAGTATCACAATACTATTCTTGTGATCCTGACACAGTGCCTTGCCTATGGAAAATGTTCAAACTTACCTATTGAGTGCATAACAGTCAATTTCTGAAAACGTGTTTTACGTGCTGCCTCATAGGAATTCTTCTAAAATTCTTTTAAAATATTCAACAAGGGGCCGGTGCTGTGGTGTAGTGGGTAAAGCCACCACCTGCAGTCCTGGCATCCCAGATGGGCACTGCTCTGAGTCCTGGCTCCTTCACTTCCAATCCAGCTCCCAGCTAATGTGCCTGGGAAAGCGGTGGGAGATGGCTCAAGTCCTTGGCCCTTGCGCCCATGTGGGAGACCCAGAAGAAGCTCCTGGCTCCTGGCTTTGGATCGGCACAGCTCCAGCCATTGCAGCCATTTGGGGAGTGAACCAGTAGATGCAAGATCTTTCTCTTAGTTTCTGCCTACTGTAACTCCACCTTTCAAATTAATAAATAAATCTTTAAAAAATATTCAATGGATTTTCACCAATTTTCTAGGTAAAGTATCTCACCATCCTAATATATTTTCAGCTTAGTTGACTACTTTCTTCCTGCCAAAATGTTTAGGCACCTAAGAAACCGTCCTGTCATTTCTTATTGTCTACAAGTTGTGTGTTGGTAATTGTAGAGCCATGGTGGCATGGTAGGAATGGTGGTGGCCAATCCTGTTTGACCAGATGGCGACTCTGGCCAATCCTTTAAAATCTGCCTGATTGTAGACTTTAAATGAAGAGGTCAGGCCTGCCAAGGTCAGCAGATAACTGCCAAGCCAGCCACTCTTCCCCCACCCCAGCCAAGGCAGACACTTCCAACACATCCCAGGAAACACAGCCTTGGATTGTGACTGGCACCGGGGAGCTCACACTCGTCAACCCTAACTGCCTGATCCAGGCTGTGTCCCCTGCTTCTTGGCTCTGCGTGCCCGTGGCCTAGTGCAAACACTCCTCACGGGAGTGACTCCCAGACACTGCTCAGTCTAAAGAGAATTCAGGCCACTGAAGAAGACCCGCTCCATCCTCGCTTCTTCCAAGTGAAGAGTGCGGAACGGCGCTATCAAACTCGGCAAGTGGTACCCTCTGCACATCGCTCCCTGGCTCCTACCAGGCATTCCATGTCTAGGGTGAGATTAGAATCAGCACAGAGACAGATACCGAGAGCCCACAGCATGCCGATGCCCCACACCTGAAACACCTCCACTGCCGAAGAACGAACAGGCAAATGAATGTTGCTAGGACTGCGCCGTTGACAGAAGTCTGAGAGCCAGTCTGTTCAGGGACTGAATCCAGAGAGAGCAGGAGAGAAGTTCGGAGAGACTGCCCAGCACGGGCCAAGTCTCAGTTCTCGGAATGCGTTTCCTATTCCTACAAGGGCGTGAACATAATCCAGTGATGGTGCTTGGCGGGGAGGCCTTGGGACAGCCATGGAGCTCCCAGGACTGGGTCCTGGTGCCTTGATGAGGGGAGGAGAGGCCGGTGCAGACACGCACAAGCTCCCTGTCGCCGGCCACCTCCCGACTCTGCCCACAAGCTGTCCCACACAGGGCCGCGTGCTCTTGGACTGTGCACTCCAGCAAGTGGGCCACGCGCGGCTCTCACAGGTGCCGGGGTGACTGCACTGTCGGAGCTCCAGCAGATCGTCAGTGCTTCCCAGCCCCGCCTCCAGGGAGCAGCTGTGTCCTGTGCCCCCGAGCAGCAGGCCCGGTCCTGAGTCACCACGGGCCAGGGATCCCCGACAGAGGACGCGGGTTCCAGCCTGGTGGTCGGCAGCCGCCGTGCAAGGGGCCGAGACTGGAAAGCATCTGGGGAGGCTCTGAGGGTCTTGTTCCAGGGAGCAGAGCCTGGGAAACCCTGGGTTCACCACCAGGACGCTCCCCGACCTCGTGTGCAATGGGGGCTACACTGCAGCGAATCTTCCTCCTGGCTCCAGCACCCACGGCGCTCAACTCACGCTCATCGGGGGATGCGACAAACCAAGGTAACAGCAAAACTGTCCCGAGGATTTAGGTCCCAGTGGATGGCAGACTTTTTAATGTTTTTAAAAAAATTTAAATTAGGGGTCGGCGCCATGACTCACTTGGGTAATCCTCCCCCTGCGGCGACGGCATCCCATATGGGCACTGGTTCTGTCCCGGTTGCTCCCCTTCCAGGCCAGCTCTCTGCTCTGGCCCGGGAGTGCAGTGGAGGATGGCCCAAGTGCTTAGACCCTGCACCCCATGGGAGACCAGGAGAGGCACCTGGCTCCTGGCTTTGGATCGGCGCAGAGCCAGCTGTGGCAGCCATTTGGGGGCTGAACCAACGGAGGGAGGACCTTTCTCTCTGTCTCTCTCTCTCACTGTCTACCTCTATCTGTCAAATAAAAAAATTATTTTTTATTTATTTTGGGGGGCAGCCAGAGCTCCAATCTACTGGTTCGCTCCCCTAATGGGTCTCCCACAAGGCTGCCGGGGACCCAAGCACGTGGGCCATCACCTGCTTCCCCCAAGGTCTGTGTAGCAGAGAGGTGGAATCAGGACCAGAGGCGGGTATTACTCCCAGGTACTCCAGTATTAATCCCAGGTACTCCAGTATTAGACTCAGATGGCTTCACCCACGTGGACCTTTATAAACAGAGGTTGGGTTTGCTATTGTGAGATGGGGGTGCCCACCCTGAACCGTCATGAGCTGCTCGTCTGTTCTCACCTCTCAGCTGCCACTGCCCTCCGCCCTGCACCTGTGTGGTTGGCGGCTCTTAGAACGAGATGCACCAGCTGGCTGTGAAGACGGCCCTGCACCACAAACCTGAGGACGCTGTGACCATCACCCTGCTGTGTGACCTCGCTCCCCGTCTAACGCTGCTTTCCTTTGGGCCGGAAGAGAGTCTGTAGCTGCAGGACACTTCACCGTGTCTGGGGCGGCTCTTGTCCCTCTAAGCTCATCGGCAGAAGGAAGGAGGAGGCCTGGGAGATGTTCCAGGTGGGAACTCCAACTCTCTGTGGGTCCAGATGCTACTTTAAGCCTCCAAGGTCTTCTGGCCCAGACCAGAGCCTCTTGGACACACAGGTGCAGGCCAGATCCCTCGTGCCACCAGCAGCGGGTTTATCCACCGCAACGAGCTTAGCCCAAGTGACATTTTTCCCGAGTGATCACTTGTGTGGCTCTTCTAGGGATGCCGGAAAAGCCATCTCACTGGAACTACCTGCAGGCGTGAGCGTGCATGTATGTGCGCGTACATGACTGAATATGTACACACATGTGCGTAAGCACACACATGCACACATTCTATACAGACATGCACACTTTTCAAGGAATTATTTGGCAAGAGTCAAAATGTCTACAGGTGAGGACCTGGGTGAGGACAGGGTCCATGACTAATCACCCTCTTGAGGGACCCCTTCCAGGAGGCCCCCATCCGCTGGTCAGCTGTGGGCGTGCAGAGGCCTGCATGCTTCTATTCCTAGGACACACCGATTAGCTTTTCTGTTGGCAGCTTTCGTGAATCGCCACAGGAGACATGGCAGCTTGGACAACACCTATCTATCGTCTTACAGCTCTGCAGGTCCAAAGTCCAACTCGGGTCTCACGGGGTTGGAACCGAGGCGCTGGCAGGGCTGCACACCTTCCTGGGAACTCCGGGGAAGGAGGAGCCCGGTCTGCCCAGCTGCTGCAGGCTGCCCACGGTCCACGGCCTTGGCCCTCTCTCCCATCTGCGGAGCCAGCCACGTTGCCTCCTCTGCCTCTGCCTCCGTTCTTCCATCTCCCTCCGGGCCCGCAGCCGGGAAAGCTCTCTGCTTTTAGGGATGTGCGACCGATGGGGCCGCCTGTGTAACTCGGGATGTTCGCCCCATCTCAAGGCTCTTTGCCCATATCTGCAAGGTCCTCTCGCCCCAGAAGGTGTCACGGCCGCAGGTTCCAGGACGTGAGGATGTGCACACGCTTGGGGAACAGTCTACCACCTATGATAGAATTAACGGTGATCTTTAAAAAATCCTACTTTTTCACACCCAAGGCTGAAGCTTGACGGGAAACTCCTCAGAATGACGCTCCGGATTCCATAGGACCTGCAGGGCCTGGGGACACTTGAGGGGAGCTCTCGCCCTGAGGGTGACGAAACAGGCCCAGCAGGTGTGTGGCTCACCCAGGGCACACGACTGCTTAGCAAAGGGCCTTCTTCCACACCCAGGCCTCCAGGCACAAGGCCTGGCTCTCTTCCCACCTGTCTCTGGGACTGCAATGAAACATTTTATCTCATAAAACCACTGATGGAAACGTCTGTTCTCCTAGGAAGAATAATTCTGGATGAGAACAGAGATTGGCTAAAAGCTTTGTCGATGAAATGTCAAGATGGTTTGCCATTTAGCAAAAAAAGCGTTTTTAATCCCAAGTGACAGAAGTACTCTGTTGCCAAGGGGAGGTGATATTTAAATAAAGGTCACATAAAATTGGGGGGCTGGTGGGTCCCAACGTATGATGGATCAGAAATTTAAGAATAAATTCCAAGGATCTTTGGACCTTGGAAACTTTGCAGTTCTCTCTTCTAATCTTGTTCATCTGTCCATCCATCCATCCATCCATCATCCATCCACCAATCCATCCATCTACCCATCCATCCATCCATCCATCCATCCTCCATCATGCATCCTCCATCCTCCATCCTCCATCATCCATCATCCACCATCCACCCACCCACCCATAATCCACACCTACAAGGTATGCATTGCAAAGAGACCACGTCCATGTCGGAGGCACCCGGGATCCAACAGTGAACAAAGCAGAGTCCTTGCACTTACCAGGCTGAATAGCAGCGACCAAAGTTCTCCAGAGTATCTCCTATGGCAAGTCTGTATCAGAATTTGCATATTCTCGGCTCCTGGCTCCTTCCCACCTGTAGAGACAAAGGCGGGCGGGTCTGTGACCGCATTCAGCAGCTTCACAGGTGGTTCTAACACCCACTACATTTTGGACCCCACAGCCAAAAATGCATACCAGTCAGCTGGCAGACCTCTGCTTCTCTACTGAGCTCCCCAGCAAGGGCTGGGGGGGGGGGCATCCGTCCACCTCACTAGGGCTTTACTGGGATTCTGAGCTGCTCTGCACCCTGTTTTCTTCCTCCCAAGAGACTCTTGGTGACCCACACATTAGCTGTCCACACTGAAAACACAAAACCAACTCAAAACCCACGCAGCTTCAAATCCAAACCGACACACAGTCCAGTTTCTACCTTCCCACCAGACCTCTGGGATCCAACAGGTTCTTCCATGACAAGAATGCACGTGTGTGTCGAGAGACCCCTAGCAGTCGTCAGCCGTCAAAGCACACACACGGTGCTTCACACGGATGCCTGCGGGGGCACCACGGTCATCTCCGGGAAGAGAGACCCCAGCCCTCCCGTCCCCCACCCTGAAGCCCACAGCCCGGTGGGTTCTAAAGGCCCCCGCAGCAGGCTGAGCTAGGTTATCTAAATGTCACAGCCCAGTGGAGCCGGGCCACCCCCGCCTGGAATCTCCCAGGCGTTCCCGGCTTCGTCTGCTGGCTCCGGAAGGCACCCGGGTTTCCGTGCTGAAGAGCAGGCCCTGCCAGGGGACCACGCCCAGTGCTCTGCGTGCACCTGTGGGGACAGCAGCAGCCCTGGCCCTTCCTGAAGCCCAGAGACGCAGGAGGGCCCCCAGAGGCTGCTGGAGAACACGCAGGGAACGGCTGTGTGGGACGTGGCCTCTGCTGCTGCAAGGCAAACTTATCTCCTAACTCCATTTCTCCACGAACTGAAGCTCCTTGTACAACCAAACCCACTTCACCGAATTCCGCGGATCATGTATGCGCGCCCGTAAGATCTTCTAAGATCTTTATTTTTTTTTTAAGATTTTTTTTAGTTACATGAAAGGCAGAGTTAGAGAGAGAGAGAGATCCATCTACTGGTTCACTCCCCAAATGGCTGCAATGGCCAGGGCTGGGCCAGGCTGAATCCAGGAGCCAGGAGCTTCTTCCTGATGTCCCACGTGGGTGCAGTGACCAAGCGCTTGGGCCAAACTCCACTGCTTCCCCAGGTGCATTAGCAGGGAGCTGGACTGGAAGTGGAGCAGCCCGGTCTTCAACAGCAGTCCACGCGGGACCCCGGCACCTTACCACTGTCACTGTGCCAGCCCCCAGTTTCTAGTCCATCCCATTCGTCTGACAAATGGTCACGGGGTGTCTGCTGTGTGCCAGGGGCAGCGCTGAGCGCCGGGGCTGCGGCATGGTCAGCAAAGTGGGGAAGGAAACAGATGATGTGACGGGGGCTGGGAGAGACCGGGGGTGGGGGGGGGTGGAGAGAGGGTGGGGCCTGCTGCTGCTCTCCAGGAGAACAGGGACACCTCCACAGCGGTCACCACTCAGAGGGAGGGAGGGAGGGCGGGAGGGAGGGAGTTTTCCTTGTGCTGGTTCACTCCCCGAATGCCTGCAATAGCCAGAGCTGGGGCAGGCAGAAGTCAGGAATTCAGAACTGCACCCAGGTCCCCCGAGTGTCGGGGACTCGGGCACCTGGGCCATCACCTGCTGCAGGAAACGAGATCAGGAGAGGAGAGGCTGAGACTCTAATCCAGGGCGAGAGTGTCCCACGTGGCGACTGAACACCGCGTCAGACACGCCCTCTGTGCCTTCCACATTCTTAGATGTGCTCATGCCTGTAACTCTGACGTGTGTTTTTTCCACTGTCTGTATTTTTAATAGATCTTCATTTCATGATAAACACTGTGCAACAAGTATGTAGCACACCAGCCCTTCATGTCACAGAACCAGAATTTCTATTTTATTTAATACCTGAAGGGCATGAGAAACCCTGACCCTGGCAGTTCTCAAACGTGCGCCTTTCTCAAAGTGAGATGTGAGGGGCCGGTGCTGCGGCGTAATGGGTCAAGCTGCTGCCTGCGATCCTGGCATCTCCTGTGGGCGCTGCTCTGAGGCCTGGCTGCTCCACTTCTGATCCAGTTCCCTGCTAGTGAACCTGGGAGAGCAGCGCAGGATGGACAAGTACTTGGGCCCCTGCACCCAAGTTCCTGGTTCCGGGCTTAGGACTGGCCCAGCTCTGGGGGTTGTGGCCATTTGAGGAGAAAACCAGTGGAGGGAAGATCTCTGTCTTTCTCTCTGTCTCTCTGTGTCTCTCTCCTTTCCTCCTGCCTCCCTCTGTCTTTTACTCTCCCTCTCTAAATCTGCCTTTCAAATAAAGAAATCTCAAAAATCCAAGAGGTAAGGCTGGTGCACAAACATCTATTAGCCACCAGATGGCGCGCTCGACATTCCCAGGCGTTGCCTGGGGGACATGCAGGGCTTCCTGAGGAGACAGGAGTACACAGCACACACATGCACACACATGCACACACATGCTCACGTTGCAAAAGAGACGGAAAGCAGATGAGAATGCTTACTGAATTTTTTTTTTGGACAGGCAGAGTGGACAGTGAGAGAGCAGGCCTCGAGGTGAACCAGCAGAGAGATGGCTCATTCCTCCTCTCATTCTCATCCCTCTCCCCACTTCTGCCTTGAGAATAAATAAATGAGTAAGTAAGTCTTTAAAACTGAATTAAAATGTAAAAAGAAAAAAAAAAAAACGAAGCAGGAGTCACACGGATCTCTCTACCTCCGGCCTTTGACCCTTGCCTCCCCTGGCTGGGATGGACACCCACCCTCCGCTTGAGCTCTGACTCTGTCCAGGGGTTACCTGGAGTCTCGCAGAGGACTGGAGCGATTCCAGAAAGGCTGGGCAGACGCTGGATGCTGCTGGCTGGCAGGCTGAATTCCGCCTCTGGCCATTTATTTCGATTTTAAATTTTTAACTACTAGTCATAATTAAAAATTGGCAAGTTTCACAACAAACATTCTACAAGAATAGCTGGATTTCTCTTTTTAAAAAAATCACACCTCCTAGCCACAAAGAGCTCAGATTTCCACAAAGCAATCCTTGACCAGAGCAGAGCTATTTATCCACGTCACCCTCCCGGTCCACACAGGCACGGGCTGCACCACCCACACAGCCACAGGAGCTCGTTGGCTTCGGGGAATCGCAGTGTCACAGTCGGCAAAGCACCGGCCACACCTGACCTCCAGGCGCTGGCACTCTGGGGACCCCTGGGCTCCTGGGGCTGCGCAGCTGCTGTGCCTGCATGGTGAGAGAGGATCTGACCAAATCCGCCACCCAGGGAAAGACCCACATTCAAACAACAGTTTCTCCTGAAACCACACGCTCTCACACCATCCTGAAGTCAAAAAAAAAAAAATCATCAAGCTGAACCCCAGGCTGGGGACCAACTGTGCCTGGAAGTGGACAGCGCTTTACGTTCACTAGGAAAAGCATCAGCTAGGACAAGACAGACAGGTTCTCCCTACAGGATCTCCAGAACCTTCTACAAAGTGAGCTTCGGCCTCCTTCTGCAGGAGGGGGTGGAGGGCTGTTGTGAGAGTCGGGAGCCTGGGAGTTTATTCCGGGTGAGACCCACGTCCTCCCATGTCCTGGGCTGCAGGCTGATTGCTACACCTCTCAGGGCCGGTGTTGTCAGTGTTCTTAGGAGAACACTCACTTTCAAAGGGCTCCGTTTCAAGCAGCTCGCATGCTGGCTCTCTGACGCTGGGAGACGGCCCCTGAGCCTTCATCTTTAGGAGAGAGCCTGTACGAGGGAACTTGTCTACCTTTGTCTAATTTAGTGCTAAAACACTCAGACCATCCAGTACTTGGCTCAGAACCCCCTTCCTGCAGCACAGGCTCCTGGGAGTCCCCAGCCTGAGGGCCCACAGCCCCGGGAAGGGTGTTTAAGCTCACGTTCACAGTCAGAGAGATTTGCATTTTAGGATGCTTCTGATGAGCTCATTTGCATCTGCTCCAGGTTTCGGGGGGAAGGCTAGGTGGAGATGGCTGTCGCTTCCCTCCCTCTCAAAGGCGGCCATGAAACAGATCAGCCGTTGGAAGCGTGTTCTCTTTGCACTTTCTGAATTTGATTATCTGAGGCTGCCTTTTTCCAGAAATAACGGGTGCTCATTTCTTCCAAAGTGACCATTATTCTGCTAAAATATTGAAGTCTGGCGAGAGAAGAGCTGTGTGCAAACATTAAGGAAACGTAATTACCGTACAATGGCACGGCCTGATTTGCATACTGTTGAAATGCATCTTGATGGGAGAAGAGACAGTTTTCAGAAAATATTTTCTGTGTCATGATTTCTATCCTCTTTGTTCCTCGCACCCACACAGCATCTGCCAGAATGCTTTGTTGCACAAACATGAGATAAATCGGGATCGACTTCACAGCCGCAGGCAGGCTTGATCTTCCACGGCCCCTTGGGGGTCAGTGGGGGGCCCTGGAAAACTGAGCTCTTCCCTGAGCTCCCAAATTCTTGAAAGAGCTCAGAAATGCTATTTCCTCCCCGACACGGGGACCCCAAGCAAAGCAGAGAGGAGACAGCCTGCGAGCCGACAGCCAGGCCACTCTGTCACAGACGCATTCACATTCACATCTTTAGTTTTTAAAAGACTTATTTACCTATTTTATTTATTTGAAAGGCAGAGTGACCAGGAGAGGGAGAGAAGGACCATTCGCTGGTCCAGTCCCCAAATGCTTGCAATACCCTGAGCTGGGCTGGGCGCAGACGAGGATCCTGGTCTCCCAGATGGGGGGCAGGTGCCCAAGCACTGGGACATCTGTTGCCTCTCCAGGCACCTCGGCAGGTAGCAGGATGGGAAGCGGAGGTGGGGCCGTGCCAGGCAGTCCTCGGGATGTGGGGATCCCAAATGGGGGCTTCACCCACTCGCGCCACAGCGCCAGCCCCTACTTCGTATCTTTACCACTGTCTGATGGGGGCTTCCTCCTCTCCTGATGGAGTTCCTCTGTCCTCCCCCAGCAGAGCGGGCATGGCTGCAGGGCTCATCTGCGGCGTCTCACTGCGTGCTAGCTCACCCTGGGCAGGCCAGAGGACGACACTGCTTAGAAGGAGCCTCGCATCTGTCATGTAACAGCCAACAGCCAGGCACCTGCCGCGTTGGGAGAGGACGCCATGGAGGTGCAGCTGCAGGCTGCTCCTTAAGCACCCAGGAGTCCGGCGCACCGAGGCACCCTGACGCCTGGGCCAGGGAGCTCCCTTCATCGCTTGCTCTTTGCAGGCCAGCAGGCTCCTAGGAGCTCTCTGTCCCAGCACCTCTACCCTGGCCAGCCCAGGTGCAGACTTCATAGTTTGTCTCACAGGACTGTGAGGAGAGAGACAGTGTGCAGAAGAGACTGGCAGGGTGCAAACCCGACACTCTGTGGACTGAGAACTCTCAGGCAGAGGCCGGGTCTTAGCATCCTTGTATGTCGGACAGCTGACCACCTGCAAGCACGGAGCATGCGTGGACGCAGTAGAATCAGGGGCAGGGGAGGCGTGGAAGGGCAAGCGCGCTCCCCTCCGGGAGAGAGGTGGGGCCAGTAACTGCAGGTGGCTGCTGTGTGCTACTGTGCACGCTGGACATGAACTCGGAGACGGCTGCGACTCCCTCCCCGCCCCTCACTCTGTCGTCCGCCAAAGGCCCGAGACTCTGTTCAAGGCCAAAAGAAGCGGGATGATTCTCATGAGCTGGTGGAGACTTAGAGAGCTTCTGTGATTTTCTCTTCAACAAATGCTTTAGAGCGTGTTTTCTCTCTCTCTGTAACTCCGCCTTTCAAATAAATAAATCTTTTAAGAAAAGACTATTTGCTGCTTTCTACACTCTCTCCTTCCATCCCCAAACAGCTGCAAAGACAAACGACCCCCGGGCTCCCCACTGGCACGCGGAACGGGTGAGAGTGGGGACACCACGGGACGAGAGGAGACCCCAGAGCCTCCCCGCTGCGCCTCCTGCTGTGTGGGTCACTGTGGGACCGCGGGCAGCTAAAAGCAAACAGAAAACGCCAGCCTAGGGGTCTCCCCCTCTGCTGTGAGACACAGACACCTTGCATCAGGCTGATTCAGGCTGCTCCCTCATGTACCGGCCCCCAGAGCGCCGTTTGTCACCCAGCGCATCGGGCGACCTGTGCCACACGTGAGAAGCACCGACCCCGCCACACTTCTGGGAAGAAAAGATCGTCAACTCATGGAGAACGTGCGAAAGTGAATCCTCCTGCTGGATGTCTGGCGTCTGCCCCCGAGGGATGTGATGAAGACGTCTGGGAGCGCTACCGCCCAGGAGGAGCCCAGGAGCAGAACTCAGAGCCCGCTCCCCACCGCAGACGGCTGCAGGCTGTCCCTCGCCCCCACCAGCAGTCACATGGAGTCAGAGGTGCAAGGGAGCTCTCGTGCCCTGTTCTGGAAGTTGGAACCAGAAATCCACAAACTTCACAGGCCTTGAAGCCTCTGAAATGCTCTTGAGGATTTTGTTCCCATAAAACTTCCAGCCAGGTCCATGAGTCCCTGAACGATGCACGCCCACTGTAAATCGCACGGTAACACACGCACCCTGAGTGTGGCCCTCAGCCGTGGGTGAGAGCGTATGCGAGCAGTGTCAGCTGTTTACACCGTGTGCAGCCTTCACAGCTCTGTCCCTCTTGCCACACTGAGGCCGTCTCCACAACACAGCTCAGGCTCCGCCCTCCTGTCAATCTTCTGGCAATGCCACACTGAGCGCCTGTCTACACCTGCATATCCCAGGCAGCCTCGCAGAGTGTCTGGTCACCCGCGCCGAGCAGCCACAGGTCACATACTCTCCCATCTTTCAGAACAAAGCCAGGGGCTTGAACAGGAGTCGGGCACTCGGCTCAGACTGTGTCAGACTAATGCTGTTTAGAGTCTGCACCACAGGACGAGTAAGTCCACTTCTCCCCTCGTCCTTGGCATAGAAGAGAACGCCATCATCTCCCAGCATCCCTTGTTAGGCGGGGCCGCCTCATCTGATGCCATAGGGAGGAAGTGGCACCTGTCCCTTCCAAGGAGACACCCTTTAGAACCTGCTTCACAGCTCCCAGCCTCTTCTCTTCCTGGGTCTTGAGACCCTGCAGCCCAGGGAGGCTGCCAGGAACGGAGGAGGGAGGGGCCTGGCTCCTGAGAGCCCTGCTCACAGGCTGCGTGTCCCGGAGCTCATGTGATGTGAGAGAGAGTTTGCTCCGCCACACTGTGGAGATGTGGGGAATTGCTACCAGACATCGACGTTACCTGGGACTGGCCCAAGGGTGGCACACGACACAGAGGCATCCAGCGAGTCCCTGCTGTGCGAGGCGGCCTCCCTGGGGGCATCAGAACAGCAGTGCCTGTCCCCCTCGCAGCGCACACCAGCACCCTCAGCCTGCTGCTGCGGCTCCGGGCACCTTTCCACGCGGGGACCCCGGCACGTGGACACGCCCCAGGGGCCACGTCTGCGAGATAAGCAGCAGGCTGGTGGGAAACCGTGTTGCCGTCTCTCCCTCTCCACACCCCACCCTGCCACACCAGCCTCCTTGCTATCTCACTCGCCACACCCCGGCCCAGGGTTCAGGGCCTCTGCTCACGCTGACTCTTCCCCTTAAAATCCTTTGTGCAAAGCAGCAGCCCGGCCCTGTCTGCGTCACAGACGCCGGTCCATGGCTGTGCCAACAGCACCTGCAGCTGCCCCACTTCTTGTCTGTTCACTTCTGGAAAGTCCGCCAGAGTAGGCACTTGGCTTTGCTTTACCCTCCTGCGTTGGGCCCACTGCTGCTCAGTATCCAGCTATAGTACAACAACGCGTGAGTGAGTTCAGCTGGCCCAGGTATTACCAGAACCCACAGGCCCACTGTGGAACAGACGGTGCAGGAGCAGGCCACAGTGGGGCATCCGAGTGCACACACTGGGTGCTGAGCATGACCTCCGTCCCTGATGCCGGTCTCAGGAATCTGGGATCAGGCCCCTCCCTAAGATCTGTAGGCCACACGCTGCCAGCAGTTGTGTGCAGTCTGTGAGGTCGGCCCGGCCTGGACGGCAGAGTTCCAGGCCGCAGAACGCAGGTGGGACGAGCGCTTGCGCCCAGTGATGACCTGAGGGACTTGGCCCTCCTCATCAGGCAGAGGCACCAGGAAGAGGGGCCGGAAGCACACAGAGTGCCCCAGTCAACCTCTGGAGGTGCCAGGCGGCAGCCTGCCTTCCCCACAGCCCAGGACGCCTCAGCCCTGCCCCTCCCCCACCAACACCGCAGGGTGAGCAAAGTCCCAGCCACCCCAGCACAGCCCCAGCCCAATCCATCCCCCACTGTCCTCTGGCAGAGACGGGGCGGGCAGCCCAGTGGACACAGCAGTGTGGAGCGGGTCCCACCTGGCATTCAGCGAGGAGCTGAACCGTACCTGGCAGGAACGAACTCTCTGGACAGTCCCTTGTACAGCTGGAGAAATGGAGGCCAAAGCAGACCGCAGAGCCTCACCCAAAGGCCCAGGACTACCCCCAGCCCTCACCCACCTGCCGCAGGCACAGCGGGAGATCCCTGGGTGAAGGAGCCCCATTGAGCTCCTTCATTGAGCAACGGCTGGGATGGGGCCTGGCTCGGGGGATGGGCTCTCGTTCTGCCTCACCTCCCCGGGGCGCCAGCGCACACCTGAGACTCCCTCGGCACAGTCAGTGTCACCACAGCACCCACATCGCCGGGACACAGGTGTTTCCACTTCAGTTTCATTTTCTGCTCTTGGGCCCCTCCCTCCTAGCGTGGCCGTGGCCGTGGCCATGCGGCGTGTCAGTGGCTGAATGGGTGAGCCCTCTGGGTCTGGCCAGCACTGGTCACTGCCGCTCCCCAGGGGCAGGGTTTAGTCACGGAGAAGGGCCCTTGCTCGGGAGCCGTGGACCCACAGATGAAGAGTCACTGTCACAGGTCTATGGTGAACCCGCTCCCCAGCATGGAATTCAGTCTCTTCCCGAGACGCCCCAGGAGTCTCACTTTCTCTGAAAATCTGCTTATTACTTATTCATGAAACAGATTTGCATAACACGCTTGCTCTGTGTGCTGGCTGCTTCCACCACCTTTTCTTTAAGGGTGAAGGTCAGAGGAGAGAGGCCCAGGAGCCCGCAGGCCGCCAGGGTGGCCGCTGCCCGTGGGCACTGCCTCTGGCCTTGAGCTCTGTGGGCCTCAGCAGGCCCCGTGGAATGCTAAGTTCCTCCTGGGAATGGGGAAAGCAACCCCCACTTTTCATGCATTTTAGAGATTTCTGTACCTGGGGACAGGAAAAGCGCTAATCTCCTCTTATCAAGATGGAACGGTAAATGTTTCCATTTAAGCTTAGCGGTTTCAGAGAGCAGAAACCCCCCCCTGATGGGCCAGGGAAGCTGAAGATAAATGAGTGAACACCTCCCAGACCCTGCTCAAGCTCCAAGTGGGGGGGGGGGGAGGGGCAGGAGGAGGAGGAGGAGGCGGGGAGAGGGAGAGTGGAGTCAGGCTGTTTTGCTCCCTTTTCAGGTCAATTGCTGGCAGATCCCAAGCTCCCCTGGGTTCACAGGCCTGAGGCTGCAAACAGCAGTCTGGTAACTGTCTAGCCAGTGGCTGGCCTTTAAGACACACTGGTGGGGTTGACGTTGTGGGAAGCCTGGGATGGATGGGGAGGCAGTGGGCCAGGTGAGGTGCAAGTGAGGAGACAGCTCCAGTGTATAGTGCTCCCCGGGGAGGCTCTGCTGCTCAGAGCCAGGGTCCCTCCAGGGACCAGCAGCGCTAGCTCAGACTACAGAGTGGAGGAGAGTGGATGGATTAACATGGAGCCGGAACCAGCAGTGAGAATGACCGGTGCAGAGGCCAGGCCAGGTGGACACGGCCTCCGAGATTCCCGGCATCCCACCCTTGGACAGGAACCAGGAAGGGCAAAATCAGCCACACTGGCTACTCTTAGAAGAAGAAGTGATTTCAAATTCAGACACAAGGGGGCCAGATCGGTCCCACCGACTGTTCTCACATGAAGCACTGATCTCACGTACAGAGCCATCAGTCCAGGGTCTTCCAGAGAGTCGCCCGAGTGTCTGGAGAGCATTTTACGTACTAGGAAGGCTCAGGGTGAGTGTGTTCTCCATTGCAATGTCTTGTATAGCTTGCAAACCTGGGACAGAGGACAATCTCACTCAGTTTTGATTTCCTCATGGGAAAAGGATGGGAACTCCAAGGCTTCCGAAAATTCTTTTTGCTCCTCTATTTATAAGATTCTATTATCATACACGTACCTTCTCCTGTTACAGGAGGCGATGCACTGGAAAACCAATGCAATGGAAACAGGGGTTCAGTTCAAATGGGGACCAAACATTCGGCGCAAAAAGAGAAATGCTTGATGGGAACTTTGTCTTGAGAACGGAGGAAACTGACAGAGATTTAAGCCAGAGTCATCAGTCTGCCGTGCACACACAGCTCTGCATCAGTGTCGAGTGGGTATAGCTCCACCCACGCGGCGACTGAGCTGAGGCCAGCGTAGTTCCTTCCAGGCTAATCTGAATGGAGTGGACGCCACAGCCTTCATGGGTGTGTGCTTTGCTGGGTGAGGTCAAGAGAGGCCCTGTGCACAAGCGGCTGAGGCTCCACAAATCTCCCCTAGAGCCCCTCTTCGTCTCAGGTATTTAAATCCTTCTCGTCTGAGGCGTTTTCCTGGTAATCATGCTGCCTGTTTTCCTGTTAATCGTGAACCTCTGACTGTTACACTGTTACGTGTCAGTGGTTGTGTCCAATTAGAGCCAATTTCTCTCTCTTTCAAATGATGAAATCCTGCATTTTGGGGAAATGTCTACAGGATCTGCAACTGCTTTGCACTGTTGAACACAGAACTGACAAATATCCCATCCAGCAGGTTCTGCCAGCAGAGGCTGTATGTAGCCTGAGTGCAGCCTCATTTTCCAAGCAGTGCATTAATGTTACACGTTCTGGGGGCTGCACGCCTCTCCGGCTTTCTGCAGAAGGGATTCTAGGATGGACAACGATGGACTCCTCCTTGAGCCCTTCCGTGCTTTTCTGTGTGAGAAAAAGCAGTGCCCACTGTCTCACACAAGACCAGCTCGCTACACCAGACTCCGCTCTTCTCCTTTCCCAGTGGCTGATGGAGGCAGCCAGCCACCGCTCACGTCTTGAAGTTTCTATTTAGGACAACAAGACCGATGGGACCTCGTGTAGTCGGCATGAAGACTAAGGTCCAGGTGGAGACCCCTGTGAACAACATCTGACTGCAGAGGCTTAGACTCCCGACCTCACCACAGCTGCCTGTCATTCTGGGGACTTTTTTTTTTTAAAGTCAAACACATGCATAAATAAGCTTAACTTCTGGAATGACATAGTTGAAGAGTTAGAATGAAAAGAGTAGACAGCCACCCATCAGACCCACGGCGGGGGCTCATTCCTGAATCTGAAATGGAGAACCAGTTCTCACAGACCCTTCCGTCTGGCGGGGACAGGACGGGACTGCGGCCCACCACGGGGCACCCTCTGAACAGCGAGTAAGACAAGTGCCGCCTGGAATCAGTCTAAACTGTTTAAACGGGCTGCAGACGGCAGGGAAATGGCGAAGGCACCAGCAGCACCCCGCGACGATGGGGCCGTGGCCCCCGGGCAGGAGCAGTGCCTGCAGCGCCCTGGCCTCCAGCACAGGCGGGCAGGGTCCAGCCACGGCGCTCTGGCGGGCCTCATGGGCGGCACCGCCCGTGGGCCAGTCCTGCGCACTGCAGCACAACCAGCAGCCCCGCTGCTCCCACCGCACACCGGCCGCCACCTGCGGCTCTGACGGAGCTCTGACAGCCGGCATGTGTCCTGCGGACCCCCAGTGCCCCGGGCAGTAAAACTCCTCCCTCTGAGAACAGCCAGGAAGGAGACCACTGCTGTGACCACAGCACTGCGACCTCACCCCTGCAACCTCACCCTGTGACCTCACCTTGCAACCTCACCCCTGCAACCTCACCCCTGCGACCCCACCACAGTGATCCACCAGGGTCCGTGTGAACCTGTAGTGCACGGTGGCCCAGGGTAACTGACAGAGGTGTAAGATCACCAGCACATTGGGAACACAGTTGGCATATGACACTTGGGACAGGAATCTTACTACAAACACAATTCTCGAAACCAAGAGCCGGCTTCCCTGGAGTTACGGTCAGTCTCTGGGCCATCTCGTGTGAACGCTCTCTCCCTCTCCCTGTCTGATTCTGAACCATCCCCTGTAGGAGGCTCACAGGCCTCGTCTGCCAACGGTTCTGGGGCCTGGCAGGGCGTCTGGGCAGGCAGGCGAGGCCCAGCACCTCTGGTTTCCAGCTGGCAGCTCCTGCTAGGTGCCCTGCGCTCTGCGGAGCGGTTTGAGGTCCTGATGAATGAGCTGAGGGAGCCCAGCCCGGCCCACCTCTGTCTGCTGTGGGCCTCACAGCAATCCTTCGCTTCAGGACAGCTGTGGGCTCCACGGCGTCCACCATCCCGGCACCGCCCGTGCACGAGACGGATGGTACCGAGGGCGCCCACGTGCATGCTGTCTCAGACGCTCCTGGCTGACCCCTCCTAATCGTCCCATGATGCCCAGCAAGAGGAAGAACCGAGGCTGGGGAAGGTACATCTCCCACCCAGGTTTTCACACTGAGGGAGCATGGCTTTGAACCCAGAGCTGACCCTGAAGTCCACACTGTATGTGATCTGTGACAATCTGTGGTGAATGAACAAACCATGGGAAGTACTGACAGCCTACATGTGTGTAGCATGTGCATATGTGTAGTATGTGTATGTGTGTAGTAATGCGTGGGTGTAGCATGCACATTGTCTAGTATGTGTGCTGTGCACTACATGTGTATGTGTAGTACACACATGTGCACAGTATGTGCAGGTGTGTATGACATGCATATATGTTGTGTGCATGTACATACTGCAAGCATGTATGTGGTGTGCACATGTGTAGTATCTGCACATGCAGTGTAATATTGCATGCCTGTGGCATGTGTGTGCATATAGTACATGCAGGTGTGTAGTACATGCATGTGTATGTGTGCACATGTGTGCTATGTACACACATGTGCTATATGATATGCAAATGTGCAGTATGTATGTGTGTATAGTGCTGCCAACAGCAGTTCGCTCTTCTAACCCACTGTGGTTTCAACCAACCATTGACAGAAAAAGACAGAAAAACAATTGTGTCTGGAGTGGACTTACACGGACTTTTTTCCTTATGGTCATCTGTAAACAGTACAACAACTACTCACACAGCATCTGCAACATGGGGTAGGTAAGTCAGTCGTCCAGAAACGATCAAAGTACCGGGGCCAGTGCTGTGGTGCAGGGGGTTAAGCCAGCACTTGCAACTCTGACGTCCTGTGTCTGGCACCTGTCCAAGTTCCGCTGCTAATGCGCCTGAAGAGGCAGTGGGAGACGTACAAGTGTTTGGGCCCCTACCACCCACACTGGACACCGGACGGAGCTCCAGGCTCCTGGTTACAGCCTGGACCAGCACTGGCTGTTTCGGCCATCTGGGGAGTGATGGGAGGATGTAAGATCTCTTTGTCTCACCTCTCTGTAAGAGATCTTCCATCCACTGGCTCACTCCCCAGATGGCCCAAACAGTCGGCACTGGGCTGGGCCAAAGCTGAGAACCAAGAGTTTCGTCCAGGTCTCCCACATGGATGCAGGGGCTCAGGCACTTGGGCCACCTCCCACTGCCTTCCCAGGCCATAGCAGAGAGCTGGATTGGAAGAGGAGCAGCCGGGACATGAACTGGCGCCCATATGGGATGCTGGTGCTTCTGGTGGAGGCTTTTAGCCACTATGCCACAGCGCCGGCCTCTGGAAGCAAATGTTTTTAATCAACTCTGTTCTGAGCACATACAGATTTTTTCCCGTCATTCCCTACCCAGTACAGCAATGGTTCATGCAGTGTTTATACTGTTTACATAAAGCTGGTGTCACCAGAGGGTTTGGATCACCCAGGAGGACGTGCGCGGGTTCTGCACAGACACGAGGCTGCTTTGCGGAAGGAACGTGAGCATCGCGGGTCTGGGGGCTGGGGGAGTCCTGCGAACCTGAGGGGTGACTGTGACGAGGATCAAAGAGGAACAGAAACCGTTTCCCCACTTGAGGGGTACTGCGAGGTATTCCCCAGCTTTCTCAGCAGATGTGTTTGGTACCGAGCAGGCACGACGCAGTCCCTAGCACCAAGGGACGGTTCTTCAGCCTTGACTGTGGGTCAGCCCCTGGGCTGCAGCCTGGATACCGTGCAGTTCAGAGCACTTCTGGGAAACGGCGTGTTGCAGCATCCCGGGCCCTGTGCACCAGGGCACACCAGGCCCACGATGCCACCCAGGAACGCTTGCGGGGGGGCCCTTACCCCCGGCACAGGCTTCTGCAAACTGAAGCAGATGACGGCAGGGGTCTGCCCCCTCCCTCTCAGCACCTTCTGCTCTCAGACCCCTCCTCCCTCCCATCCCCCCGACAGACAGCAGCCAGAGAGCACAGCAGACGTCCCGTGAGTTCTTGAACCTGGCGATGGCTGAGATCCCTCCTGCCCCCTCAGGTGGGACGGGGCAGGTGGAAGGGGTAGGGGACGGGCCAGGTGGAAGGGGCAGGGGACGGGGCAGGGGACGGGGCAGGTGGAAGGGGCAGGGGACGGGCCAGCTGGAAGGGGCAGGGGATGGGCAGGTGGAAGGGGCAGGGGACGGGCCAGCTGGAAGGGGCAGGGGATGGGCAGGTGGAAGGGGCAGGGGACGGGGCAGGTGCAAGGGGTGCAGAGGTGAGCGCCTTCCTTTCTACGCCTTCCCTCAGGCTACAGAGAGAAAGAGAACTATGTTCAATGAACAGCATCGACTTTAAGAAAAGTGAGCTCAGGGCTGGCACTGTGGCGCAGTGGGCTAACCCTCCGCCTGCGGCGCCGGCATCCCATATGGGCGCCAGTTCTAGTCCTGCCTACTGCTCTTCTGATCCAGTTCTCTGCTGAGGCCTGGGAAAGCTGTGGAAGGTGGCCCAAGTCCTTGGGCCCTTGCACCCTTGAGGAAGACATGGAAGAAGCTCCTGGCTCTTGGGTTCCAATTAGCTCAGCTCCGGCCGTTGTGGCCATCTGGGGAATGACCAGTGGATAGAAAACCTCTCTCTCTGTCTCTCCCTCTCTCTGTAACTCTGCCTCTTAAATAAATAAGTAAAATATTAAAAAACAAAAGAAAGCTCTGAGTTGGAACTGCCCGTGAACTTCACAGCACACACTTGGATACTCGGCGATGGTCTGAATGACAGCCCCCTCCCAAGACGCCCACATTCTAGATAACGCCCCCCCACGCGTACCCCCAGAACCTGCAAATGCTGCCTCGCAGTGGAAAGGAACTTTTCAGCTGTGATGAAACAGAGCTCCGGCTGAGCCAAGGTTTCCAAGGCGGGCCAGGGAGACACGAGAGGGCTGAACGGGGACGGCAGGTGACGCGGGACAAGAGTGGGCAGCCGGCCACCCTCGGCGTCGAGGACAGAAGAGGCGGACGCCGGAGCAGGCGAGGGGGTGGTTCTCAGGAGAGCCCCTGCCGGCACTGTGACGCGCCCTGGGAAACTGGCTTCCGACCCCCAGAGCTGCAGGGCAGGAAGCTCCCGGGGCCCTGGGTCCCCATGTGTGTCAGCGGCAGTGGGAGAGGTCAGCACAGCACAGCCGTCTCTGCATGTGGAAGCCGCCCCCTTGCCTGCTCCAGCCTCCGTGGGGACTGACCACAGACAGACGCAGGGAGTGGCAGCTCAGTCACCCATGTGCAGGTGGGCTCTCCCTCAGCAGGGGACTCCACGCGTGTGCAGGTGGGCTCTCCCTCAGCAGGGGACTCCACGCGTGTGCAGGTGGGCTCTCCCTCAGCAGGGGACTCCACACGTGTGTAGGTGGGCTGTCAGCAGGTGTATTCCACGCATGTGCAGGTAGGCTGTCCGTCAGCAGGTGTATTCCACGCGTGTGCAGGTGGGCTGTCCGTCAGCAGGGGACTCCACGCAGAGCCGGAGGGAGTGCAGGCGACTCTGACTCCTCGATCATCGGCTCAGAGTCCAACGGGCCCGGTGGTTGCACCGACCAGCCCTTGCCTCGGTGGCATGGGGAGCCAGGGGCTCGTCCCGAGCGGGTTCAGGGCTGCCATGGAGCCACGAGCTGTGCGAGTGACAGGAACAGACTTCTCCGTGACAGTCAGCGTGGCCGCGTCTTCTGCAGGGGTGCGTGCAGCCAGCGTGGCCGCGTCTTCTGCAGGGGCGCGTGCAGCCACAGCTGCCCCAGCACTGCAGACACGGAGAGGATTCAGGAGCTGTCTGTGGCTGGCCCTCACCAGGCGTTTGCAGAGTGCTCACAACTGATGACACAGGTGTGCAAACTTGATTTATCTGGGACTCAGGGAGCCGACCAAGCGAGCGAGCCCCCAGAAGGCTCCTGGCTGCCCAGGGCGGGGCATGGGGGCGGACGCTAAAGAGACTCAGGGCCTCCTGTGCTCATGACCCCCACAGCGAAGACTAAAATGACCTTGCAGAAGTGACCGCTGGACATTAACCAGCTCACGAGCCTGCGTCCCTCTTGGTAACAGCAGGGCCAAGACCAATTACCTTCAGTGCAAAAAAAAAAAAAAAACCCACTCGCTCAAAAAACCTGACATCCACTCCCTCTCCCATGGCCACGTCCTGCTGTCGAGCGCTGCATCTTGAGCAGAGAAGATGTAATTAAATTAGGACTCACGGTGGAAAGCGGTGCGGGCTGATAATAATTGCTTTTCAGAGACCGCTGTAATTGGCGCTCCAAGGGTTTCATTTCAAAGCATCCAAGTCAATTTGGGAGGCTTGTGTTCTGGGGACGTGGGCTGCTTTGATGAAGTCACCATGTCTCCATGCGTCTAGGTGCCCTTAAACTGAACTAAACTGTTTAATGATTATGTTAATAATTACAGTGCATGATGCTGTTTTATGGACACTAAAAGATAAAATTCAAATTCCCCTTCTGGCCGTTAGTTAACGTTGTAACCACAAAATCGACACAGTCCTGCTCATGTACTGTTTCCGAAGCTCCCGCAATCCGTGGCCAATAAAAGCCCCTCTCTCGCTCAGCACCTGGCAGGCAGTGTGCCGCCCTCGGAACCCAGGCAGCAGCAGCTGGGGCGTGAACGTCTCGGCACCTCACTGCACCCTGCACTTTCTGCTCGGGTCTGCGAGGTCGAATTCCCTATGTGCGTCAAGCCCCAGCCCCAGTGCCACTTCTCCCACCATGTCGCCCTGGAGCACCACAAGACACCCCTCTCGCCAGGGTTGGGGACCGAGCCCGGCTGTCTGCAGGGGACAGCGTGTGTCCCCAAGAATGCACAGGGTCCCTCGGTAGACGTAACACCCGGCTGTGCGACTTTGGGAAAATCTCTTTCCTTTTCTGGACTTTGATCTTTCTCTGTGCCAAACACGTTTATCCACTGAATTACTGTCCAGATGACTGATGCCTCCAGCTTTCTGAGGACAGTTACAAGCAGAGCAAACCTCCAGGTGCGCCCAGAGTACTGACAGCATTAAACTAGTAAAGAACCCACCCAGTGGTACGGCAGAGAGCTCGCTCCTCCTGTGCGATTGGTATGCAACACAGAGCCTTATCTGGTCGTTCCTAGCGGACGCCACAGAGGAAACGCTGGCTGGTTAATAACGGGACGTGGAACTCTGCACTGCTGTTCTGTCTTCGCCCGACAGAGTCCAGAGGCCCCCTCTGCTGGTGAGCGTAATGAATTCTCTGGATGCCTGCGTGTTCTTGGAAGGTAAGGGGACCCTCAGGGGCCAGCCGGTAGCCACAAGTTAGGAAAGCAGGCTCGCGACCCAGCGCGGGGGCTTTCTCCCCACGGCTGATGGCCGCAGCGGCCCCCACATCCACCATGCTGCTCTCATGGCTTCAGCTGTCTGCAGGCAACTGTGGCCCACAAACATTTCTCACCACCTCTGTCCCTGCTGCTCCCAACGGTCGCTGCAGCAGTGACATGGCGAACGCATGCCGAGCAGGTGCGTGAGTCAGGCTCCAAGTGGACCAGTTTCCATGGAGTAAGCCCCATGCCCCACGAGCCAGCTGCTCCCACTGTCTCTTTAAAATTGTTTTTTAATCTGAAAGACACAGATTGAGAGACAGATGGACAAAGTCCTATCCACTGGGTCATATTCCAAACACCTGCAATGGCCAGGAATGTACAATCCAGGTCTCTCATGTGGGTGGCCGGGACCCAGTCACTGGAGGCCCTGCCGCTGCCTTCCAGCCCCACTCGCTGGAAACCCTGGCTGCTCAGATTCCCGCATGCCTGCCCCGTGGCCCTGCCCCATGGTCTCGCCCATGGGACCCCCTTACGCTACACTCCCCCAGAGCCTCCTACTGCAGTGTCTGTCACAGTGGGGCACCCAGAGCCCAGCACCTGCTGTGGGCTAGCTGCCATCCCTTCCCATGCCAACCGCGAATTTTCCCAGAGCTCCTGGTGGACGTCAGGACTGTGAGTGGGAGGCCTCCCAAGGCACTGGCTCGGCCAGGACAAGACTGAAACCAGTGCATTAGTGGCACGTGAGTGGTGCCTTCCTAAGTCCTATCCTGCAATCAAAGCAACCTAGGGCGAACCGGCTGATTCCAGACCGGGGGCAGGGAACACGCAGAAGGAGCCTGGAGCACCTTGGAGGGCAAGACGGCCAGGGGTCCCTGAAATTTCAGCCTGAGCCAAGGTGGGAGTTGTTCAGAGGACGCAGAAGGCAGGCTCAGAGTCAGGTCGGCTCGAGCGAGACGCAAGCAGCCATGTGAGGCTCACGGACCAAGAACGCAGAGGGTGCTGCTGGCCTGCAGAGACAGACCCGGGCGCTCACAGGGGAGTCCCAGCTCACAAACACAAAGGAGAGGAACCCATGGCTGTCGACAGAACGCGCCCCGGTGATGGCTAAGATAGAGAGATCCCTGTTCACGGGGAAGCCCAGCACCTGCCTGGTGTCACTGGATCTCCCCGGTCAGTGGAGGGTCCTGGCAGGTGCCACCGGGTGATGGAGGCCGACATCGGCCGTGACCCCTGCGGTCGTCATGTGCCCAGCTGGACTCATGGTAGCCACAGGAGGAAAGCAGGCGTGCGACCCAGCGCGGGGGCTTTCTCCCCACGGCTGATGGCCGCAGCGGCCCCCACATCCATCATGCTGCTCTCACGGCTTCAGCTGTCTGCAGGCAACTGTGGCCCACAAACGGCACGCGGAAAGCTCTCATGATCACAGAACACTTGGAAGCTGGCACGCTCTTCATGTACATGTAATTGTAGGAACCCTTTTAGGCCGGCAGTGTGGCTCTGATCTACATCACAGTACAGAATCCTAGATGCGCACACCCCCCCCTCCGTAAGGGAACAGGCTGAAGGAGGAGCGACTCGCTGTCTCATCTACTTGGCTTCCCACTCACTCACTCCATTTGCTATCAGGGAGCGTTCACCAGCAGACAAGCAGGAGCAGGTGCACACCCTGGCAGGGAACAGCTTCAAACTGTGAACATTTTATACACCAAGTTACACGGTCATGAGATTGCAAAAACCTAGCAAGTATTACAATTTAGTCGATGGGGCAGATCCACTCTTCAGAGACTCAGAATGTCTAAGCTGCTCTGACATTCTCTCACATACAGAGTCCTGAGCCACTGGGGCTGTGGCTGCTCTCCCAGCAGGCACCGTGCCTAGCAGCGGCTCGCTGGGCCTCGGCAGGGCACCGAGACCGGCCAAAGCGGGCTGCGGTCCAGCTGGTCGCGCTCCCCGTTTCCTGTTCCCAAGTGGACACGGATATTTGAGCTCCTGTGCCTTTTCTCATAGTTTTCCAAACTGTCTGTGAAGCACACAAAAGCAGTGTGTCTGCCCCATGAAGTCGCTCCTCCTCCATGCGGCTCTCACCCGTGGGGTACGCTCGAGGCTGAGCTCTGGGGTGGGGGCCCTGTGCTCTCCAGGACCGGGCATACAGTAGGTGCTTAAGCAACACTGCTCATCCAACCTGAAGCCCTGCTCAGCCATCTGTTAGGCTGAGGCGGGACTCTCCCTTTTGATTGCATTTTGATGCTAATGAAGTCACACCAAGAAGAGCATCCACACAGTGCTCAGAGAACAGCTCATTAATAAGTGACAGTCTCGCTTACTCCAGACTGCAAACGACATTTCTTGAATCTAATAAACTTCCAAACCGCATGATGATAAGGCAGCATAGACTCGCTTTGTCACAATTTTGACAACACGGTATTTCATGTTTTTAAAAAACTATATAAATTTGCTTATTAACACATTTTAGCAATTAGCAGTCCGCGTGGTGAGAAATAATTCCTTATGTCTCATTCAATCCTCTACTGTCAGTAGTTGAATAGAAAGAACTTTGTCGAAGACACTGGGAACCCCTGTGGCCACCACTGAACCAAAAGCTTAGAAAACGTGTTATTTGGATGTGGAGCAACAATGCAACCTTCTTGTGCTGACAGGCGGTTGTGGGTGACTGACATCTAAACAGAACAGAGGGGCCCTGGGTGTGACAGCCGACTTCCCAAGCGGACTGATTACGCAAAGAACCACCGCGAACTCTTTCCACAACAGAGCGGAGGACCTGCTGCCGTCTAGGTCAACAAACAAGCACCTGACACCACAGTCAAGTCCACCCTCGGGCAGCACAAGGGCGCGGCACCCGGGGGCCTTGTGCTCCGCGTCCCAGGGCGTGGATGCCTCTGTCTGCAGCAGACGGTGCGATCCAGGCCAGCTGTGGCCCCTCCTCATCACCCACTTGAACCGCGGGCTGGACACACTCAGAGCGAGGAAGTCACCTACAGGGCAGAATGAGGGAGCAGCAGCAGATACCAGCCACAAGATGCGCCTAGAGGTCTGCTTCTGCAGGAGGTGGCCCCTGTGAGTAACCTGAGCCTGATGACCCCCGGGACCCCTACCCCTGGCTGCACCATGCAGGACCACAGCTCCCAGCTTCCAGCCAAGAGCACAGTTGACCTCACCACGCACCACGCACCTGCACTGTCCCAGACGCCTTGTGTGCAGAGCGCGGCAGCCCTGGGGCCCGGAACACGCTTCCCCAGTGACGCCGAGCACACGTCTACATACCAGGGCGAGTCCTCTGCAGAGCACAAGGGAGCCGGCGGGAGAGGGGAGCGCGGAGGCGCTGAGAGCCACACAGTGTCCAGATCCAGCGGAGCTTCTGGCTGTGAGTGACCCGATGGAATATGAACCACCTTCCCCGAGAACCAGCTCTGTGTTTGTTTTTTTAACTTTATTTTATTTATTTGAAATACAGAGTTACAGAGAGAGGTAGAGACAGAGAGGTCTTCCATTTGCTGGTTCACTCTCCAGATGGCTGCAACAGCTGGAGCTGCGCTGATCTGAAGCCAGGAGCTTCTTCGGGTCTCCCCCGCGGGTGCAGGGACCCAAGGACTTGGGCCATCTTCTGCTGCTTTCCCAGGCCATAGCAGAGAGCTGGATTAGAAGAGGAGCAGCTGGGACTAGAACCAGCGCCCCTATGGGAGGCTGGCACTTCAGGCCAGGGCTTTCACTCACTGCGCCACAGCGCCGGCCTCAGCTCTGGGTTTTGTTCATTTTCTCTACTGTCTTTATTTCCCATTTTATTGATTTCCCCATGAATTTTTATTATGTCTTTTCTGAAATTGCCCTTCTTCCTCGAGGTCCCCAAGGTAGAGGCGTAGGCTAAGTTTACACATCTTTCCTCTTTCTGGTGCTGTCATTTTTTTGCTTTGTGATCGCCAGGCTGCATGCTCCACATCTGTAAGTTTTATCTGCATCTCATTGGGTCCTTCATTATTCACAAGTGCTCTGCTCGACTTTTGCAGCTGCGTTTCTGCTACTGATTGCCCTGATTTCCCGTGAAATTCCACTGCGGTCTGAGGAGCTGCTGCGCGTGTCCTGCATGCACCTGTCGGTGGAGAACCGGGTTTGTCTTGGCTGAGCCTCCACGGGAGCTTGGGAAGAATGTGCGCTCTGCTGCTGTTGCATGGAACATTCCCGCAATGCCAATCAGATCAAGTGGACTGCCAGGGCTCTGCAGGTCTATAAACCCCACCCGACCTCCAGCCCGCTCGCCCTGCACACTCATCGCTGACAGACGGGTGTTGCAGTCTCCCACGGCAACACGCATGTGTCCACTTCTCCGTTCGGTCCTCCTGTTCCTGCTTTGGTATCTTGAGGCTCTGTGGTTAGAAGCACGAGGATGGCCCCCTTTGTCATTATGCAGCACGATGCGTACCTGCTCTGACACCGGCTCTGGAATGTGCACAGCAGTTCCTATCAGAGTGCGCTCGGTGTGCCTGTCTCCATCCCCGTCCTTTCAACCTATTGAGGTCTTCAGAGTTAAAGTGGGCTTCCAACGCACACTATTCATCTGGGCCTTGCCTTGCCCTTACATCTGCTTTATTTTTAACCCACTCTGACAATCTTTGCCATTTTTTTATTTTAACAGGCCGAGTTAGACGGTAAGAGAGAGACAGAGAGAAAGGTCTTCCTTCTGTTGGTTCACCCCCCAAATGGCCGCTATGGCCGGCATGCTGTGCCGATCTGAAGCCAGGAGCCAGGTGCTTCGTCCTGGTCTCCCATATGGGTGCAGGGTCCCAGGACTTGGGCCATCCTCCACTGCACTCCCAGGTCACAGCAAAGAGCTGGACAGGAAGAGGAGCAGCCGGGACAGAATCCGGTGCCCCAACCGGGACTGAAGCCCAGGGTGCCAGCGCTGCAGGTGGAGGATTAGCCTAGTGAGCAGCGGTGCCGGCCAACAACCTTTGCCATTTAAATGGTACATTTAGACCATCACATTTGAACTGATTCTTTACACTGGATCTTTGCCAAAAGGCCAAGAAGCCATTGAAGTGATTCTTAATGTATTTTCTACCACATTTACAGCTATTTTCTAGGTGTTGTGTTTGTTTTATGTTTCTTTTACCCTCCTTTTCTTTCTTTAAAAATTTTATTTATTTGAAAGGTAGAGTTACAGAGAGGTGGGGAGACAGAGAGCGGTCTTCCATCCGCTGGTTCACTCCCCAAATGGCTGTAATGGCCAGAGCTGGGCCAATCCGAAGCCAGGAGTCAGCAGCAGATTCTTCCGGGTCTCCTACGTGAGTGCAGAGGCTCAAGCACTTGGGCCACCTTCTGCTGTTTTCCCAGGCTATTCGCAAGCAGCTGGATCTGAAGTGGAGCAGGGGGACTTGAACTCGCGCCCCTGTGGGATGGCGGCTCTGCAGGTGGCAGCTTTACCCAGTACGCCACAGCGTTGGCCTTGCATCCCCTCTGTCTATGCGCTCTGGTTTTGAGCATTTTATGTGATGGCATTTTCACTTCTCTCTCAGCAAATAAGTTATTCTATGTCTAAGCATTTCTTAATTGCTGCCTTTGAGTTAATATCAGACTTCTTTAAAAGTCAAAAGAATTGGTAAAATGTGCATAACAAAGGTGTAACTTTTAATTGTTTTTATTGATGCGACTCACTCAGTGGCACTAAGTAGATTCATATCGTACGCAACTCTCCAGAATGTTTCCACCTTCCTAAATGAAGCTCTGGACCAATGACTAAATGCAGACTTAGAAGGTTTTCATCCCAGTTCACCGTCCAGTGCTCTGTGCTCTCTGCGACAGTCCCAGAGCTGCAGTTCTGTTGGTCCGGACGCCTGCTGCCCGGGTAGAAGCTCCGTGCGCCTGGCTTCCCCTCACCAGGCGACTCTGACAGCGTCTCCTCAAGAAACGGGAGAGCCCCAGCTGTCCAACAGCTCCTGGCAAGGGGAGGGGGAGCCTGCCGCGGGGGCCTCTCAGGACTGCTCTCTGTCTCCAGGACCCTCAGAAGAGCACCACGGCACTGCCTAGGGGGCCCTCTGTGTTCCCTGGGGCTACAGGTAGCTCTGGATGCACAGCCGGCCTCAGTGTTCACACCTCAACAGCTCAGGACTCAGAACAGCTCAGGACTCACACCAACCTCTCAGTGTTCACACCTCGACAGCACAGAACTGCTTAGGACTCACACCCGGCCTCTCAGTGTTCACACCTCAACACAGAACAGTGTGGGACACACACCCGGCCTCTCAGTGTTCACACCTCGACAGCACAGAACAGCTCAGGATGCACACCGGCCTCTCAGTGTTCACACCTCAACACAGAACAGCTCAGGATGCACACTGGCCTCTCAGTGCTCACACCTCAACAGCACAGAACAGCGCGGGACACACACCCGGCCTCTCAGTGTTCACACCTCAATGGCCTAGAACAACTCAGGATGCACACCCAGCCTCTCAGTGTTCACACCTCGACAGCACAGAACAGCACGGGACTCACACCTGGCCTCTCAGTGTTCACACCTCAACACAGAACAGCGCGGGACACACAGCCTTCGAAGCAAATGAACTTTCTCTTCAACTTACAACCCACAAACGCACGCGCTCCTGCAGGTGGGCTGTGACTGGCGCACCTGGTTCTCAGGCCCTCAGCCTGGACTGTCACTGAGGCTGTGCTGTGGCGGCTGTACCTGGTGGGCCTGGAGCAGGCCGCCCAGGAGCTACAGTCAGCAGCATGCCTGTGCAGGCCCCCCGGGAGCAAGTCACACCCTGCGCAGCCGTGGAGCCCCGAGCCAGCACGAGGAGCGGAGAGGAGGAGGAAGAGGGAGGCGTGTCCCGGGGGGGCGTAACCAGCCCCTCACAGCACACGTGTCCCATCACGCCTCCCCCACCTGGAGCCCTGCAGGCCTCTGAAAAGGGAGGGAGCTGCCCTGTGACCCCGCCACACGCAGGCCGGGCAAAGCTGCCCTGTGACCCCGCCACACGCAGGCCGGGCAGAGCTGCCCTGTGACCCCGCCACACGCAGGCCGGGCAGAGCTGCCCTGTGACCCCGCCACACGCAGGCCGGGCAGAGCTGCCCTGTGACCCCGCCACACGCAGGCTGGGCTACTGCGACTGGGGCTCCACCATCCACAAAGAATGGAACCCACGACCGAAGGCAAAGCTGCCTCCTTCAATGTCTGCCTTTATGCCCCATGGACGCACGGGTCCGGTCTGGCTGGACGCAGAGCACAGTGGTGATGGGCATGGTGATGGCTGTGCCCCTACCCCACACAGTCAGGGAAAGATCTCCCACCAGGGCCATTCCTGGAGCTTAACTAAGATTCTCACACTCAGAGGGGACCTGAAAGGACCTGGGACGCCGGGGGAAGTCAGCAGGGGACCAGCACTGCCGTGACACTTCCGGTAAAAACGAGCAGGTGCGTGAATTCTCCTGTGAATCCCTGAACAGGCTTCAGCAGACAGATTTTATCATCTCTGTCTCTCCCTCCCTCCCCCCCCCTCCTCTCCTGCGCTCTCCCCCCGTCCCCCCACCCCCATCTTCCCTCCCTCCCCCTCCCTCCCTCCCTCCCCCTCCCTCCCTCCCAAAGCCATGGCATCAAGACGGGTTTCACCTCCGGTTCGAGCCTTCTCACCAGGACCTGCTGGCCCCCCTCCTGCCGGTGCTCTCTGCACTGGCTTCAACCTCAGACACTTCCCAGGGAGCTGATGCCCAGCGGGACACAGAGCACAGGCCTCTCGGAAAACCAGCACCCTTCAGACCGCACCCCACAGACTGGACACTCACCGAAAGCCCAGTCCCCCAGTGCAGCCAGTATGGACGGAACTGACGGGCAGGCGGGGAGGGGTCTGTGCTGATGCGACAGGACCTAGACAAGGGAGAGGGCGCTCCCCAGAATCAGCCCAGGCTCTTGGCACCAACACAGCAGGGGCAGCGAGAAGAAAGGATCAGGATACGGCAGGTGGAGGGGCTCTGCGGTGCCCCTGCCCTTCCGCATCCTCAGCACAGCCTCCCGTGAACACAGAGGCCGCGTGGCTTGTGTGTGTGTGAGGTGTGGGGGACCCGGTCTGAGCCCTGGGGTGCTTTTTCACTTGTGAACCCCGCACCCCAAGTCTGTCTGAACCCAAGAATGTCTGAATCCCAAGACTGTCTGAACCCAAGACTGTCTGAACCTCCCACCCCTGAGACTGTCACTCTACCAGGCTGCAGCTACCTGCCATCCTTCTCAGCCCACACGTTTTACTGTTTTAAACGTATGCATTACTTATTTGAAAGGCAGGAAGAATCAGAGACAGAGGGAGATCTTCCATCCACTGGTTCACTCCCCCAAGTGCCCGGCACAGCCAGCGCTGGGCCAGGCTGGAAGCCAGGGCCTGGGCTCACTGCAGCTCCCTGAGCCATCACCTGTGCCTCCCAGCGCGCCCATCGCCAGGAGGCAGTGGGAGCAGAGACAGGACTCAAACCAGGCGTTCTGGCAAGGGACGCGGGCACCGAAACAGCACCGTGACGGCTGGGCCAAGTGCCCACCTCTACCCTGGCATCTCCCACTGCACAGTAAGGTTTTTTAAAAAAATCTGAAATTCTCTGAGTGTCAGGTCATTTTCTGAGAACAAGATTTGACCTCAGGTGGGGTGGGGGCAGCTAATCCCCTCCTCCACTGAGATCTAAAGATCCTGTTCTAGAACCAAGAGAGGCCGAGGCGTCTGGAGCCCTCACGGCCCCGCGCAGGGCCAACCCCGGCTGAGACTCCACGGAGCTCTGGACCGCGTGCCATCCTGGGGCTGGCCGGGCCAGCCTCCACACGCAGTGAGCGTGGCGGGCAGAGGTCCTAGGACCCCAGCAGCTCCTCTACATGAACGTCTTTGAGCAAGGGCTGCAGGGTTCCTGCTGCCCCCTCCCCATCGGGAGCCAGCAGGGGAGAGGAAGCAGATGGGGGGGGGGGCTGCACCTCACCGTGTCCTCTCCGTCCTCTTGGTGGCCAACGTGAAATCTGGTTCACTTTGACTATCTTCAATGCAGGTTTTTGTGTGTGTATGTGTTTGTTTTTTTGAGGATCCTCTGCAGAAAAAATCCCACACAAGATGAGGCTCCTGTTTTCCTTCTCCACGATTTGTTCACTTGCCTCACACCCGCAGGTGGACACACAGCAGGGAGAGGCTGGCAGCAGCCAGGTTTGTGCTGCCCTGCCCCCTCCCCGAGGCAGGTGCAGGGGCTCCTGTGACAGGAGAGGCGGGGCTTGGTTTTTCAGGAGTGTTCCTCCACTGGGCAGAGAGCTGGAGGCCGACAGGGACGCTGGGTGTCTGCAAACTTTCTCTCCCACAAAGCACTCAGAAGCCTGAACTGGATTCTCCCTGCGGCTGAGGCTGGGTCTCGGTGGGTGGTCAGGAGGAAGCTGCAGAACCCTGAGCCCCTGCACCTCCAGGGAGCCCGCGCACAAAGCAGCGGCTGCCTCCTTGATCACCGCTGCGGATTGTTCATTAGTTTTAATTATTTTCTGAGATCTAGAGGGAACCATCAAAAATTTAATCACGAATGGAAGACAAGACGGCCTTCTGTGATCACAAAAACACATCAAGGATTGGGATCATGGACTGTCTATAACTTACACTCAGACTGGAGCTGAAGGAGACATAAGGCTCATCAGCATTTATTTTAAAACTGCGCAGATTTACGATAAATCATTAGCTCTATTGTCAAATACATTGAGTCACCTTGCTATTGTCTTTTTAAAGCCAATTTTGCAAGCATGTGTGCTAATTTTGGCCTTGCCAGAAACACAGATTTTAAGAATGGCATCTTTTCAAGAGGGATTTCTGAAGATGAGGCCAGTTACGCGACGCGGAGGACAGCACTGAACGCCTCCTTCGGAGCAACCTGCCCCATGCTGAAAGCCCAGGAACGCAGAACCGCGCCTGCGCGTGACCTCCCACAATTCTTTCGGGTTCGAGGGTGCTGAGCTGGCCACCAAGCCCCCTTCTGTCTCTGAAGGGCCCAGCACGGCAGCCCTGGGTGTCGCTGACCCGGCTCCCTGTGAGGCCCTGTCACTACGAGAGGCACCGTTAGCCTCGCTTCCTCCTCCTGAACCATGCACACGACAGCTCAGCCTGCGGCAGGCGGGCTGTGCAGGCCATCCCAGGGTTTGCACGGGCTGCCCCAGGCTGAGTGTGGAGGAGCCGGCGACCACGGTGGGGGCCTGGACCTGGTGTCCGATGCAGCGGATCCTACCGTGAGCTGGACACAGCTCTGCTTTGCTCACTGGCAGGGGGCAGACCCACCTGTCCTGGGTTCTAAAGCGAAGCTCACAGGACCTGTGACTCAGGCTCAGGCAACCAGGGACCATGAGGGCTCTACTCACAGTCTGCCCCAACTTCGGGATCCTCCCGCCCCATGCGAGTTCCTGGAAGGTATCCCTGGAACAGGTGTCCGGAGTGGGACAGGCTGAGGAAAAAATTCAAGGGTGCCAGGAACTTGGGGTGCAATGTCTAAACAGGGTCAGGCACTGTCAAACCTTGAGCACATCTCTCTGCTTCTCGGTCAGCCACCTGCTCTCCTCAGCGCTGAGCTGTGGTCCTCACACTGGGGCTGCTTATGGACTAGCTTTTCTTTCTTTCTTTTTAAGTTTACTTTTATTTATTGACGAGAGGAGGGGGGGGAACTCCCACCCACTGTGCACTCCCCAGATGCCTGTAACTGGGCCAGGTGGAAGCCAGGAGCCAGGAATTCCATCTGGGCCTCCCACATGGATGGCAGGGGCTCAGCCACCCTCTGCAGCCTCCAGCGCACACTAGCAGGAAGCTGGATGGGAAGCGACTTGGTGCAGGTTCTGGGAGTAGGACAAGGACACTCCTGGGCAGGTGAGTCCATCCCGGCACACACCCACTCTGGACCGGCACGGACCCTCGCTTGTCCACCCAGCCCTGTAAGATGTCACCTCCTGAGTCACAGTGGGAACTCCCTACGCTCTCTGTGCCCCCCAGGCACTGCCTGACTTGCCCTGACACCACCTCCATCCCATCCTCTGAGCCGACGAGGCTCAGTCTGCTCCTAGCCCCAAATGCTCCTGGAAACAAGTGCGTGTCAGTTGCTGCACTCCCTCAGCCAGTGGCCCTCCGACCACCTACAGAGCCCGAGGGCTGTCCGTGGTCACATGAGAGCCCCACGCCCTGCAGAACCTCGGCGCAGACTCCTGCCCTGGTCTGCTCTGCTCCAGGACCCCTTTCAGAGAGGAACACGAGGTGGGTCTGGCGTAGTGGGCGGGTCCTGTGAGGACGCCTTCCATCTTAGCCTCTGCAAAACCATCGCCTGCTCCTCTAATGTGTGAGATTCAGGCAAAGACCCGGAAGGCACAGGGCAACCTGTGCACCGTTTTAAAGGCTAAGGAAACACAGGCGACTGCTGGAAGAGGTGACGAGTGTACCCTTCTGTCCCTGGGTAGACGGGAAACTCCAGGAGCCTCAGAGAGAGCAGCCTTGTTCCCGTGTCCCGCACCGTGCTCAGCACGGGGAGCTCACAAGTGCACAGCACTTTACCTCTGTGGGGGAGGAGTTCATCAGATTTGTCCCTCAAGGGAACAGCAACAGCGTGACACCACTGGAACCGTGGTCGTCTGGGAAGTGGAACTCAGCCTGGGGTAACCGGATTCTGCTGAAGGGCGCTGGCTGGTGGGGTCCCATGAACAGGGCACCTGCACCCATGCCTGGCCGCCCCTTCGCGCAGCAGGCACAGTGTGGATGGCAGCTGATACCCGTATACAGTAGCCAGTCGCTCTAAAAGTCAGCGAGCAGCTTGGAGAATGGGTGCCTGCCTCACTCAGCTGGCCGAGCAGAGATGGCAGCAGGGTCAATGGTGTGCAGCCGCACCAGCAAGGCCAATGGCAGACCCCGGGATGCGTTCTCCTGGAGCTCTCGGGAGACACCCACCTGAGACCTGCGACTAGGAGACAATGTCCCTGTGGCTGTGGGTCACTCACTGTTCCTGTAACTGTGGAATACCTCACCTGGGACCTAGACACCCGACATGTGACTGAGGGACACACCACCTGCACCTGTGGGACAGCCTACCTATGACCTTCAACACCTGACCTGTGACCTTGGACACCCAACATGTGACTGCGGGACACACCACCCGCAACCTGGGACACCCCACCTGCACCTGTGACCTTAAACACCCGACCTGTGGCTGTGGGACACCCCACCTGTGACCCGGACACCCCACCTGCATCTGTGACCTTGAACACCTGACCTGTGACCAGGACAGCCCACCTGTGACTGGGGATGTTAACTCTGAGGTCTGTGTGCACCTGCACCCGACCCTGAGATTCTCCATTCAGGTGATCACGTCGTCCCCATTCTTGAGCTGAAGTCTGTCCTTCCCAGCCCAAAAGCCACAGGAATGCAAAGGGACCTGCATTATGAGCCCCCGCCTCAGCCGGCCCAGTCCTGCTCTGCTCTGTTATTTTCCTATCAGCTCCTCGCTCACTGGCAGCTGGAACCACACAATGTCGCCTGAGCACAGCCACAGCCGGCACAGCCTTCTCCTGACACGGCCTCGCTCTGCAGGGCTCCTCCCACAGACGTCCAAGAACCCAGTGCACGCTTCTCCTCACCCTGCACCCACAGAGGAGGGACTCTGGGAGGTGACAGCAGTGTCTGCAGACGCACGTTTTCTGGGACACAAACCAAGGTGGGACCCGGGCAGGAGCTCTGGTGACTGGGAGTGAGGGCGGACACGGCAGTCCCAGTGCCGGCAGAGGAGACGCGTCCTAGGCAGCTCTGGGCGATCCCGGGGCTGCTGGGAAGGAGAAAGGGGGACGAGAGGCCCTCGGCGGCTTGCAGAGACCCCGATGTCACTTCACCACCAGCCCCTCTGGGAAGCTCTGCTGTGGTCTCACCCTGAACCCTGCAGGTAAAGCAGCAGAGTCATGTACCCAAAATGGAAGCTGTGAATGACGGCGCCTTCACGTGCCCCAGACGTGATGCTGAGAAAGGTGAGGGCAGGGGGCCCGCCCCTGCCCGGATCACGTGTGCACACTCCTCCCAGGGTAATGATTCACCGCGTGACCTGCGCTCTGCCTCCTGTCTGCAGCCCCACAGCCGCACGTGATGAGACAGGCGGGAGCAGACCCACAGCGGCATGACGGGGCTGACGGGCATCCGGGTCCTTAGAGGCAGGTGAACACTCGCTACATTCAGAGTTGAGAACTGCACGGCGCCCGGAGGTAAGTATAAAACACAGCTGGTGCCTGGAGTTACAAAGGAACCCTGAGGGTGAACCTGGGGCCTCAACTGGACTGGTTAAGGGAAAACTGGAAACCGAATCCCGTTATTCTGAGCGTCTGCGAGGGGACAAAGGGGAGGTCAGCCAGGGCGCCTGAGCGGGGCCAGCTGCAGAGAGCTGGACCCCATGTGGCAGCAGCATCCGTCAGCTGGGGTCCAGGATCCTAAATGCAGAAGGCAGTGGGTCCCCTGACCTGCGAGCTGGCGCCTGCTGGACCTGCCCTGGGTGCTCGCCGCCCTCGTGAATGAGGAGCGACGCCCCCTTGCTGCCGCGCGGCTTCCTCGACTCTGAGGTCCTCAGACTGGGCTGAGCCATGCTCCTGGCATCCCGGGGTCCGCGGCCTGCAGCCCACTCCTCAGCTGCCTCAACCACCTGAACCCCTCCCCCTAAAGGATCCCCCTTCCATTAGCCCACCGCGTCTGTCCCTCTACAGAACCCTAGCCAGGAGCTCACTGGGCGTCCACAGGCGGCATCCCGCCAGCACCTTGCAGGATACTGAACGCCTGCTCATGAACACCATGCACAGCGCAGAAACTGCAGAGAGAGCGAACTGGATGGGATCAGTCACCAAAGCCCACAGCAGGCGCTGAGCTCTGCCAGAGAGTTTGTTACGTGGTGAGGATGTGCGCTGGGGGGCTGTTGGAAGAGCTGCATGGCAAGCAGCAGGTTTACCCCAGCGACGCCATCCTCAGAGCAGAAGCCGCGCCCGGGAAAAAGCGCTTTTCAAGTCACAGGGGCCCCAGCTGCCCCTGCGGTCTCAGCTTCGTCGGCAGGCAGCCGGCCGTCCTCACACACGCCAGCTCCCTGCGCTCCACCTGCTTCCTCCACACTTCACCCAGGCCAGCCCTCCCTGCGCTCCACCCGCTTCCTCCACACCTCACCCAGGCCAGCCCTCCCTGCGCTCCACCCACTTGCTCCACACCCCCACAGCTGCCAGCACTGCCCCACCCTGATCCTTTGTAGTTGGGTGCGCCAGGATTCTCCTGCACCTGCCTTGGCCAAGTGCTCTCCCACCCACAGAGCTCAGGCGGGGCCTGGAAGCAGCTGAGGGAGGGACACAGCACCCACACGCCTGATTGACGGCCACAAGGCTGACTCTCGCTGGGTGAGGAGCTCGTCGCTTCCACACTGCTTCATATCTGTCAAGGTGGGCTCGGAGCTCCTGCCACCTTCTCAGATAAGAGCAGACACATCCGAGGGAGACGTCGCAAGCGCTCTTGGGAGAAGAAATAGAGACATTCACCACTAATGGGTGCTTTAAACTGAGCTGGCGCTCCAGTCTGACCAACAGAAAGGGAAGCAGATCACACACAAGCATCTCTGGCATATTTAAAAGCCATTAGCTTCCTACACTGACTTACTGGGGCTTTTGGACCACACTATCAATCTGTGAAGTGTTCAAGCACTTCATGTCTAGTGAGGCATTTATTTCACCAAAGTGATGTAAAACCCTTTGTCCATTCTCCCCCACAGCCAGGAAGAAGCCTGGCTGTAACACTGCAGGTCTCTCTGTCATCAGACGTCGCACGGGACCAGAAACAGTAGGGGAGCAAACGCAATCAGCCGTGACGGAGGGACTGACGCGGCGACGACTCACTGGACGGGGCTCTGGAGAGTTAGTAACGGCCAAGGTAATACCACCCTACCACCAGCAGGCTCTAGATCATTCTTTTCCAACCTCCCAACCTCCCAGGGGGCTCGGAAGCCACATCCTCTAGACCACTGGTTCTCAAAGGTGACCTTGTCCCCAAGGGGACACCTGGCAGCGGGGAGAGCTCTTTCCATTGTGTGACCCTGAGGGTGGCTTCACTGGTGTCCAGGAGTGTCCAGTGGTGTCCAGGGTGTCCAGTGGTGTCCAGGGTGTCTAGTGGTGTCCAGTGGTGTCCAGGGTGTCCGGGGTGTCCAGGGTGTCCAGGGTGTCTAGTGGTGTCCAGTGGTGTCCAGGGTGTCCGGGGTGTCCAGGGTGTCCAGTGGTGTCCAGGGTGTCCAGTGGTGTCCGGGGTGTTAGGGCTATTGTGGCAAATTGCTTCCCAGGTTCAGGTCCCGCTGCGCAGGCGCCTCCTTGAGAGACCTCCTCTGTCTGCCCTGACAGCACATCTCCCTGTGGACCTCGGCCTCCTACCCTGCCCACGGGGATGGTCTCGCCTCCATGGGCTAGCCCAGCTCCTGCACACCGGGCAAGCTCAGTAAGCTTCTGTAGAAGGAGTGAGCAGGACCTGGGCTCCCGGAGCCCCACCTCCTGTGTGCAAACCCCCGCCTCCCGTCCTCTTAGGACACTTTAGCTGCTGAACCGTGTTGGGTTTGCTTTGTCAACTGTGAGGTGCAAGTCACCTGCTTCCTGATGCTGCTGGGGGTGACAGCGACAGGGACGATGTACTTGGCCCACAGGAAGAGCCGAGCACTGTCCCCCATCCTTCTCCATCTCAGCCTATCCCATCACCCACAGATCCGCCTCCACCAACCCTTGTGGCTCTCACCACAATAAATAAATTCACGAGAGAAAAAATTTCTCATGCTTTCGATTTCTTGTGGCACGGCTGGCTGTGGAGCACCTGTGTGGACGGCCACCAATGCCTTCGTGGCCAGGTGAGACCCAGTCTGAGCCCACGTTGCCCACAGATGTTTACAAGATGGGAGGGACGTCACCAGGCAGCCCTGTTTAATGAATGCTGGATACTTGAAAATGATCGTTGGTTTTTACTTACTTAAAATCTGCCATGGTTCCCAGCGCTGCTTGGTTTCCATTAATTCCAGCCAGAGTGCTAACAGAGCAGACGCCTCATTCCACAGCCTGGGCAAGGTGTGAAGTGTTAACTGTTGCAATTACCCACGGGCTGATCTCCATCAGGAGGGATTGCTAATGGCTGCTAAACGCTGGGTAGAAGGCGCTCTCTACGTTTTCAAAGGGAATGGGAGTTCAACGGAATTTAAAGAATCCTCCGAGTCCTACTAATGGGCCGGGGTGGGAGGGGCTCTTCTCCGAGCTGGGCACTGGGCGGAGACGCCCACGCTTGAGCGTAAGCCCAGACCTTGTCTGGAAGCTCTTCCTGTCGTTCTTGCCGAGAGACTCACGGGTGTATCTCAGGCCACATCAGACCCCCGTCTCCCCGCTGCAGAAAATCGGTAAAGAACAGCAACATCCACACCTCCCCAGACCAGGCGGGAACAACAGGTGGGGTTTGGTGTCTTTGCCGCCTGGCAACGTGCTGCCATGCCTGGCGTGCGCCGGGGTCATCCTGGTTTCCCAAACTCCTGATACTTGGCAGAGACTGAAGGGCAGGATGAAGGCGATGTTTTCCAGCAAAACTTTCTTGAATCCCAACGTCTTTCCACGGCTGCTTCTGTCCTCCTGTTTGGCTTGAGTTCCCACGCACACCCCGTCGCACCCTAGGGCAAGCGTGATCTGACATTTCTCTAATCCCACTGCCCCGGCGCGGCGCCTGGTGCAAAGCCAGCTGGTGTCCGCGCGTGCATGTGTGAACAGTGAGGGCCCTGCAGCCACGCTGCCGTGGTTTGGGCATTATTTTGGGCCCTGACCGGCCTGCCAAGGCCCCGTGTCAAACACTCGGCCCCTGGGGAACGTGGAGGAGGCAGAGGCAGGCGGGAGGGCCCAGGGCAGGGAGGGCTCCTGCCAGGGTGGGGTCAGGAATGCCCGACTTTGGGCCCCACCTCTCTCTGCCTCCTGCCTTGCCCTGGGATCCCCCCAGGATCCCCACACGCAGCCTCTGTCGCCCCCACAGCCCTCCCCAGAGGCCCGACCAATGCAGCTGCCCCCTCTTGGACCCGAACCCCCAACACTACAAGCTAAAAACTGTCTCCTGCCTTCACGGGTGTTTGGCTGCCATCACGAAAAGCTGACCCCCACGAACGCAGCCCTGACCCTGGAGCCAACGTGGGAACTGGTTTCTCCTTGCTGTTTCCTGTCCAGCAGACCTCAGCGTGCAGCTGGCCTCCCAGAGCCTGAAACACGTGGACCGTGCGAGGCCATGGCTCTGTGCCACGATTCACTTTGCTGCACGCGCTTTTTATATTCTGATGGGTATTACAGCCAAACAAGGCAGACTGGGAGATGTTTGCCTCTAAATTCCTATATTGTAAAAAAGGAATATTTGCAAGTAAAGTGCTTTTTAAAGCACTGTGGGAACACAATGACTCACCACACATGCACTCACACATGTACAACATACATGCACACACATGTACACACATAACACATACTCTAAACATATGCACATTTATACACATACACACAACATGCCACATATACACACATATGCAACACACACACATACACACATATGCAGTGCACAATACACAAACACCACATATGCGCACAGATACACACACATATATAACACACACATGCACATACATATATGTGCACACATATATACACAGTACACACATGCACGTGTATACACACACACACACACACACACTCCTCCATTTCCTGTGAAATAGGACTCCAGGTCTGACCGGAACGTGCTTAACCCTAAGGTTCTCCTCAGAAGCGCAGACCCACTGAGGCTGATTTTGCAAGAGGAACGTGGGTTTGGGTGAATACCGGCCCCTGGGGAAATCAGGTCCCAGCCCTCGCAGGCTGCAAACATCGCACAGGGGAAGGGACGTTGCGGAGCGGATTCGACATGACCTGGAGATGGGCGGCTGCCCTGAACAGCCCAGGCGGTCCTCAAGGCCACCCCGAGTGTCCATCAAGGCCATCCCGAATGTCCTCCCAGAAGTGGCAGGAGAGACTGCACCCAGATGAGGAGGAGAAGGCACCATGACACGGGCACAGACCAGCGCGCTGCGGCCACAGCCCCGGCAGGCTCCAGCCCTCCCGGCCGCTGCAGGGCGCATGCCAGCGACCACCCTGGTTCTGGCCCAGCGACAGCGAGTCCAGACTTTGGCTCTCAGCGCCATCAGAGAACACATTTCCGGGGCTGGCCTCTGGCGTAGCGGGGTAAGCCACCACGTGGGACACCGGCATCTGATACAGGCACCGGTTCGCGTCCTGGCTGTTCCACGTCCCATCCAGCTCCCTGACCATGGCCTGAGAAGGCAGCAGAAGACGCCCAGGTGCTTTGGCCCCTGCACCCACGTGGGAGACCCATGAAGCTCCTGTCTTTCCTAGCCCTGTTTACTGGGGCCGTTTGGGGCATGAACCAGCGGATGGAAGGTCTCTCTTTCTCTGTCCTTTTGACTTTCAAATAAACAGGTAAATCTTTAAAACAAAACACGACAAATGGGTCTCCCTGAGCCCCTGCCACAGGATGCCCGGGCAGGGATGCGGCGGCCACTCTCGCTGTAGTCTGACGGCAGTGACCGTGACCTTCAGTGATTGAAGGCTGTCTGAGGTCGTACCGAAGCCCTTAGCCACAGCTTCTGACGAGGCAAGCCGACTGAATTATAGCCTCTCCAGGCAAGGAAGAGCTCGTGACGGAACTGGGACGGATCCCAGGAGCGGTGAGACTGCCCCTGTCCTAGAGGAGAGCCAGAGAGGCGCTCTGTCAACCCCGGCCTGATAGGCAGCCCGCAGTGCTGGTGTGGACGGCAGCGTCCGTCAGGGTGCACCTGGCTGCTTTCTCTCGTATCTGCCGTGGGACCTGCACACAGCTCTCCACCTACTGAAAACGCCCACCTGGCACCCGCAACCCTGGTCCTGTCCCCGCCTCCAATCAGGAGGCCGACGCCTGTGTTCCTGGTTTCCACTCTCAGTACCGTTGTGGGTTCCCAGGCTGCCAGGGCGTCCTAGGGAGGGGGCAGGGGCATGGTGCAGGCAGGAGAGGAGCAGGCAACAGCAAGAAAGGGAACCTCTGGGCCGCACTGGATGGCGTCCCGTCTCGTGCCCACTTGGAATGTCACGGTGTGACTCGTTTTCCTGCCTGGGAATAGGACTTTCTAGACAGAGCTGGTTAAGACAAAATCAAACTGGATTTGGGTGGACCCTAAGCGGTGACTGCCCCTCTTATGAGGAAGCCACAGTGGGGCACAGGACACGGCACAGACAGGGACAGGGACAGGGACTGGGGAGGTGCTGACCCAAAGGCGCCGAGGACTCAGGAAGCCTCCAGAAGCTAGCATACGGTGGGGAGGGGAGGACCCTCTCCGGGGCCTTCAGAGAAAGCCCGGCGCTGCCATCACGCTGACTTTGGACTCAGCCTCCAGAACTGTGAGAGGATGAATTTCTGTGGTTCGAGGCCACCTGGTTCGTGGTCACCTGTGCCGGCAGCCCTAGGAAATGAAGGTATGCCCATTGCAGTGGATAATGGAAAATGACGATGATGGGCTGGCAGCTCTCATTCATTCATTCATTCATTTATTGATTTACTTAAGAGGCAGAGTTACAGAGAGAGGGAGAGACAGAGAGAGGTCTTCCATCTGCCGGTTCACTCCCAAATGGTCACAATGGCTAGAGCTGTGCCAATCTGAAGCCAGGAGCCAGAACTTCTCCGGGTCTCCCATGCTGGTGCAGGGGCCCAAGCACTTGGGCCATCCTCCACTGCACTCCCGGGCCACAGCAGGGAGAACTGGAAGAGGAGCAGCTGGGACTCTAACCTGCTCCCACGAGGGATGCCGGAGTCACAGGGGAGGCCCAGCCCACCACCCACAGTGCCTACCCTGACAGCTCACATTTATGAGATGCAAACCACAGCTCAGGCATCGGCGATGGCCTCCCAGGGCTGCGGCATGTGACGGCTGTCATCCTCCATCTCCAGGATTGCGCTCCTCACTCCCACAGCCTGGGGTCTCCCAGGGCTGCTGGCCAAACTTACATCTCAAGCCACGCACGACCACTCTGCCCCACGACCTCTGCTTGCTCCTCACAGAAGACTCCAGAACTCTGAGGCACACGTCCAGTCTCAACCGCTTTAGAAGGAAGCAAATGACCTTCCCGGTGGGGAATTCCATCCACAGCCAACCCGTGAGGCCTCACTGTGAATCGGTCCCCATCAACGCCATCCATTAGTCAATAGCCGATAACGCTGACTGAACAGAACGGGCTGGCTTCCAGGAGGGGAGAACGAGACAGAACGGGAGCACTGTTATTCTGTGCTGGGGAGGACAAAGCTAACCAGAGGCATTTGCAGAAGAGGAACTTAAGTCCAGAATTGAGAAAGGTCTTGTCCAGTGTCACAGCTTTGGGGTTAGAAGCCAGGTTTCCTGGCCACAGTTCAGTGATCATTACACACAAACTTCCATCCTCCCAGCTACTCTTCTGTTAGTCTGATCGTCCGTCCCTGGCCGGCCCGTCCCTCCATGCACCTGGCCCTGTGAGCACTTCTCTGTCTACCACGACGCAGCGACTAACTCATCATACAGCAGCTAAGGCGAGTCCCCGAGACACAGAACCCTGGTCCTGCCGCCAGGAGCTGCCTTCCACACGCCACTGTGTACTGACGTGGTTCCACCAACAGAGCTGAGACCAGACTTGGAGCTGGAGACAAGCCTGCGGCCGGCTGTCAAAACAGCGCCAACGACACCTCCAGGCGCCCAGCTCCCTCCTCCTGGGGTCCTCCAATCAGGCGTGTGGTTACAGGAAAACGTGGCCACTGCACAGTCAACAAGAACGGGGGTGTCCCAGGCTCCTGCCCAGCACCCCGGAGGCCGTCCTGCAGCTGCCGGTGTGCAGAGCCGAGCCCAGCGTTTGCAGGGCTTCTGTGAGCCCCTCACTGCAGCCCTGGAACCTTGAAGCCAGGTGTCGTGGGAAGATCTGCACCACACAAAGTGCCGAGGGCTCAGCGCAGGGCCCACCCTTGCCCCCGGGAGCTGCCTGCTAAACTCTCAGGAGTGAGCTGCGGACACAGGCCATGTTTACAAAGGAGATCTCGCTTCACGATTCTTCTCCTCCAAGAGACAACAGGGCCTACCTCTTCTTCTTGGTCACTGCTATTAACCAGGCTGCTTTTCAGCATTGCTTCATGTACACGCCCCTGAGTGTGGCTCCCTGTGCGTGGACAGCTGACAGAAAACGAAAGCCTTCAGCGTTTACTTCTATTTTCCATCTGTTTAAAGCAACTCAAGTAAAATGAAATGGTCCCATAGTCATGAATCGTACAATGCATTTACAGAGCTCTGGGAAGTTTCCCCTGTTTATAGTACCCCAGGGGCCCTCGACTTTAGCATCTGCTGACTTGGTCTCTTCCAGGCACAGGTTATCCATCTGTAACCTTTCCGACCTCCCCAGGTAACTGTGTGGAGCAAAGGAGACTGGGGACACGAAGCTGCCCTGTGGACTGAGAGCACGCGGGATGCGCGTGGGGAGGGGTGCACTGAGCTCTGGCGTCTGCACCGGATGAGCCCTCCGGAAGCGGGACTGAGCCACCCAGAAAGACCTGTCCCGACGCCTGGCAGGATGATCCGTCCTGGACATGGCCGTGGGACTCCCCGCCAGCGAGGGGAGTGACGACGACACCTGACTCACCGCCTTCCCTTCCTCCCTCCCAGGAAGGAATCGACTGTCCAGCTGCCTCACCTCCGTCCGTGCATCACTTTCGTACCTTTGACTTCTACACAGCAGGAAATGCCTCTCTCAGCAGCGCAGTTCCACTGAGTTACAGGCACAGGAGAACGGAACGCGGGCACTGCCCAGTCAACATGCTTGTAAGAATGCTGGCCACGAGCGTTTCTATCACTACTCATCTTATTAGCAAGTTGCCAGATTCGCAGCCCCAACAAATGGGGTCTCTGGTGACATTTCAGTCCTTGTAATGTATACAAATGGCAACACAGAGCATTAACACACAGGAACACTTAAATAGATAACTTAGATGGCAACACTGATAAATATGAAAGGCACTAACGCATCTCTCAACGCCCTTAACAGCCTTGGGGACTTACTTGAATCTTTCTGCTGCCGGAGCTTCCAGAAGGGGACTGGCTCAAACAGAGGAGAACGAGACCCTGCCTCTCGGCTGGTGCTCAGGTCACCAGCTGCTTCAGAGGACGGGAAGCCGTGTGCGTGTGTGCTTATGATTCAGACAGACAGACAGACAAACCGAAAGCCTGGGACACCGGGAAGCCCCCCGGGAGCTCAGCAGCGCTTTCCTTCCATTCAAGCCGGCGATGGGAATGCAAATGCGGGTGCCATGTGGGGCAACGGGTGATTTGGGCAATTCTGGCTGGGAAGAGACTCAGGGTAAGGCGGGATCCACGGTGACAGCCTGCAAGCTGATGAGCAACACCGTGGTGACGCCCACAGACCCCGCCGCAGTCCACTGGCTGCTTCTGTCACTGTCACAAAGACACCGACGGAACCCTGTGCCGAGTGTGTCTGCCATGGTGACAACACCGAAAGGCAGCTGTGGGGACTGACATCAGCAAGAGGACACACGGCAGGCAGACACGCCAAGTCCTGCTGTGTGACACAGACGTCATGAGCATGGCAGCCCAAGCTACCCCCCAATGCTGCGTGTACTCCTGACCTCCCGGCACGCAGGTCTGGGCCGTTGGCTCTGGCCCTCGCTGCTGCTCAGGCGACTGGCACTTCCTGGTGCTGATCAGCTTCAAAAGGTGCAAGCTCCACCGTGCCTTATGCCTGCACCGTGCACTCTGGCCTCCCGGGAGTGGTGTCTGCCTACCACACATGCAAGCATGGGGCATGGCGGTCTGGGGAGCAGGCCTTGGGAGCAGGACTGACCGGAGTCAATCCGTGCACCTCCCTTCGCAGGGTCTGGAGGAGCAGTTCTGTGCAGGCTCTCGGCGGCAGGTGACCGACCGGATGGACCTGTCAGTCACACCTGCGCTAGCAGGGGTCAGAGGACACCGCACCATCTTTCCGGCTCTGCCCCTGCCTCCTTCCCTCTTCTCTACTCTCGCTCCCCTTACAAGGACCCAGGAAGAGACCATTCCTCCTCTCTCTACTCCCCATGAAACAAGCATGAACTGCCTAAGCGCGTCACATGTACGAAGACAACCTCGGCTTTCTCTGGGAAGTAAAAATGAGAGACAGGAAGCTGCAGCCATCCCCGGAAACCTCAGATCAAAATCGGACGTTCGTCGAAGGCACTGGCTGTGATTTCCCTAAGTTCCTGCAGTTGAGCGAAGTGGAGATGACATTCGGATCCACCCTGCCTGAGTCTGTACCAAAAACTCCGATTCTCTGTTACAGAGAGGAGGCCAAAATCCACTTCACAAGAGAAATGGTCCAAGTGCTAGGACTGTTCCTGCAAAAAGTAACCTTTGGCAGGATGTGAAAGTTGTCTTCCAACAAATGAGAGGCTGTATGTAGATGTGGGACCCACTGCAGAGGACGCCAGTGAGAAGCAGGGCCCCCAGACGACTCAGAGAAGTGGGGCCCCCAGACGACTCCAGAGAGAAGTAGGGCCCCCAGAAGACTCAGAGAAGTGGGGCCCCCAGACAACTCCAGAGAGAAGTGGGCCCCCAGATGACGCCAGCGAGCAGGACGAGTATGACTAAGCAGAAACACAACAGTGACCTGAGAGCCCATGTGCCCCGCCCTGCACGGCTCAGGCTTCAGACACACCTTATCTCATTCCTGGTCCCCACAAAATGCCCACTGCTAGGACTGCATTTCAAAGACGAGAAAACGGACTCAATGCACTGAGCAGTCTGGCAACAGCCTGTACCAAGGAAGCAGTGTATGGAACCCAGGCGAGCGTGACCACTGCACCCGGAACCAGTCTCTGTGCTCTCTTGCCGGTGCAGGGTGCGGCTGCCGGCTCTGTACTAGGGTGACCATTTCACCATAAGGGCCCCTGGATAAGCAATGGCTGCCCCCGTGGTGGTGAATCCCCTGTATGTAGAAGACTGACCGCTGGCCGGCTTGGTGTGACGTGGCTTATTCTGCCAGGATGGAGACAGAGCGGCCAAGGTGACATCTCAGTATCGGTTCCACTACATGAGCCGATGAGGGCAGGGGGCAGGCAGAGCAGGATCCAGGGGACCCCACACAGGAACGCAGATCCTCCAGGGGGCGTCACAGGGCTGGGAAGGCTGGGGCAGCGTTGGGGGTTGGGGGCTCGAGGGAGCTTAGCACTCAGAGTCCAGTGAGGCAGAGCACCACAGGGGAGCTGAAGGCAGGACCTGCCTGTCCCACTGTGCCTGCACAGGTGTACAGCTGTCAGGTGACCAGTGACACCTGCCCCAACTTCTGGCTATTAAACAGAAGATCCACCACGTTTTAATCAACCCAGGACTTCTCTGGCCGCACATTCATCCTTCAGTAAGACCCCAACTAGACTCGGCCACCCCAGGTACCAGGACGGCCTGGGTGCTCACCTGGGGAGAGAGTGAGGAGTGACGTTACGCTTAAGCCAACAGCTGGATGCCTTCAAAGCCCCTTCAACTCAGAAAGCCCAGCTAATCCAGGAAGGCTCACAGGGTGGCTCGTGGCAGCGCTCCTGGCGGCCACAAGAGTCCACGGGACACACCTGGACTGGTTTGCGCCTGACCATCAGGGAGGCATTTCATTTGCTAGCAAGCTCTGGGACTCCAGTACAGGCTGTGTACTGGTCACTTCTTCCCAATGGATGCTTTTGGGTAATCCCTTTAATTCCTCCCCCAGGACTTCTCCAATCAGCAAAGCCAGTTACCGTCCCTGAATGGGAGATCCTGCAAGATGTGGGGGATCTGTGTGCTGACAGCGGTTCTCACACAAAACAGCAGGAGACAGTGGGATTCAGGGAGAGCCAGGGCCTGAGCCTGCGCAGAATCTGCAAGCATGCATGCCGCCCAGCCGCCGAGTCCCCGTCACCCCTCACCACGCCCAGTCGCCGAGTCCCTGTCACCCCTTGCCGCCCAGTTGCCGAGTCCCCATCACCCCTCCAGCTAAGCTTTTCTGTCCCAGGCTTCACGGGCGCTCACCTCAAACTTGAACTGAACCAGTTTCAAAGCCAGGAGGCAAAGCGAGGTCAGGTATCGGTTCTCAGACTGGAAGTGATTGGGGTGGGGTGACCACCTTGGGGGGTGCGGTGGCCCCGCAGCAGGGGGGACCAGAAGGGCCGAACACTGCTCCTCCATGGAGGGTCAGTCGGACTGAGGCAGGGGGGTGGCCACAGCGCGGCTGCCCCTCAGCCCTGCGAGTGGGAAGGATGGAAGCCCCTCGGCGGGTGGGAGGCCCCATGGAGGGTGGGAGCTGCTGCCGGGGGTCGGGGGCGCTGTTTCCTGCGTGACCACCATGACGCACGATGCATTTGCTTAAACTGAGACCGCTTCCAGCCCCACACGAACACTAGCTGATCCCAACCCTAGCAGCCCCCGTCCATCAGATACACAGATGCCCTCGCGTCCATCAGACACCCAGCGGTAAACACAAGAAGTGTCCCGAAATGCTGCTTCCACTGGTGGCGCTCGGTGACGCTGTGCGACTATAACCACGAGCGGGGGTGCATCGGGCTCTGTGGTCCCCAGGCCGTAGGCAGAGGGGTCTGAGGATGCACCTGAGCTGAGACAGCCGGCTAGTGAGTAATGCGGGCTGGGCCTGCCTGAGGCCAGAGCAGCCGGGAGGGTGCCCGCAGCAACAGGGCCGTGCTGGGCCCTCCCTGCATCATGGTCGTGGGCGCAGGGCCCAGCGCTTCCTCCGCCCCCGCCTGGGTCCTCACATGGGGCTATGGGAGCGCCCCTGCCTCCTTCCAGGGGACTGCATCACGTGGTCGGGGTGGGGCTGCCACTCAGACTCAGGACTGCTCCACCCCGGAGCCCAGCTCTCCATTTGCACGCGAAGGCACAGCAGCACCTGCCCGGTGAGGGGCAGCCTCCTTTCCAGAGACAGAGCGTGGATACTGCCACGGGCCCCCCGGGATCCCACTTTTTCCACACAGGCGCAGTGGCCTTCAGGGCCATGAGGAGTCTGGTGTTGGGACCATTAGCTCGCAGCCCCGGCGAGGCTCAGGGGCACTGCCATGGACACACACGGGAAACCCAGCCCGAGGTGGTGGGGATAGGAGGTGGGCAGGAGGGCTCAGTTCTGATGGGTGGGACTTGAGCCTCACAGGACACGGCCAGGGAGCTCCCCGGCACCCACCAACGCTGCCCAGCCCCGAGCTGTGTCCAGGGTGCCGCGTGACCATACTTGTAGCAGACACCTGCGCCTGAGACAGCCCCCAGAGCCCGATGACTCAGCGCCTCCTGGACCAGGCCAGGGTCGCAGGGCGCTCCGGGTCACTGCACCGTGCAGCCAGGGCCTGTGAGCCCGCGGTGCCGCGAGCACGCTTTGCAGCATCTCGATGGCTGTACCACAGGTTTCTCTCGAGCCACAGCTGGAGATCCTCCGCCCTTTCCCTCCCAACAGCGGCACTGGCCACCCGGCTGGCGCAGGCAGGTCTTGGGTGCTAGCACGTTCCTGGCTTACCCCAGGGGCTTCCTAAGAGACCAGCTGCCAGGCCCCGCCCCCCGAGTGTCTGACGCAGCAGGTGCAGGCTGGGGCTGAACAAGTTCCCAGGTGCTGGTTGTCCCGGCCCAGGGACCGTGCCCTGGGGGTCGCTTTCCTAGAGGGTTCGGACGGAAAAAGAATAAAGTTGTCTTCTGCCACAGTCTGTCAGTCTGCCTGGTTCAGAGTCAAGGCCACTGCTGGTGGGGGCAGCTCTGGGTTACGGGCGTCGCTGGCTGCTGTCGTCCCATCTGACCCCAGTGGCTCTGCTCAGGCCACTCCGTGCCCAGCGCAGCTGCTGATTCAGGCTAAGGCAAGCTGAAGAGAGGCAAGGCCAGCCAGGTGCTTGTTTTGGCCAAAGACGCCTTGGGTGTTCTCCCAAGGGAGAAAGGAGATGGCCAGCACTGTGGAGCAGTGGGTAGAGCCGCCACCTGCGATGCCGCCGGTATCCCACACCGGCATGCTTGGTGCCCCGGCTGCTCCAACCGTGCTGCTGCTTCCTGTCCATGGCCTCGGGAGGGCAGTGGAGGCTGCCCAAGTGCGTGGGCCCCTGCTGCCCATGTGGGGGCCTGGCTGAAGGCTCCCGGCTTTGGTGCGTCCCAGCCGTGGTCACCATCTGGGGAGTGAACCCACACACGGCAGATCTCTGACTCTGTGAGTCTTTCAAATAAATGAAATCTCATTTATTTATTTATTTATTTATTTAGACAGGCAGAGTGGACAGTGAGAGAGAGACAGACAGAGAGAAAGGTCTTCCTTTGCCGTTGGTTCACCCTCCAATGGCTGCCGCGGACAGCGTGCTGCGGCCGGCGCACCGCGCTCATCCGATGGCAGGAGCCAGGTGCTAGGTGCTTCTCCTGGTCTCCCATGGGGTGCAGGGCCCAAGCACTTGGGCCATCCTCCACTGCACTCCTGGGCCACAGCAGAGGGCTGGCCTGGAAGAGGGGCAACCGGGACAGAATCCGGCGCCCCGACCGGGACTAGAACCCGGTGTGCCGGCGCCGCAAGGCGGAGGATTAGCCTGTTGAGCCACAGCGCCGGCTAAATGAAATCTTTTAAAATAGGATTTCTGCCTGCTTCTATCAAGGTTTATGTCCTCTTCCCACACTGCATGCTGCACGTTGTGTTCCTCTTCCTGCGAGCAGACTCTGCCCAGCAGGACACACCCCGGGTCTCCATTCACGAACCGAGACACGGCTCGTGGCCACGTGGCAGCAGGGCGGTGGCGCTAGCTGCTTTTCTGCTGGTCGTGTAAGACACCAGGTTTCCGGCTACCCCTGCTCCCGCAGACACCTGCAGTCGGGCTCAGTTCTGAACTTGTCTTACAATTTCTCACGTATAATTCTGCTAAGTTCTGTTTCCATGCAACTGGATTATTTCTCTCAGAGAAAAATGCTTACTGTACAATCCTCCCCACCTCTTCCCATAAAATGGATCGTGAATGTAGATCAGTCACCTTAAACGTGATTTGCCCATAAATGTATATATTTTGTAAAATGATGCTTGCGTTACTCCTGCTGTGTACGAAAGCTGAACAAAGAAAACAGAACTTGGCTTTCATGCCACGGAATCACCTGCTGAGCAGTGTCATCTAATGTGATTCCACAAACACCAGTGATTCCGATAGATCGCAAAGAAAATGCAAAGCAAGACCAGTCCAGACAACGCTAAACACAGGAGATCTGACTTGCCATAGATCAGCTGGCACGGGGCCGGTGCCGTGGCGCACTTGGTTAATTCTTCGCCTGTGGCACCAGCATCCCATATGGGCACTGGGTTCTAGTCCCGGTTGCTCCTCTTCCTGTCCAGCTCTCTGCTGTGGCCCAGGAGGGCAGTGGAGGATGGCCCAAGTGCTTGGGTCCTGCTCCTGCATGGGAGACTGGGAGGAAGCATCTGGCTCCTGGCTTCGGATCGGCGTAGCTCTGGCCTTAGCGGTCATTTGGAGGGTGAACCAACAGAAGGAAGACCTTTCTCTCTGTCTCTTTCTCTCTCTCTCTCACTGTCTAACTCTATCTGTCAAAAAAAAAAAAAGAACAGCTGGCATGATAGTAAAAACTGCTAAGGTCGGTTTATGGCTCGCTCACATCACGGTTCTCTTGCATAGGAGGCACGTAAGAAACATCTCATTAGACTGAAAATGAGGCAGACTGACTTCTTTACAACAGGTAAAACGTGGAACAGGCGCCCACTGGTGGATGACTGGACTGGCGATGTGGTCCCCACCCACCATAGAGTATTATACAGCACACAGAGGAAGGAGGGTGCGTCCCCTGCTACAACACGGTGAAACTTAAGGACATCATAATCGTAATCGGTTATATAGTCCAATGTAAGAAAAAGACAAATAGTATAGGATTCCGGTTATACGAGACACCCACAGCAGCCACAGACAGGAAGCAGGGCAGGGGCTGCCGGGAGTTGGCTTTGATGGGTGCAGAGTTTCAGTAGAGCCGAATGAACTGAGGGCTACAGATGGGTGGGGGGATGGCCGCACTGCTGCACGTGCGGATGCCACGCCACCGCGCCGTGGCCGAGAGGTGGCTCAGACGGCAAAGTCAGCGCTGTGTGAATTTTACCACCCCTGAAAACTCGAGCTGGCCCGAGCAGCTGGGCCGTCTCCTGGCAGGGAGCGGAACCACATGTCTCACCTCCAACCCCCTTACACCACTACTCCCGCAGGAGAGGGATGTGTCCCAGGGGACACCGCGGCCGGTGGCTGGGGTCTGCTGTCTCCTAAGGAGCACTGTCCATCCCACAAATCGCCCAGGCCCTCAGGAAAGCCACGGCACGCTCTCGTTTCGAGCCCCCAGTGCACTCCAAGGGGGCAGCCTCAGAATCTAACCCTTCTCATCACTCACTCTGCTTCCCGTGGGCTCTGCGCCCGGCAGGAAGGGCACCACACAGGGCTCAGCGACACCTCTCGGTACCGTGCCGCTTCAGCCGCCTCCTGGGTCCACAGTGACCCCCGGCAGCTGCCGACCGGATGACGCCGGTGATGGAGGAGTCACCGCAGGCCTCACACGTGTGTTTATCTTGGTGGGGGACCTGGGGGCTGTGCGCCGGGACAGGAATACAACAGGGAAGCAGACAGCCTGAATGATGAGCATCCAAGTCTGCGTAAATAACTCAGTTACGAGAGTAACTCCGTCGGCCACGCTCACTGCGCGCCAGTGCTGTGGGACTCACGGCAGCTGGCACCCCTCGCCCCCAGACAGAGAGAGGGAAAGGCCCCGAGAGGTCTTCCAACCACTGGTTCACTCCCCAGATGGCCACAACCAGGGCCGGGTATTTACCCTCCCAGTGGTCCAGAAGAAAAGCCGGTTTCATGTGTTACAGCAATAATTACAAAATCCTGGCTACGCCACACTGATGCTTCACCCTTCTGCCCCGTAATAACTGGGACAACACAGAGAAGAAAACGGACGACAGCTGCTGGCACGGGCCGACCCCGTCTCCCAGCTAGGGGCCCTCACAGGCCACTGAGTAAGGGGCTGCACCTGCTGCTCCCAGGTCTCGGGGCGGTGGGTCTCCCTCCACCTGGAGGGCTTTCAGAGGGTCTGACTCTCCCTGTGAACAGCCCAGGAAGTGCGGGCCAGAGGCCTGAAGAGCTGGGTGACCATGGCGCGGGAGAAGCAAGCCGCCCTGCACCTGAAGCAGAGCCGGGGGACTCTGGGTGTGCGCCAGCGGCCTCAGAGGTTGGGGACAGAGCGCCGGGTTTTCTCTTCACAGAACGGGAAGCACAGCGCTTTGGCAAGAGTTCTTTGCTGCAGACTTTTGCAACTTTTTCTCTTTCTTCCCTTTTCAAAGCAGCTCCCTGCAGTGAGCTCGCAGAGTGAGCGCCCAGCTCCGACAGCACAGCAGCTCTCAGGGACACGGTCTGTCTGCCCCGGCGTGTGTCTGCCCCGGCGTGCGTCTGTCTGTCCCGGCGTGTGTCTGTCTGCCCCGGCGTGCGTCTGTCTGTCCCAGCGAGCGTCTGCCCCGGCGTGTGTCTGTCTGTCCCAGCGAGCGTCTGTCTGTCCCAGCGAGCGTCTGTCTGCCCCGGCGTGTGTCTGCCCCGGTATGCATCTGTCTGCCCCGGCGTGCGTCTGTCTGTCCCAGCGAGCGTCTGTCTGTCCCAGCGAGCGTCTGTCTGCCCCGGCGTCTGTCTGCCCCGGCGTGCGTCTGTCTGTCCCAGCGAGCGTCTGTCTGCCCCGGCGTGTGTCTGCCCCGGCGTGCGTCTGTCTGTCCCGGCGTGTGTCTGTCTGCCCCGGCGTGTGTCTGCCCCGGTGTGCGTCTGTCTGTCCCAGCGAGCGTCTGTCTGTCCCAGCGAGCGTCTGCCCCGGCGTGTGTCTGTCTGTCCCAGCGAGCGTCTGTCTGTCCCAGCGAGCGTCTGTCTGCTCCGGCGTGTGTCTGCCCCAGCGTGCGTCTGTCTGCCCCGGCGTGCGTCTGTCTGCCCCGGCGTGCGTCTGTCTGCCCCGGCGTGTGTCTGCCCCGGTGTGCGTCTGTCTGCCCCGGCGTGCGTCTGTCTGCCCCGGCGTGCGTCTGTCTGTCCCAGCGAGCGTCTGTCTGCCCCGGCGTGTGTCTGCCCCGGCGTGCGTCTGTCTGCCCCGGCGTGTGTCTGTCTGCCCCGGCGTGTGTCTGCCCCGGTGTGCGTCTGTCTGTCCCAGCGAGCGTCTGTCTGTCCCAGCGAGCGTCTGCCCCGGCGTGTGTCTGTCTGTCCCAGCGAGCGTCTGTCTGTCCCAGCGAGCGTCTGTCTGCCCCGGCGTGTGTCTGCCCCAGCGTGCGTCTGTCTGCCCCGGCGTGCGTCTGTCTGTCCCGGCGTGCATTTGTCTGTCCGCCCCAGCGTGCGTCTGTCTGCCTCGGCGTGCGTCTGTCTGTCCCGGCGTGCATTTGTCTGTCCGCCCCAGCGTGCGTCTGTCTGCCCCAGCGTGCGTCTGTCTGCCCCAGCGTGCGTCTGTCTGTCCCAGCGAGCGTCTGTCTGCCCCGGCGTGCGTCTGTCTGCCCCGGCGTGCGTCTGTCTGCCCCGGCGTGCGTCTGTCCCAGGGAGCGTCTGTCTGCCCTGGCATGCGTCTGTCTGTCCCGGCGTGCATTTGTCTGTCCCAGCGAGCGTCTGTCTGCCCCGGCGTGTGTCTGTCTGTCCCAGCGAGCGTCTGTCTGCCCCAGCGTGCGTCTGTCTGCCCCGACATGCATGTGTCTGCCCCGGCGTGCGTCTGTCTATCCCAGCAAGCCAGGGTCCAGCGGGGAGGGAGTCTCTGCAGTGCTGCGGCCACTCAGACTCAGCCACGCCTGGGTCCACCTCCCGGCTTTGCCTGCAGAGTCTGTAAACCTTTTCCAAAAACTTAGAGGAAGAACGCAGCTATGTCCAAGTGGTGTAGGAACAAAGAAGTGGAGGAAGCAGGCCACGCTGAGCTCTGCCTTCTGTCAGCGTCCTGGCCACAGCACTGTACCCCAGTGGGCAGCTGTGCCCAGCCCCTGCTCACCTGTCCACAGCCCTGCGGTCCCCACGGTCACCCTGTGACACGTGGCCACTCACCGCGCCCAGGAGACAGCCAGGAGCACACACACCCCCCATCTTTCCCTTAATCGCGTTTCCCAACCCTGTATTTCCTTTTTAAGCTGAAACCAGGAAGCTCCCTGCTGGCCTGGGGAGGCCGCAGGTGTTGGGTCGGCACTGGATCCCGCCACCCCGTGGGAGAACGGGATTGCCCTGGCCCAGCTCCGGCCACTGCGGATATCTGGGGAGTGAACTGGTAGATGGCAGCTCTGTCCCTGTGCGCCTGTCCATCTGAAATAAAGGAATGTTTAAGAGAGGTCTTGGCGTCACCCTCAACTTACACAAGATCTTGGGAAGATCAGACATGACGAGTGCCGACCAAGCAGCCAAGCGTCACACAGGGGAACAAGGCTGAGGCGACAGTGAGGGGGGATGTGGCCCCGGGCGCCTGCACAGGGGAGCTGAGGCCGACTCTTCCCACCCACGGAAGCTGGGCTTTTCCTTGCAACGTTTGGGTTCTTGTGAATGCCAGCGGGAGAGTGAGAGGGGAAGGTGGAGGGGGAGGGAGGAAGGGAGAGAGGGAGGGGGAGGGGGAGGGAGGGGGAGAGAGGTGGAGGAAGGGGGAGGGGGAGAGAGCTCACGCCTGACCACATCCACAGAACTCCCTCTGCAGCTTGCTATCCTCCTGTTTCTAAGCTCTGCTGCTCCCGCACGTTATACAGCACAAGGACAGCACAGCCACGCTGGGGTCAGCACAACCCATGGTGTCAGGCGTCCACGGGGAGGCGCCGACCGGGTCAGAGCTCAGGGGGTTGGTCACCTGCATCACCACTACCCTGCACCATTCAGGGGACTCCTGCAGGCCGCTGGGCTGGGTCGACAGGAAAAGCCGGAGAGCCTCAAGGTCGTGTTCTCCCTCCATGAACAGTAGGGGCGGAGAGAACGGGCTCCAGAGCTGAGGGCCGGGCCTGATTCTGGCTTTCGGAGACCCCGTCACCGCTCTGAGATCCTGCTGCCATTGCTATTGCCATTGTGCATCAGGAGTTCACGGCTATGATAATAAATTCTCCCAAACCGCGGTGGCTCAGGTAACAGACGCACAGCGCCCCACGCAGTTTCAGAGTGCACCACCCAGAGAAGTTCCGCTGCGTGGTTACGGCTCCAGACGCAGCCTGAGGCTGAGTGACCCACAGCCGGGCAGGCGGGGACCCACGTGCACAGTGGTCACTCACATGCTGGCTGCAGCTCTCTGCCCTTTCCTGGACCTCTGTTAGATCTACGTGAGCATTGTCCTGACACAGCTGTGACGTCCCCCCGAGCAAGGGATCCAAGAACGATCCCGGAGGAAGCCAGAGTGCTCCGTGTGACCTGTTCCATTTCCCATCAGCGACGCACCCGGGCTGGTGGCTCCTTCTCAGGGGGCGTCCATGCTTCTTGCCACAGGCTCTTTCCAGCCCGCTTATCAGGATTACCACTTCCACCAGTGTTACAAGGATGCTTCAGAAAGCTCACGGCAAATGGGATTACATAGTCAATTTACTTTGGTGCAAAAATCTTTGAAATCCAGCCATATAAGAAATCTTCAGAAAGTTCATGGAAACTATGTATTATAAAAAATTATGCATGGATTTCAAAACTTTTTACACCAAAATAAATCGATGCTTTGGGCCCATTTTCCCATTGGAAGTCTCTGGAGTCTCCTTGTGCTATTAATACTCTTGGAAATTCACCAGACTTCACCCCCTTGGTAATGGTTACCGTGGGCAGACAGCGCCTCCTTGTGGGAGATCAATCCTCGCCTGGGAGTGGAGTGATTTCACAAGGAATTGGACAGCTCCTGCATCCACACAGAAAGTCCAGGCTCCAAACCCCACCCGCAGAACAAAGCCCTCTAAAGCTGTGGCCGGGAGGCAAACAAACACTGGCCTCTCTTCCTCGAACTGCACCCAGAGGGCTAAAGCAAGGGTAAGACAGAGAGCTGGAGAGACACAAAGATGGGGAGATGCAGAGAGAGAGAGAGAGAGAGAGAAACAGTTGGAGAGACACAGAGATGGGGAGAAGCAGAGAGCGAGGGAGCGAGCGAGCGAGATGGAGAGAGACAGCTGGAGAGACACAGAGATGGGGAGATACAGAGAGAGAGAGAGAGAGAGAGAGAGACAGAGAGAGAGAGGTCAGCCAGGACACTGGGCTCACAAGAACTCTCCCAAAGACTGCATCAAATTCTTAGGAAAACACAACTCACACCATGCAAAAGAAAACTGTAAAATGCACAAAACACCCACAGCAGTTCTCTAATCCGTCCAGCTTCCTGTGTCGTCCCAGAGACCACCAGTGTCACATTCCTTCCTTAACCCTGCAGACACCGCCCAAAACACACGCAGACAGGGTCTGTGCAACCCCCTGCTGAATGCAGACCGAATCACAGACACTTCCTTGTGTTTCCTTCCCGAACATTATTGCCATCGACATCTCCGCGGGTTCCTTGCTTTTCCAAACTGGTTTCCCCCGAACCGATCCGGCTCATTTCATCTCACTCTCTGCTAGCCCTACAGGTTGCTCCCGACACTTTGCTGTGGTAAGCAACTTCTCAGAGACGGAGCCTTGCCCACGGATGGGCATTTGCACGCTGGCACATACCTGTGAGAGAGCTGGGGCCGGCGGCTGCTGCGGCGCTTGCCCCAGTCCCCGCGGCTCACAATCCAGCGACGCTTCCAAGCCTCTGGGCCCTGGGCCTCTTCACCCCTCATCCTGTTCTCAGCAACGGGGCGGCTGCAGACCCTCGTGCAGGAGAAGAGCTCACTCCAGACACCGAGAAGCCTCAGCAAGGCAGACCTGGAAGAGGAGAGGCTGTGAGAGCCGGGGCGGGCCTGCTGATCGTGGGGCGCGTCCCCAGCTTGGGTGGCAGCTCCTGCTTCCCTGTGTCTCCTCTTCTGATGGCTACTTTCTCTTGGGAGAATGCACGGGGAGAGCAGGCGTTGATTTCCAGAGCCCTGCGTTGTCTGAATTCGGGTCTCTGTGAGAGCTGCCCATGTTCTCGGCCTCGCTCGCAGCATACAGAAAGCACAGCTGGTGGTCTTTAAAGGCAAAGTCTCTGTTAAAGGAGCTCTGTGCACTTCGCCGGACAGGGACCTCACAGCACTCAGCAGGCCGTGCGCTGTCGCACTCCCCCATCACCGCCGAGACCATCTGAGACGAGTCTGCGGTGACAAACGACGTTTTCTCTGCCTCTAAGGGGACGGATGAGCCCGTGATGAGGGCTTTATTTCCACTGTAGCGGGCTGTGGACATAGCCGTTCATCACCGCCTGAATTAATGAGAACAGGACGGAGCGAGGCGGCCTGCGGCCACACAGCTGGAGATGGCTCGGCCGGCAGCCTCCCCGGCCAGCCTTGCTGGCAGCAGCCGGCTCATCCATCCACGTCCACGGAGTTTGGGACAGATGGCGCGGGCCTTTCCGGGCCTGATGCTGAATCTACCACCTCCGCCTGTTTCCCAGTCCCACCTCTTGTCCCACGGGACTCTCGTGGGGCTGGCGCTCAGCATGCCGACGAAGCTGCTCCTCTGGTCACCGGCCCCGGCAGCTTACGGCTCTTTGCTGCTGCCTGATCGTGCGGCCCCTCAGGACCCTTCAGCACCAAACACACCCGGGACGCAAGGCAGGACCTGGGGTTCCTGTGGCAGCGTCGTAAGTTCAACGGGCAAATGTTTTCACCGGTCCTCGGAGGCACACAGCTCTCAGGACCCCGGCTCCGTCTCCATCTGGCTGCCCCGGTGCACAACGGCTGTCATTTGTCACCCAGAATCCAGTTCCCCGATTTTTCTGAGCAAATCAAGCCCTTGACCACTTCCAGGCCCCGGGCTTCTGTCTGCTTCGGCGGCTGCTTCCCGGGCTGCAGAGTTTGGTGTTGGCGTGCCGCGTTCCCGGGGTCCTGGTCAGCGAGGGCCCCAAGAGGGCCGTGGGAAGTAGAATTTCTGGCACTGTTGGCCACGTTTTATGACCTTGAACCAAGGAGGCTCCAAGGCCACCGCAGAGCACTGGAGAAGGAAGTCACCGTGGTGGAAGGGACGGACGGACGAACACCAGGCCGAGGCACCACCTGAGCCAGGGGAAGCCCCGCCCCAGGCACTGGACCGACAGGACCTTTTCCTCCTGAGATTGCTGGTTTGGACAGGGGTTTCTGGTGTGGTGAAAAGAATCTTAATTCCTGCAAAACTCCATTCCCTGAATCTAGAACCCTCAACCCCACAGCTTCAAAATGCCCGTAGGGCTTCTTCACAGACAGAACCAAACGATCAGGAAACAGGGAGACAGCACGTGGCTGACGTGCCTCCGTGACGCAGGCCCTGCGCGATGCCTTGGACGGTCCAGAACAGCTCGGTCCAGAACAGCTCGGCTCCTGGGCGTTGCTCACGGCGTCACTAGGCCAAGCCTTTAATGAGGTGAAGCGATAAATCTGGAAAACAGAAACACAGTGGCACTGGAATAATAATCAAAGAGTTACGAAGCCACAACCTCAGGGAAGCTACCACCCAGGATCCAGAGCGCTCGGCATCTCTCACCGTGGAGGAAGAAGCCAAGGCCGAGGCCAAGGCCTGAGGTGGGAGGTGGCAGGGCGAGTTCTGGGCCGGCTAAGAAGGGGTCCTGGCCAGTCCCTGCAGTGTGGACAGGGATCTGTCCCGGATGGAGGGCAAATGGGAAGGAAAACACGTCTCAGGTGAGCTCACCTGCAACACAGCCCAGCACAGCCACTGCTGACCCCCGACAGCAGCAGTCCCAGAAGCCCTTTCCAGAGACGGCAACGTCACCCTGGACAGCAATGTCACCCTAGGACAGCGACATCGTCCTAGGACACCGATGTCACCCTAGGACGGCAACATCACCCTAAGATTGCAACATCACCCTAGGACGGCGAAGTTACCCTAGGATGGTGAAGTTACCCTAGGACAGCGACGTCACCCTAGGACTGCGACGTCTCCTAGGCCACTACAAAACCCCAGGGTCATTCTGATCAGTGGCTGGCACATACCAACGGAAGAAAGGCAGACACCCAACAGGGCTGAAGACAAGAAAGCAGAACACACCAGAGAGTGCAGACAGCAGCCCAGCACGTCTCCAGACACTGGAGCTGTAAAACGACGACGCTTACTGTTTCAGGTTGGCAGGCAACGGGCGGCTACACGAACCTCAAAGAAGCAAACAGAAATTCTAGACCAGAAAATCTCCACTAACGGACTGAGAACCGGGGACAGGTGCAGCAGACGACGCGACGCTGCTACGGAGAGAGTTGGTGAAACTGTTCACATTCCTGTTTGCCCATGTTCCTGGTGAACGACGGTCTTCCCACTTTTTGCCTGTTGGCCAGTTTATCCAGTGAAACGTGGAGTGAGTGACTACAATGTAAATGAAAGACACGTTATCTCAAAAATAAACAGGTAACAACGTAAGGACAGACGCACAGAGACAGGCGTGCACCGTGCAGCTAGAGACGCTTGGTCTGTGACACATGCAGCTCTTTGGAGTGACGGGGAAGGACGATCCTTCCAATCCGCGTGTTGAGACAACTGGGTGTCACGTCAGAAAAAAGTGAGCTCTAGCTGGTACCATCTGCACAGAGAATCAATTACAGCGCGTGACTGGGGTCCACGCACAGGTGCAGCGGTGGCCAAGACCTTGGGAGGTAATGCAGGTGACTTCCTCCACATCAGAAAAGGGCTCATTTTATATAAGTCCAAAGAAGCACTAACCAAAAGGAAAAATACTGACAGCTGTACTAGACTAAACTTTAAAAATTGTATTCCTCAAAAGACACCATTAAGAGAGTGTGGGGACACCCCGAGTGGTAAAGCGTATTTATAACACACATCTCTGAAAAGGACTCACAAAGCAACCACAATCATACAAAAAACCTGGACAACCAACGCAACACATAACCAGACCCTCGAATGCGTCACCGAAAAAAAGGCCATCAAAATGACCCTGCACCTGTGACAGGACGCTCAGACCCTCGAGTACCAACGCCACATCAACGGGAACCAGGGAGAACCACCGTGCAGTTCCCCAGAGTGACTCACATTCAACAGAGCGAGCAGAAGTGAAGGCACAGCACAGGACTCCTGCCCACCGCTGGACAAGTTTGGGGAGGGCAGCAGAGTTGCACAGTGCATGTCCAGAGACCAGCAGCAAGTCTCCCTCCTACACAAACACAAAAGGAACGCACGCGTATGAGAGGTAAGTAACAGGGACAAGGACAGTCATGGCCATGCACACTGCCTGGGGCCCATAACGACAAACAATACAAATGTCCATTCACAGAAGAACAATCAATGGTGACCTATTCCTAGAGTGATATAAAGAAATACAATGAACAAGACAGTTCTGTGATGAGTGGGATCTCAAAAAAGTGATCAAAAGCAGCCAAACATTTACATATTATATGATTATATTCATGTGCAGTTCAAAACAGGTAAACCTAATGAACACTTGCATACCACAGCAGGCAGATTCACACCTGTCTGTCACACACACTGAGTACACACCACAGGAGCAGGTGTACACGTGCCCAGTACACACTGAGTACACACCACAGGAGCAGGTGCACACCTGCCCAGTACACACTGAGTACACACCACAGGAGCAGGTGTACACTTGCCAAGTACACACTGAGTACACACCACAGGAGCAGGTGCACGCCTGTGTGGCGGAAGCCACAGAGAAGGGCTGCACCAGCTGGGTGAAGGATCGCATAGCCATGGTGGCCATCTTCCATTTCTGCATGTGGGAGATGAACACAGGGGTTTCCCTCTGCAATAATCCACTAAGCTCTGATTTTCAATGTATTGTGGTGTAAATCATTCACCATAAAAACGTTTAAATATTAGCATTGCTCATCAGACGCCTGCAGCCTAGGGGCACCGTGCACACCCCAAAGCAGCTCCGTGAGGGGCTCTGGGGTCCAAAGCCTGCGTGTAAGTTCCAGCTCTTCCTAAGGCGTGTGACCCTGGGTCAGTGCCTTCTTCTCTTTACAGCTCTACTTTTTACAAAGTCTATTTTAAAAACTGACATGGGAAAACTGAACATCTTCATATACAGGGCATCCTGCGATTACAGATATTATGTATGAGTTATGCATTGATTATTTCTTAGCAGGGAAAACACGCGGAATCCTTTTTACAGCTCCTTTTAAATATAAGCCACGTGACTGCTATCTACACCATGCTACGGAACCACAACAAGAATCCAAAGCTCCCTGGCGCTGTACAGATTCAGTGCTTGTCATTGACTCCACCCCATTCCTCTCCTTTTTCCTTCTCCAGACTTGGGCAACGCGTCCTCCGGTTCAACTCCCCAAACCCCTACAAAGAGGCAGGGCTGGACAGCCTGAAGCTAGGAGTCTCCCATTCAACATGAGGATCCACGGACTTGAGCCGGCACCTGCTGCATCCCAGGTGCACACAGCAGGGAGCTGGAACCGAAGCGGAGCTGGGAGTCAGCCCCGTGCACTGTGACTGACACAGGACGCAGGTGACACAGACGGTACTTCAACTGCTGCACCACAGGTCGCCCTGGGAAGCTGTATCTCTTGCTTCGTCACTTTCAGAATGACATGTAGCTCCGCCACACCGTCCCGACAGCAGGATTCCACCCCAACCCTGAACACTACTCCACTGCGGACGTGCACTGCGTTTCCTTTGTCCGCTGACAGGTGGGTGGGTACCTGGGCTGTTCCCGGTCTTTGTCCGCTGTGAACAGGACTGCAGTAAACGCGCCAGTGCGGAATCCCCTTCAACACACGGGGTTCATTTCCTGTGGACATACGCGCCCAGTTGTGGGGTTGCTGGGTATGGTAGTTGTGTCTTTAATTTTGTGTGAAGTCTCGCTCTGTCTTCCACAATGGCTGTGTTAAGGAACCTTCCCACGAGCAGTGTGCAACGGAACCGGTTAACACACAGCCCACCAGTGCTGATTTTCCCCGCTGTTGTTGATGTTGTTTGGTAACAGTCACTCTAACCGGAAGGAGGCAACAGTTCACGGGGGCTCTGATTTCCATTACTCTGATGATTACTGAGACTGACGTCTTCTTCTTACACCTGTGGTCCATTTTTACATCTTCTGAGAAATGCCTGTTTGCATCGATTGTTTGTTTTTAATTGCATTATTCATGGTTTTTCTCCTGCTGTTGATCCGTCTCAGTTCCTTAGGCATTCTGGATAATAACTCTTTGTCACATACACAGTTGACAAATATTTTCTCCTACTGAGCAAGCTGTGTCTTCACTCTATTGATTGCTCTTTTTGCTAGGCTGAAGCTTTTGAGTCTGATGTAATTCTGTTCGTGTGTGCTCCCCCCCCCCCCGCCCCCCCCGCCCTGTGTCTCTGGAGCCCAATCCACAAACAAATCTTTGCCCTTTCCACCATCCGGGGACATTTTCCCTATGTCTCCCCATAGTGTTTTCAAACAGCTTTACATTTTATTTTTTTCAAGACTGATCGACTGATTGATTTGAAAGACACAGTGACTAAGAGAGGGAGAGACAGAGATCTTCCCTCCGCTGGTTCACTCCCCAGGTGCGGCTGCGCCAGGCTGCAGCCAGGGGCCGCGAGCCCCATCCTGGTCTCCCACGAGTTCAGGGACCCACGTACTTCAGCCATCGTCCACTACTTCCCAGCAACATTAGCGGGGGCTGGACCGACGGCAGAGTAGATGAGACTGATACGGGATGCCAGTGTCCCAAGAGGCTGCTTACCCGGTCGCACTATAGCACTCAGGCCCTGGATGGATTCTGCGCTGATTCCCGTAAAGGGAGAGACACAGGGGGCGTCTCCACCTCTGTGTGACGATGGGTCTGGGCAGCTGGGAAGGTGACGCGGATGCTCGCTGTACACGGCGTTATCTCACACAAGGTCCCTGTGCGAGTCAAAGGCAGCAGAGCCTCAGCTCACACGCCCCTCCTTCCAGCGCTGGCGGCCGTCTGCCGTGGTTCATGGTGGAGCGGCGACTGTCGCCGTCACGCTGTCTGTGGGCTGACAAAGCCCTCCTCTGCGTTTCCTCACCGAATTCTCCAGAACGGTACAGAAAGTCTAGTTCATGTTTCCCTAAGCAGCCGTCCTTTCAGCCGGGACAAGGTCAGCCCACAGAGCCCGTTCTGGAAAACAGACATTATGCCATAGCCGTCTTGTCCACTGCATACAGGATTTCAGGGCCAGTCCCCAGGGAATCGGGAAGAAGACTGATGGCATGGGTTTCCCTGATGGTCACCGGTCTGTTAATTTCTTCTGGCAGGAAGACCTTGTTAAGCTGGAGCCGCAAGTCTGCAGCTCCGCTATTTGGTTAAACATCTGGTGGTGCCTCCTGGTTCCGGCACAGCGCCGGAGGCTGGAGAAGGAGCAGAGTCCTGCCTCACGTCGCTCACAGGCTGCGGAGTGCTCACCCGGGGCACAGGCAAATCCCCTGAACGCTTCCAGCCCCCAAATGCCTCCCCTGCCAAGAGGAGATCGCAAAGCCACGCTTTACGCTAGGTCAGCCCAGCAAACAGCAGAGACGTCCCCGAGGGGCAGGATTCATAGCTGCAACCCTACGATGCAGCCCCATGAAAAGTACCAGGCATTAGGTGAGCTGCTCTGCACCAGATGTTCACATTTACATCTCTTAGGATTAAATCCTGTTTCTGGATACAACATGGAGACTTGAGCTCCTTCGTTAACTTTGAAAAGGAAACAAATTCAAAACTCTCAAAGTGTTAATCAGATTCAAACACGCTCAGAAGCCACTCCCTAACCCTAGAAAGCAGTGTGTATCTGCATTTATCTTCCGAGCCTAGAAACAGTGCTGTCCCTGGGGTTTATGCCAGTGTGCCTGTGGGCATGGTAGAGAGGCGGCAGCCTGATCCAGTGGCAAATAATGTGAGCGATTGTGGGTTTTTCCATTAAAACCACCAGGGACATACTGTAGATTAATGTGGAGTTCAAAGGACTTGCTCAAAGAAAATAGAAACTGTCGGAGACATTTCCAACTGCAGCAGCGTCCCCCAGGCTAAGCACATGGAACGCACAGGGCTCATCGGCCACCCACACTTTGCCATCCTCAGAGATTCTCTGGTGGGAAGCTCGATGCAGATGAGATACGCATGGAAAGGGGCAATCCCACCTCGCACAGCGCCAGGAAGGAGCTAGTCCGAGAACCCACTCTGGGGCTCTGCCACGTGCTCCTGACATGCACAGGGAAACGGGCGTCCTGTCGGAGGCTGGCTCCCCAGCAGCTGCTCAGGCCATGTGGGACAACACCCCGGGTGCAGCAGCGGTGGCTCAGTGGCGAGGGGGAGATGCCCGAGCGCGCCTGTCCTCAGCCTCACTTCCCACAGTGCTCGGTTTCATCTGACGTCCTTTCCCACAGAGCACAGGCGTGCTGACCCAGTGGGGCTTGCTTTCTTCATTTGAGAGGTAGCGTTATAGACATGAGAGAAAGGTCTTCCATCTATTGGTTCACTCTCTCAAATGGCCACAAGAGCCAGAGCTGAGCGGATCTGAACACAGGAGCCAGGAGCTTCCTCCGGGTCTCCCACGTGGGTGCAGGGCCCAAGCACTCAGGCCGTCTTCCACCGCCTTCCCAGGCCACAGCAGAGAGCTCCTCGGAAGAGGGGCAGTGGGACTAGAACAGGCACTCCTCTGAGATGCCGGCGCCACAGGCGGAGGATTGACCTATCGCGCCACAGCGCCAGCCCCAAGGGCTTTTTACATTAGTTTTTGGGCAGGTGGTTTTCAGGATGTCTGCATTTTAACAGTCCTGAAAAGAAGAAACACAAATGGATAACAATAATCTATGAAAAATGTGCTCAGTGTCACCCATCATCAGGTAAAGGCACAGAGAAACCATGAGATAAGAACTTAGCCCCGTTGGAATGGCTGTCATCAAGAAGAGGCTAACCAGAGGGGTGAGGACGGGAGGAGGAGCAGCTCGCACAGGGTTGCTGGAATGCGAATTAGTGCAGCCACGGCGGAACGCAGCATGAAGACTTCTTAGAAAACGAGACAGGAAGTGCCATGTGGTCCCGCAATCTGCCTAGTGAGTACACACACGAGACAGGGACACATTGTAGCAGAGAGATGCTGATCCGGCAGCTCACTGCAGCGCCATTCACCAGAGCCAAGAACTGGAATCAACCAAAGTGTCTGTCCTCAGATCAGTGTAAAGAGAATGTAAAATACACGCAGTGGACACTATCCAGCCGTACACACATCAGTGTGCAAAGAGAATGTAAAATACACGCAATGGAACACTATCCAGCCGTACACACATCAGTGTGCAAAGAGAATGTAAAATACACGCAGTGGACACTATCCAGCCGTACACAGATCAGTGTGCAAAGGAATGTGAAATACACGCAGCGGAACACTATCCAGCCGTACACACATCAGTGTGCAAAGGAATGTAAAATACACGCAGTGGACACTATCCAGCCGTACACAGATCAGTGTGCAAAGAGAATGTAAAACACACGCAATGGAACACTATCCAGCCGTACACAGATCAGTGCGCAAAGAGAATGTAAAATACACACAGTGGACACTATCCAGCCGTACACAGATCAGTGCGCAAAGAGAATGTAAAATACACGCAGTGGACACTATCCAGCCGTACACAGATCAGTGTGCAAAGAGAATGTAAAATACACGCAGTGGACACTATCCAGCCGTACACAGATCAGTGTGCAAAGAGAATGTAAAATACACACAGTGGACACTATCCAGCCATACACACACTCGGTCCCACCATTTGCAGCAAGATGGATGTCACGCAGGACTCCATGTGAACTGAAACAGCCAGACACAGAAAAACAAACGCAGCATTTCTCCCTCACACCTGGGCGCTGGCCCGATCAAGAGCTCTGAAGAGTGCAAATGTCTCATTTCTCCCGTGGCTCCCAACAGCGCTGCAAATGTGCCTGAGGGGCCTCGGGGCAGGGCGGGCGTGCCCTCCGTAAGCCCAGAGTAAACGTGTCTCTGCTCCTCGGTGACCACGTGCTTAGTCCATCTCCTGCTGCTCCGACAGAACACTTGAGGCTGGGTAATCGGTACAGGCAAGAAGCTTGCTCTGCCTCACGTTCTGGAGGCCAGCAGCCCCGACACGCTGCCGGCACCTGCCCAGGGCCTCATGGTGCGTCACGACACGGCCCGAAAGCCAAAGAGCAGGCAGGCTCTGTGGGAGCACGACCAGCAGCCTTCCCCCCAACCCTCCCGGGATCCAACCAGTCCCCACCACAGCCAGGATGCGCTCACTCCCGTGAGACCTGGCCCAGGCTCAGGGGAAACGCGTGGCCACCATGAACAACTTCTTCACCTCTCACAGTTCCCACCCCTCCCAACACTGCTGTAATGGAGGCCAAAGTCCAGCTCGTTTGACAGAGAAATACTGGCTCCGACGGCAAATCCGAGATCCACGGATGCTAAGTGAGCATCGTAAGCAGCGATGTTGATGAGATGTTCACGCCGGGTGAGACATCAACGAGAAGCAATGGCCATCTAGGGACCACCCCACGCAAGCTGGAGAAAAACCTAGAGACTGATGCGAGGAATTCCCGGACATCAAGTCACGGGATGAGGAAGGGACCGGCTGCCCTTTCCTTCCAGGACTGGGAGGGTTGGGTTGGTTCCTGGAGCTGTCCATGGTACCAGGGTCCACTGTGGGGTCAGCAGCTCCGTCTCCACCACCTGGGCTCCCTGATCACCCAGTGGCCACACGGGGCTGAAGCATGGTGGCCAGGAGCTGCCCGCCATGGGGAGAGGTGGGGCTCAAGGGCAGGAGCTCCCCGAGGGCCTGTGCAAAGGTGAGCAGAGAGCAGGGCGGTGCACTTGGAAGGCCCCGGGGAGTCTCCAAAGAACGCCTTGTGCACTCCCGGGAAGAGTCAGACCTGGAGGGACCACCGTGTCCAAGCTTGAGACGTGAGAGAGAACGAGGTAGTCAGAGCACGCCAGACATCAGCACAAGACAGCAACACCAGCCCCGTGCTCACCCCACGCAAGCTGGCCGGTACGAAGCCCTTCCCTCCTGCATGGTTGTCGTCCTCCCACTCCCCACTCCACCCCTGTCCAAACTGTCCACTGAACCAGCCTTTGAGGATCTGCAGTCAAAAAGGAACCGGAGAGCAAGGAACGCGGGACAACAGCCCAGGCCCCACCTCCCACGTCCATCCCTGAACAAATGGGTGACGCGGGGGCAGGGCTGTGGAGCAGGCCTAACAGAGAGATGGAAGCTGTACTTCAGACGAAGCCACCCTTTTCAACACCTGCAAGCCCACGTGAGAAGCTGGGATTCACGAGAGAAGAAAGCTGCACATTCTACAGATGATGGCCGAGAAGGGGACGCCTCTTGACTGAACCTCGGGAAATTCGAGCGGCTCCACGAGCGAGCTCTGGCACAGGCCGCCGTTCTGTGAAGTCGCCAGCTCCTGCCTGGGGAAGTCTGGGGAAATCCCTGCACTTTTCTCCGACTCTAGAACCAGGCTTTCCAGTATCTAGAGAAAAGCCGTGACACACAGGAGGGCTTCAAAAAGCATGCTGAAAATGCAGTTAAGAGAGGTGCTTGTTTTTGTTTTTGTTTCAAACTTTTGTAAAATTCATGCGTGGATTTTCATAGCACTGTCCATGAACTTTGAGATGATCCCTCTGATGTACCGATTTCAAAACAGTTTTGTGCCCGAACTGACTTCCCTAGCACACGCATCCCCCAAGCAGGGCACTCACTGTGAAAATGCACTATGCATTGACAAAAGGCCGTACCTGAATCTGAAATTTCAGCATGGAACCAAGTAAGACCTCCAACCAAATGCTGCTATGAGAACTTTGCTCAGAATGTGATCCCGGGACTGTGCAGGCAGCATCACGCCCATTCCGCCCTGGGGATGCAACCTTGGACCCCCTCCTTGACAGCTGTCAGTGCCCTGCGTTTCCTACGTGTGATGCATCCTCAAGGGCTCAGTCTCCCTGCAGACGTGGAAAACACTGAACCGTGGAGGTGAGGTTCAAGCCGAGCACCTGGACAGGTGGTGTGTGAGGGAGCATCCTCTGGCAGGCCAGGCCGGCCCCGGGGACAACAAGGAGCCCAGCACCATGACGATCACATGGGCCCAGCTTTCTTAGAGTTAAGATCCCAGGCCTTCGTCTACTAAACACACAGAGACAGGGCAGCAGGCCAGCATCATCGCACCTGATAATGCAAACAAGTCTTCAGACGCCGCGGTGATGGGACAGTGACCATTCTAATGATGCCCTTTCTAAGGAGGAAGGAGGGGAACGGCGTCATGGGAGACACGAGGCTTCGGCAAACACTCACAGAAGGGAACCACCATCCGGATCTTTTTAACTTTCCATCTGCAGAACTAAATCTGCTTAATGTGCCGCATCTGAAGGCAAACCACGAACCACTCATGACAAACCCTGATTATTCCCGGGAAGCCATCACAGGAGAGCAAGGGCGCTCGTCTCCACCAGTGAGTCCTGGCAAAGCGGGACCACAGGAGGACTGGGGGAGGAGCAGGAGCATTCTTTTGGCTTCTGCCCTCCACAGAATGCACCTGGCAGTGGGGGAACTTGCTGGCATCAGCCACATCTACCAGACCTGCTGACGCAGCCTGGTTACAGAGCAGGGACCAACAGACATGAGCGCTCCCCAGCCAGCTTGGTCCTGCGTTTTTCATTCTCAACAGAAATGTTCCACTCGCTTGTATCTCATGGCAAACAACAGACCTCAAAGAGTTGCCGGTGAGGTTTTACAGTAAAAACTAGAAGGTCTCCGAAATGTACTATGGACAAATGCATTGGGAGGAACGGCGACAGGAGGAAAATGCCTGTGTCAAGTCTGCAGAGCCGTGAGATGCAGGGGAAGCCAAAGGACGGGCGCCAGGACGGGCGCAGTCAGCGCGACGCAGAACAAGGACGAAGCCCGTCTGCTGGGCACGGAGCCCAGGAGAAGCCCCCGCAGGCTGAGGCGCAGCTGCAGGCAGAGGCAGAGCGAATCCAGAGATAAAAGGCTTATTCCATTCTGATAAAAATCATTAAACCGCAAATCAACACCCCCCAGGCTCCCGTACTCTCGAGAAATGACAGCCCGAGCCACCGGCACACAGCCATGCCCACGGCTCTGGTTAGGAGTGGCCCAGACGTAAACAGTTTATCACGGTGTGAGGGGTCACGGCTCAGACTTTAGAATAAGAGCCCACGATGGCAGTCAGTATGGAACATTCGACGCAAAACCTAAATTTGGGAGAGCAAGGCTCTGAAACGAGACGGCTATTTTACAAGATATGTTCCTTATGCGTGTTCTTGAGCCACATTGTACTGACCACAGAGAAGGTTTCTGAAGGATATTGTAAATCCCTTGGTAGTAGCAGGAAACTGATAAAGGACAATTTTTTTAATCTTGAAAATATTTTCTTCACCCTGCAAAATATTTGTAAACCGTCTGCAAAACAAGGAGTCCTGAGCTCCAAAAGACAGCACTTGAAACCCAGCTCCGTGTAAGTTTCCCGTCCAGGAAGTCAGAGAGGGGTGAAGTCCGGAGTGGCCTCCACCCAGAGAGGGGATAAAAGGCGCACATGGTGGCCGGGGTGCTCGTGCACTGAACTCGTTCCTCTGTGCGAACGCCTGCAGCCTCATTCTTCCAGCTTGCGAGGCTTTGTCTGCAGCATCCCAGGCTCTGGCGGCGCCCACAGCCTGATCTGGGTCCCCTCTGCCATGTCTGAGGCGGGGCCTCCGGGTCCCCCACACCTTCCGTGTCTTCTTCCTCCCGCTGCAGGGTCTTGGCCCACGCTGCCCTGTGCATGGTCTTTCTGCACTTGGCTGGCGCCTGCCTGCCCTGCAGCCCTCACCCCACATGGAATTTCTCCAGGGCCACCTTCCCCAGCCCCATGACTTGGCTGAATCTTTCTGGTGTGTGCTGTCCTCTCCTGGCTCTTGTTCACAGCCCTTGTGAAGCTCTGAGTTCTACTTGTGCCATTAACTCTGTATTTGACTTCTACAAAATCAACACAGCATCTTTTGTTTTTTAATTTGGCACCATTTTATAGAGAATTAGTATTTTATTTATTTATTCATTTGAAAGGCAGAATTATAGGGAGAGGAGAACACACACACACACACACACACACACACACACACGTGATCTTCCACCTGCTGGTTCACTCCCTAAACGGCTGCAACAGCCGGGTCTGGGCCAGGCTGAAGCCGGGAGCCAGGAGCTCCATCTGGTCTCCCACAGTGGTTCAGGGGCTTGGCCATCCTCTGCTGCTTTCCCAGGCATGCCAGCAGGGAGCTGGATCAGAAATGGAGCCGCTGGGTCTTGACCCAGCACCCATATGGGATGCCAGTGTCGCAGGCAGAGGCTTAACCCGCAACACTACTGTGCCCTCCTGATACAGTATCCGGCATATGCAGTAAACAATTGTTGAATGAAGGACAGAAGGTGTGAACAACTCCACGAATGCACTGGGCTACCTTCCGATCCTTGGCACACAGCAAGGGGATGCTGACCTCTGCCTCTGGTGTCTGCCGTGGCCATGGAAACAGCCCCTTATCTGTGGGGGCTGGGCGGCGTAGCTGACGGATGCCGGCCCCACGGAGGAGAGGCAGTGCTGAAGGCACCCTGCCTCTCTTCTAATCTACATTTCTGAGACTATCGATCCACACCTCATCCATATTTCACACATTTCTACCGTGTGATGTTGAGCTGTGCTGGGTCTGCCTTGCACCCCAGGTACAACGTGACTGAGACACGACTAGGAACAACGCACACACCGCCGAGCCACACATCCAAGGCAGTGCAAGGATAACGCAGCAGCCATCGCCAAGGTCAGGGTCACCATGGTCTCTGCCCTGCTCGGGTGTTAGGTCTCGTCTGCTCTCCAGAAAACACTCTGCTCCCGGTGGGGCACGGGGCTTTACTAAACAGAGCCAGTGCCAGGGAGGAGACGTCTTTCGGGCAACCCTCTTGTTAGCTCATCGGATCCATTCACCAAACGCGAGTCCCAGCAGACAGAGCGTTTGCATCCAGCGTTTACGCCCCCGAGCAGGTCAGCACTGATGGCTGCTTGGGCCACAGAACGGTCGTTTAGACAGGAGAATCAAGGCCTTGTTAGCAAGGTTTCCCTGTGGCTGAAACCCGATTTCTGGGCCATCACACTTGCTTTTGGAACACTTGGTCACGATGGACGATTTGCAGCACGTCTAAACGCATCTCTCCTTAAAGAGCCGTAGCTCCCACATGTGCCTGTAATTCTGTAACCAGTGTCCACAGTGGCAGGAGCCAGGGAACAGCTTATAGAAATACCAACATGACCGTATTTCAGGGGGCAGAATCTTGGTGAAATATTTTCAGCTTTTACTGTTCTCTTGATCTCTTGCTCCCTCCCCCCCACCAAGGCCCAAGAGAGCCAAGGCAGGGCTCTTAGGTCCACCCAGGGGAGCCAGCAGGGCCCCGAGCTCTCAGGTCCACCCAGGGGAGCCAGCACAGGCTGTGAGCTCCACTCCACTCAGGGGAGCCAGCAGGGCCCTGAGCTCCACTCCACCCAGGGGAGCCAGCACAGGCCCTGAGCTCCACTCCACCCAGGGGAGCCAGCACAGGCCCTGAGCTCCACTCCACCCAGGGGAGCCAGCACAGGCCGTGAGCTCCACTCCACTCAGGGGAGCCAGCAGAACCCTGAGCTCCACTCCACCCAGGGGAGCCAGCACAGGCCCTGAGCTCCACTCCACCCAGGGGAGCCAGCAGAGCCCTGAGCTCCACTCCACCCAGGGGAGCCAGTAGGGCCCAGAGCTCCACTCCACCCAGGGGAGCCAGCAGAGCCCTGAGCTCCACTCCACCCAGGGGAGCCAGCACAGGCCGTGAGCTCCACTCCACCCAGGGGAGCCAGCACAGGCCGTGAGCTCCACTCTGCCCAGGGGAGCCAGCACAGGCCCTGAGCTCCACTCCGCCCAGGGGAGCCAGCAGGGCCCTGAGCTCCACTCCACCCAGGGGAGCCAGCAGAGCCCTGAGCTCCACTCCGCCCAGGGGAGCCAGCACAGGCCCTGAGCTCCACTCTGCCCAGGGGAGCCAGCACAGGCCCTGGGCTCCACTCCGTCCAGGGCAGCCCTGAGCGCCGACCAGAAAGGAAGGTTTTCTCTCCCAGCTCCCTGTGGGCCAGCACGGCTGTAAGGGCATCTCGTTCCCTCAAGCCCGTGGAGACAAGAACACTGCAAGCCTTTCATCCCGAGGAAGGTGACGGGAGCACCCGGGAGGAAGGCGACCAGCTGTGCAAGTAAAAAACATTTGCCTAAGAAATGATTCTGGATGAAGAACATGAGATGTTCTGAAAAATTCTTTGAAAATGGAATTGGAAGATAAGCTCATTTTGGGCAAAACAGTTATGAACACAGGAATCTCCAGAAGACTCACGGAAAGTGCATGCTGTCAAGAAACTGTGTACGCATTTCAAAATATTTTGCACCAAAATAAACTTCACAATTTTAATGATGTGAGAGAGGGAGAGAGTAGTGCCACCTTCTGGCTGCTTCCTGAAACGCCTGCAGCAGATGGGACCAGGCCAGCCCAGGGCGGGAGCCAGGAGCCCCCCGGGCCAGCCACCCCAGGACCGGCACCAGCACCCGCTAGCCGGGAGGTGGAGGCGGGGACTCCGACAGGGGACACAGGGATCCTAACCGGTGTCTCAATCGCTGGGCACACACCTGCCCTTAAACTAGTTTTTGAGTCATTTCCACGAGTTTTTGATGCTAGATACTTCCATGAAGTTATGTATTCAATACTGAAACTTTAAAATATTAACATTATCTGTGGGTGCTGGAAAACGGAGAATTTATTCTTCTGTCTTCAGTTTCCTGTGCTTTACAGGCACTGACCTGGGAGGTGGCAAATTTCACAGCAGAGTTAGTGGTGGCTGAGCAAATGGGGATTTTCAGGACTCTGGCTGACAGGGGTTTCTACCCTTTGAGCACTGGGGAAGCTGAGGCCAGCAGTGACCCCTGTGAAGCGGTGTCCAGAGCTCCGTTAGGACGATCTCCACGTTCACTCCACAAGCAGTACCATGGAGTCTTTCTCCCCCTTCAAATATCGTAGGATTGTAAACCACGAGGTCCTGTGCGCAGTAAACTCCAAGTTCAATGTCCTTCCAGTTAGCACACCACCACTGATGTCTGTCTGAATCTTGGTGATCCTACAGGTCGTCTGGAAAATGCACAGGAGCGTATCCCCACATTCTCTAAAACAAACGAAACCTCTGGGCTTTATCCTGTGGAAAAGTACGGCCACACAGAGCGAGAAACATTTGTCGAAACAGCCTGCACAGTAACAGCAATACCGTGTCTGGAAACAGACGAGCGTGCATGACTGAAGCTTACATCTGGTGTGACAGGATCGTGCTGAGATCACTGACCGGCCACTGAAAACCGCACTGTCCCTCCCTGACCACACAGGGAATCCATGCAACCGAAGACACTACAGGAAACCCAGCAGCCGTAAATCATCACGTCTGTGTGGTTCCGGGACAAACAGGACCAACGGCATAATTGATTCCAAAGCTCTATTCACACGGCTCGCTAAGAATCCACCTTTAGTTCTTCCGGAAGCTTCTACGAACCTCTTAAGATACTCCGGCGAGACCAGGAATAACTCAAGCCTGTTTACGGAGGTTTCTGCTTACAAACTTTCTAATGTCTGAAGCTGCGTTCATGAATGAGATGCATCCAACCAGGCCTTTAGATGTTCAGAAGCGCTGATACTCACTTCTCCGTCTGGCTCCTCCACTCCTCCGCTGTGTGCAGGAGCTCAGTGCACACGCACGGTCCATCCCGGGGCCTGCACATCGTCCTGTGCAGCCTGCGGCTTCAGGCCAGCCCGTCCCTCCCGGAGCTCCACGCCACATCTCCCTCTGGGTTCTCAAGCCCCCATTCAGAGCTGAAGACCCACTCTCCTCCCTCACGGAGAAGAACGAAGCAAGGAACAGAGAACCCACGGGCCCGCAGCCCACAGGACCTGCCTCTGGGCTCTGGCTGCACCTGGTTTTCCACTCTGCCCCTCCTGCTGCCACTCAAGGCTCCCTCACACCCTTCCCCCTCTCCGAGAGACCCCCATCAGCGTCTTGAAGAGCCCTCTGCCACCTCCTATCCCCCGACCCCGGGCTCCTCCAGGCAGAGCCTCTGGTGAAAGCTATCTGTCTGCACCTGCTGCTTCCCCACACGCCCCCGCCCCGTGGAACCTGCTCCGACCGGGCTCTGCTGTCCCTCTTCACTCTGAACTCCTCCTTGGGCCCCAGGTGGGGAAGGGGGTGTGTGCGGAGACCAGGAAAACGAGATACAGATGGGTCCCAGGTCCATGCTGGCCGCCTGCGGGCTCTGGCAGGGTCCGTGGACAGGGAGTCCCTGGGGGTGGCTCCTGACAGTGCCTGCTGGGAGCACACACTATGGACAGCAGATCCGAATCAGCCCCAAGGCAAGGGGACTGTTGCGGGGGGGGGGGGGGGGTGATGTGAAGACAAACGCGAAAATAAAGGGACAGCGGGCAGCACCGACCTCGCAGTAACTGGAAGCACTAGACTCTCTTCTCAAGTCCATATTTGAAAAGCCAAGAGATTTCCACATCCCAGGCACGGGAGGAGGAAGCCGCACTCACAGACACTGTAAACCATTCTACGTTCACACCCTTTGACTCAAAACGAGCTGTGCATTGCCACAGGGTAAATACACAGATGCTCCCATTCCGCACAAGGCTCCGTCCAGTCGTGAATCGGCAATGTTTAAGCACCCCGGAACACGCTGGTGCCCTGAGCTCTCTGCAGCCATCACGGGGGTGGGGGGATCTGCACAGAGCACAGAGTGTGCACAGACCAACGCTGATTCTGGGCGCATGCACACAGAGGGATACGGGTCCATGAAACACAAACACATGAACACGCGTGTGCTGTGCACAGACACAGGCGGACGTTCACACGAGAGGGCCAACAGGCTCCCTCCAGGAGTCTCGGTGAATGCAGAGGACAGACAACCTGTTTTTCCATGTACCCCGAATAAAGATATATTTAACTGCATTTTCCATGAATGTTCTGAACGCCCTCACATATTAACCTATGAATAGTCTCATTATTTAACTCCAGAGTAAATTCTGAGTTTCTTTTATAAAAACAGAACTACGGTGATTACAGCAGTGTCACACCACTGTCACGCTCATCACAAGGACTTCATGAGTAGATTGGATGCACAGTAATTTTCACACATTTTATTGCATTTTTAAATTTCTTCTTTTTGGTAAACAACACAGAACTTATTTTTTCTTATTCCATTTTTTTGCCTTTTCTCCGTTACTTACTAGGACATAAACATCCATTTTGCTTCTTATTTCATCATGTGTATTCTTGGTTCTAAAGTCTTGAATTTACACAGTGATTAATTCAAAATTTTCTTCTATCATGTAACATTTAAAAATGCATTTTCTAAATCTTGGGTATCCGCAAAAATTTAACATAAATCAAATTATAGAAATCCATAACAGTCATCTTTCCTAAAATATGTCTGAAATATTACTATCAAACATATACTATATAGTGTATTTCTTTTTCAATTTGTCTTTAATTCATGTTTCTCATAAACACATCATTATGTACATAGCAATTCTTCCCACCACACCTGCAATCCCACCCATCCTCCCCCACTCCATGTTCCCTCTTCTGTTTTGCCTGAGAAAGAAAAATAAAAAGGAAGAAAGAAAAAGAAAAAAAAATAACAAATGGAGTAAGGAAAACTAGGAGAAGTATTTTTCAACAGTCTATACAAAGGCTGCTCTGTTATTGCTTAGCAACTTAATTGTCTTTGAAGAAGAATCCACGGATGATACGTCTTTTGTGAGCTCTTAGACATGATTATAACTTATGAGACATAATAATATCCTCCATTTAATACACTCAAAGGAAATGATTCTTGAGAGCAAGTTTTACTAATATGTCTCATGATACAACTCTTTGGGGACATAGATCCTACACAGGAAGTTAGTGCACAGTGCTCTTGTTACTTATTTAACAAGTAACACGCTTGTGTATGACATCCGTGATCGCCCAAGGCTCTCAACATGAGCTGCCTCGGCTCTGGATCCAGTAGCTCAACAAGGCCATAAGCAAAGTGCAAATTCTCTCCTCCCTTCAGAGACAAGAACCTCCTTCTTTGGTGGCCCCCTCTTTCCCCTGGGGTCTCACCCACAGGGGTCCTTTATGTAGGATATCTTTTGTCACAGTGACTTGGCTTTCCATGCCTGACATGCTCTCCCTGGACTTTCCGGCCAGACTGGAGAGCCTTAAGGGCTGATTCTGAGCTAGGAGTGCTACTTAAAGCGATTGTCATTCTATGAGTCTGCTGTGTGGACTGCTTCCCATGTTGGAGCCTTCAGGCCTTTTTAATTCTATCACTGTTTCCATATACTTAATCCCATATATATATATATATATATATATATATATATATATAATCACTTGATGCTATCTATATTGTCATTTTACCACTTAATCCTATCTATCTGGTCTTTTAACACTCAAGCTGCTATTTTTATCAGCCAGGTTAAGGGATTTTGGGGTCCTATAGCTAGTTGTTAACCTACCTGTACCCTTGGAACTGAGCCATAGGAATGTATGTAGGACTATACTGCTTTGCAGGTATGTACTTCATGTATTTTACCATTATGGCTTTGGAATCATGGTAATTCTTCCACCGTGCCCACTCTCCCACCCACACTCACACCCCCTTCCTCTTCCCTTTCTTATTCTCATTCTTACTCTTTAATAAGATCTTTTTTTTTTTTTTTTTTTTTTTTTTTTGCTCAGAGGAAAGCTTTATTGCCTGTGTGATAAGGATAGGTGCTGTGTGTAAGGCTACCAAAAAACATGCCAAACACTGGAGTAAGGGAAAGGGTTCATTGGGGGAAACATGACAGAACAAGGGAAAGGGGCGAAGAAGGAAAGAGAGAGAGGAGGAGAGTATAAGAGAGCGAGAGAAGGATCCAGAGACAGAGCAGAATCTATTTAAAACTAGCTTTATACATATATGATCAACTCTACGTTTAGTATAGAGTTCAATGATTCATATGAAAGAGAAAGAGCTAAGGAAAGCATTATAAAGGAAAAGAAAAGAAAACCAAAAATTCAGAATAAAAAAGCCTTCCTCAACAGTCAAGCTAAGGGCTGTTCAAAACCATTGCTTCCCCAAGTGTCGATTTCGTTTCTACATGCTGCCTTTTAGGCTCTGTTAGTTATCACAGTGAGAACATACAGAATTCGTCCCTTTGAGAATGGCTTATTCCACTAAGTGTGATGTTTCCCATGTTTGTCCATTTTGTTGCAAATGACTAATCTTTTCTTTTACTGCTGTGCAGTATTCATATCCCATAATTTCTTTATCCAATCTTCAGATGACAGGCATTTGGGTTGATTCCACATCTTTGCTATTGTGAATTGAGCTGTGATAAACATGCAGTACAGATGGCTCTATCATATGCTGATTTCATTTCCCTTGGGTAAATTCCCAGGAGCATGATGGCTAGGTTATGTGCTAGGACTATATTCAGATTTCTGAGGTATCTCCATACTGTTTTCCATAGTAGCTGTACCAGTTACATTCCCACCAACAGTGGATTAGGGTACCTTTTCCCCCACATCCTCATCAGCATTTGTTGTTTGTTGATTTCTGTATGAGAGCATTCTAACTGGGGTGAGGTGAAACCTCACTGTGGTTTTGATCTGCATTTCCCTGATGGCTGGTGATCCTGAGTACTTCTTCATGTCTCTGTGGGCCATTTGGATTTCCTCTTTGGAAAAATGTCTGTTTAAGAAATGCCCATTTCTTAACTGGATTGTTTGTTCAGATGTTGTTGAGTTTCTTGGTCTCTTAATATATATTCTGGTTATTAGTCCTTTACCAGTTGCATAGCTTGCAATTATTTTCTCCCATTCTGCCGGCTGCCTCTTCACCTGGCCGACTGTGTCTTTTGCAGTGCAGAAGCTGCTAAATCTGATGTAATCCCATTTGTCTATTTTGGCTTTGATTGCCTATGCCTATGGGATCTTCTCTAGGAACTCTTTGTCTATGACAATGTCTTGGAGGGTTTCCCCAATGTTCTCTAATAATTTAATGGTGTCAGGTCATAGATTTAGGTCTTTTGTCCATGTTGAGTGGATTTTGATGAACGATGTCAGGTAAAGGTCTTGTTTCATGCTTCTGCCTGTGGTGATCCAGTGTTCCCAGCACCATTTGCTGAAGAGACTGTCCTTGCTCCAGGGGTTGATTTTAGCTCCTTTGTTGAAGAACAGTTGGTTGTAGATACTGGGATGGCTTTCAGGTGTTTCTATGCTGTTCATTGGACTACCCTTCTCGTTTTGTACCAGTACCAGGCTGGGAATCCTGATTTGTTGATTAACAACTTTATTCCACTGTTTTCAGAGAATATGCATGGTATGATTTTTATTTTTTTGGATTTGCTGATACTTGCTTTAGAGCCTAGCATGTGGTCAATCCTAGAGAAAATGTTCCATGCACTGCTGAGAACATGTGTATTCTGTGGCTGTAGGGTGGAAAGCTCTGTAGATATGTTAGGTCCATTCAGTCTATAGAGTCAATTAACTTCATTGTTTCCTTGCTGATTTTCTGTCTGGTTGATCTGTCCATTGCTGAAAGTGGGGTACTGAAGTCCCCCATTACTACTGTATAACATTTTATGTCTCTCTAACATTTCTTTTAAATAGCCAGGTGCCCTGTAATTAGGTGCACATACATTTATAATAGTCACGTGTTCCTCTTGAATTGATCCCTTAATCATTACATAGTGTCTTTGTTGCTTTTAATGGTTTTTGTATTGAAGTCTATTTTGTTTGATATTAGGATGGCTACACCAGTGCTTTTTTGGTTTCTGTTAGCATGGGATATCTTTTTCCATCCTTTTACTTTCAGTCTGTGTGTATCTTTGTTGGTGAGATGTGTTTCTTGGAGACAGCAAATAGATGGGTTTTCCATTTTAACCTATTCAGCCAGTCTGTGTCTTTTTTCACTGGAGAATTGACACCATTTACATTCAGAGTGACTATTGTTAAGTAACAACTTGGCCCTGCCATTTTACCATAAATATTCCGATTGTTTATTTGGATTTCCTTTGTACATTTACTGGGACATTTTATGCGTTCATCTTCTTTCATAGCACTGAGCATATTTCTGTGTGCAGCAAATTCTTGAGCATTTTTTGTAGGGCTGGAGGGATAGTTATAAGTTCTTTCAATTTCTGTTTGTCATGGAAGGGCTTTATTTCTCCTCGATTAAAAAATGAGAGCTTTGTAGGGTACACTATTCTGGACTGATAGTTTTTTTTCTCTTAGGACTTGGAATATATATCACCATTCTCTCCTAGCCTGTAGGGTTTCTGATGAGAAGTCTGCAGTGAGTCTGAGTTTCTTCTGAATGTGATTTGGCATTTCTCTGTTGTACACTTGAAGATCTTTAAGTTTTACTGTGGAGAGTTCTGCTACAGTGTGTCGTGGTGAAGATCTTTTCTGGAAGTTCTGTGCACTTCCTGTATTTGGATGTCTCTATCTTTCTCCATATTGGGAAAGTTTTCTGTTATTATCTCATTAGGAAGGCCTTCTAATCCTTCCTCTGTTTCCTCACCTTCCGGAATTCATAGGATCCGTATGTTAGGTCGCTGGATAGAATTTTGTAGATCTCCGACAGTGCTTTCCAGTATTCTATAACTTATTCTGTTTTTGTCTGACTGTAATATTTTCAGAAATTTGTCTTCTATTTCTAATATTCTTTCTTCTGTCTCACCTACTCTGTTGTTAACGCTTTCTACTGCATTTTTTATTTGACCTACTGAGTTCTTCATTTCTAGTATTTCATTCTGACTTCTAACATTTCAATTTCATGGGAAAACTTTTCATTTAGTTTGTGAATTTGCTTCTGATTGCTTCTAAGTAATCCGATGATTAATTTTCTGAATTTCATTTCTGGCGCATCCTCAATCTCCTCATCTTCACCTTCCACTGTTCAAGTGCTGTGTTCCTTTGGGGGGCTCAGAGTGTCTTCCTTATTCTTATTTAGGGTTTTTCCTTTGTTTTTCAGCATTTGTGTATTTTTTGTCCAGCTGCTCTTCTCTTTGATTTGTGTCTTTGTGTTTGGTGGGACGTGTACACTTTCAGTGAGCACCACGAGGTGTGTGCTGGATGTGGAACAGGAATCCAACGTAAGACCCCCGAGGGGCTTTGCACCTCTCCTCCGGTTCTTTGGTTGGAGGAGTTTGTTCGCTACTGTTGGTGTCACCCCCCTTTCCGCACAACGGCGGGACTCTCTGGTGTTAGTCCCTGGTGTGTTCAGCTTTAGATCACCCTGCTTAATGACCTGCACTGCTAATCATGGAGACGTTCCTGTGGGGACAGTTTCTTCTGTTCTGAGCTGCTATGGGTCTGTGTGTGTAGAGCAGGTGCGTGGAGCCCTGCGTCCTGGAGCCGAGCTCACCTCTCAATGGTGGCCAGGGCAGGTAAAAGCTTGGGTGTGCAGAGCCCCACCTACTGGAGCCAGGACTTCTCCTTGCTGCACACCCTGCATGGTGGGGGAAGAAATTCTTCTGAATTGTTGTGGTTCTCATTCCTGGGTGGGGAGTAGGTGAGGTGACAGCAAGCTGCTGTGTGCCGTGCACTATCGGGGTCCCTGCTTACCACTAACCCAGCTTCTTCCTTGTCAGCATCTCCTTAGCTGCACTGCTCACACATCCAGCCTTTCCGTGGATGTGGACTTCCCCGTTACCGCTTCAAGGGCACCATGCAAAACTTCATTGCTCTCACATTCTATTTCCATTTGTGTGCAAGATACACACAGGTATTTACAGAGGCGGAGCCAATGCTGGGCAGGGAAGAGGAGCAGGTGGCACTTCCTTCTAAATTCCTTTGCACCACGGGCTGATTTGTGATGCAGCTTGGAGTCCACTAAGTAAATTGGAAAATTCTGGGAAGTTTCTCCATTTACAGGAAAAAGATGTTAGAGAAAAGAAAACAAAACCCCAAAGGTGAAATGCCCCTCTCCTTATTCTGATTTCCAATCAGAAAGCTTGGTTATTCAAAGGGAGGGAAGGAGGGAAGGAGGGGAGGGGGGTGGGGGGTGGAGGGTGGAGAGGGAGAGAGAGAGAGAGTGAGAGAGTGCGTGCGTGCACGCGTGCCCATTCCCATTCGCTCCCCACACTGAAGCCTGCGGGCAGGAACTCCATCAGCACCTCCTATGTGGGTGGCAGGGCCCCAGGTACTTGGGACACCACTCTTGTCTTCCCAAGCCTATCAGCAGGGAGCTGTGTCAGAGGCAGAGCAGCCAGGACAGGAACCAGCACTCCGAAACGGGACGATGGCACTGCACTGCCCGGGGCAGCTTAACCCACTGTGCCACCATGCCAGCCCCAGCCACCTACTTCTTCACTTCCGGTTTGAACCACATAGGATAATAACAACAATAATCAAAACTTTTAAAAAAAAATTCTTCCAAGAAACCCTTCAGCTGGCATTCTTACCCAAACTTTGATCCTTATCGGCTGTACAAGTTTGAATATAAACAAGGAGGAGCAGTTTTAAAGGAATTCTTTGACTCCCAAAGAATTTCCCATCGATTTCCAGGTTGTTCCCTGTAACATGGACTGACGGCAAGCTTCCTCACTCCACCCACACATGCTTTCTTACGCCTCCACATTGTGGGCTGGTAGCAGGTGTCTCCCCACAGCCCACGCACCTGATGCTAGTGGCGGGAGGACCCTGGTGCACATGCGATGTGACAGGGGTGGGGCCGGCTCTGACCTCAGAGGTGACTCTCGGGACAGGGGTGACAACTTTCTGAGTTCAAGTTCAGCCTGGATGCCCCATTTCCAGGCTCACCGTGTGACAGTACCTCCAGAGACGCAGGATACGGGCCACCCATCCTGAGCTGTAACCTCCACAGCAAGGGCTGAGATGAGCCTTTCCCTCCCCAGAAGTCCTTTCAGAGTACTTTAGTGCCCTCCAATTCTGCACCTGTTCTCTGACGATGGCACACCCACACAGGCCGATCTGCTGCTGGTGTGGCTGAAACAGTGTGTTTTTTGCAAGATGGTGATCGTCAATGAGCTTGTCCTCTTCCACCCCACCCTCTCAGTTCCCGTCCTGGCACTGGACACAAATGCCCGACTGCCTCTTTGTGAGATGCTTGCCCCTGCTCATCTCCTAACCTGTGCTGGGTCGCTGGGGGCTTGGCACTGGGGCTCAAAGTCACCTCCCCTTTCGTGCCCTGCTGTGCGATCTCTCTGACGCCCTCCATGTATTCTGTCAAGGCGTTTCTGTGGTTAAAGGAATCACAAGCACTAATCCCCGCCCAGCCCTGTGGCGTTCTGCACTGAGGTCTTGTTGCTCTGAACGGGGTGAGGGGGAGGAGAACAGCCTATCAGTGGGGGCTCTGAGCAGCAGACTTGCTACACGGGGGACCCGTGCTGCTGCGGGGACCGTGCCAGCGGAATGCGCACACCCAGCTCTGCAGACAGGCAGACCCCTCCCTGCGAGGCCCCAGCCTGGGAGAAGAGACCCTGGCCCAGCCACAGTGCCCACCTGGCTGTCTCAGGCCTCATTCAGGGAAATTGGCATTGCAGCAGAGAACCAGGGGGAGGCAGCGCTGTCCTCAACATCTGAGGGTTGTTCCCAGATGCACACGCGTATCCCATCACCACCTGCACCTGCTCTCCGGTCTCACAAGCACAATTCTGTCCCCTGGGCCACACTGTCTCCCCTAAGGACTGGCAGGCAGTAAGTAAGAGCATCGAGGCCTGGGACTGGTACCAGCGCGCAGAGCATCGAGGCCTGGGACTGGTACCAACGCGCAGAGCTTCGAGGCCTGGGACTGGTACCAACGCGCAGAGCTTCGAGGCCTGGGACTGGTACCAACATGCAGAGCATCGAGGCCTGGGACTGGTACCAACGCGCAGGTTCCCACGAGCGCCAGTAACACACAATTCAACAACTGCCAGCAACCCAGCGACTGTAACACACAATTCACCCGGCTGCAAACAACCCTGCCACTGTGACACACAGTCCACGCAGCGTGTGATGAGTACCACTGGCGTGCCTCTCCCGGAGGGGACAGGCGTACAGGGCTGCAGCTCGGGAACCTGTCTCAGCCTGTTCCCCTCCTCTCGTGGGCCAGGGGAGGAGTGGGAGTGAAGAGGAAGTGGGGAGGAAGACTGCTGAGGCTCTAGTGTTCCGAGCTAACTGCGTGGGGTCTGCACGGGGGAGACCATCCTTCCCAGAGCAGCACACCGGGACAAGGGAGCGAGGCTGGGCTGCCCTCGGCGTCGGTCAGGTGCAGAGCCGTGCAGGGGCTGGCCTGAGGCACAGAGGCTGGTGCGATGCTTGCTCTCCAGCCACCTCCACTCACAGGGGCAGGGGCAGAAACTCCCCCCAGGGCACGATGCTCCCTGGTCAAAGTTTAAACAGTTTCACAGGAGACCGTGGTTAGGCACGCTTGCTGAAATGCACACTGGGCCCCACAATGGCCAGTGGTTCCCATGGCTGCACAGCAAGTAATCCCCAAACTCCGGGACAGAGAGCACCCCTCTTTGTCTCACTGCATGGGTGTGGCTCAGGAATTCAGGAGCCGCTGGGGCAGGGCACTCTAGCCATTTTCTCACAGGGCTGTGGTCAGTGGTAGGCTGGATGTCCCCCTGCTGAAGGGTCCCCTGGCCTGGGCATCGAGGGTGGGGCTCCCACGGGGTCCACAGTGGACATGCTGCTGGGCAGGGGGCGGCACCACGGGGTCCGCAGCAGATGCAGCTCCTGGGCGGGAGGCGGCTGCAGGGACTTGGGTGCAGGCTTCCCCATAGCAGCGCCTCCAGGGGCACAGGCTTCGCTGGCCTCGTCGCAGAAGTCCTGCAGGATCACGTGGAGGAAGCAGCCCAAGTCTGGCCCACAAGGAGGGGATGTGGAGCAGCGCCGGGCGGGTGGGAGTGTGGGTCCACCCGGGAGTGTGTGTGCAGCAGCGCCGGGCGGGTGGGGTGTGGGTCCACCCGGAAGTGTGTGTGGAGCAGCGCCGGGCGGGTGGGAGTGTGTGTGGATCCACCCAGGAGTGTGTGTGCAGCAGCACCGGGCGGGCGGGTGTAGGGGTCCACCCGGGAGTATGTGCAGCAGCGCTGGGCGGGTGTGGGGGTCCACCCGAGAGTGTGTGTGCAGCAGCGCCGGGCAGGCGGCTGTGGGTCCACCCGGGAGTGTGTGTGCAGCAGCGCCGGGCGGGTGGAGTGTGGGTCCACTCAGGAGTGTGTGTGCAGCAGCGCCGGGTGGGTGTGTGGGGGTCCACCCGGGAGTGTGTGTGCAGCAGCGCCGGGCGGGCGGCTGTGCTGTACGCCCGCACGGTCAGGGCTGAGGAGGCGGCAGGAAGCAGCTCTGAGGACCAGGGCAGCTGCAGCTTTGCAGACAGGATTACAGCAGCACGGGAGGCCGGGACAGGTGCACTACACCTGCGTCAGCCCGCAAAGTCCCGGATGGACGAGGAAGAAGTCACTGCGGCTGTGTCACGTTCAGGGAGATCACCCGGAGTGGAGTAGCGCGGGGACTGAAACGCCGCCACGGGGAAATGAAGTAACAACGAGAGAGACGGCCGCGCAGCTGAGCGCGCACAGAGGGTGCCGCTGGTGATGGAGCCACACTGAAAGGTACGGGAGGTGGCCAGCACCTGGGGGCACAACCACACATGTGGGAGACCGAGGCCACCACCCAGGGGCGCGGCTGCACGTGTGGGAGCCCCAGTCCTGCTGCTTACAGGATCATGTCTTAAACATGCTGGTGGGATGGTGCAGTCAGGACCAAAAATGCACCATGTGATTCAGAACACGCGCCTCCCAAGAGACGGAGCAGGCGCGTGGGGCAGGAGAACCAGCAGAGACAAACGGAGGCTTCTCACAGGGCTAAAACAGTCCACCCACCAAGACGCTGTGGTCCGCGTTCACAGCCACCTAGGGAGAGCCTCTCAACGGAAGCCACACACACAGAAGGACAAAGGAGAAAGCAGGCCCCGGGTGGGGTGCTCACACCGGCTCCGTGCCAACTCTGACGACCCCCCACGGCTGCGGGAGCACGGTCCTGCCAATCACCCGGCGCATCATGGAAGCCCCGGAGAACACACAGCGCTTTCAGGCGGCTGCCACACCTACACCAGCAGTGACCACGGTGTGGGTGCCCTGCGCAAGGCTCAGCCGAAACCACAGGGCGGTGGAGGGAAGTCGCACACCCATCGCGAAGGCAGGGCAGAGCACCCGCACGCTGCATGTCGGGTAACGCAGCCTGGTGCTTCCTGACTCTGGATGAGAAGAGAAACCACAGTCAACCAGGAAGTGCTCCGAACTGAGTGACGACTACAAACCAAATGGGAAAACCGTAGGGTGCAGTCCAAGTCATGAGTGAAGACTGTTAGAAGGGAAGAGTGAAAATCCACTGCACAAACACACACACTCTAGCAAATCAACTCTCCCCTGAGCGAGCAGGAAGTGGGAAATGATCAAGAAACTCAGAGACGCTGGTCAATCAGAAAAGCAATAAGCAGCAGAGACAATAGTGCAAACGTGGCTCCTCCACAGTCTAACACTGACACTCCCAACAAGGACTTGCATCTACGTAACTTACGAACCAATGAACATGTAAAAAAAACAACAAAAAAACAGAAAATCCGATTTCAAAATAGACAAAATACACTGAAAGTCACTCCATAAGGAAATACACTCAAATAGTCAGTAAGCAAGCTAAACAGTGCTCAATTTCGTTAGTCGCTGAGAAATGCAAATAAAATCCATCGCTAAATCCACCAGGACTTTTACAAAGAAAGCAAGTGATCAGAACGCCCACCGGTGTCACCGGTGGATGAAATGTGCAGCAGGTGCGAGTGACAACTGGTGCACCTGCTGTGGAAACAGCCGGTGGTGCTGAGCAGACCTGAACACGTGCGTAACCCGTGACCTGCACGCCTCACTCCCGAGCACACCCGTGAAAGAAGCGTGTAAGTGCACCATGGCCCAGAGGGACTGCTGGAGTGCAGTCACAGCTGTCCTCAACCAGACACGGCACCTGTGGTCGTAGCCAGGGTGAGCCACGCCATGGTCATGCACTGGGGTTCTGAGCAGCAGTACGAGTGCGCAGGGGGCTGCCAAAGACAAGAGTGAAGGACGCTCACGGGCAGGCGGGCAGGCGGGAGGGCGGGCGAGCGGGCAGAAGACCCAAGAGCACCTGCGGGTGCTGCACTCCAGAGCTCAGTGCAGCACCAGGACTCCCCCTGGAGACGTCTGGGAGACAGCTGACCTTCTTCCTCACCCTGACGGCACCCAGAGCGTGGGGCCGTCCATGTAGGACTTGTGCATTTTCTGCATGTGATGTGCATATCGCTACTGAAGTTCACCGTGTGGCTGGTGCTGTGGCACGGGGGAGTAAGCTGCTGCCTGCAATGCTGGCATCGTTAGTGAGTGCCAGTTCGAGTCCTGGCTGCCCCACTGCCAATCCAGCTAACGTCCCTTGGAGAGCAGTGGAACATGGTCCAGGTATATAGGTTTCTGTCACCCACGGAAGAGACCGGGATGGAGTTCCGGGCTCGCAGCTTCAGCCTGGCCCAATCCCGTCACTGGGAGTGAAGTGGAGGATGGAAAATCTCTCTCTAACTCTGCCTTTGACATAAATGAGTCTTCAAATGCTTATCACGAAAACAGAAGTACAGGCGCTCCTAGCTTTGCACAGGGCGTCCCTCCCAGCAAAAGGACAGTGCCGGCTGAAGCAAGTGCACCCATTCGGGGCTGTCACCAGAGCTTTGCCAGAACACCACACGCTGTCTGCCTGTTTGGCGAGATGCGTAGGGAGTTTAACACTAGTCACAATGCGTTCCTACACCGTGACTTCAGACTCAGATAAATAACTATTCCTTTGTTTTAACAAAGCACCAGGAGGAGTGTCGACGGTGTGTGCCACCTTGCTGGCCGCAACTCAGGACAGACAATGAGCGTCTCTTCCGGGGCTGAGTGGCCGCGTTCCTTTCTGGGTTTGCAGAAGTTCCCCGAGGCTTGGGAGGCATCTTTGAGAGGCCCTTCCCTGGGAGCTGTGCTGTGTGTTTTTCTCCCTTGCCTGGTTTCCTCATTTCCATCACAAACCTCCCCCACCATGGAAGCTGCCAGCAGCTCTGGCCATATCCACATGTGCACGGCTGGATTCGCCCCTCCCACGGCCACCTGTTTCCTTCAGCTCCGTCTAAGTCAGCTCTGAATTTTCCTCCGAGAATCATTACTTTGTTTCTTCCGCCACTTGCCCCCTTCTCTCTCTCTCTCCCTCTCCCTCTCCCTCTTTCTCTCTCCCTCTCCCTCTCCCTCTCCCCCTCTCTCCCTCTCCCTCTCTCTCCCTCTCTCCCTCCCTCCCTCCCCCTCTCACTCTCTCTCTCTCCCTCTCCCTCCCCCTCTCTCCCACTCTCTCCCTCTCTCCTTCTCCCTCTCCCTCTCCCTCTCTCTCTCTCCCACACACGCACGCTGGTAGCGCGTCCTGTGGTCTCACTTGGAGACAAGAAGGGAACAGAGCTACCAGCATTGCTGCTGCGCTGGACCAGACGCCAGGTGCTCGCTGCCGAGTCACTGGCGGACTGAGAAGTCGCGGGATGAGTCACTGGCTGCATCTCCCATCTGTGCTCACAGCGAGCACGGAGAGCCCCCGGCAAAGCCTGCTCTGCCCCATCACTCAGAGTCAACACAGTGTGGCAGCCAACATTTGAACCACGCTGTGAGAGAACCCGTGCTGCCTAAACCCTGGCACCTAGAACTCGCGAATCCGAGCCACACAAAGCAACGGCTCGCTGTGGTCTTAAAGTGTCTCCTGTGTCCTTGTGGACTAGACCCGCCAGACTAACTGTGGTTACTGATCCCCACACCCTGGCCCAGCTGTCCCACCGTCTCCACGTGCCCGGCACAGTATCAGCACGTACCCACCACAGCAGAAACACGTACGGCAGGGAAGGGGTCAAGAGCTGGCCGCCCGCCGTAAAAACCTCACAGAACGCACGTGAGAAGTAACTTCCAGCGCTCCGGAAGCTGTACTTCCAATTAATCTTGTAACACTAAGACAGCAATTAACACAGGATATGCATGTTAACTAGCCCATAGTCAGACGCTCCGGCAGGCACCCGGGAGCCAGAAACGGGAGACAGTAGGGCCTCCCTCAGGGAGCCCAGCAGTGGCCTCGGGTCGCTGAACGGAGGCAGGGTGGAGATCCCGCTGCAGGTTCTCACGGCAGCACGCGCCGTGCCAGTGTGGGCCACTCGTGTACAGATGACAAGTCCCTGCCCCCAGGAAACGCTCGGTGCCACACGTTCTCCCGGCAGACACCAGGGCCGAAGAGCAGAGCTCGGCAGAAGTGGAAGCCAGCTTCGCGACAAAGGAGCCTGAGAGAGATGGACTGCTTGCCTCCGAAACGCATTTTCTGATCCTTGCCGTTCAGCCAGGAAAGAGCTGGTGTGTGCTAAGGTCTGCCATCACGTCATCTCCGCCCTTCATCCGCGCCCTCCGACTCCCCCGCCCCCTCTGCCGGGGAGGGGGCCATACTGCGCATGGGGAAGTCGGGACAGCTCAGTTACAGGGTGTGGAAGGTAACACACGCCACATAGGAAAGTCGCTCTGTTTCTCTAAGGGTTAATGTTCCGTGATGACACTGCAGCTCCCCACGTGCTGTTCCAAGTGTCTTCGTGGAGAACACAGTGTAACACCATTCACTGCTTCTTTTTCCAAATGAATTCAATATTGTGGGCGGCTTCATGCACGTGATTAACTGTCCCTCCCTTATCAACTCTTTTTTCCTCAGTTACATAAAATAAGGATTGAACGCGGAGAAAATGGGGACAGCTCTCTGAGCAGCTGCCGACTGCACAGGAGGACAGTGAGTGGCCCTCCACACGGGAGCCTGTTTTGGGGTGAGCTGCTGACAGCTACCGGAGAAGCCAGCAGGTCTGCAGGAGCCACAGGCACACCAGGTTTACAGGAGTCAGGGCACGCCAGGACCCTTGCTTCCAAGTCGAAACCTCTCTGGCTAACTGAACAACTGCTGACGGCCACTAACCCAATATATCCAGCAAATAAAGTAAAGCCACCATGACAGGTTCCTGCAGAAAAGCCGTGTGGAATCCCAGAGTCTGTAATGAGCAGCGGGGGCAGAATACACTGGACCAGAAATTTCTCAGAGCAAAGAGAGCCTTGAGCCCAGATCTGAAGAATGAGAATTCCCAAAACACAGCCAGAGAAACTTAAAACAGGTCCATGCTAACACAGGGAGCGGGGCCCTGGGCTGGCAGGGAAGACCCAGGAGGACACCCATGGCACCCGTCAGAGTGCCTGGCTCTGACACTGTCTCCAGCTCCTGATTCCAGCTCCCCGCCAACGTGGACCCCGCGAGGCTGCTGCGTGGACTCAAGTCCACTCTGCAATGCGAGAGTCCTAGCATGAGTCCCCGGCTCCTACCCAGCCTTCACAGGCATTTAGGGGAGTGAACCAGCAGGTGGGCACTATCTCTATGTCTCCCTGCCTCCCAAGAAACTAACTTATAAAAAAAAAAAAAAAAACCTTAGACATGCATGTCCATAGCAGCATTACTCCCAAGTGCCATAAAGCAACAGCCAAGCAAATGTCACAGATGGAGGAAGGAACACAACGCCACATTCACACAATGCACATTCAGCCACCAAAGGAAACGCAACACTGACCGGTGTTACGACGTGGATGGTTCTAGAAGACATGCACAACGAAAGAAGGCAGACGCAGAAACCCACAGGCGATCTCGTTTGCAGAAGGAACCATCACAGAAAACCAAGCCAGACAGGGGTGACTCCTGATGGGGGCGGGGTCTCTGTGGGCGTAGCAAATGGTCCTGAAATCAGACACGGGGCTGGTTTGTGCAACTTTGTAAATGTACACAACTCGAACGGCACCCTTGAAAAGGTGGATTTCACAGTGTGTGAGTTGTATCCCAGCGCAATAAAAACAGGGCGGGGGGGGGGGGGGCAGGGCGGCTCTGCAGAGCCAGGGTTACAGCCGGGGAGCGGGGAACCGAGCAGGCAGCGCCCCTGGGACACCAGGGTACCCGCCCTCCACACTGGTCTCCATCACTGCACAGATGCAGCAGGTTTCGGTACCGATTCTGGCCCAATTCTACTCATAAAACTGCTACACTCCCCACAGTGGCTGCGACCTCCCCACCCCGACACACACCAGGCATGCTACTGCTGCCCCCGCCTTCCCACTGGTCCTCACCTGCTGTGTCCTGAGATCAGGGGGCAGCTCTCGTCCCAGGGCTCCCCGCCTTCCCACTTGGTCCTCACCTGCTGTGTCCTGAGATCAGGGGGCAGCTCTCGTCCCAGGGCTCCCCCCTTCCCACTTGGTCCTCACCTGCTGTGTCCTGAGATCAGGGGGCAGCTCTTGTCCCAGGGCTCACAACTCCGGGAAGGAGCAGGTGGCAAGGGGTCTCCAGAGGACAGATCTTAAACCGGGGCAAAGAACGGGGAGCTCAATGTGGGGGCCCTGTGGAGGCCACACGTCTGTGCCTCCCGATTCTGAGGACGGCCGCTCTGTACGCCCAGTTTCCAGTCTTTCTACTCCCTTACACTGCAGTTCCCAGAGATAATTGTCATCTCCTCAGCTGGCCGGGACTCAGTTACCAGTCACTGCTGACTCCTGGGACTTCCTCCCGGGTGTCTGGTATCAATCTAGGCTCATCCCCAGGGCAACCCACAGGCAGCTGGCCCTGATCCCCTCCCACAAAATGTGTCTGTGGGGCCCCTCCAGCTCCAAACCGGTCATTCCGGTCCACACAGCTGTTCCGTGGACCGGGGGGAAGGGCTCAAGGATGCTGTGACCCCACCAACTGGGGTGCTCGCGTCCTGCACACAAGCTCGGTACACTTCGGGGCAGCTCTGGATAATCCTAACGCCTGGTGCAACACAGGTGCTGTGTGGGTGGTTGTACCTTACAGTGTTTAGGGAATAAGCATGAGAAAGAAGTCTGCACCTGCTCCTTACAGATGCAGTTTGTCCGCATAGCCGCGGTCGGCTGGGGCCAGGATGCCGTCCCCAGGGAGGCAGGGCTGCGTGTATGTCCCTCAAGCCCATCATTCCCTCAGGATCTCTGCTTGCCGCCCTCGGGGACACGGCAGAAAGAACGCAGACACTCCTCTGGGAAAATTTGCGTAGTGGGGTTTCCACTTTGTGGAAATGCAGGGGAAACCAGAGGGAGCAGAGTCAGCTCAGGCGTCCGAAACAGGGCCCGAGCCGTCAGCTATGGGTGCACAGCAACGCTGGGTGAACGGGCATCCTCCCCGTGCGCTGCAGGAGGGCAGCCACTTCCTCGCTGCTGTCCCCTCCCCACCCCTGGTGTCAGGGACGTCCTGCTGCCGTAGGTGTCCGGGCACCCAGACACCAGCACACAGACCGGCTCTAAGGGGAGCTGGGCAATGTCCCCACCAGGGCCCATCTGGACATTTACAGGATGATTTATGGGCCACACGAAATCAGCAACTGGAACAGGAGCCACGGATCTGCTGCATTCTGGTCCGGCCTGCGGCTGCCTTGGCAAAGCCAGGGGCTCACCACGCCTGCAAGGACTCCAGAGCAGCCACGGAGCTGTGTGTGTCACCGTGGGGCAGCCGCGGGGATGTAAAGAAGGCTTTTTAACTAGTCTGCTCACAAGAAGTCCCCGCGCTCCTGTGTCAGCTCTCTCCATAACCGTGACTTCCGGGCTATAACACGCTGTCAGAACTGAGCAGTCGGCTTTGCGCGGGGCCAGGGTCTTCCATGCAGCCCTGCCCAGCTGCTGCGCGCACTTTCCATGTCTGACAGGCATTTCTCGAAGTTTAGCCCATATGCAGGTCCTGGAAGCCATCAGCCCAGGCGACATACGGAACCGCTCAGCCCCACCTCCAAGAACCGCTCTCTCACGACCCCTTACCAGTCCCTGGTGGGACCTGCACACCGTGGGGTGCAACTCTGAGAATAATCAGACTTAAACATGGAGCTTTGGTATCTTAGGAAAAAGCAAGCTCAATCCGCTTTCAAGTTTCTCTTTTCGCACGGCACTGCTTCTGCTGCTCGGTTTCCTGGCCGCCTGCTCTCTGCCGTCAGCCACGCACGCACTGTGCAGTGCAACGTCCGTGCAGGGGACCCCGGCCTGAGCTGCGGGCTCTGGGTTTTCAGATGTCTGTGTTCCTCCAGTGCCCCAGCTGATCCCTGGCACCAGGGCAGCAGAGAGGGCATGGTTCCTGTCTTCCTGTCTGTCCTTCACGGCCCCGGGCTCCCTCTGCTCCAGCTGCCACTCAGCAGACAGGTGGCCGAGAAGAAAAGCCACCCAGGGAGCTGCATCCGGTCCCTGCTGTGTGCCACAGATCCAGGCCAGGATCAGGGATTTGGCTGGAGGGGGCGGGCAGGAGCTGGGACTGTGAAGGTCTTTGAGCCGCACCTGCACACGTAACCAGGCTCACTGCTGTCCACGGCTCAGCGTGGCAGCGTCTCAGCCTCGGCCCACACGTGCCTCCTGCCGTCTCTCAAGTGTGTTCCCTGGAAGTTGCTGGCTGCCATTCCACGGAGACCCTGGTGGAGCAGTCACTCAAGCAAGGTGGGGAAGACACAGCTTCACAGAGGCTGTGCCACTGCACCGTGTGGCGAGGCTGCTGGAAAGAAGCCAGTGCCAAGAAATGCTGCCAAGAGCACACGGGCAGTGTCCTTCTCTCTTACGTTAGAATATTCTGGAAGGAGCAGGCTAGACACCCAGTTCCAGGGTCAGGTCTCTCAGATCTGTTAGCAGAAAGGGAAGAGTCAAGTACGCAGCACCCAGGAGCCGGGGAACACGTTAGGGAGCTCTGGAACGGGAGGTGTGGTCCCAGATCACACGTGTGTGCAGCTGTGGCTTCCACGTGGCCCACCAGAGTGCACACAACACCTGTCCCTGAGTAGGACAGGGGGACGGACAAGGATCCTGCGGGCTCACTGGACTCTGGAGCCCAATGGCTGGATCTCCAGGGCCACCCTGGAGCTGCCTCCTCACTGCTGTTTCTTTAAGTGAGTGTGAACTGGGTGTCTCCTTCCTGTGACTGAATGAGACCTCACAGTCCACCCAGGAGCACTTACTGGGCTGTGAATGCACCAAAACCGTGCATTACCCTGCTCAGCTGCCATTTACAATCCCATACTGCTCGTCCTAGGGCGGGGAGCCACACGCTAATTCCCAAGCAGGGTTAATTTGGATGAGTTTGGCCCCTCTTAGGAGTCATTTTTCCCCCAGAGCTTGCCTCTTGCCCTAGTAGTTCTCTCAAGCCATCTTGCGAGTGTTTGACTTTAAGGAAATGAAAGTGATTTTCAATTACATTTTAATTATTTCTTTCATAATAAAGCAAATTAAAATTTAAAAGCTAGACATTTTCTACTCTTGAACTTAGAGCCGTGGCTTTTAATGAAGTCTGCTGCTTTTTTTACTTTAATACTTTTTATTTTAATACTTTTTTATTTCAATGCTTCCACATCTCACTGTGCAGCCTCTTCTGTTGAAGAAAATGATCAGGTGTAATTGTGCTTTATTGTTTCCTGAGAGTCAGAGCGAAGCCTCCCTCAGTGTCGGCACTTCCCGGTACATTCCGGTTTCCCCTCTGACGCACAGGGGTTTACCTTTGAGTCAACTGCATGTTCTCCCATGGGAGGCTCTAAATTCAGTAGCAGCGCGACTGCAGCCTATCTTAGAGCTGTGTTCATCTGTGGCGTGCTCACTTATCATACAGCCTGTCCAACCCCTCGCCATCCACGGAAGCGTCCATCACTCCCGGCAAGTCTACTGGGACTGTTCCCACCACACGTCCATCCACGCCCTTCAATCACCCAAATGTCCCATCTCAGCCATGAATGGGCTACTTTCCTTCGAGCTGAACTACCTGGAAGAATTCAAGCATTTTTATGGCTTGCTGACACATATTGTGTAAACCCTATAAAATTCAAGTATATAAAATAGACACAAAACAAATATTAATGGGTCTAAAAGGAGACATATGCTCCAATACATGATACTTTAACACTCCACTTTCATCAATAACAAATCAACTAGGTAAAAAATCAACAAGGATGCATCAGAGCTCACCCACACTATGGACCGAATGGACCTACCCAATGCCTACGGGACTTTCACCCCACAGCCACACGATACACGCTCTTTTCATCTCTGCATGGAACTCTCTCTAGGAAAGATCACAAGCCAACCATAAGGCAAGTCTCAGCAAATTCAAAAACAATCGAAACCATGCCATGCATCTTCTCTGACCACAACAGAAGGAAGCTGGAAATAACAACTTAAGAATCTCCAGAAAATATGCGAACTCTGGACACTGAACCACAACATGATCCCGAATGAACAGCGGGCCACACAAGACATAAATACGGAAATTAAAAGATTCCTTGAAAGGAATGGGGCTGACAGTACAGTAGGAAAGCTTACGGGACACAGCAAGTGCAGTATTAAGAGGGAAGTTGAGAGCAAGTACTACATACACAAAAAATTGGAAACGCATCAAATAAATAAGGTATCAACGCACCTGAAGGACCTAGAAAAACAGAAACCAACCAAATCCCACATTAGTAGGAGGAAAGAAATAATGAGACAAAATAAACAAAACTCAAAGAAGAAACACAAAAGATCAGTGAAATCAGCTGTTTTTTCAAAAAAAAACAAAATTGATAAAGCACTGGCCCAACTAAGAAAAAAGGGAGATGACTCAGATTAATGAAATCAGAGAGGAAAAAGGAGAGGTTACAGGTGATGCCGCTGAGATAGGAATCATTACAAACCAGTGTATGCCAACCAACTGGAAAATCCAGAAGAAATGGAAAGATCTCTGGAGACATACAATCTACCCACATTAAGACATGAAGACAAGACACCTAAATGGACCAATAACCAAGACCAAGATTGAATCAGTAGTGAAGACCCTCCCAACACAGAGAAGCCCAGGACTGGACGTCTTCACTGCTAAACTCTACTGAAGTTTTAGAGAATTCCAGCCCTTTTCAAGCTGTTCAAAATGATCAAAAGGGAGAGAATCCTTCCAAACCCTTTCTAAGAGGCCAGACACACCTTAATTCCAAAAACCAGAAGAAGAAACAATAAAGAAACAGAACCCTGATGAACACTGATGCAAAAACCCTCCACAAGGTTCTTGCCAACCGAATCCAGCAACATTCAGACGGAGACTTCACCAGACCAAGGGGAGCTGTGCCAGGTGTGCAGGGCGGGTTCCACACGCACCCTGGCAGGAGTCACCGAGAGAGGAGACACCTAGGCCTTCAACAGGACGTAGTCTTTCATTATGGTTTCTGCCTGCATAAGGCCCAGGAGGAATTGTATCCAAAAGCCTGAGCCTGGACAAACAGGGGTATCTCCTTACACGTGGTTTAGTCTCTTTGTCTCCCTTACATGGCCACATCATACATTTGATGGGCTATTCTAATGTTTCCTGGTGGCCACAGGAATCGGTACAGTACTGCACGTGTGTACATAGTTACTGATGATGCTTTGTCCACACACATACTAACTATACGCTGTCTAGCAAGGGTTCACCATTCCTAAATGCGAACAAGCAGGAACCTGAGCTGGTCCTAACCTCACAGGCAAGCAGTTAACAGCCACATCTCCTTTCCAGGACAGGCTCCTTCCTCTGTCGTCTTCCGCCCTGGGAAGGCTTCTACCACCACTTTAATCATTTAGTTAGGAACGAGTTTAATTACCAGACAGAGGCCTCTACCACAACACAAGTCAGTAAACACGACACATAATATTAAAAATTGCTCAATAAAATCACGACACAGAGAAAGCATTTGATAAAATCCTACTGAATGAGGAAAACTAGAGGCATTCCCACTAGGATCCAGAACCAGACACAGATGCCCACTTTCACCAGTGCCATTCAATACAGTCCTGGGCCTTTTAGCCAGAGCTGTTAGGCAAGAGAAAGAAATGAAATGGATACAAATTGGAAAGAAGAATGAAGGACGTCAAATAATCGCTGTTTGCAGACAACATGATTTGGTATATAGGGAAACCAAAAGACTCCACTAAGAGACAATTGGAACTTAGAGTTGGGCAAAGCTTCAGGATATGATATCAACACCCAAAACTCAACAGCTTTTGTACACACAGTCAATGCCATGACTGGGACGTAACTCGTAGGATCAGTCCCATTCACAGTAGTTACAAACATTTTAAATATCTCAGAATAAAGGTAACCAAGGATGTCTAAGATCTCTATGTTGAACATTAAAAAACATTAAGAAAGAAACAGAAGAAAACACCAAAAAATGGAAAGATCTTCCATATTCATGGGCTGGAAGAATTCACATCATCAAGATGTCCATACTACCAAAGCAGTTTACAGATTCAACGTGATCCTAGTCCAAACATCAACAGTATTCTCAGATCTAGAAAAAGAATTACCCTCAAATTCTTTTGGGGCCCAAGAGATGCTGAATAGCTAAAGCAATCTTAAACAACAAAACAAAGCTGGAGGCATCACACTAGCACACTTCAAGACACACTACAGGGCAGCTGTAATCAAAACAGCCTGCTACAGACACAAAAACAGACAGGTAGACAACAGAACAGAACAGAAACTCCAGAAGTTAATCCACACAGCTACAACCAGCAAACATCAACACAGGAACTAAAATCAGTCTCTTCAAATGGTGTTGGGAAAACTGGATCTACAGGTGCGGAAGTAGGAAACAAGGCCACTACCTCACGCCTTATACAAAAATCCCCTATGGATGAAGGATCTAAATCTATGACCTGATACCGTAGAATTACCACAGGAAAACAAGAGGGAAGCTCTGCAAGACATTAGCACAGGTGAGGACTTCTTGGATATGACCCTGGAAACACAGGCAATAAAAGCAAACGTTGACAGATGAGATTCTGTCAAGCTAAGAAGCCTCCACACTGCACAGGACACACTGAATACATTGAAGAGGCAACCAATACGATGGGAGAAAATATTCGCCAATTCTGCATCTAATAAAGGACTAATATCCAGGATACATTCAACAACAACAAAACAAACAATCCAACTAAGCAATGGGCAAGGCCATGAGCAGGCATTTTTCAAAGGATAAAATACAAATGGCCAACAGACACATGAAAAGATGCTCAGGATCACTAGCCATCAGGGAAACACACATAAAAACCACAATGAGGTCTCATCTCATCCCAGTGAGAATGGCTATGATCCAGAAATAAAACAAAAATGCTGGCAGGATGTGGAGAAAGAGATACCTAGTCCACTGGTGGTGGGAATGTAAACTAATAAATCCATTATGGAAGCCCGGATGGAGATTCCTCAGAAACCTGGAACAGGTCTAGCATTTGACCCAGCCATTCCATTACTGGAATTTACCCAAAGGAAACGAAGTCAGCACATGAAAGAGTTATCTACACCCCCATGTTTGCAGCAGCTCAAATCCCAATAGTTAAGATGCGGAATCCACTCATGTCCATCAGCTGATGCCTGGATCAAGAAAATGTGGCTGCACACTCTGGATGACCACTCAGCAATGACAAAGCACGAAATCTTAGCTTCCACACAGAACAGATGCAACTGGAGACCATTACACTGAAACAAGCCAGTATCCAAAAGACAAATACTCTACACGTCATCTCTGATAAATGGAGTTAACAAAGAATACAAAAATTCAACATAGATGAATGAAACTGACATCTTACGATTTTATTATTGTTATCACCCTTGTCTGTATTCCTGTGGAACAGCAGTCTTCCTACTTTTTACTTGCTGAGCACTGGGGTTGCTGGTGCAGTAAGCTTGTTATATAGTAAGCTGAGAATATGTTATTGCAAAAACGGAAGGAAAAAAATGAAAGCAAGAAGGGGAGATTGAGGAGGGAGGGAAGAAAGAGAGGGAAGAAAGGGAGGCAAGTATCGTTATCTTCTTGGCATCTATGAAATACACGAAATCTGTTCTCTTTATAGTAACAAAATTTTTTAAAGATAGGCAGAAAGAATATTTAAGTGTTAATGTATCTAAAAATTTACTCATTTATTTGTGTCACATAAATACATACATAAATTGTGCCCTAATAAAAGAATACTTAATTAAAAAATAATCTCGACAGAACATTAAGCTTTGTGCATAATTTCTCAGAGTTTTGTATATATGTAAAGAAAAATTCACACTCGGATTTGGACCACACTCGCTGTGCTTCCCTGGGTGCCCCAACAACACCCACACGGTGCCTATTGCAGACTTCAATCCCTCCTTACAGGGCAGCCTCGCATTGCCTTGGATGAAAACAACTTAGCGGGTCTAAGATGCTTCTAGTGGCCATTTGGGGGCACTTCTAGGTCTCGGTAATACTGATAATGCCCTGGCAAACACCACATTGGAGATATCTTGATTCCAGATTCGGGTAATTCCCAAGTAGGCAACAAATGCTTAGAGCTTCCAAGACGTAGCACTGCTGCATTGAAAGGTCAGCTCACTGAAAACTAACACAGGAGGCTGGACCACCCTCCAGCAAGGTGGAGAAGACAGCTTCGCCAGTGGCACACAGGAGAGCCCGTTCCCTTCAGCAGGGACACCCCGTCCAGGTCACAGTCAGCCACCACGCAGGTCTAGGCCTCACCGCCAACCCCTCAGCACTGGACATGCAGTCAGTCCTGGAATCTGGTTCTCCAAGCATGAGAAACGCTGTCCCGCCCGCATCCTCCTGCAGGCATCTGCTGAACACGTGGCTAAGGGATACTTTCAGCTCCTGAAGGACATTCACTGTGTCACGTACTCACAGGTGCGCCCCGGCTGTGTCTGACAGCATGTATATTCTATTTTATTAGGGAATGGGTTTTACTTTTTTCTTGATTTATATCAACTTTCTATGTTTTATTTTCAAAACTGTTGATTAAACAGTAATACTTGCACACCTCGATGGGACAGAACACAATCTTTCAATAGACGGATACAGCACACACTGATCAAATCCGGCCTTTGGTGGTGAGAAAGCAAACATCTGAAGTTTTTACGGTTAAACTAGTCCCATCGTTATTTGCAGTTGCCAGCCTGCCCCAGAGCAAAGCCAGGTTTCAGATGATCTCTGCCTAATTTTCACTTAACCTAGAGCTCATCTTTGGTATACACATTTAGTATCGAAAGCCAATTTTCTTAACAGCATTTACTCAAGAGTTTTCTAAGACACTACCAGGAACTCTGCAGTTTTGTTCCTTATCTCTAACTTTTTTTTTCATGCCTTGGATTCAGCAGTTCTACTAGAGAAAAGATACATGCGTTTACTTAGCACTTGGGAAACCTAGCCAACATACTATTTTTTAAAAAACTTTCATGTTCTTTTTTTAAACCCCAGAAAGTTTCTTCTAATCTTTATGTGTATACACACACACACACACACACACACACACACACACACAGTCTTTCTTCACCATTTCCATTTTGTAGAAGAAATACGATGCGGCGAGGCTCCCCTTTGCTGACAATTCTAAACAGTCTGCTAACGACCTGTGAACAAGTGAGGCGGACAGAGTCGCACTCACACAGAACACCACGTATTGTGCTGTATTCACATGTATGAAGAAGGGGGATCTTCCTAAAGACTCAATACCAGGCTTTCAGGCAATAAATCAAATCTGGGCACGAGGAACCAAGAGGATGCTAAGGAAACTCCTCCGCTTTGGTACCCAGAGAACAAAGGCACCGAGGTGACCACGTCAAAGGTCGTGGGGTTAGCACCGGGTCAAAGGCTAACAAGATGGGGACGGCAACGCGTGACCCCTAAGAGACACAGGAACCTGAGGCTGGGTGCCTTTCTCCTCAGTTTTGTGCATTGTCCACTGCATTTCAACGGGGACGTAAGGAGCGTCCTCACGTCACAGCCAGTCAGGAGCACCAAGGAGCCCTGGGAGCCCACAGCGAGCAGCGCGGAGGCGCGGGCGGGCCAGGCGCCGGAGATCACGCAGGGCCCAGGGGAGCCACAGCGGGGCCACGGCGGGGCCAGGAAGGCTCGGGCGCGACTCACGCGGCTCTCCCGGAGCACGGCTGTGGTCGCGGCTCCTTGCTCTGGCTTGACTCAGGAATAAAGAATCTCTCGGTAGTCTCTGACTTCTCCCTCTCTACGTGACTTTGGGCCCCTCATGGAAACACGGCAAAGGTGCCAGGCATCCTCCTGTAAGAAGCTACTTGATACCGGCATTTTCATGTTTTTATTAAGGAGAGGATTATGTTTGGCTTTTATTCGTTTTTTTTGTGTGTGTGTGTTTCATTGACTTCAGCTTGTAGAATTCTAAAACCTATTTTCTCCTTTCTTTAGAATACCAAAGCTCTTAAATCTAAGTGGTAACTTTTCCTCTACTTAAAATTTATTAATGATATTTTTAGTTGAGATGAAAATCCCACGTCTTTTTTCATCATCCACTTGTATGTAACCCTAACACATGCTCTAGTGAAAAAAACTGAGTCCAGTGGTCTAGGACACAGTTATCTGTGGTTCTCATCCCCAGACTTCTGGAACAAGGAGGGTCCCAAAGAGGCCCTCAATCCAGCTGCACCAGTCTCTCCTGCAGCTCCTAGCTCCTCTCCCCCTCCCGCACCAAGGTCATCCTAACACAAAGACAGGAAGGGAAGTGAGGGAGGAGTGGGCTGAACCTTGCTGGGGCCTCTCGACATCTCCAGGCCACTCAGAAAAATAGGTGTAAGTACTGTCAGCCTTGGACGTGGCCAGGGGTGAGGATGTGGTCAGCCTTGGACGTGGCCAGGGGTGAGGACATGGTCAGCCTTGGGTGTGGCCAGGGGTGAGGACGTGGTCAGCCTTGGACGTGGCCAGGGGTGAGGATGTGGTCAGCCTTGGAAGTGGCCGGGGTGAGGACATGGTCAGCCTTGGGTGTGGCCAGGGGTGAGGATGTGGTCAGCCTTGGACGTGGCCAGGGGTGAGGACGTGGTCAGCCTTGGACGTGGCCAGGGGTGAGGACCTGGTCAGCCTTGGACGTGGCCAGGGGTGAGAAGCTACACTCCCAGCAGAGGCACGCGGGATCACACAGGGCTGGCAGGACAGCCGGGCACCGGCTGCCATCAACTATGAAGAAGTTCAGATTCTCCCAGTCACGCTCTCGGGCCACTCTGGGTCCACAGGCAGAGGCTAGGCTGAAGCCGCCATGCTATAGATTAGGACGCGGCACAAGTCCACGGCAAAGCACTCTGCATCTGCCTGAAGAGCCAGCTCCTTCTTAGAAACTCGAATTCCCCAGCAACACACAGGCCTGTGTTCTCCACAGAGCCCAGAGGCCATAGCCACCCAGTGTCCCGGTTACCTGCCTGGGAGCCAAACTGGCCGCACATTTTCCCCAAGAAATGAACCTCGCCCCCTAGCGAGTGTACCCACCAGGGCTCCGCCTCATTTTCCCTCTGTGTCCTGGAGACTCTCGTGGGCTCACCTCGTTTGTCTCCTGTCTGTCAGGGCTGTGGTTTTGCTGTGGCACACGTGAGACCACGGTGAGTGCCCAGGCCACGTCTAACGGCCACAGTCAGGATTCCATGCAGGGAAACGCATTCTGCAAACGGACTTTGCCAGGTGTCGTTTTGCAAGACTGTTTCTAAGCTGTCAGGACCAGCTCGCTTTCTCTCTGGGAACCCAGAGCCCCTCCTCTGCTCACTGCCTGCGACTGCTACAAGGCGGCTGCAGATGCTGTGACAGGCCTTGGACCAGGACACGCACCTGCCGGGCTGTCCCTGCGTGAGCACATCTCTGTGGGTGTTGGCCGACCATGGGGAGCGCACGCAGAAAGCACTCAGTTGCTCTTCCCCCTCTCTGGCTCTGAGAAGCCACTAAGGCTCTTCCTGGCCTCTGCTCACTGTCCAGCTGGCAAGTGGACAGAACCAACACCAGGGCCAGGGTACCTGCACCCAGGGTTCCCGGGGGGGCACCTGCTGCACCGTGCCTTTCCCTGGCCTGTCTGGGAGCCCGAATGCTCACCGGGTTTCTCTGGCAAACCTGTTCAAAGGCTGAACCGCAGGACAGCCACAGCCCCGGGTCCTCAAAAAGAGAAATAAACCAACGAGCAGGTTGAGGGCTTCGATGGGCTGTTGTTTCACAGTGATGGCTTCCTGAGTGAAGAAACTCCGCAGGAATCACAAACCTGCCAGGGAGAAGCTGCCCACGCAGGTCCACAAAGCACCGCCACAGCCACTGTGCACAAAAAGTAGCCGGACCGCTGAAAGGGGGTTTCTTGCTCCCCGTGTTTAAATTGGACTGCGGGATGGAGTCACCATCCTACCTGAAACCATCAAGAATCTGGACCAAATACACGCAGATGGCTTCAGAGACCAGGCAATAGGTTACCACCATCGTGGGGGCCGCCGCTCTGACACAGGCTGTGGCCTGTGACACTGGCTTACATATCAGAGCTCCAGATCAAGTCCCGGCTGCTCCACTTCTGATCCAGCTCCCTGCTCATGTGCCTGAGAGGCAGCGGGTGATGGCCCAAGTCCGCGGGTCCCTGCCACCCAAGTGGGAGACAAGGATGGAATTCCTGGATCCCGGCTTCATCCTGTCCTGGTCTCAGCTAAGAACGGTCATTTGAGGAACAGACCAGTGGGTGGAAAATCTTCTGTCTCTCCCTTTCTGTCACTCTGTCTTCCAAATTTATAAAATAAACTTTAAAGAAAGGACCATGATCTTTGAAAGACAGAACTAATGAGCTGAGCCCTACAAGTGAGCCAGCACTCTCTCCTGGACACACCCAGGAAAGGAAACTGAGGCAGAGCCTGGGGATGCCGTGCTGGGCCTCTGGGTCGACTCTGGGGCTGGCGAACCCAGGACATCAGACCGAACACAGGGCCTGTGGAGGAAGAGGGCTCTGGGCTTCCAAAGACGGTCCCCCTGCTGGGCAGTGCAGCCCCAGGCGCCCAGAGAGGACCGCCCACAGAAGAGGTAACAGGCGGTTTCCACGCATCGCACCGGTTGCTCCCACACCTGTGGAGTGCCACGTGCCGAGGGACAGCGAAGTTCACGCGGAGGACTGTTCTGTCACAGCTGGTGTGCAGGGCAGCCCCTAAGACAAGTGTCCTAGACCTAGTGATGTGTGGAGCGGATGTGTGGGCCACAGAATCGGTCATATCCCCACATATGCCATAAGATGTGGTCGAAAAGCTCACAAAATCCAGAGCCGCCAATGCCATCCCTTCACTCGGTGTTGTCTCTCCCCTCCCCTCAGGGTGACACCTCTCAGCCAAGGTGATGTCAACCACAGCACCTTCTCCTGGGAGCAGCAGCACCCTGGGGCATCCATTGCCACGCCTGTGGTCTTCAGTGTTGGCCTAATGCACCAGCGCCTCCCAGGAAGCAGAGGTGGTCCCTTGACCTTGCTCCAGCCCCCCCAAGAGGCAGGGGCGGCATCTCGACCCTAGAGGAGTACTCGACATTCGGGCGGCAGCCAGTCCTCCTGATTTCATGCCCAGTTGTCATCATTAGGGTTCGCTTCACCTTCAAAATCGGTCTCCTCAGCTGGGCCCATTTCCCCTTGTAAATGAAGTTAGCTGACGTGTGACTGTGCGTCCACTCTGGGGTCTCCCTGCCCCACCTCCCGTGGAAGCCCCCACCTCTGGGGCTGCCGTGTTGGGGGCCACTGGCTGGTGTGGGACGAGGGCGGTGGGATCTGTTCTACCGAGGCCACGCCCACGGGGCTCCTCCACTCCAGGCATTGTGGGAAAGCTCCTCCCACACTCACAGGTGACATGCTGTGATTCCAGCACGCGATCCCCCTGGACACGGCCATTTTGAGCATACCAAGAGGAGTGGACCGCTGGCCACTTCGAGCACCGCGTGGACTCACCAGCACCGTGCATTCTTGTGCAACCCGAGGGCAGCCATGGGGATGCTCCCGAGGTGCCCCACAGAGCCTCTCCCAGGGCTGCAGAGACCCTGCAGAGGAGGCCGACACGGGCCCGAAACAGCAGAGTGCGGGGCAGGTCCCCCTCCTCCACCACGTCCGCGTCTCACTTAGATGTCGCAGTGAAGGTCCTTTCGTCTCAAAGATCAGAGCTGAAAATGCTAGCGTTCTGAAGCTGCACGGAAGGGAGCGGACGGGAGTGCCTGCAAGACGTGTCTTGCTGGATCAAAACCCATCTTCTCTGCACACAGCCCAGCGCAAAGACGGCTTGTAGGGCACAGAAGGCGCGATCAAAGCCGCGCCCCTCTCCCCTCACACTGCCAGGCCTCCCGCACTGCCAGAGGCCAAGGCTGCACCAGGTTTCCGACATGGAGGACCGGGGCCAGGCTCATCGTGATATTCCATCTCTGGTGAATCGGGCGGAAGTTGGAACCACATCCTGGTTCCACCATTGTGGCTGAGCACCGGGACACGACGGGACAACGCAGGGCGAGGGGCTGTGCTTGGCAACTGCAGGTGGCCTGACAGTGACCGCCTTGCTGGGCGCCTGCCATGGCCCCTAAGCTGTCCACAGCCCCGGGGAACAGCACAGCAGTTTCCAAGAAGGTCCCTGTCCCGGAAGTAACAAGACGGAAACGGCACAAATGAGACATACAATAACAGCAGCCTGAGAGCTACGCCCCTGTGCCCACCACGCCAGCAAAACACCACCATCAGCGAGGGCCGAGCAGACGCTCAGAGATGTGGGAAGGAACGTGAAGGGGCAGGCAGGACCTGGGGTCTCAGGACGCACCCGAGGCTGGGCGAGACCGAGAACTGTACCCACAACCGGGGAGCCCCGGAAGCCCGCTGCGGTACATGCGCACCGGGCCCTGCCAGGAAGGGCTGCCGGCCGAGCGTCGGGAGCCAGGCAGCTAACGTATGGGGACCACTACGACGGGAACACAGAGGGTGAGGATCAGAGTCCTTGGGGGAGGGGAGCAGGCAGTGGAGGGCGGGGGACAGAGGGTGCTGGGGCTGCTAGCCTAATGGCATTCAGAGGAGAAACAGCGACCTGGCGGGGAGCACCTGTGGGCTCAGAGTGACCCCCATGACCTCACGCCCTCACCCTCCACCTCAGCAACACCTCCCACCCAGAACTGTTGGTCCCTACCCACCGCTCCACCCCACCCCGCCACCTGCCTCAGACGCTGACCCCCCATGCTCCCCTTTGCCCCCTTTACCCCCCCCCCGCCTTCCCCTCCCAGGCCCCCTTGCCCTGCCAGGCTCCTCAGCAGTGCCCAGCCTAAAGCAGCTCAGGCAGAACACAGCGCCTTGTGCCCAGGGCTGCTTGGGCTGTGGACAGAGAGGCCCCTGTCATGTCACACCCCAGCCCCTCGCAGCTCTCTCTGTCCATGTCAGGTGCTTCTTCCACACTGTGGGGGGTCAGGTGAGTGTGGACAGCAGAGCTGACCCAGGCCCACACCACGCCAGCCTAGGGACCCTGGGGGAAAGAACTTTGACCTCCAGAATCTAGAAAGAAAATAACTCAGAAAGGAGCAAATGTGATCAGCAGAACCTGCACTACGCATGACCACACAGGACACCATGTTGGGCCAGGCTAGCGCCATGGGTGACCACACAGGACACTATCACTGGCCAGGCCTGTACCATGTGTGACCACACAGGACACCATGGTGGGCCAGGCCTGCACCACGCACGACCACTGGGATATCATGATGGTTTCAGCATGGCCACGGAGCTCTTCTGGCCACGGGTGTCACGTGCAGCACAGGTCCACGGGAATTCACCACGCAGGGCATGAAGAGTGCTGAGCAGCCCGGGTGGCAGTGCCATGTCAGCCCCTCCCCGTCTTTCTCCAGGAGGCCGCAAAGCCCAGTGGGAAGAGGGCAGTGAGCAGCGGGCCCGGCTCCTGGCTGTGTGCAGCTGAGCTGATTCTGTAACCACCAGGAACCTCAGTTCCTTTATCAGCTACGTGGATGGTGGTAATTTCTTCTCCCCCCGCATACTTCTCACAAGCTCTGATGTGAAAACAAGCAGTGTGAGCATGTGCTGTGCCGAGGTCCATGGCTGGGATACAGGAAACGCTCACTTTGCAATCACTGCCATTGTCAGGCTGATGGCCATCCTTTAGCACTGGTCCTGTCCCCCTGCATTTCTGTGCCCTAAACCAGAACGATGTCCCTCTTTGACCTTTATCTGCCGACAGACCTCAGCGTTCCGAATTCTTTATTGCAGCTTTTGTCTGCACGCACTTCTTCCCTCCATTCTGCCCACTAAATGCAGCTTCTGCCCTGTCCACCCTTCTCCCCATGCCCATCTCTCTTGTGGACTATTGCTCCTTGATTATTGAGACTGGGAATCAAGTCATCGAGAGGCAGAGGGAGGAGGGAGAGGGAGGAGGGAGGGACTGAGATGCTGGGAAGAGGAGCAGGAGGAGAAAGGCCTGAGTGGGAGATGGGCGGCGCTGGGAGTGCTGAACAGGAAGATCCGAGAGGAGGAAGTGGGAAACTCCTGCCAGAGTTTTCCAGGGTTGAAGCCGCATGCATCAGACGCATTTAATTCATAATTACAATCATCCGTGTCCCCGCACACTCCTCCAACCATGAACCCCCACCTGAGGGCCATATACACGTCACATCTGTGTGTCTTTACTGGGGTAAAGGGTGTGCTCTGAGAGTACTCAGGGAAAACAGCGTTCTAAAAATCACACCTTCTTGGGGGTGTGTGACTGGTGTAGTAGTTAAGACACCGGTCATGATGCATCAGAGAGTGAACGTTCAAGTCCCAGCTCCACTTCCCACTCCAGCTCCCTGCTAACGCACAGTCCACAGGGCGATGGATGTGGCTCCGTGCGTGGGTCCCTGCCACCCACAGGAAGAGCTGGACTGAGTTCTTGGCTGTTGGCTTCAGCCTGGCCCAGCCCTGGCTGTTGTGACCAATGGGGAATGAACCAGGGGGCAGAAGATCTCTGTGAGTCTGTGTGTGTGTCTGTCTCTGTCTCTCTCTGCCTTTCAAATAAATGTTTCAAAACCAGCACCTCTCACTACAGTTGCTGTGCTTATCACATTGTCTACTAAAGCTGAATCTCGTAGAAGCCCCTCTGAGGCAGAGCTGGGCTCCATCCATCTGTGTGGAAGATGGGAACGGCAGACCTCAGCCAACCCCGCAGACTTCCGGGATCGCGCTGGGCTGACTGCTGGGGGTTAGCACGCGGCCGGGCCAGCAGCCGCGTTAGCACCGATTCCGTGATGACGAATCTGGTTATTTCAAAGATGTTTACCGAGCAGAACGGCGCTACGAGAAAATCAATCTGCGTTTACTGTGCTGTGATATGTTTTGTGCAAAGAGAAAAACGCTTTTTGACACATTACACAGCAAAAGGGTCTTAAAAATGACTCTGTCTTGGCTTCCTCGTGCATCTGCTGACATCACACCTCACAGGGGAACAAGGATTTCCAGCCCTGAAAACATTTCGCGGGCCTTGTTTGGAACAGCAGCAAAGAGCCTGGCTTTCAGATACTCCTAAGTAAAAGGCAATACACAGGAGAAAATACTAACCATACATACAACTGGCAGAAGAACCCAAATCAGCAAAATATATCAACACCACAGAAAAACGGGCACAAGAAACAGGAATGGTTTAGAAAAAGCAGCGCCTGTGGCCATGGATACACAGAACCTCGGTCGATCACCTTAGTTCCCGGGGAGGCTAAAATGAAGCCACAGAGAGCCATGCGTGCCCAGAGACAGGCAGAGATGAGGAAATTCACAGGACTGGGCGTGGGGCGGGGGTGTGGAGCCGGGATCGGCAATTCCCAGCCTTCGGGCCATCGAAGGCCCACGAAACCATTTAGTCCAGCCCTGGCCAAGGCTGCACCAACAGGACTCACAATTCAATACACCAGTAGCAGGCTAATTTTTAAGTGGATTCTGTATGGCCTGCAAATGATGTGAGAAACTTCCAAGCGGCCCTTGCAGAACCCCAGCTCCCACCTCTGTTACGAGAACTATCGAAATGCTCGTGTACTAAGCACTTTGGAAACAGACCAGCATTATCTGTTACGGTGAAATTTATGCATGATTTCCACTTCAAAGCTGTGAGTGTGTACAGGATGTGTTATATCCTATAAAGGACACACACACGCGCGCACACACACGCACGCACACACACACACGTGTTTTACGCAGAAATCTCTCCTTACTCCCAGGGGACAACTGAAAGCTTGGACAGTACCAAAACTTACATGCACCATGGTTTTTCCTGTGTACACACACACACATGTATAATGAAGTTCAACTCATTAATTAGTCCAGAATAACTAATGCTAAAATAAAACGACCATGACAATGCACAGTGGTAAAAGTCCTGTGGGTGTGGCATCTCTCTCTTGAAAGGTCGAGACCATTTTTAACGCTTCTGGGCAGCAGGGGACCGTGGGTGACCAAAACCGCACTGATATTTTCTCCCAGCACGACACCAATGTTCAGACTGTGATTGTGCCCCGACTGTGTCTAACCAGCCCACCACTGACTTCACCAGTTCTGGTTTTCCTAGGAAGACTTTCTCAACCACCAGTTCTAAACTGATGACATTTGGGGTCTGGTCACTCAGGGTGAGCACTCTGTTCCTCTGGAGTTGGATTCTGCTTGTGGTGCAAGACAGGAACACAGCATCCCACCATTTCATTCCCACGACCAGGTGACGCAGACGTGTGCCCGGAGGGACCTGTGCCTGGAGGGCTGTGTGCTGCCCACTCTGACGTGGAGCCAAGGCTTTGCAGTGCTGGGCAGGGCCTAAAGCGGCTCTCAGAGTCCCCACCCTCCTGGCACTCGGAAGGAGGCTCAGGGAGTCGGCCGCCACGAGTAGAACGTGGAACAAGCAGTGGCTGCCACTTTGGGGAGCAGCGGGTACAACACCAGGCCTTGTGCTGACAGTCGCTCTCTGGGGGGCCTTTGTCTGGCACAGCCTGACCAGGGTGAGGCCTGGGGACAAGGAGCCGAGGTGGCATCAGGCCAGCAGCCAGTGTTGAGGTCAGACCTGACCTGGGCCAAAAGCCCAGGAGGAAGCGAGCCTACAGCAAACCAAGGAGTGAACCTGGACATGGTCTCCTCCCCAGGCCTCAGCCTCGGACAGAGACTGGACGGAGGTCCTGGTTGGCAGGCCTGGGCCGCTCACGCACACAAACAGGGCACAGGCGCTGCTGCTATAAACCACGAATCTCCGGGGGACTCCCAGCAGCCGAAGATCGCCAATGCCTTCACCGACTTCTACTTCGCGTTTCCAGAAAGTTCTGCAAGCTTCTCCCTTCACTGCACCAATCAGCCGTCTGACAGCCTGACAGAGTCGGCAGGACTCGCCTCACCACCATCTTTTTCCATGAACGAAATGACATGTGAGGGATTTCAAAGGAAACCAATCCCATCAGTGTCTACTGAAGCCCCCAGTTCACTCCTCTGTGTCTGTGCTTGGCTGTGGGCCCAGAGCCTACTGTTCTGACCACGTGCGTGTTCTCCAAGAGGCTCCAGGCCCAGGGTCAGCCTCTTGTTGGGGAAATGCCCATCTTCTGCACAGCCTTCTGAAGCCCCTCACACCACAACTTGCAGACAATTCCCTTCATGACTGTTCTCCACACTTCCCAGGCAAGACTCCTGTGCTTATCCCACAACAAGATCACATGAACAACTTCACGTATCCATCCCCAAACTCGCAGGGATTCCTACTGGAGACGCACTAACTGCATGTATTAATCTGAGAGATGCCGGCGTTTTAAAGGACTGGATTTTGTGTTCATTCAGACCGGCTCCCCGAGTACCAACCTTTCCGGCTGCGTCCTCCGTGAGTAATTGCAGTAATACCAGCAGTAACAATTAAGTGTCATTTCTCTGAGCGTTAATGCAGGCCACAGCGTGTGCTGAACGTTTTACATACTTCTAGTCAAACCCTCACAGCCTATGCGGGGGCAGCGTGGTCCATTTCTACATAAGAAAAATTAACGCTTGCCTGGTTAAATACGTTTCCCAATGTTAAAAACTTAGGGAGCGATCAGCTGACAAAGCCTGGAAACCCCAGGTTTGCTTCGCTACGCCAAGCCGTCAACCGTGTCCGGCACCCCAGCCTTCCAGAACGAGGGCTTCTCCTGTCCTGCAGTGCCCCGCACAAGGAGGAGAGAGAGGGGCGCTCTGGAACGTTCCACGGTTCCAGACTGGGACAGCGCGTGCGTAGTAGAGAGGCCACACCTGCACGTTTGTCGTCTGGTTCTGACAGCCTGCAGGCACGTGCTCGCTCTCTGCCTTCTGCGCGTCTTCCAGGTGTGCTAAGACCGCAGTCCAGGAGCAGGAGGCTCGTGGGAAACCCTGCACTCAAGTCCAGCGTCTGTGAAGGCCTCCTCACCCCACCCCCACCTGCACCCCCAGAGCCGCCCGGAGCCTGGCCAGCTCGCTGCAGGGGCCTGGTTACGTGAGGAGTAGAACTGATGCTGTCCACGCCCCTGTGGCCTCTGAGCCCAGCATCTGAGCAGGGTTCTGCGTAGAGGCCGACGACAGCAGTGCTGAACACGTCCCGTGGTTTTTCAGGTGGTTGCTGTCTGAACCCACAGCTGATCCACACAGCAAAGCCACGAGACCCAGAACGAATCCTGCCCAGAAGCACTGCGTGCCCGTCCCTCCACTGATTCACTTACACCCGGTTGCTCTCGCCCTCAGGCGCTATAAGCAGGTGCTGTGTAGGCGCACGTTCCTCGTGCTGCGAGGGCGACACGGGAATGCGTCACCAGGCAAAGGTGAGACAACCCCAGCTCCGAGAGTGGAAACTTTAACTACAAGTAGGAAGTAAACACAGGGGGATGCTTGTAAATTAATTCAAGAGAGTGTCAACCTACTACTCCCCTATGAAATAAAATTAATCTGTAGCTGCTATTTAAAGCACTTATCTTCTTACCACTTGAATACAGTAGACTTCCCCTACCAGAAAGTGGGAGGCTGCCTAGATGGGTGCCAACACTCTCCCCAGCTCACGTGTCTTCCAGCAGGACGTGGGGTCTCCCAGCCACTGACCCACCCGTGTGAATATCGCAGCTGCAGCACAACACCTGGAGACACGCGAGCTGTGAGGGCTGTAACTTTGACGTAACCCTAACCCTAACCCTAACCTTTGACGTAGTCTTCATGTGGTGACATGCCACATATTTACAGTAAATTCACAACTAATTTGAAAAGCGCTGAATGCGTATCATATTTTGAATATTATAAGAATGCATATCCTCACTTATTTCGTCATTATTTAGTACTCCCTAATAAAATTTTATGCTTCTGACCAGGAGTTGGAGCTTTTTTTCCTAAATTTGTATTTTAGGTCTCCCAAATTTTTACCAACTATGAATGATTTTTTTTCCGTTTTAATATCTAACTTTTCACAGTGTTCGAGTTGTGCCTTGCCAGATTACTGAATTCTTAGTTTTGTTAGCGCTTCCTTATTTGGGAAGTGTATGCTCTTACCCCTGAGAGCTTTATCACTTACGGGACGTTTGTCATAATGGATTGACTGGAGCTGCCGATCGGATGCTGGATAAAATGACCGCACCCCGCCTTCAACACGCATGCCACTCAGTGAGGGGTTCTGTCTTGGCGTCCATGCTGACTGTGAGGCACTGAACCAGCTTGCTTCCGTACAAGATTGTACCGCATGGAGCAGGCTTCGGCATGACTGTTCTTGAGTTGGGGTAGCTACCGGATCTTGAGTGACAGTGCCTGGTCTGGTAGTTCCACTCTGATGTGGTAAACTGGATTCCAGCTTGCCTCTCAGGAACGTGACCCTCAACAGTGTTCCGGAAACCTCCCTCGTGTCAACCTAGAACCACGCCTGTGGCTTCATGTGTCATCAGGCACAGTCACCTTCGTCTTCCCCTTCAGTAAACATCAGTTAATACCATCTTTCTACTTTGCCTGTCCTGAGGACAGCTTTGTACTTGTACAGGAATCACAGAACGGCTCTACTGGCTCTCTAGCCCCTGACTTCAGAGAGCTCTTCAAGGTGTGTGTTCTGTTGGACCTAGACTCGAGCTCCTGTGGCTTCTTATTCTGGGATTCATTTGAGCTAAGTACAGAGCCAACGTTAGGTAACAATCGGCTCCTCACTGTGGCACAGATGGCTCCATGACAAGACAGATTCATCAACATGAAAGAACTGGGGAAAAAACCGCAAGTAATATCCAGCAACACTTCACTCAGGGCTTCTAGAACACGCCGGCTTGTAAAGCGATGGCAAATGAAAACGCGCCCGTCACATCTGTCTTGATTCAAGTGTATTTTGAAGTATGATTAATGCTTTTATAAATACTGTCCTCACGTCATCCACACCGATGCAGGCTTCAAGTCAGTTCACTGTTTCTGACTCCTTTCTTGATGCATTTTAAAGTCCATGGCAATACATCAACCCAGGGCAGAGTCAAGCCTGTGAAATCCGACAGATTCTTCGACACGGACAGAGGCAGAGATGGCAGAGCCACGGATGCTGCAGACAGGCGGGGATGGTCTGTGCCACACACGCTTCAGTCACAGACATTTCAAAACAATTTCTAATTCCGAAAAAGTTCTTTTTTTTTTTTCCTCCTAGGCAACCAAATGGCTCTGGAATAGTCTACAGACTTTGCACACATGTAAACTTTAACTAAACATGCTCTTTATTGATGTCACCAGATATCTATGTTTGAGAAAGAGATAAGATCAGCATCCAAAGTCTGTCCCTGGAACCCATTCTCACAGGAGGTGACCCTGTCACTGGGACACCAAAGATTTTCAAAAATGACCAACACAAAACAGGGCTTTGAAGACACAGAAACTATCAAAGGTCAGGGACGAAAAAGCTGTAAAGACAGACAGCATGACCAACGGCTCCAAGCAGAGGCTTCAGATAACTCCCACGTATACGGGGACACGGAATACTTCCTAGATGGGAGGAAGGTGACCCCCGGAGACAGGCACACCCAGGTGATCCGCACAGTGGGGACAGGGACTCTCAAGGTGGACACGGTTAGGTCTCTACTTAACATCACTTTCGGATGCATTAGAATTAGAAATGCCCAAAGCAAAGAATTTATAAGAAAATACAAGCAGCTATCATTACACTGGGCTGGAGAACATTTGAGAAGACCTTACCAATGCGTAGTGACCCACCTTGCGTGGATGCACAGTACCTCTATGTCGCCCACTGTGCACAGTAACTGCACCCTGACTGGGTGCTAGGTGAGGCCGCCTCCTGCTCTGCTGTGCAGGACCACCGCTAGCCGCACACCCCCTGCAAGTATTCACACTCCTGCTGAGGGTGGTGACTTTCCAAGGACTCTCGCCCACTACTTGGAACACACACTACAGTGCTATTAGCCCGGTCACCCCGCTGTGGCAACACACACAGCACTCCCGCCGGCTGCGGCTGTGGCGCGCTCATTAACCGGCTTTGCCTGCCTCCTCACACATGGATGGAGCAGAAGGTCGTTAGCTAAAGTGAAGCAAGCCAGGCAGAGAAATGCAGACACGGCCCAGTCTCGCCGGCCTGTGGGGTCTGTGTGAGTTGGTCTCTCGTAGAAGCAGAGTGCGACAGCAGTGAGCAGCAGCCAGGAATGGCAGGAGGCACTTTCCCAGCCGAGCCACAAACCACATCAGCTGGGAGGTCACCAACAAGGTCCTTTGCTTTCAAATGAAGGCGTTGTGTATGCAAACAGCTCTCAGGCATAAGAGACTGGACGAGTCCTTGTAAAACTGTGAGCCCACCAAGGCTGTATAACAACAGGTAAGAAATAACACGGGTAGGGGCTGGCGGTGCTGTGGCACAGCGGGTTAAAGCCCTGGCCTGGAGAGCCAACATCCCATATGATCGCCGGTTCTAGTCCCAGCTGCTCCACTTCTCATCCAGCTCTCTGCTGTGGCCTGGGAAAGTAGTAGAAGATGGCCCAAGTCCTTGGGCCCCTGCACCCATGTGGGAGATCTGGGAGAAGCTCCCGGCTCCTGGCTTCAGATCAGCACAGCTCTGGCCATTGTGGCCCGTTGGGGGAGTGAACCAGCAGATGGAAGACCTCTCTCTCTGTCTCTGTCTCTGTCTCTACCTCTCTCTGGAACTCTTTCAAATAGATACAATAAATCTTAAAAAAATAAACACACGGGGGTCTGGTTTGGTGCAGGGATTGAGACGCTGCCGGAGTGCCTGGTGTTCACAGCCTGGCTCTGCTTCCCACTCAGCTTCCTGTTAACACTTCTGGGACAGCAATGGAAGACGGCTCAAGTACTGGGCCCAGTGCCATCCACATGGAGAGCAGGACGGAGCTCCTGGCTCCTGGCTTCAGCCTGGCCCTCACCTGAATCTCACAGCCACTTAGGGAGTGAACAGATAGAAGAACGATTCATCAATTGTTCCTCCCTCTCTCTCTCCTTCCACCTTTCTAAAGAATAAATATTTAAAAAATTTATTGCCTTTTAAATTGTATTTATTATCACATAGTTGAAACGCAGAAAAAGGAGAGAGAAGAGAGAAAAGAGGGGTAGGAGAGAGAGAAGGAGAGAGAAAGAGAGAGAAAAGAGATCTCCCGTCCACGAGTTCACTCCCCAGATGTTTGCCACACTGGGGCTGGCCCAGGCCAGAGCCAGAAGCCCAGAACTCCTGAGTCCCCGACATGGGCGGCATGGACCAAGTCACTGTGCCATCATCTGCTGCCTCCCAGGGCTCATAGAACGGGAAGCCGGATAAGAGACAGAGGCAGGACAGGAACTCGGGCTCTGCTTTGGGATCTGAGTGTCCCAGGCAACAGCCTAACTGTGGTAGCAAATGCCTGCCACAAGAGGTGGAGGTTTTTAAACACACGAGACGGGGGTCGGCACTGTGGCCGAGCGGGTAAAGCCACTGCCTGCCCATGCCAACATCCCAGATGGGCACCGGTTTGAGACCTGGCAGCCCCACTTCTGATCCAGCTCCCTGTTAATGTGCCTGGGAAAGCAGTGGAAGATGGCCCACACGCTTGGGCCCCTGCACCCACGTGGGAGATCTGGATGAAGCTCCTGGCTTTGGACTGGCTCAGCTCTGGCCTTCTGGGGAGTAAACCAGCAGATGGAAGATCTCTCTCTGTCTCTCTCTATCTGTAACTCTGCCTCTCAAATGAATAAATACAAGGTAAAAAAAAAAAACCACAAGAATGACACACATGGACTTCAGCTGGCAGTCACCTCCAAGAAGGGAGAAAGAGGGACAGGAGCCAACCTCAGGAGGAGCCCAGCACTTAGTGAACGCCCACTCTGAGCAACGGTGGCAGCTATGGGCTGTCCACACTTTCCTACAGGTTCCAAATATTTAACAATTCAGCCTGTTGTTCAAATGAATGATGCTGTGTGTGTGTGTGTGTGTGTGTGTGTGTGTGTGAGAGAGAGAGAGAGAGAGAGAGAGTAAGCAAGCGAGCGAGCACTAGCTATCTCCTGTGAAGGTGCCGTGAGACAGACATGGCAGGAAGGAGCCTCCTGGCTCAGGCAGCTGGGCTGAGGGGAGACGGTGTTTTTCCGGGTGTCCTGCGGGCAGATGGTGGAGGAGGAGAGACAGGAACTGAGAAAGCAGGAGTCCCACCTGCTGACCACGGAGCCCCAAGCTGCCAGCAGCCGTGAGGTGTGCCCAGCAGAGAACTCAGGAGTCAGCCTCAGGTGCAGAGGCCCCTTCTGCAAGGCGACTGCAGACTCACGGGAGAAGCAACCGCAAGCTAAGCGAAGGTTGGCGCAGAAAGGTCATCACGTCCACGCAGCTTCAAGACATTCCTGATGAGCACTTGCATGTGCGACTTCCATTTTCTACACCTAAGCTCTCTTTCCATTCCGTTTCCCCCAGTCTTGTTGAAGGCCCCTTGTATTTCTTTGCAGGGAGAAAGCCCTCCTGTCTTCCGCCAGACATGTGCTTCATTCACCCGGCTCGTGAAGGTTTCTGAGTTTGCAGTTCTTGGAAAGGACTGAGCGTTAGATTTGGAAGGGAGGGGGCACCTCCTCTCCAAGAGGAGAGCAAGGGCAGGAAGGGGGAATCTTAGATAAAAGAGAATTCAGACACGGCAAGGCTTTGCCTGCAGAAGTCGGACATCAGCACGTCGTCCAGGACACAGAATGAGAGACGTGAGGGTTCCCCGCTAAACACCAGTGCCGGGCTTGTGAGCACCCCTGTTGTGGAAAGCAGTGTGAGGCTCGACCTCGTCAGTACACTTCTGCCTCCTGATTTCAGGATCCTTCCCCTGCCTGGACGCTCACTTGGTCCCACACGTGTGAGGTTGTGCTGCGGCTCCCTCTCAGGACTCCCACCACACGGTGCCTGGGACCAGTCCTCGTGGGCTGCAGAAGCGCCAGGTCGCAGACTTCTCCTTGATTCCAAGAAGTTCTGCTTCTAGAATGTTCTTGAGTGCATAAGAAGCCGCCTTCTCACCACTTCTAGAAAGTTCTCCTCCATGTTCCCATCAAGTCTTCCCCCTTTCTGCTCTCCATCCAGGCCGCCTGGCCACGCTCAGAATCAGCAGTGGGCTGCAGACGCTAACAAAGCCGGTGTCCAGAACACCGAGCCCACCAATCGTGGGAAGTCCCCTCCTCTCATTCCTTAGGAGGACCACGTCCTGCCAGTGTCCCCCTCAGCAGGGGACTTGCTGTCTCAGTTGAACTGGCCGCTCAGCCCAGTCTAGTAAGCGGCCTTGCTGCTTTCCCGTGGTGGGTTAATTAGTTCTTGAATTGAACTGAACGTATTTATGCACTGCACGACAAAACCCGGTAACAACCAGCAATTTTAAGTCTCTGTATAGACAAAATGACTGGATTGGAGATTCCATTTTTTGCACTGGAAACTACATTCTGGCCAAGTTTCCTTCCCCCATGGGCCCTGACTTACACGAATTCGAAGATGATCTACCACAAGATGTGCTAGATGCTTCAGATGAGAGGTCAAAATGTCGTCAGGGCTGGCACTGTGGCTCAGCGGGTAGAGCCACTGCCTGCAGTGTCAGCATTTCACATGGCCACAGGCTTGAGTCCTGGCTGCTCCGCTTCTGGTGCAGCTCCCTGCCAATGGACTGGGAAAGCAGTGGAAGACGGCTCAAGTGCTTGGGCCTCTGCCGCCCACTTGGGAGACCCAGAGGGAGCTCCCGGCTGCTGGCTTCTGTCAGGCCCTGCCCTGGCCGTTGTGGCCATCTGGGGAGTGAACCAGGGGATGGAAGACCTCTCTCTCCCTCTCCGTAACTCTGCCTCTCAAGTCAATAAAGAAAGAAAATACATCTTTAAAGATTGTCATAAGGTTTGGAGTGGGAGGAAGAGCAGGGGAATTTGTCAGATGTGTTCAGTTTAATCATGAAGAAACCAACGCGCCCAGCTCAGGATTTGTGGAGATCTACACGCTCCAAACACGTGCACATGCACAGTGCAAACACTCCTGCCTCCTACTCAGGCTCCGTAAGTCTGCTAGAAACACAGCGCCCTGGCCTCAAAGACAAATTCACCGCCTCGCACAGCTAGAATCCAGCCAGAGACTCAGCGACATCGCAGGAGACGCGATCCGCCCCCCCTCGCCTGGCTGCCTCAGCACAGACCCACAGACTCGGGCAGGCTCCTTGCGTGGCGACAGCAAGCGTGCCTGATAGGACCACATGCTCTCGCGGTGACGTCGCTGTGAGTGCGGGTGACTGTGGAAGGGAGCTTGCGGGAGACTGGCACAAAGAGAAGCTGGGCGGGGCGGGGCGGGGACAGGAACACAGAGAAAGACCCTGTCGCTACCGAGTGTGAGCGTCTCTTCTCCACTGGGCGGGGCCGAGCTGATGCTGAGGACCAGGTGCAGGTTCTTGGGGGAGTCCTAGGCCTGGCTCCGGAGAGCCACCACCCCATGTCTGTATCCAGGGACGGGATGCTTAGGAGAGGATGGGGCAGAGAAACAAAGTGACCGCCTATGAGGCACTGGGACGCTGGACAGGAAGACTTCAAAACTTTCCAAGAAATGCCAGTGGTGAGAAGACGGCATGGGTATTTCTAAAAATTGCACCAAAATAAAGTTGCCTTTAAATTTCGATTTCCATGAACTTTCTGAAGAACTTTTATAGTTTTGGACGCTGGATGAACCACTGACAACATATGCCACACTGATCCTGTAATTTACTTTTGTATACATTAGGAATGAAGGAAAAAAACCACATAGTAACTGTGACAGAAGGCATAAGTGGACAGCCTCACATAAGTCAGCCACAGGGGGACCCCTGAATAAATCCTCACAGTTCTGGGTGGAGATGTCCTGATTTTAAAACGCCCTCCCCTTATAAATGCTGGTTTGTACAGTTTCCCGAATTTCTTCAAAATTAGGTTTCCCTTTTTCATTATGCTATCCTCCCTATGTATGCTCCGCTTTTAAACTTTATTGAGTATTTCTCTCCCTTCTTCTCTGTTTATGGCCATTTTCCATGAGTAAGCAAAGGTTTCCGTCACTACGCAGGGATTACCACCCAGCCAGTGGGGAGACGAAAACCTAAGTGGCTAAGATGCGGGTGGCAGGCACTGGGCTAGAATCGCCCATGAGCCACATGACTGCTCGCACCGGCAGCGTGCTGTGCGCTCAGAGTGAACCTGCGCCTCGGCAGCACTGGAAACCAAACCCTGCCATGAGCCAGCACTGTCTCCCACACACAGCCACAAGCACTCAGATTACTGAACCTATAAATGCCACGGTGTTCAATTTGAATGCAAGCTGCCAATAAACTTCACAAAAGAAGGGAACCAATTATATGCAGATGAGAAGGAGAACGTGTGCCCAGCCAAAGTCACAGACAATAACCCCGCAGGCTGTGAAGCGCCCACTGCAGATTCTGGGGCCACTTCTGCGGGGTCTCCCGTGATGACTCAGTGTGGACCCCGGCAGAGTGCACAGGTCTCCAAATCCATGCTGGGTTAACGAAGGGAGCCAGCTCCTCACACCAAGAACCACTCCCTGAGGAGGGCAAAGGGCTCCTGCCCACTGCCTCGGTCTTGATTCACTTAACTTCTGAAGGTGCAAACGAGGCACAGTCAGGAAGATGGGGAAACCATTTCTAAAAGAAGAAGACAGACCAGATAGGTCACGTCTCCCAGCACTCAGGTATGTGACCGTACACAAAGCGTGTGCCCAAGTCACACACAGAGCACGGATCCCAAGGCCACGGGAAAGCAGTCTCACTGGGACATTTTTGCCTCTCTCCAAGGTGCTGAAGCCCAGGAGCTGACCGTCAGCGCCGACCGCTGAGCAGGCACATCTTGGCCCGTGGTTCTCTCCGTGGACAGTGCGACTCACATCACGGAAGGATGAAGCTGGGTGGTTAACACGTCCAGTTAACCAGTTAAACTGCCAGCTCTAGAGAGTGCCAGGGTAAATTAGTCATAAGCGGGTCGCCAAGGACCTTCAGTCTTGCCTTATGTGAGGCTGTAAAACTTTGCAGGGACAAATTAATTTTGTTACAATTAACCACATGGCTATGTGTAGAAACACACAGATGTCTCAGATTTCATAATAACTTTGTAATAAAAATATGTTCAGCTGTTTGCTCAGAACATTTAGAAATTACAGGCACTACAGCTCACTTGGGTAGAAACCCACAGGACACGATTTCAACCACTGCCACTAAAATATCTCCCCACGTATTCTATAAGGTTGAACTCTAGTTCACCTTATCTCACGAACACTCAAAGTACAAGGATGTTCAGGTAAACTCCCACCTTCCAAAACTCAGAAGGAATAAATGGCTATTAATATGCTTATCTTTATACTAATGAGAGACTTCTACCTCTAAGACCTCCAAGATCATTGTGTATTAAAGGAATAATAATTTTCATGGGCATTAGGATCATGGGTCACTCTGGGGGAGGAAGACTGAGTGGGTCAACAAAGCACAAGCCCCCTGGGGAACCTGAGGGTCACAGGTGCTAAGGACTGGTGTGGGGGACATGACATCGATTTCCCAGGGTTTTCATTGCATATCTGTTACCTGAGAAGCTTGGGGCACAAAGTGGGGACCCTCACAGAGCTCATCTATTTCCTATCCAGCCACTGCTTCCCTGTTTTTAATTGCCTATGGATTCATGTATCCAGACACTGTCACGTGCTGTGCCATCACCAACTATTTACTGAATGCCTGCTGTGTGCCAGGTGCTCCACACAAAAGCTCACAGACTCTGCAGCAATGAGTCCTCATAGCAGGCAACCTGTGCTTTGCAGACAAGAAAATGGGGCTGTTGATCTTGTACCACTGGTCTGTAAGTGCAGGAGCTAGGTTGGGAGACAAGGCTTCCTGCCTTTGAAGATCTCATCCTAGGAAGCACTGCACTCTTCCTGGGTGCCTGCTTCCTCTGTGGTCTGTCTTCCTGAGCGGTGGTGGTTATCCGTTCATCTAACCACTTCTCTAGCCCGAGGGAGCCCTGAAATCCCTGCTTGGTCATCACAGCTTTTCCCCACCACCAACCACTTCTAGCCCAGAACGCTTACCCGTCCTGGCCAAATCCAGTGACCAGCCACTCTACTCCGCCTGCAGTGACGGTGGCTGACCTTGTTCCATGCAGAAGTGGGGAACATTTATTTCTGCCATGGGCCATTTAGATATTTATCATACCATTTCAAGTGTACAAGTGAACAATCAAGTGTACAAGGCCTTGATCTGAGAGAGAAAGTGCCTAAAGGTGGGCAAAAAGAAAGAGGAAAAGGGGGGCTGGATGGGACCCAAAAAATCCACTCTTACAGTCGAGTTTCCTGACACAGTCCCTTACTAAGTGGTATCTGCCGCTTCCTCTGAGCAAATGCGCATGCCCCATGCCCTCAGGGGGTGTTCAGGGGGCCCTCCTGAGAGTGGTTGTGGGGAGCAAACATCCCCCCCCCATGGCAAGTCAGCATGAGCTAAAAGCCTATTCACTCCTCCTGCATAGCTCCGAGCAGAAGTCAAATGTTGTCCATTCCGATCTCCCTAACCCAAGTCTGGCTTCATGCTGGTGTCACCAGCATCTGAGTTGTTAATCAGGGGCCCAAGCACAGAGAAAGCTGCTGGTGGGGCAGTGAGTGAAGTCCAAGACAGAAGTGCATCTCTGCCCGGCCACTGGGACACAGGGGTCCCCCTCACACTGAGACCAGCACAGCAGCCCTGGTCCCCAGCCCAGGAAGATCACAGGTAGAAACCCCATGAGGAGTCTTTGGGTTGTAAGTAACAAAGACAAAACTCAAATTTATAGGGAGCTCACTGGCCTGTGTCCTAGTGTCTTGGGAAGACCAATGCCTTGCGGTCATGTTCAGGAGTCGCCTCCTGCAAACGGATACACACCCATGCGTGAGGGTGCACACATAAGGGCACATCAAGCAGTATGTGTAAAATGGAATTAAAAGATAAGTTTATTTGTGTGCAAAAAAAATTATGCCAGCAAAGCTCTCTCCTGCCTTACTCTTGTGGGCAAATCCTTTCTAAACCCTGCTGACCCGAGAGCACACATTTCAAGGAAAGTTCAAACTTAGCTTACGATCCCCTAGAGAAAGGCTTTTACACTCCAGATACCACGATGCTTTTCCCTAGAAGCAATATTAACTGATTTATTAATTTATCTAACCCAAGTGCCTGTTTGCCTTGCAAGCCCATTAAGCTGCTACCAGTTTTATGTGTTTACCAGTGAAATAATATAAGGCAATCAAAGTGCCGTTTTGGTGTTTAAGGCATTTAATATTTGAGGACGACACTTAATTTTAGTGGTGGTGTGCATTTTCTATAGGCGAGGTACCTTCCTGATAATTAATTACACATTAAATGTAAGCAGGGTAGCTACAATCCCATCCATAGCCATTCTAAATTAAAAGCGGTGGTTTTTACTAGTTAGCTCTGGGAAAGGGAAACAGACCTTGACTGCACATAACAAGGCATCCGTGTTCACCTTGACTGCAATTTACCATTGACATCTGCAGAGCCACCCGTTCTCATTTGCTCTGAAAGTCACAGTAAGTGAGGCTGAGGTCCAGGCACAGCGACCCTCCTGGGTCACCCGGGAGCTCCTGAGCATCTGAAGCAAGTGCGAGTCTCGGTCCGTGGGCAAGGAGCACAGCTGCTGGCTGATTGGCCTGAATGCCCAGAGACACTCCACGTGCACACCCTCTGGGAGGGCGGGCTGGGAGCCTTCACACCAGGGATACTCTGCATGCACACCCTCAGGGAGGGCGGGCTGGGAGCCTTCACACCAGGGACACTCCGTGTGCACACCCTTGAGGAGGGCAGGCTGGGAGCATTCACGCTGCATGTTCACTGTCTCATGTGCTCCCATGGATCCCAGGACGCTCCAGGCATCCACCTGCTGAGACTGACACTCGCTCCGGGAAGATGCCTCAGAACCAGACTTCAGCACAAGGCAACTCCATGGGATACGTAAATCCCAGACAGTGATTACGTGTCAATCCACACATCAGTGAATTTTTCCTAAAGCTACTAACAAAGAGAAAAAAAATCAATCACTATGTAGATTCACTATTTTTAAGTTAGCATAGTGCTTAGTTCATCTTGAGGGTGAGTCCTTAGGAAGCTACAAGCATACAAAACACAGCAGAAAAGTGAACTCAAATACCTTGATGCTCAGGGTTTTCACACAGGGCTATTTCTGCCCTGACGGCACTCGGAGGATCCAGATACAGGAGAGACAGGTCCCTGGGGGCTTCTCCCCCTGCCTTCCAAACTGAACACTACCATTCTTACCTAAGGTTGCATGATGCCTAGTTGGGAGCGAGACAGTGGAGAGGTCACACATCACAAAGCCATGCACCAAGTCCAACTTCTTCCTTAAGGAAGGCCCCAGCACACCAGCAACCTGCAGGGTCAGAAAACTCGCCTGGTGTTCTTAACACACAGGTGTAAGTAGAAGTACCAAGAGGGGGCAGCAAAGTAATGAACAGGCACAGGTGCCACCGTGAAGAGCAGTCAGCGAGGCACAGCTACAGTATCAGGACGGGGCAGTGTGAGCATAAGCAATGGCACACTGACCAACAGGGTATGACCCAGAGTCCAGCTGTGTCCCCAGTTTAGTGTTCATCAAGGTGCCAACTCCATCCAATGGCTAAGAGTGTCCTCGACAGGTCGTGCTGGGACAAACGGATTTCAGTATGAAAGGGTGAAGCTGGGCCCCTACCTCACGCCATATGCAAGATCAACTCAGAATGTATCAATGACCTAAAGATAAGCATTAAAATCAATGGGAAAAGATGCACAGTTAACAGTTCCTGATCTTGAATTTAGTAGTGAATTCTTAGCGCCACCAGAAACACTAAAGGTGAAAGCAAAAAATGACATCACCAAAGTTAAAATCTTTTGTACATCAAAGGGTAGTGCAAACAAAGTAAGAAATATGGCTACAGATTGGGGATATTTATATACACACACACACACACACACACACACACATATATATGCTTTACTATCCATATTATGTGAAGAATTCCTCCAACTCAATCACAAGATAGCCAGTTTTAAAATGGGCACAGCACTTGAAGGAACATTGATCCAAAGGAGAGAGATAAGTGACCCATAACCTACTGCAAAGATGCCCAACATCGTCAACCACCATGGAAACACAAATCAAAACTACAGAGAGACAGCGGCTGATATGGACCACAAACTCTGTACCCAACAGAAATGGAAACCAAACCAGTGAGGATGTGAGCAGAATGGAACCCTGGCCCAATGCTGGGAGAACCTGAAGTGGGCAGCCATTGTGGAAAACTATTTGGGGTTTCGGCAAGAAGTTAAAATAGAAACAGCAATAATCCAGCTACTTTTGGGCCCTACTACTTAGGGTCTACGCTCCTAAGAACTGGAGACAAGGAGAGAAACAAATGCATTCTCAGTACACATAGTAGACTCACAGAATGACAATCACTTTAAGCAACACTCCAACCTCAGAATCAGCCCTTAAGGCTTCCTGGTCTGGCTGAAAAGCCCATGAGAGTGTTTCAAGCATGGAAAGCCAAGACATTGTGGCCAAAAAAAAAGGTCATACATGAAGGACCTCTGTGAGTGAGACTCCAGTGGAAAGAAGGAGTCATCAAAGGAGGTAACTTTAGCTGAAGGGAGGAGAGAACTTCCACCATGCATATGGCCCTGTCTAAATACTGACAGAGTTTGTGGACTGTAAAGGCTTCCATAGCCTTGGCAGCTCACATAAAGAGCCTTGGGTGATCACTGAAATCATACTTAAGTGTGCTTATTGTTAAACTAACAACAGGAGTCACTGGGCACTAACTTCCCATGCAGGACCTCTGTCCTCAAAGAGTTGTATTATGAGAGTTAACTGTAAAACCAGTTTACAAACAGTTGTGTGTCTCTGTGTGTGTGCAAATTGTTGAAATCTTTACTTAGTATAGAGTTGGTCTTCTGTGTACAGTTAATTGAAAATGAATCGTAATGGAGAATAGGACTGGGAAGGGGAGAGGCAGGAGGAGCAAGGTGGGAGTATGGGAGGGAGGGTGGGGATGGTTATCTTCCCTTCCTGAAGTTGTACTTAGGAACTTTGTAGTCCTTAAAAACCACTGCATGCTCAGACATTTTCCCAGCAGCAGACATGTGACAGATGGTGTAGTCACAGAACAGAATATCCAGCCTGGGAAAGCAGTGCTGTTCTAACAGGCTGCTTCATGGATGAACCTCAGAAACACGCAAAGAGAAGTAAGCCAGACACAATGAAACACCTAGAACAGGAGATTCACGGAGACAGAAAGCAGATGAGGGGTGGGTGTTTGGACACCACTTGGGATGCCTACATGCAGCACCCGAGTGCCTGGGATCAAGCCCCAGTCCGGCTCTCCCACTCCCAGCTTCTGGCTGTCTGCACCCTGGGAAGCAACGAGTGATGGCTCAAATTTTCAATCCCTGCCACCCACATGGGAGACCTAGACTGGGTTTCTGGCTCCTGGCTTCATCCCAGCCGAGCCCTGTCTGTTGCAGGCATTTGGGGAGTGAATCAGCCAAAGGAGAGAGCCCTCCCTCCTTCCTTCTCTCCTCCATCCAAACAAGTAAATAAATAGATAAAACGTCAGGAAATAAAGTAAATTAGAGGTCAGTGGAGCCTGAGCACAGAATCTCTGGATAAGAAGTGAGATGTGGGAACAGTGACGATGCTTGGGCAACACTGCATCTAATTATGCCACTGAATCGCACACATAAAGATGGTAAAAATGGCTCCAATCCCTCATATTCTCATCAGCACTCCCACACTGTTGGCAGGAATGCAAACCGGTGAAGCTGCAATGGAAAACAGTGTGGAGGTTCCTCAGAAAGTTAAAAATATCACCACCATATGATCCAGCAATCCCACTTCTGGGTTTCCAAGGAGGGAAATCAGAGTCTCCAAGAGACCCCGGCACTTGACGGCAGCAAGATTCTCCATGGCCGAGCTAGGGAACAACCGCGGCGTCTCCAGCACACCAGTGGTGAGGAAAACGTGGTGCAAGCATGCAGCAGGGTTTATCCTGCCTGGAATAACACGGAATTCCACGCTACACAGCACCACGGATGAGCCCCAAGGACGTCACACTTAGCGCAAACAGCCAGGCACAGGCAAATACTGCATAAGTCGTCTCATGTGAGACGGCCAAAACACCAAATTCACAGACTCCAAGGGGAGCCCAGGGTCAGGGGTCTGGGGCTGGCAGTAGGGCAGGGGGCTTGCCGATCCACAGCTCGAGTCACGGCTCAGGAGGAGCACGCTCCAAGGGCTGCCACAGCCGGCTGGACCTGTGGCCGGCAGTGAACTGGACAGCTGAACCATCACGGTGTGGATCTGACATAACTGCCCCATCACCGTAAAACAAACTTGTCAAGATTTTAGGTTATGTATTTAACATAATAAAAAGCGATCACTGAAATATGAGAAGAGCTATTTTTTTAAATTACTGTATTATTTTACATTTACGTAAAAGTCACGGAGACACAACGGCAGCCCAGGTTAAGCTTTTTAAAATACAGGTGAGGGCTAATATTTGCATAAAATAAATATTTCCAACTGCTGTGGCTAAGGAGTGATCAGTCCCACAGACAGCAGCTGCAGACATGGGGTCCGAGGCACTGACCCGTATGGCTAATTGACTGCCTACAATAAGACCTACAACACATGAACTCATCTCCAAAGAGCAGGGAGGACGGACAGGCAGTGGGCGTAGCACAGGCACAGAAGAAAAGCAGATTGCAAAGACAAAGAGGACCACGTTCCAGGTGAGACCTGGGGAGCAGGAAGATCCGGCCAGCGCACCTGCCACAGCCAGCCCCCCCCCCCCCCCCGCAGAGATGCACACAGGTGCCCCATCAGCCCAGCCCATGCCCAGAGCTGTCTTCTGACTCCTGAAGCCCATGCTGAGTAGAAAGGGATGCACAAAACCATGCCAGAAAGACAACAGTCGCTGCAACAGTAGCAAGAATGCACACGACAGGTGTGACTGCCATAATTCGCACTCGGGGTGGCGAGCTCAGAACTCGATTTACGGTGCCACCAGCCCAATTCTTTGAGAGGTGATGATGCTCTTCTGTTCTTAAAGGACCCAGGCTGTGGAGCCGAGGCACTGAGGGCCCAGGCAGTGCACGGAAGTCACAGATACACGCACATCTCAACCCCAACAGCAGTCCCTGGGGGCTGGGGAGGGGCAGGAGGCTGTGTGACACGTCCCAGCACAGTCAGAGGGGAGGACTGAGCACCAGCGTCCACAGCTCATGGGCCACCATGGGTCACAGTCACGCATTACAACAGGGTGGCTCTGCATGTGGAGGAACCGCGGGGCGGGGGACGCCCATCACCTGTCGGGCTGTGCAGGTGTCACCTGCGCCCACAGCCCCGTGCGAATATGACTACTTAGGCAAGGGTTTAAAAATACACACACACACAGACACACACACACGTAACAGTTAGAAAAGAATGCTGGCAGGCAGATCACTCTCACACCTGCTCAGCTCCACACCGGCTGCACGAACTCCAGGCTGCCAACTCCATCTTGCCCAGCTTCAGGGCTGCCGCCTGTAGGGTGGAGATGGTACCTCCCTGTGCACCCCTCCCGGCTGCACCACGACGGCGCGGGGCAGTGCACCTCTCAGGGAACGGCACCTGCCAGCCGTAGTTCTGTCGGTCAGGCGTCCTGTCCCTGTGTGGCCAGCACCCCTGCGCATTGCTGTGCCTCCACCTACGGGGCAGGCTCCCCCCCCCAACCCACCCCGCGCTGCAAGCCACCCCAAGCTGCAGCTCTTCAGGCGACGCACTTGGACCTCCCCGTGCTTTCTTCCTCAACGCACAATCTTGGCCGTGAGTCACCTGGAGAACTGGCCTCCGTCTGTCGGGGGAGGGCGGGGCACAGCACCTGCCGGGGGCGTGCTGGGACAGCTGTGCACCCTGCTCAGCGCATTTACAGCTGGTCACGTGCAGAAGGGGCAGAGACCCTCGGCCCACTCAGACCAGAATTCATCCCACACGCGATGGGACACCTGGTTCTCACACTCCTCACGCCGCTCAGGGCCCGGCCGTACCTCACAGCCCCACGCTTGGTGAGGACCAAAGGGAAAGCAGCCTCTCCATGTCACTCAGATTTCCAGGGGAGGTGGACACCGTGCACAGCCCAGAAAGGCCACAGGCAGGCAGTGTCCAGTGGCCACACTCAACCTCTGTCCAGCTCTGACCCTTAAGACACAGACACCCAAGCCGTGTGCCAAACGCTGGCCGGTGACTAGGCAACCGGGCACCGACATCACCACTTTCCGAGTCAAGATGCCGTCTGAGGAGCAGCCGGCCCACCCCTCTGAAGAGGCTCAGCTGAGATGGGCGTGAGAGCAGCCATGGCTCCATCGTCCACGGGGGACTCAGGTTCAAGGCGACCCTTCCAAGATGCATTCTCAAAAAATCAGCACAGCAACGCAGTCGTAAAAATCTACCTGGGGGCCAGCACTGTGGTGAGCTGAAGCCTCTGCCTCGGAGGCTGGCATCATCCGGGAAGAAGCTTCTGGAAGCTGGGTAGCAGGGCCTTAATTTCTAAGACCCCTGAGCACCAGAGAGCACAGGATGTGAGACTGAACCCTCAAACCTGCGCCACCTCGGCTCATGCGACCGGCAGCTTCCGCAGCCCCACAGGCAGACAGGAACAGGTTTTCAGCAAAGGGCCAGAGAGCTGTCTCCAGATTAGCCCGCCTCAACCTCTTCCAGACGCACATAAAGTTTGGTGAAGTTTCTTCCTTCAAACACTGAGTTCGACAGCCGAGACTGTGCAGGTTTAAATTAGCCCTGATGAAGAGCGAGAAAAACACTGTTTTTCCCTACGAGGCTTAAACACGATCTGATATTTGCATTCTGGAAATAGAAATCCAGCCGTGTCCTTTTAAAAGGTGGCTGAATTAAACAGGCAAAATAATTGAGGGCGGACACGCACTGACATGTTTGCCTGCGTCCTCCCATCTCACAGCTCCCTCACCCCTGCCAAGGCACACAGTCCCCTCCCCCCAAAGGCGCTGCCCTCTAGGTGGTCATGGGGCAGGAAGATGTGGCCCCCAGGGATGTGAGCTGACCACACCCCGCCCCAGCCAGGACCTCCCCCGTCCTTCTCCTCCAGCCACAAAGCCACCGAAAGCTACAGATCTGAGTGCGTGCACATGTGTGTCCTTAGCTATGTTTCCAGGCTGGCTCAGCACTTGTCCCACTCTCAGCTGCTCCCCAGGCCACGTCTGGCCATTCTGCCACTGCCCAGAGGCTCAGACGAGAGAGCACTGGACGCCCACCGGGCCCCACCAGTGGAAAGCCCAGCATGCTGGGGGAGCCACCGCCCAGCTGTCCTTCAGACAGACTCATAGGGGCCACGCTACAGCCCCACTGTGTGCAGAGCCCCGCCCCTTGGTGAGCGTGGACCGAAGACCCCGCGTGTGGCACACACAAGTCTCATCACATTGCTCGCATGCTGAGCCCTTCTCGCCCCACGGGGGCCAAACGCCCCTCAAGCCTCAGCAAAGCCAGGGAAGGCTGGAGCAGGCTGGGGGCCAGGCTCCGTGCTGCCTCCGCCACCAGTCTGTGTGCTTGACCATGCGCACTGCTCTCGCCCTCCAGCGAGCCAAGCTCTACACCGTACACCCGCACGCGCTGTGCCCACTGCACAAGTTCCCCACCCCTTTCTCCCCATCTGCTCAGTGATTGGGTTCCTGTGGCCTGAAGGTGACTGACTTGTGTGACCCCTCCCTGGGACGCCCCCAGTCCTGTCCTAGGTTAGACCATAGTCCCATTGCTTAGACCATAACCCTCGTCATAATCACCATCATTCATGTCCGCGTGTCTCTACTCACTTTTTTTTTAATTTAAAGGTCAGAGTTAGAGAGAGGCAGAGGCACAGAGAGGGAAAGGGGTGGGGGGTCTTCTATCCATTGGTTCACTCCCCAACTGCTGCAATGCCTGGGGCTGGACGAGGCCGGAGCCAGGAGCTTCTTCCAGTCTCCCACGTGGGTGCAGGGCCTCCAGCACCTTGAGCATCCATGCTTTCCCAGGCCATTGGCAGGGAACTGGATTGGGTGCTGAGCAGCCGGGACTCAAACTGGCACCCACATGGGAAGCCAGCACTGCAGGCTGAGGCTTGACCCCCAGGCCAGGCTGCTCCTCTACTCTTTCCTAACCAGGTTTTCACACTTGTCTCCCTCGCTCAAGTCGGGTTTTAACTTACAGATCCACTCCAGTTCCCAGTACAGAGCTCAGCATCCAGGACTTGGGAACGCTCCTTTGGTGAATGGCGGACAGCCTGGCATGGCACGTGGTGCAGGCATGGGGGTGTGGCCATGCAGAAGACAATGGAACCCAAGGAAGGGGGTCCAATGCTAACTCGGAGTCAGTGGCTAGGGAAGCTGAATGGCGGACTCCCGCCTCGAGGGTCCCCACAATGAACTTCTTAAAGAACAAGCGGACGGGGGTGGGGGCATCTTGATAGCTTTGCTTATCTACTGTACATTCTACAGTTCTTGAAATGAAACACCGTCACCCTCCACGTGCCTGTTAAGTCTAAGAGGGGAGTTCTGGCGGGAAGAAACGGTGTTTTCTCCGGGGATTTCGAGGCCCCCCCCCCCCCCCGCCGCCATGCGGGTGAGGATCCTCTGTGCACCTGTGCCAGAGCAAGCCCCACATAGTGGGGAGAGGAGGAGGGAGCTGCTAAGATGTGGCACAGCCCTCCACAGCCTTCTCAGTGACTCAGGGGTGGACACGGCGCTGCAGGTAGGAGGCTGGCGCCCAGCAGCCAGCATGGAAGACACAGCCGTGAGGTGCACCTGCCCCCATACTTTCTCAAGGCAACGCCCGTATTTAATTTGGAAACTGTGTCTTGCCCTGATAACCGGCTCTTGGAGGGAGGTTCACGTGAGCAAGCCTCAGCATTCAGATGAGCTGCGAGGGTCAAGCAGGGAGTGGCTGGCACTCAGCTCGGCACATTCCGTGCCTTCCTGGGTGGATGAAGACAGAATGCTCCATAGAGCTGCTAACGCCTTCAGGAAGCTAATGAAGTCGATTATGGCTTCTTGCTGACTCCTGAACAGGAACTTGATAACATATTCCTTTATAGAAGCCATTTAGGTATCATTGAAACCATGGCAGCTTTAAATGCACTTTTTCCCTGCGGGCTCAGGTGCACAGGAGGGAGGTCATCTGTTCCAGGCCAGTCTTGGAACCTGGGAGCCTGATGCTGGGGCTGGGGTGGGAGGGGGCTTCCCCGGGGTTGGGAGTCGGCCAGAGGAGGGTGCCCCCTTCCAGGGGAAGCTGGGGGGCGGGGCTGTCCTGCTGCTCCACGCCCTCCTTCAGGAGCCTGCGGCGTCTTCTCTCCCCACAGATGCTCCCTCCGGCTCTCCTGTCATCCTTGGCCTGATCCGTGAGTCCATGTGTTTTCTGTGGGGATCCACACACTCCTCACCACTGCCTCAGCCCCAGGCCACCCCATCCAGTGGTCACGAGGACACTGCCCAGGTGAGGCATGGAGCTCCTGGCCCTGGACCTGTTTCTTCCCAGCAGTCCCCCACCTGTCCCGTTCCTGACCATCTCACGTCTGCGTGGCTGTGGGGGAGACAGCTGCCCACTGTGGTCCTTCTCATTCCACAGAGCATGCAGAGGTCTGGAAGGTTCTGCCCTGAGGTTGGTGACCAGCGGCCAGCTGAACCTGACACGGTAGAAACCCAATCCGGAGTCTCGGGGCCGCTGCGTGCGTCCCCCGCTCCCAGGAGCACCTCGCTCTGCTCACTTAATCTTTACTGCATTCTGCAGAGCCGCACGGGTGCCGGGAATGTGGGCTGTCAGAGGTCATGGCGGCACCGCTAGAATGCAGTGTACATATGTCTCCGGTTCACTCAGGTTTCACAAGACACCTCTCGCGTAACTGGCACAGGCGGCACACGCTGCTCTTGGTGCTGAACTCGCTCTGCCGGCTTATTGTGCCAAGGATGACTGCAAATCGCACGCTGCCATTAGGCCGCTCCAGTGTCCCCCAGACAGCCCGGCCGCAGGCCACCCGAGACAGCCTGGCCACGGGCCACTCCGAGCCCCGTGGGCCCAGGCTTCCTCCTGACCCAGGGCCTTGCTCCGTGTCTGAATGCCAATCCCAGGAATGTACCCCGACATGTGTTCTGCTTTCACTTAACAACAAAACAGGAGTGAGAACTAGTGGAGAGAAACACAGGCAATGACTTGTCCACCTGCATGCAGAAACGAGCGCTCAGGGAAATTCCAGACGAAGCCCCGTGCCCGCCACCTCTCTAAGCCGCCTCTCAGCTTCCCGACACTGGGTGATCAGCACCGCCTGCTTACAGCTAACTTATTTTAAAAATGTAAGAAAGCCCCAAATTTTCAACATATTTAAAAACTGACCACAAAGTGCAGACACACCCCATCAACAGAAAGCCAACTATCTTGTTTTTGAAGATCTACTTTGCTTATTTGAAAGGCTGAATGACACAGAAAAGTGGGGGTTGTTGGGAGGAGAGACGTGGTCACTCCCCAAATGGTCGCAATGGACAGAGCTGGGCCAGATCACAGGCAGAAGCCTGGAACTCCAGCTGCTCTCCCACGGGGGTCAGGGGTCCAAGCACATGGGCCGTCCTCCACTGCTTCCCCAGTCATGTTAGCTGGGTCATAAGTGGAGCAGCCCAGACTCGAACTGGTGCTCTGTATGGGACGCCAGGGTCACAGCACAGGCTCCACTGACTGTGTCCCAAGGCTGGCCGCAGGCTAACCCCGAGATTTAATAAATAAACTGCACACAAGGGTTGGAGGAGCATGGATTTCGAGGGAGCCCTGCCTGGGAGACTCTGCGAGATGCCCACTGGGGCAGTGCCTGGTGCTCTCATGGGACACCTGTCTCAGCCCTGAGAGACCGACCCAGAGAGGCTAATGGCGCCAGCAGGGGTTTTGCAGGGTCCTGGAGCAGGGACGGAATCTATCCCGAATGCCTGGGGTGGAGCGACGGCTCACAGCCGGGACTGCTGACCGTGGGCCCGGCTCTGGGTTCCAGCTTTCTGACATCACTGACAGGTAACGTGAGACAGAGGCCAGGAGCACCAACGGGAGAGAGCGGAGCAGGGCTGGGATCCCGGGAGCCTGGAACGAACCTGTCCACAAAGCCGAGTGAAACAGAGGCAGGTGCAGGTCCCCCCCGGCCTTGAGGAAGAGGCACAGGAAAAAGGGGAAGAGGAGGGAGGGACCAGGCCCAGCGCAGGGGAGGAAGCGTGCGGAGCGCCCACAGAGTCGGGCTGAGCAACACCAAGGGGGCGCAATACTTGGGCGCTGATGCCGGCCAAGGCTGCCCACCTCCAGGCAGGTGCGTGACTGCTGCTACCAACAGAAACACACAGGAACCCAGCTCGAGTCCCTGGGTCCCGGGAACCACTGCCGGGACCCTGTGCCCCCATGGAGCTCTGGTGAGCAATGCTGGGCAAGAGCAGAACCACGTCAGATTCACAAGAGGCGCCCGTGGGATGAGGCTGTTCCTTTATCATCTTTTATCATCCTTTATCATCCGCCCCAGGGTGCCCGTGTGCAGCGGCGAGGAGAGATGGCTGCCCCCAGGGGCCCAGGAGGACCAGAACAGGGTCCGCCTGATCGTTAGCATCAAAGCACCGTGTCCAACTCTGGAGAGAGCTAGCACCACTAACAGCACGTGTGCAAGGAGATGAATTACCTGTGCACTGGGAGCTACTTCCAGGGGAGCTGCCTGCCTGACGCAGACTCTGCCCTCCTGGACACGGACAGCCCTCCGGGGCCCAGCACAGACTGGGGGTGGGGTGGGGGTGCTGGTTAAGCCTGGAGGCCCAGGCAGGGTGGGGTCTGTCCGAGGTGGGACTGGACATGGAGCCCTAAGAGCTGCCAGTCACCGTACTAGGAAGGTGGCGTCTCTGTCCCTCTGTTCACAAGCTGAACAGAGTGATTCAGGGGACTTCAGAATGTTTGTGAAAAATCGATTTAAAAGTTTATTTGGGGGTCAGCACTGTGATGCAGTGGGATCAGCTGTTGTCCTGACCACTCCACTTTAGATCCAGCTCTCTGTGATGGCCTGGGAAAGCAGCAGAGCATGGTCCAAGTCCTTGGGCCCCTGCACCCACGTGGGAGACCTGGATGAAGCTCCTGGCTTCAACCTGGACCAGCCCAGGCCACTACAACCAGTTGGGGAATGAGCCAGCAGGTGGACAATTCTCTCTGTCACTCTACCCTTCAAATAAACAGATAAATAAATCTTTTTAAAATATTTATTTATTTGAAATTCAGAGTTACACAGAGAGACAAGGAGAGGCAGAGAGAAAGAGAGGTCTTCCATCTGCTGGTTCACTCCCCAGATCCAAAGACAGGAGCCAGGAGCTTCTTCTGGGTCTCCTGCATGGGTGCAGGGGCCCAAGCACCTGGGCCATCCTCTGCTGCCTTCCCAGGCCATAGCAGAGAGCTGGATCGGAAGTGGAACAACCGGGATATGAACTGGTGCCCATGTGGATGCTGGCACTGCAGGTGGCGGCTTTACCCGCTACACCACAGCACTGGCCCAGATAAATCTGTTTTTAAAAATGCCTCAAGACACCAGCGCCGTGGCTCACTAGGCTAATCCTCCACCTTGCAGCGCCGGCACACCAGGTTCTAGTCCTGGTCGGGGAGCCGGATTCTGTCCCGGTTGCCCCTCTTCCAGGCCTAAGGATAAACCTAAAGGATAAAGGCCACAAGCTCCTGGGACGACTTCTGAGGCGGCCCAGCTGTGGACAGGGGCAGTGCTATAAGAAGGAGAGAGACAGGAAGTCAGACACACGCATCCTGGTTACTGAGTATCTGTGGGAAACATTCTAAAACGGGAAAATCAGGCTACTGGGTGGAAGACGCCTGTGCGCAGCTTTCAAAATGCATGAACGAGACGCGACGGTGCGCACTGACCACACGCCACGCAGGCCTGTCCGAGAGCCTGCCAACAGGAAGCCTGCGGCCCCACTCTCGCGCACCCTGGGAAGGTGCGCCAATGCAGCACCCTCTGAACCCCCGTGCACAACGCCCATGCTGCACACGCTGCATTTTTAACGACGCTGTGGGTTCTCCCTCCTGTGTCTGCGCACGTGGGGCAGAGCTGCACTAACACATTGTCGTAGCGACCGGGAGAAATGCTGGATGTGTCTTCTGTCCTGGTTCCCGCCTGCAAACATCCATTGAGTATCTAACTGTGTGATTTCATGATTGAACAATGAAGCCGACACCCAGCTCTCCGCTCCGCGTACTGCCACCAACACCCAGTTTCTTACTGACTTTTCCTTGTGAGAATAAATGGAACTCATTTTCCTACTCAGGGACCCATAAATGTCATTTTTTGTTTCAAAACCTGAACAGGCAAATGCAGTTTTCCTGTTCGTTAACGAGAACAGCTGAGTGCAGGCACAGCAGCCCCGTGCCCCCGGGATGAACCAGCATGAAGAGCAGGGTCCAGACTGGGGAGAAATCGCCAGTGTGGTGTGCAGGGCCATGGTGCACAGACCCAGCCTCATACAGAGCGGGCCCCATTCGCCACTGTGGGGGCCCTGGCTGGGAGACGGGAAGGCGAGACTGGAGAAGGCAGGTCTTGCTTGTGTAGACAGAGGCGGTTGGTGTGCACAAGGGGCCTGGGCCCTGCTGTGAATCCAGCCTGCCACGTCTGGGATCCACCAGTGGGGAGCCCTCCCTCAGCAACTCTTGTTCAACAGACTCATCTCACACATACACACACACACACAGCTATACAAGCTTACACACATACAGGCACCCACACTGACATAAAGAGCCCTAAACACACTACACACACTAATACACACACAACACATACTCCTACACATATGCCCAGACACGCACACCCCTACTCACACAATGTACCCACCCCTTACACATGTCCACACAGACATACACACCCCTACACAGAGAGAGAGCATGTGCGATGCACCTGGTGCCCAGTGCCCCTTGGCCCCCACCTGCACTGGCACATAGGTTCAGTGGTGGTATCCATGGAGCCCTTCCTTGCTGGTGTCTCGTTGCCTCTGGCTGTGTCACCTTGGAGTACCCAGTGTGTCCCCGAGCTCTCAGGGAGAGGGCCCAGGTGAGAACTGTCCAACAGCACCTCTCGGTGGACAAGGCCAGCAGCACCCTCCATCCCAGCTGGGGCAGCTCTGAGTCCCGGGCTGCCAGGGCAGCCCTGGCCCGATGCATCAAGACCCACACCCCAAGCCCTCTCAACAACACGGCCGGCTCCCTCAAAGGGAAGCAGCCAGAGCTGAGGTCGCCCACGGGGAGACTCCGCAGACAGCTGCTGGCTGGCGAGATAAATTAGGTATCCTAACTTCATCTCCTATATTGTAACTTTTTTTTTAAAAAAAATACTTATTTACTTATTTGTTAGAAAGAGAGTGAGAGAGATTATTGGTCTTCCATCTGCTGGTTCACTCCCAAAAGGCTTCAATGGCCAGGGCTGAGCCAGGCCAAACCCAGGAGCCAGGAGCTTCTTCTGCATCTCCCAGGTGGGTGCAGGGGCCCAAGCACTTGGGTCACCTTCTACTGCTTTGCCCAGGTGCATTAGCAGGGAGCTGGATTGCAAGTGGAACAGACAGGTCTTGAACTGGTGCCCGTATGGGATGCCAGCATTGCAGGGGGCAGCTCTACCCACTACACCACACTGCTGGGCCCCTACTGTATATTCTTAAAAAAGGCAGCAAGCCCCCTCTCTGGCTCAAGTTCAGGGCAGGAGCTGCAAGCTGCATGCACAAGCCCTGTGGAGCCCAGTGCCCCTCCACTGCAGGTCACACAGGGTCGCCCGCCGGGCTCACACCCTGGGTAGACGCCGTGGACGGCGCAACGCCACGATTAATTAAAGTACAGCCACGCATGGGAAGAAAGCGCTGGAGGTCTTTGCACCGTGAAGGGATTTTGGAGAGAATCTTATCACAATTAAATTCCAATTTCACAGCTTGCTGGGTTTTGTCACAGCAATGGTGGCACTGGGGTTGGCAGGCGGCACGGAGCAGCCACCGCCGTCCCCGGGGGCTGCGGGACTGGGGTCCGCCAGGCAGGGGCTCGCTGGGGACTGGACGTGCAACCTCGAGGGCTTTTCCTCCGAGTGCCTCCTGCCCCAGTGCCGGAGGAGCCCCGTGGAGCCCCCACTTCACGTCTGAACCCTCCTGTGTCTGCGTGGGGGCGTCACGGGCCCTGCGGGACGCGGGGACCTGAGAGGGGAGCGAATCCACATCACCAAGAGCAGCAGCCAGGATGCAGCCAGTGCGAGGCGCGACACCAGAGCGGGAGGAGCCAGAAGAGTCATGCGGACCCCTGCGGTGTGGGCAGGACATCTGCCCCCAGGCCAGGCCGAGGGGACTCTGGACAGAACGCCCCTCCCTGCGCTGGCCGAAAGGGGCTGCCCCCCCCCCCACACACACACACAAGCAGGCCTTCCTCACAGCGACGCCTGTGCCCTGCCGCAGGCTGCCGCTTACAAAGCCACTGCTGGGACATTTCAGTCAACGGAGACGGGGTCCCTAAGCACTGCGCATGCTCGAATCCCCAAAGCTGGGAGGGCGGCACCGTCAGGGCCGTGCCCACCCGGACCTGGAGTCTGCGGCCGGGGAGTGAGCTCCAGCGAGGAGGGTCTGCCCCCCGTTCTCCCGACCGCGAAGCCAGGGGTTTTAGCTCCCAGGCCACACAGTTCAGTGCCTGCAAGGTGCCCCCGGAACGTGTGACAAATGCATTTTCTGCGCACATTAATCAGTAGCCATGGGGGTTTCTCTCAGTCTCCTGAGAAGTGCCTCTGTGATTTAAGTGGGTAAGTACAGGGCTTGGTACAAGACATGGTACAAGACATGGTACCGTGGCCCAGGGGGTTAAGCCATGCCCAGCGATGCATGTCCTGGAGTGCTGGTTGGCTTCTCTTCTGGCCCAGGTCCCTGCTAACGTGCCTGGGAAGGCAGCGCATGATGGCCCCCGCCACCCACATGGAGACCCAGATGGTTCTGGGCTCCTGGCTTTGGCCTGGACCAGCCTGGCTGCTACAGCACTTGGGGAGAGAACTAGTGGATGGGAGATTGATTCTCTCTCTCTCTCTCTCTCTCTCTCTCTCTCTCTGATGCTCTCCTTCACAAATCAATAAATAAATTTTTGGAAAGAAAAGACTAGGCACACAATATCACATGTCGAGAACTTCTCTAACTACACTGAAAACCTGAACAACGCTGTCACACGGGGTGAACACACGTGTACCTAAGCCAAGTCCCACGCACAAAGACATCATCCCACGTTCGACGAAGGGAGCACGGAATGTGAGCATCCAGGAGGGGGCTTCCCGGGGCCAAGTCCCCTCCTTAACGGACCAAGTTTCCGAGTACACAGCTCCTGCGAGCGGCTAACATGATGATGGCTTGAGACCAGCAGGCCGACAGGGAGTCTTCATCATCATTCCTAAGACGATGGGGGACTGGAAGCACAGCCCATGTGCCACGAAGCCCAAGACCCTTGCTGGTGGAGCAGTGGCCGGGGTCCCACATCTGCGGCGCATTCTGCTGGGACTGGACCACGGTAAGAAGCAGCTCAGGGGCCGGTGCTGCGGTACTGGGGGTTGAGCCACTGCAACGCCGGCACCAATACAGGCACCGCTTTGAGTCCTGGCTGTCGGTTTCTGATCCAGCTCCCTGCTAATGGGCCTGGGAACACAGCAGCAGACGGCCTGAGTGCTCGGGCCCTGCACCCACGTGGGAAGCTCCTGGCTTCAGCCTAAGCCAGTCCCAGCCACTGCAGCCATTTGGGGAGTGAACCAGCAGATGGAAGACCGCTCTCTCTCTATAACTGACTTTGAAAATTCTTTGAAAAATAAACAGTTCAGAAGCAGTCCCAGGCCAACAGGCTAATAAAGCTTGTCTTGTCTCCAAGAGTGACGTCTTGCGCTTCTCGGAGATTAATGACTTCGGGAAGAGATTGTTAGTGAGAATGCAAAAATCCTTCTCACAGGACAAGAGCGGCGGTGGTGTGGGAGCTGGAGTCCCTGGCTTGCTAAACGCCGGTTTCGCTTCTGTACCCTGGCTTGCTTGCTTGCCTGCTCTAAGGCCATGACAGGCCTCACCCTGGACCGGGAAGGAGGCAGCCGGGTCCTTGAGAACAAAGGAAGTAAGCTGCCCTGGGATTTATGACCCTCTGCCCCCCACCAGCTCCCCTGCAATGTATGGCCCAATGCTTCCTGCCAGTTCCTCCCCGCCACATAACGTATAGCCTTTACGTTTAAATGAACCAATAAACATGCTAGGTCCTAATACCTCGCCATATAGAGAGTAAGAAGGTAGCCTACACAGGAGATGACGTGCACCCTTGTAACTGTGAGGCTATAAAAACCTCTCTTGTGCAAACGAGAGGGCCTTCTGCCTGTGCACTGCTAAACGGCTGTGTGCGGGTAGGGGCTCCCAGGCGGCTGCTAACAAATAAACCTCTGCTTTTGCATCTGCGACTGTGCCTTGTGCATTGACTGGGAAATTCGGACACAACAGTGGAGGGTGGGAATGAGCAGTGGCATGGGGGGGGGGGCACTGGCAGGAGCTCAGCCTCGCTCTGTGATCGAGCAGGAAGCAGCGTCTGTGGTGGGGCGAGGGGAGGCACTCACGAGACCACCCAGCTTCCCGGAGCCTTGTGGGCGGGGGGTGGGTACAGCAGGGCCTCACTCAGAGGCGTTAACTTGGATGCTCGGCAGCCCGGACGTGCTGTGCTGTGGCTCCCAGGTCTGGCGGGCGCTGGGCAGGGAGACGTCATCAGCTCCACCTGCTTGTCCTCCATGCTCCAAACGAGCACCCTCTGGAAGCCGTGACCTGTACATCACGGAAGGCGACGGGCAGTAACCTGGTCCCGCTTCGAGCTGTGGGTGGACGGGACCATTCAGAGGCCGGCAGCAGCACACAACACGGATGCTTCCTTCCAGTGCTCTGAGCTGATGTGCGTGCTGGGAGCTGCTGTACTTTACAGAGGAATGAAGGTGCACGAGGCAGGACAGGGCAGGGGAGCTCACGGTGACGCTAGGGTGCTGGGTCAGGGAGCAGAATGGGGACCAGGAGGCCCCGCGGATCCCAGAGGCGGAGGGGGTGTGAGGTAGGACTGTCTATGGGAGACGGCCCTGGCAGGTGCATGTGGGATGAACTGGCAGAGGGTGGGCAGGGGCCAGCTGGAGATGCACAGGGGCGCTATTCTGGGGTTCGCTGCTGAGTTTCATCTGGGGGCAGTGGTCCTTATTCTCAAGCATGAAACTAACTTTGCACACCGTGGAGCCCTGAGAACACCAGAAAGGCCAATGAATTACTACGCCGTTCTCACCTCTCCATTGCACGTCTCCACCACTAGCAGGGGGGTATTTATAGGAACCTAGGTACACGCTGAACATCTTGATAGAAAACTTTGATTTGGCAGCTTGAAACAAAGAGCAGATTTCGTTCGGCCTCAGACAAGATGATCGGAGAATGAGAAAATGGGAAAGAGAAACGTGAATGTTGAGGAATCTAAATCCCCATCATCCTCGGGGTGCGTAGAGGCTGAACTAAAACGCCGGGGAGAAATGGGACTCCTGTTTGCAATAGTAGCAGCAGAGAAGCGCCAGGAAAACGAAAACAGAGCTGCACGCGAGTCACTGCCTGTCAGCACGTGGACCCCTCCCGCCGGCCCTGGGAGTCAGCCTCCGGTGGCTCCTCCAATGCCTCGTACACGAAGAAACCAGTACAAAGTTTAAACGACTGGCCCAGGACCCCAGCTCTTAAAAAGCAGAGCCTGGCTCTCAACACCGGCTCGTCGGAGCCGCGGTTCCCGCTGTGGCACTAGTCTGAAGAGGCAGGTGGTGTCTGAGAAACGTGTAAATTCGGGCTTCTGGTGAGACGCCAGCGCTGCAGGGCACGTTGGGAGACCTGAACCCCCACCTCAGTGGCTGCAAGCCCGTCACAGACCGTTTACTGAAACACGCAGGTCGGTAGTCGGTGAGTCTGGCTGTGTTGTCTTACACGACAACCACAAATCTGAGATGAAACCTGTTCCCGATACGTCGGGAACGTCGCCAACGTCCTTGGAGAAGCACTGGAGAGGAGAGGATGCTCTCTTGCAGACGCCGCCTCTCCACGGGTGTTTCCCACGCACTCTATTAGCTGCAGACTTGGTGCACAGGCTTAGGGAAACCCTGGTGGAAATAACTCACGGGGCACTGGTCACCTTTCAGACTGACGCACGTCCCACCTGGTGAACTCCCGAAGAGACCAGTCCTGGAGAAGACGCTGTGTAACATGCAGAGCCCTACCACACATTCTGGCACACAGCATACCACACGTTCTGGCACACAAGCAGGTGCATCTCTCACTGTCGCAACCACAAACCTGGCCGTCTGGGCTCCTCCCTGCCCTGGGCATCTTCTGCCAGGCGCCAACTCCTGGGGCCTCCCCTGCATCCCCTTGAATGGTGCCTGGGTGTCTTCCCAGTCTAAGATACACCCCCCACCCGGCCACCAAGCTGCCCACTGCCCCTGCCCACCTCCTTCACAGGTACACGCGCTGCACCAAGGGCTTTCAAAAAGTTCCTGGAAACGTGTATCATGGAAAAACTAGGCATGACTTCCAAAAATGCTCATAGCACCAAAACCGGCTGTTATTTTTATTCTGTTTTTCTGCAAGATTTGGAACCCACTGGTACACTGTTACGTCAAGACGTTGCCAAATACCAGCCACATGGGAGGTGCCAGGTGCCCACCACTGAAGGAACAGGCACTCTCCCGGGGCCTCAGCCCACGCCTGTCCCAGTGACCACTCTTTGAGGGCGCAGCCACAGTCTGCGGGCACACACGCACCACGTGGTCCCCCTCCGCCCTCCTTCAGGAAGTGTGAAGCAAGCAGGCGGTGGTAGCCTTCCCAAGCTCACCCCTCCTCAAACAGGCTTTCATGTCCATCTCTGCTGTTCTGTCCTCGTTGTCCAGCCCCTCACATGCCAACAGCAGCCACTGCCCTCCCAGCACCCCTACATGAGACAGAGACCTTGCTCGGCTCCAGGCTTCCCCCGTGTTTACCCAGAGCTGTGGTGCCCTTGCTCTGTGCACCTCGCTCACCAGTGCCCAGCAGCTCCGCTGACTCCTGGTCCTCACAAGGGGCCCTCTGCCCTTCAGGAGACAGCCCCAAACACCTCCCAGGACACCTGGGCCTCAGCAAACCACAGCTCCTCCCGGCCTCTGTGCCAAGAACAATTTCACAACTGTCAATCACCAACAACTATCCAAACAAAATGCTCCACGATGCATGGAAATGGTGCAAAGTTCAAAACCTGATGTCTACTGGGACACAACCAATGGCGCACCTTGTCCATCACAGCCACTCTGCCACCAAGAGGAACAGGGACAGCCCTGAGACCCACAAAGTCAAGGACACTCACAGCATTGCTGGGGGTGGACAGATGAAGTAACACCACCAGGTTATCACACAACTGCTCTGCATGGACAGGTGCACTCTCTGCTTACCATCTCCGAGACACTGCCCACCTCAGGAAGTGGGTGCCGGCACTGTCCACTCACTGCCTCACTGGGACCCTGCGTGGGCAGTGGGCATTGGCACTGTCCACTCACTGCCTCACTGGGACCCCGCGTGGGCAGTGGGCATCAGCGCTGTCCACTCACTGCCTCACTGAGACCCCACATGGGCAGTGGCATTGGTACTGTCCACTCACAGTCTGAGACCCTGCGTGGGTGGGGGGTGTCAATGTTGTCTACTCAGTGCCTCCCTGAGACCCCGTATGGGCAGTGGGCACCGGCGCCATCCACTCACCGCCCGAGACCCCATGTGGGCAGCAGGTGCTATCTTCCAACGGTAGCTGTAGAACGGGGCTGGCGGAGCCAACTCAGAACCAGAACCAGACCTGAGCGTTTGGCCCCCGTGGCCCCCACGGCCCTTCCTCCACCACCACTGACGAGCTCTTTCTGCAGGTTCCTGGGAACAACGAATTGGTGGTCCTGAGTGAAACCACGAAGCACATGGAACACGCATACACTGCGGGGCCAGCAGCACCGCCCCCAACAGCCAGGGTGCAGGCGCCAGAAGGGCCTGGGGGCTCTCTCCTCCTTCCCCACGGTGGGGGCACCTGAGGGGCCCCAGGCTCTCTCCTCCCTCCCCAGCTGCCTTTACAAACCAGGAAACAAAGCCCCTCTCTGGCACAACTTCAAAACTCCTTTTATCACTTTTGTCTTTTATCTGCTGATCAAATTGTCCTTTAAAAGAATAGACTTTTAAAAGGACAGTGTTGTTCCTTGCAAGCGCATGACAGTCATACCTGTGATTCCAGCCATTGCTGGAGCTACCCAGGGCTATGGGCTTTCACTTTCCAGGGTATGCAGAACGGATCAAAGAGAATCAGACAAACAGAAAAGCTCAGTTTTCCCAGAAACCTTGGTAAGCTGGCATCTCAGGGTCAAAGTGAGCAGATTCCACAGGAATGAGGGAAGTTTGTAAGATGAGCAAACCCGTGCAGTGCCTTGGTAATACCCATTTCATTGTTTTTAATCAGCATGTCGTCACTGTTCATATGGCTGGGGTGTGGCGTTTCACTCCAGGTTCGCAACATGTAAGGATCGGATGACGGAGCTGAGCCTGGCCATCACTGGCCATCTGGAAATGGCGCTGCCTATGCCCTCTCTATGGTCATTGGAAATATAAAGTCACCTGTGTCGCCGCAGCTCCCCTGCAGGCCACAGAAGGTGAAAAGGGGCCGTTAGGATCTCTGGACCCAGAAGCAAGGGCACAGCCCAGCACCAGGCTGTCCGGGCTTGCACCGAGGTGCCACCAGCCCAGCCCTGGACGGTTCGGGCCCGTGCCGAGGAGGCACCCGCCGCTGAGATGTCCACTCCACCTTTGTGAAGTGAACCCACCCCGGGGAGAAGGATCTTGCTTTCATGTAGCTGTATCCCAACATGTCACTCACAATAAAAACCAACATTTATTGATCATGACTGTATTTCATGCTGTCTGCATAGACAAACTTCTTTCATCCCCACAGCTGTCCTGGGAGGGAGGTAATATTTATGATGACCTCATTTCACACATGAATTAGTAACGGCTCAGGGAGTGCAAGTCCCCCCAGGGCCGGACAGCAGGAAGTGACCCAGTCTGGTCTTGTCCCACCCCATGGGGCTCCCTGGGCCTGCGCCCCTGCTGCAGGGCTATTCGGTGCAACGGTGAGGCAGCCCAGTGTTCTCACTGTGCTCTGGTGGCAGGTCCCTAACAGGAATGAGTTCATTTTCAGTGTATTTTTAAGGAGCCCGTTGCCATGAAGATGGAGCCCCAGAGGTCCTGTGGCAAAGGCATTTGGGCCTGCAGCTCTGTGAACAAACAAGAAAAGGAGAGCGAACGTTCTCTCGCGAGGACATGGCAGCATTTCTGCAAAGACCCTGAAAAGCTGCCCGAGCCTCCCACCTGCCTGGAAGGCAATTTGCCACCCTTAACGAGAGAGGCGATCGATGCAACAGTAGACAATCACGTTTTAACTACAGCCACGCACTCCCCCAATCAATGCGAGTCACTCCACTCACAGCAGAGTGCAGCGGTAAGACTTATCCAGATCGCAAGGACTTCGTCCCTAATGGCACTCTTACCACTAATCCATCCATGCAATTTTGAAATAATCTGTTCTAAGGGCACGCCAGAATTACACCAAGAAGACGGAAAGCAAGCAAGCAAGCCCTCCCCTCTCTCCCTCTCACAAAGCATTTGCTTAAAATGAAAGCAATAGCTCCAGTTGCCTCATCATCATAGTCTTGTTTATTTAGCTAGCACTATGGGATCAAATATCACCACTCACTTTGGAGCAGAATTGTGGTGTTTTTTTTTTTTCTCTATTTTCTATGCTAGCTTGTTCCAGAATGGATGGGTGCATCCAGCAGACAGCGGGAAAAGCATTTGCTGGAGGCTTGGTTCTGGGCTAACGTGTCCCGCTGTGAAAACCTCACAGAAAGGTCCGTCCGCACCGGAAGGTTTCCAGCTCTCCCTGTTTCCAGGTCGGGGCTGTTGTCACTGTGAGAAGAGCTGAGCGTGCAGCTGTCCGGCTGCCGGCCCCTCCCTCTTGACGCAGTGGGGCCTGGGAGCTCTGTGAGCTCTGTGCTGAGCACCAGTGCTGCAGGCACCTGGATGCAGACATCAGGCTGACACGGAAACTACGTTCTTGCCTCCTTCGCTCGCTCAGCTCCGTCTCTCTACAATGCTGAGTGGAACCATGAGTATCTCAGGGCTTGATTTATTAGGACGACACGCTAAGCTCAAGAGATCCTGAAGAAGCTCCCGGGGGCTGGCGCCGTGGCTTGGCAGGGAAGTGGCCACTTGCCGTGGGAATGCCAGTCCCAGTCTCAGCTGCACTGCTGCTCTGCTTCAGAATCAGCTGCCCACCCACGCGCCTGGGAACGCAGCAGCAGACCCGAGGACGCAGCTCCCTGCCACTGAGTGGGAGACCAGGACCCAGTTGGGGCTCCTGGCTGGGGCCGGGGCCATCTTTGGATACATTGACTTTGTTGTAGACACAAAAACAGAGTGACTGAAGCTACACTATTTCAACCTGTCTTGGCTGCTGAAGTCTCTGCTGGTGCTATCTTGTATGCCATTTTTATTGTAATAATAGATTGGATTATTTTTGCTTTAGGGAAAACATGGTCAGTAACTTGAAACAAATTACTAAGAAAGCAGAAGTGTCAGATGCACCATTGCTACAGATGCATTTTTTTTAAAGATTTTTATTTATTTGAGAGGTAGAGTTACAGACAGTGAGAGACAGAGAGAGAGGTCTTACATCTATCTGCTGGTTCACTCCCCAGTTGGCCACAATGGCTGGAGTTAGGCCAATCCAAAGAAAGGGGCCAGGAGCTTCTTCCAGGTCTCCCACATGGGTGCAGGGGCCCAAGGACTTGGGCCATCTTCCACTGCTTTCCCAGGCCATAGCAGAGAGCTGGATCAGAAGTGGAGCATCTGGGACTCGAACCAGCACCCATATGGGATGCCAGCACTACAGGCGAAAGATTAACCTACTGCACCACGGCACTGGCCCCGATGTATAGTTCTTTTGGTTTTACTCCTAACCCTAATGGGCTGTATCCGAAGAGACAGAGAATAAACACACATACCACAAGGACTGCCTACTCTCCCGGAGTTACCACCACCACCACAGGACAAGAGAAGCCGGCGTCACTATGCCAGCCCTGCAGAGCAGTTAAATCCCACACCCGGAAGCAGGATCTCCGCCGTCCTTCCGAGGATAGCAGGAGAATCCTGTCTCCAGTTACAGCAGCGTGGGTTCTGTTAGACCACAGGGAACACAGGGAAGATCCTGCTTCAGGGTTTGGGTTTTAATTGACCTGCAGGGCTGGGACAGCGACTCAGACACAGCCCTGCCCTGCGGCTCTGCCGTTCCAAAGCCCGGAGGAGAGAGCCTGAAGCAACCAGAGAGCAGGCACTGTGTTTCCTAGCTGCCATCTCTGTCCTACATCCTGGCTGCCCCCAGGAGGGCCAGACCCCACACTGCACAGCTGCGACCAGAGGAGTTGCTCAGAGATCCCGGCTGCCACGCAGCCTTGGAATCTGGGTCCAGCCCACGTTAACTGCCCACTCTCACTCCTGCAGTGTTCATCAGGATACGGAACGCTGGGCATCCACAGCATATTACCGATAAAGTCAAGGGCAGCATTCGGAAGTTAGAGACACACAAAGCAAGGAGACCCGAGCTGTGATGGTGACAGAGTGACCCTAAGATGACTCGGGTTGGAGCTAGCAGAAGAGCGTTTTGTCTTTTAAAAGAAGATGTATTTATCTATTTATTTGAAAGGCAGAGTAACAGAGTGGAACGAGAGACAGAGAGAGATCTTCCATCCACTGGTTCACTCCCCAAATGGCCACCATGACCGGGGCTGGGCAGGTCAAAGCCAGGAGCCACAGCTTCATCCAGGTCTCCCCAACGGAAAACGTCCACTCCAGAGTGTGACACATAGGTAACGGAATTCCAGAAAAGGAAAGAACAGGATAGAAAAAAACAAATAATGACAACAACTTTCCAAACTGGAGTTAAAGACATGAATGCACAGATTAAGCAATCCAGCGAGCCCTGATACAGGCGAAGACACCGGAAGTCACCCCACGTCACAGCATAACCCAGCTTCCGCAATCCAGAGACAAAGGGCTAAGCCCAAAGGCAGCAGAGAACGCAGCACTCCCATGGGGGAGTCACAGCCCCGCTACAGCTTAGTTCTCATCACACAGGTCTGAGGACAGTGGAAGCCCTCTGCAGCCCCTGGCCCGCAGCTCTGTGTCCGGCAGAACACACCCCCCTGGAGGGAGGGAGACGGATTTCTAGCTGAGAGAATCCCCAGGACCTGTCACCAGCAGAGCTGCGTCACGTGTGAGAAGTGTGAGCCGTCCTCGGTGACACGGAACAGCACGGGCGAAGCTCTGAACAACACTGAGAGACCCGCGGTCGTGCAGTTCCGTCCCCCAGTCCAGGGACGGACTGCGGCCCGTGTTCATTGCCGGTTCTACCGAGCCCGACGATGACCGCTGGAAGCGCCTGCGTGCGTCAGTTCCGGAAACCCTGAGCACGGAGCCAGACACCACACCCCTCCCTCCGTGTGCAGCATCCGAGCTGTGGAAGCCAGCTGGTCGCAGGGGGCACCTTCTTACGCTGGCTTTTTAACCTAACCGCCAGCTCAGAAACGAACGTGACAAACGGCGAGCTGTATCCTGGAGAACTGTTCAGCTTCTCCATCACTTTCTAACTTCTGGGCCTCTCCGTGCCCACGCATTCCATAGGGGTGGGGGGAGGGATTCCTCCAACCACGCTTGGAGACGCAGTGAGGCCCAGGCGGCTTGCAGCTGCACCAGACGGACTTCCTGTCCTCCTGTTGTCTCTATACGAGGCAGTGCACGACCCCCTCATACATTAGCTGGTGCAAAGCAGCCAGAGGGGCCCCAGCGGCCACTGGGGAATCCTGACCCTCTGCAGACGACGGGATCCAGGACAGGTCCTGCAGCGGATCCCCACAGATCCCAAGGGACCACGTACGCTTACTGCGTTCTTTTTAAAAGGTCACTGCACATCTGGGCGAACTGCAGCCAGAAGCCCCTTCTGAGGGCCCTGCGTCCCCTGCGACACCATGGACCCCCAGAACCCGCCCACTGTGCACCCTCAGCGCCACGGGAGCCGTGGCCGGGTCACGGGCTGTCACTCCCTTTGGAGGTGTTTTCAGATTTCACTTCCAACGATTAATTTGGACAAGTGTTGGACACACAGCTCTGCTCCACAGGGTCTCAAAGCCCGCCGCACGGCACGGGCATTGGAGGACCTCAGGGAGTTGCCCAGGCCGGGGCATCCATCTTGGAGCCTGGGCCTCTGTCATCTGGTGGCTCCAGCCATGCAGATCTACAATCTTCTACTGAACTGCACATTCAACACCAGACCCCTCCTTTCCCAGCACTGAAGGCCCCGGTCCCACCTCTTCCGGGGCGGCGGGGCCGGACTCCAGGCACCTCGAAGGCAGCTCTCTGAGCCCCACCGGTGGCAGACCTGCCCAGCACCCGGGAGCCTCAGTCAGCGCGCAGCTTGGTCTCCCCGCGCCCCCCAGGCTGAAACACAGGCCAGGACACAAACCACGCTGACGGCACGTGCTGGCAGGAGGCAGCCATCCCCGCTCTCTGCCAGGCAAATGGGCACCGGGCAGGGCACTCTGGTTTTCCTGCTCCTAAAGCATCCACACTTTCCACAAGTGGCTGAAACTCCCAAACACGGTCTCCCACTTCCTTCCACTTAACCCTCCTGTACTGGAAACACCTGGGGCCCCCGGAGCCAGCAGGGGCCCCTGCCTCAGCCCTGGCTCTCCCACGGGATCCATTCCCTCTCTCATCCCAAACACAAGCCCCCCGCCCCCACCCCGAGCCGGCAGCACCAGCATCGCCTGGAAACGCTGCCTGCGGACTTCAGGCACCTGCAGAGGCCTGTGTAAAGAGGAGGGCGACCCGGAGGTTGCAACACAGGCCAGGTGCGCACCCCTCTCCCAGGACACACCACAGGCGCCCCGCGGGGACTGGCACCTCGGAGTGCTCAGACCCAAGGACACAGCACGGCTCCCAGAACCCATCAGCAGGGCCCTCCTCCATGCCCCCGTGTGTCCCTGCAGCTGTCAGCTGTCCCTATCGACGCAGACATGGCCACCGCTGCCCACCGTCCACGAGCAGCTCCTGTCTCTCTTGGGAAAGCTAATAAAGAAACAAGCTGACGGTGAGCAGGCTGGCCAGAAAAGCAATTTCCTGGTGCTGGAACTGGGACTTCCGCCTGCAGGCCCGCGCAGGGCAGACAGACCCCCGCTGCCCGGGTCTGAGACGCCGCGGCCCAGGGCTCTGAGAATCCACCTGCCTGCAGCTCCATCCAGGCCAGGAGGGAGGCCAGCGCCTCCACCTGCTTCCTCCTCTTCATCGCGCGCTGGGAAAGAACCGCACGCCAGAGCAAACCGTGGATGCTGGGTGCTGCGTCCCGTCCTGCACCCGGCACAGCTCATCAGCCCTGCGGCTGCAGAGCAGGGGGCTTCACAGCGCCCGGAGACAGGGCAGCTGCTGCGGAACGCTGTCCACCTGAACCCCCGGCGCGTCCTGCTCTACCAGGGGCTGAGCGTACCCGAAGTCGCTCCACACTGCTAGCAGTTGTGTGCACAGCAACCGAGGCAGAAAACACAATTTAAATGATGCGATTTGCACAGGATTTTTTAAAAAAGGAAAATTGCATCTCTCAGTGTTCCTGTTTCCTTCTAATGGGAAAATGATTGAAGGGTCCGTCTTAGCATTCGCTCCAGCAGCCGATACAAAGGCTGAATGGCAATTTAATTATTTTCCTTTCTAGTAATTAACTGGGAACCTCTAATCATTCAATCTCGGTGCATTTTGATTCATTAAACACGCTGTTCAAATGTCATTTTTTTTTTCTCCATGAGTGCATTAAACCTTCTTAAAGAGGCGCATGTAGAAAAACCGATGGGCTCAGGTCACCTGATAACTCCGGCTGCTGCGCTTACAGAAGATGAAGTGGAGATTCTTCTTTCCATCAGAATTACTTGCAGACCTGAGCCGCTGGTAACTCTGCAGGCCGTCACCGATTTCCACCTGACAGCAGGCACCGTGGGACTCTGGTGAGCAGGAGCGGTGCCCACGAGACCGTGCTGTGGAAACGGAAAGCCAGCGCTGACCGCTGCCGACCAGTGCACAGAAACCCGGGGTGCGGCGCTGGCTTCTGCTTACCCGGCAGAAAATGGCAAAGTCTGGTTTGCAACAGGCGTGAGAGTACAGCTGTAACTCAGCACCGGGGGCCTCCCAGCCCGGGGGGACTGCAGGAGCCCCCACAGCCACGCGAGGTCTCGGACTCCGCGTTCTCCAGGACGGGCGTCACCAGGCCTCTGCAGCCGGCCTGGAGCTCCGGGTGGCGGTAAAATGATATTTTATCCTCAGATTCTTGTTCTTCCAGAAAACACGCAAATGATACAAAGAGACATTTCTATCAGTTTTTTAAAAATGTGCACATATAGAATACTCCTTTATTTTCACAGAAGTCTTTGGTCCTGGATCTGTAAATATTACCTCAAAAAAAAAAATGTTGCTTGTAAACATTGAGATGCAACACCTGGATCATGGTAGGAAATTCTGAAGTTCTACTTAGTATTGGAGCAGCACTCTAACACTGTCAGGTCCTTGCGGCAGTAAGTCCACCCTGTGATGCCAAAGTAGCAACACGAAGGGCCTCTGTCACTAGCACCCGGTCCCCTAACCCTACACTCACACGTGGTGCACCCAATCCCCTATACACACATACACATGATGGGTGGCCTCTGTCACCAGCACCCGGTCCCCTAACCCTACACTCACACGTGGTACACCCAATCCCCTATACACACATACACATTATGGGTGGCCTCTGTCACTAGCACCCAGTCCCCTAACCCTACATTCACACGTGGTGCACCCAATCCCCTATATACACATACACATGACGGGTGGCCTCTGTCACCAGCACCCGGTCCCCTAGCCCTACACTCACATGTGGTGCACCCAATCCCCTATACACACATACACGTGATGGGTGTGTCACCAGCACCCAGTCCTCTAACCCCACACACACATGACGGGTGGCCTCTGTCACCAGTACCCGGTCCTCTAACACCCCCCCCCCCAATATGTGGCTTCTGTCACCAGGACCCGGTCCCCTAACCTCCCCTACACATGTGGCCTCTGTCACCAGTACCCGGTCCCCTAACCCCACACACACATGATGGGTGACCTCTGTCACCAGTACCCGGTCCCCTAACCCCACACACACATGATGGGTGCGTCACCAGCACCTGGACCCCTAACCTCACACACACGTGACGGGTGGCCTGTCACCGGGACACGGCCCCCAGCTCCCCAGCAACCAGGAACAACAGGGTTGGGACAGACGAGGCTGGCTGTGCTCCAGCAACATGGTGTCGATACTTAAATCACGTTTCATTTAATTATCATGTGTCATCAAATATCCTGTTTCTGCTTTTTTTTTAACCCTGTGAAATGTAGGAGAGATTCCTAGTGAGGCCACACAACCCGAGGGGCTGGGCTGACCGCGCGGCCCCGGCTCTCACTGCCCCCGGGGCGGACGCACTGTGGGTCCACGCACACGCCCCCAGCAGCGGCCCCCGGCGGTTCTGCCCTTGCAGCACACGTGACTCCCATGTCCGCACACCACGCGTCTCAACGCCCCAGAGGGAAATCCTTCACGCAGAGGGTCTCTGTGCTTTCTGCAGATATTCCAAATGGCCTCACACGGAGGTGGGACGGGTCCAGGCCCCAGGCAGGATGGGGGCGCCCGCCAGCCCGTGTCACAGGGGTCCACGGGCATCACGACAGCTTTCCCCGGACCTCTCCCAGGAGTGAGCTGAGGCTTCCTGTCCGCTCTCCCAGGGAAGAGCTGTCCGTTCTCTCCTCGCTCTGAACTACACGCTTCCTTCCGCTGGGGACGCTGATCACATTCTAGAGATCGATACACGAGGAGGCCCCAGCTGTAAACCAGAGCATAGGCCACACAAAGCAGAGTGGCTGTGAGCTGTCACCCCTGTACAACCCCTGCCTGGGCTCAGTGTGGAGCAAGCAAATCACAAAACCACCCCTCGGCGCCAGCGCTGTGGCACGGCCACCGGTGACACTGGCATCCCGAGTCCCGGCTCCACTTCTGATCCAGCTCCCTGCTACCGCGTCTGAGAAGGCAGCAGGTGGAACCCAAGTGCCTGGGCCCTGCCACCCATGAGGAAGACCAGGATGGAGCTCCAGGATCCTGGCCCTGGCTGCTCGGGGCATCTGGGGAGTGAACGATCTCCTCTTCCCTCTTCCCTCTCCTCTCTCCTTCCGATGCTCTGCCTTTCAAATCAATCAATTGCTCATTTAAAAGAGCAAACAGCGACTCCTATTGAGCCATTTCCGACTTGCTCATGATGGCTTTTTGCTAAGCAAAACCCTAGATTTTTACTGTATGAGGCGGAACTCACCCCTCTTTTCCAGCCTCCAGATTTTGGGATTCACAGGTGGAACCCCCAGGAGTGAGTCTGCTGTGCCCCGTTGTTTGACGCTGACCTCTGAGTGGAGGTCAGCATGGATGTGTCACCTCAGTAAGGCGGCCTCTACTCCCATTTCATTGTCTGTTTTCAAACTCCCAGTCCCGCAGTTCAGCGCGTATGCAGTGTGCCCCCGACGCCCGCAGTTCAGCGTGTATGCAGCCTGCCCCTGACACCCACTGCTGCAGGCAGCCACAGCTGCCGCGCCTCCTCCTGCCTCCTGTCTCCCCTAGAGGCAGTGTGCGCTGGGGCACTTGGAGCCCCGGCTGATCCCCTCGGGATCCAGCTCCCTGCTCATGGCCTGGGAAAGCAGCCTAAGATGGCCCAAGCACTTGGGCACTGGGAAGACGCACCTGGCTCCTGGCTTCAGCCTGGCCCAGCCCTGGCCACTGTGGCCATCTGGGGGGTGAACCAGCAGATACAAGATCTCTGAAATCTAAAACCAGTCAGCAGCCTGGCCTACTGCGGACTTCAGGGGAACACGCCGCCTTCCTCCCCAGCTTCGGATTCCAATCCACTGCATACATACTCCAACGCCAACAGCGAGGTCCTACTGTCAACAGACCTGGAGTACTCCCTTATAAACACAATTTAACCAAGCACAGAGCTCAGCCGCCTCCAAGTCCCGGAGTGGAAGTGGGAGGAGGCGGGAGACCCCCGCAGCCCCAGCCATCGCCATCCAGCCCCACCACTGAGTCGGCCCTGGTGAATCCAGAGGCCACCAGCTTGTCAAGGTTAGAGGATGCAGCGTGGGCCTGGGCACTGGATCCCACCCCGGCCCCTGTCCACTCCAACAACGTCCGACCTGCAGCACAGCCTGGGGAGCTCAAACCTCAGCGCAGATGGCCTTTCCCGCCCTGTGCTTCCGCAGGGGCCAGCCGCCAGCCCCTCCCCCGCCACCCGGAGCACAGTGCTCGGAGACCAGGCCGGGGCCCCTCGCAGCAGACGCTCCGGGGTTTCCTGTGGACCAGGGCCCTGGATGGCCTCCCCATGAAAGGGACAAGCAGTGACCCCGTGGCAAGGACCTGGAAGTGACCCAGTGGCCAGGCCGGGCGCTGACCCCATGCAGGGACGGGTGGGGCCCCCCAGAGCTGCCTATGGGACGCCAGCATCTTGATCACGGCTCAGGTTCCCACACCTGGCGTCACACACAGCCCCAGCAGCTGCTCACGTCTAGTGACCTATTCCCCTGGGAATCACCTCGCCTCTGCCCGTGGACTCCCCGCTATTGTGGAGACTCCTACAGAGAGTCAAATCTTTTTCACTATGTTACAATAAACACCTAAATCAGTTAAACAGCTAGGAAAAGCAACAAAACAAGCTGTGGTTGCGGATGAGTTACCATGGAAACAAAAGCGGCGTGGCATCCACTCACAGCCCGAATCCGGGTTGATACCGCGCAGGAGGAGGGAGGATCAGACGCTGTCTGTCCACCTGCCCAGCCATCCGTCTGCCGGTCAGGCATCATTGGATGCAAAGGTCACCCACCTGTACCCCCGAACTTCCATTAATTTAGCTGTGGTCTGACAACTGCAGCAAAAACCCGTCTGCAGTGCCAACAATAGCAGACCACAGCTCAAAGACTGTCCCAGGTGCTGCCGGGATGTGCGGGGCCCTTGCTTCATGCCGCGGCTTCCAGGGCGGTACCGAGTCTGAGGGGCCGGCTGTCGGGGAACACTCACGGCAGAGAATTCAGGTCATCCAAGTTTGCATTCTGCCTAACGTCTCTCCAACCAGGTTCTTTGTTGATATCAAGTGATGAGGCAGAGGCTCCCCCCAGCTTCCTGTGAGAGCCCGCCTTGAGAAACTGATGAAAGCGACACGCGTGCATCTGACCCATGTGACATTTGTACCCTGGAGCACGATGACCGTGGGTCACCTTGGAGTTTTCCGTTTTGCCAGGTGTGGACTGAATTGTTACTTCCGCCCAGCTGGATGGACTAACACCCCAGGGAGGCTTCTGCCGATCTTGGGACACGAAATGCTACATCCCCAAGAGGCAGCTTCGCGAAGAGCTTGCTGGGTGTGTGAGAACAGGCGCGGGCCAGGTGCTGGGGAGCAGGCTCCAGGGAGGGAGGAACGCAGCCCAGCTGCCGACCACACAGAGCTCCGACGCACGAGCAGGAGACACGCACAGCCCCAGGTCTCCCCGGCTCTCCAGTCACCTGGGCAGCTGCGGGGGACGGCAGAAACCACGTCAACGGCCAGGAACAGCGAAGATCGCCAGCTCCGAAGTCAGTATCGAGGACGCACAGCGGAGATGAGACGGTGTGAATTCAGGGTGGGAGAAGCACCGTGGCAGGGGCTGCAGATCACAGACACGTTAGGGAGACAACGCCTGCTTTCACTTTTGGTCATTTCCGTCTCTTGGGAAGGAGGGTTAAGGTTTACAGGGTGGTGAAAGACTCCTTCATTCCCCAGGAAGATGCACTTCCCAGCTCGGCCCCTGTGCACCTGCACCCCCGTCACGTCTCTGCTGCTGCTCCGATGACTGCACTGGGTGCAGGTTTCAGGCCTAAGAGCCTCCCAGGGTCATCCCACTGCCTCTGTGCAGCCACCCTGAGGGCAGAGCCCCTGTCTCTGCATTAGACGGGGCACGGAGCTCCCAGAGGGAGTGGGACTTGCGGCTCACGGACTCTGCTACCTAACCAGGAGAATAGGAGAATCAGGCTCAAAGCCAGCGCCCGCCGCTCAGGTCCGTTTAAAGGACGAGCTGGCGTCTGTATCAGTTTCCTAGGACTTCCATAGCAGTGACCACTGAGCGCATCAAGTTCTCTCTCAGTCCCGGAGACTGACTGCCAATCAAAGCACCAGCATGCCACGCTCCCACCGGAGGTGCACGGGAAACACCACCCTCACTCCATCCTGGCTCCTGGTTGGCCCATGCAGTCCTCACGCTCCTTGACTTGTGGCTGCCACTCCGTCTCTGCCCCCATCTTCACACAGCCTGTTCTGCATGTGTCTGTGTCTCTCCCTCTTCTTACGGGTGTCAGCCATTGGCTCCAGGGCCTGCCATCATACAGTACAATCTCCTTTAGGATTAATTACAATGCACTATCTCCTTTCCCTAACGAGCAAACGTTCTGAATTCTGGATGCACATCAGTGGGGGTGGGGGAGACACCACCCACTCAGCACACCTCTGTAGTTAACGAGAGGCGCGCTGTGGACCACTGGGAGAACACACAGCACTGCCCTCCCTTCTGAACTGTGATGTTATCAGCTGCACAACACTAACCGCAGAGCCCCCTGTAGCCTTGCCCATCCTCTTGCTGGAATTCCATTGCCCAGGAGACCGCTCCCTGGTGTGGGAGTCTGTCTGCATCCAGGGGTCAAGTCCAGGCTGGTTGGACGTTTGCAGCCCAGGTCAGGAACAGTGGCCCAGGAGACCAGAGGCTGCTGCTCACTGTGCCACCCCCTGGGGAGGGTCTCTAGACCGAAACGCAGAGCTGAGATGTCACACCCTAGACATGTCGGGCAGGGCCCAGCTGAGTGGCCATTTAGGATATTTAATGGGAGCCGGTGCTGGGCTGCTAGTCACAGATGTAAGGAAGGGGCTGAGAGGCGGGGATTGGCAGAGAGAAATCGCTGAACGGGAGGGGCAGAGGGGCAGGAATTAAACTTAGACCAACCGAGGAAATCAAGCATTAACCCAGAAGCCCAAGGGAAGCTGGTGCAAACTACGTGAAACAAATGTGCCCACAAATCGGACTTCAGGAGGCTCGACCCAGTTCCTCTGACCCCTGGGGACAATGCCCCATCCTGGGCACAGACACCTGCCTGCCAGGCGCAGGGACGAGGGAGCTGGAAGGGCCCCAGCTGGCTCCGACTGCTCCCGGGGGGCTCGGGGGGCTTTCACCCTGTTACCAGCACACTGGCCCATTCTGTCTCGATCTTAAGATCAATAAACCGCGGCCAGCTGGCTCTATGTGCGACACGAGCGCCAGGTAGATGGGGAACAGAGAGCAGGCCTTCTGGAAGCTTCCGTGGAGGGCCCTTGGCGAGCTGGCAGGGACACGAGATGCCATCTGCTCCTGGTCCTGTCGCCTCATGTCCTTCCACGGCCACAACTGGAAGCACAACCCTCAAATGCACTTGATGGGCGGAGTATCAGCTGTGCGCTCGGCAGGCAAGGCACAGAGAGCAGATCCTGTTTTTTTCTTTTTTTTTTTTTTTTCTTTTTTTGGTGTTAACTCTAACATGAAGGCTAAATAATCTGGGATCATAAAGCTATGACAGTATATATAAGCAAACTATTTCTTACAGACTCTGCGCCAAGGGGAGCATCCCCAGGGTAAGAAACAAGTGAAATGTGTCACCAGCCATTACTCACTCTTGAGCGCCTGCTGCAGGCCAGCTGTGTGTTGGGGGGGTGGGCAGAGGTGGGCCCTGCCATCCTGGATTTTCACCTAAGGAGAGAGCGTGTGCCAGAGAGAAGTCGCGTCCCTGGACTTTGGAAGTTGGTGCTAACACTGCCATTCAAGCACTCAGCCACGGGCACCCATCGCTTTATGATAACGAGACCGTGAGCACGCTGGCCACGCTGAGCACCGCGTGGCAATCACTGGGCTGAGAGGAGGCTGGGAGATGCAGAGGTGGGTTGCTTACAGCACACGGGAGACCATGGCAGAGGTGGGGTTGCTAACAGCACACTGCAGACCCTGGCAGAGGTGGGTTGCTAACAGCACACTGGAGACCCTGGCAGAGGTGGGTTGCTAACAGCACACTGCAGACCCTGGCAGAGGTGGGGTTGCTAACAGAACACTGCAGACCCTGGCAGAGGTGGGGTTGCTAACAGAACACTGCAGACCCTGGCAGAGGTGGGTTGCTTACAGCACACTGCAGACCCTGGCAGAGGTGGGTTGCTAACAGCACACTGCAGACCCTGGCAGAGGTGGGGTTGCTAACAGCACACTGCAGACCCTGGCAGAGGTGGGTTGCTAACAGCACACTGCAGACCCTGGCAGAGGTGGGGTTGCTAACAGCACACTGCAGACCCTGGCAGAGGTGGGGTTGCTAACAGCACACTGGAGACCCTGGCAGAGGTGGGGTTGCTAACAGCACACTGGAGACCCTGGCAGAGGTGGGTTGCTTACAGCACACTGGAGACCCTGGCAGAGGTGGGTTGCTTACAGCACACTGCAGACCCTGGCAGAGGTGGGGTTGCTTACAGCACACTGGAGACCCTGGCAGAGGTGGGGTTGCTAACAGCACACTGGAGACCCTGGCAGAGGTGGGTTGCTAACAGCACACTGGAGACTTGGCAGAGGTGGGTTGCTTACAGCACACTGGAGACCCTGGCAGAGGTGGGGTTGCTAACAGCACACTGGAGACCCTGGCAGAGGTGGGTTTGCTTACAGCACACGGGAGACCCTGGCAGAGGTGGGGTTGCTAACAGCACACTGGAGACCCTGGCAGAGGTGGGGTTGCTTACAGCACACGGGAGACCCTGGCAGAGGTGGGTTGCTAACAGCACACTGCAGACCCTGGCAGAGGTGGGTTGCTAACAGCACACTGCAGACCCTGGCAGAGGTGGGTTGCTAACAGCACACTGGAGACCCTGGCAGAGGTGGGGTTGCTAACAGCACACTGCAGACCCTGGCAGAGGTGGGTTGCTAACAGCACACTGCAGACCCTGGCAGAGGTGGGTTGCTAACAGCACACGGGAGACCCTGGCAGAGGTGGGTTGCTAACAGCACACTGCAGACCCTGGCAGAGGTGGGTTGCTAACAGCACACTGGAGACCCTGGCAGAGGTGGGTTGCTAACAGCACACTGCAGACCCTGGCAGAGGTGGGTTGCTAACAGCACACTGCAGACCCTGGCAGAGGTGGGTTGCTAACAGCACACTGGAGACCCTGGCAGAGGTGGGTTGCTAACAGCACACTGGAGACCCTGGCAGAGGTGGGTTGCTAACAGCACACTGCAGACCCTGGCAGAGGTGGGTTGCTAACAGCACACGGGAGACCCTGGCAGAGGTGGGTTGCTAACAGCACACGGGAGACCCTGGCAGAGGTGGGGTTGCTAACAGCACACTGGAGACCCTGGCAGAGGTGGGGTTGCTAACAGCACACTGCAGACCCTGGCAGAGGTGGGTTGCTAACAGCACACTGGAGACCCTGGCAGAGGTGGGGTGCTAACAGCACACGGGAGACCCTGGCAGAGGTGGGGTGCTAACAGCACACGGGAGACCCTGGCAGAGGTGGGGTTGCTAACAGCACACTGGAGACCCTGGCAGAGGTGGGGTGCTAACAGCACACGGGAGACCCTGCACTTCATTCCTGTCGGAACACCAGGCTGAAGGCTTCAGTGTCGATTTCAAGCTCCCACACAGGGGTGACGGAGGAGCAGGCCTCAGTCCATGACCCCAGACCACGGGAGACCCACCGTGCCTGACCCCAGGCCACGGGAGACCTACTGTGCCCCAAACCAGACCACGAGAGATCTACTGCACCCCAACCCCAGGCCACGGGAGATCTACCACACCCCAACCCCAGACCACAGGAGACCCACCACACCCCAACCCCAGACCATGGGTAACCGACCACACTGCAACCCAGACCACGGGAGACCACCACACCCCAACCCAGACCACGGGAGACCACCGCACCCCAACCCAGACCACGGGAGACCACCGCACCCCAACCCCAGACCACGGGAGACCACCGCACCCCAACCCCAGACCACGGGAGACCACCGCACCCCAACAGTGAGGTGAGGAGAAAGTGCACACACTTTGTTTTCTCCTGTTCTTCTTGTAAAAATTTAAGAACCATTCTTAGGTCACTTTTTGAAAACAGCCAACAGGATACAAGATATTCTATCCCGGGACGGCTTTACAGCCCCTGGCACGGCACCAGCTCAGTGGACAGGAGGAGGAGGGGTGTGCCCCAGCAGGCTCTCCTGGCTGCACTCTTCCTACACGACGGAACACACCCACCCTGCACACCCTCTCCATCGCGAGAACCGGAAGAGCAGGCACACGAATACGAGCACCCTCCCTGCACGGCACGAAACGTCCGTGTGGTTCCTGCGTGGTCAGAGGTAACAACCAGATCCACTTTTCCAGGAGCGATCAGTTCACCCTAACGTCCACGTGTCAATCATCCACTTCCCCACCGATTGTTTTAATTCAGTTTTACGGGACATAAGTAAAACGCACGCACTGTCTAGAGTTCAAAGAGAAGGGGGTGAAAGTTTTCCACCACCCTGCAAAAGGAATTCAGGATCTGGTCCCTAAAGTGTTTTTTTAAAGATTTATTTATTTATTTTAAAAACAGAGTGAGAGACAAAGATATACATATATCTATATCTATATCTATATGGGGGGGAGAGACAGACAGAGAAAGGTCTTCCATCCACTGGTTCACTCCCCAGATGGCCTCAAAGGCCAGAGCTGAGCCGATGCAAAGCCAGGAGCCAGGAGCTTCTTCCGGGTCTCCCACGTGGGTGCAGGGGCCCAAGGACTTGGGCCATCTTCTACTGCTTCCCCAGGCCACAGCAGAGAGCTGGATCGAAGTGGAGGAGCTGGGACTCAAACTGGTGCCCATGTGGGATGCCAGCACCACAGGCGGTGGCTTTAACCTGCTGTGCCACAGCGCCGGGCCCCTAAAGCATCGTCCTGTGTTCAGGTACACTGAATTCCAGTACTGAGCACTCTGGGAAGCTAGAAGATGTCAGGCTCCAGGTCTGTGATTCCTCACAGCCCGCCCACGGCAGGCTCTGCAGAGCTCAGCACTGCTCACACGCGCATCTACATACACTTATAAAGCAATCTGCGTTTTCTGTGAAAATCCCGTACAGTCCTGAAACCCATTAAGTGAAACCACAGTCCCTTAAACTCCACTCCTCCACGTCCACACCCCAGAGCTGCCTGCCCTGATCCGCCTCCCACACGCTGAAGTCGCTACCCAGGTGTCCCGGCATCGTCCGATAGCCAGACGATAGGTCCTCTCTCTCCCTGTCCGTGCCTTCACCACCATCACGCTGCCTTGATCCCGTAGTTTTACACCAAGTGCTGGACCCTGCTGGCGCCGGCCCTCTAAGCTCTCCTTTCCAATCCTGTGCGAGTCTCTGGTCTCCACCTAGGAACCGGACATCCTCTTGTCAGTGTTGGCACAGAACCTCACCGTGTCTTGACTGGGGTTTTACTGAATCCGCAGATCAAGACTGGAAGAGGAGAAACTGAGGCATGCCGAGTGTTCCTGCCCGTGAACGGTTTCTTCCTTCACCAATCCAGTTGTGACTGTCACTTCCCTCACGCAGATCACAGACCCCTTGTTAGAAGTGTGTTTGGAGCTACTCTCAAGGGTGCTGCACCTTCAATTTCAAATTCCGACTGTTTAATCCCAGCACATAGGAAGCACCTGACCCCACAGGTCACCCTTGTTCCTGAGGTCTTGCTAGATCATTTCTGAATGTCGGGAGCTGTTTGACTCCGTCCATCATCAAGTCACTGGCAGACACCACTCTCCCTCTCAGTCTGCCTGTCAGTCGTGCACCTGTCTAACTGCCTCCCCTCGGAGCTCCAGTGAGAGGCTGGACAGCGCTGGAGAAACAGACGGCCTTGCTGCTCCTGACCTTTGTGGGAGAGTGTCTGGTCTCCCCAACCATGAAAATTAGATGCGGGTTTTCTGCAACTGCTCCCTCTCTAACTGAGCCAGTCCCCCACTGTGGTTTCTAAATGCATCCCACTGTGGTTGACTACACACTGCGTGGCAGCTTTTTTTTTTTTTTTTAAGATTTGTTTAGGCTGGCGCCGTGGTTCTCTAGGCTAATTCTCCACCTGTGACGCCAGCACCCCGGGTTCTAGTCCCGGTTGGGGCACCATATTCTGTCCCAGTTGCTCCTCTCCTAGTCCAGCTCTCTGCTGTGGCCCAGGAAGGCAGTGGAGGATGGCCCAAGTGCTTGGGCCCCGTACCCACATGGGAGACCAGGTGGAAGCACCTGGCTCCTGGCCTCACATCGGCACAGTGTGCCAGCTGTAACAGCCATTTGGGGGGTGAACCAACAGAAGGAAGGCCTTTCTCTCTGTCTCTCTCTAACACTGCCTGTCAAAAAAAATTTGTTTATTTATTTGAAAGACAGAGTTACAGATTGGCCTGAGCTTGGCCAATCCAAAGCCTGGAGTCGGGAGCTGCTTCTGGGTCTCAGACATGGATGCAGGGGCCCAAGGACTTGGGCCATCTTCTACTGCTTTCCCAGGCCACAGCTGAGAGCTGGATCTGAAGTGGAGCAGCCAGGACTTAGGCTGGCGCCCATACGGGATGCTGGCACTGCAGACAGTGGCTTTATCTGCTATGCCACAGTATCAGCCCAGGCAACTGTGTTTTAAAACTTCCTGAGACTTAGTATGTGCCCTGACAGGAGGTCTGGCCCCAGCTGGGCACCTGCAGTGCAGGCTGCTGTCAGGCATGGTGCTGTCAGGCTGCTGTCAGGCGTGGTGCTGTCAGGCGTGGTGCTGTCAGGTGTGGTGCTGTCAGGTGTGGTGCTGTCAGGCGTGGTGCTGTCAGGCACGGTGCTGTCAGGCGTGGTGCTGTCAGGCGTGGTGCTGTCAGGCACGGTGCTGTCAGGCGTGGTGCTGTCAGGTGTGGTGCTGTCAGGCATGGTGCTGTCAGGCACGGTGCTGTCAGGTGTGGTGCTGTCAGGCGTGGTGCTGTCAGGCGTGGTGCTGTCAGGTGTGGTGCTGTCAGGTGTGGTGCTGTCAGGTGTGGTGCTGTCAGGCGTGGTGCTGTCAGGCACGGTGCTGTCAGGCACGGTGCTGTCAGGCGTGGTGCTGTCAGGCGCGGTGCTGTCAGGCGCGGTGCTGTCAGGCGCGGTGCTGTCAGGCGCGGTGCTGTCAGGCGTGGTGCTGTCAGGCGTGGTGCTGTCAGGTGTGGTACTGTCAGGTGTGGTGCTGTCAGGCGTGGTGCTGTCAGGTGTGGTGCTGTCAGGCGTGGTGCTGTCAGGCACGTGGTGCTGTCAGGCACGGTGCTGTCAGGCACGGTGCTGTCAGGCACGGTGCCGTCTGCCCGTCTCGCCATCTCTGGCGTCTGGTGCTCTGCTGTGCCACTGCACTCCTCTAGCTCCTAACTCGCCTTCTGCCTGGATTTCCTCTCCACGACTGGAGGGTCCCCCTTCAGTTCTGCCAGTGTCCATCCCCATCACATGGACACAAGAGTGTGACTGCCTTATGGTTTGCTGTTCTGGGTCTTTCATTAATACGCGGGTTCTCTGTCTCAGCACAGTCTTTAAAGCCCAGTCTCCAAAATGAGCAAAATAGGCAAAGAAAGGGAAGCCAAAAATAAAAATGAAGGGGTGCTGGCCCTTTAAATCCTCAGACGTAACTTGGGCCAGATGGGAGGGGCTGCCAACCATTGGTGGGGGGTGGGGGTGTAACCAAGAGGTCTCCTGCCTGGCTGCCCCCGTGACCCCAGCAGTCAGCAGCCATCAGAACCCAGGTCCCGGATGTCTGGAGGACAAGGGTCTCACAGGCTGTGTGCTGCAGCTGCACAGTGGGGCAGGCAGGGGTGCACACCTGCTGCTCTCCAGGGCTTAGACTGAGGGGCGTCAGCAGCAGTCACTGCCCGGCCTGCATTGGCAGCTGACTCCAGAGTCCCGGGAAAGGGTCTCCCGTGCAATCCCCGGCCAGGAGGGGAGACTGCCTCCTGCCTTGCCACCTTCCCAGAATCCTCCTCTGCCCGATTCTTTGGGTTACTTCCCTCTTCCAGTGCTGAGTGGGATATGCAGATTCACACGTGAGAAACTGGGGGCTGTCTCTTTGGTGGGGAGAAACTTGAAGGTTGCTGTTTGGGGGTAGGAGGAGACAGGCACCCGTTAGCCAGCGGTAGCTAAGGGGACCCACAACTGTGGGAAGACAAAGTAGAGAACGTTTTCCCCATAGACGCCGACCCCCAGCTCCCCAAGCCCATCCAGGAGGAAGGACTCAGGCACACACAGGATGTGTGGACCACAACTACAGACTGAAATCTTCCTACAGCAGCCGAAGCAGAGCAGCGATCCGCCCACTCACCAAGAAAGACCTGCGAAGTTCAACCCAGGGGCCAGTGAGGAAAGCCGCTGCCCACAACGCCCACATCCCCTGAGAGCACCAGTTGGAGTCCCGGCTGTTCCACTTCCATCCCAGCTCCCTGCTAATGGCCTGGGAAGGTAGTGGAAGATGGCCCGAAGACGTTGGCCCCTGCCACCCACGTGGGAGGCCTGGACGGAGTGCCTGGCCCCGCCATGATCACTGCCAACATCTGGGAGAGTAACCACTGAATTCAAGATGGATCGCTCCCCCCTCCCTGTGTGCGTGAGTCCGTCTCTTTAATTCGTACAAATGAATAAATTAATTTTAAAAAAAACACAACATTTAATAAAGCAATGTTGGGAAAGCATTATACAGTCCTGCCATTAAAGAAGGGACCTAAGTTTCTTTTAATAAAAACAAAGCAGTTACGGAACACTTAACACCTATTTTAAAAACAAAACAGCGGGGGGGCTGGTGCTGTGGCGTAGTGGGTAAACCTGCCACCTCAGTCCCAGCATCCCATATGGGCGCCAGTTCGAGTCTCGGCTGCTCCACTTCCGATCCAGCTCTCTGCCATGGCCTGGGAAAGCAGTGGAAGATGGCCCAAGTGTGTGGGCCCCTGCACCCGTGTGGGAGACCCGGAAGAAACTCCTGGCTCCTGGCTTCAGATTGGCAAAGCTCCAACCATTGCGGTCAATTGGGGAGTGAGCGAGTGAGCGATGGAAGACCTTTCTCTGTCTCTCCTCCTCTGTGTAACTCCGACCTTTGTATAAATAAATAAATCTTAACAGCAGCACACACACCTCTGCATGATGGCACACAGATCCGCCTGGAGAGGCCTTCGCTGGGGGACATGCTCTGAGCCACCCAGGCAACAGAGCTCGTGCAGGAGGCAGTTACTTGTCGCTCTGTGATATGCTACTCTCTTAGCCAGCAAACCAGGAGGCTTATCTGCGGTAGCCCCAGTGAGGCTCTCGGTGGGTGGACAGCTCTGCCCGAGGCTGAGGGCCACGGCTGCAGCGTTTGAGGACCCCACCGCACCACACTCAGCCCAGCATGGCCTCCACCACTGAGCAGCTACCCCACTGCGGACGGCCTGGGTCCTCAGGGCACTCCGAATAAATGCTAGATTGGCCGTGACTACTTCCCAAAGCAGCAGGTCCAGACCCATTAGAGCGCTGTGAAATCACTTAGCAGGTCGCGACGCGTGTGTAATCAAGCAGAATAAAAACGATTTGAATGCATTATAAGGGATAATGATTGTTTTGTAATGTATTTCAGCTAAGAGATAATAATTGCATCTTAATGTATTTCAGCTGTATTTACACACATATTACTGTCAGCTTCAGTCAAAGCAACCTGAAACTTTCTATGAGATGTGTTTACTAGCATCGCCTGGGAGGCAAGCCAGAGAGCTCACAGGTGAGAAGGAGCCAGACCCGCACACACCACAACCTGCTCTCCCACTATGTGCTACTGTGAATCCAATCCCCAGGCAAACCAGAACCGCAGCAAGCAGAAGAGAGCTGGACACTCCGCTGGGATCGCAGAGGCCGTTACCCCGTCGGGTGGAGCAGCTCAGGGCTGGGCGTCCTTTCTCTGCTCTGTTAAGTTGGAATCAAGAGAGACAAACTCGCCCTCTGCATGAAGTCCTAGGCTTGGCTAAGAGTAGGAGAGGGCAGCATCGTGCAGGCCCCGTAGCAGAACTGAGAGGACAGGAGCGAGGATTGGGGTGCCGCAGTCACCCCATGACGCAGCCAGGGACCCCTCAGCTCAGGACAGAGAAGGGGACCCGGGGCTGATGGACTGCACACCCCAGCTGGTGGCTGCAGACAGAGCAGCCCGTGTCTCAGCTGCAGAGCTGTCACCAGGCCCAGCAAGTCCGCAAGGTCACCCAGCCCGGGTAGGTGCAGCAGCGGGTCGTGCACAGCACGCTGAAGAACGACTCACAAAACGCCCGGGCCACTGACGCCCAAGGCTCAGAAGCAGGAGCCACCCACCGAGGAGGAAGAACAGCTGACACCTCAGAGCCCGGCGCGGTCTGGGACTGACAGTGCTGGCCATCTGCTCCCTCCCTTCCACTGCCAGAGCGCCATCAATCATCCGCTCTACCCCCGGTGCAAGATTCCACGGCAGAGGGAAGACGGCATGGAGGAGGCAGAACTGGTGGAAACCAACGGCTAGGTCCTGCGGCCGCTGGAGACGGAGGCAAAGGTCTGAAAGCTCCAGGCTCCGGGCAGACTCCATGGTTTCCAGCTGTTACTGAGCCATTTGTCGACTCACGAACTGTTGCCCTTGCTGTCCTGCCAAGCCCAGGGACTTGGACTTCTCCATCTGGCCTGGAGGGTGAGTCCCATGGCCTCCAGGGGCCTGGGCACGGCTCTGCCACATGTGGTCACCGCAGGGGCCCTCACTGAGGCCATGTCCCATCACCTCCTGTCCTGTGCATCCCCTGGGTGCGGAGCCACCATGCAGCCAAATCAGCGTGGCCAGCCTGCAGAGGGGCGAGCCGTCGAAGCGCCACGTGGGGAGTGAGAGGCTGGAGGAGGCCCCGGGGAGTTTGTTTATGTGAGCGCTCTGTCTTCAAAGAGATTTCAGGGGAAGCTTGTCACTGAGCACGGAATTGAATTTTCAAGACTTAGCTCTCGTCGGGGATTAAGTGTTTTTTCCTGCTGCTTCTATTTCCAGAAATAACCAAATGCCTACAAAGTGATGTCAACGGCGCCAGCGCCCGGCTAGCAGCCTGCGCTGTGAGTGGCAGACGAGGCCTTTCAGTTGGTCTAAAGCAAACCCCAGAAACCTGCTCGCTGTTCTCTGACTCGGCGTGACCGCGCGGGTCCTCCATGGCTTTCTAGCTCACGGCCTCGCCGTGACCCCACACAAACCACTGTCCCCGCACTGGGACTCGTTCCTGCTTTGAGTCCAAGCCAAGTGGCGAAATTTGTGTGGCGAGGCCTTCTGTGCCCCAGAAGAGCTCTGAGAAGCACACTCCCTGCAAAGAATTACTTCCAAAGGCAAGACTGCTCCTGATCCCAAGGAACAAATGTCACTTGGGCTTGGCTCAGCAGGGCTGACCCACCTGGAGGGGGACAGAGAGGGTGTGCACCTGCTGCTCAGCTGGGAGCGTCTCTGTGGAATTCGGCACAGAGGCGGGGGCCGAGTGTGTGACCCCTCGGGCACCGGCTCCTTGGCTGCCTTCTCTACTCTCGCCCTAGCCGAACAGGAAGAGGATGTGACGTCGTGTGCACTGATGCCGCCGTAGGGCACGGACGCTGCTAGCAGGAACGAGGTATTGTGGCTTCGCCCTCTTGGATGGACTTTTCCTCTCTGCTGAGCCAAGTGCCACAGACTCAGTGGTTCAAGGCTATGCACACTGTTAACATCACCACGGTGCAGGCCAGGAGTCGGGGGACTCTCCCCAGGCTAAAGCCACGGCACCAGGAGGGCTGGGTGACATTCTGGGGCCCCAGGGGAGAAGGCGTCTGTGCTCACCCAGTTCTGCAGCAGGCGTCAGCTCCTCCCAGCATAGACACAGCCCGCTCCATGGCTGCCTGCCTGGGCCTGCGCTGGGCCTGTCCCCAAAGTGCAGTGTCAACACTGGTGGGACACCCCTTGGGCAAGGACCTGGATGCATCAAAGGGCCCTCGAGGGAAAGATGAGTTTTGTAAGGCACACACCAGCCAGCAGAGGCAGTGAAAGGCCCTTGGTTTAAGTGAGCAGGTCCCACAGGCCCTGTAGGAAGCCAGGTTTCTTGGGGCACAGGTGCGACTCAGGCTGAAGTAAAATAGAAATTGTAGTTTATGGAAAGCTACACCCTCGGCAGTGTCGTGGCAAAGCAGGTGGAGCCGCTGCCTGCGACGGGTACTAGTTTGCGTCCTGGCTTCACCACTTAGGAATCAGCTCCTTACGAACACCCTGGGAAAAGCAGCAGCAGATTGGCCCCTGCACCCACACGAGATCCCCGAATTAAGCTCCTGGCATCAGCCTGGCCCACGCTGGCCACTGGGGCCACGTAGGGAGTGAACCTGCAGGTGGAAGATCTCTCTACACCTTCCCTGACATTCAAATGTACATAATCCCTTAAACATGTTTAAAAAGCTGCATCCCATTAGATCCTAAAAATCAATCCTTTTTGTCCAGTGTGTAACGGTAGCATGAGAAATCCACTCTCAGATGCAAATATCTGTGAACAACAAAAGCTTTCTTCAAAATAATTTCAACCACTGTGGAGATCTGTTCACAGGGACAAACATCTAAAGTGCATCTGAGCCTGGAGTTAACGTTATTTGCAATTCCAAAGTATTGTTTTGATCAACAAAATGCTCTAGAATCTTCAGCAGGAGCCTTACTGAATCCTGATTGTGAAGCAGGAATTGGACTTTAAATACTCTCATTCCAGAAGAGTAATGTGTGCACATACGTACATAGACACACGCTATACAGTCCCCAAATACGTAGGACATACACGTTTGTAAAGTATGTAAAATACACACATAACAAACCACAACATACGTACATGTTCTAGATGCAGACTAGTGCTAACCCTCCTGCTGATTCACCCCGGATAAAAGTATAGGCTGTTAGGAATCTCGGCCAACCACTTTCTAAATTTGTCCCAGCCACTTTCAGTGAAAGTCAACTCTTCCTTGAAGCAAAGAGCAACAATGGCGCCTGACCCTGGAGCAGCAGTCAGGACCCAGGACAGAGCCCCACCCCTTCCTGTGCGAGGGCCCCAGACTCCCAGGCAGGGCTGGAGGTCATCGACCGGAACAGCCCCAGAAATCACAGCTCGCCCCTCCGTCTCGAGTTCTGCCCCAGGAGCACAGTGGTTACCAGGCACCACCAGCGTTCGCCAGCCCGTGTCTTCCCGGGCACAGAGCTTCCAGGGACGGCGTCTGCCTGGGAAAGTCCTCTGGGGCACCTTCTCCCCGTTGCGAGGCTGGAGTGACCAATCAGCTGATCGTGTCCAGCTGTCTGGCTCTCCTGGGGCAGGACGGGAGGCCTTGTGCCTGTCTTGGAGCTGCTTAGATGCAGAGGACACAGGGGCTGGCAGATTCTGCTTGCTGGGGAATATTTTCCTTGCCCTGGGTCTCCTTCCCCTGGGATGCTTTGTGTCACAGGTAAGCATACTCTTCTCAGGACACATGGTGAGACGCAGCCTTACGTGACCTTCCCCTGGGAGGGCCAGAGCTACGCACCTGCTAATGGGTCACACACTGCACCTCACCTGTGGGGACCCCGGGGACTGGCGTCTAGCTTCAGATCCAGGAGCCAAGAGGCCTGGAGGGGCGTGTGCTGAGCAGAGCCTGCAGAGGCTCCCACAGCAGGTGCCCCGGGGAGACCACTTGTTTTCCCAGGCTATCCAGGGTTCGTCTCCTTGGACAGAGTGGGAAGGCTGATGTCACTGGAAGTATGGTCACTTCTGCTGGCCACGGTTGTCAGTTCTCAGGGGCTGCAAAAGCGTCCTCCAGCAGAGATGACCCATGGTGATGCGGGGCTGAAGGCCCCCAGCTTCAGCATGGTCTCCCCAACACTGCTCAGCTCTTTCCCTGTCGGGGCCCCACTGTCACCCTGGCAGGCAGGGAGTCACCTGTGCTGGCATCCAGGGTCCTCAGGGACCTCAGGCTCAGACCAGAGCTCCAGGTGAGGAGGGACACCTCAGGACACCCTGCAAGCTCACGGGCATCCACGTGGTGTGAACTGGTAGCTGAGTCCCTGAGCTCACCCACTGCGTTCAGTTACGTGGGCAGCAGCCAACCAGGGTCATTATATTCATTTATTTTCCAAAAACCTTCTAAAGCATTGCTCGAAGTCCCTGGCTCCTTGATTATTTTTATGGATTGATTGATTTGAAAGGCAGAGTTACAGAGACAGAGAAAGAAGAAGGGAGACAGAGAGAAATCTCCATCCAGTGGTTCACTCCCAAAGTGCTCACAATGGCAGTGGCTGGGCCAGGTCAAAGCCAGGAGACAGGAGCTTCTCCTGGGTCTCCCACGTGGGTGCAGGGGTCTAAGCATGTGAGCCATCTTCCACTGCTTTCCCAGGCGCATTAGCAGGGAACTGGATTGGAAGTGGAGCAGCCAGGACTTGAACTGGAGCCCATATGGGAAACTGGCACCGCAGATTGGCAGCTTCCCCCACTGTGCCACAGTGCAGGCCCCTCCTAGCTTCTTGTACAGAGTTGATGAGCAGCATCCGATGGACGTGGCTATAATCAGTTCAGGCCCCATGACTCGGGCTCTCGTTACTACTGGAAACGGCATTGGTGACATATTTAAACCTAATCAATGGAACATTCTGGTAACTCCAGAAACCCCAGAAGCAACTAAGAAAGCCCCCAACATTCCTGCTCCTCCAGGCTCACTCTCAGCACCAAAGTCTGAGAAAGAGAAAGGACAAGGGGCTGGGCATGTGCCACCCCCAAGCTGTGTCACTGTCCGCCTTACAGACATGGGAGCCGAGAGTCGTAGACACAGCCTGCCCAAGAGCTGGCTACTCTGCTGGCCTCAGGCAGACTCAGAGAGAGCCTGCACACACTGTGCTCCCTGTGCACGGCCCAGGAGAGAGAGCCCTGCACACACTGTGCTCCCCGTGCACAGCCCAGGAGAGAGAGCCCTGCACACACTGTGCTCCCCGTGCACGGCCCAGGAGAGAGAGCCCTGCACACACTGTGCTCCCTGTGCACGGCCCAGGAGAGAGAGCCCTGCACACACTGTGCTCCCCGTGCACGGCCCAGGAGAGAGAGCCCTGCATACACTGTGCTCCCCGTGCACGGCCCAGGAGAGAGCCCTGCACACACTGTGCTCCTCGTGCACGGCCCAGGAGAGAGAGCCCTGCACACACTGTGCTCCCTGTGCATGGCCAAGGAGAGAGAGCCCTGCACACACTGTGCTCCCCGTGCACGGCCCAGGCGAGAGAGCCCTGCACACACTGTGCTCCCCGTGCACGGCCCAGGAGAGAGAGCCCTGCACACACTGTGCTCCCCGTGCATGGCCCAGGAGAGAGAGCCCTGCACACACTGTGCTCCCCGTGCACGGCCCAGGAGAGAGAGCCCTGCACACACTGTGCTCCCCGTGCACGGCCCAGGAGAGGCAGAACCTGAGCACACACCCCTGTCAGGTGTGTCCAAGACAGACGCTGGGTTTCACTAAGCGATCAGTGATTGGCGAGTGCTAAGTCTTGAAGCCGTGCGATCTCTGGGGGACACGCAGCCGGGGGGAGACTCTGAGAGGCACAGCCCCTTTCTAGCCTCAGCAGAGGACCACGTACCGTGGTCCAGGACAACTCCTCCTCAGAGGCAAGGTGGCCGCCGGCAACACCACGCCCAGGAGGAGACGCACAAACCCTTTTCCCCAAGTTCACAGAACACGAAGGAGCAGCTTCAGAAACACAGAGGAATCAGCTGTTCCTCAAACAGCATTTTGAGGCGAACTGGTAACCTAGCAAGAACCAGAAAAATTATGACTGGCTCCTCAGAGGCTTGGCTCAGCCAGAGGACCCCGGGGCCGAGCAGGGGCAGCAGGGCAGGACCTCAGCCTTCCGACAGCGTTCCGTGTGCTTCTCGGGGCCTTCTGCTCACCTGTCCCCTCCCCCTGCCCTGGCACCTCACTAGGGAGCCTGTGGGCTCTGAGACCGCCACCACTCGGGCAGCAGAGGTGGCCAGGAAAGAGCTGAGGGCCTGGGGGAAGACAGAGGTGCTGTGAGGACAGGAAGATGGGGGGCAGTGATGACAGAGACCCTCCTGGTGTACCCCCGCAGGAGATCATGGGAGCTCCACGGTGCCGTGGCACAAGAAGCCTTGGGCACGACTGAACCTAATCTGAACTCAAGGAGTTGGGCATGAGGGCATAGACACATGCCTGTCACTTCCTACACACAAAGGCGTGGACTGAAAGCCACCACTGCCATGTGGCCCTCCAGGGCCAAGTGCAACCCTCCAGCAGGGACAGAAGACAGCGTCTGCACACCGCCCAGCACCCCCACTTCCGCCTTCCCTGGGGCATGTGCAGATGAGAGGAAGAGCCTGGAAAAGCCCAAGACTGCACCAATGCACCCACAGCAGCCGACTGGGGACCTAGGACCCTCCAGCCTCGTGTCGGCACGCAGAATGCACTTCTGTGGAACAAGCCCGGGGTACCCCACCAGGCGGGCCCCAGGATAGCGAGATGTCTCCCGTGCATCTGGCGGGGGTTCCCCGGCTGGAGCCCTCCACGTGACTTCCCTACAAACGGCCTTACTGCTCCAGCGAGGCCTCCACCTCTCACCATCTCTGCTGAGACAGCTGTGTGGCGAGCACTTGCCTGGGAGGCTGACAGGACGTAGCCAGCATGGTGACCCCATCAATCTCCCGAAGGCAAGCACCTCTTAGAAATGCATGGAGCAGGGGCCCTGGAGGCTGGAGATGATGCACCTGCCCACCTGTGACCAGTGCTGTGTGGGCGTGTCCCCCCAAAGTGCAGGTGCAGGGTCAGGGCAGGAGGGCTCCTCCCTCACAGGGGAGGCAGTCCCGCCTCTGCCCCTCCCCTCCCACCACCCTAGCACGCAGACCCCGCACACAGGGTGGAAGGAGTCCACAGGTGCTGGTGCCCTGACTCAGGCTCCCAGAAGTGAATTTCCGTCCTTTATACACCGCTGCCGTGTCCCCAGAGTTCTGCACACGTGGACACCAGCAGCGATGGAATTCACAAGCCGATCAACACCACTCTCACCTGGACCCCGCTGGTTCTGTAACCTGGGCTTCCCCAGAGACCAGGAGCCCAGACACAGGGGACACCCCTGCACCCTACACTCTGCTGGGGGTGCTGGATTTGCTGTCACCGGTGGCTGCAGATGGGAGAGTCCACGCCGCAGCTCCTCACCCCACTCAGCAGGGGCCACAGATAAAATTACGCGGGTCCAGAGTCTCATTATGCAGAAGGGACCCATAGGATAGAAAACAGGAAGCAAAGTGACCGTGAAGAACACAGAAGCTGAGATTTCCGACCCTGCCACCCACGGGTTCGGGGGCAGGAGCAAACAGGCTGCAGCAATAGTTGTGATTGGCTCTGACACAGCTCGTCTGCCAGCCCCAAGGTGACCCGGAGAGGGCAGGCAGGGATTCTCATCCGGACACGGCACAGGGACCACAGCCGCTGCCCTGGGCCCACACAGGCGCGGGGGCAGGCACTCCAGGGCAGGTCCAGCCCTGCATGACTCGGATGCCAGGGTGTGAGCACTGCCTGGGGCTCTCCCCCTGTTAGCTCTGAGCGCCCCTGCAGCTCCCAGAATCCTCTGCATGCCCTCCACACCGTGGGGTGGACTCTGTCCTTTCCCCAGCCCCTGGGTGACTGCAGATTCAGCCCATGGGTGCCATGTGCTGGGGATCTGCTGCCCTGGGATCCCAGGCGGCCTTGGCCTTGGGTGGGCTGCTCTGTCCTTGGCTCTTGCTTTGTTCTAGCTGGAGGCAGGAAGACATCCCTGCAGGAGAGCCTGGGGGCTCCCCTGTGCCTCCCCTCAGGCCTCTCCACCCCAACCCACAGCCAACTCCTCTGGTGTCTGGGACACTCGGCGCACAGCAACACCTGTTGGTGGCATGAGTACATTTTGCCAACATCCAGGACGGGACGATGGAGGGCCTCCCTTAGGCACGGTACTTCAGCAGCTGGGTCGCCCAAAACCACACATGGAAGGGGGCCCAAAGCGATGACCCGGCACACAGAAAAGGGATGCATCAAGCCCACAATGAGCAGCAGCGTCACTGCCTCGAGCCCGATCCTCCATCTTCCTTCTGTTTGGATGAGGACGCGGCTCGCCCGGAAGCTCCTCGCAGTCTAACCCTTCTGTGCATCTGTGAGTCTGTGCTTCACAGAACACCCAGCCCCCACCCCAGAACCTTCCCCGCCGACAAGGTCACCTCTGTGAGGCGCTTCCGGCAGCACGGAGCCCGGCCCAGGCATCCCCCCACCGTGGAGGGGGTGGCCCGGCTTCCTCCCGAGTGGATGGAGCTGCCGCTGGGTCTACGTCAGCGCAGGCGGGAAGCACCCCATATTTATGACCTGCCATCTTTTCCTTAACAATTCATTTGTCATTGAATCACTTAACTGAAGTAACTTAATACATCCCTCGTGCACCACGTCCCTCAGGCCCAGGTAACCCTCCAGCCAGCAGCTGGGAGAGCCAGTCCTACAGCTGGTGAGAAAAGCATCTACGGTGATGAGTACGTAAACAGGCTGGCACAGGACTCGCCTGGGTGTGCTGCTGCTGTCATCTTACATTGTTGTAGGAACGTGCAAATAGCTCCCATAGCACTTTCCATCAGCCCTCAATACCTGTCCCGTGCAGCCCGAGAAACCGGAACCAGGCTTACCACCTCGGAGGGAACACGGGGCACAGAAGGACCACACGGTTACGTGGCGATTCCGCCCAGAGCACGAGGGGGCACCCAAAGGGTACAGCTGGTGCACCCTGAACCGCGCACTGAAATAGAGGCTCACGGTGAAGCCAGCACCACGATGGAGTCAGCAAGCACAGGGCGGCGTCCAGTCCATGAGCAGAGAGCTACGTGGACTTTGGTGCAGACATTTCTGAAGCCTTGGCGTGTTTTCCTCATCAGACTCCTCTCCATGCAGCTCCTGAGTGGGGATGAGTGTGGCCAGAGATGCACCTGCTCCGTCCTCCACTCACCCACGGGCGGCAGGCCCTGTGTGGGACCTGAGGGGCAGGTTTCTCTGTGCAGAGAGCTGCAGCGCATTACAAACAGAGAAGGGTTTCCACCAGGGAATCCGTGATCCGCTTTCTTCCGCTTTCTTCCCTCCTTACTGCCCTGAGCTGGCCCATGTCTTGGCACTGTCACATGCCCCAGGAGTAGCCAGTCACCCCTGCTGCTCCAGGACCGAGAAAAACACCACGGAGGGGATCAGAAGTTGCCACAGGTTTTCTAAGATTGTTCCCCAAGCAGGTGACTCAGAGCCACAGGGTTCTACCTTACGGACTCATATCTGCAAATCGCAGGGGAAAAGTTGACAAACAGAACTTAGCACTCCCCAAAGTTTCACTCTGTAACCGTGTATGACACGCACACAAATCTATACAGGAGAATCTACTCCTACAGCGTAATTCATCTCTATGCTAGAAAAGACTTGAGTACTTTAAAAGGTACTGAAGGATTTACGATAACTCACAGGCATTCTTAGCAAAATACTGCAATGTGGAAATCAGAACGCACGCGTTAGAATATTTCACACCAAGAACCATCTGGAGAAAAGGAAATTATCTCCTTTATAAGTAGGAGCACACAAACATGAGCCATCTATGTTATTTCCCAAGTTCTAACTAACAAAATGAGATGCGGAAAAAGGAAGAAAGTGAATAAGGGGAAAACATCACAGTGAAAACATCCGGGTCCTTGAACAGGTCAGTGTCCTTGCAAACGATCAGCAATGACCCCTAACTGCTGCTGGGGGCAAACTCGGAACAGTCGTCATAGGAAACAGCGCTCCTCCAAGGTTACAGACAGAACCACGGTGCTGTCCTAGAACCCCACGCCGGGGATGCAGCACGGTGAGGACCACATCCCAGAACCACTGCACATTCTCCGCAGCCTTATTCCCAACAAACAGCCAAGTGCGGCAACAAGCTAAGGCCTGGCGACGTACAGAGATAACACAGCAGATATGCGTCCCAGGGCACTGCGCAGCCCTGCCAGAGAACCCATGGATGCTCAGCGGACAAGCCCGGCACAGGAGGACCAGCGCCATGTGACCTAAGAGCTGTGTCAAGGCAGGCAGTGCACTGGCAGTGGACAAGAGTAGCGGGGACATGCCAGCCATAGGGTACAGACACTCAGTACCTGTGGACCGGCTCTGGGGACCCAACATCCAGCAGACCACTGTAGCGGGTGACACGGACCATGGTGGGTGACTCTGACCATGGCGGGTGACACCAACCGCAGCAAATGACATTGACCAGGGCAGGTGACACCGACCATAGCAGATGACACTGACCTGGTGACTATGACGAGAGTGGGTGACACTGACCACGGTGAGTGACTGACCATGGTGGGTGACACCAACCAGGGTGGGTAACATGGACCACGGTGGGAGACAATGACCAGGGTGGGTGACACTGACCACGGCATGTGAGACCGACCATGGTGTGTGACCATGGCAGGTGACACTGACCATGGTGGCTGACACTGACCGCTTGCTTGACATTTGCTGAGAGCAGCCTTCGAGAGGCCTTGCCACCCCCACAGGCTAGCAGCATCGACAGTGGTGGCTGATTAACCCGAAGGCTGTGATCGCAGCGTCTGGCCACTGGGTGCACATCTTGACCGTGGACAGGTCTGGCACTTACATGCCTTACACGTTTAAAAAAACAGCAGCATTTCAGAAGATGGCAAAACGAGCGAGACTCAGTGTGGCTCCCAACACAGGCACTGGTTCCACCTTCAGTCAAAACAAAATCAAGTGTTACGGGCCTTACAGAATTCAAGGCTAAAACCACCAGGGCCAAGTTCACTGGGAGACAGAAAAGACCCTCAGACGACTGCAGTCACGCAGCTGTGTCACGTGGGGCTCAGCATGCCTTCTCTGGGGGGGCTCTGACGTCCCTAGGAAGAGTGGACACGTGTGCACCTGTGCATGCATGGTCGCTGGTGTGCACGCATGTGCATGTGTGCGTGTGCTTGTATGTACGTGTATCCATGCGTGTGCTTGAGTGTGTGTGCTTATGTGTGCATGTGTGTGCCATGCAGAAAGTCTGCTACATCAGAGCTTACTAGGATACTTCTAAGATTCACCTGGGAAATGGACACAAGCCCTAACAAGCAAGGCTGCTAAATAAACTGAAGGATGGATGACAGTAGAAGACAGGGAGGCTGAGGACGAAGACGAGGCTCTCCTGGCCCCGCGGTGCCTCGAGTCGCTACCACCATCCACCCCTGACACGCAGGCACCAGACTCGCACCACAAGAAAACACGCAGCTCAAGAACACACACTACTCCAGAAGATGAATCCCGAGAGTCTCCGGGCAGACACCGTGTGAGAGAACACGTGCACACTGGAGGCTGACGGGATGACCTGCGCAGCAGTAGTACATCGGGCAAAGCAACAGCAAATAAGCCAACTGGATCCTAAAACTCAGATTTGGACAGATTGGTAAAACTGGACACAGTGTGGCTAGCAGTATTTTTTTTAGACCAGCCCTTTGGAAATGTGATGTTATGACCTTAAAAACACCACCCTTTGGACCCGGAAATTCAACTCTGTGGCATTTATCCGAAGGGAGTAATGACAAAGCAAGCCATGATCCAGACAGACAATGACTGTGAGGTATTCTGTAGTCAAAACAAGCAGCAACTCAAGGATACAGCAAAGAAGTGTTCCCATAATCGTAATATGGAATATGGTGAAATAATCAGAAATTACAGGGACCGGGGCGCCATGATTTCTGTTAAGAAGCTGAGTAGACAGGAAGTCCCCTCTGGGGCACCAGGTGCACGCCTGCGGTAGGTGCAACCAGAAAACCCCACGCTGCCACGCAAGGAGAGGCTCTCCCTCTCCCAGCTCTGTCCTGCGGATGCGATATCACAGGCGGTGCGGGCCAGCGACCTCCAGGAGCAAGCTGCTCCCTCTGCCCCTCCTTCTGTTTTCTCAAGTTATAAAACCGCGGACGGACGCCCCCCAGTCACCTGCAGTGCCTGCTCTCCTCCCCTCCCACGGATGATATGCCAGGAGGTTCCAAGAGCAGAGCCCCAAGTGAGAGCCGCCTCACTCTCTGCACAGAGGGCGCCCTCCCCGGCTGCTCCCAGCACAACACTTCCAGGTGAAGAACAGGAGAAAAGGGGGCGGAGCAGAGACCCCTGTTCAGGTGTTGCAAGAACTCAGGCGTATTTCAGTTCCCACAGCGGTGCCGAGTGCTGTGCCATGCGCCTCGGGAACCTGGAGAGAACCAGCTGAGGTCACGGGCAGGGCAGCACAGTGCTGATGCGATGGCTCCCGCCAAGAGCCTCCCGCGTGTGCAAGCGCCCATCTTACCTGTGTCCATGCAGCGCAGAGAGGGCCGTGGGGGTCGCTCCCGCCCAGCCTGCTCCGAGAAGTGCAGCCGCGGGGAGCCACTGCCGCTCCCGAGTCCTCTTTCAAGACACCGGCTCGGGTGCCTGGGCACGGAGGGGCCACCCCACTCCCTGGGCGAGGGCATTGCTGCAGAGGCCCCCAGCAGAGCCTGGCCGAGCGTGGCTGCCTTCCCCCTGCTGCTGTTCCCACCATCCAGCAGCGGCTCCAAGTGAGCTCCACGGCCTGCAGGGCCCCAGTCGCCGGGAGCTTGCTGGCAATGCAGAGTCCCAGGCCCCGCCTGCCTGCGGATCCGAGGTCTGCCCCAGGTGTGCTCCTCGCCGACCATTTCCTTCATGCACTCTCTCCACCTGCAGGCCTCCTCGGGGTGGGGGTTGCTCCTTCCCAGCGCCTGCTGCCGGGACAAGGAGAGGCACCGACGGGGGAGACCTCTGGAGGCCTCGCCATGGCCGGCCTGGGCTGCCGTGACCACGCGCCATCTCTGAGGAAGGTGGCCGAGCAATAGGCGTCCGAGCTGGCAGGTTGAGCTACTGTACCCCCAGTCCAGAGTCTCAGTGGCCCGTCCCCAACAAGCCTAGCTGTGCCGCTGCAGCAACCCCAGGGCCTACTGCCAGGAGACCTGCACAGCTCCTGTTGGCAGTGCCGCCCGCGGAGGTCCCGGTGGGGGTCCCGGCAGGCTGGGCTCCTGCCACCAGTTTCCAAGGCCTAATCAAGGCCCCCGACCCGGCTGGCCGGCAGGGATCAGCCTCCGGCTCCCTGAGGCTGGGAGCAGAAGTCGGCGCCTGTGGCTGCTCACGAGCGCCGTGCAGTCTTGCTCACCGTGGCGGGGTCACGCTCGGCTCCTGGAGTCCCCCATGCTCCCGCGTCGTGCACGCCAGCAGCCGCGGCCAGGCCCTCCCACACCGTGACGCTCGCCTCGCCCTCACCTCCACACTCCCGTCCGCAGCTGCAGCAAGTTCCCTGCCTTCCAGGCCGCCTTGCCGAGATGGGGCCCAGCTGCGGGGCCCGGGCGGCTCTCAGCCCCTGTCAGGCCTTGTTCCCTGTTCCGCAGCAGATTCTCAGCATCCAGGCCTCAGGCACTCAGTTCTCCACCCCCTCCTGTCCTTCTCAGATCATCAGTATTCCCTACTCATTTTTCCTAAGATTCATTTTATTAATTTCAAAGGCAGAGTTACGGAGAGGAGGAGATGCAGAGAACAGAGTCTTCCATCCACGGGTTCACTCCCCAGATGGCCACAATGGCCAGGGCCGGGCCAGGCTGCAGCCAGGAGGCAGGAGCTTCCTCCAGGTCTCCCACATGGGCGCAGGGGCCCTAGCCCTTGAGCCATCCTCCGCTGCTGCTTCCCAAGCCTTAGCAGGGAGCTGGATGGGAAGTGGAGCAGCCCAGTCTTGAGCCGGCACGCACGTGGGATGCTGGCACTGCAGGCAGTGGCTCTGCCCACTGCACCACAGCACCGGCCCCACTCCTCTTATTTTTACAAGGAATTGACAAAACCCTCATTTTCAAAGGTGTCATTTCCCATCTTGGGGCCTGACCAGGGCTGGGCGCAGGCTTGCAGGCCGGGGCAGGGGCGTGGTTACGGGCGGCAGCGTCTCACGCCTGCTCTGTGACCAGGTCAGGCCTGCCTGCGATTGGGGGAGGCCCGTGCCTGTGTCCCTGCTGGAGCGCCTGGGTGTCACTCGGCAGGTGGGTGACAGCCCGCTCTCTAAAATCTCGTCCACCTCCCCAGGTCTGTTGCTGATCTCCTGTGCAATGCGCTTTTTTTTTTTTTTTTTTGACAGGCAGAGTGGACAGTGAGAGAGACAGAGAGAAATGTCTTCCTTTTCCGTTGGTTTACCCTCCAATGGCTGCCGTGGCTGGCGCGCTGTGGCCGGCGCACCACGCTCATCCGAAGGCAGGAGCCAGGTGCTTCTCCTGGTCTCCCATGGGGGTACAGGGCCCAAGCACTTAGGCCATCCTCCACTGCACTCCTGGGCCACAGCAGAGAGCTGGCCTGGAAGAGGGGCAACCAGGACAGAATCTGGCGCCCCGACCGGGACTGGAACCTGGTGTGCCGGCGCCACAAAGCGGAGGATTAGCCTAGTGTGCCGCGGCGCCGGCTGCAATGCACTTTTAAAACGGCAAGGAGTTCGAACCCAGACACCACATGGACTCCTGTCACCCACTGGGTGCTGACCGGTTTCCTCTCATAGTTGCTTCCATCCAGGTCTGCCTGGGAGACTCTGATGGGCTTTTTGGGCTGTGTAGATTCCTGTCTTGTATTGCCAGGGGTTGCCCATGCTTCTTCAGTTAGACTTTAATCCATTTTGCCTACATAAGGTATCAGATAAAAGCCAGTGATTCTTGAACAGAAATTATGCTCCATGCACACCAGGCTCCTGGCTTCAGCCTGGTCCAGCCCCGGCTATTGCGGCCACCTGGGGAGTGAACCAGCGGATGGATGGAAGACCTCTCTCTCCATAACTCTGCCTTTCAAATAAATAAATAAATAAGTCTGGAAAAAAAGTTTTAAGCATGAATTCAGCTTGATTCTGCCTTCCCCGCATCCCAGCTCACAGCTGACGTAACTGGTAGACCTTGCTCCACGTTGTGAGCTCGCTGGCGTGGGACACTCCTGCCTAGCGGCACTGCAGCACAGGTCAGGAGCCAGGGCCTGGGGAGCGCCTCATCTCACCCTCATGTGCTGACTGTCGCCAGCGAACCAGGCCTGTGCTGAGGGTCATACACAGGGCCCACGGGAAACGCGTGGTGCACAAACCCACATGTGACGTCTGCAAACTGTCTGCAGTAAAAGAAACTGTCTCCCCACCCCCTTCTGAAGCCCCTCCCTCAGTGAGTCCATCTCCCCATCCCCTTCTGAAGCCCCTCCCCCAGCAACTGTGTAGAATGACGTGGGGGTGGGCAGAAGGGGAGCCACAGCCCACAGAGACCACGTGTCCTCCCCACCCCCACCCCACCCGGACCCACCGCCCATCGCAAACACAGTGCCTCGGACTCAAAGTCGAGTTTTATCATCAATTCATGGCTGCTGGAAGGCTTTCCAGCCCTAAGAGCCCTTCAGCCACTCAGGTGGAAACGCTTAGTGGAAATGGCTCTCTAAGAGCCTGGGTTGGAGACAGCCCCCGCATCTCCCTGTCGCGGGCTTCCACCCACGGATTCTCCCCCTTCTTGTCACTCTCCTGGCCAAAAGCTGCGAAGGCACCCAGGGGAAAAAAAAAAGCGTACATCATTGCTATAGATCATCGTCTCAGTCGGCGGTCACCCTAATCGTTCCGCAATGCAAATACTTACAGAAGCTCAGTGCGGTGGCCATAAGGCCATAACGACAAGTCCCCGGTGGCCGCACGGCCGGTGAACAGCCATCGGCGTGCCGCCCTTCGGCACTCTGAGTTTGCAGTGAGGTCAAGAGCGGAGCGGGAGCTGCTGGGGAGACAAACGTCCAACCCAGGCAGCGGGCGTGAGCGCAGTGGCCACGCAGCCTCGGGGCACCGCAGCCCCCATCAGAGTGCGCCTCTGCTTCCCATCCAGCCTCCTGCGAACGTGCGCCATGGTGACTCAAGTATTCAGGCCCCTGACACCCACACGGGATGCTCGGATTGAGTTCCCAGCCCCAGCAGCTGCAGGCATTTAGGGAGTGACCCAGCAGGTAGTACCAGGTCGGACTCTTGTCTATATATCTCTCTGCCTTCCAGATTTAATATGCTGTATATTTTATGATTTATTTGAGAGGCAGAGTTATAGACAGAGAGAAATAGGCACAGAGAGAGGGGTCTTCCATCTGCTGGTTCACTCCCCAGGTGGCCACAAGGCTGAAGCTGCACTGGTCTGACGTCAGCTTTCTCTGGGTCTCCCAAGTGGGTGTAGAGGATGAAAGACTTGGGCATCTTCTCCTGCTTTCCTAGGCCATAGCAGAGAGCCGGATCAGAAGTAGAGCAGCTGGGACTCGAACCAGCACCCATAAGGGATGCTGCACTGCAGGCAACTTTACCCTCTATCCCTCTATGCCTTTAAATATTCAATCCAGAGAGGGAATCAGCACAGCCAGAGTGCCCTGGAGTGCACCTAGGAAGCCACGAGATCGAGTTTTCCCAGTCCTCCAAGGGTCTCCCTCAGCTGGTCAAACGGCTGAACCCTCTTCTCCGAGTGCCCTGCAAGGCTGAACGAAGGACGCAGCCCTCTAATCCTACCGACTCGCATCTTCAGTCCGGATTTAACACTGTGCTGCTGCCTGTGAGCTCCATGCTAAGAGAGTGGGGAAGGGCGGCAATGCAATGTTAATGAGAGAGGGTGGGTGTGCTGTCCTCGGAGGGACCTGGCTGCGAGGAAGGAGGGAGGAGTTGGAGACAGGGCACTGTGCAGGGTTCACGCGAGAAACAAGAGGGACAAACCTCTGTTGTTCGCACGCATCTGAGGTCCCGGGGGGAGGGACCGCGCTGTTCCCTGTCCACGGCATCCTGGGAGCAGGTGACTGTTGGCCCAGAGAGCACGCTGCTCAACAGCTGCGTGGAGCGACGGCGTATTAAACGTACCTCCTTGTGGGTGGCAAAAAGATTCATCCCAAGACTGGCAAAATCTGCTCCAACAGCGTGTTTTTGTGCGCCACTGCACATCACCAGGCAACAGAGCGGCTGAGGCAGCGAGGAGCCCCGCCCTCCCTGACACGCGGTGCGCAAGCGTGGTGCTCTCCACCCCTGGCTTTCTCGTGTGCCGCTCCCTGGGCACTGAGTGTGGCGACAGCATCAGCGGTCAGTGGGGTCTATGGATTGCTGACGGCACTCAGCTCCGTTCACCTCTGCTGCACACGTGGCAGGCTTATTATTCTCTCGAGCAAACGATGATGCGGAACGAGTCAGGGGTTAACCTGCCCCTTGCCCCACAAGCAACCTGTGAGAAGCCAAGCTCGAGCCGGGTTGCTGACTCCTGCTGCCAAGCGCTCTGATACGTAAGCAGAGCAAGCAACAAGAGAAACACAGTGCCCAGGGCTCAGACTGGCTGCCCCTGAGCTCTGCCCACCCGCCCCTCCCTTCCCAGCGCCCTCCTCATCTGTGAGGGTGCGGCTTGTTTCCTTGTAAAACATCTTGGTACAAAGAAGCGCCTGAATGTCCGACAGCACACTCAGCGTGCAAAGGACAGGACGCAGAGGGCTGCACATCCCGGACAGCCTGCAGGTCTCCCGTCCTGAAATCCAGGTGAACCAAAGGCTGCCAGACACCAAACCACACCCGAGGCCAGGCCAGCCAGCGACCTCTGCCTTAAGCGTTTCCACACCACGCCTCCTCTCCCCACAGCACTTGTGGCTGCCAGGCCCGTGGCACCACTGTGTCTGAACCACAGTGCTGTGCTCCTCTGGTCCTCCCTGACCTTGCTCCAGGTTACAAACTGGGCACAGGAGCCCAGAGCTGGGCCATTTTCCCTGCGGCTCCCGGCGCCTCCTGGATTCGCTGGGCTGCCGTCTCTGATAGTTCAGCGCTGCAAGATCCCAGGTCTTGGATGCAAATGCTGCCCCCTTGCTTTAGCCACAGTAAAGTGGAAAACTGGAACCCAGGGCCAAGAAATTAGGCATCAGCTTCAACTTCCAAATTCTCCACCTGCCTCCCGGGATGCTGAGACAACCAGCGCAGGTTCCTTCCTCGAAGGCTGTGGAAGTCGAAGGAAGTCAGTGTTTTACACCTGCACCGCGCAGGTTGAAGGGCTTCCCTGTCTACAACAAGCAATGAGCACTTTGGCCTAATTGGGAGGAATCCAAAATGTTACAAAAATAGGAATTTGTTCTGGTTGGTCTTTAATTCATTTTATTTTTGTTCCTTATGAGGTCTTAAAGATTAATTTTCAGTATGGGAAGCTTGATTTATTGTTATTTTTCTATGTAAGTTACAAAGTAAAAAATTGGTTTGATTATAACTAGGCAAATAACAACCTCTGTATGGCAACTGCTTTGAATTAAATTTACTACTCTGCTTCGCAGGTCTGACCCCTGATACTCAAAATGAATAAAGCCTGAAATACCCGTGGGGACAATGCGCTCTGCTGACTGTCCGTCAGGCTGCCGACGGTGACAATGATAACTGTGCGCACTCTGTTCACTTTCTGGACAGGCAGAGGGAGGGAGCTCCCAGCCACGGTCCACTCTTCAAACGCCCAGGAGCCTGCAACCCAGCGCAGTCTCCCATGTCGGGGCACAGACTCCATGTCGTGAGCCCCCATCCCACCACCCAGGGCGCACAGAAGCAGGAAGTGGGAATCAACAATGGAGCCAGGACCACCCCAGGCACCCCAGGCGCAAGGTCCCAGGCAGCGTCTCACCCACACCACACCCCACCCCTCAGTGAACTAGGGAGCTCCCTCCATGCATGCACCCCACTGAGCCCCCGATTTCCCTAGTACGATTCATTTTCCCAGACGGACACGTCGGGTGACAAAACAGCCTATATAGCAACCTGGTATGTTTAGACAGCTGCCAGCGTCAACTGCCAAGTTCTAACTTATTAGGGTCACCTCCAATCTGTCAGGTTCAGTTGTGGCAAGACTGGCCCCTCTGCACAGAGTTCCTCCCCGCCAGCCCCTCCCCAGGTTTGTGTTCTCGGTGCTGAGGAAGCAAATCTGGTTCCACACACCCCCGTCCTAGCAACGCACTGCACGTACCCGTGATGCTGCATGCACAGCAAACAGGACCACACGTGGAGCGAAGTCTGAGCACCCTGCGGCACAGGCTCCCCACCTGCGACAGGCTCCCCACCCGCGGCACACGCTCCCCACCAGCGACACAGGCTCCCCACCCGCGACACAGGCTCCCCACCCGCAGCACACGCTCCCCACCCACGGCACACGCTCCCCACCCGCGGCACACGCTCCCCACCCGCGGCACACGCTCCCCACCCGCGACACAGGCTCCCCACCCGCGGCACACGCTCCCCACCCGTGGCACACGCTCCCCACCCGCGGCACATGCTTCCCACCCGCGGTGCCACCCGTTACACCACGAGGAAACAATGTGCTTTTGTTTCACGGGTGTCTGACTGACTACCCGTGGGACAGCAATGGACCCAGAACCTGGGGAAGCATCGTGGCAGCTGCGATGCCGGCTTCCGTCATGGGCTCTGGCTTGTGGCTGCTCCACTTCCCATCCAGCTCCTTGCTAATGTCCTGGGCAAAGCATCAGAGAACGGCTCCCATGTTGGGGACCCTGCCACCCGCATGGGAGACCAGGATGAAGTTCCTGGCTCCTGGCTTCAGCCATCTGGGGAGCAAACGAGCAGATGAAAGATCTCTTGCCGTCTCTCTCAGTCTGTAACTCTGACTCTCCAATAAATTAATAAAAAATGTTTAGAGCCCCAGAGAGACATCAGATCCCACACCCGTTGGAACCTCATCCCCACAGGACAGCAGGCGTTGCTGCTCAGCGGGTTAAGCCACCACGGGAAGCCACATTCCAAATCTTAGCACTGGTTCAAGTCCCAGGCACTCTGCTTCCAACCCGGCTTCCTGATAGCGGGCCTGAGAGGCAGGGAGGGAGACCCTGGTTCAGCCCCACCCAGCCCTGGCTTTGCAGTCATTTGGGGGGTGAGCCAGCGGACAGAAGTGCGCTCTCTCTCTCTCTGTGTCACTCTGTCTTTCAGTAAGTAAATAAATCTCTTTTAAAAATGATAAAAATCTCCCTATATGGGCCCGCAGGCAAATTTTTAAAATTTTCTGGGGTTCGTCACCTAGTAGGACCTCAGTGAACACCAGCTGAGTCCATTACCATAAAAATCCTCATCCTATGGCGCTACCCAGCGCACACCCAACAGAGCCCTGGCTCTGGGTGAAGGCAGGCACGGAAAAGCATTGCTATGGAAATTCTACACAGTGCTTAACTCTCTGAAGGAAATGGAACAAAATATAAAAATGCATGGGGCTTTCATGGCAGCTGAAAATGTGTGCATTGTGGCTACCCAGAGGTACCCAGCTCTGAGGTATCTCCTGTGCCGTCTGCGCAGACGTGGCACCGTGTGTGGGTGGAACACGGAGCTTTTCCCTGCCCGGCTCCCAACAGAGGAGCATGGAGACAGCGTCAAATGGCCTCTCTAGTTTTCAAGGTGCCATTGACCTTCCACGCCTTGGGAGGGGACAGAGACACACAGAGCACACAGCTCCTGGCTGTACATGGCTGCATCCTGGGTTAGGGGAAGCCCCGGATTTGATAAAGCATGACCACCAGTTTCCTTGCTTCTCAATGGGGTGACGGTCCCTGGGCTGTGTGTCTTCGGCTGCTGGAACCACACACTCGATGGCAGAGGCCTCTGACGCCTCTGCCCGCCCACCGTGCATCACCAGGGAGTCCCCGACCCCTCCCATGTCGGTCCCGTGCACTCCGGAGCGCATCACTAAACGTGTGGCTGCCAATGCATTTCAAAGCAGTCGGAGTGTTTCCTGCAGGAGCATCCTGGGTGCTGATGGGCGCCAGTTACTACTCTCTAAGGTCTTCAAATCATTTCTGGACGACAGGAATGGCAATGGGGACTCACCCTTTCCACGTCTGATCATGCTCAAAACCACAGGCCTAATGGCTTGGCCTTGTTCACGGTACGTCATGCCAGGTCACGCCAGGGATCATGCTAGATCATGCTAGAGGTCATGCTGGGTCATGCTAGATCATGCTAGGGGTCATACTGGATCATGCTAGGATCATATGAGGTCATATCAGGTCATGCTGGGCCATGAAGGGTCATGCTAGATCATGCTAGGGGTCATACTGGATCATGCTAGGATCATATGAGGTCATGTCAGGTCGTGCTGGGTCATGCCAGGTCACGCCAGGTCTTGCTGGGAGCCTGGAAGGAGATTTACTAAAATGTCTTTTGTGGTTTGTAAAGGTGATGACATTGAGCAATGTCACCAAGCTGATTTCAAGTGATGCCTGAGCTGTGACTTTGTGTCACATGACCAGCCCTTGCACCTGACAGCGGGGGAGGGTTACATTTGAAACCTCTTTGGAGTGTTTCTCGAAAAAACTCTGAAACAAATCTATGAAGCACTTTGGAGAGCATTGTTTTTCTCCAAGGAAGATGGTGTTTACAGCAGAAATTTGGACGCCACAAAAGGCCCATCAGGGGAGAGCTGGCAGCCTCTCTGTGGGTTGTGCTGTGTGGCCCCACAGAAACAGGCCACGGCTGTGGGTGTCAGTGAGGCAGAGCAGGTGGGAACAGTGGCCTGAGCACACGCCCACTTGTGCAGGATCCCGGCCAGGCACAGAGGCTGAGCTCCAGCAGGGCACAGGGCAGGGAGCATGGCACCACTGTCCCCAGACAGGAGCAGGGGCTTCCGGCTCGTCGCTCGGGCATCCCTGCAGCAGCACCTCCAGTGAGCACTGCACGCCCGCAACCTTCTCCAACCACAGAAGGCACTGCAGTGAGGCGAGTTCTAGGCTAACAGCATGGCCCAGCAAGACCTAGCAGGGCCCCTGGCGTGACCTCGCTTGACCTCACATGACCCAGCACCTCCCAGCATAGCCCCTGGCGTGACCTCGCATGACCCAGCATGTCCCAGCACAGCCCCTGGCGTGACCTCGCATGACCTCACATGACCCAGCATGTCCCAGCACTGCCCCCAGCATGACCTCGCATGACCCCGGATGGGACCTCACATGACTCCTGGTGTGACCTCACATGATTCCTGGTATGACCTTGCATGACCCAGCATGACCTCGCATGACCCTGATGTGACCTCACATGATCCCTGGCATGACCTCACATGACCCAGCATGACCTAGCACAGCCCCTTGCATGACCTCTGATGACCCCTGGCATGATCACGTGGGCTTCCTCCATGCTACCAGAACACACTTACACAGGCTCCTCCTCTTGTGCGCCCTCCCTCAACTTCAGGTGGGAGCCTGGCTGCTCGCTGGTGCTGCGCGCGGGGCCCTGTGTCCTGCACTGTGGAGCGAGCGAAGCTGAGGAGGCGGCGGGGCTGGTGCACAGGGTCTGAGGCACAGCTGGGCTCTGAGCACCACTGTCTGAGGGGAGCAGGAACCCACTGGAGCCACGGGGCGGCTCAGTGGGAACGGGAACCCCTCCTGGGAACCTCCAGCCCGGCACCCACGGAAATGTAGTTAGAGCCACGGGAGGCCGGCAGCCCCGCGCCTGCCTCGTCCACTCCTCCCCCGGCTCTGGCCGCTCACTGCCCTCTGCTGGACGCCGTCCCCTTCTTTCCCACGGTGGAGCGCCCAGCGGCACCCACGCAGCAGGATGGAGAGAGCTCAGAGGAGGCAGCTCCGTGGCTAACGGAGGCCCTGCACTTCCTGAGAGACCCCCCTGCCCCCGTCCTCACTGTGTTTGGTCCAGTGGAAACGAGCTGCCAAAGCACGGGAGGAGGGGCTTCCTGTCTGGTTCCAGGCACAGGGGGTTAACTCAGCATTTCCTGAGCCTGCAGGTGGATCCGTCACCCTGCAGGAGCAGATAGTGCCCAGCGATGGGCAGACACCCATGCGTCTCCCGCTTCTCCAACAGCCGACGATGTGCTCGGTGGGCCTGGGAGGCCCCAGCACGGGGGAAGAGAACCCTCAGTGCAGTCACCACGCAGCCACCACACTCCATGGCCCCAGGGCTCAAAGGAACAGGCGCTCCAGCCGGGAGAAGGCAGCACAGGCGTGAGCAGTGAGCGCGTCCCCAGGCTGCTTTGAACAGGGGCCCCTGAGCGCCTGGGAAACCTCAAAGCTGAGATGTGGGGCGTCCCGGGGAGGAGCCCGAGAGCCAGGAGGCACCCTCTGTTCTCCACCAGCCCCTCTTCTTACAGTGCACAAAACGCAGCCCCACCCAGGTCCCCCAGAAAAAGGATGCATCTGGAGATTTTAAGTCAGCAGTGTTCTATCCTGGGATGGAATCCTAGGTGCAGAAGAAACGCTTTCATCGTCAGACTATAAATCGACGGCGGATAAACGAGAGAAGGCGGGGGCACAAGTGAGGGCCCTGAGATACCAGCTTCCCGCCCCGCCTCCGGAGGGAGGGGTGCGGCTCTCAGCCCCTCGCCTGTCGGGTGCAGTTCCTTCTGTGCAGCAGAGCGCACGCCCCACCCAGCTCCAGCTGCCGCATCGCCAACCTCCCAAACACCAGCACCTGCCCAGGCCCCTGGGCACCAGTCCTCGGCAGGCACTTTGAAACCAGAGGTGGACGACGTCACTCTCCCAAGGTGACCGCGGACACGTTCTCAAGAGAGGAGAAAATACAGCTGACAAGGGCAGCATGGACTGCCCGGAAATGCTGACTGCAGGCTGACACGTTTTGGTCAACGGCACCGCGTCTGGAAAGCACGGGGAACACTGTGCGTTATTTATGGGGCTCTTTAGGTCAATGTTTTGTGTAGAGAAAGGCACATGAGGACAAGCAATAATTCACCTGCTTTGAAAGTGCCACTTCGGGGATATCTCGCCTTCTTGAAAGAATACTTTATGTAAGATGTTCAAAATTATAATGAGAAAAATATAAGGCCAAAGTCTTCTAACAACAAAATAGGACTTGGAAAAATTAAAAAATAAACAGTTACAACAGCAATCCCTGGGCTACATTAAGTTTCCTTAGACTAGCCTGCATGTCGATACGGTCTGTGATAATATTATTATATTATTATTATTAATGTATTTGAGAGGCAGAGTTACAGAGAGAGGCAGAAACAGAGAGGAAGCTCTTCCATCCTCCTCAAAGGCCACAACGGCTGGAGCTGGGCCGATCAGGAGCCAGGAGCTTCTTCCACGTCTCCCGTGGGGGTGCAGGGGCCCAAGCACTTGGGCCATTTTCCAGTGCTTTCCCAGGCCACAGCAGAGAGCTGGATCAGAAGAGGAAGAGCCGGGACTTGAACCAGTGCCCACAGGGATGCTGGTGCCACTGCTACACCTACTACACCACAGCGCCGGCCCTGCTTTTAAAAAAAAAAAAAAATCAGGAAATAAAACCCTGAGACAACAGTATCGTCAGATTCTAAAAGGTCATGTGACGTATTGGGGGAACATGTGTGTTCTGCAATGAGGAGACGCAGGCTTGCCCAGCCCCCTGCTGGGCTACAGCAGCGTGACCCTGAGCGAGGCGCAGCTCCTAACCCTGCAGAGCCTCCTACAACGAGGCAGCGTGGGTCAGGCCAACGTGAACTGGTTTGTAAAGGACACGCAGAATAAAAACAAAGTGCTCGAACCACTTCCCGCCACAGGCAGCGGACTGCACTCAGCGGGGTCTGTGCACCGCGGCTGCTGCGGGAAGCAGTGTGAGCCCAGGAGAACCGTGCAGCACGGGGCAGCCTGCGGGATGGCCGGATGCCACCCGAGGGACCAGAGCTCCCAGACCTCCTGCAGCAGGCAGGTCCCACCGTGGGCCTGGCCGCCGAGCTTCGAGGACCGGCTGCGGCTGGCTTTGTCTCCATATCCTCATGTCCCAGGCTGAACACCTGTGACACTCAGAGCACACAGGGAGACGGGGCTGGGACCGGGCTGGGACCCACCAGCTGAGACGGAGAGGGAAGACAGCGGACAGCTCCTTTTCTGTGGCGTCCTTTCCTGACAGCGGCTCTGTGCACGCACGAGGCAGGGCCCCCTGGCCGAGCCACCTCCTGGAGAGCCCACCATGACCCATGGTTACCCAGGCAACCAAGCTCCCAAAACGCCTGTGGGAGGAAAACCCTCGGGTCGGGGACTGATTTTGTGCCAGGGGCCGTGTGGATATCCGTGGCTTCATCTGCAGGCCCTACAAAATCGTCCACGTAGAAATCGGGGGAATGCCATGTTGCGCCTGCGGGTGCCTCGGCGGGGCCAGGGCCTGTGAGTCCTCAGGCCTTAAGGAGACACCCCAGCCCTAAGTGGAGAATCACTGTGTCAGGTGATAAAGCGAATCTTTGACTTTTGAAGGCACGTCCAGCGTTTCTGGAGTGGCTGCAGCATTTCACATGCCAGGGACAGGACGTGCGGGGACGCAGCCTGTCCTTGTCCTCACTGACGGGTGTCACTGCCCGTCTTCGCCGAGTCGGCTGGGGGAGTAAGGTCGGCTCCCACCGCAGCCATCATCTGCCGTTCCTGGATGTTCCTGAGCTCACAGCTCACGCATTTCTCAAAGTGAACGTCTGTTCACATACTCTGTCCATCCGTATCACGTCATCTGCGTTCTTCCTGAGCAGCGGTTTGTGCAGCCCGCCTGTGTTGTAAAATATCAGAAAACCATGCACTAAGGCCCAGGGCTCTTCAAACACTGTGCAAAATGGAATGCAAGGGTGTGTCTACTGGGTGCAAAATCTTTTGAAGCCCATACATGGTTGTTTCTTAATGTGCTTTTCTATGGCCTTTGTCAACCTGTCTCCTGTGCACAGCTCCAAGGCTACAGATGCCCGTCCCTGAGCGGCCTTACGGGCCAGAGCACGGAGCAGTCTGGTGCCCACGCCAGGTAGTGGTGGCACTGTGATGACCTGACAGCCTGCACCTCGGCCACCTGTGGCCTGGGGAGGCCACGTCTGTGGCTGCCAGGTCTCCTTGCGTATTAGAGTATCTCAGAAACATCATAGAAAATAGGATGTAAAGATGTTTGATTTTGTGCGAAAATATCTGACTACCCGTGTGTGCGCAGGGCATTCAAAAAGTTCATGGAAAATTCATCTTAAGAAAGGAAGCATTGGGGCTGGCACTGTGGCACAGTGGGTTAATCCTCTGCCTGCAGTGCTGATAACCCTTATGGGCGCAGGTTCGAGTCCCGGCTGCTCCATTTCAGATCCAGCTCTCTGATAATGAGTCTGAGAAAGCAGTGGAAGCTGGCCCAAGTGCTCGGGCCCCTGTACCCACATTGGAGACCTGGAAGAAGCTCCTGGCTCCTGGCTTCAGATTGGCTTGGCTCTGGCTGTTGCGGCCATTTGGGGAGTGAACCAACGGACGGAAAACCTCTCTCTTTCCTCCTCTCAGTGTCTCTAACTCTACCTGTCAAATAAATAAATAAATAAAACCCTTAAAAAAGTGAGGTGTGGATTGTGCAGCTTTTAGCACACAGCAAACTTGTCCCTCACTGGTGTTCTGTGAACTTCTGGAAGAACGGGCACACTTGTCACGCCTCACTGACCTGTGTGCCACCGCGAGCTTGCTGAGCTCGCCTGCCTGGGGGCACCTCCCCTGCCTCGCTCGGCTCACGTGCGCCCAGGAAGATCTCACAGCCGCCCTGCGCACACTCTCACATCAACAGAAAACCACAGCCACGTGACGTATCGCAAATCCCCTACCTTCCAAGATGGCCTAAGGACGACCGGGTAGGAACAAAAAATCGAAATCCAACCCAGGACAGCCAACAGGCCCAGACACCAGAAATGGGAAGCGCTCAGTTACCCGGGGGCAAGGCAGGCTGCTGGTCCCCGTGTGCCAGCTGCGCACTGTTCAAAGGCCCAGGTGGAGCCCGCGGAGCTGTGAGTGGCGCCCCCTGCTCCCCGAGAGCCTCAGGCCAATGAGGCGCTTCTGGCACTGACACCATATGCTCCAATGCAGAGCGACGGCAGGGCGGCCTCCTAGTCCAGGGCTACGCGGCAACACAGCGACCAGCGGGGCTCCTGCGGAACGTTCCGAGAAGGCTGCCCGCTCTGACTCTCTCTGCCCTGTGTTCTCTGAGCTCCTGTCTTTTCCCCCAAGGAAACCACTTGAGGACTGGCGACTTGCCTCTCCCACAGCTCCAGAAAGCTCTGGCATTCAGGGTTCCCTCAAGCCCAGCGCCAGCAGGTGTGCCTATGGGAACTGCACCAGCTACATGCACACACCCATGCATGCACACACCCATGCATACACACACACACACACACACACACACACACAAGAGGACCAGCACTGGCTGTAGGACATGGAAATGAGCCTCTGTGAATCAGAGCAGCCAGGACGATTCCTTCTGGGCTCCCCAGAGTCTGAAGTCGAGCGTGGCTCTGCAGAGACTGGTTTCCCATGGCTGTGGAACTGCCCAGTGGCTGAAGCTCCGTGTGGTCCAGCAACCAATGACAGCTGCAGTGGGGCGGGGGGACAGTGGGGTCAGGACGGTCTCCAGGTGACCTGGAAGCAGCTGCGGCGTCCCTCTGCTCGGGGGGTGGGGGGGTTCTCAGAGACCACATCATGGGTGGAGATACAGGTGGGGAGCTGAGCCTGCCTGGCCACGGGGCACAGCTCCTCCAGCGGTTCCGGGTGGGGTGGGGGCTGCTTCTGCACCTCTTTGTGGGGGCAGCGGGATGTCCACTGCAGAGAGCCACTTCCATGCTGAAACTACTGAGTATAAACGGACAGGGTCCGGCCTCTCTGTCTCTGGCCTGGCCCAGGGACCGCCTCTGGCCATGGGCCTGTGGCTAAACCTGAAGTCCTCTGCTAGGTTGTCCTCTGACCACCCCCGATGCAGGAGGAGGCGAGGGCAGGGGCTCCTGCACCCTGTCTGGACGACCTGGCGTCCCATTTTCCCTGAAATTCCCCAGCTTGGGGCTGTGCTCTGGGCCAGGCGTGGAGGCCACAGTGGCCAGCAGAGCCATGCCACTGGTATGGAGCAGGAGGCAAGGGTGGGTGTTGGTGGGGAAGGCTGGGTCGGGGGTAGTGTGCGAGAGGCATGTGGGGCTCCCCCCGCTGAGCGAGGACCCGAGCAGGGTCAGCTTACTGCAGTAGGCGCCCTGCAGGCATCAGGGACAGGAGGTCCCTGGAGGAGGGGGAGTGGCCCCCGTTCCAGGCAGCTCAGACGTGGGTGGGCAGGGAAGCAGAGAGCAGAGTCCAGGGCACAGGCGCTACGGAGAGGAGTCCGGCGTTCAGGGGCTCTGGAAGGCAGGTGCTGAGCCGAGGTCCCTGGGGACTGGCCGGGCCCGGCAGAGCGCAGGAGCTGCCGCTGTCCGACGACCCCTGACTGCTGTGCGGGCCACTGCCGTGCTGAAATGCCCTCAGCAGTCGAGTCCCGCACAGAGCCGCACCATGGCTCATAATGAAACGCCCTCAGCAGTCGAGTCCCGCACAGAACCGCACCATGGCTCATGATGACGCTGCTTCATTTACCCGGGAATGCCGGACACAGTTGCTCACAGCGGCACCACTTACGGAGCCAAAGGACCAGCCAGGACTGAAGGCATAAGCTAACTGTGCTCTCCCCACGCGATGCGGTGCATGCCTCCTGCTGCATGGTGTGGGTGGACCTGGGGACATGGCCCTGAGTCCAGGACGACAGTCACAGCAGCCATACGCTCTGTAGTTGCGTCTATGGGAACCGTGCAGAACAAACCCACAGACACAGAAAGCAGATTAATGGCCAGGGTTGGGGAAGTGAAAATGGGGATGCAGGTGAGCAAGAGGGGTTCCCTGTGAGACAGGCGCTGAGAGGTTTGGGCCCACACCCCATACCGTGGCTGTGGCCGCCCGACCTGGGGGGTGCACGAGATGCCCTAGAGTCGCAGGCCTCAAAACGGCACCCAGCGGTGTTGGGTGACCTGGACTGTACCACCACAACAGAGCAGGTGCACAAGAGAGGCTTGGTAGGCAGCGAAAGCCCCGCACAGTCAGCATGAAACCCATTCCCCAAATGCCTCCTCCCCCTGCTGAAGATGGCTGCAGAACCCACTGCCTCCAGGGAGCCCACCCCCTCAGCGGTCCCTGCATTAATGCCCAGTCTCCCCTGCAGCCAGTGCTCAACTTACTGCCCACTGGAGATGGCAGGGGCCCTGCCGATCTGGCCCCCTGGCCCAGGGTGGTGCAGTGGGAGGAGCTCCACCCTCTCTGCCCTCCCTTCTCACCCACGTCCAGTCACCAGCCAATCACCATCCAGCTGCCCCAGGCCCCACCCAGCCCTTCAATAAGCCATTGGCAGCCTGTGTGGAGGGCGTGGCGTCTGCTCTCCTCAGCATCACTCCCCAAGCGGAGCAACGCCATGCACGGCCGGCACTGACCTGCCCCTGACCTGCACTTGCTCACGACCCACGCCAGAGGCGGTGCTGGGAAGAGTGACAGCACATGGCCTCGTGGGGTGTGGCACCGTCCCCCAGATGACACATTTGTGCCACCTGAACCCACCACTGACCACATCCAGACATGAGAGAAGTGTGTCCGCACGGCCGGTTCAAACGCTATCCTACCACGCCAGCAGTGTGTTTCAGAACCTTGGTGCGGCCGTGCCTAGCACACTCAGCAAACACTCCCTGAGCATTCCCTCTGCCCGCTCCATGCTCGGACCAGGGAGACAGGTGCGAGGCAGGCCGTCAAGGGCACTGCCCGCAGAGGGCTGACAGCCCAGACGGGCGGCACGAGGAGATGTCAGTGATCAGGTACCAGAAAAGAACGACAGCCACAGCGGGGAGGGAGTCAGTGCACACGCAGCAGACACACCAGCAGACAGGAGGCAGAGGCCCCGGCAGAGACGCGGGGCCGGGCGAGGCGGCCCGGAGCCCGCAGCTGGGGACGGCTGGGCACCACCTGACCTGCTCCGGGGCTGCTCTGCGGTGAGAACAGCCCTAGGAGGCAGAGCAGCCGCAGCTGCTGAGGAAAAACCCAGGCTGGCAGGCAGCACCGAGTATTGCAAGGGCACAGCGCAGAAATGGGTCACAGAGCGAGTGAGCGAGCGAGCAGCAGGCGCCTGGGCTGCAGGCTGAGGGTGGACACCGGGCCGGAGTCCCCACAGGAAGCCACGAGGCAGCTGCCCCTGGGGCTTCTCTGAGCAAGAGGATCCCAGGAGCAGACAGGAGTCAGGGATGCCGCGGGGTCTGACGGGACCTCTGTCCAGGAGGGGCCTCGCAGGCGGGGGCCGTGGCGCTCCTGCAGCCACCAGGCCTGGGAGCTGGAGGCAGGGCTGACCTGGGACTAGTGGGCGGGGCCGGGGAGCCCCCAGATGTGGGGAAGAAGAGGCAGAGCCCTGGCAGGTTGAGGACCGGGAATGACTGGTGAGATCAGAAAGGGCTGAAGACCCTAGGCTCGAATGCAAAGCTGGCTTTCGTCTCGGGATCTGCCAGAGGCTGGCCAATCACGTAACTCCCACGCCTGCCTCTGTCCCTCTGGGCAATGGGAATAAGAGCTAGCAAACAGCCTCCTCATGGAGACGAAACAGAGTGGACGGGAGGTCTTTCCTCGCAACCCTAACACTAACCTCGCTGCAAACTTGCATCACATCTTCACAGCTGCATTGGATGAGCAATGGAAACATGGTCAGGCAGAGGTCTTCACACCAGCCGGCTGCGGCACACGAGCAACAGGGGCTGGAGGCGGCAACCTGCCGTACCTGAGCACGCCATCTTCCGGGGAAACAAGGACGTCACCTCCCAGGGAACCGAGGACACGACTTTCCAGGGTGCAGGGTCTTCTCGGGGCTGCTGTCTGGGGTGATCTTTGCGCCGTGAGGTGGGCAGCAAAGGTGCCGCCTAAGGGGGGATGCGTGCAGAGACTGTTGTTTGTGTTTTCTGTATCCTGTGATCCCACCACCTCCTGTGGTCCCGTCCCTAGGGCTGCCAATGACCTGCTGGGTGCCCAACCAGTGTCGACCACACCCAGCCCACACCGCCCTGTGCCACAGCCCTTGAGGGCCGGGTCCTAGACAGACAGGGCCTCCCCTCCTGCCGAAGCCCAGTCCAGCACTTGTCCAGTTCCTCCATGAAAGTCGAGGAAGGGCGCCGGCCCCTGCCGGCCCCTCTCCCTCTGCTGCCTGCCCTGCCCGCCGTGCCCCCACGTGGCCCCTTCCTCTGGGGACCTGTGAGTAACCAACCACTCTCCCAGCAGCCTGCTGGCCTTGCCACACCTGAGTAAAAACAAAATCCCAGAACATTCACAAGGAACATGGAAACAAACATGGTGAGAGAGCCATGCACGGAACAGCCACTGCCTTAACTAAAATGGACAGACTTCGACACATCAGGTAGAAAAAAGCCACTGTGCAAGTCTTATAGTCTGAGCCCCTCTGTGGAAAGCTGGGTGCTGACGTGGGTGCACACATGCCTGTGTCTGCCCGGCAGGGGGTGAAGGGGTCACACTCACCTGCTGCCGTGGCAGCCTCTGGGGACAGGGCTGGGCCAGGTGGGCGGGAGGATGTTCAAGGAAATCACTCTCCATTTTCCCACATACGTGTCTTGTTGAGTCTTTAGAACAGAACTCTATCCACGCACCACTTACACAAGGGGGACAGTAGGAGCGACTGTTCAACACGAGACGGGTGCTGCTCAGGCACGAGTGTGACCTGCATGGGACCTGACCAACTCCTTCCACCGAAGCGAAACTGGGATTCGGCAGCTTGTCACCAGCATGGGGTTCTCCAAGCTTCTACTCAGCTCTAGCGAACCCTCAGGGAGGGGCTCACGCGGGGGCCACCGTGCAGAGAGGGGGCGTGTCAGTATCACACACACACACACACACACTAACCAGCCTTAGTGTCCTCCTGTGAACACTGACCGGCAGGACTGGCCTCCAGCTGATGCAGAGCAGTGGCCATGAAACACCTCCCATCAGAGGGGTGCCCAGGGCGCTGGGGCCCCTGTGAGTAGGGGCTGTGGCTATGAGAAGGACTTCCCTGGTCGGGGGCTGCAGTGTCTAGACTTCTCCCTGGCACCGAGCCCTGCACGTGTAGCTGAGAACCCTCTGTCCCATGGCAGGCTGGGTACATCACCTGCCTGCCACCTGCGCCTTGCAGAACAGACGTAAGGCTCTGGCTCTTTATCTTCTCCCCAGGAGGAGACAGGTCGCCCTGGAGCTCCAGGACCTGCAGGAGAGCCCTGGTTCCACCGCACACAGCACTTGGCTTGGGGCCAATCACCCCTCTTTGAAGATCAGCTTTTCATCCATCGATGAGACACAAGTCAAACGTCTCTAACCCGGAAGTCTCACGCCCCAAACGTCTTGGGTCACGACAACAATGCGCAGGCAGGAAAGTCCACACCTGAGCCACTGCACAGGTCAAGGTGGGATGTGGGCACTGCCGGTGCTGTGTGACACTGGGGCGCGGCCTCCCTGGCACTGCTTCCTAACAGCCAGTAGGAGACCCGAGCCCTCAGCGCCCCTGCCAAAATGGGTTTGGGCGATTTGTCCCCCAGATTTGAGCTGAGCCCCAGCCAACACCCGAACCTGAGCCTTTTCTATCCGCCGAGCAGGGAACTCGGCAGTCGTGCCTGGATGTGGCTGCGGCACCGCGTTCCACTGTGGGCATTCGTTCCACAGCAGGAGCCACCGCAGGCCAGGGGGAGTGAGAGGGGCCTGCGTGTCCAGTCCAGGGCTCCACTCAGCTGCTCTCAGGTCACACACGTGTGGCATTCAGCTGGTCGGAGGGGCTGCTTATCTGCACTCTTTTCCAGAACACTTGCATGTTCCTATGGTTGCCAAAGTCAAACCTTCTCCACGTTACCGCGTCACGAGAAGGTAACACGGCTGGCGTAGGGGTGCAGCGGGTTCAGCCGCCACCTGCCTCACTGGCATCCTTGGCTGGGGTTCAAGTCCCGGCTGCCCTGCCTCTGATCCAGCTCTCTGCAAGTGCACCTGGGAAAGCAGTAGAAGACGGCCCAGGTGCTCAGGGTCCTGCTCCCACGTGGGAGACCTGGATGGAGTTTCTGGCTCCCCCTGGCTTCAGCCATTTGGGGAGTGAACCAGCAGATGGAAGACCTTTCTCTCTCTCTGTCACTCTGCCTTTCAAGTAAATACATCCATCTCTAAAACACAGAAATGTTAACGCGACAACGCCAGCATTTCAGAATTGGACACGCAAGTGATAAATCGCAATGAGGCCGTTAGAACACGTCAGATCGTAATGATGTCAGTCTGAGGGAAAGGAAAACTCGCTGCTTCGGATGCCACAGCTCCGCTGGCCAAGGCCACGGGGTCAGCCCAGGATCCCAGGTCTCCTGGCTCATGCCGGGTCCAGGGCAGCCCCTGGATGCACAGGTGGCACCGCGGTGGTGGCCCCGCCCACCCTGAAGTGTCCACGCTCATGCCCAGGATCCCCATCACTGCCAGCTCGCACCCAGCATGGTACAGGTGCTGAGGTCTCTTCCCTTTGAGTGGGAGAAGTGCGTTGGCCCTGCAGCCGAGGACGGTCACTGTCACGCACAGGCAGCCCCCACCCTGCTCACTACTGCCCTCTGTAAGAACTCCGCCCCTGCTCAGGAACTGACGGACAAATGGCCAGGCTAGGGCGTCCCCACCCACGGGGCCACTGTGGCTGCAGACGCACCTCAAACCCAGGTTCCGCGTGCCGGGCTGCAGTTTCTGCCCTCGCCAACTTCCACCGTGTGACCTAGAACTGCACTACTGGACCAGGACAGGCTCTCAGGGCCAGGCCTGGTCACCAGGACTCGGCTGATGGCTGGGGGAGGGAGGGCCTCCCGCTGGGAGGTGCTGGGGGCACGCCCTCCCCACCCCACGGAATGGAGATGCCGACGAACAGGTTCCAGACAAGGGCAGCACTGTAACCTCCCGGTCTGCTAAGAACTGACATGAGCAGGCACAGAGATGTTCTTCCCACTGCACTGAGAATACCAAACACTAACGCTTACTGAGTGCCTGGACGCTTACTGAGAACCTGACCTGCAGCGTGCAGCTTAGCCTTTGCAATGATCCATGAGGTCGCAGCGTGGCGACGCCAGGGACACAGCATTCCAGATCCAGCTGTCTGACTGTGCATCCCAGCCCAGCACATCCGCACCTGTGACCTGACCTTCGGCAAATGATCTAGCCTCTCCAGGCCTCAATCTCTCCATCTGTAAAATGGGACAGCTAGCAGCTACCTCCCTCACAGGGTGTTTGTCAGGGATAAATTACAGAACGTGTATCCCAAGCTTAAAATTCTCCATCTCGGCACAGAGAACGTGACACCAGAGCTTGCCAAACTTGGGGCGTTTTTAAACCACAAACCGCGGTCAGGTACCTGCGGACCATTTCATTGTTAGGTAGTGAGCAGGGCCTCTCACCACAGCTGCCTCTCTACTAGACAGTTTGGCGCTCACGACCCAGGAAAACACTATGTGTTCTAAGCACAGAACAACTTCCATTCTCATGATCACGCCCCAAACAACTCAGCCTAACAGCCATTCACAGGGTGTTCACGTTGTATTAGGACGTATGAGAAACCCACAGGCGACTGACAGCATATGCAAAGGTGTGAGTAGGTTTTATACTACACCAGTCTACATGGAGAACCTCAAAATGTTCATGGAAAAACAGAATGAAAAACATGAGCTTATTTGGAGCCATAAAAATTTGAAATCCATGCATGCAGGGGTTTTAGAGAGCCCACTGTGCGCAGGGGTTTCTATGTTTTTTTTTCCTCCAAGATAAATTCACTTTTTCACTCCACTGCAGCAAACGTGTGGATGTGCTCTTGTATCCGGGAATCGGGTGTCTGTGGATTTTGGCATCCGCAGGGGTCCCACAGCCAATGCCCTGGCCTGTGGATACCAAGGGACAGCTGTGCCTGTGAGGAAAGATTGGCTAAACAGGACCCCCGGAGCCAGCCTCTGGCCAGGACACCCAGCCTGCGTCTGGGAGCATCCGACACAGCACTCCCACGTGCCCTGTGCACTACCCACCAGCAAGCTCCACCCAGCGCTGGGTCCACACTTTCCACTGAGGCTTCATGGAGCAGGTGTGACCAATGGCACCGTGGCCCCGAGAGAATGCTTGGTGTCTGGGCACCACAGAGGCCACCATGTGGCTCAGAGTCCCACGCTACCACAGCGCGGCTGCTCTTCCCGGCATGCTGTGTCATCCAGAGCCATCCAGGACTCTGCCGTGAGCCCCTGTGCGGGCACAGACTCAGACAGCACTCGATACGGACACTGCCCTCGCCTGGCAATCCCAGAGCAGGAGGCGACGCCGGCGGCATCCTGTAGCGCCCAGCACCTCGTGGCCATTTCCTCTCTGCGCCAGTCAAATCCGCCTTCATCGCGCGGCCACAGCAGTCCCGGCGTCTTCTCCACACCTTAGATATGAGATGTTGCTTGGGACCCTGCAACACCTTCTCACGCCCTTGTCTATGTTGGAGCTGAGTGTGGGACGCTATTGCCGCAAGTGAGTCCGCTTTCTTTTCCCTTCGGTGACTTGGAGGTGACCGATGTACCCAGAGTCAGGTGTGAGACCACACGGGGGGCTCACGGGCCTTTCTCTCACCTTTCAGCTGGGACGCTCTGCCCGGCCCTAGGAGGGCACTCGCCGTGTCTACACTGCCCGGCCTCCGTCTCAGTCCTGATCCGCCATGCTGGGGCCCCAGCACCTCCCCCAGGAGCGCAGCGTGGAGTCGGCGGGGTGCAGGGAGCTGGGGGCTTCCACCCGCACTAAGCACCAAGGACGGTGTCATTCAGACAGCATGAGAGGGGTAGCGCAGTGGGACCGGCTGCTCCACGCACCTCACCCCAGCCAAGCCAGGCTCCGCGCTCCGCCTGCTGTCACCAGCCGTGACCCAGCCTCGACTGCCCTTCCACTGTCTGTGCGTAGGGGGCGCTTCCACGGGGTGGCCTCACCCCTGCCACAAGCTTGGGGACACCCACCCGCCACCCTTCCCTGTGTCCATGTCGACTGGGATGGGCCAGCGTAAGTCACCGTGAAATGAAACGAGACGGGAGTCGGCACGAGGCACCCGGCGTGAACCAGAGGGCAGCGCCTTCGGAGCTCGCTCAGGCCGGCACAGGCGCCTGGCTGTGGGGTTGAACACCCACTGCCCCTCCTGGATGCTGCACGAAGCGACCGCCGAGCCCCCAGCAGGAGTGCGGCGACAGCTGGTGCCGCGCAGAGCCCCTGCCCGACGCTGAAAGCCCAGCCCCTCCACTGCTCTGCGCCTGTGTCTCCCCGACCCCGACTGGCTCTGACGTTTTCACTCGCTTCCACCCTGTCCCTAAACCCTGCACCACCTCTCCCGGTCATCCTCATCATCTTCACACCCGTCCACCATTCTACGGGAGTGCTGAGCCGGCCTGCAGGGACCCGGGACCCCTCACAGTGCTCCCCTCCTGTCACTGATGCTCCGGCCTGGCCCCTGCCGTCACATTCTCGTTCGAAGGTGCAGGGTGCAGGGCACAGGGCTGGGATCCAGGCTCAGGAAGTGGCTGTGCAGTCTGCCCCTCCCCCACGCCCCCGTGGCAGCGAGCCCCGTGGCTTGGACGGGGCACTCACCGTCCTGCACCATCTGTGCACCTGCAGGAGCCCTCACGCCCACAGGGCTGTGCTGAGAATCCAGCGGGGCACACCACACAAAGCACATGGTGGCATCTGGTGCCCTGGACATGGCCGGTAAGAGGCAGCTGTCATCCGCATATGAACGAGGTCAAGACTAGGGCTCGGACCTGGGCTGCACAGCCCTCCAACACGAAGCACCGCCCGTGCCTCCCCAGGTCCTATTGTTTGTTTCCTGAACAACACGACCAGCGGATGATCCTGTCCAATCCTGAGAACCCTAAGCCCCAGGCCAGGCAAGGCCTCCAATTTGCCACTCTGTCAGTTCCCAAGAAGCCCAGGTCTGGTGAGAGAACCATCACTCACCACCGAAGTCGGAACCACCCACTGGGAGCTTTGAGGGCTGGGTGCACAGATATCTGGGGCGTTGCTGCTCCCCCTAGGGGTGAGCCCAGACCCTGACGCACCAGAAGGGAGGCCCTGCATGGCTCTCCTGCGTGCTGAGCCCGCCTCCCATCTGATCTGTGCATTGCTCCAGACAGACGAGAACAGTATTGGCTCTTGTTATTTTCAGCGAGAGAAGCCCCTTAGAGATGACACAGCGCAGGTGTTCTGCTCTGGGTGTTGGTTTTGGTCTGCAGTGCAGAGCTGAGTCAGGGATCTGGGAGACCAGGAACCAGGCCCTGTGTAGCCTCAGATCTCACCATCTGCAGACGTGAGAGAAAGGAGAAGATGGCATCAAGAGGGAAAACTCCCCATGGAGGCGACAGGTCCCTGGTCCAACACGTGTCTCCCACCAGGAAGGGGCCGCTACACAGGGCAGACACACATTACACAGAGTGCACTCCACAGCTCAACAGCAGCGAAGGTTAACAGTTCCAGCTCAGAGGGACCAAGGGCTGGGCTTGGCCAGCAAGGGTACAAACGGGCTCAGCACCAGTGCGCACCTGGGAAATGCAGACAGGACCCAAGCAGCTAAGGAGTCACCGCGAGAGTGGCATGGTGTGGTTGGGGCAGGGAGTGGCGGGGGCTGACCTTGGTGGGCGGCAGTGCAGATGCAGCATGGGGACTCGTGCAGAGTGAATTCAGAGCCGCCACGGGGCCCTGCGCTCCACCCCTGGGCGTTCATCCCAGCAGAACCCCTGCAAGGCTCACAACAGCCGTGACGCGGACCCACCCTGGGTCTGCAGATGATGCAGGAAGGACACCTGAGACGCACACCCACACGCACACGTGTGCGCACTGGACCTCACTCAGCCTTAAAGCAAATCCTGTCACTGTGACAACACGGACGGACTCGGAGGAAGTGACACTGAGTGACGTAAGGCAGACACAGACAAACGTTGCAGGATCTCCGTGTTGGTGAGATCTCAGAGCCGAACTCGCAGAAGCACAGAGTAGAACAGTGCTCTCCAGGGGAGGAAGAGCGGGGAGAGGCTGCAGGTTCCACTTACACATGATGAGGAAGCTGTGCAGGGCGCAGCGAGCCAGGAGCAGACCCCAGTGCTGCACTGTGCAGACCTGAGACTGGCTAAGAGGGTGGATCATCAGGACTCCCACGGCATCTACACACGTGACTGAACAAAGCCAATCACGGAAGGTGACGAGTATGTTAGCCAGCTTGATTGTAGTGGTCATTTAATCACCACACAGACACATATAAAACACCAAGTTGTGAGGCCTGGCATGGTGGAGAGGGGTAAAGCCACCTCCTCCAGCACCAGCATCACGCATGGACGTCAGTTCACGTCCCTGCTGCACGACTTACAATCCAGCTCCCTGCTGATGTGCCTGGGAAAGCAGCAGAGGATGGCCCAAGTCCTGGGGCCCAGGTCTCTCCAGGTGGGAGACCTGGAAGACGCTCCTGGCTCCTGGCTCAGGACTGGCCCAGCCCTGGCTGTTGCAGCCACTCAGGGAGTGAACCAGAACATGGAAAACTTTTGTTTATCCCTCTCCCTCTCTCTATAATTATTTCAAATATACCAATAAATCTTTATAAAAACACCACATCAAACTGTGTACCTTAAATCTATATTATTTCTATCAATTATACCCAAAAAAAAGGAGACATTTTATGAACACCTAGCATCAGTAAAGGGGAACATTTACAGGCTCAGAAATAAAACATGCCGATTATGCTGAGTGCAGCACTGTGGAGACCTGGGGCTGAGGACTGCACCAGGCAGGACGGGCATGGGAACACTGCTCTGTTACAGCCCCTGTGCAGCTGTGCCTCAGGCAGCCCTGCCTGCCACTCCCCTACAGCTCCCTGCAGCTGTGTCACAAACACCTGTCATCCTCCTGCTTCTGTGTCATCTCACACATCACATGGCTATGTCCTCTGACACCCCTACTCCTCCTGTATCTGTGTCACCTGATACCTCTCCTCTTCCTGTACCTGTGTCCTCACACCCCTCCTCCTCCTGTATCTGTGTCCTCACACCCCTCCTCCTCCTGTATCTGTGTCCTCACACCCCCCCTCCTCCTGTATCTGTATCCTCACACCCCTCCTCCTCATGTATCTGTGTCCTCACACCCCTCCTACTGTATCTGTGTCCCCTCACACCCCTCCTCCTCCAGTATCTTTGTCACCCTACAACTCTCCTCCTCCTATATCTGTGTCCTCACACCCCTCCTCCTCCTGTATCTGTGTCCTCACACCCCTCCTCCTCCTGTATATGTGTCCTCACACCCCTCCTCCTCCTGTATCTGTGTCCTCACACCCCTCCTCCTCCTGTATCTGTGTTCATACACCCCTCCTACTGTATCTGTGTCCCCTCACACCCCTCCTCCTCCAGTATCTGTGTCCTCACACCCCTCCTCCTCCTGTATCTGTGTCCTCACACCCCTCTTCCTCCTGTATCTGTGTCCTCTCATAACCCTCCTCCTCCTGTATCTGTGTCCTCACACCCCTCCTCCTCCTGTATCTTTGTCAGCTCACACCCTTCCTCCTCCTGTATCTGTGTCCTCACACCCCTCCTCCTCCTGTATCTGTGTCCTCACACCCCTCCTCCTCCTGTATATGTGTCCTCACACCCCTCCTCTTCCTGTATCTGTGTCCTCACACCCCTCCTCCTCATGTATCTGTGTTCTCACACCCCTCCTCCTCCTGTATCTGTGTTCATACACCCCTCCTCCTGTATCTGTGTCCTCACACCCCCCCTCCTCCTATATCTGTGTCCTCACACCCCTCCTCCTCCTGTATATGTGTCCTCACACCCCTCCTCTTCCTGTATCTGTGTCCTCACACCCCTCCTCCTCCTCCTGTATCTGTGTCCTCACACCCCTCCTCCTCCTGTATCTGTGTTCATACACCCCTCCTACTGTATCTGTGTCCCCTCACACCCCTCCTCCTCCAGTATCTGTGTCCTCACACCCCTCCTCCTCCTGTATCTGTGTCCTCACACCCCTCTTCCTCCTGTATCTGTGTCCTCTCATAACCCTCCTCCTCCTGTATATGTATCTTCACACCCCTCCTCCTCCTGTATCTTCGTCAGCTCACACCTCTCCTCCTCCTGTATCTGTGTCCTCACACCCCTCCTCCTCCTCTATGTGTCTCAGCTCACACCCCTCCTCCTCCTGTATCTGTGTCCTCACACCCCTCCTCCTCCTGTATCTGTGTCCTCACATCCCTCCTCCTGTACCTGTGTCCTCACACCCCTCCTCCTCCTGTATCTGTGTTCTCACACCCCTCCTCCTCCTGTATCTTTGTCAGCTCACACCCCTCCTCCTCCTGTATCTGTGTCCTCTCACCCCTCCTCCTGTATCTGGGCCCTCTCACCCCTCCTCCTGTATCTGTGTCCTCACACCCCTCCTCCTCCTGTATCTGTGTCCTCACACCCCTCCTCCTCCTATATCTGTGTCCTCACACCCCTCCTCCTCCTGTATCTGTGTCCTCTCATAACCTTCCTCCTCCTGTATATGTATCTTCACACCCCTCCTCCTCCTGTATCTTTGTCAGCTCACACCCCTCCTCCTCCTGTATCTGTGTCCTCACACCCCTCCTCCTCCTGTATCTGTGTCCTCTCACCCCTCCTCCTCCTGTATCTGTGTTAGCTCACACCCCTCCTCCTCCTGTACTGTGTCCCCTCACAACCCTCCTATACCTGTGTCCTCATAGACCCCTCCTCCTCCTGTACTGTGTCCCCTCATACCTCTCCTCCTGTATTGTACTATGTCACAGCTTTCTTCCTCCTTTATTGTGTCATATCACACCCTTCATCTTCCTCTATCTGTGTCCCCTCACACCTCTGCTCCTCCTGTATTATATCATGTCACAGCTCTCTTCCTCCTGTATTTATGTCATGTCACACCCTTCATCCGTCTGTGTCTGTGTCTCCAGTACTCACTGTCCTGATTGGCCATGGCTTGAGTTTTATGCGCATACAGATATGGCACTGATCAAGCCAAATCCTCCCTGCACTTTGAAGCCTTGAGCCTGGGTGAGCAGTTCTCTGTGATGTCTGTACAGGGAGTCTGTCTCCCTGGATGACTCCAGTTGTGTCTGTAGGGCACATTTCCTCCCCAGGAGTGAGCTGGTTTTTTGCTGCACCCTGGGAAGTTGATCTGGGTTCCATGTCTGTCTGATTGTCTTTGCAGTACTCCTGTGTCAGCTCGGAGGCTGGGAGGAGCTGACCTGTGCAGCTGCTCTGCATGGAACCTGCTCCTGGCTGCCCTGAAGTCAGGCGTGGGTTGGGGATACTACACCCTTAGTTCCAGAGTGAGTTCTCCCACAGTCAGGGCGCGGGCCCCTCCCTTGCCTGGACACAGCCTGTCCTGCTCCCGCTTCACACTTCTATCTGTCCATCATCTCTCCTCACTCAGCACTGACACAGAACAGACGCTGGACCACGTGCCACCGCGAGGACGCCTGCTGCTATGTGAGCACAGGGCCGGGACTCCCGTGCAGAAATGACCCCAGGACTCGGAGGCAGAGAAGCACACGTGTGTTTAAGGAGCTGCGGCTTTCCAGAGAGAAACCACAAAGTGCCCGTGTGCATCCGTGACCTGGGCAGGCAGAGCGAAGGTCCCTGGGCAGTGTGGCTGGGGCGGCCATGCCGCGCTCACACTCCCGACCCCAGCTTCTGTAATTGCCATCCTCAGAGGCAGCCATCCCTGGCCTGCAGGGGCCGCGGCTTCCGGCTGTGCTCCCACAGCTGCCCTCGCCCTGGTGGCTGCTTCTCCGGAGAAGGGCAGAGGGTGCCCGCACGGCCTCGTGTGAACACAGTCACCCAACCAGGGACTGCAACCTCCACGACGTGGAGGGGACGCAGCTCGGCCGGCGGCCCCATCAGCATGGGCGCGGGAGACAGTCTTCCTAAGCTCAGCCGTCATCTCTCAAGCCTGTTTCGTGCACTCTGCTCCTCCTTCCACCCAGGCAGTGGGCGAGTGTGTGCACGGACGCGAGCCCATCGGGGAGGAGCGTTAGTGGTCAGAACCAAAGACGGACGAGCCCCAGCCAGCCACTCGAGCTCACCATGCCCTCTACCTGGCATGGCTTCCTGCTGCTCACTACACGGTGCTGTCCACACACAGGCTCCTGCATGTCACCTGTCACCTCCATCTTCACACAGCTCCAGCAACATGGCAGGGACTGGCACTGCCTGCAGGGACCCGGACACCGGGCCCGGAGAGTGGCAGACACATCACCCGCCAGGGGGAGTCACAGAGCAGGGGATGGAACCAGAAGCTTCTGCTCAAGTTCAAAACCGCACAACACTAACTGCACCGCACCCTTCCGGCTGACACCACAGCACCCCAGCGAGTTCACCGTAACCCTCGCCACTCAGCGGGTGGCTGGCTGACCGGCAGCATGGTCCTCCCACAGGCGCTTATGGGAAATGCCGAATCACCAAGTCAGTCTGTGGCTGCACACAAATGCCAGGTTTGGGGTGGGCACACGAAGTCTGAGAGATGGCGCTGTGGGGCCCCGTGCCCTGCGTGCCACAGACGAGGAGCTGTGGAATGACAGGATGACATGTGTCACATGCACGCCACAGGGACCCTGCAGGACTCAGTCCACATGGATGCGCCAGCCGCGGTGTGTGGTGGCTGAGCGCGGGGCATCACAGCTCCAGGCGGGTGAGCGACGCCTCTGTGTGGGAGCTACCGCTCTTGCACAGACGACAGTCTCAGCGTTCTAGCTTGTTCTGAGTGAAGCGTGCTCCACCCAGCACGAGGCAGACTGGGGGTCCAACAACTCCACAGTGGCAGGCGGCGGCCCCAGGCATTGCCCTGTGCTGGTACAAGCCCTGGCCTCTCCCACCTGACACCTCTCCCACCCCCCACGCCAGTACCCCCCTCACAGCCGGGCCAACCACAAAGGCCCCCAGACCTTGCTCCCCACTGGGAGTCCAGAACCACAGTGCTCGGTCAAAGCTGCCATGGTCCCTGCGAGACTCTGGAAAGCACTGGGGAACCCACCTGCCACGCCCTCGCCTCAGCCGGGGCCTGGGATTCTGTCCACTCCTCTCCATTCAGCAACATCCAAGTGCAGCAACGGTTTTGAGTCAAGCCCCTACCCTCTGTCTGCCCACGTCTCTACTGCTCTACAGGTGAGAAAGTAGCACTGTCTGGATTTGTACATCTCTCAAGTCCCTGCCATTCTAGAATCCGTGACACTCACTAGGTTCCGTAACACACGATGCTCTGAACGTCTGATTGGCAGTTGTTTACAGGTGCAATTTATGTCATGAACTCAAATGCAACACATGTTGACAAGTACGGCCTCAGCTTCTTAACTGTACGCGTCTCATCAACTCACCACCCAAAGAAACCCACAGCTGAGAGTATGTTTAAAAGAAAAGCAAGGAGACGCAGCAGAGGGCAAGGAACTTTCTTTCCTTGCCAGGCTGACTTACCGGGCTGGACATGCAGGAGGTCGCGGTGTCGGCAATGCGTAGTTAACACAGCGAGCCGGGCGATCGGCCGAGCGGAGCGGATGCGCCGTACCTGAGGGAGTAAAAGAATTCGGTGGAAATAACAACGGCCACGCAAAGAGGACGTCATGCTTCATTATTAAGATCGAAGCAACATCATTACAATGCTACGTATATGCGGGAACCTGTAAAATTACAATACTGAGACAGCATCTGGGGAAACGCTATTGCATTGATTAGGTGACTCTGCAATTAGCCATTGGTTTTGGACACATAAGATAATACCTTTAATTAAGTGATAGGTATTATTTAAAGGAGCAATGCACGCTTTAAAATGTAACTACAACGCTTGCTCTCTGCAGACAATTTTGACAAACGTGGAGCAACACGCAGAGCGCCCTTGCAATGACCTGATCGCTGCCTCCCAGACACCAGCAGCAGCAGCGGGTGTGCCCTGGACTGCCGCAGTCTGTGCCGGGCTGGAGACACAGAGAGCGGAGACTGAGTGATTCGGCAGGGCAACGCGTTCCTCACGCGAGACGCTGGGAGGTCCTCGCCAGGAGCCAGGTCTGGTGCTCCACCACACGACAGGGCGACCTGGGGCCTCTCCCTCTCCCCGCCAGCCGCCAGCCGCAGGCCAGGGCTGCAGCTCTGCATCCCATCGGCACAGCAGTGCGCGAGCACGTCTCCAACACGCGGACTCCTGGGAGACGCGGAGACCGCAGCACGGGTCCCGTCACCATTCGTCCTGGTTTCGGTGCTGTGTGCCAAATCCCATGAACCACGAGCACCCTGGCTGACTGCTGGAGCACCGGTTACTGTATTCTAATATCCGGGGGCAGAGTTTCCCTTCACTGTGTTTCTTCACTCATTTCTCCCCAGCATTTTAATCTGTAAGTACACGTGAATAACCATGACAAAAATCTAGAGAATGTCCTTTAGAGATTTAGCTGGCGCCACACTTGACCAGCACATTTGTTTAGGAGAAACGAAGTATTTATACCATTTTTCTGTTATTTATACTATATTTTATTTATTATTATTTTATTTATATTTATCATTTATTTTTCTATATTTTATTTTATTATACTATTATTTATACCATATTTTATTTATTAATATTTTATTTACTTTTATTATTTTATTTATAATTATATATTTTATTATGATACTATTATTTATACTATGTTTTCCTACTCAAATATTTATGTTCAGCACCCATTCCCATGGTTAAAACTTTCTCTATGAATAACATGTTAACTTCTACTTACACAAATTTTCTAAAATTATCAATGTTACATAAGGAAATTAATTTTTAATATAGTTATATCTGGTTTAATTTTGGAGTTTTTTGGCATCACTAGTAGCTCATGGCCAAGGCCCCCTGTAGTCGTTCACTGTGATTTCCTGGCTTCTAAACAACATTTATGTAAGTTCCTACGTCAGGCCCGTAAGTCCCTACGTCAGGCCCGTAGGTCCCTACGTTCCGCCCGAGCAGTTCAAGTACCACCCTCCCCCAGCGTGAAGATCCTCTGGACACCTGTGCGTCCCACAGGGCTGCCATCCTCTCTCGTGTGACTTTTTGCTCTAAAGTCTCCACATCTGTGTGTTTTTCATTTACAATACTAACAGCATAAATGATTAATACAAAGGTACTTTAAAAAGTTCATGGAAAGTTGCATTAAAAACATATTTTGGTGCAAAAGGTTTTTAAAATCCATGCATGGTTTTTTTTTAACATGTATTTCCATGACATTTTTGAAGACCCTGCCTATGAATTGATTTCAATATTTTTTCACCAAATAAAATTTTAAATTTTTTTCTTATTTTTATGAGACACAGAGAGAATGAGAGGCATGTATGTTAAAGTAGACCTGTTTTAAGATACAGGCCTAGAAATGCCCCTGCAGGGGTGACTTGGAAAGGCATCGAGGGGCAGAGCGAAAGGCAGGCCGAGTCCGATGAGCGGTGAGGCGCGGGCATGCTCCTGTGGAAGCAGGCAGGGCCGCACCCCTGCCTCCCTGCGGGCTGCAGCACCTAACACCACAGGTGAGCACCACCTTGGAGGGACAGGCACCGGTGATCCCCAATGCAGGCTGGGAAGGGGGTCCCTTGAATCTGAGGCTGCCGGGCACCTGAGACTTGAAACCCAGACCTTGGGCCTGAGTGAGGGTCTCTGATGGGGTGCAGGGGGTTTGCTCCTGGCCAGGGGAACGGAAGACAAGGGCCTGCCCCAAACATGGCATCCACAGAACACAGTGCACAGCAAAGCAACACGGAGCCTGGGGTGCCTCCCAGTCATCCTGCCCTACAACCAGGCTCAGAGAGTGACCCCGATTCCCACCAATCCTACAGGCGTTCCTCCTTCCATACAGAATAAGCAGCATGGAGGGACAGACACCAGGTTCCTATCGGATGGGGACGGATGCATGTGCAGAGAGAACCTTACCTTTTCCCCACAAAAAATCCCTTGTGCGTGTCTAGCTGTGACGTAACTAAATGGCACGGTTACAGAGCCCCACGTGGACAACAGCAAACTCCAGAGACCGCCGTGACCCCAATAGCAACGCTCTCTCGGGGGCGATAACTCGGGAATCGGCTGGGGCTCCTAGAACGACTGAACTGACAGAAAGAGGCCAAGACCTGAGCAGCAGGGGCACTTGCCAAGGATAAGTCACGAATACGGAGAGGGAGACGCCGGTCAGAGGAAGGGGCGGGAAGGGAGCATCACGCCTCCTGGTGCACTCGGCTACCTCGAGTTCCGCCCTACCCGACACCGCCGATTGGCGTTTACCGTCTTCTGCTTGCACCAGCGAAGGGCTTTCCACCCCAAAAGGCGGAGCTTGGACAAGAGCCGGCACCAGCTTACTGACGTTCCAGCCCACGGAACAAGCCCACGTGGAACAAGCTCAGGGCACGTGAGAGGCATGAGCCTGCGGGGAGGGGTGGGGGTGAGAGGGACGGCGGGTTTGCATGGAACCCCCGCGTTGTGCAGAACCCGCACGCGGTGCTCCCGTCACGCCAGCACGCAGTAGGATGCCGACCCCTTGTTTTGGGAGCTCTGGCTTGCTCGTAGCTCACCATCAAGTCCTTTGCTTTGGGTTTGGCCGCACTAGCTGCAGACTCTCGCTCTCAGCCAAGTTCGAGTTAAACCCCCCACCTGCCACGGGTCAGAGTTTCCGTGAGCAGGCTGGCCTCCCCGTCGGCTGGAGGGCTCCCCGTCGGCTGGCACTGCTTTCACCGCGCTATACTGTCTCCTGACAGGACTGATTGAGCTTTGAACGAATGAGATCTCAAGATGACTTGTTTATAAAACACTGGACGACCCTGGACAGAGGTCCCACTGTTGGCTTGGGCTCTTCTCTGGCAACCTCAGATGGACACAAAGAACTGGGCAAGTGCTGACCCGGCCAGTGAGCTCCATGCTCCTAACACCACCGAGAGCTGATGGTGGAGCAGCAGGACGATGACACAGGGGCCCGACGGGTGGGACAAGCTCAGCCGGGTGAAGTCATAGCCTCCGCTGGCCGCTCACTGGTCTGTTCCAGGAAGCCAGGAGTCCAGAGATGCACAAGTTGGACGTCTCACAGGACTAGGGGCCGCCGGAATGCTTGTCTGTGGTGACCTCGTCATCCTGGGCTCCTGCCCCATGTCCGCTCTCTGCTCTCTCCTTCCACACCTCGAATCTCTAGTGGAAATGCCCACGTCTGCTCTCACAGCTGAGGCACTGCCTACTCTGCTCCCCTGGGCCCGCTAACCTCCCGGCAGCCGACTCCGGGAACCCATGCAGTGACGGCAGCGGAGGGGTCGCCCGCTGCAGGGTCGGGCAGGCCAGGCCAGGCACTTCTCAGACTCATTTCCTGAGCTACAGATTGACAAAGCACAGCATCTGCTGTGCAGGTGGTCAGCATGTGTGTGCAGATGAGCAACGCGGGTGATGCTTTTTAGCTTTTTTTAAATTTATTGATTTGAAAGCCAGAGACAACAGAGAGAGAAGACAATAGAGAGAAGTGGATCTTCCATCAGCTGGTTCACTCCCACATGGCCACAGCGGCCAAGGCTGGGCCAATCTGAAGCCAAGATCCAGGAGCTTCCTCCGGGTCTCCCATGTGGGTGCAGGGGCCTAAGTCTTGGGCCATCCTCCACTGCTTTCCCAGTCCACAGCAGAGAGCTGGATCGGGTATGTGGGATGCCGGCACTGCAGGCAGAGGCGCTGTGCCACAGTGCCAACCCCGCAGACGAAGTTTTCAATCTCAGTGTTTTCTCGTTCATTCCCCTCGAGACACTGCATTGCTCCAGGGGGACATTCCCTGCCCTGCCACGAGGAACCCTGGACTAACCGGCACGGCCATCTAAGCCACTCCAGGGAAAGGTTAGGCCCCGCTGTGGACTGGTGACTCAGCCAGCTGCCCTGCTCAGCTCCCTCAACCCTCGCTCTCCATTTCCCAGGGCCAACCTTGTGGCGAGGCTGCGGCCGCGGTCAGTGCTCAGCGTGGGGGCCGGGGTCGGGGAGCCGAGCCCTGCTGCAGCCACGGTCAGCGCTCAGCGCGGGGCTGGGTCGGGGAGCCGAGCCCTGCTGCGGCCGCGCTCAGTGCTCAGCGGTCAGCGCTCAGCGCGGAGCCGGGTCGGGGAGCCAAGCCCTGCTGCAGCCGCGGTCAGCGCTCAGTGGTCAGCACTCAGCATGGGGCCGGGTCGGGGAGCCGAGCCCTGCTGCAGCCACGGTCAGTGCTCAGTGGTCAGCACTCAGCATGGGGCCGGGTCGGGGAGCCGAGCCCTGCTGCAGCCGCGGTCAGCGCTCAGCGGTCAGTGCTCAACGCGGGGCCGGGTCGGGGAGCCGAGCCCTGCTGTAGCCGCGGTCAGCGGTTAGCACTCAGCGTGGAGCCGGGTCGGGGAGCCGAGCCCTGCTGCAGCCGCGGTCAGCGCTCAGCATGGGGCCGGGTCGGGTAGCCGAGCCCTGCTGCAGCCGCGGTCAGCGGTCAGCACTCAGCATGGGGCCGGGTCGGGGAGCTGAGCCCTGCTGCAGCCGCGGTCAGCGGTCAGCACTCAGCGTGGAGCCGGGTCGGGGAGCCGAGCCCTGCTGCAGCCACGGTCAGTGCTCAGTGGTCAGCACTCAGCATGGGGCCGGGTCGGGGAGCTGAGCCCTGCTGCAGCCGCAGTCAGTGGTTAGCACTCAGCGTGGAGCCGGGTCGGGGAGCCGAGCCCTGCTGCAGCCGCGGTCAGCAGTCAGCGCTCAGCGCAGAGCCGGGTCGGGGAGCCGAGCCCTGCTGTAGCCGCGGTCAGCGGTTAGCACTCAGCATGGGGCCGGGGTCGAGGAGCTGAGCCCTGCTGCAGCCCCAGTCAGTGGTTAGCACTCAGCGTGGAGCCGGGTCGGGGAGCCGAGCCCTGCTGCAGCCGCGGTCAGCAGTCAGCGCTCAGCGCAGAGCCGGGTCGGGGAGCCAAGCCCTGCTGCAGCCGCGGTCAGCGCTCAGTGGTCAGCACTCAGCATGGGGCCGGGTCGGGGAGCCGAGCCCTGCTGCAGCCGCGGTCAGCAGTCAGCGCTCAGCGCAGAGCCGGGTCGGGGAGCCAAGCCCTGCTGCAGCCGCGGTCAGCGCTCAGTGGTCAGCACTCAGCATGGGGCCGGGTCGGGGAGCCGAGCCCTGCTGCAGCCGCGGTCAGCAGTCAGCGCTCAGCGCAGAGCCGGGTCGGGGAGCCGAGCCCTGCTGTAGCCGCGGTCAGCGGTTAGCACTCAGCGTGGAGCCGGGTCGGGGAGCTGAGCCCTGCTGTAGCCGCGGTCAGCGCTCAGCGCTCAGCGCTCAGCGCAGAGCCGGGTCGAGGAGCTGAGCCCTGCTGCAGCCGCAGTCAGTGGTTAGCACTCAGCGTGGAGCCGGGTCGGGGAGCCGAGCCCTGCCGCAGCCGCAGTCAGTGGTTAGCACTCAGCGTGGAGCCGGGTCGGGGAGCCGAGCCCTGCCGCAGCCGCGGTCAGTGGTTAGCACTCAGCGTGGAGCCGGGTCGGGGAGCCGCGCCCTGCCGCAGCCGCGGTCAGTGGTTAGCACTCAGCGTGGAGCCGGGTCGGGGAGCCGCGCCCTGCCGCAGCCGCAGTCAGTGGTTAGCACTCAGCGTGGAGCCGGGTCGGGGAGCCGAGCCCTGCCGCAGCCGCGGTCAGTGGTTAGCACTCAGCGTGGAGCCGGGTCGGGGAGCCGCGCCCTGCCGCAGCCGTGGTCAGTGGTTAGCACTCAGCGTGGAGCCGGGTCGGGGAGCCGCGCCCTGCCGCAGCCGCAGTCAGTGGTTAGCACTCAGCGTGGAGCCGGGTCGGGGAGCCGCGCCCTGCCGCAGCCGCGGTCAGTGGTTAGCACTCAGCGTGGAGCCGGGTCGGGGAGCCGCGCCCTGCCGCAGCCGCAGTCAGTGGTTAGCACTCAGCGTGGAGCCGGGTCGGGGAGCCGCGCCCTGCCGCAGCCGCAGTCAGTGGTTAGCACTCAGCGTGGAGCCGGGTCGGGGAGCCAAGCCCTGCTGTAGCCGCGGTCAGCGGTCAGCGCTCAGCGTGGAGCCGGGTCGGGGAGCCGCGCCCTGCTGCAGCCCCCTGAGGGCCTTCCTCCTGTGCTCCGGATTCTGATGTCTGCTGGCGCCCCTGGTGCTCCTGAGGCTCCAGTCTGAATGTGTCCCCAAGATCATGTGCTGGAAAATTCACCCCCGGCCCAACGGTGTGGAGAGCGGGGCCTTTAAGAGGTGAGGGGGTGGCTGCGTGCCAAGGTAAGGAGCCAAGGTTGCACGGCCTCTCGCTCTCGCCCTCCCGCCTGTCTGCCTCTGCCACGGGGTGAGCTGAGAGTGAGACCTGCACCGGGCTCCCGCAGCACGCTCTCACTCGTGCACGCCTCCAGGTCGGACAACCAAACACAGCACAAGGCGGCCGGACCCCCGGCGTGTGGCTGCCTCGCTCTGGTCACATCGGTGACATGTCCCGTGTGTCTCACGCGGGCTCTCCCGTGTTCCTGTGGCTCTGTGTCCACGGGCCCCCCTCAGCATCTCAGTGACGTGCTCACCCCTGTGGGATCCCTCGTTCCTAGGTGCTGGAGGTGAGGACGCCGACGTGGCTTTGGGGTCACACAGATGCCTGGCACAGCCTGTGAGCCATTGGCCTGTACTGCGATGCTGTGACGCTGCTGTTGGCATCGCTGGCTGCCACCGTGGAGGGGACGCTGAGGAAGCTCATGGACACTGGAAGTCAAAGATAACACCACTGTGTATTCTCTCGGGAGGCTTTTCTCCTGCACCTCACAGAACAAACCCCTCACAGTCCTTTGTCCTGAGAAACGCAACACCAGGCAATGCCATCATCACACAAGCGTCACTCAGCTGAGGTGGTCGTCTCTGGAGGACGCCGTTCAGCCTGCATCCCGGGCAGCACACGGCCACCCCGACTCAGCGACGGTGCCCAGGGCGGCACCCCGGGACTGCCAGGTTGCAGTCCGGCAGGGCTGGTCACAGGACAGGCAGCATCCTCCCTCCATCTGAGCTCCCGCCTGCAGGAGCCTAGTCCCTGCTCTCCCAGATGCCCCTTCTGCGAGGCTGGGACCCCGCCCTTACAACCCAATTCAACCTTAATTCTCTCCCAGGGCCCCCGGCTCCCAACACAGCCAGGATGGAGACCCCGGCTTTAGCCTAGGGTCGGGGGAGGAGCACGAGTCAGGCCACTGGGAACAGTCGCCCAGCCTGGGGTTCCGCGTCCCATGGCTGTAATTGGTCGGTGTGTCCCACTTAGTGACATCTTCCCAAGGTCACTGGCAGACAAAGGTCCCGAGCGTCCATAGGAGGGGAAGGAGGCAGGGGCAGGTGCCTCGTAACTCCCTCGTGGTCCAGTTCCCAGAGGCACGGATGTGACCGGAACATCCAGGCAGCAGACCCTGCAAGCACCTGTGCCTCCCAGGAGGCGCTGAAACTCTCAGGGTCTCAGGCTGCCGCTCCGGGAGCCTGTGCAGTTTAACCCTCACGTCTCCTCCTGGATGGTCCCTGTCCTGGGATAGCACAGAAACAGCACTCCAGGCTCCCCAGAGATTCCTGCAGATCCCACCTGCTCTGAGCCCAGGCTTCTCCCGCAGATCGCACCTGCTCTGAGCTCAGGCTTCTCCCGCAGATCCCACCCTGCTCTGAGCCCAGAATTCCCAGAGGTTCCCACAGATCCCACCTGCTCTGAGCCCAGAATTCCCAGAGGTTCCTGAAGATCTCACCCTGCTCTGAGCCCAGAATTCCCAGAGGTTCCCACAGATCCCACCTGCTCTGAGCCCAGAATTCCCCAGAGGTTCCCACAGATCCCACCTGCTCTGAGCTCGCCTGCACCCTGTGGCCACCCAGTCAGGGCTTCTGTATCATGGGTTATGGTAATGCTTTTGGGACCATTGTCACATGCTGTAGCCATGCCCCTCCCCAGTCCTTGGCAAATCCCTTATCAGCAGTAACTACCGTGCATGACCCCAGCGGCAGGCAGCAGGCGGGTGACCCACGGCGAATCCTCGGTTCAGTTCAAGGGGGTGACCACGCTGCAGGGTCTCCCTCCAAGCACGCTAGGCTGATGGCAGGGGAAAGGGCTGCGGAGAGAGCAGGCTGTGCACACAGCTGGTGCTCAATAAATAGCTGGAGTCACAGACTGTGCAGAGGGAGCTCTGTGGCCTCTGGCTGAGGACGGACAGCTCCACAGGGCCGCCCACCCAGCCTTGCCGAGCCCTCACTCCAGGCTGCGTCCTGCCTCCTCGCACCCACGCCTCCCTCTCTGAGCACGGAGCACACTCGCATTGCCTGCATCCCTCCCGAGCAGCCTGGCCCAGGCAGAAGAGGAAACGTGAGGGACTTGGGCAGAGGCTCTTCCTGGGCCCACGCGGGCTCCCAGGCACAGCGGCTGCACTGTTCCCCAGAGGAAGCACCTAGCTAAGCCCATGCCTAATCGCATCAGCCATTGTCGGCCACGAGCTGGCTGCGTACAGAGCACGAGAACGCGCAGCAAATTAATGAAGAGACGCAAGGACCCCGGCGCCTGTCAGCCTTCTTCACGCTCCCAGCCCCACCAGCAGCCGGGACGTGGGTGGTGCCCAGGGCCTGCCTCGCCCTTCTGAAAGGGAGTCGTTCATAATTAGAGTTGTGTTGAATATCTAAAAGTTGCAAACAATTACCATGTCTCTAGGGAAAACGCTCCGTGGACCCTAGCAAAAGCAAGTCCAGACAGACTCCGGCACCCGTAAGCGCCTCCGACTCGGGATTAAACGTGGGAAACGGCCTTCGCGATGGAGAGAAGCGCGCATTTGGAAGCCCGTCCCTTAATTACCTGCCAGCTGACGAATGGGACTGAGCTTCCCGAGTGGTGCTGAGCGGCCAGTCAGCAACTCCTCCGCACACGGAAACTGGAGAGCTCGCTTTTCTGTTTTTACCACATTGTTAAATACGAGCAGCTCCTCTCCCGTCCAAGGGTCATTTATCCAGCTTCTCCAGCTGTCTACAGCCTTGCAAGAAAACAGCCGATTACCCCAAAAGCTCACCCCGGGTCCATATACCTGCATCCACCAGGAGACCCTCAGAAACCCACGGGAACATAAGCTTTACAGATCTACTGGTTATCCCAGGAAATTTCAAACGGCAGAGGCAGAGCCTGGCCCACCAACCCCCGCGGGCTGGCCACACGGCTCCAGTACCACCCCCAGCCAATCCGATTTCACCTGCTCCCTTTGCAGAGAACCCTGGAGCAGATGCAAGGTTCACGCTTTCCTCTGTCACTAGTTCTTCCCTGAGATACAGAAAGTCCGACAAAACGAAGATGACTACCACCATACCACAGTCACCAGCAATACCGTGATTCTCTGCTTCAAAAAACCGAGCCATCAGCCGCCGGGGCGGGAGCCAGGGCACGCAGCAAGCTGGGAGCTGAACGACTTCAGGAAGTTCACTTGATTTTCCTGATTCAGCTGTCTCAAAAATAAACACGGCCGCCATAATGGCTACATTAGGGGTAACACCATATATGTGTGGAGAAGTCGTTTTTAGGCGTTTTGCTGGAATACAGCTCCCATGCCAAGAAATGCACATTCGCGTACAGAGTCAGAACAAGAGGAGATGCACGCCACGCGTCCTCACTGTCCCCCCACCCCCAGGTTTTCTTAACACGGGGAAGAAGAGTACATTGTCACTTGTGAGGTCTGAGTCGGGAAGCGGTTTTTACAGCTATCTAACAAACTACATGACATCTACACCGCTCTCGCTTCCATTAACAAGGGAAACGTGGCACTCGGCTGAGATTACAGCGAGGATTCTTCAGGTCCAGTCCTAACCCCACCTTGCTTTTTTCTTTTTTTAAAGTGCCCATTCTCATAAGCACTTAGCAACCCCCACAGCTAAAAATACGATTTAGGTGCTGGCAACTCCGAGCTTTCAATCTCTCACCCGGATTCCACTTCTCAGCTCCAGACTCGTACGTCCCTGGGTGCCCCTCAGCGCCTCGCGACTCCATCCACAGCTGAGCCCCCGCATCCCAGTGTTAGGCGTGCACTCGTATATAATCATCCACCCTGAAACTCAATGGTCTGAAACAGCAAGCTCATGGCTCAGCACCCGTGGGTGCTAGTTCTGCTCCACATGGGGCACGGTGCGCAGTGGGCTGGAAGGTGCAAACTCACGCAGCCGATGACGCGGGCCGACAGCTGGGGACAGCCAGCACTACCAGCCGTGGGTTCTGGCGCTGCGCCTTCTGCATCTTCCCCTGGGCTTCCCCCGTATGACAAACACACGGCAAGGAGGGGCATGCCGAGAGCCGGAGGGAGAGGCCGCAGGTCGCCCAGAGGGGCCTCTGGAGCGATGCGGCATCAGCATGGCTGCAGTCAGAGGACCAGGGCCACTGAAGGCGAGAGGGGACGGCCGGCTCAGCGGACCTGGTGAGGTGATGCAGCGTTGCTACGGTTATGATGTCTTTCAAATGCCCAACGTGGCCCAGGGTGTCCTGTGGACCCTGCACCCACCCAGGCCGACAGCTGCACTTCTCCCGCCTCCCCGCACGGCATGCACACCACTCCCACTATTTCCGACACCTGCGCCGTTCCTCGATCCCAAGGGCCTTTCCTCCCACCAGGAGCTCTGTCCATCCTGCACCTGCTCACACCCCAGCCACGGCTCCACCTCCTGTCAGGTCCCTCTGATTTTAAAGATGTATTTATTTGAAAGAGGGAGAACGGGAGGGAGAGAGGGAGAGAGGGAGAGAGGGTGGAGGGGAGACAGATCTTGCTTTTACTGGTTCACTTCCCACATGGCCACAACAGCCAGGGCTGGGACAGGCTGAGCCAGGAGACTGGCGCTGCCGTCAGATCTCTCACGTGGGTGCAGGGGCCCAAGCACTGTGCATCCTCTGCTGCTTCCCCAGTCCTTTGGCAAGCAGCTGCATTGGATACGGAGCAGCCGGGACCCGAACCCAAGTCTCCGCTGTGGGATGCCGTGTTACCTGTCCTGCTGTGCCACAAAGCCAGCCCTGGTAAAGCCCCTCTTTCACTCACTCCCAGTACGGCATGCCATTAATTTGTGATGCTTACCATATAAGCAATTAAACTCTGACTCATTGAATTACAGCAGGTTCTTGCTATTCACGGCGGCTACTTTCTACAAAGTCACTGTGCACAATAACTCAGCAGGTCCCGAGGCAGCAGTGTTAGGGCTGGGCTCCTCCGAGCCTCAGCTCGCAGCACGCTCACCCTCTGCTCCATCTACAGCCTAGCTTTCGCGTGTGTCCCTTCAAAGACCCTGTGCGCACGACCAGCACTGCACGACGACTCACAGATGAGACTCCCAGGTCACACAACACAGCCTGCTCCTGCCCAGGGGCCTTCAGTGCTCAGCTCGGGGGGCGTCCAAAGGGCCAAGCTGCCCACCAGAAGCACAGAAGCCCAAAGTCCGAAATCAACCTCAAAAAGGACCCCTGTGGGTGGAGCACGACCTGGAACAAGGAGGCAACTCGGGGCCTCGCTGGCCTCAGCTGGGAACAGGCAAGGCGGGCCACCAAACCGGCTCCCCCCTCCCACTCTGCCACCTGGGCACGTCGGGGAATGATGACGACAGCGCCCTGAGCACGCACTTGGGGCTGCAAAGACGTTCTCGCGAGTAGCTGATTGTGCAAACACAGAATCTGGGAACAGTAGGGATCCACTGTCGGTTCACCGGGTGCTGCCCTCACAGCGTTGTAAGTTCTAGAAGAGGAGCCTGGCCTGTGTTCTCGCTGTGTCCCCCTGTGCCTGGCACACTACATGTGTGCAATAAATATGTGTCCAACGCGCATTCTTTATAACTTCTGCTTTCAGGATGTACGAGTCAGTTCTGAGCTCCAAGTCCCACTTCAGCTGCCACAGCAGGAGGCACTCGGCGAGGTCACAGGGAAGCTTCTGCAAGACCTTGGAGACGTCAGGGCTTGTGACGCTGGGCGGGGGAGGAAGGGGGGGCTGGGCCAGGTGACCATCAAGGGAGGGGGGAGCCCGACCAGGTATGAACCCAGCTCTTGTCGGCACAGCCTACAAGCCCGAGTGCAAAGCAGAGGCTGTTTTGGAACCATGTCCAGGCAGTGGAGCACCCAAGAGGGGTGAGGGGTGGACGAACGAGCAACAGGGTGGGGAGGCAGAGATGGAGAGGAAGACAGCCCTCCGACGAGACCCAATGCAAGCGGCGTGACAACCCCAGGTCTAACTGACAGTGAGTTTCTGGGGTCCAGGGAGTGACGGGAGCAGTTTCTGAGGGACACACACACTCAGGGGAGAATCAGACCGTGGCCCGGGGTTCCTGACACGTCACTTCTGGCAGGAGCTGGCGTCAAGACACGCAACCAGGATGCCAAGCAGCTTGCAGGTCCAGGAAAGAGCGGAGAGCTAGTGAGGCAAGGAAACCCAAGCGGAGTCACTGCCATGCGCCCCTGGCCACGCTGGGAGCGGCGCACTCACGCCAAGGCTCGGGGCACTCAAGCCCCAGGGCCAATCCCAGCAACAAGTCACCGCACTGCCGTGAGTGGACACCCGGCGGCCGACCTGAGCAGACACCGCCTCTTGGATCAGGCCAGCCGAGCTGCAGGTGGAGACACTGGGGACAGACAGTGCCTCCTGCCTGATCTGAACACTGCAGAGAACAAACCGGACAACGGACTGAGCCGTGACTCTGCGAGACGGAGACGATGCATTTATTTCAACCAAGATTTATTGAACTCTCATTAGGTGCAAACTCCAGAGGGATCGAGCACTCGGGAAAGATCAATGCGAGATGGACGCATCCTCCATGAACAAGGTGCAAAGAAACGGCCAATTACGTTCATTTCCTAGGAGATCGCACAGGACCACAGAGGCCGACGGTTTTCTAATTAACATCCACAGGGCCGCTGCTTACAGAAGCAGTGGAGGGTGCACCGCCGATTCTTGAGATGTGGAAAATGAACGGGCAAAACGCTCCGGATGAGGGCTCACTCAGAAGAAATGTACACATTCTAAAATGTCCCACGGGCTGCCACGTGCGGGCAGACACGGCATCACCCATGTGGCCCACACGCAGACCTCGTCACAGGGGAGCACACGACACAGTGGCAGGGCCGGCCTACAGGCGCTGAGACCCCCACAGTGGGAGGACTGCAGAGCCGTGCCGGAGAGCCAAGTCTTCCTCCTCTCACTCAGAGGTCACACAGGCCGGCTCTGCTCCCCGGAGTAACGCTGCCGAAGAGGAAGCCAGGATCGGGGAAGAGCCCGTGGGCTGTGTTCCAAATAACCAGCCCTCCCCTGCCTTCAGGGAGCACGCTCAGGACTAGGAGACTTTGAGCTCTAGGCACAGGTCGTGGTTTTGAAAATAAACACACAGTGTGTTAACACAAGGACCAGGTGTTCAGCTCAGTGCAAAACTGAATGAGACGACTGGCCCGAGTCACAGGCCTGTGTGTCCATACCCCAGTGTGGGTGCACACCCCCCAGGCACACACACACGCGCCTAAACACAGCATATACACACATGCGCACATGTGCATACTCACTCAGCCTTGCAGTGACTGACCCTAAGCTGCTCCCTGGTTCTGACCCCCGAGTACTGTCAGGAAGCAGAGAGGAGGCTGGGCCACCCTGCAGCTTCTGAGACGCCCCAACCCCAGACCACCCTCTCTTGTGACTGCACTGCGCCTCTGCTCGGCCCTCTGAGTGCCATTCACTGAGGACTTGGGCTTTCAGGGCTGCAGGAGTCCAGGAGCCAACTCACACACAAACCCCAGCACAGATAAGCAGAGCCAAGGCAGGAAGCCCGCCCTTGCCCATGGTACTGTGCACCCTGGCCTCCTGTCATCGCCAATGCTGAGGACATTCCGTGAGTTGGGAACGCCCTTTGTCACCAAGGAGCAGGACTTCACGCACCTGGGAGCAGCCCTCCACCAGGACTGGCGGGCACTGGGGCAGAACTGTGGATGGCAGAGCTGTGGGCCTGTGCTCTGCCCCCATGGGCTGGAGCTCCAGAGCCCACGGTCTGAGGAGCTCCCCTCCGCGCTGGCTGCCAACCAGTTCTGCTACTGTGGACGCCAGGAAGGTCCCCACAGGTGGACACTCAGCCTTCTCTGTGACCCCTCCCTGGGCTCAGCAAGTACCTAGAACTGCTCGCCAAGCTCTGGGAAACACTTCGCTTATGCGATACAGCACCTGCTGACCCGTGGGGAGGGGCACCTCCGCATGCCACCACCTGGTGGCTGATCAGATCCCACCCTGCACCCCCAGCCCCTGCCCCCTCCCAAGATCTTGGGGGGGGGGGGGGCTCAGACTCACACCCCTGTAAGCCAAGGTCCTCCAGGTGTGTGGCTCACCTGAGTCACCTGGTCACCTAAACTCAGGGACTCCTTACGAATAAAAGACACTTCCATCGCTGAGCAATTCTGAGGGTCAGGGAAGGTACCAGCCCAGAACAAAGCTGGAGTTCAAGGTCAGAAAGAACAGGAAGGGCCAGGTATCCGCCCTAATTAGCATTCTTCCTTGACGAAGCTGGCCAGGGAGAACCAAGGTGTGGGTTTGGGAGGGATCTGAGCCGATGTCAGTCAACTGGCTCACATCCCCCTCAGCTGGGAGCGGAGTCCTCTCCTGGTAAAGGGGCCCCACCCCTGGGCTGCCGGGGGCTCGGGGCAGAGTTTGCACCCCAGCCTTGAGGGTTATTGACTCCACCCCCTGAATGACATCACAGCTCCTGGGGCCTGGGATCCACTAACGAACGTCAGGGCTGACGAGGCTGGGTTCAACTACGCATTTCCTGGTAGACGCTGAACTCGCATCTGTTTTATTACTTTTCTCTTTCGCCTCGCTGCAATTGTATTTTAGGCCTTCACGGAATCCACGTCCACCTCAGCTGCCCTGTTCTTTAGAACACACGAGCATAGTGAAAACCTACCTGCAGAAACTCTCGCACATTCTTCTACGATCTCTCATCCCGCGCGGTGCTGAGGCCGGCTACCTGCCCAGCCGGGCGCTCCGTAAGCTCACGGCTCAGTCCGGCTTCTCCATCACGAGGGCCCTCCCTGCGCATCGCCCGGCTCCCTGCCGTGGGCTGCACCCGTACCCTGCTCTGCCCGGAGGAGGCTGCTGTGTGACCGGCACAGTGGCCAGGCTGCCACAGAGGCGCACTCACGAGCCTGGGCCTGGCGCGCTTCCTCCTGTTGTCACAGGACCCTGGGCAGGCGTGCGCCTGCCTGAGGAACGTTCCCGAGGCCTCCATGAACATGTCCGCGGGCCTGACCTGAAGCCCCAACGAGACGTGAGACAGGCGTGCAGCGGAGGGCAGAGGAGCCCTCATCCAGGAGACGCATTTCAAGGCTGTGCATCTGCAGAGTACTGCACCCTCCACATGCACACACACACGCACATACACTCACACACACATGCGCACACATGCACACACATGCATTCTCACACACATGTGCACACATACACTCACACACAGGCACATGCACACATGTGCACACACACATACACTCACACACAGGCACATGCACACACGTGCACACACATACTCCCACACACACACACACAGACTCACATACAGGCACATGCACACACATTTTCATACATGCACATACACTCACACACATGCACACACATACTCCCCCCCACAGGCACGTGCACACACATACACACATGTGCACACATGCACACACACATACACTTGCACACAGGCACACACATTTGCACATACACTCACACACATGTGCACACGTGCACATACACTCACACACAGGCACATGCACACACAATTGCACACACATGCACACACACGCAATGCCTTCTACGTGCCAGCAGAGCTGCCCCATGACAACAGGTTACCAGTCCTGCCATGGTTTACAGCCTGGTGCCCCCTCTCCATCACCGCTTCTGTGCTCTGACACACCGTGAACACCAGTACCACAGTCGACACACAGGGGATGGGGCGCACAGTGTGGCTACTCCAGGCAAAGGGGCGATCCTGGCCTCGGGTGGACAGAGCAGGGGCAGAATCCACTGCAGCTTCTGGTGGGCAGCGCTAAGCTGACTGACCGCGGAGCGTCCTGAGGTGGACGTCCTACAGGGAGAGCCTGAACCCTGGGCTCCGGGGTCTCCTGGCACTGACGGAGCGAGCAGCTGCGCTGTGCCCTCGCTCCACTTAGCTGCTACCCCCAGGGCTTTGCCATCACCTCCTCCACCTCTCTGCACCGCTCGGCCCCCGTGTGTGCTGGCTCGTGCAGGGGCCGAGCCTTGATCCACGGTGATTTCACACAACCGTGCTCACCCTTCTGATGGTGTCAGGGCCCGCTTAACTTCCGGGTTTGTGTCATGCGTGTCTTTGTGTTTTCTCAAACAGGAAGTGGGGGTGCAGGAAGCACTTGTTGGAGCTCCCACTTCCTGTTTCCACGGAGCTTTATGGCAGCTCTGTCCCACATGCCCCTCTCCAAAACACCACGTCTACCTGCCCCCCTGGCACTAGTGCAAACTCTGCGCCCTGTCCAAGGCCCGTGCCTGCACGTCTTTCCTCCCCGTCCCCCTCCTGGCTCCCAGGGCCTCCCCTGTGCTGTCCCCCCGGCCCTCAGCTCCCAGGACCTGAACCCCGCACCCCCTGGAGACAGCGGCAGCGTCAGTCTAGGTCAGTACCTGTTACAATGAAGCCACGCGTCTGTGTCGGTTTCTGCTGTGGAACAAAACCACCCCAGAACCCACAGCTTTAAAACGACCGCCGCCTAATTAGCTCGTGATGCCGGCTCATCCCGCACCAGCCGACAGCGGCTGGTTAGGTCTGCAGCTGTGCCACCAGGGCCGGCAGCTGCTGGCTGGGATGACAAGGCTCCGTGTCCACATTTTCCCCGGAGAGAAGCAGCACCTGTTCCTGGGACAGCTGTCCGGGTCACCGCGGCCACAGCACCGCTGCGGCCCCTTCTGCTGACCACAGAAAGCTGCAGCCCGGCCCAGAGTCAGGCTGGACACAGGCAGCACCTGCTGGAAAGGGGCTGTGCGGACACAGGGCCAAGGGCACACAGGGCGGGAAGGGGAGGACGCCGGCCACTCGGCATCTCTAAGTCCAGACCCCTGGGAGGCGGCCTCAAGCCCTACGTGCCACAGCTCGCCACAGTCTCCTCTCTGCAGCCACGGAGCCACTCACCAAATGGAGTCGCTGGGACTGAGTCCCCAAGGACACGCACTTGAAATGGCCGGTCCACCTCCTTGTTCTGCTCAAACTGAGAAACCAACAGTAAGGTCTCTCAGCCCCAGGCTGGCAAAGCCTCAGGGCTCGCACAGGTGAAACAAACGAGTGAACAACTCATTTATTGCCTGGCGAAGCTGGCATCCCATGGGGGCACCGGTTCAAGTCCTGGCAGCTCCACTTCTGATCCAGCTTTCTGCAAATGTGTCTGGGGAAGCAGCGGGAGATGGCGCAAGTGCATGGACCGCTGCACCCACATGGGAGACCTGGAAGAAGCTCCTGGCTTTGGCCAGCCCAGCTCCAGCGGTCACAGACAACTGGGGAGTGAACCAGCAGACAGGAGATCTGTGTCTCTCCCTTGCTCTGTGCCTCTTCAAAACAAAGCAATCAGAAACAAAGGTCTCCAGCAGGAAACCACAGTGGCGGCACCTGCAGGGGGGCAAACGCCCACCGTCCACTGTCCCCCCAGATGCTGCTGCGCTCAGCAGGCCGCGGGGCCTTGCTGAGGTCCCTGCAGGGCTGTGCTCGGCCCCACGCATCCCCTCAGAGCCCACACCTCCACTCCCCCATGGAGGACATCCGGCGGGTATTTTGTGTAGAAGCAGGACCCTGGGAGAAGAAAGTGCTTCGTTCCAAACACTTTGCTAACAAAAAAAATACGCAAACAAACCGTGAAAGGTTTCACCGAAACACTCGGGGATGGTGCCTCCGAGGGGGGACACTGGCTGGGCATCGGAAGGCAGCAGAGAGCACAGGTGAGCCCGGGGGAAGTGGGTTCCAGAAAGCAAGCTCACTGTGCAGCCCATGGTGGGGAGGTGGCACAGCCCAGCAGACACCCAGCGCCGTGTATGGCACGTGGCCGTCTCTGCTCCGGGAGGACTGGAGCTGCAGGCTGCTCTGGGGCCCGCCTGACCCCACACAGAGGCAGCTTCGGGACGGGTGTGGCCCTGGGTATCCTCAGACACACACCCCCGAGTTTCACCCGGGACGGTGCTGCCTCCATCTGTGCCGCGTGCTCTCGGACGTGCTGGACAGGAGGCCAGGGCTCCTGCTTGTCCACTGAGAACCGGACCCATGTCCGTGTCTGTAAACCGAGAGATGCAAACGAAGCTCCCGTTTGCACTGCTCCTGGCCAAGGGCTTGTGCTCTTGCCCACTTGTGCCTGTGGTTCTGCGTTCCTTCCACAGATGTCACAGGGCTGCCTCGGTGTCCCCCAGTGGACGGGTGGGGACCAAGGGCAAAGGGACAGCACGGACAACAGCCTCCCTGGCCCCTGGAGCTTCTGTCCCAGAGCGAGGGGGGTGACAGCAAGCAAGGTGCTTCAGGTCGGCCGGGACACGAGGACGAGGGGAGGGGCAGCAGCCGGGCGAGGCGCCCTCAGTGAGGCGGGGTGGGCGTGGGGCTCCGGGAGCACAGTGGAGAAAAGGCCCCGGCGTGGTGCCCGCTCGTGCTGCAAGTAAGGCCGGGGACACCAGACAAGTCTCTCCCTCACTGTGCCTCTCCCCTCTGCTGTCACTGCCCTAACAACTGGCTACGTGTCCAGGATCCCAGACTGAGATAACCAGCCCTGATGTGTGCAGCTCAGAAGCAAGTCTGTGCGTGGATTCTCACACACCGCGCGCTAGCGTCAGAGCCAAGTGAAAAGTCCCACAAAGCGGTGTTTCTGCCGATAGGCAGCAGGCTTAGCGGTTAGGTGACCAGGGCCCGGGTAGGCAGTGATGGACACGAGGGAGGTCACAGCACGCACCCGAGCGCACAGCCTGCGCCTCGCTGCTCCACGCGGAATCTTCTTGTATTTTTTAGTTCGAGAAGCACCTTGAGTGAACCTGCAGTGCGGATAAACCATGGCAGGCAGACCAGGACGCGGGACGGCGGCAGCAGAGCCACAGCGGAAGGGAGCGGGGCGAGCGGGGGCCAGCACACGGAGGACGCCAGGGGCCGTCAGACTCATTCTATAAATAGAGTATTTTTTAAATAGTCCATAAAAAAGCAGGCACTGCTAAAGACACGGCTGGCGAGATGACAAATGGCACGTCCTTTCAACTGCTCTCAGGCACGCAAGTTTTAGCCGAGTAGACATCAAAGAAATCACTGGACACGGCGCAAAGGTAGAAGAAACAGCGCCCAAGACCTACGTCAGCAGGAACCAAAGGTACCGCTGCTCCGGCTGCGGCCCCGGCAGTGGGCGCGGGGACCCAGCGGGGGGACACACCGTGGGAAAGCCCACAGCTCCGTCAGGTCGGCTCCGCGCTGCCACAGTCGGCTCAGGGTGCCTGGTCCCCCCGGGGCAAGGAGTTCGTGAAAAGGTTCTGCTGGGTCGGCGGTGCAGAGAAACCCAGATAAAGGTAAGCTCGTGGTTCTGACCCTCCGCGGCGAGCGGACTCCAGACCCCAACCGCAGCGAGGCTTCCGAATACTCGCGCTCTCTCGAAGGCGCCAGGAGCCGGCATCTGCTGTCTGTGGTGTCACAGACAGTCCCCGCATGGGACACCAGCCGCCCACACCCCAGCAGACGCTGCGTGCACAGGTCTCGGGGGCACCAGCCGTCACTGCAAAGCCACAGCGGCCCCAGGGCAAGAAGCGAGACCAAAGCCAAGAGCTGCAGGCCTGGGCTCTCGGGCAGCGTCCGACCTGGAGGCCAGACCTGGTGCAGGAAGAGCCTGACCTCTGACCTCTGTGCTGTCCGGGCGGTTCTGTTTGCCTGCTTTGGTGGCTAATGCGTTGTGGCTTTTAAATATTGGAAGAAAAGAAATAAACAAAAATTGGAAAATTGCAGCGGGTGAAGGGTATGAGTTCCTCCTGCAATCCTGAAATGGCGGACGATAACCTCAGAGCCTTGCTCCCAGAGGGAGGCTGCTGGGCCGAGGGGCACCGTTCCAGAAGGAACTGTCTAGCTGGGCCTCCCCCCAGCCCCTGCCCTGCACTGTTCTGTCTCGTTCAGCCTGCTCTCCCGAAGCTCCGCACCTCCCACACAAAACCCAAAGTCCGTGTGGTGGACTGAGACCAGGGACCCAGCACGGGGTCTCGGGCCCAAGACCCGGGAGGTCTTGCCATCAAGCAGCAGCTCTGTGGCTCTGTGGGCCTCATGAGCTGCCCATCAACCGCTCCCTGGCAGCTCTCACCGCCCCGGCCCCTGTGCCACGCTAAGTGGTCAGCCCAGCTCCTCAGAGACGTGGCCCAGGGACATCGACACAGCAGCATCACGGGGCGAGGCCCACAGGAGAGGGAACCAAGCGGGAGCTGTCTCCGTCCCAGGAGCGTCTTAGTCTGCGGACGGGTAAGTCAGTGCACAGAAACCGGGGACAAAGCCACGGCTCTGAGTGACAGAAACTCTTGCCCGGCCACCCCCACTTGAAAGCTCGCGCCTGTCTATAACAGTTCCACCACTAACCGCAGGCACTAACCACGCAGCGCCCTGCCTGCCTGGGGGCTGAGGACGGCGGCTCGGTGTGTGCATCACACAGGTCCTGGGGGTGTCCCCTGATGGCGTGCTCAGCTGGACAAGAAGGAGCCCAGAGCCAAAGCTAGGCGAGCCCGTGCCCCTCCCGACAGATCGGACCCGAAAGAACGCGCATTCTCTGTGCAAGGCTAGGCACGCACTCAAGTCTCGGGATTTATGCTCCCCAGGTGACCCTCTGTGGAGCGCACAGTGGCGGCCGGCACCTTGAATAAAGTGCTGCTGACACGGGGTCGCAATCAGACTGTGATAAATGCTGCCACTACCCTGAGGACCCGCCGCAGCAGCTGAGGACGGCCCCTGCCCGTTCCCACGCCCCCCGGGGGCGTCCTCGGGAGGAGACCCCGGCGTCCCGTGGCAGGGCCTTCGCCATCTTGATTGCATTTTGACTCGCGCCTATAATGGAAATCCTTAAATTATCAAGTTCTCTTTAATTAGCTTAATGCACACGAAAATCACTTCGCTTCATTCTGGTGTCTCGGAGAGGCTGCCAATGTATCACAATGGTGTCTTTATTAAATTGCCCTGGAAGCACGGGAAACCGAGGACCTACTTGAGTCTAAAACTACTTAATATGAATATTTTATGGGGGAACTGGGAGGTGATGTCGGCTCCGGAAACTTCTGAATCGTTATATTTTATTACGCACGGTGAAATATTGATAGATGGGAAATAGCTCAAGGTTCTTCAGGTCACAGTTTTAGGAGCCGTTTAACTTCCAGGCAGCATCTGGGAACAGCTCCCGCGCAGACACCCCGCCCAGGCCTCCACATCTCTGGTTTTCTCTGTGTGTTTCTTGAAGGGGAGGCGGGAGGTGTGTAACCCCTGGGGCGTGCAGGAGCGGGTTAGCACAGTTGCTGTCGGGAGCAAGGCCTGGATGCTGGGAAGAGTTAGGTGGCCCCGGGGGAGGACACGGCTGCAGCTCGGCCACCGTGACCGGCACGGCGGGTCTGGTCACAGAGCGGCGCTGCACACGCAGTACTGAGCATGCGAGCTCCCGTTGGCCATCACGGCCAGGGTGCGGCTCAGCTGCTGCTCAACACCAGGTCCCTGCAGCACCCGGGAGGCCGTCCCCAGCCTCCGTGAACTCTGTGTGTAGAAAGCGCACCGCAAGCTGTGCTGGGAAAGTGGCCGCGCACCGCACCGCCCCTGACTCCCTCATGCCCACCAGCGCCCCCCAGAGCAGCCGCACAGCCCGGTGAGCGCTCACCTCCACCCCGCAGCCCTCACGCAACCCCAAGCAAAGACTCCACAATCAGCCCCCAGGAGTCGCAGCCGGAGAAACTGCAGAGTCTGCTTTGCTGCTAAAATAGCCAGACAGGGGAGGCGGGATGCCAAAGAGCAGGGGGGGGGGGGGGCAGAGTGGGGAGCAGCAGGTGTTGGGTGGAGCAGGGGCAGAGCCCCCACCAGCTGAGGGCGGCCCTCAGGGTCCAGCCAGGGACGCGGGGTATGCCGACCCCAGCCTCAGCCTTCCCAGGGTCCCTGAGCCTTGTGAACCCCCTGGTGGGGAGCTCGTGGCCGTGGGATTCACCACCCAGCAAGGTGGGTGTGGACGACTCCCCTGCACGTCCTCCACGGGAGGACAAGGGCCTCGCTTCTCCCGCTGCTCCTAGGCTGACCGTGCCCACCTCTGAGGGCTGGCTCAGGTCTCCCCACCCACCCATGGTAGCCCCCTGCCCAGGGCGGACGTGACCACGAGTCCCTGGTACAGCAACCGGAACACTACCTCTGCTCTCCTCCTGCTGTGCAAGCACAAGCCGTCAGTGAACACCTTACCCACATCCTTCTGCATCCCCTTCAGGTCTGTGTCTGTCTATTGCTGATGTGAGGGACAGAGCACCCCCTCTGCTGGGTTCCTCCCCAGATGCCCGTGACAGCCAGCTGCGAACACACGCCGGTGTCCGTGTGGGGGGCAGGGGCCCAGCTACGGGAGCCCTCACCCACCCCTCGGAGGGCACAGCAGCAGGAAGCCAAAACGAGGCGTGAAGGGAGCGCCCTGATGGGGCCGCGGCTTCCCGAGGGGTGGCTGTCTCAGCTGGCCCCAACCCCACCCAGATTGTGGTAAACCCGCGTCACAGCTCCAGCGACGCCAGGATGGAGATGAGGCTCTGACGCTGGGAGCACAGAGCATGGCTAACTGGCTCAGGGCAAAACTGAGAAGTCAGAAACGCACTGAGTCAAGTTTCCTTCTGTGTGAAGAGTGACGTGACTTCTGCAATTCATACGCGATAGGAGATTTGTATTCAGAACAGTAAGAAAGCTTTCAACTCAATAATGAAAAGCAACCTAGTTCAAAAATGGGCCAAGGATGTAGGCAGACATTTCTCCAAAGAAAACACACAGCCACTAACTGCGTGAACACACACGGAGGGGCGGCACTAGAGAGGCACGGGAGAACCTCGGCAGCTGGCACCGCACACCCAGTGGGGCACGCTGTGTCACACACACACACACACACACACACACACTGGGTGCCTCCCACACAGAGGGAACACTGTAACCCCTCACTCTCCCCACACACACTGGGTACCACATACAGGGTAACGCTGTACCGCATACACACTGGCTGACTCCACACACACAGAGGGACACTGTACACACACACACACACACTGGGTGCCTCCACACACAGAGGGAACACTGTAACCCCTCACTCTCCCCACACACACTGGATACCACATACAGGGTAACCCTGTACCACATACACACTGGCTGCCTCCACACACACAGAGGGGACACTGTACACACACACACACACAAACACACACACAGGAGACCTGGAAGAGGCTCCTGGCTTTGGACAACGCCAGCTCTGGTCATCGTGGCCACTTGGGGAGTGAACCAGCAGATGGGAGACCTTTCTCTGTGTGCCTCTGCCTCTCCAACAAATGGTCAAAATATTTAAAAAAGAAGAAACAAGCAAGCGCCTGCGCCCGGCCGGCTGCCCGCCTCGCCGAGTGCGCTCTGCTCGGGCACCGGCGCTCGCGGAGGAGCAGCCGTCTTTCCTTGGATTACGCAGGTCTCCTGAGCTGCCTGCCTCCTGGCCGCCAGCAGAGCTGTTGCCACCGGCAGCGCCCGGTCCTGAGACAGGAACGGAGCCTTGGCCGTGAGAGCCGCCCCGGCCTTCCTCCCGGAGAGGAGTCCCGGGGAAACGCTCCCCGTCTGCTCGTTCTGCAGGTGTTCAAGCATGGACAGACTCTTCGAGTCGGGATCTGGAAGAGGTTCTTACTCCAAATGACTCCTGTTTTAGAATCGCCCTTCCCACTTCCTATCTGAAGCGTTAACAAGCTCCGTCAGGAAATCCCTTCATCTCTTTTGGATTTCTGGAAATCCTCCGGGTTGGACCCAGAAAAGCAAACAACTCGGGGTAAGTGAATTTCAGATCTCCAGCATGTACTAATATGAATGTTTGCTGCAGGAGCACATGTAAGTATTTCATGAGAAGGATGCTTACCCAAAATAAACATTTTTAAAAGATCAAACGAAACTTTTATTTAGAAACCATCTTTCTCCAAGGAGTTCAGAAAGGCTTTATAAATGCTTGATCTTTTTTTAACATAAAGATTGATTTATTTATTTGAAAGGCAGAGTTACAGAGAGGGAGATGCAGAGGCAGAGAGAGAGAGAGGTCGTCCATCCACTGGTTCACTCCCCAATGGCTGCAGCAGCCAGGGCCGGGTCAGACTGAAGCCAGGAGCCGGGAGCTTCTTCCAGGTTCTCACATGGGTGCAGGGCCCAAGCACTTGGGCCAACTTGCACTGCTTTCCCAGGCCATTAGCAGGGAGCTGGATCTCAAGTGGAGCAGCTGGGCCTCGAACCTGCAGGTGGCAGCTTTACCCACCATGCCACTGCACTGGCCCACTTCCTTGAGGTTAAATCAAGAACACAGGTTCACGCACAGGGCTCCGGCAGCCATACAGAAATCAGGAGTCCCACTCTGGTGGGTCACGGGGCTGCTGACAGCTGGGGGACACACTCTGCGTGCCCAGGAGGAGGCTGGCCACGGCCATTTCCAGGCGGCCACGGCCATTTCCAGGCTGCTGGGCAGCAAGGCTGCATCACGGGAGCTCCAAGTGTTTTCAGTCTCTCACCACCCACGGCTCAGTGGAGCGACAGAACAAAGATCGGGTCTCCGTTTCTCCCCTCTGCGCATTTATAGCCTCAACCCAAAGTTTCAGTTGATCTCAACGTCCACAGAAAGTGGGGCAACAGGAAGGAAGGCGCTCGGACCCCACTGCTTCACTAAAGAGCCGTGTAGCCCCCGGGGATCGCCCAGCTCCTCTGCCCCTCCCTGGCCCCCCTGTCCATCAGGGTGTGCTTGTCATGAGCCCTGGCCCGGGTCAGCACCCAAGACCTGGTGGAGGGGTCTTGGGCTTTTACCATGGATACTCATGAGAGCTGGGAGGGCGGCACTGTGGTGTAGCAGGTTAAACCCATTACTTGAGGCCAGCATCCCATATGGGCACCAGCGTGAGTCCAAGCTGCCCCACTTCCTACCCAGCCCCCTGCTGGTGCACCTGGGAAAGCAGAGGAAGATGGCCTGAATCCTTGGGCCTCTGCACCCACGTGGGAGACCTGGAAGAAGACCCTGGCTCCTGGCTTCGATCTGACCAGCCCCAGCCGTTTTGGCCATTTGGGGAGTGAACCAGCGCATGGAAGACCTTTCTCTCTCTCCTTCTAACTGACTTCAACAAAAGAGGAGAGATCTGGGGCCAGTGAAATGAGCTGAGAGGGATGGAGGGTGGGCGGGAGCGGGGAGAACAGCAAGGCTGTAAAGGAGACAAGCTGGAGAAGCTTCTGGAAGCAAAAGGGCTCCACGAGCGAGGAGAAGCAGTGCCGTGTGCATGGCAGCAACGCCGACATGACAGGGTGGGGCTGGCTCTGGAAGCGTCTCGCTGGTGTGCAGAAGGAAGCAACGGGTCTCCCGTGAAGTCTCTGTAAACCCACGAGCCATCAAGGGCCAACGCTCCGTGGAGAGACACCAAGATCTGAACGCGCCCGAGGATAAGTGAGGTTTTCTTTAAATAACTGGCAAAAGAGGTGTTGGAAAACATGACATAAAATCACGTTCCTGCTGAAAACCAAGCTGGCACCGGGACCCGGACCTCTGAATGCTACTGCAACCACGGAGGTGCCGCAAGCTCACGATCCTTGGCAAGACATCCAAACACCAACAACCCGCTTACGCCAGGGCTGAAGAGAGGAGCTCACGAGGCACAGACAGGGAGGCCCCCGGAACAGGGCAGGTGCAGTCCACCTGCTCCTGCACTGAGCCCAGACTCCAGCGACCCTCGGCGCTTCCTGCTCACTTTACCTGCTCCTTCCATGAGTCCTTTCCCACGTGGAGACAAAACCCCGGACGGAGCCCAGCCAGGGGCCGCCCTGTAACAACACTCCCTGTCCCTGAGAAGCCCAGACCCACACAGCACATCTCCCCAGGGCTCTACCTCCCAGGGACGACTCTGCTGCCTCTATGCCCCAGCTCCTGTGCTGTGCCCACGTCCTACTCAGGGTCTCTGGGGAATGTCACTCGTCCTGATGGGTGCACTTCTGCAGGTGTGGGGACAGACCAAGGAGCTTCCCAACCCCGGGCCACAGTCCTCACTGGTGAACAGACGCTCTGAGCAAAACCTGCATCGCACACGTCTGCCTCAGCTGCTGCCGTCACACAGGATTGCCACACGTCAGCTGTTCAAGTGATGGCAGTGAGCAAGGACCCCATGTCAACTGCCCATCGATCGCCCTATCTCTCTAGAAACTCCGCCAAGTTCACCCCTGGGTCAACACTACACCCCTGGCACCTAGGACGGGCCAGCACCTGCGAGAAGTCCAGAACCTGTTTTGCTAAGTGTTACACACTGGACACTTCCCACAGTGCCGATGCAGACATCAGAACGGAAGAGGATCCTGCAGGCACAGTAGCCCACTGCAAAGTGCGTGGGTCCCTTCCCACGCCCTGGCGCCCTCAGCTGGAGCAGGAGGTGGGCTCTGAGCTGGGGTCTTGCAGCCAGCCTTGTGTCTGTTTCTCTTAGAACTCGGTCCGGGCCGGCGCCGTGGCTCAGGCCGGCGCCGTGGCTCAACAGGCTAATCCTCCGCCTTGCGGCGCCGGCACACCGGGTTCTAGTCCCGGTCGGGGTGCCGGATTCTGTCCCGGTTGCCCCTCTTCCAGGCCAGCCCTCTGCTGTGGCCCGGGAGTGCAGTGGAGGATGGCCCAGGTGCTTGGGCCCTGCACCCCATGGGGAGACCAGGAAAAGCACCTGGCTCCTGGCTCCTGCCATCGGATGAGCGCGGTGCGCCGGCCGCAGCGCGCCGACGCGGCGGCCATTGGAGGGTGAACCAACGGCAAAGGAAGACCTTTCTCTCTGTCTCTCTCTCTCACTGTCCACTCTGCCTGTAAAAAAAAAAAAAAAAAAAAAAAAGAACTCGGTCCGGTCCACCCCGCTGGATGGCTCTGTTTACACTTGCCACGTATTTGCCGCCATGATCTCTGCCCTTCTCCGTTCCCAGCCCCCCACGCCCCCACCCAGCCTATCTGCATGTTGCCCAAGTCCTGAACCAACTCATTACATAAAACAGCCACGCAGAATGCCTCCAGCAGCCTGGCTCCAAGTCGATAAGCACACGCATCAACTTTGAAGTCACCGTCACCTGCAGGCTCTTTTCTCAAGGATATTATGCAAAGCTCTTGCCTGGTAATCTCACCCCGAATCTAGCTGAGCTGGGGCCCCTGCATTTCAGTTCATCTCATCTGCTTATCACAGAAATTTTACCTCTGAATCCTTCAGGGCTTCAACGTTTGAAGCTGAGCCCTGGCTTCCGTGGCTCCAAAGCCTTGTGCCTGAGCCCATTTTGGGGTTTCTCCACTTGGCTGGCATAGCCCCTCCCCCTAATCTGGGGCAATGAATGTTGCTGATTAAATCAAAGAGCGGATGGTTCAAAGAGACACCATGGGGATAGGATCCAGTGAGAGAAGCCGGCCTCCCTCACAGCGGGTTAACTCTTCCTGACCCACACAGATCCCAGTGCGTGGGCTGACTTTATAAGGAGACTTCCTGTTTAGCAAGGTAGTGGAGTAACGAACAACCCAGAGAGAAGCGTCCTAGGCTTTGCGTACTGGATATGAGCGGGCTGACAATGTGCCGCCTGAATTAAACCTTTCAGAAACTCGGCAAGAAGTCACTGCTTTCCAAGGAAGAGAATTATCTCGCCTCTGGACCCACTGACAAATCCAGACTTTGGAACACACTGGTTGTTCAGGCTTTGCCGTCTGTCTGTATCAATGCATCTATTGTGCTTGGGGAAACCAAACACCTGCATCGTGGATTTGCTTTAAAGACGGTTTCCTTCAGGGGGAAGCACCTGGCTCCTGGCTTCAGCTCGGTGCAGCGCACAAGTCGTAGCGGCCATTTGGGGGTGAACCAACGGAAGGAAGCCCTTTCTCTCTGTCTGTCTCTCTAACTGCCTGTCCAAAAAAAAAAAGAAGAAGAAGAAGAAGAAGAAGAAGAAGATGGTTTCTTCGAGTGGCTGGAATACACCACAATGCTCTGGTCTAATTTTTTTTCATACTTAAAGAGAAGCTATCCACCCACATGATCAGAGACGTCCTGTTACGTGCATCCTCCCAGAGAAACACAGGCCGTGCTGGGTAGGAGCCTGAATACAGGAGTGGCACCAGGATGAACCTCAGCGGCCGGGTAGGGAGCTCCCACACGTTCTCCCACTCGAGCTCATCTGTCAGCCCCCCTGGGGGTGGCACTGACAGAGGCTTTGCTTCTTAGACTTGTGGGGCTTTCAACGGGAAAATAGGTTGTCTCTTGCTATTTTTTTTTGTCAAAATTGCAAAGTCCCACCTCAACACGAACACTTCTCCTGGCAAGTCTTGGGCGGGCAGAGCGTGAGCCTGCAGTACGTCCATCAGGGCTCGTGCGTTGACTCATCACGAGCTGCAATGGAGACTGGGACCTGGGAGCTCCAGGACGTGGGAATATTGCAGTGATCTGTTAAGGCAGTGCTTCACGACAGCAATGCTTCTGACATAAATTATTTAAAAGCCTCTCGTACCGCAGCGTTTTCATTGCCGCTGTGAATATGCTATCACTTACTCCGGCATAGAGATGATAAATAGGAAATTATTGCCTTTTAGACCATAAATACTCATTAGTCCTCGTCCTCCGGCCGGCCGGCACATCTTGTTTTAGTTGGCACTCTCCCGCGGTCCTTGCCGGCATTCTTTACTGGAAGCAAAGTGACACCGTCATGATTCTGAGGCTTTGCGCTCTCAGCGCTGAACCACTGAATGTGCACAACTCTGAAGGAACAGAAAATAAATGGCCAACGAAGAGCGCGCGGGTGTCGAACGCCCGCCTTGTTGGTTTCAGATGGAAATTGGAGTAAATTATTGGTTTAATAACACTGCTCCAGAGACTGCCAGTTTTCTGAAGATACGAGTGAGATGACACCCCGCTGCCGGGGCGAACTCTATCCAGCTGAAGACAGTTCAAGAACGCGCTCCCCGGAGAATCAGCTCATCTGCATTCAGCCCAGAGTCTGCGGCGATGGAAACACGCACACAGAATCAAATCGAGTCGTCAATTTATAAACAATTTTCCCATCATTTACAGATAAAAACGGACTCTGATCTATGCCTAATCATTACTACAGACAGAGCAGAGACCCAGACTTCTTCCCCGCGTGGCCGCATCACAAAGCAATTAGAGAACAGGCTCAAAAAAGTGTGGAATATTCTGGTAAATTCAAGAGAAGCCAATGTTGAGATTCCTACGGAAAATTAGTAGATGTCTATAATAAAGGAGTTTAATAATATTAAGATTCCTACACAGATTAGATTTCCAATTTTTTTTTTAAGTTTTCTATCTGTATCTCCAAGGCAGACAAAGAAAAACAAACGAGAGAAAGAGAGAGCCTTCACCCACCAGTTCACTCCTCAGGTGTCTAACAGTGGGGTTGGTCCAGGCTACAGCTGATGCGTGGAGTCGGCCATCACTGTCCCTACTGTGTGCTGTTCCCTGCCTCTGACACACTGTCACCATCCCTACTGTGCGCTGCTCCCTGACTCTGACACATAGCCATCACCATCCCTACTGTGCACTGCTCCCTGACTCTGACACACAGCCATCACCGTACCTACTGTGCACTGCTCCCTGACTCTGATAGTCATCACCATCCCTACTGCGTACTGCTCCCTGCATCACTGACACAGATCAGCCATCACCATCCCTACTGTGTGCTTCTCCCTGTCTCTGACATAACCATCACCGTCCGTCCCTACTGCACGCTTCTCCATGCCTCTCTGATGCACAGCCATCACCGTACCTGCTGGGCACTATTCCATGCCTCTCTGATGCAGTTAGCCATCACCATCCCTACTGTGCGCTGCTCCCTGACTCTGACGCACAGCTATCACCATCCCTACTGTGCACTGCTCCCTGACTCTGACACAGTCATCACCATCCCTACTGTGTGCTACTCCATGCCTCTCTGATGCACAGTTAGCCATCACCATCCCTACTGTGTGCTACTCCCTGCGTCTCTGACACACAGGCAGCCATCACTGTCCCTACTGTGTGCTTCTCCCTCTCTGACACAGCCATCACCATCCCTACTGTGCGCTGCTCCCTGACTCTGACAGTCATCACCATCCCTACTGTGCACTGCTCCCTGCCCCTCTGACACACAGTCAGCCATCACCGTCCCTACTGTGTGACACCCCCTGCCTCTCCTGAATGGATGGCAGGATGTAACCACTTGAGCCACCTCCCGTTGGGCACTGGCAGGAAGCTGGAGTCGGGAGCAGAGCCAGGTCTCACCCCAGGAGCTCCATACGGCTGCAGGTGTCCCCTAACCACTGTGCCAGCCTCCTGCCCCTGATGCCAAGCCGTTAGAGCAGATCCCACTGTGTTAGACAGATCCCACTTGAAGAGATACGTTAGGATTTTCCTGTGCCTCAGAGACAAGCTCGTCTCACGGAAATGTAGAAAGACCCATCCTCTCACGCTACACACACTGCCTGGGTATCAGGCCGTGGGTCAGGCACCAACAGCCCTGCAGCAGGCAGACATGTGGCTATGCACACTCGGCCACATGTAACCACGGGCACTTAGGTCGGGTTTCAGCAGAAGCAGGCCCAGGTGCAGGGAGCTCAGACAGATGCCAAGCGAGCAGGGGCCCGGCCTCGTGCAGTGCCAGGCACAGCTCCCCTGGACACAGGCTGGGAAGGTACGGCTACTTGGGTGCCAGCAAACGTGCAATCCATGCAGCTTTTCCAAAGACACATTTCCCATGAGCTTTTGGGAGACCCCTCGTAGGCATGGCTTTTACAATTTTTTGTGCCCTAAAAACTTGCTTTTAATTCCATTCCCCATGAAGTCTCCTCAGGCCTCGTGGCTGTCTGGCAGGGCTGGGGAAGCTGCACGTCCATGGCGCATTCCTCGCCGGGGGCAGGGGAGGGACTTCCTGACCAACGGGGCAGGAAAAGGCCCCCAGAGGAGCGGGGAGACAGACGGGAGCCAGGGCAGGCAGGGGCCCGCCCACCAGCGCCGCCAGGGCACACGTGGCCTCTGCTTCCCAGGCTGCTGGGGCCACAGCGGGCTCAGGCGGGAACGCGGGGGCAGGGCTGCAGCTCCCCGCAGCCTCACCAGGGACAGGAGGCAGAGGCCCCTCACACAGGGGCAGTCACGCTCACCGCGGGAACAGCCGGACACACACATGTTGGGAGATGGAGGCTCAGAGGCCCGTGCCAGGCATCGCGGCACTGTGTCCAGCCTGGGGCACCGGCAGGCAGCCTCGCCCGGAGCTGCAGACCCTGCTGCTGCCCTGCTCCTTCATTGGACCAGCAGGTGCTGTTCAAGACGCCTGCTCGCATCACTACCTCCTCTGAGGACTCTCAACGCCAAGGCCAGGCTCCCCGTCACAGGTTCCGCACGACTGGGCACCGTGACAGTCTCCAGGGAGCAGGGACGGCTCCACACACACTTCAGGAGGGAGCCCTTCAGTCTCCCAGGGTTAGCTATGTGCACCTGTCCCTGTGTGCCTGCTCCCCGCCTCTGACACACGGGGTCAGCCACCACCGTCCCTGTGTGCCTGCTCCCCGCCTCTGACACACGGGGTCAGTCACCACCGTCCCTGTGTGCCTGCTCCCCACCTCTGACACACGGGGTCAGCCACCACCGTCCCTGTGTGCCTGCTCCCCGCCTCTGACACACGGGGTCAGCCACCACCGTCCCTGTGTGCCTGCTCCCCGCCTCTGACACACGGGGTCAGCCACCACCGTCCCGTCCCTGTGTGCCTGCTCCCCGCCTCTGACACACGGGGTCAGCCACCACCGTCCCTGTGTGCCTGCTCCCCGCCTCTGACACACGGGGTCAGCCACCACCGTCCCGTCCCTGTGTGCCTGCTCCCCGCCTCTGACACACGGGGTCAGCCACCACCGTCCCTGTGTGCCTGCTCCCCACCTCTGACACACGGGGTCAGCCACCACCGTCCCGTCCCTGTGTGCCTGCTCCCCGCCTCTGACACACGGGGTCAGCCACCACCGTCCCTGTGTGCCTGCTCCCCGCCTCTGACACACGGGGTCAGCCACCACCGTCCCTGTGTGCCTGCTCCCCGCCTCTGACACACGGGGTCAGCCACCACCATCCCTACTGTGTGACACTCCCTGCCTGTGTGACAGCCACCACCGCCCCTACTGTGTGACACTCCCTGCCCCTGTGACAGCCACCACCGCCCCTACTGTGTGCTGCTCCCCCCTGAGGTGCTCCGGCCAGCTCCTGTGCACCATGCCTGCCTCCTGCCTCGCCCCTCCCCTGCACTACATCCACCAGCAAGTCCAGGAGCACTTGCACTTGACCCAGCTGCTGGGCAGGTGCCGCAGGGGCGCGCATGAGGCCCTGCGCTCGACCAAAGCCTACAGATTCAACACTGCTGGCTACAAGTACGCTAACACCTCTCCCAGCTCCACCTGCCCCAGAGCAGCTCGGGCGGCGGGAGCTCTTGCTGCGTCCACGTTGTGGGAGGGAAGCTGCCCCAGTGGGGTCCAGTGCACAGCCGCAGGGACACAGGGCACAGCCAGCAGGGGTCTGAGGTGGCTGGGGCTCAGCTGCTCCACGGCACCTTGGTGCAGCGGGGGCGTGGGAGACGGCGAGACAGACGTAGGAGCTGAGTGCCCGAGCTCTACAGGAAGCCCCGTCCCGGGACGTTCTCATTTCTGGCTGGGAGCACCGCGTGGACTGGCAATCAATTCTCTTGTGACAGAGTAGAGCCTTTCGAAAATTCTATGACCCTCTACTGGCTCATCCTCATGGCCACAGTTCACGACACTGCGACAGGATTTTCTGGGTAAGAAAAAGATTCCAGGCAAAGCCAATCACTTCCCATGGAATCCCAGACTGCTGACCCTCCCCAGTGAGATTCCGAGCCGGTTAAGCACATGAAACCCTCGAGCCTGGCATTAGCCAAAGATTTAAAAGACAAAATTAGGTTTTACCTGCAATATGTTAAATGAAATTCTCCAAAGTAAGCCCATTTTTAAGGTAATTGAATGCTAAGTTTTTCTACTTATTTAAGAGCAATTTCATTCCACCCACTTTGCCTATTAGCATACCCACCATTCCCAAGCTGCTTCCCTCCAGTCTTCTCTTAATCTCTGTGTCTTTTCAAACAGAGAAAGAGGTACAAAACAGCGCGTTCCCCTGTGGCAACAGGATCTGAGGGGGCAACACGGGGCAAGCTTCCCTCCGCCCAGAAGGAACAGCTCCGTGCTCCCACGGCTCAGCTCACTGTAACCTCATGCCACAAGTTCAGACCCATCTGGACCCACACAAGGCTGACCACGCGGCGCCCACGCTGCGCACGGAACTCCCTGGCCCCTCGCCCAGCTCTGTCATCAAGATGGTCGCTCAGCTGGTGCAGGGAGAACGAGGAAGCGGTAGGGGTCTGGGGTCGTGAGCAACCTCAGCACTCGGGAGGCCACTCCACTCCTCAGTCAGCAACGTGGCAGGCAGGTGTTTACACACAAGAGAAAGCAGGCATTCGCAGGAGGCTGCTGGGGGCTCATGGGGGCAAGCTGATGTGAACGCAACTCACTGATGCTGCCCGGGCTCAGTGAGACGGCAAGTAGGGGGTCTTCCGTGGCTGCAGAAGGCGAGAGGCCGGCTTGGGGATGACATCACATGTGGGTAAGACGATGATGTCATCAGCCCTGGTGGATGCTGCTGTCTGAAGACTGGGCTTCATGGTTTCCTCCCCAGCTCTCCAGCGAACATGGTTTCTGTCCCAGACTTGGGGTCACAGACACAGTTAACAATTTTAACCACAACACCTGTGGACTCCTGCACGGAGCTCCAGTCGGTACCTCTGTCACTCCCGTGTGCTGCAACCTCACTTCCATGCAGCCCACATGGCACCACCGGCCAACTCCAGCAACCAGCACTCAGCCTGAGGATCCCGCCCCTCAGCACTCACAGAGCTGCTTCAGAACACAACGCTGGCCCTGCTCTGTAGCCCACAGCCAATCCAACAAGTGGCTTCCCGTGCCGGCTCCGCATCCTCTGTCCCCAGCCCTGCCTCACCCGGGTTCCTGCCAACTCCTGAGCACCAGCCGCGTGGGATTTCAGCCCCTGTCCTGCCCAGCACCGACCTCTGCACGGGCTGCCCCTGCACCCAGGACTCTCTTCCTCCCAGCCAACCCTCTCCACACTGGCTAAGCCATGGCCCAACCCCCTTCCTCTGGGCAGCCTTGCTGCGGATGCTGGGAACTGGAGATTGTGTCACACTGAGACCCCCCACACACATCACTGCACCTGCTCACAGCAGCCTGGACAGGTGCATGGCTGTCCCCCCGAGGAGTGAGAAAGCAAGGGTGGAGGCTGCCCTGCCTCCCTACTGAAACCCAAATCGCTTCACTACCCTTCTCCCCCTATTGTGGCCATCAATTCTTTATCAAAACCAAAGCCATGGCTTGTCCCAAACCCTCCCCCAGGAGAAAGTGGGCGGGGAAAGCACAATCTGTCAGCCTCATGAGCACTGGGTGGACAGGAACAAAGTCCTGTTTACTCAGACTTACTTTCTTCTTCTTCTTCTTTATAAGATTTATTTTATTTATTTGAAAGACAGAGTTACAGAGAGAGGAAGAGACAGAGAGAGAGGTCTTTCATCCGATGGTTCATTCCCCAGATGGCCGCAATGGCCGGAGCTGTACCAATCCGAACCCAGGAGCCAGGAGCTTCTTCCGGGTTTCCCATGCAGGTGCAGGGCCCAAGCACTTGGGCCATATTCTGCTGCTCTCCCAGGCTGCAGCAGAGAGCTGGATCAAAAGTGGAGCAGCCGGGACTTGAAGTGGCACCCATATGGGATGCAGGTGCTTCAGGCCAGGGCTTTAATCTGCTGAGCCACAGTGCCAGCCCCTCAGACTTACTTTCAAACCAGAGATATTTGCATTGCTTTCCTTTTGCAAATATAATATATTAAAACATTTCAATGAAACCAAGAGGCATAAAATGCAAAGTAAAATATCCCAGGGGCTGGCGCCGTGGTATAGTGGGTAAAGCCGCCGCCTGCAGTGCCGGCATCCCATATGGGTGCTGGTTCAAGTCCCAGCTGCTCCACTTCCGATCCAGCTCCTTGCTGTGGCCTGGGATAGCAGTGGAAGATGGCCCAGGTTCTCAGAGCCCTGCACCCACGTGGGAGACCTGGAGGAAGCTCCTGGTTCCTGGCTTTGGATCAGCACAGCTCCAGCCGTTGCAGCCAATTGGGGAATGAACCGAAGAATGGAAGACCTCCCTCTCCCTCTCTCCCTTTCCCTCCTCACCCCCCGTTTCTCCTTTTCTTTCTCTGTAACTCTGACCTTTAGATAGTAAATAAATCTTAAATAAAAATCCTCCCATGACCTACACCCCCTCGGCAGCACTGCTGACAACCAGCTGCGTACTCCCCGAGTTTCCCCTGCATTTGAACAGACATTTTCGCTGCTACTTGTACAATGACTTTCTTCACAAACACTGTTGGCTAACTTACTGTGCAGGTCTTCTGGGAAGGATACAAGCAGCCGGTGCCACCCTTAGACCTGGATGCTCTCCAGGTGAACATGAGTGTCACAGAGCAGCCTCATCACCCATGGCCACTTCCAGACCACGATGGAGCCAGACCAAACCGGACGACTCCATGAACCAGACGAGATGAGAACAGCGTCCAGGACAGCACAGAAATGCACAGACATCCCTTCCTGACCAGCCTGAGTGACGGCAGCCTCACTCTGGTCTCCCTCCTTGTAAACAAGATGCATGAAGATTCAGTCCCACAGGCTTGCTCTGCTGCCCGCCGGCATCCAGCTCAGAGCAGAGCCTGCTTCCCCAGACCCTCCTAGGGACCACCTGACCCAAGACACCCTGACTCTGACCCTCGTAAATCCTGACACCCACCTCCCGCTGCACCACAGCGCCCCCTGGCATCACCCGCCCTCCCGGCAGCACCATCAACCCGACTGGCTCACCCCTAGACAGGACCTGCTGGGCTTTGGCAGAGAGAACCTGATGTCAATCTACACACAGAGGCTTTTTTAAAAAATTCGCTTATGGTCCGTCCTCTGTCGTATGGATGGAACAGACTTCATTCGACTAACCCCTAATGATAAGTGTTTCTAATTACACTGCAGAAATACCTTTTTATACCAACTTTATAGCACTGCCTACTTATTTCCCTGGATAGATTTCTAAAAATATAACTGCTGAGTCAAAGATTATGTAATTCCACCTCATTTTTACAGAATTCTTGTTAATAACGTGGAGGTGATAGAGGATCATAGCAAAAAGTGTGGATGAGCACAAAGGTACCAACCAAAATCCAATTTCTCTCCCCGGCCACTCCTGGGAGGCCATCGCGTGTGTCCTGCCACCACTTGGCACAAATAGAAAACAGCCGTGTTTGCTCACACACGCACACATGCACGCACATGCAGGCCTATGGACACACGTTCTCCTTTCTGGAAACTGGCTATGCTAGGTTTGTATTGTTTTGACTCCTAGTGCAGAATGATCCATAACTCATACACTGCCAGACACAGGATGGACACGGTGCTTCCTCGGCGTGTGCTATGGGATAGTAGGAAGGGAAAGGCCGACTCTCAGCTTCGGTTTGCTTGATCTGAGCAGTCAGTCAGTGGTCTGCTGCTGCGGGCTAAGCAGCAGGTTAAGCCGCCACGCGTGGCACCTGCATCTCATCTGGGCACTGCTTCATGTCCAGCTGCTCCTCTTCCAGCCCAGCTCTCTGCTGTGGCCTGGGAAAGCAGCAGAAGATGGCCCAGGTCCTTGGGCCCCTGCACCCACGTGGGAGACCTGGAAGAAGCTCCTGGCTCCTGGCTCCGGAATGGCCCAGCCCTGGTCATTGCAGCCATTTGGGGAGTGAACCAGCGGATGGAAGACCTCTCTCTGTGTGTCTCTCCCTCGCAAATAAATAAATAGTTTTTACACAAAGTCAGCTAGAATTTCTCTTTGCATGTCTTTTTGTATAGTAACCAAGATAATCTATAGCAAAGAGTTTCAGGCATGCACCTGGCTCATGAAATGGGTATGAACAGACAATAATAACTGATACAGTCATTGCTACTATTACTCATCTGGCTCATCTGCCACATTAAATTACCTCTGGCCTGGCGCTGTGGCGTAGCGGGTAAAGCCACCGTCTGCAGTGCCGGCGTCCCACATGGGCACTGGTTTGTGTCCCAGCTGCTCCACTCCGATCCAGCTCCCTGCTAATGCGCCTGGGAGATGATGGCCCAAGAGCTCAGGCCCTGCACCCACATGTGAAATAGAGCTGACACTCCCAGCTCTTGGCTTCACCCTGGCCTGGCCCTGGTTGTTGCGGCCATTTGGGGAGTGAACCAACGGATGGAAGATCTCTCTCCTGTATCTTTCTCGCTGTCTCTCTCTCCCCCTGTAACTCTGACCTGAAAATAAATAAATCTTAATAAAAATAAATAAGTTACCTCCATGCAGCGTTGTACTTCTATCCTTTCATGTTAGGAGAAGAAATCTAACTTATCTCACCTAAGACCCTGGGTCATCATTTCCATCCTAGCAACGACCCGGGCCTGAGTTGCCCTGGCCAAACTCCTGCAGTCTTGCGAGGCAGCTCCCCCGCCCCCCACTGTGAGCCCTTCCCTTCTGCCCCTCGAGCCCTGGTGTGCCGCTGGCACCTGAAACAGCTGTCACGGGACCAGCAGCCCCGAACTTGGGTGAGAACGAGGAGCAGAGAGAGGAGGCTCTGCGGGTGACCGGGCAGAGCCCGGGGTCCGTCTCCCCATCACAGGCAGAACCCAGCAGCTGCTCTCAAACGGCACACAGGCGCAGCTGTGGCTGAGGTCCCTTGTCCGCCCAGGACAAGGCACTTGGCAGGTTGAGCACCAGGTGTCAGGGAGCAGCAGCTGCAGAGAGACCGGTTGTGGCAATGACGACATACTTCCATCTCTCAATGCACCGCACCGCGGGCTCTCCCAGGCACAGGCCCTTCTTTGTACCCAGGCAGGGAGCGGGGGAGCGGGAGGGAGAGAGATGCAGGCGGTGGCCGGGAGGGATGGCGGGAAAAGGCAGGGCGGGGGCACTGGAGAACCTGGGGGGAGACCAGCATGCTGGGAGCTCAGGGCTCAGGGCCACGCCCTCGAAGGGCTGATGTCTGCAGAGGCCCCTGGGGCCTCTCCGTTCAGCCTGAGCTTGGAGCCCACAGGTGCCTCCCAGGCAGTGCCCCTGCCCTGTTCCTACAGGGGCCACTGTCGTGGACACTATCATCCGTGTTATTTCCTGGAGCCTAGCCCGTGGTGTCTAGTATCTTGCCTTCAGTGATAAACAAGTGAACATCTGAAATACTAATTTTCCATGATACAGGAATGCTAAGCAACTCTCCCAGATGTTACAGTCAGAGGACACGGGGCACAGACGCCCTGAGCCTGGCTTCTGACGGCTGATCTGGCGCCTGTGTGCACGGTACACTGTTCATCTCCACCTGACAGGGCAGCTGGGTGAGCGGGGCTGGAGTCCCACAACAGGATTCCGGGTGCCTCTGGACCTCACCACACCCCGGCTGTGTGCACATGCGTGGTGTACAGAGAGGAGCAGGTGGGTGCTGGGGGAGGCGGCATGGTAGGCCCGAATAAACCTGCATCAGGTAGGTAGACAGCACCTGGTTTCCCAGAGGAGCCGCGTGGCCTCCTGGACTGGTTGTGAAGAAAGCGACTGAGAACGAGAACCCAGGTCAGAGGGCAATGTCGGGATTGGGGTCCCCGGAGCTCCCCAGTCCCAAAAGAGCACAGGGGGCAGTGCCCTGCATGCTGCCCTTCGCTGGGGCAGCCTGGGTCCCCCGTGCCAGACGAGAAGACCTCAGGTCACGGCTGTGCTTTCCTGGTGAGCAAAGATTTTTTTCAAGACTGCAGTGGGCACCGCAGAGAAAAATGCTCAAACCCACAGGACCTCACGTCCAACTGTAAGAACCCCTGCCTGAGGCGAGCACGCATGGCCAATGGGTGCCGGGCAAAGCCCACTGCCAGCGGCTGCAGCTTCGGCCAGCCAGCGCCTCCTGGAACCCCTTCCTCAGACGGGAGCGCCCAAGTGGTGTGGAGCAAAGGTGACAGCAAGAAACCAGAACCTTCTGTGACCTACGCCTCCTCCAGCTCCAGGTGGGGACAGCCAGCCCGGGGTTTGCAGGAGCACAGAATGGCCCAGCCCCTGACTGACCACAACTCCCCGCCCTCCACGACCTCGCGGGGCACCCCTCGCTCCTCTTGGCTTCAAAGGCAGCAGGATTAGTCCAGATTAGTCCTGTGGAGGACGCTGGGCCACAGCCGCTCCCAGAAACGTCTTCCTACTACAGCTAATGCATCACAGGGCTTGTGTTCGTCTGCAGATACCAACAGGGCAGCAAGAGCCTCCTGTCCAGGAGGGGACAGGCGGAGAGAAAAGACAGAGTGGACACAGAAAGCCGTGCACTCGCTCGGCTGCACCACGCCGGCCCAGAGCAGGCCTCTCCTTGTGCATCACTGGCTGAGTTTCAGAGGAGACACAGCCTTGATGAGGTGGCTGAAGTTCCCACCGTCTCTCCCGGCTCTGGACTCTGGATGACGGCAGAGTGGGGGTCCCTGACTTGGCCTGGGACTCTGCCCTCAACAGAGGTGAATGGCCAACGTGTGCCATGCCCTAGAATGCGCCTGCACCCCAGAATCACGGTGCTTTGGGTCCACAGGAACTTGTGAGGCTGGGAAAGACGCAGGCTACTCTGAGTGGGAAACCCAGGGAGTGCTGGCTCGCCGTGATTCGCCGGCAGCCCGCTCACTGTGCACCACAGGCACCCAGCAGTGGGCTGAGCAGGCAACAGACGTGGACAGACAGCAGAGCTGCACGGTCCCAGGAGAAGCAGGGGCGGCGGCTCCCCGGGGTCTGCTCTGACTGCACCTGCTGCCCACCCCACCCCCGTACGTATAAGCCAAGGCTTCTGCCCCCACAATTCTGACCCGACGGCGGAGTGCCGCGCCCGCTGCAATGCTGCCCCTTCCGTCGCCGTCCGTCTCCTTCTTACCTTGAGCTCCGTCTCCGCCCCAGGCTCCACGGGTCCCCAGTGCTCCATGCCGGGACCCTGCCTGCCGAGAGGCCCCCGAGGCTGCCCTGGCACAGTCCCGCGAGAACACGCTCGCAGCCCATTGGTCTCCACGAAGCCCTTCCCTGCAGCTGCTCAGCTCGGGCCCGCACACAGCTGATGCCAATTCTTCCACGCTCGCTCCGCTCGCCTCCTTCTAACGAAAGCAAGCGCAGCTCCCCCACCCTGAATCTTCCCTAAAACAAATCCAGCAGTTTCCAGTCCCTCCCTTTCAGCAAATTTGAAGGAGAAGTGAACGGCCACATCTGCTAACACATTGTTAAAACCTAGGGGGCAGCAGGTTCCCTGAGAATTCTCGCAGGTACCTGTCCATGGAGGAGATCACAGGAGTAACACCGCCCTTAAAAAAAAAAAAAAAAAAAGAAAGAAAGAAAAAGAAAGAGAGGGGCCGGCGCTGTGGTGTAGTGCTGGCCTCCCATATGGTCACCTGATCCATTCCCGGCTGCTCCACTTCCCATCCAGCTCCCTGCTCATGTGCCTAGGAAAGCAGCGGAAGATGGCCCAAGTGCTGGGCACCGTGCACCCGTATCAGAGACCCAGATGAAGCCTCTGGCTCCTGGCTTCCCTTGGCCCCTGTGGGCATTTGGGGAGTGAGCCAGCAGATGAAGATACCTCTGTCTTTCCTCTCCTCTCTCTGCTTCTTCCTCTAACTCAGCCTTTCTAATAAAGAAATCTGTTTTTAAAAAGACAGAACTGATGCTGCCTCGAGTCTCATTCCAACAACGAGTTACTTTTTCTCATGGGTCCATGAGCTCGTAAGAGGAAGAAACCAGCCCCAATCATCACTCAGAGATCCATTTCCACATAACTTCTTTTATCCCTGCTGCTCGTTGCAATTTGTATTGTGTTTTTATGACCGACAGCCAGCCAACAAAGCAACCCAGAAGAAAGTCTTCATTCTTAGAATCTGCAGATGTTAAACTTTTTAATGTTTTTAAATTCCAGCTTGTGTGCATATCTTTGTGGCAGCTAAGTAGACAGAGTGATCAATGAAAACTTTCAACTCAAAAATGTCCCTTTAGGATGCAGTTTTGCGGGAGACAGAGTAGACACAGGAGTTCAGTGAGGAAAGGAATCTTTGTTTGGCTGTGGGAGAAACCCTTGTTCACGCATCCTGTTTCCCGGGGGCACCTGCGGGAGAGGAGCAGAGCTCCACTGCCAGTCGGTGAGATGCAGAGCTGTCAGCGTTACAGCCGCAGTTACACCCATACAGAGATACATATAGATACATACACACACACAAACCCATATATGTAGATACACAAACACACACACACATCCATATCCATAGATACATACACAAATCCATATACATAAATACACACAAGTCCATATATAGATATATATATACACAAATCCATATAGATACACACACACACATCCATATACATAGATACATACACAAATCCATATAAATACACACAAATCCATATATACATATATACACAAATCCATATACATAGATACATACACAAATCCATATAGATACATACACACAAATACATATACATAGATACACACAAACATACACGAATACATACAAATACTGGGTAGATTCATAAATGCATGCATGCACAATACATGAACACATTCATACCATGTACACATGCACCCACACGCATGTATGATGAAATACATGAACACATGTATATATGCATACCACACGCACACATAAATACAGGCATGTGTAAATCTTGCCAATGACCTGAGACCACATGGAAGCAGACTTTTCCCCACCCCACACCATGGAGGCAGCCTCTGGAGAGAGCTGGACCCAAGGATGGGAGCCCAGCTGCGCCTCCCTGCACATTGGCCGCACAGGCACCGTGAGACCACGGCGATGCATGGTGTAAGCCACACGGTTTGTGACGGTGTGCTCGGGGCGGCTCTGGTGAGGACAATGCCTGCTCTCTGCCCCCTGCCCCGGCTCCAGCCCCACCAGCACAGCACGGGGACGGGAACATCCACTGTGTCAAATCCATGCTTAGAACACCTGAGGGCCGAGAAGCAGAGAACACTGTGGAATGATCAAGAACCTGAGTGTTCACAGGGTGTCTGTGCGTAAAACGGCAGCAGGCAGTGAACACCTGAGCACAAAGCTACGTGTCGGCCTGGGAGACGCACCGAGCCCCACGCCAAGGAGGGGGACGAGGCCGGAGGGCGGTTGTTCTCCTGAAACTTCAGTGTTTTCTGTGTCCCTTAAACGGGTGCTTCCAGACCGACTGTGCTTTCTCCACTGACCAAAGGCCGACAGGTGCCTACCAGGGGGCACGGCAACCCGCGTCCTGTGTGCAGCTGCCCAGAGCAGGGAGGCGTCTTCGTGTGACCAAGCGAGGAGCCCCCTGCTGGATGTTCCACCTGCTCCTCGCTCCACTCGGCCAGTGCCCACGTGCCCAGGGGCCCTGCCCTCCAGGCTGCTTATTCCTGGCTCTGCCAGGTCTGTGTTGCCCAGAGACACACGTGCCCCGGGGCTAAGAAGCAGGATTCCCAGGCTAAGGGTTCCATTACTGCCCTGCCTCCTGGTCTCCCAGTGGGAAGTGGAGAACATCTCAGAGCTGGGTCCTCCACGGAAACGGGCACCTGTCACTTCCCCGTGACAGCACAGCCCAGGGGACAGGCAGGCAGGCTCCACCTCTAGCGTGCTCACACCCCCGCCCAAACCCTCCAGAGACTCCTTGCTCCCTGCAGACCCTCCAAGCTTCTGCCCTGCACCTCTGCGCCAGCTGCTGGCTTGCCTGGTCCCTCGGGCCCCCGCAGCTGCCTGCTTGGCCTGGTCCCTCAGGCCCCTGCTCACTGGCCGGCCGCACCCTCCACCCCAGCGTGTGGCTGCTGCCGTGCCCACTAGAATGAAGTCTCCAGACGCCGCCGCCAGTTTTCCCACGCGTCACAGGCTCGGCAATGACCTCCGTGGCACCAGGCCCCTAAACGGCCGTATCTCCAGCCCCTAATCCCTGTTGTACCGTCTTATCTTCACCGTGGAGGAGCATGGTATTGTGTCCATGCTGCTTCTCTCCCAGCTGCGGGACCACGGGCGCTGGGCCCTGCACCCCGCAACCCACACGGCAGCTCACCGAAGCGGATATTCTATTGTCCCTGAGTGTAAGGACATCTGTGGAGTGTTTCAATCAGGGCTGTGTGCTGAAGCCACTACGCGCATTATCTTACTTCCTCCTCTTTATAGCGCATTTTACGACTTACAAAACCGAGACGGAAAGATTTTAAGCTAGTTCAGGGCTCAGCCACACAGCAGCCCAGCGGCCAAGTGGAGACTGAAAACGAGGTTCCTCTGACTGTCTCCTCCCTGCTGAGCGCTGCTGCCATGTGCATGGGGGAGCTTACAACCAACGTTCTGCAATCCCTTAACGCTGTCGTCAGTAAAAGCGTGAGGAGCCATCACGTGTGATGCAGTTAACTGGCCCAGGCCGTCTCACCCACAGCTGAGAGCCCGTCCACGGGCCCTGTTGGGACACGGAGACAGGAGTGTCAGATCTGACATGCATTCCAGGTGGATAACCTACGGGCTCCCCTGAGAGTTTGCACCAGGACACAGACACACAGGAGCTTAACCCAGACACAACCCTGCTTCTGCTGGGTGAGCGGCTCCAGCGGCTCCGTGACCAGCACCCCAGGGTCCTCCGGTCCTGCTGCTCCCTGTCCCCGAGCGCTCGCCTTGGGCTCTAGGAGGCCCCAGTGAGCGTGGAAGTCCTGACCTCAGCATCTCCCCCAGCCCCGACTGTTCTGCGTCTGCCTCCTGGGCCAGCTCCCAGCCAGCAGCAGAGAGCGGTGGTCCCAGCCGCGGCCATGGAGGGCTTGCTCCAAGCCAAACACACTCACTCCGCCCCTGGGGTGGGTGGGGAGCTCCAATCCCCTGTCCCTCAGACAGCTCCAGCCTGTTGCTGGGTGGGCCCAGGGATTCACTCCCCTCTACATCATCAGAGAAGTTTCGGAAGTGCTACGTTGAAGCCAAGCGGATTTGACTGGAGACTCAGGACCCACCGGAGTCCCCAACAGAGACACACAACATGCCAGTGCAGGAAGCCCCTTGGCAAAATGGGCATCGCCCGGGGCGGGGGGGTCCTCACTCATTACCGTGCGAATGTCAGCGACCCCTGGTCCCACAAAGCACAGGAAATGCGGAGCAGCCCCTAGCGGGCCATCCATGCGCTCAGGAGAAGCAGGCTGCGGCATGCGGCCCCCCACTGCCGACACTGGCTGCTCACAGCTCTGGAGGCCGGGAAGTCTGCAGCAGGGTGCTGGCAGACTTGGGTTCCCGGGAGGAGGGCCCCGGCGAGGCGTGGACAGCGCGGTGCGCATGCTCCGTGCTCAGTGAGCAGGGAGCTCCCGCCTGGTTTAAGGCACTGATGCTGGCGAGGAGGACCCGTGCTCAGTCCCTGCCCAGGGCTCGGTGCCCTCGCGCCCTCACTTCAGGGTCAGGCTTCCAAGCTGCAAGTCGGGGGCTCACAGCGTCCCGACCACAGCACCGACCACAGCTGTTCCCGCGCAGGTGCTCACCCAGCCTTTCCGTGCGCTTGAGCGTGGAGGGAGAAAGGCAGAGAGGGGGCTCTCAGCGGAGCGGCCCCGGCTCCACCACGACGGTGCCAGTGCCCTGTGATCTCCTCAAAGCCCAAGTACTTCCCACAGGTGCCCCCTGCCGACGCCGCCACATGGGGTCCAGCTTCAACATGACTCGGGGGGTCACACAATTCTGTCCATAGCAGACTGCGTCAACTGTTCCATCTCCAGCGCTGAGGTAGAGCAGCCGGGGCTCGAACCGGTGCCTGTATGGGATGCCAGTGCTGCAGACGGCAGCTTTACCTGCTACGCCACGGCGCCGGCCCCAGCACATCTGTCCTGATGATGTGGTCTGATCAGCTCTGAGACTTGCCTCGGCCACGTCTCTGACTGCTGTGTGACTGGGCCCCAGTTACTGAACTCAGCACCTCAGCAGCGCCCCCTGTAGAACAGAAGTAGTACTTCCCACCTCCCTGGGCCTATTTGGAGAACAAATTGAGCAATCGATTGAAAACCTGCCCTAACGTACTGGGAATCTCACGTGTACTTTGATCAAGGTGGTACCTTCCACCCTAGGTCCCTCCCTCCCAGTGAGAGCTCGAGGGAGACCACGTGAGAGGCTGGAACCGGCCTGGTGGCGGTGGGCTGCTCCCTCCGCGGCTTGTGCTGTGGGAGTCAGGCATCAGGGCCTTGCAGGGGTGAGGCGGTGAGTGACGGGTGGCGGCCAGATCACGGGAAATTATGCCTTACAATGACACCTGCACTCTGCTGTGGCGTCCAGTGCATACAGGGGGCCAGGGCCTGGCCGTGGCTGACTTTGCAGAGACCACACAGTCTTCCTGGAAAGAACCCAGAGGGCGCCACCCCCAGGGCTCACAGGCTGGCCCAGAAGCCCCATGTCAGTGCCAAGCCCTGCATGGAGCCCGCCACATGCCAGCTGCATCCGGTTCTCGGGGTCCCCCCACGCTCACAGCAGACGTCTCTGGCTCACATCCGCCCCAGGGCATCCTAGCAGCTCAGTCACGCTCTGCACACCCTCATGGGCCCAACAGCCCCCTCTGCGCCCCAACATGTAGCCCATTTATGAAACAATTCATCACACGTAGAACCGGCCTAACTGGACATGGGCAGAAACACACAGCCCGGGGCAGCGGTGAGAACAGACGCACAGGGATGGAGAGAGCTGGCCACTGGCTGGGGCCATCTGCACTCGCTTGGACAGGAGGTTTGCAAAGGAAATGGGACACACTGGCTCATCCCGCGACTCAGAGGAGGTTGGGGAAGCCTTGCCAAGCGGTGACTGAAGTCCCTGAGCAACCTCCCCTGCGTCAGGCCGGCATCTTCAACAAATGTCACCAGCATCGGTGACAAGGACGGCACAGCTCTTTCTCGAGGCCAGCGCTGTGCCTAGTGCCGGGCAGACCACATCCTGACCATACAGATAACCCGCGGGCCCAGCGTCCCCTTGCGGGAGAGAAGGCGTGAAGCTACCGTCTGGACTTCAGCGAAGACGAGAGCGGCTCCAGGCCACGAGGCTGTCAGCGGGGAGAGGCAGTTCTTTCCCGCACAGAGGACAGACGGGCGCGGCAGGGAGAACCGAGCGGACTCAGGCTGAACGCGTCCTGCCGCCGTTCCTCAAAACCAGAGCCAGCCTGGGGTAACCAAGAGGAGACCTCATTAGCACTTGATGCCTGCCTGGAGGCAGGACACGGACGGGACGGTCTCATTGTTGTTATTCATTCACCAAATAAATCTCTCTGGGCAGCAGTCAGCACCTCTGAGCTGTCTGTCAGCCCTGTGTCTGTATCTGTCCCTGAAATAAACTTTATACACACACACAAACACGTATAACACACACACAACACACACACACATATAACACTCACACGTATGTAACACACATATAGCATATGTATATAACACATACACACATATAACGCACACATATAACACATACAACACACAACACACGTATGACACACATATAATACACGTATATGACACATACACACATATAACACACATGAATATAACGCACACATATAACCCACAACACACGTATGACACATATAATACACGCATATAACACATATAACACACATGACACACGTATATAACACATATAATACACATATGATATGTGTATAGCACCTATATAACACACATGTATGTGACATATATGATACATATAACACACATATAAATTACATACATATATACACGTATATGTATATGTATATGTATATATAACTCACTAAAAAGGCAAGCTTGCCCCCAGCCCAAATCTCTGATCACAGTTTTTAAATGTTTTTGCTGTTTATTTGAGACACCGAGACAGAGACCTGGCGTCCATTAGTTCACTCCCCAGCTGTCAGCAATGGCGGGGGCTGAGTCAGGACCAACACCGGGCAGTCAGTCCCGGTCCCGCACGCATGGCAGGACCCTGGCTTTGCTCTCACTGCTGCCTCCCAGGATCCACACCAACAGGAAGCTGGAGTCGGGAGCAGGAAGCAGGCATCAAACCCAAGTATTCCTCAACTGGCATCCTGGGTCCACACGCTGTCCGAACAATCCCCAGAAGCCCCTGGGCTGTGAGGGTGCAGTGTTGCTCCGCAGTCCCTCACAGACCACGTAAAAGGTTAAGGTCACGCCTGCTCAGTGTGCAGGGTGCAGCCTCCCAGTGGGGAGGAAAGACAGCTACGTGTGACTGGCCCACGAGCCCCAGGACGGTCCTGTGTGGCAGAGGTCACAGTGCAGTGAGGGACAGAGGTGCCCAGCTGCCCCCGCCGTGCCTTCTCCAGCCCTCTCTCCTGCCACCCCACCTGCCTGCAGATACAGTGGAAAATGTTACGGCTTCTGAGAGATTTCTAAATGGTTATTAATTCTGTGTACTTTAAGATGATAGGAGAGCATCCGGAGGCTAACCGGGACCGCGTGGCTTTGATGAGCCTAATAAATAAAAACATACTGCCTCGGAGCCGGGAGCAGACACCCGGTTCCCACAACCCTTCCAGGGACAGGGGTGAACACTCTTCATCAAAGAACCCAGGGCACAGCGTCCTCGCCGCCTCCTGAGCCGCACCTGGGCCAGAGGGTGCTCCCCTCACCTGATCCACACTCCACAGACAGACGCTGCACGGCCAGCACCGCCAGACAGCTCCAGCCACCGAAGACTGGCAAACATGCACACACACAAGTACACACACACACATGCATACAAGCACACGCATGTACACACCCATACCAGCATGCACATATGTATATACATACACACACATATGTACACATTTACACATGTATATGCCCGCCACACACATATGTACACAAGTACATATACACACATGCATTCATGGAAGCATACACATGTACACACTCGTACTGGCATGCACATATACACACATATGTACAGGCACATGCCTGCACACACATGAACACACATATGTGTGCATGTGACCATCCAGAGCGGAAAGTTAGCTAAGAAGTCTACCGGAGCCACGGACTGTCCGCTCCAAACTGAAGGCACATTTGCTTAAGTCTCCTAAACCAAACCTGAAGTCCGTTCTTTCCGAATGTCAGTCATTTCCCTGCCAATCACTCAGCATCCCGGTTTACCCGGTCTCAAAACCAGCATGAATTTCAGCCTCTCTCTCTTGACATAAAATACCACAGTGTCGAGTCTAAGCCACGGCCTGGAAGCCGCTGAGCTGAGACGCCGCCCTCCCTCTGTGGCTGTGACACCCACTCTGGGGGCAGTAGGTGCCTCGCCTGCCCGGGGGGCCCTCGGTGACAACCCCACGCCGCCTGCGCTCCCACGGCTGGAGGAGCCACCTGCGGACACGGAGGGGAGCTGGGGCTTTAAGCCCGGTGGAAACTTACCTGAAGCCACGCACAGTGTGTCCTCCGGGAATTGTCACACAGTGGCAGGCAAATGCTCTGAGTATAAAACTCACTGCCAAAGAGGGCATGGAGCAACGCGTGGAGCATCCCTCTTGCTGTGCCCACCTGGTGACTCCAAGACAGCAGGTCCTGCCCCCTGGAGTGACCGCAACGGGGACACCTGCTGGCCACAGCCCTCCGGCCAGGGCTGTCTGCAACTGGGGCATTCACAGCTCCGTCACCGCCCCACAGGCCTCCCCACGTGTGGCTTCCGCCTGCGAGGAGCTGGGGCCAGAGAGCCATCCGCCTAGGCGTCCCCCTCAGCAGATGGAGGGCCCTCTGGGAAAGGAGCCGGTTCTAGGTTCATACAGGCAGAGCTCACGTGAAGTTCTCTAAGTCAGCTCAGCCTCCGTCCCCACCCTGCCCACTCTTGAGTACTCAAATTCCTGGAGCAAAATCCTGTTTGCCCGACCACACCCTGCTGCAGCACCCAGGACTCTCACTGGCTGTGCTGTTCCTACACAGCCACGTTCAGCCACATGCTGTCCATCCGGCTCCGGCATCTCTCTCGTCTGAGGGGCAGAGGACGACCCGGTCCACTTGGCTCATGCTGTCCAGCCCTTGCAGCGAGGGCCCTCCGAGGTGGAAACCCCCACATGATGGGCCAGGAACGCAGGACCCCGCCTACAGTCCTGGGCACGTGCTCACATATCCTTGCTGTGCTCTCTCGACACGAAATCACTTCCTGACCCCACCCACGTGTCAGCTGTCTAGGGGCTGCAGCCCGGACGCTTCCCCACCACTGATTCACGGTCTCTCGGTGCTGGGGGCTGATGTCCAAGACCAAGTTGCTGATGGGCCAGCTCCTTCCAAGGGGGAAGATCTGGTCCAGAACACGCGCCAGCCCTCCTCAGCACCACCTGCCATCCCCCCTCCACGTCTCTGTCCACCCCGTCCCTCTGTGCGCAGGTCCAAACTGTCTCCTGTGGTAAGGGCAGCAGTCACATGGGACCAGGGTGCACCTGACTCCAGGACGCCGCATCTTAGTCCAAGCGGTGACAGCGGCAATGGCCCTGGATGCAAATGAGGCCAGATTCTGCCACGCGGGGTTAGAACACCAGAGATGAACTGGGGAGGATTCGATGCAACCCAGAGCAGGTGGCAGCTCCTGGCTTATCCCCTGGCCACGTAGACACGAGAGAATGGACAAGAAAGTGCCTTTCAAACCCCAGCGCACCACACTAACTCTGGGAATTACTGGGCCTGACCCCCTGAGCGCCCTTGGCCGTCAGCGTTAACTTTCTGAGCCTTGTAGCCCATGGCCATGCGATCGACTCTCCTGACGCCACAGCCGACTGCAAACGGCCCCGCTCCTTCTGCAGAAGCGAATTTGGTTTTCTGTAAGTGCTTTTTCCTCCTCGTTTATCGATTGGCATAAAATGCCGCTGAATGCTTAAATATTTATATCATGTGGTCTGAGCACTGGCTCGATTTTCCCAAAATAAGGAGGTACATTATCTCAGCCTGCGGGCGGGAGCCACCTCTGCACTCCCGCCCCCCAGCACGGAACAGCCGTGAACGGATCCGTCTCTTGAAGGCACTGCCGAAGGCCTCTGCTTTTCACCTTCGGTATCGGAAGTGTTTCCGAACACCTCCGTTCCTGGAGGAGTCTTTGAAAGCCAATGTGGCCAGAATGAGAGCCGTAATCTCCCGAGGAGGACACCTGTGTGGATCCTGCACCCAACGATGGTGATAACCGAGGAGGGGCGAGCAGCCATCAGCGTCCCGTGTCACCACACGCTGAGGGTGCTCCCCGTGGCCTGCGGCTTCAGACACGCAGGTTTGGTGTCCCGCACTCCCTGAGGCTGCACTCCCAGGGGCTCCAGGAAGGGCCCCCTCTTGCCCGAATCCACTGGCTCCTTGCAGTCGGTTGCCCCAGAGGGACAGGCTAGAAGCAGGGCCTGACTCCGAGCATCAAGCCCTCCTCGGCCGGACCACGCGCCCGTCCTCTGACCCAGCCAGGCGCCCACCTGCCTGGCTGCCTCCAGAGCCACCAGCTGGGAGAAGCAGCAGCTCCTAAACTCTGCCCACAAAAGTGTGTCAGTGCCCGCCCCAGCCTGCCTGCCCAGAGCCGCCCAGCACCACGCCCTGTGGCCGTCCTGGAGGCCTTGAGCAAGCAACACTGCCGCTCTGAGCGTGTTGTGTGCAAAGGGGCAACGGTGCCTGCGCCAAACACCAAGCTGGGCGCAAACCGAGTGTCCCCTCCCTGCCTCTTAAACAGACAGACACACGGCCTAGAACAGTCTACAGCAGGCACGACCTGGCGTCCACTCATTCTCGCTGGACTTGGGGACCCCTGGGCTGGAGAGGACCTGAGTTACCTGGGGCTGGAGGACCCTTCACCCCAGCGGGGAGAGCAACCTAAGTGGCGGCCCCAGGGACAAGGGTGAGAGACCAGGGCGCAGCCCCGCCTCTGCAGCCATACACCCCCCTCCGCTCCCTCTGCCCTCACGTCGCCCCCTGCTGGAGCACTGCCTCCTGTCCAGTGCTACCACAGGTGCGTCCAGGAGCCGCAGGTCGCACAGCAGCGCCCTGGGTCTGCGGCAGCACCCGTGGCACCCTGGCCTCCACCCCGTGCGGCCGTGTCCCGTCTGCTGTACTCCGCCTCCAGCTGAAGCCGCCGCTGCTTCCCTCTGGGGAGGACCCCTGTGATGTGTCCCAGGGCCAGGCAGAGCGATCCAGGGAACACTCATCCCAAAGCCCTCAACTCCATCACGTCGGCTAACACCCTCTCTCAAGGTCACAGTCTCACGTCCCAGGGCCTGGACGCTCGTGAGTTCTGGAGCCGTTTTCCAGCCCCCGCACACCGTGGAGAGCCTCCGAAGCACTTCTCTGGGTCATTACTCTTCGAGCGGAGGAAGGGGAAGGGACCGAGCACCAGCCGCCTCTCCCAGCATTAACGGCGGCGGCTCTGCTCTCTGCCGTCCCTGGGACAGACAGCACTTCCAGGAAGGATTGGGCGACTTAAAAACAGCCTCGAAGCCACACTCCAGGATGACGATTCTCAAAGCACTTTGCTGGCTACGGGACAATCACATGGAAAAGAATGTTCTTAGAAACGACACACTCCCCCCAGGCATGCGCTGAGGCCGAGGGCGGCTGGGACCCTTGGCTCTGCCTTTTAGAGAGGCTCCGTGACTTGCTCTCCGGTCACAGCGAATCAGGGATTCTCAAGCAATGAGAGCAAGAGGGGCGGGAGAAGCCGTTTCTCAGGCGTGAACTGTTCAAGGTGACTTATGAAGCCATTTCTTCCGTGTGAACTGTTCAAGGCGACTTATGAGTTTGCTTATCTGATGGAGAGGGAGACAGACAGACAAGCTCCTGTCTGCTGGTCCACTCCCCAGATGCCTGTGATGGACGGGAGGCTGAAGTCCGGATCCCAGGCCCCAGTCCAGGTCCCCCATGTAGGCGGCAGGAACCCAAACACGGGTGCCATCACGGCTGCGCTCCAGGGTCAGCGTTAGCCGGGAGCTGGAGCTGGGTACTGATCCCGGGCATGGTGCCGTAACCACGAGGCCAACCCCCCCCCAATTTTTGGAGGCAGGCTGTGGTGGGTGGCACTGGTGCCCCCGTCCCCACTGGCTCCTGGCTGACCTTCTGTGCACTGCCTCGCTGCAGGACATGATTCTCAGCCGGACCCACAGGTGGCCTTCAGGGGACTTCCCTTGGGAACTCGAGATAACTGCATTCACAGTTGCCCAGGAGGCGCCTGGACGGCCCCCAGCCAACCGCTCCCAGGCCCCCGCGGGCTCGGCTGCAGGAAGCCCCCGAAGGGCTTTGCCTGAGACCACGCCTGGGCTGGGCTCTCCCCCATGTCAGGTCCCTGCCTGTCCTTCCTCAGCACCACTGTGCATGCGCACGCGTGCACACACACACCACGGCACACCCCATTCACCTGGGCCGCTCAGAACACAATCCTGGGCCGGAACCAGCCACAGGACCCCTTCAACCACAATCATAAAGGCTCGTGCTGCCTCTGGAGTTACCTGAGATTTTCTACAGGAACACGCAAAGCACCAGGAAGCAATGAAGGGGACACATGACACCGACGTCAAGGCATCGCCACGCAGTAGGAGGTCGCTCGTGCTGCATCGGTCGGGAGCACATTGGCTCTGGAGAAGCATTCGTAATAAAGACGGGTGGGGGCAGGGAAAGGAGATGACGGCACAAGTGATGGTGCTGGGGGAAGGGGCCACAGGGAGCCCTATTTGGACCCACTGCCTCCCCAGGCCCCGAGACCCAGGAGCTGGTTTCTACACGAGTCAGATTCAAAGAAGCCGAACAGGAAGAGAACAAGAAGCAGGAGCCATGGCGGGGAGGCCACAGGGACTGGACGCACAGACACACGGGAAGACCAAACGAAGACCAGGCGAGCCCAGAAGGAAGCCGCAGTGATGAGAGGGTAAGCTTTTAGAAAATGGAAAAACTGTTCATCTTCTAATACAAAATGAAAATGAGCCAGAGGTTGCATTTGGCTCAGACACTGGGGAGCAAGTGCGGTGCAGAGAGTGAGCAGTAAGGAGCTGCAGACAGGCGCTGGGGGTGCTGGGAGACAGCTGGGAACAGCTCCACGGAACGCACCTGCACTCCCAAGAGCAAGACTCATTTGCACATCCATTGCCAGGGGTCGTCCACAACTTACAGATCTCTAACTCAGCTGGGTCGAGGACAACGAAAGGCCAAGACCACTGTGGAATCAGATAACCTGGGGCGGGGGGGGCAGTTCCTCCTCACATCCACCTCAAAGGACGCCCCAAGTCTGCTCCCACTGCTCAGTCTTCAGACTTCTCCTGAGAGTGGTCAAAGCTGGGGAAACGTGGGGTCGGGCAAAGCTGTCAGTTACGGGTTCTCAGAGCCCTTTGTGGGTACCGAACATCTGGGAGGGGGCAGAAAGCAGCCTGGACCACTGCCCGAATCCACCACGATGGGCTCTGGGTGGGATCGCACAGCAGGAGCGTGGCCCCTCCTGCCCGAGGCTCGGGAGCTCCGTGACTCCCCCAGTCCTGACTGGACCAACAGCTGTGTCACGGCTCCAGCCACTTGGCCTCCCCTTCCCTGCCTTCCCGCCCCTCCCAGTGAGCAGCAAACAGCAAAGTAGCCCAGGGAGGGCTGCGAGCCAGAGGGGAACCCGGCCGCCGCCCCCACCGCGTCCCGGCCGCCCAAGTCCACATTTGTCATCTGTGTCCAGCACGCCTGCGGCTCCGTTACCGACCAAGGCATGTCTCCAGAGAAGGGAACTGTGGCTGCGACACACCTGCCGCGTTCCCGTCTGTCCACAGCTCTGTCTATTCTGAGCAGCGCGGCACTTGCCGTTGGATGAACAGCTGTTCTGGTCACAGTACACCCCTGGCGTCAGAGACAGCGGAGCAAGGGCGCCAGGCTGCTGCACGTCTTCTCTCTGGGGCAGGCTGAGCGCCCATCCCGGAGGCCCAGGGGGCCAAGCCAGGCCTCTGAAATAAGACAACGTGAATTCAAGCCCCCACCTCGACAGCTGTGTGCCTCCAGGCCGGCGCCTCTCCTGTCTGAACGTCCACCTCTGCCGCCTGTAAGATGAGCTCTCTAGCACACCCAAAAAAACACAGACCAGAGCCAGGGCAGCATCTAAGCCAGGCGCCTGCACCACCTCCCCCCACCCCTTCAGACCGAAGACCGAGGACCACAGAGAGGACAGAAGATATCTGACCTGCTGGCCCGACTGCCTGGCGGCTGTACACAAAGAACTTTCTAGACTGCGGGCTTGGGCAGATGCACGCACAAGTTGGCAGGATTTCCAGAGCTTGGAGAGCCCCTCACATGCTGGCTTTTGACTGAAATCCCTTGAACGGCTCACAGTCTTCATATAGCAACTTCCCGACCCCCAGGAGAGGAAGCGGCACACCTGGAATCCAGGCTAAGAGGCAGATGATCTCCTTGATGCGAAAGCATGAACCCTAGGTTGGGATCCAGTGCACGCCCGGGGCTGCCCTAAGGAGCTGCGCGTGGTGCCGGCACTGCGGCAGAGCAGGCTAAGCCACCGCCTGCAGCCCAGACGGGCCTTACGGGTGCTGGTTCACGTCCTAGCTGCTGCACTTCCAATTCAGCTCCCCGCGAGTGCACCTGGGAAGGCAGTGGAAGACGGCCCAAGTGCCGAGGTCCTTGCACCCACATGGGGGACCTGGATGGAGTCCTGGCTCCTGGCTTCAGCCTGGCCCAGCCCTGGCTGTTGTGGGCATTTGGGGAGTGACCCAGCAGGTGGAAGAATGATCTCTCTCTGTGTCTCTTCCTGTCTCTTAACTCTGTCTGTCAAATAAATAAATAAATCTTAGACAAGAGAAGGGAAGGGGAAGGGAGGGGAGGGGAGGACAAAGGAGGGCGGGGAGGAGACTCCACCTGCAGGGACCCAGTCTCACCAGGCCCCATGAGCAGGTGCTGTACACAGCAAACTGCAGGCCCAGGCCAGGCAGGGAGCGTCCACTCTCAGCCATCTAACTCCACACCCGTGTTATACACCGAGAGGCAGCACAGAGCATGGGAACCAGCCCTTCCTCCTGAGCAGTGAGGAAGTGAGCAGCAAAAGAGGAAGAGAGTGTGCAGGTGTGAGAGGCAGTGTGTTCACACAGTGTGTGCAGGTGTGAGAGGCAGGGTGTACACACTGTGAGTGCAGGTGTGAGAGGCAGTGTGTACACACAATGTGTGCAGATGTCAGAGGCAGTGTGTACACACAGTGTGTGCAGGTGTGAGAGGCAGTGTGTACACACAGTGTGTGCAGGTGTGAGAGGCAGTGTGTACACACTGTGTGTGCAGGTGTGAGAGGCAGTGTGTACACACTGTGTGTGCAGGTGTGGGAGGCAGAGCTGAGCACAAGTCTAACGACTTCTGGGTTCGTGAGAGCAAACTCCCAGCTCTTTGGAAGGAACAGGAGACACAGGGTGGAGGTGACAGTGCTGAGAGATCCTGAGAGTGTGACTTGCAGGAGGACACAGGCTGACAAATGGCCTCGAGCTAAACTGACAGCCTTGGCCACGTGATCGTCCCCTTTCTGCGCGGAAGCCACCTGTGGTTTCACATCCACGAAGGCAGGCGGATCCCAGCCGAGCCAGCTCTGGTCCCGCTGCTGGCAGGAGAAGCGGAGCCCAGCCCAGCACGATGGGGCTGCCTGCCCCAGGAAGTTCACCTCCAGCTTGCCGGGGGCCGCGATCGGCAGAACAGAAGGAGGAACCCCCGTGCCCTGGCTGCCACAGCTCCGGAGGTTCCTTTGTTCTTAACCTGGGAGGGGGAGGAGGAAAAGGAAGCAGGGGTTCTCACTGTGAGTTGGAGCCTGACTGCAGGTGACACCCGGTGGCCAGGTGGGGCTGAGCCTGCGCCCCAAGCGCCGCCTCCCCCAGCACCAGCCCTGCTACCCACTGTGCCAGAGCTCGGGGATGAGCCGCTTCACTGGCTTCCAGTGATCTGGACAGACAGAAGGGACACCCGGGGAAGGAGCTATTAGCTACGCATGATGAGTGGCTGGAAACACAGGCACAGGAGGCCTGAGCACCCCCAGGGCTACAGCAGTGAGCTGGGGAGGCCCAGCCTTGAGCACTGGGGAGCAGACAAGCCCAGCGGCCGCTATGGCCCAAGAGGCGTGTGCCCGCTGCCCCTGCTGCAGGAAGGGCCCGGCCGGCATCCTAGGTAAGGGGGTAGCTATGCGTGACCAGCAGGCTGGGAGGGAGGAGGCCCTCTCACCCGGCAGCTCCCGGCCTCTGAGCCTCACTACTGCCCCCCAGGATTCCGCGTGATGGGTGCAAATCATTAATTGGACTCCCGGGCTGTGCTTATGGCCCACAGCTCCGATCCCTGATAAGGTTTTCTAATAAATCAAACGCTTCTGAAACCATCTGCGGAAGGAGGCGGATGAACGGAAAGGTGGGTGACACAGCAGCGGGGATCCTTCTCTGAGCCCCTCAGGCCTGAGATGCAGCCCCAGCGGCTCACACTGAACTTGTCTGAGCCTGGTTTTCTTACACACGAGGCAGGACTAATAGTATCCCTTGTTTTAACCAGAATGGCTCTCCGATCCCAACAGGCACCCACTCCTACCCTACGGTATCGCAACTGCCCAGTCTCCTGCCCGAATCCCTGGGGAATATGGTACACAAGAGCAGCAACCAAGACCCCACACTCACTCCCGGCTTCAGCCGCACTGCCCCCCGAGTCTCCAGGATTTGAGAGCAGGAAGCACGAAGCGGGGCCGGGAAATCAGGCAGCCCCGGGGCAGCGAACTGAACAGGTGCCGGCTCCTGCCTCGGGCCCCTCAGGGTGCTCCCAGCAGACAAGTGAGGGAGCTGGGGTGCTGAGGACCTGGCAAGGCAGCTGGGCTTCTCACCCCTAACCCCACCCGCAACGGTGCGATGGGGCCCTGACTCCAGGAGCTCCCGCCTGTGCTGGGCGCCTGACGGGCGGCTTCAGGCAGAGGAGCTCGTGCGGAACGCCGGCACGATCGGACGCAGACGATGCCTGCAGGAAGGCAGGCAGCGGCTCACGGTGTCTGCTCCCTGTCTAGATCCCAGCTGTCAGCACGCTGCCTGTCCCTGGTTGGTGTCCAACAAACACGGAACAGACGGATGCAGAAACACAAGCAGAGATCCTTAGCCGCAACACCAGTGACCGATCAGAACCACGGAAGAATCCCGTAGCTTATCAAGGGACACGAAGACAACATAAAGGCTGAAAGGGAACTTCCAAAAGGTCAAGGAAAGTGGAGCTGAAAAGTCTGTACTCACACACGTATTTTTCATGAACAGTTTTCGCGACTCCTTGCATGCATGAGTTTCCAGAAAGTGTTCTGCACCAAAATGCACTTCTGATCCCATTTTGCACCAGCACTCTGAGGACATTCAGCATTTTACACAGGGGCATCGCAAAGGTTTGAGGCAGTAGCATCAAGCTTGGCCTGTAAGGACGGGGAGCCTCTGAGCCACTTCCGTGGGAACTCCACTACCAAACCCGCGGCGGGAGCTTCCCAGTGTTCGCTCTGTGAAGATCAGCAGAGAGAGGTGCGTGAGCAGCAACACGGAGACCAGGGAGTCTCCTGCCTCCCAGACACAGCAGGAGGTGAGCGTGGCTGTGCACCCGCGCTGGGCGTGCCCAGTGCCCCATAAGGACGGAACAGCCCACCACCCTGCCCAGTTCAGACCCTGCTCAGCGGTGCACAGTGATGACTGCCTGCACCAGTCCAGCTCCCTGGATCCCTGTTTCGACGCTTGGCCAAGGGCACGTTAGCAAACGTGATGCAAGCAAAGGCTAGAAAAGCACTTGGTGGAGTGGGCCTGGCTCCCTCACTGCTCTCAGAAAGCCGAAGCTCCCACGCGAAGACATCGAGGCCAGCCTGCCCAGAGTGGGCTACCAGCTGCCGGCAAGAGAGGTTGTTGCCCAAAGACCCCCACACCAAGCAGCCTACACAGCTCCAACCCCCGCGGAGCACACCCAGACCTCAGCATCCCCCAACGCAGACAACGGCGATAAACAAGAAATACCGAGTGCTTTGCTCCATGAGGCTTCAAGTGGCTTGGTGCACAGTGAGCGCTGACTGATAGAATGGGGACAACACAGAGGGCTTTGGGGGAAGTGAGGAGACGACAGAGGCTTTACGATTAATCTGAAAATAGCTTCTCCCCTCCTGTGTGGGTTCCCCCAGCCCCACGAAGCCTGAGATGGCCTCACACAGGAAGCCTTGATGATATTAGGGACTCGCCTTTGGGGGCTACTTGTCCCAGAGAAGATGGGAGACTTGCTCTTTTGGATAAAGTCCTCAAGCAAGAGGCAGATGCCAGAGGTGGAATCCCAGTTCTGTAAGACACCGGACGGAGCCCGTGCTGGACTTGACTGTGGTCAGCCGTCTCACTGCTGGCTGTGACTCCTACAGCATGGGCCCGGCCAGTGTCCTCACCGGAATATAATTAGGGTCTGAGGGAGTCTTGTGACCCAAAGCTATAAGAGGCTGGATGCATGTGGATGGGATAAAGCATTGTCTACCATGAGCCCCACTGCTCTTCTCTCCAGCAGTTCTAAGCATCAGGTGAATCATGGCTGGCAAACCAACTCCAGGTAGGGGCCCTCCCACAGCAGCACCCTCCCCCTCTGAAGACCCCACACCTGCGAAGTAGCCCTCCCAGCCACTTGAGGCTCAGCCCGGGCTGTGTGAGCCTCGGAAATCTCACAACGAACTGCACTGAGGTCCCAGGCGACCCGTGACTCACCAAGGGCCAACCAAGTCAGGGACAGAACCAAGGTGGAAGCCAGACCTCCAGACCTCCCGGCTGGTGCACAAGGCCATCTCTGTCCTCACTTTGCTGCTCAAATTCCCCAGAGACAAGGAGGACAGTCAGCGAGGACACTGGGAAAAGCCCGTGCCTGGTTTTCCACTAAACTCAGTGCACCCTGGCACAAGGCTTCCCCCGAGGGACCCGGCAGGGAGATGGTGAACAACGTGGGTTTGGTTCTGCTGACTTGACTTTACCTTAAAAAAATTATAGCCCAGTGCAATTACGACAAAGAACCCAGACAGGAGCCGGTGCCGCTCCACAGCCACCCTGACACACATTCTCTGACTTCAAAGGCAGCTGACGCCCCGGTCTCTGGTCAGCAGCCTCTCTGATGTCCGTGCAGATAGCGTGAGTGGCTGTGTCTCTATGGAACCAATTATCTGCAGCTCTGGAAAATTATCCAGCTACGTTATGTTTCTGTGGATGCAAATTCAGATACCAGGCACTGGTGCAGAGCTGGGAGCCATCTCAGCCCTCGCCAGGACACCGGCAGTCTGCTCCCCTCCCCAGCTTGGGGGCTGGAGCTGCCGATTTGGGTGGGGGCTGTATGCATGGCCTATATCCATGAGCCTGTTCCACAGAAGCCTCGCTCAGACTGGCAAGGACACATTTTCTTTTGGTGGGGACTGTCTGCTGTCTGAGCTCTCCAAGGTGCCCATGTACACATGAACAGTCACACACCCAGCTCCGAGGGAGACGGATGGGCTTTGGAATCCATGACAAGCAAGATCCAGCAGCCGCATGGTTGGCAGATATTAGCACAGGCTTCAGGGAAGAAATGAGAGCCCCAGGTTTTATTATCAATAACCACAGGCAATATTACTGCTAACAACGTGGTAAACAATGAGAGCATGCAACATTTGCTGAGCTGCAGCAGGTGACCTTGTCCAAACATCTGCCCCGCCCCTCCTGGGGGTCTGACTTGGAAAATCACCATGAGAGCTCCCTCGGGTTGCCTAACAACCCACACCTGGGTGCCTTGAACACCAGCAAGTTCTGGGAGTGAGGTCCGGCACCAAGGGGTCCTGGGCTGCACTCTCCCCCTGCCTCTGTGGATGGCAGGCCATCACCCCAGCCACCTGGCAGAGTCCCCTCGTGTGTGCTGGTCTCTGGACCCAGGTCCCCCCCTCTAGAGAGACACCAGCGACACTGAAAGGGGCTTCACCCCAGGGACTTTATATCAACTTGAGGGCCTCTGGAAAGAATCTGTTTCCCAATAAGGTCATCTTTGGAGATGGGGGACGTGAGGGACACACGTCAACCCCTAGCAGTAACAGCGCCTCTCTGAGGCACATCACCCTCTGCAGAGCAAGGACAGGAGCCGGGCATCACAGAGCTGCTGGGGCTGCGGGGTGGGGGGAGGAGCGTGTGCTGCACCCGGCACTGCGGCTGGCACACAGTGGGAGGCAGGGACACTGGCCACAGCCCTCACGGGCATGCGGTGGGAGAAGACAGGTTCTCCCCAGGGTGGCGGGCACCCGACGCTTCCTCACAGGGGACCTGACTTTTCGTCCGATGCTGTACAGGGAGCTACATGTTTGAATCAAGTTTGCTTTTCACTGGGGTATCGCCAGCTATCCGTACTACGATGAATCCGCTGTCATGCAAGCTCACTCCCAGCAGGGATAAACCTTCAAGATGAATAAGCTATAGGGGACAGGGATGAGGTTCTTCGCCTCACCGGCTGCTTCTCTAAAATCGGTCCACTTCCCTGCACGGGCATTCCTGCATACATTTTCTACATGAAAATCGTAGCATCTAACCTACCGGAACAGAACTGCCAGTCTTGTTATCTGCTCTGGGGGTTTATTCTCTCAGAATCACCCCAGCTGACCGGCACGGTCCCTCGCAGACCCCACGGCGCCCCAGCCTGCTGCCCTGCCCCAAAGACGAACACGGCTCACCCACGACGCCTGCATTCTGCTGCAGTGGGCTGTGTGTTCGAAATGCGATTCAGTACTCAGATTTGGAAGTGGGGTCTCTAGGAGGCAACGAGGATCAGAGGGCTCTTAGGGGAGGGCCCGTGAGGGCACTGGTGGCTTGGCAAGAAGAGGAGGAGAGGCGGGAGCCAGCGCACCTGCTCCGTCTCACGCGTGACGCCTGCGCCATCTCTGGAGCAGCGAGCACCACGCTCATGCGCTGCCCAAGCTCCAGAACCACGAGTCAGCGAAGCCTCTGCCCCTCCCCCAGCATCCTGGGCCCACGCCCTCTGTCAGTCACATTCCTCCCCCAGGGTCGGCACGGCTTCCGGGAGCTGTGGGATGGACGCTAAGGCCCCTTGGGGAGTCCACCCTCAACTCCCAGCGCCACTCCCTGCTCCGAAGTCCTGCTGCTTCTAACCCTGGAAGACAGCACGACCCCTCGAGGACTCGGGTCCCTGCCACCCACGTGGGAGGCCTGCACGGAGTTCCAGGCCTGGCTCAGGCGTGAGCCCAACTCAGGTGTTGCAGACATGCGGGGACTGAAGCAGGGGTTGGAGATCTCTCTCTCTTTCTCCCTCTCCCTCTCTCCCCCCTCACTCCCTCCCTTCCTTTCAAAATAAGCAAATACATTTAAGAACGCAAGTGCATAAAGCAGTAGACGAGGCCGAAGTGTGAGGGGTGGCCGTAGGAGAGCAGAGCTGGCAGAGAGCATGCTGGGAGCAAGGCCAGGCGAGGCCTGCCTGGAGGCCGGCTGGATCAACGGAGGCTGTGGGGGGAGAAGGCGGCGGAGGAGCCTGCCAGACCCCAGGAGCAGAACCCGCCTGGCGCTGCTGCGGTAAAGGCCCGGCCTGCACGTGAGAGCCGCCTGCGGAGGGAACAGCCAGGGAGGAAGCCGGGAAGGCGGCAGGACCGCTGGGCGAGCTCCGCACCTCCCCCAGGGCGTCTGGACTTGAAAATGCCCGAAGAAGCAGTTGGGGGTTCTTTTTGTCTGGCCAAGGAGCAGGAAGGATCTGCACCCCGCAAGCTCTCCCCAGTGACCGGCACAGACAACGGCCGAGCGTCTTCCTCGCTCACTCCTCCACAGGTCCCGGCCGTCTCCAGGGCTCTTGGAGAGCCGCTCACGGGCAGTACGGGGACCGCCACACGTGACGGCTGAGCACGGCGACCGAGGCCGAGTTCTGCCACATATGCGATTTTAGTTCGGGTAAATGAAGTGCACATATCCACGCATGGCTTGGGCCGCTGTGACAGACACCACAGTCCAGAAGATGCTAAGCAGCGACTTCTCTCCTTTTAGAGCTAAATGGAACCTCAGCTCCCCAGAAACGTAGCTGGAGGAGAACTGGAAGCACTGGAGGGGCATTCTGCAACGTGGTCTCCCGAAGACGACTTCGTTCCGAGCAAGGCCGTTTACCCGCACCGGAGAACCGCGTACCATCGCTAAATAATAGATGAGCATTATTTATAACCTGCGCTTCCGCACCCATTCTCCTAAAAGCACCGCCACACTGCAGACTTAAAAGCTTCCTCTGTGAATTCAAGAAGAAAGTCATGAGACCTTCGAGAGCCATTCTTGTGACCTTGTCCGGGGCTCGCCGGGGCGGGGTTGCCGCCAGCTGATGGGGGGTCCCCAACACCCCGACTCTTCCGGCCCCTTTCCATCTGCTTTCAGCTGCCCAGACTTCGTGACGCCAGGAGGATGGATGGGGAGAGCGGCCAGGCGTGCGTGGTCCATTAGAGACTCCCCGTGGCCTTCAGTACATGCTGGCCCGCCATGGTGCTGCTGCTAGGCAAGACGAATCCCTGTCCTGTTGACTCCTTCTAACTCCCCAGTCAGAGCGCTGAGCGCATAAGTGGTCCCAGGCATGGGGCTGCAATCTGCCATGTTCAAATCCCGCCGGCCCATCATTCCCCTGGTTTCTTGCTTTCCTTCCTCCCCTCCTCCGTCCTACAAACTTCTCCCGATGGCTTCCTGCACAGTGCAGGACAGCTGTGGGACCAGGCAGTGAAGACACATGGGTCTCCACGCTCGGGGAGCCCTGGCCTGCCGCCCCAGGATGTCTCATGTGCGGACAGAAATGTCGTGTGCAAACCGAAGAGAAAGCAAGATGGACTGTGAGAGCCAGCACGCTGTCGTCCCTAAAGTCTGCAAAGGAAAAGAGTCCCGAGGAATTATTTGAAGGCTATTGCAAAGCAAAGCAAATTGGCCTCCTTGAACAAGCGACCTTCTCGCTGTGAGGGGAGGAGCGGACAGAATCCATGGGTTGCAGATGGACTCCCGGGCCACTGACGTTCCCCAACGCAAGGGGAGACTCCGCCTCACTCACCGCCAGCTCTCGTCTCTAGTTTTACCCCTCTCGGCCCTCAGGAGCCTCCGGCTGCAGGCAGGTGCACCTGTTGACTGCTCTGGGACTCTGCCAGGTCATTCTGAAAGCATGGGGGTTCCTTGCCTCAGTCTGTTTTCTTCCCATGTTCTTAGCATTTCTCAACATCAACCTTAAGTCTAGATCGCTTACAAACAGCTTTCCTCAGCCACGCCAACGGCTCAAGAATGCTCGTGCCCCTGTGAACTCCCGGTAGTTCATGGAAACACCACCATCTTTGCAATGACAACTGATATGTCTACCCTGGGCATAGCTAAGTCATCAGGCTCTCAGGCCTTACTCTCTGCTTTGTACTCTGAAGCCTTCTGTGCAGACACACGGAGGTGTACAGCATGGGGACAAACATGTCACCCAAGTGCACCCACACTACAGTCCAACAAGCCAAGTGTTTCCTAAAAATCAAAGAAAGACAAGTGGTGTAGTGGGCTAAGCCTCCGCTTACAGTATCAGCAGCCCATGTGGGCACCAGTTCATGCCCTGGTGGGTCCTGGTCTGACCCAGCTACCTGATAATGCTCCTGGGAAAGCAGTAGGAGATGGCCTGAGTGCTTGGGCCCCTGCACCCACGTGGGAGACCTGGAAGAGGTTACTGGCTCCTGGTTTCAGATGAGCTCAGCTCAGGCCATTGTGGCCATTTGGGGAGTGAACCAGAGGATGGAAGACCTCTCTATGCAACTGTACCTCTCAAATAAGTAAATTAATTAATTTAATTAATGGATTTTTTAAAAAGAAGGAAGATGAAAACCACAGGGAACTGACTCCCTGGGTTGCACAGCTATGAATGCAGAGCCAAGTTTAAAACGAGGTCCTTGCTCCACGCTGAGGGCCCTCTCCCCACATCAGCCCACGACGGCTTTGGCTCCGAGCGGAGCGTCCGCTGCAAAGACTGATGGCCGCTGGCTAACGCGTGGCAGGAGGCTGCTTTCCAACCAGCCACACAAGCAGCATGCGGGGAGGATCCACCTGACGGTGCCCTCCGTGGTCACCTGCGCATCTGAGAAACAGCTGCAACAAAGAACCGCCTGTGTCCCGTACTCCCGAGTCACCCTCAGCTCTGCTCTTTCCTTGTGGTCTCCAGCCAGACCACCCAGAGCTTTCTGGCAAAGCAGCTCCCACAGGCACGGGGACCCAAAAGAGCGGGCCAGTCACTCGCAAGGAGACGCAGAACCTCCCGGATGGGTCACGTCAGCTGCAACACAGAAGCATTTCCGCGAGTACGGAATGTTGCAGGGAGGGAGGACTGGTGATAAAGGGAGCCGAGGCTTTATTTTTGGAAGAGCCGATTTTGCTGCGTTACCACTTGCACATGTCAAACAGCTGCCACACGAATTCCACTTTGCACTGGAGAGGCAATGTGTGCAGCAGGCGCGTGTGCCGGCCGCCGGCCGCCGGAGCCGTGAGCTCCCCTCTGCCGTCTGCATCGCTTGAGCCCTGGCGCTGGCCTCCGTGTCTGTAAATACATTTTTCCTCTGTAGCTGGTACAGCAGTGACCTACCACAGGCACGTACATGGTTCCTCTGTTCATCCTTCTGCTCACAAGCTGGAAACGTGGACTTTCCAAGTCTAGAAGGAATCAAGAGTGAGCCAGCAGTTCCAAGAAACTTTGGAACTGAACCCCAAACCAGGAAGGACTCGCTGCGCTCACAGGTAATAGCCAGGCGCAGTGAGGGGCTCAGCGACAAACAGGATGAGGGTTCAGGAGCGCGTCTGGGATGACCGGCGAGCCCACGGTGCTCGGAGAGCGGGGCAGCCCACCAACCACAACCAGCTAGGGACGGGCAGTGTTTACAAGTGTCTTAGGTTCTAACAGATCAGTTGCAAATAATACTCACAGCACAGGACAATTTATAAGCATTGACAGGATACTTAACGACGAGGTTCTATCTCGGCAAAACTTTCTAAGACGTTTTATATTTGCTTATTTGAGAGGCAGTTACAGAGAGAGAGAAGGAGAAACAGAGAGGAAGGTTTTCCATGCATCGATTGATTCCCCAAATGGCCCCAATGCCAGAGCTGATCCAATCCAAAGCCAGGAGCTCCTTCTGGGTCTCCCACGTGGGCGCAGGGGCCCAAGCACCTAAGCCATCCTCTGCTACTTTCCCAGGGCATAGCATGGATCTGGATCAGGAGTGCAGCAGCCGGGACTCGAACCCATGTACCTATGGGACAAGAGGAGGCTTTACCTACTACACCATAGCACCAGCCCCTCAGCAAAACTTTTTAAAGTATCCCTCCCTCTTTCTGGGGAAAAACACATGAATTGCAAAGACCCAAACCCACGGGCAAGATTTGGGTCTGCAAGCAACAGAGGGTGGTTTTAGAAGGAACCGACCGGTGGATTAGGCGGGTACGGGACAGGAGACCACACCCAGATCCAACACAGCCTGCTGTCCATCTGGATCCTACACCGTGACAGTCTGAGAAGCTACTGTTTGCTGGTAAGAGGCTTGCACAGTCCTGGAACTGCATCAGTGTAAATTCTAACATAGTTTCAAATCAAAACAAGTAACACTCTAACTCTACAAATGTATTTTAAAACATATATAGAAACAATGAATAAAGAAACTAAAGCAAATCATTGATAATTGGAATAGCTTATAATTATAATAAGTTTCATCATAATCATAATTATAGTTTATTCTGTCTTCAATTTTAAGGTGTTTGTAGAGTTCCAAAGCTTTAGTCACATTAAAATTGTAATTTCCACATTCTGAGAGCTTAATTAGCTGCATTTGCAATATATGTAAAACATGAGGGGCTGGTGCTGTGGCGCGGCAGGTAAAACCACTGGCAGAAACAGCAGCTTCCTATGTGGGTGCCAGTCTGCGTCCCGGCTGCTCCACTCTGATCTGGCTCCCTGCTGGTGGCCCGGGAAAAGCAGAAGATGGCCCAAGTGCCTGGGCCCTGCCCCCGCTTTAGAGACCTGGCGGAGGCTCCTGGCCATGGTCTGGCTCAGCCCTGACTGCGGTGGCCTCCTGGGAAGTGAACCAGTGGATGGAAGATCTCTCTCTGCCTCTCCTTCTCTGTAACTCTGACTTTCAAATAACTAACTGAATCTTTAATAATTACATTTTTAATAATTCAAGTTTTATTAGGCATGTACATTTTATTTAAATAATTGAGAATTCTACAATATAGACAGAAGTGTTTGTTCCTCTCTAGTAAATGATCCACAAGAAATCCAAGGATCTGACCAACAGAAGCAGCCTCAGAGAAAGCAAGTAACTTGTCTGCGGCCACACTGCAGGAGCCCAGATCCGGGCCTCGGACCCAGAGCCCTGCAGCCCCAGAGCCCAGGGTTACCAGCTGCACCCAGCACTTCTTAACTTCATCTCTGTTTATATTTGTTTGTTTATTTCAAAGCCAGAGTGACAAAAGAGGGAAAGACATAGAAACACACACACACACACACAGAGTGTCTTTCATTAACTGGTTCACTCCCCAAATGGCCACACCCTCTGGGGCTGGCCAGGCTGAGGCCAGGAGCCTGGAACTCCATCTGGGTCTCCATCAGGGGCGGCAGGGCCCCCTCCCAGTGCTTTCCCAGGAGCATTAGCAGGGAGCTGGTTGGAGGCAGAGCAGCTGGGACTCCGGCCGGGGCCCTCACACGGGATGCCCGCCCAAAACACAACGCAGGCCCTGCATCCAGCCCTGGGCGGAGATTTTTTGACCAGCTTTTCTCACACTATTTAGGGCACCCTTCTGTATCACTTGCTAGTGGACGATTTGGAGTTGCCCAAACAGGTTGCCTGAGGGCTGAATCCAGCCCGGAGAACTGTTACCTGGGACCACACCATTTTCTGCTAAATAAGGAATGGATGAACGGACTCATTTTCAGGCGGAGAACTTCCACTATGTCTTAGAACACTTCGTGCTGCGGTAACAGAACGCCGCTGCCTGGGGAATGCATACGGAATGGAAGTTTCTCGGCTCCCAGCTCTGTGGTCTGTGAAGTCCAAGGTCCAGGGACCAGTTATCGGCAAGAACCTCCCTGACGCCTCACAGCAGGCAGAAGGGCACCGGCGGGCACCAGAGAGGGTCAGGGCCAACCCCGCCCTGGTAACAAACCCACTCCTGCCCTGGCCACAGATCCTCCCACTGCGCCCTCACCCGGTCTTCCTCTCAGCCCTGTGATGGGGCAGCGACACGGCAGCAGGAGTCTGGGGGGGACAAACACCAACCGTAGCCCCACAGAAGCGTAAATTCCCCTGAGAACTGGAACATCAGGCAAGAGTGGGCCCTCACTGTCAAAAATCAACGGAACCTGGTGGGGGCTGCCGCGGAAGGAGGTCCCCACCCAGCAGACTGTGCCGCCGACCCCTGTGTGGGCGCGAGTGTCCTGAATCAACTTCACAGACACCCCCAGGTCACAGCCTGTGGGCAGAAGCCACCCTCAGAGGGGAAGCTGCTGGCTCTGATGCTGCCAACACCTGTGTCTCATCTCAGTCTTCGCTGCAGCTCCCGACTCCGATTCCGGCCAAGGAGATTCCGGGAAGCAGCAGCCATGGCTGAGACGGGGTTCCCGCCAACCGTGTGGAAGACGGGCACTGAGCGCCTGTCCCAGCTTGGTCCAGCCAAATCCCAGCTACCGCAGGCATCCGGGGAGAGAAACAGCAGATGAAGGGTCCCCTCCCTCCCTCTCTCTCTCCCCTCCTCCCCGCCATGAATTTTAAAAAATGACTTAGGGGGAATTTTAAGTACAAGGCATAGGGGAAAGGTGGAGCCTGCTTCAAGACCTCCAACGTTGGGGGAACATGCCCCCCAGCATTTTACTCCAGGCTCTTCTCCCCGCGTTAAGAATTCAACGTGTAAGTGAAGTGCAAAAATAGGAGACAGTCTATTTAAAGAGAGAGTAACAGTCAGACGGGAGTGCAGGCAACCCCACAAGCAGAGATTCTGAACCAGAGGGGGCTGAGACAGAAAGATGGAGAGAGAGAGAGAGAACACAAATGGACACAGGCTGCTCACTAGGAGAGAGAGGGCAGCGCTGCGCCCCTGAGGAGGGAGAACACCCAAGTCCCCTCCGTGGGCCGGCTGCCCACCACAGTCCAGGGACCCCTTCGTGGGGAGGCAGCGGAGCCGCTGCATGGACACACGGGCTGGAGTGTGGGCGGGCGCAGCAGGCACCCTGTGCTCTGGGGAGGTTCTCACGGGGCCTCCACGTGCAGCGCTGTGTGCAGGTGTCCACGGCGCCCTCTTCCTGCCGGAGAAGACTCAGGTGCATCATGGGAAAGCGGGAGTGCTGGGCTGTACGCTAGGGGCGGAGTTAGCGTGCAGGACTGGACACAGACGTGAGGACAGTTTTCCAGCTCGTCTGATCCCCAAGTGACTCCTTGCCTAGCGCCTTGTTCAGGGACCGGATTTCTCCTGTCCCGAGCAGACACAGCTGTCCTGACCTAACGCCAGCTGTGCAGTCAGCTGCCACTGGTGCTGACAACTGTGGCACAGAAACACTCTAAATAGCACCCTGCAGAGGAGCGCACAGACGAGTCAGATGACGTCAGAACGGCCCGGTCCATCTGTCCGTCCATCTGTCCGCCCACCCACTCTCACTCATTTACGAAGGTGCTCCGCCAAGCACGGGGCTTCCCTGACCCTCTCCGCTGAATTCTGTGTGTTCACCAGCTGTGTGGATTATGTGCCGGGTACACAGCGGAGTCCTCCCAGCACCCAGAGGCCCCTCGGTGGTTTGCCACAGAAACCAGAGTCTAGCCCCGTGATAAGTTTGAGAAGCCAGCCGTAAGAGCACAAGACCAGAGGCTGCCCCCCATCCAGGTTTCCCTGGGGAGGTGACGTTATTATCGTGGATTCCCAGTCACTAATGTCCCTTTCCACGCTCTGCTCGGCCTTCACTGGTTGCTAGCTTCCCAACTGAACAAGTCCACGCAGATGGAGCGCTCGCAGGCATGCAGCTCTGTGGCAATGGCCTCACGTGGATCAACCATCCGACCACCATGGCAAGTCAGTCTAAGACTCAGGCTACTGTTGAGCCAGATGAGGAGCAGGCAGCGTCCACACGGACCCAGCTCCAGACCCCCCAGCAGCAAGGAACGCCCACACCCTAACCACAGGAGACCCTCTAGCACCTGTGCACAGCCCAGAGTGGCCCCACGCCACTGATCCGTGCCCTTCCCGGGCTGGGGCCATGCACAATGCCACCACGATGCGTGTGCTGGTACGAGGAAAACGAGTGCCTGAGCGGAACACCAGACCCGCATGCTCATCAAGGTGCCATGTGCAGAGGGGCACCAGCCAGAACTCGGGGCCGTGTGCAAAGGGCATCCACCATGCCTCCCCGCCCGGTCAGGCCCTGCCCTGCCACGCTCACTGAGCCCGTCCACAAGTCATCTTCCAGCCAAGCCTTCTCCCTGGTGTTGGAGCACAAGCCCACAGCCAAGCCCCGGCTGGTGGCCCCTCAGCCTCCTGTTGGTGTCCAGCACAGGGAGTCAGAGAACCTGTGGTCGGCTTCACTGTTGTCCCCATTCTGATCAGGAATCAGCAGTGCCAGAGCGGGGTTCAGTACTTGCCCAGAGTTGGAAAATTAATGTCGAAATCAAGCCTGGCTTTCCACACCCCTAACTCTCAGCTTTCCTGTGAAGAGCCAGAAAGAGGTGCACAGTAAGCACACATGTACCTACACACACATGTACACACATGTGCACAGGCACGTGTGTGCACACTCACACAGGCACATGCACACATGCCCATGCACACACATGCAAAGGTACACGCACCACACTACCCACACAGAGCAGCCTGTCCCCAGGGAACATGCCAGTACACAGGAGCCCACTGTGTGCTTGACCCAGCGAGAGTGAGGGTGTATGTTCCATGTGTGTGTGTGTGTGTGTGTGTGTGTGTGTGTATGTGTGTGTAAGCCCCAGTGAGGACACTCGGGGCAGGATGCAGTGTCAGAGAGCAGCATTCAAGGGTCCAGGAGCTCCAGATAATGTTAGGAACACAGGGACTCCTCAGAACCCGTATGCAACACAACTCGCCACGTTAGCATTTCAAGTAGGAGAACCAGTGCCCAGAGACACAAGGACTGCGGCCACGGGGCTGTTCCGTCCCTGGTCACTCCACTGGATCACTCACTGCTGAGTGGACATTTCGGAGCCAAAGAAGCCCACAGGAACCGCATCTCCGGGCGGAAGCTCGCAGGGGGAAGGGGGACAAGCAAAGGCCAAGAGCCACTGGCCGTGGGGAAGCAAAGCCCAGACGCTGAGCCCGCCACAGGTCGGGGCCTTTCCTGCACTGTCCTTGGGGGATGAGGCAGACACGTGTGCCCTTGTCTGAGGGCCAGGAGGAGCATTTCCCAGCTTAACCCACAAGCAGGGGCTCAGCTTCGTCCCAGGCTCCCCTCAGAGCCGGGACCTCGCAGGCTCGCTCACCCCTGAGACAGGTGCACCTCTGCAAGTCCTACCTCCGGCGACGGCGCACCAGACAACCGGATCTCAAGACACCTCCGTGCGAGGGCAGTGGCCGCGGGGAACCCGGGAGTGCTCTCCTCCAGACAGGCAGAGCTCCCCTGCTCCTTCCAGCCTGAGGAAATGTGCGCCAGTTCCCGCGAGACGACGTTCTGATCTCATGAGAGTGTGGACGGTTCCCACGAGGAAAGCTGAGGACATTTATTTACTGACTTCCCTGTGTTGGGGGCGGGGGAGCTTCTAAGCACTACGATACTGTGCAATAAACTCAGCAACGTTTCCAGTGTGTATTAAATCACCAGCGGGCTTCAGTATTCAAGAGGACAAGCTGGTAGACAGATAGGCCTTGAATATGAAAAATTACTATACTAAAGATATACTGAATCATTTTATAAATATGTATTCATTTATTTGAAAGGCGGAGTTAGAGGGAGGGAGAAACAGAGATCTTTCACCTGCTAGTTCACGTGCCTTATGGCTGCAACAGCCGGCGCTGGGCTGAGCCAAAACCAGGAGCCAGCCGCTTCATCCAGGTCTCCCCCACGGGTGGCAAGGGTCCAAATTCTTCTCCCAGGCCATCAGCATGGAGCTAGGTCAGAAGTGGAGCAGCCAGGACATGAACCAACACCCAAATGGGATGCTGGCGTCACAGGCGGCGGCTTTACCTGCCATGACACAACACTGGCCCAAATCATCGCACAAAACAAATCTAAGGGCCAGCATTGTGGCACAGTGGGGCAGGCTGCCGTCTGTGCACCAGCATCTCATATGGGTGTCGGTTCCTGCCCTGGCTGCTCTGCTTCCGATGCAACTCCCTGATGGCCTGGGGTAGCAGAAGATGGCCCAAGAGTTTGGGCTCCTGCATCCATGTGGGAGACCCAGAAGCAGCTCCCGGCTCCTGGTTTCAGACTGGCTCAGCTCCAACTGTTGTGGCCACTTGGGGAGTGAACCAGCAGATGGAAGACCTTTCTTTTTCCCCGTCTGCCCTCACCCTTTTTACTTAGTAGCTCTTTCAAATAAAGAAAAAATGAATCCTCTTTTTTAAAGCCACCACTTCTAGAGCACACGGCACACTGTCTGCCGCTCTTCAGATGCTGTGAGACAGGGCTCTGGGCTCAGTTTCAGTCACTGAGGAGCTCACGGACACGGGGTCGCCTACCAAGCCTCAGAGGGGCCTGCGTCTCCCTGTGCCCATCCCACAAACGTCCACTGGGGCAGGAAGCTCCTCCCACATTGAGGCACAGCCATGCTGGCTGCAAGGGGGAACATGGCTCCCGCAGATGAGGAGGGCAGCCCAACAGGGCAAAGCGGAGTGGGTGTGGGGGGCTCAGGGGTGGCTCATGGAGTCTCGGCTCCCCTGCAGAGCTGCCTGGTAGCCAGGCAACGTGGGGCCTCGCCCCGTGCTTCTGTCACAGACTCGCGTGTCGAAGGCCTCGGGCAGGTTCAGAAACAGGCGAGGCCAGAGGGTGCAGGGACCAGGATCCCTCGGCACCAAGTGTTGAAGGCGCAGTCTGGGGCTTTCCTGGGAGGCTGGACAAACCTGGGCACTGGGCGCAGGAGATCTGAGTTCTAATCCTCATTCACTTTCTGGGCTCTGTGACCTCTGGCAAACCGAGGTGTCGTTCAAGACTCCCAGGTGCCAAAGAACAACCCTGGCCCCTGAAAATGTCCACAGGATTAAACGCGATCAGGATCAGAATGAGCTCCGTGCTTGGCACACGGTGCACCGTGAAGGGAGGGGATTCTTAACAGACGGACAAGATGGGGGCTGATGTATTTTCAACAGCCGGAGCCTCTCCTCACCCTCCCACCCCCAGCATGCTCTCTTTCTCCCAGGGGAAGCTGTAGGCAGCCCGGCTGTTGCCCATTGCTCCCTTGAGGCTGCTAAATGCTACCTGTCACTTCTCACATGCCTTCACCAAATACGTCCATTTTAAAATCACAGACTCCATTTGCAGCCGTTCAGATAAGCCAACGGGAAAACTCTGTGGGACACAACGCGGGGCAGGCAAGGACCCAGTGTGGGTCACATGGGGGCCGGATGTCGCCCATGGGCAGACCCCAGCCTCTGGGAGGGAGGAGCCGGGGACCTGGGGAGCGGCCGCGTGCGTGCGTGTGTGCAACCATTTGTGTCTGACTGGCTGTATCCTAAGCACCAACAGGAAAATAAACTTTCCCTGTGGCTCCTCTGTGGATTCTCGTTACCCAGTAAGAGCTGCAAAGCCTGGCAGAGATATTTAAGTGTGGACTTGAAATACATTTGTCATTTATATTCCCTGCTGGCGAACAAAAGGAAAGAGGCCTGGTATTTTTCCAGAGTCAGAAGAAAACAATGCACAGCTAGAAGAGGAGCTGTGTGCCACACAAGGCCCAGGCCGGCGCAGACAGACGCCAGGAACGCGGGCAGACCGTGGAGACGCACAGGGAGCTGGGGTGGGAGCCCCAGGAAGCATCTCGGAGGCTGGATCCAGGCGGCAACAGGTGCTCTTGGCAGAAGGATCCTGGATTCCGCCCCGGCCACGTCTTCTGTCAACACCAGAACAAAGGACTGGCACAACCCCCTAGCCTCTGGCGGGGAGCGACCGGCTCTTATCTGCCCACGCGGGCTGCAGCCCCAGCCTGCCTGCTATCTGCACTCGCAGGCCGGGGACGGCCGTAGCCCGACAGCGCTCCTGGAGCCATCCTGCTGCAGCCCGGCCAGAGCCGGCCTGCAGGGCACTGCTGCTGGTGAGGAACTCGTGCACCCTGCCCAGTGCACCCTGTTCCCTCGAGCTCAGAACAGCCCCTCACGGGGATGGAACACCCGCCAGGCCAAGGAGGGGCCAGCAGGAGCTGTGGCCACAGCCCACGCAGGGAACGAGTGTGTCCAGGACAGGACTGACGCCCTGGACAGAGCCTCTACAGGAAGAACGTGGCCTGGGACGCTGCTCCACCCACACCCGTGACACACGCCCAGTCCATGGGACCCCACGCTTGCCCAGCAGTGGACATCAGGCAACCACTGTCAGCTGACCACACCAGACACCAGAGGAGGAAGGGGCTTTCCACGTCCCTGTGTGAGGACGCCGTGTAATCACACATCTGTTTCCACTGCTGGGAAGGAAAACCTCAAATAGGGGCCAGCACAGTGGTGCCGCAGGTAAAGCCGCCGTCTGCAGAGCCAGCATCCTCTATGGGCGCCGGTTCAAGTCCTGGCTGCTCCACTTCTGATCCAGCTTTACTAATGGCCTGGGAAAGCAGTGGAAGATGGCCCAAGTGCATGGGCCCTGCACCCACGTGGAGACCAGGACAAAGCTGCTGGCTTCAATCCGGCCTAGCCCCGGCCTCTGCAGCTGGAGTGAACCAGCAGGCGGAAGACCTCTCTCTGTCTCTCCCTTTCTCTAATTCTGAATTATAGATAAATAAATATTTACAAAAGAGGAAAACCTAAAGTAGCCTTAGGCTTGGGACTCTTGACACCGTCATTCCTGGCTGGGTGTGCACCCACACAGCACCATTCCAGAACGACGCAGTCCACAAAGGAGCATGTTGAGGCAGAGCAGCAGAGGTGAAGTGCTCCCGTGTCAAGGGACTCTCCACGGAAGCAGGCAGCCCTGAGCCTCCACCCCGTTCTGAGAGAGCAGAGCACACGGGAGAACACACCTCCACGGGGTGACGAGGCCCCCCAGGCCGGGGCAGCAGAAGTTCCCACCTAATGGTGCAACAACCCAAACACTTGGGAAGGCCACGAGGACTTGTTTCCGTGCTGCTCAGTGGTTCTGACCCCCTGCGGGAGGAGGGTACACACACGCCTTGTATCCATGCTGCTCAGTGGTTCTGAGCCCCTGCGGGAGGAGGGTACACACACGCCTTGTATCCATGCTGATCAGTGGTTCTGATCCCCCTGCGGGAGGAGGGTACACACACACCTTGTATCTGTGCTGCTCAGTGGTTCTGAGCCCCTGCGGGAGGAGGGTACACACACGCCTTGTTTCCGTGCTGCTCAGTGGTTCTGACCCCCTGCGGGAGGAGGGTACACACACGCCTTGTATCTGTGCTGCTCAGTGGTTCTGATTCCCCTGCGGGAGGAGGGTACACACACGCCTTGTATCTGTGCTGCTCAGTGGTTCTGATCCCCCTGCGGGAGGAGGGTACACACACGCCTTGTATCTGTGGTGCTCAGTGGTTCTGATCCCTCTGTGGGAGGAGGGTACACACACGCCTTGTATCTGTGCTGCTCAGTGGTTCTGATCCCCCTGCGGGAGGAGGGTACACACACACCTTGTATCTGTGCTGCTCAGTGGTTCTGACCCCCTGCGGGAGGAGGGTACACACACGCCTTGTATCTGTGGTGCTCAGTGGTTCTGATCCCCCTGTGGGAGGAGGGTACACACACACCTTGTATCTGTGCTGCTCAGTGGTTCTGACCCCCTGCGGGAGGAGGGTACACACACGCCTTGTATCTGTGCACCGACCGTCCTTTCAAGGAAGGGGCTACATAGACAAGGACCAAGCCGTGTTTTATAAGACCACGGTTTCAGAGAACGAACGGCAGGAGGCACACGGCGCACATGTCTTCCGCGCAGTCTTTCCTCTCCGCGGAAAGCTGAGTGTCCACGTTTCAGGAGGTGAGCAGGTGACCGCACCTGGAAGAGGACAAGCCTGGCCCCCAGTGCGGTGCCCCCCGGACATCAAGGTCGTGCACGGTTGTGCAGCGCTGCACCGTGTGGTTTCAACTGTCCCAGTCTAGCCAACTTGGAGACGCATGTGCGGCCCAGAGAGAGACCCTGGAGGAGAATGTGTACCGAGGCCCTGGGCCCACCTTCCTGACAAAGGGGGTTTCTTCCTGAGAAGCCGGCACCTTCCAGCTCTTTGCTGGATCCCATTAAACACAGCAAGCAAAGACCCACGCCCCGTCCACAGCTCTCACTCAACAGGATGCCTGCTCCCGCTCTCAATGCGTGAAAACGCTGTGGGGACAGGAAAGCAAAAGATGGGTGTGTGTCGCCGGACACTCGGAACGCCCCTCACGGCCCGGCCCGCTCGGCCCTTCCGCGGCTGTCGCCTGCCCGTCCCGCTGCCCCCAACTCCGTCCTCAACAGAAGGAGGTGAGGAGGCAGAGAAGGACAGAGGCGGAGGAGTGGGCGCCAGAGGCTGTGAAGGGAAACACAGGCTGGGCTGAAGACAGCAGGACCGAGCAGGTGTGGCGCACTCCACAGAGCGATTTCACCCCTTCCATGCATTTCTGCGCCTTCTCCCCTCCCCCAGGTAGTGCCCCTCTTTGGGTGCCAGTGCCCACAGCCAGTGAGCCCACAGAAGTGTCACCCCGCGGGTCGCCGGGAATACCTGCGTTCCTGCCAAAAGGAATCCATTTATCCTCACTCATTTTAATAATTTTCGATACCTCTTCTGTGATTCTTTGTATAATTAAATCCTTACACAGCTAAACTATTGAAATAAATTCACAGATTAGGTGGAACAATGCTACGTTCCTATATTTGTTGCATTCTAGCCATCTCATTAGTGACATCCTAATAATAAATCTCAAATACTAAAATCATCAATTCAAATTATATGATGCAGTCATTTCCAAGACCCAGAGAGATCAATCAAAATTCTAAGATCTTTCCGTGAAATTCTGCAGCTGTTTGGAATTCAGAGGCCAAGGCTGTTGGGGGACTGTGAGAGGCCGGCCCCTCCTGCAAACCGAGAACTGGCGGCCGAGGCCCGCCAAACAGCTTGTAGACGGTGCCCTCAGACTCACAAGTCTGGGGCCGCCACCTGTGATGCCAGCATTCCATAGACGACAGTGCAAGTCCTGGCTGCTCCACTTCCAATCCAGCTCCCTGCTAATGGCCTGGGAAAGCAATGGAGGATGGCCCAAGAGCTTGGACCCCTGCACCCATGTGGGCGACTCGGAAGAAGCTCTGGCTCCTGGCTTCACCCTGGCCCACTGCTGAACTGTTGAGCCATCTGGGAAATGAACCAGAGTATGCAAGATCTCTCGCTAACTCTTTCAAATAAATAAATAAATCTTGATTTCTCTGGAAAAAAAATACTCATGAGTCTTTACATTTCTGCTTTCTATGCACACCGTTTCACAGATACTTTCCTAGGTGCTCATAGGGTCATTTCAACACACTTCCGTCCTTTCAACAACACATGTGTACTTAAGGGAACCCACAAAGACACGGTGAGAAGCTCACTCAGTGGGCACGTCCTGCAGCCCAGCGGGCAGTGCTCGCTCCTTAAGGAAAGCACACTCCTTATGAGTGCTCACTCCTTACATGACCACACAGCTCACACCAACAACCTCTCCGCAGGGCTCACTGTGCTCAGTTATAAATGAAGACGTGCAGGAACACAGAGAGAAGCGGCCTCTCGGCTCCTGGTCCAGGGCCTGCCTGCAGAACCGTCTCCCTGGCCACGCAGCTCCCTGCATCCAGCAAGGAGCAAACGGCTCCAAGGCGTCTTCTCCTCCATCTACTGTCCACAGCCTTCCTCTCAGCCTCAGCTGAACACTAGGAAGCGCCACCTGGTGTGAATTTTCTGAGGTTCAGTTTTTTGCATTCAAAAGTCACTGAAGGCTGGTGCCACAGCTCAATAGGCTAATCCTCTGCCTAGCGGCGCTGGCATACTGGGTTCTAGTCCCAGTCGGGGCGCCGGATTCTGTCCCGGTTGCCCCTCTTCCAGGCCAGCTCTCTGCTGTGGCCCAGGAGTGCAGTGGAGGATGGCCCAAGTGCTTGGGCCCTGCACCCGCATGGGAGACCAGGAGAAGCACCTGGCTCCTGCCTTCAGATCAGTGCGGTGCGCCTGCCGCAGTGCACCAGCTGCAGCGGCCATTGGAGGGTGAACCAACGGCAAAGGAAGACCTTTCTCCCTGTCTCTCTCTCTCACTATCCACTCAGCATGTTAAAAAAAAAAAAGTCACTGAGACCATGGACTTAAACCTAAGGATAAAGCTAAAACTTTGTCATAGGACTCCAAATTCCATTAAGTTGACAGGTACTAGTGCCATCTTACATGTTAAAGTGATCATAATAAGTGTGTAACAGATCATACAGATAGGATTAAGTGTCAAAGAGATCACATAAATAAGACCAAGTGTCTGGTAATAATAATAGATAGAATTAAAAAGGAGAGAATGATCCAACATGGGAAGCAGGATACACAGCAGATTCATGGAATGACAAACGCCCTAAACAGCACTCTGGCCTCAGAATCAGCCCTTAGGGCATTTGGCTCTGGCAAAAAAGTCCATGAGAGCATTGTAGGCATGGAAAGCCAAGACACTGTGGCAAAAATGATTTACCCAAATGATCTCTGTGAGTGAGATCCCAGTAGAAAGAAGGGGCTATCAAAGAAGGAGGTACCTTCCTCTGAAGGGAGGAGAGAACTTCCACTTTGATTATGGCCTTGTCTAAATACTAATGGAGTTTGTGGACTCAAAAGTCTTCCATAGCCTTGGCAGCTCATGACAAGAGCCTCGGAGATCACTGACATCATATATAAGAGTTTCAATTGTTAAATCAACAACGGGAGTCACTGTGCACTTGCTCCCCATGTAGGACCTCTGTCCTTAATGAGTTGTACTATGTACTAGTACTATGTACTAGTCTTCAAGCAGTACTTTATACTTTGTGTGTCTGTGTTGGTACAAACTGTTGAGATTTGTACTTAATAAAGAGTTTACCTTCTGTAAATAAAAATAATTAAAAATGAATCTTAATGAAGAATGGGATGGGAGAGGGAGTAGGAGGTGGGACAGTTTGGGGGTGGGAGGGCAGGCATGGGAGGAAGAACCTCTATAATCCAAAAGCTGTACTTATGAAAGTTATATTTGTTAAATAAAAGCTTTCTACCATTAAAAAAAAAGTGACTAAGAATAAACGCTGCTGAGGCCAGAAGACCACTTGGAAGGTTCTCTGCCCAGTCTCCCAGGTCCCTATGTGCCGACAGTCATTGCACGACCCCGCCCTCACAGGAGGAGCGAGGTCACTTCGCTGCCCTTTGGCTAAGTCAGATGTAAAGCAGGAGCGAGTCCTTCGCGAAAGAGGGGTGAGTGACACAGCTTCACTGGCCTTGGCCTGCAGGGGACTTAACCAAGCAGAGCGAAGATTGTGGGAAACTCTCCCACAGCCGCTACCGCCGGCGGCCTCTCTTTGGGTTAGGCTCCGTCTCGGCCCGCCCTGTGCTGACAAGCACGGAGTCAGAACAGAAATGTGTGCTGCTCCTGGCTCCGCAGGCTGGGACTTCTAAGAGCAAGGCGGTGCCTCTGGCCAGGGCCTTCTTGCTTGGAGGAGGGCAAAGATGTGGCCAGAGGGAATGACAGTGAGTCGGTGTGTCCGTCTGCACTCACCTCCTCATGCGGGTGTGGTCCGGGATGCAGACCCCTCCCGGTGTTCCCCGCAGGTACTCTGTGCTGGACGCATTCAAGTCTGCCCCCAGGAATCTGACGTTCCTGGACACCACCCTCCTCTGAGCGGCTGTGCAGCCCACACAACATCCTCACTCCCATGGGCATCCTCGGGAACCCCGGTTCTGTGCACAAGGCTCCCTCCTAAACTCCTCTGGGGGTTCTTAGGCTGGAGGTTACTCCAGACAGGAAGGAACTCGTGGGAGGCTGCGGATAGAGCAGTGATTGTACAGCAGAATAAACGGATGCTGAGAGAGAGGTCAGGCGGCACACCCCCTGGGGAAGCGGCAGGGACAGCGCCAGAATCGCCCTGAGCTCTGAACCCCAGCCCAAGTTGTTCCGCTAGAGAGAGCCATGCACAAGGGGCTTCCATTTTCTCATATCCACATGTGCAAGCTGATTCTATGCTGGGGGTCTGAAATAAAAAGGCTATCAGTAACATCTGAGAATCTAAATAAACAGGAGACCTGCAGAAGGACTGTAGTCAGATGTGCAGGCTGATTCATTGCAGCCGGCGGTGCATTGCACAAACCCCAACATGGGGGCCGGCACTGTGGCTCACTTGGTTAATCCTCTGCCTGCAGCGCCGGCATCCCATATGGGTACCAGTTCTAGTTCCGGTTGCTCTTCTTCCAGTCCAGCTCTCTGCTGTGGCCCGGGAGGGCAGTGGAGGATGGCCCAAGTGCTTGGGCCCTGCACCTGCATGGGAGACCAGGAGAGGCACCTGGCTCCTGCCTTCGGATCAGCGCAGCGCCAGCTGTAGCGACCATTTGAGGGGGTGAACCAACAGAAGGAAGACCTTCTCTCTGTCTCTCTCTCACTGTTTATACCTCTACCTGTCAAATTAAAAAAAAAAAAATGGAACAGAGCTTCAAACTCCTGTAAATCACAAGTACCAGGTGCAAACCAAAAAGATCCGTGACGACTTAGAAGTGAGCCCTTTCCCCGGATGCCTGCGTGAGTTTGCTGAGAGTAAGTCTCGCTCCTTTCTGGAAAACTGCATCACCACCGACAATCAAAGCTTCCACTTCCTGGGGAGAAATGAGGAACACCACATCCTAGTGACTTCATTAGCGCACCCTCATCTCACCGGGTCCTCACCACGCGCACTTTCCCACGGGACGAGACGAGAAAGACGCAGGGTTCGAGCCCCGTTCATCTTCTGCCCCTGCCTTACTCACCGGTGGCCTGACGGGAACCTCGAAGCCACTGGGGCGGGGGAAGGGTTCAGGTACAGTTTGTCCCGGAGTTAGCAAAGCACTTTACAGTCTGCTACAATCATGTGCAGTTATGGGGATTAGCAATTATCTGAACAAACCATTCCCGATGAGGGCTGCTTCAAGATCGATACAGAACAGGAGAGAAGTCTAGGCTGGTGCCACAAAACTCCATTTGGGCTTCAATGCTCTTCAATGCTTTAATCAATATACATCAGATTAAAATGTAGACTGTGCGTCTGCAAAAAGGAGAGTGAGAGAGACAGGGAGAGAGAAATTCTTTGGAACACACAACTCTACAGAAGATAACAGTGCAGGTGCCAACAAAATAAGGTTTCACGACCTCCCATGGGCAGCAAAGCTGAAACCAGTCAGAAGAAATCCAGCAACCAAGCAGCAGGCTTTCATATTCAATCCCCCAAAAAGGCAAGATCAAAGAAGCCCAGATATAATGAATATTTTGAATAAAATACCCATGACTTTTGGGTCATCACTGCCCCCAGCTCCCCTGCCAGACATGGAGCTCTCGGGATGGCGAACTCAAAGCTGAGGCTGGACGTGGGGAGGGTGGAGCTCGATCCCTGGGCTACACATCTGCCCAGAAGGGAGCAAACTGTGCAGGACCCAGAGGCACTGCCCCCGGAGGGCTTGGGCAAAGAAGATGGACACAAGGCAGTGGGCCAGGGTGAAGCCAGGAGGTCCAGAGGTCCAGGGTCCAGATGCAGACTGGGGGCTGTCAGAAGGAAGATCTGCCAAGTCAGGACACTGGCCCAGGGCTGCCTTGGACAGCAGGTGAAGAGACCTCATGTACGGACAATGAAACCTAGACTGCACACAGCATTCACTGGTCACAACAGACTGATGTGGGCAATGCAAGTATTAACGTCTGATCTAGGTTCCTGTCTCCTAGCAAGAGAGAAATACTAAGTGAGACCAGTATCATCTGCAAATGAGAACAGGATTTATTTAGCAGTGAGGGAATAAACAGACATGCACATGAGAATGTGTGGGCTGCTCCACACAGAGACCCCCTACATGAGGGTCCCATGGGAGAGAAAGGAAAAACCAAGAACACGTGGGAGGGTCCCTCCAAGAGTGGGAAAAAGAATGCAAATGAGGGCTGTGAAGCCGCGTCGCTCTGCACTGCAGACAGCCGACTCCCGCTATCACCTCTTCCATAAGGAAGGCGCTGGAACCCCAATCGGATGCACAGACAGGGTAGGGTCTTAGCATGCGCCCTGGTCCTGCCTGAGACAGGTGCACCCTGGGCAGGTGGGTATATAAAGCTGACATTTGCCAGAACACAAGAGTTCCAGCTCATCTAACCTTTAAGCAACAACAGCCACACCTGTCAGTGTCTTGTTTCTTTTGATTCTTTGTCAACAGTTTTAGATTGCGACTCTCCAGTAGCAGAGAGGCAGGCAGGGGGTGTGAGTGCGCCAGCCCAGGGGTGCGCCGTGGCTGAAGCCAAACAAACGAATGTGACAGAGGCTCCCCGGTGCCAGCCTGTGAGAGGTTTTCCAGGCGCTCCCAGGCTTGATTGCAGCTGTAGGAGCCAGTCCTCCCACAGAGCCCACACAGGCCAGAGCCCCAGCAGAGGAACACACCGGCCTTTGCCACTGACCAATCAAGGCAAGGCCACAGCACTGTGGACCAATCAGAGGGCTGTGCTGTGCCAGGGTCCCGGTCTTTCACTTTTCGGGGGGCTGGGAATTGAGCGAGAGCTGCCGAACTCCTCGTTCTGTGCATGGCTTTCTTCTGCTGCCCGGTGTCAGGCTTGGGGGTTCTCGAGCACTTCCTCTCCCCAGTTTGGGGGGGCTCTGGGAGGAGGTCAGGAGGGACCCATGAGCTGGGGACAGGTGCAAGGGGCAGGGCCTGGCACAGCAGCTTCCACAAGGCAGGGCTGCTTCCCCACTGACACTCCTTCGGCCCGAGACGACTTTGTGAAAACAAGTGCAAGCCGAGTTCCCTTGCAGCATGCTCGGATCCTCAGGTTAACCCTCCCTTCTCCTGAAGCTCCTTCATCTCATCCTCCTTGTGGCGAGACACTGAAGGAAAACAGCAGAACCCAGCAGCGCCCGCGCTCTCATGGGACACACGGAGACGGAGCCCCGCGTCTGCCGAGGAGGAACCGGGGCGCTGCTCAGAGGGGAAGAGGGTCCCCTTGACGGTGTGCTGCAATTAGACACCTGAGTGCAACTCCAGAAAATGCTGCCTCTACGGCAGGTACCCCGAAAAGGTGTCGCGTAGCCGACTAATTTCCAGGTGAACAGCACCAGGACCAACTCTAGGGCAAGAGGGTGGCCTGCTTGCTCCGTGCCCTGCAGTTTGCCTTCATCTTCTCAGTGTTAGAAAATCCCAGAGTCTCTTGTCATCTGCGGGTTCTTAAAGGCACAGCACCACACGACCACGTGACAACATGAGGACTGGCTCATAAAACGCAAATGGGATTGTCTCATGTTTCTGAACAAGTGTGACAGGAACCTGCCCGGTCCTCCCAGGGCCAAAGCCTCTTTACGAAAGGGTTGGAAGTTCCGCAGAGAACACAGGAGCGAGAGGGGCAGGTGGGAGAGCGAGGGTCTGCTTCCCTCTCTCTGCCGGAAGTCAGCAAGTCGTGCAGCAGTTGCAATCAGTTTAGGGTGGGGAAGTCCGGCGAGGGTGGAGAAGTTCAGTTTGCTCAGCCTCGAGAGTGAGGGACATGGACATTCCCGCTGGCCAGCGGTCACCGCGAGAAGCCACGGCCATCGGGATTAGGGTCCCACGCGGGTTAACTTCCCAGGGCTGCCGAGAACTGCAGCATCACAACCCAGCTGGCTTCCCACAGCTCCCAGCGCCTTCTCCCAGAGGTGGGCGAGGCCACACAGCCCCCTCCCAGGCTCTGAGTGGAGCCGTCCTCCCGGCTCCCAGCTCCCGGCTCCTGGTGGCCACAGTCCTTGGTGAGTCTCAGTGGTGGCTCCGCCCCACTCATCTCCCCTCCGCTCCCTCCAAGGCGCCAGTCGCGTTGGAAGAGGGTCTGACTGCAGGATGACTTCACCTCGGCCAGTGATGTCTGTAATGGCTTCATTTCCATAAAGGCCACACTGAGGTTCAGCGGCCGAGAATTGCAACGCATCGTTTCAGGGCAATTAACTCGAACAGTACTTGATGAAATCTGACTCGGAAGACTTCAGGGCACGGCCACAGGGAACGCTGGACAGAGGCCGAGTCCAAACCAACACATGTGCACAATGAGCCCCTTTTTTTTCTGAAAGCTTTTATTTAATCAATATAAATTTCATAGGTACAGCTTTAGGAATATTTAAGTTCTTTCCCCCAGTCCCGCCCTCCCACCCCCACGCCCGTCCCACCTCCTACTCCCTCTCCCATTTTGGATCATCTTCATCTACAGAAGAGCAACTCTACACTAAGTAAAGATTTCAACAGCCTGCACTGACACAAAGTATCAAGTACTGTGTGAAGACAAGCTGCACCGTTAATTCTCAGAGTACCACTCATTAAGGACAGAGGTCCTGCATGGGGAGCAAGTGCACAGTGACTCCCATTGTTGATTTAACAATTGACGCTCCTATATATGATGTCAGTGATCACCGAGGCTCTTGTCCATGAGCTGCCAAGGTTAAGGAAGCCTCTTGAGTTCACAAACTCTGACATTATTTAGACAAGGCCATAATCAAAGTGGAAGTTATCTCTTCCCTTCAGAGAAAGGTACTTCCTTTTCTTTTTTCAAAGAATTATTTTATTTATTTGAAAGAGTTAGAGATGTAGAGACAGAGAGAGAGGTCTTCCATCTGTTGGTTCACTCCCCAGATGGCCGTGACGGCCGGAGCTGCGCCGATCTGAAGCCAGGAATTTCTTCTGGGTCTCCCACGTGGGTGCAGGGGCCCAAGGACCTGGGCCATCCTTCTGCTGCTTTCCCAGGCCATAGCAGATAACTGGATTGGAAGAGCAGCAGCTAGGACTAGAACTGGTGTCCATATGGGATGCCAGCACTTCAGGCCAGGGCTTTAACCCGCTACACCACAGGGCCAGCCCCTGTACCTCCTTCTTTGATGGCCCCTTCTTTCTACTGGGATCTCACTCACAGAAATCCTTAATGTAGGTCATTTTTTGACACAATGTCTTGGCTTTCCATGCCTGAAATGCTCTCATGGGCTTCTTAGCCGAATCCAAATGCCTTAAGGGCTGATTCTGAGGCCAGAGTGCTACTTAGGAACCCCTTGTCTTAACAGGCACAATCAGCAGGCCCTGGCTGCTGGACCTTGCACAGCCAGCTCACCAGAGATGAGCAGGTGAGAGAGAAGGGTTCATTTCAAGAAGCCAGCATCATGGGGAAAGAGCAATCCCTGGACCAAAATGTGCCCCTTCCACCCAACGAGGCAACAAAAGGGTTTTAAAGGGAAGGAGTAGGGACCGGCGGAGTCTGGGAAAAACAGTGAGTCCAACGGTCTTCCAGAATTTGCTCTGACAGTGGGAACCCCGGGTGTCAGCCTGGAGGAGGCTTCTCAGCTCTCTGCAGAGGACGGTGTGAGGTCTGCCATTTGGAGTTATCCCCTTTCAGTGGCCTCCTGGGATTCTTATGCCAAGATTCTTACCCAGAAGACAGCACAGGCCACTGGCAGTGTCGGCACTGGGTTCTTACTGCTTAGAAGGGAAGGTGGCCTCATTGCTGTGACCTTCCACCACTAATAAGCATTCCCACCTCTGCCCCAGCATTTCCGCCCCAGGCACTGGACAGCACAACCCTGACACAATGCAGCCAAACCAGACGTACGGCGGAGCCACAGCCATCACCTTGGCTTTCCCGAAGAGCCGAGTGAGCACCCAGGAGCTACGAGGACCAGCCCGGTGGACAGAGAGCAGGCAACGCAGGTGTGTCTGATGGGGACACAGTGGTCAACTCACAGGCCAACAAAATAAACTTCCAGATAGCAGAGGCATCACTGTAAAAGGTTGCAAATGTTCAGGGAAATCGGAGTGGGGGCTGGGGGTCCTTACAAGGCTCCCGTCTGAACATCCTGTGGATTAGGAGGGCGGTGGGGAGCGCTTACCATCTGCTGGGTCTCAGTAGACGCTTGAGGTAGAACAAAATGGGATTTCTGTCTGCAAGATCCTCCCACCCGGCAGAGGAGGGGGAGAAGTCAATTAAAATCTGACACAATTAGATAATAATAGGTGACCCATATGGGCCGTGCTCTGAGTGCCTGACACGCGTCCGCGCACTGATGCCCATCAGCGCCCAGGGCAGGTGCTATTTCCATCATCCTTCTGCAGAGGAAGCTGGAGCGAGGCAGGTGTAGCTTGCCGAGAGCCGCACTCCCAGGAAGGGGCCGAGCTGGGACTTCATCCAGTCTGACTCCGGAACCTCCCCCTGGCGTGTTAAACTGCATCGTCTGCCCAACCGAACGCAGAAGCCATGACGTGCAGCCAAGGGCTTGGAACCAATGGTGTGGATCAGGCCGCAGGGCCTCACGGGCAAACAACTCCTGAGCCACACCCAGAAAACGGCAGCCACCCGCAAAACCCAGTGGCCGGACGGGAAGCGTGGAGAATCCGTCTTCCCTCGAGACTGTTACACAGTCACGTGTCGCGTGGCGACCTTTGGGCCAGCGATGGCTCACATTCCTAAGATGATGATGGAGATGAGAATGGCCCATCATGGGGGACTCCAGCATTCCCGTGTCAGCCCGGCACGTGGGGTGCACGTCGCTGTAGCGACGCTGCTGTAAGCAAGCCCAGGTGCCGCCTGTGGTACAGAGGGTGATGTCCCCGACAGCGGTAATAAGTGACGATGACTCTGGCTTACCCGCAAACTACACCATACCTGTGTCATGATTTTTATTGCACTTTCATTTACAAGAAAGGGAAAATCAGTGTTAAAAAGCCAGCTGTGCACACACTGCCAGCAGCAGCGGTACACGTCGCCTGCTCACCAGGGCACCTCCTCTCGGGCTCCATGGACTCTCAGGTTGTGCCGTCCACCATGGCTGTGGGAGCGACAGACTCTGCCAAGGCAGCCCCGGCATGCAGTAGGCTCCACCCTCCTGGTTGGTGTATGTGCACCCTACTCTGTTTGACCACATCGCCTAACTCTGCTTTTCTGAAAACATGTGCTGCCGTTAAGCAACGCACGGGCATACGCATCAGACGGATACATCAGGTAAAGCCCTTAGCTCAGGGCCTGCCCCTCCATCAGCGTCTGAGCTGCCTCCACCATGCCCAGCCCCACCACCAAGAGCTGTGCTGTGGGAGGGAACCGGGGCAGGGGTCGGGGGCAGGGAAGGCGACCTGGATCCGGGTTAACAAAGCGAGCGCAAGATGCTTCTCAATGCAGAACCTGGAGCCCCAGCGCCAGCGGAGAGAGGAGAACCCCAGGGAGCGGGCTCACCGGCTCACAGCCCAGGCATGGGACGTGGGGCCAGCGAAGTTCATCACCGCCGTTAAGGCTCGGTTGCAGGCTGCCGGTCTGCTCCAGCCCCACCTTTGGTCCAGCCTCTAACAGTTGGGAAATAGACCAGAACGTTGGACGACATCAAAAGCAGAGCGAACGACGTCCTGACACGGTCATCGAAGCCCAGGACTGCCTTGACTCCTTGTTTGTAACTGATGCATAAAACCTGCCTGTCCGTTGGGGCACCGTGTACTGCTTTGATATCTGTCCCATGTGTGATGTTCACATCAAGGCACCCAGCTCCTCAAATACCTGCCATTTCTTCACAGTGAGAACACTTAAAATCCCTTCTTCCAGCTTTCTATGGAGCCACCTGGTACACGGTCACTCCCCAGTCACCCTGCGGGGCAGCAGCAGGCCAGAGCCTCCTCGTGGCTCCCGGCTCAGGACACATCCTCCAGCCTGCCCTGTCCCTCCGCGTCCCTGGCTTCCCCCGACGTCTGGAACCACCTCGCTTCTCCCGTCCTGAGACCAGCTCCTCGGATTCCCCCGGGAGTGAGATCAGGAGCCCTCGTCTCTCCGGGCCTGGTCTATTTCCCCCATGGCAAGAGTCACAGCCTCCACTCTCATCTGCGTTCTCACAAACAGGACTCCCCCGTGATGGCTGAGTAGGCGCCTACTGTGTACATACACCAAGTGTTCTTTATCCCTCCCTAGGGATGGACCCCTAGGCTGGTTCTGGGAGACTATGGAGAGTAATGGACCACATGGAGTGCAGCCATCGCTCCAACCATCTGAGTCCACCCCCTTGGCTGTGTGCCGGGGCCGGGTTGCTGAGTCACCCACAGCTCTGTGTTCAAGAAGGCTCCATACTGTTTTCCACAACGGCTGTACCAATGCTTTTTTTTTTTTTTTAATTTGACAGGTAGTGTTACAGACAGTGAGAGAGAGAGACAAAGGTCTTCCTTCCATTGGTTCACCCCCTAAATGACCGCTATGGCTGGAGCTGCGCCAATCCGAAGCCAGGAGCCAAGTGCTTCTTCCTGGTCTCCCATGCCAGTACAGGAGCCCAAGCACTTGGGCCATCCTCCACTGCCCTGCCGGGCGACAGCAGAGAGCTGAACTGGAAGAGGAGCAACCGGGACTAGAACCTGGCGCCCATATGGGAAGCCGGCGCTGCAGGCAGAGGATTAACCAAGTGAACCACGGCGCTGGGCCCTGTACCAATGCTGCTTCTCACCAACAGGGCGTCCCCCCCCCCCCCCCGCCCCAGCACCTGCTGCCTTGCATCCTTCAGTAGCGGCGATTCTAACCGGAGTCAGGTGATTTTGATTTCTCTAGCGCACTTGAGCATTTTACCACGCCCCTGCTGGTCATCTTTGTCAACCTTTGAAAAATGTATTTCCGGAGCCATTTCCCATTTTAACTGGATTATCTGTGGGTTTCGTTTTTGTCCATGAGGTGTCCGAGACCCTCGTAAGCCCCGGCTGTGACCCGCCGCCTGTCAGATGTGCGGTTGGCAGGGACTGGCCTCCGCTCCGCAGCGCGTCTCTCCGCTCTGTTTGCTTTGCTGCGCACCAGCTCTGTTCAGTGAAGTCTCAGCTGTCTGTCTGTTTGTTCGCTGTACAGGTCTTGTTCAGAAAAACCCTTGCCAGTTCCAATGTTACTAAGCAGTTCCCGATGTTTTCCTCTGGTGGTGTTATGGGGTCAGGTCTTACATTCAGGTGGTTAACCCTTGTCCAGTTAACCTCTGCATGCGGGTGCAGACAGGAGTTAAGTTTACTTCTTCCTCATGTGGATACACAATCCTCCCAGCGCCGCTTATTAGGAAAGACTGTTGGTTCTTCAGCGATGTTCTCAGCACTCTGCTGAGGATCCGGGGCTGCAGACGCCTGGGTTCATTTCCAGTCCCTCTGAATCTGCCGCTGGTCTACGTGTCTCCTTTCATACCAGTACCCTGCTGGGTTGGCTTTTTTTAAGATTTATTTGTTTTGAAAGAGCAACAGAGACACACACAGAGAGAGAGAGGTCCTCCATCCACTGGTTCACTCCCCAGCGGGCCACGACAGCCAGTGCTGGACCAGGCTGAAGGCAGGATCTTCACTCAGGGCTCTGACATCCAGAGCAGGGGGGACACAAACACGGGGACCATCTTCCATCGCTTCTCTCAGGCTCATCAGCAGGGAGCTGGATCAGAGTGGAGCAGCCGGGACTCACACCGGTGCCCGTAAGGGATGCATGGGATGCAGGCGTCACAGGCAGAAGCTTACCCACTACGGCCCGACGATGCCCTACCATGCTGCTATGAGCTACAGATTTGTCGTATATTTTCAGATCCGGTGCTGTAAGGCTGGGCTGTTCAAGTTTTGTGATTCAAAGTGAATTTTAGGGTTGTTTGTTCTAGTTTTATGAAGCACGTCACTGGTATGAAGCATGACTCTGGGTGGTGTGGACAGCTTCACCACACTGATGTTTCCGGGCCTGGCACATGGAATATCTTTCCATTTCTGTGTGTCTTCTTCAATTTCTTTCATCAATGCTTTATAGATTGCATTCCAGAGCTCTTCACTCCGGGTTAAATTTACCCCTAGGATTTTGCTTTTGTAGATTCTGTAAGTGGGATTGCCGTCTTGATTTCTTTTTCGGGAGACTCACTGTTGCGGTGTCAGGGCCACTGCTTTCTGCCACCGAGTGTGTATCCTGCAACCGAGAACTCAGCACTGGCTTTCAGAGCGTTCGGTGAAGTCCGTGGGGCGGTCCACATCTAGGAACCGCATCTGGAAGCGCAGTCTTTCCTCCCTCCTCTCCCACTGGACACCCTTTCCTGCTGCCCCTTGTCCGAGTGCCCCGACTGTGCTGAATGCAGATGGTGAGAGTGGGGACCCTCGCCTTGTCCCATTTCTTACGAAGTCCTCGGCCTTTCCCGTTTCAGTAAAACGTTAGCTGCTGACTTGCCATCAATGGTCTCCATTACACTGATACGTCCCTTCTATAGTTATTTTTTTAAAAAGATCTATTTAATTGATTGAAAGGCAGAGTGACAGAGAGAGGGGGGCGGGGTTCCCACTGGTTCACTCTCCAAATGGCCACCACAGCCAGAGCTGGGCCAATGCAAAGCCAGGAGCTTCTTCTCGGTCTCCCACATGGTTCCTAGGGCCCACACACTTGGGCCATCTTCCACCGCTTTCCCAGGCTAGTAGGGAGCTGCACCACACGAGCCAGTAGCCACGCGGGATGCTGGCACCTCAGGCAGTGGCTTTACCTGCCACGCCACAGCACTGGGCCCTGTAGCTAATTTTTAAGGAGCTTTTATTATGAATAAACATTGAACTTTGTCAACGGCTCTTCCGCATCTGATGAAATGATCATGATTTTTGTTCTTTCAACACGGTGTATTGTGTTTACAGATTTATGTATAATGAACCATCATGGCACCCCGGGGTGAATGCTACCAGATCACAGGAATAACACTTCTAATACAGTGCTAGACTCCATTTGACTTTATTCTGCTGAGAATTTTTGCATCTGTTTTCGTTAGGATATTGATTGGCCTGTAGTTGTCCTTGGGTGTGTGTGCTTATCTGACACTGAGTGCTATCAGGGTAACACTGGCCTCATAAACTAAGTTTGGAAAAAATCCTGTTTTCTTGAATAACCTAAGAATAATTGTTAATACGTCTTCTTTAAGCATTTGGGAGAATTAATTCAACAGTGAAGCCATCTGGTCTTAGTTTTTCTTTGATGGGACAATGTTAGCAACTCAATCTTTTTTCATTGTTGGCCTGTATACACAGTCCGTTTATTCTTGATTCAACCATGGTAAGGTGTGAGTCCAGAGATCTGTTTCTTCTAGGTCATCAAATGTGTTGCTGTATAATTTATAACAATCTCCCATGATGCTTTGTGGTTTTGTGGTGTAAGTTGTACTATCTCCCCTTAGTCTACCTAAGTCTTGATCAAATGTGTTTATTGTTGACAGTTTTTTATGTTATTTTGTATTTTTCCAGTTTCTATTCCATTCATTTCTGCACTGATCTCACTATTTCTTTCCTTCTGCTAATTTGGTTTTTTATTAAATTATTTGACAGGTAGAGTTATGGACAGTGACAGAGAGAAAGGTCTTCCTTCCGTTGGTTCACTCCCCAAGTGGCTGCTATGACCAGTGCTATGCCGATCCAAAACCAGGAGCCAGGTGCTTCCTCCTGGTCTCCCATGCGGGTGCAGGGACCAAGCACTTGGGCCATCCTCCACTGCACTCCCGGGCCACAGCAGAGCGCCAGACTGGAAGAGGGGCAACCGGGATTACAACCTGGCGCCCATATGGGATGCCGGCGCTGCAGGCAGAGGATTAACCAAGTGAGCCACGGCGCCAGCTCCTAATTTGGGGTTTGGTTTGTTCTGTTTTTCCAGTTGCTTCAGGTGCAGTCATCAGTTGTTACTTTGGTATCTTTCTGTTTTTCTTTGATGCAGGCACTGAGGCCTTAAACCTTCCTCTTGGTACTGTTTTTGCTCCGTTCCACAGGTTTGGGCGTATCATGTCTCCATTTTTAGTTGTTGCAAGAAATCTTCCTATTTCCTTTTTAATTTCCTCCTCTACCCATTAGTTTCTCAGGAAGAAGGTAATTTACAAGTATTTATATGCTTTCAAAAGCTTTCTCTGCTGATTTCTACTTTTATTGTAGTCAGAAAGGATGCTTGACGTAACTTCAACCCTTTTTAACTATTGAGATTGCCTTGTGACCTGCCATGCAGCCTATACTGGACCATGCTGCACGTGCTGTGCTGTTGAGAAGAACGTGTGTTCTGCACAGCAGTCGGGTGACACGTTCTGCAGATGGTCTATGGTGCATTCTCTTTTTAAAGATTTATTTGAAAGCCAGAGTTACACAAAGAGAGGAGAGACAGAGACAGAGACAGAGAGAGAGGGAGAGGGAGAGGTCTTCCATTCGCTGGTTCACTCCCCAGTTGGCCACAATGGCTGGAGCTGTGCAGATCTGAAGCCAGGAACTTCTTCCAGGTGTCCCATGCGGGTGCAGGCGCCCAAGGAGCTGGACCATCTTCCACTGCTTTCCCAGGCCACAGCAGAGAGCTGGATCAGAAGTGGAGCAGCCGAGACTCGAACTGGCGCCATATGGGATGCCGGCACTGCAGGTGGCGGCTTCACCCGCTACGCCACAGCGCCGGCCCCCTTTGGTGCATTTTACCTCTGCTGTTTCATCGCGGATTTTATGTCTGGATCACCTGCCCATTGATGCGAGTGGGCTGTCAAAGTCCCCTCCAACTACTGAGTTCACCTCTCCCCTTTGGTCTGTTACTGTTTGCTTTACATTCTTCCTATCTGAACAACAGCTTTCTGGACCCAGTATTCTCGGTCACTGCCAACACTGTGGAGCTGGCATCCTCTCTCGTCTTCTGTCAGCTTTCTGCCCACAAGCCGTGTCAGGAGGAGTGGGGCCCCTGTGTCTCATTCTTTCCTCCTGCAGCTGGGGGAGCACTCTCATGAGTCCAACATCCGGTTTTTGAGTGAAACACCTGAGGAGCTCCTTGCAAAGGAGAAGGTTTAGTTCGGCTCACATTGTGGAGGTTCACAGTTCAAGGTCAGGCAGCCCCACTCTTCTGGCATCGGGAAGGAGCGGACACTGGTGGAGCAGGGCAAAGGCAGAGTCCCAGGATGAGCCAGGAAGCAAAGAGACGCACAGGACATGCACGTGGCCTACAGAGCCCTCAGGTAAGAACTACCTGCCAAGGGCAAGCCCCAGGGTCCCCTCCTCCCACATCCCAGCCACCCTAAGCAGAGCAGCATCGACCACTCGCAGTAATCCATCCACTGCTAGCACAGCTTCTGGGGCTTCCACACCTGCCTAAGTGTGCGGAGCTAAGTCCTGCTAACCCTTCACACTCCCTGTCCAGCCAGGAGGGTTCTGTTTTGCTTTGGGGTAAACTCAGTTGAGTTAAATCTAGCAGTGACGGAGCTGCCCGGACACAGACAGCTGCAGCCTTTCCCGTGTCCGGGACGTTTTCTGTTATCTCTGTGAGTAAGCCTCGGGGTTCTCAGCACTCTCCAGTCCCTCCTGGGCCCTGATCAGTGAGATATTTGCTCCTTTAGTGCTAACCCAAACTTCCAGTAGGCTGGCTGCATTTTTTTTTCTTTATTCTCTCAGCTGTATATTTTCAAATACCCTGTATTCAAGTGCACTGGATTCTTTATTCTGTTGGATCTATTCTGCCATTTATGCTTCCTTTTTTATAAAAAGATTTATTTTAGTTAGTTAGAGAGAGAGAGAGAGAGAGAGAAAGGTCTTCCATCCACTGGTTCACTCCCCAATTGGCCACAACTGCCAGAGCTGTGCTGATCCGAAGCCAGGAGCCAGGAGCTTCTTCCAGGTCTCCCACGTGGGTGCAGGGACCCAAGGACTTGGGCCATCTTCTGCTGCTTTCCCAGGCCATAGCAGAGAGCTGGATTGGTAGTAGAGCAGCCGGGACTAGAACCGGTGCCCATGTGGGATGCAGGCAGCAGCTTAACCCCCTGTGCTACAGTGCTGGAGCAAGGCCATCGGTGCTTTCTATCAAGTTCTAAATTTCGCTTACTGTACTTCTCAGGTCAAGGATTTCTGGTTTTTAATTATTTCAATATCTCCATTAAGTTTATCTCTTAGCATTTTAGATAATTTCTCTGTATTTGCTTTAAGTTCTTAGTATTTCCTTAAAAACGGGTATCTTGAAGTCTCTGTCCAAGAATTTGCACATATCAGTTGCTACATGGTCAGTTTCTGGAAGCTTATTTTGCTTGTTGGTGAGGTCATGGTTCCCAGTGATGTTTGCTGGCCTCATTGGCGCACTGAACGGTGAGGGTTATTAGCACAGATTTGTCTGTTTTTGCTTGTGTATGTCCTCTCATAAATCCTAAGTAGTCTGCTCACCGTCTCAGAGCTTGTGGGCACTTCAGCTGTCTCAACAGCAGAGGGCGCTCTGAGTGTAGGCGTGGCTTGATTCTTCTGTTGGTTTACTGATGCTGCTTCAGCACCATAGATCCCAGCAAGCCCAGACTAGGCCTAAATCCCGGCTGGTTCACTGCTCCTAGGTCAGGAACGGCACTCTGCCCTCTCCCTCTCCGTCTGTCTCCGTCTCACAGCCTGGTGTCGGGGGAGAGTGGAGGCCATCTCAAGGCTGCAATGCTACAGTGTTGGATGACGCTCAGAGCCCAAAGCCTACGGAGAACAGCACAGCACAGGGACAGGACAAAGGCCCGTACCGCTAGGGGCTGCCTGCCCCCGAGATGGACTCGCGGCTCAACACTGCCAAGACCAGCCACAGAGGATGCATCAGGAGTCGCGGTCCGACACTAGGGCGGGGCCTGAAGCCTTGTCCTCGGGCACTGGCCTGGGGAAGCGGACTGTTCAGATCTGCCCAGGGCTGGTTTTTACCAGCTGGCACCAGGTTCCAAGACAGGGTCCTGGGGTCAGCTTCCTGCTCTACTCCCCATCAGCCGTCAGCCTCAGGTTGGAGCGGGAGTGGTGGAGGCATCGCTTGGCCACCCACGCCACCTCTGAGCCGAGTCACACCGGGGTCTTGCTGCCCCAAGACCTGTGTGATCTGAGGCTGACACACAGCTGGCAGCCACGCAGGCTGAACCCCACATCCATCCCACTGGGGTGCGTGTCTGCCTGGTGCCAGGGTCCATCTATGAGCACCGGCCTTGCTGTGGGGACCGCTGGGCTCTGTCAGGTTCAGGATCTGAGCTCCCAGGCCACGTCTGACACTCTTCCGGCCTGCTCCCCAGGGGCTGGGGTCTTGCTCTGCTCTCAGCCTGGGGTTGGGGGGAGGGCAGTGGAGCCAGCCCCTCGGCTGCTGGATAAGAGGAGACAAGAGCCTCTGTCTGCGAGTGCCGGCCAGTGGGCTCCCGTCTGTCACCACGACGGGGCTGGTCCCGAGTTCCAGTCTATTTCTGGTCTCAGTTCTGTCCCCTCCCATCAGCTCTGCTGTTTGTCATTGGGAGAGACCTGTCCTGAGCCGCTCTTTCCTGCCTGACTTCTCCACGAGGCCGGAGCCATGGTCTCTCCCCCGGCTTCCTCAGCCCTGTGGAAGGCAGCGTGGCGTGTGACCAGCCGTTCCATGGGGAGACCTGCACAGGAGCGCCTCCACTGGAGTCTCGTTCGCGGCCATCCCATAGTCGTCCAGTGTTTGACATCACGCAGAAGGACCCTGGCACAGACGCTGTAGCGGAAGCTGTAGCCCACGGCTGTCGGTTCTCCCCTCCAGCGTGAGGCCCCCTGCACACACCTGAGCCTCCTACCACCCGGGGCCCCCACCTGGCCCCACACTTCCCGAGGATCCCGAGGAGGGGACACAGTGTGTCCTGTTGGGACAGGGTGCGTCCAGCTGTCCCCATCCGCCAGTCTACAGTGCACTCATGTGACAAAGCAAGCGTCACTCAGTTGCAGCATTCCCAGGCACGCCGCCCTCTGTGTCCTGGTGCAGATTTAGACTTCGCTGGTTTGGTTCCTCAGGTTTCTCAACACAGATTCCGGGCCATGACTAGAGGGGCAGAACTTGAAAAAACAAGAACAGGGGCCGGTGCTGGGACGCAGTGGGTTACGCCTCCGCCTGCACTGTCACATCCAATATGGGCACCAGCTCGAGTCCCAGCCACTGTACTTCCGATCCAGCTCCCGGCTTAGTCTGGGAAAGCAGAAGAGGGCCCAAAGGCTTGGGCCCCTGTACCCATGTGGGAGACCCGGAAGAAGCTCCTGGCTCCTGGGTTTGGCCTGGCCTGGCCCTGGCTGTTGTGGCCATCTAGGGCTGAACCTGGAGATGGAAGACCTCTCTCTCTGTCTCTGCATCTCCTCTCTGTGTTACTCTGCCTTTCAAATAAATAAATGCATATTTTCACAAGAGACTTGGTTTATGAAATTTCTTAATAAACAACAATCGATCAAAAGTCCATCACGGAGAGAAGCAGCAAGTAGGAGAAGGAAAAGAGAGCGTTGGAAACAGGGCCTTGGGGTAAGCTGTGGGGGAACGGCGGGCAGGGAGCACGAAGACCATGTTCCAGTCAGTCACCGGTCAGGAAAGCCAAGTGCAGAGATGTGAGCAGTGGCGAAGGGGGTCCTGCACTGTGCCTGCCCTGACAGGAGAGATCCAAGAATGGACGAGCCGGCACCGCTCAGGGAGGGCGGACGGTGCAGTGCCTCCGAGGCAGCAGGGAGCCGGCTCTGTGGTGCGCAGAGGGGCCAAGCTCGGGCTGAGCACATCCCAACGTGGACCGGGTCAGCCGAGCTCGGGCTCTGTGTGCCCCGACACGGACCGGGTCAGCCGAGCTCGGGCTGTGTGTGCCCCGACGTGGACCGGGTCAGCAGGGCTCGGGCTGTGTGTGCCCCAACGTGGACCGGGTCAGCCGAGCTCGGGCTGAGCACATCCCAATGTGGACCGGGTCAGTCAAGCTCGGGCTCTGTGCGCCCCGACACGGACCGGGTCAGCCGAGCTCGGGCTGTGTGCGCCCCAACGTGGACCAGGTCAGCCAAGCTCGGGCTGTGTGCGCCCCGACACGGACCGGGTCAGCTGAGCTCGGGCTGTGTGCGCCCCGACGTGGACCGGGTCAGTCAAGCTCGGGCTGAGCGCGCCCCGACGTGGACCTGGTCTGAACGCATGCCTGGCGGCTCCAGGAGCCCAGGTGCTGGGGACGGCTCTTCATGCAGGTTTCCAACCAGATGTGCATCAGTGCACAGGACAGCGCCCTTGCTTTCCCACAGCAGAGGCCATTGCTGCTTAGTGGGAGCAACTCATTTGCCCAAAAACAAGAGCTGTCAACAGTCTTCCTGTTCAAGTTCACTGGGAACTTGGGTTTTGTGTCCTCTCACTGCCTTGTGAATTCTGCCTGCCTGTGGTTCTGGGTGAAAGTCGACTGTGTGTGACGATGACTTCTCTAAGGGGCAGGCAGACGGCATGGGCGTTTCATGGCTGCTGTGAGAGTCACACAGTGCTGGGTTCAAGTCCTGCCTCCGCAAGCCACTCCCGCTTACGCCAAGCGTCGGCTCTCGCGAGGTCAAACAGCAGCAACACCCAACTCGTGCAACCGCTAGGAAGCGGAACAGGACGGTTTCCCCAACTCCTCAGCGGACAGATCGCCCGCACCAAGTCGAGTTGGGAAAACACTTGTTCCATAAACACGGAGACGTCACAAAAACACAAGCACCTGGTCAGGAGAGAATTGCGAGCACTGAAAACGCGGCAGACTTGTCTGAGGTCCACGCGCCGACCCCAGGCACGTGCAGACAGAGCTTAGAGTTCCTTCTGGAAAAATTCAGACTTTCCACAGAGAAAACAAGAACAGAGCAGGAGCCCCGCGCCCGCCGCTGCTGCAGCGGCTCCTCCCTCCCCGCCGGCACCCCGAGGAGGCGGCCACGGCGCCCGAACCCTGGCTTTCCCCCTCCGGGGAGGCGGCACCGAGCCAGCCTACCCGTCCAACCGGCGGCCACCTCTCCCCGAGGTCAGCCACGGCCCCGCTCACCCAACTTTTTGAAAAGCAACACAGCGGGGACGCATCCCTGTGGCCTTCTCTGTCCACGCCGAGGAGCCCCGAGGCCTCCCTCCCCGGATCTGCCGCTGGAGGCCTCGCCTACGGGAGCAGAGACTACCAAGTGCAGCCCACCACGCCCCATCCGTGGGGCTGCGTCCCATGTGTGGGTCCCCTGCAGGCAGAAGCGCAGCCCAGGCGTCGCGTCCACCTGGCCCCTCCCAGTGGGAGCGGGCAACGCCACCAGGTCACTCGCACCTAGGAACAATGCTAGTATTAATGCTGCTACAGTGGGCTAGGAACAATGCTAGTATTAATACTGCTACAGTGGGCTAGGAACAATGCTAGGATTAATACTACAATGGGCTAGGAACAATGCTAGTATTAATACTACTACAATGGGCTAGGAACAATGCTAGGATTAATGCTGCTACAGTGGGCTAGGAACAATGCTAGGATTAATACTACTACAATGGGCTAGGAACAATGCTAGGATTAATACTACAATGGGCTAGGAACAATGCTAGGATTAATGCTGCTACAATGGGCTAGGAACAATGCTAGGATTAATGCTGCTACAATGGGCTAGGAACAATGCTAGGATTAATACTACTACAATGGGCTAGGAACAATGCTAGGATTAATACTACAATGGGCTGGGAACAATGCTAGGATTAATGCTGCTACAATGGGCTAGGAACAATGCTAGGATTAATACTACTACAATGGGCTAGGAACAATGCTAGGATTAATACTACAATGGGCTAGGAACAATGCTAGGATTAATGCTGCTACAATGGGCTAGGAACAATGCTAGGATTAATACTACAATGGGCTAGGAACAATGCTAGGATTAATACTACAATGGGCTAGGAACAATGCTAGGATTAATACTACAATGGGCTGGGAACAATGCTAGGATTAATGCTGCTACAATGGGCTAGGAACAATGCTAGAATTAATACTACTACAGTGGGCTAGGAACAATGCTAGGATTAATACTACTACAGTGGGCTAGGAACAATGCTAGTATTAATGCTGCTACAGTGGGCTAGGAACAATGCTAGGATTAATACTACAATGGGCTAGGAACAATGCTAGTATTAATACTACTACAATGGGCTAGGAACAATGCTAGGATTAATACTACAATGGGCTGGGAACAATGCTAGGATTAATGCTGCTACAATGGGCTAGGAACAATGCTAGAATTAATACTACTACAGTGGGCTAGGAACAATGCTAGGATTAATACTACTACAGTGGGCTAGGAACAATGCTAGTATTAATGCTGCTACAGTGGGCTAGGAACAATGCTAGGATTAATGCTGCTACAGTGGGCTGAGCCCTTCCAGAGCAGGTGCAGAACCAGCTCCAGCCTCAAGTCAGAGGACCTGCACCAGTGTCACCCCCGCCTTTACCCCCGGCAAAGCAACCCAAGTTCTCACCGCACAGACCAGGCCACCTACGCCAACCGGGTGTTCATGTGAGACCTCGGGCCAAGCGGCCCCCAACACCAGCAGACGAAGCCAGACCACGAACGCTGCCCAGAGCCGAGCCGGCATTTCAGAGCCCCCGTCAGGGCACGGGAGGTTTACAGACACCCGTTAGCTGCCCTCTTCCCCTCCCAGGAGGGTGCACACCCACTTCTGCTTTATTAAAACAGAGTTCACGGCGTATACTCGCGGTACATCCCTGGCATCGTGAGGTGCTTGGGGGGTGAAACGGTTCCTACAATGACCACGGGCCAGCCGCCCCTCCCCCGCCGTCCACTGGACTCAGCACCTGTCACTCACTGGGGGGGCCTCACGCCGCACATCGCCCTGTGCACTTTCCACCCCTTGGCCGACACCCTCACTTCCCTCCGACCTGGGCAGGCCGCCGTCCTGGCAGGGCAGAACGTCCCGACTTAAGGCAGACTGACCCACAAGGCTTCGACCCTGCAGGGGCGCGAGCCGGGCACACGCAGTGCAGCTGGGCACGGATTTGGGATTTGCCTCCTTTGGAAGCAGGTGCTAGGAGGGGACGGAGGTGGCCACCCACGGCCGCACGGCCACCGAGCCAACATGGCCGGCGGATACGGGTCAGCTCGCTCTCCACGCCAGTCTCCCACCTGCAGTGCGGTCAGCAGGGCGCGACCTCATCGGGGGCCAAGGGGCACTGGGAATTCTAACTACTTTTTTTTAATTATTTACTTGACAGGCAGACACACACAGAGGTGGGGTGGGAGGGAGGGAGGGAGGGGCCGGCACCCAGCGCCTGTGTCTAAGTATAAATACTTCTATTTCACAATTATTCTGGGCTTCCAGTAACAGAGCACGGCCCCTCCAAGCCGTGCGACACCCCCGAGGCGGGCACGGCCCCCCAGGCTGACGTCATCTCCCCAACCTGCATCCCCCGAGCCTGGCACCGCCCCCCAGGCAGGCACAACCCCCCCAGGCCGCATGACACCCCTGAGGCGGGGACAACCCCCAGGCCGCACGCCCCCCAGGCTGCATGACACCCCCAGGCGGGCACAACCCCCCAGGCTGACGTAATCTCCCCAACCTGCATCCCCCCGAGCCTGGCACGGCCCCCCAGGCTGACGTCATCTCCCCAACCTGCATCCCCCCGAGCCTGGCACGGCCCCCCAGGCTGCAGACCCACCCCTGAGGCGGGCACAACCCCAGGCCGCACGCCCCCCAGGCTGCATGACACCCCCAGGCGGGCACAACCCCCCAGGCTGCATGACACCCCCAGGCCGCACGCCCCCCAGGCTGTCCCTCCCCTCACCTGCGGGGCCTGGCGGCGTGGGCAGTCCCGGGAGCCCCAGCGGCCGCTGCGCCCTGCTGCCCGGGCTCGGGTCTCGGCTGCTGGGCTCCGTGTCATTTCTGTGTCTCTCCCCGCGCAGGGCCTTCCCCAGAGCAGGCGCCACGCCTCCGGGAGGAGCACGTGAACAACGCAGTTTGAAGACGGCTGCTGCGGGTCCGCTCAGACCGCCCCTTCCTGCGGAAGCCCAAGGGCACGTGGACTCCGCCCGCGGAACCACGCAGAGCGAGCCGGTGCCTTCCAACCAGAAGGGGGCGTTGCTAATTGCACAGGCTCAGCAGCGGGGGGAGGAGGCGGTGCCGCACCTGCGAGCCCTCCGAGGAGGTGCCGGGCGGGGAGGGCGGGAGCCTGCCGACGCCTGACCTTCGCTCCCCTGACCGGTACTCTGCTAATTAACTAATTAATAAGAGGGAGCGGCCCAGAACTCTCCCATCCGCTGGTTTGCTCCCCAAATGCCCACAGCAGCCAGGATCTAGAACTCAATCCAGGTCTCCCTCGGGGGGCCTGGCCCCAGTCCCATGAGCCGTCGGCCCACGTCCCACGGTGCACAGGAGCTGGGGCGGGTACGGAGCGCAGGCACGTCCCCGTGGCTCGCGGGCACCTCACCAGCCAGGACGCCTGCCCGCCTCGTTCGGCTGCTTTGAGTCTACCCACGAGCCTGCGGCGTGGACAGAGAAAGTCTGCCTCCAAGAAGCTGACGCGGGGATGCGTGGGTCAGGCTGGCTGCCCCGGCACACGTGCTCTCGCGCTCTGCACACGGAAAGCCCCGGCCTGCTGAGTGCCGCCAAGACACCCGGTGCTGCCGCCGAGTTTGCGCCTGGCGAGGAAATCCCACGGACGCACGGGTCTAAACAGAACGATTTAGGCAAGGGAGGGGCTTCAAAGGGATGGGACCTGAGCCGGTCCTTTTATCCATGTGATGACGACATTCGTGGGAGCACACACGTGGGCTTTATTTTATTCCCAGGGCGTCACCAACCCATCTCAGCGACTTGCACTCCCCAATCTACCACTGGAGTTCTGCAGGCTTTTAGAACTCAGGAGCTCACCCTGGCACTGGGGAGAGCTCACAGGTCTGTCAGTAACTGGATGCACACTCTGCGCAGACTTAGAGTTTCCTGGGCAAGGCAGACCAGGTGATGGCTAGTGGGTGCAGATGAGCACAGGCCCAGGATCTTGTTTTGTTTTGTTTTTTTAAGGCCAATATAATAAGTTTTCTTATTCAAAAACAGAAAATGTAAAAATGATGATAGTCAGGGTTTGCGCCATGGCACAGAAGGTTAAGCCAGCACCTGTGACGCTGGCATCCCGTGGGGACATCGCTCCACTTCTGATGCAGCTCCCTGCTAATGAGCCTGGGAAAGCAGCGGAAGACGGGCCAAGTGCTCGTGCCCCTGCACCTCCCTGGGAGACCCGGATGGAGTTCCAGGCTGTTGTGGCCATTTGGGGAGTGAACCAGCAGACGGTGTGCTGGTGCTGAAGGTGGAGGGTTAGCCTAGTGAGCCGCAGCGCCGGCCCATGAATGAATCTTTAAAAAAGAAGTTCCCTTGAAAACCCTAGAATATGCCCTTCTGAGCAGAAATACCACACAACAAATCTGCCATGTGATTCCCTTCCCCACCCCCCTTCTCACTCCCTCTAGGTGCCGAGGAGAACCTCCCTGGGCTCAGAACATTCTCACTGCTGACAATCAGATAACACAATGCAGTCAGCCAGCCGGGACCTGCAGGAAATCCTTGCCCAAACACCTCCACACCCCTTACCCTTGGGAATGCACGGGCCCCCGGGACCTCAGAGCGGGGAGCACCCAGCGTGCAGAGCTGGGGGAGCACCTCACCACCCGGTGGGGATGGGAGGAGGCTGGGGAGGGATGGGATGAGGCTGCTCAGGCCACCCTACAGTGAGCGGAGAGGCAGCCTGCAAAGCCTGGACACAGGTGCACACACCCCACCCGTGTGTGTGGTGGCAAATCCCGTCGATCCAGTTCTACTCAGCCACACAAATGCAAGTGACTACACACAACACAGGTGAATCTCAAAGTAATTACGCGGTGAAAGACATTCTAGAAAACAAGGCGGGTGTGGTGACGGTGGGCTCAGGCAGCAGGCTGGGGCCCAGGAGCAGAGCTCAAGACGGCACAGAGACCCTAGCGGGCTGCGGACCTGCTCACCACCTCCAGGTGACAGCAGCTTCAGGGGAGCAGGCGGGGCTGGCACCACAGCCTGGACGCGTGTGCAGCTGGCCGCATGCCCACTGCTCGGCCGCAGCAAAACCCCGAGGCCCAGGACCCTTCCTGGACAGCAGTGTCCCCGCTCGGTGCCAGCACCAGGGCGTCTGCAGGGCGGCGCCCCCTACCCCAGGCTGCTTCCCCGCCCCCTCCTGGGTCTCCAGCCATGGCTGCGGCCTCCACTACCTCCCCTGTGTGTGTCCGGATCCAGGTTTGCCCTTTCTTCACAGGGGTCCTGGTCACACTGGGCCCGGGGCCGCCCCACTCGCCACAGCCGCTTCGAGGGCGGCTCAGGTTCTGAGCTCCCGGAGGTCAGCACTGCCACACAGTGCAACCGCGGCAGCAAGACTCTGAATGCACACCACGCCAGCAACAGCCAAGCTCAGTCGTGAACGCCACGTCACCCACGCGTTTCCCTCTTCTCCAGGTGACCTCTTGAAATAGGACTACGGCCCAAGCACCCAGTCTCAGTCTCTCCCTCCCTCCCTCTCTCGTTTAGACTTAGTTCTCTAGTTCCTTTTCTGCCTCCCATCACTTAAACACAAGTAAAGTTCATTTTTTGATGGCCACGCACTGTTATTCTTCTGGAGAGTTTATGAGGCACAATGTGATGTTTTGATTCACGCACACATTGTGTGACAAGCAAATCAAGACCATCAGCGGCCGGCGCCGTGGCTCAACAGGCTAATCCTCCGCCTTGCGGCACCGGCACACCGGGTTCTAGTCCCGGTCGGGGCGCCGGATTCTGTCTCGGTTGCCCCTCTTCCAGGCCAGCTCTCTGCTGTGGCCAGGGAGTGCAGTGGAGGATGGCCCAAGTGCTTGGGCCATGGGAGACCAGGAGAAGCACCTGGCTCCTGCCATCGGATGAGCGCGGTGCGCCGGCTGCAGCGCGCCGGCTGCAGCAGCTGTTGGAGGGTGAACCAACGGCAAAGGAAGACCTTTCTCTCTGTCTCTCTCTCTCACTGTCCACTCTGCCTGTCAAAAAAAAAAAAGACCATCAGCATCTGCGTCCCCTTGAGTGTCTGATTCCTTACGGTGCAGCATTCAGCATCCTCCGTCTGCTCGGAGACGCACAGCGCTCATCTTGACTGCATCCGCCCCGCTGCTCTCCGTCAGAGCTGTACGTACCCCCTCCCCCGGGCGCGGGCCCCCTTCTGCCCTCTTCCTGGCGCCAGCCCTGCTGTAGCTGTGAGCTGACATCTCCCTGTGGGTTTCATTAGCTCCTCACCGATCATTAGCGAAGTGGAGCGTTTTCTTCACATACATGTTGGCCATCTGTGTAGCTTCTGAAAAAAAGTCACTTCGGATCGTTTGCTCATTTTTTAATTGGGCTGTTTCTTCCTAGTGAGTTGCCCGGGCGCCCGTATGTTCTGGTTGTAATGCCTCTGCGAAGGTTCCCTCCCAGCCTCGCTGCGGCTGCTCCCCCGGTTGTGGGAAGCTGGGTGCAGACCCCACTGCCTGCACACTGGGGGTCGTGTGGCAACGTGGTGGACCACTAACCACGTCCACAAACTCTGACAGGTCTGAGGTCACACTAACAGAGCAGAAGACCCCTGATTTGAAAACCAGAGAGCTGGATTCAGGCCTAGCTGCCCCATGAACTGGATACAGGGCTGCAGTTCAGTGTGAAATCCAGCGCAGTTTCCCAGTCGCTCTGCAGTTCATGTAAGCCTTAGCCCTTTAAAAAGTTTTTTTTTTTTTTCAAATTGTATTTGTTTGTGAGGTAGAGAGAGAGAGAGAGAGAGGTCTTCCATCCACTGATTCACTCCCCAAATGGCTGCAACATTCGGAGCTGTGCTGATCCGAAGCCAGGAGCCAGGAGCCAGGAGCTTCTTCTGGGTCTCCCACATGGGTGCAGGGGCCCAAGGAGTGGGGCCATCTTCTACTGCTTTCCCAGGCCATAGCAGAGAGCTGGATCGGAAGTGGAGCAGCTGGGTCTCGAACCAGCGCCCATATGGGATGCAGCACTGCGGGCCGAGGCTTAGCCCAGTACGCGCAGCGCCAGCCCGAGCGTCAGCCTTGGTCAGCTGTAACAGGATGGGGGTCGTCCCTGACTTCCCGTGGGCTCCTGCATTGAGCTGCAGGCACAGTGCTGCCAGACACTGGGTACGTCCTCAGGAACAGACCGGCGCCCGTCTGCAGCTTCCTCTCCCAGGCACAAACGCCAAACACGGCCTCTCTTTTGCAGAAGACGGCGTGGGTGCCTCCACACTCAGCACTGCGCATGCACTGAATCCTGCAGAACAGAGCCCAGCAGTCGAGCGCTCAGCCGCCCGCGCCAAGCGAAGACACTGTTCCCACGCCCAGGGAGGAAAGCGATGCGAGGCCTCGAGGACAAAAATAAAAAGCGGCCCAGTAAAACGGGGACACACGGGCAGAGGCAGGCGCTAGGCGGGATGCAGAGGAAGCCTGGGAGCCCGTGCTCCTGCAGAACCCGTTTATACCGCTTTGTCTGCTCGATCTGCCAGTCTTTCTTTCATTGCCTCATAGGCCCCTAGGACTAAGAGTAAGTGTGCGTTTTACATTTACGGTAATGGGAGCCCTGGATTCCAGCACAGGTCTCTGAGCGTTGTCCTATGAGGGACAACTGTGAACTTCCTTAAGGTTTTATGCTTCGTGAGAGAAAAACGGAGCCCAAGCTCAGACGGGGCAGATGACACTCCTCACCAAGCTCAGACGGGGCGGCTGACACTCCTCACCAAGCTCAGACGGGGCGGCTGACACTCCTCACCAAGCTCAGACGGGGCGGCTGACACTCCTCACCAAGCTCAGACGGGGCGGCTGACACTCCTCACCAAGCTCAGACGGGGCGGCTGACACTCCTCACCAAGCTCAGACGGGGCGGCTGACACTCCTCACCAAGCTCAGACGGGGCGGCTGACACTCCTCACCAAGCTCAGACGGGGCGGCTGACACTCCTCACCAAGCTCAGACGGGGCGGCTGACACTCCTCACCAAGCTCAGACGGGGCGGCTGACACTCCTCACCAAGCTCAGACGGGGCGGCTGACACTCCTCACCAAGCTCAGACGGGGCGGCTGACACTCCTCACCGCCCTTGCTTGCAGGCCCTGGGAGAGCGGGGGAGGCTCTGCACACGCCCTCCGGCTGTTGCCCCCGCTGCACCTCATCAGCCGGGGCAGGTGGAGGGCTGGCTGCTGTGCCGTGGCTTCGTGTCGCGTCTTTCTCGCGGGGCAGCCCGCAGCAGGGTCTGATGACTGCCACAGGTGGAGACCAAGGGCCAATGCAGCTGTCATTCCCGCGGCGCCACAACCTGCTAACGCCAGTTTGCTCCAGACGGAGAGACTTCCTGATGCAGGAGGCTTTCGGATTCAAGGCCTGAGAGCCTGGGAGAGCCGACACGGTGCTCACCGTGGACCCGTGTCGGCTGACCGGGTTAACTGCTGAAGAGGATTCCAGAGACGCCTCGCAGATGCCTTTTACGTGTACTCAACTCATTTCTGGAAGAAGAGCCACTGTGTATGCGCCGTGAAGCGTCGTGGCAGGCAGGAGAGGGGGCCGTGCCCATGGCCGCCGGGGTCTCAGGGCTGCAACACGAGCTCAGAGCTGGACAGCGCACTGACACTGGGCGCTCCATGAATAGTTCCCTGAGAGAGAGGGAGGGGAGGGCTGCTCGACCTCCAACGCGGTGGCTTTCAAGAGGCATCACGATTTTCTTCTCAAAATGAAGCGTCCCTTGGGCCAGCACAGGTGCACTCAAAGCAACGAGGATGTGCCTTCAGCCCACGCCGAGGGACCTCGGGGGAGCGTGGGGGCCCCGGGGGTTCTGAGCGCCCCCGCCGTCAGCTCTGAGCCCTGGCTGCTGGAGTTCTCCCACTGCACCTGCAGTTGCAACGTCCTTCAAAGCCTCCAGGTCCCCCGGGAGGCCCTGCACGAGTGCGCAGGAAGATGAGGTGTTTTTTTTCTGTAACAAACCAATACATTCAGGGCAGGGCTGCTGAGCTTGCTGGAAGCAACTCCGATGGGCCTGAGGCTTCACCGGGGCGGGCGCACGTGGCTGGGTTCTCTGGGCGGGCGCACGTGGCTGGGACCTGCTGCTGTTCCCGGGAAAGGTGACAGGCGCTTTCCACACAGGGCGCTCAGGAGACGCTCCCCTGCACCACGGCAGGGCCTGCATTCCCACCACTGCGCCCCTGGGGCAGCTCTAGAAACTTCCGAGAACTGGGTCAGACTTCAGACTCTGCAGAGTTCCGCCTCACTGGCCCTCGGCCCCCAGCTCAGCACAGGGACCCCCCTTCTCCCTGCCCGCGTCCAGCCAGGCCTGGACCACACTTCCCCTAGGGTTCTCTCCGTCTGCCGCCACCTCAGCGCCAGGTCACAGCTTCCTCTCCCACCCTGGCTTTGGGGAAGAAGGAGGCCGCCGAGAAACACTGGCTTCGCTGCCTCTCCTGGTGCCTCTGAGATGCGGACCCTGCGCTGGCTCGGGGACAGCACCATCCACCCGTGGGAGCTGCTGTCCTGATCCGGCCCGTTAGGACCTGGCTAACGGTCCCTGCGGCTTGCGTTCCTCCGAGCTCGCCACACACCACGACTGCCCTGAGCGTCTCACTCTTACCCCGGCACCCCGCTTCTGCACAGGGACTGCTTCCATCCCTCTCCGGAGCCCAGGACACCAAGCCTTAAAGGTAAAGTGCCGTGCCCACGGGGGCGCAGCTCACACCAGGCGGTGCCAGGACACAGAGCAGCGCGTGCTGGCTTCCAAGCTCGCAGGTGGAGGCCAGGCGCAGCCCACTCCAGGGACTGCTGTCCCTGCCTGGCCGCCTGCCCCAGCCCACTCCAGGGACTGCTGTCCCTGCCTGGCCGCCTGCCCCAACTCGGCGGCGCCCCCTGCGCACCCACCCACCCACCTTTCCTCCACGAAGCTCCGCCTCCCGGGCCTAGGCATCCCCTCCCGGCTCCACCCAGGAGGGCAGGCTGGGAAGCCTCAGCAGCAGCCCCAGGAGTCCCGCATTCCGTGGTCCCTTGGTCATCTGCCATGTGCCCCCCACACAGGCCCAGCTCCTTTCACCGCGGGAACGGGGGAGAACCAGCATGTATCGGGGAGGAACCCGGGCGGGCGGGGTTCTCACGCGGCGCGGTCACAGTTCGGTTCTTCGGCCTCCTCGTTACACTGCGGCAGCCCGGAACCCAGCTGTCCCTCCATAGCGTCGCCGTCTTCTAACCGCGGTCCCCTCGCTGAGCGTGCCCAGGGCCCGCCAGGGCACGCCGCACTCTCTGGCCAACGCAAAGTGGACGGAGACGCAGGGCACCAAGTGGCCACCAGACGGCCTTGCCAGGCGCCTAGGCGCGTTCCAGGGACCAGAACCACGCGGTGACCGCTATTGCGTTCGCCCCCGGCTTCCACGCAGCGTCCTGCGCGGGACCCGAAGCCCCACGAGACGAGGCCACTGCACTCTCCCGCTCCGTGCGCCTCACGCAACTTTCCCCGCAACGTGTCGCGACACCCTGGCTTCAAAGTTTCAGGAACGTTCTCCGAGAGCCGCCCTGGGCGGGGGCAGCGCCGCCGCGTAGCCCGGGTCCAGCCTCTTCTTCCCGCGGCCGTCTCGCAAGGGGCAGGGCCGGCGCCCAGGCCGGGCTGTGTCTGCCCGGAGCCCCGCGCGCGCACAGCCCCGGGCCCGCGGGGCCTCCCTGCACCCGCATTTTTTGGGTTTTGTGTTCGCTTGTTTTCCTTTCCGGGTCCGTCCTTCGCTGAGAAGCGGCGGCGCCTCCCTGGCCCAGCCGCGGTCCCCGGCACACAAAGCGGCGGCGGCGCGCGGGGCCTTTGTCGGGCGGACCCCAGATGGTGCCCAGCACGGGGCCGCGCGGGCGGGGGGCGGCGGCGGCGGGCGGGGCGGCGCGGGCGCGGCGGCCAATCGGCGCGCGGCCCATCAGCTGACCGCCGTGCCTACCCCAGGTGCACGCCGGCTGCGGGCGCACAAAGCGGGGAGCAGCCGGGGCGCCGGAGCGAGCCGGGAGCAGGCGAGGCCCGCGCGCCCGCGGCTGCAGCGCCCGCCGGGCGGCACGGGGGCCGGCGGCGTCCCTCGGTGCCCGGGGCGCCGTCCCCGGGACCCGGCCGCGCGCCGCGCCGCCCTCGGAGCCCCACTTGCAGACCCTGCCCGCCTCTGCCCCGGCCCCCAGAGAGCCGGACCGAGCCCGGCCCCGCGCGGCAGCTGTTGCTCGCTCTGCCGCCTGTCCCCGAGCCTCGGGGCTGCGCCTGGTTCCCCCCAAGGAGCCCGTGCGCGCCGCTCCGCGGGTCCTGCGGCCGCCGGTGCCGCCGCCCCCGCTGGCCGGGCCTCGGGTAAGTGCGCGGCCGGCGTGGCGGAGCCTCCGGTGTGCGGGCGCCGCGGGGTACGGTCGCGGGCCTCAGGGGAGCGTGGGGGCGCGGCTCGCGGGGTCGGGGGGAGGCGGGGGACGTCGGGAAACGGGAATCTGGTGCCCCCCGCCCCCCGCAATACACGGGGTACGGGGAGGTCACTGGGGAGGGAGGACACGGACACGGACACAAAGCCGGGCCGCGAGCCGGGGAAAGGCCGGCGCGACTGCGGGGGAGCCGAGGGCGGCGTGGTGGCCGCGGCCGAGCGGGCGCGAGCGGGGTCCCGGGTGGGATTCTCCCGCGCGGAGTGCGCCGAGAGCAGCGCCGAGGGAGCCTCCCCTCCGGTGCGGGGCGGGCGCGGCGGGCACGGGGGTCCCGGCCCGCTCGGGCCCGGGTCTGAAGCGAGGAAAGTTTGCCAGCGAGGGTCCTTTGTGCGGCGTGGGGAGGGCGTGGGCCGCCGCTGACCTGGCGGGTGCGTGGCCCCTGCCAACGCCGAGAACCGCCGTGGACGCCTGAATGAATGAGTGACCGCCCGCGTGTCCGTGGTCTGAGGTCGGACCGTCCCTCGTCCTGTCCCGCCGCCAGCGGTCCCGGACCCGGCTAACGCAGGGGTGGACCAGGGGTCTGGAGAGCGTGTGCGCCCAGGACCTCTGGACCACAGCGTGTTGTCTGTCTGTGCAGTTTGCTCCTGTGCACCAGAGCCGGGTAGCTGACAGCTCCAGAACTGCCCAGGACTGCGTGTGTAGCAGCCACGGCCAGAGGAGGGGGCATGGGGCAAGTTCAGGAAGGCGCCTCCGCGGTCCGTCCTGATGGGGCAGCAGTGGTGTCGCGGTCCCAGGAGTCCCTGATTTGCATGCAAATGTGAGCAGATCCTGGCAGCTGTCTGGCCCCATCCATTCACAGGCGGAATCTGAAGACAAGCAGTCCTCAGTTAACAATAGACCTTAAGAAAAAGGCATAAAGGCGCAGTGTGAGTTTTTCTGTTGGGGAATTCCATAGCAGGCTGGCACCTTTATTCTGGGGCCAGATCCTGGGAGCAGCTTTGTGCTGGGGGGCTCTCGGGGCCGCTTGCTCTTTACCTGGCTGCCTGCGCCTGTGCCGCCCTGCAGGGGGGCATCCCTGGCTGGTGAGCCAAGTGCTTCCATGAGGCACACAGCCCCTTAGTCTACCTGGGGTACCTGGGAGCGACTTCTGAGTTGACTTTTCAACTTTGGGCGCTGCTTTTCTTTCTCTTTGAATGATTCTCCCTCGTGTCCTGACCCTTGCTGGCGATGGTTGGAATGGAAGAGGCCACCGACCCGCGGAGAAGACCTCACTGGAGGTTCAGTGTGCAGGCGGGGTCATGTGGCTTCTCCAGGCACTGGTGGTGGTAGAGCCCCGCTATTCCCAGCACTGGGAGTGAGCAGTCCCCAGAGCCAGGACCTTGTGGCCCTGTCTAACCTTAGCTGATGGGCACAGAGCTCTGTTGACTGAAGGTGGGCCAAGTGGGCCACACAGGGGGCCGCGGCTACACCCCTGAGCGGCCAGCGCCAGGGCCCCCTTTTGTCTCAAACCCCTTAGAGGGCGAGAGGATCCCATGAACTGAGCAGCTCTTGCCCCTGCGTTCCAGCCACTGAGCGGGACATTAGAATACACCCCTTCCCCACCCCCAAAAAAAGCCGACATTGTTTTGGGAGGCTCAGTGTTTGGGAGTGGGCGGGCAGCAGATGTTAGCCGGCTAGTTTACATGTGTCCTTAAGTTATTTTTGCTGGTTCAGTGCCTTTGACACATAAGGCAGTATTTTTCCCAGGAGGAGAAAAATGAATTGAATGAAATTTAAGAAGCAAATGTGACGGCCAAGTTCGCACTGTCTGTCCTAGGGCTCTGTGGAATTCAGGATTAGCAGGTCACTGTCGCACACTGGAATTCTGCCGTCCTGATGGACCTCAGGGACAGTTAGGAAATCAGCTGGACATTTCGGAACTAGATTTTAAACTGCGTGGCTGCAAAGTTAACGCCCGGGGACTTCCTAGGGAAGGATCCCACTGCTGACTAAGGGGAGCTTGGCCAGGACTGAGCTCTGGACAGGGTGTGAAATTCTGAAAATGCAGGGGAACCTCACCCTTGACCCTGCTGGTGGGGGAGCACACCAGGTGTGCCTCCCAGAGGTCCCCAAGCCAGCTGACCACACATAGCGGGGAGGGGAGGGTGGGCCTCTTTGGCCACCATAAATAAACCATGCACCATAAATAAAATATGATAAATCACAGGACGTGGGTGTCAATTTTACTACACAAAGCCTTCTTAAAAGTTATTTTTAAGCTAAAGAATAATCGTCCTCTGGATGATTCATTTGGGCACTAATATAAAGTTGCTCAAATACTGCATTTGATTTTTAAAAATTATTATGCTGAACATCTATTTTGGGTCAAGCCAATCTGAAGATAAAGCAGATTCCATTTTAAATCATATTTTGGTTTCTAGGAACAATGGGAATATCTTAACTCATGAATAGAGCTGTGATTAATATTTTATTCAAGATGAAATTATAATTATATAGATGAAGTCAGAAAAGCATGTATTCTCTGCTGTTTTGGCTCGAAGCACAGAACAGAGACAAAAGTTAAACCCTATCTAAAATTCAGTATGTTACTGACCAACAGAACCATCAATATAGAAGTCTTTTCAATGAAGTTGGTTTCGACTGGCACCGCAGCTCACTAGGCTAACCCTCCACCTTGCGGCACCGGCACACCGGGTTCTAGTCCCGGTCGGGGCGCCGGATTCTGTCCTGGTTGCCCCTCTTCCAGGCCAGCTCTCTGCTGTGGCCAGGGAGCGCAGTGGAGGATGGACCAAGTCCTTGGGCCCTGCACCCATATGAGAGACCGGGATAAGCACCTGGGTCCTGCCTTGGGATCAGCGCGGTGTGCAGGCCGCAGCAGCCATTAAAGGGTGAACCAACGGCAAAAGGAAGACCTTTCTCTCTGTCTCTCTCACTGTCCACTCTGCCTGTCAAAAAAAAAAAAAAGAATGAAGTTGGTTTCTAAGTTTTCTTAACATGTTACCATTAAATTTTCTTATTCTAGCATAGAGTCCATGACAAAGTGTCACCAACTCAGAAACAGACAAGTGCATCAGCCGTGACTTACGATAGTCTGTGATAAAGCAGTATATATTTGCAGACTTTGTGGTCACCTTGTAGAATCATTATGCATTTTATCCAGTGAGACATATGCCGTGTTATGTTACACACCGCTTTAAAAAAATCAACACTAGGCAGACTGAGGATCTACTTTTGACTTGGTGCCCTTCTCCGCTAGCCGTCCGCCATACAGCAGGTGGGCAGCGATTTTCCTGTCAAGGCGAGCTGGTGCTGGCTGTCTTAACCCCGCCACGCCGCGGCTTCCTCCTTTGTCGTGTGACACTGGGTGGCTGGGGCCAGAGGACTAACTGCCATCTGCAATGAGCTGTGGAAGCAGCATGGAGGCCCTGCAGCTTCCAGACCAGGAGGCATCCCCTGTGCCCAGACAGGGGAGCCACGTGCCCGCCCCCACGGGTGGGAACACTGCCCAGCCCCCGGAGCTCCCGGCAGCCTCCAGGGGTGCTGGCGCGTCTGCTGAGGATGCTCGGTTTTGAAAGCTGTGCAGTGAAAACTGCTCTTGGAGTAGCTCACGCTCTTTGTAGCTGAGACGCTGCGATGCGATCGGAAAACCCCCGGTGACGATCAGTGGCCTGTGATTTTCCTGGAGCGGGCCAAACTAGCCGCCATCTATTATACTGCTGGCAGATGTGCGCACTCCACAGCTGGCCCCTCATTTGTGTATGAAACGCACACACTGGTGGCATTTTTTGGTCACCATGGTTACGTTAACAATATACACGGGACGTGACATTCTTCTACGGGAAAGGTTTTTGTGGCTGGTATTGGGCAGACCTGCCGTGAAGGACAACCACTGAAAGTTTGGGAAGCACACGGGTCATCTGCCGTGGTGCTGGGCACCATCGTTAGGGTCCCGGGAGGTGAGCCGGCCTACAGGCGTGTCGCCTCCGGACGCGGCCATCCCTGGCTTCCCCAGCGGAGTGCTTCCCACAGTGCCTGTCTACTGCTCTGCTTTCAAAATCTTTGCCTTTTGGCTGATGACTGCGCTTTGTGAGGTAATGCATTAGCACAGTCATTTTCCGTTCACGAGGGGTGAGTGGACAGCACGGAGCTGAGCGTGTATCCCCGCAGACCTGGGAGCAGAGACCGCCAGTCTGCACAGTGACGCTGTGAGCAGAGAGAGCCTCCTCAGTTAGGAAAACGAGAAGAGTTTGGCAGAGGGAAAGGTGGCTTAATGGGCTTCATGCCTGTAATTCCCCCTCTAGAAAAAAAAAAAAAAAACTGAGTGTGGCAATAAAGAATATCATCAACCTGCATTGTTATTTCACAATAGTAATAAGTCTTAATTTGCATCCATAATAACAGCGTAGTCGAGTGCTGCACCGGGTCAGGAGAGGCAGGCTGGGCTCCCAGCTCTGACGCTCACGACTGCACGTGTGACCTTATAGATGTCCTGTCGCCGCTCCGGGCCGTCAGGACCCTCGGGTTGTGTGGAAAAGGCCCTGGCAGCGCTGGCGAGCTCTGTAGCGTCTCCACTGTGCAGAAGGCGGCTCCTGCCCAGGTGCGGTGACGCCAGGCACAGCCCCCGGCTTCTCTGCCGGGTCACCCTCCTGGCCCCTCGTCCCCAGCCAAGAGGTTTTCTCCTCCTTGGAAAACTTGCTCCTTCTCCCACGGACGCTTCCCCACTGCCCCACCTGGCCCTTTGGAGATCATTTCACCAAGGGAGCAGGAGGCTGTTTGTGACCTCTGAGCACTGTGCACCCGTAAGCATGCATTCGGCACCAGCTACATGCCAGGTAGCAAAGGAGGCACTCGCTTGATTTTTCTGCAGTTTCCACATTCAAGCCATCCCAAGTATGTTGTCCTCCTTAACCCATACACTTGTGCTTTTCCACAGACACTGAGTGCCCAGAGAAAAGCACTGTGTCCTTCGTCCAGGTGCCCTTCCCCTCCTGGGGACATCGGGAGGGTTTGTTTTGATCAGCTGTCACAGCCAGGGGTGGGATGCTACTGGCGTGCAGTGGGTAGAAGCCAGGGGTGACGCTAAAAATCTCTGATATGCACAGAACAGTTCCCCACGACAAGAATGTTCTGGTCCACGTGTCCGAAATGCTGAGTAGGGGGAGCCTGCTCCTGTGAGCACTGTCTTGCCCTCAGCGAACTTCATTTTGGAAGCAGTTCCAGAAAGGGGACCTGCAGGAGTCCCCAGGGAGCAGCCTTGATGCTGACCATGGCCGTCAACAGAGGCTTTGAGATTCGCGGTGGCGAATTCCCAGGACAGGTGTGCACCGGAAGCTGCTTTTCTGTCTGGTCTCCCTGAGCATCAGCGAGTTGGACAGTTGCTTGAGCAAGGGTAGACACTGAGTTTGGGCAGAACTGTAAACGGAGTGGAGTTGTTACTTCCTTGAGGGCTCCCACAAACAGGGAAGAGACTGGCTACAGAACCCAGGGCAGTAGGAGCCCACGTGAGGTTGAAGACAGAGACGACTGTGTGGCCTTCGACCTTCAGCGGCAGGGTCCCTAGATAGGTCTCCTTTCTCCTGCAGCATCCTTAGACACCAGGGATTGCCATTGCTTCTCTCTTCCCCAGGAACGCAGGGACGCATGCCAGGGAGTGCTTTGTTGTGTCCATGGACGAGTTACTGAGTCTTACAGTAACCCTCTGATGTGTCCTTGTACCAGCACCAGTAGGAGTTGTGAGAGATCAGAACCTTGGGAAAGACCAGAGCTGGGTAAGACCCAGGGCACCCTGCCTCTTTCCCCCACAGACCATGAGGGCAGGGGCAGAACAGGTAACGAGGTGACAGTGACTCAGCATTCTAGCTCAGAGAAAGAACAAGGGAGACAGGAGTGACTGGGCACTCTCGGATTCTGTCCAGTCTGTTCTTGCGGATGCCCTACCCCAATAAACTTTGCTACCTTGCTTATATCTGCAAAAAACAAAAAGAAAACAAAGGCACCATGCAGGGACACTCGAGCTGGCACTCCCACACACCTGAGGACTAAAAAGGCCGTCTCTCTAATGTCTTATGCTGCCTGTAGCAGCTTTCAGAAATACTTGACAAGCTTAGAAAAAGAGGTTCACTGGAGAGTGAGGGTTGGTGTACAAAATGAGATGCGAAATGAGAAAGCCCAGAACCCACGGAACGCACGGAGCACCTTCTGGAGCAGATCCACTGTCGTAGCTCCGCTTTGATTTTGCTGGCTTCTCCGGCAGGAGTATTTCCACTTTGCTAGCAGAGGACGCTGACCAGTGTGGTGCATGCATGGGCACGCGTGCGCACACGCACACACACGAGGGACAGATGGCATGTGGAGAAGTTTATGTCTGCTTGTTTAACGAGATTTGCACGGTGAAGTGTGTTTTGGAGACTGCCTTCTCTCAAGGTCTCAGGGGTTGCCGGCTTCTCTGGGATGGTGCCAGGCGTCTTGTGAGAAGCCAGACTGAGCAGCTGCATGGTGCCTGTGGTTTCCAAGATAATGCACACGAGTTTCCCGGTGCTTGGCCACATCCCGAGGGCTTCCGGGACACTGGTGGAGTCTATGTTAACTCGTTGCACCACCACAGAACCACTGAGGATGGAAGGGTAGCAAGTCCCAGATTCCCAGGGAGCGTTCAGTGCAGGGAGGCCTGGGCATGCCACTCACTCCTCCCCAGGGACCAGGTAGCTTTGCTGTGTTGTACAGGGACACAGCCAGCCCTCTCACGTACTCAGAGGCTCTCAGCTGCTTTCCCCGGAGGCTCAGTGAAAAACATGAGTTGGTTCTATGCCACCTGAAAGAAAAGCGCAGAACCGGGACCAGCACCATGGCACACTAGGTTAAGCCACTGCCGGCAATGCCACCGTACCATATGGGCACCAGTTCAAGGTCCAGTGCTACACTTCTGATCCAGCTCCCTGCTGATGGCCTGGGAAAGCAGTAGAAGGTGGTCCAAGTTTTGGGCCCCTGCACCCACATGAGAGACCCAGAAGAAGCTCCTGGCCCTGGCCCAGGGAGTGAACCAGCAGATGCAAGATCTCACTCTCTGCCTCCCTCTCTCTTCCTTTCTGCAGTTCATGGACAGGGTTGCTGGGAGGTGTTCTC